>CM049426.1:163560224-166061057 GCA_026929855.1 Poa annua
CGTCGGCTTTGATGATGAGGGGTGGTGCAATGGATGGGGGTCGTGTAATCGCTTAAACGACCAGGAGGGATGTTCGTTTGAGTGGGAGTTATGTTAGTTATTTTCTAAAATACTATAACTCAAAATTATTATGAACAAAGTCTTATGTTGTTGCAAATTCCATTGTAGATGTCTCGCTCCTCTTTTAACCTAGGTCTGTTCCTTGAGAAAGAAAAGCTTAAGACCAATGGGTCTAACTTCATGGCCTGGTTCCGCAAACTGAGGATCCTCCTCACTCCCCATAGGGTGGCCTACGTCATTGAGGCCGCCATAGGTGACCCTCCTGCAGATGATGCCTCTGAGGATGAGAAGAAGGTCTTCCAGACCCGATCGGAGGATTCTGCCTTTGTCCAGAGTGGCATGCTCTATGCCATGGAAGCCGACCTTCAGAAGCGCTTTGAGAAGATGAGCGCCTTTGAGATCATTTCGGATCTTAAGGCTGTCTTCGCGCCGCAGGCTAAGGCTGAGAGATATGAGGCTTCTGAGCTTTTCTTCTCAGCCAAGATGGAAGAGCATAGCAGTGTGAGTGAGCATGTAGTCAAGATGTCTGGCTACGTTCAACGCCTGAATGCTCTGGAATGCAAGATTCCCGATGAGCTGGCGATTGACAGGGTGTTGCAATCGTTGCCGCCAAGCTACAAAGGCTTCGTCATGAACTACAACATGCAGGGCATGGCTAAGTCCCTGGGTGAAGTGTTCGTGATGCTCAAGACTGCTGAGGTAGAGATTAAGTAGGAGCACACGCTGTTGATGGTCAACAAGACCGTTGATTTCAAGAAGTCCGGTGGCAAGGGAAAGCAGAGCTGGAAGTCCCGGAGGGAGGCAAGGTTGGCTGCCAAGCCCAGGACTAACAGGTCTGGTCCCAGAGCTAGCGTGGAGTGTTTCTACTGCAAGGGGAAGGGTCACTGGAAGCACAACTGCCCCAAGTATCTGGAGCATAGGAAGTCTGGCAAGACGGTCGACAAAGAGCAAGGTATATTTGATATACATGTTATAGATGTGTACCTTACATCCGCCCGGAGCAACACGTGGGTATTTGATACTGGTTCTGTTGCTCATATATGTAACTCTCAGGAGGAGTTACGGAATAGAAGGCGGCTGGCCAAGGATGAGGTGACGATGCGCGTCGGCAATGGATCGATAGTCGACGTGGTGGCTGTCGGCACGCTCCCTCTGCATCTACCATCGGGATTAGTTTTGGTTTTAAATAAGTGTCATTTTGTGACATCCTTGAGTGTAAACATTATAAGTGGGTCTTGCCTGTTACAAGACGGTTATTCATTTAAATCAGTGTCAAGCAATTGTGCTATTTATATGAATGATATCTTTTATGTTGATGCTCCCGAGAATAACGGTTTATTCTTGTTGAATCTCGATCGTACTACTCACATCCATAACATAGAAGCCAAACGGATTAAGTGTAGTGACGATACCGCCATGTTTTTGTGGCATTGCCGTCTTGGTCATATTGGTGTAAAGAGCATGAAGCAACTCCGCTCCGATGGAATTTTGGACTCGTTGGATTTCGGATCCCTCGATACATGCGAACCATGCCTCATGGGCAAAATGACCAGGACACCGTTCAAAGGTTTCGTTGAACGGGCGTCGGATTTGTTGGGGATCATACATACAGATGTGTGTGGACCGATGAGCGTTTCGACACGCAATGGTTATCGTTACTTCGTCACCTTCACTGATGACTTGAGTAGATACGGTTATATCTATTTGATGAAACACAAGTCTGAAACGTTTGAAAAGTTCAAAGAATTCCAGAGTGAAGTTGAGAATCAGCTTAATAGGAAAATCAAGCATCTCTGATCCGATCGGGATGGAGAGTACTTGAGTTTTGAGTTTGGCACACATCTGAAGAGTTGTGGCATAGTACCCCAACTTACGCCAGCCGGAACACCGCAGCGTAACGGCGTGTCCGAGCGATGTAATCATACTCTACTGGATAGTGTCCGATCTATGATGTCTCTTACCGATCTTCCAGTGTCCTTCTAGGGTTATGCGTTAGAAACAGCCGCATTCATTTTAAATAGGGTTTCGTCCAAGTCCGTTGAAACGACGCCGTATGAATTATGGTATGGCCAAAAGCCTAAGTTATCGTTTCTGAAGGTTTGGGGTTGTGAGGCGTACGTTAAGAAACTACAGCCCGACAAACTCGAACCGAAGTCGGAGAAAGTCGTCTTTGTAGGATATCCGCGGGAAACCGTTGGGTACACCTTCTACAACCAAGCTGAGGGCAAAACTTTTGTCGCGAAGACCGGTACCTTTCTAGAGAAGGAGTTTCTCACGAAAGGAGTAAGTGGGAGGAAGGTAGACCTCGATGAAATCGTTGATCCTGAACTCGAGATTCCGAGTGGCGCAACGGAAGCGATTCCGGAAACGTCCTCCGTGGAAGGAATGGGAGAAACTGTCGAGGAATATGTTCTACCTCGTAGGTCTGGTAGATCTCGGATCGCACCAGAATGGTATGGCAACATGGTTTGCACCGTCATGCTAGTCGAGCAAGACGAACCTACGAACTTCAAGGAGGCGATGGAGAGTCTAGAGTCCGAGAAATGGCTTGAAGCCATGAAATCCGAAATAGGATCCATGTATGATAACAAAGTGTGGACTTTGGTGGATATTCTCGAAGGGCGCAAGGCCGTCGAGAATAAGTGGATCTTTAAGAAGAAGACTGATGCTGATGGTAATGTGACCGTCTATAAAGCTCGGCTTGTCGCAAAGGGTTTCCGACAAGTTCATGGAATTGACTACGATGAAACTTTTTCACCGGTAGCGATGCTTAAGTCTAATCGGATTTTGTTAGCGGTAGCTGCCTACTTTGATTATGAAATTTGGCAGATGGACGTCACAACGGCCTTCCTAAATGGAAACATTGAGGAAGAGTTGTACATGGTACAGCCGGAAGGTTTTGTCGATCCAGGAAATGCTAACAAGGTGTGCAAGCTTCAGCGATCCATCTATGGATTGAAGCAGGCATCTCGGAGCTGGAATCTTCGCTTTGATGAGGTAATCAAAGGTTTTGGATTTATCCAGAATGTGGAAGAGACATGTATTTACAAGAAAATGAGTGGGAGCTCGGTTGTGTTCTTAGCACTGTATGTTGACGACATATTGCTGATTGGGAATGATGTGAAACTTCTGAATAGCGTGAAGGAATATTTAAACAATAAATTTTCCATGAAGGACTTAGGACAAGCTGCGTATGTTTTAGGCATAAAAATCTATCGCGATAGATCAAGGCGCCTATTAGCACTAAGTCAGAGTACTTATCTTGATAAAATACTGAAGCGTTTCCGTATGGAGAAGGCAAAGAAGGGTTCTCTGCCGGTTATCAGGAATAAGATATTGCGTAAGGCGCAGTGTCCGGTGACGGAACTGGGTAAGGCCGAAATGACGAAACATCCTTATGCTTCAGCCATAGGATCGATCATGTATGCAATGTTGAGTACTAGACCGGATGTGGCATTAGCTCTAAGTTTGACAAGCCGGTTCCATAGTAATCCTCGAATGCCGCATTGGGTAGCTGTTAAGAGCATTCTTAAGTATCTCAATAAGACAAAGGAAATGTTCCTTGTGTATGGTGGCTGCGATGAAGAACTTGGCGTAACGGGTTACGTAGATGCAAGTTTCTGCTCAGACCCCGATGACTGTAAGTCACAGACAGGTTACGTGTTCAAGGTGAATGGAGGCGCCGTGTGCTGAAGAAGTGGGAAGCAACCCATAGTCGCACAATCTACAATGGAGTCGGAGTATATCGCTGCTTGCGAAGCCGCGAATGAAGCTGTGTGGCTGAGGAAGTTCGTCATCGAACTTGGAGTGTTCCCGAGCGTGCAAGACCCCGTGATCCTCTTCTCCGACAATACGGGTGCCATTGCGAACGCCAAGGAGCCAAGGTCTCACTCCACCGCCAAACACATTCTCCGACGCTTCCATGTGATACGTCAGTACGTACAAGGAGGCGATGTGAAGATTTGCAAAGTGCATACGGATCTGAATGTGGCAGATCCGCTGACGAAGCCTCTCGCGCTTGATAAGCATGAAAAGCACCAGTTAGCTATGGGTGTTAAGCTTTTACCAAGTTGTAATCTAGATTAAGTTGTACTCTAGTGCAAGTGGGAGACTGAAGGAGATATGCCCTAGAGGAAATTAATAAAGTGTATTCTTTATCATATCTCGTTTGTTCATAATAGGTTTTTGTGTCATGCTAGAACCGTATTAAGCGGAAACATTAATGCGGGTGTGATACGTAAACAACCAGGTCCCTAGTAGTATCTACTAAGACTAGTTTCGTTGCGCGATTGATGATCGAGGTTTCCCGGTCATGGGGCATGGTGCCGGTCGGCAATGAGAGTCATATCGCTAGAGAACGATGTGATGGACATACCCAGATTTGGAGAACGTAGTCGTTACGCCTTTGACCGTGAGATCAACTCTTATTGTTATTCCTGGAAGATACTTTGATTGCACCAAACGTCGTATCTTATTTAGTATGACAATAACGGTGATAATTTTGGGTATCAGAAAGGAGTAGTTGAGACGAGGTGTCAAGAGCGGGATTTGCCAATCCGCATAGCAGGATAGATACTCTCGGGCCCACTCGGTGAGATCATATCTAATGAGCTTGCAAGCATGTGACTAGGTCACGGAGACATGAGATCATGAACGAGTAGAAGATAGCGTCGTTGGTAACGAGGTCGGGATTAGGTATGGAGATATCTGTGGAACGACGCTCGGACGTACTAAGTATCGCTATGGCAAAAGGTTTAAGACTTTACGTTCAGGTTTGATAGATGAAAGTCATTCGTTATATCTCAGGGGTTAATTCATGGGGTCCAGGCCTACGAGTTAGTCGTTGATCATTGACGAGTCTTGATCATACCTGATATTATATCGAACCGCTAGGGTAACACACTTAAGGGATTTCGACAAGACAACCGGAAAGGAAGGAGATCACCGGGAGCGTCCCGGGAGGGGTCCGATGGAGATCCGGCAGCGCCGAAAGAGTTTTCGGAGCTAGGAAAAATTATATATATTATGTTTGATATTAATTAGTGTAATTAATATGCAAATATGATTTTATATATTTATTTTCGAATTTATTTAGGCTGATTTCCCTAAATGGGCCTTCTGGTCGAAAGAAGGCCCAAGAGGGGAAAATTCCCAAGGGGAATTCGGTGGGGGGCTTGGGGGCCGACCCAAGTGGGCCAAGAGGCCCACTAAGGGGCCGGCGCACCCAGCCATGCCGCACCAGGCATGTGCGGGTTAGTCCCACATTGCCTGGTTAGCAAGTTGGCTCCCCCCTGGGAGCCTATATAAGAAGGGGCACCCCTGGCCTTTTAATTCACCAATTAATTCCCGATTTCTCTCTGGATCTCGGCGTTCCCAAGTTGGAGCCGCGCCGAGCTGAGGAAGGGGGATCTCATCCACCATAGCCCGCTGCCGCGCTGCTGGTGTTCCGGTCCAAGTCTTCCGCTGCTCGTCCTGGACTGGAGCTTCGGAGGCCGTCGTCTCCACCGTACGTGTGCGACTCCCTGCGAGGTGCTGCGCTAGCGGTACTCGGAGGCCTGCTTCCTCTACACGACCTTGAGGTCGGCTTCGTCGGTCTTCATCGACAACGTTTGTGCGGGAACGTAATCCCCGCTTTCGGTCTACAAGGGTACGTATTCCGATCTCCGTTCGTACTACTATATCTGCATAGAATAGATCTTGGCATGCTTTTAGGATATCGTTGGTAGGAATTTTTTTGTTTTCTGCACACGATGCCCTTCAGAGACAGCCCTTGAGGACTTCAAGAGGTACTTGGCCAGCCCACCAGTCATGGTTGCCCAAGGACAGGCGAGCCCCTAAAGTTGTACCTATCAGCCACTCCATAGACCGCCAGCGCCGTCCTGGTGGTAGAAAGCGAAGAGCTAGTCCTCCACAAGAAGAGTGCAACCGCCCCAAGGAAAAACCGCCTGATGAAGAGCTCGGCAAAGGGACAGGCCCCACAAGCCCACCGCCACCTACAACTAGGGCTCCCAATTGCAGGCCCCCCACAGGGGAGCGTCTGTTGCTCACAGCGGCACATCAAGAAACAGGCTGGATCGACGAGCTCAAGAACTATCTCGCCAAAGGGATCCTTCCCGAGGAAGATGTTGAACCGGAGCGAATTGCCCGCCGGGCAAAGTCCTACCACATCCTCGAAGGAAATCTCTACCGCAAAGGCCCAAATGGCATCACGCTCAAGTGCGTCCCTCCTGAAGAAGGCAGATTGCTGATCAAAGACATCCACAGCGGGGAGTGCGGCCACCATTCATGCACCCGCACCCTCGCAGGCAAAGTCTTCAGGAGTGGCTTCTACTGGCCTCAAGCACTTCAAGATGCAGTTGACATCGTTCAAGCATGGGAACCTTTCCAATTCCACGCCAAGCAAATCCATCAGCCCGCGCTGGGACTTCAGGCCATTCCGCTCTCCTGGCCGTTCGCGGTCTGGGGGCTGGACATCCTGGGACCATTCCCAACAATGCAAGGGGGCTATAGCTACCTCTATGTGGCCATTGAAAAATTCACCAAGTGGCCCGAGGTAGAGGCGACGCGCACAATTCCAGTAGGTGCGGCGGTGAAATTCATCTGAGGCCTGGTCTGCCGCTTCGGAGTTCCTAATCGCATCATCACCGACAATGGCTCGCAATTTACTAGTTGCATCTTCAGGGCTTACTGTGAAAAAATGGGCATAAAGCTCTGCTTTGCCTCGGTCGCTCATCCATAGAGCAATAACCAGGCTGAGCGAGCAAATGCAGAAGTCCTCAAGGGCCTAAAGAGCAGGACCTTCGACATCCTCAAGGGCCACGACATGGGATGGATAACCGAGCTCCCTTCGGTGCTCTGGTCCATCCGCACAACGCCACCCAAGCCTACGGGAGAAACACCGTTCGCCCTCGTCTACGAGCCAAAGCAGTCCTCCCCACAGAGATAAAGCATGGATCCCTTCGGGTCCTTGCCTTTAACGAGGACGAGCAAGAAGATCTCCACAACGACGACCTGCTGCTTCTCGAGGGACTACGCCGTCGTGGCCCCCTCCGGGCGGCAAAATATCAGCAGGACCTGCGACGCTACCACAGTCGCAACGTGCGTGCGCGCACGCTAGAGACAGGTGATCTCGTCCTCAGGCGAATACTCTCCAAGGAAGGCCTCCACAAGCTGTCACCCATGTGGGAAGGCCCCTACAGGGTCACCCACATCGCCAGGCCTAGCGCGGCTCGCCTCGAAACTCAAGACGGCATCCCCATCAATAATCTGTGGAACATCATGCACCTACGCAAGTTCTACCCGTGATCATTGTGACGCCCGTGATCATTGTCACGTCAAGACATCTAGCTGAAGAGGCAGCTTACGGCTCAACCTCCAAGCATTTTTCGTCTCCAGAAGGATAAAAAGAAAAACGTGATCATTTTCATGCCCGTGATCATTGTCACGTCAAGACATCTAGCGGAAGAGGCAGCTTACGGCTCAACCTCCAAGATTTTTTTGTCTCTAGAGGTTAAAAGCTCACGGCTTAAACCTCCAAGCTCCAAAGGCTTCTCTCGAGGGTCAACCCTTTGAGGTCTCCATGTAACGAGCCACCTCAGGCCGTAGAGAGTCTCTGCCACTAATGGGTGGTCCCCATGCCTCAACATGGTCAAAACATTAACTTGGCAACTCCAAGCATAATGAGACAATTTTGTTCCTAAGTGAACTTTGCGCTAAGGCGCCGCTGTATAATATTTGGTGGTGAGTTTTATTTTCGCATTATTTTCTTGAAATGTGCACTTATACCTCTCCGCATGCGCACCTCGCGAGCGGAGGCTGAGTACGGTGCCAGTGCCTCACATGACACACCAGCAGCACTTCAAAATCCGTGGATCTGAGCTCTGGCTGGATGGCAAGCTCCCACAAACACGCCATCTCTACAAAGGACCTTGGTATTTACTCTCCTCGCAAGGAACGCCTAAGGGGACCTACAAGCGCGCACGAGTCCCCAGCACCGTGTACAAGCGTTTGGGTTCACCCCTCTAACAATTATAGGGAATAAGCGTTCCTACTAGCCTGAGGAGGCACCAGGGAGAAACCCCTAGAGAGGACCTCCTCGCCAGGCAAAAACCTCTACAGGGCGAAAGCCTCGAGAAGCTAAGTCTCGCACCGATGCCTCCAGAGCCTTTTTCTGCTCCGCAAGCGCATGTTTGTCTCTCGACCGATTTCGCTTTCCCTTGAACTTCATGGACTACTCGTACGTCTAAGGGGGGCACCTGAGCATCGCGACTCAGGGATCTTACCTCTCATAGGCTTAAACTCCCCCCTGCCTTGCTAAGTCATTGCTCTAGCATACCGAAGTGGCGGAGTCATGGCGCGAAGACACGGGTCCTAATGACAAAGAGAACACATAGACATGAAATTAAAGACCAAAGGGACCTCTCGAGGGGCACACAAGCTAGAAGCAAATTGCAAATAAGAATATATTACATGCCCAAAAAGTTGCATAGTGTCTAAGCATGAAACTGTTTCAGATACAAGCGCACACAGGCGCGACAATCAAACCTCATGCAGAGTCCACGCCATCGTGCACCTCCTCCACGACACCCTCCTCCGTTTCGGCAGACGCGGCCTCCTCCTCGCCCTTCTCTGCAGCGACCTCCGCGCGTTTGAAGCGGTTGCAGAAGGCATCAACTTTCTCGCGGAGGGAGTTGGAAACCCGCCGCACGTCCTCGCCCTGACGACCCTCGGTCACGGTGGAGAGATCGAAGCCCGATGTGAGGAGCCGGAGGTTGGTGAAGAGGCGATCCACGACCACACCCAGGAGCTAGCGGCTCTCGACCTCGATCACCTCACGGAGATCAGTGACAGGGCGCTCGAGCACCGTGAAGAGCTGGTCGAAGAAGACCAGGTACATGGCTGCATCACCACGGCCTTGAACCTCGGCGTGCGGCGCCTCCACGCCCAGCTGGTCTGTGAGTTCATTGCCCCTAGACACCAGCGCCTGGAACATGCGCTATCGCTGCTTCGTGAGCACGTGAGCCGCCTACGTTGTATGGGCAGCCTCCGCCGCCTGCTCCACCGCTGGAGCCACCTGCTCATCCACGTCCTTGACCAGGGCGTTGAGGTCTAGGATCGCTGCCCTGCGGCCGTCCTCCGCCAGGCGATGAGCCTCCTTGGAGCGCTTAAGGCGGGCCTCGATCTTGGAGTTGGCCTTCTTGAGCTCCGCAATCCGCTGGACATCAGCAGCGTGCTTGGCCTTGAAGCGGTCCTTCTGCTTCTTGGCCTTGTCGCGGTACGCTTGGGTGGTGTTATCCCTGAACGCCTTCTCACGCGCCACAAGGGCCTAATCAGCCTCCTTCTTCTTCTCGGCGTACCGCCGCTCGAAGCGCTCCAGGGATTTCTTCTGGGCAGCGACGTTCTCGTCATATTTTTGGAGTAACTAGGCCAGGTCCCCCTCGCGCGCCTCAAGCTCTTCGTGCTGGGTGGCGAGCTCACCCTCCGCCTGAAGCCGCTGCTCGTCGCACAGCTGCATGTCTTTCTCCCTGGAGGATAACTGCCGCTCGCGGTCCGCGAGTCTATTGCGGTCCTCCTCCAGGGTCTCCTGCGTGGCTTGGTGGGCGGAGAGCAATTGGGTCTCTAGCTGGCCCAACTCACGGCGTTTCTGTGCCAGCGAGCCCTCCATGGCTTCACGCTCGGTCGTTGCCGCGGCCAGAAGCTCGGCGGCGGCGTCACGCTCCTCCTAGAGGGGCGCAAGGAGCTCGGTGGCGTGACGGATGGCCCCCTCGCGGACCTCCTAGGCGAAGCGGGTGGCCTCCTCGCGCGCGGCCTGCAGCGCCTGGTCCTCCTGGCGACGAGTCTCAACCGCCGCAAGGAAGGACGCCCACGCCCCTGCAAGCTCTTCGCGCTGCTGGGCGATCTACACGTTCTTGAGGGCGAGTTGCACCTCCAAGCTCTCTAGGGAGTCCCTCACGAGGCGGAAGGCAACCTTGCGGTGCCCAGCGCTCCAGTCCCAGCCGCTGAGGACCAGGTCTCGGCTTGTGGAGGGCCCAGCCCCAGAGAACCTAGCCCCGGAGCGCGCTTGGGGGCTAGGCTGCACTCCGTCCCCGGCAGCGCCGGAAGCGTCCTCGCTGCCCGCGCCAGCCAGGCGCTCGTCCCCTGCAGCGGGACGGGGCGGAGACGGAGGAGCTCCCCCTTGTAACATACCAAATTTCTCAAAAATTTAAAAGCTTGCATTCATGCATCATTCATCATATGGACATTGCATTTAAATAACAAAAGGAATAATTTAAAGTTATTTATTAGTTTGAATAATTTTGTATTGCATAAAAGAGGTGAAATTGAACTCCTTATAACATTCCTTATTTAATTGGTTATTTATTTATCAAGATACTTCTAAAAAGTTCTAATTTTAATAACCTTTCCAAAACATATTTTTATAAATTTTTCTGAAATGTTTTGAATAGGTTTAAAAATCATTTTATAAATCAGGTTTGAAAACATAAATTAATTTGGTAAAAGAAAATAAGAAAAGGAGAAAAAAACGAGCCAGCCTAGTATTATTTACCCCACGCGCGCGCTGTCTCGACCCATCAGCCCAGCAAACCAGCCCCCAGCCCTCTTCTCTCTCTCTCTCTCACTGACTGGTGGGGCCTACCTGTCAGGTTCTTCCACCTCCAGCCAAAAATCGTGATCGATCTGATCCGTGTCGTCCGAGAAATCCGAGCGCAAATCGCGCACGGTTTGCTCCCCCTGCCACCCCCATATAAGCCTCCACCCCGCCACCACTCTCCATGCCCCAAAACCCTAATTCCTATGCCTCCAGGCCACTTGGGTTTTGAGTTCCGCCGCCGCCATTGCCGTCGGTAAGAAACGCTGCCCCCGGTGATCTCCGTGCTCTCCAAGCCCGCTCGACCATCTAGTTCTCCTCCCTATCTCCTTACGCGTGTTCGTGCAATCAAACTTTGCCTCTTAGCGCAGTCAAACAACGCCTCCGCCCGCAAACGAAGGACTCCGCCGTCGTCTCCATCTCCGGCGAGGAATAGAAGAGAGGAGGAGTAGCCCCGAAGACCAGCGCTTCGCCACCGACCCCGCCTCGACGTCCTCTACGCCGCGGTAAGATCCGGTCGTCCCGTAGGATCCGAGAACCCGTGCGCAAGCGATGCCGGCCGTGGCTCCGCCGCGGTCGGGAGTTTTTTCAGCGACTGCGCCGCCTGCTTTTGGCCTCTGTTCCTAGATCAATCCGGCCCGTTCATTTTTACTTAGATCGGACGGCTTCCACACGATCCGCGTTCCTGAATCACTCTTTAAAGTATCTAAGAGAAAACTTAGATTATAGTTCATCCATAAACATCTCCTCTCACTAGTATAAAACTGATCTTAGAGACTGCAATCCGAGTCGGTTTAACACTACAAAAAATTCAAGCACCTCCCATCAAACGCTACAACCGGTTGTTATTTCAGATCCGTCTCTAATGTTCTTAGTGTCGTTCAAATATTTCCACTGTCTGCCAAACTAGAGATGGCTCGTAACCAAACCGGTTGTTTTCACCTCACAGCCGGTCGTTGTTCCCAAGTGTAGCTAATACAATCTGTATTCGAGACGGGTTATTTTCCCGTCCATCGCAAAAACTCTCGAGGCGGTTACGTAGTTTAGTTGACTCTATTTTACCACCATTGGAGATGATTATTTATAACATTTGTCCCTTTTATGAAATTGCACGAGATTTTTCTATACTCCTTCAAATTCCCAATCTTGCGCGCCATTTTACCGCAACAATGGCTACTCGCTACTCCTCTGGCCCTCCGCCGCGATTGACGAGGTCGTTGCCTGCATGGAGCAATGTTATCCTCCCCTGTGGCTAGCGCCTCAACGGCACGAGAGTATGGAATAGTACTTTACCCGAACAAAACTTTTACTTAGATCGGACGGCTTCCACGCCGATCCGCGTCGAAACGATATCGTCCAATAGAATCGTGCCACGTGGCCCTACATTTTCTTTTTTCGGTAGAATATAGTAAATAAAAACATAAAATATGTAAGACTTGGAAAATTCATATCTTTTGATCTGCTAGTGTATTTTATTACTACATTATTTTTTTTCCTTTTGGATACCTTTAATTCGTGTAATTATCAGAATAGTATTTCGGCTATTTAAATTCATAACTTAAATAATAAAAATGCTTTTCTACTAAATTTAATTGTGTAAGATTTTTATTATTGTCCTGTGTCCAGAAAGATCAAAATGTGTTTTATTTGAAAACTGCTCATAAAACAATGAAAGTTGTAGTTGTAGAACTCTATTTTACTATATTGTTTTCCAATATTTAATTAATAATTAAAATAAGAAATTTCTGGAAATTGCATTTCATGCATTTAATAACAAAAAGTATAAATTGTTAAAAAGTGTGTCTTGTTAAAATCATAGCATAGCATGCATGCATACATGTTTATGTTTTGGTGTTTTAAGTGTTGTATTGTGTGTGTAATTATTTATTTTATATATTGCTTGTGCTAGATTGTGAAGAGGAGGAAGGACTTGCTTGTTATTGTTATTCTTGTTCTGCTTGCTCCTCCTGTTACCCAGGCAAGTGAAATTCATGAACTACCCAATATTTTCCTATATGCATTAGTAGAATATTTTGAGTAGTATGCATGATAGGAAAATTTTGTGTTATTTTATTATGCTAAGTTAGCTATATGCTTTGCAAAATTTCTAGTAGTATGTAGCTATCCTTTAGCATGCAGCCAATTAAAAAGTTTTATTAGATGCTTAGCAAATGCTATAAAATTGTTTATTTGCCATGTTATGGAAATATTTTTAAGTGTTAAACTTAAAATACACACTTGGGTGGATTGGTTGGTATGGTTTATGTTGAGTGGCTATTTGGGACTATGCTTGTGGTTGTCGTCGCCTAGGATGAATTTCTATTCTACTTAGGGACATGAGCATGGTGGTTGTCACCCAAAAGTGCACTTGTGGACGGCCACCCAGGAACAAAGAGATTACTAAGTCCCTCCAAGTTTAGATGCTTCTCGTACAGCCTTTTGACAATGGGCTCTGTCTAGAACAATTAAGTTGTGAGAGTTCAACCTGTCAGCTTGACAAGCAGATGTAGAGTTGGTAGGTGGAACGGGTCTTGCTAGTATGGTTGAATTCTTCTTCTGAAAGTTCTTGTCTCAATTCTCTCCTTTCCTTAATGCACTCCGCGTGTATAGGATGTTTGGGTTAATTGAGCCTAAAGGTGAAAGTCCACAACCTCTGCAGAGTCGACAATCTGAGTACTTAGCCGTGTCCCCGGTGATGGACTACTTTGAGCAGCTGGGCAAGGATGGACGGAAGAATCTCAACACCGTTTTCATGAAGTAAAATTTGACTAAGGAAAGAATTGTGGGTGATGTCGTGGTATCGGCATAATTGATAGGAGACGGGGGTCCTCTAGCCTACGTATGGATTGTGGGGAAGAAGATTGGTGTCGTCGAGGACGGGATTGAACACGGCGAGTTTACCCAGCTTCGGATCCCGCAGCGGTGGCGAGATCCTACGTGCTGCTATAATTCAATATGAGGCAATAGCCGTGAACAAGTTACAATGTGTATGATGCATATTGAAGCGTTCCCTAAAGGCTCCCTGGTGGCCGGCTTATATAGGCGGCCAGACCCCAGGGTACAAGGCCAGTACTTGTCCGGCAAGTAACCAGAGTCCTAGACCTAGCCGGCTTAGTTGCCGCCTTCCGTCTTGGGCTTGGTGGCTTGATGGGCTTCGGCCTTCCGCCTTTCTTGGACCGTCCGCCTACTTCCTTGTACGTCAGCTATCTGGGCCGCCCGGCAGGCTTCAGCCTTACCACCCTTGGGCCACCCTGGACTAGCCGGATTGATCCATGTTGGTGATACCCCTAGTTGATATATCCCCAACATTAGCCCCCAGAAAGGTTGAAGTTCTCCAGGCGCCGGCTTCTTCTTGATTCTTCATTTGCCAATGTTGGCGGCTGCAGGACTTGAACCATTCTGAAAATCAACGAGGCATGCGTGTCTTGATATTGACACGCGGCCGCCTTCATCCAACACGGAAAAAGACGACTACTTCACAACTTCACCGAGCGTTCTTCTTGACGGATTCCACTTAGCCGGTTCACGACAGTTTGAAAACGGCCTAGGCTGGAATCTCGCCATGATCACAAATCGCGTGAAAAGAGGAGGCGTGGAGATTGTGCGATCATGCGCCGCAGCGGATGCTGGACACGTGTCCGACTAAAAACACCGTTTGCACAGGGAGCAACGCCTGGTCCTATAAATAGGGAACCGAACGGTTCATTTTTGCACCCATGCCTTTGCTCTCCTCGACCTCTTGCTCTTTCACTTCCTCGCTTCTTGCTCCGAGCGAACTCCGGCGAGCACTCTCCTCCGACGACCTTCGCGCACGGCGATGTCCACCGGCCAAGACATCCCTTCCGCGGCTTCCGGCGCTCCGGCGACCGAAACCATACCGCGGCAGTGTTGGGCGGCGCAACCTCACGCCCGGCGGCGGCGGCGACGGGCAATGTCGCCACCGTCGCTTCTCAGACTCCAACCGCGGGCGCGCCGGCGGCGGTCTCCTCGGCTCCTTCATCTTCCGTCACGGCGACGGCGGCGGGAGGCGCTCCCGTCGACGAGGAGGAGGAGGCGGCTGACCTCGGGTCGCGCTATTGGCTCCCCTCCATAGTCGACGAAGATCACCTCCAGGACTTGGAGGCCGTCGGCTACCTCCCCACCCGAGAGGACTGCCAATGGAGATCCGCCTTAGGAGACGTCATCCCGGCTCCGAAAGCCGGGGAACGGGTAATCCTTACCTCCCACCTAGCTAGGGGAATGGCGCTACCGCCTTCCGCCTTCTTTAGCGAGGTCTTAGATCACTATGGGCTCCAGCCCCATAATATAGTGCCCAATAGCATTCTAGTCTTAGCCGGCTTCACCGCTTTGTTCGAGGGCTATCTAGGTATTAGGCCTAGTTTAGACTTCTTCAGATATTGCTTTCGTTGCCGGCGCCAGACAGTGCCGGACGGCGGACTGGCGACCTGCGGCAGTATTACTTTCAACTGCCGCCAAGGACGCCAATGGTATCCCAAGATACCATACCTCAAATCCGTCAACTGCCGCCAAGGAAGTCTACTGCCAAGACATGGCAGCACCGGGGCGCCAATTTGGCGTCCCGGACTTTGTCAACGCGCCGCCTATGCCCAGGCCATGCTAGGACAAGGCGGTGCCCAAGCTGAAAGAGGAACTCCGCCTTGTTCAAAGGCGGATCGAGTTCCTCACCCGCACGATGTCCCCTCACTTGCTGGATGGGGTGGACACCGTCAACTGCTGGCTTAGCCGGCAGATACTGCCCCTGCGGTACAGCCCGCACAAAATGTGTCAGTATTCGCCTACTGCCACAGCCTCTCTTCGCGTAAGCGAAGAAGGGTTACCGGCCGCCGACCTGGCGTTCCGACTTCGCAGCCTTGTCAAAGCGGGGCTGGTGAAGGCGGCGGAAGGCGTGCCCATGCACACCCACGACAACCCTCCCCTCGAGGTAAGATGTCTTGCTCGTTGCCCTTGTTTTCACAGCTTTTGTCGGCTAACTAGAGCCATATTTAACGCTTGCCCTTTTTCTCAGCTCTCTGTCCTGGGGAAGGATGACCTGGCTCCCGACTTCTACGAGCCGGAAGCCGGGAAGACCAAGAAGCGCAAGACGTCCGGCGCTGCTTCCTCTACGGTCAATGCCGAGAGGAAGAAACGGTCCGCATTGGCTGCAATGCCGGTGCTCGTCGATCTCGACGAGAAAGCGGGGATTAACATCCCCCGAAGGTACTCATTTCCGCCTTATATGATTGTCGAATTCCTCTATTGCCGGCACTCATCTGACTGTGCTTGCTTTATTGACAGGGAGCGGGTGGCAACTTCCAGGTTGCCGACCAGACTCCTTTCCAAGGGAAAGCGGCCCCAAGGCAGCTCGCCTGCCACCATGCCGCCAACTCCCCAGCCCCAGGCCGGCGGCTTTATGAGCGATGCTCGCCGCCAGCCCCAGGCTCCGGCTTTCGGTCCGGCGCCGACGACTTCTTCCGCGGGCCGCACCGCCGGTGCTCCCCTTCCCACGGCTGAGGCTACGGCCAATGAAGCCGTCCAATCTCAGGCCGCCAAGGAGGAGCTGCTGGAGGTGATTGCCGGTGGGACGCAGAGGGCAGCCCCGGCTGCGGGAGGCGGCCGAGTCAGGGACCCTTGGTCCACCTTTAAGGCGGCCAAGGAGTCTACACTAGCCTTTGCCAACTTCGCCTCCCAGGCATTTGCCGACTTGGAGGGCGATATGTCTATAAGTTTTTTCCAATTTGCGGCATATACATAGTCTTCCCCCCCGAGCACTTAGATGGCAAGTCGAGTACATTACTGCCGGCTTAGTGGTTTTTTGACGATATGGTATATGCCTTTGCTTTTTCTTGCAGGGCCTCATGTCCGCCAACGTTGAGCTTGTCTCCTCCCGAGTCGAGATAAACCAACGGTGCCGCGACCTGAAGAAGGATTGCGAGGCGAAGGACCGACGGATTGCCGAACTGGAGGCGGCCCGCAAAAAAGATGAAGGTATAATTAATCCTTCTGTCTTTTCGCCATCTTCCAACTTTTGCTACCGCCAATCTTTTAGCTAGTGAATCCATATTGTAGAACTGCTAGATCACGCCCAGGATATACTGAAGGCGTCCACTGACATGCAAGCTCTTATGAATGAAGCTTCTGATTTGGCAGCCGCTAATTTGGCGATGAAGGAGGATCACCAGAAGGAGATGGAGGCCCAGCAGCTGAAATTTGCGCAGTAATCTAGCCATCTCACTGGTGAGCTGGAAAGCCCGCGCAAGAAGTTGGCGGAGGCGGAGAAGACGGCTGCCGAGGAAATCTCCAAGCAGACTTCTCGCGCCCAAACTGCTGAGGACGCGTTGGCGGCTCATATGATTGAGATGTCCGCTTTCCATAACTCGGCCCTTGGTAATTTCTCACTCCTTATTTTGATATTGCCATTTTGCTTAGCCTGAGCCAAACTGATGGTTTCATTTGTGATACAGTTCCCTCCGGTTTGGGCGACGACAAGGTTGTCAGCCCCCGCCAGGATCGCCTTGCGCGTCTATGCGAGCTGATCACCGAGACTTTGGCGGCGTCCAAGCGGTTTGCCGCCAAGTTCTTCCTCCTCAGGCAGCCAGGAACCGACCGAATTCAGCGACGTGCCCAATATGTTGGAGCAGGCTACCAAGCTACACAAGAGCTCGCTGAAGTCGGCGGCGCGGGGTGGTGCCAAGACTGCGCTTGGACTATTCATGGCGCACTACCCCGAGGCGGAGATAGAAGCCGTCACCGAAGGCATGCCGTCTACATATGAAGACGGCAGCGAGGTCGAGTCGGCCGCTGTTTTGGACAGTGTTGCCGGCTACGCCACGCGTGTTGCCGACATGGTGGATACTTCGATCTTCTACCGGCGCCATCATGTGCCTGCCGCAGGGGAAGCTGGAGCCGTCGGCACGGCCGAGGCGGAGGGGAGCGACAGTTCTGGGGCTGAAGTTGTCAGCTCCCAAGCCTGATGTAGACGCCTCCCCGAGCCGTAGTTTCCTTTCCTTTCCTCCTTCTGGCATGATTTGCCAGCCCCTGAAACAATGCAACTTTAACTTGTAATATTTGTATATACTTTTGCTGTTGCTCTGCTAGGCGGAAACTAGCTGACAAGTTTTATTTTGCCTTATTTATATGGACCGCCTTAATTTTACGCTGACCTATATGTTTGACTTTTTGTATGTTGACGAATCTCAGCCGGTAACTTTAGCTGAAACAACCAGGGCTAAGCCATGCGTTTAGGATCAGAGACAAAAGCCAACATGTTGGTGTCAAAGACATACTACTAGGCGAACCACATATAAGTAATCAGAGGTAAAGGAATTAGGCGGCGCAAAAAGTTTATTTTTGCTTTAGGTTGGCTCGAAAGCTGCAAGTATCTACCAGTTTGAACCTTTGCACGGAGCTAGAAAAATAGGTAACTTAGATACATAGGGGAAATATGATTGCAAGAAAAGACAAAAGATGGCATGCTTCTCAACACAGATGAGGAACCATAGACTTTATTTCATAATCATATATAACTTATTAGAATTATAAATTGCTAAACGTAGAAAGGACGTAGCTGCTCAATATTCCAAGACAGTCTTATTTGTTCGAACGGATCGTCAATGACTCTTTTGCGCTTGGTTCCCCTTTTTCCTGCCGCCTTCTTGCGCCTCTGCTTTTCTTCTTCGTCGCGGATGTCGGCCAGGTAGTAGGAACCATTGAGCAGCGCCTTTGTGACTATAAACGGTCCTTCCCATGGAGGGGATAACTTGTGCAAGCCTTTTCTGTCTTGAATTAGGCGGAGAACCAGGTCACCTGTTCTGAAGCTTCGCTTCCGCACTCTCCGACTATGATAGCGGCGAAGTTGTTGCTGGTACAAGGCGGAGCCATGTAGAGCGACGTCTCTTTCTTCGTCTAGCAGGTCTAGGCTATCCTGTCTTGCACCTTCTACGTCTTGCTTGATGTAGGCTTGAACTCTTGGGGAATCGTATTTCATGTCGGTAGGTAGCACCGCCTCAGCGCCATATACTAAGAAAAAAGGAGTGTAGCTGGTAGACCTGTTTGGCGTTGTGCGCAAACTCCATAGTACCGACTGTAACTCATCTGCCCAAGCACCGGCTGCCCTGTGTAATGGAGCTTCGAGACGAGGTTTAAGTCCTGATAAGACTAGGCCGTTTGTACGCTCTACTTGTCCATTGGATTGAGGGTGTGACACGGATGCCAAATCAAGCCGGATAATCAGATCACTGCAGTATTCTTCTATGTCGTCTTGAGATAGGTTGCTGCCATTATCGGTGATAATGTTGTGTGGAACTCCAAACCGAGAGATAATTCCCCAGAGCAAATTGGTGGTTGTTCGTGCGTCAAGTTTGCTGATCGGCTTAGCCTCGACCCACTTGGTGAACTTGTCGACAGTGACCAATAGGTGGGTATACCCACCACGCGCCTTCTTGAAGGGACCCACCATGTCTAAGCCCCAGACCGCGAACGGCCAGGTGATTGGAATTGTCCTTAGTTCTTGTGCTGGTAAGTGAGGTTGACGGGCGTACAACTGGCAGCCTTTGCATGTTTATACGATGTTCTCGGCGTCTTCTTTGGCGGTAAGCCAGTAGAAACCTTGGCGGAAAGCTTTGGATACAATGGACCTGGCGGAAGCATGATGCCCGCAGGTGCCAATATGTATGTCCTTCAGAATTTCCCGGCCTTCTTCTGGCTGTATGCACCGCTGATAGATGCCGCACGTGCTTCGCTTATAAAGCTCGCCTTTTATTATCGTGAATGCCTTGGCTCGCCTTATGATCTGCCTTTTTAGCACCTCATCGTCCTCCGGCAACTTTCTGTTGATTAGAAAATCGAGATATGGGACAGTCCAATCCGGCTGTGTCAACTAGACAACGAGACTTGCTGCTTCTAACGGTTCTTCTGCATCGGGGTCCATCAAATCGGCGCCTTTAATGGATGGCTTGTGCAAATGTTCCAGGAAAATATCTTTTGGTACCTTTTTGCGTTCTGACCCTAGTCTTGCAAGTGTATCTGCCGCCTCGTTCTCAGCTCTTGGAACATGCCGGACTTTGTAGCCCGCGAAGTTTTTTGCGAATTCGTCAACTTTGGCTTTGTATGCCGCCATTGTTGCGCTTTTCGCATCCCATGTTCCGCTTACTTGCTGCGCGACCAAATCTGAGTCGCCATAACAGAGGATTCTTTTGACGCCGAGGTCGTTTGCCACGTGTAACCCATGAAGCAAAGCTTCGTACTCGGCAACGTTGTTGGTTGCTGTGAAGTGGATTTGCAACACGTAGCTAAGCTTGTCACCTTTAGGCGTGCGTAGAACGACTCCAGCCCCCGAGCCTTTGAGCATCTTTGATCCGTCAAAGTGCATGACCCAATATTCTGATTCGGGGAGTGTCGTTTCCACCATGGCTTCTGTCCAGTCGGCGACAAAATCTGCAAGCGCTTGAGACTTAATGGCGGTCCGTGGCTTATAGACTATATCAAAGGCGACAAGTTCGATGCCCTATTTGGCAACTCGGCCTGTTGCCTCTGCATTGTTGATTATGTCTCCCAACGGTGCCTTGCTGACTACTGTCACTGTGTGCTCCTGGAAATAATGCCTAAGCTTTCTGGCGGCGAAGAATACACTATAAGCGGCTTCGTAATGCGGATACCTCTGCTTGAAGGCGGAGAATACTTCACTGATGAAGTAGACCGGTCGTTGCTCGTACGTCGCGGCTTCGTTCTCCTTTCTTTCCACAACCAAGACAACGCTGACAACAGCTCCTGTTGCCGCGATGTCTAGCAACATTGGTTCCTGTGATCGAGGTGCTGCCAATATCGGAGCGGATATGAGGGCCTCCTTAAGTTGTTGTAAGGCGGCATCTGCCTCTGCTGTCCACTCAAAGTTGTCGGATTTCTTCAATAGCCGGTAGAGAGGCATTGCCTTTTCCCCTAGGCGGCTTATGAAACGACTGACGGCCGTTGCCGATCCGGCTAGACGTTGCACGTCCTTCAGACAAGTAGGTCTGGATATGTTTTGGATGGCCTTGATCTTCTCCGGGTTAACCTCGATCCCTCGTTCTGAGACGATAAACCCGAGCAGTTTGCCGGCTGGAACGCCGAAAACACACTTGGCGGGATTGAGTTTCATCTGATATCTCCGGAGATTCCGAAAAGTTTCTTCCAAATCCTCTAGGAGATCTGCCTTCTTTTTTTTAATCACCGCGTTGTCGTCTACGTAGACGTGAACATTGCGGCCGATCTGTTCGTGCAGGCAATTCTGCATACAGCGCTGGTATGTTGCCCCTGCATTCTTCAGGCCAAAAGGCATCGTGATGTAGCATAAAGTCCCCTATGGAGTGGTGAAAGATGTTTTCAGCTGATCCGACTCTCTCATCTTGATTTGATGGTATCCAGAGTAGGCGTCCAAAAAAGAAAGCAGCTCGGAGCCTGCTGTGGAGTCTATGACTTGGACGATTCAAGGCAGCGCAAAGGGATCCTTTGGGCAGCACGTGTTAACACCGGTATAGTCGATACACATCCTCAGCTCTTTATTCTTCTTTGGAACAAGTACAGGATTTGCCACCCAATCGGTGTGCACAACTTCTTTTATGAAATTGGCGGCCTTCAGCCTATTTATCTCCTTTCCTATAGCCTTGCGTCTCTCATCTCCAAAGCGTCTTGTTGCTTGCTTCACCGGCTTGGATCCTTTTATGACATTGAGTGAGTGCTCGGCAAGTTCCCTCGTACACCAGGCATGTCGGAAGGCGACCATGCAAAGATGTCACGATTCTCACGGAGGAACTCGACGAGCGCGCCTTCCTATTTGCTGTCAAGGTTGGAGCCGATGACAACTTGCTTAGACTTGTCACCTGGGATGAGGTCCGCCTTTTTGGTGTCTTCTGAAGCTTCAAAGGTCTTCTTGACATCAATCTTTGGCTTGGGCATGGAGTTGTCTGAATCCGCCTCAAGTAGTGCGAGTTCTTCCTTGTGGATGACGGCTTCTGCGAAGGCGGCCATACCACGTTCACACTCCTTGGCTTTCTTGAAGTTGCCGGAAACCGTGATGGTTCCGTTTTCCCCCGGCATTTTAAGCTTGCTGTATATGTAGTACGGCCTTGCCATAAATTTGGCGAAAGCCGGTCGTCCGAAGATTGCATGATAGGCGCTTTTGAAGGGGACAACTTCGAACCGGAGGAACTCTGAGCGGTAGTTCTCTTTTGGCCCGAAAGTTACCTTCAGCCTAATGCTTCCCATTGACTTTGCTTGCCTGTCGGGCACTATGCCGTGAAAAGTGAGGTTGCTGTGGTCCAGCTGATCCTCTGACAGGTTCATGCGGCTTAGTGTGTCGTAGTACAGGATGTTGAGGCTGCTGCCGCCATCCATGAGTACCTTTGTGAGTCTGAAGTTGTCGACAATGGGATCGACGGCGAGGGCGTACTTGCCTGGGTGAGGAACGTGATCAGGGTGGTCGGACCGGTCCCAAGTGATCGTTGCTTCCGACCAGTTCAAATACTGAGGGACGTCCGGCATTGTCGCGTTGAGTTCGCGCATTTCCGCCTTATCCGCCTTAGCCGAAGGCGTGCCGACAAAGCATACGAGAGATTCTTTGACCTTCGGATATGGTTTCTTTTTCTTGGCGGCCGCATCATCCTCGCTTGAGACAGACATGTCGTCGTCATCCTCCTCCTCTTTGTTGTCTTTCTTGTCGTTCTTCTTTGACTTCTTTGACTTCCAGCCGATTGTGGGGTCCTTTTTGAAGTCGTCCATGAAACGACATTTGCCAAGCATATGGTTGACCTTGCCGAGTGAGGCGTGGATAGGGCACGGCAAAAGTTTTGCCTGCTCATAAGTGATTCGCGCTGATTTAGGCCCTGAGCCGGCGTCGCGACCATCTTTCTTATTCTTCCACTTCTTTTTGCCGGCATTCCCTTGGAAAGCGATAGCTATCTCGTTTGAAGGTCCGGCTTTGTCATCCGCCACCTGCTTGCACTTGTTGTTCCGTTTTGGTATGATGTTGACGTCTGGATCATCGTCCCAGGCGTCGTCATCCGCCGCCGCGTATTGGGCGGCTAGGTTGAGCATCTCACGAAGGTCCGTGATTTGCTCGCGAACGAGCCGATGACGGAGCAAGGACTTCTTCTGCAGGCCCGTGTAGAAGGCGTGGATAGCCTGTGCGTCCGAAACACCATGACAGTTGGCTTTTTCGGATATCCAACGGCTGACAAAGTCTGTCATGGTTTCGTCCGGCTTTTGGATACAGCGTTGCAAATCCGTGTAGGTATTTGGACACTTGTATGTTCCTTTGAAGTGCTAGGAGAAAACCTTTTCCATGTCGTACCAGCTATGGATAGACTTTTCAGGAAGGTTGTCGATCCAAGCCCTTGCCGTGCCTTCCAACATGAGAGGTAGGTAACAGACGGCAATAAAGCTGCTCCCGCCGGCAATTTCTATGGCCATGGCATAGTCGGCTAGCCATGAATCCGGCTTAACGAGGTCGTTGTACCTAGAACAATTTTTTGACACTAATGTCATGTCCTTAGGGAACGGTTCTCTGCGGATGGCGTCACCGAAGCACTTTGGTCCAGAATATGTCTTGTACGCGGTGTCGTGCGTCTTTTGGATCGAGCTGCCGTGCGCCTCTGTTTGCGTCCGGCTCGTCCTGCGCTGCCCGGCTTATGCTGCGCCTGGGCCCTTCTGCCTCCTCTTTCCTCTTGCTGCCGGTGCTACGCTGCGGAGACCGGCTTCGACCTCTCCTGGGAGGGTCGTTACCGGCATCTTTCCTAGGCGGCAGTCTTTTGTTCCGGCTACCGCCATTGTCGCATCTTGGCTCGGATGGAGGTGGCAGGTCTCCCTGCTTCCTGTCCTTGAATTCTCGTCCCGCCTTGGTTTTGGCGGTGGCGTCTTTTTTGGAGGTGGCGTTGCCTTTCTTTTGTCGCCATGGCTACTGGAGCCGGACGGGCCTTCGGGTTCGTCGCCAGGTGCAGCTTTGCACTTTCCTGACATAGACTCTAGGTCTCCCCCGCGAGCATCCGCCATGTGGCCGTAGGAATCAGCGCGAGCTTGTTGTTCTAGGGCCTTGCTCACGAAGTGTCTTGCATTGGCCAGCTTTTCCTCCGCCGTGTAAGTTTTGTCGTCCAGGGTATCCAGCGCGGCAGCCGCGTTGAGGACGGGGGTGCAGAAAACAACATCTCCCCTTCTGTCTACGCGCTGTGGTGCCGTACGCCAGTCGAACCCGAGATCTGAGCCGCTGTCGTTGCGCTTGTTGGCGGCTCCTTGCCACGGCGGTTTTTCGATGACCTTTTTTCCTCAAAGAGTTGCCGGCTTGTTTTGGCCGACATCTTCTCTTGTTCTTTCTCGATCTTCTTCGCAAGGCTCTCAACGTGCTCCTCTCTTTTTCGCAGGAAGTCAGAGTGCTTAAGCATGTTAATCCTAAGCTCTTCCACTTCGTCGAGTGGGGTGTCTTTATTCACCGGAGTATTCATAATCTCGTCTACTCCTTTGATGACGAAGAGCAAATCCGTGGGTTTGCTGCTGCCGCCTTTCTCGAGGCCAGTTTTCTTCTTTGCGCGCACCTTGTCGGAACTTTCAATGAGTTGACCGACAGTGGTGTCGCTGGCGTCTTCCACCGGCTTGTTTTGCGTTTCTGAAGCAACTGGGGTTGTCTCGTGACCGACGACAACCATCATAGCCATCTTGTCAGGCATGTCAGTATCCGCTGTGCCCTCTGATGGAGCCGGATTACCACTGGAAAAGCGGGTTTTGATCTTCTCTTCGAAGAGACTAGCATCATCATCAGAGTCAGAGTCTATGTTGACTTGAATGGTAGATCTGGATCCGGCATCTGACATCGCATCCTCTTGGAGAGCAGGGAGGATTGACTCAGGATCGTTGTTTTCCGGCTGGGAGTCTGATCCAAGTCCGACAACTCCGACGAACTGGAAATCAGATTCGGCCGACTCCTGGGAGAAGGTGAATTCAGATCCATCTTGTCGGTCGACTGCTTGGTCGAAGGGTTGGTGGGTGGGGTTGTAGAAACGCGGTAGGCCGTACGCCTTTAGCATATACCCGATGAAGACGTCGATCCCTCCGATCGGTACGATTGCGCATCCGATAAGGTAGTCGTCCGCCGGGAGCCAGGACTCATCCGAGCTGACGTAGCCGTGGCCGCCATACCTTGTGACGCGACCGACGGCAATCTGCTTGCCCACGCCGCCAAGTGTTCCCGCCTGGAACGTGACGCCAGGAACCTTATGCCCCACGGTGGGCGCCAACTGTCTTGGTATCGGCATAATTGACAGGAGACGGGGGTCCTCTAGCCTACGTATGGATTGTGGGGAAGAAGGTTGGTGTCGTCGAGGACGGGATTGAACACGGCGAGTTTACCCAGCTTCGGATCCCCCAGCGATGGCGAGATCCTACGTGCTGCTATAATTCACTATGAGGCAATAGCCGTGAACAGCTTACAATGTGTATGATGCGTATTGAAGCGTGCCCTAAAGGCTCCCTGGTGGCCGGCTTATATAGGCGGCCAGACCCCAGGGTACAAGGCAAGTACTTGTCCGGAAAGTAACCAGAGTCCTAGAACTAGCCGGCTTAGTTGCCGCCTTCCGTCTTGGGCTTGGTGGCTTGATGGGCTTCGGCCTTCCGCCTTTCTTGGACCGTCCGCCTACTTCCTTGTACGTCAGCTATCTGGGCCGCCCGGCAGGCTTCAGCCTTACCACCCTTGGGCCACCCTGGACTAGCCGGATTGATCCATGTTGGTGATACCCCTAGTTGATATATCCCCAACAGGTGCACGTAGGCTTCATCCCTTGGTGACAAAGTCTTTGAAAAACAAAAGTGTTTTACAAAAGATAGGAGAAAACTTGCTTTGTGCAAAAATAGCCTACAACTCCACCAAGCCAAATATGCATATAGAATTAGACCTTTCGTTTACTATCCACCATAGTCACTTGCAAATACTTCATTGTAATGACCTCCTTCGGGGGCTGCATATTCAAATGTGCAGGTACTTCAGATGAAGAATAAGTTTGGACTCGAGTCTACACCCAACATTTCTGCTTGTGGCGCATGCTTGAAGATGAGGCTCATTGTTATTTGCTTTTGTTGTGAACTCTGAATATTTTAGCTAGCCTTCATGGCTATGCACCTTGTAATAAAGCTATATTTAGCTATTTTTGGATCTCGTTGTAGTAATCTGATACGTATGGAATGATACTTTATATTTTGTATTGTCGTGCTGGCAGTGATCCAGGGACTAGCACTTAACATAGATGTTCCATGTTTAGTAAAAGATGGGGTGCTACAAAATGGTATCAGAGCAAAGTGTTGCATGTAGGTTCGAGCCCTTAGGATTGGTTAAGCCGCCTTTTGATCATAATATTACCATCTCTGAAGTATGTTGGATCCTAGCGGCATAATGAGATGAAGCGACCTGGAGACTAACTTTACATGTCCGCATATATGAGACCTGTTCCACAATTATAAGTGGCTGGTCGGGTGTTTGTCTCTCTCACTGTAGTGAATATCCAATTTACAAGGAGTTGATAATAGGGTTGATCACCTTGTATAATAGAACCCTTATTTTCACTAAGTACTTATTTACATCATGACTAGTACTTCTTACCTTATTTATTATGTTTTAACAATTTTTACTCTTATAACTTAAGGATGTCGTTCTTCATGTATCAAACCGTGGAGGACTTCAAGAACATGTGTTTTGGAAGATATCTTCTGGAGTTGGTGGAACTACTGGCGCTTCCAACACCCATAATCAAGGCAAGTCCGCTGAAGCACTTCAACAAGGATGGCTTATGGGGAGTTCACATCATGCAATTCGGGCGCTAGACTGAACCCAAGACCGAAGACATCCAGTACAAGTCGATTAGTGACTCCTTGGAGAAAGGACTTAATCTTGTCACGCAAGAGCTAATAGGACGTCTTTGTGGGAAATTCCAGGAGGAGTTAAAAGACCAATACTTCTCTATCCTAGGCCAACGTGATGAAGATGGGATACCCTACCTTGTAAACGAGGAAGACAAAAACAAACCAGATCCCTTGCACCCTTATCTTCAAGACTTAGAAATTCACCTTTGGCAACTAGAAGAGGATAGGCGCAATGAGCTGCTGAAGAATGATGAAATAATGGCCCAAGTCAAGGAGACTCAAAATAAGATTGACACCCAAGAAGAGGTGGCCAACGCTCAAAAGGAGAAATTCCGAGCTCAAGAGAAGAAGTTCCAAAATCAAGAGAAGCGAATTAGAGACAAGAACAAGGAGATCAAAAACTTGAAGGATGAAGTTCTGAGCAACGACGTCGAGTTCGAAGCTGATCGAGATTTGATCGAGACTCTACGTCGTGAGAAGAGAATGCTACAAGAGAAGATTGAAGCCCAAGAGAAGGAAGCGATCGATACTCTGCACCGTGAGAAGACAATGCTACGGGAGAAGAATGAAGCTTTAGAGAAGGAGGTGAACGACTACAAGGAGATCTCATGAAGGAAGGCATCACCATCGAGGAGGTCGAAGAAGATGAAGGAGATGTCATGGACGAAGTTAAGACTTAGTAGTTGGACCACCATGTTTTATTCTCGTTTAGCTCGTTGTTTTTAAAACATTGATATCCAACTTGTGGTGTGACAATGTTAGAATGTTTTGGTTTGCATACTTTGTCATTTTATTTAATCTACCTAGAATGCGTTTTTCGAATTGCTAAGTGAGTAAAATTTTAAGTTTTTTATTGATTGTTTATTGCTTGACTTGGTTGTTGTCAGACCTTGAATTCAAGCTACACAAACGAAACGTATCGGTTGGGCCACACAACCAAGCATCATACTGGGGTTACCAATCCCAGGAAACACGTAGGCCTAGCTCAGAATGGATCATCGGCCGTTAGTTCTTGGCGACCCCAACGTCACATACGTTTCAAGATTGTACAAGCAAGAACCCAAAAAGTCTACCAACTCGTATACTTCAACCATACACATATGGTATACGAGTCGGATTGTTAACAAGTAGGAACCACAGAATAAACCTAAGACACAAAGAAAGGAAATAATTATCTAAAGCTCTCACTGAGCAAAATATATCAAATAGCACCAATCAGAGGACACATGTCCCAACATTACATCATGCAGCGGAAAACAAACTGGTCTGAGTAAAGACAAGAAGCAAAGGGCTCAAGGCCGAAACGGAAAAAGAATTCCCATCCACGCGGTCCACCAGGAAGAAGCCCAGGGGAACTCTAACTACTCGTCGTAGATCTCATCGTCGAACTCCACGTAGTATCCACCAACCTTGTCGTACGGAGAATCCACAACTGCAGAAAAACCACAGCCCGCGAACGGGTCAATACACCGAAGCGTATCGAACAAGCTTAAGCTAACAGGTTACAAAACAGTAAGATTCCAAATGTATGGGGGTAAGATTCCAAAACGCAGCACTAGCAACCTAAAGAGACGCGCTAAAACTTCCGTCTAATTAGAGGGGGATAAGAGACCTTTTAAGTAGCCATCTACAACTAACACCAGTCATAACCCATTCTCGAATTAACCCACTCAACCAAGTATGAGGAAGAAATCCGAGAATACTCATACGTTAGCAATTTTAGTGACCATTTAGGGTGTAAGTAATTCTATATTACTAGTCAAATTAATTAACAATGAGTAGGTGTAAGTTGTCTAGATCTTGTTAGCCAGCATCATCACCAAGTCGTCCTTAACCGTGGACACGGCTAATCGATAAGATTATACCCTGCAGGGGTGCACTACTGGACCCATACTCGCATTATCAACCCAGTCAAAAACATTAGGGCCTTTCAACCCAACTCTTTTTCCTTCACCGCAACAAGTCCAGGAGCCACGGGAGCTATGGTGGTCCCGGCCAAAAGGGTGCGGACTCCCGCAGGACACACCCCTCCGCACCAACAGGCCGCGCCCTATATGAATGTAACAAGGCACACCGACAAAGTAAAATACTACACTAGTATCGATGCATATGAGACAAATGGAAAACCCGAACTAGGTGCAGCTCCCGGACAAGTTGAAGTTCCAGTCAAAGTCGAGGGGGGCTCCATTTGGCCACCCACAAGTGGTTAGTGCGCTCAAAATTGGATCCGAGGGCAAAATCTCAGTTCCTAGGTCGACACTGAGTAGAACAAAGCACCTCGCAAGGCCTTCCGCCTGATGCCTTATCTTTTAATAATAATACCACAAAATAAGACAGCAGTTTATTAAAGTAGAATAATCTATCATACTAAGCATATGAGATAAAAGACAAAGGAACGACTCGCACAACCAATTCTAAGCATGCACTACGACTCGCAAAGGCCAACAAATAAACATGCTAGGCGTTATAGGTTGTGGGGATATAGCTGTATAGGCTGCAGGATAACCATGTGATGGGATCGCAGTTCAAGAATCGATAACTAGCATAGCATAGATCAAAAGGCAGGGATGAAACCAAACAATCGTGTAACGGGTTAGCAGAATCTTGCCTGGCAGCTCGTGGCCTGGCACGAAAGCTGGAACCTCAGTATCGTAGGTACTCGCAGCAGGCACGTCGTCGTCTACCTAGAGAAAGCCAAACACAGACAATAGAAAGCAGTAATCAATACAAAGATATACGCAAACAAATGATGGTGCATTATGGTATGAGATGATTAGGTCATAGTTAAAGCGGGGATGAAATCCCGGCGAAATATTAGGTTGCAAGTTGTTTGTGTAACCAACAAATTAAATGTTGCTTAACATAAATAGCAGGTATGGTGATCTAATTAATTTAAATGGAATAGACATTAATTAATTATTTGCCCAACACATTACATATTCAGTAATTAATTGCAATTTATTTATCTTCAACTCAAATTAAATATTTATTAGCATGGCCAGACATGGCATAAAAGATATGAGCAAATTAAATGGAATTCGGGCATTATATATTTATTACCCCACACATCCATATTTAATTATTTAGTTGCCTTTGTTAAATTAAACTAAGCATTCAAAATAAATGATGCAAAATGACATAAGAATGTTATATTAATGTTTATTGCATTTTTCTTATATAAAAACATATAAAGTTTATTTTATTTGAGTTTATAGAAATAAAGTTATTAGCAAATTAAGTTTAGGGGTGTTTCTGAAAAGTGTAGGGACCCATCCGTGATGGAAGAAGTTTCAGTGAGGGTTCAACTGTTAGAACAGAAAGTTCAGGGGCTCGGGTGTAAACTGCAGCGCAGAAACTCTCCCCGCCCTTTTCTCACCTAACCCGAGCCCACACGTAAGGCTGCCAAGCGGGCGCGCGAGCCACGCTGGCGCTAACCACGCGCCGTGTGCGCTGCGGGCATTATGGTCACTGACCGGTGGGCCCGCCCTGTCAGCGGCGCGCAACAAAAAGGGGGCTTATTTCATCGCGCCCGGGGGAGTTCGAACCAGTGACACGCGCAGCGAACGAGGGAACAGAACGGCTTTGCTAGCCACTAGGATCGGATCAGTGCTGGTGCTAGTATTAGACGCGCTTTGTTTTTGTACCTAAACGAACGTTGTCCCTGACGAAACTGAAACTGAGAACTGGATCTCTCGCAACAGCGCGCGGTGGCGGAAGAAAACGGCCGGCGGCTACTTCGATTCGGCAGCGCTGGCGTGCGTGCGGGTGCGGGACGGGCCCGGGATGTGTTGGCCCATCCGTTTCTTCAGTTTGGATGCACCGGAGGAGGAACGGGGGCCGCGCTCGTGCTCGTGCGCGTGCGGTGCGTGCGGACGTGCGCGATGCCGATGTTGGCAACACCGGCGAGTGGTGCTGCGGTCATGGAAACGGAGGGGGGAGAGGGCGGAGAGGACGAGGCTCACCGAGGGGAACATCGTGGCGAGAGGAGGTGGCTCGGGAAGCACTATGGCGAGAGGGCGGTGCGAGGAGGTCGAATTCGCGCAGAGGCCGGCGTCGGGGAAGACTCGTTCAGCGCGGCTCGTCGGGGAAGACTCCGTGCGTCTGCGGCGTTGAAGCGGTGGAGGAAGGAAGAGGCGATTCCCTTGGCGCGTCGAGGTAGGAGGGGACGCTGGCGTTCAGTCGAAGGCGAGCTCGTGCTCCCTGGCCAAGTCGACGGCGTAAGGTGTGCGGCGCGTGCGGCGGCGGGCAGAGGGAAGAAGCTAGCCTAGGGTTAGGGTTTTCCTCTCCGGGTGCGCGCGATTTAAAGAGAGAGGAGAGGAGGTGGTAGTGCGGGCGCCGGTGGGGCGACCTTGGCAGTGGGGAGGCACCATAGCCACCTGGAAAGCGAGCTCGTTCCCTCTCCGTACGAAAAAGGAAAAGATGGGGAGTGGGCCGGCCCAGGAGGGGATGGTCCAGAGGTGGGCTAGACTCGGCCCGTTTCGACAGGGAACCCCTCTCCTCTGGTTTTCCTTTCTTCAGGGTTTTTCTTTTATTTCTTTTTTGGTTTTTGTATTTTATAACAAAATAGAAGTAGAAAAGAGATACAAACTTTTAGACAATTTTATTAGTTTCAAAAATAGTCATAGTAATTACTGCTTGCTTATTAAAAAAAATAATTTGAAACTTCATTTGAATTAATTTGAAAAGGCATTTGAATTTAAATATGAAACTTAAATTTGTAATATAAATTAGAAGCAACATATTTAATTAAATGCAACCACAAATGGAATGAAGACATTATTCAACACTTTTTATTGCACAACCAAACACATGTTTTTGGAAAGTTACAAACGGGTTGTTACAACACTCCCCCCCCCCCCCCCCCCGCTCAAAGGAATCCCGCCCCGAGATTTTTCATGGAGCAACGAAGAGGTCGAGATACTCGGCACGGAGGTGGTCTTCACGTTCCCATGTAGCTTCCTTGTCAGAATGATGAGACCATTGAACCTTGTAGAACTTGACACTGTTGTTACGGGTGCGACGTTCAGCTTCGTCAAGAATGCGAATCGGTTGTTCCACATAGGAGAGATCTTCTCGAAGTTCAATTGATCCATGATCAACTGCACGTCCTGGATCTTGGAATCACTTCTTGAGTTGTGACACGTGGAATACATCGTGCACTTTGGAGAGGTTTGGAGGAAGTTCCAGATGGTAAGCAAATTCCCCACGCCTTGAAAGAACGTTGAAAGGCCCAACATAACACGGAGCGAGCTTGCCTTTGATGCCAAACGTTGCATGCCTCTCAGAGGAGTGACACGAAGGTAAGCTTGATCACCAGGTGCATAGACCATGTCCCTGTGCTTGCTATCATAATAGCTTTTCTGTCGAGACTGGGCAATCTTCAGATTGTCACGAATGATGCGAACCTTTTCTTCAGCCTCCTGGATAATATCAGGGCCAAAGAATTGACGTTCACCAGCTTGAGACCAATATAGAGGAGTTCTGCATTTGCGGCCATAGAGAGCTTCAAAGGGAGCCATGCCTAGACTTGCTTGGAAGCTGTTGTTGTAGGAAAACTCAGCATACGGAACGCAATCCTCCCATTTCATGCCAAAGGAGATAACACAAGCTCTGAGCATATCCTCCAGAATTTGATTCACTCTTTCAACATGTCCACTTGTCTGCGGATGGTAAGCTGTGCTGAACAGAAGTTTGGTACCCAAGGCTTTCTGAAAGATATCCCATAATCGAGAAGTGAAGATACTTCCACGATCTGAGCTTATTGCCAAAGGAACACCATGTAACGGAACCAGTCTTGTCATATAGAGTTCTGCCAACTGACTAGCTAATACTGTCTCTTTGACTGGGAAGAAGTGAGCCACTTTGGAGAGACGATAAATGACCACAAAGATTGCATCGTTGCCTTTCTTGGACTTTGGAAACCCAGTAACGAAGTCCATCTCGATCTTGTCCCATTTCCACTCAATAATTTCTAGTGGTTGAAGAAGTTCACGTGGTCTCTGATGAACTGCCTTGACACGACAGCAAACATCACAATGAGACACATAGCGAGCAATTTCACGCTTCATCCTGGTCCACCAATAGATTGACTTGAGATCCTTGTACATCTTTGTGCTGCCAGGGTGGATAGAAAGCGGAGTATTATGAGCCTCCTTGAGAATGAGCTCTCTTAAGCTGTCAAGCTTGGGCACTAGAATGCGTTCTTCAAATAGCAAGGTACCCTTGTCATCGAGAGAGAAACTCTTGTACTTATCCTTGCCGATGTTTGCTTTGATATTCTTGACACCAGAATCACGCAACTGTGCGGCACGGATCTTATCCTCAAGTGTAGGAGTGGCAATCAAGTTTGCAAGATAACCAGAAGGAACCACTTGAAGATTGAGCTTCTTGAATTCTTCGTGAAGAGGAGGTTGGATGTCCTCAACCATGAGGTTGTTGCAATAGGACTTGCGACTGAGAGCATCAGCCATTACATTAGCTTTGCATGGAGTGTAAGAGATGGTAAGATTGTAATCTGAGAGCTTATCAAGCCACCTTGTTTGCCTGAGGTTCAAATCTGGTTGAGTAAAGAGATATTTGGGACTCTTGTGATCAGTGAAGATCTCACAGTTCTGCCCCAACAAATAAGGTCTCCAAGCCTTGAGGGCATACATGATTGCTGCAAGTTCAAGATCATGTGTAGGATAGTTGAGCTCATGAGACTGCAACTGACGAGATGCATAAGCCACAACTTTGCGTTCTTGCATGAGGATTGCGCCTAGTCCTTGAAGAGATGCATCGCAGAAGATTTGGAAAGGTTTGGAAGTATCTGGGCCAACTAGAATAGGAGTAGAAGTGAGTTTAGCTTTCAAGAGACTGAAGCTCTCATCACACTTTGGAGTCCAAAGAAACTTTCTATCCTTCCTAGTAAGATCGGTGAGAGGCTTAGCGATTTTGGAAAAGTTCTCAACAAATCGACGGCAATAGCTAGCCATGCCAAGGAAACTCCTGACTTGTTTCACCGGTGTAGGAGGCAACCATTCAACAATGGCCTTCACTTTTTCTGGATAAAAAAAAATGCCTTTAGAAGAGATTACATGACCAAGGTAGGATACTTTAGGAAGCCATAATTCACACTTGGAGAACTTGGCGTAGAGACGGTGTTCTCGGAGATTCAACAAGATAAGGCGTAGATGTTCTCCGTGTTCTTCCTCGGTTTTGGAATAGATAAGAATGTCATCAAGATAGACTACCACGAACTTATCGAGGTATGCCATGAAAACGAAGTTCATTAGACGTGAGAAAGTCGCCGGAGCATTTGTGAGACCGAAAGACATGACAGTGTATTCGTAGAGACCATAACGAGTGGTGAAAGCTTTCTTTGGAATGTCTTCTTTGCGGATCTTGATCTGTTGATAACCTGACCTCAAGTCCAACTTGGAGAAAACCTTAGCACCAGCGAGTTGATCAAATAGGTCATTGATGCGAGGGAGAGGATACTTGTTCTTGATAGTTTTCTTGTTCAGAGGACGGTAGTCAACAACCAGTCGCTCAGTCGTGTCCCTCTTTTTGACAAACAGACTAGGACAACCCCAAGGAGAAGTACTAGGTTGGATATGACCTTTACTTTCCAACTCCTCTAGCTGTCTCTTAAGTTCAGCATGTTCTTTGGGGCCCATCTTGTAAGGACGTTTGGAGATAGGAGCAGTGCCTGGTTAGTTCAATACCGAACTCCACGGCTCTGTAAGGCGGCATGCCTGGCAATTCTTCAGGAAAGACGTCAGGAAAGTCTCGGATCACCGATATATCTTCCATAGAAGGAAGAGGATGAACATTGAGAGCATACAACTGAGCATATGGAGTTTTAGAATAGAAGTAGACTATCTAGCCAGAAGAATGGGTAAGCTTAACAGATTTAGCAGTACAGTCAATGACCGCTTTATTTGCCACAAGCCAATCCATCCCTAGGATGACATCAATGTCTGAAGAACGAAGATCAATAAGAGACGCTTGGAATGGAAGATTTCTGATTAAGATCTCGTTGTTCAGGCTAACTTCCTTTGTAAGCCATTTGGATCCTGGTTGCTGCACTAAGACAGGGCTGTCCATCTTTTCGAAAGGAACACCATTGCTGGAAGCAAAACTTTGCGAGATGAAAGAATGGGACGCACCAGAATCAAACAACACTTTAGCGAGGACGGAGTTCACGACTAGATTTCCAAGAACCACATCAGTAGCTTCCTCTGCTTCTTTTGCTGTAACATGATTCACCCTTGCGCGTCTACCAACAAACCTTTTGTCGATGTTGGGGGCCTGAGGAGTAACAGCACAACCCTTAGGGCAACAAGGTGTAGAAGGGACTCTGTTTTGCGGACACTTGTATGAGAAGTGGCCCGGCTCACCGCACTTGAAACAGGTGACCGAAGAGTTTGGAACTATAGGCGGTGTCTCCTAGACGAAACTCAATGTAGCTGAAGTTGGGTTGGTTAGACCGGAAGAAAACCTCAGAGAGATTGGATTGTGGATGAGTTGAGTTTGAGCTGCATAGGGTACCCAAACCCTACGTTTCTGCGGAGGTGTAGAATCTGATGGAGAAGAAGTTGTTTCAAGAGAGTGTTTACGAGATTCTTCGAACTTCTCACGTCCAAATTCCTCTCGGAGAGCTGTGTTGACAAGATCTTCAAAGGTATCGCACTTGATAAGAGTGAGTGCGTACTTAAGATCTGGATTTAGACCTCTGCGGAATTTGGCTTGCTTTTTGGCATCGGTTGATACTTCATCCTGAGCATAGCGGGCCAAACGATTGAACTCAGCTTGGTAGTCCAGCACAGACCTACTTTCCTGAGTCAACTCATAGAATTCTTCCCGCTTTCTTTCCATGACCCCATCGGGAATATGGTGGCATTTGAAAGCCTCTTTGAACTCATCCCAAGTAGTCACAACGCCTGGTGCTCGTAACTCTTGGAAGGTCTCCCACCAAGACATGGATTCACCGCGAAGCAGGTAGGTGACATAAGGAACACGGTCCTCATCGGACACATGAGAAACAGCCAGGGCATTGTTCATCTCACGCAGCCAGTCATCAGCATCGAGTGGCTCAGAGGGAACATCAAACGTGCGGGGATTGAGCTGGAGAAACTGCACGATAGACACACAATTGTTGCTCTGGTACTGGTTTTGCTGAATTTGACTCGAAACTTGCATCATCTGAGACAAAACTTGCCCCATTTGGGAAGGCATTGGAGTATCTTCTTCGCCACTCTCCATCCTGAGGAGGATACAACGTTAACACAATAATCGGATAAAGAAAATCCAACGTAAGTGCTTAAAGGAAAACTTCAGATTGCTTAGAAAAGACAACAAGGAACGAGACATGGCCATCCATCATGGTACGCCACTTTGTTCACTTCCAGAAAGGTTTAAAGAGAGGTAAGAACAAAGACTAGCACTAGAACTAGGAAACACCAATTGAGCTTGACGTAACTCCACCAAAGAGGATAAACAACTGATTGATTCAAGAATGAAACTGAACGTAGCCGAAGAGGTTGACAACTGCTAAAACGAAGAGCACCACCTTGAATATGGTACTACGGAAAACCCAGAACACGTGATGTCCTAATTTAAAATTTAGGTGAGAAGGGAAATTATCGTAACACTTCCTTACCAGAATAACAAGGAGGGTGGGTGGGGAAAGAAGTAAAAGAACAGAATTCCTACTCTCACGTTTTAGAATTTCCTGATAGCTACAAAATATTTTTCTAGACTCAAACAACGACCAGTAGAAACGAACCTGAGGGCGTTTAGGCTCTGATACCAACTGTCAGACCCTGAATTCAAGCTACACAAACGAAACGTATCGGTTGGGCCACACAACCAAGCAACATACTGGGGTTACCAATCCCAGGAAACACGCAGGCCTGGCTCGGAATGGATCATCGGCCGACAGCTCTTGGCGACCCCAACGTCACATACGTTTCAAGATTGTGCAAGCAAGAACCCAAAAAGTCTACCAACTCGTAGACACAAAGAAAGGAAATAATTATCTAGAGCTCTCACTGAACAAAATATATCGAATAGCACCAAACAGAGGACAAATGTCCCAACATTACATCATGTAGCGGAAAACAAACCGGTCTGAGTACAGACAAGAAGCAAAGGGCTCAAGGCCGAAACGGAAAAAGAAGGCCCATCCACGCGGTCCACCAGGAAGTAGCCCAGGGGAACTCTAACTACTCGTCGTCGATCTCGTCGTTGAACTCCATGTAGTATCCACCAACCTGGTCGTACGGAGAATCCTCAACTGCAGAAAAACCACAGCCCGCGAACGGGTCAATACACCGAAGCGTATCGAACAAGCTTAAACTAACAGGTTACAAAACAGTAAGATTCCCAAAGTATGGGGGTAGGTGTACTTAGCGGCAGCAGCACTAGCAACCTAAAGAGACGCGCTAAAACTTCCTTCTAATTAGAGGGGGATAAGAGAGCGTTTAAGTAGCCATCTACAACTAATACCAGTCATAACCCATTCTCGAATTAACCCCCTCAACCAAGTATGAGGAAGCAATCCGGGAATACTCACACGTTAACAATTTTGGTTACCATTTAGGGTGTAAGTAATTCTATATTACTAGTCAAATTAATTAACAATGAGTAGGTTTAAGTTGTCTAGATCTTGTTAGCCAGCATCATCACCAAGTCGTCCATAACCGTGGACACGGCTCATCGATAAGATTATACCCTGCAAGGGTGCACTACTGGACCCATACTCGCATGATCAACCCAGTCAAAAACATTAGGGCCTTTCAACCCAACTCTTTTCCTTCACCGCAACAAGTCCAGGAGCCATGGGAGCTATGCTGGTCCCGGCCAAAAGGGTGTGGACTCCCGCAGGACACACCCGTCCGCACCAACAGGCCGCGCCCTATATGCATGTAACAAGGCACACCGCCAAAGTAAAATACTACACTAGTATCGATGCATATGAGACAAATGGAAAACCCGAACAAGGTGCAGCTCCCGGACAAGTTGAAGTTCCAGTCAAAGTCGAGGGGGGCTCCATTGGGCCACCCACAAGTGGTTAGTGCGCTCAAAATTGGATCCGAGGACAAAATCTCAGTTCCTAGGTCGACACTGAGCAGAGCAAAGCACCTCGCAAGGCCTTCCGCCTGGTGCCTTATCTTTTAATTATAATACCCCAAAATAAGACAACAGTTTATTAAATTAGAATAATCTATCATACTAAGCATATGAGATAAAAGACAAAGGAACGACTCGCACAACCAATTCTAATTATGCACTACGACTCGCAAAGGCCAACAAATAAACATGCAAGGGGTTATAGGTTGTGGGGATATAGTTGTATAGGCAGCAGGATAAACATGTGATGGGATCGCAGTTCAAGAATCGATAACTAGGATAGCATAGATCAAAAGGAAGGAATGAAAACCAAACAATCGTGTAACCGGTTAGCAGAAGCTTGCCTGGCAGCTCGTGGCCTCGCACGAAAGCTGGAACCTCAGCATCGTAGGTACTCACAGCAGGCACGTCGTCGTCTACCCAGAGAAAGCCAAACACAGACAATAGAAAGCAGTAATCAATACAAAGATATGCGCAAACAAATGATGGTGCATTATGGTATGAGATGATTAGGTCATAGTTAAAGCGGGGATGAAATCCCGGCGAAAGATTAGGTTGCAAGTTGTTTGTGTAACCAACGAATTAAATGTTGCTTAACATAAATAGCAGGTATGGTGATCTAATTAATTTAAATGGAATAGACATTAAATATTTATTTGCCCAACACATTACATATTTAGTAATTAATTGCAATTTATTTATCTTCAACTCAAATTAAATATTTATTAGCATGGCAAGACATGGCATAAAAGATATGAGCAAATTAAATGAAATTAGGGCATTATATATTTATTACCCCACACATCCATATTTAATTATTTAGTTGCCTTTGTTAAATTAAATTAAGCATTCAAAATAAATGATGCACAATGACATAAGAATGTTATATTAATGTTTATTGCATTTTTCTGATATAAAAAAATATAAAGTTTATTTTATTTGAGTTTATAGAAATAAAGTTATTAGCAAATTAAGTTTAGGGGTGTTTCTAAAAAGTGTAGGGACCCATCCGTGATGGAAGAAGTTTCAGTGAGGGTTCAACTGTCAGAACAGAAAGTTCAGGGGCTCGGGTGTAAACTGCAGCGCAGAAACTCTCCCCGGCCTTTTCTCACCTAACCGGAGCCCACACGTGAGGCTGCCAGGCGGGCCGCGAGCCACGCTGGCGTTGACCACGCGCCGTGTGCGCCGCGGGCACCACGGTCACTGACCGGTTGGCCCACCCTGTCAGCGGCGCGCAACAAAAAGGGGGCTTATTTCATCGCGCCCAGGGCAGTTCGAACCAGTGACGCGCGCAGCGAACGAGGGAACGGAACGACTTTGCTAGCCACTAGGATCGGATCAGTGCTGGTGTTAGTATTGGACGTGCTTTGTTTTTGTACCTAAACGAACGACTGTCCCTGACGAAACTGAAACTGAGAACTGGATCTCTCGCGACAGCGCGCGGTGGCAGAAGAAAACGGCCGGCGGCGACTTGGGATTCGGCGGCGCTGGCGTGCATGCGGGTGTGGGACGGGCGCGGGATGTGTTGGCGCATCCGTTTCTTCAGTTTGGATGCACCGGAGGAGGAACGGTGGCCGCACTCGTGCTCGTGCATGTGCGGTGCGTGCGGCCGTGCACGATGCCGATGTTGGCAACGCTGGCGAGTGGTGCTACGGTCACGAAAATGGAGGGGGAGAGGGCGGAGATGACGAGGCTCACCGAGGGGAACACCGTGGCGAGAGGAGGTGGCTCGGGAAGCACTGTGGCGAGAGGGCGGTGCGAGGAGGTCGAATTCGCGCAGAGGCCGGCGTCGGGGAAGACTCGTTCGGCGCGGCTCGTCGGGGAAGACTCCGTGCGTCTGCGGCGTTGAGGCGGTGGAGGAAGGCAGAGGCGATTTCCTTGGCGCATCGAGGTAGGAGGGGACGCCGGCATTCAGTCGAAGGAAAGCTCGTGCTCCCCGGCCATGTCAACGGTGTAGGGTGTGCGGCGCGTGCGCCGGCGGGCAGAGGGAATAAGCTAGCCTAGGGTTAGGGTTTTCCTCTCCGGGTGCGCGCGATTTAAAGAGAGAGGAGAGAAGGTGGCAGTGGGGGCGCCGGTGGGGCGAGCTTGGCAGTGGGGAGGCGCCATAGCCACCTGGAAAGCGAGCTCGTGCCCTCTCCGTACGAAGAAGGAGAAGATGGGGAGTGGGCCGGCCCAGGAGGGGATGGTCCAGAGGTGGGCTAGACTCGGCCCGTTTCGACCGGGAACCCCTTTCCTCTGGTTTTTTCTTTCTTCAGGGTTTTTCTTTTATTTCATTTTTGGTTTTTGTATTTTATAAAAAAATAGAAGTAGAAAAGAGATACAAACTTTTAGACAATTTTGTTAGTTTCAAAAATAGTCATAGTAATTACTGTATAAAAATAATTTGAAACTTCATTTAAATTAATTTGAAAAGGCATTTGAATTTAAATATGAAACTTAAATTTGGAATTTGTATTAGAAGCAACATATTTAATTAAATGCAACCACAAATGGAATGAAGACATGATTCAACACTTTTTATTGCACAACCAAACACATGTTTTTGGAAAGTTACAAACGGTCTATTACAGTTGTATTGTGCACGGGTAGGATTTTCCTTCTTTAGTTCTATCTATCTTTTACTCACCCATGCTCAAAACCCACAGATGCCTCCTCGTCGTGATCCCGACAACAATGATGCCATGCAGAAATTGATGGTTGCTCAAACTCAGCTGATGACTATGATGACTCAGTTCATTACAGCAACCAACAACAGCAACAATAAAAACAACCACAATCCGCCACCCCCACCACCACCACCTCGAGTGGACAAACTTTCTAGATTCCTAAGGCTTAGGCCTAGTAAGTTCTCCTCTGCTACTAAACCTATAGTGGCTGACGACTGGCTTCGCTCAGTCAACAAGGACTTAGTGACTTGTGAGTATTGTGAGGCAGAGAAGGTGAGGTTCACTGCACACCTGTTGGAAGGACCCGCTGCACTGTGGTGGGAGACTTATCAAGTGACTCATCCTCTAGATGGCATGACTTTGGATGCTTTCAAGGAGGGTTTTCGCAATGCTCACATTTCCTCTGGCATAATGAATCTGAAGAAAGAAGAATTTCGCATCTTGAGGCAGGGAGGTAGAACTCTGAAGGAGTATATGGATGACTTCTGTATGCTATCAAGGTATGCACCAGAAGACATTGATACTGATGCTAAGAGGAAGGAAAAATTCATCAATGGACTTAAGGGAGAACTGGAGATACCCTTGTATGTATCCTATGCTCCTAACTATCAAGCTCTGTTGGATCAAGTAATCACTTTGGACAACAACATAAGAAAGGAAGAGAACAACAAGAGGAAGTTCAGTGCAAGTAAGGTTCATTCTGAGGGAACACACAAGAGACAACACACCTAAGAAGGCAGTGGGCATAAACCATGGAATCACTCCAACAACGGTAGTGGCCAAAAGCATCATGGACATAACCATAACGGGGGATACAAAGAAAACAATGGAGGATATAAAGGAAACAGTGGAGGATACAGAGGAAATAATGGAGGATTCAAGGGGAACCATCACCATGGTCATAATCATGGAAATGGTCATCACCGTCCTAATGTGACTTGCTTCAAGTGCAAGAAGACGGGGCCTTATGCAACTGACTGCCCAGACAGAAAGGCTGATGAAAATTCCAAACCCAACCCTTTCCAGAAGGGATAAGTGAACCACATCAATGTGGAAGAAGTACATGATGAACCTGATGCTGTGATTGGTACGTTCTTGCTCAATTCTTTTCCAGCATTAGTCCTATTTCATACTGAGCATCGCATTCATTCATATCAAGAGCTTTTGTAAACAAACATGGATTAGCTGAGGAAAGTCTAGGAAAACCTATTAGAGTAGGTTCACCTGGAGGAGAGATGATAGTAAATTCTGGGTGTAGACAGTTAGACTTGAAGATTGGTAAGCACATTTTTCCAACGGACTTAGTCATCCTAGAAACTCAAGGCTTGGATGTTATCATCGGAATGGATTGGATGACTCGTTTTGAAGGAATCATAGACTGTGCAAATAGAGCAATCACCCTCACCACCCAGAGTAAAAGAAGATTAAGTTCAGATCAACTTTTGAAATTAAGAAAGTTAGGTTAAATTCTCTTAAGGGGGTTAGCCTTGGTGATGTGCTTATCGTCAAGGAATACCCAGATGTTTTTCCAGAAGAACTACCGGGAGTGCCACCCGATAAAGATGTTGAGTTCCCCATCGAACTGAAACCGGGTACTGGACCAATAGCTAAGAGACCATATCCTATGGCCATTGATGAACTGAAAGAGCTCAAGAAGCAACTGGAGGAACACATTCAGAAAGGATTTATCCGTCCAAGTTCATCGCCATGGGGAGCGCCAGTCTTATTTGTTAAAAAGAAAGATCAAACCCAGAGGCTAGTCACGGACTACAGGGATATAAATGAGCAAACTATCAAAAAGAAGTACCCGTTACCCAAGATTAATGAACTATTTGATCATCTGGAAGGTGCTTGTGTTTTCTCAAAGATCGATCTTCGATCAGGGTACCTCCAAATGAAAGTTAGAGAAATGGATATACCCAAGACTGCATTTGTTACAAGATATGGCTCCTATGAGTACACAGTAATGCCATTTGGATTAACCAATGCTCCAGGCTATTTCATGAATATGATGAATAAAGTGTTCATGGATTTTCTGGATAAGTTTGTGGTAGTATTCATCGATGATATTTTAATTTACTCCAAGAGCCACAAAGAACATGAAGAGCATTTGCGGCTGGTATTGCAGAGACTACGTGAACATAAGTTGCATACCAAATACAGTAAATGCGAGTTTTGGTTAGAACAAGTTGGATTTCTAGGCCATGTGGTGTCCAAGGAGGGTATAGCGGTGGATCCTGAAAAAGTTTCAGCTGTAACTAATTGGGAACCGCCAAAGAATGTGGGTGAATTACGGAGTTTTATTGGTCTAGCAGGATACTATCGAAGATTCATTGAAAACTTTTTCAAGATTGTCAAGGCCTTGACGGAATTATTGAAGAAGGAGAAGAAGTTTGAGTGGACTGAGGCATGCGAAGCCAGTTTTCAGGAGTTGACGAAACGTCTAATTTCAGCCCCAGTTTTATGTTTACCTAATTTAGAAAAGGAGTTCCAAGTGTACTGTGATGCTTCACGCAAAGGCCTGGGAAGTGTACTGATGTAGGAAGGCAGAGTGGCATCTTATGCCTCTAGACAGCTCAAGAAACATGAAGCAAATTATCCTACTCATGATCTCGAGTTAGCCTCAGTAGTACATGCCCTGAAGACTTGGAGACCCTATCTGATGGGAAAAAGATGTGAAGTATTCACTGACCACAAAAGTTTGAAGTATATTTTCACTCAGAAGGAATTGAACATGAGACAGAGAAGATGGTTGGAACTTATCAAAGATTATGATCTAAGTCTCCAATACCATCCGGGAAAGGCTAGTGTAGTCGCAGATGCCCTGAGTCGTAAGGTATATGTGAATGGCCTCACGGCAGGAGAAAAACCCGAGGATTTATGCAAGTCATTCAAGGACCTCAGATTGGAAGTAGTACCATAAGGTTTTGTAGCCTCATTAGTAGTACAACCAACTTTGATGGACAAGATACGTGAAGCTCAGAAAGAAGAAAAGGAAATAGAAGAAATCAAAGTCAATCGGAGAGCAGGAAAAGCTAAGGGATTCCATGAAGATGAGTAGGGAATTTTATGGTTTCAAAAACGTGTGTGTGTGGCCAATGACCCTGATCTTAGGAAATTAATTCCTCAAGAAGCCCATGAGACACCTTATTCCATTCATCCGGGAAATACGAAGATGTATATGGATGTGAAGGACAGATTTTGGTGGAACAATCAGAAGAGAGAAATAGCAGAATATATTGCAAAGTGTGATGTATGCAGTCGAGTAAAAGCAGAACATCAGAAGCCAGCAGGACTTCCACAACCTATGAAAGTGTCGGACTGGAAGTGGGATTCTATTGGAATGGATTTCATCACCGGTTTACGAAGGACAAAATCGGGTTATGATTCTATTTGGGTTATTGTTTGTCTCTAACCAAAATAGCTCACTTTATACCCGTAAAGACCACTTATACAAGTGCAAAGTTAGCTTATATTTACATGAAGAGAATTGTGTGCCTTCATGGCGTTCCTAAGAGTATCATGTCTGATAGAGGAACCCAGTTCACATCTCATTTATGGAAGCAGTTGCATGAATCACTGGGAACCCGATTGGAATTCAGTACGGCTTTTCACCCGCAAACAGATGGTCAGACTGAAAGAGTAAATCAGATTTTAGAGGATATGTTAAGAGCTTGTGCGCTCGATTATGGATCTAGCTGGGATGATAATCTACCTTACGCTGAGTTCTCCTACAATAACAGTTACCAAGCCAGCATTGAGAGGGCACCGATTGAAGCCTTATATGGAAAGAAATGCACAACCCCATTGTTGTGGAGTGGTGTAGGAGAACGGAGTTTCTTTGGACCTGATATAATCCAGGATGCTGAAGAGAAGGTCAGACTGATTAAGGATAGATTGAAGATAGCACAGTCACGCCAGAAAATCTACGCAGATTCCAAACGTAGAGAAGTCACCTACGAGGTGGGTGATAGAGCCTATCTTAGAGTGTCACCACTTCGGGGTGTAAAAAGGTTTGGAATTATAGGAAACTTAGCACCTCGATTCACTGGACCATTCAAAATCCTTTCTCGCAAAGGTGAAGTGGCATATGAGTTAAAACTACCAGAAGTTCTATCTGCTGTCCATAATGTTTTCCATGTCAGTCAGTTGAAGAAATGTCATCTCGAGATGATGGGAGTTCCTTTGAAGGATATTGTACCCCTCGAGGAAGTACAATTGGAGAGTGACTTGACCTATGAAGAGTAGCCCATCAAAGTATTACAGACAGCAGATAGAGTCACCCGTACCAAAACCATTAAGTTCTGCAAGGTTCAGTGGAATCATCACACCGAGGAAGAAGCCACTTGGGAATGAGAAGAGGATCTTCGAGAAGACCATCCTCACCTATTTGCTGACCTTTCCGAAGCTCGAGGGCGAGCTTCCTCTTAAGGAGGTTAGTCTGTAACATCACAAATTTATCAAAAATATAAAACCTTGCATTCATGCATCATTCATCATATAGACATTGCATTTAAATCACAAAAGGAATAATTTAAAGTTATTTATTAGTTTGAATAATTTTGTATTCCATAAAAGAGGTGAAATTGAACTCCTTATAATATTCCTTATTTAATTGGTTATTTATTTATCAAGATACTTCGAAAAAGTTCTAATTTTAATAACCTTTCCAAAACATATTTTTATAATTTTTTATGAAATGTTATGACTAAGTTTAAAAATCATTTTAGAAATCGGTTTTGAAAACAGAATATAATTTGATAAAAGAAAATAAGAAAAGGAGAAAAAAAGCCAGCCCAGTATTATTTACCGCGCGTTGTCTCGGCCCATCAGCCCAGCAAACCAGCCCGCAGCCCTCTTCTCTGTCTCCCTCTCGCTAACAGGTGGGGCCCACCTGTCAGGTTCTTCCACCTCCAGCCGAAGATCGCGCTCGATCCGATCCGTGTCCGCCGAGAAATCCGAGCGCGAATTGCGCACGGGTTGCTCCCCTGTCACCCCCATATAAGCCTCCACCCCGCCGCCACTCTTCATGCCCCAATGCCCTAATTCCTACACCTCCAGGCCGCTCGGGTTTTGAGTTCCGACGCCGCCATTGCCGTCGGTAAGAAATGCCGCCCCCGGTGATCTCCGTGCTCTCCAAACGCGCCCGACCATCTAGTTCTCCTCCCTATCTCCTTACGCGTGTTCGTGACATCAAACTTTGCCTCTTAGCGCAGCCAAACAACGCCTCCGTACGCAACCGAAGGACTCCGCCGCCGTCTCCATCTCCGGCGAGAAATAGAAGAGAGGAGGAGTAGCCCCGAAGACCAGCGCTTTGCCACCGACCCCGCCTCGACGACCTCTACGCCGCGGTAATATCCGTTCGTCCCGTAGGATCCGAGAACTCGTGCGCAAGCGATGCCGGACGTGGCTCCACCGCGGTCGGGAGTTTTTCCGGCGACTGCGCCGCCCGCTTTTGGCCTCTGTTCCTGGACCGTTGGAGCTAGATCCAATGGATCTAGATCGAATCAATCCGGCGCGTTCATTTTTATTTTGATCGGATGGCTTCCACGCCGATCCGCGTCGAAACGGTATCGTCCAATAGGATCGCGCCACTGACGTGGGGCTGTCTTTCGGGTAGCCCATGATAAGGCTACCTGGGCCGCGCCAAGGACAAGAAGGCCCACAGAAGGCCCACGCGGGGTACCATGTAACCTAGTCCAAGTCGGTTAGGAAGCATAACCTGCCATATCTGTAGTTGCCATCGGCACCAACCACCCGAGACCTGGCTGCCTATAAAGGCAGGAGGGTTGCTCGTCCCAGAGGACACGCTCATAGCTACGGCACAAACCCTAGCGAGATCGCAATCTCGCCATTGTAAACCGCAACTCGCATCAATAACCAGACAAGCAGGAGTAGGGTGTTATCCTCCGGGAGCCTGAACCTGGGTAAATCCTTGCTTGTCAGCCGTCGTGACCACCTGCACTCATCTCTCTCCCCATCAATCAACCCGGGGTGCACAACCCTGGGACTTGTCGAGTTAACACCTCGTCAATTGGCGCCATCTGTGGGAACGTCAAACAAGTGCTAGGATCATGGTCGCTCCGGCTCCATCCGCAATGAAGATCGGCGTGTCCGCCGTCAGGGAGTCGATCCGATTCGACTCCTTTGAGTACGTCCTCCACCCGCCAACCCACCAGTCAGCGTACACCGATCTGGACAAAGGTATACACATCACCTTCGGCTCCATATTCTGCTGCATCGATAGTCGTGGTATACTCAGGTCTACGACTACCGCGCTACGCGCGACGGCGTCACCTAAATCGGCAACCATCGCGCCCGCCGAACCCGCGAAGATCGCATCTACTGCACCCGTGGAGATCGCGCTCGCGGAACCCGCGAAGATCGCATCTGCCGCACCCGCGGGGGCCGCGCCCACTGCACCCGCGAAGAGGGCATTTACATCGACTACATCGACAATTTCGGCAACGGCCGCGTGAATCGAGTCTACTACCCCAACCTCGGTCGTGCGGTCGACCAAGTCACGATCCACCTCGACTGTCGCACCCGCACGGGCGACCAGGAGCCCGCGCCCGACAGCCATGTCGCGCGTGCCCTCATCTTCGTGGAAATCCCAAGTCTACCCCAAGCCAATCGCACTCGCCCCGGCAAGCGTGAGCATATGGACAATCGCGAGAAGACGTGACAGCGAATGCGCCGCGCGCCACGTTGCAGCAATTTTCGACCCCGAGCAAGAAGCGGGCGACAGAAGCAGCAGCGGCAGCACCAACTCTCCGACTCAAGTCTACCCCAAGCAAGTCTTCATGGCCGGCACAGCACCGCATGACGACGAAGAAGAACCCACATATCCGCTAGAGGTGGACATGCCGGACCAGACTAAACTTGTCATCACGCCGGACATGGCGATGCAAGCCATGAAGCATGTGGACGAGGGAACGTTCCCCCCACCCAACGCACCTCGAGAAGACCACCTGGCGGTCCAGTACTTGCTACGCAAGGAAGGCGAACAAATTCGTGCCGAAAAAGCCGACCTGCTCAGGCGCAAAAGGGACGCGGATGCATCGAGTGCCAGGCGAGCCGCCCTCTCCTTCACATCATCTACAGAGGTTAACCAAGGAGCACGGCGAACCAGAGCCCGCGTTCCCCACATGGCAGAAGCTGATCGAACAAGGCTCACCCGCAACCTCGACTCGTCCTTCGTCACCGAAGATGAGAACGGGATACCCGTCCCAAAGACGGCGAATGCCGCCCTGATCTCAGTCGAGACATACCTCCGGCTCACGCAGCCACCGGAGGGAGACGCACGCTCCCTTCTTCACAAGCAACAAATTGCCTCCATAAGGGCAATCGGAGAAGCTCTGGCGGCCAAGGGGCCAAGCAACAGAGCGCACGAACCAACAAGCTCGGGCATCCCAGCGGCGCAGCGACAGCCAGTCAAAGACCTTCGCGACGTCCTGACACAGAAGACGGTGGACCGCAACCGCAAGGAGCGCTCGGCTAGTGCGGCAAACGCGGATGACCATGCTGACCGCGACTTCGAGCCGTGTGGTGCGGCATGCTTTAGCTTCAACATCCGCGACACCCGCATGCCTAAAGGCTTCAAGTTGACGGCTGGCACACCAAAGTATGACGGGAAGCAAGACCCAAAACTGTGGCTCGAAGACTACCTCATCGCTTGCACCTGCCAAGGCGGAACGTCGACTACGGCAATGCAGTACATCCAGCTCATGTTGACAGACTCGGCACGCGGGTGGCTCACAAGCCAACCCAAAGACTCTTTCCGAACATGGGAAGAATTCCAGGATAACTTCATCAAGAGTTTCTCGGGAACATTCGCAAGGCCAACGACCTACATCGAGTTGCAGGCCTGCAAGCAAGGAAAGGATGAGTCGCTCCGCTCTTACATCTAGCGGTGGACACTCCTCCGCAATACCATGGAACCCGTATCAGAAGATCGAGTGATGGACGTCTTCATGCACGGCGTCGCTCGCCGCGACCTCCGGGAGGAATTCGGTAGGCTCCAGCCGAAGACCACAATAGAACTCATGAAGACAGCCAACCAATGGGCCGAAGGAGAGGACTACGTCCGCGAAACTTCTCCCAAAAAAGAGGGCGAAACAAGCAACTGGCGCGAGGCACGTCAAAAGAAGAAGCCACGTTACACCCACGATTCAATCGAATTAGTAGCGGCGGGCTATGAAACCCCCCGTGAGGACAAACGTGACAGCAGTCGACAATACGACCAAAGTCGGCAGCCCAGCTCGAGTCGGTACAACCGTGGCAGCAGCAGCATCGTCCACAATGATGGAAGTCAGAAACGCGAGTGGAAGCGCCCGTTGACCCCAGCAGAGGAGCTGATGCAACCCTGTAAGCATCACTCGTTCCGCAACCCGGAAACAGGCAAATGGAGTTCCAACCACCTATTGAAGGATTGTCGCAAAGCAAGAAAGATATACCATGCCATGCAGCAAATCATCGCCCCGGTACAAGCCATACAGGCGGCACCGCAGCTAGCCATCCAGGCAGCACCCGCAAACAACAACCAAGTGCAGGCGGCAGGAGCGTTCCCCCAGCCGCAGCAACAGCAACAAGGTCAGTCGGCAACAGCCGACACGTACCCAGCCACACGGGGATAGCTGAACATGATCCAGAGGGGACCCCCGTCGAACAGGCGCCAGAAAATTATCACACGCCAAGTACTTCAAGCCATCAACAGCCCGCGCGCGGTACTAGACTACCTGCGCGGGTCGGAGACACCAATCACATTTTCCAGGGCAGATCACCCATCAGAGGTAACCCGACCCGGGCACGCCGCACTCGTGATTTAAGCCTTGATCTGCGACTACAGCTTGAAGAAGGTGTTCCTAGACGGAGGCAACGGCATCAACATCACATTCGCCGACACCCTGAGAAGAATGAACAGATCGACGGAGAAATTGCCGGAATCGGAAACCACCTTCCACGGCATAGTACCAGGGAAAGCAATCACGCCCATGGGAACAATCACACTCGACGTCATCCTCGGTACACCCGAGCACTTCAGAAAGGAGTCGATCGACTTCGAAGTCGTCGACTGGAAGTCGCAATACCACGCCATCCTCGGGCGCCCGACCTTTGCCAGGTTCATGGCAGTACCCCACTACGCCTACCTGATGATAAAGCTGCCCGGGCCGAAAGGAGTAATCACCGTCCGCGGCGACTTCGGGCTCTCCAACAGCTGCGACCGCGAGTTCGCCAAGATTTCTGAGTTCTTCGGAGTCGAAGAGCACTTCAAGGCCATATCAGCCGACAACGACAAGACCGTCTTCCCGGCTCGCAAGAAGCCCGCAAAGGACGCAACGTTCAACACGAACGACGACACCGTCACCCACCAAGTCCATCCGACTAACAGCAGAAAGACGGTCAAGGTCTCATCGAGTCTGACCCCCGCATAGGAAAGCGCGTTCGTCGAGTTCCTACGTGAGAACTGGAAGATCTTTGCATGGCAACCTTCTGACATGCCAGGGATACCCAGGGAACTCGCCGAGCACTCTCTGAAAGTCCACAAGGACGCAAGACCAGTCAAACAATCCATGCGACGCTTCTCAGGACCCAAGCGAGACGCGATCACCATGGAAGTCGACAGACTACTGCACGCCAAATTCATCCGAGAGATCAAGGATTCGGACTGGGTCGCCAACCCGGTTCTAGTGGAGAAAAAGAAGACAAAGAAACTACGCATGTGCGTTGACTTCACCGCAGTCAACAAGTGCTGCCCCAAGGACCACTTCCCGCTCCCGCGGATAGACCAGATCATCGACTCGACAGCAGGTTGCGAGCTCCTGTCCTTCCTGGACGCCTACTCAGGTTACCAGCAGATCAAGCTGAAAGTCGAGGACGAAAAAAAAACGGCCTTCATCACACCCGACGGCGTCTTTTGCTACCAGACGATGCCGTTCAGGTTAAAGAACGCAGGTGCCACTTACCAGCGGACAATGCAAGCGTGTCTCAAGGGGCTAATCGGACAGATCGTCCAAGTCTACGTTGATGACATCGTTGTCACGACCCGAAAGGAGGATACCCTGGTCGACAACCTCCGCAAGGTCTTCGCCGCACTCGATGTGTACCAGATCAAGCTCAACCCAGAGAAGTGCGTGTTCGGCGTGCCAGCCGGAGAGTTACTAGGATACCTCGTATCCGCAAGAGGAATCGAAGCAAACCCCGAGAAGGTGCAGAACATACTCACAATGCCAGCACCAACCAAGCTCCGGGAGGTGCAACAATTAGCCGGCCGAGTCGCAGCTCTCAGCCGGTTCATTAGTAAGTTGGGAGAGAAAGCTTTACCTTTCTACCAACTGATGAATAATACGGACAAGTTCGAGTGGACACAAGAGGCGCAGGACGCATTCGACCATCTCAAGAAAACCCTGACAACCTCTCCAATCCTCGTGGCACCACTGGAAAACGAGCCGTTGTACTTATACGTCTCAGCAACAAACAGGGTGGTGAGCACGGTGCTCGTAGTCGAACACGAAGAGGAAGGGCAGAGTCACCCGGTGCAGAGGCCCGTCTACTACCTTAGCGAAGTACTCACCTTGTCCAAGCAGAACTACCCTCATTACCAGAAGCTGGCATACGGAGTCTTCATGACCTCCAGAAAGGTCGTCCACTACTTCTCCGAGCACCCGATCACGGTGGTAAGCTCCTCTGGACTAGCAGACATTCTCACAAACCAACGCGCGACAAGACTAGTCGCCAAGTGGGTTGTCGAGCTAGGACCATGGGGGCTGAAGTATGCTCACCCGAAGTCCATCAAGGCCCAAGTCCTCTCGGAATTCACCACCGAGTGGATAGAAGCCCAGCTACCAAATATCCCCGACTTGTCCAACGCATGGACAATGTACTTTGATGGCTCCAAGAAATTCAAGTCAGCCGGGGCAGGAGTCGTGGTCATCTCCCCCAAAGGCGACAAGCTCACGTATGTCCTGCAGATGGACTTTCCGACGCCGTCCAACAACGAAGCCGAGTATGAGGCCCTGATCCACGGCATGCGGATGGCCAAGAACTGCGGCGCCACGCACCTCATGATATACGGCGACTCCTACCTGGTGGTACAGCAAACCATGAAGTCTTGCGACGCCGTCGCCGACAACATGATCGCCTACAGAGACCTCTACAATCAATTGGAAGGCAACTTCGACGGCTGCGAGCTGCGCCACATTGGCCGTGAAAGCAACGAGGAAGCCGACGTCCTTGCTAACATGGGTTCAGACAGGGTGCCAGTCCCACCCGGCGTCTTTCTCGAGTGCATCACGCAGAGATCCATCAAGACTCAGAATACAGCAAGCACTGCAACAACAAAAAGCGATGACAACCCGCCAAGCCAAGGCAAGGCCCCCATGGAGGTCATGCTAGTCGAAGCCACATGGACAGGACCGTACCTGGCGTACATACTACATCAGAAGCTGCCAGCTGATCCATTCGAAGCGAAGCGCATCATCATGCGCTCCAAAAGTTTCACCGTCATTAACGGAGAACTATTCAAAAGAAGCATCTCAGGAATCCTGCAAAGGTGCATAGATCCAGTCGACGGCCAATCCATCTTACTCGACATCCACGCGGGTATCTGCGGGCATCACGCTAGCAGTCGGGCATTGGTGGCCAAAGCACTACGAGCCGGGTTCTACTGGCTGACAGCCATGCAGGACGCCGAAGAACTAGTAAAGAAATGCACAGGGTGCCAGGAATTTGCCAACAAGCCACACACGCCAGCATCGGAACTCAAGACAATACCATTAGCCTGGCCCTTCGCCCAATGGGGTCTGGACATGGTGGGCCCGCTGAAGAAATCCTCACCCGGAGGTCACACCCACCTCCTGGTTGCAGTCGATAAGTTCACAAAGTGGATCGAAGCCGTGCCCATCACAAGTTCGACTGCTGTAACATCCCAGAATATTAATATAATTAGTAATGCAAAAATGTGGGCCAACAAAAACTTTTCTTATAAAAATGTGTGTATGTTTAATTCTTGAGTGTTGCTTGTTGCATTGTTTGCAAGATTGTTGAATTCTAGCTCTAATTAAAAATTTGAGGAAAAGAAAACAAATAAAACAAATCACAAAAACAAAACACCATGTGACACATGTCACATTATTTTTCCAAATTAAGAAGCATAATTTTATTTTCACACCAAAATCAATGGAGTAATATTATAAACACTCCTAGTTAATTTTTACAAACTATTCCCTTTCAAAAACTCAAATTCAAAACCTCAAATTCAAATTAGAAATTCATGATTGAAATATTTCAAAATATTTCAAAAAGACTATGTAACACTCACCAATAATATACTTAGCCTAGATCCTAAGTTTGGTCCCAAAAGAATTAAGAGAAATATGGAAAATTAAATAGCCAAAATGCTACTGTTTTGGTTCAGAAATTTCAGCAAACAGCTGGCATGCACCACTTTGTTCTTCCTAATCCGAGCCAACTCTTGGATCAATTCGAGCATGGCGTTGATCATTGGTCGAATTGATGCCTCCATTGCACTCCCCTCTTCTCCACGATCACGCTGCACGCCGGAGGGAGCCAAACGGTGGCCGGAGTCGCCGTGGAGACGCCGGCAACAGCAACGGCCAGGTGCACGTCGCCATGTCGCGCCGGTCGTCCGAGGTGGCAGCACCGCAGCGCTCAGCTCCATGCCCCCCTTCGCTCTCCCTCGCCTCCTGGTCCCCTCTCGCACCTGCAGCATGCACCAGCACCAGCCCGAGCACGCCGCGCCCGCGCCATGTCGCGCACGCCGTGCGCCGCCCAAGCGCGCTCACGGCAGGGCCAAGTGCCCGAGCGCACCCGAGCACGCCGCGCAGCCCCTCCTTGCCCACATTGCTCCCCAGGCAGCCCGCAGCGTAGCCACACCCTTCCACCGGCCTACGGCGGCCTAGCACGGCCACGAGAGCCTCTGCACCGTGTTCACCGTGCGCCGCCCGGCCACTATATAAGCCGCCCCGTGCCCTGCATTTTTCCACACCGCCACACTGCCTCTCCCCCCCCACTTCACCACCCTCTCGAGCACCGCCAGGAGGGCTGAGCAGTTGCCGCGAAGCTCCGGCCGCCCGTGGTCTCCTCGAGCTCACCGCACCCGAGGTAGACGACGACCGGGGCCAGGCCGTGCTACCCTTCCCCTTCCCTTCTCTCTGGCCGCACCCCCTTCTCCATGAACCCCTCGCTCACCCGCCCCTTTTTCCCCTCTGGATTGTGCCCAGGAACGGCGCAGCGGACTCGCCGGAGTTGGAGCACGGCCGCGGACGGAGGAGCTTCACGCCGTCGAAGCCAGGAGCCTCCCCAGCCCGCGCAACCTCGCCCACGAGCTTCCCCGAGCCGCCGCAACCCTCCTGCACCCTCGTCGCATCTTCCCGAGCCCCTAGGTGAGCACACCGTCCACCTCGCCGTCGCTGGAGCCGCGGCGCCGCCCGATTTAGGTCGTCGCCGACGCGCTAAATCTCGGCCGTTAGATCTCAGATCTGCGGAAGCGTACCGCTTCGCGTTTTAGTCGCTGACCCGCCGGCCCCGCACGTCAGATTTTTAAACATTTCCCAGCGCGCGCACTGTTTCGGTTGAGTCACTGACGAGTGGACCCCACCCGTCAGGATTCTCAACATTATCCACTCTGGGTTAATTATTCGAATTTAGAAATTAATTCAAAACCAGTACTGGACCCAAACTTTGAAATACAATAACTTTAGATTTAAAAGTCCAAATGAAACAAATCAAACTGTTCTTGATAGGTTATGAAATTATCTATCCAACCCAATTGGTTTCATCCCATTTGGATATATAATAAAAATACACTATTCAAAATACCATAAATGGTTTAAATACTAAACTAGTTTGTTTCTGATACTCTGATAATCCAAATTAGTTGAAACTAATTTTATTAGGTCACATTTAACTATGGTTAGCCATACCTAAAAGGGTTTAATTTTTAGATGAATATAATTTAAATAATAGCCAAAACCTTATTAATTGGCTTCTGGATTCAAAACAATGTGTAGGGAGTTTGGTAACTCCAAATGACCCAAACCCAATTGTGTCATCTTCCACACATCATTAGCTTTCTGTAGAATTTTAGTTTGTATTTTTGTGACAAACAGAGCTCAAGCTATGCAATTAAACATGTGCAGCAAGTTTCTGCCCTAATTAAAATACAATGTAATAATGGTTAAATCAATTAAATTGAAACCACATAGTGTTGTTTGATATGTGGAATGATTAATTAGAACCTCTAAGAGTGTATTGCTATGATGATTGTTTGAATAGGCTAGTGATTGGTTGTATTGATTGCTTGTGTATTAGACGAGAACGTTGCCGGATATATCGAGGAGGAAGGATTTGTGGAACCTGAAGACCAAGACCAAGACCCCTTTGTTGAGCAAGGCAAGCTACTCTCTGAGCTTGCACATAACTTATGCATCTAGATTTACAAATCATTTTTCAAAGGCAAAGGTTTATAAAACCCTTTTTAAAAGTATATAGAGATTATTTTGCCACCCAATGTAGAAGTATATGCTAAAACTATAGGATGGAAAAACCAAGATTTGTTTATTCAAAACTCCTTTGAAAACTTGTGTGGATATAAAGCACTATGATAGGGTGTTGAAGTAAAGAAATGGAGAAAGGTGGTTCTGAGAAAAGCACATTGTGTCTTAGTACTTACGTCGATCAGCCGATACTCTGTGCGACCACATTTACCCACATATGGGAAAGGGCCTAGTCATATAGTTTGCTCTTACTAGTATGGGACACTGCATCAACAGAGATGACTCTGTTATGCATGAGGGAATGGTTTGACGACCTACCCCTGACCTGGGTCCTCTCTCAACATCTATGAGTAGATAAGGAGAAGGATAGAAGGATGTCCCCCGCCAGATAAAACATGTGAGTCCTCACACTTAGATCCCGACGGGCTGGGTTAAGTGTCGATGGGAAGTATCATATGGGCAGGATCCTATACTAGCATGAGCAAAGGAAAGACTAGGGTCGGTGACTCAACTTCGCATACCACGGGTATGGCGAAGCGTGGCTGACACGATGAGTTATCGGATGAGTGTGGGAAAAGCGTGCTACCTCTACAGAGGGTAATTAAACTATTCGAATAGCCGAGTCCTCGGATATGGACAGTTGAGAGGCCCTACTTTGACCATGTGCAAGTTTTGGGAAAAGAATTGAGTTTTAAAAGAAAAAGAAATTGGAGAATGTTCCATACACCTATACCAACGGATCGGTATGAGGTAGTTGGAAAATGATTACCATAATGGTTTATGGGCGGAAAAGGAGGAGTTTTTGAAGAAAACTAATAACATTGAGATATTAAGAGTAGTTATAATTTCCTTATCTTCTTCAACAAAGATATAGAGATGTCTTAAATAAATAAAAGTGTGAAACTAAAACTGAGACTAGTGCACTCATGTTGGAGTAGTTTGCGAGTACATTCAAATGTACTCATACTAGCTTTGTCTCTGGCTATTGTCGTAGCCAGACTTCGAGGAGTCCTACGCCCAGGAAGAGTATGGCGACATCTATGCCAACTAAGGATCTTCATAAGTCGACTGCCTGTCGGGTCATCGCTAGGATTTGATGTCTACTACGCCTTATTTCCGCTGATTGTTTTGGTTTGGCCCTTGAAGGCACCTATGTAAGACTTGGTCTAGATGACCATTTTATGTAAGACTTTAATTCGGTATTGTAATGGATGTAAACTTTGGTATTCAATTCGGGTTATGTGCAACGACAGACTGATCATGGGATCATTGTGTTAAGCATAATCGGGTATTTCGGACAGTTCGTCTGGGGTCACCACAACTGCATCCACAGCAGTTAACTTCATCAGGTCAATCATCTTCAGATTTGGAGTACCGAATGGGATCATCACCGACAACGGCTCGAACTTCACAGCCGAAGAATTCAAGGACTTCTGCTCAGAGCAGCGGATCAACCTCAGCTATGCGTCTGTCTCGCACCCGCAATCCAATGGGCAAGTGGAGAAAGCCAATGGCCTCGTCTGCAACGACATCAAGAAGCGATTGCGCGTGCCCCTAAAACGCGCAGCGGGCGCATGGGTGGAGGAACTGCCGTCTGTCCTTTGGAGTCTGCGAACAACGCCAAACAGATCCACCCAGTACACTCCATTCTTTATGGTGTATGGTGCAGAAGCGGTCCTCCCCTGCGACATCAAGTTCGACGCACCGAGAGTAGTCGCCTACGACGAGGCGGATGCAGAGGAGGCACTCGAAGACAGCAGGGACACTCTGGACGAAGCACGCGACATCGCCCTGGCACGATCTGCCGTGTATCAACAGGACCTGCGCAACTATCACACTCGGAGGCTACGACCAAGAGCGTTCGTTGCAGGCGACCTGGTTCTTCGACTCAAGCAAAAGAAGGTGCACAAGCTTGCTTCCCCATGGGAGGGCCCGTACATCGTGACAGAAGCAATCGGCAACGGAGCTTATCGCCTGAAAGACTCGAAGACGGGAGCAGACTGCAGCAACCCGTGGAACGTGGCACAACTCCGCCGGTTCTATGCCTAGTTTAACCCAATCATTGTACAAGAAAATCAGCGCGGCAGGTTTCAGACGCACTCTTTCCCTTACCAGGGTACCTGAGGGGACTGGAAGGGTTTTAATGAGGCGTCCTGTTCGCAAGAATCAATAAAGTGATTTGAAGAAAATATATCTCCTTTACCTGTCACAAAGAGGAAGCTAAAATCCTAGGCCGCCACTCGAACTACTCGGGGGCTGCGCCACACAGGTTGAAAGAAAAGCTTAGGCCGCTACCCGAACTACTCGGGGCTGCGCCATACAAGCATAAGTTCAAAATCCTAGGCCGTCACCCGACCGACTCGGGGGCTGCGCCATACAGGTCAAGTTCAAAATCCTAGGTCGTCACCCGACACAATCGGGGGCTGCGCCACACAGGTAAAACTTGTAATCCTAGGCTACCACTCGACCTACTCGCGGGCTACGCCAAACAGGCCTTCTCAGAAGAATCCTCAGCCACCACTCGAACTCACTCGGGGGCTGCGCTGTACAGGTCAAGTTCAAAATCCTAGGTCGCCACCCGACATACTCGGGGGCTGCGCCAAACAGGTAACACTTGTAATCCTAGGCTGCCACTCGACCTACTTGGGGGCTGCGCCACACAGGTCTTAGCCAAAATCCTAGGCCACCACTCGAACAACTCGGGGGCTGCGCCATACAGGTCAAGTTACAAAAATCCTAAGTCGCCACCTGTTAAAGACAGGGACTGCGGCATACAGGTCACACTTGAAAAAACCTAGGTCGTTGCCTAACATGCAAGGCGACTGCGCCAAACAGGTCGCGAGCAGGCATTTTCACTTTCGAGCAAGCAGATCAATTCTCATGACTCGCAAGTATTTTAATCTATTACATTACGACTTGCACAGGCACATTTTCCCTCTATAGCTAACCCTGTACATCAGACGACAGCTACTCTAAACTGCAGGCTCGGCCTTCGGCGCATCGAGGGGACCTACAAGGCGCTCACTCGGGTCGTGAACCTGCGTGATAATTCGGCGCGCAGCTGCTAAGGTCTCGTCGAAGTCGTCATCGCCAGGCAGGCCATCAAGTACCCTGTCGAGCGGAAGATGCGGCCGGTGCATCCGTACGTATGCCAACGCCGCGTTTGCCCCAGCCACAAGTTGGGCGTCAACAACCTCCTTCAGCCCTTCACCATCGCGAAACCTCTCCAGCAAGGCGGACAGCCCGTTCGGCTGCGCGTTATGCGGAGTACACACGATTGATGTGCCAGAGTTTCTTCCGGCAGCTCTCCAGAAGAAAAGCAGCGCGCCACGTACGATCAAGCATGGTGGCAAGGACGCGCCCTCTCGACTTGTTCACCCAGAACTGCCGAGCTTCATAGGAGTCGCCGGACGCCTCTCGGGTAACTCGCTCCTCAACGCGAGCCCGCTCGGCCTCCCAGTCAGGATTAACATCTGGGCGCATAAAATGCAAGTCAGAACAAGAAAGAAAGCCAGCAAAGAGAGCAGCCGCCAAAAGGATACAAACCTTGCAACTGCCGACTGATCAGATCGATCTCCCCAAGCAAAAAATCCTCACGTCGCGAGAACTCCGCCGTAGGATGCGACTGGGAGTGGTGCAGCAGCCGCTCAGTATTCTTCAGGGTCGCCTCAAGCTCAACCACCTTGTTCTTCAGGTATGTGATTATCCGCTGATCATTTACACTACGTGGAGGAGCCGGCGCCGCCCGACGACGGCGAGCACCTGAAGAAGAAGCCGCACCACTCAGCTCGGCCACAGGAGAAGGCGAAGTAACACCGCGCACAACATTCTGCCATGAATACGCAGAGTCAATACAATCATACGACTGCTAAGCACAGTTAAACTCGGCAGAAAGAAAGTCAGCAAAAGCAATATTGAAGGCCAACAGAACCTGGCAAGACAATATTCATTACAGAGCAAGAAGTTCAAAATACAGACCACGGCGACTACCGGATTCCTAAAGCTACGCCTACTCTAAGGCTGCGGACTGCGACCGGGAAAGACCCTTCCGAGCGGCAGCCGCCTCAGTCGCCTTAGCAAGGGCCCTCTCGAAGAGTGCCACAAGATGCACGGCCAGCTGCGAGGCACGCTCCTTCACGCCACTCAGCGACGCGGTTCGGCCATCGGGTTTGCGGGGAAAACCGCTGACGACCTTCTCGAAGTCACCTGGAACCTGATGCCCTAAGAGGAGCTGGAAGGTGAGCCCGGAGCCGCATACCGTCTGCGACCGCGTGAAGTCGGCGATGGTGGTCGCGTCCTCAAACGGCGCAGCAAGGGCGTCCACGGCTGCCGGCGGCTGGTCGCCCGGGAAGATACTCTGGTGCACCACAGTGAGGGCTCCAGTCGATTTCTGCAACGCGGCTGCGGACTTCTTCAGCGCGTCTGAGGCATAGGCACAGACCCGGTCGAGGAAGCCAACAGCAGTCGCCAGGTCAACCGTGTCACTCGACGCGTCTTCCGGAGGAGCTCCGCCGCAAGTCTCTGCGCAAAAGATTCAAGGTCAGGCAAATAAAAAGGTGAAGACACAGTAGGCATCAAGCCGAAACTTACCCCCAAGAACACCGGCGAGTGAAAGGAGACGACTGACTTGAGTCTTTTCCTGGGCGACCCGCGCCAGCTCCCGCTCTCGAGACTCATGTAGAGTCTTCTCAAGCTCATCAACCCGCCCAGTAGCCTGGTCCAGAGAGGCACGCAGCTGGTCCCTCTCCTTCTCCAGGCGAACGTAAGCCGCGGCCGCGTCGAGCTGCTGACGGTAGTACGGCTGAAGCAAAAGCAAGATGTTAATAAAGTTGCGGGCGACTATACTAGTCACCCACACCTTCGGGGGATACTCCCATCGGGAGCGCTGATCGTGCACCCGATGAAAAATCAAGAATGCAAGCACAAGCATAAAAGAATTACGTGGTCCAGGAGGTCAAGGTCCTCTGAAGCCGAAGGAGGAACGCGGCTAGACGATGCAACGCCAGCAGGCTCAGCAAGCACCTTCTCCACTACCGCCTGAGCCCCCTGTCCAGTCGAAGGGGCGGATGTATGCTCCGCGTCCCGAAGGGGAGAGCTAACATCGCCAGAACGGTGGCTGCAGCGAAAACGAGCACACCTGTCAACTTAAACGTTGCAACTACAAAACACAACTCGAAAGACACACATCATAAAGAAGCTCACCTGGGGGTACCAAGGTCATCGTAACTCTTCAGGGAAGGCGAAGGCATCCGCGCAAAAGAACGAGGTGTTGCGGAGCTGACTGGAGGAACATTTAGGGGTTCCTCCCAGCCACCCGAGGACCTCCTCCAGGGTAACGTCGGCATCCTTAGCGGGTGACGACGCAGTGGCAGAGTCTCCACGACTCGGGAGCTTCCGCTTCTTCCGCACGGGTTCCTCCACTTCATCCTCTTCCTCCACCTCTTCGTGGGGAGAGTGTGCGGAGGGAATTTCTTCGTCGTCGTCTTCCTCCTCGACAAACTTCGACTCGTCGTCGGGTCCGTTCTCGGGAAGAGGTGGAAGGCTGATCAACAGAGCCCGACCCTGAAGCAAGTAGACACAAGTCGAATCAAAAAGAAAGTAGACGCAAGTCGAGCAAGGACAAAAGGAAAAAAAAGCCAAGACTTACCTCAGGAACGGGGTTCAAGGCCCCGTAAGCAGCAATCGGGCACTTGACGTTGCACGTGTCCGCGACTCGGAGGTTGGTGATGGATCTTACTTTGGCTTCCACCTCCTCATCGTCAAGCGGCTCGGTGCTGACGCCCTCGGCGGCCCACATCGGGTGAGGCCGAGCGCTGAGCGGCTGCACCCGAAGACGGAAGAAGGTGGCCATCAGGAAGACGCCACCCGCCTCGCGCCCAAGGGTCTTGGTCAGATAGCGCAGCAGGCTCAGCAAGGGCCGCACGGCCTCCTTCTCCACGACAGTCAGCGGGTGCGCCCAGGCGCCGGTCTTCCGCAGTCCACGTCCGCTGTCGAATGCATCCAGGCCGTCCTGGTTCGACTTGACGTAGAACCATCTCCTGCGCCATCCCTAGACGGAGTCGCACTTCTTCATCTGGAAGTACGCGGTGTCACCGCGCACTTGGATTCCGAAGCCGCCCACGGGGAAGGTCAACCCGCTCTTCCCAACGTTCTTGCGAACGAGGAAGAGCGACTTCCACAACGCCCAATGGGGCGCGACACCCAGGAAGCACTCGCAGAGCACGATGAAGCCCGCGATGCTCAAGACGCCATTGGGGGTCAGATCGTGGATCTGAACCCCATAGGCATACAGGAGACCGCGCACGAAATCGTGCATGGTGAACCCGAAGCCCCGCGGAAGGAAATCCGCGAAGCAAACACGTTCCCCATCGCAGGGAGTGGGGAAAACCTCCTTGCCAGGAACGCGTACCTGGATTTGGTCAGCAGGTGGGAGCAGACCCTGCGCTCGGAAGAGCTCCACATCGGCCTTCTTCACCGACGATCTCTGCCAGTCGCCGTCGGGCTTCTTCATCAGCCCGGCTTCGTCGGCGGCGGCGGAGGAGCCAGCGGCGCTCTTCGGCTTGCCCATGGCAAGGCAGCGCAAGGTGTACGGACAGATTGCACGGAGCTCTGGATGGCGGCAAAAATGGTAGAGCGCAGAGGAAAGGGAGCACAGAGCGATTGGAGAAGATGAAATCCCAAGCGTCAAGACACAGTACTTATGCCTCGAAAAGCCTCATCTCAACCGTCCACAGAGCAAGGGCTCCGAGCAGGCACATCCGGCCGTCCACGTGTCGCACGAGGAAACCAACCGTCACCGCCCACTTCGTCCACTACGCACGAAAACCGAGGCGTCATCATCATGCCGCGCAAATTTCGCGCCCACTTCGGAGACGTGACAACTGTTGACCGCGGTCTGCTCTGACAGCGGGGCCCGCCAAGTCACATCCCATCGAGCGCAGAGGCGTGTAGCAGATCGTCACCAGTGACGTCATCAAGCCAACGGCTCCAAAATCAATTGAAGCAACTCAACGGAGTAATTCGAGTAGTAAGCTTCAAAGCTGAAATCAACAAGGTAGGATCGGCAGATGATCTGAGAACCCAAAGAAACCATTCGGGTGGCATCAGAGTAAGCTCGAGCAGCCGAATCCATCCACAAGTAAGCCAAACAGGCTGAGTAGAAGCAAGCTTCGCAAGAAGGCAATGTAATTCGACTGCAAACGTTACTCCCATAGGGAGTGGCCGGTTCGACTGAAGAAATCGAGTTCAAGCTCAAGATCAAGCAATCCAATGGCGCGTCCAGGAGGAAGGAGTCCTTTACTCGACTCTACGCTTCGACCAAGCACTCGGGGGCTACTGACGTGGGGCTGCCTTTCGGGTAGCCCACGATAAGGCTACCTGGGCCGCGCCAAGGACAGGAAGGCCCACAGAAGGCCCACGCGGGGTACCATGTAACCTAGTCCAAGTCGGTTAGGAAGCATAACCTGCCATATCTGTAGTTGCCATCGGCACCAACCACCCGAGACCTGGCTGCCTATAAAGCCAGGAGGGTTGCTCGTCCCAGAGGACACGCTCATAGCTACGGCACAAACCCTAGCGAGATCGCAATCTCGCCATTGTAAACCGCAACTCGCATCAATAACCAGACAAGCAGGAGTAGGGTGTTATCCTCCGGGAGCCTGAACCTGGGTAAATCCTTGCTTGTCAGCCGTCGTGACCACCTGCACTCATCTCTCTCCCCATCAATCAACCCGGGGTGCACAACCCTGGGACTTGTCGAGTTAACACCTCGTCAGCCACATAGCCCTTCATTTTCTATTTTCGGCAGAATTTAGTAAATAAAAAAAAATATGTAAAACTTGGAAAATTCATATCTTTTGATCTGTAAGTCCAAATTTGATAAATTTATATCCACGGATAGCCCTGCTAGTGTATTATAGTACTACATCATTTGTTTTTCCTTTTGGATAACTTTAATTCTTGTAATTATCAGAATATTATTTCGGCTATTTAAATTCATAACTTAAATAATAAAAATGCTTTTCTACTAAAATCAATTGTTTAAGATTTGTATAATTATCCTCTGTCCAGAAAGATCACCATGTGTTTTATTTGAAAACTTTTCATAAAACAATGAAAGTTGTAGTTGTAGAACTCTATTTTACTATATTGTTTTCCAATATTTAAATAATAATTAAAATAAGAAATTTCTGGAAATTGCATTTCATGCATTTAATAACAGAAAGTATAAAATGTTAAAAAGTGTGTCTTGTTAAACTCATAGCAAAGCATGCATGTATACATGTTTATGTTTTGGTGTTTTAAGTGTTGTATTGTGTGTGTAATTGTTTTTTGGAAAATTCTTATTATCAACCGGCTATAGCTACAGCCGGTGTCGTCGTCTCCCTCGCAACCGCGGATGGGAAACGAAGCCCCCCGCGAGACGGCTACCTGGAGGTCCCCCGCGTCAAGGGCTGCCTCCCTCCGGCGACCGCCGTCCCTGCTCGCCCTGCGCCAGCCGTCCGCCTCCCGGACCACGGGGAGAAGAAGTAGTGCCACCAAATCGGTGCCGCGCACCCCGCCGCCGCCGGCGAAGCAGTCGGGCATGGATCCAATGTGGCTTCTGGTGGTGCTTCTTTGGTAGTAGCTGGCGTTGGCTCGTTTCTTGCTGGCAGATGCAGACGATCTGAGAAGGAGGCGCGGCCTTGGCGCCGAACGGTGGCGCGGTGAGTGGCCTTCCTCTCTCTCCTCATCTGCTCTCTCGCTCCCTGATTCCTCGCTTTACCCGCTTTTGGGGGACACGTGTCGTGGGCTGGAGTTTTGCTGTTTCTTTATGTTGGCTGCTGCATTGCGCGGCCGAGTGAACCTCTTCTTATCAGATGCGTAAGTTCAGATTGTACTACTAGTACGTTCTCTTTAACCGCGTTGTGTTTGTCTAGCTAGTAGCTAGGGAGTGCCACTTGAGTGACTTGAGGACTTTTAAGCATCTGGGAGAGCATTTCGCGTCTCTAAAATCTTCAATATGTGCAAGTTCACTTTTTAAAATTTTATCATGCTACATGCTATGTGTGGATTTGCTACATGTGTGACTGTATTTTGTACCGCAAGCGGGGCTACATTGATTTTGCTACAATATAAATATGTTGAATACACTATCGATTTGTGCTACACCGACACACCAAAAGTGCTACATTTTGTGTCCTGCTATAATTTTCAAAAAAAATACACATGTTGAAAAATTGATGTGGCAATTCAGAAATGCTACATAGCTTTTCGATTTGTGCTACACTGATGTGCTTGAAATGCTACAAAAGTTTTTGCTACAATTCGGAGCCCACGGGAAAACTTGTTGGACATCGATGCCACATTCATCAAAATACTACATTGGTACCCAAAAATGCAACATGTGCACTTAAAAATGTTGCAAAAGTTTTCACACATTGATATTTTTCGCCAAAAAATGCTACATATGGTGCTACATGCGACGAAAAAAATGTTGTATTTGACTTTTTTTTTGCTACATTTACCGAGCGAAATATTTTCTAAATCCTTTTTGCTACATACGATGTTACATACACTGACACAAAATGTTACACGTGAAATGTTTTTGTTACATAGATCGGACGCGCGGGATCAGTTCATTCAAGTGGATCGAACGGCTCCGGAGGTGGCTGTAGCGAGAGCTAGCTACACCCGGCTGTGGGCTAGCGCTGGCCTTTTTTTTATGTATTGCTTTTGCTAGATTGTGAAGAGGAGGAAGGACTTGCTTGTGATTGTTATTCTTGTTGTGCTTGCTCCTCCTGTTACCAAGGCAAGTGACATTCATGAACTACCCAATATTTTCCTATATGCATTAGTAGAATATTTTGAGTAGTATGCATGATAGGAAAATTGCGTGTTATTTTATTATGCTAAGTTGGCTATATGCTTTAGTACTATGTAGCTATCCTTTACCATGCAGCCAATTAAAAAGTTTTATTAGATGCTTAGCAATGCTATAAAATTGTTTATTTGCCATGTTATGGAAATATTTCTAAGTGTTAAACTTAAAATACACACCTGGGTGGATTTGTTGGTATGGTTTATGTTGCGTGGCTATTTGGGACTATCCTTGTGGTTGTCGTCGCCTAGGATGAATTTCTATTCTACTTAGGGCCATGAGCATGGTGGTTGTCACCCAAAAGTGCACTTGTGGACGGCCACCCAGGAACAAAGAGATTACTAAGTCCCTCCAAGTTTAGATGCTTCTCGTGCAGCCTTTTGACAATGGGCTCTGTATAGAACAATTAAGTTGTGAGAGTTCAACTGTAACGCCCCAGAGATTTCTCCAATTAAATTGTTTGTTTTATTTTTACATCAACATGTCATTGTATTTGTCATCTCATTAATTTAAATTGTTGCATTTAAATTCAAACTCCATTTAAATTCAATTCCCACTTTTAAATTCAAATGTTTTTCAAATTAATTAAAATGTGTATTTTCAAATCTATTGCAAATATTATAAAAAATATTTTATTAAATTGCCTATTGAAAATAAAACTATTTTGTAAAGTTTCTTTATTCAAATTATTTTTCTAGTTTCTTTTAAAATACAAAAAACAGAAAAGAATCAAAAAGGTAAAATGCAAAAACAGAAACAAAACTTTACCTGGGCTGATTCCTCCTCTCCCTAAACTTCTAGCCCAACTCCCTCTCAAGCCCAGCCCACACCCTCGCTTTCCCCTACCTCTGTACGGAGACAGAGGACAAAAGCGCCATGGCCTCGCCCACCACGTGCCCCTGCCTCAACCACTCCCCCCTCTCCCTTTTAGCTAGCCCGGGCCCTTCTCCTGAAACCCTAGCCGCTCCCCTCTCCTATCGTGCCGCCGCCACCGTCCCTCTCTTCCCCACCTCCTTCCTCTTCTCTGTTTCTCTTTATAGCCACGACCACCGGAGCCTCCTCGCCGTCAAGCCGCCGCTGCGCCACCTTCGAAGGACCGAGAAGACTCCCAGCAGCAGCGCCGCGTCGTCACCTCCCTCTCCCCCGAAGCAATCGAGCCGGGAGCTCTCGGGCGCGACGAGTTCTTCTTCGCCTCCACCACGGTCAGCGACAGCAGCCGCCGTGATTCACCGCCTCCGTGCCTCCCCGAGCCGAACGTATACATCGAGCACGTCTGTAACGTACCTGCACTTAAAAATATGGCAGGTAGCTGTGTATAGTGCAAACCCCTGGATCGAATCATTTGCACACACAGTTTACGATCAATATCACAACATTGTATCAATATTACACGAATAATCCAGACTTGGTAAAATAAATTGTTCGATACATCTTTGCATAGCATTAAAGCTAGCACAAAACTATAAATCAGCGGAAATAAATCTTCAATGAGCCTCCATCTTCATGATGCGCCACAGGCGAAAACATGTTGGTGCAGACTCGAAACCCAAAACGTAATCCTTACTCTTCGTCAGATATTTCTGCAACAAATAATAATTTGCAACAGAGTGGGTCAGATTCCATTAAAAATGGAGGCTGGCAAGTGACACTATGGTGGACACTTAATGGAATAACTCTATAACATGTATGTATATTTGGCTGGTGGAGTTCAAGGGTATTTTGCATAAAGCCAGTTTTGCCTAACTCTTTGTAAAACAAACTAATTAACATCATAATTGGCAACACTGGCAAGTTCCAGTGAACCAAAAGATATCACGTCCTTACGTGTACCCTCAGGTGAAAACCCCCACATTCAATGGTCCTAAGTATAGTAGAAACTATCTTAGGTGAAAACACCCATGAACATGGTCCTGAGTAGTCCACTGTTGTTTATCAAAATTTTATTAAGAAATTAGAATGTTGGGATTCCTCCATGCTCCTTGATCAGCTGTAGTCTTTACTTGGAATACTTCTCCTTGCGTCCTTCACAATCTTCTCCATTTATTCCTCACATCCCTTTGTTCCTGGGTGGCCTTCCACAAGTGTGCTCTTAGGTGAGAACCCCCACGTTCAAGATCCTAAGTATAGTAGAAACTATCTTAGGTGAAAACCCTCATGGACATGGTCTTGAGTAGCCACTCAACATAAACCAAACAACCAATCCACCCAGATGATTCATTAACTTAGTGGATGTGCACTCCCAGGTGAAAACCCCCACATACTATGATCCTAAGTATAGTAGAGACTATCTCAGGTGAAAACCCTCATAGACATGGTCCTGAATAGCCACTTAACATTTTATAAAACCTTTCATCAGTTGCATAGCATCAAAATCTACTAAGTGATTTCGTAGGTACCTAGACACAATGGAATAGGGGATTCTAAACATGTCTTGCATAGCAATACTACTAAGTTCTACACATGCATAGGAAAATAACTAAGTTATGCATAGAAAATACTTAGGAATTTTATGGGGGTGTGCCACTTGCCTTGGCAACAAGAAGAATAGTAATAGCAACTGCGACTGTTGTCGTTTCCCTCCGAGATTTCTAACACATCAAACAAAACACACGTAAACATTCTACCAAGTAACAATACAAAAATATGTTATGCATGATGTGCAAAATACTTAGAGAAAACACTAAGTCTATTCTTCAAGGTGATCGACAATTATTAACAACTCTTTGTAAATTGGATATTCACTATAGTGAGAAAGACAGACACCCGGCCAGCCACTTAAGTTTGTGGAATTGGTCTCATGAACGTGGACATGTAAGGTTAGTCTCCAGGCCGCTTCATCTCACTATGCCGCTAGGATCCAACAAACTTCAAGATGGCAATAACATGATCAAAAATTGTTTTAAGTCAAGAATAGGAAAGATAGAAGAAAATGATGTAGGTTATCTTCCAAGCTTCATCTCCAGACTTGTAGTATTCTCCTTAGTGATGTCTTGATCACCATTTCTTAGAGAGAAGAAAGAAAAAGAGAAAGAAAGACTTATAGAATAGGGGGGGTTGGCATTCTTGGACTTCTTCTTGATTTTTCTTCTAAGTGCTTCTACTTCTTGGAGATTCTTCTGGAGTCTTGTTTTGGCTAAGTCCTTCATTGTTCTTCTAGCTCCTTGTTGAAAATCCTGAGTGTCTAAGTGCATAGCACTTAACCAAAAATGCTAAGTTGAAAATATTCCTAACTTAGAGAAAATAATGGAGGAGTTTTTCCTATGAGGAGAATAACTATATAATAAAATATGTTATGCATGCAATGCTCTTTTTAATCATAATAAACATCATACAAAATTTGTGATATTTATAAAGTATGCCTTAGGCTATAAAAGCAATTTAATTATTTCCTAATTTTGGAAAATATAATAAAAGGAATTACATGTAAGATTAAAGTTTTATGTGATTAAACTTTTATAATAAAATTTTACAAATGGTGTTAATAGACAGGGGGCATTTAATTAAAATTTATAGCAATTGCATTTAAGAAAAATTAATGTTTCTATTAATAGTTATGTCAAAAATAGTCAAACTATTCAAATTAAAACATACAACTATTAAATCATGAAAATAATATTCAAAAAAAATTTATAACAGAGGCATCATATTACAAATATTCCAAAGTTTATAAAACAATTTTATTTGCAATTTTTGGATTTATAGATTTAAAGTTATGACAAAAAAATACTCAAATGCACCATTTGAAATTTGAATATTCTAAACTAAATCAAATTTGAATTTTGGCAGTTCGAAAATATTCTACATGTCAAGGGCTTTCCAAATATATAAAAATATTTGAATTTGGATATGTGAGTAAAAAGTTATAACAAATCTAAGTGGCAGGGGCTTTTCTGCAAAACTGCCAAAATTAATTAAATAGAAAAATCATTTTCTGACGTGGCTGCTGACTGGGTGCTGACTGGGATCTGACTGTGCACGCTGACGTGGATAAGTGAAATGATCTGGGCCGTCAGATCAGGATCTGATGGTCCAGATCTGCCCGTACCCGTTCGCGTTAAGGATCTAATCGTGTCCGTTGAAAACAGATCGGATGGTCCTGGAGGTTTGACCATTTTGTGGCGGCGGAGCTCGCCGGAGACGTGCCCGCGGCGGCTACGTGGCATTCCAGACGTTCCATGGCTTCCCGGGATGAACGGGACTCACCAGAGCGAAGAGGAGATCGTGGAGACGTCGATGGCGAGGTGGCGGAGGCCGGGGCGTCACGGTTCCTCTCCTACTGCTTGCCGGAGTTGCGCACGGCGTCGGCTTGCTCCGGGCATGGACGAACTCGTCGTTCTGGCATTCGGGAAGAGTTTTAATCGTGTCAAAAACGTGCGCAAGACCAAGGGAAGGAGACAGGAGGGGTAGGGGAGCCTGGGGTCGACGGAGCTCACCAGTACTTGAAGAAACGAGCGGCGGTAATGGCGGAGATGCGGCGGATGAGTCTGAGCAGCCTGGGGGCGATTTGCTTTAGGGTTTGTGGGGGAAAAGTGGCGGCGGAGTTGAGCTTTAAAAAACAGGCCGACGGGGGCATGATTCGCGGTCTTAACGGCGCGAATCGAAGGAAAGGAATCGCCTGTGATCTCGACATGATTCGTGAGCAGAGGATGAAGACGACATGACGTCATCGCTGACGTCAGCATTTTTCTTTTTCTTTTCTGATTTTTCTTTTAATTCATATCTTATGATTTAATTGTCCAAATGAGGTCAAATTAATTTCTGTAAATTTGCAAAATTCATATCTATGTTTTAAAACAATAGTGGGCATGTTTTGAATCTTTTTGAAAATTAATTATTTTGAAATATTCATAAAATTCAATTTTACCTATTTTAGTTAAATTAGGGATTTAATAATGTATTTGGAGTTAAATAAAATTTATGAAATTACCCACATTCAAATATGTTTGAAATTAGATTATTTAAACTTATTTTGCTGAAATCATTCTCCTTTATTTTGGCATAAAAGTAGAATAATAGAATATAAATATTTTTAGAGCAATATGAAATATTTTTAATTTTAAACCCTTTTGAGATTTAATAAAATGATGAATGATGAGATACATGTATGCATGCATGCAATGCTTAAAATTTCTTTTCCAAAGCAAAAATACTTAAATGTTTTCAAAAGTTTTAAATTTTAGTGATTTTTAAACATTCCAAAATATTGGGATGTTACAACGTCCCGGTGAGCCTCCTTGTTTGATTCCCGTGCTCCTCCAACTCTTTTCCAACGTGTACGCGTCAAGTCCATCCCCGCCCATCCTTTCCGTCCACCATAGCCATGGCCGAGCTCAAAGCTCGCAACTTTGAGCCTCCCCCTTCGCCCTCGACACGGTCGTCGAACCCCTACACCACACACACACCCCACAACACCCTGGCACGTGCTCGCCCGCCCTGCGCAACCCGATTTGGGTCGTCGCCGGTGTATTTTGTTCCGCCGGTGCGCACGATCCTCTGTTTCTTCAGTTTGCAGTTTCGCTAGTCTTAGCAAGTTGGAGTCGTGTTAAATTCGGTGCTTCACGGTAGCATTCAACAACACACATCGAGCTCAACTGGTTAAAAGCGTCGCTCGGTCCTGGCGCGCTCGCGAGTTCGATCCACGGCCAGGTTGAATAAAAGGGCCCCTTTTTTTTGTTTATCCACGCACACTGACAGGCGGACCCCGCTAGGCAGCGACCGCGGGAGACAGCACCACGCGCACGCGCCAGCGATGCCAACCGGGCCCGCACCGCAGCCCCTGAGGTGGGTCGTCCTTCGGTGAGAAAAGACCGAGAGGGTTTTCTCTATGCAGGAACTTACACCAAGCCCCCTAGCATCTCAGTTTTAATGTCATGTAATTTACATAAACACCCCTAAAAACTTGTTTTGCTAATAACTTTAATTCTATAACTCCAAATAATATAATCTTTATATGTTTATTTATCAGAAAAATGCAATAAACATTAATATGTCATCTGTATGCCATTTTGCATCTTTTATTTTAATTACTTAGTGTATTTTATTTGTTGCACCTAAATAATTAAATATGTAATGTGTTGGGCTTTATTTAATTATAGCCCCATTCCATTTAATCTAATTAGATCACCCAAGTCATGTGTTACCATGTTAACCAACATTTAATATTTTTTAGTAGATAAAGAACTTGCACCTAAATATTAATTGTCGGGATTGCTTTCCCGCGTAATTTGGATTAATTGCATTGTAATGCATCTTGCCATGCCATGCATCATTCTCATGATCATGCTGGATCTTTTGCCATAGTTGTAAAATGCATCTTTTACGCAATCCAGTTTTTGTTGATTCTTCGCGGATAAGACGTTAAGATGTGTGAGCAACGACAAGATCTGCTTCCATGCGGGATTCCAGGCAAGCAAAGTTTGCTTGTTTACCTATACATTGTCTTTCATTCCTGCCGTTGATCTCTGCTACCCTAGTATGCGATTCTTATTGTGATACCATCACATGTTTATCCTGCAGCCCATACAGCTTTATCCCCACATCCCATCACCTGTTGTATGTTTATCTGTTAGCCTTGCGAGTCGTAGTGCATGCTTAGAGTTGTTTGTGCGAGTCGTCTGTTGGTATTTTATTTCACCTGCTTAGTTTCATAGATTGTTCTACCTTAATAAAATGTTGTTATATGTTGGGTATTATAATTAAAAGATAAGGCACCGACGGAAGGCCTTGCGAGGTGTTTTGTTCTGCTAAGTGTCGACCTAGGAACTGAGATTTTGTCCTCGGATCCAATTTTGAGCGCACTAACCGCTTGTGGGAGGCCCTATGGAGCCCCCCGTGGCTTCGATCTAATCCTCTTCTTATCCAGGGCGCCGCAAGTAGTTCGGGTTTTCCATTTGATGCATGCATATGGTTACATAACGATCTCATGATGATGGAGTAGTCGATTCTCATATAGGGTGGCACGTTCTTAGAGTGCTATGAAGGTCGATCCCGCGGGTACTTTACCTGATTAGCCGTGCACACAATCATGCAGTTCCCTGGATGGGTTGTAGAGAAGAGATTTGCCGTGTTGAGATGCCCTACCTTCTGGCTTTGCTTTTTGGGGTTGATCGAACGATTACGGGTCCAGTAGTGCACCCCTGCAGGGTATAATCTTATCGATAAGCCGTGTCCACGGTTATGGACGACTTGGTGATGATGTTGGCTAACAAGATCTAGACAACTTACACCCAATCATGGTTAATTAATTTGACTAGTAATATAGAATTACTTTCACAATAAATGGTAACTAAAACTGTTCAATTTGTGAGTTTCCCGAATTGCTTCCTCAAACTTGGTTGAGGGGGTTAATCCGAGAATGGGTTATGATTGGTGTTAGTAGTAGTTGGTTATCTTATGCGCTCTCTTATCCCTCTCTAATTAGACGGAAGTTGTAGCGTGTCTCTTTAGGTTGATAGTGTTGCTGCCGCTAAGTCCACCTACCCCATATTTTTGGGAGATGGTGTAGAAAGTAGGCAAGTCGGTTTTGCTTGCCAGGGAGTGCCCTGACCCTCTTTTGTGCTTTATGTGCAGTTAACAGGTTTGAAGTCTGACGACGTTAGCTTGGGAATCCCTCCGACTTGGCTAGACAGGGATAAGGCGCCATTGCTTATCTTCAGGACTCTTAGTCCAATTTGCATCTTATCCGTAGCCGGATATTATTTTGCTTCCGCTGTCATTTGTATCTTTTTATTGTAACATTTGTATCTTGACTCGTTTGAGTCGTTGTTGTATTATATATCTTCTGTCGTTGTTGTGGATGTATCGGAACTGTTGTAATGTTATCACAATTCCACCCACATAATGCGCATGATTCGGCGTGCACATTATGTCCGGTGGGCGACCTAAAATCGTTATTATGCGGATTTTGGCGGGATCGCTTAAATCTACATAGTACCAATTTTCGGGCGTCACAAACCTGATAGCTTGACAAGCAGATGTAGAGTTGGTAGGTGGAACGGGTCTTGCTAGTATGGTTGAATTCTTCTTCTGAAAGTTCTTGTCTCAATTCTCTCCTTTCCTTAATGCACTCCGCGTGTATAGGATGTTTGGGTTAGTTGAGTCTAAAGGTGAAAGTGCACAACCTCTGCAGAGTCGACAATCTGAGTACTTAGCCGTGTCCCCGGTGATGGACTACTTCGAGCAGCTGGACAAGGATGGACGCAAGAATCTCAACACCGTTTTCATGAAGTAAAATTTGACTAAGGAAAGAATTGTGGGTGCACTTGGGCTTCATCCCTTGGTGTCAAAGTCTTTGAAAAACACAAGTGTTTTACAAAAGATAGGAGAAAACTTCCTTTGTGCAAAAATAGCCTACAACTCCACCAAGCCAAATATGCATATAGAATTATACTTGTTGTTTACTATCCACCATAGTCACTTGCCAATACTTCATTGTATTGACCTCCTTTGGAGGCTGCATATTCAAATGTGTAGGTACTTTAGATAAAGAATAAGTTTGGACTCGAGTCTACACCCAACATGTCTGCCTGTGGCGCATGCTTGAAGATGAGGCTCATTGCTATTTGCTTTTGTTGTGAACTCTGAATATTTTAGCTAGCCTTCATAGCTATGCACCTTGTAATAAAGCTATACTTAGCTATTTTTGGATCTTGTTGTAGTAATCTGATACTTATGCAATGATACTTTATATTTTGTACTGTGGTGCTGGCAGTGATCCAGGGACTAGCACTTAACACAGGTGTTCCATCTTTAGTAAAAAATGGGAAGCTACGCCCCTGCAGATTCGCCAGCGCCTTGCGGCCCCTGGCCCGCCTCTGCCCCCAGCTACACGGGAGGCGTAGGCGCACGTGGCGGAGTAGCCATGCGGGCTAGAGATGCCTCGCGCGGTGGAGTTGGCTCGCGCGGAGGCGTAACATGTAACAGCCCTACTGTATCTTTCCTTTTGGTGTGCAATAAAATTGTTGAATCATGTCATCATTCCATAATTGGTTGCATTTAATTAAATATGGCTCCCAAATGTTTTCTAAATTTAAAAATTCTTATTTTGAATTCAAATGCTTTCAAATAAATTCATTTGAAGTTTCAAATTAATTATAATTAACCAAACTAGATATTAATATGTCTAATTTGAAACTAGCAAAAATTGCTCAAAAGTTTTTATGAGGTTCCTTTCTGTTTTGCTTGGAAAAATACAAAAACAGAAAAGTTTTTAAAAAGGAAATTCAAAAACCAGAAAAAAAAAATGTGGGGAGGGAGCTCCAGGCCGAACTGGGCCACTCCCTGGCCCAGCAAACCCCCAGCCCGGCCCGTTTTCTTCTTCCTCTTCCTCCGTACACCTTTACAGCGTGGAGGAGCAGAGAGGCCATGGCGTGGAGCCTCTGCAGCTCGCCCCCACGCCCTTTGCCCGGCCCCCTCTCCCCTTCTCTTTAAACCGCGCAGCCGGAGCGAAACCCTAACCCTAGACCTTTCTTCCTCCTCCCCCCGCCGCCGCTCGCTTCCTAGCTTCCGCCGTCGCCATGGAAACCGAGGGGCTCCGTTCGTCGCCGGCGTGACTCAGGCCTCCATCTCCTTCCTCCTCGCGCCAGCAGCGCCCCCCTGACCTCCTCTTCACGCTCGACGCGCGCAGGACGGACGGGAGGCAGCAACTCCTTCTTCTTCTTCCACGACGTCCGCGCGGCCCCGAGCTCCGCCGCGCCTTCCCGAGCACCGGCTGCTCGTCTCCGACCACCTCGACTCCCTGCCGTTCGCCATCCGCCTCCTGGTGAGCTGCGCCACCGTTTCCCCTCCTTTCCCCCTGCATTCTCGCATCCGCTCGCCGTATTCTGGCCGGCGCCGGAGTGTTGCCGTCGCGGACCGAGCGCCCCCGAGCCGTGTCGAGCAAGAACGCGAGGCCTCGAGGCACCCCCTTCTCTGTCGAGCACGGGAGCAGAAAGAGCACCCTTCACCGCACGCACCCCGCCTCACGCACGCGCCTAGCGCCGTTGGGAATGTCGCCGCCGGCGAGTTTCTGCCGCCGCCGCGCGCTGTGTCTTCGTCAGTTCGTCAGAGAAAAATGACACCTTCAGTTTCGTCAGAAATAGCTAGCCTTTTAATTAGCTAAAAACCTAACCTAACCTAGATCTAACAAGATCACTAACCTAACCCTACCGGCTAACAGCGCTGCGCTATTCCCCCCCCCCCGCGCGTCGCGAGTTCGAAACTCCAGGGCGCAGTGGAAAATGCCCCATTTTTGCGCCGCCCACTGACAAGCCTGGCCCACCGGTCAGCGACCGGCCAGGCCGGCGCAGTCCAGTGAGCGCCACGCTGGCACTGGCCCCGCCTGGCAGTGGCTGGGTATGCCCCCGCTGCGGTGAGAAAAGTCCGGGGCTTTGTCTTTTTGCACCGAAGCCCCTTCCTTTCTGTTTTTGCACAGAGGACCTCCTCTGCTAGTTTTCTTTCACGGATAAGTCCTCGGGTTTTACAGAACCACCCCTACACTTATAAACTGCATAACTTTTAATTTATAACTCCAAATTAAATAAACTTTATATGTTTTTATATCAGAAAAATATAATAAACATTAATATCTTATTCTTATGTCTTTTTGCATCATTTATTTTAAATGCTTATTTTAAATTAACAAATGCAATTAATTAATTAAATATGGGGTATGAGGGTAATATTTATATAATGCCCAAGATTCCATTTAATATGCTCATCCCTTTTATACCATATCTTGCCATGCTTAAATATTTAATTTGAGTTAAGAATAAATCACTTGCATTTAAAATACTAAATATGGAAGGTGTTGAGCAATTAATGCCTATTCCATTTAAATTAATTTGATCACCACACCTGCTATATATGAAGTAACATTTAAATTGTTGGATACACAAAATAACTTGCACCCTAATCTTTTGCCGGGATTTCATCCCCGCTTTAATATGACCTAATCATCGCATACCATGTCGCATCTTCATTTGTGTGCGCATTTCTCTGTATTGATTATTGTTTCCTATTGTTTGTGTTTGGCTCTCTTTGGGTAGACGACGACGTGTCTGCTGCGAGTACCTACGACACCGAGGTTCCAGCTATCGTGCCAGGCTACGAGCTGCCAGGCAAGCTTTTGCTAACCGGTTACACGATTGTCGGGTTTTCATTCCTGCCTTTTTGATCTATGCTATCCTAGTTATCGGTGCTTGAATTGCGATCCCATCACATGTTTATCCTGCAGCCTATACAGCTATATCCCCACAACCCATAACCCCTTGCATGTTTATCTGTTGGCCTTTGCGAGTCGTAGTGCATGCTTAGGATTGGTTGAGCGAGTCGTTCCTTTGTCTTTATCTCATATGTTTAGTATGATATATTGTTCTACTATAATAAACTGCTGTCTTATTTTGGGGTTCTATAATTAAAAGATAAGGCACCAGGCGGAAGGCCTTGCGAGGTGCTTTGTTCTGCTCAGTGTCGACCTAGGAACTGAGATTTTGTCCTCGGATCCAATTTTGAGCGCACTAACCACTTGTGGGTGGCCCAATGGAGCCCCCCTCGACTTTGAACGGATCCGCAGCTCGTCCATGTGCCGCAAGTAGTTCGGGTTTTCCATTTGCTCATATGCATGTGCATGATGATGATGGTGATGATGAGAGGTTACTGGATACGGGGGGTCATACAGGGGTGGTACGTCGCGTAGCGGACAGTTCCTACTGTGGTTCGAGCCGCATGGTGGCGTAGTCACAAACTAATGAGTCCGCAATTGAGATTCGGCCGGACTCCTGATGCGGGTAACAACTCATATGGGTGGCACTTGGACTTGCTGTAGTGAAGCAACGAGTCTTGTTGAGAGGCCTTAGCGGGTTGATCATGCGAGTATGGGTACGGTAGTGCACCCCTGCAGGGTATAATCTTATCGATGAGCCGCGTCCACGGTTATGGACGACTTTGGTGATGATGCTGGCTAACAAGATCTAGACAACTTACACCTAATCATTGTTAATTAATGTGACTAGTAATATAGTATTAATTACACCCTCAATGGTAACTAAAATTGTTAAGTGTGAGTTTCTCGGATTGCTTCCTCATACTTGGTTGAGGGGGTTAATTCGAGAAGGGGTTATGGCTGGTGTCAGTTGTAGGTGGATATTTCAACGCTCTCTTATCCCTCTCTGTTTAGACGGAAGTTTAGCGTGTCTCTTTAGTTTGCTAGTGCTGCTGCCGCTAAGTACACGTACCCCCCATATTTTGGGAATCCTACAGTTTTGTAACCTGTTAGCTTAAGTTTGTTCGATACGCTTCGGTGTATTGACCCGTTCGCGGGCTGTGGTTTTTTTCTGCAGTTGAGGATCCTTCACTCGACCAGTTGGGTGGATACTACGTGGAGTTCGACGACGAGAGCTACGACGAGTAGTTAGAGTTCCCCTGGGCTACTTCCTGGTGGACTGTGTGGATGGGCCTTCTTTTCGTTTCGGCCTTGAGCCCTTTGCTTCTTGTCTGTACTCAGACCGGTTTGTTTCCGCTGCTTGATGTAATGTTGGGACATGTGTCCTCTGATTGGTGCCATTTGATATATTTTGCTCAGTGAGAGCTTTTGGATATTTTTTCCTTTCTTTGTGTCTTAGGTTTATTCTGTGGTTTCGACTTGTTAAAAAATCCGACTCGTATACCATGTGTGTATGGTTGAAGTATACGAGTGGGAAGACTTTTTGGATTCTTTCGTGCACAATCTGGAAACGTACGTGACGTTGGGGTCGCCAAGAACTGTCGGCCGATGATCCATTCCGAGCATGGCCTGATTCTTCCTGGGATTGGTAACCCCAGTATGTTCTTGGTTGTGTGGCCCAACCGGTACGTTTTGTTTGTGTAGCTTGAATTCAGGGTCTGACAGTTGGTATCAGAGCTTAAACGCCCGCAGGTTCCCTTCTACTGGTCGTTGTTTGAGTCTAGAAAAATATTTTTGTAGTTATCAGGAAATCTTAAACGTGAGAGTAGGAATTCTGTTCTTTTACTTCTTTCCCCACCCACCCTCCCTGTTCTTCTGGTAAGGAAGTGTTACGATAATTCCCTTCTCACCTTAATTTTTAAAAATTTAGGACATCACGTGTTCTGGGTTTTCCGTAGTACCATAGTTGCAGGTGGGTTGTGTCGTTTTGGTGGTTATCAACTTCTTCGGCTATGTTCACTGTCAATCTCGAATCAATCAGTTGTTGTTCTACCTTCTCTGGTTTTCATCTCCTGGTCATTGTACAATTTGTTCTGTGCAATCAATCCTTTGGTTTCCGGAGGCTAACTTCTACTTCAAACTGCTATGTAGATGGCGCACTATCAGGTGGTGCGTAAGACCCACTGTGAGCAGACTATCGGTTACCCGAAGCTTCTCACGAGCATGGTTGACTATGTCGGTTTCAGCTACCTCCCGGAGTACCAGGTGTCTGAGGTCCCCAGAGATTACGGACAGACCTTCTACAGAGCTACTGTTTGGATCAGCGGAGATGATGGTGATACTGCGCACAAGCACGTTGCTGAGGCTTCCACTGTGGACATGGCAGTACACTTGGCAGCTTACGATGCAGCGCTGGCTCTGCGCAGGGAATACTACTGCTTCAACGACCATCCATTCTGCTACGTTCCATACTACCCCTACACGGACTCTCAGTACGAGCTCGTGGCTCTGGACATGACCGCTCAGTTTGGCCAGTCTTCAGACTCAGTTGCTGGGACTCTACGCTTGGAGATAGCAGCACTCCGTCAGCAGCTGCACCGGGCACTCTCTCACCTGGGGCAGTATGACAGGGGGAACGTCACACCAGACGCTTTCCCGAGGTTCCAGCTCGCTTTTCCGAGTCGTCTGTCTGCTGTGGGTGGATACATTCCAGATAGGGGTCCTCTGATCACTACTGATCCAGACCACGTTGGACCACTACTGTACGGGACACAGACGCCAGATGCCTACTCCGTTCAGTTGCGACACATTGTGCGAGACCACCGCTTGTACTGCGATCGTCGCTACACCCATCGCAGCAGCCTAGTTTCGTCTTCTGAGGGAAGCGAGAGCTAGTCTTCGAGTTGTATCTTTTCCTTGTTGTAGTAGCTATCCTTTGTACCGAAACCGTGTTGGTTGTACGGATGGTTAACTTTGTACTAATAGCTGTCCTTGTAGTACTGAAACCTTGGTGGTTGTACTAATGGCTAACTAAGTATATGGTTATGAATCTTTGTTATGAGAAGCTTATCCTTGTTATCCTACAGTTGGCAACTGTTTTTTTTTTCTAAGCAAGAATTCGACCTTCCAAGTTTTCCCTGGCTTTGTGTATCTTGTCGCGGTTCTAATATCCAATGTCTCCAGGATGACGAACACCAGGAACAACCGCAATGCGGAGGACGCACCACCACCGCCTCCAATCACGGAATTGCTTGGTCAGATGACCCAAGTTCTGGCTCAAATGGCCGAGAACCAAGTCTCTCAGAACAACAACGGGCATCGCAATGAAGGCAATGCACGTGTGACCATCAAGGACTTCCTCGGTCTGGGCCCAAGGAACTTCGCTTCCCCCATTGAGCCGCTAGAAGCTGATGATTGGCTTCGCGAGATGGAAAGGACCCTTGCTATCGCCCACGTCGCTGAGCATGACAAGGTGCCTTACGTGTCCTACCTGCTTAGGGGCAAGTCTGCCTCATGGTGGGAAAACTTCCAGGCTATGAGAGCTCCCGGGGTGGTTACCACTTGGGGGGATTTCAGGGCAGCCTTCCTGCGCCACCACATCCCGGAAGGTCTCATGGACAGGATGCGCGAGCAGTTTAACTCGCTGTCGCAAGGCAAGATGGACGTGATGGGGTACAATGGCGAGTTCAATCGCCTTGCTCGTTACGCTGGAGATGAGGTGAACACTGAGGCCAAGAAGATGGCCAAGTTCCGCAAGGGTTTCAACCCCGCGCTCAAGTACAAGCTGAACCTCGTCAAGGCCGACAACTTCGAGGACCTCGTCAACATCGCGCTCAATGAGGAGCATGGGCGCAAGGTCTTCGAGGAGTCGCGCAAGCACTCTCGTGAGACCAACTCTTCTTCGTCGTCAATCGCCGCCACGCCTGCTCAGAAGCGTCGGCTCTGGGTGCCTAACAGCGCCTTCGCAAGAGCTACCTACGTGCCAGGACCTCCAGGACTCGCGCCTCGCCCACCGAACCCGGCTCTTGCTATGAGGGGTTTCGGAGGACCGCCAAGGCCAACAGGCGCTCGCCCCAACGTGACCTGCTACCAGTGCGGGAAACCGGGCCACTACTCCAACAACTGCCCGGAGACCCGTACACTTCCTCCACCACATCGCCCTTCTCCAACTCAGGCGATGGTCCGCGCACCTGCCCCGGCTAGGCCTTTCGTCCCCAACACCAGGCCTCCGGCACGTGCTGCGCGGGTGAACCACATCACGGCTGAGGAAGCAGAAGAAGCTCCAGAAGTTGTTCTTGGTACACTTCCTGTCAACTCTATCTCTTCTAGAGTGTTGTTTGATACAGGAGCATCTCATTCTTTCGTTTCAACTAAGTTTGCTGTAACTCATAGTTTACCTCACGAACCCCTCTCGAGCAATCTCACTGTCACTTCCCCCGGCGTGCAAATGACTTCGTCCAAGATAAGCCTCGACAATGAAATCCAAATTGGAGGCCATATCTTCTTGGCATCTCTAATAATTCTCGGCAATTCTGATATTGATGTCATTCTGGGCATGGATTGGTTGAAGGCCAATCAAGCTAAGATAGACTGTTCCACAAAGACTGTAACTCTTTCTCATCCTTCTGGACAGATAGTCTATTCTCCAAACCAAACCTCTTCAGCTCAGCTTTTCGCTCTCAATGTTGATCCTCTTCCCTCCATAGAAGCTATTCCGGTGGTCCGAGACTTTCCTGACGTCTTTCCTGAAGAATTACCAGGTATGCCACCTGACAGAGCCGTCGAGTTCGTTATTGAACTAGAACCGGGCACTGCTCCTATCTCCAAACGTCCTTACAAGATGGGCCCCAAAGAACTGGCTGAGCTTAAGAAACAGCTAGAGGAGTTGGAAAGGAAAGGTCATATTCAACCTAGTACTTCTCCTTGGGGTTGTCCTACTCTATTTGTCAAAAAGAGGGACACGATTGAGCGACTGGTTGTTGACTACCGTCCTCTGAACAAGAAAACCATCAAGAACAAGTATCCTCTACCTCGCATCAACGATCTGTTCGATCAACTGGCTGGTGCTAAGGTTTTCTCCAAGTTGGACTTGAGGTCAGGTTATCACCAAATCAAGATCCGCAAAGAAGACATTCCAAAGACAGCTTTCACCACTCGTTATGGTCTCTACGAATACACTGTCATGTCTTTCGGTCTCACAAATGCTCCGGCGACGTTCTCACGTCTCATGAACTTCGTTTTCATGGAATACCTCGATAAGTTCGTGGTAGTCTATCTCGATAACATTCTTATCTATTCCAAAACCGAGGAAGAACATGGAGAACATCTACGTCTTATCTTGTCGAAACTCCGAGAACACCGTCTCTACGCCAAGTTCTCCAAGTGTGAATTCTGGCTTCCTAAAGTATCCTACCTTGGTCATGTCATCTCTTCTGAAGGCATTTCTGTGGATCCAGAAAAAGTGAAGGCCATTGTTGAATGGTTGCCTCCTACATCGGTGAAACAAGTCAGGAGTTTCCTTGGAATGGCTAGCTATTGCCGTCGATTTGTTGAGAACTTCTCCAAAATCGCTAAGCCTCTCACCGATCTTACAAGGAAGGATAGAAAGTTTCTTTGGACTCCAAAGTGTGATGAGAGTTTCAATCTCTTGAAAGCTAAACTCACTTCTACTCCTGTTCTAGTTGGTCCAGACACTTCCAAACCTTTCCAAATATTCTGCGATGCATCTCTTCAAGGACTAGGCGCAGTCCTCATGCAAGAACGCAAAGTTGTGGCTTATGCATCTCGCCAGTTGCAGCCTCATGAGCTCAACTATCCTACACATGATCTTGAACTTGCAGCAATCATGTATGCCCTCAAGGCTTGGAGACCTTATTTGTTGGGGCACAGCTGTGAGATCTTCACTGATCACAAGAGTCTCAAATATCTCTTCACTCAACCAGACTTGAACCTCAGGCAAACCAGGTGGCTTGAGAAGCTCTCAGATTACGAGCTTACCATCTCTTACACTCCAGGCAAAGCTAATGTAATGGCTGATGCTCTCAGTCGCAAATCCTATTGCAACAACCTCATGGTTGAGGACATCCAACCTCCTATTCATGAAGAATTCAAGAAACTCAACCTTCAAGTGGTTCCCTCTGGTTACCTTGCAAACTTGGTTGCCACTCCTACACTTGAGGATAAGATCCGTGCCGCACAGTTGCGTGATTCTGGTGTCAAGAATATCAAAGACAACATTGGCAAGGACAAGTACAAGAGTTTCTCTCTCGATGACAAGGGTACCTTGCTGTTTGAAGAACGCATTGTAGTGCCTAAACTTGACAGCTTAAGAGAACTCATTCTCAAGGAGGCTCATGATACTCCGCTTTCTATTCACCCTGGCAGCACAAAGATGTACCAGGATCTCAAGTCAATCTATTGGTGGACCAGGATGAAGCGTGAAATTGCTCGCTATGTGTCTCATTGTGATGTTTGCTGTCGTGTCAAGGCAGTTCATCAGAGACCACCTGGACTTCTTCAACCAGTGCAAATTCCTGATTGGAAATGGGACAAGATCGAGATGGACTTCGTTACTGGGTTTCCAAAGTCCAAGAAAGGCAACGATGCAATCTTTGTTGTCATTGATCGTCTCTCCAAAGTGGCTCACTTCTTCCCAGTCAAAGAGACAGTATCAGCTAGTCAGTTGGCAGAACTCTATATGACAAGACTGGTGCCTTTACATGGTGTTCCTTTGGCAATAAGCTCAGATCGTGGAAGTATCTTCACTTCTCGATTTTGGGATAGCTTTCAGAAAGCCTTGGGTACCAAACTTCTGTTCAGCACAGCTTACCATCCGCAGACAAGTGGACAGGTTGAAAGAGTAAACCAGATTTTGGAAGATATGCTCAGAGCTTGTGTTATCTCCTTTGGCATGAAATGGGAGGATTGCCTTCCGTATGCTGAGTTCTCCTACAACAACAGCTTCCAAGCAAGTCTAGGCATGGCTCCGTTTGAAGCTCTCTATGGCCGCAAATGTAGAACTCCTCTCAATTGGTCTCAAGCTGGTGAACGTCCATTCTTTGGGCCGGATATTATCCAGGAGGCTGAAGAAAAGGTTCGCATCATTCGTGACAATCTGAAGATTGCCCAGTCCCGGCAGAAAAGCTATTATGATAGCAAGCACAGGGACATGGTCTATGCACCGGGTGATCAAGCTTACCTTCGGGTCACTCCTCTGAGAGGCACGCAACGCTTTGGCATCAAAGGCAAACTCGCTCCGCGTTATGTTGGGCCTTTCAACGTTCTTTCAAGGCGTGGTGATTTGGCTTACCGTCTGGAACTTCCTCCAAACCTCTCCAAAGTGCACGATGTCTTCCACGTGTCACAACTCAAGAAGTGCTTCAAAGATCCAGGTCGTGCAGTTGATCATGGATCAATTGAACTTCGAGAAGATCTCTCTTATGTGGAACAACCGATTCGCATTCTTGACGAAGCTGAACGTCGCACCCGTAACAACACTGTCAAGTTCTACAAGGTTCAATGGTCTAATCATTCTGACGAGGAAGCCACATGGGAACGTGAAGACCATCTCCGTGCCGAATACCCCAACCTCTTTGTTGCTCCATGAAGAATCTCGGGGCGTGATTCCTTTGAGGGGGGGAGTGTTGTAACAGCCCTACTGGATTTTTCCTTTTGGTGTGCAATAAAATTGTTGAATCATGTCATCATTCCATAATTGGTTGCATTTAATTAAATATGGCTCCCAAATGTTTTCTAAATTTAAAAATTCTTATTTTGAATTCAAATGCTTTCAAATAAATTCATTTGAAGTTTCAAATTAATTATAATTAACCAAACTAGATATTAATATGTCTAATTTGAAACTAGCAAAAATTGCTCAAAAGTTTTTATGAGGTTCCTTTCTGTTTTGCTTGGAAAAATACAAAAACAGAAAAGTTTTTAAAAAGGAAATTCAAAAACCAGAAAAAAAAAATGTGGGGAGGGAGCTCCAGGCCGAACTGGGCCACTCCCTGGCCCAGCAAACCCCCAGCCCGGCCCGTTTTCTTCTTCCTCTTCCTCCGTACACCTTTACAGCGTGGAGGAGCAGAGAGGCCATGGCGTGGAGCCTCTGCAGCTCGCCCCCACGCCCTTTGCCCGGCCCCCTCTCCCCTTCTCTTTAAACCGCGCAGCCGGAGCGAAACCCTAACCCTAGACCTTTCTTCCTCCTCCCCCCGCCGCCGCTCGCTTCCTAGCTTCCGCCGTCGCCATGGAAACCGAGGGGCTCCGTTCGTCGCCGGCGTGACTCAGGCCTCCATCTCCTTCCTCCTCGCGCCAGCAGCGCCCCCCTGACCTCCTCTTCACCCTCGACGCGCGCAGGACGGACGGGAGGCAGCAACTCCTTCTTCTTCTTCCACGACGTCCGCGCGGCCCCGAGCTCCGCCGCGCCTTCCCGAGCACCGGCTGCTCGTCTCCGACCACCTCGACTCCCTGCCGTTCGCCATCCGCCTCCTGGTGAGCTGCGCCACCGTTTCCCCTCCTTTCCCCCTGCATTCTCGCATCCGCTCGCCGTATTCTGGCCGGCGCCGGAGTGTTGCCGTCGCGGACCGAGCGCCCCCGAGCCGTGTCGAGCAAGAACGCGAGGCCTCGAGGCACCCCCTTCTCTGTCGAGCACGGGAGCAGAAAGAGCACCCTTCACCGCACGCACCCCGCCTCACGCACGCGCCTAGCGCCGCTGGGAATGTCGCCGGCGGCGAGTTTCTGCCGCCGCCGCGCGCTGTGTCTTCGTCAGTTCGTCAGAGAAAAATGACACCTTCAGTTTCGTCAGAAATAGCTAGCCTTTTAATTAGCTAAAAACCTAACCTAACCTAGATCTAACAAGATCACTAACCTAACCCTACCGGCTAACAGCGCTGCGCTATTCCCCCCCCCCCCCCCCCCCCCCCCCCGCGCGTCGCGAGTTCGAAACTCCAGGGCGCAGTGGAAAATGCCCCATTTTTGCGCCGCCCACTGACAAGCCTGGCCCACCGGTCAGCGACCGGCCAGGCCGGCGCAGTCCAGTGAGCGCCACGCTGGCACTGGCCCCGCCTGGCAGTGGCTGGGTATGCCCCCGCTGCGGTGAGAAAAGTCCGGGGCTTTGTCTTTTTGCACCGAAGCCCCTTCCTTTCTGTTTTTGCACAGAGGACCTCCTCTGCTAGTTTTCTTTCACGGATAAGTCCTCAGGTTTTACAGAACCACCCTTACACTTATAAACTGCATAACTTTTAATTTATAACTCCAAATTAAATAAACTTTATATGTTTTTATATCAGAAAAATATAATAAACATTAATATCTTATTCTTATGTCTTTTTGCATCATTTATTTTAAATGCTTATTTTAAATTAACAAATGCAATTAATTAATTAAATATGGGGTATGAGGGTAATATTTATATAATGCCCAAGATTCCATTTAATATGCTCATCCCTTTTATACCATATCTTGCCATGCTTAAATATTTAATTTGAGTTAAGAATAAATCACTTGCATTTAAAATACTAAATATGGAAGGTGTTGAGCAATTAATGCCTATTCCATTTAAATTAATTTGATCACCACACCTGCTATATATGAAGTAACATTTAAATTGTTGGATACACAAAATAACTTGCACCCTAATCTTTTGCCGGGATTTCATCCCCGCTTTAATATGACCTAATCATCGCATACCATGTCGCATCTTCATTTGTGTGCGCATTTCTCTGTATTGATTATTGTTTCCTATTGTTTGTGTTTGGCTCTCTTTGAGTAGACGACGACGTGTCTGCTGCGAGTACCTACGACACCGAGGTTCCAGCTATCGTGCCAGGCTACGAGCTGCCAGGCAAGCTTTTGCTAACCGGTTACACGATTGTCGGGTTTTCATTCCTGCCTTTTTGATCTATGCTATCCTAGTTATCGGTGCTTGAATTGCGATCCCATCACATGTTTATCCTGCAGCCTATACAGCTATATCCCCACAACCCATAACCCCTTGCATGTTTATCTGTTGGCCTTTGCGAGTCGTAGTGCATGCTTAGGATTGGTTGAGCGAGTCGTTCCTTTGTCTTTATCTCATATGTTTAGTATGATATATTGTTCTACTATAATAAACTGCTGTCTTATTTTGGGGTTCTATAATTAAAAGATAAGGCACCAGGCGGAAGGCCTTGCGAGGTGCTTTGTTCTGCTCAGTGTCGACCTAGGAACTGAGATTTTGTCCTCGGATCCAATTTTGAGCGCACTAACCACTTGTGGGTGGCCCAATGGAGCCCCCCTCGACTTTGAACGGATCCGCAGCTCGTCCATGTGCCGCAAGTAGTTCGGGTTTTCCATTTGCTCATATGCATGTGCATGATGATGATGGTGATGATGAGAGGTTACTGGATACGGGGGGTCATACAGGGGTGGTACGTCGCGTAGCGGACAGTTCCTACTGTGGTTTGAGCCGCATGGTGGCGTAGTCACAAACTAATGAGTCCGCAATTGAGATTCGGCCGGACTCCTGACGCGGGTAACAACTCATATGGGTGGCACTTGGACTTGCTGTAGTGAAGGAACGAGTCTTGTTGAGAGGCCTTAGCGGGTTGATCATGCGAGTATGGGTACGGTAGTGCACCCCTGCAGGGTATAATCTTATCGATGAGCCGCGTCCACGGTTATGGACGACTTTGGTGATGATGCTGGCTAATAAGATCTAGACAACTTACACCTAATCATTGTTAATTAATGTGACTAGTAATATAGTATTAATTACACCCTCAATGGTAACTAAAATTGTTAAGTGTGAGTTTCTCGGATTGCTTCCTCATACTTGGTTGAGGGGGTTAATTCGAGAAGGGGTTATGGCTGGTGTCAGTTGTAGGTGGATATTTCAACGCTCTCTTATCCCTCTCTGTTTAGACGGAAGTTTAGCGTGTCTCTTTAGTTTGCTAGTGCTGCTGCCGCTAAGTACACGTACCCCCCATATTTTGGGAATCCTACAGTTTTGTAACCTGTTAGCTTAAGTTTGTTCGATACGCTTCGGTGTATTGACCCGTTCGCGGGCTGTGGTTTTTTTCTGCAGTTGAGGATCCTTCACTCGACCAGTTGGGTGGATACTACGTGGAGTTCGACGACGAGAGCTACGACGAGTAGTTAGAGTTCCCCTGGGCTACTTCCAGGTGGACTGTGTGGATGGGCCTTCTTTTCGTTTCGGCCTTGAGCCCTTTGCTTCTTGTCTGTACTCAGACCGGTTTGTTTCCGCTGCTTGATGTAATGTTGGGACATGTGTCCTCTGATTGGTGCCATTTGATATATTTTGCTCAGTGAGAGCTTTTGGATATTTTTTTCCTTTCTTTGTGTCTTAGGTTTATTCTGTGGTTTCGACTTGTTAAAAAATCCGACTCGTATACCATGTGTGTATGGTTGAAGTATACGAGTGGGAAGACTTTTTGGATTCTTTCGTGCACAATCTGGAAACGTACGTGACGTTGGGGTCGCCAAGAACTGTCGGCCGATGATCCATTCCGAGCATGGCCTGATTCTTCCTGGGATTGGTAACCCCAGTATGTTCTTGGTTGTGTGGCCCAACCGGTACGTTTTGTTTGTGTAGCTTGAATTCAGGGTCTGACATAACAGCGTGAGGCGGAGTAGGAGTACGGGGTGGCGACCCTCTCCTCCTGCGCCTCCATCACCATTGGCTCGGGAGGCGGCGCAGAGGCCTCCGGGCAAGGCGCGGCTGCCTCTGCCTGGGGCGGTTCCGCCTCCGCCCGAGGCGCAGCCGCCTCCACTTGAGGCACCTCTTCAGTTGGGCCTGTGGAGGCCGTCTCCACAGGCCTCGCGGCCTCTTCAGCCACGGCCTCAGCCGTGGCCCTCTTCACGTCTGCTGCCTTGCGAAGGTTACGGCGCTTCGCAGGCACAAGATCACTGGCAAGAACCAAGAAAACATCTTCAAGAGAGGACAGAGAGAAAAAGGGCAAGAATCAAGAAACCAAATGCTAGAAACGCTTACCGGACGGCTGGGTGCCGGTGTCATCCCACGCCAAGCCTGGCGAGCGCCAGGAGAGCTTGGCCTTGGCACCAGACCCCTCCAGAGGCGCCTTAGCTTTCCTCTTGGAGGGGACTTCGGACGGGCTCGCCCCGGACTGGTCCACAGCCGTCTTGGTGCATGGCTCGCGCCGCCCCGGCGTGGCCTCCTCGTCAGAGGCCTCCTCCACGAGGCGCGAGGGCGCCACCACGAAGGCGTCATCATCACCTGACGAGATGTCACAAATCTCGTCAGTGAAGGGCCTGGGCCTGGAAGAGGACACCTCCCCCGTCGTGGCCTCATCCTCGCGCCGCGCAGCTCCCGAGGCAGAGGGCGAGTCTGCTCCCTCCGCTTCCTGCACCACCGGCACAGGCACCTCCTTCCCCGCCTGGCCTGCCGGGGTAAACAGAGGCATCCCCTCCAAGATGGCCAGGCGCTCGGTCATGTTGTACTGGTGGAGCGGCCTTAGCGTGATGGGGAGCTGGTCCATGGCGGGCACCACCGGGTTGATGAAGAGCGCAGACAGGATGTTGTCGACGGTGTCCTTGTCGTTGTCCTCGTGGTGGAGCCGCATCTTTTCCTGTGGGCCTGAGTACATCCACATGGGCATCGAATGCGCCTGAAGGGGAGTGATGCGGCGCGTCACGAAGTCCGCAACGATGATTTGCCCCGTGAGGCCTTCCTTGCGAAGGAAGCTCAAGCGGCCCGTCAAGCTTGCGTTCCGCGCGCCGTCGAAGGGGGCCTTGCCTCAGTGGGAGTTGTTCACGGGCGGTGCGTCGGGGACCTCGAGGAAGGCGCAGGGCTGCTCCACCCCGACAAAGAACCACCGCTGGCGGAAGTCATCCACCTTCTTCGTCGCCGAAGTGACGGCCTTGCCATCGCTTCACGACAGGGGAATGTATGCGCTTCCCATGCCGTCCACGATGCGGAACGAGACGCACCCCAAGCGCTCGTTCTTCGCCGTGTTCCGGAACGCGTATAAGCACCGGAAGAGCCCCACCGTAGGCTCCAGGCCCAAGTACGCCTCGCAGAGGTAGGCGGACATGGCGAGTGTGACGCCCTAAAATCGGTACTATGTAGATTTAAGCGATCCCGCCGAAATCCGCATAATAACGATTTTAGGTCGCCCACCAGACATAATGTGCACGCCGAAACATGCGCATTATGTGGGTGGAATTGTGATAACATTACAACAGTTCCGATACATCCACAAATACAACCGAAGATAAATTACAACAACGACTCGAACGAGTCAAGATACAAATGATACAATACAAAGATTCAAAAGACAGCGGAAGCAGAATAGTATCCATCTAAGGATAAGATGCAAATTGGACTAAGAGTCCTGAAGATAAGCGATGGCGCCATATCCCGGCCCAGCCAAGCCGGAGGGATTCCCAAGCTAACGTTGTCAGACTTCAAACCTGTTAACTGCACATAAAGCATTTCCCAAAAGAGGGTCAGGGCACTCCCTGGCAAGCAAAACCGACTTGCCTACTTTCTACACCATCTCCCAAAATATAGGGGAGGTGGACTTAGCGGCAGCAGCACTAGCAACCCAAAGAGACACGCTACAACTTCCGTCTAATCAGAGAGGGATAAGAGAGCGCATAAGATAAACATCTACAACTAACACCAAACATAACCCATTCTCGAATTAACCCCCTCAACCAAATATGAGGAAGCAATTCGGGAAACTCACACATTGAACAATTTTAGTTATAATTTATGGTGAAAGTAATTCTATATTACTAGTCAATTTAATTAACATTAATTAGGTGCAAGTTGTCTAGATCTTGTTAGCCAGCATCATCACCAAAGTCGTCCATAACCGTGGACACGGCTCATCGATAAGATTATACCCTGCAGGGGTGCACTACAGTACCCATACTCGCATGATCAACCCGTTAGGGCCTCTCAACACGACTCATTCCTTCACTACAGCAAGTCCAAGTGCCACCCATATGAGTTGTTACCCGCGTCAGGAGTCCGGCCGAATCTCAATTGCGGACTCATTAGTTTGTGTCTCCGCACCATGCGGCTCAAACCACAGTAGGAACTGTCCGCTACGTGAGCACCACCCCTATATGACCCCCCGTATCAAGTAACCTCTCATCAATCATCATCATCATGCACATGGATATGAGCAAATGGAAAACCCGAACTACTTGCGGCACATGGACGAGCTGAGGATCCGTTCAAAGTCGAGGGGGGCTCCATAGGGCCTCCCACAAGTGGTTAGTGCGCTCAAAATTGGATCCGAGGACAAAATCTCAGTTCCTAGGTCGACACTGAGCAGAACAAAGCACCTCGCAAGGCCTTCCGCCTGGTGCCTTATCTTTTAATTATAAACCCAATATAAGACAACATTTTATTAAGGTAGAATAATCTATCATACTAAGCAGATGAAACATAAGACCAACAGACGACTCGCACAAACAACTCTAAGCACGCGCTACGACTCGCAAGGCCAACAGATAAACATGCAACGGTATTAGGTTGTGGGGATAAAGCTGTATGGGCTGCAGGATAAACATGTGATGGGATCGCGATAAAGAATCAAATACTAGGGTAGCAGAGATCAACGGCAGGAATGAAAGACAATGTATAGGTAAACAAGCAAACTTTGCTTGCCTGGAATCCCGCACAGAAGCAGATCTTGTCATTGCTCACACATCTCAACGTCTTATCCGCGAAGAAGCAACAAACACTGGAAAGCGTAAAAGATGTATTTTATAACTACGGCAAAACCAGCATGATCATATGAGAATGATGCATGGCATGGCAAGATGCAATATGAGATGCACTTAACCCAAATTAAGCGGAACAGGGATTCCGACAATTAATATTTATGTTCGAGTTATTTATCTACCCATCAAAGTTAAATGTTCATTAACGTGGCAAGACATGGCAAAGGTGTTCTAGTAAAATTAAATGGAATTGGGCAATACACATAGTGATTTGCCCCACACATTCCATATTTATTATTTAGGTGAATTGCTACACCCACAAACCCAAGAGATGCAACACATGTAAATATGATGCGAAATGCACAAGATAGATGACATTTAATAAAATAGGTATAGGGTTAGGGTTTGGGTCCGCACGTTGGATCGGGAGAGATAGGGTTCGAAACCGACGTCTTCGGTCCGTAGAGGAACTAGTCGCCGTCGGGGAAGTAGCCGTCGCGGAACCGGGGCATCGTCGTTTGTCGGTGTCGTGGAAGTGGTCGGGGAAGTAGTCGTACTCGGTCATCCTCGTTGACGGGCGCGGGCACCGAGGAGCACGACAAATGGACACCGGAAGGAGAAACGCACGGGCGGGCACCGCGACACGAACACGGGCTACCACGGAAATGCGGCACCGGAAGAGGACGCGCACGCGCACGTAGCAACACCTCGAAGGGTGGACAACTCGGACCAAAATGGCGACGAAGTTCTTGCGGACATTTTGTCGAACACCTGGCGGGCGGCGGCGTGCACATGACCGGAAATAGAAGAACACACGGCGACGCAGAGTGGCGCGGGCGGAGGCGCGGGACACGGTGGCGTGGGACGCGGCGCGGAGGCGCGCACGGCAGAAGTGGAGCGTGGCGGCGGCGAGTGGCACGGCGGGAGCGGCGGCTGCGGCCGGAGTAGGAGGAGCGCGGGCGCGCGGCGGCGGTGGACGCGGCGGGCCGGAGGTTGGCGGCGGGCCGGAGGTTGGCGGCGCGCGGCAGCGAGCGCACGCGCGACCGGAGGGCGCGGCGGCGAGGAGCGGCCGGCGGGAGGAGGCGACGGTGGCGCAGGGAGCTCAGGCCGGGGCTGGCTCGGTCCGGCCGGCGGCGGGGCGGCCGGAGCCGTGGGAGGCGCGAGGGCCGGAGTCGGCCGGTGCAGGGGGAGGCCGGGGTGCGGGCGGAGGAGGCCGGGGGCGGGGACGGCACGGCGGCGGCGCTGCGGGCGCTGGCCGGGGCGGCGCGGGCCCGACGCGCGGCGCGGAGGGCGCGGCGGCCGGCGGTGTCCACGCGGCGCAGGGCGGCGTGCTCGGGCGCTGGGGACGGGGAGCTCAGGCGGAGGCGCTCGGGTGGAGAAGGGCGGCCGGCGGGGAGAGGCGGCGCGGGCGGCGGGGAGGAGGCCGGAGTGCGGCGGGGCACCGTCGGGTGGAGGAAGTAGGGTGCGTCGGGTGCGTGTGGGATGGAGAAGGAGCAGGGAGAGAGAGGAAAGAGAAGAGAGAGAGAAAAGAAAAAAAAAGGAAAAGGAAAAAGGAAAAAGGGAGAAGTGGAGGGGGGCGGCTGCAAAAAGTCCAGGGGGTGGGAAAAAGTTTTCAGGGGCAAAACCTAGGGTTTGGGTCAGATGGGCTTTGGGCCTTATTTCTCTCCCCTTATTATTTTCTGTTTTATATTTTTAAAACAAAATAGAAAAGGAATTTCAACACGAAACCTTTACAAAATATTTTTAGTTTTCAATAGACAATTTAATAAACTAATTTTTAACATTTGCCAAAGATTTGAAATAACACATTTTTAATTAATTTGAAATGCATTTGAATTTAATTGTGGAAATTTAATTTAAATGCAACAATTAAATTAATGCGATGCAATGCGATGCTATGTCGATGCAAAAAGAAAAACTCACAAATCAAAAAGGGGATAAATCCCGGGGCGTTACAGCGAGGATGAGGACGGAGTTGGGGTGGAAATGCAGCAGTTGAATCTGATAGAAGGCCAGCACCGCCTCCAAGAATGGAGAGAACGGCGACACCAGCCCGGCAGAGAGGCAATGCTGGAAGACGGGGGAAAACCCTCGCGGGCATTTCCCATGTGCCGCCGACTTGAGCGCGGTAGCGTCGTGCTCATTGGTCCAGGACACTACCAGGTAGCGGACCTTGGAGAGCGCCTTGTCGTTGACACGCACCCCGAGCAGCGCAGTGCCATGCGCGACCTTGGTTGGCGCCGCCTGAGAAGAGGATCCCGCGGCCGCCTTGCCCTTGTTCTTGGCGGGACTCATCGACGGAGTATGGTGGGTCGCTGGAGGCGAAAAGAGGCAAGAGCGCTGGAGAGCAGAAGCGGAGAGCTCGAGAACAGCAGAGGCTGCTACGAGAAGGAATGGAAACGGTAACGGCTCCCTGCCCCGGCGCTCAGACTTTATGTCTCTTCAAGGAGTAGTTACCGGGGCGTGGTGGGACCTCCCACTACGCTCGCCTCAGATCGTGCGCGGCCTTTACTCGTCTGAGTGACGCGTGTCTCGGGCCGGCCGGACACTTTGGGCCCACGATGCTCCACCTACGCCCATGGGCTCAAACACGCCCATCGCGGGCCCGGGGGCTACTGTCAGCCCAGAGGACTGGGGTGTGCAGAGCCCACTCTCCCCTGGCCTCGCACGCTGACAAATCATACGAAACGACTAAGGACCAAGCCACTGCTTGAAGAGACCCTCGAGAGGCAACTCCTCTTGAGGGCCTGAAGAGAAAGCGAAGGCCTGAAGAGGACCTGCGCTCGGCCCAGTGAGGACCAGGGTGTGCAGAGCCCACTCTCCACAGGCCTCGCACACGACAGATTCAGCGAAACGACTAAGGAGCAAGCTGCTGCTTGAAGAGACCCTCGAGAGGCAATTCCTCTTGAGGGCCTGAAGAGGACCCTGCGCCTCAAGAGACTCCCCAAGGCTCTACTCCCCTGGAGAGAAGTCAACAGGAAACTCTCCACAGGCCACCGCGGCCCTGTGGAGACACTTCACGGCTAAGCAAGCGCTGTAGGGCGCACATGGCCTCTGCAACAGCCGCAGAGTGACGCGAGCGTCACAGTTGCCATTCTTGTGATAAAGGAGTCAACAAAGATGCGCCGCCCGCGCCAGGACAGCAAGGACTTTCCTCTTTCGTGATAAAGCGGTTGGACGGCTCAACGCTCCAAGAAGATCGTCATCGTGGGCTCCACCACGACCTCTGTGACGCCTGCGAGCCGTTCTGCGCCGTCTACAGCTTGTCGGCAACCGCTGCTAACTTTAGCACGGATGGACCGTGTCCACTAACATTTCTGCGGCCGTGGACTCCCCTCCTTCGCGCCATTGCCATGTGGGAACCCACCCTCTGTGTACAGCGCAAGGATGAGGCCCGAGGCGCCTATAAAAGGAGCAGGAGCACCACCGTAGGGGGGATCGAGCAAATCGCATTCTGAACCCTTGGAACCCTAGCCAAGCGTGTAGGATAGCCAACTGCTCGAGGAGGAAGAAGACCATAGCTTCCCTCTTCAAGCACCAAACTGCCTAAAGAGAGCCCTCGGCAAGCTCATTGTACTATACCCTCCGCAGTGCAATACAGACAAGCAGGAGTAGCGGTGTTACCTCCTCCTGAGGTTCGTGAACCTGGGTATGGGTTGGTATTCATCTCTGTCGTGTTGTCCCTCTCCAAGCTCGGCGAGCACCGTCGTCGAGCCTCTCGAGGGTTGTCTGACCTCCGTGTTCAATCCCCCTTCGAACTACTCTTCAGGGTGTGGCTATCCCTGTTCCGTGGGAGTCACTCTCCGACATTTGGCGTGCAAGGTAGGGGATTGAGGCGCGTCAACGACCTTCGAGCCGCTTCCACGACATGACGGACACGCGTGCCACCAAACGCGCGCCTGAAGGAACCAGCACCGCACCTGGCGCCACTGCCACTCATGGAAGACGGGGTCGTCCCCGCCGTGAGGAGCGCGCCAACACCGGGCCACACGTGGAGGAGCCCGAAAGCGAGCCCGAGCGCGACGGGGAGGAGCACCCCGAGCACCACGCTGACGCGGAGTCCTCGCACAGGACGCAGCACCCGAGCGCCTCCTCTCAAGGACGCGCGGAGCCCGGTCCGCACACTGCTCTGCTCATGGCACAAGAACTTCTCCGCTTCCGGCCTACTCCAGAGGCTCACGAGCAGTGGCTGGAACGCCTCAACCACCTCGTCGGCATCGCCACCACTCGCCCCGCTCCGTCACGGTCGATTGTGCACCACTCCCTCGCGGGCACGGCTGCGCCTGATGCGCCTCTGCCACCTCCGGGACCTGCTCCGGCCGCAACACAAAGAGCTTTCTCGCACGCATCCTCGCCGCGTGACTGCCAAATCGTGTGGCGCAGACGCGCGTGTGGGGTTGGAGCGCCAGCGAGACCGCCAGAACCGCCTCATGGAGGAGATTGGCCAGGCGGGCCAGCAAAACCGCGTGGCTCTACAGAACGGGATTGCCATGTACGCCTCGGGCTGCATGGCGTTCACCCGCTCCCTGCGCCACGTGGTCTATCCTCAGAAGTTCAGGCCAGCCCTCCCCAAGGGCTACGACGGCTCCAACAACCCTGTCGAGTTTCTGCAGCTCTACACCACCTCCATCCAAGCTGCAGGAGGAGACGACAAAGTCATGGCCAACTGGTTCTCCCACGCGCTTTGCGACTCTGCGTTGTCGTGGCTCCTGAACCTCCCAGAGGACTCTGTGGGCTTGTGGGAAGAGCTTTGCAAGCAGTTTGTCGCCAACTTCAAGGGCACGTACGAGCGCGCGCTCACCCACAACGACATGCGCGCTGTGGTGCAGAAGAAGGATGAGACCCTCCGCAAGTACATCCCTGATACTCAGGTCATCGCTGCCTTCCGCGAGGGTGTCACAAACCGCAGGATGCTTGAGAAGCTGGGCATCCACGACAAGTTCACCTCCGTGGTGAACTTGTTCGATCTGGCGGACAAGTACGCCAAGCCTGAAGAGGGGCTCCTCTTCGTCAAGATGAGCTCGCGGGGAGACGACCCTAGCGAGGGTCCAAGAGCCACAAGAAGAAGGAGGAGCCCAAGCGCAAGGCCACCGCGGTCCTCCCGGCAGAGCCTGACGCCAAGGGTTACCGCAGGGACTCCCCCGAGCCTGGTGAGAAGAAGGAGGACAATCGTCTGTTCTGCGTCTACCACAACAGGCGCGGCCACTCTACTGAGACCAGATTCGACCTCAAGAGGCTAAGCAAGGAGCGTGAGCAAGCCGAGGGCAGCGGCGGGCGCGGCCGAGGCCGCAGCTACCGCGAAGGCGGACACAAGGGCGGCTACCAGAAGTCACCATGCACTCAGGCCAACGCCGCCGAGAAGAACAGCAACCTCCCTGACGAGGAAGATGGAGGCTACCAGGCCCCGAGAGGGGCTATGGCCTGCATCCTTGGCGGGGCTCGGGCGCCCAAGTCGAACAACCAGTTCAAGAAGTTCACCAGCATGCTCAATGCCGCGGTCCCCACCGTCGAGACCTCCAGGCTCCTCAAGTGTTCGTAGTACACCATCGCTTTCGATGCGCAAGACCACCCCAAGTCCACCAAGACTGTTGGAACCCTCCCGCTGGTCTGCTCCCCCACCATCAACAACATCGCCGTCTCCAAGACGCTCATCGATGGAGGTGCAGGCCTGAACGTCATCTCCATCGAGACCTTCAAGATGCTTCAAGTGCCCTACGAGTGGCTCATGCTCTCCAGGGCCTTCACGGGAGTCACCAGCGGCTCCATCGAGGCTCTGGGGAAGGTCCGGCTCGCTGTCACCTATGGCACGCAGAAGAACTACCGCACAGAGCTCATCGACTTTGACGTTGCGCACATCGGCTTGATGTACAACGCTAGCCTCGGCTAATGTCGTGGTGGGATCACGGCAGATGCCTACGGGTAGGCTAATTTGTGGGGCCGATGGACGCTAGGGGATCTCGGGGAGGGATTGCGCGATGAACTCGCGCGCAGGTAAACACAACCGACACGGTGACACGAGGATTTACCCTGCTTCGGGGCTCTCGTGAGGAGATAAAACCCCTAGTGCAGCATCTAGCCTACTCGGTATATTTCTCCTCTTTATATCCGGGCTACAATATGCTCCGCGAGCTGCTAGGTATGCCTCCATGAGCTTTTGGGAGCAAATGGAAAGGGGGGAAATGAAGTGGTGGGGGGCTTGGCCTCTCTTCCCCTTCCCCCTGGTGCCCTTTATATAGGGAGAGCCCAGGGGAAAAGACGGGGACAAGGGGACAAAGAACACTATTCACTGTGCACTGTAGCTGAGGTGACTACTGGGGTCTAATCAGCACTGTTCACTTCGCAGTCATAGTGTACTCTAGTCACATCGTGAGTACTGTAGCCACGTCGGAGGTGTACTGGACTTCGTCTTCTAGTGTCTGTTTTCCACATCCCTACGTCCTCTTCTTATCCTCTCCCGGATCCTATCCCGGTCCTTGTCTCGATAGCCTCCTCGGCTCACCCGGGATACAACGATTGAGTCAACCAAGCTTACCAAGACCTGGCCGAGGCATAGATGTCGGAGGGAACCGGCATTGCTGTCCGGGCGAGGAGCTGATGCCCGGCACGGGCAGCTCGGAGGGGCCGCGGTGGCTGAAGTCGAAGGGCATGTCGGGGAGGTGCTGGCGTCAGAGACGCGTCCGGAGGCGGAACTCGTCCGGGGTCAGGGTCGCAGCCGAGATGGAGTCACGATCCGCCGGGGCCCGGTCGTGGCCGAGGTGGGGACTCGACGATGCCGGGATGCGGGGGTCGAGGCGGGGACGCCGGGTCGCAGACGGGGATGGTGTCGACCGGGGCGCGCGCGGTTGAGCTCGACGCAGAGGAGCCGATGTCGGGATGCCCACGAGGAGACGGTCGGGGGCGAGGTTGGCGGAGGCGGAGCGGAGGCCAGCGTTCCCGAGACGCGGGCGACCGGGCGGCTGGGCGTGGGGATGCCGGAGTTGGGCGGCGAGCTCGGGAGGCGCATCAGGGCGCGGCGATATCGTAGCAACCCGGAGGCGGTCGTGACGAGGCAGCCGGAGTCGAGGACGAGACGGAGGTGTCGGGCGAAGGCGAGCTCGGGCGTGGCGTGGGGAACATGGTGATGCGGGTGCCGAGTTGGGGAAGACGAGGTTGCGGTCGTGGGAGCTGGGATGGTGGTCGCGACCCTCTCGGTTGACTGAACATAGGGGATACCGGCCCATTGGGGAATTCGGCCCAGTTCTGCTCCTTTTGGCCCGAGATGCCTTTCTCCTCCTTTTTCTTTATTCCTCTCCTATTTAAATGTAAATATACGTGCAACATTAAGAAAACACCCCCATACCTTCAGGGTACCGGGGAAGTACATCCCCGACACTAGTCCCCGAGTTTGTGGGGGATTCACAGAATCGCGCATCAACTTAAAAATCAAATAGTTACAGGAATTTTCCATACCGAAAGCCCTGTTATTAGAGGTCTCGGGGATCACATCCCCGACACTAGTCCCCGAGGTTGCGGGGGACTCGCAGAGTCGCGCGCAGACTCAGAAAAGATCCAACATCACCGTTTTCACTTTCTCCACCGGGTACCTGCAAAAGTACAATCGTATGCCGGTTTCTTAGCCACTCCGGGCGTTTTACCGACATAGATGTCTTCGGCCACCGCCGTTCGGCCATAAACACATAATACATGCCGGCGTTTAGCCACTCTGGGCGTATACCGACACGGACGCATCATGTGCCGGCGTTTAGCCACTCTGGGCGTATACCGACACAGAGTCTCATGTGCCGGCGTTTAGGCACTCTAGGCGTATACCGACACAGACGCCTACACACACAATGTCACACAGGTATCTCGGTATGTCGGTATGTCGGTATGTCGGCCACTCTGGGCATATCACACATATTTCGGTATCTCGGCCACTCCGGGCGTATCACAGGTGTCTTGGTATCTCAGACGTTGCCTTTGGCGAACTTTGATACACTGAGATAAACGACGATTTGGAAATATTGCCCGATGCCATGATACATTGGCGAACCGAAATAAACGGGGATCTGGAGATATGGTATGATGCCACGATATGTCGGCGAACCGACATAAATAGCAATCTGGAGATATCGCAGTATGCCATGATATATTGGCGAACCGAAATAAACGGGGATCTGGAAATTTTGCGTGATGCCGCGATATATGGGCCAACTGATACCCCAGACCATATGCAATATATCTTGAGAAAATAACCAAGCATAAGATGGATCCAAGATAACCAGTATAACAATCGGTACCCCCAGAATGTTTGACATGAATATTCTCTCGATAAGGCGGTTTATCCAACATGGGTACCATCTTGGTAAAACCAACATCCCCTTTTAATGTTAGCACAGATAGGTATGTATACCAAATATTTGATGCTAGTGAAAACTTTAAACGACATGCCCGAGAGAATTTAACGCGAGACAGAAGAATACAACTAGCCGCCGAGTCAGGCATGGGGATACCGGTTCCACCGAATCCCCGGGTAAATTTTCAGATATAGCAGGAAGACAAAGGAGCTCGGCAGTCTCCGAGTCCAGTTTCGGGATGCCGGCTCACAAATGACACAGCAAGAAGCAAGATACAACAAGCATATAAATAAATATAAACCGCGCCACTCCACCGACTAAGCATGCAAGGTAGAACTAAATAGTAAGCCAGTCCCCGGGTCAAGACAGCTTGCTCCCGGGGAAAAACACAAACAGATGACAAAATAGGCACAACACGATATCTCGTTCCCGGGTAAACAATTAAACTAAGCATGCATGGGCAGTTCCCGAATAATACCTAAGACAACATAATTGCAGGGTACAGAGGACGATGATACTCATGGAGCACAGGAGCGGTTGGGGATTGTCAGAGCCGACATAACCCAGGTAACTGGCGTGCAACTGCCAGGGGTCCATTGATGATGAGTATCGGGCCAGACGCCGGTGGTTGGTGCCCGCGATGCAGGGATGCCGGTTTGGGATGTCGACGACCGGTTTCCGCGATGCGGGGACGTCGATGACCTCCACCCGCGGTGCAGGGATGTCGGTGACCTCTACCCATGGCGCAGGGATGTCGGATACCTCTACCCGTAGCGCAGGGATGTCGGCGACCTCTACCCATGGCGCAGGGATGTCGGAGACCTCTACTCGCAGCGCAGGGATGTCGGCGACCTCAACCCGCGGCGCAGGGATGCCAGCGACCTCAACCCGCCGCGCAGGGATGTCAGCGACCTCAACCCGCGGCGTAGGGACGTCAATGACCACTGCCCGCAGCGTGGGGATCCCGGATTTAGGATCCCGGATTTTGGGATGCCGGTGACCGCTACCTGCGGCGCAGTTTGTCAGTGACCACTGCCCGCAGCATAGGGATCCCTGATTTAGGATCCCGGATTTTGGGATGCCGGTGACAGCTACCTGCGGCGCAGGATGTCAGTGACCACTGTCCGCAGCGTAGGGATCCCGGATTTAGGATCCCGGATTTTGGGATGCCGGTGACCGCTACCTGCGGCGCAGGATGTCAGTGACCACTGCCCGCGCGTAGGGATCCCGGATTTAGGATCCCGGATTTTGGGATGCCGGTGACCGCTACCCGCGGCACAGGATGTCAGTGACCACTGCCCGCAGCGGAGGGATCCCGGATTTAGGATCCCGGATTTTGGGGATGTCGGGTCCCGTCCGAAATTGTTCCCGCAAGCGCCACTCTGCACCACGGTGGGCGCCAACTGTCGTGGTGGGATCACGGCAGATGCCTACGGGTAGGCTAATTTTTGGGGCCGATGGACGCTAGGGGATCTCGGGGAGGGATTGCGCGATGAACTCGCGCGCAGGAAAACACAACCGACACGGTGACACGAGGATTTACCCTGCTTCGGGGCTCTCGTGAGGAGATAAAACCCCTACTGCAGCATCTAGCCTACTCTGTATATTTCTCCTCTTTATATCCGGGCTACAATATGCTCCGCGAGCTGCTAGGTATGCCTCCATGAGGTTTTGGGAGCAAATGGAAAGGGGGGAAATGAAGTGGTGGGGGGCTTGGCCTCTCTTCCCCTTCCCACTGGTGCCCTTTATATAGGGAGAGCCCAGGGGACAAGACGGGGACAAGGGACAAAGAACACTATTCACTGCGCACTGTAGCTGAGGTGACTACTGGGGTCTAATCAGCACTGTTCACTGCGCAGTCATAGTGTACTCTAGTCACATCGTGAGTACTGTAGCCACGTCGGAGGTGTACTGGACTTCGTCTTCTAGTGTCTGTTTTCCACATCCCTACGTCCTCTTCTTATCCTCTCCCGGATCCTATCCCGGTCCTTGTCTCGATAGCCTCCTCGGCTCACCTGGAATACAACGATTGAGTCAACCAAGCTTACCAAGACCTAGCCGAGGCGTAGATGTCGGAGGGAACCAGCATTGCTGTCTGGGCGAGGAGCTGATGCCCGGCACGGGCAGCTCGGAGGGGCCGCGGTGGCTGAAGTCGAAGGGCATGTCGGGGAGGTGCCGGCGTCAGAGACGCGTCCAGAGGCGGAACTCGTCCGGGGTCAGGGTCGCAGCCGAGATGGAGTCACGATCCGCCGGGGCCCGGTCGTGGCTGAGGTGGGGACTCGGCGATGCCGGGATGCGGGGGTCGAGGCGGGGACGCCGGGTCGCAGACGGGGATGGTGTCGACCGGGGAGCGCGCGGTTGAGCTCGACGCAGAGGAGCCGATGTCGGGGTGCCGACGAGGAGACGGTCGGGGGCGAGGTTGGCGGAGGCGGAGCGGAGGCCAGCGTTCCCGAGACGCGGGCGACCGGGCGGCTGGGCGTGGGGATGCCGGAGTTGGGCGGCGAGCTCGGGAGGCGCATCAGGGCGCGGCGATATCGTAGCAACCCGGAGGCGGTCGTGACGAGGAAGCCGGAGTCGAGGACGAGACGGAGGTGTCGGGCGAAGGCGAGCTCGGGCGTGGCGTGGGGAACATGGTGATGCGGGTGCCGAGTTGGGGAAGACGAGGTTGCGGTCGTGGGAGCTGGGATGGTGGTCGCGACCCTCTCGGTTGACTGAACATAGGGGATACCGGCCCATTAGGGAATTCGGCCCAGTTCTTCTCCTTTTGGCCCGAGATGCCTTTCTCCTCCTTTTTCTTTATTCCTCTCCTATTTAAATGTAAATATACCTGCAACATTAAGACAACACCCCCATACCTTCAGGGTACCGGGGAAGTACATCCCCGACAGCTACCCCGCCCTCGCGAAGTTCATGGTCGTCACGCATCATGCCTACAACATGGTCAACATCCCCGGCAGCGCTGGCACCATCTCCATCCACGGCCACGTCCTGGACGCCACACGCGCTGTCGAGACAGCCTACAAGGCAGCCGCCATGGCATTTCCGGCTGCAGTGGACATGGAGCCTCTCAAGAGGCCCAAGAAGAAGCAGCAGTTGTTCTGTCAGGAGCCAACTTCCACGAAGAAGGTCTCCCTGAGCACCAGCAGCTCGGGGGCTGAGGGCTCGGGGGCTAGCGTCACCATTGGCGCTGCTCTGCCTCTCAAATAGGAAGGCGCGCTCGTCGCCTTCCTCCGGGCAAGCTCTGACATGTTCGCATGGACTCCGTCAGACATGTCTGGTGTACCAAGGGAGGTGATCGAGCACCACTTAGCCGTGTGTCCAAACGTACGCCCCGTCCAGCAAAAGGCAAGAAAGCAAGCCCCCGAGAAGCAAGCATTCATCGTTAAATAGGTCGAGAAGTTCAAAGCGTCAAATGTTGTCCGCGAAGTCGCGCACCCCACTTGGCTCTCCAACGGCGTGGTTGTCCCAAAACCCGCCGGAGGAGGCCGCCTCTGCATCGACTACACTGATGTCAACAAGGTTTGCCTCAAGGACCCATACCCCATGCCAAGGATCGACCAGATCGTGGACTCCACGGCAGGCTGCGACCTCCTCTGCTTCCTCGATGCCTTCTCTAGTTACCACCAGATCAAGATGGCTAAGGAGGACGATGAGAAGACGGCATTTCTCACCCCTTGTGGTGCGTACTACTGTGTCTACATCCCTTTCGGCCTGAAGACCGCTGGCGCCACCTTCTAGAGGCTCATGAGGATAGCCCTTGGCGAGCAAATGGGCAGAAATGCAGAAGCATACGTCAACGACATCGTCGTCAAGTCTCGAGAGGGAGATACTCTCCTCAGGGACCTTGAAGAGACCTTCGCCAGCCTGCGCAAGGTGAACATCAAGCTCAACCCCGCCAAGTGCGTCTTCGGAGTGCCTCAGGCAAATTGCTTGGTTTCCTCGTGTCCCACCGTGGCATAGAGGCAAACCCTGACAAGATCAAGGACATAGAGGAAATGCAGCCTCCTCGCCGGCTCAAGGACATGCAATGCCTGGCAGGCTGCATGGCCAGCTTGGGCCGCTTCATCTCCAAGTTCGGCGAGAGAGCCTTGCCATTCTTCAAGATCATGAAGAGATCTGGCACCTTCAAGTGGACGCCTGAAGCGGAGAAAGCCTTTGAAGACCTTAAGAGGTACTTGGCCAGCCCACCAGTCATGGTTGCCCCAAGGACAGGCGAACATCTGAAGCTGTATCTATCAGCCACTCCACAGACCACTAGAGCCGTCCTGGTGGTAGAAAGAGAAGAGCCAGTCCTCCACAAGAAGAGTGCAACCACTCCAAAGCCAAAGCCGCCTGATGAAGAGCTCGGCAAAGGGACAGACTCCACAAACCCACCGCCAGGCCCAGAGCCACAAGCTGAGTCTGCCCCCAAGCACTGATCTCGCCAAGGGGGCTAAAGAGCCTCCATGGGCTGATCTCGTCAAGCGGCCTGAAGAGCCTCCAAAGGCCGATCCCCTCAGGGGGACTAAAGAGCCTCCACAGGCTGATCTCGCCAAGCGGCCTGAAGAGCCTCCACAGGCCGATCCCATCAGGGGTCCTGAAGAGCCTCCTCAGGCAGACAGCGTTGCGCCTAAACTGGCAACCCTTGTCGAGCACCCCGTCTACTTTGTCAGTACAGTACCGCGGGATGCTCGGGAATGGTACACAATGCAGCATAAGCTCCTCATTGCGCTCCTCATCGCCTCAAGGAAGCTGCGACACTACTTTAAGGGCCAATCCATCACGGTGGTCACCTCATTTCCCCTGGAGCAGATCCTGCGCAATCCTAATGCTACAGATCGTGTCGCGGGATGGAACATAGAGCTACAGCCATTCAACTTGCGCTTCGATACCACAAGGGTCATCAAAGGAAGAGCGCTGGCAGACTTTCTCGCCGAATGGACTGACCAAACCCCTGAAGAGCCTCTAGGAGAAGAGCCAGGGCCCCTCTGGAGAGAAGATGCCCAGCCACTGGACCATGAAGTTCGACGGAGCCTTCGCCTGCCGTAATGGTGGGGCTGGCGTCGTCTTGATCTCGCCCAAGGGTGACAAGCTCTACTACACGGTCCAGCTGTGCTTCGTGATCGACAAGATCTCCAACAACATCGCTGAGTACGAGGGCCTGCTCGCTGGCCTACGGGCTGCCATCGCTCTAGGCGTCAAGCACCTTCTCATCAAGGGCGACTCCCAGCTGCTCGTCAACTTCTCCAACAAGAGCTACAAGCCTAAGGATGACCACATGGCCGCATACCTTGAAGAGGTCTGCAAGCTTGAGAAGCACTTCAGGGGCATGGAGCTCATGCACATCCCGAGGAAGGAAAATCAAGAGGCACATGACATCGCCAAGCGCGCATCAAAAAGGCAAGCTCAGCAGCCAGGCGTCTTTGAAGAGAGACTCGTCAAGGCATCCATAAAGCAGCCTCAAGAGGCCATAGCCGCAAGCACAGACGAAGCGCTCCCACCACCGCCTACAACTGGGGCTCCCGACTGCGGCCCCCAGACAGTGGAGCGCCTGTTGCTCACAGCGGTGCATCAAGAAATAGGCTGGATCGACGAGCTCAAGGACTACCTCGCCAATGGAATCCTCCCCGAGGAAGATGTCGAAGCAGAGCGAATCGCTCGCCAGGCAAAATCCAACTACATCCTCAAGGGAGATATCTACCGCAAGCGCCCAAATGGCATCGCGCTCAAATGTGTCCCTCCTGAAGAAGGCAGAACGCTGATCAAGGATATCCACAACGGGCAATGCGGCCAACATTCATGCGCCCGCACCCTCGCAGGCAAAGTCTTCAGGAGTGGCTTCTACTGGCCGCAAGCACTTCAGGATGCAGTTAACATCGTTCAAGCATGCGAAGCCTGCCAATTCCATGCCAAGCAAATCCATCAGCCCGCGTTGGGACTTCAAACCATCCCGCTCTCCTGGCCATTCGCGGTCTGGGGGCTGGACATCTTGGGACCATTCCCAACAGCGAAATGGGGCTACCGCTACCTCTTCCTGGCCATCGACAAGTTCACCAAGTGGCCCGAGGAAGAGGCGACACGCACAATTCCAGCAGGAGCGGCGGTGAAATTCATCAGAGGCCTGGTCTGTCGCTTTAGAGTGCCTAAACGCATAATCACCGACAACGGATGGCAATTCACGAGCGGCGTCTTCAGGGCTTACTGCGAGAAACTGGGCATCAAGCTCTGCTTCGCCTCGGTAGCTCACCCGCAGAGCAATGGCCAAGCCGAGCGAGCGAACGCAAAGTCCTCAAGGGTTTAAAGACCAGGACTTTCAACATCCTCAAGGGCCACGTCAAGGGCTGGATCGGCGAGCTCCCTTCGGTGCTCTGGTCCATCCGCACCACGCCGCCCAAGCCCACGTGGGAAACACTGTTTGCCCTCGTCTATGGAGCCGAAGCAGTCCTCCCCACAAAAATCAAGCATGGATCCCCACGGGTCCTTGCCTTCAATAAGGACGAGCAAGAGGACCTCCACAACGACGACCTACTGCTTCTCGAGGGACTACGCCGCCATGCCGCCCTCCGGGCGGCAAAGTACCAGCAGGACCTGCGACGCTACCACAGCCGCCATGTGCGCTCGCGCACCCTGGAGGCAGGCGATCTCGTCCTCAGGCGAATCCTCTCCAGGGAAGGCCTCCACAAGCTGTCACCAATGTGGGAAGGCCCCTACAGGGTCACCCACATCGCCAGGCCTGGCACGTCTCGCCTCGAGACTCAAGATGGCACCCCCGTCAAAAATACGTGGAACATCATGCACCTACGCAAGTTCTACCCGTGATCATTGTCACGCCCATGATCATCATCACGTCAAGACATCTGGCTGAAGAGGCAGATTACGGCTCCACCTCCAAGCATTTTTTGTCTCTAGAGGAAAGGCTCACGGCTTCACCTCCAAGCTCCAAAGGCTTCTCTCGAGGGTCATCCCTCCGAGCTCTCCTTCTAACGAGGCACCGCATGCCGTAGAGAGTCTCTGCCACTAATGGGTGGTCCCCATGCCTCGACATGGATGATACATTAACTTGGCAACTCCAAGCATAATGAGACATTTCGTTCCTAAGTGAACTATGCACTACGGCGCCACTATGTAATATTTTGGTGGTAGGTTTTATTACCGCATTATTGTTTTTCAATGTGTGCTTATATCTTTCCCCATGCGCACCTCGCAAGAGGGGGCTGAGTACGGTGCCAGTGCCTCAAATGACACACCAGCAGCACTGCAAAACCCAAGGATTCGAGCTCTGGCTAAAGGGCAAGCTCCCATAAACACGCCATCTCTCCAAAGGACCTTGGTACTTACTCTCCTCGCGAGGAACGCCTGAGGAGACCTATAAGCGTGCATGAGTTCCCACTACCATGTACAAGTGTTTCGGTTTGCTTCTCTAACATCCACAGGGAACAAGCGTCCCTTCAAGCCTGAGGAGGCAAAAGGCCAAAACCCTTGGAGCCAACTTCCTCGCCAGGCAAAAACCTCTACAGGGCAAAGAGCCTCGAGAAGCTAAGTCCCACACTCAAGCCTCACGAGATCTTTCCCCACCTCAAGCACGCGTTTGTCCCTCGAGCAATTTGTTTTCCCTTGCATTTCATGGACTACTCGTACGTCAAAGGGGGGCACTTGAGCATCGCGACTCAGGGCTCTTACCTATCCAAGCATTAAACTCCCCCCGGCATTGCTGAGTCATTTCTCTAGAATACCGCAGTGGCGGAGTCATAACGCGAAGAGACGGGTCCTAACGACGCATAGCAAACATAGACATGAAATAAGATAAAGGGCCTCTCGAGGGGCATGCAAGCTGAAATAAAATATTAAGGAGTATATTACATACCAAACTGCAAATTGTCTAAACAAAAGATTGTTTCAGATACAAGCGCTCAAGAGCGTAACAGATAGGGCTCAAGCGGAGTCCGCGCCATTGCTTTTCTCCTCCGCGGCCCTCCTCAGCTCCGGCGGGGTCAGCTTCCTCGCTGTCGTCTTCAGCAGCCTCCGCACGCTTGAAGCGGGCGCAGAAGGACTCAACCTGCTCGCGGAGGGAGTTGGAGACCCGCCACACCTCCTCGCCCTCGCGAGGCTCGGTCAACGTCGAGAGGTCGAAGCCGGGCGTGAGGATCTTGAGGTTGGCGAAGATGCGGTCAACAACCACCGCCAGGGGCTGGCAGCTCTCAGCCTCGATCACCTCGCGGAGCTTGGCGGCGGGGCCCTCAAGTGTCGTGAAGAGCTGGTCGAAGTAGACCACGTACATGGCAGCATCGCGACGGCCTCGAGCATCGGCGTGAGGCGCCTCCGCGCCAAGCTGGGCAGCGAGCTCATTGCCCCTAGACACCAAGGACAGGAACATGCGCTCCCGCTGCTTCATGAGCACCCGAGCCGCCTTCACGTTGTCGGCAGCCTCCACTGCCCGCTCAACCACTGGACCCACCTGCTCCTCCACGTCCTTGACGAGTGAGTTCAGGTCCAGGACGGCCGTCCTGCGAGCATCTTGTGCCTCGCAATGGGCCTCCTTGGCGCGCTGGAGGTGGGCCATCAGCTTGGTGTTGGCCTTCTCCAGCTCCGCAATCCGCTTGACGTCGTCGGTGTGCTTGGCCTTGAAGCGATCCTTCTGCTTCTTGGCCTTGTCGCGGTACTCCTGGGCGATGGACTGCCTGAAGCTTTTCTCCCGCTCCGCGAGATCCTTCTCCGCCTCCTCCTTCTTCTCGGCAAGCCGGACCTTGAAGCGCTCCAGGGCTTGCTGCTGGGCGTCAACGGCCTCTTTGTGCTTCTGGAGCGCCTCAGCCAGGTTCCCCTCGCGCGCCTCGAGCTCATCGCGCTTGGACGCAAGCTCGTTCTCCGCCTGGAGCCGCTGCTCGTCGCGCTGCTGCACATCCTTCTCCTTGGAGACCAGCTGCCGCTCGCGGGCGGCAGGCTTTTGCGGTCCTCCTCCACAGTTCCTTTTGCAGCCAGGTGAGCGGAGAGGAGTTGGGACTCAAGCTGGGCAAGCTCGCGGCGCTTCTGCGCCAGCGAGCCCTCCATGGCCTCGCGCTCGGCCCTTGCCTCGGCCAAGAGATCCACGGCCGCATTACGCTCGTCCTGGAGGGGAGCAAGTAGCTCGTCTGCGTCGGGAATGGCCCCTTCTCGGATCTCGTTGGCGAAGCGGACAGGCTCCTCGCGCTTGGCCTACAGCGCCAAGTCCTCCTGACGGCGAGCCTCCACGACAGCATGGAAGGACGCCCACGCTTCCGCGAGCTCCTCACGCTGCTGGGCGAGCTGGGCGTTCTCAAGGGCGAGGTGCGCCTCCAAGCCCTCCAGCGACTCCCGCACGAGGCGAAAGGCGACCTCGCGGTGCCCTTTGCTCGAGTCCCAGCCACTAAGGACTAAGTCTCGGCAAGAAGAGGGCCCTGCTCCCGTGTCAAGCCTGGAGAACGGGGCCTCAGGGCATGCCTGGGGGCTTGGCGGCGCGCCGTCCTCCTTGGCGCCCAGGTTCGTCTCGCCGCCATCGTGCTCCTAGCGCACCATCTCCTGCTGCTCTTTACCTGCAGCGGGGCGCGGCAGAGACGAAGGAGGGGCTCCACCCTCAGGCTCACCAGCGTCGGGATGGCCCTAAACCGCCTCAGCCTCCGGCTACGCAGGAGGAGTAGCCACGCGGGGCGGAGTTTCCTCACGAGGAGGAGTCGCCTCGCGAGGGGGAGTTGCCTCGCGCGGTGGTGTAGTCGCGCGAGGCGGAGTTGGGGCGCGAGAGGAAGAAGGCACCCGCTCCTCATGCCTCTCAGACACCACCTGCTCGGGAGGCGGCACAGTGGCCTCCCCCCGGGGCACTTCTTCAGTTGGGCCTGTGGAGGCCGTCTCCACAGACCTCGTGACCTCCTCAGTCACGACCACGACCTCTGCCAAGGCTCTCTTCACGTATGCCGCCTTGCGAAGCTTGCGGCGCTTCGCAGGCACAAGGTCACTGGCAAGCACTAGGGAAAGATCTTCAGGGATGGTTGAAGAGAAAAAGACCAAGAATCAAGCAGCTAAAAGTTAAAAACGCTTACCCAGACTGCTTGGCACCGGAGTCGACCCACGCCAAGCCTGGCAAGCGCCAGGAGGGCTTGGCCTTGGCGCCAGACCCCTCCGGAGGCGCCTCGGCCTTCCTCTTGGAGGGGACATCCGATGGCCTCGCGCCAGGCCTGTCAATGGCCGCCTTGGACCGGGGCTCTCGCCGCCCCGCCGCGGCCGCCTCGTCGTCGACGTCCTCCTCCTCCTCCTCCATGAGGCGCGAAGTCGCCACCATGAAGGCATCAACATCGCCTGACGAGATCTCGCAGATCTCGTCAGTAAAGGGCCCGGTCCTTAAAGGGGACACCTCCCCTGCGGAGGGATTCGCCGCGGCCTCCTCCTCGCCTCGCCCAGCTCCTGAAGCGGAGGGCAACTCTACGGCCTCCGCCTCCTGCACCACCGGCACATGCGTTTCCTTCTCGCCCGTCGGGGTGAACACGGGCATCCCATCCAGGATGGTCAGGCGCTCGGTCATGTTGAGCAGGTGCAGGGGCCATAGCGTGAGCGGGAGGTCCTCCACGGCTGGCACCACCGGCTTGATGAAGAGAGCGGACAGGACGCAGTCGACAGCCTCCTTGTCATTTTCTTCACGGTGGAGCCGCATCGTGTCCTCAGGGCCTGAGTACATCCACATCGGCTTCGTGAGAGCCTGGAGCGGAGCGATGCGGCGCGTCACGAAGTCTGCAACGATGATCTGCCCCATGAGGCCCTCCTCCCGGAGGTAGCTCATGCGGCCCGCCAAGATCGCATTGTCCGCGCCGCTGAAGGAGGCCTTGCCCCAGTTCGAGTTCTTCACGGGCGGCGCGTCGGGGATGTCGAGGAAGGCGCAAGGCTTTTGTACGCCGACGTAGAACCACCTCTGGCGGAAGTCGTCCACCTTCTTCGTCACCGCCGTGACGGGCTTGTCCTCGTTCCACGACATGGGGATGTAGACGGTCCCCATGCCATCCACGATGCGGAAGGAGACGCATCCGGAGCGCTCGTTGCCCGCCGTGCTCCGGAGCGCATAGAAGCTCCTGAAGAGGGCCACCGTGGGCTCCACGCCCAGATATGCCTCGCACAGATAGGCAAAGATGGAGAGGATGAGGACGGAGTTCGGGTGGAGGTGAAGGAGTTGGATCTGGTAGAATGCCAGAACCGCCTTCGGGAATGGATAGAACGGAGGCACCAGCCCTGTGGCGACGCAGTGCGGGAAGAGAGGGTAAAACCCTCGCGGGCGCTTTTCGCGCCCCGATCAGCGCCGGGCCGTACGCGGGCGCGGCGGGCGCCGCCTGCGAAGATGACGCCATGGCTGCCTTCCCCTTAATCTTGGCGGGACTCATCGCCGGAGGAAGTAGAGCGCGGCAGCGAAGAAAGCTGGAGGAAGAGGAGTCAAGCACGCCGGAGAGCGGAGGCGGAGAGCTCGAGACGAAGGAGGCTTGTGCGCAAAGAATGGGGAGCGGTAACGGCTCCCTGCCGCGGCGCGCAACCTTTATGCCCTGTACGGAGCAGTTACCGAGGCGTGGTGGGACCGCCCACGACGCACACCCCGGATCGTGCGCGGCCGTTGCTCAGCCGAGTGACGCGTGGCTCGGGCCGGGCGGACACTTTGGGCCCACGACGCTCCGGTTGCGTACATGGGCTCAGGCACACCCATCGCGGGCCCGGGGGCTACTGTCGGCCCAGTGAGGACCAGGGTGTGCAGAGCCCACTCTCCACAGGCCTCGCACGCGACAGATTCGGCGAAACGACTAAGGACCAAGCTACTGCTTAAAAAGACCCTCGAGAGGCAATTCCTCTTGAGGGCATGAAGAGGAAGCGAGGGCCTGAAGATGACCCTGCGCTTCAAGAGACTCCCCAAGGCTCTACTCGCCTGGAGCAAGTCAACAAGAACCTCTCCAAAGGCCACCGCGGCCCTGTCGAGACACTTCGCGGCTAAGCAACTACTGTAGGGTGCACATGGCCTCTGCAGCAACCGCGAAGTGACGCGAGCGTCGCAGTTGCCATTCTGGTGATAAAGGAGTCAACAAAGTTGCGCCGCCCGCGCTAGGACAGCAAGGACTTCCTCTTTCGTGATAAAGTGGTTGGACGACGCAACTCTCCAAGAAGATTGTCATCATGGGCTCCGCCACGACCTCTGCGACGCATGCGAGCCGTTCTGCGCCATCTGCAGCTTGTCAGCCACCGCTGCTAACTTTAGCTTGGATGGACCATGTCCATGGACATTTCTGCGGCCATGGACTCCCCTCATTCGCGCCATTGCAATGTGGGAACCCACCCTCCGCGTACAGCGCAAGGATGAGGCCCGAGGCGCCTATAAAAGGAGCAGGAGCACCACCGTAGCGGGGGATCGAGCAAATCGCATTCTGAACCCTTGGAACCCTAGCCAACCGTGTAGAATAGCCAACTGCTCAAGGAGGAAGAAGACCATAGCTTCACTCTTCAAGCACCAAACTGCCTCAAGAGAGCCCTCGGCAAGCTCATTGTACTAGACCCTCCGCAGCGCAATACAGACAAGCAGGAGTAGCGGTGTTACCTCCTCCTGAGGGTCGTAAACCTGGGTACGGGCTGGACTTCATCTTTGTCGTGTTATCCCTCTCCAAGCTCGACGAGCACCGTCGTCGAGCCTCTCGAGGGTTGTCTGACCTCCATGTTCAATCCCCCTTCGAACTACTCTTCAGGGTGTGGCTATCCCTGTTCCGTGGGAGTCACTCTCCGACAGAAGGAGGTGCCTATCGACTAAAGCACGCGTAGACAGGAGAACTATCACACAACCCATGGAACGTAGCACACTTACGTCGTTTTTACGCATAAGTCTCTCGACAAATCATTGTAAAAGGACAATAGATTTCAGACGCGCTCTTTTCCTTCCCAGGGTGCCTAAGGGGGCTGGAAGGTTTTTAATGAGGCGGTCTACTGGACATATATCTTCAATGAATAAAATTTACTTCATAATTGTTGCCTTGTACCTTATGTCCCGAACACATAAACCCACTCGATCGACTCGGGGGCTGGCTCTTGCTGAGACTACAGAAAACACATAAACCCATTCGATCGACTCGGGGGCTGGGTCTCACAACATTAAAGCGAACACATAAACCCACTCAATCGACTAGGGGGATGGGTCTCGCTAAATTAAAGAGAACACATAAACCCACTCGATCGACTCGGGGGCTGGGTCTCGCTAAATTAAAGCGAACACATAAACCCACTCGATCGACTCGGGGGCTGGGTCTCGCTAAATTAAAGCGAACACATAAACCCACTCGATCGACTCGGGGGCTGGGTCTTGCTGGAACCAAGAAAATTAACATAATCCAATCAAAATGCATAAAGTGGAAGACAAGCAAGTAATACATACATCGTAAAAGTATCATCTTACAAAAAATTCCGAGTGATTACAAGAAAGGAAACAGCTACTTGCAAGGTGTTAGCTTGACCTTGCCATCACGAGGCTGGCGCTCAGCAGATACTGCGGCCTGACGACGCTCTCCGGTACAAATGCTAGCCTTGGCAAGGCGAGTAGCAGCATCGGAAACTCCTCGGAAAGACAAAGGCTTCCCATTTGACTTCTTCGGGTAGTCTGACAAAGCAGCCTCATAATCAACTTCGATGCCATTCGCCAAAAGCAGCTTCAGTGTAACCTCCGAGCCACACATTGTCAAGTCGCGTGCCCATTCCTTATGGATCGTCAAACCGGAACCCAGCACCTTGGCAAAATCTTCGAAAGTCGACGGAACGGCAGCTCCAGGCAAAGCCTCAGCAAAGACAGCACTAAGTGTGTGGCGCCCTAAAATCGGGACTATGTAGATTTAAGCGTTCCCGCCGAAATCCAACGATTTTAGGTCGCCCACCAGACATAATGTGCACGCCGAAATATGCGCATTATGTGGGTGGAATTGTGATAACATTACAACAGTTCCGATACATCCACAAATACAATAGAAGATATAATTACAACAACGACTCGAACGAGTCAAGATACAAATGATACAATACAAAGATTCAAATGACAGCGGAAGAAAAATAGTATCTGACTACGGATAAGATGCAAATTGGACTAAGAGTCCTGAAGATAAGCGATGGCGCCATATCCCTGCCCAGACAAGCTGGAGGGATTCCCAAGCTAACGTCGTCGGACTTCAAATATGTTGACTGCACATAAAGCACATCCCAAAAGAGGGTCAGGGCACTCCCTGGCAAGCAAAACCGACTTGCCTACTTTCTACACTATCTCCCAAAATATAGGGGAGGTGGACTTAGCGGCAGCAGCACTAGCAACCTAGAGAGACACGCTACAACTTCCGTCTAATCAGAGAGGGATAAGAGAGCGCATAAGTAAACAACTACAACTAACACCAAACATAACCCATTCTCGAATTAACCCCCTCAACCAAGTATGAGGAAGCAATTCGGGAAACTCACACATTAAACAAGTTTTAATTATAATTCATTGTGAAAGTAATTCTATATTACTAGTCAATTTAATTAACATTAATTAGGTGCAAGTTGTCTAGATCTTCTTAGCCAGCATCATCACCAAAGTCGTCCATAACCGTGGACACGGCTCATCGATAAGATTATACCATGCAGGGGTGCACTACTGTACCCATACTCGCATGATCAACCCAAGCAAGCATCAGGTCTTCTCAACACAACTTATTCCTTCACTACAGCAAGTCCAAGTGCCACCCATATGAGTTGTTACCCGCGTCAAGAGTTCGGCCGAATCTCAATTGCGGACTCATTAGTTTGTGTCCACGCGCCATGCGGCTCAAACCACAGTAGGAACTGTCCGCTTCGCGCGCACCACCCCTATATGACCCCCCGTATCAAGTAACCTCTCCTCAATCATCATCATCGTGCACATGCATATGCGCAAATGGAAAACCCAAACTAGTTGCGGCACATGGACAAGCTGTAGATCCGTTCAAAGTCGAGGGGGCTCCATAGGGCCTCCCACAAGTGGTTAGTGCGCTCAAAATTGGATCCGAGGACAAAATCTCAGTTCCTAGGTCGACACTGAGCAGAACAAAGCACCTCGCAAGGCCTTCCGCCTGGTGCCTTATCTTTTAATTATAATAACCCAACACAAGATATCATTTTATTAAAGTAGAACAATCTATCATACTAAGCAGATGAAACATAAGACCATTAGACGACTCGCACAATCAACTCTAAGCATGCGCTACGACTCGCAAGGCCAACAGATAAACATTCAACAGGTGATGGGATGTGGGGATAAAGCTGTATGGGCTGCAGGATAAACATGTGATGGGATCGTGATAAGAATCGAATACTAGGGTAGCAGAGATCAACGGCAGGAATGAAAGACAATGTATAGGTAAACAAGCAAACTTTGCTTGCCTGGAATCCCGCATTGAAGCAGATCTTGTCGTTGCTCACACATCTCAACGTCTTATCCGTGAAGAAGCAGCAAACACTGGAAAGCGTAAAAGATGCATTTAACAAATACGGCAAAAGATCCAGCATGATCATGAAAGAACGATGCATGACATGGCAATGTGCATTGCGAGATGCACTTAATCCGAATTAAGCGGAACCGGGATTCCGACAATTAATATTTAGGTGCAAGTTATTTATTTACCAGCAATATTAAATGTTGGTTAGCATGGCAACACATGGCATGGGTGATCTAATTCAATTAAATGGAATAGGGCATTATATATTTATTACCCCTAATACTCCATATTTAATTATTTAGTTGCAATTAGTAAATTATACTAAGTAATTAAAATAACAGATGCAAAAATGGCATACAAATGGCATATTAATATTCATTGCATTTTTTTGATAAATAAACATATAAAGATTATTTTATTTGGAGTTATAAATTAAAAGTTATTAACATTTTAAGTTTAGGGGTGTTTCTGCAATTTACAGGGACCTGTTCGTGATAGAAAACTTATCAGTGTGGTTCTCGGGGCAAAAACAGAAAGGCAGGGGGCTCGGGTGTAAAAATCCCAACACAGCTCTCACTGACGTGTGGGACCCAGCTGTCAGTCGGAGAAAGAAAATAAAAAGTGGGCATTTTATTCCATGGCGCGGGGTTCGATCTCGTGATCTCAAACAGAAACAGTTCGGTGGTGCAAGCCAAAGGGCCGACTGGGTATTGGTGTCTGAATTGAGTACGGACTGAACATGAGGCAACAAAACGCGGGTTATCTGAGTTTTAACAGCAATCAGATTGCACTCCGTCAGGTTTCTTCAGAGGAACAAAACAGAATGAAAAATAAAAGGCGCGGTGCATGGATGCGAGCTCTCGTCTCACAGGAGGAAGCAGAGGAACGCAATCACTAGACTACGCCTCCGTTTTGTTTGAATTGGACACCGGAAAAAGATGAAGCCTCGCAGACGTGTTAACTAAACTTTGTCAGGCAAAAAATTCAGAAACGAAACGGGATGGAACGACGATCTGCAGCAATCGATGCGCCATCCCTGCGTGTTCGTGGGCGAGGTGCAGGGGATTGTTGGGGGTGTTGGATGCGTGCGTGTGCAGGGGGAAAGGAGTAGTGGAGGAGGCAACGTACATGGGCGGAGAAAAACAGGGGGCGAGTTTCTCGGTTCGTCCATGGCTGACCGGAGATGGACGTGGAAGGTTTCGTCGATTGCCGCACGGATCCGAGAAGGGGAGAGGGGGAACCGAGAGAGGAGCTCACCGGGGGGAGGATGGTGTAGTCGTTCCGGCTCGGGGACGAGTGGTGGCGGCGAATTCCGGTGGCGGGTGTCGCCGGTTCCGAGGACGACGGGGACGAGGCCGACGTGCTGAACATGTTCCTGCTTGATTCGGTTGGGGAGGGGGACTAGGACGTCGAGGTGCTGCTTCGGGTGTTGAGGAAGGTCCTTCGTTGTCGACGTAGACGCTCTGCGTCGGCGAGGTCCTCCGGTGGGGAAAAAATGGTGGGGAAATAAACCGAGATGGAGAGAGTGGCGGCGGCGCATGGAGGAAGGAGAAGAAGGGCTAGGGTTCGGAGAAGAGGAGGAGGGGCGGCTTTAAGGTGGGGAAAAGGTGGAGGTGGGGCGCACCATGGCCGGCTCTGTCTCTGCGCCTCGCTGTAAAGGGGAAGAAGACGACAGGAGGGGAAGATGGGCCATGAGGAGGTGGGCTGGGTGTTGGGTTTTTGGCCCAGTTAGAGTTTTTCTTTTCTGAATTTTATTTTTCTTTTAAAAAAATTCTGTTTTTCTATTTTTAAAGCAAAATAGAAAAGGAAAATGAATTAGGATATTTTACAAAATAGTTTTAGTTTTGAAATAGGCAATTTAATAAACCAGTTTTATAATATTTGCAAAAGATTTAAAATACGCATTTTAATCAATTTGAAATGCATTTGAATTCAAATTGTGTGATTTGAATTTAAAGGGAGTTTAAATTTAAATGCAATAAATTAAATGAAGTGACCAATGCATGATGAAATGATGACATGATGATGCACAAAAGAAAAACAAAAAAACTAATTGGGGATAAATCCCGGGGCGTTACAAAGTGTCTGGATAGACACATCCAAGTAGCGTCGAGTGCTTTCCGATTCTTCGCGGGCACGTAACCGCTGGTCATGAACCTGCGTTCTAGCTGGACTAATCAATCTTCAAGGAAGCTTTCTCCTCTACAATGGACACAACACAAGAAAATTACACAAAGCTTAAATTACGGATCAGAAAACAGAAAAAAGGATAAACCCTTACGACTGATCCGCTCTAGGTCAGAGCGAAGGCGAGCTCGCTCCTCCTCCGCTTGAACAAAAGCCTGGCCAGCAGCAACCAGGTCACTTACAGAAGGCTACAACGAAGCAAGCGATACATATTCAATTCAAAAGAAAGTGGCAATCCACGTAAGCAAACGAATCACGGAAGCAAGAAACTTACATGATCAACCCAAGAGGAGGCGACGGAGGGCGGTAGGCCAGCAGTTCTCGCAGCAACAAAAGAAGGTACACACGCAGTTGTTGAAGAGACCGATGTTGGGGATATACCAAGTGGGGGTATCTCTGACATGGATCAATCCGGCTAGTCCAGGGTGGCCCAAGGGTGGTAAGGCTGATGCCTGCCGGGCGGCCCAGATAGTTGACGTACAAGGAAGTAGGCGGACGGTACAAGGAAGGCGGAAGGCCGAAGCCCATCAAGCCACCAAGCCCAAGACGGAAGGTGGCAACTAAGCCGGCTAGGTCTAGGACTCTATTTACTTGCCGGACAAGTACTTACCTTGTAACCCGGGGTCTGGCCGTCTATATAAGCCGGCCACCGGGAAGCCTTTAGGGCATGCTCCAACACACATTGTAACCTGTTCACGGCTATTGCCTTATAGTGAATTATAGCAGCACGTAGGGTCTCGCCACTGCTGCGAGATCTGAAGCTGGGTAACCTCGCCGTGTTCAATCCCGACCTCGACGACTCCAGCCTTCTTCCCCACATCCATCCGTAGGCTAGAGGACCCCCGTCTCCTATCAACTATGCCGATACTCTGACAATTGGCACCCACCGTGGGGCTTAAGGTTTCTGGCGTCACGTTCCAGGCGGCAACACTTGGCGGCGTGGGCAAGGAGATCGCCGTCGGCCGCGTCACAATATATGGCGGCCACAGCTACGTCAACTTAGATGAGTCCTGGCTCCCGGCGGACGACTACCTCATCGGGTGCGCAATCGTGCCGATCGGAGAGATCGACGTCTTCATCGGGTATACGCGAGAGGCGTACGGCCTACCGCGTTTCTACAACCCCACCCACCAACTCTTCGACTAAGCAGTCGACCGGCAAGATGGATCTGAATCCGCCTTCTCTCAGGAGTCGGAGGGATCTGACTTCCACTTCGTCGGAGTTGTCGGACTGGGATCCGACTCCCAGCCGGAAAACAATGATTCTGAATCAATTCTTCCTGCTCTCCAGGAGGATGCGATGTCAGATGCCGGATCCAGATCTACCGTTCGAGTCAACATAGATTCTAATTCTGATGATGATGCTAGTCTCTTCGAAGAGAGAATCAAAAACCGTTTTTCCAGTGATAATCCAGTTCCTTCAGAGAACACAGCGGATATAGACATGCCTTATAAGCTGGCTATGATGGTTGTCATCGGCAACGAGTCAACCCCAGTTGCTTCTGACCCGCAAGATAAGCCGGAGGAAGCTGCCGGCAACACCAACGTCGGTCAACTCATTGACGGTTCCGACAAGGTGCGCGCGAAGAAGAAAGCTGGTCTCAAAAAAGGCGGCAGCAGCGAGCCCACAGATCTGCTCTCCGTCATCAAGGAAGTAGACGAAATCATGAACACTCCGGTGACTAAGGATACCCCACTCGATGAAGTGGAAGAGATTAGGCTTAATTTTCTTAAGCACTCTGACTTCCTACGCAGAAGAGAGGTTCATGTTAAGAGTCTTGCGAAGAAGATCGAGAAAGAACAAGAGAAGATGTCGGCAAAACCGAACACGAAGCTCTTCGAAGAAAAAAGGTCATTAAAAACGCAGTGATAAAGAGCCGCCAATCTATGCGACCACAACAGCTCAAGATCTGGGGTTCGACTGGCGCACAGCACCACAGTGTACGAACAGAAGGGGGATGTTGTTTTCTGCACCCCAATCCTTAACGCTACTGCCGCGCTCGACACCCTAGACGACAAGACTTACACGACAGAGGAAAAGGTGGCCAATGCAAGACACTTCATGAGCAAGGCCCTAGAGCAACAAGCTCGCGCTGACTCCTACGGCCATATGGCGGATGCCCGCGGGGGAGATCTGGAATCCAAGTCAGGAAAGTGCAAAGCCGCACCTGGTGCTGACCCCGAAGGCCCGTCCGGCTCCAGTAGCCATGGCGACAAAAGGACGGCGACGCCACCTCCAAAGAAGACGCCACCACCAAAACCAAGGCGGGACGAACACTCACGGACAGGAAGCAGAGGCGACCTGCCACCTCCAGCTCAACCAAAGCGTGGCGATGGTGGTAGCCGGAATAACGGCCAGCCGCCTAAAAAAGATAACGACAATGACCCTCCCAGGAGAGGTCGAAGCCGGTCTGCGCAACGCAGCACCGGCAACAAGAGGAAGGAGGCGGCAGATGGCCCTAGGCGCAGCACAAGCTGGGCAGCGCAGGACGAGCCGAACGCCAATAGAGGCGGACAACAACTCGCTCCAGAAGACGCAAGACACCGCCTACAAGACATAGCAAGAGGGAGGGAGCCGCTATACTCTGGTCCAAAGTGCTTTGGCGACGCCATCCGCAGAGAGCCGTTTCCCAAGGACATGACATCGGTGTCTAAGAATTGTCCTAGGTACAACGGCCTCGTTAAGCCGGACTCATGGCTAGCCGACTACACCATGGCCATCGAGATTGCTGGCGGAAGCAATCACATTGCCGTCTGCTACCTACCTCTAATATTGGAAGGCACGACAAGGTCTTGGATTTACAACCTCCAGAGAATTCTATCCATAGCTGGTACAACATGGAAAAGGTGTTCTCCCAGCACTTCCAAGGAACATACAAGCGTCCAAACACCTACATGGATTTGCAACGCTGTGTTCAGAAGCCGGACGAAACTATGACAGATTTTGTCAGCCGTTGGATCTCAGAGAAGGCCAATTGTCATGGTGTTTCGGACGCCCAGGCTATCCATGCTTTTTACACGGGCCTATAGAAGAAGTCCTTACTCCGTCACAGACTCGTCCGCGAGCAAGTCACGGACCTTGGCGAGATGCTCAACCTTGCCGCCGAGTACGCGGCAGCAGACGACGATGCCCGTGACGATGATCCGGATGTCAGCATCGTGCCAAGGCGGAACAACAAGCGCAAACAAGCAACGGAGGACAAAACCGGGCCATCTAACGAGGTTGTCGTCGCGTTCCCAGGAAACGCCGACAAAAATAAGTGAAAAAATAAGAAAGATAACCGTGACGCCGGCTCAGGCCCTAAGGTGGCACATATCACTTACGAGCAAGCAAGTTTTTTGCCATGCCCCATCCACGCCTCTCTTGGCAAGGTCAACAATATGCTTAGCGAATGCCGCTTCATGGACGACTTCAAAAAGGACCCCACTGTTGCCTGGAAGTCAAAGAAGTCAAATAAGTACGATAAGAAAGACAACAAGGACGACGACGACATGTCAATCTCAAGCGATGATGACGCCTCCGCCAAGAAAAAGAAGTCGTACCCGAAGGTCAAGGAGTCACTCGTGTGCTTTGTCGGCACACCTATCTTTTTCTCCAGCAAGAGGAGAAGGGCGAACTTGCCTAACAAAGGAGCTACTCGAATGATCAAAGCACGGCACAGGAAAAGCACATAAATGAAAAAAGCATAATCAGCACGAGCTTACCTATCTACATCGTCATCAGTTGATAAAGCCGCGACCTCTAATGGTTGGGCCACGGCAGCAGAACTAACATCATCAGTTCGACGCAGACGACGACGCTTGACCAAAGGATCAATCGACGCCGAAATAAAGGGTGATTCTTCAAGAGTCCCCCTCTCAGAAACGGCATCGCCACCCGAGGAACGAGAGTCAGCGATGGTTCCCACCTCGTTGGCGTGAGTCGCCTCCTCAGATGCATAATGTTCAGGAAGGGGTGGCAGAGAGGAGACAATCGATAGTCCCTAGTCACAACAAGAGAAAGGCGCGGCAGTCAGACACACACACACACACACACACACAAGAAGATAGTTATGACCGGAAAGGAAAAGATCTGCAAGGGAAGTTCAAAATTACCTTGGGAATAGGAGTCCCAAGGCCATAAGGGACTACAGAGAAGTCGAAAGAGGCAATATCAATAGGAGGGATGCTGGTAATGTACTTGATATGACCGTGAAATACACGATCCGCCAGTTCAACCTCACTCATGCGAGTGGTATCAAGACACCCCTCATATCGCCATAAAGGATGCGCCCATTGTCGCAAGGGCCAAACTCGGCGCTTCACAAAAGTGTTGATTAATTGAATCCCTGTGACAGCCTTCTGCAGCTCTTGGACTCTAAACATAAGAGAGGACGCCTCTTCCTCTTCCTCAGTCGACAAGCTATGCTCCCAGGACGCTACTTCTACAGGGGGTGCAGTCGAAAAAGCAGGCAGTATATTTTGGTCAACTGACTCATAAAACCACTTCTTCCTCCATTTTTGGGTGGGCTCTACCGACATCAAATCAAAATACTGACAGCCGTCGTGTACTTCGATACAGAAGCCTCTAGTCAAAAAAGGATGACCGTCACAGTGAAGCAAACACACTCGAAAGATACGTTTCCAGAGAGCTTAGCTGGGAGACACTCCAAGAAAACACTCGCATAAAACCACAAAACAGGCAATATGTAAAACGCCATGGGGATTGAGGTCGTGCATTTGGATTCCATAGAAGAGCAAAAGGCCTCGGACAAAATCGTGCAAAGGGAAGCCAAAACCGCGGGGAATAAAATCTGCGAAACAAACTCGCTCGCCGGGAAGAGGCGTGGGAAGTACCTCTTTACAGACAGGAGCCCGAACAACAACAACATCTGATGGAGACAAAATCCCCGCTTGAAGGAAGTCTGTTAGCTTCTCCTCCGTAACAATTGATTCCACCCAATCCCCAACGATTTTCTTCACAGCAGCAGCAGGGATGGCAGATGAATCCCCAACGACCAGCTCATCCTTTTTCGACTGGTTAGGGACGGATGAGGAAAGATCGGTGGCAGTGGAGATATTTTTCTTGGACGCCATGGCAAGAACGGACGCAATGAAGAAGAAGAGAACGAGAACGGACGCAAGGAAGAAGATGAAGCAATAAACGAGCGTGAGGAAAGCAAGGGCAAATGGTAGGGTAAAATAATCAGCAGAGCCGGAACCATATTTACTGCCGCAAAGGAAGTTCATTGTAACCGTGCAAATAAAAACTACCAGGACACGTGGCGCAATCAGAGGGCAATCGTCGCAGGCCACGCCGCCCACTACGCGCACAAATCGAGGAAATCATCATCACGCTTGCAAAAATATCGCCACGTTAGGTCAAATCAGAACTGAATCTACGTCCACTATGGTCAAAGGGATGGGCCCACCATGACATGTCCTATCAACATGTTATTCGCACGTCAAGGTTGTCACGTATGACATCATTGGCCTAGCAGATGAAGGAAATGCATAAAACAAAGGAGCGTCACTTACGACTGACAAAAGAAAAAACCCTTTTGACTAAAAAAGAGAAACAAGTCATATGCATAAAAGATGGTCGAGTGGAAACTCCCATCAGGAGAGAATAAAAATTCTTCGATTGATAAAAACAGAATTGAGATTATCCTCTATTACAAGCAATAAAGCACAATCTCGGGGGCTACTCCCATCGGGAGCACTGTCGTGCACCCGATAGAATCAAAAGCACAAAAATATAAAGATTCCCAAGTAAAAATCAGTCTATGATATCCGGGATGTTGCATGCAGGAAATGCAAAGGTAAGACCCATCGATCAGTCGAACGGGCCGAGGAGCACTCCAGCCGTGTCTAATCCTTGATATTTCTGTATCAACAAATAAGATGGAAATCCCGGCGGACGCGCTGGTAGCAAATAGAAACTGCAGAACATTATCAGTAAGTCCATCAACTGGCCTGAGGCAATTCTGTCTAGTATGTTCCAGGATCGAGCCCAAGGACTCGAAACCTGATTGAAGGCTAGTAAGGTTTTACCCAAGTGTAGTTAACTGGACTCGACTTATCGAATAAATCCAGGCATACTCAGTCGAAATCCTTTGGCATAATTCACAGTCGAAAGACAAAGCACAATAATATATTACTAAAAAACATAAAATATGAGACGTGCACTATGAAGTGATTCCATGACTGATTCTCCGAATTAGCCAAGCACTCGGGGGCTAATGACGAGGTTATATCAGATGGGTACCCCTTCGTCTGGGTACCTGGTGCACGTAATGACTAAAGCCCAATTTTCAATACGCTGAAGAAGCCCAACAAGCGAAACCCAAGTCGAAGACTTCTACCATAGATAGCATAGTCGGTAGCATAGTTGGTAGTACTTTCCATATTTGTAGTCTTAGTCGGTTACTACCTGAGACCTGTACCTATATATAAAGGACATGAGGGTGGCCGATCAAGGACACGCCCAATAAGAATCACCAAACCCTACCAAGATCAACATCTTGCTGGACCCCTATACTCGCCGCATATTCACAATCAATAACAGACAAGCAGGACGTAAGGGTGTTACCTCACCCTGAACATGTGTAAATTCCACTTGTCAGCCGACGAATCTACCAACACTACACATTCTCTACCTCATAACTCTTACCTAGACTAGTAACCATGGGTATTGATGGAGGCATCCCTCGTCAGGACGAGACCTCCAAACAGCGATGCACGGCGGTCATGGACAACTCGAAGGTCAAGCTCGACCTCCTCAGGACCGGCACTTAGGCGAAGAAGAGGAACCAAGACCTCGCCTTCCTCGTGGGCGGCGATGATCCGGACGCGATGGACCCCGAGGTAAGGGCATGGTTCATGGCGCAACGTCGCCTCATCCTCAGCGACATCAGCCGGCCGACCAACAGCTCGTCAAGCTCGGCGACGCCGAACGTCGAGCCTGCTGTGACGCCCACTACTGCGACGCCCGTCGTCGACCTCGAGACCGAGGCGAAGAACGCCACAACTGCTGCGACGGTCATCGATCTGGAGGATGCCGCGCCGGTCGTCGACCTCGAGGCCGTCGAGGATGTCACTCCAGGATCGGCGCCAGCTCCGACCACCGCGCCCATCTACGATGTCTACTCTGACGTCGCGTTGGCCTCTGCCTGACTGCCGAATGCGGCCGTAATCGCCCAACTATTGCGTTTTTTTTGTATGATCGCTCGCCCACCTGTGGTATTTTTTGTATGATCGGCAACTATGGCCGTGGATCGCCGAACTCGGGCTATTTCTTTGGGCTGGAAGAAGGACTTTCAAATTTATGTTCCATCTTGTAACGTCCCAACATTTTATAATATTCAAAAATCACTAAAATTTAAAACTTTTCTTTTATTAAAATAAAATATTAAATGTAAAAGGAAACCAACTATGAAAGACTTCAAAATGGAGTTTAATATTTCACATGTCACAGTATAAACATTTTATTATCCACTGTGTTTCAAAAACCTTAAAATATAATTTGACAAATACTTTACAAACTACAATCCATTTTATTTTAAATAAATTAGTTTCTTTATAAGTAGTTGAATTAAACCACTTAGCCATATCTATTCATAAATACAAGATTATTCAAAAGGTTATATAATTACTAAATGGGTTTCATTCCTTTAACTATGTTCAAAATATAGTTTGGAAATTATAAGCCTATAGTGTATAACTTTAAAACTTCATAGAATTTAAATTAATGAATTAGCCAAATAAACATTTCATTTGCTTAAATGAATTTCATCTATTTTTCAAAGCATGAAATGATTAATAGATTCTAAATAAGAATAAAATTAAAACAAAGGTCTTGTCCAAAGTTGTTATGAAGTTTCAAATACATTATCATATTATAAAATATAATGTTGCACAAATTATTTTCAATTAAAAATGAACACCTTATATTTCACATTTCCTAAACATTATTTATATTTAGTCTTTAATATTATGCCAAAATAAATATGAGTGATTTCAGCAAAATAAGTTTAAATAACTTAAATTCAAACATATTGAAATGTGGGTATTTTACAAATTTTATTTAGCCAAAAGAAAATTTAAATAAGATAGAAATTCAAATTTGACTTTAAGTGTCAAATTTGTAATTAATCAATATTTCAAAAGATTATTTTTCAAAAATATTCAAAACATGCCCACAATTGGTTTAACAGAAAGATAATAATATTACAAATTTTTAGAAATTAATTTGACATCATTTGGACATTTAAATCAAAAGATATGAATTAAATAAATAAAATCAGAAAAAGAAAATAGTTGCTGACGTCAGCGGTGACGTCAGCGGTGACGTCAGCCGATCTTCTCCAACCTCTGTCCGAATCTTGCGCCGAAGATTGAATCGAATCGGAGTCGATTCCTCTCCGTTTCTTGCGGGATTTGTTGCCGTAGATGCGTCCATATAAACCCCAGATCCCGCCGCCGTTTTCCCCTCTCGAACCCTAGCTCAAAACGCCCCCAGGCCGCCACGGTTGCTCGCCGGAGAAGCTCGAACCCGCCGCCGTTTTCCTTCGTTTCCCGGCGAGGTAAACCCTCCCCGTCTCCGAGACCACGCTTATCTGCCCCGCCGCGCCCGTGCGTATCTTCTGACCCCTTCCTCGCCTCTGTCCTGCAGCCGAATGTGGAGGCGAGAGCACGACCCAAAGGTCACCGGCGTTCGGACCACTCCGGCCTCGTATCCTCGCTGCCCTCGCACGCAAGCGACGACGCCGCCACTTCCATCTCCTCCTTCGCCGCGCGTCGCCGTCGTCTCCGCCGAGCAAGGGGATCACCAGAGCATCGTGTTCGTTCAAGCCCGAGGCCGCGCCGCCGTCTCCTTCGTCGCCGGTAGCCACCGCGCCGCCACCTTCTGGTCCATGCAACGTGAGCCCTTCGATCTCGATCCAACGGCTTAGATTAGATGTCGCAGACGAATCGGTACGATTTGATCTGGACCGTCAGATCCAGATCTGACGGCCTAGATCTGTTGACTTACCCAGTCAGCGCCCGCGTGGCAGCCACGTCAGCGCCACGTCACTGCCCAGTCAGCTGCCACGTGGAAAATGATTTTCTTAATTAAATTTAATTGGCAATTTTACAGAAACACCCCTGCCACTTAGATCTGTCACAACCTTTTAACCACAAATCCAAATTTAATAATTTTTATATTTGGAAAGCTCTTGACATGTAGAATATTTTGGATCTGACAAAATTCAAATTTGACTTAGTATAAAATATTCAAATTTGAAATGGTGAATTGGAGTGTATTTGTAATAACTTTAAATCTATAAATCCAAAATTTGCAAATAAATATGTTTTAGAAACTTTAGAATATTTGTAAATTAATGCTACTGCTATAAAATATTTTTGAGTAATTTTTGAATGATTTCATAGTTGTGTGTTTAATTTGAATAGTTTGACTAATTTTGAAATGACTTTTAATAGAAACATTATTTTTGATTAAATCCGATTGCAATAGATTTAATTAAATGCTCTCTGTCTATTAACACTAATTAAAAAAAATTGGTTATAAAAATTAAATCATAGGAAACTTTAATCTTATAATATTTCCTTTTATTATATTTTCCAAAATTAGAAATTAAATTAAATTGCATTTATAAATTCATGCATATTTATAAAGAAATCACAAAAGTTATTTTGATGTTTATTGTGATTTAAAATTTCATTTCATTCATAGCATATTTTATATTGTAGATATATTCTCATAGGAAAACCCCTCTTCATTAGTTTTCTCTAAGTTAGAAATAATTTCAACTTAGCATGTTTGTGAAGTGCTACACTTAGACACTTAGTAAATTTCAACATGGAACTGGAAGACCAATGAAGGACTTAGCCAAAAACAAGACTTCAGAAGTATCTTCAAGAAGAAGAAACACTTAGAAGAAAATCAAGAAGAAGTTCATGAAGGACTTAGAAGAAAACAGACTCGGGAAGCATCCCAAAGATGTCAAGCACTTGGAAGAAAAGTGAGAAAAAGTTCAAGAAGGCCAACCCCCTTTTATTCTCTAAGTCTCTCTCTCTGTCTTTTCTTCTCCTCTGAGACTTCATGAAGATTAAGTAAATCCAAGACCAGCCTCGAGGATACAAGAATCATCAAGTCTGAAGATTCAGCAAGACTACCAAGAACTCAATCAAAACATCATCCAGAAGAAAGTTACAAGTCTGGAGATGAAGCCTGGAGGACAACTATATCTTTCTTTCTATCCTTTCCCTCTTTCCTAATCTGTCTTTTAGACTTAAACAAATTTTGATCATGATGTTATCATCTTGAAGTTGTTGGATCCTAGCAGCATAGTGGGATGAAGCGGCCTGGAAACAAACCTTACATGTCCACGTACATGAGACCTGTTCCACAATTTAAGTGGCTGGCCGGGTGTCTGTCTCTCTCACTATAGTGAATGTCCAATTTACAAAGAGTTGATAATAATTGTTGATCATCTTGAACAAATGACTTAGTATTTTTCTCTAAGTATTTTGCACATCATGGCTAAGCCATTAGAGTTCTTGTTTCAAGAAGATATAAAACAAAGTATGTTTATCCAACTTAAGACCTTAGTCCTTAGTCATTTTGGACCAACCTATTTGCCTTGCATTAACTTAAAAGATTTTTCATGGCATGCATCTCTAGTCCTTAAAAATAACTTGCACATCATGCATAAACATATTTTCCTTAGAAAGTTTTATAAAACTTATTTATTCATCTAGTATGTGTTTGTATGCATTGTGGAGTTGTGCTTGCTGTTGATTGTTGTATTGTTGCTTGTCTATACTGTTAGATTGAACGGAGAGTCCCGAGTATCGTTGAAAAGAGTTGTGAACAACGACAACATTCAAAGGCAAGTGGCACACCTCATAAACTTCCTATTTCTATATGCATTACTTAGTGTATTTTTATATGCATGTGTAGGATAGTATTGCTATGCTAAACCTGTGTAGAATTCCTTATTCCTGTGTCTAGGTTCCTATGCAATACTTAGTAGAATTATTGATGCTATGCAAATGTTGTTTTGTGAAAATCTAAATTCTACTAAGTTAAGAATGAAACACCTGGGTGGTAAGTGGTTGCATGGTTTATGTTGAGTGGCTACTCAGGTCCATGTCTATGGTTCCTGGAGTATGTACACTTGTGAATGGCCACCCAGGAACAGAGGAATCTGAAGAACTCCGAGTGACGATTGCTTCCAGTGCAGCCATTGCCATATGGGCTCTGGCTTGATCAATTATGTTGCGTGGACTCTCTCCGGCTTGACAAGCAGATGTAGGGGGATGTTAGGAGGAACGGGTCAAGCCAGAGTGGGAGGGAAAATGCTTCTGAAAGATCTCGTCTCATTCTCTCCTTTCCTTATCACAAATGGTGTGTAAAGGATACCTTGGGTTGAATGGGTACAATGGTGAACGTGCACAACCTCTGCAGAGTGTAAAACTAAGTACTTAGCCGTGTCCCCGGTTACGGACAATTTTGAGCAGCTGATCAAGGACGTCAACGGAGGATTCCATCATTCCAACTTCAGAACTAAAACTTGATGGGTGAACAAGGGAAGATGAGATTTATGGTCTTCATGACATACTCGTCTTGATTTCAAGAAAAGTGTTTTCAAAAGAGTAGGAAAAATTGGCTTTATGCAAATTAGCCTTGAACTCCACCAGCCAAATATGCATATAGGCTTTAGAGTTATTCCACTAAGTGTCCACCATAGTGTCACTTGCCAGACTCCATTTTTAATGGAATCTGACCCACTCTGTTGCAAAATTTTATTTGTTACAGGTTATTCAAATGACGAGTGAGGTTTCGTTAAGGGATTTCGAGTCTGCAACCAACATGTTTTCGCCTGTGGCAGCATGAAAGTTATAGAGACTCACTGCTATTGTATTTCCGCTGTGTACTTTTTCAATGATAGCTTTATGCTATGCAACTTGTAATGAATATTTTGTAATTTTGGATCATCGATGTAATAAAATTGACGCTTTGTTGTGATATTACATCGTAAACTGTGTGTGCAAATGAATCGATCCAGGGATTTGCACTATACACAGGTATCTGCCTTATTTAAATGGCTGTTGAAATCGCTCCCCCCCCCCCCCCCCCCCCGATTTTGGTTAACGTCGGCGTTAACGCTAAAAAGCGCCGGATCAAAACCTGGGGGAGCCGAACGACTGGAGATGCCCTAACCACGTAAAAAAATGTCTACCCACTAGATCATGTAGGCGCGCATTGCCGCGCCCGTCCATTATGATTGTAGAATGTGAGGAAATGATAAGTGAAGATATGAATAAGTATATCAGTGATATGACCAGACCAAAATGCAGTCATCCAACGCATTAGATAACTATGGAATACAAAAAACTCATAAAGCATGGAACCAGTAGGGATTTTTACAACAAATATCTCTTATATTCATTCATAATAACTGTTACATCTTACTAAAAGAGGTATAATCTCCGGGGAGGCTCATCTAAGAGAATTTTCCGTATGACCTAACTCATATGCTAGATTGCTTGCTTCCATGTTTACATGTTGATACACAGCTTGAGCTGGCTCCTTTGACATCTAGTAGAAATCATTGAAGATAACAACCAAAGTCAACTCGAGATACCACATGTTAACATGGAACCAAGTAGTGAACTACCATCATCATATGCTAACTATTTTTAAACAAGCCAAAACCATTTCTATAACTGTACATTTCCACTTTGAATCAAAGAAAATGAATATCTAAACCTGATATGAACGAAAGCACATACTTGAATGGTATGATATGAAATACGTATCAGCCTATGCACATTTTTCTTGTAGGTCACATACCTCCAAGTAGTAAGTGTTGCATTTATCCAGCACATACAGATTTTCAAGAGCTAATCATGTAGTAAAAGGATAAGATAAGCCCAAAATCAACTATGTGACATGGCAATCTTGACAACTGGTTATATTATGTTAGCAAATTATTTATTATTTCCGACAAACAGGACAAACCCCTTACAATAAACATAATGTTCGCGCACCATGCATCCGAGAATGTAAACAATATATCATGTGTTTGCATGTTAGGGAAGGTCAAGTGGAAAAGAAGACTTAAAATTCCTAATTACGCAGATTCACTTGAACGGATGCATGTAATGAAAACAACGGATGCAACTACATAACTAATATGGCGGAAGTGAAAGCACATTATATGTGAATCTGTAAATGTTACCACGCTCACCTTTTGAGTGACAAACAAATTAACTCTAATTATTTGCTTTTAATCAACTGTGATACAACATTGCAGAAATTTATCTAGTTGGAGCAGCAATAAATATCCATTCACCTCTCCTTTTGCATCAGTTTCTCTGCAAGTTAGTCAGTTGTGATACAACATTGCATAAATGGTTTATTTCTCTAACCAAACACTAACCTGAACAAGGATGAAAGATCAAACTAAATCAGAACCCTAATCTGAACCCCAAACAATAGCCCCAAAGCAACATAATACAGCTTCTTTTCTTTTTGTCCCTGAAAAATGCATGTCAAGATGATATAAGTTCTACACTCCAGAATACGTGAAACTTACATCTACAGGTATACTTAGAGCCAACACAGAAACTCAAGACAACACCGTGTCTTGATTTTATAGAATAGGAAGAAGTGCTTCTGCTAATTCTGGACGCAAGAGAGCAAACCGAGGGAAAAAAAGAGACAAACATGGGGAAGTTAATAGGTGCCTGACCTAATAACATCAACATAAATGAGAAGTGAGCAGATACAGTTATGCACTGAATTCAGCACACAACCTTGTAATGGATTAAACCAACACGTGGTTAGATGGAAATTCTGAAGTTCTAGAAGTTTTCTACTACATCGAAAAAATACCTAACCGGCTAAGCATGCAAATTATTAATCAACCATCTTTTGGTATATTTTGCTGTATAATATGATTTACATTAATTCTTTAAATATGTCTAGCACGAATCTAACAACTCAACATTATATTAAAGTGTCCACTCTGAAGTAATAGGCTGCTCTTGCAAAAATTATTGCAGGGAATTTGAGGCTGGAGCTTATATTGTCCTCCGCCTCTAACTTGCATCCCTTTTAAACCATATGTGGCTCACCCTTAACTCCTGCACGGAAGGGAAGCGAGGAAACACTAAAAGTTGCAAGAAAACTGTGATTTAGCAACCAAACAGTAATAAGTACTATGCAAACCATGTCGCTTAGGGATCTCGCTTGGAAATCCTCTAGATCCCTCCCCGCTGGTGGGTGGAATTGGGCAAGCTAGCTTGGACGGATCAGATCGCATCACCACAATGATAAATAGCGGATGCGAGACAACCGTTGAGGCAGCGGTGCCGGGAAGATCATCCCAGAGGTGTTGCTGTGTTGGTATCCTCACGAAGTCCACGAAGGTAGCATCAGGACCTTAAGGAGGGCACCAAAATCTTCGGCCTTCTTCGCCGTTCGCCATCATCGTTGCCAAGCTCACCGTCTACCTATCCTCTCTCTCTTCCCCTCTCCGGCCTCACCGCGACGAGGAAGAAGGCGAGGCGCCCGAAGGACTCGCGCAGGCCAAGAGGGGATGGGTGCGGCTGTGCGACGAGCTTTTGGAGCATTGGTCGTGGGCAGGGGCGTCGCTCGAGTCGCCTCTGCTTTTGCTGCTGCATACGTGGCCACATCAGGGCCGTGAATATGTGATCGAACGAGAGGGCATCAATTTGATATCGAGAGTAGCGGCCCTCGGGACATTCGGCCCAGGGGTGGCCCACGTGGAAAAAGATGCACATCGGACGTCTAGGAACGACCAGAGCATCAATCGGACGGTGTTGATGATGGCGTGAGAGAGCTCATTTTTTCCAGTTTTAATATCCCTAATCGGACGGTGAAAGTTGATAATGACGTGAGAGAGCTCGTTTTTGTGCCAGTTTTAATCTCTACTATATAATATTGCTTGGGGTCACCGGTCGTACGTCGTGGTCATTTTGCAGAAAACCCCTTAACAAATTCGGAAATCAACCCGCACTCCACCAACCATCCCCTTCCTGCATCTTCTCTCTCCTCCCGATAGAACAATCCCCTCCTGCACTTTCTCTCTCCTCCCGACGCCACCCCCATCCCGGCCGCCGCGCCTCCTGGTCGACCGTGACCTCAACCGCACGCCATTGGTGTGGATCCGCCCATCCCGACCGAGATAGGAAGGTAGAAAGCAGATGGAAGAAGGAGAAGGGAGAGGAGAGCCATGGTTCAGCGACCGCTAGACGGTGACCTCGGACAACGGAGGATCCCTCAGTCTTCAAGACCATCGTCTTCAGTCCCTGTGTCGTGCGGAACTCAGATCCGTTAGAGAGGTGAGGGTTGTGGTTTGTGTACTGGCGGGAGGCGACCTGTAGTTTGTACTCTGTAGACACACCAACGTAGTCTCAGGCCAGCATGTTCCATTAGCATCTGATGCCCCGTTGTTTGATCAGGGAGAGACCGGTGGTCGGCGTCGTCTGGCTAGACGCGGATGTACAAGGAAATTGGCGACCATCCGCTGGAACTTGCATGGCGTTCATCTGGTGTCCAAGATTGACCTTAGACGGGAGCTTAGTAGGACTACTTTGATCCAATTTGAGAAGATATAAGAAGCAATCTCTGTCACCTCCATAAGCATGACCTGTGTAGACAGTAAAAGTGCTGGACAGTATCAAAGTATACATGTCCAACTCCAAGGCGTGACCCAAGATGTGGTGAAGGAGGCAGCGCACAATCTAGCCCCAGCGACGCATGCGGTGGCAGCGACTAAAAGGCCCACGACCAATGTGTTGCATCTTCTTTTTTGCCTCACTACAGATATAGCGATCAGGATCCGCATGCCTATTCATGGCGTGGAGCTGCCACAAGCTTGAAGATTTTCAACTTGTCCTCTTCTATGCCGTCAAGACTCAACAAGCAAGACCTTCGCCGCATACATCTCGATGCCTCCTCCGGCCACCGACGAGGATATGTGTTAAGTGGGCAAGAACATGCATGTGGGATAGGAACCAGGGGATGTATCCCCTGTTCGCTCTGCTCTGCAAGAAGCTTGTTTGCCTCCTTGTGCAGCTCTTGAGGTGCAGGGCAATTCGGAGCGAAGGAAAGAAAACAGGAAGATGGATGTGCATTTGGGCTGTTTTCAGTTAATAAGAGGAAAACATGTTGGGTGGAGCGGATCCGTGGATGGAATGAATGAACCAGAGCTCTTGTGGCAGCAAAGATCAAGGGTGACAGCTAACATATGGATACATAAATAGGAGCTACTTACTTTCATTGCGAAGCTACCCGAAAGAAAGAGAAGAATAAAATTTTGATGCTAACGGAACATAATTTTCTTTGAGAACCTTGTCTTTAAAAAATTGTCGAAGGGAAAATGATAGGTGATTGATCATGTGCTTATACATAGCTCGCTTCAGGTGATGTTCGCTCTAACATGTGTGTAATTATTTAGTTGTTACTTACATAATTCTATAAATTTCTTGAGAGCTAAACGAGAATGTTGATATAGGTACTAACTCATATATTTATTTTTTCGGCCATGTAGAGGGGTACAAATTCAAACTTAGTATTGAAATAAATTATGTTATGAAATTGTAAATCCCTTATGTGAGTATGTGTAGTTGCCGCTGTCGTTGCCGCCACATTTGAGATGCCTGGCTATGATCACCTTGGCTGGGCAACATAGATATATGCCTCGACCATCTCTAAACATGTTCGGATCTTAAAACATGTTTCTTTTATCCATAATAAATTATAATATATGTAGTTTTTTTAACACCCGTTGCAACGCACGGCATTTTGCTAGTATCCCTAAGTTTTAATCTTCTACTATATAATATTCCTTACGTTGAGGCGTCGTACGTCGCGGTCTTTTTGCGTTTTAGTCCCTCGAAAAGTGGGAAATCAACCCGTAGTCCTTACTTGACTCCCGAACCGTTTTCACAAAATTTCCTCTCGTTCAGTTCACCTCGCTTCCTTCATCCCGTTCGAACCCAGCCGCCGCCACAGGTTACTCACGAGCCGGACGGCTGCCTACGGCGAATCCAGAGGCGGAGGTCCAACAACGGGAGGCGGGGCTACGCCTCAGGCCCGGCGACCATGACCTCAACGACCACGACGTATGTGACCGCCCTCTCCCCACTGTTGCTGCCGTTTCTTGCCACCGGCAGCTCGCCCTATGTCCCTGATGTTCGATTGGCGTCGCAGTTTATTGCCGCTGGCAGCTCGCTCTCTGTCTGGCGATTCCTCACAGCCCCGCTCTCCAATTCGTGATTTTTTTGCTGATTTTGGTCCAGCTTTCGCGATGGATTTTCGCTCCTCTGTTTCCTTGTGTCCGGCCACACGGGGCAGGGTCGCACATGTTGTGTTACGTCTGAAAGTTAGCTTGTTCTTCGAAGCAGTGCACCTCGTGATAGTAGTTAACAATTTTTCTGTCTTCATAATTTGCAGAAGTATTGTGTGGTTATATTTTGAACACTGTAGTCAAACCAATGTAGCATTTTAGTATTGAGTTAGAAGCGGTGCTTTGCTGGAATTATGATTAAATTTCTTCGCAAAAATTATATATGGATGATCCATCTAAGTCCACATGTGTTGAGTATTAGTTTATTACTACTGAATCTCCGTGTGGGGAGTGCAAGGAATTATGTACTGCAGAGCTAGAGTTCATGGATTCCAGAGGCGCTTGCTTGAATTGGATGTGAAAAAGTTCTTGAGGCATTATGTTTGTTCATGGAAATTTAAACCACATTATTAGTACCTTTTCAGTGGGCGGGAAAGGAGCAGACATTTCTGAGTTGCAAAATGCTCACAAATTGCTTCAATAAAAACATGCATGGTACAAAAACAAAGCAGTAAAACGGACATTTTGAACAAGGACATCAGGTTCCCGCCCTATCGTTTTCCTTCAAAACATAATAAAATTTATGTGTACACTCAACACAACATCTAATTTGCCCAATGAGAGGAGACCAGCTGTTACACAAAATTATTTGTGTGGGCGAATCATGGTGATGTCTCTTAATTGACCACTATTTACTACCAGGCCAAATCTTGGTCCACATGTTCTGCTAGAAACCTACAACTTCAAAGCCGCGTGCAAGTTTATCAATTGCAAGCGTACATCTCACTTGTGCTAATATTATGCTCTTTATGTCTTTCAGAATCAAGAGTGGTTTCCAATCTGAACTAGATCTCATGTCGTCGTTGTTTAACTTCTATGCCAAGTGGGGGGATCTTGCCCCTCCTCCGTACCGGTGCAAAACAAGTTCCAGCCTCCTTTAGTCCTGTTCTCCGACTCCCGACGGAAACAATTGTGGTTATTTTTGTGTGTGAAATTTGCATCATCCTTTTCTCCGTAGCCTGACTGTCGTGCCCGAGGTTTGTCGTGGTGGTGTCACGGCAGATGCCATAGGATGGCTAATGTGTGGGGCCGATGGACGTTGGTGGATCCGGGGAGGGGTAGCGAGCTGAAGAGCTCACGCGGGGAGGATCCCGGTAAAACCGAGATCTCCCAGGAACAAGAAATAAGAACAAAGTACGACGGGGGAGATCTAACAAATACAAACAAATGCACGAAGGCACACAACACACACACGATATACCCAGGTTCAGGGCCCTCGTGAGGAGGTAACACCCCTACTCCTGCCTTTCCTCTCTATATATTTGTGGTACAAGAGCTACAACTTGCTGCTAGATCTCTCAAAGGGAGGAGTACAAAGAACTAGATGAACTCTAGGTGAGGAGGAGTGAATGCTCTAAGAGTAAATGCGACTATAGCTTTGGCTCTCAAGTTGGTCTCTCTCCCTCAGGAGCAGTTATGGCGCCTTTTATAGAGTTCCGGCCAGGAGGGCCGAAAACCCTAAATCGGCTTGGCCCCACCGGACAGGCCTAGCCAGCATGCCGTCACCGGCTAGTGCGACCTAGTCGCCGGGCTATCCGGTGTAGCCCCTTCGTCATCATCTCGACAAGGACGGCAGGCGCCGTCCTGCACCATCATTGTCCCCCTGTCAGGGACAAGACATGTCTTTGCCCATCCCGGATAGCCTTTTCCGGATTGCCGGGCTAGGCACGTCAGGTCTTGTCGTACCACAATCGTACTGGCTGACGCGCTCCCGTGTCAGGCGGGAGGTGACCATGCTTCCATGTCAGGCGGGAGGTGACCATGCTTCCGTGTTAGACGGAACGGTACTTCCCCCCGCGACAGACGGGAAAGCCTGCTATAGACCGTTGACGGCCTGTCGGGAGCGCTCTCGCCGGCTACCTCCTCGCTTGCCACTGTGAGCCTCTTCTGCATACGATCAAGACCGAGACGCACACTCCGGTTAGTACTTACCCGGACTACCTATCCGGTAAAGCCGAGTACACCTCCATCCGGGAGTCTCCTCGGAGTCCGAGATCCGGGATCCTTTCCGGAGGCGTCCGAGCTCGTCTCAGGATGAGTATCTCTAGGCCTAGCCTCCCGAAGATGTCTTAGCCTATCAGCAAAGACATCTTCGAGAAGCTAGTTCTTAGAGGAACCACCCGCTTATGCTTGTGCTGCGATTGTGAAGGCCGGGGGTGTCTATTTATATCTGCCAGAGCTGACCCTTGCGCCTGCCAAGAGGCACTTTGCCCTCTACCAGTGTTCAAGGGTCTAGTTGCCCTTTCCGCACACCAGGAGGTGTCCCTTGCTCTCGCCAAAGGTCAAGTACTGTTGGCACCTTACTGAATTATACCGGGATCTGCCCCTACCCGGGGGGCAGCCCCCCGACACTAGTCCCCGAAGCTGGTGCTGCACAGCGACCTCGGATGATGTGCGGGATCAGCTTTTAAATAACAACTATCTTCCGAGAACACATGACATCATTCTCCGTTTTCTTGCCGAGATTGATTTCCCCCGAGATCTTCTTACCGAGACTGTGTTAACCGGGAGGCGAAGCCTGCAACCGGATAACGCAGTCTCAGTGAATCTCGACCGTTGGCTTCGTGCTGAACTCGATATTGCGAGCCGGGGCCCACCCGACGTCCCGTCTGAGCAGAAATGCACTCGAGTGCTCCTGCCCGAGCACGCTGTCGCTTGGGTTCCCGCGCCGGGAGCCGCAGCCGATCCGGAGCCCAACCGTTGGGGGTCGTGTGACCCTCGGTGTGGCTGGATCGGGCGCTCCGACTAGCGCCACGTGGCGCGCTGCGCAAAACAGATCCCACCCACGATCATGGAGATCGTGGGCGGGAAAACAGGAAACCGCTCCGGAATCCCCCCTATAAATAGGGGACCGGAACGGTCTCCTCTCCTTCTTCCTCTTCCTTGCTTCTCCTCCGCCACTGTCTCGAGCACGTCGCCGCCGCTGCATTTGTCGCCCGAGCGCCGCCGCCCTCGTCGTTCGCCGGAGCCCGAGCGCCGTTGCCACCGATCTCCTCTTCTCCGGTGAGTTGCCCTCCCCGCTCCGATGATCTCCTCCGATAGAATAACCGCTCGCCTTCGGTCTTGCCTTAACACTTGCTCAGTTGCACCGCCGCCGGTGAGCACGACTCGAGCGGCGCACCCGGGCTGCGCGGCGGTGATGCTAGTTGTTGTAGGACCTACGCCCTTCACTCGCACTTTGTTTCGTTTGAGTTTAGTCCGCACCTTTTTTCCTCCCTTTTATTTTGATTTTCTAGCACACGGTAGATCTTTCTTGCCAAGAACCCGGTTGTGTTTAGCAGTTTGTGATCCGGCATCCTAGCTCCCGGTAGACTAACTCCGACTAACCGCCGCTGCGCCTGCAGAGTAGCCCGAATACACCTGCAGACTTCTCCGACATGGGTGAAGAAAGTATCCGGGGATGCTGGGATGGCTCCGAAACCAAACAATGGGACCTGGATTGGCTGTACCGGACTCACCGGATTCCGCCAGAAGTTGAGAGCCGGCTTCCGGAGGGCGAGGTTGAGCCGGAACCCCAACCCGGGGAATACGTTGTATTCCTTACGCATTTCGAGCGTGGGTTTGGGCTTCCGGCTAGCCCCTTCTTCCGCGACTTCCTCGACACCTACAGCCTCCAACCGCATCACCTTCCAGCCAACGCCATTATGATGCTCTCGGTCTTCACCACTTATGCGGAAGCCTATCTCGGCGTGTGGCCCTTTCTGGATCTTTGGGCCAAGTATTTCATCCTTCGCCGCCAAGTCATTCCCAACCCGGATCAGAAAGTAAAGGACTTGGTCGAATGCGGAGCGGCCACCATCATCCCTCGTGCTGACTCCGGATTCCCTATAGTCAAGGGACTAGAATCCTGCCGGAAGTGGCAACGCAGCTTCTTCTACGTGAAGAACCGGGAGCATTCGGGAGATGGTCCGGGATCCTCGAATCCGGATTTCATAAATCTGCCGGAGTTTGTCAATGGCCCTCCTCTCAGGTTCAGCCTCTGGAAACGACTACCGGATACCGAAGAGGTCAATTGCATGCATGACGTGCTCTTGGCGCTGAACAAGAAAATGACCGGCGACGATCTCCTTCGCTGCTTCATTATTCGCCGCGTCTGCCCTCTGCAAAACCGAGTGCACAAGATGTGCCATATGGACGGGAGCTATGACCCCACCAGGACCAGTATTTTCCCTCTTGACCGTCCCGCGGTCGTCCGACGTGTCCGAGCTATTGCTCGGACGAAGATGTCGGCTGAGTATGCTTGGGGTGTCATTGGGGGATCCCGGAAAAAACCGTTAAAACAGGTGCTCCTGTCTGTCTTTCGCGCATTTGCCCACGTACATGCGTTTACCTGGAAATCATGTGATGACCTATTTGCGCAGTTATTCGAGCGGCAAGCCGAGGAGGACGCAGTCCACGCCAACGGGAATTTCGTGCCGAACATCCCGGTGCCGGATAAGATGCCGAGAAAGGACCCCGATGACGAGGACCATCTCGCCATTCCTCTGTTCAAGGCTGCAGCTCCGGGTAACCCTTCAACCTCAGAGACAATTTCTATTTCTTCGGATGATGAGGATGAGATTGACTGCCAAATTCTCGATGTTATTGACGCTCTCCCTCTCAATTGGGCCTCACCAGTGGTTCCGAAGCCGACTGCCGGAACCAAACGTGCTGAGAGCCGGAAGCGCGCGGCTTCCGACATCGAGGCTGCCGACAACTCCGGCAACCCCCCCAAGAGGAGCAAGCCGAATAAACAAACGGCCCCGAAGCCTCGCCGGCAAAGGGGCCCTCCCACTGTGGACTCAGGGTACATTCTCCTTGCCTTATGCCACATGACTTTGCCTTCTCCATAAATTATTACTGAGATATTTTCTTTCAGGGACGCACTCGACCTCCCGTCACCTGCTATTCCTCCTCCTCCCGGCACTCGGACTCCCAGCCCGGCTCGGGCTTCGCCTTCTCCTCCTCGCCCCTCTACTCGAGGAAGCGAAGTTGCCGCCTCCGGTGCTGCATCGGCATCCGTTTTGACTCCGGATGCTTGCCCGGTGATCGACGAGATCCCGGTGCAAGCCACGACGACCTCGGGAGACATTCTCCTTCCGGAAAGTCCGCGCCGGGTGCCCGGTCTTGAAGCGGAGATCTTGAGCCCTCCCAGGCAGTCCGTGCCAAGCGGTCCCTCCCGGCAAGCTTCGGACAAGGCTGCCCCGGAGAAACGGCCCGCAGTCTCCTCCCGGCCAGCTGATCCACCTGCCGGGAAGTCGCGCCCCAAGGTTGCTGGGCAGAAAACGACTTCTGCCAAGCCTGCAGCTGCCCCGACATCCTCGGCCCAGGACTTGGTGCTGCGCACGGGTACGTTTTCATCGTTACCACCGCCTCCCGCCGAGATCCCTACTGCTGCCTTGCGGATGTTGCGAGCAACCGTTAGCTCCTTTGTGCCTTCAGGGTCCCGGGATATTGCTGCTACCCGCGCGCCCGGCGGCTCCGGCATACAGGTTGTTGACGAATACAACCAGGCTTGGCTTGCCGCCGACGCCTCCGAGACCGCGCGAGACTTGCACGCTGCAGGCCCAAGCCGCAATGCCCAAGCTCTGCACGCTCTTCAGGTGGCCGCGCTGGATGTTACTCGGGTGACCGAGGTAAGCTTGTTCTATCTCTTTCATCAAAAAACATTTGTTCTTTCCACCACCACTAGTCCCCGAGATTGGTGCTTAGTGTTCTAGATTCCACCGAATAGCAGATCACTAGGTTCCAATCTTAGAGAAAATTTCAGGACTCGGACATCGAGTCCCCGAGATCCTCCAAACCGGGTAGCTTGCTTCAAAATTTTCTTCATAACCACTAGTCCCCGAGATTGGTGCTTAGTGCTCTAGATTCCACCGAATAACAGATCACTAGGTTCCAATCTTAGAGAAAATTTCAGGACTCGGACATCGAGTCCCCGAGATCCTCCCCACCGGGTAGCTTGTTATGTGTTAGAGATCCCGGACTCTCCTGATTTCCTTATATTTTTCCCCGGTTGATTCCTCCTTTGTCTTGCTTTCAGGAGTGCAGCAAGAAACGATGCAGCATCTTCAACCGAGTTCGTGCTGACCTCGGTCAGTCCAAGAAGTGTGAGGGGCGCCTCCGGGAGGAGCGAGATGCCGCGCGCAAGGTCTCGGTAGACCAGAAGGCCGCACTCGCCACCGCGCAAGCCGAGATCGCGCGGCTCAACGGCGAGCTCGAAAAAGTCAAGGGTGTTGCGACCGAGATGAAGGCGCGCTTCATTGAGGCGAGCAAGAAGCAAAAGGAAACCTTGGACCAGTCCGAGGAGCGTGCGCATCTGGCCGAGACCGAGCTGGCTCTCCTCCGGTCACGGTCCGATACCTGGCTCTCCGAGCTCACTGTATTGAACCGGGATCTGAACAGTAAGTGGACCGACATCCCTCTTCTCTTGTTGCTTCCTTTATTTGCTGTTGCTTTTCTTATGACCTAGTCTTTTGACAGTTCTTCTTTTTAAAGGGGAATTTGAGCACTCCCGGGAGGCTGCTGTTCTTGCTGTTGCTGCCGCCCGAGAGAAGCGCGTCAGGAAGGGACCTGTCTCGGAGGCCTGGGACACCGAGGATCACCTCACCGCCCTGAAGGCCCGGATAGTGCCTCTTCGGTCTATCGGGACGGAGCTGCTTAGCGCTGCGGTCCACGTCCACGGCGCACTGTGGCCGAGTATCCGCGCGACGCTCTCGGTCACCGAGCTCGCGAGCGCACTCAGGTGTGCCGGGAGGCGCATTCACGCCTGGAAGCGTTCCGGTGCGCGGGCTGGTGCCGACCAGGTCTTGACCCAAGTACTTAGCTGGTACGAGGGTCTTGATCTGGAGGCGATTCAGCGCCTGCGGACGATCTCGCCGTGGTTGAGTGATCCGGCCAAGATCCAGCGGCGACAGGAGGTGGCGCACCGGATCGCCTCGTGGTCCAGCATCCGTGCCTTCACCGCCAGCGTCCTTCCTTCCGACTCGGAATCTGATTACGAGGATGACGAAGAGACCGGCGCGACCGGCGACGCGGAAGACGATGCCCCGGAAGAACATGATGCTGCCTCCGGTGCCGCGCCCGAGAGCGTGGTTCCCCGGGACGCAACGACTTCGCCGATACCCGAGGCCACCGAGACCGAGGTGCGTCCCGACGCCCCGAGTAGCGCTGCCGGAACTGAAGCCGAAGCTGCTCCTGCTGCTTCTTCGGAGATAGCTGCTCCCGCTGCTACTACCGGGACTACCGCTTCTGCTGATGCCGCCGAGACTGCCGCTCCTGCTGCTCCTGGTGCCCCCGAGGTCGTTGCTCCTGCCGATGTTCCCGTCCACAAGCCGACATCTCCTATCCCTTGAAATACTTTTAAGAGTAGATTCGTCAAATCCCCGGGATGCCGGGTACAATATGTAACATACACTTATATTATTTTCGTTTCGTAGTGAACTATTTATCCGAGTAACTTATGTCAATTTATTCTGTTTTGAGTTCCCGAATTGCCTTTCATGTTTACCGTACTTAGGTAATTTTTGCTCTTGTCTACCATTTCGGCGTTCGACAGTCGAGTCACAAAACTCCACATACGGCCTACATTACTTAAAACCAATCCGAGTTCCTACTAACCGAATTCCCGACATAAAAAATAACAGAGTCAGTAAAAAACAGGTATGCCGGATAAGTTCCTGCTCCGAGTCCCCGAGACCATTTTCGTGTTTCCCACCTTCCCTCTCTTTGCTCTTGACTACCATTTCGGGGTGCGTCAGTCGAGTCACAAGATGATTTCACATGATATACATTACTTTGACTTTGAGAATCGAACTCGGAACTTTCCCGGCATACAAATAACATAAAAGATAACAACCCGGCAGTCCCCGGGTTCCTCCCCGAGATGCCGGTAAAAAACAGCAAATGAACTTGACAAAAATGAGAACAAAACATGCATATATCCAGGCAGTCCCCGGGTTCCTCCCGGGGTGCCTTTCTTTCATTGATACTAAAAACTGAGATACAACATACACTGAGCCTTTTACGTGTAAAAGGGGCGAAGTAGTGCTACATTCCATGGACGCTTGGTTTCCTCACCGGATTTGTCCATTACACCTTTCCTAGCCTCCTGTGCATCTACAAGGTAATAAGAATCATTGTGCAATGCCCTGCTTATCACAAAAGGTCCCTCCCATGGAGGTGACAATTTATGCATTCCAGCCGTGCGTTGGATGAGCCTCAGCACCAGATCCCCTTCTCGGAACACCCTCGGGTGCACCTTCCGGCTATGATAGCGACGGAGATTTTGTTGATAAATTGCAGACCGAGATAGTGCCAATTCTCTTGCCTCTTCGAGTAAATCTACATCATCTTCTCGGGCCTCCTTTGCCTCCGTCTCGGTGAACATTGTCACTCTCGGAGAATCATACTGTATGTCAGTCGGGAGTACTGCCTCAGCACCGTATACCATGAAGAATGGCGTGTACCCGGTAGATCTATTCGGTGTAGTCCGGAGACCCCATAACACCGCCGGTAACTCCTCTATCCAGCATCCCGGAGTTCTTAACAATGGCTCGATCAAACGAGCTTTGATGCCGGCCAAGACTAAGGCATTTGCTCTTTCGACTTGCCCATTTGCTTCCGGGTGTGCGACTGATGCTACATCCAGCCGGATTCCCTTCTCAGCACAAAATCGAGCGAATTCCCCCACAGCAAAGTTGGTGCCATTATCCGTGATAATGCTGTGCGGGTATCCGTATCTCAAGATGATGTCTTTCAGGAATTGCACAGCGGTGTGTCCATCACATTCCGGATTGGCTTGACTTCTATCCATTTGGTGAACTTGTCCACCATAACCAGTATGTGTGTCATATTGCCTCTTGTCGGCTTGAACTGACCTACCATATCCAAACACCAAACTGCGAATGGCCAAGTGATAGGGATTGTTTTTAGTGCTGACGCCGGCATGTGTATCCGGTGAGCAAATCTCTGGCATCCTCCACACTTCCGGACAATGTCTTCTGCCTGCTGCAGCGCAGTGGGCCAGTAGAACCCATGCCGGAACGCTTTCGCCACCAGGGCCCGGGATGATGCATGATGTCCACACTCCCCTTGATGTATTTCCAGGAGCATCTCTTGTCCTTCTGCCGGTTCTACACATCTCTGGAGTACCTCAGTGACACTCCTTTTGTATAGTTCTTGATTGATGACGGTGTATGCTTTTGACCTTCGCATTATCTGCCGGGCTTCCACTTCATTTTCTGGGAGGGTTCCTTCCAAGATATAAGCCATAATGGGTTGTGCCCATCCCGGGACAGGTCTAACCGGGAACACGGGAGCGTCTATGTCCATTGGCTCTGCCGACATCACCTCTATCATCATCTTTCTTTGCCTCTCTGAGCACTGCGATGCAGTCCCCGGGTTCGATGTTATGCTCCCGACATCTACTTCCATGGGTACGGCATCTGAACCAGGCTCCTTGGGGATGAAGATAGAATCCGACTCGGGTGATGGTTGAATAGATGGCTTCCTCAAATGCTCCAGGGCTATCCCGGGTGGGATGGCATCCCGAGACGATCCTAGCTTGGACAAGACATCCACTGCCTCGTTTTCTCCTCTGGGTATATGCTTGAACTCGCATCCTTCAAAAAATCCGGATATTTTCTGCACATGAAACCTGTATAAGGCCATGTTTGCATCGAGGGCATCCCAATTCCCCGACACCTGTTGTACTACGAGGTCGGAGTCACCGAAACACTCTATCCGGCGGATGCCGATCTCCTTGGCGACGTTCAGTCCATGAACCAAGGCCTCATATTCTGCGACATTGTTGGATGCCCGAAAATGAATTTGCAGCACATACTTCAGTACATCTTGTTTTGGGGAAGTGAGGACCACTCCGGCACCCAGTCCGATCTTAGCCTTTGAGCCATCGAAATGCATCCTCCAGAAATTATAATCCGGCATTGGAGGTTCATATTGCATCTCGGCCCAGTCCACCAAAAAGTCCGGCAGCGCCTGCGACTTGATGGCATCTCGTCTCTCATAAGCCGGAGCGTATGGAGACAACTGAATGGCCCATTTGGCTACCCGGCCGCTAGCGTCCTTGCAACCGATGATCTCGGCCAGAGGAGCTTCGCACACCACTGTGATCGGGTGTTCCTGAAAGTAGTGCTTGAGCTTGGTCACTGCCATGTACACCCCATACGCCATTTTCTGGTAGTGCGGGTAGTTCTGCTTGGATTCCGAGATCACCTCACTGAGGTAATACACCGGCCTCTGTATCAGCTTGCCCCCTTCTTCCCTTTCTACTACCATTGCCACGCTGACTACTCGGTTGGTTGCCGCGATATACAGCAGCATAGGTTCCTTGGGTAATGGGGACGCCAACACGGGTGCTGTTGAGAGCATCCTCTTCAAATCGTTGAACGCCGCATCAGCCTGCGGGGTCCAAACAAATGTCTTGCTCTTCTTCATTAGTTGGTACAGAGGCAAGGCCTTCTCCCCAAGTCGGCTCACAAACCGACTTAGGGATGCCAGACACCCGGTAAACTTCTGCACATCCTTGAGACGCACGGGCAACTTCATGCTCTCAATAGCACGAATTTTACCCGGGTTGACTTCAATTCCCCGGCTTGAGATGAGGAAGCCGAGTAACTTCCCTGCCGGTACACCAAATGTGCACTTATCCGGGTTCAACTTCATCCGGAATCTTTTTAAGTTCTTAAATGTTTCCCTCAGATCATCTATTAGTGAGGCTTTTTCTTTTATTTTTATGACTATGTCATCGACATAGACCTCGGCATTTCGGCCTATCTGGTCATGCAAACATTTCTGCATGCACCTCTGGTATGTAGCACCGGCATTCCTCAAACCGAAAGTCATGACACGATAGCAATAAGCCCCATAAGGGGTAATAAAAGCAGTTTTCAATTGATCATCCAGATTCAAAGGTATCTGGTGAAAACCAGAATAGGCATCTAAAAAGGTCAAAAGCTCACTCCCGACAGTGGAATCTATCACTTGATCTATCCGGGGCAGTGGAAAGGGGTCCTTCGGGCATGCTTTGTTGAGGTTGGTGAAGTCGATGCACATGCGCCACACCTTAAGCAGGAGGGGATCATCCTTCTTCTTCTCTACCAGGACCGGATTCGATATCCAATCCGGGTGCAGTACTTCCATTATGAATCCAGCGGCCAACAGTATAGCCAGATGCTCCATGACCGCGGCTCTTCTTTCATCCGAGAGGCGCCTAGTTGGTTGCTTCACCGGCTTCGCATCCGGTCTAACAAACAGAGAGTGCTCAGCCAACTCCCTCGGGACGCCTTGCAGATCGTCACTCGACCACGCAAAAGCATCCCGATTCTCACGGAGGAAGTCGACGAGCTCGCTTTCCTATTTGTTGTCCAGGTTGCTGCCAATGATAACTTGGCGCTCCGGGTTGCTGGGGTCCACGCACACCTTCTTGGTCTCCTTGGGGGGCTGAAATGACGCCCCCTGCTCCGGGTTCACCATTCCGGGCATTCCGAGTTGGGAGGTTTTGGCCATTTCCACCACTTGCTGAATCCTCTTCTTCTCTTCCGCGATCACCAGAGATTCAGCCAAGCATGACCCCGCCGAGGCACATTCCATGGAGCGCTTGTGGTCTCCCGAGATGGTGATTACGCCGTTAGGTCCCGGCATCTTCATCTTGAGGTAGCCCACGTGAGTCGAGATCATGAACTTGGCGAAGGCCGGTCTGCCGATCAGTGCGTGATACGGGCTTTCGAGGTCCACGACCTCGAACTCCAAGCTCTCGGTTCGGCAGTTCTCCCGAATTCCGAATAGCACCTCAACCCAGATCTTTCCCATGGGCGAGCAAGAGACTCCGGGCACAATGCCGTGGAAGGTTGTCTCGGTAGGCATCAGGGTGTTCATGGATACTCCCAGCTTCAGCATCGTGTCCTTGTACATGATGTTAATGGCACTGCCATTGTCGATCAGAACCCGGCTGAAGCGGACGTTGAGGTTGGGTCCGACAAAAGTTGGGTCCACCACCAAGGCATACGCCCCCGGCTTAGGCATAACCCGGGGGTGATCCTTCCGGCTCCACGTGATCTCCATCTCGGACCAGTGCAAGAACTTGGGCACCGCCGGGATCACAGCATTCACCTCCATGGCACGTTGCCGCACACTCTTTCGGTCAGTGGGTTCAGTCACGAAGACCACATAGCTCTGATGTGCCTCCCGGTAGTTACTCTGCTGCTGTCCGCCTTGGTTACCGTTGTCGTTTCGGGTGTGAACCACATTCACCGGGCGAGGTGGGGGTCCTCTCGGAGGAGGGGGAAGTCGTACAACGTTGGCCCCTGATGTCGGAGGAGGGGGTCTCGGGATATTGGGCCGAGATGCCGGAGCACTCTGCCGAATAGCTCCCGAGCTGCCTTCCTGCAACGTGCGCTGATACCAACTGCACTGCCGAGTAGAGTGGTTTGCGGGCTTGTTGGCCTCCAAAGTATGGTAGCAGCATGGCTTGTTCAGCATTTCCTCATAAGTCAGGGGCTTCTTTTGTTCTACCCAGGTCTTTTGCACCTCCTGACTCTGACCCCAAGTCGGGCCACTTGTCTTTTGACGCTGGCTGTTGCCGGCATCCTCTTGTTCCCGGGTTACTGCTGCGACGTGCTGTGCGGCATGGTGGTACTCGGGCTGATTCCTCTTGTGGCCGAACTCCTGGCGATCATGGCTCCTGCTCGGTCCTGAACGCTGAGGTCCCGCATTCCTCCTGTTGGAGTCACCGACATCCACCAGGGGTTGCATGGGATCTCCAAGCGTGTAGGTATCGGCGATGCGCATGGTCTCTGCCAAGGTCGTTGGCATCTTTCTTTGCAACTTCTGCCACAACATTGAGCCATGCCGGCATCCTTGTGCAAACCAGGAGATGGCCTGTGCCTCTACCACTCCTTCGCAAGAGTTGCGAATATTGCTCCACCGGGTAAGGTATTCCCGGTCGGTCTCGTTGCTCCTTTGCCTACAGATGGCGAGCTGCTGAGGCCTGTTGGGCCTTTTATACGTGTTGGTGAAGTTGCTGATGAATGCTTCCTCAAAGTCTAACCAGCAGTCTATGCTGCCAGCTCTCAAGTTGTTCAACCAGATCCGGGCTGGTCCTTCCAACATCTGCGGCACATAACGTACCGCCCATCGTCTGTTTCCACCGGCTATGCTTACTGCAGTTACATAGTCGGTTAGCCAGTCCTCCGGCTTCTTGCTGCCGTCATAGGTCTTGGCACCCCTGTTGAGCTGAAAGTTCCGAACAGGTGGTTCCCGCATGATCCGAGGTCCGAAGCAGGCAGGTCCCGGAGGTCCTTGCTCTTCTACCAACTCGGATTGGTGAATCCGGTCGAGTCAGAATCTGGCGTCTGCCGGGTTCAGCTGCCTGGTTCCTATCCGAGATCCCAAAGGGTTCTCGTCTGGCTGATATCCGAGCTGTTGCAGCCTCGAGTTGCCATCGTTGAGCCTGTCTAGCGCAGGGATCACGGCCTGCTGGGGAACGGAGGCGACCTCCCTCTGTGGGTTTCCCTGAACATGAGGAGGGTTCCGGGGTGGATTACCACGGCCGACCGGGTTATTGTTTCCTACACCCAGGTTACCCTCCCTACGGGTACTTCCCGCCTGCCCCGAGTTACGCTGTCCGGCTTGCCCGGCTTGCTGGATACCGGCGAAGGCCGGGTCATAGGTCTGTAGCTGCTTGTTCTTCCCGGAACCTCGACTCCGGCTCCGGCTCTTGCTCTTGCTCTTGCTTCTGCTCGGATGCGGGGAAGAGGCCTCCCCGTCTGATTTCTGGCTATTGGGTCTTGCCGAGTGCACTTGAGATCCTGCCCCGGGGTTCTTCTTTTTGAAGGCCTGATTCTGACGGTTGGCCTCAACCACCAACTCGTTTACCCGCTCCTGCTGCTTGTGCAGGGCCTCACCGGATAACCCTACCAATTCGGCCATGGCGGCTTCGGCGGCCCTAAGAGTTTTCGCCGGTGAGCTGTACACCGGCTTCCCCGCTGAAATCCGACTTCCCGTGTGACTGGTTGTTGCTCCACCGGCCAGCTCCTCATTCACCATTCTTCCTTTCTTGCGCAGATCTGCGATGCGCTTGTCCCGGGAGTCTATCTTAAGGAATCCGTGAGCTGCATTGTACTCCCGGAGGCTAGCATTGAGCTCTCGACGGATCTCAGCGATCTCCTGCGCTTCGGCGAGTAGCAACCTCCGCTGCTCCTCCAACTCAGCCGAAGTGGCCTGGGTATCGGCCTCAGCGGCCACAGGTACAGCCAACTTGGCCACCAGGCCCGAGAGGGGATTCGGGCGACGTCGCGGCTGGGATGGCTGCGGATCGCCATCTCGGGCCGCAGGTCTTTCCTGCGGGGGTTTGGCCAAACGGGGGTGTCCGCTCCCGGTATCGCCGTCAGCGTCCTGGTACTCCTCCTCGGTTGCCCCGACCATCATCACCGCGACGGAACTCGGGGGGCGACCGGCACGCAGACCCCGAGCAGCGCAGAGCATGGGAGGGTCCTCGGCTTCCAGGACCACGTCCGGGTAGCTACAGACAACCTCTGTGGCGACGTAGGTGGTGAAACCACCAAAGTCAATGAGACATCCGTTCATCAGAAAAGGTCTGTTCCGGAAGCACCCTACGTTGTCGCAGACGAAGTCCATCTCCCCTAGCCTTACGACCAGGCCAGAGAGAACCCGAACTTCGAAGTGAACAGGGGAGCCCGTCCGGATGTGTACACCAGCCAACGCCTCTGTCAGCCCCACGGTGGGCGCCAACTGTCGTGGTGGTGTCACGGCAGATGCCATAGGATGGCTAATGTGTGGGGCCGATGGACGTTGGTGGATCCGGGGAGGGGTAGCGAGCTGAAGAGCTCACGCGGGGAGGATCCCGGTAAAACCGAGATCTCCCAGGAACAAGAAATAAGAACAAAGTACGACAGGGGAGATCTAACAAATACAAACAAATGCACGAAGGCACACAACACACACACGATATACCCAGGTTCAGGGCCCTCGTGAGGAGGTAACACCCCTACTCCTGCCTTTCCTCTCTATATATTTGTGGTACAAGAGCTACAACTTGCTGCTAGATCTCTCAAAGGGAGGAGTACAAAGAACTAGATGAACTCTAGGTGAGGAGGAGTGAATGCTCTAAGAGTAAATGCGACTATAGCTTTGTCTCTCAAGTTGGTCTCTCTCCCTCAGGAGCAGTTATGGCGCCTTTTATAGAGTTCCGGCCAGGAGGGCCGGAAACCCTAAATCGGCTTGGCCCCACCGGACAGGCCTAGCCAGCATGCCGTCACCGGCTAGTGCGACCTAGTCGCCGGGCTATCCGGTGTAGCCCCTTCGTCATCATCTCGACAAGGACGGCAGGCGCCGTCCTGCACCATCATTGTCCCCCTGTCAGGGACAAGACATGTCTTTGCCCATCCCGGATAGCCTTTTCCGGATTGCCGGGCTAGGCACGTCAGGTCTTGTCGTACCACAATCGTACTGGCTGACGCGCTCCCGTGTCAGGCGGGAGGTGACCATGCTTCCGTGTCAGGCGGGAGGTGACCATGCTTCCGTATCAGGCGGAACGGTACTTCCCCCCGCGACAGACGGGAAAGCCTGCTATAGACCGTTGACGGCCTGCCGGGAGCGCTCTCGCCGGCTACCTCCTCGCTTGCCACTGTGAGCCTCTTCTGCATACGATCAAGACCGAGACGCACACTCCGGTTAGTACTTACCCGGACTACCTATCCGGTAAAGCCGAGTACACCTCCATCCGGGAGTCTCCTCGGAGTCCGAGATCCGGGATCCTTTCCGGAGGCGTCCGAGCTCGTCTTAGGATGAGTATCTCTAGGCCTAGCCTCCCGAAGATGTCTTAGCCTATCAGCAAAGACATCTTCGAGAAGCTAGTTCTTAGAGGAACCACCCGCTTATGCTTGTGCTGCAATTGTGAAGGCCGGGGGTGTCTATTTATAGCTGCCAGAGCTGACCCTTGCGCCTGCCAAGAGGCACTTTGCCCTCTACCAGTGTTCAAGGGTCTAGTTAGGCATTTCACGAGTTATGAAAATGCAAGAAAGGATACTAAATCTCGTCGTTAACTGAATTCAGAATAGAAAGATTCAAAATAAAATAAAGGTAGGTGGGGAATAACCTTTTTTATGACAAGCTTCAAACTAGTAAAGTATATCCCTAGGATAAAGAAGAAGAAAAATGGGCTAAGGAAACTCGCAAGGAAAGTTCCAACGGATTGTTTACTTAAGTTTGAGCGAGTTTTCAAAGCACAAAAACGGCCCTTTCCGCACACCAGGAGGTGTCCCTTGCTCTCGCCAAAGGTCAAGTACTGTTGGCACCTTACTGAATTATACCGGGATCTGCCCCTACCCGGTGGGCAGCCCCCCTACAAGGTTGCTCATATCCTCCGTACTTTTGTGTCCTACGGCGTTGCCATGAAGCTTGACTTCTCAATCCCTTCTTTGGTTCCTCACAAGATCATAGCCATCCTTCCTTCCTGAGCAACAACCTTGAGAAGATCGCCAAGTTCACTAGCCGGTGAAGCGGTGGAGGTAGAAGGAATAAATTAATTTATTTTTAGAGAATAGACTAATAGAGTCTAGCTGTTATAAAACATAGAATGCGGACAATTAAGGGAGAAGACAAAACATACACGACATTCGAACTGCTTGGAACCAATTAACAAATTTATTTATACGACTAGCAGCATGTCAAGTAGTCATTTTGACAGGCTTTGAGAAGTGCTTTTTATATATTTGGGGGGGGAAAGATAAGAACTCAATGTTCATTTGTTTACCCGTATTTAATAATATTTTTTTGCCCGTAGCAACGCACGGGTATTTGCTAGTATCCCTAATAACGTTAGCCGCACCCAACCAAACACACCAAGATGGTTAGCCACCCAACCAAACACACCTGAGGAAAAACAAGAATCTTCCGCGGAAGCGAAGAAATCTGGAGGCACGCATCCACTGCACACGCACGCACTGCCGCCGCCGCCGCAATACCGTAATCGTGCCTTCGTCTTGGCCGCCGTCGTCGTAGAGCCGGTCCCCCTCTCACAAGGCCAGCGACCATGTCGAGTGGCCTGGATTTGTCCCTTGGTGACCTCATCAAGCAATCGAAGTCCAAACCCAAAGCCAGCCCCGCCATCTCTTCCGGGCCCACCCGCCGGGCGGCGCCGTCCGCCCGGACTGTGCCATACCCGCCGTACGCCCCCAAGGTACGCAGTCGCTTCACACTCCCTACCGGGCTTCAGAGCCTTCCTCCCTCCGCGAGAAACCCTAACGCCGCTAGCCGTGCCCGCCCGTTCCAGGCCGCCGCCGCGGATTCGCCGTACGGTGTCTACTCCGAGCACGTTGCCGCTATGACAACCTCCCCACCGCTGCCGGCGGTGGCCGCGCCACGGGCACTTGAGACGGGGACGAAGCTGCACGTCTCCAACCTCAACACCAGCGTCACCGTCGAGGACGTCCAGGTGCGTGCCGTTTTGTTGATGTTGCTCTTCTTAAAATCCTTCCCGCAGAACAATACTCCCTCCGTTCCAAATTAATTGAAAGTTCCTAAGTCAAACTTTATTCATGTTTGACCAAGTTCATAGAAAATTTTACCAACATCTACAACACCAAATTAATTTCATTTTATTCATGTACTGTAGAATATATTTGAAGTTGTAGATTATTCTGTTGACTTGGTCAAACTTAAAGATCTTTCAATATGACAAAGCTTGAACTTCAATTAATTTGGGACAGAGAGTAGTCGCGGCATTTACCGAGACACGGCAGTAGTTTTAGTCTTAGCGCTCCTCACTGTCGTTTTACTGAGAGGGGCTATGACTCTACCAGACTGCCACACCGTACTTCCTTGAAATGCTATTGGCGTCCTAACTCTTGCCAATAACATATTTCTGTTTGTTTATTGTAATATCTTAGCTCTTCTTTGTAATATGTTGTCTGAACGTTATGGTCATCCAATTCGGTAATGTACACCATACATCTTTGTGAACTCCCGCCATCCTGATTTGTTGTGATTGTGGTATACTTATGTAATGTGCTTGAAATATGTGCTCCATATCCCGCATGGAATATTTTCGTTATAAATTCTTCACAAGCAGTTTTCAGCGACTATTGTCTTTATACACCCTAGTAATGTCATTTGAGTGGCACCGTGGATGCCCCTGGGAATTTGGTAACAATTAACCAAGTGGCAATGATTATTGATCGACGGTTTCATACTTCCGTGTGAAAGATTGAGGTCTTAATTCATGTACTTCCTCTGGTCAAATCTCATTATCGTGGGAAGCATATGATCATACTTCCCGATCAGATCATTGATGTATTTCAGTATTCAGAGTAGGTTTCACAAAATTTTGCGCAAGTAGATTGATCAGATATACTGTTATGTCTTTGTAAGTTTTACAATGTAAACTCAGATGAAACTATAGGTCCGACTCCAATATGTATGTTAGAATCTTGAGTCACTCTGAATCTTTTTTATGAAATCAATTTGCTTTCAATCATGTATGCTGTACTAATGTGTAACACAGAACCATGTTCACTATGATCACACTGACTGGATCAGTCACGAGTCAATGCGACCATTGCTTTGATTCTGAACATGGTTCATTGTGATAAATGCAACAACTTCATGGTTAAAGTTTACAATTATTTATTGTGTTGTTCAAAATTCATTCAGGTCCCGTAAAACATGATTCAAAGTTCAAACTGAAATTAATCGCCATGACAAGGGAAAACTATTATGATTTTATGACTGAAGCGGAAGTACATAACTCTATATTTTGTTTTAAGCCCATAATGTTAATTGTTATATGATTGTAGCTGATGGGCTATGCTTTGTTGTCTTGTCAGGAACTATTTTCAGAGATTGGTGAGCTCAAGCGTTATTCTGTTAACTATGATAAGGATGGTAAATCACAGGTAGATTGTTGAGCACTGTCTCCTTTAAGTATCTTATATCATATCTACTTTCCACACCCCCGATCGCAAGCGGCAGAGCTACAGCAAACAACTCCAGGGTGCACAGCTCTACAAAGCGCATGCTAGTGTACAAATTTTCTAATCAACAGTTCACCAAATTTTAAAGTATGAACCGGTTTTAACCATATATAATTCTCCAAAAGGCACAAGTCAATAATATATGTATAATAACAGAGAAGTGGTGACAACAGTGCTAATAAAAATGGATAATTTATTGAGATTTGACAATATTGGTTAATTAAGGTAAAATGGGAAATAGAAGATGATATTGGCTAGCAAAATATGTCCTTATCCACTGCTAGCAGCACTGCAGCTTGACAAAAAACACCATCCAGCTGTCCAACCTATAAAATAGAAAATGGAACTGAATATGGAGAAACTTCGACAATAACTCAAAATAGAAGAATGAAAAGATTAAATTAATCAAGTGGACAAGTTACCTTTACATTTTAGAATTTGCGGCCTCTCAATTTCATGAAACGATCAACCACTGGATCATTAGTGACTTTCTTCATTTCTTCTTTTTCCACGTAACAATTAAGATCATCACTCAAACTCTCGTCATTGAGGCGATTGCGTAAATAAGTTTTCACAATCTTCATTGCCGAAAAGCATCTTTCAACTGTGGTAGTGGCAACATGCTCCCAATACTAGCTTCAAAAGTCGGTAAACCAAAGGATAGCATAAATGTTTTCTTGTTTCAACAAATATTCGGGAAAGCTCAACAATTGTTTGTAAATCTGAGAATCTATTATCAGATTGCACATCTGCAATGTAGAGACAAAGATGATGACCAAGATCCCTGAGTTCTCCAAAATCAAAGTCCTTGGGGTAGAGTTTGGCCAAACTCATCAAATTCTCTGAATTAAAATCATGCAATGTGTCTCTTGGACTTAAAGATGTGGACCAAACTAGCAGGTTAGAGGTTGTCTCTTAGAATCGACTATCAAGCTCTTGAACTAGCCAATCAAGAACTAGCAGGTTAAAATCATGCAATGTCTCTTGGACTTAAAGATGTGGACCAAACTAGCAGGTTAGAGGTTGTCTCTTAGAATCGACTATCAAGCTCTTGAACTAGCCAATCAAGAACGTCATTGAAACAATCCACTTGAAAATGGTGCTTGTTGGTAATTCCTTTTTTTGCCATTTGTTCTTTGGGTTAACATAGGCTTCTTCCATTTCCAACATGTCTAGATCGTGTTTATCACAAAATGCAAACACTTCATCAAGGAGAGGTTGTCATACGTGTCCTCTAAGTTCAACCAAGTGACTTGTTGATTTGACACAACGAATAACGTTCACCTCGAAAGCACGAACACGGCAAAACATGCTGAACTGCCGTTCTGATACGCGGGGATGGGAAGATGAGGGATGGCGGCGCGGCCTCGCGGGGATGGGAAGATGAGGCTGGCTCCGACGGGGAGATGGTGAGATGCGGGCGTTGTTGACTTCGCTCGATCTCTAGGACACTTATGTGGAGAAGTTTGCTAAGTGCGGGCACTGCAGTATGGCCATTGCGGCTGTCGATGCGTGTCTGGAACTGGAAGGACATGTGTGAGAGAAGATAATAGATAGACGGTGAAGATTAGGGAATATAGATGGTTCAGATTGAGCTAGGCAGGCTAGGGTTTCATGTGGGCCTCACTGGGCCAATATTGAAAGGAAGATTGGATCTTATATGGGTGGAGTGAGCTGTGGGCCTTGTGTAGAGTTTTCTCTTTTCTGATCTTTTTCTCATTAAAATTTCTGTCTTGACTATATTACATGGCATATTTTATATATACCCTCCGTATCCCCGAATAGCTATTTTTGAAAAATGCCGTATCCCGTATGCCCGTATGCGTATACCCGTCTTTCCGTCCCCGTGTCCGTGCTTCTTAGATGTTCACTATGTCTTGCTCCTTACGCTGCAATGTTTGTGACAAGATGTTTGTTACTATCAAAATAGTCAACATGAGTTGCAAGTAGAACAAAATATCGATTAACTGAAATTGCACTGAAAGACCCAATGCTTGATCTCTGTGTGTTCTATCCTTGTCCTCCTCTTCCACAAATTTTAACACTTCGACAATTGTTGGGAACAAGTCGACCAAGCTCTGAAGTGTTTTACAACGAGAGCTCCAACGAGTGTCCCCTGGCCTTTTAAGGGATTGCTCTTGGTTTAGTCCTTTTACGGTTTCAAGTTGGCCATAACCTAAGGCCTTACTCACTTCTTCGAGATGAATATCTCGAATCATGTCCCTCCGCTTAGCGGATCCACCCACCACATTCAATAAGGTAGAAATCATCCCAAAGAAATTACTAACGCTTCAGTGCTTCCTTACTACAGCCACAACAACTAGCTGAAGCTGGTGAGCAAAACAATGGACATAGTAGGCCGTGCTACTTTCTCTCAAGATCAATGATTTCAAACCATTGAATTCGCCTCACATGTTACTAGCACCATCATAACCTTGACCTCTAACTTGCTTGTAGCTCAGCTTGTATGTTGCAAACAGAGAATCAATTGAAGACTTGAGGTAGGCAGAAGTTGTCTCTTTGACATGAACAAGACCAACAAAGCTCTCTTTCACTATTCTACAACTATCGACATAACGCAACATCACTGCATCTGTTCTTTCCATTAGACATCTCTAGACTCATCAGCAAGCAAGCAGAACACACCATGATCAATTTCTTGAAGAATAGACTTTAATATTTCCTTTGCAAAACAACCAGCAATATCTTTGTGGACTTCAGGACACAACATAACATATTTTCTTGCTGCATCAACGCTCAGAGGCTTGCGTAATTCCAGTCTTCCGGGCTAACAAATCATGGGTTTCTAAGAAGTTACCTTTGTTGAAAGAAGTCTTCGACTCTTCATGACCACGAAACCACAAGCCTTGTTTCAGCAACAATCTAGCAAAATCAACTGATGCATTTACACGAGTAAACTAAGCAATCTTGGCAGCCTCACTTGATCTTTGCAAAGCTACATCAAAGCATCACAATCTTTCAGTGCCTGCTTGTGAGCACTGTCAATACCACCAACATGTTCCTTTAGTCTGCAAACTTTGTTCCAACTATTCCAACCTTTGACAACAGATGAATCAAAACCATCCCCTTTATTATTGTGGCCCCAAAATAAGAAGCAACAAAAGCAATATGCTTTATCCTTGGACTCACTATACTCAATCCAACTCCCATGATCGTCAAACCATGCCGGTTTAAACCTTCTGTTCCTGTCTGCAATCAGCCTAAATGGAAAATCATAAGTGCAAGGTTGGCAAGGTCGCAAGGACCATTATCCAAGTATTTTCTTCTAACCACATTTGATTAGGATGGTACTGGTCTATGCATTTTCTTTTGCCGGGATCGAATTGAATCTCCTCTTCCCAATTCATAATCTGGTGAAGGGCCTGATGGAGCTTCCTTTTCAGTACATAGCAAACCATGATGAAACTTGTTTATTCTATCTCCTCTGCAATTTTATAAATACCAATGCAATGCATTAGAGTTCAGTTCATCAAGTAAAAGAGTAAAAGACAGTGATATACAGACAGAATAGCGGACAGCCGGACAGGGGATTAGCTTCCGGCGTTGCCGCTCGCCGGTGGGCTGTGGTAGGAGGTGGCGAGGCGTGCGTCAGGTGGCTGGGTTGGCCTTGCCAGGGAGCTGCAGCCTGGTCGAGTTGGGGAAGAGGGGTACGATCGGAAATTAGGAAAATACGCGGCACCGCTGCCGCTTTGGCCGCTCCGCTCTCACCTGATACTCCTCGAGTTCGTGCCTCCTGTGTTTGGTGCGTACATGCTGCAGACAAACCGTCTTGGGCTTCAAGAGTTTGGGCTGCAGGGGTGCACAGATCTTGGGCACGAAATGAGCTGATATGTAAAGGAAAAAAATGGACCCAGTGTCCTGTGCACTCGGTTGGCCTTGCTGAGCTCCGCCAGTGCCTCTCTCTTGACTCTTTTTCTTGTTATTAGGGAAGTGCGGAAGTTGTCTTTGCAAGAAAAGCAGATGCTTTGGATGCTATTGAGAGATACAACGGCGTTCAACTTGATGGGAAGCCAATGAAGATTGAGCTCATTGGAAATAAGACTGAGCCACGCCCAATGGCACCTTTAATATACAACCATGCTTCTTCAAACTACAATGCAATTTCAAACAGGTTAGTTTCGACTGTTCTTGAATGTCTTATGAATGCACTGTTAAACAATGAAATATCCTTTTCTGTTATACAAAGAATTTCTCTTACATCCGATGGTATTTGTGTAATCCTTTGAAGGAACCATCTATTTTAATGCATCATGTTCATAAGTCTGTTCTGAACCACGAACATTTAGCCAAATGGAAGTTTACAAGAGTCCGTGGAGATGCAGATGTTTAGACTCCGATACACTTGTTGATGTTTGTCAACGTGTCAATTTTTTTCGTTGGTAACACTTCAGCTGACCCATAGACCATTGTGAGTAGGTGCCCGTACTGCTGCAGCTGCAAGATGTATTCACGGAGTTAAGTTGTTCAGGGCCCTTTTGTTTGGGCTGGTTGTGGCTGGCTATGAGTGCTGTGTAGAAAAGCTGCTGTCTAGGGGAAGCTGCTTTTTTCAGTGGAGGTTTTTAGATGAAATTGTCTGAAACACCCCTTATAGCTATCACATGTAATAAATAACATTTAACTGTACATTATACTAGCTCGATGAATGAGTTCTAATGTTGTCTAGAAATGAACAACGCGTTGGTAATGTCATTGCCTATCATGAATATAGATTTGTCCAAAATACATTTAATTGTGTTCTTTAAAAAATGAAAATAGTTAATTATTCGACTGAACTTGAATTAATTTTCTATATCAATACAATATGTCTTCAGTTCCATTAGTGCCCAAGAGCACCAGACATTACAAAGAGAAAAAATACAAACGTTGACCAAATTAGTGATGAAGAAGCACCACAGACAGTGGAATTACCGATGCCTATGTCATATACAAAGTGAAAGGGAAGAGATCAAGAGAAGCTTCGGTACAGTATGGGCTGTAACACAGGAAGCCTGATAAGCAAACGGGAAGCTCCAGAAGCAGACATTGCTGCCGCCACGCATTCCCTTCCCTGCGATGCCGCCGTTGCCGCAAGCCGAGCTAGCTCTGATTGTAGGAGAGCGTCCTCGTCGACGAGCAGCTGTCCTGGCTCGATGACCGCGGCCTCACGCCCGTCCTTGGGAGTTGGGACCGTAGGTCGTCCAGCTCGGTCATGGAGGACGACGAGCTCGATGGGCGACGACAAGATCGGTCGTGGAGGAGGCCGGAACGGGGCCGTAGGATGTTGAGCTTGGTCCAGGACGGCGAAGAGGCCGGAACTGAGCCGTCGCACGGCCACGAGGACGGCAGCGAACGGCTGGGAGGAGCTCGGTCTGGAGGCGCGGCTTGGAGGAGCCCGGTCGACCGCGAGGAGGCGCGAGCTCGGTCGATCCCTGGGAGGCGTGGCTGGGAGGAGCAATCGCCGGCGGGGTACGACAGGGTGGAGTGGCGGCGCGAGGAACCCTATCCTCTGCTCCCGTCGGTGGGAAGGGAAAAAGAAAGGAAGGAAGGAAGAAAGAGGCTGTGGTGGGGAACGACCACACGGGAGTGGCACGAGAAAAACAAAAAGGCTCGCGGCGGTGGCAGTTTTTGCGTAATAAACAACAACCATATGTCTCAAGTTGCATGCCCCTTTGGAATACTTGCGGGGAAGCTCGGGAAGCACCTCCATTCGTGCTTTTTCTCGTATGAAGGAAAAACGGAGCTGCGGTGGAAAAGCCAAACGCAAAGCTGGACCCTTTGGTTCGTTTGGTCAGTTTTTTTTCGTGGAAAGCTGCTAGAAGCCCAAACAAAAGGGCCCTCAGTCCAGTTGGTCTTATGATCTGGTGAGGATTGCAACCTGTAATATAGGCCTTTGGATTGCTGCCACAAAATGCAAAGCCTGAGATTGTTTTTAAGCTCAGCATGTTCTGATAATCAGGCACAATTTCCACTTGGTAAATGAAAGGTTCCATGATTACAGAAGTGGAAAGATTGATACAACAAATGTTAGAGCTAACTAAAAACCTTTATAATTAACCACTACACTGCTAAGGGTGTTGCTTTTGGATTTGTTCTCCTTCGTAAGAAGAATTACTATCTTCAGTATTATGATTCCTCCTGCTTGACTTGGTGGGTTAGTAATGTACAAGTGAATGGTAAATTAAGAACTATTGTTGTTGAATTGTGAGATTGGTTTTATTTAACCTTGAACTTCTTTACTTTCCTTTTACAAGTAGTGGAAAGCATAGATGATGGAAAGGACAGATGTCATCACTTTTACAAGTCAACAAAGCACTAACAAAAATTCTGTTTGTTGGAAAACTGGACAATTAGAAAACTAAGGAAACATATTTTCCAGGTTTACATTGAATTCTTCAGTTTTTTAAGACTGACTATTAAAAGAAGCTTAGCTAGATGTGATCTGTGATTAAATCTGTTTTTTCAGGTTGAGGTTGACATATTTCTGTTAATAGTTTTTCAACAAATTCTTAGACTTTAGTTTTGTTTATTTATTTTATGTTCTTTTATGTGTTTCTTAAGTTGATGACATATTAAGTGTCAGAGAGTGACTCCCACGGGACAGGGGTAGTCACACCCTGAAGAGAAAGTTCGGGAGAGGGATTGAACACGGAGGTCAAGCGACCCTCGAGAGGCACGACGATGGTGCTCGCCAGGCCTGGAGAGGAACACCCACGACAGAGATAGACACCGGCCCGTACCCAGGTTCACGGCCCTCAGGAGGAGGTAACACCGCTACTCCTGCTTGTCTGTATTGCACTACAGAGGTTACAGTACAACTGAGCTTGTCGAGTGCTCTTTTGAGGCAGTTCGTGCTTGGAGAGGGACGTAATGGTCGTCTTCCTCCTCTAGCCGAAGGCTATCCTACTAGCTGGGCTAGGTTTTACAAGTGTTTAGCAAGTAATTGGCCGACCCCTCGCTACGGTGGAGCTCTCCCTCCTTTTATAGGCTCCACGGACGTCTTCCTTGCGCAGGCACCCAAGGTGGGCTCCCACACGGCAGTGGCGAGGAGGAGTTGGAGTCCACCGTTGCTCAATCCTCCATGGACGTGGTCCATTAGCGATAAAGTTGAGCGCGGTGGCCGACAGGCTGCAGACCGTGCATAACGACTCGCAGGGGCTGCAGTGATCGTGGTGAAGCCCACGATGATGATCTTCTTGGAGCGTTGCGCCGTCGAGCCGCTTTATCACCAGAGAGGAAAGTCCCAGCTGTCCTGGCTGTCCTGGCGCAGGCGGCGCAACTTTATTGACCCCTTTATCACCAGAATGGCAATAGGAGTGCTCGCGTCACTCTGCGGCGGCTGCAGAGGCCATGTGCGCCCTGCAACACTTCATTGGCCGCGAAGCTTCTCCACAGGGCCGAAGCGGCCTTCAGAGGAATTCCTGTTGACTTCTCTCCAGGCGGTTGGAGGCTTGGGAGAGTTTCTTGAAGCGCAAGTCCTCTTCAGGCCTTCGCTTCCTCTTCAGGCCCTCAAGAGGAGTTGCCTCTCGAGGGTCTCTCCAAGCGGTGTCTTGGTCCTTAATCGTTTCGTCTAATCTGCCCGTGTGCGAGGCCTGGGGAGAATGGACTCTGCACACCCCAGTCCTTACTAGGCCGACAGTAGCCCCCGCGCCCGCGATGGGTGCGGCTGAGCCCATGGGCGTAGGCGGAGCGTCGTGGGCCCAAAATATCCGGCCGGCCCGAGCCACGCGTCGCTTAGACGAGTAACGGTCGCGCACGATCTGGGGCGCGCGTAGTGGGGGGTCCCACCACGCCCGGTAACTGCTCCTTGAAGAGACATAAAGCCTGGGCGTCGGAGCAGGGAGCCGTTACTGTTTCCATTCCTTCTCGCAGAAGCCTCCGCCATTCTCAAGCTCTCTGCTCCCGCTCTCTAGCGTTCTCTCCTCCTTTCGCCTCCAGCGACCCACCGAACTCCGGCGATGAGTCTCGCCAAGAATAAGGGCAAGGCTGCCGCGGGATCCTCTTTCCAGGCGGCGCCTGCCAAGGTCGCGCACGGCGCTGCGCTGCTCGGGGTGCGCGTCAATGAGAAGGCGCTCTCCAAGGTCCGCTATCTGGTGGCGGACCGGACCAATGAGCACGGCGATACAGCGCTCAAGCCGGCGGCGCACGGGAAACGCCCGCGAGGGTTTTTCCCGTTCTTCCAGCACTGCGTCTCTGTCGGGCTGGTGCCGCCATTCTCTCCATTCCTGGAGGCGGTGCTGGCCTTCTACCAGATTCAGCTGCTGCATCTCCACCCCTACTCCGTCCTCATCCTCACCGTGTTCGCCTACCTCTGCGAGGCGTACATGGGCCTGGAGCCCACGGTGGGGCTCTTCCGGTGCTTCTACGCGCTCCGGAACACGGCGAAGAACGAGCGCTTAGGGTGCGTCTCGTAACGCATCGTGGACGACATGGGAAGCGTCTACATCCCCATGTCGTGGAACGACGGCAAGGCCGTCACTTCATTGACGAAGAAGGTGGACGACTTCCGCCAGCGGTGGTTCTTCGTCGGGGTGGAGCAGCCCTGCGCCTTCCTCGAGGTCCCTGACGCGCCGCCCGTGAAGAACTCTCACTGGGGCAAGGTGCCCTTCGACGGCGCGCGGAACACAAGTTTGATGGGCCGCCTGAGCTTCCTTCGCGAGGAGGGCCTCACGGGGCAAATCATCGTAGCGGACTTCGTGACGCGCATCGCTCCCCTCCAGGCGCACTCGGTGCCCATGTGGATGTACTCGGGCCCTCACGACAAGATGCAGTTCCACTGTGAGGACAACGACAAGGACGCAGTCGACAACGTCCTGTATGCGCTCTTCATCAACCCGGTGGTGCCTGCCATGGACCAGCTCCCCATCACGCTCCGGCCGCTCTACCAGTACAACATGACCGACCGCATGGCCATCTTGGAGGGGATGCCCCTGTTTACCCCGGCTGGCCAGGCGGGGAAGGAGGTGCCTGTGCCGGTGGTGCAGGAAGCGGAGGGAGCAGACTCTCCCTCAGCCTCGGGAGCTGGGCGAGGCGAGGAGGAGGCCACGGTAGGGGAGGTGTCCTCTTCGAGGCCCGGGCCCTTCACTGACGAGATTTGCGACATCTCGTTAGGTGACGAAGATGCCTTCGTGGTGGCGCCCTCGCGTCACGTGGAGGAGGAAGATGAGGAGGAGGAGGCCTCCGATGAGGAGGCCACGTCGGGGCGGCGCGAGCCCCGCACCAAGGCGGCCGTGGACCGGTCCCGGGCGACGCCTTCCGATGTCCCCTCCAAGAGGAAAGCCGAGGCGCCTCCGGAGGGATCTGGCGCCAAGGCCAAGCCCTCCTGGCGCTCGCCAGGCTTGGCGTGGGTTGACACTGGCGCCCAGCCGTCCGGGTATGTGTTTCTAACATTTGGTTGCTAGATTCTTGCTCTTTTCCTCTTTATCCTCTCTTGAAGATGTTTTCTTGGCGCTGAAGAGGCCACGAGACCTGTGGAGGCTCCACAGGCCCAACTGAGGAGGTGCCTCAAGGGGAGGCGCCTGCGCCTCGAGCGGAGGCTGCAGCGCCTCAGGCGGAGGAGGCCGCGCCTCGCCCGGAGGCCTCTACGCCGCCTCCTGAGCCAATGGTGGTGGATGCTCCGGAGGAGAGGGTCGCTACCCCTCCTCGCGCTCCTACTCCGCCTCGCGCGATCGCGCCACCGCGCGAGCCAACTCCAGCCCGCGCGGTTACTCCGCCGCGTGCGCCCACGCCTCCCGCGCAACCAGATGCAGAGGCGGGCCATGAGCCACAAGGCGCTGACGAATCTACCGGGGGAGCTCCTCTGACGGGGTGTAAACCCGGTAAATCCCTCGGTTAGGCACCTTGGGTTTCGTATAGAGAGAGAAGTATGGCGGCTGGTGGTTCCGGGCGGCTGACAAGTAAGGATTTACCCAGGTTCGACCCCTCATTGTGAGGTAAAGACCTACTCCTGCTTGTCTGATCTTGTATTGATGATGATTACCTGGTGGCCTTGATGGCGATTGAGATGGCTAGGGCTAGATGTGCCGCTGCCTATTGTCTATTGTGGTATCGACTGTCCTTTTGTCTACCCCTCCCTGTCTTTATATATGGAGCCAGGGGGGTTTTACATGAGAGTCCTAATAGACTACGAATAGGAGTCCTTGTCTTGTCCTTCAAGTTATTTCCTTATCAGCTTCTTGGTCTTCATTGGGCCACCGGTGGGCCTCCTCTTCATTATACGTCATGGTGGGGGTACCCGTAAGGTATACCCACGTCATCCTCCATCTCCGCCTCATCCCGCTGCAGGGGGCGAGCGCCAGGCTAGTGCGGGCGGCGAGGATGTTTCCAGCGCAGCCGGGGACGGAGTGCAGCCCAGCCCCCAAGCGCACTCCGGGGCCAGGTTCTCAGGCCTCGACGCCGGGGCTGGGCCCTTCGCAAGCCGAGACCTGGTCCTCAGCGGCTGGGACTGCAGCGCTGGGCACCGCGAGGTCGCCTTCCGCCTAGTGAGGGACTCCCTAGAGGGCTTGGAGGCGCACCTCGCCCTCGAGGAAGTGCAGATCGCCCAGCAGCGCGAAGAGCTTGCAGGGGCGTGGGCGTCCTTCCACGCGGCGGTCGAGGCTTGTCGCCAGGAGGACGTGGCGCTGCAGGCCGCACGTGAGGAGGCCACCCGCTTCGCCAAGGAGGTCCGCGAGGGGGCTATCCGCGACGCCTCCGAACTCCTTGCGCCCCTACAGGAAGAGCGTGACGCCGCTGCCGAGCTCCTGGCCGCGGCGACGGCCGAGCGCGAAGCTATGGAGGGCTCGCTGGCGCAAAAACGCCGCGACCGCGAGCTGGGCTAGCTGGAGACCCAGCTGCTCTCTGCCCACCAAGCCGCGCAGGAACACCTGGAGGAGGACCGCTAGGGCCTTGCTGAGCGCGAGCGGCAGCTGGCCCTCAAGGAGAAGGAAGTGCGGCTGCGCGATGAGCAACGGCTTCATGCGGAGAGCGAGCTCGCCATTCAGCGCGAAGAGCTCGAGGCGCGCGAAGGGGACCTGGCCCAGGCGCTCCAAAAATATGACGAGAACGTCGCCGCCCAGAAGCGCGCCCTGGAGCGCTTCGAGCAGCGGTACATCGAGAAGAAGAAAGAGGCGGACGACGCCCTCCTGGAGCGCGAGAAGCAATACAGGCTGGCCAAAGCCCATGTGTTCCACGACTCGGCCAAGAAGCAGGAGGACCGCTTCAAGGCCAAGCATGCTGCTGATGCCCGGCGGATCGCGGAGCTCGAGAAGGCCAACTCCAAGCTCGAGGCCCACCACCAACGCGCCAAGAATGCTCAACTAAGGCCGGCAATTCCGCCCATGGGCACGTCCGCCCACGGGCACCCGACCCTAATGGGCAGGGTATGGGTTGCTATGTTCGCCCACGGGTCTCGCCCGTGGGCGACCCGATTAGTCATGGGTAGGGTATGGGCAGACATGTGTACCCATGGGCGACCCGATGGGCAACCCGATTAGCTGACATGTGCGGTCTCATAGTAAGACATGACCAGAGCCCATGTAATTTTCAGTCTATCCCAACAGTCCAAATCCAACATGCACTGCACTAATCCACTAAACCTAGGTGTGAGCGTGTCCCTCCCCAGTGTCTCCCCGTCTCCGCCGCAATCCTCTCCCATAGTCTCTCTCTGCTCAGTGCTCAAGCCTCACGGTGCTCTCCCATAGTCTCTCTCTCCAACATGCACTGCACTAAGCCATTATGATTTTATTGATATACTAATGCAGTTTGACACATAAAATATGCCATTTAGAATTGACATGAGGAGATGTCGTATGCAGACCCGACGGGCGACCCGATGGGTCGGGTGACCCGACGGGCATGGGCATGAAATCTGACCCATGGGCAGGGTCGTGGGCAGAGAAGCTTGCCCATTTGTTAAATGGGCATGGGTCTAGAAGAGGTCGACCCGACCAAACCCGATTGCCAGCCTTATGCTCAACGCCTGGTGGAGGACGGCCGTAGGGCAGCCATCCAGGACCTCAACGCCCTCGTCAATATTGTGGAGGAGCAGGCGGCGAGGACTCGCGGTGGAGCAGGCGGGAGAGGCTGCCCACACAGCGCAGGCGGCTCGCGTGCTCACGAAGCAGCGGGAGCGCATGTTCCAGGCGCTGGTGGCCAGGGGCAACGAGCTCGCAGCCCAGCTGGGCGCGGAGGTGCAGCACGTCGAGGTCCGAGACCGCGGTGATGCAGCCATGTACCTAGTCTACTTCGACCAGCTCTTCACGGCGCTCGAGCGCCCCGTCGCTGATCTCCGCGAGGTGATCGAGGTCGAGAGCCGCCAGCTTCTGGGCGTGGTTGTGGACTGCCTCTTCACCAGCCTCCGGCTCCTCACGCCAGGATTCGATCTCTCCACTGTGACCGAGGCTCGTCAGGGCGAGGACGTGCGGCGAGTTTCCAGCTCCCTCTGCGAGCAGGTCGATGCCTTCTGCAACCGCTTCAAGCGCGCGGAGGTCACTGAAGAGGAGAGCGAGGAGAATGCCGCCTCTGCCGAGGCGGAGGAGGGTGCTGTGGAGGACGTGCAGGGCGGTGCTGATTCTGCCTGAGCTTTGGTGATTGCGCCTGCGTGCGCTTTTATCTGCAACAATTTCATGCTTAGACACTATGCACTTTAGGCATATAATATATTCTCGTTTGCAATTTGCTTTTAGCTTGTCTGCCCCTCGAGAGGTCCCTTTTGTCTGATTTTCATGTCTATTGGTTCTCTGCGTCGTTAGGACCCGTCTCTTCGTGCCATGACTCCGCCACTGCGGTATGCTAGAGCAATGACTCAGCAAGGCTGGGGGGAGTTTAAGCCTAGGAGAGGTAAGAGCCCTGAGTGGCGATGCTCAGGTGCCCCCCTTAGACGTACGAGTAGTCCATGAAGTTCAAGGGAAAACGAAATCGCTCGAGGGACAAATGTGCGCTTGCGGAGCAAAAAGGCTCTCGAGGCATGGGTGCGAGACTTAGCTTCTCGAGGCTTTAGCCCTGTAGAGGTTTTTGCCTGGCGAGGAGGTCCTCTCTAGGGTTTTTCCCTGCTGCCTCCTCAGGCTTGTAGGGTCGTTTCTTCCCTGTGAATGTTAAGAGGGGTGAACCCAAACGCTTGTACACGGTGCTGGGGACTCGTGCGCGCTTATAGGTCCCCTCAGGCGTTCCTCGCGAGGAGAGTAAGTACCAAGGTCCTTTGTAGAGATGGCGTGTTTGTGGAAGCTTGCCCTCCAGCCAGAGCTCGGATCCTTGGGTTTTGCAGTGCTGCTGGTGTGTCATTTGAGGCACTGGCACTGTACTCTGCCCCCGCTCGTGAGGTGCGCATGTGGAGAGATATAAGCGCATATTTCAATAAAGTAATGCGAACATAATACTCACCACCAAATTTTACATAGCGGCGCCTTAGCGCAAAGTTCACTTAGGAACGAAATTGTCTCATTATGCTTGGAGTTGCCAAGTTAATGTTTTGACCATGTCGAGGCATGGGGACCACCCATTAGTGGCAGAGACTCTCTACGGCCTAAGGTGGCTCGTTACATGGAGAGCTTGGAGGGTTGACCCTCGAGAGAAGCCTTTGGAGCTTGGAGGTTTAAGCCGTTAGCTTTTAACCTCTAGAGACAGAAAAATGCTTGGAGGTTGAGCCGTAGGCTGCCTCTTCCGCCAGATGTCTTGACGTGACAATGATCACGGGCGTGACAATGATCACGGGTAGAACTTGCGCAGGTGCATGATGTTCCACGGGTTCTTGACGGGGATGTCGTCTTGAGTTTCGAGGCGAGCCACGCCAGGCCTGGCGATGTGGGTGACCCTGTAGGGGCCTCCCCCACATAGGTGACAACTTGTGGAGGCCTTCCCTGGAGAGGATTCGCCTGAGGACGAGATCGCCTGCCTCCAGTGTGCGTGAGCGCACGTTGCGGCGTGGTAGCGTCACAGGTCCTGCTGGTATTTTGCCGCCCGGAGGGCGGCACGGCGGCGTAGTCCCTCTAGAAGCAGCAGGTCGTCGTTGTGGAGATCTTCTTGCTCGTCCTCGTTAAAGGCAAGGACCCGTGGGGATCCATGCTTTATTTCAGTGGGGAGTACTGCTTCGGATCCGTAGACGAGGGCGAAGGTGTTTCTCCCGTAGGCTTGGGTGGCGTTGTGTGGATGGACCAGAGCACCGAAGGGAGCTCGCAGATCCAGCCCTTGCCGTGGCCTTTGAGGACGTCGAAGGTCCTGGTCTTTAGGCCCTTGAGGACTTCTGCATTTGCTCGCTCAGCCGTTGCTCTGTGGATGAGCGACCGAGGCAAAGCAGAGTTTGATGCCCATTTTCTCATAGTAAGCCCTAAAGATGCCACTGGTGAATTGCGAGCCATTGTCGGTGATGATGCGATTAGGCACTCTGAAGCGGCAGACCAGGCCTCTGATAAATTTCACCGCCGCGCCTTCTGGAATTGTGCGCGTAGCCTCCACCTCGGGCCACTTGGTGAACTTGTCGATGGCCACGAAGAGGTAGCGATAGCCCCTTGCGCTGTTGGGAATGGTCCCAAGATGTCGAGCCCCCATACCGCGAACGGCCAGGAGAGCGGAATGGTCTGAAGTCCCAACGCGGGCTAATGGATTTGCTTGGCGTGGAATTGGCAAGCTTCGCATGCTTGGACGATGTCAACTGCATCCTGAAGTGCTTGAGGCCACTTTGCCTGCGAGGGTGCGGGCGCACGAGTGGTGGCCGCACTCCCCGCTGTGCATGTCCTTGATCAGCATTTTGCCTTCTGAAGTAGGAACGCACTTGAGCGCAATGCCATTTGGACGCTTGCGGTAGAGATTTCCTTCGAGGATGTGGTGGGATTTTGCCTGGCGGGCGATTCGCTCCGCTTCAACATCTTCCTCGGGAAGGATCCCTTTGGCGAGTTTCTTGATGCGCCGCTGTGAGCAACAAACGCTCCCTTGTGTGTGGGGGGGTGGGCGCAATCGGGAGCCCCAGTTGCAGGTGGTGGCGGGAGCGCTTCGTCTGTGATTGCGGGCATGACCTCTTGAGTCTGTTTTATAGATGCTTTGACGAGTCTTTCTTCAAAGACGCCTGGCAGCTGAGCTTGCCTCCTTAATGAGTGCTTGGCGATGTCATCGGCCTCTTGATTTTCCTTACTTCGAAAGTGCTTCTCAAGCCTGCGGACCTCTTCAAGGTATGCGGCCGTGTGGTCGTCCTTAGGCTTGTAGCTCTTGTTGGAGAAGTTGACGAGCAGCTAGGAGTCGCCCTTGATGAGTAGGTGCTTGATGCCTAGGGCGATGGCGACACGTAGGACGGCGAGCAGGCCCTCGTACTCAGCAATGTTATTGGAGATCTTGTCGATTCCGAAGCACAACTGGACCGCGTAATAGAGCTTGTCGCCCTTTGGCGAGATCAGGACAACGCCGACCCCGCCATGGCGGCAAGCGAAAGCTCCATCGAACTTCATGGTCCAGTGGCTAGGCATTTTGTCTCCCGAGGGCTCTGGTTCTTCTCCTAGAGGCTCTTCAGGGGTTGGATCAGTCCATTCGGCGACAAAGTCTGCTAGAACTCTTCCTTTGATTACCTTTGTGGTATCGAAGCGCAAGTTGAATGGCTGTAGCTCTATGTTCCATCCCGTGACACGATCTGTAGCGTTAGGGTTGCGCGGGATTTGCTCTAGAGGGAATGAGGTGACCACCATGATGGGGTGCCCCTGGAAGTAGTGTCGCAGTTTTCTTGAGGCGATGAGGAGCGCAATGAGGAGCTTCTTCTGCATTGTGTACCGCTCGCGAGCATCCCGTAGTACTGTACTGACGAATTAGACAGGATTTCGACAAGGGTTGTCAGTTTAGGCGCAACCCTGTCTACCTGGGGAGACTCTACAGGGCCCTCGAGGAGGCTGAGCTGTGGAGGCTCTTTAGGGCCTTCAAGGTGGTTGGCATGTGGAGGCTCTTCAGGTTCCTTGCGAGATCAGCCTGTGGAGGCTGCTTTGAGGCGGGCTCCGCTTGTGGCTCTAGGCCTGGCGTTGGGTCGGTGGGGCCTGCTCCTTAGTCGAGCTCTTCGTCAGGCGGTTTGGCTTTGTAGTGGTTGCACTCTTCTTGTGGAGGACTGACTCTTCCCTTTCTACCACCAGGACGGCACTGGCGGTTTTTGGAGTGGGTGATAGATACAGATTCAGGTGCTCTCCTATCCTTGGGGCAAACATGACTGGTGGGCTGGCCAGGTACTTCTGTAAGTCCTCAAAGGATTTTTCCGCTTCAGGAGTCCACTTGAAGGTGTTGGTCTCTTCATGATCTTGAAGAATGGCAGAGTTCTCTCGCCAAACTTGGAGATGAATCGACCCAAGCTGGCCATGCAGCCTGCTAGACGTTGCATATCCTTGAGCCGGCGTGGAGGTTGCATTTCCTCTATGGCCTTGATCTTGTTAGGGTTTGCCTCTATGCCCCGGTGGGACACGAGGAAACCAAGCAATTTGCCTGAAGGCACTCCGAAGACGCACTTGGCGGGGTTGAGCTTGATGTTCACCTTGCGCAGTCTGGTATAGGTCTCTTCAAGGTCCCTGAGGAGAGTATCTCCCTCTCGAGACTTGACGACGATGTCATCGACGTAAGCTTCGGCAATTCTGCCCATTTGCTCGCCAAGTGCTCGTCATGAGCCTATGGAAGGTGGCGCTAGCGTTTTTCAGGCCGAAGGGCATGCAGACATAGCAATATACACCACAAGGGTGAGCAATGCTGTCTTCTCCTCGTCTTCCTTAGCCATTTTGATCTGGTGATAACCAGAGAAGGCATCTAGGAAGCAGAGAAGGTTGCAACCTGCCATGGAGTGCACGATCTGGTCGATTCTTGGCATGGGATAAGGGTCCTTGGGGCAGGCCTTGTTGACATCAGTGTAGTCGATGCAGAGGCGGCCTCCTCCGGCGGGTTTTGGGACGACCACGCCGTTGGAGAGCCAAGTGGGGTGCGCGACTTCGCGGACGACATTTGCCACATTTAGCTTGTCGACCTCTTTGACGATGAATGCTTGCTTCTCGGGGGCTTGCTTTCTTGCTTTTTTCTTGACGGGGCGTGCGTTTGGACACACGGCTAGGTGGTGCTCGATCACCTCCCTCGGTACACCGGACATATCTGACGGAGTCCATGCGAACATGTCAGAGTTTGCCCGGAGGAAGGCGAAGAGCGCGCTTTCCTATTTGGGAGGCAGAGCGGCGCCAATTGTGACGCTAGCCCCCGAGCCTTCAGCCCCCGAGCTGCTGGAGCTTAGAGATACTTTCTTTGTGGCGGCTGGCTCCTAGGAGAACAACTGCTTCTTCTTCTTGGGTCTCTCGAGAGGCTCCATGTCCTCATCAGCAGGGAACTCCATGGCGGCTGTCTTGTAGGCTGTCTCGACAGCACGCGTAGCATCCACGACATGTCCGGGAATCTTGACCATGTTGTAGGCATGATGCGTGACGGCCATGAACTTCGCGAGGGCGGGGTAGCCGAGGATGGCGTTGTACGGCAAACCGATGTGCGCAACGTCGAAGTCGATGTGCTCGGTGCGGTAGTTTTCCTCGCTGCCGAAGGTGACGGCAAGCCTGACCTGTCCTAGTGGCTCGATTGAGCTGCTGGTGACTCCCGTGAAGGGCCTTGAGGGCATTAGCCGCTCGTAGGGCACTTGAAGTGTTTCGAACGCCTCGATTGAGATGACATTCAGGCCTGCTCCACCATCGATGAGTGTCTTGCAGACGGCGATGTTGTCGATGGTGCGGCTGCAGACGACCGGGAGGGTTCCAACAGTCTTGGTGGACTTGGGGTTGTCCTGAGCGTCGAAGGTGATGGTGTACTGCGACCATTTGAGGGGCCTGGAGGTCTTGAGTCTGGGGAGGGCGGCGTTAAGCTCGCGAGCGAACTGTTTAAACTGATTGTTTGACTTGGGCGCCTGTGCCCCACCGAGGATGCAGGCGATGGCGCCCCTTGGAGCTTGGTAGCCCCCATCTTCCTCGTCAGGGAGGTTGCCGTTCTTCTCTGCAGCGTTGACCTGATTGCCTGATTGCTTCTACTAGCCGCCATTGCGCCAGCTTCCACGGTTGCCACGACCTCGGCCGCGGCTGGCGCTGCCTTCTGCTTGTTCGCGTCCCTTGCTCAGCCTCTTGAGGTCGAAGCAGGTCTCCGTAGAGTGGCCACGCCTGTTGTGTTAGATGCAGAATGGGCGATGGTCGTCCTTTCTCTCCCTAGGCTCGGGAGAGTCCCTGCGGGTGCCTTTGGCGTCAGGCTCTGCCGCGAGGACCGCGGTGGCCTTGCGCTTGGGCTCCTTCTTCTTCTTCTAGCTCCTGGACCCCTCAGCGTGGTCGTCCCCTCGCGAGGACATTTTGACGAAGAGGAGTCCCTCTTTAGCCTTGGCGCACTTGTCAGCCAAGTCGAACAGCTTCACCACAGAGGTGAGCTTGTCGTGGATACCCAATTTCTCGAGCATCCTGCTGTTCGTGACGCCCTCGCGGAAGGCGGCGATGACTTGGGTGTCAGGGATGTTCAGGATCTTGTTTTGCACTTGGCTGAAACGCTGGATGTACTTGCGGAGGGTTTCATCCTTCTTCTGCACCACAACACGTAGGTCGTTGTCGGTGAGCACGCGTTCGTATGTCCCCGTAAAGTTGGAGACGAACTGCTTGTAGAGCTCCTCCCAAGAGTTCACAGAATCCTCAGGGAGGTTCAAGAGCCACGACGGCGCAGAGTCGCGAAGCGCGTGGGAGAACCAGTTGACCATGACCTTGTCGTCTCCGCCTGCCGCCTGGATGGAGCTGGTGTAGAGCTGTAGGAACTCGATGGGGTTGCTGGAGCCGTCGTGGCGCAGGGAGCGGGTGAACGCCATGCAGCCTGTGGCGTACGTGGCGACCCTGTGCTGCAGCGCGCTGCGGTTCTGCTGGCCCGCCTGGCCGATTTCTTCCACGAGGCGGTTCTGGCGGTTGCGCTGGAGCTCCATCCCCACTCGTGCGTCTGGCACGGTGCGCTGCACGATCAGGCAGTCGTGAGAAGAGGACGCGTGGGAGGCAGCCCTCTGCGTCGCAGCCGGTGCAGGCCCTGGTGGAGGCGGAGGCGCGTCAGGCGCAGCCGTGCCCGCGAGGGAAGGGTGTACGACGGACTACGATGGAGCGGGGCGAGTCGTGGCGATGCCGACGAGGTGGTTGAGGCGCTCTAGCCACTGCTCGTGGGCCTCAGCGATAGGCTGATAGCGAAGAAGCTCTTGCGCCATGAGCAGGGCGGTGTGTGGCACGGGGTCCGTCCTCCCTGGGCCGGAGCTGCTTGGGCGCTACGTTGGGTGCGACGACTACGCGTCCTCCTGATGCTCGGAGTTGTGCTCGGGCTCCTCCACATGAGGGCCGGAGTTGGCGCACTCCTCACGGCAGGAACGTCCCTGCCGTCCGCGCGCGGCCGTTGCGCAGGGCGCGGCGCGAGCTCCTTCTGGCGTGCGTCTGTTGGCGCGGGCGGCGCGAGTAGCGCGGGTGTTCACCATAGCGCGGAGGCGGCTCGAAGGTCGTTGACGTGCCTCAATCCCCTACCTAGCGCGCCAAATGTTGGAGAGTGACTCCCACAGGACAGGGGTAGTCACACCTTGAAGAGAAAGTTCGGGAGAGGGATTGAACACGGAGGTCAAGTGACCCTCGAGAGGCACGACGACGGTGCTCGCCGGGCCTGGAGAAGAACATCCACGACAGAGACACCGGCCCATACCCAGGTTCACGGCCCTCAGGAGGAGGTAACACCGCTACTCCTGCTTGTCTGTATTGCACTGTAGAGGTTACAGTACAACTGAGCTTGCCGAGGGCTCTCTTGAGGCAGTTCGTGCTTGGAGAGGGACGCAATGGTCGTCTTCCTCCTCCAGCCGAAGGCTATCCTACTAGCTGGGCTAGGGTTTACAAGTGTTTAGCAAGCAATTGGCCGACCCCTCGCTACGGTGGAGCTCTCCATCCTTTTATAGGCTCCACGGGCGTCTTCCTTGCGCAGGCACCCAAGGTGGGCTCCCACACGGCAGTGGCGAGTAGGAGTTGGAGTCCACCGTTGCTCAATCCTCCATGGACGTGGTCTATCAGCGATAAAGTTGGGCGCGGTGGCCGACAGGCTGCAGACCGTGCAGAACGACTCGCAGGGGCTGAAGTGATCGTGGTGGAGCCCACGATGATGATCTTCTTGGAGCGTTGCGCCGTCCAACCGCTTTATCACCAGAGAGGAAAGTCCCAGCTTTCCTGGCGCAGGCGGCACAACTTTATTGACCCCTTTATCACCAGAATGGCAATAGGAGTGCTCGCGTCACTCTGCGGCGGCAGCAGAGGCCATGTGCGCCCTGCAACACTTCATTGGCCGCGAAGCTTCTCCACAGGGCCGAAGCGGCCTGCGGAGGAATTCCGCGGGTGGAGGCTCGGGAGAGTCTTTTGAAGCGCAGGTCCTCTTCAGGCCTTCGCTTCCTCTTCAGGTCCTCTTTAGGCCTTCGCTTCCTCTTCAGGCCCTCAAGAGGAGTTGCCTCTCGAGGGTCTCTCCAAGCGGTGGCTTGGTCCTTAGTCGTTTCGTCTGATTAGCCTGCGTGCGAGGCCTGGGGAGAGTGGGCTCTGCACACCCCAGTCCTTACTGGGCCGACATTAAGACGGCCACCTGTCCGCCATGTCTCGTCTCAGTCAGCACAAAACCACTTAGGATAGGGCTAAGTGGGTAAAGTTTATTCAAAAGGTCAGGGATTAAAGACAACCAATTTCAGTGTCAATTAGCAAAATGCCCGTGCGTTGCAATGGGGACAAATTTTAGTAGTTGGCAACGACTTATGAAGTTGACTCCTGAAAATATATTGGCTACACCAATGATTTTGTCCTCTTATATGTTCAACTATATACTTATGAAAAGAGAATAAAAAGTTGTCACTTACTTTTTAATCTTCTGCTTTACACATAAATATGAAATTATCACACGGTGCACAATTACTACATGTTGTAGTGTTGAAGTAGTCTTACAAAAAGGGGTCTCATTTTGTAAGTATATCTAATACTCCATACACACATCTACTTCAATGTACCAAGATATCTCGTTTTGCAACATCAAGCCAGGTTAACCTTTGTTTTGACCACCAGTGTTATTTTCTCAATCGTCATATGGATCTATTACATGTATTAAATTAAAAAACTTCACATAAAATGCCATCTCTTCTATCCAATATCCATGACTACAAGAAACCATTGCCCTCAAAATGTGCAGTAGATAACATACATGAAACATAAAAGTATACAAACATACCATCACAATAAGGACCTGCAGCATATCGACTTATGTAAGAATAGTTGATCATTCTTGTAGGCCACATTTGGGATTGTGTTTTCTTCTTGTGAAAACAGTCTCAGCAAAGAAACCATCTATACAATGGGACTGTAAAACTCAATGCTATACAATTTGCAAAAACAATTTGCTGGTATTGTTTTATACAGCAAGGCATATGCCACTGAATATGATAATTTCCATTCTATGATCGATACCATCAATTGTTTCTGATGGTGAAAGTTTTGCAGTAGCACTTTAAGTGTTGCCAGACTACACCAGCGTCGTTGCCCCAACTTACATACAGTCGAAGTGCAAAATACCTGGTCTGGCTCACGCATGATCGAGGCAGTTGAGTGATTGGGAAATACATAAACACCGGCGTCGAGTCACACGAGACAAACCGCCGCCAGGTCGAGATGCCGCGTTGCTGGCTCACGCATGATCGAGGCAGTTGAGTGATTGGGAAATACATAAACACCGGCGTCGAGTCACACGAGACAAACCGCCGCCAGGTCGAGATGCCGCGTTGCTGTTAGGTCGAGATGCCCTGCAGCAGGCTGCAGCTCCTTCTCCTGCATGGACGAATCGAGGAGCAGCGTCTGCTCTAACTATGAGGAACCTCAAATTATCTCTAATTTTGTACAGAAAACACCTTGGCTATTCTCTCTGAATACACTATGTGGTATGAAACAACTACTCTACATGGTAATACACTTGTATTGCTGCCACAGAAGTGCCAATAGAAATCTTCCTTTCAAAGTTAGTCTAGCCACATCTGAATCGGTGCTTTACATGACCCGTATTGCACCCAGATACACATTAACAATTTTTAAAGCTCATTTGGTCACAGATTCATACAAACTAATCATTTTTTTTTTATAGATGAAGAAATTAATGCTAGAAGATGGAAAGAATCAGTGCCTGCACAGTTTGAAACTGAGACAGTTTGGGGCTTTAAGTAGATTAGTTGGCAATATTGCATTCCGGTGTGCAAAACTTAAACTAATGCACATTTGTAAAGCAAATTAATTTACCTTGATATTGGCACACAATTCTCCATCTGCTTGCCCTGACTGCAAACAGAAAACCAGACTGCTAAATTCTCATGAAGATATATTTCAGGTAAAAAGACTCGTGAATAATTATCTTTGCAAAAACAGATAGAGAAGCTCGTAGATGCAGGTTCAAAGAGACGTACGGTTGTTGAGACACAGTAGTAAGTCCAGTTGTTTTCCACTTGTACGTACTTGGTATATACTGAACGATGTTAAGTGCTTGTGTGCCTCCTTTGGGCTCAAAGTAAATGGAGATGCCAAGTTTAGAAAAGGTTTGTATCCCTGCAAGTGCAAAAATAGAAAATTCACAAGTACTATGTAAATTTGAAATACAAATTGGAGAACGTAACAGAAAGCAAAGACATACAACGTAGTAGTAGTAAAACAAGGAAATTATTGAAGGCAGCAATGAATAGTGAACAGTACTCCATAGTATTGTATGTTACCTGTACCATAACAGCAGGTCACTGCTTTACACCTTCCAAGGGAGTAACACCTGGATCTGTCCCTCTCTAGATGCTTAGCACACGATTTATCCGTCCCTCTCTAGATGCTCAACACACCATTTATCGGCGTCCTTTCATAAATAGTGCACACTCTATTTCCTTTGTCAGTTATGAATAGATTGAGGGGAAAATTGTATACCACTTACAAATGAAATTTTTGAAAATAGAAAGTAAATGGTCCGGAGAATTGGATTATAATTGTGAACCTTGAGCATTATGTAAGTAGTGATTGATTCACGTTCTCGGTACTGAGAGTTGCAGCTAAACGCTTTGGATCAGCCTGAAAAGTGAATAAGAGTATGCCAAAGATAACAATGGCCGGACCACTTTGTACAACATACCGCGTCAGAGGATGGAGGGGCCCCGTGATGGAGCGAAGGTGCCTTCTATGGTGCATGTGTTACTTGTTTGAGGTTTACTCTCATTGAGATAGGATGTCACTAGGAGAGTTGGTGCAATTTTCGTTGGTTTATTTCTCACACACAATGTCATGCCAACCTGAGGGGTTGGGGTTAAATACTTATAGGCTGCTAGCCAGCCATGAATATGCTAGTCTAAAGCAGTCAAGACTGTTATAACAACCAGTCCTTGATGCTATCCTAACTGACTGTCCTAGATGCTATCTTTAACTGCCAGTCCTTGACACAAGGACCATGTGTGCTGTCTGTAGTCCTACAGACCAAAGACCAAACCCCACAAGACTATATTACAGAGACTTATCCATCAGCATGGCCTTCTGCGCTGCGCAGGAGTCTTTCCCGGTGGCGGCGCTGTGCTCGCATGATGGACGGAAGGTCGGCTAGAATGGCGTCCGTCTCCAGCTCACGCTCGCTGAACTTCTTCTCCGCCATGACCACGCGTACGCTCATAGCTGCCATGGATCTTGACCAGCGATGTGCAAAGAAACAGAGGACCACAAGCGGCGGCGATGGAGGGAGCCAGGGAGGGAAGAGCTTGGGAGCGAGGCAACTGATCTGTGGCAATCAAGGGCGGGACTGGGACGTAGGATCGCAAGGCGGCGGAGGAGGTGAGGCGGAGGAGGTGAGGAGGTGAGGATGTGTGCCTAGGTGCCAGGAAGTAATGGCATAATATGCCACACTGATGGCCTGGTCAAGTGTATTCCAATGGTAGCCAAGATTGTTCTTCTCTGTGAAAAAGGAGAACACTGTTCTAGGTCACCAGGGGCTAGACAGAAGTGACTATCTTGACGTACTAATATCTGCACCTACCTCAGCATACTCAAGGTTAACATAAACGTATTGATGTTATATTGTTAGAAATATTTGTTTGCACAACTGGTCTCTGCAGTGACATTGTCTCCCTGTATTGCGGCCACCTCTTACCTTGTAGAACCACACAGTTGTCAGCATTAAACCTAGAGATACATCCATGGCATATCACCATTTCAAGAGGGATTCCCAGGAGGTCACCCATCCGAGTACTACTCTCGCCCAAATGAATTTCCTACACATGGGCGTATTTTTTTTGTAAAAAATGGCCTTTCCGTGGAACTAATAACGTGTTTGGCTGTTTGGCAAAACCATTTTCAAATCTGGCCTGTTGAGGTCGGCGCTGACCTTGTTTAGTTCTGCGCCATTCTCTTTGGCGCTGGCATGTACAAGGTCGGCGCCATCCTCTTTGGCGCCGACCTCAAGAGGCCAGATTTGAAAATAGTTTTGTAGAACGGCCATACACTTCATTAGTTTCGCTAAGAGGCCATTTTTAACAAAAAATAGCCCATGGGACTGGCTAGTTTTTACGTTGGCTCGCCAAGCCTATCACAACACTGCGGCTATGCCTAGAAGACGTAGGCGGAGTTATCCATGGAATATCATAGTTCTTATTTCTTTATTTGAAGTACAATGACAACCGTAATGCACAGTAATAGGTAAACCAATACAGTTTTTTTTACCCGCTCTGTTTCGAAGAAATAGTTACAAAATTGGACAGTGCACTTACTAAATGAATGTTACTAAATGAATGTTATAGAGGATGAGTCGCAAAAAACACCTAGCAGATCCTCTAAACCCCCCCATTCTCTATAAAAAAACTGCCAATGTAGATGACGACTTACAAAAAACATTCAAGCAGATCCTTTATATGTTCCTGTATCCCCATACTTTTAGAGGATCCTCTAAAAACAGCACCGTCCTCCTGTAAATAACTAAATATAGAGGCAAACAGCCTCATATAAGGAACCTACATCCACGAAATTGACAGGCCGGGTAGCGTGGTAGGGCCATTACAATTCTGCAGCAGCGGGGGAGCTGCGGCGGGCCGGTAAGGGGAGGCACTGTGGCCTCATCTCCTGACCTAGATGCGCGGCCTGGAAGCCGTCCTCAGGAGGGCCCAGGCGTAGAAGCAGTGACGGGGTTGACCAGGAAGGAAAGCCCTCGCAGAAGGCGCTGGCTGGTGGTGACCGATTTGGTGGTGAGGAGGCTCACGCTACTGCCTGGCGGTGCTAGTTGGCTCCGGGCTGGCGTTGGAAGGTAGGCGCTTGCATTGAGGAAAGACGGTGGGGAGAGGATAAAGATGGAAGAATAACAAGAAAGAAAAAAGAATCGTGGGTCTTGCATGTATGGGAACATATCCAGGCTACAGTTTACTGGGTCTGACTTTGAGCAAGAGCTCTCAGCCTCTAAATTTTGTACAGGACCCTCTAAAGCCATTTCAGAGGATCTGCTAGAGTTGCTCTAACTTCTCTTACAGTGTAAAGCAAGGTTATTGGCGCACATATTGTAACAACTCTGCTCTTGATTCCTCAGTGGACTTCATGAAACCACTATTCTAAGATAGTTGACCAATATGCTAGACGAAGGGATTTTATTGTTAAGACTTTTCTTGAGAAAGTGTGGCATCTATTCGAGCTGATTCCATTAATGTCTGTTCATACTGATGGAGTTGTTTTTATAGATTATTAACATGCTCAGCCTATGTAACATTACTAAAGGCATTCTTTTGTTTGTGGGACCCCAGATGGCAACCATAGATCTGTCTGTCACTTGGGATCGACTTTGCTCTCTGCAAGTATTTTCTGTAGTAATATAAAACCAGCTTTATGTTCGGCATGCCCTTTTAAGATACTACATGTTTTACACTACACCGTCATCATATTGGTACTCTTTTTGCAGTCTGCCTCAGAGGGGAGGCCCGAGAGGGCCATTTCATGGTAATGGTCGTCCTGGAGCCAGCAGACAGGGTGGTGGTGGTGGCCAAAGAGGAATTTCTCAAGGCAACGGTCGTCCTGGAAACACTCTCGAGGATGGTGGTGGACGGGTACAAGAGAGAGCCAGAGGGCATGATCGCAACCGTGTGCAGGCGTCTGCTGCGGATCTTGATGCTGAACTGGAGCAGTATCATGTTGCAGCAGTGAAGCAGAAATGAGTCTCTGATGTTACATATATATTGGTGGGATGGTGCTGAAACAGCGTCACCCTGTTGGTACTTTTTGCTGTTAGTCTTCAGGTACCATGTTTTCAGTTTCTGTGTTTTTCATATCCCTACTCCTAGTGCTGGATATGTCCTGTATAACCTAATTTTGAAACTTGGTGTTCTTTCAGTGTTGAACGTTCGTTCTCTTCTGTTTGCAGTGTCTGAAAACCGTTGTTGTCAACTCTCAGTTATACGGTGAATAGTTATGTCAATTTCGGTAGTTGTGTCTCGGAGAAAAATATGTCCAATCATCAAGTTAATAGTACTGCTCGCCAAATATTGTTGTGCGTTAAGGCCACAGTTTTCCCACTCCATCTCAACTAAGCATTATACCAGATAAACGCCACAACGTGCTGGCGATTTAGTGATGCCAAGGGAGGCACATCTTTATGATGATAATCCGACCGGTTGGTAGCTGCAATCATGCTTAAGATACAGCATTTTTGCAACATCCTTAAGAGTTTCGTACAGATTTGATCACTAATTTCCGAGCAAGCCGATCAGAATTGAGGGTCTCATTTCTGGCAACGTTTTGAGCTATTTCCTGGATATTAGCTCAAACTTTCAGCATGAGCACCATGTTCTGACTCTCCATCTTCCACTCTGACATGTCGACTTTCTGCACTTGGAGGACAAGGTCACGGTGAGGTATGCCACGAAGGGTTGGGATGTCATATGGCTGGGTGATGTTACTATGAGAACAAGGACATTGTCCAAAAACTTGATGTTATATGGCTGGGTGATGTTACTCTGAGAACAAGGACAATATCGACAAACTTGTGTTTCAGCAGTGTATCCTTGGAATGTTGGGCATCCTTGACACTGGGAAGTTCTCACGCATGTCATGACTTGTTTTATTCGGCCACTACGATCACTCTGTGAGATGGATACCTCCCATGTTTTGGCATGGACCTTGGCTTGATGGGTGCACACTAATAGTATTGCCCCAGCCATATTTCTTCTTTCCAAGCGCACAAACAGAAACATACATCAATCCTTGCTCAATAGATCGGAAACAAAAATTATTTTCATAGATAAAGGTAATATATTAATATTGCGAAGATACCAATGTACACAGGCTTCACAATAATGTATTGCATGAAGGATGCACACATTCCAAATAAAATAAGAAACTAATAAACAACCATACTACATAGTTTCAGTCCTTTCAGCAACAATACAACCACCAACAAGACAACGTCTGGTATCCAAATTCTTCAAAAGGGACACCTCTAAAAAGAAAACAGTGCACTATGGTTGCAATTTATGTCTTAGGAGAGGTTCCCTACCGGTAGACCTGAGGTGGAGGCGCTGAGCCCTTGGGAGTACAAACCGATAGATCACAATGCAGTTGATCTGCCACGGTTGGCATTATGTGGACACAAAGAGAGGTAACCATACAATTTCTATTTTAGTTTGCTTCCATTTTGCAGAGACGGTTCAGGGGTGATTGATCACGCCCCAAAATCGGTACTATGTAGATTTAAGCGATCTCGCCAAAATCCGCATAATAAAGATTTTAGGTCGCCCACCAGACAAAATGCGTATTATGTGGGTGGACCTGTGATAACATTACAACAGTTCCGATATATCCACAACAACAACAGAAGATATAATATACAACAACGACTCGAACGAGTCAAGATACAAATGATACAACACAAAGATACAAATGACACCGGAAGCAAAGTAGTATCCGACTACGGATAAGATGTGAATTGGACTAAGAGTCCTGAAGATAACCGATGGCGCCATATCCCTGCCCAGCCCAAGCCGAAGGGATTCCCAAGCTAGCGTCGTCAGACTTCAAACCTGTTAACTGCACATGAATACAACCCATATAAATGGGTCAATAGTATCGGTAATGATAGCAAGGGAAGCATTAAGGACAGTTCTAACGAATGCGTAATATGCATTCCGAACAGGTGAGCGCATCTCCTTAGGAAGGTTTAGCGGCAGCGTGCAAGCTCTAAACAACTATAAAGACACACTATAACTTTCGTCTAATTAGAAGGGGATAAGAACCAACTACTACTAACACCAAACATAACCCATTCTCAGATTAACCCCCTCAACCAAGTATGAGGAAGCAATTCGGGAAACTCACACATTGAATAGTTTTAGTTACCATTTATTGTGAAAATAATTCTATATTACTAGTCAAATTAATTAACATTAATTAGGTGCAAGTTGTCTAGATCTCATTAGTCGGCAACGCACCAAGTTATCCATAACCACGGACGCGGCTCATCGATAAGATTATACCCTGCAGGGGTGCACTACTATACCCATACTCGTTCGATCAACCCAATCAAAAACATTAGGGCCTCTCAACACTACTCGTTCCTTCACTACAACAAGTCCGAGTGCCACCCATATGAGTTGTTATCTGCATCAAGAGTCCGGCCGATATCTCAATTGCGGACTCATTAGTTTGCGTCCACGCGCTAGGCGGCTCAAACCACAGTAGGAACTGTCCGCTTCGCTCGCACCGCCCCTATATGACCCCATATATCACATAACCTCTCATCAATCATGCTCATCATTCACATGCATATGAGCAAATGGAAAGACCGAACTACTTGCGGCACAAGGACAAGCTGAAGATCCGTTCAAAGTCGGGGGGGGGGGGGGGGGGCTCCATAGGGCCTCCCACAAGTGGTTAGTGCGCTCAGACTTGGATTAGGGGAGCAAGATCTCAGTTCCTGAGCCGACACTTAGCAGAACAAAGCACCTCGCAAGGCCTTCTGCCGTTGCCTTATCATTTAGTTATAATACCCAACACAAGATAGCATTTTATTAAAATAGAACATTCTAACATTCTAAGCATGTGAAACATAAGACAGACAGACGACTCACACAACCAACTCTAAGCATGCGCTACGACTCGCAGGCCAACAAGTAAACAAACAACATTTAATAGGATGTGGAGGTGGGGGCTATATCATGGCTGCAAGGTAAACATGGAATAGGATCGAGACACAAGCAACGTATCACAAGACTAGCAATAGAGGCAAAAGGCATGCATAGGTGATCAAAGGGGAAACACTTGCCTGAAATCCCACATGGAAGAAGATCTTGTTGTTGCTCACACATCTCAACGTCTTATCCGCGAAGATGCAACAAACACTCAAAAGCGTAAAAGATGCATCTTAAAACTACGACAAAAGATCCAGCATGATCATGAGAATGACACATGGCATGGCAAGATGCAATACGATATGCACTTAATCCAAATTAAGCGGAACTAATCCCGACAATTAATATTTAGTTTCAAGTTATTTATCTATCCATCAATGTTAAATGTTCATTAACCTGGCAAGACATGGCATAGATGATGTAGTCAAATTAAATGGAATAGGGCATTTGAAAGTGCATGGTTGACCCCATATGTGGTTTTGGTAATTAATGACAATCCTTATGGACTAATGTTTACATTGAGATATTCTTATAGATATTGTCCATGGGAAAATATAGGAGTTCATGTGTTGGACTCTTGAAGATGACACGATGACCAATGCTCTACTCAAGGGTTTATATGAAGAATGGTCATGTGTAAAAGATGAAGTGCAAGCTCAATATGATCCATCTCGAAAGATATCATTTGATTTAAGCTTGCAAAGGAGACATGATGACGAAGCTTAGCGAGGCTCTCCCATAATGGAGTATGGGGGAGCATTTGGAGAAGTCTTCATCAAGCATGTGCTAGCATGCACAATCAAGAAAGGTGTTTGAACTTAAGAGAGTCAAGATCGACATCATCGGGTTCAAGTGGAATGCGCAAGGCAAAGGTATGATCTTGATAGGTTTTCTATTTTACCGGTCTCATGGTGTTAGTGGGAGACCGGGTTTTAGGATAGACGGTGTACTATCAAGAGGGGCTCTCAAGTGAGTAACTTGATCGCATCTTTGTGGAGAGCTCAAACCTTTGCATACTTGGCATTTCATCTTTCTTGGTTCTTAATTTTATTTTCTCCTTCTTGGGTTTTGGTGCTTGTCGTGATCTTCATAACAAGCCCAAGTTCTTCGAAAACAAATTTAATATGGAAAACGTGTTGCGTTTTGGTGTGGGAAATATTATCGGTTTATCTCCGAGGAGAGTTCCACACCCTCCTATGTGTGTCAACCTGACTCTATTTATGGTTCTTAATATTTTCTCTTTTAGTTGAAAATCTCTCATCGTTATCTTTCCAACAAAGTTGGTTTCATCTCGTTTGGATTTTTATTGCAAAAGATATGATTTTCCAAAGTTTATTTCTGCACGGGCCAGCCGCCAGGCCAGCCTAGGCTGGGCTCCTGGCTGGCCGGCGCAGCAGCCCCGCCAGCTCCCAGGCCGGCCGAGGCTGGCCTCCTGGCTGGCTGGCGCAGGAGCCCCGCCAGCTCCCAGGCCAGCCAAGGCTGACCCTTAGGTTGGTCCTTCTGCAGCTCGCGAAAACGCCCCGAACGGCCATATTCTCTAGTGGACTATTTAAAGGGCTTTCTTCCCCATTTGTTCGAACAACACTTAAGCAAGTTTTTGCTACCTCTCTCCTCCATTGTTGCTCTTCGGAAAGCTTGCTCTTCCTCTCAATCCCTCCCATGGTTCTTGCTAATATTTGAGCGAAAGTGAGAGGTCATCTTGATCTACGTTTTCACCAATCGATTTCTCCTCTAAGTGAGGGAAACCTTGTAGATCTTGATCTTGGAGTTCTTGGTGCATCTCCTCTTTGTTATTCCTCTCTTATTCCCCCATAAGCATTTGTTGCTTTGTTGGAATTTGAGAGTGAAGGATCTAAGCACTTGTGCTCTTGCCTTTTGCATTTGGTGCATCGCTGTGCTCTCCACGAGGATTCATGGAAGTTGAAAGTTTGTGAGCTTGTTACTCTTGGGTCCTTGTACCCTAGACGCCTTTGTGGTGGTTGGACCCTTGTGTGGTCACTTGAAGCCGTTCGGGAGCCCCCAATCCCATTGTGGGTTGTGCCCCAGATTGTTGTTGAAAGCCGTTCGGGAGCCCCCAATCCCATTGTGGGTTGTGCCCCGGATTGTTGTTGAAAGGCTCCGGATTCCGCCTCGAAGGATTTCGATAGTGGAAGGTGAACCAAGCCTTGGTGGTGCAGTTCATTGGAGAAGAAGGTGAAACCTTTGTGGATGTTAAACCGTTGTGTCGGTTCACACCTCTCCCACGAGACGTACTCCCTTAACAAGGAGGAACTCGGGAATACATCCTCGTCTCCATGTGCCTCGGTTATTTCTATACCCGAGCCTTTTACTTATGCATTTTACATTGTGATAGCCTTCGTGCTTGAAGTATTCTATAGCTATCACCTTGTTGTTTGTCTTGCTTAGCATAATTTGTTGGTACACATAGGTGAGCCTAGTTTATTTAGGTTGCCGACTTGTTAATTTAAACACCTAGTTTTATTCCTCAACTATCAAGACTAAACCGGAAAAGTTTTAAACTACCTATTCACCCCCCCTCTAGGCAACATCATTGTCCTTTCAATTGGTATCAGAGCTTGGGCTCTCTTGTTGGGCTTTACCGCCTAGAGAGTAAAAGATGTCGTTTCGAGAATTAGTGCACGATCCCACTTTCATATCCGATGGCACAAATTATGATGTTTGGAAAATTCGCATGATTAATCTCTTTAGAGCCATGGGTCCAAATTATATTAAGAGGATTGTAGATGTGAGTTTATCTCCTCCAAAGGATTCCAAGAATTATCTTTAGAGTATGAGATAAACTCTCATATCGAGACTCAAGTTACTAATGGTCTTATGTGTGCTTTGACCGATGTAGTTCTTGCTTCAATCATGCCTTTTCGAAATGCACATGAGCTTTGGACCAAGCTTCAAGATATATATGAAGTGTCCAAAATTATTGAGGATGATTGTTCTTCCTCCACCTCCGGCCGTGATGAGTTCACAACTTCTTCCACTTCACAACCATGTGATTTGTCACACGGTAATGATATGGTGAGTGGTGATAGAAATTGCATTGGTGATGGGGAACTTTCTATTGATTATACTTCTCCTCTCTCACATTGCAATGTTTTATCTTTGGACTTAAACTCTTCTAGCCTTCCAAATGTCATACATGTTAGAGTTGATGGTCCTTGCATATCAAGTAACAATTGTTTAACTAAATATAATGATTATATGCTCTCTATGTCTTGTTGTCATGAAAATAATGCTTCCATATCCTCTAGTACTTGCATGACTAACAATGAAGAGGAATCCCAACATTTGTTGGAACAAGACATGGACCTAAATGATGCTTCAAGTAATTCTTCATCCTCCTCACCCATTAATCATGTGTTCCTCATGGCTAAGGATTCCATGGTAACTTCTACCTCGAATCCCGAGATATGTGATGATGTGGTTGAGGATCCTCATGGAGAAGATTTTGACATTGAAACCTTAACCAAGAATGGTGAGATTGTTCTTTGTGCTCTTCCCAAAGGTAGTGAAGCTATCTCTTCTCTATGTGAAATTGTTTCTCATGGTATTAAATGTATAGAAATCATTGAGGAGTTGGATACTCAATTTGAGCAAAAATGTAAATTTGAGAGAGAAGATGCTATTGAAAAAGCATCCTTAGAGAATGCCCTTGATGAAGAGCAAGAGCTTCGAGTGTCTCTTAAGTAGAGACTTGAATCTCTTGATGAATCAAATGATCTTATCACTGCTAAAATCATTCAGGAAAGATATCATGCTATTGCAAAATATAAAGTGCTTAAAAAGGAAAAAGTTGAATTTGGTGTTGGCAATGCTAGACTAAATGAGGACATAGAGAAACTTGACAAAGCTCACAAGGCTTTAAAAAGTGAACACTCTCTCCTCATCAAGTCTCATGATCAACTATCTAATAATGGTAAGCTTGCCAAATTGTCTTCTTCCATTTCTAATGATAATGATGCTTATGCTACTAACTCAACTTCTTGTGAAGCATCTACCTTGAAGGAAAATGTTGAGCTAAGGGCCCAACTTGAATTGCTAACTAGCAAATATGGGAAATTGGAAGAAAGTCATGTAAAGCTCTGTAGCTCTAATGACGATCTTCTAGCATACCATGATAACCTAAAGTTAGCTCATGAGGCTATTATGTCAAAGATAATATCTTGTGAGCCTCATGTGGACAATGGCACAACTTCTTCTTTTAATGATATATTGTCTTGTGCTAGTCCTTGTGATTCATCCACTCACAATGTTGTTACATCTTGTGATGAATTACTTTCCATACCTTGTTGTTCTAACGATGAAGCTTCTACTTCCTCTAGTATGTGTGTTGATACTAACCATGTATAAGAACTAAAAGAGCTCAAGACCCAAGTCACTTCCTTGAAGAAAGACTTGGAAAAGCGTCATGTTGGGAAGTCCACACTTGACAATATGTTGAGTGTTCAAAGACTCCCCAATGACAAGAGTGGACTTGGATTCAACTCTAATAACAAGAACAAGTCCAAGAACATTAAGAAGAAAAAGGGCCAAGAATTAGTTAAAGATTCGGCCAAGATTGTTTGCTTCAAGTGTAAAGTTGAAGGGCACCATGTTAGATCTTGCCCTTTGAAGAAGAAGCGTCTTAGTGAGAAGCAACAAGGGAAGAAGCCTCAAGTTCAAACTCAAGTTCCACAAGTTGAAGAACGAGCTCTTCCCGAGAAGAATCAAGATACTCTCCTCAAGTCGGGATTCCAACTAAGAAGAGAGGAGGAAGTCAATGTTTCTACCTATGCCGTGAGAAGGGTCATCTTGCTTCTTCATGCACAAATGGTACCTTATCCAACCCCATTATAGTTGATGATGTTTATTATCTTCAAAAGGATAAGGTGGGCAATGTGTTTGCCAAATATGTTGGTACTCAAAGTGGTGTCAAGAAAAGAACCATTTGGTTTGCCAAACCTATTGTGACTAACCTCTTAGGACCCAACTTGGTTGGGAACCAAAAAGCTAAAACTTGATCAATAGGTGTTATTGGAGGGCATTGGAGCCTTGGCTACACTATGAAGAATTAAGTGATCTTCATCAATTATATTCTCTCAAGTCAAGTCATATGGATTATCTTGTTCTATCTCATATCCAATGTTCCTCCTTGCGGTAACTTTTATTTAAATCATATATACATTGAAAGTTGCTTGCACCCTTGCATGTGTTAGGTTTTGTACCTTGCTAGTGTTTGCTCTCTACTTACTTATCTTGAGAAATCAAGTATGTGTATTTTGGTTTGCACACCATCAACTTGTTTTGAGCCCTATTGCTTTTATTTGCTATCTTATCTTGTTGACTCTCTCTTTGAGAGATTATTGGACTACTCCATTTTGGGAGAGTGATATGCTTCGTGCACTTCAAAATTCTAAAATTGTGTGTACATGAGAAAAACCACTTAGTGTCGATATATCAATATTATCTATTCTCTGTCTGGTATGTCTTGCTCATGAGAAATTCAAATTCTATAATGTCCATTAATTTCTCTAGTTGGTTTTGTTTGCCTCTTGTTTTAAAATAAATGGATTATCACATTATGGGGGAGTAATAAGCTATGTGCATATTACAAGCCTAGAAAATGTGAACATGCGAGGTTTTGCGACCTAGAATTGATATCGCTAATTATCTTGTTCCTATGTGCCATGTTGCTCAAACAAGTTCCCATTTACTTAAATTCTTGTTGTGTCTCACTCTTTTGGATCTTGTTTGTGGATGATGTTCTTGGTATGGCTTTCCCTAAATATGTTCTCATGTATCTTTTTGGGAAGCCAATTGATTCAAGCTACTCCTTGGATTTGCTTTGAATTTTCGCATGATTTGTGAAGCTATCAAGAATATCTATCTATCTAAGCATGGCTTTTAATTCCTATCCTTTGCCTCATGCTTATGTTTTGCTAATATGATCTCAAATATATCCTTGCAATCCACCACCGAGAAATATCTCTATACATTACTTTTCTTGACAAGTGATAATCATATTTGGGGTAAATATATTAATCATATCCACTTTGGCTCTTGCTTTGTATTGCCTTATTTGATTGCCAAGGATTTGTTTTGATCTAACTCTTATTTGTCTTCCTTGTATCTTTTGGTCCTTTATTGCTCTACTTTAAATTTGTTTTGTGCTTTCTTGAGTTGGGAAAAGCAATGATCCAATTCTTGTGCATTGACATTCAAAAGTCATACTTTTTGATAATGCACTATTCTTTGGGAAGCTATCCTACTTTGAGTGAAACATCGTTCTTTAAATTGTTATTGCAATTTATTGTCATTTCTTGAATATGACTAGTGTTTGAATATATATATGGGGAGTGATGATCTCATTTACGTGCATTTTGTATTCAAATGCATGATCATAAATAATGCACACATCTTGGGGGAGCAATCCCTATATGCTTTTGAACATTACTTGTCTTCATTTGGTATTTGATCCCGATGACGTGTCTCTTTGGAAGACGGGCATTTTTCGTCCTGGTACTTTGTGCCATCATGAAAGTGTAGAGGGTTTGTTTTATTTCTTTATGATATTTTCATCATTTGGTATCTTACTTTCATTTGGTATCTTTTCGAAGTGGTATCTTCTATCACGTGTTGATATTGGTTTTTGATATAATTTGGACAATTTGTTTTCTTGTCACACTTGTGTGTGCTTTCTTATTTTAATTGGTGTTTTTGTCCAAAGTGTATCTCTGTTGGTTCTTGAAAGTCTTGTGCATGCATATTTACTATGTATATCTTTAGCATGCTTACTTTTGTTGATCCAATATATAGGATAAACTCCATCGAATCCTATACGGCTAAGATGTGCATGAAACTCAATTACACATTAATATGCACACATCTATGTGGAATTTGTCCTATGTATTGTAGTTGGTCTAACTACTTTGGACCCAATGAGTTTGGGTACCATGTTGTACTTGAATGTGTTTTATGTACATTGGAGATGCATTGAAAGCTTGTCTTATTTTCAAAGAAGGTTGTGTCACCATGTGTTCATTGGAGCCAAGTTTGAATGATTGTTAACTCTTATCTTCTACATCACCAATGCTATTTCGGTAACAAGTATCTACCTCGTGCATTCTAGCTTTCAACCTTGTGTAGGTTGTATCTTGGCATCAATCTCTTTTGTTGCAATTAATTTGGTTCTTGCAAAACGTCTTTATTGCAAATGTGAGTAAGCCGGGATGATTACATATAAGGGGACTATATATTCATTTCTATGATTCATCGATCCCAATTATGTCAATCTAGCACTTTCTACTTAAAGTCTCTCATATGCAACATTGATGTTCTTTCAAAATCATTTGCTTTTTGTGATACTTGTTATCTTACTCGGAGCATCCATTTGTTAACCTTTATCCCGTGTGGATAGTTTTTTATGCTATGATGAGTATGTGTTGGAAGTTCATTTAAATTCCGTTAAGATATAATCGGCTTTGTGCTAATTTTCTTAAGCAAAGATCTTTTTGGTATATTTATGACTTCCTCTTGGATATCATGTTCTTTACCCTTGTATCTATCTTGTGTGTACATGATTATTTGTAGACCCATATCTTAGTGATTTGTGTCTACTTATAAACTTATAGACATGAGAATAGTACATGTTTAATTGATATTCCAATTCTTTAGTTACCACCTCTTATTTCTTTTGACTCATTGGTGGTTTCTAAAAACCACAAGCATTAGTTTTCATGTGTTATGCTTGGTGCATTTTACTAAGCTTGTGGAGCTTTTTTTATATCTCTTTTGGTCTGTGGGTATGGGAAAGACATGATATGAAATATCTGCAACTCTTTTTGAAAGACTATGTTGATGCTTTGGCTCATCCTTGTATTAGTCTCCTAAAATGTCTTTGTACCTCACACCCATCTTTTCTTTTACCGCTCCTTGCTCTTGTTGCAAAACATTTTATTAGGTGAAAGTTGTTTTGCCTCTTTTATCATTTACATTCTCTTGCATGAGCTTGTGTTCAAATTTATCTAGGAGGGAGTGAGGATTCCATGTTATGCACACTATATTGAAATACAAATCCTATTTGTGCATGTACTTTGGGGAGTTCCCTCATGATATTTAGAACACTTTTCAGATCCTTTGATTGCTTTCTTCTTTCGTTGAAGTATCTTTTTATTTGATATTCTCTTGCAATATTTGGATCCTCTATATAGTTTGATCTCCCTCCATCTATTCGTCATTAGATATGTGCATTTGATTTCACTCATACTATGAGAAATGCACAAATTATGGGGGAGCTCTCACTATATTGGCCTTCTAAGTTTTTCTTCCCATTTCAGCAATCGATGCCTGTAGCGTACCTGCACTTAAAATAGGGCAATGTACCTGTGTATAGTGCAAATCCCTGGATCGATTCGTTTGCACACACAGTTTACGATGTAATATCACAACAAAGTATCAATTTTATTACATCGATGATCCGGACTTAGAAAATATTCTTTACAACTTGCATAGCATAAAGCAAGCACTGAAAGAGTAAACAGCGGAAATACAATAGCAGTGAGCCTCCATCATCTTCATGTTGCCACAGGCGAAAACATGTTGGTTGCAGACTCGAAACCTTTAAACGAACCTCACTCGTCATCTGATCAATCTGCAATAAGAAAAATATTGCAACAACGTGGGTCAGATTCCATTAAAAATGGAGTGTAGCAAGTTACACTATGGTGGACACTTAGAGGAAAATTCTAATAACCTATATGCTTATTTGGCTGGTGGAGTTCAAGGCTATTTTGCATAAAGCCAATTTTTCCTAACTCTTTGGAAAACACTTTTATTCTATTTGAGACATCCGTGGCATTAAATCCACTGTCTCATTCTACCCAAGTTCACCCATCAAGTTTTAAATTTTGAAGTTGTAATGGTGGAATCCTCCGTTGACGTCCGTGATCAGCTGCTCAAATTGTCCGTACCGGGGACACGGCTAAGTACTTAGTTTTACACTCTGTAGAGGTTGTGCACGTTCACCATTGTACCCATTCAACCCAAACTATCCTTTACACTCTTGTAGTGAAAAGGAAAAGGACAAGAATGGGATGAGATCTTTCAGAAGCATTTTCCCTCCCACTCTGGCTTGACCCGTTCCATCTAACCCCCTCTACATCTTCTTGTCAAGCCGGGGCGAGTCCACACAACTTAGTTGATCAAGCCAGAGCCCATATGGCAATGGATGCACTGGAAGCAATCGTCACTCGGAGTTCTTCAGATTCCTCTGTTCCCTGGGTGGCCATCCACAAGTGCACGTACTCCAGGAACCATAGACATGGGCCTGAGCAGCCACTCAACTCGACTCCATACAACCAATCCACCCAGGAGGTTCTTTCATTAACTTAGAAGAATTTAGATTTTCACAAAACGACATTTGCATAGCATCAAATAATTCTATTAAGTATTGCATAGGAACCTAGACACAGGAAATAAGGAATTTCTATACAGGTTTAGCATAGCTATACTATCTTACACATGCTTATATAAAAATACACTATGTAATGCAGATAGAAAATAATAGGAGGTTTATGAAGTGTGCCACTTGCCTTTGAATGGTTTCTTTGCTCACAAACTCTTTTCAACGTAACTCGGAGCTGTCCGTTCAATCTAACAGTATAGACAGACAACAATACAACAATCAACACCAAACACAACATCATAATGCATACAAACACTTTCATAAAGAACAAACAAGTTTCATAAATTTCTAAGGAATAATTATGTTTATGCATGATGTGCAAAATATTTCTAAGGACTATAGATGCATGTCATGCCATGAAAATCTTCTAAGTTAATGCAAGGCAAATAGGTTGGTCAAAATGACTAAGGACTATAGTCATAAGTTGGATAAAATACTTTGCTATAAATCATCTTGAATAAGCACTGTAATGGCTTAGCCATGATGTGCATAAATACTTAGAGAAAATACTAAGTCTATTTTTCAAGGTGGTCAACAATTATTATCAACTCTTCGTAAATTGGATATTCACTATAGTGACAGAGACAGACACCCGTCCAGCCACTTAAGTTGTGGAACCGGTCTCATGTACGTGGACATGTAAGGTTGGTCGCTTTATCTCACTATGCCGCTAGGATCCAGCAAACTTCAAGATGATAATAACATGATCAAAAATCGTTTATGTCTAAAGTGAAAGATAAGATTAGGAAAGAGGGAGAAGATAGAAAGAATGATGAAGTTGATCTTCCAGGCTTCATCTCCAGACTTGTAACTTTCTCCTTGGTCTTGATTAAATTTTTGGTAGACTTGATGAATCTTCAGACTTGATGATTCTTGAATCACCGAGGCTGGTCTTGGATTAACTTAGTCATCATGAAGTCTCAGAGAAGAAGGGAGAAAAGAGAGAGAGAGGAAGCAAGACTTAGAAAATATTTTTGGCTGGTCTTCATGAACTCCTTCTCGATTTTCTTCTAAGTGCTTCTACTCCTTGAAGATACTTCTGAAGTCCTCTTTTGGCTAAGTCCTTCATTGGTCTTCTAGCTCCATCTTGAAAATTCTAAGTGTCTAAGTGCATAGCACTTTACCAAATTATTAAGTTGAAATAATCCTAACTTAGAGAAAATCATGAAGAGGTTTTCCTAAGAGAAGTATAACTACAAAATAAAATATGCTATGCATCAAATGCAAATTTTAATCACAAGAAACATCATACTAATTTTGTGATATTCATAAAGTATGCATAAAGTTATAATTAAAATTTAATTAATCTTATTATTGGAAAATATAATAAAAGGAATTACATATAAGATTAAAGTTTTATGTGATTAAATTTTTATAACAAAATTTTATAATTAGTGTTAATAGACAGAGGGGATTTAATTAAATTTATAGCAATTGGATTTATTCAAAAATGATTTTTCTATCAAGAGTTATGTCAAAAATTATTCAAACTATTCAAATTAAATATATAACTATGAAATCATTAAAATACTACTCAAAAATATTTTATAATAGTTGCATCATTTTACAAATATTCCAAAGTTTCTAAAACAATTTTAGTTGCAATTTTTGGATTTATAGATTTAAAGTTATGCCAAATATACTCAAATCCTCCATTTGAAATTTGAATATTTTTAACTAAGCCAAATTTGAAATCTAACAGATCTAATATATTCTACATGTCAAGGGCTTTCCAAATATATCAAATTTAACAAATTTGGATGTGTGAATAAAAAGTTATAACAATTCTAACTGGCAGGGGCTTTTCTGTAAAACTACCATTTAATCTAATTAACAAAAATCATTTTCCACGTGTGCGCTGACTGGGCTGCTGACTGTGCGCTGACTTGGCGCTGACGTGGTTAAGTGGAATGATCTGGGCCATTGGATCTGGATCTGACGATCCAGATCTAACTGTACCCCTTCGGTTTAAAGATCTAATCTAAACCGTAAAAGGGAGATCGGACGACCGAGGAGGGATGGCACTCACCGGGCGGCGCGGGGTGGCCGGAGATGGAGCGGATGGCGGCGGTGCGGCCTTGGGTGTGGACGGCGCGGTGGCTCCGGTAGCTCTCCCGGCTCGGGAAGGCGATGACGACAAGCAGGGCGTGGTGGCGGAGACGATGGAGGTGGGGACGATCTCGTATTCGTCCCGAAACGACGGGGACACGCGGCCGGAGATGCTTCCAACTCCGACGAGCTCCGGTCGTGCACGAGGGGCTCAAAATACTGCACGAAAATTTTAAACTCGGGCTTTAGGAGATGCGCACGAAGACGGCTGTGAGGACCCCTCTGACTACCCGTCAGAGATGCCCACGTTATGTAAACAGATCACGATCCCAATGATCAGTGCATCGCGATCACATAACCAACATGGTATACAAAGTTACATCATACAACTCGAATAGTATAAGACTTACATAAATAATGGTCTCATGACCAAGTCTGCAAACATCGTCACACTTGACGAATATTTACTAAGGTTCAGCGGAAGATTCGGCTAGCGTCGGCCCTCGTCACGTCCTGACGCATTCCCACAGAGCAGTTGAGCGGGACACTCATTTGGCGTAGTCGTCGGAGTACTCCTCCTTCTTGTCGTACATCCCTTCATTTCAACCTGGACGTTTGAATATCCAGGGACACAGCCATATGAGTACATTTACGTACTCGCAAGACAACATCTAAGGCTTAAGTTTTCATGATAATGCAAGAAAACACTTTTCGAAAACTAGGATAACTGCTATATACGACTATAGGGCCTAGTTTTCGAATACCATGATTTTAGACATAGAGAATACGACATCTCTATATCTTTGTTGAAGAAAAACATTTAGAGATAGAATTCTCTTCTCTTAGATATAGCAATGACATATCTAAGTTCAAAACTTTCTTTTGTAGAACTTTGCCAAAACTAGGATAGGGGTAACCCTTTTTCCTGACTTGAGATCGGACTGATTGTCTCCCCGAGACCAATCATCCTTACCCAAATTCCGTACCTCCCAGGTACCACTTTGTTTCCTCCTTGTTTTCCTTCGACAACATTTCTCTTTTGAAACCATAAAACAGCCAGCATGCCTAGTGGGACCTTTCCAACCGTCCATGACCGCGGACGCGGCTATTCGAATAGATTTACACTCTGCAGAGGTTGCACACTTTACCCACACCAATCGGGCCTTCCGCAGTGTCTGCCACTGCCCATCATACGACTGCATGCGGGGGTCCGGATAACACGATCAAAGCTTTCCACTATGACCACCCTAGTATCGGGGCCTCCCGGTAGGTTTGTTCTCCTCGGCACCGTGTGCTCCACTAGACCTCTTGGTCTTTCCTCGGGACGCCACACCGCCACGTCTGGAGACCTGCCGTAATCGTCCGGCTGCTGATCCGCAACAATGTATTGTCTCTTCCGGACGACAACCCGGATTCGAGGGCCCATCCCCCATAGAAAGTATGAGAGACCCAACACTAAAACAGACAAGCTTCCGGCTAAGCCCTACCCATGTCAGGTAGTGTGGCTGCACGGGTTAATTGTTCGGGCGGCAGCTAGGGTCACACTTTGTTTTTCAAAACACTTTCTCCTCCAACTACTCCCAGCAGCTCGGTTTTTCGCAAACATCTCCGATTGCTCCCAACAACTCGGGTTTTAATAAAACACTTGCTCGCCGATTGCTCCCAGCAACTCGGGTTTTCCTCCGTAAAACAGTTTTATCAAATGGGTTCCCATCCTAAAGTTTTAAGGTAAGGAAATAAGAGTTCACTCCTAGAAAACTTAATCTTTTTGATGGAGCCTTCAACAACAAGGCTCACCAACTAAACTCCTTTTGTAACACCTATAACATTCTAGTAGATAACTTTGGCCAAACAAGATTTTGGAAAATAGTTTTCGGGTGGCAAGGTACCACAAAAGAAATAAAACATGCATTATTTTATTTTGAAAACAAAACATGCTTGATCAAAATAATAGGATTCATCATAGTGGTGAGGTGGCTTGCCTGGCTCAGCAATATGTCCTTGGTCTTGATCTTGATGCTCCTCAGGTTCATTCCTCATTTCTAATTCCTTCCCGATCGTATCTAACGTCGTAAACAGTAAAATGAAGCACACTCAGAATACAAGACAAATCTACAAGGACATACTAAACATCAAGCATTGCACAAGACAGTAAGCTAACAATCGAGAGCAAACAACTCCTTTAGCTAAACAAAAACAAACAACAAAGTCCATAGAGCTAAGACAACCATCATATACAAACAAGATATACACATCAACCTTATTTGCTAAAAAGGTAGTGTAAACAGAACACTAAAGCAATTCGTCTCTTAGGGTGATCAGATCATGTAACAAGAGCTGTTATATTAGTTTCAGGAAATACTTCAGAAAAAAGTATCTTAGCAGTTCAGGAAATACTTCAGACCAAAATATCCTAATAGTTCAAGAAATACCTACTATCAAGTAACTAAGCGACAACCAATGGTAACAACACTGTCCAAACAAGTTTATGACTAAGAGCTAAAATGGTGCACTAGGCCTATTTTACAGGACACCACAATTAAGGTCACTTCAACCAATAAAGAAACAATCACATGGCAACCAGTGTTGACAACAATCTAAACTAAGAAATTCATATATTAAGCATTACAAAACACAAGGAACTACTGGATAAAATTTAACACCAAACAATCATTCACATGCATAACACATAAATGAAAGTAGTGCAACTCCTAGGAAGCAAGATGAACTATGTGAAACTCAAAAGTGAATGGGCTAACAATACTTTTAGGAAATTTATTAAAATTATTAAAGGATAACCTAAGTTTCTGGACTTATGAGTTACTAACCACATCAACACATAACAATTCAAGTAAGACAGGGAATTAACTTATTACATTTATTGGATAAATAAGATGATGTTTAAAGAGATGAAACATAACACACAAACATACACACAAGCAAAGAAAATAAACACAATTGATGTTATTATTAGGGTACACCGTGAATAATGCTAAACATAAGTAAATAATGCACCATACATTATCAAAGTGGTTTAATCAAGTCATTATTATTGAGTTAAGGTTCTGATCTTCAAAAGTTGATTAGTAATATTTCTACAATTCACATTTGCTAAGAACAGATGATTAAAAGCTAATACTTCTATTAGCCAAATGTGGCAGTTTTGGTAGATAAATCATAACTCATAAGATAATGTTCATAAAGTAGAATCCTTCTATCACAGTACACCTAGCAACCATATGAAGTGATGAAAAATGGATTTGCATAATAAGCTATTACAAGGCAGTGGCTAAAAACCATGCAAATGCTACTGGTGTCAAAACTATAATGAATATAGTTTCAGTTTTAGGAGCCTCTTGTATGCAAGGTTAATTTCTATGGATAGGTATTTCCTTAAGCTTTCTGCAGAAATAGGATTCACCCAATTTGGACACTCCCAGCTCAAGATATTCCATTTTAAGTGAAGAACATACTTTTTACTTGCTTTAATGTGCAACACAAAGTTTAAATATTTTTGAGACAAAACCAGTGTGGTATGATAAAAAAAACACATAGGTGCTTCACAAAAATACTCCTAAACCATTTGTATAAACATACAAGGCACAAACAATTAAAACTAGATACATGCAAATAACAGAAAATAAGAATATCCATTTAAAAGTGTAATAACCTACTGTTTTAGCAAATAATCTACCAAGAGAAAAATATAAGATGAAAACTTCTACCAAGATAGTATATGATAGCTAATACCAATATCTACCACATGCAATTGGATTTACTCTAAAAAGAATTTTAAATAATGATTTTAAATTCATCAAATAGCTACTGATGTCATTTTTAAACTTTATAGAACTTTATTTAGACACATCTCCTGCATGCGAGGCTTATAGATCTAGGTAGGTATTGTCCTAGGCTTTCCATAAAACTAAAATTTGCTAATTTGGATCTATAAAACTCAAGTTATTAAGTAAATGGTAAAAATTCCACTTTTTACAAGATTGAACATAGAGCACACATACAAACATATTTTTGCAAACAGCCAGTGCCACATGGTCAAGAAAACACACAACAATCCAACAAAATTTATTTAAATTTTATTGCATGCAGCAATCTTCCACAAATGAATTAAAGATGAGCTAGTAATTCTCTGGAAATAATCAGGGAAAAGATATTTGAAAAGAAAAGGTCAGGCAAGCCGGATTTGGCAACGGGCCGAGCTCGCCGAGCTGGGCCGGCCCGCTGCGCTGCGCGCACTGGCGAAGGGACACGCCACCACCGGATCTGAAGCTGACGGACAAGATTAGATCTGCAGGACTTCAAACAGAGCCGTAGATGCAGATATCAACGGCGCACAACCTTCTTCTTCCTCCCGACGGAGTGGGGTGAGTAGGAACCCTAGCGAAGGGGGCATGCTCGAGCTGCTCACCTAGGGGCTCAGCAAGACTAGGGGGAGGGGCCGAGGAGGACGCGGAGGCTGCGGGGAAGCCAGGGATGGTCTCCGCTCACTAAGGCGTGCCCCGGAGCGGCGGTGAGGTCGAAGGCGCCCGCGACGGGCACGGCGTGGATGAGGCGTCTCCGGTGAACCTGTGAGGGAAAGAAGCTGTCTCAGAGGTAGCCCACGGGGAGGTGAACGAGGCAGTGCAGAGGAATGAGAGAGAGAGGGACGGTCGCGGCGGCATTCGTCCTCGAAAGGGCTCGGGGCCGAGCTGTGGTTCACGGCCGTTTTCGAGCAGGCGAGGAGGGGAGCTTGAGCGGGCTCGCGTGGGGTGGGAGAGTGGATTGAGAGGAAGAGAATGGGCAAGGTGGGAGTGGTTGTGGTGTCCTTGGTCGAAAAAGTGCAGGGGGTGGCCGGTTTTGGTGTTCACGGGCTCGGGAAGGGGAGGGAGAGGGCGCTGGTTGCCAATTGGATGAGGGTGACGGTGGAGGAGCGTCTGCACGAGCTGCAGAGAGTTTTGGAAGCTAGCCAACGTCTCCTGGTCGATGGAGGGGAGTGAGTCAATGGTGATGATGTTTCTGCCCGCCAGGTGTTTGCTGAAATGTCTCCAAGAGGACTAAGAGAGAGAAAAGGCTTGGGATAAATAGGGTTGATGCCAAAAGGTCCAGGGAGGGTGTGGGGAGCCAATGCTCGACTAAGACCAGGGTTTGGGAGGAGGGGAGTGGAGGTTTTAGATATAGAAGATTTTGTGGCTGATTTGAGTTGCCTACTTTCCTAGCATAGATTAGTCAAATCTTTGACCAGAAGAATAAGATACAAAGAGGGTTGATTAGAGGAGGTATAGGTGCAACATTTGTTTTAAGAGCTTAGGTAAAAAGGGATCAACAACCACAAGATAATAATATGTGAAAAGGCTATCTAAAACATTACATGTGGTCACCTTAAAATGAAGCACATAAAATTCACATGGACTAGTGATCAAACAATTTTGTAATCTTTAATTCATGTTATTGATGAGAAGTAGAGATGATAAGGATAAGATTAGAAGATTAGCATTTCATAATTGAATTAAATAAGTTCCACTCATCATGCTCTAGAAATGCTAGGAATTAACATGAGTGAAGATATATTTTCTACCATTCAAAAATATACTTTTTAGGAAATGTCAACACCAAACATCCTTATAATAGGTAACACATTCCACTCATGCAAGACATGCAAATCAAACACCTATATTTCCATTTAACCCATAAACATTAAATATGGACACATAAAATACACATATCAGAACAAGCACAATCAAATACGAATCACACAATTCCAGAAGCAAGTAACATAATAAACAAGTCAAGCATTTAGGATATAATAATCATAAGGTGATATAATGAGAAAATACAATCAAGGCAAGGTTTTTGGTAGAAAAAGAATTAAACATCACTTTGGGAAATAATTTCATAAACTAATCAAGTTGAAGTTTTTGAAAAGAGGGTGGTAAAACAAGCAACCTATTAAACTCATGAAATATGAGAACAATCAAACATTTGGATCCCAATTAAATTATATAAATCAAATGTTGTCACATATAACACCACATGAATACACATAAAATAACACACTTATGGGAAACAATTTAAACTCATAACATATAGGTCAACCACTCATAAAATAGATAAACATTCCCACTTTAAGTTAAACCACTATATTAGTGAGGCGGTGATCAATACAATAATGAAAATATTTTTATGGAAAGAAGACTAAACCACTTTCTAGTAATTGTTTCCAAAGACATATTAAATTAGGAGTTTTTGGAATGGGAATTGCTAAGACTAGAAGCACATTTAAGTGAAAATATATCATAGCCCCCTATATAATCCTTTGTAGTTTTGCAAACATACAATTTTTTGGAAATTCGTTTACTTTCTCAATTAAACTGCCTTTGGGTAATTGTTAAAATCAAGACCTCATGATGACTATAGTTGGTTAAGAATAAGATAGGAGAAGATATATGTATTGTTTTACTTGTCATAATACTGGATTTTCAGAAATCATATTATAACTTGAGTTTTGAGGTTGATAGATAGAGAAGTCATCAACACAAACACAAATCAAAACAAAACAAGACAAACAAAGGAAGCAAGAGTGAAAAACATTCATAAGTAATATATTTCAAAAAGTTTTTGTTCCCTCAGAAATTTGGGTCTTTGTTAATTAAGTTTTTGTTGCTTTCAAAATTTGGGGTGTTACAGACCTTCCCCCCTTATAAGAATCTCGTCCCGAGATTCCTAAGTGTGTATTAGGGGAGTGAAAGGAAAAGAGGGTTCAATGATTCTTCATCTTCTGGGTTGTTAATTTTTGACTGAGGTTTTCTTGTCGATGTGGTGTCTGATTTCTTCTGGAAGACTTGGGTCCTTGCTGAAGGTGTTGACAGGTTAGACGTTTGCTGATGCAGGGTTCTTGTTGAGTTGACTGCAAAAGCTTCAGGGTTTGGGGTGCAAAGAAACAACTTTGTCATAACTATCTAATAAAACTAGCACTAGTCTTCCCCCCTTAAAAAGGGGAACCCATACAGGGTTAAAGTTGATGGTTAAAGTTGTCGCCGACTTCAGGGTGTTGCTGGTCTTGAGCATCATGATGATCTTCATCTTGGTCGTAGCTCCTCGGTACTTGGGGCTGATGTAGATACTCGTCTCGATATTGTCGTCTTGAGGATTTTGCAGTTAGACAAAGGCAAACAGTTTTCAAACCTCACATGGGGGTCAGGTCGGTGGACTTGACTCTCTTTCTTTTCATAACAAGTAAGAAAGGTGCTAAGATCTGCTAAAGATGTCTAAACTTGCTTGATGTAAGGCGTTGCCAAGTGCAACAATCTTCAGTCTTCTCGTCGTTCTTGCACCTTGTTGATGATGTTATCATGATTAGTGTCCTCCTTCTGTGCAGCAGACAACCCAAATTGATGATGACATCCCTGGTTCTTGGGCTCCATAAAGCTTCGCACCAGTCTTCAGAGGTCAGTAGGGCCTAAGTTAGCCTAAAAATCATTACTTTCTATAAAACTCAAGTCGGGGTCAGTCGAGGTAATAATGTTGACGCGCAGAAGGCACTGACGAAACTAGCTTCATGGCATATCTTCGTGTAGACGATCTTCCGTGTTGGTTGTCCTCGCTGTTGCTGACGTCGATCTACTTTGCACGAAACAGCTTGAGGTCTTCATAAATGTAACATCCCAAATTTTGCAAAAAATTAAAACTTTGCATTCATGCATCATTCATCATTAGGCATAAACTACATCACAAAAATATTAAATAAAAACTTCAACTTATATATTTAATTATTTAAATAATCTATAATTCCATAAAGTGTTTACTTGAAACTCCTTAAATAAATAAAATGTTATCAATTTATTTATGGGCAAGTATAATGTCAAAAAGTCCCATTTTTAATAACCTTTCCAAAACATATTTTTATGAATTTTTCTGAAAAGTTTTGAATAGGTTTAAAAATCATATTTGAAATCAGTATTTAAAAACAGATATTATTTTCATTTAAAAAGAAAAGGAAAACGGGCCGGCCCGTTGGCTATCTGCCGCGCACGCGTAGCGCAACGGCCTGCCAGCGGCCCAACGCCCCGCGCTCTCGCTCGCAGTCGCTGACAGGTGGGACCCACCTGTCATCTCCCCCGTGGAGCCGTTCGTCCCCAAATCACGCCCACGTCTCCGACCGAAAACGCCCGATTTGATTTCATTTGAATGCGACGATTTACTACTCCATTTACCTCGCCGTTTTCCCCTACTAAAAGCCCCCGAGCTCCTCCGCGTTTTCCCCCAAACACCTCCTCCAAAGAGCCCCTGGGCTGGCCGCTAGAGACCCCGCTCTTCCGCCGTCGCCGTCTGTGAGAACCTCGCCATGCGTGCAAACCTAGCCACCCCGTGCCGTCTCGTTGCTCCCTCTCGCTTTAACTTTTCCTTGCGAAGCTTTTTGACACGGTTTTGAACTCGTTTCCGCAGCGCAACGCCGAGTCCGTGCTCGCCCGAGGAGAACCGCCGCCTCGTGCTACTCCGGCGAGCGATTACGCGAGGAGGAGTTCACGCCGGAGACCGCCACCTCGCCACCGTCCCCGCATCGATCTTCTCCACGTCTCGGTAAGACCCATCCATCCGGTAGGTCCCTAGGACGCGAGCGCGTGCATTGCCGGCCGTGGCGCCGCCGCGGTCGGAAGTTTTTCCGGCGAACCGCGCCGACCGCGCGTGGTCTCCGTTTTCGGACCGTTGGACGTTGGATCTAGATCCATTTAATCCCGAGCGCTCGTTATTAAGGAGATCGGACGGCCCACGCTACCGATCCGCGTCGAATCGGTACGGACGAATCAGATCGCACCGCGTGGCCGATTCTTTTTCTATTTCGAATAAAATTTAGAAATTAAAACAGAAAACTATTAAAACTTGCAAAATTCATAACTTTTAATCTGTAAGTCCAAAATTGATAAACTTTATGTCATTGGAAAGCCCTGCTCATGTAGTTTATTTCTACATCATTTGTTTTCCCCTTTGACAAATTATAAATTGTATAATTATCAGAGGAGTATTTCGGCCATTAAAATAATAACTTAAATAATAAAAATGATTTAGAAATAAATTTAATTGTTTTAGGATTGTATTAACTCCCTCTGTCCAGCAATATTAATAAATGGCTTAATTGAAGATTTCATAAAACAATAAAAGTTGTAATTATAGAAATCAAAGTTTTACTATATTATTTTAAAATTATTTAATTGATAAATAAAATAAGAAATACCTAGAAATTATATTTCATTCATTTAATGACAGAAAATAAAAATTATTAATAAGTGTGTCCTATTATCATTGCATATCATTCATGCATACATATTTATGCTTGGAGTTTTAAGTGTTGCATATTGTATTTAATTATTTTGTATTGCTTGTTGTTAGATTGTGAAGAGGAGGAAGGACTTGCTTGTGATTGTTATTCTTGCTGTGCTTGTGCCTCCTGTTACCAAGGCAAGTGACCTTCATATTTTATCCCATGTTTTCTATATGCATAAGTAGTATATCTTGAGTAGTATGCATGATAGGAATTTGTTTTGATTTATTTTACAATCCTAAGATTGGTTATATTTTTACAAATATCCTAGTAGTGTGTAGCCACCCCCTTATCCTAAGCAGCCATGAAAAGTTTTTAGTAGTTGCTTAGCTATGCTATGAAAATGTATACCATGTTATAGACATGCTTCTAAGTGTTGAAAATAAAAATACACTTCTGGGTGGAATTGGTTGTTTGGTTTATGTTGAGTGGCTTTTGGGACTATGCTTGTGGTTGTCGTCGCCTAGGATGAATGTCTATTCTACTTAGCGCCATGAGTATGGTGTTTGTTACCCAGAAGTGCACTTGTGGACGGCCACCCAGGAACGAAGAGATTACCAAGTCCCTCTAAGTTTAGAAGCTTTCCGTGCAACCTTTTGACAATGGGCTCTGTCTAGAATAATTAAGTTGTGAGGGTGCAACCTGTCAGCTTGACAAGCAGATGTAGAGATGGTAGGTGGAACGGGTCTTGCTAGTATGGTTGCATCCTTCTTCTGAAAGTTCTTGTCTCAATTCTCTCCTTTCCTCAATACACTCCGTGTGTATAGGATTCTCGGGCTAATTGAGTCTAAAGGTGAAAGTGCACAACCTCTGCAGAGTCGACAAACTGAGTACTCAGCCGTGTCCCCGGAAATGGACTACTTCAAGCAACTGGACAAGGATGGGCAGAAGAATCTCAACACTGTTTTCGTAAAGTAAAATTTTGACTAAGGAAAGAATTGATGGTGCACTTGGGATTTATCCCTTGGTGCCAAGTCTTGAGAAATAAAAGTGTTTTACAAAATGATAGGAGAAAACTTGCTTTCTGCAAATAGCCTCCAACCCCACCAAGCCAAATATGCATATAGATTTTAGACTTGTCATTATACATCCACCATAGTCACTTACCAATACATCATTGTATTGACCTCCTTCGGGGGCTGCATATTCAAATGTGCAGGTAATTCTGATGCTGAATGAGTTTGGCTCGAGTCTACTCCCAACATGACTGCCTGTGGCGCATGCTTGAAGATGAGGCTCAATGTTATTTTCGCTTTCGTGTGAACTCTGAACTTTAGCTAGCCTTCATGGCTATGCAACTTGTAATAAAGCCATACTTGGCTATTATTTTTGGATCTCGTTGTAGTAATTTTATTACTTATGCAATGGTACTTTATATTTTGTACTGTGGTGCTGGCAGTGATCCAGGGACTAGCACATAACACAGGTGAAACTTTTATTGGTGCTTCTTTTCTGATCTCAGTTTGTTGGCCTTGAAGAGGTTAGTGATCAACTAGGCGAACTGGGGTTAGATGCTACTCTAGAATTAGATACGTTAGGTTATGGTGGTATACTTGTAATTCAAATAGTTCATTAAATTAGACAAGACTCGTCACATTACGGGGATGGGCTTTCTTTGGGGCTTCGGTATCATATGTAGTTGATATCTTTCAAGTTTTAAAGTTTAGATCAGAGGGAAAGCACTTTAGGAAGTTTCGAGAGCAAGTTTATAAGTGTATTTGGGTACATCTATGGCAAAAGGTAAGAAAAGTTTGCGTGCGGAGAAATATATATGTTTAAACAAATTTAAGATATGTGCCTAATATGTATTGCCTACCAGGCGTGCTTGTGAAAATACCAGAGAACAACATATCATCAGCAAGTAAACAAACAAGGCACACACAAGCAACAAGCATACCAGCAAAAGAGCACACAAGACACCTATAGAACAAAAAGGGCACTCAACAATCGCGTTAGTTGGAGAATCCAACCAAGGGTCATATCCTAGAGGTCCTATGGGTCTTGGTATTCTAACTTGTTGGAGTCTTCATTTCATCTGCTTGGGCTCATGCTGGAAAGCTTGAGACTTGCCGAAATTGCAACTGGGGTAGCATTGTTGGGGTTGAAGTCTTGTCAGTAGGACTGTTCCGGCAAGCAAGGGTGGTTTTGTTCCTTGTTTCTTCACTTGACAACCAACTTGATGTCATATGTTGAAGTCTTGAGACTGAACTTCGCCTTCGCGGTACTAGTTACTTAGGTCTCATTTGGGTTCATCGTCAAGTCTATACAAGCTTTGAATAAGGACAAGATAGTAGAGAAAATATTTTGTAAATACTTTAAACTAGAGAGGTAAGATCAAGATATTTTTGGGAATAGGTGAGAAGTGGAAACCATATTAGGCTTACCTAGAAGAAAATAGATTTCTGTCAAAATAGGTTTTATCGAAACATTTCCTTTTTAAGCTGACGACCATGCTAACTAAGGTCAACCTGGCTCTGATACCAAGTCTGTGAGGACCCCTCTGACTACTCGTCAGAGATGCCCACGTTATGTAAACAGATCACGATCCCAATGATCAGTGCATCGCGATCACATAACCAACATGGTATACAAAGTTACATCATACAACTCGAATAGTATAAGACTTACATAAATAATGGTCTCATGACCAAGTCTGCAAACATCGTCACACTTGACGAATATTTACTAAGGTTCAGCGGAAGATTCGGCTAGCGTCGGCCCTCGTCACGTCCTGACGCATTACCACAAAGCAGTTGAGCGAGACACTCAGTTGGCGTAGTCGTCGGAGTACTCCTCCTTCTTGTCGTACATCCCTTCATTTCAACCTAGACGTTTGAATATCGAGGGACACAGCCATATGAGTACATTTACGTACTCGCAAGACCACCTCTAAGGCTTAAGTTTTCATGATAATGCAAGACAACACTTTTCGAAAACTGGGATAGCTGCTATATACGACTGTAGGGCTTAGGTTTAGAATCCCATGATTTTAGACATAGAGAATACGACATCTCTATATCTTTGTTGAAGAAAAACATTTAGAGATAGAATTCTCTTCTCTTAGATATAGGAATGACATATCTAAGTTAAAAACTTTCTTTGGTAAAACTTTGCCAAAACTAGGATATGGGTAACACTTTTTCCTGACTTGAGATCGGACTGATTGTCTCCCCGAGACCAATCATCCTTACCCAAATTCCGTACCTCCCAGGTACCACTTTGTTTCCTCCTTGTTTTAATCCGAAAACATTTCTCTTTTTAAACCATAAAACAGCCACCATGCCTAGTGGGACCTTTCCAACCGTCCATGACCGCGGACGCAGCTATTCGAATAGATTTACACTCTGTAGAGGTTGCACACTTTACCCACACCAATCGGTCCTTCCGCCGTGTCTGCCACGGCCCGTCATACAACTGCATGCGGGGGTCCGGATAACACGCATAAAGCTTTCCACTATGACCACCCTAGTATCGGGGCCTCCCGGTAGGTTTGTTCTCCTCGGCACCGTGTGCTCCACTAGACCTCTTGGTCTTTCCTCGGGACGTCACGTCAGGAGACCTGCCGTAATCGTCCGGCTGCTGATCCGCAGAAGTGTATTGTCTCTTCCGGACGACAACCTGGCTTCGAGGGCCCAGCCCCCATAGAAAGTATGAGAGCCCCAACACTAAAACAGACAAGCTTCCGGCTAAGCCCTACCCATGTCAGGTAGTGTGGCTGCACGGGTTAACTGTTCGGGCGGCAGCTAGGGTCACACTTTGTTTTTCAAAACACTTTCTCCTCCGACTACTCCCAGCAGCTCGGGTTTTCGCAAACATCTCCGATTGCTCCCAGCAACTCGGGTTTTAATAAAACACTTGCTCGCCGATTGCTCCCAGCAACTCGGGTTTTCCTCTGTAAAACAGTTTTATCAAATGGGTTCCCATCCTAAAGTTTTAAGGCAACGAAATAAGAGTTCACTCGTAGAAAACTTAATCTTTTTGATGGAGCCTTCAACAACAAGGCTCACCAACTAAACTCCTTTTGTAACACCTATAACATTCTAGTAGATAACTTTGGCCAAACAAGATTTTGGAAAATAGTTTTCGGGTGGCAAGGTACCACAAAAGAAATAAAACATGCATTATTTTATTTTGAAAACAAAACATGCTTGATCAAAATAATAGGATTCATCATAGTGGTGAGGTGGCTTGCCTGGCTCAGCAATATGTCCTTGGTCTTGATCTTGATGCTCCTCAGGTTCATTCCTCATTTCTAGTTCCTTCCCGATTGTATCTAACGTCGTAAACAGGAAAATGAAGCACACTCAGGATACAGGACAAAGCTACAAGGACATACTAAACAACAAGCATTGCACAAGACATTAAGCTAACAATCGAGAGCAAACAACTCCTTTAGCTAAACAAAAACAAACAACAAAGTCCATAGAGCTAAGACAACCATCATATACAAAGAAGATATACACATCAACCTTATTTGCTAAAAAGGTAGTGTAAACAAAACACTAAAGCAATTCGTCTCTTAGGGTGATTAGATCATTTAACAAGAGCTGTTATATTAGTTTCAGGAAATACTTCAGAAAAAAGTATCTTAGCAGTTCAGAAAATACTTCAGACAAAAGTATCTTAATAGTTCAAGAAATACCTACTATCAAGTAACTAAGCGACAACCAACGGTAACAGCACTGTCCAAACAAGTTTATGACTAAGAGCTAAAATGGTGCACTAGGCCCATTTTACAGGACACCACAATTAAGGTCACTTCAACCAATAAAGAAACAATCACATGGCAACCAGTGTTGACAACAATCTAAACTAAGAAATTCATATATTAAGCATTACAAAACACAAGGAACTACTGGATAAAATTTAACACCAAACAATCATTCACATGCATAACACATAAATGAAACTAGTGCAACTCCTAGGAAGCAAGATGGACTATGTGAAACTCAAAAGTGAATGGGCTAACAATACTTCAAGGAAATTTATTAAAATTATTGAAGGATAACCTAAGTTTCTGGACTTATGAGTTACTAAGCACATCAACACATAACAATTCAAGTAAGACAGGGAATTAACTTATTACATTTATTGGATAAATAATATGATGTTTAAAGTGATGAAACATAACACATAAACATACACACAAGCAAAGCAAATAAACACAATTGATGTTATTATTAGGGTACACCGTGAATAATGCTAAACATAAGTAAACAATGCACCATACATTATCAAAGTGGTTTAATCAAGTCATTATTATTGAACTAAGGTTCTGATCTTCAAAAGTTGATTAGTAATATTTCTACAATTCACATTTGCTAAGAACAGATGATTAAAAGCTAATACTTCTATTAGCCAAATGTGGCAGTTTTGGTAGATAAATCATAACTCATAAGATAATGTTCATAAAGAAGAATCCTTCTATCACAGTACACCTAGCAACCATATGAAGTGGTGAAAACTTGATTTGCATAATAAGCTATTACAAGGCAGTGGCTAAAAATCATGCAAATGCTACTGGTCTCAAAACCATAATGAATATAGTTTCAGTTTTAGGAATCTCCTGTATGCAAGGTTAATTTCTATGGATAGGTATTTCCTTAAGCTTTCTGTAAAAATAGGATTCACCCCATTTGGACACTCCAAGCTCAAGATATTCCATTTTAAGTGAAGAACATACCTTTTACTTGCTTTAATGTGCAACACAAAGTTTAAATATTTTTGAGACAAAACCAGTGTGGTATGATAAACAAAACACATAGGTGCTACACAAAAATACTCCTAAACCATTTGTATAAACATACAAGGCACAAACAATTAAAACTAGATACATGCAAATAACAGAAAATAAGAATATCCATTTAAAAGTGTAATAACCTACTGTTTTAGCAAATAATCTACCAAGAGCAAAATATAAGATGAAAACTTCTACCAAGCTAGTACATGATAGCTAATACCAATATCAACCACATGCAATTGGATTTACTCCAAAAATAATTTTAAATAAAGATTTAAAATTCATCAAATAGCTACTGATGTCATTTTTAAACTTTATAGAACTTTATTTAGACACATCTCCTGCATGCAAGGCTTATAGATCTATGTAGGTATTGTCCTAGGCTTTCCATAGAACTAAAGTTTGCTAATTTGGATCTATAAAACTCAAGTTATTAAGTAACTGGTAAACATATTTTTGCAAACGGCCAGTGCCACATAGTCAAGAAAACACACAGCAATCCAACAAAATTTATTTCAAAATTTTTGCATGCAGCAATCTTCCACAAATGAATTAAAGCTGAGCTAGTAGTTCTCTGGAAATAATCAGGGAAAAGATATTTGAAAAGAAAAGGTCAGGCAAGCCGGATTTGGCAACGGGCCGAGCTCGCCGAGCTGGGCCGGCCCGCTGCACGCACTGGCGAAGGGACACGCCACCACCGGATCAGAAGCGGACGGACAAGATTAGATCTGCAGGACTTCAAACAGAGCCGTAGATGCAGATATCAACGGCGCACAACCTTCTTCTTCCTCCCGACGGAGTGGGGTGAGCAGGAACCCTAGCGAAGGGGGCATGCTCGAGCTGCTCACCTAGGGGCTCAGCAAGACTAGGGGGAGGGGCCGAGGAGGACGCGGAGGCTGCGGGGAAGCCAGGGATGGTCTCCGCTCACCAAGGCGTGCCCCGGAGCGGCGGTGATGTCGAAGGCGCCCGCGACGGGCACGGCGTGGACGAGGCGTCTCCGGTGAACCTGCGAGGGAAAGAAGCTGTCTCAGAGGTAGCCCACGGGGAGGTGAACGAGGCAGTGCAGAGGAATGAGAGAGAGAGGGACGGTCGCGGCGACATTCGTCCTCGAAAGGGCTCGGGGCCGAGCTGTGGTTCACGGCCGTTTTCGAGCAGGCGAGGAGGGGAGCTTGAGCGGGCTCGCGTGGGGTGGGAGAGTGGATTGAGAGGAAGAGAATGGGCAAGGTGGGAGTGGTTGTGGTGGCCTTGGTCGAAAAACAGCAGGGGGTGGCCGGTTTTGGTGTTCACGGGCTCGGGAAGGGGAGGGAGAGGGCGCTGGTTGCCGATTGGGTGAGGGTGACGGTGGAGGAGCGTCTGCACGAGCTGCAGAGAGTTTAGGAAGCTAGCCAACGTCTCCTGGTCGATGGAGGGGAGTGAGTCAATGGTGATGATGTTTCTGCCCGCCAGGTGTTTGCTGAAATGTCTCCAAGAGGACTAAGAGAGAGAAAAGGCTAGGGATATATAGGTTGATGCCAAAAGGTCCAGGGAGGGTGTGGGGATCCAATGCTCGACTAAGACCAGGGTTTGGGAGGAGGGGAGTGGAGGTTTTAGATATAGAAGATTTTGTGGCTGATTTGAGTTGCCTACTTTCCTAGCATAGATTAGTCAAATCCTTGACCAGAAGAATAAGATACAAAGAGGGTTGATTAGAGGAGGTATCAGTGCAACATTTGTTTTAAGAGCTTAGGTAAAAAGGGATCAACAACCACAAGATAAGAATATGTGAAAAGGCTATCTAAAACATTACATGTGGTCACCTTAAAATGAAGCACATAAAATTCACATGGACTAATGATCAAATAATTTTGAAATCTTTAATTGATGTTATTGATGAGAAGTAGAGATGATAAGGATAATATTAGATGATTAGCATTTCATAATTGAATTAAATAAGTTCCACTCATCATGCTCTAGAAATGCTAGGAATTAACATGAGTGAAGATAGATTTTCTACCATTCAAAAATAGACTTTTTAGGAAATGTGAACACCAAAAATCCTTATAATAGGTAACACATTCCACTCATGCAAGACATGCAAATCAAACACCTATATTTCCATTTAACCCATAAACATTAAATATGGACACATAAAATACACATATCAGAACAAGCACAATCAAATACAAATCACACAATTCCAGAAGCAAGTAACATAATAAACAAGTCAAGCATTTAGGATATAATAAGCATAAGGTGATATAATGACAAATATAATCAAGGCAAGGTTTTTGGTAGAAAAATAATTAAACATCACTTTGGGAAATAATTTCATAAACTAATCAAGTTGAAGTTTTTGAAAAGAGGGTGGTAAAACAAGCAACCCATTAAACTCATGAAATATGAGAACAATCAAACATTTGGATCCCAATTAAATTGTATAAATCAAATGTTGTCACATATAACACCACATGAACACACATAAAATAACACACTTATGGGAAATAATTTAAACTCATAACATATAGGTCAACCAGTCATAAAAATAGATAAACATTCCCACTTTAAATTAAACCACTATATTAGTGAGGTGGTGATCAATACAATAATTAAAAGATTTTTATGGAAAGAAGACTAAACCACTTTCTAGTAATAGTTTCCAAAGACATATTAAATTAGGAGTTTTTGGAATGGGAATTGCTAAGACTAGAAGCACATTAAAGTGAAAATATATCATAGCCCCCTATATAATCCTTTGTAGTTTTGCAAACATACAATTTTTTGGAAATTCGTTTACTTTCTCAATTAAACTGCCTTTGGGTAATTGTTAAAATAAGACCTCATGATGACTATAGTTTGTTAAGAATAAGTTAGGAGAAGATATATGTATTGTTTTACTTGTCATAATACTGGATTTTCAGAAATCATATTATAACTTGAGTTTTGAGGTTGATAGACAGAGAAGTCATCAACACAAACACAAATCAAAACAAAACAAGACAAACAAAGGAAGCAAGAGAGAAAAACATTCATAAGTAATGTATTTCAAAAAGTTTTTGTTCCCTCAGAAATTTGGGTCTTTGTTAATTAAGTTTTTGTTGCTTCCAAAATTTGGGGTGTTACAACGGCAAAGAGAGACAAGAGGACCAGGGGGTCGGGGGAGGTCTCACCGTGACAGAATCGTGAGGAACGCGGCGGCGGAGGAGGTGAACTCCGGCGAGCTTTTCTGGCAGCCTGGGGGCCCCTCGAGCTAGGGTTTGAGAGGGGAAATACGTAGGAGGACGTGGAGTTTAAGTAGGGGCAGGAGAGGGAATGTAACATCCCAACATTTAATAATGTTCAAAAATCCCAAAAATTTAAAAAATTTGTTTTTGATTAAAATAAACATTAAATGCTAAGAAAACAAACTATAAAAGACTTCAAACATATTTAAGAGTTTAATATTTCAAATATCTCAGTTTAACATTACCTTCAAAAGTTGTCTCTAGTTCGATCATTTTATTATCCATTGTATTTCAAAAACCTTAATATGTAATTTGACAAATGTTTTATTTTAGGTAAATAGTATACTTATAAGTAATTGATTTCAACCACTTAGCCTTAGCTATAAATAAATAAAAATACTATTTGCAAGTGTTCTTTGAAACTATTTAAAACATGATCTATTTGTCAAATGGTTTTCATTATTTTACCTAACTTCAAAACATAGTTTTGGAAATTTCAAGTCTATAGTTTATAACTTTAATAACTTCATAGATTTTATAATAAATGAATTATCCAAATAAACATTTCCTTAATGATTTCATTTATTTTAAAGCATAAAAGGATTTTCATGAATATATATTCTATATAAGGAAATGGATTAAATCTAAAATATTTTCCAAAGTTGTTATGAAGTTTTCAAATGATTTATCTTAATATAAAATATAATGGTGCAAAAATTATTTTGAATTAAAATGAATACATTATTTTCCCTTTTTTTTTTCATATAGTTGTGTTATACTATTTAATATTATACTAAAGCCAAAAATGAATTTAGTAATTGAAAAATGAGTTTAAATAACTTGTTTTCAATCATATTTGAATGTGGGTAATTTCCTAAATTTAATTTAACCCAAATGAATTAATTAAATGCCTAATTTCAAACATAACATAAAGTGTCAAAATTTGCATTAATCAATATTTCAAAATTATTATTTTTGAAAATTGTTCAAAACATGCCCACAACTGGTTTAACACAAAGATAATAATTTTACAAATTTTTAGAAATTTGTTTGACTTAATTTGGAATTTTAAATCAGAAGTTATAAAAGAAATAAATAAATCAGAAAAGGAAAAAGTGAAAAACCTGACAGGCGGGACCCACCTGTCAGGGCTTCATCCCTAACCTCTAGCCGAGATTTTCGCCGGCGATTGCTTCTCCGATTCCTCTCCATTTCCGGCGCAATCACCGTGAACCGTTCCTCCCCTCCGGCCCCTTTAAAAAGTCCTTGACCCCCGCATCATTCCCCCCTCTCCCCGTTCCAATCCGTGCCTCCAGGCCGGAGAATTTTGCTGCCGGAGCCGCACTGCCGCCGCCGCCTTTCTCCACCGATTGCGACGAGGTGAGCCTCTGCCCCCACCCGTTCTCTCCTCCATCGCCTTCCCCTTTCTCCCCCGCACCTCCTGACGTCTTGCCCGCTCTCCCCTTGCAGTAAAACGTGCGGGGCACGTCCGACCGGAGCTCGCCGGCGCCCGACCCATCTCGGCCGCTCCTCCACGCCGCATCGAGATACGCCGCTCGAGGCCGACGCCGCCATCGTCTCCAGCACCCCGCGCCGCACTTCGCCGTGGCCTCCTCGAGTCCGGGGAGCCTCCACAGCTCCGGCGCCGTCCACGCCCGAGCCCACGCCGCCGTCGTCCTCCACTTCGGCGGACCAGCGCCGCCACGTCCTGGTCGACGCGGCCAAGGCCGTTCGATCTCCCACCAATGGCCCAGATAGATCCAGACCGAAGAGGTATGATCAGATCTGGATCGCCCAATCCTCTTAAGATCGTACGACCCCTGTTAACCCTAGATCTGAACCAATCCCTGAGAGCCACGTCAGCTAGACAATTTTCTGTTTATTTTTCCGAATAAAATTAAAATGGCAGTTTTGCAAAAAAGCCCCTGTCTATTCAAACTATCATATCTTTTTCTCTGTTTATCCAAATAGAAATATTTTTATATATTTGGAAATCCTTTGACATGTAGAATATTTTAGAACGGCCAAAATTCAAATTTGACTAAGTTTAAAATATTCAAATGGAAGATTTGAATATATTTGTCATAACTTTAAATCTATAATTCCAAAAATTGCAAATGAAATTGTTTTAGAAACTTTAGAATATTTGTAGTGTGATTCCTCTGTTATAAAATATTTTTGAGTAATATTTGAATGAACTCATAGTTATATATTTAATTTGAATAATTTGTGTATTTTCAACATAACTATTAATAGAAATATTATTTTTGATTAAACCAAATTGCTATAAAATTTATTAAATGATCCCGGTCTATTAACTCTATTTATAAAATTTTGTTATAAAAATTTAATCATAGAGAACTTTAATCCTATAATTATCCCTTTTATTATATCTTCCAAAAATAGAAATTAGTTAAATTGCATTTATTGCCAAATGCATACTTTATAAATATCACAAATTTTGTATGAATTTCTTAGGATTTAAAAGTGCATTGCATGCATAACGTATTTTCATATATACATATATTTCCCATAGGAAATCTCTTCATTATTTTTCTCTAAGTTAGGAATATTTCCAAACTTAGTATTTTGGTAAAAATACTATGCACTAGACACTTAGTATTTTCAACATGGAGCTAGAAGACCAATGAAGGACTTAGCCAAACATGACTTCAGAAGTACCTCCCAGGAGCAGAAGCACTTAGAAGAAAAATCAAGAAGAAGTTCATGAAGACCAACCAGAAATATCAAGAAGAAGTTCATGAAGACCAATCAAGAAGAAGTTGCTCCCTCTACCTTTTTTTTTCTCCCTTCTTATCTGAGACTTCATGAAGACTAAGTTAATTCCAAGACCAGCCACTGTGATACAAGAATCATCAAGTCTGAAGATTCATCAAGACTACTAAGAATTCAATCAAGACATCATCCAGAAGAAAGTTACAAGTCTGGAGATGAAGCATGGAGGACAACTACATCTGTCTTTCTATCTTTTCACTCTTTCCTAATCTTGTCTTTCACTTAAGACTTAAACATTTTTGATCATATTATTACCACCTTGAGGTTTGTTGGATCCTAGAATATCCAATTTACAAAGAGTTGATAAAAATTGTTGATCACCTTATAGACTTAGTATTTTTCACATCATGGCTAAGCCATTAGAGTGCTTGTATCAAGATGATATAAAACAAAGTATTTTTATCCAACTTAAGATCTTAGTCCTTAGTCATTCTTGACCCACATATTTTCCTTGCATTAACTTAAGAGATTTTCATAGCATAACATACATTCCTAGTCCTTAGGAATATTTTGCACCTCATGCATAAACATATTTTCCTTAGAAGTTTTATGAAACCTGTTTGTTCACTATGTTTGTACATGTATGTTTGATGATTGTTGTTTGTTGATTGTTATATTGTTGTTTGCTTATATTGTTTAGATTGAATGGAGAGCAAACGTTCGTTGTTGAAAAGAGTTTTTGAGCAAAGACATCATTCAAAGGCAAGTGGCACACCTCATAAACTTCCTATTATTTTCCATATGCATTACTTAGTGAATTTTAATATAAGCATGTGTAGGATAGTATTGCTATGCTAAACCTGTGTAGAAATTCCTTATTCCTGTGTCTAGGCTCCTATGCAATACTTAGTGGAATTATTGATGCTATGCAAATAATGTTTTGTGAAAATCTAAATTCTACTAAGTTAAGAATGAAACACCTGGGTGGTAAGTGGTTGTATGGTTTATGTTGAGTGGCTACTCAGGTCCATGTCTATGGTTCCTGGAGTATGTACACTTGTGAATGGCCACCCAGGAACAGAGGAATCTGAAGAACTCCGAGTGACGATTGCTTCCAGTGCAGCCATTGCCTTATGGGCTCTGGCTTGATCAACTATGTTGCATGGACTCTCTCTAGCTTGACAAGCAGATGTAGAGGGTGTTAGGTGGAACGGGTCAAGCCAGAGTGGGAGGGAAAATGCTTCTGAAAGATCTCGTCTCATTCTTCTCCTTTCCTTATCACTATAAGTGTGTAAAGGATAGTTTGGGTTGAATGGGTACAATGGTGAAAGTGCACAACCTCTGCAGAGTGTAAAACTAAGTACTTAGCCGTGTCCCCGGTACGGACAATTTGAGCAGCTGATCACGGACGTCAACGGAGGATTCCACCATTCCAACTTCAGAAATAAAACTTGATGGGTGAACAAGGGAAGATGAGATTTATGGTTTTCATGCCATACTTATCTTGATTTGAAGAAAGTGTTTTCCAAATAGATAGGAAAAATTGGCTTTATGCAAAATAGCCTTGAACTCCACCAGCCAAATATGCATATAGGCTATAGAGTTATTCCATTAAGTGTCCACCATAGTGTCACTTGCCAGACTCCATTTTTAATGGAATCTGACCCACGTTGTTGCAATATTTTTCTTATTGCAGATTGTTCAGATGACACGTGAGGTTTCGTTTAAGGGTTTCGAGTCTACAACCAACATGTTTCGCCTGTGGCAACATGAAGTTTATGGAGACTCACTGCTATTGTAATTCCGCTGTGTACTATTTCAAAGCTAGCTTTATGCTATGCAACCTGTATTGAATATTTTGTAAGTCTGGATCATCGATGTAATAAAATTGATACTTTGTTGTGATATTACATCGTAAACTGTGTGTGCAAACGAATCGATCCAGGGATTTGCACTATACACATGTATCTGCCTTATTGAAAGTGCAGGTACGCTACAGGGAAACAAATCGCGCCATTCTCGCTCGGATTTGGAAGGAATCGCAGGCGGGATTCTCGGCCGTGATTTTCGCCGGAGGAGGAAGACGATGACGTCAGCGATGACGTCATCCAGGTAACTTATTTTTCTGTTTTTCTATTTAATTCATATCTTTTGATTTAAGACTCCAAATGATGTCAAATTAATTTCTATAAATTTGTAAAATTCATATCTATGCTTTAAAACATTAGTGGGCATGTTTTGAAAACTTTTTAAAATTAATAATTTTGAATTATCCATAAAATGCAAATTTGCCCATTTAGGTCAACTTTGAAATTAATAATTTAATAAATTCATTTGGGGTTAAATTAAATTTATGAAATTACCACAATCTTGTATGGTTGATATTAAGTTATTTAAAACTCATTTTTAGTAACCATTCATTTTTATTTTGGTATAATAGTAAAATAATAGAATATAAATATTTTTAAAGTAATAGGAATTATAATGGATTCAAATTTTAATTCAATTTTATTTTATGCACCATTATATTTTATATTAAGAAAAATCATTTGAAACCTTCATAACATATCTTTGGAAAAGGTTTTAGATTTATTTCATTTCTTATATTGAATATATACATGAAAATCATTTTATGTTTTGAAAATTAATGAAATTCATTTAAGCTAATGAAATGTCTAATTTGGATAATTCATTAATTAAAATCTATGAAGTTTTTAAGGTTATAAACTTTAGACTTGTAATTTACAAAACTATGTTTTTAATTCAGGTAAAAGGATGAAAATCATTTGGCAAATATACCATGCTTTAAATAGTTTTAAAGAACCTTTGTAAATATTATTTTTATGAATAAATATGGCTAAGTGGTTGAAATCAAATACTTATAAGAAACTTTTTATTACAAGGAAATGGTTTGAAATTTTGTAAAACATTTGTCAAATTATATATTGAGGTTTACAAAAATACAATGGATAATAAAATGTTTGAAACAACTTTTGAAAATAATGATAAACTGAGGTATTTGAAATATTAAACTCTTTCAATATGTTTGAAGTCTTTCATTGTTGGTTTTCTTATGCATTTTAATGTTTTATTTTAATCAAACAAAAAGTTTTAAATTTTAGTGATTTTTAAACATTCCAAAATGTTGGGATGTTACATGATGTGCATAAATACTTAGAGAAAATACTATGTGTATTCTTCAAGGTGATCAACAATTATTAACAACTATAGTGAGAGAGACAGACACCCAGCCAACCACTTATGATTGTGGGATATGTCTCATGTACGTGGACATGTAAGGCTAGTCTCCAGGCCGCTTCATCTCACTATGCCGCTAGGATCCAACAAACTTCATAGATGGTAATAACATGATCAAAAATTGTTATGTCTAAAGTGAAAGACAAGATTAGGAAAGAGGGAAAAGATAGAAAGAAAGATGTAGTTGGTCTTCCAGGCTTCATCTCCAGACTTGTAACTTTCTCCTTGGTGACGTCTTGATTGACTTTTTGGTATACTTGATAAATCTTCAGACTTGATGATTCTTGTATCATCTAGTCTGGTCTTGGATTTAACTTAGTCTTCATGAAGTCTCAGAGGAGAAGGGAGAAAAGAGAGAGAGGAGGCAAGACTTAAAAAATATTGCTGGTTGGTCTTCATGCACTTCTTCTTGATTTTCTTCTAAGTGCTGCTACTTCTTGGAGATGCTTCCAGAGTCTGTTTTCTTCTAAGTCCTTCATTGGCCTTCTAGCTCCATGTTGAAAATTATAATTGTCTAAGTGCATAGTGTAACGCCCCGGATTTTATCCCCTTTTATTTTGGTGTGTTTTTCTTTTTGCATCGACATAGCATCGCATTGCATCGCATTAATTTAATTGTTGCATTTAAATTTAATTTCCACAATTAAATTCAAATGCTTTTCAAATGAATTAAAAATGTGTTATTTCAAATATTTTGCAAATGTTAAAAATTAGTTTATTAAATTGTCTATTCAAAACTAAAAATATTTTGTAAAGGTTTCGTGTTGAAATTCCTTTTCTATTTTGTTTTAAAAATATAAAACAGAAAATAATAAAGGGGAGAGAAATAAAGCCCAAAAGCCCACCTAAGCAAACCCTAGGGTTTCCCCTGGAAAAATTATTTCCCACCCCCTGACTTTTTGCATCCACTCTCCTCTTTTTTCTGGATTTTGCGAATTAATCCTCCCACCTCTCTTTCTTTCTTTTTCCCCTTCCTTTTTCTCTTCTTTTCTTTTTTCCTTTTTTTTCCTTCCTTTCTTCTTCTTTTTTTTCCTTTTTTTCCCTCTCCTCTTTCCTTCCTTTCTCTCCCGCACCGCACGGGAGTTTCCTTTCTCCTTTCTGCTTTCCTCTTCTCTTCTTCCCGCAACACCACGTCGCGCCCGCACCAAGCGCCTCTCGATCCCCTGCTCCCCCGGCCTGCTCTGGCCCGTCCGCCCCTGCCGCCCGCCTCCGGCCCGACGCCTCCACGCCGCGCGCTCCGGCCGTCCCAAGATGCCGCCGGCCTCGCCCTGCGCCTCCTCGGCCTCCCGCGTCGCCGCTCCCCGCCACCGCGCCGGCCGCGTCGCCGCTCCCCACGCCCGCGCCGCCAGCGCCTGCGCAAGACGCGCGCCGCGCGCCCGCGCGCCGCCTGCTCCGCCGGCGCCTCGCCGCCCAGCCGCGCCTCCTCCCGTGCGCCGAGCCGAGCTCCCCAGCCATCTCACGCCCGGCCTCCCTCCGGCCTTCTCCCGTCGCGGGCCACGCGCCCCGTGCGCTCCTCGCCGTGCCCTGCACCGGACTCCGCCCCGGCCGCGCGCCACGTCGTCCTCGCGCGCGCCGCCGCCGGCCCGAGCTCCTCCGCCTCCGTGCCTCCCCCGAGCTCCGCCGCGCGCCCCCGGCGCCGCGCGCGCCCGCACGCGCGTCCTCCGCCGACCGCTCCCGCCGCCGCGCACCCCGTGCTCCTCCTCCCGCCGCTCGCCGCCGCCGTGCGCTCCGCCCCGCGCCGCAGCGCGCCGCCGCCCCACACGCGCTCGTCCGCGCCGCACCGCCGTCCCCGCGGCCTCCTCTTCACGGCTGCGTGCACGCCGCCGCCGCCGCCCGCCAGGTGTTCGACGCAATGCTCGAAAGAACCCCGACGTCTTTTGTTGTCCGCGTTTGTCCACCCTTCGAGGTGCTGCCCGCCCGTGCGTTTTCCCTCCGGTGTCTGTTGTCGTGCTCCTCCGTGCCCGCGCCCGTCAATGAGGATGACCGAGTACGACTACCCGACCACTTCCACGACACCGACAAACGACGCTGCCCCGGTTCCGCGACGACTACTTCCACGACGTCGACTACTTCCTCTACGGACCGAAGACGTCGGTTTCGAACCCTATCTCTTCCGATCCGACGTACGGACCCAAACCCTAACCCTACACCTATTTTATAAAATGCCATCTATCTTGTGCATATCGCATCATAATTACATGTGTTGCATCTCTTGGGTTTGCGGGTGTAGCATTTCACCTAAATAATAAATATGGAATGTGTGGGGTAATAAATATATAAAGCCCTATTCCATTTAATTTAATCAGATCACCCATGCCATGTGTTGCCATGCTAACCAACATTTAATATTGCTGGTAAATAAATAACTTGCACCTAAATATTAATTGTCGGAATCCCGGTTCCGCTTAATTCGGATTACGTGCCTCTCGCAATGCATCTTGCCATGCCATGCCTCATTCTCCATTGATCATGTTGGATCTTTTGCCGTAGTGGTAAAGCGCATCTTTTACGCTTTCTAGTGTTTGTTGCTTCTTCGCGGATACGACGTTGAGATGTGTGAGCCACGACAAGATCTGCTTCCATGCGGGATTCCAGGCAAGCAAAGTTTGCTTGTTTACCTATACATTGTCTTTCATTCCTTCCGTTGATCTCTGCTACCCTAGTTATCGATTCTTGAACTGCGATCCCATCACATGTTTATCCTGCAGCCCATACAGCTTGATCCCCACAACCTAATACCCGTTGCATGTTTATCTGTTGGCCTTGCGAGTCGTAGCGCATGCTTAGAGTTGTTTGTGCGAGTCGTCTGTTGATCTTATGCTTCATCTGCTTAGTTTGATAGATTATTCTACCTTAATAAACTGTTGTCTTATATTGGGGTATTACAATTAAAAGATAAGGCACCAGGCGGAAGGCCTTGCGAGGTGCTTTGTTCTGCTCAGTGTCGACCTAGGAACTGAGATTTTGTCCTCAGATCTAATTTTGAGCGCACTAACCACTTGTGGGAGGCCCTATGGAGCCCCCCTCGACTTTGAACGGATCTACAGCTTGTCCATGTGCCGCAACTAGTTCGGGTTTTCCATTTGCTCATATCCATGTGCATGATGATGATGATTGATGAGAGGTTACATGATACGGGGGTCATATAGGGGTGGTGCGCGCGAAGCGGACAGTTCCTACTGTGGTTTGAGCCGCATGGCGCGTGGACACAAACTAATGAGTCCGCAATTGAGATTCGGCCGGACTCTTGACGCGGGTAACAACTCATATGGGTGGCACTTGGACTTGCTGTAGTGAAGGAATGGGCTGAGTTGAGAGGCCCTGATGCTTGCTTGGGTTGATCATACGAGTATGGGTACAGTAGTGCACCCCTGCAGGGTATAATCTTATCGATGAGCCGTGTCCACGGTTATGGACGACTTTGGTGATGATGCTGGCTAACAAGATCTAGACAACTTGCACCTAATTAAAGTTAATTAAATTGACTAGTAATATAGAATTACTTTCACCATAAATTATAAATAAAACTGTTCAATGTGTGAGTTTCCCGAATTGCTTCCTCATACTTGGGTGAGGGGGTTAATTCGAGAATGGGTTATGATTGGTGGTAGTTGTAGATGTTTACTTATGCGCTCTCTTATCCCTCTCTGATTAGACGGAAGTTGTAGCGTGTCTCTTTAGGTTGCTAGTGCTGCTGCCGCTAAGTCCACTTCCCCTATATTTTGGGAGATGGTGTAGAAAGTAGGCAAGTCGGTTTTGCTTGCCAGGGAGTACCCTGACCCTCTTTTGGGATGTGCTTTATGTGCAGTCAAACAGGTTTGAAGTCCGACGACGTTAGCTTGGGAATCCCTCCGGCTTGGCTGGGCAAGGATATGGTGCCATCGCTTATCTTCAGGACTCTTAGTCCAGTTTGCTTCTTATCCGTAGTCGGATACTATTCTGCTTCCGTTGTCATTTGTATCTTTGTATTGTATCTTTTGTATCTTGACTCGTTCGAGTCGTTGTTGTAATATTATCTTTGTTGTATTTGTGGATGTATCGGAACTGTTGTAATGTTATCACAATTCCACCCACATAATGCGCATGTTTCGGCGTGCACATTATGTCTGGTGGGCGACCTAAAATCGTTATTATGCGGATTTCGGCGGGAACGCTTAAATCTACATAGTACCGATTTTAGGGCGTCACACATAGCACTTTACCAAAATGCTAAGTTGAAAAATAGTCCTAACTTAGAGAAAATAATGAAGAGATTTTCCTATGAGAAGTATATCTATATGAGAAAATATGTTATGCATACAATGCTCTTTTAAATCCTAAGAAACATCGTACTAATTTTTATGATATTTATAAAGTATGCATAAAGCTACAAATGCAATTTAATTAATTTCTATTTTTGCAAAATATAATAAAAGGAATAAATATAAGATTAAAGTTTTCTGTGATTAAATTTTTATAACAAATTATAAATGGTGTTAATAATCACAGGGGATTTAAATAAATTTATAGCAATTGGAATTAATAAAAAATAATCCTTCTATCAAAAGTTATGTAAAAAATAGTCAAACTATTTAATTTAAGGGTATGATTATTAAATCGTCAAAACTATTCTCAAAATTTATTTTCTAACAGAAGCATAATATAATAAATATTTTAAGGATTCCAAAACAATTTTATTTGCGATTTTGGAATTATAGATTTAAAGTTATGACAAATTTACTCAAACCATCCATTTGAAATTTCCAACTAAGTCAAATTTGAATTCTAACCGATCTAAAATATTCTACATGTCAAGGTCTTTCCAAATATATAAAATTTGTTAAATTTGGATATGTGGTTAAAAAGTTATAGCAAATCTAAGTGGCGGGGACTTTTCTGCAAACCATGCATTTAATCTAAATTGAGAAAATAAAATCCACGCGGGCGCTGACTGGATCTGACGTGGCTGCTGACTGGATCGCTGACGTGGTTAAGTGAAACGATCTGCGACGTTGGATCTTGATCTGATGGTCCAGATCTGACCGTACCTATTCGTTTTAAAGATCTAATCGTGGACGTTAAAACTAGATCGGACGACCGAGGATGGGTGGCGCTCACCGAGCGGCGCGGGGTGGCCAGAGATGGAGGGGACAACGGCGCTGCGGCTCGGTCGTGGATGCTCCCGTCGTTGTCGTGCCTCCCTGGGCTCGTAGAGGTGACAGAGAGGTGCGGCGCGCGACGAGGAAGTCGATGGTGCGGGCGGCACTGTCGTTTTCTTCTCGGACGTGCGTGGCGGCGGGGACGGAAGTGCTCCGTCGCCGGCGAGCTTCTGTTCTTGCTCTCCTCCTGTTTGGCTCTAGTGGAGAAGCAAGGGAGGGGTCAAGGAGGTGCACGTACACACGGGGGAGAGAGTGGATGGGGTCTCGGGGCTTGGGGCGGCTTACCTCCAAGGGGAAGGAGAAGAAACGGCGGTGGCTTCGACGAACTCTAGCGAGAAACTGCGGCAGCCTGGCGGCGTGGTTTGCACGGGAAAAAGAGGGGAACGAGACAGGAATTCGTGGGGATTTACATGGGGCAGAGGGGGAAACAAATCACGCAATCTTCGTGACAAATTTTGGAATGAAATCGGAGAGGAATTTCGTCCGGAAAAATTGTTGGAGGTTGAAGATGAAGCTCTCCTGACAGGTGGGTCCCGCCTATCAGGTATTTTTCTTTTTCTTTTCTGTTTTTCTATTTCTTTCATAACTTTTGATTTAAGACTCCAAATCAATTCAAATAAATTTCTAAAAATTTGTAAAAACAATATATTTGGGTTAAACCAGTTGTGGTTATGTTTTGAACAATTTTCAAAAATCATAATTTTGAAAAATTGATTAAATACAGATTTGACACTTTATGTTAAATTTCAAAATATGGTTTAAATAATTTTATTTTTGGCTAAATAAATTAAAAAAAATTAATACTATATAAGTTTTGAATTTAAGTTATTTAAACTCATATTCCGATATTAATTTCTTTTTAGCTTTAGTATAATATTAAATAACATATTACAACTATTGGAAATGAAAAGGGAAATATAATAAATTAAATTTTAATTCACAATATTTTGTGTACCATTATGTTTTTTATTATGCTAATTAATTTGAAAACTCCATAACATACCTTTGGAAAATATTCTAGATTTATTTCATTTCTTATATTGAATATATTCATGAAAATCATTTTATGTTTTGAAAATTAATGAAAGTAATTTAAGTTAATGAAATTCCTATTTGGATAATTCATTAATTATAAAATCTATGAAGTTTTACATTTATAAACTATAGACTTGAAATATCCAAAAACTATGTTTTCACTCAGGTAAAGAATGAAAACCATTTGACAATTAGACCATGTTTTAAACAGTTTAAAAGAATACTTGTAAATATTATTTTAATTTATGAACATCTATGGCTAAGTAGTTGAAATCAAAGACTTATAAAGAAACTTTCTATTACAGGAAAATGGTTTGAATGTTGGTAAATCATTTGTCAAATTATATATTGAGGTTTAAGAAATACAATGGATAATATAATCTTGAAACCAGTTTTGAAAATAATGATTATTTGAGATATTTGAAATATTAAACTTTTTCAAGATGCTTGAAGTCTTTTATAGTTGGTTTTCTTATGCATTTTCATATTTTATTTTAATCAAAACAAAAGTTTAAATTTTTAGTGATTTTTAAACATTCCAAAATATTGGGATGTTACAGACTACCACCCTTAAAAGGAATCTCGTCCACGAGATTCGGAGAGGCTAGAAAGGAAAGCAAATGCTTGGAATGATTCTGATAGATCGAGATGTTTTGAGAAATGAAATTTTCTGACATGGAAACTTGAAACTGGCAGGGGATGATTTTTCTGATTGGAGGGGCTAGAAAGAGAGGTGGTTTGGGATCTCTGGGTTTAAGGCATCTTGGTTTGAATTATCTGGGTAGCTACCACCCTTAAAAGAAAAGTTTTGTTGATAGTCAAACATTCTAACTTATACAAGAAGATCAAGACAATTAATTACAAACAACATCTAACAAACATCAAGCAACAAGGTTCAACACAAACAAACAATCTAGTATTGTCACACAACCTAAGTTGCCATGAACAATACACTAACACGATATCATCGTTCTATTTAAGTGGTGGTCAAATCTACCTCCTTCGTGAGTGCTTCAAGTTCTTGTTAAACTTTCTTGGTAATCTTCAAAGTGTTGGCCGAATCCCGATTCTTCAGTGGTGTTCCATGCATGTAGAACTTCATGTTGAAACGTAGTTTTTCCATATGAAGCAGCATAATCAGACTTAGACTATAAGAACATGGTCATCTAGAAAAAGGGGAGAAATTACAGAAGGTTGATAATAGAGGAGAGTACAAGAAAAGATAAACTAAAAAGTTTTGTCTTTTGTAAAGTTAATAGAAATAGATTTTCAATCCTATGGTCAAATAATATTTCTATCCAAACCTAGGGTTTCGAACCTACATGCAACACAGTGCTCTGATACTATCGGTAGCGAACCTGCACTTAAAATATGGCAAGGTACCTGTGTGGCAAGGCGCCCTTCGATGGCGCGCGGAACGCGAGCTTGATGGGACGCCTGAGCTTCCTTTGCGAGGAGGGCCTCACGGGACAAACCATCGTGGAGGACTTCGTGACGCGCCGCATCGCCCCCCTCCAGGCACACTCGGTGCCCATGTGGATGTACTCCGGGCCCCACGACAAGATGAGGCTCCACCGTGAAGACAACGACAAGGACGCCGTCGACAACGTCCTCTCCGCGCTCTTCATCAACCCGGTGGTGCCTGCCGCGGACCAGCTCCCCGTTACGCTCCAGCCTCTCCACCAATACAACATGACTGAGCACATGGCCATTTTGGAGGGGATGCCCCTGTTTACCCCGGCAGGCCAGGCGGGGATGGAGGTGCCTGTGCCGGTGGCGCGGGGAGCGGAGGAAGCGGATTCTCCCTCAGCCTCGAGAGCTGGGCTAGGCGAGGAGGAGGCCGCGGCAGGGGAAGTGTCCTCTTCGAGGGCAGGGCCATTCACTGACTAGATTTGCGACATCTCGTCAGGTGATGACGACGCCTTCGTGGTGGCGCCCTCGCGCCTCGTGGAGGAGGAGGATGAGGAGAGGGAGGCTGACGAGGGTGTAACTCGACAAATCCCAGGGTTGTGCACCCCGGGTTGATTGAGGGGAAAAGAGAGGAGCGTTGGTGATCACGACGGCTGACAAGCAAGGTTTTACCCAGGTTCAGGCTCCTAGAGGATAACACCCTACTCCTGCTTGTCTGTTATTGATGGCGAGTTGCGATTACAATGGTGGCGAGATTGCGATCTCGCTAGGGTTTGTGGCGGTGGCTGTTTTCGTGTCCTCTAGGACGGGCAACCCTCCTGGCTTTATAGGTAGCCAGGTCTCGGGTGGTCGGTATCGATGGCGATTACAGATATGGAAGGTTATGAGACCTAACCGACTTGGACTAGGATACATGGTACTGTAACATCCCAAAATATTAATATAATTATTAATGCAAAAATGTGGGCCAACAAAAACTTTTCTTATAAAAATTTGTGTATGTTTAATTCTTGAGTATTGTTGTTTGCTTTGCTTGCAAGATTGTTGAATTCTAGCTCTAATTAAAAGTTTGAAGAAAAGAAAACAAACAAAACAAATTACCAAACATAACCCCATGTGACACATGTCACATTATTTTCCAAAGTAAGAAACATAATTTTATTTTCAAACCTAAAATCAATGGAGTAATATTATAAACACTCCTAGTTGATTTCCACAAACTATTCCCTTTCAATTTTCAAATGCAAGAACCTCAAATTCAAATAAGAAATTCATTATTGAAATATTTCCAAATATTTCAAAAAGACTTTGTATCACTTACCAATAATGTATTTAGCCTAGATCCTAAGTTTGGACCCAAAAGAATTAAGCAAAGTATGAAAATTAAATAGCCAAAATGCACACTGTTTTGGTTCAGGAAATTCAGCAAACACCTTCTGTGCATCGTGTGTTCTTCCACAACCCGAACCAAACCTTGGATCAATCCGAGCAATGTGTTGTGCATTCGTCGAATTGAAGCCCGCACTGCATTCCCCTCTTCTCCACGATCACGCGGCACTCGAGAACGCCAGGAATGGTGGTCGGAGACGCCGTGGAGGAGCTGGCGACAGCGGCGGCCATGCGCACGTCGCCGTGTCGACACTGTGACCGCGGCGACGCCGCGCCGTGCTGGCCGCTCCGTGCCTCCCTCGCTCTCCCTCACCTCCTGGCTCCCTCGCGCAGCAGCAGCACGCACTCAGCAGCCACCCGACCAGCCGCGCCCGCGCCATGCCGTGCGCGCCGCGCGCCGCCCGAGCACGCTCACGGCAGGGCCAAGAGCCCGAGCGTTCCCGAGCGCGCCACGCCTCCCCTCCTTGCCCACCTGGTTCCCCAGACACCCCGCAGCGTAGCCGCACCCCTCCACCGGCCTACGGCGAGCTCGCACGACCGCGGGTGCCCTCTGCACCGTGTCCACCATGCGCCGCCCGGCCGCTATAAATGGCACCCCGTGCCCCTCTTCTCACCGCACCGCCCCACTGCCTCTCCCCCTCACACTCTCCACTCTCTCGTGCACCGCTAGGAAGCCACGACCAAGGCAGCAAGGCCTAAGGCCGCCGTGCCCTCCTCGAGCCCGCCGTGCCCGAGGTAGGCGACGACCACGGCCAGGCCGTGTTGCCCATCCCCTTCTCTCCTCTCTGGCCTCAACCTCTTCCCCTTGTTCGCCTCTCTCACCCGCGCCCTTTTTCCCTCTGGTTCGTGCCCAGGAGCGCCGCCGATTGCTTGCCGGAGCTGGAGCAGAGCCGCGGAGGAGGAGTTGCTCGCCGCCGCTGCTCGGAGCCACGCCAGCAAGCGCCAGTCGCCCCAAGCACTTCCCCGCATCGCCGCCGTCCCGCCGCACCATCCCGTCACCGTCACAGACCCCCGAGGTGAGCCCTCCATCCACCTCGCCGTCGCCGGAGCCACGGCGCCGCCCAGTTTTGGTCGCCGCCGACGCGCTCGCTCCGGGCCGTTGGATTTAGATCCAGCGGTAAGCTTCGATTAGTTTAGGCACTGACGTGCGGGCCCCACGCGTCAGGTTTAAATGAAACCCGCGCGCGCGCCCGCAGTCGCTGACCAGTGGGTCCCCTCTGTCAGGTTTTTCAACATTATCCACTCCTGGATTTTAATTCGAATTTAGATTTAATTTGAAATCAGTACTGAACTCAATTTTAGAAAATCCATAACTTTAGATTTACAACTCCAAATGGAACAAATCTAACTGTTCTGTAAATCTTATGAAATTATGTATCCAACCCAATTGGTTTCACTCCATTTGGATATATAATAAAAATACACTATTCAAAATACCAAAACAGGTTTAAATTCTAAACTAGTTTGTTTCTGATACTCTGTTAATCCAAATTAGTTGAAACTAATTTATTAGGTCACATTTAACCATGGTTAGTCACCCCTAAAAAGGTTTAATTTTTAGATGAACATAATTTAAATAATGGCCAAAACTTTATTAATTAGCTTCTGGATTCAAAACATTGTGTAGGGAGTTTGGTAACTCCAAATGACTCAAATCCAATTGGGTCATCTTCTACACATCATTAGCTTTCTGAAGAAATTTATTTTGTATTTTTGTGACCAACACAACTTAAGTTGTGTAATTAAACATGTGCAACTAGTTTCTGCCCTAATTAAAATATAATTGAATAATGGTTAAATCAATTAAATTGAAACCCAATTGTATTGTTAGATATATGAAGTGGCTATTCAGAGCAATTGAGATTGAATTGTTGTGGTGATTGATTGAGTAGGTTAGTGATTGTTTGTATTGCTTGGTTGTGTATTAGACGAGAACGTTGCCAGATATATCGAGGAGGAAGGATTTGCGGAACCTGAAGATCAAGACCAGGATCACTTTGCCGAGAAAGGCAAGATACTCTCTGAGCTTGCACCTAACTTATGCATCTAGATTTGCAAGTCATTCTTTTTAAAAGAAAATGTTTATAAAAATCCTTTTTTCAAAGGTATATAGAGATCATTTTGCCACCCTATGTAGAAGTATATGCTAAAACTATAGGATGGAAAAACCAAGATTTGTTTATTCAAAACTCCTTTGAAAACTTGTGTGGATATATAGCACTATGATATGGTGTTGAAGTAAAGAAATGGAGAAAGGTGGTTTTTGAGAAAAGCACATTGTGTCTTAGTACTTACGTCGATCAGCCGATACTCTGTGCGACCACATTTACCCCCATATGGTAAAGGGCTTAGTCATATAGTTTGCTCTTATTAGTATGGGACACTGCATCAACGGAGATGACTCTGTTATGCATGAGGGAATGGTTTGACGACCTACCCCTGACCTGGGTCCTCGCTCAAACTCTATGCGTAGATAAGGAGGAGGATAGAAGGATGTCCCCTATACACCGCCAGATAAAACATGTGAGTCCTCACACTTAGATCCCGACGGGCTGGGTTAAGTGTCGATGGGAAGTATCGTATGGGCAGGATCCTATACTAGCATGAGCAAGGTGACTCAACTTCGCATACCACTGCTATGGCGAAACGTGGCTGACACGATGAGTTATCGGATGAGTGTGGGAAAAGCGTGCTACCTCTGCAGAGGGTAATTAAACTATTCGAATAGCCGAGTCCTCGGATATGGACAGTTGAGAGGCCCTACTTTGACCATGTGCAAGTTTTGGGAAAAGATTTGAGTTTTAAAAGAAAAAGGAATTGGAGAATGTTCCATACACCTATACCAACGGATCGGTATGAGGTAGTTGGAGAATAATTACCATAATGGTTTATGGTCGGAAAAGGAGGATTTTTAGAAGAAAACTAATAACATTGAGATATTAAGAGTAGTTATAATCTCCTTATCTTCTTCAACAAAGATATAGAGATGTTTTAAATAAATAAAAGTGTGAAACTAAAACTGAGACTAGTGCACTCATGTTGGAGTAGTTTGCGAGTAAATTCAAATGTACTCATACTAGTTTTGTCTCTGGCTATTGTCGTAGCCAGACTTCGAGGAGCCCTACGCCCAGGAAGAGTATGGCGACATCTATGCAACCTAAGGATCTTCATAAGTCGACTGCCTGTCGGGTCATCGCTAGGATTTGATGTCTACTACGCCTTAGTTCCGCTGATTGTTTTGGTTTGGCCCATGAAGGCACCTATGTAAGACTTGGTCTAAATGACCATTTATGTAAGACTTTAATTCGGTATTGTAATGGATGTAAACTTTGGTATTCAGTTCGGATTATGTGCAACGACAGACTGATCACGGGATCGTTGTGTTAAGCATAATCGGGTACTTCGGAGAGCTAGTCCGGGGTCCCCACAGGTACCCCGAGTGGGCCTTCTGTGGGCCTCCCTGTGCTTGGCGCGGCCCAGGTAGCCTCATCGTGGGCTAGTCGAAAGGTAGCCCCACGTCAGAGGCCTCCGACGCGGAGGCCACTCCGGGGAGGCGCGAGCCACGCACCAAGGCGGCCGTGGGCCGTTCTGGGGCGAGTCCGTCCGACGCCCCTCCAAGAGGAAACCAGTGGCGCCTCTGGAGGGGTATGGCGCCAGGACCACGCCCTCCTGGCGCTCGCCAGGCCTAGCGTGGGTCGACAACGGCGCTCAATCATCCGGGTAAGTGTTTCCGGCACTCGGTCGCTTCGACTCCCGCTCTTTTTCTCTTTATCCTTTCTTGAAGATGCTTCCTTGGCCTTTGTCAGTGATCTAGTGCCTGCGAAACACCGTAAGCTTCGCAAGACTGCAGATGTGAAGAGAGCCACGGCTGAAGCCATGGCTGAAGAGGCCACGAGGCATGTGGAGACGGCCTCCACAGGCCCTACTGAGGAGGTGCCTCTAGGGGAGGCGACTGCGCCTCGGGCGGAGGCTGCTGCGCCTCAGGCGGAGGAGGACGCACCTCGCCCAGAGGCCTCTACACCTCCTCCTGAGCCAATGGTGGTGGAGGCTCCGGAGGAGAGGATTGCCACTGTAAGGGCCCTCCTTATTATAAGGTAGCGACCTCCTGTGTATAGTGCTAGTCCCTGGATCGACTTGCTAGCACACACAGTTTAAGATGAAATACCATAACATTGCATCAATATTCTTTACACAGTGATCCAGAAATAAAAGGGTTCGATACAAGGTGCATAGCCCATGGCTAGCTCAAACCGAAATAAACACACAGCGGAAAGCAAATGGATAAGTGAGCTCCATCTTCATCATGTGCCACAGGCAAGGCATGTTGGTTGGAGACTCGCGACCCTAACAATCCTTACTCTTCGTCAGAGGGTCCTGCAATGGCGAGTTGCAGCCCAAACTATATTGGGTCAGCACAATTGAATTGTGGTGGCAAGATGACACTTTGTAATTAAAATTACTAAGACTATATCTTCATGCATATTTGGCTCGGTGGAGTTTCAGGCTGATTTGCATAAAGCCAGTTTTGTCCTATCATTTATAAAACAACTTTTCATCTTAGACAAAGAGTACCACTGATAGAAAACAGTGAACACCTTTGACAACAAAGAGTACCACCGATAGAAAACGGTGAACAACTTTGAAAACTACTCACATCGAGCACCACCGATAGAAAGCGGTGAGCTCTCCCAAACCCTTGTTCACCCATCAAATTTTATTATAGAAATTGGGATGAGGAGATCTTCAACATCTGCCCTGTCTAGTTGCTCAAATGTCCATAACCGGGGACACGGCTAAGTATACTTAGTTTTTAAACTCTCGAGAGGGTGTGCACTTTCACCACAAGACCCAATCATTCCCTCGTCCATGTCAACCAATTGTGAAATGGAAAAGGGAAGACCGAGACGAGACCTTTCCGAAGTAATTCCCCGAGTCACAACGCGTGGCCTGAACCAACCTATCATCCCCCTACATCTGCTGGTCACGACGGATCAGGGTCTCACAACATGTATGGTCAAGACAGAGCCCATTTGACAAGTGGTTGCACTAGAAGCCACTAAACAAGGTGTGCCTACAATCTCTTTAAGCCTGGGTGACTTTCCACATTTGTGCGCTTCCACCTAGGGTAATTACCATAGATATGAACCATAGACATGGACCCCCTGTGATATGGGAACGACGGGGGAGGTGCAGCCCAATTTCAGGACTCCACCAAGTTAGGTGTATTCGTCGTGTGTTGCTATTTTAAATAATTAGAGTTTTTAATAATTATGAGTTTGGGCTTGGTTTGGGCCTGTCCAACCAAGTCAACGTAGGGTCCATTAGCGGGGCGGTACTGTAGCGCGGTACTGTAGCACCCCTCCCCTCATATAAGGAGTTGCTAGGCATCGTTTTAGGGTTAGCTTGAGTTTAGATTAAAAACAGTCCATAGACTTTGAGCTCGTTGGTGAAGCATCCCTCCGGGGACGGCGATGCCGTTTATCAGTTTGTAATAAAGATTGCTGCGAGGGTGCTTGTGTTCATCAAGTGTTATCGTGCTCGGGTTAGAGGCGTGGTGATCTTCATCACGTTGCTTGCTGGATTTATTCCCCACCTTCAGGTGACGCCGTTGGTGTTGTTGGAAGGATTTACTATCCGGGTTACTCGCTGTGAAAGATCGGGACAACAATCATAGGATCATCCCCTTGATCCTTATCATGTGGTATCAGAGCTCTGGGTTGATCACGGCGAATTTTTGTTGATCAGTCGATTTGTTATTGGTGGAGATTGGTTGATCTGCTACAGGTTGGTGGAGATTTGTTCATCCATACGGGCAGTAGTCAGATCGGGAAGGTTGGAGCAGATCAGCTGCGTGGGGTTGATCGGAAGAAGGGAGTGCAGGCAGATCGTGGGTGTATTTTTCATTGCGAGGTGGTGTTGATCGTGAGAACGCTAGCAGCAGCATCACGTGGGGAGTTCCCTTGATCGATCTTGGCCAGGTTTCTGCGTGCCGGAGGCCAGCAACGATTGTCGAGGAAGAGTCCAGCCAGCGTACGCGTGACGCTCAGTTCAGATCCGATCTGCAGAATCGATCCAGTTAAAAAAAAAAAATCTTGTGTTGATCTTGCGTTCTACCGAGTCCAGAAACGACCGTCATCTTGTTCAGGCCACAGCGACCTGTACGTGACGAATCGGGATTTGGTAGCCTACCCATTAGAAAGTACATAAAATTATCTTTCCAACAAGTGCTTCTTTGCCTGTTTCGGACTTCGTACGAGGAAATCACGTCCGTTTCAAATTCAGAGTTTCTGTCAGTCCGAACCGAATTTGACTTGATAATGAGTTCGTTTCAGGGTGATTTTTATGGCAAGAGGTGTGTTTCTGGTGAAAGGTCCGGTGATGTTTATCATGACTACACTGGTATCATTGTTGGTTTCGCCTTTGATCCAACTAAAATCAAGTGGAGATTGGACAGTTCGGCGACGCCTGCAGAATATCAGTTTTGGGAATCAGACATGGACAGTGGTTTTGCAAAATGTCGTACGCTTGATTACAATTTTGGTGACCCTACTGCATTAGTTATTGCGTACCGGCGAGTAGATACAAAGTTGTCGAGTTGGTGGCGGGAAGAGATGCGTGTGAGAGGCATCACATGGCAAACATCTAATTGGGAGGAATTCAAACAATTTCTGCGCACCAAATTTGTGGAGCCGTCTACGGATTTGGACAAAAGTCCGGTGGAGGATGTTGTACCATTGAGTGGGCTGAATATGCAACTCAAGAGAGTACATGGTGATACTTGTATGACAGTGGATAGAGGCCAGCGATGGAATTTATTTCAGGCGCAGTGCATGATCAAGGGCAAAGCATGCAAGTTGATGATTGACAGTGGTAGCTACTGTAATGGCATTAGCAAGGCGGTTGTGGAAGCGTTGGGTTTAACCACATGGCGTATTCCAGAACCGAGGCATGTTGAGTGGGTTAATAGCTGCGGTATGATGAAGATTACTCACAAGGTTCGTGTGCCATTTATAGTTGGTGACTATGTTGATGAGGTGGAATGCGATGTGTTGCCATTGGAGGTATGTGGACTGTTACTTGGACGTCCATGGCAGTATGATCGCAATGTTACTCATGCTGGGAGAGCAAATACATATTCTTTTGTGCATGATGGCAAACAGCGGACTTTGAAACCTATGCAGGATGATCAAATAAAGTCTGATGTTGAGCTGGTGGTACACAAGGAGAAGTTGCGCAAGGCTAAGCCAAAATCTGAGCTAGCTACGCCGCAGCCTGAGGAGCATGATGCAAAGAGCGTCAGTGATGATATTGTTTCAGCCAAGCCTGTAGATGACAAGCCAGTTGTTCTTGTTAGTGACAAGCCGGTTGAAGTCAAGCCTCATATTGATGAAGGGCAGGATATGTCAGCATGTGTTTCATATGTTCCACTTACAGTTCGTGTTGACATGGGTGTTCAGACCGATGACAGTGGTGCTGATCGTGTTCCGGTGCATATGGTGCCTCGGGTAGTCAGCCACAGTTTTGTAAGAACTCCTCGGAGACGTTTTGTTGGAGCAGCAGTGCGTGTGCATAGAGGCAAGGATGGACGTGTTCGTCAGCTGTGTGGCCCAGGCATTACTACTTTGCAGGGTCCTGTTCAGCAGGTTCATGTCCAGCAGCAAAGAGCTCCATCAAGAGTTCAGAAGCAGAAGGTTTTGGCGCCAAAGTCCAAGTTCATTTGGCGAAGAAAGGAGGCGCCAAGTGCTGTGTCAAGTCAAGCATGCCCAGCGGGAGGATGTGGTGAGGAAGGCAAGCGAGACTTGAAGATGACGAAGACGTGTGATGTTGTTGCTGCTATCACGCCACCCTTTCGACCCGACCCTCAAGCGTTGAGGACAACGCTTCTTGAAGGGGGGGAGGATGATATGGGAACGACGGGGGAGGTGCAGCCCAATTTCAGGACTCCACCAAGTTAGGTGTATTCGTCGTGTGTTGCTATTTTAAATAATTAGAGTTTTTAATAATTATGAGTTTGGGCTTGGTTTGGGCCTGTCCAACCAAGTCAACGTAGGGTCCATTAGCGGGGCGGTACTGTAGCGCGGTACTGTAGCACCCCTCCCCTCATATAAGGAGTTGCTAGGCATCGTTTTAGGGTTAGCTTGAGTTTAGATTAAAAACAGTCCATAGACTTTGAGCTCGTTGGTGAAGCATCCCTCCGGGGACGGCGATGCCGTTTATCAGTTTGTAATAAAGATTGCTGCGAGGGTGCTTGTGTTCATCAAGTGTTATCGTGCTCGGGTTAGAGGCGTGGTGATCTTCATCACGTTGCTTGCTGGATTTATTCCCCACCTTCAGGTGACGCCGTTGGTGTTGTTGGAAGGATTTACTATCCGGGTTACTCGCTGTGAAAGATCGGGACAACAATCATAGGATCATCCCCTTGATCCTTATCACCCTGAGTCCACCCACCATGGTTCTCCAACCAGCACCCAGTTATTTCATTAATTAACTTCATTAATTTTTCACTATCCAACTAGTCAAAACATTTTTCATTGCTTGGCTAAGCATCCTACTAAGTGTTCTTGCTACTAAGCTCAGGGTGGGGGATAGCTATACACTACATAGGAGCATAGAATAATATAGTAACTTCACACAACTCCTAACATGCATACTACAGAAAAACACTACTATGCATATAGTGAAAATAATAGGTGGTTTATGAGCGTCACTTGCCTTTTGAAAGTTGTCGTTTCTCACACTCCCTTCAATGAAGGACGTATCACTTTGTTCAATCTATACGACGAAAGAGAAATACAATAAACAAACAATTCAAACAGAACACATAACACATAAATGCAAACATCACAATTATGTGTTTATCAATAATTGTTTTAGTTCATTTATTTTATGGTCATGTCATATCACATAATTCAATTTACAAAAGGAATTAATGTGGTAGGACTTAGGGTTTGCCCTTTGTAGTCAAAGGATGGTCTAAATCAAATTTGAACATTTCAAATTTGAATAGGTTGAGATATTATTTTACTGTTGTAATATTTGGTCATGTTCAAAATATTTGCCCAATGCTTTTGTCAAAAGGAAATAACCCCATTTCCAAACTATGGTTGTGATTTAAGAAGTCACAAGATTTTAATCAACTTCACATGTTTATGAATCATATGACCTAATGGATTTTAGTATTGTTTTCTCTAATCCTATAGTTATTTTAGTGACATTTTGCATAAGATTTCACATCAAAAGATTTTTAGAATTTTATGTTATATCTAAATTACACAAATTGTATCTCTGATTTATAAAACAATGTCATGATGTTTGGTCTGCAAGATCTTACTTTGATAAGTGGGATTAGCCTTTTATTTAAGGATTCCAAGATTTACAAGTATATTGAAATAATTCAGATACCAAACGTGAAAAATGATTAGTTCAACTTAATGAAATTGCATATGCCATTTGGTTAAGTGAGATGATACTGATTATGACCATGACTTCATGGTTTTCTAAGAAAGTTTTGATTTAGGTAATACTTGAATTGATACTATTTCTTCATATATGTTCATGTGGATATTCATCTTATTTTAGTGTTTTCTATGAGGGGGTTTACTTTGGTAATCCTTTCAATATCATGTATGTGATTTAAAGATTTGACCTGAGACTTAAATGTACTCAAATTGTCATTCATGAATTTGAATACTCTCACTAAAGTTCAAATATTTTGGGTAGTGGGTTTACCGAATATTTTCATTTTACTTAAGTTCGAAGTATAACCATATTAGGGATTTTAGATAAGGCATAAACCTCATAAGGATTGTACTTCAAGATTTTTTTTTCTTTGAAAATTATGTTTTGACACCAATGGATAGAGATCTGTAAAACAGAGTCAACCCAAACTTTTTTTTATAGAAATTGAATTAAAGCTATAATAGTGCTTTGCATAGATTTAATCCTAGCAAGTTAGTGCATGATTCAACTTTTAACATATCTGGTTCCAAAGTGATCTAAAGGTTCTAAGGATTCCAGAGACTACAAAATCAATAATTTTGGCTCAGTAGAATTCAAATTAAAAATTATTTGGTGAATATAGTCTATTTTATCAATTCAACTAATGCTCCCAAAGTTTCAACAGAACCTATATAATTTTTTTACATATATGTGTAGATAATTTTAATAGCTTTCCAATGGTATAAAGGTTGTCCAATTTGGAAAAACCAATAAAAAGTTATGATAATTCTAAGATATAGGGGCTTTTCTATAAAACTTCCTATTTAATTTAATTCGGAATATAATCCAGAAAAGGTTGGGTGACGTGGCAAACTCCTATTGGCTGGATCTGGTTCATCAAGTGATTTGTTCTGAGGCACAAGAAGTAGATCTAACGGCTATCAGTGGAAGATACCTCTTCGATGCAATCTTCTAATCGTGGCCGTAGAGGTTCGATCGGACGGCTGATGTGCGGTTGACCAAGGAGAGGCGGCGGAACTGGCCGGAGATGGAGAAGCTGACGGCACCGGTGTCCGATATCGTCGGGGTTTGCGCTCCGGCGGTTCCCCTGACTTGGGAGGATGCCCGAGTGGTGCGCCGCGTCGAGGCGGAGGTGATGGACACCACAGCGTCGTCTCGCGAGTCCCTGAAAGGCGACACGACAAGGGACGAGGGTGCGGGCACCGGCGAGCTTCGGTTAGTGCTTCCTCGCTTGGATGATTGCAAGGAGAAGACGTGGATAGGTCAGGGAGGCGCGCGACTGTGAGGGGAAGGTCGGGAGAGGGTCAAGGGGCTCGGGTTCGTCCTCACCACGCCGGAATTCAAAGAAAGGTGCGACGGCGGAAGGGCTACTCCGGCGAGCTTTCGTGGAGAAACGGGGGCACGAACTCGGACGGGGAGAGAGGGGAAAGGAGGCCGGGGTCTTGGGGATTTAAAGGAGATAAATGGGGCGCTGCTTCTGGCCTCGGGAGAGTGGAGGGGGGGAAGTGGGCGACGTGGGGCGGGTCGTGGCCATCTTGGGTATGGACGGAGGTTGAAGATGATGCCAACTGACGGGTGGGTCCCGCTTGGTAGTGTGAGAGAGAGAGAAGAGAGGTTGGGACGGGCTGGCTGGGCTCAAGTTGGGTCTGTGGCGCTGCGCGCACGGGTGGTGAGTATGGGTTCGGCCCATTCGGCTTTTTCTTTTTTGTTCTAATTCATTTTTTTTTCCTTTTCTGTTTTTTTTTGTTATTTCTTTTATATCTTTTATTTTGTTTAACCAAATGACCTCAAACCACTTTCTAAAATTTGTAAAATTCATATATTTCATTTAAACCACTTATACACATGTTTTCAAGACATTTCACAATATAATTTTTCATAAAAAACAAGATTTGACACTTTTTATAGAATTTAAAATAAAGTCTCCATTATGAAATTTGTGTCTTCACAAAAGTAAGTAAAATTTCACAAATGCATATGTTTAAAATAAATCTTTCAAAACTCATTTTCAAAATCAAACACTTGAATTAAAACTATTTTTAAGAATAGAGGATGTTCTAAATAGTTTTGTGACGTTAAATATTTACCTAGGGTTTATTCAAGAATCCAAAATATATATTGTTTTGAAATTAAATAACCTATACAAAACATTTTCAAATAGATATAATAATTTTTTTATTTAAGCTACTTTATAAATATGGTGTTAGGGTTAATAAATATTTAGATTATTTAATTTTAGCTAATCATCTCAAGTTTGAAAATAAGGTTTACTTGTTTCAATTAAATTGTTAAAACTTTTGTATAATTCGACATAGTCCTTTTTGTTTAGATTTCTTGACATTTGATGCTTTTATCATAATAAGAAATAAAAGTTTTAAATTTTAGTGATTTTTAAACATTTCAAAAAAATTGGGATGTTACAGACTACCACCCTTAAAAAGAATCTCGTCCCGAGATTCGAAGAGGCTAGAAAGAAAGGTAGGTTTGGATATCCAGGGTTAGAGGGAATTGGGTGGGCTACCACCCTTAAAAGAAAACTTTCATGCGTAACTAGATTGCTGGCTTCAATAAATGTCACATTGGAGTTTCATAACTCTTTGTTGGGTAGACTTGAGTTGTTGGGTGATGCTTCATTCATCCTTCATTTAATTCCATAGCATGTACTAGCATCAAAGTGTCATGTGGCTAAAAGAATTGATTAGGAACTTACTTTTCACCGCTCGACCCACTTAGTAACTTATTCTTCATCTTCTCAGGACATCCACTAGCATAGTGCCCTGTATCTTTGCATTTGTAACATATCACATGACTGATGTCTTTCTTGTGGAAGTTGGCGGGGCATTCCTTAAACTTCTTCCCTAGGTAGTTTTGATGTTTCTCCTCTGGACATTTATCGGCCCAGTGTCTCTTGTACTTATGTTCTGAGCAAGTGACTTGGCAAAAGTCTCATTTTGTGCAAACGTTGTTGTCACTATTCTTGGATTTCCCCTCTAGACAATCACTGACGTAATGTCCTTCCTTTTTGCACCCGAAACAAATGATCTGGCTCACGTTTCTCTTCTTCTTAGGTCTTTCCAAGGCTAATAGGGCTTCTGTATCCTTCTTGTCGTATTGTACTATTATGGATGATGACCTTATTCGCTTGTTGGGGCAATCTCGAGAAAAATGTCCTTCTTCTTCACATGAATAGCAACATTTGGTGGTGCCTTTGGATGTGTTTGGTTGTGTCTTGATTCTGGACTTATTCTCCTCCTTGTTATGATCAATAATTCTTTTCTGCAATTGATCGAGTTCGATCGTATTGCCAATCTTCTTCTCTGGGCAGTACCATGAATAATGTCCTAGTCTATTTGACTAACATCTCGCTTGCGCTTACCCTTCTTTTCTTGTTCTTCAAATATATTCTTCAAAGTCTGGTGCATTCCCTCCCTGACTTGTCGACTAGCTTGTTGTACTATGGGGTAGAGTTGACACTGAGCTGGAACATGTATGTCTCCTTCACACAAAAAGCAAGTAACTTGAGTGGTGCAGTACTCCTCAGCTCCACTGGTTGCATCCAAATGAGGCCACTCATCTTGACATTCTTTGGAAGTGTGTCCGATTTCCCCACAAGTCTTGCAGGCTCTAGGTGTTTTAACCACCTCCTCTTGGATCTTGTGGTTGTCATAGTTTATTTCTTGTTGATTGTCGTCATTTGCATTCATAGTCTGATACATCATCAGTACTATTTGAGTTTGGCTACACAACAGCTGCTGCTATCCAGGGGGGTAATTCCTTATTGGGGTTGTTGACTTGATTTTGGGCCATCAATTGCATCAACTTATTCTGAGTCTCTAAAAGTGATTGCATTCCTATTGGCATCTCATTGCTTTTGGTAGTTTGGTGAAGCATCTGATTGGGTTTAGCATAGATGAGTAGAGGTAGAAAGGTACTAAGGAAGGATCCTACCCAAACACAGAAGATTCAAGACAATTCATTTTACAATAAACATCTATCAAACATCAAGCAACAAGGTTCAGACACTCAGACTGAAGGAGATATGCCCTAGAGGCAAATAAATAAGTAGTATTTATTGCATTATCTCATAAGTTTATAATAGGTTTGTGTATTATGCTATAACTGTATTAATCGGAATCATTAATACACGTGTGATACATAGACAACCAGGTCCCTAGCAAGCCTCTATATGAGCTAGTCCATTGGGCAACAGTTGATCGAGATTCCCGATCAAGGACAATGACGTCGGTTGACAATGGGGTCATCTTGTTAGTTGAATAAGGTGATGGACATACGCAAAGTATTGCAATAAGATCGTATTACGATGTTTGTCATTTGCAATAGATAAGAATATGATAGCTTATTCCTTAGACCGTGAGACCGTACTTATTAATGCTTCGTAGGGATGCTTTGAGAGCATCAAACGTTGTGTCTTATATAGCATGACAATAACGGTGTCCATCTTGGGTATTCCGAAAGAGCATCAAGACGTAAGGATCAAGAGCGGGATTTGTTCATTCTTGTAATGGAAAGATACTCTGGGCCCACTCGGTGATATTGCATCTATATAGCTGCGCAGCTTATGACTAGGTCATGGAGATGTAATATCGCAGACGAGTTAATAACCTTAGTCGGTAACGAGATACAACAAAGGCATCGGTGTGTCTACGATCATATCTCGGACAAGGTAGTATCGCAGAGACAAAGGGAATGAATGTCATATTTATGGTTCAACGACGATATTCGTGGAATGCACAGGGGTCGTCATATACTTCCAGGTATCCCTGACGGTCACTGGTGAGCGGAGTGTCTCGACCATGTCTGGAGTGTTCTCGAACCGTAGCGTAACAAACTTAAGGTCTTAGCGACGCTAGGAGATAGGTTCTGGAATATTATAGGAATTTGTTGGAGAGAGAGAAATGATCCGGAAAGAGTTCCGGTGGTCCGGAAGGAGTTCCGGAGAGGTCTGGAATGGTTCCAGGAGTGTCCGAAAGTTGTTCGGGTGGTCCGAAAGAGTTTTCGGAGTCACGGGATATTGAATTATATATAAATATATTAATTATGAATTAATGGGATTTTTATATTAATTTAATATTAATTAAATAAAGGAAAAAGGGGGCTCCCACCTACATGGGCCCTAAGAGGGCCCAAGAGGGGGGAGCCGCACCAAGCAAGGGGGTGGGCCCCATGGGGGTTCGGCCAGCCCATGGTGGGGGTGCACCACCCCCCTACTCCTTTGTTTAGTCCCACATGGGGGAGCCAAGGGGTTTGCACACCCCCTTCCCCCTTTATATAGCGAGGCATATTAATTGGATTAATTCATTGGAAAATACAATTGATTCCCGATTTCTCTCTCGATCTCGTGGTTCCCAAGTTGGAGCCACGCCGAGCTGAGGAAGGGGGGATCTCTCTCCAGCCAAGCTATACCGCAGAGCGCCGTTACTCTGCGGGATTCCAGATAAGATCTACTCCTGCGATTTCAGCTGGATCTGAATGACCGGGAGTTGTCGCTAAGCTCCGTATGTTTGTGGGTGCTCGGAGGCAACTCTTTTGAGGAGCTTGGGCGACGTCGTCTCGCCCCCTGCAGCCGCCGCGCCTCCCTCCCCTCTGCTGCCGGCGCACCAGCCCTGGTGGTGGCGCTCTGCCTTCTTCCGCCCGACGCCCGTCGACGCAGATCATCATCGACACCCCGGCGTCATCGACTTCGACATCGCGGCAAGATCTTCGCGACCTCGAGGTCGGCTACGTACGACTTCATCGTCAACGCTTGTGCGGGAGCGTAATCCCCGCTATCGGTCTACATGGAGGTAATGTAACCCGTTCCGCCACCGTTATCGCATGTACTAGATAGATAGATCTTGGCTAGTTAGGGTTTCGTTCGCTAGAAAAATTATTGTTTTCTGCACCGTAACCTCTTCAGTGGTATCAGAGCCGATCTATGCGTAGTACTGCTGGTACGGTTAGAACTCATGTTGAATGAGGGCGTCTTTCTTATATTTGCTACCCTCTAGCGTGCACTTGCGATGCCTTCGGTATTGAGTTGATGAAGCGGCCCGGACTGACTTTACGCGTACGCTTACGCGAGACTGGTTCCACTACTGACATACGGCTTGCACCGTATCTATGGCTGGCGGGTGTCTGTTTCTCTCTCTCTAGTCGGCAAAGCATTTTCAATGGAGGGCCCGAAAGGGATGCTTAAACATGCAATTATACGATCGACGTTGTGGAACAAAGTTCATAGGTAGGGAAGCGATTCTCTTACGAATAAGCCTATATGCCACGTAAAACTTGCAAAACTAAATAAAGCTAGAGGCTTCTAACTTTGTTTTGCAGAGGCGTTATTTTATGTGACATGGTTACGGTAAGTTTTGATATTACTCGTACTGTCGGAGGCAATGGAGGGCTCTATAGACTCGGAGCCATGCCGGGGCGCCGGGGGCCAGGCACATGGCGCCATGAAGGTCCAGGCGCATCGACCATGTCACATCGCACTTCATTGCATCATTATTGTGTGTTGTTGTGTGTGCATCCTATTGATTGCTTATATGCTAGATACACAACGGTAGCGTCATGAATAGGATGATCCCTAACAAATACCAAAATTGTGTTCTCCCTCGTTGCGCACCACCAAGAAAGTTCTACGTTATGAGGCAGGCCGTGATGATCGGGTGTCACGCATCTCGTCGTTCGCATACAGTGGGTGTAAGCCATGTTGCACGCGCAGGGTCTTCGAGGTTTGATTGGCGAGCCTAGCATACTCAGAGGTATGGCCTCGGAACACGGGAAGATCGAAAGATCGAGCACGAGTCACAAAGTTGTTGTGATCGACATGTTATGTCCACCTTTGAAGCTGTGCTGCCGGCCGTGATGATCGGGGGTAGTGTGGTGGATGAGGGTCGTGTAATCGCCATTATTATTTTTTAGGGATAATAATCTTGGTGTGGTGTGTTTTTGATAATGAGATTATAAAACTAAAACTCACCTATATATTATAAACTTATCTTACCTCTTTTGCGATCACATCTGGAGACTACGAACTACGCTTTGGTTACTTCTTCAAGAGCTCGGATTCTACCTTGGAAGCCGACGGGTCCAACTTCATCAGCTGGTGCATTGGTTTTAGAAACATTCTCCAAACACAACAAACATCCTATATGTGCTAGAACATTAGTTAGGAGTTAGACCAGATGATTCTGATAGCAAGGAGCAAGATGATGAGTTCCGTAATCATCATGATATTTTCATGGAAGTGACGATCGTCATGAGCGTATGCCTAGCACCTGAGTTGAAAGTTGTTTCAACACATGGAGCCATATGTCGTGATTGATGCGATCAGAGATCACTTCAAAGATGAATTGAGTCTTGAGGAGTTCAGACAGCTTAGAAAGTTCCGGACCATTCACATGGGGAGCATACCTGTCTGGAGACTCAGTTGAAGAAGTTGTGTGACATCTACTTCAGGCTTACGAATATCTACGATTTCAAGATAGCGAACTCCAGTGCAATAGAGATTGTGCTTTACCTCCTAGCTGTGAATAGCATGTGCGTGAATATGCTATAGAGACACGGTGAGCTTCTTCACGTTCGTGAACAAGTTCAAATCTCTAAAAGTTGATTCATCGAAGAAGAGTTCTTCGACGCTATGGGTATATTTGATATACGAAGATATAAATGTATTCTTCTCATACTTGATGAAAAGTGTTTGATAATTGTTCTGTTTGTGAAACAGTCCCTGATTATCACAAGTATGTGGCAAAGGGTGACGTGACAGTGCACAAGTGATGGCAAGTTAATGGCCAGTAGTGCTCACGCCCTCGAGATATCATATTAGTTCTCGTCAATAGTTTTTGATAAGACATTTTGTAATAGTGGGAATGTGATCTAGTTTGGTGTCTTGAATGTTACAAGACATAATTATTCATATAGAACACATTAGTTGTTTTATGTTATGGAACAAAGCAGTTGTTTCATGTTATGAGTAATTTGCATCACATCTCAATTACATTATGCGTATGATATACATTTATAATAGCAGGAATGATAAAATTTGGTACAAGAAGTTATAAAGGCAATGAACATAATTGGATTGTTAGTCATAAAGGCAATGAAAGAAGTAATGGATATTTTTGGTCCATTTAAGTATTTCGAGTACCAAAATTGATTAAAGTTTGAAATGCAGTATTGAAGTTGCAATACTAGAGGAAATTGATTGAGAGTCATTTTTAATGATTAATCAATGGTGTTATTGCATGATCCGAATTCTTCCATGATTTTGGTAAATAGGAGTATTTGCCCGATAAATTATGGAGTCTGAAATTAATTTGATAATAGATCAAATGGGGTTTTTCAGAAGAAAGATTAGTGAATATTGTATTCACAAGATTCGATCAAAGGACAATATTTTTTGAATTATGGTTTCAACACAAAAGACTTGTGGAAATTCGTTTCACAATATTATAATGTCATATATGGTGATATGTGGGGAATTATAATTATGCTCTATTTTAAATAAAGTGTGGTCTGTCAGAATCTGTCTTAGAATCTCCTAATATGTTCGAAACATTATAGTCGATGTCCACTTTAGAAAATAGATATTTTTCTCAACGAGAATTCGTAGGATCGACAGTAGTGTCGACATGTATATGATTATGCGATAATTCGGAATATACATGAGTGGTTCTTTGTAGATTGCTCGCATTGGATGAGAGTGTATTCCAAAACCAAATAGAAACAAAACTTAGTTTGTTGTCTATGTAATTCCGAGGAAAATATGATTTTTCGAATTATGGTTTATGGATTGGAATTAGAAGTTTGGAATAAAGTGTCAGACCTATGTTGGAAGGTGTTCCAAAGTGTATATGTCTGCTAATGAAAATTTGGTGATTAAGAGTGAGGGAGACTAGAAAATTGTTTTCTTCTTGCAATCCTCTTCATAAAGATCATAATATTTTCATGAAAGAAACTTCTAAATAAAGTGTTGTTATATTTAATATTGCTGTCAGGTCACAGCACTGTATTAAGTATTTCAGATCTTGTTGACAGATCAAGGTGCACTTTATGAATACAAAGAAAGTTGAGAAAATATCGGAATACGAACAAAGGCTTTTTGAGCCTGGAAATCCAAAGTTGCATTTGAAAGGATTAAGAGAGTAATTGTTGCTGAAATTCTTATTAGAGGAATAAGATTGTTTAATCGTCATATAAGGTGTTATATGAGAAATGTGACTATAAGAAAGACGTGGTAGCATGTCTTGTCAAGAAATGTGTCTTGGACAAGATCAAATTTGTTGACTACATTTATGTAGACATGCTTGAAGTCTGAGGGATTTGTATTAATGTAATACTGTAGTTTGTATTAAATTCAAATTGATGGTAGATCAATGATTTTGGTTTGACCAAAATGTCGAATTAAGTGGGAGTCATGGTTAGTTTACTCAGGTGGAATATGTAAAGAACATATTTTTGAGTGGGAGCTCAGGAACTCAAATATGTGGATGACACGTTTTTGAGTGGGAGCGTGTGTTCTCAAATATGTGGAGACATAATTTGAGTGGGAGCCGAATTCATCTTGTGTAAATGACACATTGTGAAATTGTACCAGTAGAATAGATAAGAAGGATGAAGTTGTGAAACTATTTGAAAGTTAGTGTCTATTTTGAAATGGAACGGGAATTTTAAAATAGTTAGTCGAGTTGTTTTGGATTGTATCCGAGGAGTCAGATTAGAATCAAAAGGATGGTCCTTTGAAATCCAATTGATCATTAAGAGTAATGATGCATGAAAGTAATGGTTGTATGACATGTGGGTCTATTATGTAATATTAGACATCATACAGAAACCATATTATCTGCTCGATGAAATATAACCGATGTTCTTGGAATAAGAGCAGTTATGAAAGTAAATTTGGAATTTACTGGAAGTAGAAGTGCGTTAGTTAAGGGATTGACATTTGAATGTCAAGTTTTCTACATTGCTGTGAGAGTATGTAGATATCGCGAGCTTGTACTTGTTACAAGGGGCTCTGCATGGCTGAGTGTGTTTTTCAGGGCAGTTATCTGGTTAGTATAATCAGAGTAAGCGCTGGGAAACAGAAGTCTCACTTAGTTACGGTATTTGCATATATGTTGTTGGACAACATGGTGATATCAAGCTAGTTGATATCAGTGAATCGCGAAAGTTTGCACAAATCGTGTGTTGTGCAGATTGTCAGAGTAACACTCTTCCACAAGCAAGCATCATCGAATGATTCTTATTTGATAAGGGATTTTGATAAAGTAAAATGCAGCTGGTTTATTTGTACTCTAGTGCAAGTGGGAGACTGAAGGAGATATGCCCTAGAGGCAAATAAATAAGTAGTATTTATTGCATTATCTCATAAGTTTATAATAGGTTTGTGTATTATGCTATAACTGTATTAATCGGAATCATTAATACACGTGTGATACATAGACAACCAGGTCCCTAGCAAGCCTCTATATGAGCTAGTCCATTGGGCAACAGTTGATCGAGATTCCCGATCAAGGACAATGACGTCGGTTGACAATGGGGTCATCTTGTTAGTTGAATAAGGTGATGGACATACGCAAAGTATTGCAATAAGATCGTATTACGATGTTTGTCATTTGCAATAGATAAGAATATGATAGCTTATTCCTTAGACCGTGAGACCGTACTTACTAATGCTTCGTAGGGATGCTTTGAGAGCATCAAACGTTGTGTCTTATATAGCATGACAATAACAGTGTCCATCTTGGGTATTCCGAAAGAGCATCAAGACGTAAGGATCAAGAGCGGGATTTGTTTATTCTTATAATGGAAAGATACTCTGGGCCCACTCGGTGATATTGCATCTATATAGCTGCGCAGCTTATGACTAGGTCATGGAGATGTAATATCGCAGACGAGTTAATAACCTTAGTCGGTAACGAGATACAACAAAGGCATCGGTGTGTCTACGATCATATCTCGGACAAGGTAGTATCGCATAGACAAAGGGAATGAATGTCATATTTATTTGTTCAACGACGATATTCGTGGAATGCACAGGGGTCGTCATATACTTCCAGGTATCCCTGACGGTCATTGGTGAGCGGAGTGTCTCGACCATGTCTGGAGTGTTCTCGAACCGTAGCGTAACAAACTTAAGGTCTTAGCGACGCTAGGAGATAGGTTCTGGAATATTATAGGAATTTGTTGGAGAGAGAGAAATGATCCGGAAAGAGTTCCGGTGGTCCGGAAGGAGTTCCGGAGAGGTCTGGAATGGTTCCAGGAATGTCCGAAAGTTGTTCGGGTGGTCCGAAAGAGTTTTCGGAGTCACGGGATATTGAATTATATATAAATATATTAATTATGAATTAATGGGATTTTTATATTAATTTAATATTAATTAAATAAAGGAAAAAGGGGGCTCCCACCTACATGGGCCCTAAGAGGGCCCAAGAGGGGGGAGCCGCACCAAGCAAGGGGGTGGGCCCCATGGGGGTTCGGCCAGCCCATGGTGGGGGCGCACCACCCCCCTACTCCTTTGTTTAGTCCCACATGGGGGAGCCAAGGGGTTGGCACACCCCCTTTCCCCTTTATATAGCAAGGCATATTAATTGGATTAATTCATTGGAAAATACAATTATTTCCCGATTTCTCTCTCGATCTCGTGGTTCCCAAGTTGGAGCCGCGCCGAGCTGAGGAAGGGGGGATCTCTCTCCACCCAAGCTATACCGCAGAGCGCCGTTGCTCTGCGGGATTCCAGATAAGATCTACTCCTGCGATTTCAGCTGGATCTGAATGACCGGGAGTTGTCGCTAAGCTCCGTATGTTTGTGAGTGCTCGGAGGAAACTCTTTTGAGGAGCTTGGGCGACGTCGTCTCGCCCCCTGCAGCCGCTGCGCCTCCCCCCCCCCTCTGCTACCGGCGCACCAACCCGTGTGCTGGCGCTCTGCCTTCATCCGCCCGACGCCCGTCGACGCAGATCATCATCGACACCCCGGCGTCATCGACTTCGACATCGCGGCAAGATCTTCGCGACCTCGAGGTCGGCTACGTACGACTTCATCGTCAACGCTTGTGCGGGAGCGTAATCCCCGCTATCGGTCTACATGGAGGTAATGTAACCCGTTCCGCCACCGTTATCGCATGTACTAGATAGATAGATCCTGGCTAGTTAGGGTTTTGTTCGCTAGAAAAATTATTGTTTTCTGCACCGTAACCCCTTCACAAACATCAAGCAACAAGGTTCAGACACAAACAATAGTCTACTATTGTCATACAACCTGAGTTGGTATGATCAACACACTAACACGAAATCATAGTTTTAACTAAATGGTGGTCTGATCTAAGGAAACAAAGTGATGCACTTCCTTGTCTTCTTATCCTTCATGGACTTAGTGCGAAGATTCTTCAGAGATCAATACTTTTACTTCATTGATGAAATATGGGTATCCTTGGCCAGCATCTGGTCTTTCTGATAGCATAGTTCAGAATCCACATTCACCATGTCAGCCATCAACTGGTTCACAGGGGCCTTCAAGTCATTGATCTTCTCTATCTCCTTTTTAAGTTCTTCAAGTTCTTTTTCCACATCTTTGACGTATCCTTGAGTATTGTGCATTCTATACCTAATTCTCTTTGAAAGTTCCTCAATGGCTCTCCAAGCTGCTCTTCGTGCTGCATCAAAGAATGATGTTTCCAGTACTTTATTGGTGAACATCCATCGCCCCGTTGTCTTTTGGTCGTCTTCTTTATCCTGATACAAGTGTAATTCTACCCACCAGTATTCTTGGTCTTCATTCATTACAGGGAATCCTTTGTAAACTGCTTCTCCATTGAATCCCATGGTTTTCATACTCTCCTTAAGTACTTTTGGGAACTCAGTTTCACATTCCAAAGTCATGGTAAACACTGGTCCTTTCTTGAGTGAGTCTATGAGGCTGGACATCTATAAAATAATTTGGGGAGAAAAAGATTAGATAAGAATATGACATAAAATTTTATGCAAAACTTAATAAAATATGATTTTATTTCCTATGGGCATTCCTAAATACTAATCCAAAACCTAGGGTCACGAACCTACAGGCAACACAGTGCTCTGATACCATCTGTAAGGGCCCTCCTTATTATAAGGTAGCGACCTCCTGTGTATAGTGCTAGTCCCTGGATCGACTTGCTAGCACACATAGTTTAAGATGAAATACCATAACATTGCATCAATATTCTTTACACAGTGATCCAGAAATAAAAGGGTTCGATACAAGGTGCATAGCCCATGGCTAGCTCAAACTGAAATAAACACACAGCGGAAAGCAAATGGATAAGTGAGCTCCATCTTCATCATGTGCCACAGGCAAGGCATGTTGGTTGGAGACTCGCGACCCTAACAATCCATACTCTTCTCAGAGGGTCCTGCAATGGTGAGTTGCAGCCCAAACTATATTGGGTCAGCACAATTGAATTGTGGTGGCAAGATGACACTTTGTAATTAAAATTACTAAGACTATATCTACATGCATATTTGGCTCGGTGGAGTATCAGGCTGATTTGCATAAAGCCAGTTTTGTCCTATCATTTATAAAACAACTTTTCATCTTAGACAAAGAGTACCACTGATAGAAAACAGTGAACACCTTTGACAACAAAGAGTACCACCGATAGAAAACGGTGAACAACTTTGAAAACTACTCACATCGAGCACCACCGATAGAAAGCGGTGAGCTCTCCCAAACCCTTGTTCACCCATAAAATTTTATTATAGAAATTGGGATGAGGAGATCTTCAACATATGCCCTGTCTAGTTGCTCAAATGTCCATAACCGGGGACACAGCTAAGTATACTTAGTTTTTAAACTCTCGAGAGGGTGTGCACTTTCACCACAAGACCCAATCATTCCCTCGTCCATGTCAACCAATTGTGAAATGGAAAAGGGAAAACCGAGACGAGACCTTTCCGAAGTAATTCCCCGAGTCACAACGCGTGACCCGAACCAACCTATCATCCCCCTACATCTGCTGGTCACGACGGATCGGGGTCTCACAACATGTATGGTCAAGACAGAGCCCATTTGACAAGTGGTTGCACTAGAAGCCACTAAACAAGGTGTGCCTACAATCTCTTTAAGCCTGGGTGACTTTCCACATTTGTGCGCTTCCACCAAGGGTAATTACCATAGATATGAACCATAGACATGGACCCCCTGAGTAGCCACCCACCATGGTTCTCCAACCAGCACCCAGGTAGTTCATTAATTAACTTCATTAATTTTTCACTATCCAACTAGTCAAAACATTTTTGATTGCTTGGCTAAGCATCCTACTAAGTGTTCTTGCTACTAAGCTCGGGGTGGGGGATAGCTATACACTACATAGAAGCATAGAATAATATAGTAACTTCACACAACTCCTAACATGCATACTACAGAAAAACACTACTATGCATATAGTGAAAATAATAGGTGGTTTATGAGCGTCACTTGCCTTTTGAAAGTTGTCGTTTCTCACACTCCCTTCAAAGAAGGACATATCACTTTGTTCAATCTATACGATGAAAGAGAAATACAATAAACAAACAATTCAAACAGAACACATAACACATAAATGCAAACATCACAATTATGTGTTCATCAATAATTGTTTTAGTTCATTTATTTTATGGTCAAGTCATATAACATAATTCAATTTACAAAAGGAATTAATGTGGTAGGACTTAGGGTTTGCCCTTTGTAGTCAAAGGATGGTCTAAATCAAATTTGAACATTTCAAATTTGAATAGGTTGAGATATTATTTTTCTGTTGTAATATTTGGTCATGTTCAAAATATTTGCCCAATGCTTTTGTCAAAAGGAAATAACCCCATTTCCAAACTATGGTTGTGATTTAAGAAGTCACAAGATTTTAATCAACTTCACATGTTTATGAATCATATGACCTAATGTATTTTAGTATTGTTTTCTCTAATCCTATAGTTATTTTAGTGACATTTTGCATAAGATTTCACATTAAAAGATTTTTAGAATTTTATGTTATATCTAAATTACACAAATTGTATCTCTGATTTATAAAACAATGTCATGATGTTTGGTCTGCAAGATCTTACTTTGATAAGTGGGATTAGCCTTTTATTTAAGGATTCCAAGATTTACAGGTATATTGAAATAATTCAGATACCAAACGTGAAAAATGATTAGTTCAACTTAATGAAATTGCATATGCCATTTGGTTAAGTGAGATGATACTGATTATGACCATGAGTTCATGGTTTTCTAAGAAAGTTTTGATTTAGGTAATACTTGAAATGATACTATTTCTTAATATATGGTCATGTGGATATTCATCTTATTTTAGTGTTTTCTATGAGGGGGTTTACTTTGGTAATCCTTTCAATATCATGTATGTGATTTAAAGATTTGACCTGAGACTTAAATGTACTCAAATTTTCATTCATGAATTTGAATACTCTCACTAAAGTTCAAATATTTTGGGTAGTGGGTTTACCGAATATTTTCATTTTACTTAAGTTCGAAGTATAACCATATTAGGGATTTTAGATAAGGCATAAACCTCATAAGGATTGTACTTCAAGATTTTTGTTTCTTTGAAAATTATGTTTTGACACCAATGGATAGAGATCTGTAAAACAGAGTCAACCCAAACTTTTTTTATAGAAATTGAATTAAAGCTATAATAGTGCTTTGCATAGATTTAATCCTAGCAAGTTAGTGCATGATTCAACTTTTAACATCTCTTGTTCCAAAGTGATCTAAAGGTTCTAAGGATTCCAGAGACTACAAAATCAATAATTTTGGCTCAGTAGAATTCAAATTAAAAAGTATTTGGTGAATATAGTCTATTTTATCAATTCAACTAATGCTCCCAAAGTTTCAACAGAACCTATATCATATTTTTACATATATGTGTAGATAATTTGAATAGCTTTCCAATGGTATAAAGTTTGTCCAATTTGGCAAAACCAATAAAAAGTTATGATAATTCTAAGATATAGGGGCTTTTCTGTAAAACTTCCTATTTAATTTAATTCGGAATATAATCTAGATAGGTTGGGTGATGTGGCAAACTCCTATTGGCTGGATCTGGTTCATCAAGTGATTTGTTCTGAGCCACAAGATGTAGATATAACGGCTATCAGTGGAAGATACCTCTTCGATGCAATCTTCTAATCGTGGCCGTAGAGGTTCGATCGGACGGCTGATGTGCGGTTGACCAAGGAGAGGCGGCGGAACTGGCCGGAGATGGAGAAGCTGGCGGCACCGGCGTCCGATATCGTCGGGGTTTGCGCCTCGGCGGTTCCCCTGACTTGGGATGATGCCCGAGTGGTGCGCCGCATCGAGGCGGAGGTGATGGACACCACAGCGTCGTCTCGCGGGTCCCTGAAAGGTGACACGACATGGGCCGAGGGTGCGGGCACCGGCGAGCTTCGGTTAATGCTTCCTCGCTTGGATGACTGCAAGGAGAAGACGTGGATAGGTCAGGGAGGCGCGCGACTGTGAGGGGAAGGTCGGGAGAGGGTCAAGGGGCTCGGGTTCGTCCTCACCACACCGGAATTCAAAGAAAGGTGCGACGGCGGAAGGGCTACTCCGGCGAGCTTTCGTGGAGAAACGGGGGCACGAACTCGGACGGGGAGAGAGGGGAAAGGAGGCCGGGGTCTTGGGGATTTAAAGGAGAGAAATGGGGCGCTGCTTCTGGCCTCGGGCGAGTGGGGGGGGGGGAAGTGGGCGACGTGGGGCGGGTCGTGGCCATCTTGGGTATGGACGGAGGTTGAAGATGATGCCAACTGACAGGTGGGTCCCGCTTGGTAGTGAGAGAGAGAGAGAAGAGAGGTTGGGACGGGCTGGTTGGGCTCAAGTTGGGCCTGTGGCGCTGCGCACACGGGTGGTGAGTATGGGTTCGGCCCATTCGGCTTTTTCTTTTTTGTTCTTATTCATTTTTTCCTTTTCTGTTTTTTTGTTATTTCTTTTATATCTTTTATTTTGTTTAACCAAATGACCTCAAACCACTTTCTAAAATTTGTAAAATTCAAATATTTAATTTAAACCACTTATACACATGTTTTCAAGACATTTCACAATATAAATTTTCATCAAAAACAAGATTTGACACTTTTTATAGAATTTAAAATAAAGTCTCCATTATGAAATTTGTGTCTTCACAAAAGTAAGTAAAATTTCACAAATGCATATGTTTAAAATAAATCTTTCAAAACTCATTTTCAAAATCAAACACTTGAATTAAAACTATTTTGAAGGATAGAGGATGTTCTAAATAGTTTTGTGACGTTAAATATTTACCTAGGGTTTATTCAAGAATCCAAAATATATATTGTTTTGAAATTAAATAAACTATACAAAACATTTTCAAATAGATATAATAAAAAAATTATTTAAGCTACTTTATAAATATGGTGTTAGGGTTAATAAATATTTAGATTATTTAATTTTAGCTAATCATCTCAAGTTTGAAAATAAGGTTTACTTGTTTCAATTAAATTCTTAAAACTTTTGTATAATTTGACATAGTCCTTTTTGTTTAGCTTTCTTGACATTTGATGCTTTTATCATAATAAGAAATAAAAGTTTTAAATTTTAGTGATTTTTAAACATTTCAAAAAAATTGGGATGTTACAGCCACTCCTCCTCGCGCCCCTACTCCACCTCGCGCGGTCACGCCTCCGCGCGAGCCAACTCTGCCGCGCGAGCCGACTCCACCGCGCGAGCCAACTCCGCCGCGGGTGGCCACGCCTCCTGCGCAGCCAGAGGCCGAGGCAGGCCAGGCGTCGCAAGGCGCGGGTGAGCCCGCAGGAGGAGCTCCTTCTTCTCCACCCCGTTCCGCTGTAGGGGGTGCGCACGAGGCTGGTGCGGGCGCCGAGGAACCTTCCGGTGCGGCGGAGGACGGGGTGCGGCCTAGCCCCCGAGCGCACTCCGGGGCCAGGCTCTCGGGCCTTGACACCGGGGCTAGGCCCTCGACAAGCCGGGATCTGGTCCTTCGTGGCTGGGACTGGAGCGCTAGGCACCACGAGGTCACCTTTCGCCTCGTGAGGGAATCCCTAGAGGGCTTGGAGGTGCACCTCGCCCTCGAGGACATACAACTCGCCCAGCAGCGCGAGGAGCTGGCAATGTCGTGGGCGTCCTTCAACGCGGCCGTTGAGGCCCGTTGCCAAGAGGACTTGGCATTGCAGGCCGCGCGCGAGGAGTCCATCCGCTTCGCCAAGGAGGTCCGCGAGGGGGCCATCCGCGACGCCTCCAAGCTTCTCGCGCCCCTCCAGGAGGAGCGTGACGCCGCTGCCGAGCTCCTGTCCGCGGTGACGGCCGAGCGTGAATCCATGTAGGACTCTCTGGCGCAAAAACGCCGCGAGCTAGGCCAGCTGGAGACCTAGCTGCTCTCCGCCCACCGGGCTGCGTAGGAGACCCTGGAGGAGGACCGCAAGGGCCTGGCTGAGCGCTAGTGGCAGCTGGCCCTCAAGGAGAAGGAGGTGCGGCTGTATGACGAGCAGCGGCTTCAGGCGGAGAGCGCGCTTGCCACTCAGCGCGAAGAGCTCGAGGCGCGCGAAGGGGACCTGGCCCAGGCGCTTCATCAATACGACGAGAACGTCGCCGCCCAGAAGCGCGCCCTGGAGCGCTTCGGGCAGCGGTATGCCGAGAAGAAGAAAGAGGCGGACGACGCCCTCCTAGAGCGCGAGAAGCAGTACAGGCTGGCCAAAGCCCAGGAGTACCGCGAGATGGCCAAGAAGCAGGAGGACCGCTTCAGGGCCAGATGCCCAGCGGATCACGGAGCTCGGGAAGGCCAACTCAAAGCTCGAGGCCCGCCTCCAACGCGCCAAGGAAGGCTGACGCCGGGCGGAAGAGGCCCGCAGCGCGCCCATCCGTGACCTCAACACCCTCGCCAAGGACGTGGAGGAGCAGGTGGCCCCCACGATGGAGCAGACGATGGAGGATGCGGACACTGCCAAGGCGGCCTGTGCGCTCACGAGGCAGCGGGAGCGCATGTTCGAGGCGCTGGTCGCTCGAGGCAACGAGCTCGCCGCCCAGCTTGGCATGGACGCGCCGCACGCCGAGGTCTGAGGTCGTGGTGATGCTGCCATGTACCTGGTCTACTTCGACCAGCTCTTCATGGCGCTTGAGGTCCCTGTCGCTGACCTCTGCGAGATGATCGAGGACGAGAGCCAGCAGCTCCTGGGGTTGGTCGTTGACCGCATCTTCACCAACCTCAGGATCCTCACGCCGGGCTTCGACCTCTCCACCGTGACGGAGGCTCGTCAAGGCGAAGACGTGCGGCGGGTCTCCAACTCCCTCCGCGAGCAGGTCGATGCCTTCTGCAACCGCTTCAAGCGCGCAGAGGTCGCCGCGGAGGATAGCGAGGAGGGGGCCGCCTCTGCCGAGACCGAGGAGGGCACAGTGTAGGATGTGCAGGACAGTGCTGAGTCCGCCTGAGCTTTGATTATCGCGCCTGTGTGCGCTTGTATATGAAACCATTTTATGTTTAGACATTTGTGACTTTTAGGCATGCAATATATTCTCGTTTGCAATTTGCTTCTAGCTTGCTTGCCCCTCGAGAGGTTCCTTTGGACGTATCTTCATGTCTATTTGTTCTCTGCGTCGTTAGGACCCATCTCTTCGTGCCATGACTCCGCCACTTCGGTATGCTAGAGCAATGACTCTGCAAGGCCGGGGGGAGTTTAGGCCTAGGAGAGGTAAGATCCCTGAGTCGCGATGCTCAAGTGCACCCCTTAGACGTACGAGTAGTCCATGAAGCATAAGGGAAAGTGAAGTCGCTTGAGGGGCAAACGTGCGCTTGCGGGAAAAAAAGCTCTCGAGGCATGAGTGCGAGACTTAGCTTCTCGAGGCTTTTGCCCTGTAGAGGTTTTTGCCTGGCGAGGAGGTCCTCTCTAGGGGCCTTTCCCGGACGCCTCCTCGGGTTTGTGGGGGCATTTCTTCCCTGTAAATGTTAGAGGGGCGAACCCACACGCTTGTGCACGTTACAGAGGACTCGTGCGCGCTTATAGGTCTCCTCAGGCGTTCCTCGCGAGGAGAGTAAGTACCAAGGTCCTTTGTAGAGATGGCGTGTTTGTGGGAGCTTGCCCTCCAGCCGGAGCTCGGATCCTTGGATTTTGCAGTGCTGCTGGTGTGTCATTTGAGGCATTGGCACCGTCCTCAACCCCCGCTCGTGAGGTGCGCATGTGGAGAGATATAAGCGCCCATTTCAACGAAGTAATGCGTGAATAAAACTCACCACCAAATACTACATAGCCGCGCCGTAGCGCTAAGTTCACTTAGGAACGAAATTATCTCATTATGCTTGGAGTTGCCAAGTTAATGTTTTGACCATGTCGAGGCATAGGGACCATCCATTAGTGGCAGAGACTCTCAACGGCCTGAGGTGGCTCGTTACATGGAGAGCTCAGAGGGTTGACCCTCGAGAGAAGCCTTTGGAGCTTGGAGGTTTAAGCCGTGAGCTTTTAACCTCTAAAGACAAAAAATGCTTGGAGGTTGAGCCGTAAGCTGCCTCTTTCGCTACATGTCTTGACGTGACAATGATCACGGGCGTGATAATGATCACGGGTAGAACTTGCGTAGGTGCATGATATTCCATGGATTCTTGACGGGGATGCCGTATTGAGTTTCGAGGCGAGACGCGCCAGGCCTGGCGATGTGGGTGATCCTGTAGGGGCCTTCCCACATCGGTGATAGCTTGTGGAGGCCTTCCCTGGAGAGGATTCGCCTGAGGAAGAGATCGCCTGTCTCCAGTGTACGTGAGCGCACATTGCGGCTGTGGTAGCGTCGCATGTCCTGCTGGTATTTTGCCGCCCTGAGGGCGGCACGGCGGCGTAGTCCCTCGAGCAGCAGTAGTTCGTCGTTGTGGAGGTCCTCTTGCTGGTCCTCATTAAAGGCAAGGAACTCCGGGGATCCATGCTTTATCTATGTGGGGAGGACTGCTTCGGCTCCATAGACGAGGCCGAACGGTGTTTCCCCCGTAGGCTTGGGTGGCGTTGTGCGGATGGACCAGAGCACCGAAGGGAGCTCATTGATCCAGCAATTGCCGTGGCCTTTGAGGATGTCGAAGGTCCTGGTCTTTAGGCCCTTAAGGACTTATGCGTTTGCTTGCTCAGCATGTTCGTTGCTCTACGGATGCGCGACTGAGGCGAAGCATAGCTTGATGCCCATTCTTTCGCAGTAAGCTCTGAAGATGCCACTAGTGGATTGCGAGGCATTGTCGGTGATGATGGGGTTAGGCACTCCGAAGCGGCAGACCATGCCTCTGATAAATTTCATCTCCGCGCCTGCTGTGATTGTGCGCGTCGCCTCCACTTCGGGCCACTTAGTAAACTTGTCGATGGCCACGAAGAGGTAGCGATATCCCCCTTGCGCTGTTGGGAATGGTCCCAGGATGTCCAGCCCCCAGACCGCGAACGGCCAGGCGAGCGGAAGTGTCTGTAGCCCCAGCGCAGGTTGGTGGATTTGCTTGGCGTGGAATTGGCAAGCTTCACATGCTTGAACAATGTCAACTGCATCCTGAAGTGCTTGAGGTCAATAGAAGCCGCTCCTGAAGACTTTGCCTGTGAGGGTGCGGGCGCACGAGTGGTGGCCGCACTCCCCGCTGTGGATGTCCTTGATCAGCATTTTGCCTTCTTCAGGAGGGACGCATTTGAGTGCGATGCCGTTTGGGCGCTTGCGGTAGAGATTTCCATCAAGGATGTTATAGGATTTTGCCTGTCGGGCGATTTGTTCCGCTTCAACATCTTCCTCAGGAAGGATCCCTTTGGCGAGGTAGTCTTTGATCTCGTCAATCCATCCTGTTTCTTGATGCGCCGCTGTGAGCAACAGACGTTCCCCTGTAGGGGGCCCGCAATCAGGAGCCCCAACTGTAGATGGTGGCGGGAGCGCTTCGTCTGTGCTTGCGGGCATTGCCTCTTGAGGCTGTTTTATGGATGCCTTGACAAGTCTTTCTTCAAAGACGCCCGGCAGCTGCGCTTGCCTCTTTCACGCGCGCTTGGCGATGTCATCTGCCTCTTGATTTTCCTTTCTTGGGATGTGCATGAGCTCCATTCCCCTGAAGTGCTTCTCAAGCCTGTGGACCTCTTCAAGGTATGCGGCCACGTGGTCGTCCTTAGGCTTGTAGCTCTTGTTGGGGAAGTTTACCAGCAGCTGGGAGTCGCCCTTGACGAGTAGGTGCTTGATGCCCAAAGCGATTACGGCACGTAGGCCCGCGAGCAGGCCTTCGTACTCGGCAATATTGTTGGAGATCTTGTCGATTCTGAAGCACAGCTGGACCGCGTAATAGAGCTTGTCGCCCTTTGGTGAGGTCAAGACCACGCCAGCCCCACCGTGACGACAAGAGAAAACTCCATCCAACTTCATGGTCCAGTGGCTGGGTATTTTGTCTCCAGAGGGCTCTTGTTCTTCTCCTAGAGTCTCTTCAGGTGTTGGGTCAGTCCATTCGGCGATGAAGTCTGCCAGCGCTCTTCCTTTGATTACCCTTGTGGTATCGAAGTGCGAATTGAATGGTTGTAGCTCTATGTTCCATCCTGCGACACGATCTGTGGCGTTAGCGTTGCGCGGGGTCTGCTCTAGCGGAAAAGAGGTGATCACCGTGATGGGGTGCCCCTGGAAGTAGTGTCGCAGATTTCTTGAGGCGATGAGGAGCGCGATGAGGAGCTTCTGCGGCATTGTGTACCGCTCGCGAGCATCACGCAGTACTGTACTGATGAAGTAGACTGGATGCTCGACAAGGGTTGTCAATTTAATCTTGGGGCACTCCGCCTGAGGATGCTCTGCAGGTCCCTCAAGGGGATTGGCCTATGGAGGCTCTTTAGGGCCCTCGAGGGGATTGGCTTGGGGAGGCTCTTTAGGGCCCTCGGGGGTTGGCCTGTGGTGGCTCTTCAGGCTCTCTGGCGAGACCATCCTGAAGCGGTTGGCTCGGGGCAGTCTCCGCTTGTGGCTTTGGGCCTGGCGGTGGGTTTGTGGGGCCTGCTCCTTTGTCGAGCTCTTCGTCAGGCAGTTTTGGCTTAGGAGTGGTTGCACTCTTCTTGTGGAGGACTGGCTCCTCTCTTTCTACCACCAGGACTGCATGGCAGTTCGTGGAGTGGCTGATAGATACAGCTTCAGGTGCTCGCCTATCCTTGGGGCAACCATGACTGGTGGGCTGGCTAGGTACCTCTTCAAGTCATCAAAGGCTTTTTGCGCTTCAGGAGTCCACTTGAAGGTGTCCGTTCTCTTCATGATCTTGAAGAATGGCAGTGCTCTCTCGCCAAACTGGGAGATGAATCTACCCAATCTGGCCATGCAGCCTGCTAGACGTTGCATATCTTTGAGCCGTCGTGGAGGTTGCATTTCCTCTATGGCCTTGATTTTGTCAGGGTTTGCCTCTATGCCTCGGTGGGACACGAGGAAACCAAGCAATTTGCCTGAAGGCACTCCGAAGACGCACTTGGCGGGGTTGAGCTTGATGTTCACCTTGCGCAAGCTGGCAAAAGTCTCTTCAAGGACCCTGAGGAGCGTATCTCCCTCTCGATACATGACGACGATATCATCGACGTAAGCCTCAGTGTTTCTGCCCATTTGCTCGCCCAGTGCTATCTCACATGAGCCTCTGGAAGGTGGCTCCGGCGTTTTTTCAGGCCGAAAGGCATGCAGACGTAGCAATACACACCGCAAGGGGTGAGGAAAGCCGTCTTCTCCTCGTCTTCCTTAGCCATTTTTATCTGGTGATAACCAGAGAAAGCATCGAGGAAGCAAAGGAGGTCGCAGCCTGTCGTGGAGTCCACAATCTGGTCGATTCTTGGCATGGGATAAGGGTCTTTGGGGCAAGCCTTGTTGACATCAGTGTAGTCGATGCAGAGGCAGCCTCCTCCGGCGGGTTTTGGTACGACCACGCCGTTGGAGAGCCAAGTGGGGTGCGCGACTTCGTGGACGACATTTGCTTCTTTTAGCTTCTCAACCTCTTTGATGATCAATGCTTGCTTCTCGGGGGCTTGTTTTCTTGCTTTTTGCTTGACGGGGCGTGCGTTTGGACACACGGTTAAGTGGTGCTCGTTCTCCTCCCTCGGTACACCGGACATATCTGACGGAGTCCATGCGAACATGTCAGAGTTTGCCCGGAGGAAGGCGACGAGCGCGCTTTCCTATTTGGGAGGCATAGCAGCACCAATGGTGACGCTAGCCCCCCAGCCTTCAGCCCCCGAGCTGCTGGAGCTTAGAGAGACTTTCTTTGTAGTGGCTGGCTCTTGGGAGAACAACTGCTTCTTCTTCTTGGGTCTCTCGAGAGGCTCCATGTCCTTGTCTGCAGGGAACTCCATGGCGGCTGCCTTGTAGGCTGTTTCGACGGCGTGCGTGGCATCCAGGACATGTCCACGGATGGTGATTGTGCCAGCGCTGCCGGGAATCTTGACCATGTTGTAGGCATGATGCGTGACGGCCATGAATTTCGCGAGGGCAGGGTAGACGAGGATGGCGTTGTACGGCAAGCCGATGTGCGCAACATCGAAGTTGATGTGCTCCGTGCGGTAGTTTTCCTCGCTGCCGAAGATGACGGCAAGCCTGACGTGCCCCAAAGGCTCGATCGAGCCGCTGGTGACTCCTGTGAAGGGCCTAGAGGGCATGAGCCGCTCGTAGGGCACTTGAAGCGCTTCGAACGTCTCAATGGAGATGACATTCAGGCCAGCTCCACCATCAATGAGTGTCTTGGAGACAGCGATGTTGTCGATGGTGGGGCTGCAGACCAGCGGAAGGGTTCCAATAGTCTTGGTGGACTTGGGGTGGTCCTGAGCGTCGAAGGCGATGGTGTACTGCGACCATTTGAGGGGCCTGGATGTCTCGACGCTGGGGAGGGAGGTTGTCGTTCCTCTCCGCAGCGTTGGCCTAATTGCCAGATGGCTTCTGGTAGCCGCCCTTGCGCCCGCTTCCACGGTAGCCACGGCCTCGACCGCGGCTGCTGCCCTCTGCTTTTTCGCGCTCCTTGCTCAGCCTCTTGATGTCGAAGCAAGTCTCTGTTGAGTGACAACGCCTGTTGTGGTAGATGCAGAACGGGCGGTGGTCGTATTTTTTCTCCCAATACTCGGGAGAGTCCCTGCGGGTGCCCTTCGCGTCAGGCTTTGCCGCGAGGACCGCGGTGGCCTTGCGCTTGGGCTCCTCCTCCTTGTTCTGGCTACTGGAGCCCTCGGCGTGCTCGTCCCCTCTCGTGGAAATCTTGAAGAAGAGGAGTCCCTCTTCAGCCTTGGCGCACTTGTCCGCCAGGTCAAACAGCTTCACCACAGAGGTGAGCTTGTCGTGGATACCAAGCTTCTCGAGCATCCTGCTGTTAGTGACGCCCTCGCGGAAGGCTGCGATGACTTGGGTGTCAGGGATGTTCGGGATCTTGTTGCGCACTTGGCTGAAGGGCTGGATGTACTTGCGGAGGGTTTCATCCTTCTTCTACACCACAGCGCGCAGGTCGTTGTGGGCGAGCGCGCGCTCGTACGTCCCCTTGAAGTTGGAGACGAACTGCTTGCAGAGCTCCTCCCAAGAGTCCACAGAGTCCTCAGGGAGGTTCAGGAGCCACGACAACGCAGAGTCGCGAAGCGCGTGGGAGAACCAGTTGGCCATGACCTTGTCGTCTTCGCCTGCCGCCTGGATGGAGGTGGTGTAGAACTACAGGAACTCGATGGGTTGCTGGAGCCGTCGTAGCACTTGGGGAGAGCCGGCCTGAACTTTGGGGGCCATACCACTTGGCGCAGGGAGCGGGTTAACGCCATGCAGCCAATGGCGTATGTGGCAACCCCGTGCTGCAGCGCGCTGCGGTTCTGCTGGCCCGCATGGCCGATTTATTCCACGAGCCGGTTTTGACGGTTGCGCTGGAGCTCCATCCCTACGCGCGCGTCTGGCGCGGTGCGCTGCACGATCAGGCAGTCGTGAGGCGAGGACACGTGGGAGGCAGCCCTCTGCGTCGCAGCCGGTGCAGGCCCTGGTGGAGGCAGAGGCGCGTCTGGCGCAACCGTGCCCACGAGGGAGGGGTGCACGACGGACTGCGACGGAGCGGGGCGAGTCGTTGCGATGCTGACGAGGTGGTTGAGGCGCTCCAGCTACTGCTCGTGGGACTCAGCGGTAGGCTGATAGCGGAGAAGTTCTTGCGCCATGAGCAGGGCGGTGTGCGACACAGGGTCCGTCCTGCCTGGAACGGAGCCGCTTGGGTGCTGTGTCGGGTGCGACGACTGCGCGTCCCCCTGGTGCTCGGAGCTGTGTTCGGGCTCCTCCGCATGAGGGCCTGAGTTGGCGCGCTCTTCACGGTGGGTTCGTCCCCGTCGTACGCACGTGGCCGTGGCGCCGGGCGTGACGCGTGCTCCTTCAGGTGCACGCCTGTTGGCGCGGGCGGCGCGGGTAGCGCAGGTGTTCACCATGGCGCAGAGGCGGCTCGAAGGTCGTTGACGCGCCTCAATCCCCTGCCTGGCGCGCCAAATGTCGGGTTGTGACTCCCACGGAACAGGGGTGGTACTTCCCTGAAGAGTAGTTCGTGAAGGGGATTAAATACGGAGGTCAAGACCCTCGAGAGGCACGACGACGGTGCTCGCCGGGCCTGGAGAGGAACACCCACGACAGAGATGGACACCGGCCCGTACCCAGGTTCACGGCCCTCAGGAGGAGGTAAAACCGCTACTCCTGCTTGTCTGGATTGCACTGTGGAGGTTACAGTACAATTGAGCTTGCCGAAGGCTCTCTTGAGGTTGTTCGTGCCTGGAGAGGGAAGCAAAATGGTCTCCTTCCTCCTCCAGCCGAAGGCTATTCTACTAACTGAGCTAGGGTTTACAAGTGTTCTCCTCCTCAATTCACCGACCCTTCCTACGGTGGGGGTCTTCTTCCTTTTATAGGCGTCGTAGGTGTCTTCCTTGCGCTGGGCGTCCAAGGTGGGCTCCCACACGACAGTGGCATGACGGAGTTGGAGTCCACCGCAGCGGAATCCTCCATGGACGCGGTCCATCGGCGATAAAGTTGGGCGCGGTGGCCAACAGGCTGCAGACCGCGCAGAACGGCTCGCAGGGGTTGCAGTCTTCGGGGTGGAGCCCAGGATGACGATCTTCTTGGAGTGTTGCGCCGTCCAGCCGCTTTATCGTCAGAGAGGAAAGCCCCAGCTGTCCGGGCACAGGGGCGCAACTTTAATGACCACTTTATCACCAAAACGGCAATGGGGGTGCCCGCGTCACTTTGCGGTTGCTGCAGAGGCCATGTGCGCTCTACAGTGCTGCCTTGGCCGCGACGTGTCCCCAAAGGCCCGAGGCGGCCTGTGGAGGGATTTTCGTTGACTTCTCTTCAGGTGCACGGTGCCTCGGAAGAGTCTCTTGAAGCGCGGGTCCTCGTCAAGCCTTCACTTCCTCTTCAGGCCCTCAAGAGGATTTGCCTGTCGAGGGTCTCCCCAAGCGGTGGCTTGGTCCTTAGTCGTTTTGTCTGATCAACCCGCGTGCGAGGCCTACGGAGAGTGGGCTCTTCATACCCTAGTCTCCAGTGGGTCGACACTCAAAACCTTTAAACGAAACCTCACTCGTCATCTGATCAATCTGCAATAAGAAAAATATTGAAACAACGTGGGTCAGATTCCATAAAAAACGGAGTCTAGCAAGTGACACTATGGTGGACACTTAGAGGAAAATTCTAATAACATATATGCTTATTTGGCTGGTGGATTTCAAGGCTATTTTGCATAAAGCCAATTTTTCCTAACTCTTTGAAAAACATTTTTCTTCTACTCGAGACATTTTTTTTGAGGCGCAAAACAGTAGGGAAAAATCCCTACTTTCTACCCTTGTTCACCCATCAAGTTCACCCATCAAGACATCCGTGGCATGAAATCCACTATCTCATTCTACCCTTGTTCACCCATCAAGTTTTAAATTTTGATGTTGGAATGGTGGAATCCTCCGTTGACGTCGATGATCAGCTGCTCAAATTGTCCGTACCGGGGACACGGCTAAGTACTTAGTTTTTCACTCTATAGAGGTTGTGCATGTTCACCATTGTACCAGTTCAACCCAAACTATCCTTTACACTCTTGTAGTGATAAGGAAAAGGAGAAGAATGAGACGAGATCTTTCAGAAGCATTTTCCCTCCCACTCTGCCTTGACCCGTTCTACCTAACACCCTCTACATCTTCTTGTCAAGCCAGGGCGAGTCCACGCAACTTAGTTGATCAAGCCATAGCCCATATGGCAATGGTTGCACTGGAAGCAATCGTCACGCGGAGTTCTTCAGATCCCTTTGTTCCTGGGTGGCCGTCCACAAGTGCACGTACTCCAGGAACATAGACATGGGCCTGAGTAGCCACTCAACTTTGCCACCATATACAACCAATCCACCCAGGAGGTTCTTTATTAACTTAGTGTAATTTAAATTTTCACAAAACAACATTTACATAGCATCAGTAATTCTACTAAGTTTTATATAGGAACCTAGACATAGGAGTAAGGAATTTCTATACAGGTCTAGCATAGCAATACTATCCTCCACATGCTTATATAAAAAAAACCTAGTAATGCATATAGAAAATAGTAGGAAGTTTATGAGGTGTGCCACTTGCCTTTGGATGATGTCTTTGCTCACAAACTCTTTTCAACGTAATTCGGAGTTGTCCGTTCAATCTAACATTATAGGCAAACAACAATACATCAATCAACATAAAACACAACAACACAACGCATACAAACACATACATAATGAACAAACAAGTTTCATAAACTTCTAAGGAAAAATATGTTTATGCATGACGTGCAAAATATTTCTAAGGACTAGTGATGCATGTCATGCCATGAAAATCTTCTAAGTTAATGCAAGGCAGTAATTTGGTAAAAAATGACTAAGGACTAAGGTCATAGGTTGGATAAAATACTTTTCTATATATCATCTTGAATACGCACTCTAATGGCTTAGTCATGATGTGCATACATACTTAGAGAAAATACTAAGTCTAATCTTCAAGGTGATCATCAATTATTAACAACTCTTTGTAAATTGGATATTCACTATAGTGAGAGAGACAGACACCCGGCCAGCCACTTATGATTGTGGGATAGGTCTCATGTACGTGGACATGTAAGGTTAGTCTCCAGGCCGCTTCATCTCACTATGCCGCTAGAATCCAACAAACTTCAAAGATGGTAATAACATGATCAAAAATTGTTATATCTTTAGTGAAAGACATGATTAGGAAAGAGGGAAAAGATAGAAAGAAAGATGTAGTTGGTCTTCCAGGCTTCATCTCCAGACTTGTAACTTTCTCCTTGGTGATGTCTTGATTGACTTTTTGGTATACTTTATAAATCTTCAGACTTGATGATTCTTGTATCATTGAGGCTGGTCTTGGATTTAACTTAGTCTTCATGAAGTCTCAGAGAAGAAGGGAGAAAAGAGAGAGAGGAGGCAAGACTTAGAAAATATTGCTGGTTGGTCTTCATGCACTTCTTCTTGATTTTCTTCTAATTGCTTCTACTTCTTGGAGATGCTTCCAGAGTCTGTTTTCTTCTAAGTCCTTCATTGGCCTTCTAGCTCCATGTTGAAAATTCTAAGTGGCTAAGTGCATAGCACTTTACCAAAATGCTAAGTTGAAAAATAGTCCTAACATAGAGAAAATAATGAAGAGATTTTCCTATGAGAACTATATCTATATGAGAAAATATGTTATGCATGCAATGCTCTTTTTAATCATAAGAAACATTACACTAATTTTTACGATATTTATATAGTATGCATAAAGCTATAAATGCAATTTAATTAATTTCTATTTTTGCAAAATATAATAAAAGGAATAAATATAAGATTAAAGTTTTTTGTGAATAAATTTTTATAACAAATTTTATAAATGGTGTTAATAGAAAGAGGGGATTTAAATAAATTTATAGCAATTGGATTTAATAAAAAATAATCCTTCTATGAGGATGCTTGTGGATGGCCACCTTAACTTCTTGTACCAAAGTCAAAAGTTATGTCAAAAATAGTCAAACTATTTAATTTAAGGGTATGATTATTAAATCGTCAAAACTATTCTCAAAATTTATTTTCTAGCAGAAGCATAATATAACAAATATTTTAAGGATTCCAAAACAATTTTATTTGCAATATTTGGAATTATAGATTTAAAGTTATGATAAATATACTCAAATCATCCATTTGAAAGTTGAATAATTTAAACTAAGTCAAATTTTAATTCTAACAGATCTAAATTATTCTACAAGTCAAGGACTTTCCAAATATATAAAATTTGTCAAATTTGGATATGTGGTTAAAAAGTTATAAAAAATCTAAGTGACGGGGACTTTTCTGCAAAACAGACATTTAATAAAAAATGAGAAAACAAATCCACGCGGGCGCTGACTGGATCTGACGTGGGTGCTGACTGGACCGCTGACGTGGTTAAGTGAAACGATCTGGAACGTTGGATCTGGATCTGATGGTCCAGATCTGACTGTACCTATTTGTTTTAAAGATCTAATCGTGGACGTTAAAACTAGGTCGGACGACCGAGGATGGGTGGCGCTCACCAGGCGGCGCGGGGTGGCCGGAGATGGAGGGGACGGCAGCGCTGCGGCTCGGTCATGGATGCACCCGTCGTTGCCGTGCCTCCCTGGGCTCGTGGAGGTGACGGAGAGGTGCGGCGCGCGACGAGGAAATCTATGGTGCGGGCGACACTGTCGTTTTCTTCTCGGACGCGCGTGGCGGCGGGGACGCAGGTGCTCGGTCGCCGGCGATCTTTGGTTCTTGCTCTCCTCCCGTTTGGCTGTAGTGGAGAAGCAAGAGAGGGGGTCTCGGGGCTTGGGGCGGCTTACCTCACCGGGGAAGGAGAAGAAACGGCGGCGGCTTCGACGAACTCCAGCGAGCAACTACGGCGGCGTGGCGGCGTGGTTTGCATGGGAAAAAGAGGGGAATGAGAGAGGAGGTCGTGGGGATTTATATGGGGCAAAGGGGGAAACAAATCACGCAATCTTCGTGACAAATTTTGGAATGAAATAGGAGAGGAGTTTCGGCCGGAAAAATCATTGGAGGTTGAAGATGAAGCTCTCCTGACAGGTGGGTCCCGCCTGTCAGGTATTTTTCTTTTTCTTTTCTGTTTTTCTATTTCTTTCATAACTTTTAATTTAAGACTCCAAATCAAATTCAAATAAATTTCTAAAAAATTGTAAAAAACAATATCTTTAGGTTAAACCAGTTGTGGGTATTTTTGAACAATTTTCAAAAATAATAATTTTGAAATATTGATTGAATACAGATTTGACACTTTATGTTAAATTTGAAAATATGGTTTAAATAATTTTATTTTTGGCTAAATAAATTTATAAAATTATAATAGAATATAAGTTTTTAATTTAAGTTATTTAAACTCATATTCCAATATTAACTCATTTTTAGCTTTAGTATAATATTAAATAACATATTACAACTATTGGAAATGAAAAGGGAAATATGATAAATTAAATTTTAATTCACAATATTTTGTGTACTATTATGTTTTGTATTATGCTAATGAATTTGAAAACTCCATAACATACCTTTGGAAAATATTCTAGATTTATTTTATTTCTTATATTGAATATATTCATGGAAATCATTTTATGTTTTGAAAATTAATAAAAGTAATTTAAGTTAATGAAATGCCTATTTGGATAATTCATTAATTATAAAATCTATGAAGTTTTACATTTATAAACTATAGACTTGAAATTTCTAAAAACTATGTTTTGAACTCACGTAAAGAATGAAAACCATTTGACAATTAGACCATGTTTTAAATAGTTTAAAAGAATACTTGTAAATATTATTTTAATTTATGAATAGCTATGGCTAAGTAGTTGAAATAAAATACTTATAAAGAAACTTTCTATTACAAGAAAATGGTTTGAAGGTTGGTAAATCATTTGTCAAATTATATATTGAGTTTTAAGAAATACAATGGATAATATAATCTTGAAACCACTTTTGAAAATAATGATTAGTTGAGATATTTGAAATATTAAACCTTTTCAAGATGTTTAAAGTCTTTTATAGTTGGTTTTCTTATACATTTTAATATTTTATTTTAATCAAAACAAAAGTTTAAATATTTAGTGATTTTTAATCATTGCAAAATATTGGGATGTAACAATGACAATGGGGGAGAAATTTAGAGGGTTTAAGGGAATATGGGTTTGTTCTCTTGCGGTTCTCTTGTATCCTTGCTCTTTGTGTTGCATGGGTGCTAAAATACATTATATAAACCCTCATAGAAGGGATTGTCATCAATTACTAAAATGGGGGAGATTGAAAGTGCATGGTTGCCCCCATGTGGGGTTTTGGTAACTAATGACAATCCTTATGGACTAATGTTTACATTGAGATATTCCTATATATATATTGTCCATGGGAAAATATAGGAGTTCATGTGTTGGACTCTTGAAGATGACACGATGACCAATGCTCTACTCAAGGGTTCATATGAAGAATGGTCATGTGTAAAAGATGAAGTGCAAGCTCAATATGATCCATCTCGAAAGATATCATTGGATTGAAGCTTGCAAAGGATACATGATGACGAAGCTTAGCGAGGCTCTTCCATAATGGAGTATGGGGGAGCATTTGAAGAACTCTTCATCAAGCATGTGCTAGTATGCACAATCAAGAAAGGTGTTTCAACTTGAGAGAGTCAAGATCGACATCATCGAGTTCAAGTGGAATGCGCAAGGCAAAGGTATGATCCTGCTAGGTTTTCTATTTTACCGGTCTCATGGTGTTAGTGGGAGACCGGGTTAGTGGGCGTACTATCAAGAGGGGCTCTCAAGTGAGTAACTTGATCGCATCTTTGTGGAGAGCTCAAACTTTGCATTCTTGCCATTTCATCTTTCTTGGTTCTTACTTGGATTTTCTCCTTCTTGGGTTTTGGTGCTTGTCGTGATCTTCATAACAAGCCCAAGTTCTTCGAAAACAAATTTAATAAGGAAAACATGTTGCGTTTTGGTGTGGGAAATATTATCGGTTTATCTCCGAGGAGAGTTCCACACCCTCCTATGTGTGTCAACTTGACTCTATTTATGGTTCTTAATATTTTCTCTTTTCGTTGAAAAGTTCTCATCGTTATCTTTCCAACAAAGTTGGTTTCATCTCGTTTGGATTTTTATTGCAAAAGATATGAATTTCCGAAGTTTATTGCTACACGGGCCAGCCGCCAGGCCAGCCTAGGCTGGGCTCCTGGCTGGCCGGCGCAGCAGCCCCGCTAGCTCCCAGGCCAGTCAAGGCTGGCCTCCCGGCTGGCTGTTTCTGCTGCCCTCCCAGCTCCCAGGCCGGCCGAGGCTGGCCTCCTGGCTGGCTGGTGTAGGAGCCCCGCCAGCTCCCAGGCCAGCCAAGGCTGGCCCCTAGTCTGGTCCTTCTGGAGCTCGCGAAAATTCCCCCAACGGCCATACTCTCTAGTGGACTATTTAAAGGGCTTTCTTCCCCATTTGTTCGAACAACACTTAAGCAAGTTTTTGCTACCTCTCTCCTCCATTGTTGCTCTTTGGAAAGCTTGCTCTTCCTCTCAATCCCTCCCATGGTTCTTGCTAATATTTGAGCGAAAGTGAGAGGTCATCTTGATCTACGTTTTCACCGATCGATTTCTCCTCTAAGTGAGGGAAACCTTGTAGATCTTGATCTTGGAGTTCTTGGTGCATCTCCTCTTTGTTCTTCCTCTCTTATTCCCTCATAAGCATTTGTTGCTTTGTTGGAATTTGAGAGTGAAGGATCTAAGCACTTGTGCTCTTGCCTTTTGCATTTGGTGCATCGGTGTGCTCTCCACGAGGATTCGTGGAAGTTGAAAGTTTGTGAGCTTGTTACTCTTGGGTCCTTGGACCCTAGACGCCTTTGTGGTGGTTGGACCCTTGTGTGGTCACTTGAAGCCGTTGGGGAGCCCCCAATCCCACTGTGAGTTGTGCCCCAGATTGTTGTTGAAAGTCGTTCGGGAGTCCCCAATCCCATTGTGGGTTGTGACCCGGATTGTTGTTGAAAGGCTCTCGATTCTGCCTCGAAGGATTCCGATAGTGGAAGGTGATGAAGGAGATATGCCCTAGAGGCAATTAATAAAGTGTATTCTTTATCATATCTCGTTGGTTCATAATAGGTTTTTGTGCCATGCTATAACCGTATTAAGCGGAAACATTAATACATGTGTGATGCGTAAACAACCAGGTCCCTAGTAGCCTCTTCTAAGACTAGTTTCGTTGCGCGATTGATGATCGAGGTGTCCTGATCATAGGGCATGGTACCGGTCGGCAATGGAAGTCATATCGTTGGAGAACGATGTGATGAACATCCCCAGATTTGGAGGACGTAGTCATTACGCCTTTGACCGTGAGACCAACTCTTATTGTTATTCCTGGAAGATACTTTGATCGCACCAAACATCGTATCTTATTTAGTATGACAATAACGGTGATACTTTTGGGTATCGGAAAGGAATAGTTGAGACGAGGGGTCAAGAGCGGGATTTGCCAGTCCGCATAGCAGGATTGATACTCTAGGGCCCGCTCGGTGAGATCATGTCTAATGAGCTTGAAAGCATGTGACTAGGTCACGGAGACATGAAATCATAGACGAGTAGAAGACAGCGTTGTCGGTAACGAGGTCAAGCTAGGTATGGAGATATCTATGGAACGATGCTCGGACACGCTAAGTATCGCCATGGCAAAAGGTTTAAGACTTTACGTTCAGGTTTGATTGATGAAAGTCATTCGTTATATCACAGGGATTAATTCATGGGGTCCAGTCCTACGAGTTAGTCGTTGATCATAGAAGAGTCTTGATCGTACATGTTATTATATCGAACCGCTAGGGTAACACACTTAAGGGGTTTCGACAAGACAACCGGAAAGGAAAGATATCACCGAGAATGTCCCGGGAGAGGCCCGATGGAGATCGGGCAGCGACGAAAGAGTTTTCGGAGCTAGAATAAATTATATATAATATGTTTGATATTAATTAGTGTAATTGATGTCTAAATATGATTTTATATATTTATTTTTGAATTTATTTAGGCTGATTTCCCTAAATGGGCCTTCTGGTCGAAAGAAGGCCCAAGAGGGGGAAAATTCCCTAGGGAATTCGGTGGGGATTGGGTGGCAGGGCCGGCGCACCAGCCATAGCCGCACCAGGAATATGGGGATAGTCCCACATTGCCTGGTGAGGAGGTTTGCTCCCCCCTGGGAGCCTATATATAGAGGGGCTCCCATGGCCTTTTAATTCACCAATTAATTCCCGATTCTCTCTCGATTTCGTGATTCCCTTTGTCGGAGTTGCGCCGAGTTGAGAGGGGGATCTCTTCCACCGTAGCCCGTTGCCGCGCTGCTGGTGTTCTGGTCCAAGTCTTCCGCTGCTCGTCCTGGACTGGAGCTTCGGAGGCCGTCGTTTCCACCGTACGTGTGTAACGCCCTGCGAGGTGCTGCGCTAGCGGTGCTCGGAGCTCTGCTTCCTCTACACGACCTTGAGGTCAGCTTCGTCGGTCTTCATCGACAACGTTTGTGCGGGAACGTAATCCCCGCTTTCGGTCTACAAGGGTATGTATTCCGATCTCCGTTCGTACTACTATATCTGCATAGAATAGATCTTGGCATGTTTTGGCGATATCGTTGCTATGAAATTTTTTGTTTTCTGCACACGAACCCCTTCAGTGGTATCAGAGCCGATCTATCGTAGATATAGCTGTACGCTGTTAGAACCCGTGTTTTGCACGGGGGCACCGTTCCTGTTATTTGCTACCCTCTAGCGTGAACTTGTGATTCCAGCGGCATCGAGTTGATGAAGCGGCCCGGTCCGACTTTACGCGTACGCTTACGCGAGACTGGTTCCACTACTGACATATGGCTTGTACCGTATCTGTGGCTGGCGGGTGTCAGTTTCTCTCTCTTTATTTGGTCTTGCATTTTCAATGGAGGGCCCGAAAGGGATGCTTAAATATGTAATTATTGGATTGTTGTTGTGGTCATAAGGTTCGTAGGTATGAAGCGGTTCTATTTACGAAAGCCCCAAGCCACGTAAAATACGCAAAAGATAAAGTAGAAGCGTCTAACTTTATTTTGCAGGGGCTATGTGATATGGTCAAGGTAGGTTTATTAAATTGTTTATAAACTGCAGGCACCAAGAAGACCATGGCGCAATGGACTATATCACATTGCATTACATTTGATGTTTAGTGTGCATCTTATATTGTGTGATTATATATATAGTATATATTAGTTACGCGGCGGTAATTATATAAGATGATCCCTTCAAAAATACCACTAGTGTTCTTCCTCCAACGCGCACCACCAAGAAAGTTCTACGTTATGAGGCAGGCCGTGACGATCGGGTGTTAAACATATCGGCGTTCGCATACGGTGGGTGTAAGCCATGTTGCACAAGCGTCAGCGTGGAGGTTATAGTGGCGAACCTAGCATATGCAGATATGGCCTCAGAACACGGAGGCCGAAAGGTCGAGCACAAGTCACAAAATTGGTGTGACGGACATTTGTCTACTCTTGAAGTTGTGCCGCCGGCTCTGACGATGAGGGGTGGTGAAATGGATGGGGGTCGTTTAATCGCTTAAACGACCAGGAGGGATGTTCGTTTGAGTGGGAGTCATGTTAGTTATTTTCTAAAAATACTACAACTCAAAATTATTATGAACAAAGTCTTATGTTGTTGCAAATTCCATTGTAGATGTCTCGCCCCTCGTTTAACCTAGGTCTTTTCCTTCAGAAAGAAAAGCTTAAGACCAATGGGTCAAACTTCATGGCCTGGTTCCGCAACCTGAGGATCCTCCTCACTCCCCATAAGGTGGCCTACGTCATTGAGACCGCCATAGGTGACCCTCCCGCAGATGAAGCCTCTGAGGATGAGAAGAAGGTCTTCCAAACCAGATCGGAGGATTCTGCCTTTGTCCAGAGTGGCATGCTCTACGCCATGGAAGCCGACCTACAGAAGCGCTTCGAGAAGATGAGCGCCTTTGAGATTATTTCTGATCTCAAGGCTGTCTTCGCGCCGCAGGCTAAGGCTGAGAGATATGAAGCTTCTGAGCTTTTCTTCTCGGCCAAGATGGAGGAGCATAGAAGTGTGAGCGAGCATGTGGTCAAGATGTCTGGCTACGTTCAACGCCTTAATGCTCTGGAATGCAAGATTCCCGATAAGCTGGCGATTGACAGGGTGTTGCAATCGTTGCCCCCTAGCTATAAAGGCTTCGTCATGAACTACAATATGCAGGGCATGTCTAAGTCCCTGGGTGAAGTGTTCGTGATGCTCAAGACTACTGAGGTGGAGATTAAGAAGGAGCACACGCTGTTGATGGTCAACAAGACCGTCGATTCTAAGAAATCCGGTGGCAAGGGAAAGCAGAGCTGGAAGTCTAGGAGGGAGGGCAAGCTGATTGCCAAGTCCAAGACTAACAGATCTGGTCCCAAAGCTAGCATGGAGTGCTTCTACTGCAAGGGAAAAGGTCACTGGAAGCGCAACTGCCCCAAGTACCTGGAGGATAGGAAGTCTCGCAAGACAGTCGACAAAGAGCAAGGTATATTTGATATACATGTTATAGATGTGTACCTTACATCCGCCCGGAGCAACACGTCGGTATTTGATACTGGTTCTGTTGCTCATATATGTAACTCTCAGGAGGAGTTATGGAATAAACGGCGGCTGGCAAAGGATGAGGTGACGATGCGCGTCGGCAACGGATCGAGAGTCGACGTGGTGGTTCTCGGCATGCTCCCTCTACATCTACCATCGGGATTAGTTTTGGTTTTAAATAAGTGTTATTTTGTACCATCCTTGAGTGTAAACATTATAAGTGGGTATTGCTAGTTACAAGACGGTTATTCATTTAAATCAGTATCAAGCAATTGTGCTATTTATATGAATGATATCTTTTATGTTGATGCTCCCGAGAATAATGGTTTATTCTTGTTGAATCTCGATCGTGGTACTAACATCCATAACATAGAAGCCAAACGGATTAAGTGTAGTGATGATTAACGAGGTGTTAACTCGACAAGTCCTAGGGTTGTGCACCCCAGGTTGATTGATGGGGAGAGAGATGAGTGCCAGGTGATCACGACGGCTGACAAGCAAGGTTTTACCCAGGTTCAGGCTCCCGGAGGATAACACCCTACTCCTGCTTGTCTGATTATTGATGCGAGTAGCGATTACAATGGCGAGATTGCGATCTCGCTAGGGTTTGTCGTGGTGGTTATCAGCGTGTCCTCTGGGACGGGCAACCCTCCTGGCTTTATAGGCATCCAGGTCTCGGGTGGTTGGTGCCGATGGCATCTACAGATATGGCAGGTTATGCTTCCTAACCGACTTGGACTAGGTTACATGGTACCCCGCGTGGGCCTCCTGTGGGCCTTTCCATCCTTGGCGCGGCCCAGGTAGCATCATCGTGGGCTACCCGCAAGGCAGCCCCACGTCAGTAGCCCCCGAGTGCTTGGTCGAAGCATAGAGTCGGACAAAGGACTCCTTCCTCCTAGACGCGCCATTGGATTGCTTGATCTTGAGCTTGAACTCGATTTCTTCAGTCGAACCGGCCACTCCCGATGGGAGTAACCTTTGCAGTCGAATTGCTTTGCCTTCATCATCTTGTGAAGCTTGCTTCTACTCAGCCTGTTTGGCTTACTTGTGGATGGATTCGGCTGCTCGAGCTTACTGCGTTGCCACCCGAATGGTTTCTTCGGGTTCTCGGATCATTGGCTGATCCTACCTTGTTGACTTCAGCTTTGAAGCTTACTACCCGAATCACTCTGTCGAGTTGCTTCAGTTGATTTTGGAGCCGTTGGCTTGATGACGTCATTGGTGACGATCTGTTGCACGCCTCTGCGCCCGATGGGACGTGACGTGGTGGGCCCCGCTGTCAGAACTGACCGCGGTCCACAGTTGTCACGTCTCCGAAGTGGGCGCGAAATTTGCGCGGCACGATGACGATGCCTCGGTTTTCGTGCGTAGTGGACGAAGTGGGCGGTGACGGTTGGTTTATCCGTGCGACACGTGGACGGTTGGATGTGCCCGCTCGGAGCCCTTGTTCGGTGGACGGTTGAGATGCTGATCTTTGAGGCATAAGTACTGTGTCTTGACGCTTGGGATTTCATATTCTCCAATCGCTTTGTGCTTCTTTTCCTCTGCGCTCTACCATTTCCGCCGCCATCCCGAGCTCCGAGCAATCCGTCCGTACACCTTGCGACCTTGACCATGGGCAAGCCGAAGAACGCCGCTGGCTCCTCCGCCGCCGCCGATGAAGCCGGGGTGATGAAGAAACCTGATGGCGACTGGCAGAGGTCCTCGGTGAAGAAGGCCGAGGTGGAGCTTTTCCGCGCGCAGGGTCTGCTGCCACCTGCCGACCAAGTCCAGGTACGCGTCCCTGGCAAGGAGGTCTTCCCCACTCCCCGCGATGGGGAACGTGTTTTCTTCGCGGATTTCCTTCCGCGGGGCTTCGGGTTCCCCATGCACGATTTTGTGCGCGGTCTCTTGTATGCCTATGGGGTTCAGATCCACGATCTCACACCCAATGGCGTCTTGAGCATCGCGGGCTTCATCGTGCTCTGTGAATGCTTCTTGGGTGTCGCGCCCCATTGGGCGTTGTGGAAGTCGCTCTTCCTCGTTCGCAAGAACGTGGGGAAGAGCGGGTTGACCTTCCCTGTGGACGGCTTCGGAATCCAGGTGCGCGGTGACACCGCGTACTTCCAGATGAAGAAGGCCGACTCCGTCCAAGGATGGCGCCGAAGGTGGTTCTACGTCCAGTCGAAAGACGGCCTGGACGCGTTCGACAGCGGGCGTGGACTGCGGAAGACCAGCGCCTGGGCGCACCCGCTGTCCGCCGTGGAGAAGGAGGCCGTGCGGCCCTTGCTTGGCCTGCTGCGCGATCTGACCAAGACCCTTGGGCGCGAGGCGGGTGGCGTCTTTCTGATGGCCACCTTCTTCCGTCTTCGGGTGCAGCCGCTCAGCGCCCGGCCTCACCCGATGTGGGCCGCCGAAGGCGTCAGCACCGTGCCGCTGGATGATGAAGAGGTGGAAGCCAATGTCAGGTCCATCACCAACCTCCGAGCCGCGGACACGTGCAACGTCAAGTGCCCGATTTCTCCTTACGGGGCCTCGAACCCCGTTCCTGAGGTAAGTCGTGTCTTGTTTTCCTTTTGTCCTTGTTCGACTTGAGTCTACCTTTCTTTTTGATTCGACTTGTGTCTACTTGCTTCAGGGTCGAGCTCTGTTCATCAGCCTTCCTCCCCTTCCCGAGAACGGACCCGACGATGAGTCGAAGTTTGTCGAGGAGGAGGACGAAGACGAAGAGATTCCCTCCGCACATTCTCCCCGTGATGAGGTGGAGGAGGAGGATGAAGTGGAGGAACCCGCGCGGAAGAAGCGGAAGCTTCCGAGTCGCGGCGATTCTGCCACTGCGTCATCACCTTCCCGGGAAGTCGACGTTACTGAGGAGGAGGTCGTCGCGACGTCTCCGGGTGCGCAATCCTCGGGTGGCTGGGAGGAACCCCTGAACGTTCCTCCAGTCAGCTCCGCGGCGCCTCGTTATTTCGCGCGGATGCCTTCGCCTTCAATGGAGAGCTACGACGACGCCGGTACCCCTAGGTGAGCTTCTTTGTGATGTGTCCTTCGAGTTGTACTTTGCGGTTTCGACGTTTTAGTTGACAGGTGTGCTTGGTTTTGCTGCAGCCACCGTTCTGACAATGTTAGCTCCCCCCTTCGGGACGTGGAGCATACATCCGCCCCTTCGACTGGGCTGGGGACGCCGGTGGTGGTGGAGAAGGTGCGTGCTGAGCCTGCCGGCATTGCATCATCTAGCCGCGTGCCGCCTTCGACTGCAGAGGACCTTGAACTCCTGGACCACGTAAGTATTCCATGCTTTTTCTTGCGTTCTTGATTTTTCATCGGGTGCGCGATCAGCGCTCCCGATGGGAGTAGCCCCCGAAGGTGTGGGTGACTAGTATAGTCGCTCGCAACTTTATTGACATCTTGCTTTTGCTTCAGCCGTACTATCGCCAACAGCTCGACGCAGCCGCGGCTTACGTTCGCATGGAGAAAGAGAGGGACCAACTGCGTGCCTCGCTGGACCAGGCTACTGGGCGGGTTGATGAGCTTGAGAAGGCTCTTCACGAGTCTCGAGAGCGGGAGCTGGCGCGGGTCGCCCAGGAGAAAACTCAAGTTGGTCGTCTCCTTTCACTCGCCGGTGTTCTTGGGGGTAAGTTTCGGCTTGACGCCTACTGAGTCTTTGATCTTTTTCTTTGCTTGACTTTGAATTTTTGCGCAGAGACTTGCGGTGGAGCTCCTCCAGAAGACGCGTCGAGCGACACGGTTGACCTGGCGACCGCCGTTGGCTTCCTCGACCGGGTCTGTGCCTATGCCTCAGACGCGCTGAAGAAGTCTGCAGCCGCGTTGCAGAAGTCGACTGGAGCCCTCACCGTGGTGCATCAGAGTATCTTCCCGGGCGACCAGCCGCCGGCAACCGTGGACGCCCTGGCTGCGCCATTTGAGGACGCGACCACCATCGCCGACTTCACGCGGTCGCAGACGGTACGCGGCTCCGAGCTCACCTTCCAGCTCCTATTAGGCCATCAAGTTCCAGGTGACTTCGAGAAGGTCGTCAGCGGTTTTCCTCGCAAACCCGATGGCCGGACCGCGTCGCTGAGTGGCGTGAAGGAGCGTGCCTCGCAGCTGGCCGCGCAGCTTGTGGCACTCTTCGAGAGGGCCCTTGCTAAGGCGACCGAGGCGGCTGCCGCTCGGAAGGGCCGTTCCCGGTCGCAGTCCGCAGCCTTAGAGTAGGCTTAGTTTTAGGAATGCGGCAGTCGCCGCGGTCTGTATTTTGAACTTCATGCTTTGTAATGAATATTACCCTGTCGGGTCTTTTGGTCTTCAATATCGATTTTGCTGACTTTCTTTCTTCTGAGTTGTTCTGCGCTTCGCAGTCGCATGATTGTATTGACTCTGCGTATCCCTGGCAGAATGCTGCGCGCGATGATGCTCCAACTTCTCCAGTGGCCGAGCCGAGTGGCGCGGCTTCTTCTTCGGGTGCTCGCCGTAGTCGGGCGGCGCCGGCTCCTCCACGCAGTGTAAATGATCAGCGGATAATCACATATCTGAAGAACAAGGTGGTTAGAGCTTGAGGCGACCCTGAAGAATATGGAGCGGCTGCTGCACCGTTCTCAGTCGCATCCCACGGCGGAGTTCTCGCGACGTGAGGATTTTTTGTTTGGGGAGATCGACCTGATCAGTCGGCAGTTGCAAGGTATGTATCCCTTTGGCGGCTGCCGTCCTTGTTGGCTTTCCTTCTCGTTCTGACTTGCACTTTATGCGCGTAGATGTTAATCCCGACTGGGAGGCCGAGCGGGCTCGCGTTGAGGAGCGAGTCACCCGAGAGGCGTCCGGCGACTCCTACGAAGCTCGACAGTTCTGGGTGAACCAGTCGAGGGGGCGCGTCCTTGCCACCATGCTTGATCGTACGTGGCGCGCTGCTTTTCTTCTGGAGAACTGCCGGAAGACACTTTGGCACATCAACCGTGTGTACTTCCCGCACAATGCGCAGCCGAACGGGTTGTCTGCCTTGCTGGAGAGGTTCCACGATGGTGAAGGGCTGAAGGAGGTTGTCGACGCCCAACTTGTGGCTGGTGCGAACGCGGCGCTGGCATACGTCCGGATGCACCGGCCACATCTTCCGCTTGAGAGGGTGCTTGAGGGCCTGCCGGGTGACGACGACTTTTATGAGACCTTAGCGGCTGCGCGCCGGATTATCCGGCAGGTTCAGGACCTGAGCGAGCGCCTTGTAGGTCCCCTTGATGCGCCGAAGGCTGAATCTGCAGTTTAGAGTAGCTGTCGTCTGATGTACAGGGTTAGCTATAGAGGGCAAATGTGCATGTGAAAGTATGATGTAACAGATTAAAGTACTTTCGAGTTATGAGAGTTGATCTGTTTACTCGAAAGTGAAAATGCCAGTTTTGATTTGCGACCTGTATGGCGCAGTCGCCTAGTATGCTAGGCAACGGCCTAGGTTTTTTCAAGTGTAACCTGTATGCCGCAGTCTCTGATTTTAACAGGTGGCGACTTAGGATTTTTGTAACTTGACCTGTATGGCGCAGCCCCCGAGTCGCTCGAGTGGTGGCCTAGGATTTTGGCTAAGACCTGTCTGACGCAGCCCCCGAGTAGTTCGAGTGGCGGCCTAGGATTACAAGTGTTACCTGTTTGGCGCAGCCCCCGAGTATGTCGGGTGGTGACCTAGGATTTGGAACTTGACCTGTGCAGCGCAGCCCCCGAGTGGGTTCGAGTGGCGGCTGAGGATTTTTCTGAGAAGGCCTGTTTGGCGTAGCCCCCGAATAAGTCGAGTGGTAGCCTAGGGTTACAAGTGTGACCTGTGTGGCGCAGCCCCCGTGTGTGTCGGGTGGCGACCTAGGATTTTGATCTTGACCTGTATGGCGCAGCCCCCGAGTCGGTCGGGTGACGGCCTAGGATTTTTTGACTTTGTGCTTGTATGGCGCAGCCCCCGGGTAAGTTGGGTAGCTGCCTAAGCTTTTATTTCAACCTGTGTGGCGCAGCCCCCGAGTGGTTCGGGTGGCGACCTAGGATTTTGGGCATGCTTGTATGGCGCAGCCCCCGAGTGGTTCGGGTAGCGGCCTAAGCTTTTATTTCAACCTGTGTGGCGCAGCCCCCGAGTGGTTCGAGTGGCGGCCTAGGATTTTTGAGCTTCCTATGAGTGACAGGTAAAGGAGACAGATTTTCTTCAAATCACTTTATTGATTCTTGCGAACAGGCCGCCTCATTAAAACCCTTCCAGTCCCCTCAGGTACCCTGGTAAGGGAAAGAGTGCGTCTGAAACCTGCCGCGCTGATTTTCTTGTACAATGATTGTTTTGAACTAGGCGTAGAACCGGCGGAGTTGTGCTACGTTCCACGGGTTGCTGCAGTCCGCTCCTGTCTTCGAGTCCTTTAGGCGGTAAGCTCCGTTGCCTATTGCTTCTGTTATTATGTACGGGCCCTCCCATGGGGAAGCGAGCTTGTGCACCTTCTTTTGCTTGAGCCGAAGAACCAGGTCGCCTATAACGAACGCTCTTGGTCGCAGCCTCCGAGTGTGATAATTGCGCAGGTCCTGCTGATACACGGCTGATCGTGCCAGGGCGATGTCGCGCGCTTCATCCAAGGTGTCTCTGCAGTCTTCGAGTGCCTCCTCTGCATCTGACTCGTCGTAGGCAACTACTCTCGGTGCGTCGAAATTGATGTCGCAGGGGAGGAACGCTTCTGCACCGTACACCATGAAGAATGGAGTGTACTGGGTGGACCTGTTTGGCGTTGTTCGCAGACTCCAGAGTACCGATGGCAGTTCTTCCACCCATGCGCCCGCTGCGCGTTTTAGGGGCACGCGCAGTCGTTTCTTGATGCCGTTGCAGACGAGGCCGTTGGCTTTCTCCACTTGCCCGTTGGATTGCGGGTGCAAGACCGACGCGTAGCTGAGCTTGATCCCCTGCTCTGAGCAGAAGTCCTTGAATTCTTCGGCTGTGAAGTTCGAGCCATTGTCGGTGATGATCCCGTTCGGTACTCCAAACCTGAAGATGATTGACCTGATGAAGTTGACCGCTATGGATGCAGTCGAACTTGTGATGGGCACGGCTTCGATCCACTTTGTGAACTTATCGACTGCAACCAGAAGGTGAGTGTGACCTCTGGGTGAGGATTTCTTCAGCGGACCCACCATGTCCAGACCCCATTGGGCAAAGGACCAGGCTAATGGTATTGTTTTGAGTTCTGATGCTGGCGCGTGCGGCTTGTTGGCAAATTCCTGGCACCCTGTGCATTTCTTCACCAGCTCCTCGACGTCCTGCATGGCTGTCAGCCAGTAGAACCCGGCTCGTAGCGCCTTGGCCACCAGTGCCCGACTGCTAGCGTGATGCCCGCAGGTACCCGCGTGGATGTCGAGTAAGATGGCTTGGCCGTCGACTGGATCTATGCACCTTTGCAGGATTCCTGAGATGCTTCTTTTGTAGAGTTCTCCGTTGATGACGGTGAAACTTTTGGAGCGTCTGATGATGCGCTTTGCTTCGACTGGGTCGGCTGGCAGCTTCTGATGTATTATGTATGCCAGGTACGGTCCTGTCCATGTGGCTTCGACTAGCATGACCTCCATGGGGACCTTGTCTTGGCTTGGCGGGTTGGCATCGCCTTTCGTTGTTGCAGTGCTTGCTGTACTCTGAGTCTTGATGGATCTCTGCGTGATGCACTCGAGGAAGACGCCGGGTGGGACTGGCACCCTGTCTGAGCCCATGTTAGCGAGGACGTCGGCTTCCTCGTTGCTGTCACGGCCAATGTGGCGCAGCTCGCAACCGTCGAAGTTGCCTTCCAACTGATTGTAGAGGTCTCTGTAGGCGATCATGTTGTCAGCGATTGCGTCGCAGGACTTCATGGTTTGCTGTACCACCAGGTAGGAGTCGCCGTAGATCATGAGGTGCGTGGCGCCGCAGTTCTTGGCCATCCGCATGCCGTGGATCAGGGCCTCGTACTCGGCTTTGTTGTTGGACGGCGTCGGAAAGTCCATCTGTAGGACATACTTGAGCTTGTCGCGTTTGGGGGAGATGAGCACGACTCCTGCCCCGGCTGACGTGAATTTCTTGGAGCCATCAAAGTACATTGTCCATGCGTTGGACAAGCCGGGGACATTTGGTAGCTGGGCTTCTATCCACTCGGTGGTGAATTCCGGGAGGACTTGGGCCTTGATGGACTTCGGGTGAGCATACTTCAGCCCCCATGGTCCTAGTTCGACAACCCACTTGGCGACTCGTCCTGTCGCGCGCTGGTTTGTGAGAATGTCTGCTAGTCCAGAGGAGCTTACCACCGTGATCGGGTGCTCGGAGAAGTAGTGGACGACCTTTCTGGAGGTCATGAAGACTCCGTACGCCAGCTTCTGGTAATGAGGATAGTTCTGCTTGGACAAGGTGAGTACTTCGCTAAGGTAGTAGACGGGCCTCTGCACCGGGTGACTGTGCCCTTCTTCCTCGCGTTCGACTACGAGCACCGTGCTTACCACCCTGTTCGTTGCTGAGACGTATAGGTACATCGGCTCATTTTCTAGCGGTGCCACGAGGACTGGAGAGGTTGTCAGTGTTTTCTTGAGATGGTCGAATGCGTCCTGCGCCTCTTGTGTCCACTCGAACTTGTTTGCCTTCTTCATCAGTTGGTAGAAAGGTAAGGCTTTCTCTCCCAACTTACTAATGAACCGGCTGAGAGCTGCGACTCGGCCAGCTAATCGTTGCACCTCCCTGAGCTTGGTTGGTGCTGGCATTGTGAGTATGTTCTGCACCTTCTCGGGGTTTGCTTCGATTCCTCTTGCGGATACCAGGTACCCTAGTAGTTCTCCGGCTGGTACGCCGAACACGCACTTCTCTGGGTTGAGCTTGATCTGATACACGTCGAGTGCGGCGAAGACCTTGCGGAGGTCGTCGACTAGGGTATCCTCCTTTCGGGTAGTGACGACGATGTCGTCGACGTAGACTTGGAAGATCTGCCCGATTAGCCCCTTGAGGCATGCTTGCATTGTCCGCTGGTACGTGGCACCTGCGTTCTTTAACCCGAACGGCATCGTCTGGTAGCAAAAAACGCCGTCGGGTGTGATGAAGGCTGTCTTCTCTTCGTCCTCGACTTTCAACCTGATCTGCTGGTAACCTGAGTAGGCATCCAGAAAGGACAGGCGTTCGCAACCTGCAGTCGAGTCGATGATCTGGTCTATCCGCGGGAGCGGGAAGTGGTCCTTGGGGCAGCATTCGTTGACTGCGGTGAAGTCAACGCACATGCGTAGTTTCTTGGTCTTCTTTTTCTCAACTAGAACCGGGTTGGCGACCCAGTCCGAGTCCTTGATCTCTCGGATGAACTTGGCGTGCAGTAATCTGTCGACTTCCGTGGTGATCGCGTCTCGTTTGGGTCCTGAGAAGCGTCGCATGGATTGCTTGACTGGTCTTGCGTCCTTGTGGATTTTTAGAGAGTGCTCGGCGAGTTCCCTGGGTATCCCTGGCATGTCGGAAGGTTGCCATGCAAAGATTTTCCAGTTCTCACGTAGGAACTCGACGAGCGCGCCTTCCTATGCGGGGGTCAGACTCGATGAGACCTTGACCGTCTTTCCGCTATCAGTCGGATGGACTTGGTGGGTGACAGTGTCGTCATTCGTGTTGAACGCTGCGTCTTTGGCAGGCTTCTTGCGTTCCGGGACGATGGTCTTGTCGTTGTCGGCTGATATGGCCTTGAAGTGCTCTTCGACGCCGAAGAACTCGGAGATCTTGGCGAACTCGCGGTCGCAGCTGTTGGAGAGCCCGAAGTCGCCGCGAACGGTGATCACTCCTTTCGGCCCGGGCAACTTTATCATAAGGTAGGCGTAGTGGGGTACTGCCATGAACCTGGCAAAGCTTGGGCGTCCGAGGATGGCGTGATATTGTGACTTCCAGTCGACGACCTCAAAGTCTATCGACTCCTTCCTGAAGTGCTCGGGTGTACCGAGGATGACGTCGAGTGTGATTGTTCCCATGGGCGTGATTGCTTGCCTTGGTACTATGCCGTGGAAGGTGGTCTCCGATTCCGGTAATTTCTCTGTCGACCTGTTCATTCGTCTGAGGGTGTCGACGAATATGATGTTGATGCCACTGCCTCCGTCCAGGAATACCTTCTTCAGGCTGTAGTCGCCGATCAAGGCCTCAATCACGAGTGCGGCGTGCCCGGGTCGGACTACCTCTGGTGGGTGATCTGCCCTGGAAAATGTGATTGGTGTCTCCGACCCGCGCAGGTAGTCTGGTACCGCGCGCGGGCTGTTGACGGCTTGAAGTACTTGGCGTGTGATGATTTTCTGCCGCCTGTTCGACGGGGGTCCCTTCTGGATCATGTTCAGTTGTCCCCGTGTTGCTGGGTACGTGTCGGCTGCTGCCGACGGACCTTGTTGCTGCTACTGCGGCTGGGGGAACGCTCCTGCCGCCTGTACTTGGTGGTTGTTTGCGGGTGCTGCCTGGATGGCTAGCTGCGGTGCCGCTTGTACGGCCTGCACCGGGGCGATGATTTGCTGCATGGCATGGTAGATCTTTCTTGCTTTGCGGCAATCCTTCAACAGGTGGTTTGAACCCCACTTTCCTGTTTCCGGGTTGCGGAACGAGTGATGCTTACAGGGTTGCATCAGTTCCTCTGCTGGGGTCAACGGGCGCTTCCACTCGCGTTTCTGACTTCCATCATTGTGGTCGATGCTGCTGCTGCCACGTTTGTACTGGCTCGAGCTGGGCTGCCGACTTTGCTCGTACTGTCGGCTGCCGTCACGCTTGTCCTCACGGGGGGTTTCATAACCAGCCGCTACTAATTCGATTGAATCGTGGGTGTAACGTGCCTTCTTCTTTTGACGTGCCTCGCGCCAGTTGCTTGTTTCGCCTTCCTTTTTGGGAGAAGTTTCGCGGACGTAGTCCTCTCCTTCGGCCCATTGGTTGGCTGTCTTCATGAGTTCTATTGTGGTCTTCGGCTGGAGCCTACCGAATTCCTCCCGGAGGTCGCGGCGAGCGACGCCATGCATGAAGGCGTCCATCACTCGATCCTCTGATACGGGTTCCATGGTATTGCGGAGGAGTGTCCACCTCTGGATGTAAGAGCGGAGCGACTCATCCTTCCCTTGCTTGCAGGCCTGCAACTCGATGTAGGTCGTCGGCCTGTCAAATGTTCCCGAGAAACTTTTGATGAAATTATCCTGGAATTATTCCCATGTTCGGAAAGAGTCTTTGGGTTGGCTTGTGAGCCACCCGCGTGCCGAGTCTGTCAGCATGAGCTGGATGTATTGCATTGTTGTAGTCGACGTTCCGCCTTGGCAGGTGCAAGCGATGAGGTAGTCTTCGAGCCACAGCTTTGGGTCTTGCTTCCCGTCGTACTTTGGTGTGCCAGCCGTCAACTTGAAGCCTTTAGGCATGCGGGTGTCGCGGATGTTGAAGCTAAAGCATGCCGCGCCACACGGCTCGAAGTCGCGGTCAGCGCGGTCGTCCGCGTGTGCCGCGCTAGCCGAGTGCTCCTTGCGGTTGCGGTCCACCGTCTTCTGTGTCAGGACGTCGCGAAGGTCCTTGATTGGCTGTCGCTGCGCCGCTAGGATGCCCGACGTCGTTGGTTCGTGCGCTCGGTTACTTGGCCCCTTGGCCGCCAGAGCTTCCTCGATTGCCCTTATGGAGGCAATTTGTTGCTTGTGGAGAAGGGAGCGTGTGTCCCCCTCCGGTGGCTGTGTGAGCCGGAGGTATGTCTCGACTGCGATCGGGCGGCATTCGCCGTCTTTGGGACGGGTATCCCGTTTTCATCTTCGGTGACGAAGGACGAGTCGAGGTTGTGGGTGAGCCTTGTTCGATCAGCTTCTGCCATGTGGGGTACACGGGCTCTGGTTCGCCGTGCTCCTTGGTTAACCTCTGTGGAGGATGTAAAGGAGAGGGCGGCTTGCCTGGCACTCGATGCATCCGCGTCCCTTTTGCGCCTGAGCAGGTCGGCTTTTTCGGCGCGAATTCGTTCGCCTTCCTTGCGTAGCAAGTACTGGACCGCCAGGTGGTCTTCTCGAGGTGCGTTGGGTGGGGGCAACGTGCCCTCGTCCACATGCTTCATGGCTTGGATCGCCATGTCCCACGTGATGACAAGTTTAGTCTGGTCCGGCATGTCCACCTCTAGCGGATATGCGGGTTCTTCTTCGTCGTCATGCGGTGCTGTGCCGGCCATGAAGACTTGCTTGGGGTAGACTTGAGTTGGGGAGTTGGTGCTGCCACTGCTGCTTCTGTCGCCCGCTTCTTGCTCGGGGTCGAAAATTGCTGCAACGTGGCGCGCGGCGCACTCGCCGTCGCGTCTTTTCACGATTGTCCATGTGCTCACACTCGCCGGGGCGAGTGCGATTGGCTTGGGGTAGACCTGGGATTTCCACGAAGACGAGGGCGCACGCGACATGGCTGTCGGACGCGGGCCCTTGTCGCCCGTGCGGGTGCGACGGTCGAGGTGGATCTTGACTTGATCGACCGCGTGACCGAGGTTGGGGTAGTAGACTCGATTCGCGCGGCCGTTGCCGAGATTGTCGATGTAGATGTCCTCTTCGCGGGTGCAGCTGACGCGACCCTGCGGGTGCGGCAGATGCGATTTTCGCGGGTTCGGCGGTCGCGATCTCCGCGGGTGCGGCAGATGCGATCTTTGCGGGTCCGGCGGTCGCGATCTCCGCGGGTGCGGCAGATGCGATCTTCGCGGGTCCGGCGGTCGCGATCTCCGCGGGTGCGGCAGATGCGATCTTCGCGGGTCCGGCGGTCACGATCTCCGCGGGTGCGGCAGATGTGATCTCAGCGGGTCCAGCGGGCGCGATGGTCGGCGATTTTGGTGACGCCGTCGCGCGTAGCGCAGTAGTCGTAGACCTGAGTATGCCACGACTATCGATGCAGCAGAATATGGAGCCAAAGGTGATGTGTATACCTTTGTCCAGATCGGCGTACACCGATTGATGAGCTGGCGAGTGGATGACGTACTCGAAGGAGCCGAATCGGATCGACTCCCTGATGGCGGATGCACCGATCTTCATTGCGGATGGAGCCGGTGCGACCATGATCCTAGAACTTGTTTGACTTCCCACAGACGGCGCCAATTGACGAGGTGTTAACTCGACAAGTCCTAGGGTTGTGCACCCCGGGTTGATTGATGGGGAGAGAGATGAGTGCCAGGTGATCACGACGGCTGACAAGCAAGGTTTTACCCAGGTTCAGGCTCCCGGAGGATAACACCCTACTCCTGCTTGTCTGATTATTGATGCGAGTAGCGATTACAATGGCGAGATTGCGATCTCGCTAGGGTTTGTCGTGGTGGTTATCAGCGTGTCCTCTGGGACGGGCAACCCTCCTGGCTTTATAGGCAGCCAGGTCTCGGGTGGTTGGTGCCGATGGCATCTACAGATATGGCAGGTTATGCTTCCTAACCGACTTGGACTAGGTTACATGGTACCCCGCGTGGGCCTCCTGTGGGCCTTTCCATCCTTGGATACCGGCATGTATATGTGGCATTGCCGTCTTGGTCATATTGGTGTAAAGCGCATGAAGAAACTCCACTCCGATGGACTTTTGGACTCGTTGGATTTTGGATCCCTCGATACATGCGAACCATGCCTTATGGGCAAAATGACCAGGACACCGTTCAAAGGTTTCGTTGAACGGGCGTCGGATTTATTGGGGATCATACATACAGATGTGTGTGGACCAATGAGCGTTTCGACACGCAATGGTTATCGTTACTTCGTCACCTTCACTGATGACTTGAGTAGATACGGTTATATCTACTTCATGAAACACAAGTCTGAAACTTTTGAAAAGTTCAAAGAATTTCAAAGTGAAGTTGAGAATTAGCTTAACAAGAAAATCAAGCACCTCCGATCCGATCGTGGTGGCCAGTATTTGAGTTTTGAGTTTGGCGCACATCTAAAGAGTTGTGGCATCGTACCCCAACTTACGGCTGCCGGAACATCGCAACGTAACGGCGTGTCCGAGCGACGTAATCATACTCTACTGGATAGTGTCCGATCTATGATGTCTCTTACCGATTTGCCCGTGTCCTTCTGGAGTTATGCGTTAGAAACAACCGCATTCATTTTAAATAGGGCTCCGTCCAAATCCGTTGAAACGACACCGTATGAATTATGGTATGGCAAGAAGCCTAAGTAATCGTTTCTGAAGGTTTGGGGTTGTGAGGCGTATGTTAAGAAACTACAGCCCGACAAACTCGAACCAAAGTCGGAGAAAGTCGTCTTTGTAGGATATCCGCGGGAAACCGTTGGGTACACCTTCTTCAACCAAGCTGAGGGCAAAACGTTTGTCGCGAAGACCGGTACCTTTATAGAGAAGGAGTTTCTCGCGAAAGGAGTAAGTGGGAGGAAGGTAGACCTCGATGAGATCTCTGCTCCTGAACTCGAGATTCCGAGTGGCGCAACGGAAGCAATTCCGGAAACGTCCTCCGCTAATGGAGTGGGAGAAACTGTCGAGGAAAGTATTCTACCTCAGGTCTGGTTAATTGAACAAGACGAACCTACGAACTACAAGGAGGCAATGGCGAGTCTATAGTCCGAGAAATGGCTACAAGCCATGAAATCTGAAATAGGATCCATGTGTGGACTTTGATGGATATTCCCGAAGGGCGCTAGGCCGTCAAGAATAAATGAATCTTTAAGAAGAAGACTGATGCTGATGGTAATGTGACCGTCTATAAAGCTCGGCTTGTCGAAAAAAGGTTTCCGACAAGTTCATGGGATTGACTACGATGAAACTTTTTCACCGGTAGCGACGCTTAAGTCTATTCGGATTTTGTTAGCAGTTACTGCCTATTACGATTATGAAATCTGGCAGATGGACGTCAAAACAGCCTTCCTAAATGGAAACATTGAGAAAGAGTTGTACATGGTACAACCGGAAGGTTTTGTCGATCCAGGAAATGCTAACAAGGTATGCAAGCTTTAACGATCCATCTGTGGATTGAAGCAAGCATCTCGGAGCTGGAATCTTCGCTTTGATGAGGTAATCAAAGGTTTTGGATTTGTCCAAAATTTGGAAGAGACCTGCATTTACAAGAAAATGAGTGGGAGCTCGGTTGTGTTCTTAGCACTATATGTAGATGACATATTGCTGATTGGGAATGATGTGGAACTTCTGAATAGCGTGAAGGAATATTTAAACAGTAAATTTTCCATGAAGGACTTAGGAGAAGCGGCATACCTCTTACGCATTAAAATCTATCGTAATAGATCAAGACGTCTATTAGCGTTGAGTCAGAGTACTTATCTTGATAAAATATTGAAGCGTTTCGGTATGGAGAAGGCAAAGAAGGGTTCTCTGCCGGTTATCAAGAATAAAACATTGCGAAAGGCACAGTGTCCGGTAACGGAACTGGATAAGGCTGATATGACTAAACATCCTTATGCTTAAGCCATAGGATCGATTATGTATGCAATGTTAAGTACTAGACCTGATGTGGCATTAGCTCTAAGTTTGACAAGTCGGTTCCAGAGTAATCCTGGAATGGCGCATTGGATTGCTGTTAAGAGCATTCTTAAGTATCTCAATAAGACAAAGAAAATGTTCCTTGTCTATGGTGGCTGCGATGAAGAACTTGGCGTAACAAGTTACGTGGATGCAAGTTTCTGCTCAGACCCGATGACTCTAAGTCACAGACAGGTTATGTGTTCAAGGTAAATGGAGGCGTCGTGTGCTGGAGAAGTAGGAAGCAACCCATTGTCGCACAATCTACAATGGAGTCGGAGTACATTGCTGCTTGCGAAGCCGCGAATGAAGCTGTGTGGCTGAGGAAGTTTGTCGTTGAACTTGGAGTGTTCCCGAGCATGCAAGACCCCGTGATCCTCTTCTGTGACAATACATGTGCCATTGCTAACGCCAAGGAGCCAAGGTATCACTCCACCGCCAAACACATTATCTGACGCTTCCATGTGATACATCAGTACGTACAAGGAGGCGATGTGAAGATTTGCAAAGTGCATACTGATCTGAATGTGGCAGATCCGCTGACGAAGCCTCTCCCACTTGACAAGCATGAAAAACACCAGTTAGTTATGGGTGTTAAGCTTTTACCAAGTTGTAATCTAGATTAATTTGTACTCTAGTGCAAGTGGGAGATTGAAGGAGATATGCCCTAGAGGCAATTAATAAAGTGTATTCTTTATCATATCTCGTTTGTCCATGATAGGTTTTTGTGTCATACTATAACCGTATTAAGCGGAAACATTAATACGGGTGTGATGCGTAAACAACCAGGTCCCTAGTAGCCTCTACTAAGACTAGTTTCGTTACGCGATTAATGATCGAGGTTTTCCGATCATAGGGCATGGTGCTGGTCGGCAATGGAAGTCATATCGTTGGAGAACGATGTGATGGACATACCCAAATTTGGAGGACGTATTCATTACGCCTTTGACCGTGAGACCAACTCTTATTGTTATTCCTGGAACATACTTTGATCGCACCAAACGTCGTATCTTATTTAGTATGACAATAACGAATATACTTTTGGGTATCGAAAAGGAGTAGTTGAGACGAGGGGTCAAGATCGGGATTTGCCAGACCGCATAGCAGGATTGATACTTTAGGGCCCGCTCGGTGAGATCATGTCTAATGAGATTGCAAGCATGTGACTAGGTCACGGAGACATGAAATCATAGACGAGTAGAAGATAGCGTTGTCGGTAACGAGGTTAAGCTAGGTATGGAGATATCTATGAAACGACGCTTAGACACGCTAAGTATCGCCATGGCAAAAGGTTTAAGACTTTACGTTCAGCTTTGATAGATGAAAGTCATTCGTTATATCACAGGGATTAATTCATGGGGTCCAGGCCTACGAGTTAGTCGTTGATCATAGAGGAGCCTTGATCGTACCTGTTATTATATCAAACCGCTAGGTTAACACACTTAAGGGGTTTCGACAAGACAACCGGAAAGGAAAGAGATCACCGGGAATGTCCCGGGAGAGGTCCGATGGAGATCGGGCAGCGGCGAAATAGTTTTCGGAGCTAGAATAAATTATATATATTATGTTTGATATTAATTAGTGTAATTAATATCTAAATATGATTTTATATATTTATTTTCGAATTTATTTAGGCTGATTTCCCTAAATGGGGCTTCTGGTCGAAAGAAGGCCCAAGAGGGGGAAAATTCCCTAGGGAATTCGGTGGGGGCTTGGGTGGCCGACCTAGGTGGGCCAAGAGGCCCACCAGGGGGCCGGCGCATCAGCCATAGCCGCACCAGGCATATGGGATAGTCCCACATTGCCTGGTGAGGAGGTTGGCTCCCCCCTGGGAGCCTATATATAGAGGGGCTCCCATGAAATTTTAATTCACCAATTAATTCCCCAATTCTCTCTCGATTTCGTGATTCCCTTTGTCGGAGTTGCGCCGAGTTGAGAGGGGGATCTCTTCCACCATAGCCCGATGCCGCGCTGCTGGTGTTCCGGTCCAAGTCTTGCGCTGCTCATCCTGGACTGGAGCTTCGGAGGCCGTCGTTTCCACTGTACGTATGTAACGCCCTGCCAGGTGCTGCGCTAGCGGTGCTCGGAGGTCAGCTTCCTCTACACAACCTCGAGGTCGGCTTCGTCGGTCTTTTCATCGACAACGTTTGTGCGGGAACGTAATCCCCGCTTTCGGTCTACAAGGGTATGTATTCTGATCTCCGTTCGTACTACTATATCTGCATATAATAGATCTTGTCATGTTTTAGGGATATCGTTGCTAGGAATTTTTTTTGTTTTCTGCACACGAACCCCTTCAGGTGAACCAAGCCTTTGTGGTGCGGTTCATCGGAGAAGAAGGTGAAACCTTTGTGGATGTTGAACCGCTGTGTCGGTTCACACCTCTCCAACGAGACGTACTCCCTTAACAAGGAGGAACTCGGGAATACATCCTTGTCTCCACGTGTCTCGGTTATTTCTATACCCGAGCCTTTTACTTATGTATTTTACATTGTGATAGCCTTCGTGCTTGAAATATTCTGTAGTTATCACCTTGTTGTTTATCTTGCTTAGCATAAGTTGTTGGTACACATAGGAGAGCCTAGTTTATTTAGGTTGTCGGCTTGTTAATTTAAACACCTAGTTTTATTCCGCAACTATCAAGACTAAACCGTAAAAGTTTAAAACCGCCTATTCACCCCCTCTAGGCAACATCATTGTCCTTTCAGCATTACATGTATTAATTACCCCACCCATTCCATATTTAATTATTTAGGTGCGACTAACAAATTACACTAAACAATTAAATTAAAAGATGCAACATGGCATATGAATGACATATTATTGTTCATTGCATTTTACTGATGAAAATAGACATAAACTTTGTATTAATTGGAATTGTAAAACAAAAGATATAATATATATAAGATTTACACATTTACTGAAAAAGAGAAAAAGGAGGGTTTTATGCATCCACAGGGATTTGATATCTGGATCTACAAGTCGGGCAGAGGAAGCGTACCCACTAGGCTGGGTGTTGGTTGTTGTTGGTTTCCAACACCGACGGGAGATGAAGCAGCCTAGATGCGTTAACTGAATTTTTGACAGACACAAACTTCACGCTTTAAGCGGATCGAACAAAAACAGGAAAAATTGGTTGGATTGATGGATCCTCCGTAATCGATCTAGTGACCTGCAGTTCGTGGAAGCCCCACCTTATAAGATGTGATCGGGCGAGGTTAATTGAACCTCAAAGTTCAGACTTTGGAGCAGGGAGGCGACGTTAACTGAATTTAAGACATCGAGATGCAGACTTTAGACTCAGATGTAGGAGGACTACGACGGGACGATGAGGCCAGCTACCACCAGAATCTGATGGCGCCCGGTTCAAGCAAGGAGACGGTGCGGGTGTGCAGCGGGGTCCTGGATGGTGTTGGGAATGTGCCGACGGACGAGAGAAAGAAGGAGCGACAGGAGCAGCTCGAGCACGAGCTCGCTGCGGAGACGCCATGGCGAACGGTAGGAAGTCGTGGACGAATTCCACAACTAAAGAACTGATTCGAGAAGAAGAGGAGCTCACTGTGAGGGTGTTGGTGTAGTCGTACGGACTCGGTGGAGAACGGTGACGACGAATTCCGGCGACGGAGCTCCACCGGCCGCGAAGAAGATGAGGACGAACTCGACGCTCCGGGTCAGCTCGCGCTCAATTCCTTCGGGCACGAGGTTTGCTACGACGATGCACTTCTCCCGAGTCACTCCATGTTCCTTCGATGGCGACGAGGCAGCAGCTCGATGGCGAAGTGGCTCCGGTGGATTTCAGTGTGGAGGAAGATTAGAGGGAGGAAGAAGAGAGAGTGGCGGCGGCGGCACAGAGAGAGGATAGGGGGAGGAGCTAGGGTTTCTAGGGCTGGAGAGGGGGCTTTAAAGGACCGGGGGAGCAGGTGGAGGTGGGGGCTCCATGGCAGCGGCGTGGAGCATGTTGCGTGCATGTCTGCTCGTACGGAAGGAGGGAGGAAAAGAAAAGTGGGCCGGTTTGGAGTTCGGCCAGAATTGTCCTGCTGCTCTTGTTTCCAATTACCAGGAATGAAAAAAGAAAAGAAAAGAAAAGAGAGGGGTAAGGATTTGCAAAAGAAAAAAATGAAATAACATTTTAATTTATTTAGGAAAACATGCAAGGTGACAAGATGTAAGATGACATGATGATGCAAAAAGAAAAATAAGAAATTGTCTAATTAGGGAAAATCCCGGGGCGTTACAGTGATCAAGTGAGAAATTGCTATGCATCATTCACTGAGTAGTTCGATCAACTTACAGACAACCAGGTTATATGGGAGTCATACCACGATGTGCCGATACAAGCAAGATACCCTAACGGGCTTTCTTCTTTGTGCACGAGAGATCGTGCATACTGGTAGACTACAATTCAAATTATGTTCGATGTCTAGGAGGAAGAGATGTCACAACACTGGGTTATGAGACAATTTGGAGCTCGTCAGTTGCCGGTGCCTCCAACTAGACCTCACCTTCCTCAACACATGCACAGGTAACTATTATAAATTGATTTTCTTACTTGCGTACATACTGTTGTTTGTACTTCTGCTATATTTAAATGCTACAGAAAAGAGCGTCAGGGAGAAAGATCACTCACATCATACATACAAACGGTCCAGCCGTTGATCGAAGAATGGGGCAATGCTACACATGGGGATAATTTATGGCACGACAATGAGCCATTTGTGCTGGTAGCTTCAAGGAGTACCTCCGGACGTACAGGAAGTCCACTCGCATCCATTTGCTTCTGATGGCAATGGATACCCACTACAGGTACCGATGGCAATGGATACCCACTACCCACAGCGGGTATTTATCCATTAGGGTAAGAATTTTAGCCATGTGTAAGTAAATGGTTAAAAGTATTTACCCAATGGGTATTGGGGTGAGTACGGTATACTAGTACTCATATCCGTATACCCAGTTATTTTTGTTTTTGACATATAGGTTTATGGTACATAGGATTATTCTGGCGAAAATCTAGAAATGCTAATTTCTCTTGTTTCCCATATGCGCAATCATTTAATTGTTTGTTTCATAATTCCCTCTTTATTTTTCACCCACGTCGTTTCCTATCCCGTCTCCAATATATTTAGATCGATATGTCCATCTCCCTCCTGGTTCCTTATCACCGATCAGCCCCTTCCCCATACAGGCAGCCACCGGCTTCACCGAACACACTCCCTTATACACGGTAGCCGGCTCGGCCACAAGTATGGCCACTCGCCATGCATACTGACAGGATGAATGAGTTTTTGTGTTGCTCATGATATATATCATGTTGCCTTCTTGTTTCTTTTCATATATGTGTGTCAGCTTCCCAAATTAGTGGATGAATAAGCGTACATGTCGATAATGTTTTTAATATTGTAAATGAATTACTTTTTTTGGGGGTTTACCCATGGGTTCTTAATACCCGCGTGGGTGCGGGTATTGTGACGCCCTAAAATCGGTACTATGTAGATTTAAGCCTTCCCGCCAAAATCCGCATAATAACGATTTTAGGTCGCCCACCAGGCATAATGTGCACGCCGAAACATGCACATTATGTGGGTGGAATTGTGGTAACATTACATCAGTTCCGATACATCCACAAATACAACAAAGATAATATTACAACAACGACTCGAACGAGTCAAGATACAAATTATACAATACAAAGATTCAAATGACAGCGGAAGCAAAATAGTATCCGACTACGGATAAGATGCAAATTTGACTAAGAGTCCTCCAGATAAGCAATGGCGCCATATCCCTGCCCAGCCAAGCCGGAGGGATTCCCAAGCTAACGTCGTCAGAGTTCAAACCTGTTGACTGCACATAAAGCACATCCCAAAAGAGGGTCAGGGCACTCCCTGGCAAGCAAAACCGACTTGCCTACTTTCTACACCATCTCCCAAAATATAGGGGAGGTGGACTTAGTGGCAGCAGCACTAGCAACGTAAAGAGACACGCTACAACTTCCGTCTAATCAGAGAGGGATAAGAGAGCGCATAAGATAAACATCTAGTACTAACACCAATCATAACCCATTCTCGAATTCACCCCCTCAACCAAGTATGAGGAAGCAATTCGGGAAACTCACACGTTGAACAATTTTAGTTACCAGTTATTGTGAAAGTAATTGTATATTACTAGTCAGGTTAATTAACAATGATTAGGTGTAAGTTGTCTATGATCTTGTTAGCCAGAATCATCATCAAGTCGTCCATAACCGTGGACACGGCTCATCGATAAGATTATACCCTGCAGGGGTGCACTACTGGACCCGTACTCGTTCGATCAACCCCAAAAGCAAAGCCAGAAGGTAGGGCATCTCAACACGGCAAATCTCTTCTCTACAACCCATCCAGGGAACCGCATGATTGTGTGCACGGCTAATCAGGTCAAGTGCCCGCGGGATACGACCTTCATAGCACTCTAAGAACGTGCCACCCTATATGAGAATCGACTACTCCATCATCATGAGATCGTTAGGTAACCATATGCATGCATCAAATGGAAAGCCCGAACTACTTGCGGCGCCCTGGATAAGAAGCGGATTAGATCGAAGCCGCGGGGGGCTCCATAGGGCCTCCCACAAGCGGTTAGTGCGCTCAAAATTGGATCCGAGGACAAGAACTGAGTTCCTAGGTCGACACTTAGCAGAACAAAGCACCTCGCAAGGCCTTCCGCCGGTGCCTTATCTTTTAATTATAATACCCCAATATAGAACAACATTTTATTAAGGTAGAAAAATAACCTATCATGCTAAGCAGGTGCAATTAAATAAGACATACATACGACTCGCACAAAAAACTCTAAGCATGCGCTACGACTCGCAAGGCCAACAGATAAACATGCAATAGGTATTAGGATGTGGGGGTAAAGCTGTATGGGCTGCAGGATAAACATGTGATGGGATCGCGATAAAGAATCGAATACTAGGGTAGCAGAGATCAACGGCAGGAATGAAAGACAATGTATAGGTAAACAAGCAAACTTTGCTTGCCTGGAATCCCGCATGGAAGCAGATCTTGTCGTTGCTCACACATCTCAACGTCTTATCCGTGAAGAAGCAACAAACACTGGAATGCGTAAAAGATGCATTTTACCACTACGGCAAAAGATCCAGCATGATCATGGGAGAATGATGCATGACATGGCAAGATGCATTGCGAGATGCACTTAATCCAACTTAAGCGGAACCGAGATTCCGACAATTAATATTAAGGTTGAAGTTATTTATCTACCCCACAAATTAAATGTCCATTAAGATGGCAAGGCATGGCAAAGATGATCTAGTCAAATTAAATGGAATAGGCATCAATAGTAATTAAATGCCCACACATTCCATAATTATTATTTAGGTGAATCGCTACACCACCAAACCCAAGAGATGCAACACATGCAAGTATGATGCGATATGCACAAGATAGATGACATTTAATAAAATAGGTAGGGTTAGGGTTTGGGTTCGCACGTTGGATCGGGAGAGATAGGGTTCGAAACCGACGTCTTTGGTCCGTAGAGGAAGTATTCGACGTCGAGGAAGTAGCCGTCGCGGAACCGGGGCATCGTCGTTTGTCGGTGTCATGGAAGTGGTCGGGGTAGTACGTCCGGGTGGTTGTTGTTCGGAGCACCGGGATCGGGGTCGGTGGCGCACTTGTCGTATCCGGTCTCCGGGGCCACTACAACGGTCAAGTCACGCATGAAGGCGTGCAACACAAGCGGTCACGGACACGAAGGAGCACGGCAACGGACACCGGAAAGAGCACGGGGCAGCACCTCGAACGGTGGACAAACACGGACAACAATTGTGACGCCGGGGTTTTTACGGACATTGTGTCGAACACCCGGCGTGTGGAGGAAGCGGGGACGCCACCAGGCGGAGAAAACGGCGAATGGAAGGCGGTCGGCGCAGATGCGAGCACGCGCACGGCGGCGGCGAGCGGCGCGGGCGGAGGCGCGCGGCACGGCGACGTGGGACGCGGCGCGGAGGCGTGGGGGGCGGCGGCGACGCGGCGAGCGGCGGCGCGGCTGCGCGGGAGGCGGAGGAGGCCGGGGCAGGGGAGTCGGGGCCGCGGCGCGCGCAAGGAGCTTGGGCGGCTGCGGGGGGCGGCCATGGCGCGGCGTGGGGCGGCGGAGGCCGAGGCAGGGGCGCGCGGTGCGGCGCGGGCGGCAGCCGGCGCTGGGGAGGCGGCTCGGGGCGCGCGGCCGGAGGTGGTGGATGGCCGGAGGTGGCGCGGCGCGCACGGGCGGCGGCCGGAGGAAGGAGGAGCAGGGGTGCACGGGAGAAGAAGTTGCGGCGGCCGGCGCGAACGGAGCTGGGGAGGCGGCGGCGCGTGGCGGCCGGGGGCGACCGCCGGCGGGAGGAGCACGGGGGCGCGCGGCCGGCGGCGGCGGCGGGCGCGGCGTGGCGCGGGCGGCGGGTCGGAGGAGGCGGCGGCGGCCATGGCGCAGGCGGCAGGGCGCTGGGGAGCGGCGGCGCGGGAGGCCGGTGAGCAGGGGGTCGGGAGGAAGCGCACGACGCTGGCTCAGGAGCGATGGAAGGATCGGGCGGCTCGGTGCGATGCAGGCTGGAGGAAGAAGGAAAGAAAGAGAAGAAGGAAAAAATAAAAGAAGAAAAAGAAAAAGGAAAAAAGAAAAAAGGAAAGGAAGGGGAAAAAGAGAAAAAGAGAGGTGGGAGGATGTTTGCATAAAATTCAGAAAAGAGAGGAGGGTGGCTGCAAAAAGGCAGAGGGTGGGAAAGAATTTTCAGGGGGAAAACCTAGGGTTTGCTTAGGTGGGCTTTGGGCTTTATTTTTCTCCCTTTTAAACTTTTCTGTTTTATATTTTAAAACAAAAACGAAAAGGAATTTGAACACGAATCTTATACAAAATATTTTTAGTTTTAAATAGACAATTTAATAAACTAGTTTTTAACATTTGCAAAAGATTTTTAAATAACACATTTTTAAGTAATTTGAAAAGCATTCGAATTTAATTGTGGAAATTTAATTTAAATGCAACAAATTAAATTAATGACATGCAATGCGATGTCATGTCGATGCAAAAAAAAAAACACACAAAACTTAAAGGGGATAAAATCCCGGGGCGTTAGAGGTATGGTACAAAATATGTACCGAGTTGCGGGTGTGGGTATGTGTATGGTTAAAATTAAAGGACGCGAGTACTGGTTTGGTGAAGCCTTAAGTACCCAATGGGTGCGGGTGCCATCAGTAGGGTATTGGGGGAAGCAGAAACACAACGGTAGATACTCTTCTTCTACTGCTCAATTACATATTATATGTCTGAATAACATATCTAACATTTTGTTTATATTTTCATGTAGAAATGATACCAGAGATTCAGCACGACATCAGTGCGTACACCCTCGCTGTTGAGACCACCCACCACCAGTGGTTCAAGCGTCTGGAGGAGAATATACGACGTGTCTACGATATGCTTACCTTTACCGACGGTGCAGACGTTGTTTCACACCGTCGTGCACCTCTGCGTCCCCCGCACCACTCTCTGATCATCCGGGACGCACATGTATCACCACCCCGCCACTCCACACTTCGGCAAGACCCGCGACCACGTTTTACACTTGTTCAGAGTCCTAGCCCACGACCTACGTACGTCACAGTTGTTTTGACCTCCCGCCAGTGCTTTCGAGCTAGGAACTACCTCCTTCACAACCACCACCGTTTATGTCGGGTAGTTCATCCTGGCACCGATAGCCACCAACACCTACATACGGTCACGTGATAGGGATGCCACCTTCGTTTGGGCTAGGAGGAATTCGTTCGTACCACTGATGTCTACGCACGCTTCTATTCTCGTAGACAGTGTTGGGCCTCCAAGAGCAGAGGTTTGCAGAACAGCAGCAAGTTTCCCTTAAGTGAATCACCCAAGGTATATCGAACTCAGGAAGTTAGAGGTCAAAGATAACCCTCTCAAACAACCCTGCAATTAAGATACGAGAAGTCTCTTGTGTCCCCTACACACCCAATAAACTTGTGTAATGTATAGGTGCACTAGTTATGCGAAGAGATAGTGAAATACAAGTAATATGGATGATTATAAGTAGTAACTGCAATCTGTAATAAAAATGGCAGCAAGCAAACATGTAGCAGAACTTGTTGGAAACGGTGTTTTAATGCTTAGAAACAAGGCCTAGGGATCCCACTTTCACCAGTGGGCTGATACGTCTCCAGCATATATATAATTTCTTATGTTCCATGCTATGTTATACCATGTTATTACACATTTTACATACATTTTATATAGTTTTATGCATTTTCTGGGACTAACCTATTAACAAGATGCCACAGTGCCAGTTCCCTGTTTTCTGCTGTTTTTGGTTTCAGAAAAGTACTTAAGGAAATATTCTCGGAATTAGACGAAAGCCATCCTGGAATTATTTTTGATTTATGAACGTTCCAGAAGACCGAGGAGCACACGAAGTGGGGCACTGAGACACTGTCACCACGTGGTAAAGCGGCCAGGGGTGGACCCGCGCGAGCACCTGGTGACGGACCCTCGGGCCTCCACCGACCTTGCCCTTCCGCCTATAAGTACCCACCAAAAACCTAAAAATCGCACGCTGTTCATTTTCCTCCACGGGTCCCGAGCCGCCGCCGTCGTCAACACCAATTCGGGAGAGATCAGAACTGCTCCCTGACACCTTGCCGGGAGGGGGAATCATCCCCGGAGACCTCTACGTCGCCATGACCGCCTCCGGACTGATGCGTGAGTAGTCTACCCTTGGACTACGGGTCCATAGCAGTAGCTAGATGGTTGTATTCTCCTCTTGTGCTATCATGTTTAGATCTTGTAAGCTGCCTATCATGATCAAGAACACCGTTATGTAATTCTCCATGTCGTGTTTGCTGGGATCCGATGAATATTGAGTACTAAAGTTATTGCTTCATAATATATCATGTGTTTGCTATTTAATGATCTTGAATGCTCTCCCTTACTTGTGTATGCTTTGGCCAAGTAGATGCTTGTAACTTCAAGAGGAGGTATTTATGCTCGATAGTAGGTTCTTGTCTCTATTTAATCTGGGGCAGTGACAGAAAGCTCTAAGTTTGTAGATGTACCGTTGCAACTAGGGATAAAACAGTAGTACTTTGTCTAAGGATGATGTTACTTACTTACTTTACACACAGTGCTTAAGGCGATAATCTGTTGCATGTAACTTAATACTGAAAGGGGTGCGGACGCTAACCGGAAGGTGGATTATTAGTCATAGATGCGGTTGGAATGGTCTATGTATATTGTTCTAATGCCCGAATGAATCTCACACTAGACATCATAACGTTAGTATATGCATTGGTTTGCTCATCATTATTCTATCAATTGCCCAGCTGTAATTTGTTTACCGCATGAATGAATGTTATTAGTATTTATGGAGAGACACCACTAGTGAACTATGGACCCCAGTCCTTCTCTTTAATCTGATACAACCACAACTGCAAACCTGTTACTTTCTGCAAACAAACATCTTTCTTCCACACATACGTTTAATCCTTTTGTTACAGCAAGCCGGTGGGATTGACACCCTCACCGTTGAGTTGGGACGAAATACTTTGATTGTGTTGTGTGCAGATTCCAAGTCTCCTACGTCGCACCAAGAGTTCTGGCGTCGTTGACACCTCGGGGGAATTCTCATCTCCTACTGGTTCGATAACCTTGGTTTCATAACTGAGGGAAATCTTGCTGCTGCCCTTCTTCACGCCTTCCTCTTGGGGTTTCCCAACCACACACCACCATGAGCATCAAGAATTTCCGGCGCCGTTGCCGGGGAGATAAGCATTCTTCTGCGAGGGGAGTTTTCGCACTTCCAATCATTTTATTTTGTTATTGTCTTGCTTAGTTTATTTTTATTACTGTCTTGTTTGCTTAATATAAAAAATACAAAAAAATAAGTTACTTTTGTTACTTTGTTTATTTCAGTTTAGCATTATTGCTTTAATATTGTTAATTTTATTTGTTAATTAATTTGCTAAAATGAGTTCTGCTGAGAATACTAAGTTGTGTTGACTTTACTAGCACCAACAATAATGATTTTATATGCACACCTATTGCTCCACCTTCATCTAAAGCTGATTTTTTTTTAAATTAAACCTGCTTTATTGAACCTTATTGTGAAAAAGCAATTCTCTAGTGTTAGTTCTGATGATGCTGCTGCCCATCTAAATAACTTTGTTGAATTATGTGAAATGCAAAAAATAGAAGGATATAGATGGTGATATTATAAAACTGAAATTATTTCCTTTCTCCTTGAGAAAAAGAGCTAAAGAATGGTTGCTTTCATTGCCTAGGAATAGTATTGATTCATGGATTAAATGCAAAGATGCTTTCATTGGAAAATACTATCCTCCTGCTAATATTATTTATCTAAGAAGTAGCATCATGAATTTTAAACAACATGATAATGAACATGTTGCTCAAGCTTGGGAAAGAATGAAATCTTTGATAAAGAATTGCCCAACCCATGGACTGACTGCTTGGATGATCATCCAAAACTTTAATGCAGGACTGAATTTTTCTTCAAGAAACTTATTGGATTCGGCTGCAGGAGGTACCTTTATGTCCATCACTTTGGGGGCTGCAACAAAACTCTTGGATGATATGATGGTGAATTATTCTGAATGGCATACGGAGAAAACACCACAAGGTAAGAAGGTAAATTCTGTTGAAGAAACCTCCTCTTTGAGTGAAAAGATTGATATTATTATGTATATTCTTGCAAGTGGTAAATCCCATGTTGATCCAAATAATGTTCCTTAGCTTCTTTAGTTGCACAAGAAGAGCATGTTGATGTGAATTTTATTAAAAGTAACAATTTCAACAACAATGCCTATAGGAACAACTGTGGTAGTAACAACTATAAGCCATATCCTTCGAATAATGGTAACTCTTATGGTAATTCTTATGTTATTTCTCATAACAATAATAGGACTACCACCTCTGAACTTGAAACCATGTTAAAAGATTTTATCACTACACAAACTTTGTTTAATAAAACTCTTGAGGAAAAGCTTGGGAAAATTGATATTCTTGCGTCTAAAGTTGATAGTCTTGTCCTTGATGTTGATCTTTTAAAATCTAAATCATGCCTACTGAAATTAAAGAGAATAATCCCTTTGCTAGAATTAAATTCCATCCAAATTCAAATTGAAGAAAATGTTAGGATGATGGCCCAATTACGTGCTAGATGGGAACGAGAGAAAGAACTAGAAAAAGAGGCTAATATTGCTAAAGTTTTTACTATTACTACATCTAAAAATAATGGTGTTTCACATGTTATTAAGCCTCCTATTATCAATGGTAACATAGTTGGTGTAGGAAATGTCTCCTCTACTTCCTCCAAATATTTAAAATTACCCAAAACTGCTGAAACTAGTGTTGATAAAAGTGCTGAAATTTTTAAGAACCTGGGAGAAAGTGGTTCGGTTTGTTTTGATGATAATAATTTTAATTTTTATGATTGTAATGTCCCTGAAGTTATTAAGTTATTGCAAAAATTGGCCACAAGTCCTAATGCCAGCTCTCTTAATTTGGCTTTTACTACTCATATTACAAATGCTCTCATTAAAGTTAGGGAAGATAAATTAGAACTTGAAACTTCTATCCCTAAGAAGTTAGAAGATGGTTGGGAGCCAATCAATAAGATGAAAGTAGATAAAGTTCATTGCAATGCTTTGTGTGACCTTGGTGCAAGTATTTCTGTTATGCCTAAAAAGCTCTATGATATGTTTGATTTGCCACTAGTGGAACTTTGCTATTTGGATGTTTTTCTTGCTGGAAATGCTTTGAAGAAACCTTTGGGGAGGATCAATGATATTTCTATTATGGTTAATAATAACCTGGTCCCCGTTTATTTTATTTTCTGCGATATTGAATGCAATCCATCTTGTCCAATTGTGTTGGGAAGACCTTTTCCTAGAACTGTGGGTGCTATTATTGATATGAAAGAAGGTACCATCAAGTACCAATTCCCACTCAAGAAAGGTATGGAACACTTCCCTAGGAAAAGAATGAAGCTACCTTTTGATTCTATTGTTCGTTCAAATTATGGTGTTGATGCTTCATCTCATGATAATACTTGAGTTTTAACTTTGTGCCAAGCTCACATGCGTTAAACAAAAGCGCTTATGGGAGGCAACCCAGTTTAATTTCCTGTTATTTTATTTTGCTTATGTCAAGGACTTGTCCTAACTCTGTAGAAATTTGTTTGTAACTTTATTTTATTGCAATGTTGTGTCAAGATAAGCCTCTAGTTGAAAGTCGATGCTAAATTTGGATTCCTGCGCATAAACATTTTTTGCTGTCCACCGTAAATTCATAACTCTTCACAGAAACGTCAGAAAATTCTGCCCTTTTTTATGCGTGATCCCCAGATATATACGCAACTTTCATTAGTTTTGAGTTTTCTGATATGAGCAAGTTAAGTGCCTCGAAACAATTTGTCTTTACAGACTGTTTTGTTTTTGACAGATTCTGCCATTTATTTTGCAATGCCTCTTTTGCTATTTTCGTTGGATCTTTTTATCCTATTAAGTATCGGTGGCTGTAGATAATGTCCAGTACCATTGGTAGGAATTGTGCTCCTACAGGATATCATAATTTTTTTGCTATTTTGATTGGATCTTTTTATCCTATTAAGTATCGGTGGTAGTAGATAATGTCCAGTACCATTGGTAGCAATTGTGCTCCTACAAGATATCATAATTTTTTGTGCACTAACCCTCTAATGAAGTTACTCTAAGTTTGATGTGGAGGAAGTTTTTAAGGATCAAGAGAGAATGATGATATGATGTGATTAAGAGGATAGTAAAGCCAAAACTTGGAGATGCCCCGGTGGTTCACCCCAATATATTTCAAAAAGACTCAAGCGTCAAAGCTTGGGGATGCCCAAGGCATCCCCTTCTTCATCAGCAAACTATCAGGTCCTTTCTAGTGAAACTATATTTTAATTCCGTCACATCTTATGTGCTTGCTTGAAGCGTATGTTTTTTTTTGTTATTTTAATTCTCTGAATAAAATGTATCCTAGCATTTTTTTGTGTGGGAGAGAGACGCGCTCCGCTTTTTCTTATGAATACTCGTATTCTTCACTTATATTTGTTGAGTATTCTTCTTTAGCTATTGTTTGCTTTCTAGCTCTTGTTTTTCATGCATCTCTTGCTTGAGCTGTTAGACTTATTATATTATACTCTCATATCCTCATTGTTTAATTACTTGGAGAGTTTATCTTTTAAATAAGTTGATGGTGTTTGGTTGAGAACAGAAAATGCTAAATATGGTAGATGGTATAACTAAATGATACATAATCTAATAGATCATTAAATTGTGTCACTTGAATCATTGATGTTGTTTTGAGATATTAATTTGCTTAATGGTAAAAACGATGGTTTAGTAAAGTGGAATGATTAATGGTTGGTCTAGAAAAACTTTAAAACTGTGCCACACTTAAATTTCCAGTTGATTGCATAATGGTATATGACTTCTATATGTCTAAGGCAACCGTAGTGACTTTTTGTTATGCGCTACGGTCGGGGAAGCCAATGGTGACTTTGTCATTCACCACGATCCCTCTTGGAGTGATTTTCATTATGCCTTGTAAGATCATATTTTTATTTGAAATCTTTTTACTTGTGAGTTCTAAAACTGCGATTTTCATGGCACTTGCACCACCATAATGCTAGCCTCTTCCGTACTTTGCATTTCCCTTTCTCACATTGAGAGTTGTTGCATTTTTCGCGGGTACATCCAAACTCGTGGGAGATCTTCATCTTGTTCTCCTACACATAAGACAAATATCTTCCTCAAAACATCCACAATACCTACCTACTACAGCATTTCCGTAGTTGTTCCGAGATATATTTCCATGCAACATCCATCTTACATTACATGACCTGTCGTTATTTATTACTTATATATTGCTTTGCGTGCTTTTATAAAGCTGATGTGTGGTTTTATCCATGTTACGCTTGATCATTGCATAACCTGCTACACTGGCAGAGGCACCGTTGACATATACATTTTATGTCTTATTAATATTAGTTACTTGTATCATGAGTATGTTGTCGTATCATAATTAGTGTGTTGTCATATATCATATATCGTATTAGGATGTTTGCCCCTAAAAGTTAAAAGAGCCATGGAGTCCATCGAAAAGAGAATAGAAAAAGGAAAAAAAGAGAAAAAAAGAAAGAAATAAAAAAGGGGGCAGCATTACTATTCTTTATCACACACTTGTGCTCATGTTATAGCACCATATCATTTATAGTCATCACTTTTGCTCATGTTATAGCACCATATCATTTATGATCATCATTTGTGATCATGTTTAGCACCTTTACTCCATATGAGAGAGTTTTCATGTCTTAGTTGCATAACTACGTGGGGAACTTTACAGTATAGAACTTGGCTTGTATATTCCAATGATGAGCCTCCTCAAAATTGCTCTAGGTCTTCGTGAGCAAGCAAGTTGGCTGCACCCCCACTAGTTTCATTGGAGAGCTTTCATATACTTATAGCTCCATGTGCATCCGTTGTGTGGCAATCACTACTCCTTGCATAGCTTCGATTGTAAGAGTTTCTCTTGTCTAATGATCACTTGCAGCTTTGTGAGCTTTTCTTCCGTTGACCTTCCAAACCTCCGTTAACATTCTCTTAGCCATAACATCCTGGTGCCAGGAACCAACGTTGAACGCTTGCTTATTTTTTTTGAACAAATAAGGAGTTGATCTTCTACGTGCATATTAATATCGCTTGACTTGATCCTTTCACAAATTTTTCATGTTTGTTGGAATCATTAGATGATTATATTGTTGTACTTGAAGCTTAAATTATCTCTAATATCTACTTTGCACAGTTGATTGCCATCTAGTACTTTATCATTGAAATCTTTGCTTGCTTTACCTAATTGTTTATTTATTACTCGTTTGATATCAATATAAACTACATCCCTTATTCATTTGATCTCAGTTTACATGCCTTACATTATTATATGATCAAGATTGTATTAGAGCATGTCACTTCAGAAATTCTTCTTCTTTTATCGTTCTTGCCTACTTGGGACGAGTAGAACTAAGCTTGGTGATGTTGATACGTCTCCAACGTATCCATAATTTCCTGTGTTCCATGCTATGTTATATCATGTTATTACATGTTTTATATGCATTTTATATAGTTTTATGCATTTTATGGGACTAACCTATTAACAAGATGCCATAGTGCCATTTCCCTGTTTTCTGCTGTTTTTGGTTTCAGAAAAGCTCTTAAGGAAATATCCGCCAAATTGGAAACGACTCAACCAGGAATTATTTTTAGAAAATATGCGTCCAGGAAAACCGAAGACGAGATGAAGTGGGGCCACGAGGCCGCCACATTGCCTCATGGCGCGTGTCACATCCCTGCCGTGCCAGGAGGTGGTGTGGCGCCCTCGGGCACCCACCGACCTAGGTCTTTCGCCTACAAATACCCCCTTGACCTAAAAATGTATCTATAATTTCTAATGTTCAATGCTATATTATACCATGTTATTACATGTTTTACATACATTTTATATAGTTTTATGCATTTTCTGGGACTAACCTATTAACATGATGCCACAATGCCAGTTCTCTGTTTTCTACTATTTTTGGTTTCAGAAAAGTACTTAAGGAAATATTCTCGGAATTGGACGAAAAACATCCTGAAATTATTTTTGATTTATGAACGTTCCAAAAGACCAAAGAGCACACGAAGTGGGGCACTGAGGCGTTGTCACCACGTGGTGGCGCGGCCAGGGGTGGACCCGCGCGAGCACCAGGTGATGGGCCTCCACCGACCTTGCCCTTCCGCCTATAAGTACCCCCAAAAAACTAAAAATCGCACGTTGTACATTATTTCGTCCACGGGTCCCGAGCCGCCGCCGTCGTCAACATCAATTTGGCAGAGATCAGAACTGCTCCCCGGCACCCTGCCAGGAGGGGGAATCATCCCCGGAGGCTTCTACGTCCCCAAAACCGCCTCCGGACTGATGCGTGAGTAGTCTACCCTTGGACTACGGGTCCATAATAGTAGCTAGATGGTTGTCTTCTCCTCTTGTGCTATCATGTTTAGATCTTGTGAGCTGCCTATCATGAGCAAGAACACCGTTATATAATTCTCCATGTCGTGTTTGCTGGGATCCGATGAATATTGAGTACTAAAGTTATTGCTTCATCATATATCATGTGTGTGCTATTTAATGATCTTGCATGCTCTCCGTTACTAGTGTATGCTTTGGCCAAGTATATGCTTGTAACTTCAAGAGGGGGTATGTATGCTCGATAGTAGGTTCTTGTCTCTATTTAATCTGTGGCAGTGATAGAAAGCTCTAAGGTTGTAGATGTACCGTTGCTACTAGGGATAAAGCAGTAGTATTTTGTCTAAGGATGATGTTACTTACTTACTTTACACACAGTGCTTAAGGCGTAATCTGTTGCATGCAACTTAATACTGAAAGGGGTGCAGACGCTAACCATAAGGTGGATTATTAGTCATAGATTCGGTTCGAACGGTCTAATTATATTGTTGTAATGCCCGAATGAATCTCACACTAGACATCATAACGTTAGTATATGCATTGGTTTGCTCATCATTATTATATCAATTGCCTAGCTATAATTTGTTCACCCGCATGAATGAATGTTATTATTATTTATGGAGAGACACCACTAGGGAACTGTGGACCCCGGTCCTTCTCTTAAATCTGATAAAATCACAACTGCAAACATGTTACTTTCCGCAAACAAACATCTTTCTTCCACACATACGTTTAATCCTTTTGTTACAGCAAGCCGGTGGGATTGACACCCTCACCGTTGAGTTGGGACAAAACACTTTGATTGTGTTGTGTGAAGATTCCACGTCTCCTTCATCGCACCAAGAGTTCTGGCGCCGTTGACACCTCGGGGGAATTCTCATGTCCTACTGGTTTGATAACCTTGGTTTCATAACTGAGGGAAATCTTGTTGCTGCACTACTTCACACCTTCCTCTTGGGGTTTCCGAACAACACACCACGGTGAGCATCATGGACATTCTCAACAATAACATCAAAGTTAAATAAATAAACACTACTCTCAAACAGTCTCTTGTTGGACAACAAAGATCATGTCGGGGGGCTGCCCCCCGGGTAGGGCAGATCCCGGTACTGAACAGTAGTAAGGCAACAGTAACTGACCTTTGGGGGCGAGCAAGGGTCAGCCTATGGTGCACCGAAGGGGCAACTTGACCTTTCGAGGGTGGTTGGGGCCCCAGGTGTCTCCTGGAAGGCGCAAGATTCGTCACTGGAAGCTATAAATAGCCCCCCCAGGCCTCCAGGGCAGCATAAGCACCAGTGGATGGTTCCTCTAAGAACTAGCTTCTCGAAGATGTCTTTGGCAACAACCAAAGACATCTTCGGGAGGCTAGGCCTAGAGATACTCATCCTAGGTTGTAATCCGGAGCAGGGGTGGAACTCGGACGTAACCAGGAGAGCTCTTGGGCTTCTCGATATGTCGGAGTCCCCCGGTAAGATCCCGGGTGGAGGAGAACCCGGATAATCCGGATGGGCTTCCCGGGAAGGTACTAAACGACTTACCTATCTCGGTCCTGGCAAGTTATCGTTGTTGTGCAGAAAGGACGTACCAAACTGAACAAGGAGGAGACCGACATGGGGGCATATCGGTCGGAAGTCAGAGGTCTGGTGCAGGCTTTCCGTCTGACACGGGGGGAAGTCCCATTGCCCCTCACACGGAAGCATGGTCACCTCCCGCCTGGCACGGGTGCGTGTCAGCCGGTACGATGACGCTACGACAAGATCGGACATGCCTAGCCCGGCAATCCGGAAACTGATACTAGGTATGGGTGAAGACATGTCTTGTCTCTGACAAGGGGACAATGATGATCCAGGACGACGCCTGCAGTCCTTATCGGAATGATGACGACAGGGCTATACCGGATAGCACGGCGGCTAGGTCGGACTAGCCGGTGTCGACATAACTGTTAGCCCTGTCAGGTGGGACCATGCCGGATTAGGGTTTCCGGCCCTCCAGACCGGAACTTTATAAAAGGCGCCATAACTCTCCCTGTGGAGGAGGACCAACTTGAGGGCCAAAACTATAGTCTCATTTACTCCTAGCACATTTACTTCCTCCTCCCCTCTAGTTCATCTAGTTCAAGGAGCATGTTGTAGATCTTGTGACACACTTATATTGAGAGGAAAGGTAGGAGTAGGGGTGTTACCTCCTCACGAGGGAACCTGGGTACATCGGGTGTGTGACTTTGCCTTCGTGCATTTGTGTGTATCTGCTAGATCTTTGAGAGTGTTCTTCGGTGATCTTGAGCGTTCCGACATCTCCTACCGTGTGAGCTTTCTAGTTCACTAGCCCTCCCCGGATCCACCAGCGTCCATCGTCCCTACACATTAGCCATCCCATGGCATCTGCCGTGATACCACCACGACAGTTGGCGCCCACTGTGGGGTGGGTAGAGGCGCTGGATGGTGTACCCATCCGGACGGGTTCCACCGTTCGCTCCGACATCCGAGTTCTCCCGGCCTGGTCATCAGGCTGGGCGAGATGGATTTCATCAGCGACAATGCTGGTTGCTTCCGGGACAAGCCCTTCCCGACGAACGGATGCCTCATCGACTTTGGCGTCTTCACCACCTACGTCGACACCGAGGTAATCTGCAGCTATCCGGACATCGTCCTCGAGGCTGAGGATCCCCCCATGCTCCGCGCCGCCCGGGATCAGCGTATCGATCGCCCCGCGGGCTGCGTCGCGGTCATGATGGTCGGGGTAAGCGAGGAGGTGTTCTAGGATGCTCCTGACGGCGATGCCGGTAGTGGACGAGTTTGGTTGGCCAAACCTCCGCAGGAAAGGGGTGCTGCCCGAGATTGCTATCCTCAGCCGTCCCAACCTCGTCGTCGGCCGGATCCCCTCTCGGGTCTGGTAGCCAAGTTAGCTGTCCCCTTGACAGCTAATGCTGATTCCCAAGTCACTTCGGCTGATTTGGAGGAGCAGCGTAGGTTGCTACTCGCGGAGGCCCAAGAGATCTCCGAGATCCGGCGGGAGCTTAGTGCTAGTCTCCGTGAGTACAATGCAGCACACGGGTTCCCTAGGGTAGATTCCCGGGACAAGCACATTGCCGATCTGCGCCAGAAGGGCAGGATGGTGAATGATGAGTTGCCGATCTGCACCTAGCCATAGTAGGTCGGCTAGTATGATCTCGGCAGAGAAACTTGTATATAGCTCACCTGCCAAAACTCTCAGGGCTGCCGAGGCAGCCATGGCCGAGTTGGCTGGACTATCCGGGGAAGCTCTGCGCAAGCAGCAAGAGCGGGTCAACGAGTTAGTCGTAGAGGCCAACCGGCAGAACAAGGCCTTTAAGAAGAACCCGGGAGCTGGGTCCCAGGTGTACTCGGCTAGGTCCGAGAGCAACAAATCAGGCGGAGAGGCTTCATCTCCACATCCAAGTAGGAGCAAGAGCAAAAGCCGAAGCCGGAGTCGAGGCTCCGGGAAAAACAAGCAGTTGCAGACATACGACCCGGCCTTTGCTGGAGTTCAGCAAGCCGGACAGAACAATCTCGGTCAGGCTCAGGGTAGCCATGGTGGTGGTAACCGGGGTGTAGGAAACAATGTCCCAGCTAGCCGTGGTAATCCACCTCGGAATCCACCACAAAGTCAGGGAAACCGGCAGAGAGATGCCGCCTCTGTCCCACAGCAAGCCATAGTTCATGTGGTTAACAGGCATGACGATGGCAACTCGAGATTGCAGCAACTCGGATACCAGCCTAACGAGAATCCCTTGGGATCTCGGATAGGTACTCGGCAGCTAGATCCCGCTGATGCTAGATACCGGCTCGACCGGATTCATCAATCCGAGTTGGTTGAGGAGCAAGGCCCCCCGGGACCTTCCTGTTTCGGACCTCGGATCATGCGGGAGCCAGCTGTGCGAAATTTCCAGCTCAACCGGGGTGGCAAGACCTATGACGGAAGCTCGAATCGGAGGATTGGTTAACCGACTATGTAACTGCAGTAAGCATAGCCGGTGGAAACAGACGCTGGGCGGTACGGTATGTGCCGCAGATGTTGGAAGGACCTACCAGGATCTGGCTAAATAACTTGAGGACTGACAGCATAGACTGTTGGTTAGATTTCAAGGAGGCCTTCATCAGCAACTTCACCAGCACATACAAGAGGCCCAACCGACCTCAGCAGCTTGCCATCTACAAGCAGGGGAGCAATGAAACTGACCGATAGTACCTTACTCGGTGGAGCAACATCCGCAATTCTTGCGAAGGGGTTGTCAAGGCACAAGCCATATCGTGGTTTGCGCAAGGATGCCGACATGGCTCCATGCTTTGGCAAAAGCTGCAAAGAAAGATGCAGACAACCTTGGCAGTAACCATGCGCATCATCGACACCTACACGCTTGGAGACCCCATGCAACCCCCGGTGGACGTCGGAGACTCCAACAGGAGGAATGCGGGGAATCAGCGCTCAGGGTCGAGCAGGAGCCATGACCGCCAGGATTTCGGTCAAAAGAGGAACCAGCCCTAGTTCCACTATGCCTCGCAGCATGTTGCAGCGGTAGGCCGGGATCAGGGGGATGCCGGAAATAATCAGCGACAGAAAGTGGCTGGCCCGGCTTGGGGTCAGAGCCAAGAAGTACAAAAAACTTGGGTGGACCAAAAGAAGCCCCTGACGTATGAAAAGATGTTGAACAAGCCATCCTGCTACCATACGTTGGAATCCAACAAGTCTGCAAATCACTCTACTCGGCAATGCAGCTGTTACCAGCGCACGTTGCAGGAGGGCAGCGCGGGGGCTACTCAGCCGAATGCTCCGGCATCACGGCCCAACATTCCGAGACCCCCTCCACCACTATCCGGTGCTAATGCAGTCCGGGTTAATCAGCCCACCAAGTGACCTCCCCCCAGACCAGTAAATATGGTGCATACCAGGAATGACAATGGTGCTGGTCCGAGTAACCAACTCGGGCACCAGCAGAGCAACTACCGGGAGGCACATTAGAGCTATGTGGTCTTCGTGACCGAGCCTACTGACCGGAAGAGTGTGCGACAGCGTGCGCTGGAAGTAAATGCTGTGATCCCGGCGGTGCCCAAGTTCCTGCACTGGTCCGAGATGGAGATCACCTGGAGTCGGAAGGATCATCCCCAGGTTATGCCCAAGCCTGGTGGCTATGCTTTGGTGGTGGACCCGACCTTTGTTGGACCAAGCCTCAACGTCCGCTTCAGCCGGGTTCTAATTGACAATGGCAGTGCCATTAACATTATGTACAAGGATACCATGTTGAAGTTGGGGGTGTCCATGAACACGCTGCTCCCAATCGAGACCACTTTCCACTGCATTGTGCCCGGAGTCTCCTGCTCCCCTATGGGCAAAATTTGGGTTGAGGTGTTGTTTGGAACCCGGGAGAACTGCCGGACTGAGAGCTTGGAGTTCGATGTCGTGGATCTGGAAAGTCCCTACCATGCGCTCATTGGTAGGCCAACATTGGCCAAGTTCATGATCTCCACTCACATGGGGTACCTAAAAATGAAGATGCCGGGTCCAAATGGAGTGATCACCATCGCGGGAGACCACAAGCGCTCCATTGATTGTGCATCGGCCGGTTCAAACTTACCCGAGTCCCTGGTCATAGCTGAGGAGAAGAAGAGAATTCAGCAAGTGGTTGCACTGGCCAAGACGTCGCAGCTCGACATGCCCGGGATGGTGAACCCGGAGGAGAACACCTCGTTCCAAGCACCTAAGGAGACCAAGAAGGTGTGAGTTGACCCTAACAACCCGGATCCACTAGCGTCCATCGGCCCCACACATTAGCCATCCCATGGCATCTGCCGTGATACCACCACGACAGTTGGCGCCCACCGTTCGTAGCAACCTGGACAACAAATAGGAAGGCGAGCTCGTCGACTTCCTCCGTGAGAATCGGGATGCCTTTGCGTGGTCGAGTGACGATCTGCAAGGCGTTCCGAGGGAGTTGGCTGAGCACTCACTATTCGTCAGGCCTGACGCGAAGCCGGTGAAACAGCCGACTACGCGCCTCTCAGATGAGAGAAGGGCTGCTATCATGGAGCATCTTGCAGTACTTCTGGCTGCCGGGTTCGTGATGGAAGTTCTGCATCCGAATTGGATATCGAATCCGGTGCTGGTAGAGAAGAAGAAAGATGATCCCCTCCTGCTCAAGGTGTGGAGCATGTGCATCGACTTCACCAACCTCAACAAGGCATGACCGAAAGATCCGTTTCCACTCCCCCGGATATATCAAGTGATCGATTCCACTGTCGGGAGTGGACTTTTGACTTTTTTAGATGCTTATTCTGGTTTCCACCAGAAACCTTTGAATCCGGATAACCAATTGAAAACTTCCTTTATTACCCCGTATGGGGCTTATTGCTATCGTGTCATGACTTTTGGTTTGAGAAATGATGGTGCTACGTACCAGAGATGCATGCAAAAATGTTTACATGACCAGATAGGCCGGAATGCCGAGGTCTATGTCGATGACATAGTCATAAAAACAAAAGAGAAATCTTCTCTGATGGATGATCTGAGGGAAACATTCAAGAATCTAAGAAGATTCCGGATGAAGTTGAATCCGGACAAATGTACGTTCGGCGTTCCGGCAGGCAAGCTTCTCGGTTTTCTCATATCCAGCCGAGGGATAGAGGTCAACCCGGGTAAAATACGTGCAATCGAGAGCATGAAATTACCAGTACGTCTCAAAGATGTGAAGAAATTCACGGGCTGTCTGGCATCCCTAAGTCGCTTTGTGAGCCGACTAGGGGAGAAAGCCTTGCCCTTGTATCAATTTATGAAGAAGAGCAAGACATTTGTATGGACCCTGCAGGTGGATGCGGCATTCAATGATTTGAAAAAGATGCTCTCAACTGCACCGGTGTTGGCATCCCCATTGCCAAAGGAGCCAATGTTTCTCTACATCGCTGCCACTAACCGGGTAGTGAGTGTAGCCATTGTAGTGGAAAGAGAAGAAGGGGATAAGCTAATACAGAGACCGGTGTACTATCTGAGCGAGGTGATCTCGACATCTAAACAGAACTACCCGCACTATCAGAAGATGGCGTACGGAATGTACTTGGCAGTCACCAAGCTCAAGCACTTTTTTAAGGGCACCCGATCACGGTGGTATGCGAAGCTCCCCTCGCCGAGATCATCGGCTGTAAGGATGCTAGCGGCCGAGTTGCCAAATGTGCCATCCAGTTGTCTCCGTACGCTCCGGCATACGAGAGACGCGACGCCATCAAGTCACAGGCGCTGTCGGACTTCTTGGTGGACTGGGCCGAGATGCAGTATGAACCTCCAAGTCCCGACTACAATTTCTGGAGGATGTCGATGGTTCCAAGGCCAATATCGGATTGGGTGCCGGAGTAGTCCTTACCTCACCAAAGCAAGATGTGCTGAAGAATGTACTGCAAATTCATTTCCGGGCATCTAACAATGTGGCCGAGTACGAGGCTTTGGTTCATGGATTAAATGTCGCCAAGGAAATTGATATCCGCCGGATAGAGTGCTTCGGTGATTCCGACATCGTGGTGCAGCAAGTGTCGGGGAACTGGGATGCATTTGACGCCAACATGGCCTTATATCGGTTCCACGTGTAGAAGATATCCGGATTTTTTGAAGGCTGCGAGTTCAAGCACATACCAAGAGGGGAAAATGAAGCAGCAGATGTGTTATCCAAACTGGGGTCGTCCCGGGATGCCATTCCACCCGGCATCACTCTCGAGCATATGAGGAAGCCGTCTATCCAACCTTCACCCGAGTCAGAATCTATCTTCATCCCCAAGGAGCCTGGTTCGGAAGCCGTGCCTATGGAGGTGGAAGTCGGGAGTACTGCATTGAACTCGGGGACTGCGCCACAAAGCTCGGGGATGGCTAATGATAGATCTATGGAGGTGATGTTGGTTGAACCAATGGACATAGACATTCCGGTGTTCCCGGTGCGACCTGTTCCGGGATGGGCACAACCCATCATGGCATACATATCGGTTGGTACCCTCCGGGAAAGCGAAGTAGAAGCCCGGCAGATACTGCAAAGATCCAAGGCATACACAATCATCAACCAAGAGTTGTATAAAAGAAGTGTCACCGAGGTGCTCCAGAGATGCGTGGAGCCCGAGGAAGGCCAAGAAATGCTGTTGGAGATACACCAGGGAGAATGTGGACACCATGCTTCATCTCGGGCGCTGGTGGCGAAATTATTCCGGCATGGGTTCTATTGGCTCACCGCCTTGCAGCAAGCAGAAGATATTGTCCGAAAGTGTGAAGGGTGCCAGAGGTTCGCCCACATAATACATATGCCGGCATCAGCACTCAAAACCATCCCTATCACTTGGCCATTTGCAGTATGGTGCTTGGACATGGTCGGACAGTTTAAACCGGCAAGAGGCAATATGACACACATGCTGGTGATGGTGGACAAATTCACCAAATGGATAGAGGTCAAACCAATCCGGAAATGTGACGGACACACCTCGGTCCAATTCTTGAAGGACATCATCCTGAGATACGGGTACCCGCACAACATCATCACATATAATGGTACCAACTTTGTTGTGGGGAGTTTGCTCGGTTTTGTGCGGAGAAAAGAATCCGGTTGGATGTGGCATCAGTAGCCCACACGGAAGCAAATGAGCAAGTCGAGAGAGCAAATTCCTTGGTGTTAGCTGGCATCAAAGCCCGCCTAATCGAGCCACTGTTGAGAACTCTGGGATGTTGGAAAATGGAGATACCGGCAGTGTTGTGGGGACTCCGGACCACACCGAATAGATCTACCGAGTATACGCCATTCTTCACGGTGTATGGTGCCGAGGCGGTGCTCCCAACCGACATACAATATGATCCACCAAGGGTAACAATGTTTACCGAGACCGATGCAAAGGAAGCCCAGGAAGATGATGTGGACTTGCTCGAGGAGGTAAGAGAATTGGCATTGTCTCGGTCCGCAATTGATTAGCAGAATCTCCATCGCTATCATAGCCGGAAGGTGCATCCCAGGGTATTCCAGGAAGGGGATCTCACGCTAAGGCTCACCCAGCGCACAGCCGGGATGCATAAACTTTCACCTCCGTGGGAGGGCCCTTTTGTTGTGAGCAAGGCATTGCACAATGATTCTTATTACCTTGTAGATGCACATGAAGCTAGAAAAGGTGTAATGGACAAAGCTGGCGAGGAAACCAAGCGGCCATGGAATGTAGCCTTGCTCCGTCTCTTCTACACTTAAAGGGTGCAGTGTATGTATCCCGTTTTTTATCAATGAAATACTGGCACCCCGAGACGTTACTCGGGGACTGCCTTGCACAAGTGTATTGTCGATCCTAACTCGCATGTCGGCATCCTCGGAAGGAACCCGGGGACTGCCTATTTTTGTTCTACTTTGATTTTGCTCTTTATCTATTTTATGCATGTCGGCAACCCAGGGAGGAACTCGGGGACTGCCTGATGCTTATTTTCGTTTGGTATATGCCGGAAAGATTCTGAACTCGGTTTCATAGTCGGAGTAATGTATGTCAAGTGAAATAATCTTGTGACTCGACTGACGAACGCCGAAATGGTAGTCAAGAGCAAAGAGCATCAAGTGTGGGAAACACGAAAACGAACTCGGGGACTCGGATAGGAATCACTCCGGCATATGCGTCTTACTAATCCAGTCTTTTACTTGTTATGTCGGAAATTGAGCAACTAGAACTCGGACATTCATAAGTACTCTATACCGTAAACGGAGTTTCGTGACTCGACTGTCAAACACCAAAATGGTAGACAAGAGCAGAGATTGCCTGACTACGGTAAACATGAAAGTGAACTCGGGGACTCGTGGTAGGATAAACCGGCATAACTTGTCTTGTGTTAAAGAAAAAGTCAGCAGACGTAGAGTACGAAGTAACAGTATAATACAGCTGCACCCGGCATCCCGGGGATTTAATGTTTCTACAATTAAGTGTTTTCGGACCAAGGAGCATGGTTTGGCAGCGCAGTCAAGGAGCAGTAGGAGAAGCCGGCTTCTCGGGTTGATCAGCAGCAGGGGAAACAATGGCGGTCTCCTCCGCATTGGCAGTGGTGTTCGGAGCAGCCACATTCATCTTGGCTTGAGGTATCTCGGGTGGCGAAGGAGCGGCGACATCCCGGGAAGCCACGGTCTCGGTGACTGCGGCTGTCTCGGCGTCATCAGCCTCCAGTATCTCGGCGTCCGCGTCATCAGTATCCCCCGTCTCGCCGTCATCTTCATAGTCTGACTCGCAGTCAGATACAATGAGGCCGCCCAACCGGCGACGCGATGCGCAGTCTCTTGGCGTAGCCGGATCTTGGCCGGATCGGTGTACCACTCAGAGACGACAAGCAAGCTCTTGATCACTTTGAGATCAAGCCCTTCGTACCAACTCAACATATGTTGCAGTGCTTGGTCGGCACCATCGCGGGCACCGGAACGCTTCCAGGCATGTAGCCGCTTACCGGCATCCTGGAGCGCAGTGGCCAGTTTAGTGACCGAGAGGTTGCTGGTAACGCCAGGCCACAGGGCACCATGCGCGTAAACAGCCGCGCTAAGGAGCTCGGTGTCGATCGACCGAAGCGGTACTATTCGGGCCTTCAGGGCAATGAGGTGGTCGTCGATGTCCCAGGAATCCGACACAGGATTCTTCCCGGCCCTCTTCTCCCAGGCGGCAGCGATGGCAAGGGTAGCAGCTTCTTGGGAGTGCTCGAAATGTCATTTAGAAAGGAGGACTGTCACACGGACAAGCCATGAGGCGATATCGGCAAAAAGAGGAAGGCGAAAAAAGAGAACTCGGGGGACTTACTGTTCATATCCCAGTTTAAGCCGGTGAGCTCGGTCAGCCAGGCATCTTGCTTCGACCGGAGGAGGGCCAACTCGGTCTCCGCAAGGTGCGCGCCTCAGATTGGTCCAAAGTCTCCTTCTGCTTCTTGGTAGCGTCCACAAAACGCGTCTTCAAGTCTGCAGCAGTGGACTTGGCCTTATCCAGCTCGACATTTAGCCGCGTGATCTCGAACTGCACGTCAGCTAAGGCGGACTTTTGATCCACCGAGATCTTGCGCGATGCGTCCCGCTCCCCCCGAAGTCGCTCCTCCGATCTCTTGGACTGACCGAAGTCAGCAAGAAGCCGGTGGAAGATGCTGCCATGTTTTTTGCTGCATTCCTGTATCAATGGTTATCCGATATAAGTCTCGGAAATTTCAACGGAGCAGGAGATAACAGAACAATTATTCGAGATCCACGGTTATGAACCAACTTGGTGGAGAGGATCTCGGGGGCTGGGAGTTGAAAATTTCTTTTCGGATTAGAGCCTAGTGATCTGCTACTCGGTGGAGTCTAGAGCACTTAGCACTAATCTCGGGAACTAGTGAGGATAGAAGAAAGAAACTTACATCGACAACTCGAGTAACATCCAGGACAGCCACCTGGAGAGCGTGCAAGGCTTGAGTGTTGCGGCTTGGGCCAGGAGCGTGCAAATCTCCCACGATCTCGGAGGCGTCGGCGGCAATCCAGGCTTGGTTGTAATCTTCAACAACGCGTAAGACGGTTACGGTGGATGCACTCGCCGTGACAACCTCCCGAGATCCTGAGGACACAAAGGTGCTTACGGACGCTCGCAGGGCCTGCAAGGCAGCTGTGGGTATCTCGACAGGAGGTGGCGGGAGCCCGGAAAACTTACCCGAGGCAGAAGAACCCTTGGTTAGGGCCAAGTCCTGGGTTGACGGCTTCAGAGGAGCGCTGGGCTTCGCAGGGGCAATCTTCTGCCCGGAGGCCTAGCTGCACGATTTCCCGGCTGGAAGATCAGGTTCCCGTGAAGGCTGGGGTATGGACTGCTTCGGCGGCGGGGTTTGGCGTGGAGCTAGCCGGGTAGAGGCACGCGGCACAACCTACCGCGGAGGACTCGGTATATCTGCATCAAATTGAGGAGACAACACCCGGCGCGGGGTATCCGGAAGGACGACGTCTTCGGTCGCCGCAGTAGGCTGTGCCGGGACCTCGGTTGCCGCGGGATGGACATCCGGAGTCCCAGCACCGGCAGAGGCGTGAGGAGTCGCGACTTCGGTCAGCACATGAACGGATTCAAGATGATCGGTGTCCTACGCTCGACGCCGAGGTGAAGAAGGGGCAGCCCGGGATGGACTAGGAGATCGGGATCCCGGAAGACGGGAACCTGCAGACGGCGGAACGTCAAGAGCCGCTCTGCGATAGAGGCATGTAAGAAAGGACCTCGGGAGAAACCAAGATAGAACAACTCCAGGGGAGAAGGTCATACCCGGAGGACACGGTGGGAGGACCTTTCCTCCGCCGGGGGGGCTTGTCGCCCGACTTCTTGGTAGTCTTGCTCTTCTTGGTGGCGGCACCCGATCCACCGGCATGGGCGGTCTCAGATCCCGCACGCTTGCGAGTCTCGGTGCGCTTCGTCGTGGCTACAGACCACGGAACCACTGGCAGGGCGTATTGGAGAGGACGGGCATCAATTACATTGAGTATTTGACATTCATCGTCATCATCTTCGTCAGTATCAACTTGGATAGCCTCTTAAGCTGAAGGCTTACCCGGAGCGGCAGCGCGGGCTAGAGGAATCGAGAGGTGGTCCTCGCCGTCGGGATCCTCGTCCGGCATCTTCTTCGGCACCGGGAAGTCATCCGCGAATTTGCCCCCGGCATGCATCGCGTCTTCTTCTATCTGTCGCTCGAACAACTGCATCAAGAAGAGAAAATCAGTACATAACGGATATGTTGGTTTCCTGCGGAGCTCGGCTAAATACGGAAGTCGGCGAAAAGCAAGCACAAGCACCTCCTCCAGTGGTTTCCTGCGGGTACCTGCGCATAGTCCCCACTTACAATCCTCTGGCATCTTCGTTCGAGCGATAGCTCGAACGTGGCTCCAAACCGCGGCCTTGTCCAGTGGAAAGATACTAGTCCGGGTGGGATCATATAACCCACTCATGAAGCACATCTTGTATACTCGGGTTTGGAGAGGGCAACCTCAGCGGATGATGAAGCTACGCAGGAGGTCATCGGACGTCAAGTCGGTCACGAGGACACCTAAGACATCGTTCATGCTTTCGACCTCCTCGGAGTCTGGGAGCTTGTTCCAAAGCTCGAACTCGCGGGGACCATGACGAACTCGGGCAGATTAATGAAGTCCGGAGCGGAGGAACTCGGAGAGTCTCCCAAGGCCTCCCGGTTCCGCACATAGAAGAAGCTCCGTTGCCACTTCCGGCAGGATTCCAGTCCCTGAACCTTGGGGAATCCGGACTCGCTACGGGGAATGATGGTCGCCGCCCCGCAGTCGACGAGGTCCTTGACCTTCTTGTCCGAGTTGCATGACTTGCCGGCGTAGAAGGAAGTATTTCGCCCAAAGTTCCACGAACGTCCAGACGCCGATATACCCTTCCGCGTACGTAGCAAAGCAGGAGAGCATCATAATGGCGTTGGCAGGGAGATGGTGCGGTTGAAGGTCGTATGTGTCGAGGAAGTCGCAAAAGAATGGGCTAGCCGGGAGCCCGAACCCACGCTCGAAGTGCGTGAGGAACACTACGCGCTCACCGGGTTGGGGTTCCGGCTCAACCTCACCCATCGGAAGTCGGCTTTCGACCTGCGGCGAAATCCGGTGCGTCCTGTATAGCCTGTCGAGATCCCCCTGATGGGTCTCGGAGCCGTCCCAGCATCCTCTGATACTCTCGTCACCCATCTCGGAGGGCCGGAAGACATATCTGAGCCACTCTGCAGGCGAAGTACCAGTTAGTCGGGTTAGCGTGTCCGTAACGGAAGACCCCGGGTTATAAACTGCTACCGCTAACCGGATTCCTAGCGAATGAATCAACCGCAGCTAAACAAATGGGATTTAATCGAGGCAAAAATACTGGTTCAACGTATGAAATTTGGGCAGTACGGCTGAGGGCGAGAGCAGAGCAAACATAGCCATCTGCGCCGCACAGCCACCGCAAATCGCACTCACGGGAAGGTGCGTGATTCATGGAGGCTCTGAAGAACTCACGAACAAGCGCAAAACGTCGCCACCTTGAAGGAGTTCACCGAGGGAATGGAGGCACTCACCGGAGGAGAAGGTGGCACCGAGGCGCGGGACTGTCGCGGACCGATGGCGGAGATGGAGAGCTCCGGCGGTGGGCTGCGGCAGCGGTGCTTGGGAATGCTCGGGACAGTTGCGGGGGAAAGATGGAAGGTTGGGGAAAAAGAAGGAATGACCGTTCCGATCCCCTATTTATGGGGAGCTCCGGAATGGTTTCCGAGTTTCCCGCCCACGATCTCTCAAATCGTGGGTGGCATCGGGCTGTGCCGAGTCCGACACGTGGCTGCACGCGGAGCAATCCTCGCTGCCACACTACAGGCCACACGAACCCAACGGTCGGGCTTCGGATCAACTGCGGACCACGGCTCGCGAACCCGAGCGGTACATCGCTAAGTCAAGAAACACTTGAGTGTTTCTGTGTTTTGACAAGACCCCGGGTGGGACCCCCTTACAGAGCAACATGGTCCGGCACGGGAACCGAGGTGCGTGTTGTCATGTCGGCATCCGGATGTGAGTCTTGAGACACGAAGTCCTATTTCCCGGATGGGTCTTCCCGGGCGAACGGATCTCGGGAAAGAAAGATGTCGGTAAAAGTCATCACGCTCCCAAGGGCGAAAGTCATTTTTGGCTTCTTGGTTAATTTTCTTCTTAAAGCTGATCCCGCACATCGGCTTAAGTCGCTGTACAGCACCAGCTTCGGGGACTAGTGTCGGGGGGCTGCCCCCCAGGTAGGGCAGATCCCGGTATAGAACATCAGTATGGCAACAGTAATTGACCTTTGGGGGCGAGCAAGGGTCAGCCTATGGTGCACCGATGGGGCAACTTGACCTTTCGAGGGTGGTTGGGCCCCAGGTGTCTCCTGGAAGGCGCAAGAGTCGTCACTTGAAGCTATAAATAGCCCCACCCCCCAGGCCTTCCGGGCAGCATAAGCACCAGGGGATGGTTCCTCTAAGAACTAGCTTCTCGAAGATGTCTTTGGCAACAACCTAAGACATCTTCGGGAGGCTAGGCCTAGAGATACTTATCCTAGGTTGTAATCCGGAGCAGGGGTGTTACTCGGACGTAACCAGGAGAGCTATTGGGCTTCTCGATATGTCGGAGTCCCCCGGTAAGATCCCAGGTGGAGGTGAACCCGGATAATCCGGATGGGCTTCCCGGGAAGGTACTAATCGACTTACCTATCTCGGTCCTAGCAAGTTATCGTTGTTGTGCAGGAAGGACGTACCAAACTGAACAAGGAGGAGACCGACATGGGGGCATGTCGGTCGGAAGTCAGAGGTCTGGTGCAGGCTTTCCGTCTGACACGGGGGGCAGTCCCATTCCCCCTAACGGGGAAGCATGGTCACCTCCAGCCTGGCACGGGAGCGTGTCAGCCGGTACGATGACGCTATGACAAGATCGGTCATGCGTAGCCCAACAATCCGGAAAAGGCTACTAGGTATGGGCGAAGACATGTCTTGTCTCTGACAAGGGGACAATGATGATCCAGGACGGCGCCTGCAGTCCTTACCGGAATGATTACGGCAGGGCTATACCGGATAGCACGGCGGCTAGGTCGCACTAGCCGGTGTCGACATAACCGTTAGCCCTGTCAGGTGGGACCATGCCGGATTAGGGTTTCCGGCCCTCCCGACCGGAACTCTATAAAAGGCGCCATAAATCTCCCTGTGGAGGAAGACCAACTTGAGGGCCAAATCTATAGTCTCATTTACTCCTAGCACATTTACTTCCTCCTCCTCTCTAGTTCATCTAGTTCATCACCAAAAGAGCTCAAGGAGCATGTTGTAGATCTTGTGACACACTTATATTGAGAGGAAAGGCAGGAGTAGGGGTGTTACCTCCTCACGAGGGCCCCAAACCTGGGTACATCGGGTGTGTGACTTTGCCTTCGTGCATTTGTGTGTATCTGCTAGATCTTTGAGAGTGTTCTTCGGTGAGCTTGAGTGTTCCGTCATCTCCTACCGTGTGAGCTTTCTAGTTCACTAGCTCTCCCCGGATCCACCAGCGTCCATCGGCCCCACACATTAGCCATCCCATGGCATCTGCCGTGATACCACCACGACACATCATTCATTGTCTAGGGCTACAAGAGCACCCTCAAAGTCAGAGTAAACTAACACCAACAACGTCATAAAGGAATCACACACGGTGCACACACTGTCACCGTTACAACCGTGAATAACTATGGAGTTCATATTAAAGTAACCTCTAGAGTGCATAATAGATAAAGAGTAGCATCACGTATTCAACTAGATTGCAAAGCTCATGATGACATAAAGATCACACCATGGGAGAGAGAGATAAACCACATAGCTACCGTAGATCCCGCAGCCCCGGGGGATAACTACTCACTCCTCATCATAGGAGTCAGCAACAGCGATGGAGATGGCGGTGGAGGCGATGGAGATGGCTCCAGGGGCAATTCCCCGTCCCGGCAATGTGCCGGAACAGAGACTTCTGTCCCCCGAATTGGTGTTGACGACGGCGGCGGCTCAGGACCCGTGTGTCGGGTTATGACTCCCTAGAAGTGGGGGTAGTCACTTCCTGAAGTGTAGTTCGTGAAGGGGATTGAACGCGGAGGTCAAGACCCTCGTGGGAACCGGCGACGTTGCTCGCCGGACCTGAAGACGAAGCACCCACTGCAGAGAAAGACACCGGCCCGTACCCAGGTTCACGGCCCTCTTGAGGAGGTAAGACCGCTACTATTGCTTGTCTGTATTGAGTTATGGAGTTTACAGTACAACCGGCCTTGCCGAAAGACCCCTTGAGGCAGTTCTTGCCTGGGCGGGGGGGGGGGGGGGGGACAATGACCTTCTTCCTCCTCCAGGCAGAGGCTATCCTACTTGGGATCGCTAGGGTTTACAAGCGTTGTGGAATCAGAAAGGCCGAACCTCTCTACGATGGAAGTCTTGTCCCTTTTATAGGCACCTCCGGCGCTCTCCTTCTACTTGGCCTTCGAGGTGGTTCCCACATGGCAGTGGCATGGCGGAGCAGGAGTCCACCACGGCCCGTTCGTCCATGGACGCGGTCCATTGCTGATAAAGGTGGGCGTGGTGGCCGACCAACAGTCGACCGCGCAGTTCTGCTGCACGGGAGGTAGTCTCTGAGGTGGAGCCCACGATGACGTTCTCCGTTGGAGGGTTGCCCCGTCCACCTGCTTTATTGCCAGAGTAGAAGTTCCTGGCAGTTCCGCAGCAGGCGGCGCGGCTTTTTTGACCCCTTTATCGCCTAAAATGGCAACGGGGGTGCTTACGTCACCACGTGGGCGTGGCAGGGGCCACGTGCGTCATGCCGTACTTCCTTGGCCGCGACGTTTCCCTTCAGGACGAAGGAGTCCTGAGGGGGGTTCCCGAGTCCTGAGGGGGGTTCCCGTTGGATTCCCTCGAGGCGCGCTGGCGCCTCGGGAGGGTCCCTTGAAGCGAGGGATCCCCTGAGGCCCTCGTCTCCTCTTCAGGTCCTCGAGGGGAATTGCCTCTCGAGGGTCCCGCTAGTCAGTGATGCCTGGTCCTTAGTCGTTTCGTCTGACTGGCCAGCGTGCGAGGCCTGGGGGGAGTAGGCTCTTCATACCCCAGTTCCCACTGGGCCGACAGTAGCCCCCGGGCCCGTGATGGGCACGATTGAGCGCATGGGCTCAGGCGAAGCGTCGTGGGCCCTTAGTGCCCAGCCGGCCCGAGCCACGTGGCACTTGGACGAAAAACGGTCTCGCACGATCCGGGGCATGAGTCGTGGGGGGTCCCACCACGCCCCGGTAACTGCTCCTTGAGGGGACATAAAGCCCGAGCGCAGCGGCAGGGAGCCGTTACCGTTTCCAAACCTTATCGCAGAAGTTTTTGCCTCCTAGAGCTCTCCGCCTCCGCTCTCTCCTGTGGTTCTCCTTTCTCCGCCTCCTTCAATCCTCCGAGCCCGCGATGATGAGCTCCCTCAAGAGCAAGGGCAAGGCTGCCGCGGGGTCCTCCCAGACGGAGGTCCCTAAGGTCGTGCAGGGCGCGGCTCTGCTGGGCGTTCGCGTCAGCGAGAAGGCGCTTGCCAAGGTCCTGTTCCTGGTTGCGGACCGGACGAACGAGCATGGCGCCACCGCCCTGAAGCCCACGGCACACGGGAAGCGCCCGCGAGGGTACTTCCCGATCTTCCAGCATTGCCTCGCAGCAGGAATGGTGCCGCCCTTCTCGCCATTCCTGGAGGCGGTGCTGGCGTTCTATCAGGTGCAGTTATTGCACCTGCATCCCAACTCCATCCTCATCCTCGCCGTCTTCGCCTACCTCTGCGAGGCGTATCTGGGCCTGGAGCCCACGGTGGGGCTGTTCCGGTGCTTCTACGCGCTCCGGATCACGGCGAAGAACGAGCGCTCAGAGTGCGCCTCGTTCCGCATCGTCGACGGCATGGGGAGCGTCTTTATCCCCATGTCCCGGAGCGAGAACAAGGCCATCACCTCGGTGACGAAGAAGGTGGATGACTTCCGCCAGAAGTGGTTCTTCGTCGGGGTGGAGCGTCCCATGCGCCTTCCTCGAGGTCCCCGACGAGCCTCCGCTGAAGAACTCCCACTGGGGCAAGGACACCTTCGACGACACGAGGAATGTAAGCCTGACGGGGCGCCTGAGTTTCCTCCGCGAGGAGGGCCTCACGGGGCAGATGATCGTGGTGGACTTCGTGACGCGCCGCATCGCGCCCCTTCAGGCACACTCGGTGCCCATGCGGATGTACTCGGGGCCGAGCGACAAGATGCGGCTTCATGACGAGGACTACGACAAGGACACCATCGACAACGTACTATCCGCGCTCTTCGTCAATCCATCCGTGCCTGCCGTGGACCAGCTCTCCACGACACTCCGGCCCCTTCATCAATACAACTTGACGGAGCGCATGGACATCCTGGAGGCGATGCCTCCGTTCACCCCGACAGGCCAGGCGGACTTGGAGTTGCCGACCCTAGCCATGCGGGGAGCGGAAGAGGCATATTCTCCCTCGGCCTCAGGAGCCGGCCTAGGTGAGGAGGAGGCCACGGCCGGGGAGGTGTCTTCTTCGAGGGCCGGGCCGTTCACTGACGAGGTTTGCGACATCTCGTCAGGTGACGATGACGCCTTCGTGGTGGCCCCCTCGCGCCCCGTGGAGGAGGAGGCTGAGGAAGAGAAGTCCTCCGACGCGGAGGCCTCTCCAGGGAGGCGCGGGCCCCGCACCAAAGACGTCGTGGACCGCTTGGGGGCGAGACCGTCTGACGTCCCCTCGAAAAGGAAAGCGGTGACGCCCCCCGCGAGGCCTGGACCCAAGACCTTCCCCTCATGGCGCTTGCCAGGCTTGACGTGGGTCGATGCTGGCGCCCCCCCTTCAGGGTAAGTGTTCGTGGTTCCTGGTCACTTGCGTTTTGTTTTCTCTCTTTCTTACTTCGCCCTTTACTGAAGATCTTTTCATGGGCTTTTGCCAGTGATCTTGTGCCTGCGAAGCGCCGTAGACTTCGCAAGGCTGCTGAGGTGAAGAGACCCACGACAGAGACCATGGCTGACGAGGCCACGAGGCCTGTGGAGACGGCCTCCGCAGACCCCCCCTGAGGGGGTGCCTCAATCGGAGGCGGCTGCGCCTCAGGTGGGGGCGACAGAGCCTCAGGCGGCTGTGCCTAAGGCGGGGGCGACGAAGCCTCAGGCGGAGGGGGGAACGCCGTGCCCAGAGGCACCTGCACCGCCCCCCGAGCCGAGGGTGGTGGAAACCACGGCGGAGAGGGCTTCCACGCCGCCGCGTGCTCCTACTCCTCCTCACACGGTTACGCCTCTGCGTGAGGCAACTCCGCCGCGCGAAGCAACGCCGCCACGTGCGTCGACGCCACCGCGCGTGCCTACCTCACCGTCTGCGTCCACTGCTCCCGTGGCGCCTGCGACGGAAGCGCGCGTGGCACCAGCTGGCGCGGGCGCGTCCACTGAGGGAGATTCTTCTTCGCCTCCTCGTCAAGCTGGAACCGAGGAGCGCCCTAGCGCCGCGGGGCCCGAAGAGGATGCCGGCGCGGGCACAGGCGGAGCCCAGGTTAGCCCCCGAGCTCTCCCCGAGGCCGGGCCCTCGGGACTCGAAGCCAGAGCCGGGTCGTCCACGAGTCGGGAACTGGTCCTTCAAGGCTGGGACTGGAGCGCGGGGCGCCGCGAGGTCGCCTTCGGCCTCGTGAGAGAATCCTTGGAGGGCTTGGAGGCGCACCTCGCCCTCGGGGACATATGGCTCGCTCGGCAGCAGGAGGAGCTGGCGAGGTCATGGGCATCCTTCCATACGGAGGTCGAGGCGCGCCGGCTGGAGTACTTGGCGCTGCAGGCCGCGCGCGAGGAGGCCACCCGCTTCGCCAAGGAGATCCGCGAGGGGGCCATCCGCGACGCCGCAGAGCTCCTCGAGCCCCTCCAAACGGAACGTGACGCCGCAACGGAGCTCCTGCGCAAGGCCAAGGGGGAGCGCGAGGCGATGGAGGGCTCGCTGGCGAAGAAGTGCCGCGAGCTGGACCAACTGGTGTGCCAGCTGCTCTCCGCCCATCAGGTCGCGCAGGCCCCTCTGGAGGAAGACCGCAAGGGCTTTGCCGAGCGCGAGCGACAGCTGGCACTCAGGGAGAAAGAGTTGCGGCAGCGCGAGGAGCAACGCCTTCAGGTGGAGAAAGACTTAGCCGCCCAGCGCGAAGCCCTCGAGGAGTGCGAAGGAGACCTGGCCAAGGCGATCTCGAAGTACGACGAGAACGTCGCTGCCCAGAACCTCGCTTATGAGCGTTTCGAGTGGCGTTTCGCCGAGAAGAAGAAGGAGGCCGAGGACGCCCTCGTGGAGCGCGAGAAGCAATTCCGCAAGTCCACCTCCCAGAAGTATCGCGACCTGGCCTAGACGCAGGAGGACCGCTTCAAGGCCAAGCACGCCACGGATGCTCAGCGGATCACCGAGCTCGAGAGGGCTAACTCCAAGATGGAGGCTCGCCTCAAGCGCGCCAAGGATGGTCATCGCCGAGCGGAGGAGGCCCACACCGAGGCAGTCCACAACCTCAATTCATTGTCCAAGGACGTGGAGGAGCAGGTGGCCCCTGCGATGGAGCGGGCGGCGGAGGCGTCGGACTCAGCCCAGGCGTCTCGCACGCTCACGAAGCAGCGTGAGTGCATGTTCGAGGCCTTGGTTGCTCGTGGCAACTAGCTTGCTACGCAGCTTTGCGCGGACACGCCACACATCGATGTCCGAGGCCGTGGCGATGCTGCCATGTACCTTGTCTACTTTGACCAGCTCTTCGCGGCACTCGAGGGCCCCGTCGCCGAGCTTCGCGAGATGATCGAGAACGAGAGCCGACAACTACTAGGGGTGGTTGTTGATCGCATCTTCACCAACCTCAGGCTCCTCACGCCAAGCTTCGACCTCTCCTCCGTGACAGAGGCTGCTCAAGGCGAGGACGCGCAGCGGGTCTCCAGTTCCCTCCGCGAGCAAGTTGACGCCTTCTGTAACCGCTTCAGGCGTGCGGAGGCTGCGGCGGAGGACAGCGAGGAGGAGGCCCGCTCTGCCGAGCTCGAGGAGGGTGCCACGGAGGAGGTCCAAGGCGACGCTGCTTCCCCCTAAGCCACACCTTATTGCGCCTGTGTGCGCTTGTATCTGAAACAATCTTGTGTTTAGATATTTTAAGACCTTTTGGCCTGTAATATACTCTTTATTGCTATTTGTATTTAGCTTGATTGCCCCTCGAGTGGTCTCTCTGGACTCATCTTCATGTCTATTTGCTCTCTGCATCGATAGGACCCATCTCTTCGTGCCATGACTCCGCCGCTTCGGTGTGCAGGAGCAATGACTCCGCAAGGCCGGGGGGAGTTTAGGCCTAGGAGAGGTAAGAGCCCTGAGTCGCGATGCTCAAGTGCCCCCCTTAGACGTGCGAGTAGTCCATGAAACGTAAGGGCAAGCGAAGTCGCTTGAGGGGCAAACGTGCGCTAGAGGGTGAGAAAACGCCCTTAAGGCGTGGGTGCGAGACTTAGCTTCTCGGGGTTTTCGCCCTGTAGAGGCTTTTTGCCTGGCGAGGAGGCTCTCCTGAGGGATCATCCCCGGGTGTCTCCTCAGGCTTGTGGGAGCTTATGTTACCTGTAGATGTTAGAGGGGCGAACCCAAACGGTGGAACACGGTTCAAGGGACTCGTGCGCGCTTGTAGGTCCCTTCAGGCGTTCCTCGCGAGGAGAGTAAGTACCAATGTCCTCTGTATAGATGCCGTGTTTGTGGGATCTTGCCCTCCAGCCAGAGCTCGGACTCTTGGATTTTACAGTGCTACTGGTGTGTCATTTGAGGCACTGGCACCGTACTCATCCCCCACTCGCGAGGTACGCATGTGGAGAGATATAAGCGCACACTTCAACAAAGTAATGCGTAAAATAAAACTCACCAAATATATTACATAACGGCGCCGAGGCGCTAAGTTCACTTGGGAACGAAATTGTTTCATTATGCTTGGGGTTGCCAAGTTAATGTTTTGACCATGTCGAGGCATGGGGACCACCCATTAGTGCCTGAGACTCTCAACGGCCTGAGGTGGCTCGTTACATGGAGAGCTCGGAGGGTTGACCCTCGAGAGAAGCCTTTGGAGCTTGGAGGTTTAAGCCGTGAGCTTTTAACCTCTAGAGACAAAAAGTGATTGGAGGTTGAGCCGTAAGCTGCCTCTTCCGCCAGATGTCTTGACGTGACAATGATCACGGGCGTGACGATGATCACGTTCTGAGTTTGTTCCTTCTGGAGACAAAAAGTTGTGTGAGGTTTAAGCCGTGAGCTTTTAACCTCTACAGACAAAAAATGCTTGGAGGTTGAGCCGTAAGCTACCTCTTCCGCTAGATGTCTTGACGTGACAATGATCTCGGGTGTGACGATGATCACGGGTAGAACTTGCGTAGGTGCATGATGTTCCATGGATTCTTGACGGAGACGCCGTCTTGAGTCTCGAGGCGAGCCGCGCCAGGCCTGGCGATGTGGGTGACCCTGTAGGGGCCTTCTGTAACGCCCCGGGTTTTATCCCCAATTAGATTTTTTTGCTGTTTTTCTTTTGTGCATCATCATGTCATCATTTCATCATGCATTGGTCACTTCATTTAATTTATTGCATTTAAATTTAAACTCCACTTAAATTCTTTTTCTCACAATTAAATTCAAATGCTTTTGAAATTAATTAAAATGTGTATTTCAAATATTTTGCAAATATTATCAAAACTAGTTTATTAAATTGCCTATTTTAAACTAAACCCATTTTGTAAAGTTTCTTAATTAAAAATTCTTTTTTGTCTTGTTTTAGAAATACAAAAACAGAAAAAGAATTAAAAGAAAAATAAATAAAAAGTCAGAGGGAGAAAAACTAAACCTGGGCCGAAGTCCAACCCCTTGGCCCACTCCCTTTCTTCTCCCTCCTCCGTACGAGCACAACCTTTCCAGCGTGGAGGCTATGGCGCCCCCACCATGCTCCCTCACCCACTCCCTCTCCCTTTTAGCCCGACCCCCTCTCTCCTGCTACCCTAGCTGCTCTCTCCCTCCCCTCCCATGCGCCGCCACCCACTCCCTCCTTCTTCTCAATTTTTTCCCCAACCAAGATCCACCGGAGTCCATCTCGTCGCTGCGCCGCCACTCCGGCGCCGACGAAGCCCCATGGAGCAGCCCTGGAGCAGCGCCTCGACGTCCTCAACCTCTGCGCCGGAGTAATTAGACCAGGAGTCACTGCAGCCGTCGCCCTCGTCCCCGCCTTCCTCAACACCGGCGGACCCCTCGCCTCCGAATTCCGGCGTCCCGGATCTCCCCCCGCGCCGAGCAACCCTCCGACGAACTCCCCGTGAGCTCCTCTCTCCATTCCCCCTCTCCCTCTGTTCTTTTGCGTCCGGGTTCGACGGATTCGTCCGCGGCTTCCTCCGCCCCGCCATGGTCGCGCCACAACGAGCACGGGCACGAGGTTGCTATCCTTCTCCTTCGCATCTGGACACGCACCCACTCCCGCACCAACTTCCAGCACGCCTCCGCACCACACCAGCACCCCGACGTCCATCCATCACGCCTCCGCACCTCGGCCCGCCCGCTATTCCAAAGATCGTCGCGTTTCCCGTCCGTCAATCGCCATCTTCATCCGTTCTGAACCTGTTTTTCGAAATTCAGTTCACATTGATCTTCCTGTTCATATTTCTCTGCCTCGGATTGCAATCGTCAACATCTGTTTGGACTAGTGGTTGCGTGATTGTTTCCTCGATTCGCTGTTTCCGAGTTCGAATCCTGCCCTTCTATATTTTATCTGTTTTTGCGCAGCCGTCCGTTCTGCAGTCTGAAGACTCCAGTGTTGAGTTCAGTTAACACCAGAGTTAGCGTTTTTCTAAAGTCAGGCATTATGAACAATCACTAACCGAGCAAACAGTCCAGTGGCTGCGCTCCTGTGCTGAACCCTGCAGGTCGCGAGTTCAATCTCTGGCCTACGCAAGCATCTCCTTTTTCCCCTCCCTCTTCAGTATTTCTTCAGAAGCGTAACAGTACAATTTTATTTGGGTTCAGTTACTAACACCAAGCCCGAATTAGTGCTTTGGATAAGCTTCTGTTGCAGCATCGATCGACCCAAGTTCGAATCTCAAAGCTTCCACCCTTTTCTCTCCTGCTATTTTACTTTTGATAGAATCTTGTTCATAACATATCTTTTGTTTTGCTTATCCAAATAATATATTTTTTATATCTATTATTATCAGAAAAATGCAATGCACATTAATATGACATTTGTATGTCGTTTTGTATATTTGAGTTTAATTTCTTAGTGTAGTTTATCTGTTACGTCTAACTAATTAAATATGGAATGTGTTGGGCTTTACTTAATTATAGCCTCATTCCATTTAATTTAATTAAGATCACCCATGCCATGTGTTGCCATGCTAACCAACATTTAATATTGCTGGTAAATAAATAACTGCACCTAAATATTAATTGTCGGAATCCCGGTTCCGCTTAATTCGGATTAAGTGCATCTCGCAATGCATCTTGCCATGCCATACATCATGCTCATATGATCATGCTGGATCTTTTGCCGTAGTTGTAAAATGCATCTTTTACGCTTTCCAGTGTTTGTTGCTTCTTCGCGGATACGACGTTGAGATGTGTGAGCCACGACAAGATCTGCTTCCATGCGGGATTCCAGGCAAGCAAAGTTTGCTTGTTTACCTATACATTGTCTTTCATTCCTGCCGTTGATCTCTGCTACTCTAGTTATCGATTCTTGAATTGCGATCCCATCACATGTTTATCCTGCAGCCCATACAGCTTTATCCCCACAACCTAATACCCGTTGCATGTTTATCTGTTGGCCTTGCGAGTCGTAGCGCATGCTTAGAGTTGTTTGTGCGAGTCGTCTGTTGGTCTTATGTTTCATCTGCTTAGTATGATATATTATTCTACCTTAATAAAATGTTGTATTATATTGGGGTATTATAATTAAATGATAAGGCACCAGGCGGAAGGCCTTGCGAGGTGCTTTGTTCTGCTCAGTGTCGACCTAGGAACTGAGATTTTGTCCTCGGATCCAATTTTGAGCGCACTAACCACTTGTGGGAGGCCCAATGGAGCCCCCCTCGACTTTGAACGGATCCGCAGCTCGTCCATGTGCCGCAAGTAGTTCGGGTTTTCCATTCGCTCATATGCATGTGCATGATGATGATGATCGATGAGAGGTTACTTGATACGGGGGGTCATATAGGGGTGGTGCGCGAGAAGCGGACAGTTCCTACTGTGGTTTGAGCCGCATGGCGCGTGGACACAAACTAATGAGTCCGCAATTGAGATTCGGCCGGACTCCTGACGCGGGTAACAACTCATATGGGTGGCACTTGGACTTGCTGTAGTGAAGGAATGAGTCGTGTTGAGAGGCCCTAACGGGTTAATCATGCGAGTATGGGTACTGTAGTGCACCCCTGCAGGGTATAATCTTATCGATGAGCCGTGTCCACGGTTATGGACGACTTTGGTGATGATGCTGGCTAACAAGATCTAGACAACTTGCACCTAATTAATGTTAATTAATTTGACTAGTAATATAGAATTACTTTCACAATAAATTATAATTAAAACTGTTCAACGTGTGAGTTTCCCGAATTGCTTCCTCATATTTGGTTGAGGGGGTTAATTCGAGAATGGGTTATGTTTGGTGTTAGTTGTAGATGTTTATCTTATGCGCTCTCTTATCCCTCTCTGATTAGACGGAAGTTGTAGCGTGTCTCTTTAGGTTGCTAGTGCTGCTGCCGCTAAGTCCACCTCCCCTATATTTTGGGAGATGGTGTAGAAAGTAGGCAAGTCGGTTTTGCTTGCCAGGGAGTGTCCTGACCCTCTTTTGGGATGTGCTTTATGTGCAGTCAACAGGTTTGAAGTCTGACGACGTTAGCTTGGGAATCCCTCCGGCTTGGCTGGGCAGGGATATGGCGCCATCGCTTATCTTCAGGACTCTTAGTCCAATTTGCATCTTATCCGTAGCCGGATACTATTTTGCTTCCGCTGTCATTTGAATCTTTGTATTGTATATTTGTATCTTGACTCGTTCGAGTCGTTGTTGTATTATTTACCTTCTGTTGTATTTGTGGATGTATCGGAACTGTTGTAATGTTATCACAATTCCACCCACATAATGCGCATGTTTCGGCGTGCACATTATGTCTGGTGGGCGATCTAAAATCGTTATTATGCGGATTTCGGCGGGAACGCTTAAATCTACATAGTACCGATTTTAGGGCGTCACACCTTCCCACATCGGGGACAGCTTGTGGAGACCTTCCCTAGAGAGGATTCGCCTGAGGACGAGATCGCCTGCCTCCAGGGTACGTGAGCGCACGTTGCGGCTGTGGTAGCGCCTCAGGTCCTGCGGGTATTTGGCCGCCCGTAGGGCGGCGCAGCGTCGTAGTCCTTCGAGGAGCAGCAGGTCGTCGTTGTGGAGGTCCTCTTGCTGGCCCTCGTTAAAGGCAAGGACCCGCGGGGATCCATGTTTTATTTCTGTTGGGAGGACTGCTTCGGCTCCATAGACGAGGGCGAACGGCGGTTCTCCCGTAGGCTTGGGTGGCGTTGTGCGGATGGACTAGAGCACCGAACGTAGCTCGTTGATCCAGCCCTTGCCAAGGCCTTTGAGGATATCGAAGGTCCTGGTCTCTAGGCCTTTGAGGACTTCTGCGTTTGCGCTCTCAGCCTGTCCGTTGCTTTGCAGATGGGCGACTGAGGCGAAGCAGAGCTTGATGCCCATTCTTTTGCAGTAGGCTCTGAAGATGCCGCTGGTGAATTGTGAGCCATTGCCGGTGATGATGCGGTTAGGCACTCCGAAGCGGCAGACCAGGCCCCTGATGAACTTCACCGCCGCACCTGTTGTGATTGTGCGCGTCGCCTCCACTTCAGGCCACTTAGTGAACTTGTCGATGGCCACGAAGACGTAGCGATATCCGCCCTGCGCTGTTGGGAAGTGTCCCAGGATGTCCAGCCCCCAGACCGGAACGGCCAGGATAGCGGAATTGTCTGTAACCCCAGCGCAGGTTGGTGGATTTGCTTGGTGTGGAATTGGCAGGCTTCACATGCTTGGACGATGTCCTCTGCAGCCTGAAGTGCTTGAGGCCAGTAGAATCCGCTCCTGAAGACTTTGCCCGCGAGGGTGCAGGCACACGAATGGTTGCCGTATTCCCCGCTGTGGATGTCTTTGATCAGCAGTTTGCCTTCTTCAGGAGGGACGCTTTTGAGCGTGGTGCCGTTTGGGCGCTTGCGGTAGAAATTTCCTTCGAAGATTTTGTAAGATTTTGCTTGGCGGGCGATTTGCTCCGCTTCGACATCTTCCTCGGGAAGGATCCCTCTGTCGAGGTAGTCTTTGATCTCGTCAATCCATCTTGCTTCTTGATGCACCGCTGTGAGCAACAGATGCTCCCGTGTTGGGGGCCCACAGTTTGGCGCCCTGATTGCAGGTGGTGGTAGGAGCGCTTCATCTGTGCTTGCGGGCCTGGCCTCTTGAGGCTGCTCTATGGATGCTTTGACGAGCCTTTCTTCAAAGACGCCCGGCGGCTGAGCTTGCCTCTTTAATGCGCACTTGGCGATGTCATCAGCCTCTTGGTTCTCCTTTCTTGGGATGTGCATGAGCTCCATTCCCCTGAAGTGCTTCTCCAGCCTACGGACCTCGTCAAGGTATGCGGCCATGTGGTCATCCTTAGGCTTATAGCTTTTGTTGGAGAAGTTGACAAGCAGCTGGGAGTCGCCCTTGATGAGTAAGTGCTTGATGCCTAGGGCGATTGTGGCGTGTAGGCCAGCAAGCAGGCCTTCGTACTCAGCGATATTGTTGGAGATCTTGTCGATTCCGAAGCACAGCTGGACCGCGTAATATATTTTGTCGCCCTTTGGTGAGATAAGGACCACGCCAGACCCACCATGGCGACAAGCAAAAGCTCCGTCAAACTTCATGGTCCAGTGGCTGGGCATTCTGTCTCCACAGGGCTCTTGTTCTTCTCCCAAAGGCTCTTCAGGGGTTGGGTCAGTCCATTCGGCGACAAAGTCTGCCAGCGCTCTTCCTTTGATTACCCTTGTGGTATCGAAGCGTAAATTGAATGGATGTAGCTCAATATTCCATCCCGCGACACGATCTGTGCCATTTGGGTTGCGCAGGATTTGCTCCAGGGGGAAAGAGGTGACCACCGTGATGGGGTGTCCGGGAAGTAGTGTCGCAGCTTTCTTGAGGCTGTCGTGGTGGTGTCACGGCAGATGCCATAGGATGGCTAATGTGTGGGGCCGATGGACGTTGGTGGATCCGGGGAGGGATAGCGAGCTGCAGAGCTCACACGGGGAGGATCCCGGTGTAACCGAGATCTCTCAAGAACGAGAAACAAGATCAAGGCGCGAGGGGGAAGATCTAGCCAACAAGAACAAATGCACGAAGGCATGCAACACACACATGATATACCCAGGTTCAGGGCCCTCGTGAGGAGGTAACACCCCTACTCCTGCCTTTCCTCTCAATATAAGTGTGGTACAAGGGCTACAACTCGCTCTTAGAGCTCCTGAGGTGAAGAACACGAAGAACTAGATGAACTCAAGGGAGGATCAAGTAAATGCTCTAGGATTAAATGAGACTAGAGTTTTGGCTCACAAGTTGGTCTCTCCTTCACAGGAGCAGTTATTGCGCCTTTTATAGAGTTCCGGCCAGGAGGGCCGGAAACCCTAATCCGGCTTGGCCCCACCGGACAGGCCTAACCGTTATGTCGACACCGGCTAGTGCGACCTAGTCGCCGTGCTATCCGGCGTAGCCCTTTCGTCATCATTCCGGCAAGGACAGCAGGCGCCGTCCTGGAACATCATTGTCCCCCTGTCAGAGACAGGACATGTCTTTGCCCATCCCGGATAGCCTTTTCCGGATTGCCGGGCTAGGCACGTCGTGTCTTGTCGTACCGTTGTCGTACCGGATGACGCGCTCCCGTGTCAGGCGGGAGGTGACCATGCTTCCGTGTCAGACGGAACGGTACTTTCCCCCGCATCAGGCGGGAAAGCCTGCTGCAGACCGTTGACGGCCTACCGGGATCCCTCATGCTAGTCACCTTCTTGTTCGACCTTACGAGTCCTTCCTGCACAAGTCTAGGACCGAGATAAATGTTCCGGTTAGCACTTACCCGGATTGCCTATCCGGTGAGACCGAGTACCTCTCCTTCCGGGAGTCTTCTCGGAGCTATAAAGTCCAAGGTCACTCCCGGACACATCCGAGTTCCTCTTAGGATGAGTATCTCTAGGCCTAGCCTCCCGAAGATGTCTTAGCCTGGCAGCAAAGACATCTTCGAGAAGCTAGTTCTTAGAGGAACCACCCGCTGATGCTTGTGCTGTTATGAGGGCTCGGGGTGTCTATTTATAGCCGCCAGAGATGACCTTTGCGCCTGCCAGGAGGCACCTTGCACTCTACCAGCTCTCAAAGGTCAAGTTGCCCCTTCAGCACACTAGGGTGTGGCCCTTGCTCTCACCAAAGGCCAATCACTGTTGCTACACTGTTGAATTGCGCCGGGATCTGCCCTACCCGGGGGGCAGCCCCCCCACACTAGTCCCCAAAGCTGGTGCTGCGCAGCGACCCCGGCTGATGTGCGGGATCAGCTTTAATAACAGCCATCTCCCCAGAAAATATGAGACTATCCTTTGACTTGATGCCGAGATGAGTTTTGCCGAGATCCCCATACCGAGATCGTTTCGACCGAAAAGCCATGCTCCTAACCGGATAGTGCCACGTGAGTGAATCTTGATCGTTGGCTCCGCATTGAATTCCTGATCTTTGGCTGGGTCCCACCCGAGGTCCTGTCGAATCAGAAACGCACTCGAGTGCCTCTAACCTAGCACGCCGCCGCTCGGGTTCGCGCGTCGGGAGCCACAGCCGATCCGAAGTCCAACCGTTGGGGCTGTGTGGCCCCCGGTGTGGCCGGATCGGGCGCTCCGATGGACGCCACGTGTCGTGCTGAACAAAATAGATCCCACCCACGATCGGAGAGATCATGGGCGGGAAATTCGGAAACCGCTTCGGATCCCCCCCATAAATAGGGGACCGGAACGATCACTTCTTCTTCTTCCCCAACTTCTCACTTCTCCCACTGTCGTCTCGAGCACGTCGCCGTTGCCGCGCCCTGAGCTCGAACGCCGCCGCTCTCGCTGGTCGCCGGAGCTCTTCGCTTCCACCATCGGGTCGCGCCCTTCTTGCCCGTCACCGGCCTCGCTTTCTCCGGTGAGTTCTTCTGTAACGTCCCGGGATTTATCCCAATTTAGATTTTGTTGTTTTTCTTTTTTTTTGCACCATCATGACATCACATCATCATGCATTTGTCATTTCTTTTATTTTATTGTATTTAAATTGAACCACACCCTTCCAATTCAAATTCCACTTTTAAATCTAATTGCAAACCCAATTAATTTAAATGTGATATTTAAATTATTTTCAAGTGTTCAAATTAATATATTAAATTGTGTGTTGGAAACAATAATTAAATTGCGTATTTAAAACAAAAATTATTTTGTAAAGTTTCTCTATGCAAATTCTTTTCTATTTTGTTTTAAAATACAAAAACAGAAAAGAATTAAATAAAATAATTAAAACTTCAGAGAAGAAAAATACTACCTGGGCCGAAGTCCAACTTCCCTGGCCCAACTCCTCCCCTGGCCCTTTTCTTCTTCCTCCGTACGGCACGAGAAGGTCGTGCCCACCTTTCTAGCTCGGCCATGGCACCCCACCACGTGCCTCCCCTCCACCTACTCCCTCCCCCTGTACTTAGCCCCACCTCTGCTCCTCCCTAACCCTAGATCCCCCACTCCTCCCATCTCCTATGCGCCGCCGCCGCCTCCCTTCTCTTCCTTCCCTCTGTTCCTCCACACCCACCGGAACACACAGAGAGCCTCACCATGGCGCCGTCGCTCCGGCGCAGTCGAAGGAACAACGCGAGTACTGGGACCTCCGCATCGACGCTCCCTCCGTCCACGCCCAAGGAATTAAGCCAGAACGGTCCCAGCGCTACGAGCTCGTCATCTTCTTCCCCACGGTGGGCGACCTTCGCCGCCGAAATTCGTCGCCTCCGCCTCGCTCCGGCAAGAACTACTCATCGAGAATCCTCCCGGTGAGCTTCTGGTTCGATCCCCGTCGTTTCCCGTCTCAATTGTATGTCCTAGGCGTCGGTTTCGTCCATGCTCTTCCGTTTTCGTCCGGCCACTGTCTGCCATGGAGGGTGAGCTTCGTCTTCGTGATCTTCTGCTTCGCCCCTTGCATCCCATGCCCTCAAACACACCGCACCACACCCATCTCCCTGCCCGCATCCTCCAGGTCACGCTCGCGCGCCCGCATCGCTGCTACAGATCGACGCCGGCCTGTTCCGTCCGCCTGCGGTTTGCGTCCGCTGTCGTTGCAGGTTTTCAGTCAAGGCCACGATGCTGTGTTCATATCTAGTGGCTTCAGAATGTAATCACCTACAGCAGCTCGGTCCAGTGGTTCTCCCGATCCCGCGCCGGAGACGCCAGAGATCGAATCCCCCTAGCCCTTGTTTTCCTTCTTTTTTCAACCGTGGCAAGTCTGAGAGCACCACAGTTGGTTTAAATCCGGTGCTTGTCCAAAACTTAAACAACCCGATCCCCAGCGTAGTGGATGTGCTCTCTGTCCTTCTCCATGCAGTCCCTGGTTCGAATCTCCTAAGGCACATATTCCAACCTTTTTTTTCTTTTGTTATTCTATTTTACAAATCTTGTTTATATAATATCTACTGTTATATAACTCCAAATAATATAAACTTTATAACTATTTTGATAAGAAAATTGCAATGGACATTAATATGTCATCGTTATGCCATTTTGCATCTTCTATTTTCATTGCTTAGTGTAATTTGTTAATTGCACCTAAATAATTAATTATGGAATGTGTTGGGATAATTAATTATATAATGCCCTATTCCATTTAATTTAATTAGATCACCCATGCCATGTATTGCCATTGCTAACCAACATTTAATATTGTTGAGTAAATAAATAACTTGCACCTAAATATTAATTGTCGGGTTGCTTTTCCCGCTTAATTTGGATTACCTGCAATGTATTGCATCTTGCCATGACATGCATCATTCTCGTACGATCATGCTGAATCTTTTGCCATAGTTGTAAAATGCATCTTTTACGCTTTCCAGTGTTTGTTGTTTCTTCGCGGATAAGACGTTGAGATGTGTGAGCAACGACAAGATCTGCTTCCATGCGGGATTCCAGGCAAGCAAAGTTTGCTTGTTTACCTATACATTGTCTTTCATTCCTGCCGTTGATCTCTGCTACCCTAGTATACGGTTCTTTATCGCGATCCCATCACATGTTTATCCTGCAGCCGATACAGCTTCACCCCCACATCCCATAACCTGTTGTATGTTTATCTGTTGGCCTTGCAAGTCGTAGCGCATGCTTAGAGTTGTTTGTGCGAGTCTTCTGTATGTCTTATTTATTTTCACCTGCTTAGCATGATAGGTTATTCTACCTTAATAAAATGTTGTTCTTATATTGGGGTATTATAATTAAAATATAAGGCACCGGCGGAAGGCCTTGCGAGGTGTTTTGTTCTGCTAAGTGTCGACCTAGGAACTCAGTTCTTGTCCTCGGATCCAATTTTGAGCGCACTAACCGCTTGTGGGAGGCCCTATGGAGCCCCCCGCGACTTCGATCTAATCCGCTTCTTATCCAGGGCGCCGCAAGTAGTTCGGGCTTTCCATTTGATGCATCCATATGTTACCTAACGATCTCATGATGATGGAGTAGTCGATTCTCATATAGGGTGGCACGTTCTTAGAGTGCTATGAAGGTCGATCCCGCGGGCACTGGACCTGATTAGCCGTGCACACAATCATGCGGTTCCCTGGATGGGTTGTACAGAAGAGATTTGCCGTGTTGAGATGCCCTACCTTCTGGCTTGCTTTTGGGGTTGATCGAACGAGTACGGGTCCAGTAGTGCACCCCTGCAGGGTTTAATCTTATCGATGAGACGTGTCCACGGTTATGGACGACTTGGTGATGATGCTGGCTAACAAGATCATAGACAACTTACACCTAATCATCGTTAATTAACCTGACTAGTAACATAGAATTACTTTCACAATAACTTGTAACTAAAATTGTTCAATGTGTGAGTTTTCCCGAATTGCTTCCTCATACTTGGTTGAGGGGGTTAATCCGAGAATGGGTTATGTTTGGTGTTAGTTATAGATGTTTATCTTATGCGCTCTCTTATCCCTCTCTAATTAGACGGAAGTTGTAGCGTGTCTCTTTAGGTTGCTAGTGCTGCTGCCGCTAAGTCCACCTCCCCTATATTTTGGGAGATGGTGTAGAAAGTAGGCAAGTCGGTTTTGCTTGCCAGGGAGTGCCCTGACCCTCTTTTGGGTTGTGCTTTATGTGCAGTCAACAGGTTTAAAGTCTGACGACGTTAGCTTGGGAATCCCTCCGGCTTGGCTGGGCAGGGATATGGCGCCATTGCTTATCTTCAGGACCCTTAGTCCAATTTGCATCTTATCCGTATTCGGATACTATTTTGCATCCGCTGTCATTTGAATCTTTGTATTGTATCATTTGTATCTTGACTCGTCCGAGTCGTTGTTGTATTATATATTCTGTTGTATTTGTGGATGTATCGGAACTGTTGTAATGTTATCACAATTCCACCCACATAATGCGCATGTTTTCGGCGTGCACATTATGTCTGCTGGGCGACCTAAAATCGTTATTATGCGGATTTCGGCGGGAGCGCTTAAATCTACATAGTACCGATTTTCGGGCGTCACATCTTCCCTCCGCTCCGATGAACTTCTTTACGGGGATGATGCTTCGCGTTCGGTCGTGCAATGGCGCACGCGCGGCGCTGACGAGGATGCGCTCCGCACGTTACTTTTCGTTTGCCTTTAGGCCACCTTCGTATCTTGCCCGAGCATATTTTCATTGATTAAGTTTCGATTTACTCGCGTGCGGTAGATCTTATTTGCTAGGAATCCGGTTGCTTTTAGGAGTTTCCGATCCGGTATCTTAGCTCCCGGTAGACTAACTCCACTAACTGCCGTTGCGCCTGCAGAATAGCCCGGACACATCCGCAGATCCCTCCGACATGGCTGAAGAAAGTGTTCGGGGATGTTGGGATGGGTCCGAGATCATGGAGAAGGATCTCGATTGGCTGTACCAGACTCACCGGATTCCGCCAGAAGTCGAGAGTCGACTTCTGGAGGGCGAGGTTCAACCGGAACCCCAACCCGGGGAATACGTTGTATTCCTCACGCATTTCGAGCGCGGGTTTGGGCTTCCGGCTAGCCCCTTCTTCCGCAACTTCCTCGACACCTACGGCCTCCAACCCCATCATCTCCCAGCCAACGCCATTATGATGCTTTCGGTCTTCACCACCTATAAGGAAGCATATCTCGGCGTGTGGCCTTTCTTGGACCTCTGGGCCAAGTACTTCATCCTCCGCCGCCAAGTCATCCCCAATCCGGATCAGAAAGTCAAAGACTTAGTCGACTGCGGAGCGGCCACCATAATTCCCCGCGTTGAATCCATTGTCAAGGGACTAGAATCTTGCTGGAAGTGGCAGCGTAGTTTCTTCTACGTGAAGAACCGGGAGGCTTCGGGAGATGGTCCGGGATCCTCGAACCGGGATTTTATCAATTTGCCAGAGTTCGCCATTGGACCTCCCCGCGAATTCAACCTCTGGAACCGGCTCCCGGATACCGGGGAGATCAGATGTATGCACGACGTCCTCAACTTGCTGACGGATAAAATGACTGGCGACGACCTCCTTCGCTGCTTTATCATTCGTCGCATCTGCCCCCTACAGACCCGAGTGCACAAGATGTGCCATATGGATGGGTCACTAGGTCCCACCAGGACCAGCATATTCGGGTTGGACCGTCCCGGAGTCGTCCAGCGCGTTCGAGCTATTGCTCGAACGAAGATGCCGGATGATTATGTTTGGGGTCTTGTCGGTGGGTCCCGGAAAAAACCACTAAAACAGGTGCTCGTGTCTGTCTTTCGCAAACTTGCATTTGCACCTGGATTCTGCTGGAAACCGACATGGTTATCATGCAATGATTTGTTCGTGCAGCTATTCGAGCGTCAAACCGAAGAGGACGCTATGCATGCCGGTGGGAAGTTCGTGCCGAACATCACGCCCCCGGAAAAGATGCCGAGAGAGGATCCCGACGGCGAGGACCACCTTGCTATTCCTCTAATTCGTGCTGCTGCTCCGGGTAACCCTTCAACCTCAGAGGCTATTTCCGTTTCTTCAGACGATGAGGATGAGATTGATTGTCAAATACTCGATGTGATTGACGCTCTTCCCCTCAACTGGGCTTCGCCAGTGGCTCCGAAACCCACTGCCGTGACGAAGCGCGCCGAAACCCGGAAGCGTGCAGCTTCCGACACCAACCCTGCCGGTGCGTCCGACACCACCCCCAAGAAGAGCAGGCCTAACAAGCAAACGGCCGAGAAGCCTCTACGCCGAAGGAGAGGTCCTCCCACCGTCGATTCCGGGTAAGATTTCTTTGCTTCGAGTTACATGTTCTTGTCTTCTCCTGAAGTCTTTACTGATATACTTCTTTCAGCGATGCACTTGACGTTCCGGCATCGGCGGCTTCCCATCCTCCGGGATCCCGCACACCTAGCCCGCCTCGGGCTGCTTCTTCTCCATCTCGCCCCTCCGCACGAGAGAGCGAGCATCCTGCGCCTGGTGCCGCGCAGACTGCCGCGGCGACTCCGGATGCGCGTCCCGTGGTGGACGAGATTCCGGCCCAGGCCACCACCGCACCGGAAGACGTCTTCCTTCCGGACAGCCCGCGCAGGGTGCCTGGGCTTGAGACGGACATCGCAAGTCCTTCTCGCCAGGTCGTGCCGGGAGCCTCCCCTCGGCAGGCCCCGGGCAAGCCTGCTCCGTCGAAACAGCCCGCGGCCCCTTCCCGGCAATCTGACCATCCTGCCGGGAAGTCACGCAGCAAGGCCGCCGGGCAGAAAACAGCCTCCGCCAAACCTGCTGCTCCCCCGACATCTTTGGCCCAAGACTTGGCCCTGAGCTCGGGTAAGTTTTCGCGATTACCGCCACCTCCTGCCGAGATCCCAACTGCTGCTCTGCAGATGCTGCGAGCAACCGTAAGCTCCTTTATGCCTTCAGGATCCCGGGAGGTTGTTGCTGCTCGCGCGCCTGGCGGCTCCGGCATGCGTGTTGTTGAAGAATACAACCAAGCCTGGATTGCCGCCGACGCCTCCGAGATCGTGGAGGACTTGCACGCTGCCGGACCTAGCCGCAGCACCCAAGCTCTACATGCTCTCCAGGTGGCCGCGCTTGACGTTACTCGGGTGGTTGATGTAAGTTTGTTCCCTTTACCTTCTCCAAAAATTATTTGTTCCTTCCCCACTAGTCCCCGAGATTGGTGCTTAGTGCTCTAGATTCCACCGAATAGCAGACCACTAGGCTCCAATCTTAGAGAAAACCACAGGACTTGGAAGACGAGTCCCCGAGATCTTCCCTACCGAGTAGCTTTAAAAATTGTTCCATCTCCACTAGTCCCCGAGATTGGTGCTTAGTGCTCTAGATTCCACCGAATAGCAGACCACTAGGCTCAATTCTTAGAGAAAATCACAGGACTTGGAAGACGAGTCCCCGAGATCTTCCCTACCGAATAGCTTTAAAAATTGTTCCATCTCCACTAGTCCCCGAGATTGGTGCTTAGTGCTCTAGATTCCACCGAATAGCAGACCACTAGGCTCCAATCTTAGAGAAAATCACAGGACTCGGAAGACGAGTCCCCGAGATCCTCCCTACCGAGTAACTTTAACTGACATAGATCTCGGAACATCTCGAGTCTCCGGGATCCTTCCCGAGATTGATATAACTTTCTTTGTTTTGAATTCAGGAGTGCGGCAAGAAACGGGGCAGCATCTTCCACCGGGTCCTTGCTGACCTTGGTCAGTCCAAGAAGTGCGAGGGGTGCCTCCCGGAGGAGCGGGATGCCGCGCGCAAAATCTCGGTGGAGCAGAAGTCTGGGCTAGCCGCGACCCAGGCCGAGATCGCGCGGCTAGGTGCCGAGCTCGAAAAGGCCAAGTCTGCCGCGAGCGACATGAAGACGCGCTTCTTGGAGGCGACGAAGAAGCAGAAGGAGACCTTGGACCAATCTGAGGCGCGCGCGCATCTCGCCGAGACCGGGCTGGCGCTTCTCCGGTCACAGGCCGATACTTGGCTCTCTGAGCTAACCGGATTGAACCGGGATCTTAACAGTATGTTGACCGACATCCTTTTTCTCCTGCTCTCTTTCTTTACTGCTACAATCCTTATGACCTAGTCGCTTGACAGCTCTTCTTTTTAAAGGGGAATTCGAGCACTCCCGCGACGCTGCCAATCTTGCAGTCGCTGCCACCCGGGAGAAGCGCGCCGGGAAGGGCCCCGTCTCAGACTCTTGGGACATTGAGGATCACCTCACTGCCCTGAAAGCCCGGATAGTGCCTCTCCGGTCGATCGGGACCGAGTTGATCAGTGCCACGGTTCACGTCCATGGTGCACTATGGCCGGGCGTCAGCGCGACGCTCTCGGCCAGCGAACTAGCGAGTGCGCTCTGAGCTGTCGGGAAGCGTGTCCACGCTTGGAAGCGCTCCGGTGCGCGGGCTGGTGCCGATCAGGTCTTGAGCCATGTACTTAGTTGGTACGAGGGTCTCGACCTTGACGTGGTCCAGCGCCTGCGCACCATCTCGCCGTGGTGCACCGATCCGGCTAAAGTCCAACGGCGCCAAGAAGTGGCGCATCGCATCGCCTCCTGGTCCAACATTTCCGTCTTCACCGCCAGCCTCGTCACCTCTGACTCCGAGTCAGATTACGAGGATGACGGCGAAACCGCTGCAACCGATGACGTGGACGCCGAGATCCTGGAGGAGGACGACGCCGCTTCCGGTGCCGCCACCGAGACCGTGGTCTCTCGGGATGCTTCTACTCCAACGCACCCGAGGCCTCTGTTGGGGATATATCAACTAGGGGTATAACCAACATGGATCAATCCGGCTAGTCCAGGGTGGCCCAAGGGTGGTAAGGCCGAAGCCTGCCGGGCGGCCCAGATAGCTGACGTACAAGGAAGTAGGCGGACGGTCCAAGGTAGGCGGAAGGCCGAAGCCCATCAAGCCACCAAGCCCAAGACGGAAGGCCGCAACTAAGCCGGCTAGGTCTAGGACTCTGTTTACTTGCCGGACAAGTACTTACCTTGTACCCTGGGGTCTGGCCGCCTATATAAGCCGGCCACCAGGGAGCCTTTAGGGCAGACGCTTCAATAGGCATCATACACATTGTAACCTGTTCACGGCTATTGCCTCATAGTGAATTATAGCAGCACGTAGGATCTCACCACCGCCGTGGGATCCGAAGCTGGGTAAACTCGCCGTGTTCAATCCCGTCCTCGACGACACCAACCTTCTTCCCCACAATCCATACGTAGGCTAGAGGACCCTCGTCTCCTATCAATTATGCCGATACCACGACAGTTGGCACCCACCGTGGGGCGTAAGGTTCCTAGCGTCACGTTCCAGGCGGGAACACTTGGCGGCGTGGGCAAGCAGATCGCCATCGGTCGCGTCACAAGGTATGGCGGCCATAGCTACGTCAACTCGGATGAGTCCTGGCTCCCGGCGGACGACTACCTTATCGGATGCGCAATCGTACCGATCGAAGGGATCGACGTCTTCATCGGGTACACGCCAGAGGCGTACGGCCTACCGCGTTTCTACAACCCCACCCACCAACCCTTCGACCAAGCAGTCGACCGACAAGATGGATCTGAATCCGCCTTCTCCCAGGAGACGACCGAATCTGATTTCCACTTCGTCGGAGTTGTCGGACTGGGATCAGACTCCCAGTCGGAAACAACGATCTTGAGTCAATCCTCCCTGCTCTACAGGAGGATGCGATGTCAGATGCCGGATCCAGATCTACCGTTCAAGTCAACGTAGATTCTGACTCTGATGATGATGCTAGTCTCTTCGAAGAGAAGATCAAAACCCGCTTTTCCAGTGGTAATCCGGCTCCTTCAGAGGGCACAGCGGATACTGACATGCCTGACAAGCTGGCTATGATGGTTGTTTTCGGTCACGAGACAACCCCAGTTACTTCCGAGGCGCAAAACAAGACGGCGGAAGATGCCGGCGACACCACTGCCGGCCAGCTCATTGAAAGTTCCGACAAGTTGCGCGCAAAGAAGAAAACTGGCCTCGAGAAAGGCGGCAGCAGCAAACCCACGGATTTTCTCTCCGTCATCAAAGAAGTAGACGAGATCATGAATACGGTGAATAAAGACACCCCACTTGACGAAGTGGAAGAGCTTAGGCTTAACATGCTTAAGCACTCTGACTTCCTGCGAAAAAGAGAGGAGCACGTTGAGAGCCTTTCGAAGAAGATCAAGAAAGAACAAGAGAAGATGTCGGCCAAAACAAGCCGACAACTCTTCGAGGAGAAAAGATCATCAAGAAACCGCCGTGGAAAAGAGCCGCCAACGCAAGCGACGACAGCGGCTCAAGATCTAGGGTTCGACTGGCGTACGGCACCACAGCGCGTGGACAGAAGGGGAGATGTTGTCTTCTGCACCCCTGTCCTCAACGCGGCCGCCGCGCTAGATACCCTGGACGACAACACTTACACGGCGGAAGAGAAGCTGGCCAATGCAAGACACTTCGTAACAAGGCCCTAGAACAACAAGCTCGCGCTGATTCCTACGGCCATATGGCGGATGCCCGTGGGGGAGACCTAGAGTCTAAGTCGGGAAAGTGCAAAGCTGCACCCGGCGCCGACCCCGATGGCCCGTCTGGCTCCAGTAGCCATGGCGACAAAAGGAAGGCAACGCCACCTCCAAAGAAGACGCCACCGCCAAAGCCAAGGCGGGACGAGAATTCAAGGACAGGAAGCAGAGGAGACCTGCCACCTCCATCCCAGCCAAGACGCGACAATGGCGGTAGCCGGAACAACAGGCCACCGCCTAGAAAAGATGTCGGCAACGACCCTCCCAGGAGAGGTCGAAGCCGGTCTCCGCAGCGTAGCGCCGGCAGCAAGAAGAGAGAGGAGGTAGAAGGGCCCAGGCGCAGCATAAGCCGGGCAGCGCAGGACGAGCCGGACGCAAACAGAGGCACACGGCAGCTCGATCCAAAAGACGCACGACACCGCCTACAAGACATAGCAAGAGGAAAGGAGCCGCTATACTCTGGACCAAAGTGCTTCGGTGACGCCATCCGCAGAGAGCCGTTCCCTAAGGACATGACATCAGTGTCAAAAAACTGTTCTAGGTACAACGGCCTCGTTAAGCCGGACTCATGGCTATCCGATTATGACATGGCCATAGAAATTGCCGGCGGGAGCAGCTATATTGCCTTCCGCTACCTACCTCTCATGTTGGAAGGCACGGCAAGAGCTTGGATCGACAACCTTCCTGAAAAATCCATCCATAGCTGGTACGACATGGAAAAGGTTTTCTCCCAGCACTTCCAAGGAACATACAAGCGCCCAAATACCTACACGGATTTGCAACGCTGTATCCAAAAGCCGGACGAAACCATGACATATTTTGTCAGCCGTTGGATATCCGAAAAAGCCAACTGCCATGGTGTTTCGGACGCACAGGCTATCCACGCCTTCTACACGGGCCTACAGAAGAAGTCCTTGCTCCATCATAGGCTCGTCCGCGAGCAAATCACGGACCTTGGTGAGATGCTCAACCTGGCCGCCCAATACGCGGCGGCGGATGACGACGCCCGGGACGATGACCCAGACGTCAACATCATACCAAAGCGGAACAACAAGCGCAAGCAGGCGGCAGATGACAAAGCCGGACCTTCCAATGAGGTAGCCGTAGCATTCCAAGGGAACGCCTGCAAAAAGAAGTGGAAGAATAAGAAAGATAGTCGCGAAGCCGGCTCAGGGCCTAAGGCAGCGCGAATCACTTATGAACAGGCAAAGCTTTTGCCATGTCCTATCCACGCCTCACTGGGCAAGGTCAACCATATGTTTGGCGAGTGCCGTTTCATGGACGACTTCAAAAAGGATCCCACAGTCGGCTGGAAGTCAAAGAAGTCAAAGAAGAACGACAAGAAAGACAACAAGGAGGATGAGGATGACGACGACATGTCTATCTCAAGCGAAGACGACGCAGCCGCCAAGAAAAAGAAGCTGTATCCGAAGGTCAAAGAATCTCTTGTGTGCTTTGTCGGCACGCCTTCGGCTAAGGAAGATAAGGCGGAAATGCGCGAGCTCAACGCGACAATGCCGGACGTCCCTCAGTACTTGAACTGGTCGGAAGCAACGATCACTTGGGACCGGTCCGACCACCCTGACCACGTTCCTCACCCAGGCAAGTACGCCCTTGTCGTCGATCCCATTGTCGACAACTTCAGACTCACAAAGGTACTTATGGATGGCGGCAGCAGCCTCAACATCCTGTACTATGACACACTAAGCCGCATGAACCTATCAGAGGATCAGCTGGACCACAGCAACCTCACCTTTCATGGCATAGTGCCCGGCAGGCAAGCAAAGTCGATGGGGAGCATCAGGCTGAAGGTAACTTTCGGACCAAAAGAGAACTACCGCTCAGAGTTTCTCCGGTTCGAAGTTGTCCCCTTCAAAAGCGCCTATCATGCAATCTTCGGACGACCGGCTTTCGCCAAGTTCATGGCAAGGCCGTGCTACATATACATCAAGCTTAAAATGCCGGGGGAAAACGGAACCATCACGATTTCCGGCAACTTCAAGAAAGCCAAGGAGTGCGAGCGTGGCATGGCCGCCTTCGCAGAAGCCGTCATCCACAAGGAAGAACTCGCGCTGCTCGGGGCGGATTCAGACAACTCCATGCCAAGGCCAAAGATTGATGTCAACAAGACCTTCGAAGCTTCAGAAGACACCAAAAAGCGGACCTCATCCCAGGTGACAAGTCTAAGCAAGTTGTCATCGGCTCCAACCTTGACAGCAAATAGGAAGGCGCGCTCGTCGAGTTCCTCCGTGAGAATCGTGACATCTTTGCATGGTCGCCTTCCGACATGCCTGGTGTACCGAGGGAACTTGCCGAGCACTCGCTCAACGTCATAAAAGGATCCAAGCCGGTGAAGCAAGCAACAAGACGCTTTGGAGATGAGAGACGCAAGGCTATAGGAAAGGAGATAAATAGGCTGAAGGCCGCCAATTTCATAAAAGAAGTTGTACACACCGATTGGGTGGCAAATCCTGTACTTGTTCCAAAGAAGAATAAAGAGCTGAGGATGTGTATTGACTATACCGGTGTTAACAAGTGCTGCCCAAAGGATCCCTTTGCGCTGCCTAGAATTGACCAAGTCGTAGACTCCACAGCAGGCTCCGAGCTGCTTTGTTTTCTGGACGTCTACTCAGGATACCACCAAATCAAGATGAGAGAGTCAGATCAGCTGAAAACATCTTTCACCACTCCATACGGGACTTTCTTCTACATTACAATGCCTTTTGACCTGAAGAATGCAGGGGCAACATACCAGCGTTGTATGCAAAATTTCCTGCACGAACAGATCGGCCGCAATGTTCACGTCTATGTAGACGACATCACGGTAATGTCAAAAAAGAAGGCAGATCTCCTAGAGGATTTGGAAGAAACGTTTCAGAATCTCCGGAGGTATCAGATGAAACTCAATCCCGCCAAGTGCGTTTTCGGCGTTCCAGCCGGCCCCGCCGAAAAACTGCTCGTGTTTATCGTCTCAGAACGAGGGATTGAGGTTAACCCGGAGAAGATCAAGACCATCCAAAACATATCCAGACCTACTTGTCTGAAGGACGTGCAGCGCCTAGCCGGATCGGCGGCAGCCGTCAGTCGTTTCATAAGCCGCCTAGGGGAAAAGGCAATGCCTCTCTACCGGCTATTGAATAAATCCGACAACTTTGAGTGGACAGAAGAGGCAGATGCCGCCTTGCAACAACTTAAGGAGGCCCTCATATCCGCTCCGATATTGGCAGCACCTCGATCACAGGAACCAATGCTGCTGTACATCGCGGCAACAGGAGTTGTTGTCAGCGTTGTCTTGGCTGTGGAAAGAAAGGAGAATGAAGCCGCGACGTGTGAGCAGCGACCGGTCTACTTCATCAGTGAAGTATTCTCCGCCTCCAGGCAGAGGTATCCGCATTACCAAAAGCTGGCGTATGGCGTATTCTTCGCCGCCAGAAAGCTTAGGCATTACTTCCAGGAACACATAGTGACAGTAGTCAGCAAGGCACTGTTGGGAGACATAATCAACAATGCAGAGGCAACAGGTCGAGTTGCCAAATGGGGCATCGAACTTGCCGCCTTTGATATAGTCTATAAACCACGGACCGCCATTAAGTCTCAAGCGCTTGCAGATTTTGTCGCCGACTAGACAGAAGCCATGGAGGAAACGACACTCCCCGAATCAGAATATTGGGTCATGCACTTTGACGGATCAAAGATGCTCAAAGGCTTGGGGGCTGGAGTCGTTCTACGCATGCCTAAAGGTGACAAGCTTAGCTACGTGTTACAAATCCACTTCACAGCAACCAACAACGTTGCCGAGTACGAAGCCTTGCTTCACGGGTTACACGTGGCAAACGACCTAGGCGTCAAAAGAATCATCTGTTATGGCGACTCAGATTTGGTCGCGCAGCAAGTAAGCGGAACATGGGATGCGAAAAGCGCAACAATGGCGGCTTAAAGAGCCAAAGTTGACGAATTCGGAAAAAACTTCGCGGGCTACGAAGTCCGGCATGTTCCAAGAGCTGAGAACGAGGCGGCGGACACACTTGCAAGACTAGGATCGGAACGCAAAAAGGTACCAAAAGATATTTTCCTGGAACATTTGCACAAGCCATCCATTAAAGGTGCCGATTTGATGGACCCCGATGCAGAAGAACCGGTAGAAGCGGCAAGTTTTGCTGTCTACTTAACACACCAGATTGGACAGTCCCATATCTCGATTTTCTAATCGACAGAAAGTTGCCGGAGGACGATGAGGTGCTAAAAAGGCAGATCATAAGGCGGTTCAAGGCATTCACGATAATAAAAGGCGAGCTATAGAAGCTAAGCACGTGCGGCATCTATCAGCGGTGCATACAGCCGGAAGAAGGCCGGGAAATTCTGAAGGACATACATATTGGCACCTGCGGGCATCATGCTTCCGCTAGGTCCATTGTATCCAAAGTTTTCCGCCAAGGTTTCTACTGGCTCACCGCCAAAGAAGACGCCGAGAACATCGTAAAAACATGCAAAGGCTGCCAGTTGTACGCTCGTCAACCTCACTTGCCGGCACAGGAACTAAGGACGATCCCAATCACCTGGCCGTTCGCGGTCTGGGGCTTAGACATGGTGGGTCCCTTCAAAAAGGCGCGTGGTGGGTACACCCACCTATTGGTCGCTATCGACAAGTTCACCAAATGGGTCGAGGCTAAACCGATCAGCAAACTTGACGCACGAACAGCCACCAATTTTCTCTGGGGAATTATCTCTCGGTTTGGAGTTCCACACAGCATTATCACCGATAATGGCAGCAACCTGTCTCAAGGCGACATAGAAGAATACTTCAGCGATCTGGGTATCCGGCTTGATTTGGCATCCGTGTCACACCCTCAATCCACCGGACAAGAAGAGCGTACAAACGGCCTAGTCTTATCAGGACTTAAGCCTCGTCTTGAAGCTCCATTACACAGGGCAGCCGGCGCTTGGGCAGATGAGTTACAGTCGGTACTATGTAGTTTGCGCACAACGCCAAATAGGTCTACCGGCTACACTCCTTTCTTCTTAGTATATGGCGCTGAGGTAGTGCTACCCACCGACATGAAGTACGATTCCCCAAGAGTTCAAGCCTACATCGAGCAAGACGTAGAAGGTGCAAGACAGGATAGCCTAGACCTGCTAGACGAAGAAAGAGACGTCGCTCTCCATCGCTCCGCCTTGTACCAGCAACAACTTCGCCGCTATCATAGCCAGAGAGTGCGGAAGCGAAGCTTCAGAACAGGTGACCTGGTTCTCCGCCTAATTCAAGACAGAAAAGGCTTGCACAAGTTATCCCCGCCATGGGAAGGACCGTTTATAGTCACAAAGGCGCTGCTCAATGGTTCCTACTATCTGGCCGACATCCGCGACGAAGACGAAAAGAAAATGCGCAAGAAGGCGGCAGGAAAAAGGGGAACCAAGCGCAAAAAAGGCATTGACGATCCGTTCGAGCAAACAAGACGACCTTGGAATATTGAGCAGCTACGTCCTTTCTACACTTAGCAATTTATAATTGTAATAAGTTAAATATGATTATGAAATAAAAGTCTATGGTTCCTCATCTGTGTTGAGAAGCATGCCATCTTTTGTCCTTTCTTGCAATCATATTTCCCCTATGTATCTAAGTTACCTATTTTCTAGCTCCGTGCAAAGGTTCAAACTGGTAGATACTTGCAGCTTTCGAGCCAACCCAAAGCAAAAATAAACTTTTTTGCGCCGCCTAATTCTTTTACCTATGATTACTTATATGTGGTTCGCCTAGTAGTATGTCTTTGACACCAACATGTTGGCTTTGGTCTCTGATTCTAAACGCATAGTTTAGCCCTGGTTGTTTCAGCTAAAGTTACCGGCTGAGGTTTCGTCAACATACAAAAAGTCAAACATATAAGTCAGGGTAAAATTAAGGCGGGCCATATAAATAAAGACAAAATAAAACTTGTCAGCTAGTTTCCGCCTAACAAAGCAGCAACAAAAGTATATACAAATATTACAAGTCAATGTTGCATTGTTTCAAGGGCCGACAAGTAAGGCTAATAGGAGGCAAGGACAGAAAAGATATGGCTCGGGGGAGCATCTACATCAGGCTTGGGGGCTGACAACTTCAGCCACGGAGCTATCACTCCCCTCCGCCTCGGCCGCGCCGGCAGCTCCAGCTCCCTCTCCGCCAGGCACAGGATGGCGCCGATAGAAGATTGAAGTGTCGACCATATCGGCAACACGCGTGGCGTAGCCGGAAACGCTGTCCAGAACAGCGGCCGGCTCAACCTCGCTGCCATCTTCATATGTTGACGGCATGCCTTCAGTGACGGCTTCTATCTCCGCCTCGGGGTAGTGCGCCATGAATAACCCAAGTGCGGTGTTGGCACCACCCCGCGCCGCCGACTTCAGCGAACTCTTGTGCAGTTTTATCGCCTGCTCCAAGATAGCGGGCACGTCGATGAACTCGGTCGGTTCCTGGCTGCCGGAGGAGGTGAAGAACTTGGCGGCAAACCGCTTCGACGCTGCCAAAGTCTCGGTGATCAGTTCGCCTAGACGCGCAAGGCGATCCAGGCGGGGGTTGACAACCTTGTCATCGCCTAAACCGGCGGGAACTGAATCAAAAATGAAGCCATTAGTCGGGCTCAGGCTAAAGCAAAATGGCAACATCAAATAAGGAGTAAGAAATTACCAAGGGCCGAGTTATGGAAAGCGGACAGCTCAATCATATGAGTTGCCAACGCATCCTCCGCAGTTTGGGCGCGAGAAGTCTGCTTGGAGATTTCCTCGGCAGCCATCTTCTCCGCCTCCGCCAACTTATTGCGCAGGCTTTCCAGCTCACCAGTGAGCTGGCTAGATTCCTGCGTAAATTTGAGTTGCTGGGCCTCCATCTCCTTCTGGTGAGCCTCCTTCAACTCCAAGTTGGCGGCCGCCAAATCAGAAGCTTCATTCATAAGAGCTTGCATATCAGTGGACGCCTTCAGGACATCCTGGGCGTGGTCTAGCAGTTCTACAAATATGGATTCGCTAACTAAATGATTGACGGCAACATAAGTCGAAAGTATAGCTGAAGGCGAAGAGGATTAACCCTACCTTCATCTTTTTTGCGGGCCGCCTCCAACTCGGCAATCCGCAGGTCCTTAGCCTCGCACTCCTTCTTAAGGTCGCGGCAGCGCCGGTTTATCTTGACTCGGGAGGAGACAAGCTCGACGTTGGCGGACACAAGGCCCTGCAGGACAAAACAAAGGCATAAAACATATTGTCGGATAACCACTAAGCCGGCAGTCAAAATTTCTTTTATTTTTGACTTGCCATCTAAGTGCTCGGGGGAAAGGCTATGTATATGCCGGAGTGGTAAAAACTTACAGATAGGTCGCCCTCCAAGTCGGCGAAGGCCTGCGAGGCGAAGTTGGCGAAAGCCAAAGTTGACTCCTTGGCCTCCTTAAAGGTGGACCAAGGGTCCCTGACCTTGCCGCCTCCCGCAGTCGGGGCTGCCCTCCGAGACCCGCCGGCAGTCGACTCCAGCAACCCTTCATTGGCGGCGCGCGATTGAGCGGCTTCATCGGCCGCAGCCTCAGCCAGCAGTAGGGGAGTCTTGGGCGCGCGGTCGGTGGAAGAGACCCTTAGCGGAATGCCAGAAGCCGGATCCAGGGGCTGACGACGAGCGTCGCCCATAAAGCTGCCGGCTTGGAGCTGAGGAGTTGGCGGCACGGTAGCCGGCGAGCTTCCTTGTGGCCGCTTACCCTTGCCAAGAAGCCTGGTCGTCAACCGGGAAGTTGCGACCCTTTCCCTGTCAATAAAAAGCAAGCACAGTCAATTGGGTGCCAGTATTAAAAAGGTTTGTCGTCTATTAAAGGCAAAATTGAGTACCTTCGGGGGATATTAATCCCCCGTTCTCGCCAAGGTTGGCGAGAGCCGGCTCGGTAGCCGATGCGATCCGTTTCTTCCTCTCGGGATTCACCGTAGAGGAAGCGGCGCCGGACGCCTTGCGCTTCTTCGTCTTCCCGGCTTCCGACTCGTAGAAGTCGGGAGCCAGGTCATCCTCCCCCAAGGCGGAGAGCTGAAAAAGAAGACAAGTTTAATGGAGCTCAATTTTAGCCGACGAAGCTATCAAACAAGGGGCAAGGAAGAAGATATTTACCTCGAGGGGAGGGTTGTCGTGGGTGTGCATGGGCACGCCCTCCACCGCCTTCACCAGCCCCGCCTTGACAAGGCCGCGGAGCCGGAACGCCAGGTCGGCAACCGGCAACATCTCTTCGCTCACGCGGAGAGAGTCCGTGTCAGTAGGCGAATACTGACACATCTTGTGCGGGCTGTACCGCAGGGGGAGGATCTGCCGGCCGAGCCAGCAGATGACGGTGTCGACCCCATCCAACAGAGGGGGAGCCATCGTCCGCGTGAGGAATTCAATCCGCCTTTGAATAAGGCGGAGTTCCTCCGTCAACTTGGGCACCTCCTCGTCCCAGCATGGCCGAGGCATAGGTGGCGCGTTGACGAATTCCGGGATGCCGACTTGGCGGCCCGGAGCTGCCATATCTTGGCAGTAGAAGAATGTGGAGGTCCAGCCCTTGACGGACTCAAGGTATGGTATCTTAGGATACCATTGGCGGCCCTGGCGGCAGTTGAAGGTGACGCTGCCGCAGGTTGCCAGCCCGCCGTCCGGCACCGTCTGTCGCCGGCAACGGAAGCAATATCTGAAGAAGTCTAAACTAGGCCTAATACCTAGGTAGCCTTCGAACAGATTTGTGAAGCCGGCTAGGACTAATATGCTATTGGGTGCTATATTGCGGGGCTGGAGCCCATAGTGATCTAGAACCTCGCTAAAGAAGGCGGAAGGCGGAAGCGCCATTCCCCTAACTAAATGGGAGGTGAGGATTACCCGCTCCCCGGCTTTCGGGCCCGGGATGACGTCTCCATAGGCGGCCCTCCACCGGCAATCTTCCCGAGTGGGGAGGTAGCCGACGGCCTCCAAATCTTGGAGGGCGTCTTCGTCGACTATGGAAGGCAGCCAGTAGCGGGACCCGAGGTCCGCCGCTTCCTCTTCCTCGTCGACGGGGGCACCCGCCGTCGTCATCGCCGCGGTGGTTGGTGGAGGAGCCGAAGGACCCGCCGCTGGCGCGCGCGCGGTGGAAGTCCGGGGGGCGACGGTGGCGACATTGCCCGTCGCTGCCGCCGCGGGACGAGTTATCGCGCCGCCCATCGCCGTCGCGGGCGCGGTCTCGGTCTCCGGACCGCTCGACGCCGTGGAGAGAGTCTGACCGGTGGACATCGCTGCGCGGAGAGGTCGCCGGAGGAGAGGAGTTCGCCGGAGCTCGCTCGGAAGTTGGAAGCGGAGAAGTGGAAAGGGCAAGAGGGCACGGAGAGCAAAGGCAGGGTGGTGAAAATGGACCGTTTGGCTACCTATTTATAGGGCCAGGCGTTGCTCCCTGTGCAACGGTGTTTTTAGTCGGACACGTGTCCAGCATCCGTTGCAGCACACGATTGCACGATCTCCACGCCTCCTCTTTTCCCGCAATCTGTGATCATGTCGAGATTCCCGCCTAGACTGTTTTCAAACTGTCGTGAGCTGGCTAGGTGGAAACCGTCAAGAAGAATGCTCGGCAAGATTGCCGAGTAGCCGTCTTTTCCCATGATGGATAAAGGCGGCCGCATGTCAAATACCAAGACACGCATGCCTCGTTGATTTTCAGAATGGTTCAAGTCCTGCGGCCGCCAAATTTGGCAGATGAAGAATCAAGAAGAAGCCGGCGCCTGGAGAACTTCAACCTTTCTGGGGGCTAATGTTGGGGATATATCAACTAGGGGTATAACCAACATGGATCAATCCGGCTAGTCCAGGGTGGCCCAAGGGTGGTAAGGCCGAAGCCTGCCGGGCGGCCCAGATAGCTGACGTACAAGGAAGTAGGCGGACGGTCCAAGGAAGGCGGAAGGCCGAAGCCCATCAAGCCACCAAGCCCAAGACGGAAGGCGGCAACTAAGCCGGCTAGGTCTAGGACTCTGTTTACTTGCCGGACAAGTACTTACCTTGTACCCTGGGGTCTGGCCGCCTATATAAGCCGGCCACCAGGGAGCCTTTAGGGCAGACGCTTCAATAGGCATCATACACATTGTAACCTGTTCACGGCTATTGCCTCATAGTGAATTATAGCAGCACGTAGGATCTCACCACCGCCGTGGGATCCGAAGCTGGGTAAACTCGCCGTGTTCAATCCCGTCCTCGACGACACCAACCTTCTTCCCCACAATCCATACGTAGGCTAGAGGACCCCCGTCTCCTATCAATTATGCCGATACCACGACAGCCTCTCAGGCCGAGGCGCGTCCAGATGCCCCGAGTACTGCTGCCGGCGCTGAGGATACCGTTATCGCCGCTCCTGCTGCTGCTACCGCCGAGAAGCCGGCTTCCCCTACCCCTTAGAAATACTTAAGTGTAGAACTGTTAAATCCTCGGGATGCCGGGTGTCATATGTAATATATACTTTTAAGACTTATGTTTCGCACTATATTATATATTAAAACGAGCTATGCCGGTTTACTCTGCCACGAGTCCCCGAGTTCCTTTTCATGTTTACCGTACTTAGGCAATTTCTGCTCTTGTCTACCATTTCGGCGTTCGACAGTCGAGTCACAAAATTCCATGCACGGCATACACTACTTAAGAATATCCGAGTTCTAGTTAACCGAATTCCCGACATAAAAAATAACCGGGTTAGTAAAACAGGTATGCCGGATAAGTTCCTGCTCCGAGTCCCCGAGACCACTTTCGTGTTACCCATATTTGATTCTCTATGCTCTTGACTACCATTTCGGCGTTCGTCAGTCGAGTCACAAGATTATTTCACATGACATACATTACTTTGACTTTGAGAATCGATTTCGGAACCTTCCTGGCATACAGATAACATAAAAAAAATAGGTACCAGGCAGTCCCCGGGTTCCTTCCCGGGATGCCGACATGAAATAATAAATAAACGGAACAAAGTAAATGGGCACGCAACGCGGCATTCCCCGGGTTCCTCCCGGGGTGCCGAACTTTCATTAATAGACAAAAACCAAAATACAACATACATTTTGCCTTTTACGTGTAAAAGGGTCGAAGCAGGGCTACATTCCATGGACGCTTGGTTTCCTCACCGGATTTGTCCATTTCACCTTTCCTAGCCTCCTGTGCGTCTACAAGGTAATAAGAATCATTGTGCAATGCCCTGCTTATCACAAAAGGTCCCTCCCATGGAGGTGACAGCTTATGCATTCCGGCCGTGCGTTGGATGAGCCTCAGCACAAGATCTCCTTCTCGGAACACTCTCGGATGCACCTTCCGGCTATGATAGCGACGGAGATTTTGTTGATAAATTGCCGACCGGGATAATGCCAATTCTCTTGCTTCTTCAAGTAAGTCAACATCATTTTCTCGGGCCTCTTTCGCCTCGGTCTCGGTGAACATTGTCACTCTCGGGGAATCATATTGTATGTCGGTCGGGAGCACTGCCTCGGCACCATACACCATGAAGAATGGCCCATACCCGGTAGATCTATTCGGTGTGGTCCGGAGACCTCATAATACTGCTGGTAACTCCTCTATCCAGCATCCCGGAGTTCTCAACAGTGGTTCGATCAAGCGGGCTTTGATGCCGGCCAAGACCAATGCATTTGCTCTTTCAACTTGTCCGTTTGCTTCCGGGTGTGCAACTGATGCTACATCCAACCGGATTCCATTCTCAGTACAAAATCGAGCGAATTCCCCCACAGCAAAATTGGTGCCATTATCCGTGATGATGTTGTGCGGGTATCCGTACCTCAAGATGATGTCTTTTAGGAATTGTACGGCGGTGTGTCCGTCACACTTCCGGATTGGCTTGACCTCTATCCACTTGGTGAAGTTGTCCACCATGACCAGTATGTGAGTCATATTGCCTCTTGCCGGCTTGAACTGCCCAACCATGTCCAAACACCATACTGCGAATGGCCAAGTGATAGGGATTGTCTTCAGTGCCGATGCCGGCATATGTATTCGGTGAGCAAACCTCTGGCATCCTCAACACTTCCGGACAATGTCTTCTGCTTGCTGTAACGCAGTGGGCCAGTAGAACCCATGCCAGAACACTTTCGCCACCAGGGCCCGGGATGATGCATGATGTCTGCATTCCCCCTGATGTATTTCCAATAGCATCTCTTGGCCTTCTTCCGGTTCCACACACCTCTGGAGTACCTCGGTGACACTCCTCTTATATAGCTCTTGATTGATGACGGTGTATGCTTTTGACCTTCGCATTATCTGTCGGGCTTCCACTTCATTCTCCGGGAGGGTTCCTTCCAAGATGTAAACCATAATGGGATGCGCCCATCCCGGGACAGGCCGAACCGGGAACATGGGAACATCTATGTCCATTGGTTCTGCCATCATTACCTCCATCATCATCTTTCTTTGCCTATCTGAGCACTGTGATGCAGTCCCCGGGTTCGACGCGATGCTCCCGACTTCCACCTCCATGGGTACAGCTTCCGAACTAGGCTCCTTGGGGATGAAGATAGAATCCGACTCAGGTAAGGGCTGAATAGATGGCTTCCTCAAGTGTTCGAGAGCGATCCCGGGAGGGATGGCGTCTCGGGATGACCCCAGCTTGGACAATACATCCGCTGCCTCGTTTTCTCCTCTGGGTATGTGCTTGAACTCGCATCCCTCGAAAAATCCGGATATTTTCTGCACATGAAACCGATACAAGGCCATGTTGGCATCCAGTGCATCCCCGTTCCCCGACACCTGCTGCACCATGAGGTCGGAATCGCCGAAACACTCTATCCGGCGGATGCCGATCTCCTTGGCGACACTCAGTCCATGAACCAAGGCCTCGTACTTAGCGACATTGTTAGATGCCCGGAAATGAATTTGCAGGACATACTTCAGCACATCTTGTTTTGGTGAGGTGAGAACTACTCCGGCACCCAACCCGATCTTGGCCTTGGAGCCATCGAAATGCATCCTCCAGAAATTGTAATCCGGCATCGGAGGTTCATACTACATCTCGGCCCAGTCTACCAAAAAGTCCGGCAGCGCCCGCGACTTGATGGCATCTCGTCTCTCGTATGCCGGAGCGTACGGAGACAACTGGATGGCACATTTGGCAACCCGGCCGCTAGCATCCCTTCAACCAATGATCTCGGCGAGAGGAGCCTCGCACACCACTGTGATTGGGTGCTCTTGAAAGTAGTGCTTGAGCTTGGTCACTGCCATGTATACTCCATACGCCAACTTCTGGTAGTGCGGGTAGTTCTGCTTGGATTCCGAGATCACCTCATTGAGGTAATACACCAGTCTCTCTATCAGCTTCCCCCTTCTTTCCTCTCTACCACAATGGCTACGCTAACTACCCGGTTAGTGGCAGCAATATACAGCAGCATAGGCTCCTTGGGCAACGGGGATGCCAACACGGGTGATGTTGAAAGCATTCTCTTCAAATCGTTGAACGCCGCATCGGCCTGCGGGGTCCAAACAAATGTTTTGCTCTTCTTCATCAACTGGTACAGGGGCAAGGCCTTCTCTCCAAGTCGGCTCACAAACCGACTTAGGGATGCAAGACAACCAGTGAACTTCTGCACATCTTTGAGACGCACGAGCAATTTCATGCTCTCGATAGCACGTATCTTACCCGGGTTGACTTCAATTCCCCGGCTTGAGATGAGGAAACCGAGTAATTTTCCTGCCGGAACACCGAATGTGCACTTATCCGGATTCAACTTCATCCGGAATCTTCTTAAGTTCTTAAATGTTTCCCTCAGATCATCGATCAATGAGGCTTTTTCTTTTGTTTTTATGACTATGTCATCGACATAGACCTCGGCATTCCGGCCTATCTGGTCATGCAAACATTTCTGCATGCACCTCTGGTATGTGGTACCAGCATTTCTCAAACCGAAAGTCATGGCACGATAGCAATAAGCCCCATACGGGGTAATAAAAGCAGTTTTCAATTGATCATCCGGATTCAAAGGTATCTGGTGAAAACCAGAATAGGCATCTAAAAAAGTCAAGAGCTCACTCCCGGCAGTGGAATCGATCACTTGATCTATCCGAGGAAGTGGAAAGGGGTCCTTCGGGCATGCCTTGTTGAGGTTGGTGAAGTCGATGCACATGCGCCACACCTTAAGCAGGAGGGGATCATCTTTCTTCTTCTCTACCAGGACCGGATTCGATATCCAATCCGGATGCAGTACTTCCATTATGAATCCGGCGGCCAGGAGTATAGCCAGATGCTCCATGACGGCAGCTCTTCTTTCAGCCGAGAGGCGCCTAGTCGGTTGCTTCACCGGCTTCGCATCCGGCCTAACAAACAGAGAGTGCTCAGCCAACTCCCTCGGAACACCTTGCAGATCGTCACTCGACCATGCAAAAGCATCCCGATTCTCACGGAGGAAGTCGACGAGCTCGCCTTCCTATTTGCTGTCCAGGTTGCTGCCAATGATAACTTGACGCTCCGGGTTGCTGGGGTCCACCCCCACCTTCTTTTTCTCCTTAGGTGGCTGGAATGATGCACCCTGCTCCGGGTTCACCATCCCGGGCATTCCGAGTTGGGAGGTCTTGGCCAGCGCCACCACCTGCTGGATCCTCTTCTTTTCTTCAGCTATCACCAGGGACTCGGCTAAGCACGAGCCGGACGAAGCACACTCCATGGAGCGCTTGTGGTCTCCCGAGATGGTGATTATGCCGTTAGGACCCGGCATCTTCATCTTCAGGTAGCCCATGTGAGTTGAGATCCTGAACTTGGCCAGGGCCGGCCTGCCGATCAGTGCGTGATACGGGCTTTCGAGGTCCACGACCTCGAATTCCAAGCTCTCGGTCCGACAGTTCTCCCGAGTTCCGAATAGCACCTCAACCCAGGTTTTACCCATGGGTGAGCAAGAGACTCCGGCACAATGCCATGGAAGGTCGTCTCGGTAGGTAGCAAGGTGTTCATGGACACCCCCAGCTTCAGCATCGTATCTTTGTACATGATGTTAATGGCGCTGCCATTGTCAATCAGAACCCGACTGAAGCGAACGTTGAGGCTTGGTCCAACAAAGGTTGGGTCTACCACCAAGGCGTACGCCCCCGGCTTAGGCATAACTCTGGGATGATCCTTCCGGCTCCATGTGATCTCCATCTCGGACCAGTGCAAGAACTTGGGCACCGCCGGAATCACAGCGTTCACTTGCAGGGCACGCTGTCACACACTCTTCCGGTCAGTGGGCTCGGTCACGAAGACCACATAGCTCTGATGTGCCTCCCGGTAGCTGCCTTGCTGATGTCCGACTTGATTACTGGGGCCTGCACCATTGTCGTTCCGGGTGTGTACCACGTTCACCGGCCGAGGTGGGGGTCCTCGCTGAGGCTGATTAATCCGGATCGCGTTGGCTCCCGAAGTCGGAGGAGGAGGTCTCGGAATGTTGGGTCGAGATGCCGGAGCACTCGGCCGAATAGCCCCCGAGCTGCCCTCCTGCAATGTGCGCTGATACCAGCTGCACTGCCGGGTGGAGTGGTTCGCCGGCTTGTTGGCCTCCAGGGTGTGGTACCAGTATGGCTTGTTCAGCATCTCTTCATATGTCAGGGGCTTCTTCTGGTCCACCCAAGTTTTCTGTACTTCCTGGCTCTGACCCCAAGCCAGGCCACTTGTCTTCTGACGCTGATTGTTGTCGGCATCCTCTTTATCTCGGGTCACCGCTGCGACATGCTGTGCGGCATGGTGGTACTCGGGCTGATTCCTCTTCTGGCCAAAATCCTGGCGATCATGGCTCCTGCTCGATACCGAACGTTGAGGTCCTGCATTCCTCCTGTTGGAGTCACCGACATCCACCAGGGGTTGCATGGGATCTCCAAGCGTGTAGGTATCGGCGATGCGCATGGACTCTGCCAAGGTCGCCGGCATCTTCCTTTGCAATTTCTGCCACAGCATTGAGCCATGCCGGCATCCTTGCGCAAACCAGGAGATGGCCTGTGCCTCCACCACTCCTTCGCAAGAATTGCGAATATTGCTCCACCGGGTAAGGTACTCCCGGTCAGTTTCGTTGCTCCTCTGCCTACAGATGGCGAGCTGTTGAGGCCTGTTTGGCCTTTTGTACGTGCTGGTGAAGTTGCTGATGAACGCCTCCTCGAAATCTAACCACCAGTCTATGCTGCCAGTTCTCAAGTTGTTCAACCAGATCCTGGGAGGTCCTTCCAACATCGGCGGCACGTAACGTACCGCCCAGCGTCTGTTTCCACCGGCTATGCTTACTGCAGTTACATAGTCGGTCAAAAAATAACCAGTCCTCCGGCTTCTTGCTGCCGTCATAGGTCTTAGCACCTCGGTTGATCTGAAAATTCCGGACAGGTGGCTCCCGCATGATCCGGGGTCCAAAGCAGGCAGGTCCCGGAGGTCCTTGCTCTTCCACTAGCTCGGATTGGTGAATCCGGTCGAGCCGAATTCTGGCATCTGCCGGATCCAGTTGCCTGGTTCCTATCCGAGATCCCAAAGGATTTTCATTGAGCTGGTACCCGAGCTGCTGCAACCTTGAGTTGCCATCGTTGTGCCGGTCTTGTACCGGGATCACAGCCTGTTGCGGGACAGAGACGGCCTCCCTTCGCGGGTTTCCCTGAACATGTGGCGGATTCCGGGGTGGATTACCACGGCTAGTCGGGTTATTGTTTCCTACACCCCGGTCACCACCACCACGAGTGCTCTCTGCTTGCCCCGAGTTACGCTGCCCGGCTTGCTGGATACCGGCAAAGGCCGGGTCATAAGTCTGCAACTGCTTGTTTTTTCCGGAGCCCCGACTTCGGCTCCGGCTCTTGCTCTTGCTCTTGCTTCTGCTCGGATGCGGGGAGGAGGCCTCTCCGTCCGATCTCTGGCTGTCGGGCCTAGCTGAGTGCACTTGAGATCCCGCCCCAGGGTTCTTTTTCTTGAAGGCCTGATTCTGCCGGTTGGCCTCGACGACCAATTCATTCACCCGCTCCTGTTGCTTGCGCAGAGCTTCACCGGATAGGCCAGCCAGTTCTGCCATGGCGGCTTCAGAAGCCCTAAGAGTTTTTGCCGGGGAGCTGTATACCGGCTTCCCTGCCGAGATCATGCTACCCGCCTGACTGGTTGTGGCCCCGCCGGCCAGCTCATCATTCACTATTCTGCCTTTCTTGCGCAGATCCGTGATGTGTTTGTCCCGAGAGTCTATCTTAAGGAATCCGTGAGCTGCATTGTACTCCCGGAGGCTAGCATTGGGTTCACGCCGGATCTCGGTGATCTCTTGCGCTTCGGCGAGCAGCAACCTACGCTGCTCATCCAAGTCAGCCGAAGTGGCTTGGGTGTCTGCTTCAGCTGTCACGGGGACAGCCAACTTGGCCACCAGACCCGAGAGGGGATCTGGGCGACGACGTGACTGGGACGGCTGCGGATCACCGTCTCGGGACGCACCTCTTTCCTGAGGAGGTTTGGCCAAACGAATGTGGCCGCTACCGGCATCGCCGTCGGCGTCCTGGTACTCCTCCTTGGTTGTCCGGACCATCATGACCGCGACGGAACTCGGGGAGCGACCGGCACACGGACCCCGAGCTGCGCTGAGCATGGGAGGATCCTCAGCTTCCAGGACATCGTCCGGGTAGTTGCAGATAACTTTGGTGGCGACGGAGGTGGTGAAGCCACCGAAGTCGATGAGGCATCCGTTCACCGGGAAGGGTTTGTTCCGGAAGCACCCGGCGTTGTCGCTGACGAAATTCATCTCGCCCAGCCTGACGACAAGGCCAGAGAGAACCCGGACAACAAAGTGAACGGGGGAACCCTTCCGGATGTGTACACCAGCCAACGCCTCTATTTGCCCCACGGTGGGCGCCAACTGTCGTGGTGGTGTCACGGCAGATGCCATAGGATGGCTAATGTGTGGGGCTGATGGACGTTGGTGGATCCGGGGAGGGATAGCGAGCTGCAGAGCTCACACGGGGAGGATCCCGGTGTAACCGAGATCTCTCAAGAACGAGAAACAAGATCAAGTCGCGAGGGGGAAGATCTAGCCAACAAGAACAAATGCACGAAGGCACGCAACACACACACGATATACCCAGGTTCAGGGCCCTCGTGAGGAGGTAACACCCCTACTCCTGCCTTTCCTCTCAATATAAGTGTGGTACAAGGGCTACAACTCGCTCTTAGAGCTCTTGAGGTGAAGAACACGAAGAACTAGATGAACTCAAGGGAGGATGAAGTAAATGCTCTAGGAGTAAATGAGACTAGAGTTTTGGCTCCCAAGTTGGTCTCTCCTTCACAGGAGCAGTTATGGCGCCTTTTATAGAGTTCCGGCCAGGAGGGCCGGAAACCCTAATCCGGCTTGGCCCCACCGGACAGGCCTAACCGTTATGTCGACACCGGCTAGTGCGACCTAGTCGCCGTGCTATCCGGCGTAGCCCTTTCGTCATCATTCCGGCAAGGACAGCAGGCGCCGTCCTGGAACATCATTGTCCCCCTATCAGAGACAGGACATGTCTTTGCCCATCCCGGATAGCCTTTTCCGGATTGCCGGGCTAGGCACGTCGTGTCTTGTCGTACCGTTGTCGTACCGGCTGACGCGCTCCCGTGTCAGGCGGGAGGTGACCATGCTTCCGTGTCAGGCGGGAGGTGACCATGCTTCCGTGTCAGACGGAACGGTACTTCCCCCCGCATCAGGCGGGAAAGCCTGCTGCCGACCGTTGACGGCCTACCGGGATCCCTCATGCTAGTCACCTTCTTGTTCGACCTTACGAGTCCTTCCTGCACAAGTCTAGGACCGAGATAAATGTTCCGGTTAGCACTTACCCGGATTGCCTATCCGGTGAGACCGAGTACCTCTCCTTCCGGGAGTCTTCTCGGAGCCATAAAGTCCAAGGTCACTCCCGGACACATCCGAGTTCCTCTTAGGATGAGTATCTCTAGGCCTAGCCTCCCGAAGATGTCTTAGCCTGCCAGCAAAGACATCTTCGAGAAGCTAGTTCTTAGAGGAACCACCCGCTGATGCTTGTGCTGTTATGAGGGCTCGGGGTGTCTATTTATAGCCGCCAGAGATGACCTTTGCGCCTGCCTGGAGGCACCTTGCACTCTACTAGCTCTCAAAGGTCAAGTTGCCCCTTCAGCACACTAGGGTGTGGCCCTTGCTCTCGCCAAAGGCCAATCACTGTTGCTACACTGGTTAATTGCGCCGGGATCTGCCCTACCCGGGGGGCAGCCCCCCGACAGAGGCGATGAGGAGTGCGAGGAGGAGCTTCTGCTGCATCGTATATTGCTCGCGAGCATCGCGCAGTACTGTGCTGACGAAGTAGACTGGATGTTCGACAAGAGTAGTCTGTGTAGCCTTGGTGTGCTCTGCCTGAAGGGGTTCCGCTAGGCCCTCAAGGGGGTTGGCCTCTGGGGGCATGACTTGGCCCTCAAGGGAGTTTGCCTCAAGGGGCTTGTCATGGGCCTCGGGAGGGTTGGCCTCAAGGGACTTGACAGGCTCCCTGGCGGGATCTTCTTGCAGCAGTTGACTTGGAGCAGGCCTCTCGTCGAGTTGACTTGGAGAGGCTTTTCCTTTGGAGTGGTTGCACTCTTCTTCTGGCATGCTGGCTCTTCCCTTTCTACCACAAGGACGACACTGGCTGTCTGTGGAGTAGCTGACAGGTACAGCTTCAGGTGCTCGCCTGACCTTGGGGCGACCATTACTGGTGGGCTGGCCAGGTACTTCTTCAAGTCCTCAAATGCTTTTTCAGCTTCGAGGGTCCACTTGAAAGTGCCCGTTCTTTTCATGATCTTGAAGAAGGGCAGGGCTCTTTCGCCGAACTTGGAGATGAATCCACCCAAGCTGGCCATGCATCCTGCTAGGCGTTGCATGTCCTTGAGCCTGCGTGGAGGCTGCATGTCCTCTATTGCCTTGATTTTGTCAGGGTTTGCCTCTATGCCTCTGTGAGACACGAGGAAACCAAGCAATTTGCCTGAAGGCACTCCGAAGATGCACTTGGCGGGGTTGAGCTTGATGTTCACCTTGCGCAGGCTGGCGAAGGTCTCTTCAAGGTCCCCGAGGAGAGTGTCTCCTTCTCGGGATTTTACGACGATGTCATCGACATATGCCTCGGCGTTTCTCCCCATTTGCTCGCCAGGTGCTATCCTCATCAGCCTCTGGAAGGTGGCTCCGACATTTTTTAGGCCGAAGGGCATGCAGACGTAGCAGTACACACCGCAAGGGGTGAGGAAAGCCGTCTTCTCCTCGTCCTCCTTAGCCATTTTTATCTGATGATAACCAGAGAACGCATCAAGGAAGCAGAGGAGGTCGCAGCCTGCCGTGGAGTCCACGATCTGGTCAATTCTTCGCATGGGGTAAGGGTCCTTGGGGCAGGCCTTGTTTACGTCGGTGTAGTCGATGCAGAGGCGGCCTCCTCCGGCGGGCTTTGGGACTACCACGCTGTTGGAGAGCCACGTGGGGTGCGTGACTTCATGGACGACCTTTGCCGCTTTGAGCTTCTCGACCTCCTTGATGATGATAGCTTGCTTCTCGGGGGCTTGTTTTCTTGCTTTTTGCTTGACGGGGCGCGCGTTTGGACACACGGCCAAGTGGTGCTCGATCACCTCCCTCGGTACACCAGACATATCTGACGGAGTCCATGCGAACATGTCAGAGTTTGCCTGGAGGAAGGTGACGAGCGCGCTTTCCTATTTGAGAGGCAGCGCAGCGCCAACGGTGACGCTAGCCCCCGAGCCTTCAGCCCCCGAGCTGCTTGAGCTTAGAGAGACTTTCTTTGTGGCGGCTGGCTCTTGGGAGAAAAACTGCTTCTTCTTCTTGGGCCTCTCGAGAGACTCTAGGTCCTCGTCCACGGGGAACTCCATGGCCGCAGCCTTGTAGGCCGTCTCGACAGCGCGGGTGGCATCCAGGACATGTCCACGGATGGTGATTGTGCAAGCGCTGCCGGGAATCTTGACCATGTTGTAAGCATGATGTGTGACGGCCATGAATTTTGCGAGTGCGGGGTAACCGAGGATGGCATTGTATGGCAGGCCGATGTGTGCAACATCGAAGTCGATGTGCTCGGTGCGGTAATTCTCCTTGCTTCCGAAGGTGACGGCAAGCCTGACCTGGCCTAGAGGCTCGATCGAGCCGCTGGTGACCCCCGTGAAGGGCCTGGAGGGCATGGGCCGCTCGTAAGGAACTTGAAGCGCTTTGAATGTATCTTTGGAGATGACATTCAGGCCAGCTCCACCCTCAATGAGTGTCTTGGAGACAGCGACGTTGTCGATAGTGGGGCTGCAGACCAGCGGGAGGGTTCCAACAGCCTTGGTGGACTTGGGGTGGTCCTGAGCGTCGAAAGCGATGGTGTACTGCGACCACCTGAGGGGTCTGGAGATCTCAGTGCTTGGGAGGGCGGCGTCGAGCTCGCGGGCGAACTGCTTGAACTGATTGTTCGATTTTGGCGCATGTGCCCCCCCCCCCGAGGATGCATGCAATGGCGCCTCTTGGGGCTTGGTAGCCACCGTCCTCCTCGTCAGGGAGGTTGCCGTTTTTCTCCGCAGCATTGGCCTGGTTGCCTAATGGCTTCTGGTAGCCGCCCTTGCGTCCGCTCCCACGGTAGATGCGGCCTCGGCCGCGGCCGCCACTGCCTTCTGCTTGCTCGCGCTCCTTGCTCAACCTTTTGAGGTCGAAGCAGAATTCGGTAGAGTGACCGCACCTGTTGTGGTAGATGCAGAATGGGCGGTGGTCATCTTTCCTTTTTCCGGGCTCAGGGGAGTCTCTGCGGGTGCCCTTCGCGTGAGGCTCTGCTGCGAGAACCGCGGTGGCCTTGCGCTTGGGCTCCTCCTTCTTCTTCTGGCTACTGGACCCCTCAGCGTGCTCGTCCCCTCTCGAGGACATCTTGACGAAGAGGAGTCCCTCTTCAGCCTTGGCGCACTTGTCCGCCAGGTCGAACAGCTTCACCACAGAGGAGAGCTTGTCGTGGATGCCCAGCTTCTCGAGCATCCTACTGTTCGTGACGCCTTCGCGGAAGGCGGCGATGACCTGGGTATCATGGATGTTCGGGATCTTGTTACGCACTTGGCTGAAGCGGTGGATGTACTTGTGAAGCGTCTCATCCTTATTCTGCACCACAGCACGTAGGTCGTTGTGGGTGAGGGCGCGGTCGTACGTTCCCTTGAAGTTGGAGACGAACTGCTTGTAGAGCTCCTCCCAAGAGTTCACGGAGTCCTCCAGGAGGTTTAGGAGCCACGACATCGCAGAATCGCGAAGCGCGTGAGAGAACCAGTTGGCCATGACCTTGTCGTCTCCTCCTGCAGCTTGGATGGAGGTACTGTAGAGCTGCAGGAACTCGATGGGGTTGCTGGAGCCGCCGTAGCCCTTAGGGAGAGCCGGCCTGAACTTCGGGGGCCAAACCACTCGACACAGGGAGCGGGTGAACGCCATGCAGCCCGTAGCGTACGTGGCGACCCCGTTTTGCAGTGCGCCGCGGTTCTGCTGGCCCGTCTGGCCGATCTCCTCCACGAGCCTGTTCTGGCGGTTGCGCTGGAGCTCCATCCCCACGCGAGCGTCGGGCGCGGTGCGCTGCATGATCAAGCAATCGTGCGGCGAAGACGCGTGCGAGGCAGCCCTCTGCGTCGCAGCTGGTGCAGGCCCTGGCGGGGGCGGAGACGCGTTTGTTGCGACCGTGCCCGCGAGAGAGGGTGCACGTAGGACTGCGACGGAGCGGGGCGCGTCGTGGCAATGCCGACAAGGTGGTTGAGGCGCTCCAGCCACTGCTCGTGGGCTTCAGCGGTGGGCTGGTAGCGAAGAAGCTCCTGCGCCATCAGTAGCGCGGTGTGGGGCGCGAGGTCCTTCCTGCCTGGGCCGGAACCGCTCTGGCGCCGCGTCGGTTGCGACGACTGCGCGTCCTCCTGGTGCTCGGAGTTGCGCTCGGGCTCCTCCACATGAGGGACCGAGGGGGCGCGCTCTTCATGGCGGGGTCGGCCCCGGCGAGCACGAGTGGCTGTGGCGCATGGCGGGGCGCGCGCTCCTTCAGGAGCGCGTCGGTTGACGCGAGCAGCGCGGGTGTTCACCATGGCGCGGAGGCGGCTCGAAGGTCGTTGACGCGCCTCAATCCCCTACCTGGCGCGCCAAATGTCGGGTTATGACTCCCTAGAAGTGGGGGTAGTCACTTCCTGAAGTGTAGTTCGTGAAGGGGATTGAACATGGAGGTCAAGACCCTCGAGGGACCCGGCGACGTTGCTCGCCGAACCTGAAGACGAAGTACACACTGCAGAGAAAGACACCGGCCCGTACCCAGGTTCACGGTCCTCGTGAGGAGGTAAGACCGCTACTCCTGCTTGTCTGTATTGAGTTATGGAGTTTACAGTACAACCGGCCTTGCTGAAAGCCCCCTTGAGGCAGTTCTTGCCTGGGGGGGGGGGGGGGGGGGGGCGATGATGACCTTCTTCCTCCTCCATGGACGCGGTCCATTGCTGATAAAGGTGGGCGCGGTGGCCGACCAGCAGCCGGCCGCGCAGTTCTGCTGCAGGGGAGGTAGTCTCTTAGGTGGAGCCCACGATGACGTTCTCCGTTGTAGGGTTGCGCCGTCCACCTGCTTTATCGCCAGAGTAGAAGCACCTGGCAGTTCCGCAGCAGGCGGCGCGGGTTTATTGACCCCTTTATCGCCTAAAACGGCAACGGGGGTGCTTGCGTCACCACGTGGGCGTGGCAGGGGCCACGTGCGTCTTGCCATACTTCCTTAGCCGCGACGTTTCCTTTCAGGCCGGAGGAGTCCTGAGGGGGGTTCCTGTTGGATTCCCTCGAGGCGCGCTGGCGCCTCGGGAGGGTCCCTTGAAGCGAGGATCCCCTGAGGCCCTTGTTTCCTCTTCAGGCCCTCGAGGGGAATTGCCTCTCGAGGGTCCCGCCAGGCAGTGATGCCTGGTCCTTAGTCGTTTCGTCTGACTGGCCAGCGTGCGAGGCCCTGGGGGAGTGGGCTCTCCATACCCCAGTTCCCACTAGGCCGACACCGTGGAGGAAATATTGCACACCGTGCTAGGGTTTTTGCGTCGGGTGTACTTGTAGGCGAAAGCGCGAGGTCGATGGAGGCCCGAGGGGCCTACACCATATGCTCGCGTGGCCCTGATACGTCCATTTTGCATCATTATTTTATATCATAATTTACTGCTATTCATTGATATATATCGTATTTGGAGATGATACTTATGTTATTTCATCTATTTTGCATGACTGATGATCATTGGAGGATGGAATCCTAGAGGCTGAATTTTGCTGGAAAAAGCACCGTCAAGATACAATATTTGCGAAGACCAAAAGAACAAAGTGGCCAACTGGGAATTATTTCTGAATTATTTCATTGAGGGAGCCAAAAGGGGAGCCTGGGTTGGGTCCCAGGGGGCCCAACCCACCTGCCGGCCCCGGCTCCCTAGGCCGCCGCGCGAGCAGGCGATGTGGGCGCCCTGGCCCGCCACTCGGCGTACCCCTTCACGTACATATTCCTCCCGAAAATCTAAGATTTAAGAGTAGGACAACAACCATCTCCGCCGCCACCACGAGGCGGAGCAGACAGAGAGAGAAAAGCTCTTCGGCAGGCAGTGTTGCCGCCGGGATAATTCCCTCCCGGAGGAGGGAAATCGTCGCCATCGTCACTGTCATCGAGCTGCACTCCATCACCATCGCCAACACCACCTTCTCCACCGCCGACGCCGTCATGTCCATCCATCCACTCCGTTCCCGCTGTAAGATCTAGGGCTAAACTCTGTTTATTTGATAGGGGAAACTCTCATGGTGTTGATTACTCTTGTTATTGATGCTATTGAGTGAAACCGTTGAACTAGGGTTTATGTTCAGATTGTTATTCATCATTATATCACCTCTGATCATGTTCATTAAGGTGTGTTGTGAGTAGTTTGTTGTGTTCTTGAGAACATGGGAGAAGTCTAGATGTTAGTAGTGAACTATGTTGATTAATATTTGATATTTTGATATTTAAGTTGTGGTGCCATTCTTCTAGTGGTGTCATGTGAACGTCGACTACATGACACTTCGCCTTTATGGACCTAGGGGAATGCATCGTGTATTCGGTTATCATTTGTGGGGTTGCCGGAGTGACAGAAACCTAAACCCCCGTTGGTATTCCGATGCACGAGGGATCACAGGATCTCAGAGTTTAAGGCTATGGTTAGATTTATCTTAATTACTTTCTTGTATTTGCGGATGCTTGCAAGGGGTATAATCATAAGTATGTATGAGTCCTAGGAAGGGCGGTGCATTAGCATAGGTTCACCCACACGACACTTATCTAAACACTAAAGATTATTCATCAATATGAAGCGAAAACACTAGACAGAAATCCTGTGTGTCCTCAAGAACGTTTGGTCATCATAAGTAAACAAACCGGCTTGTCCTATTACCTCAAAAGGATTAGGCCACTCGCTGCAATTATAATTGCCGCGCTCTATTTACTCGCAGTTTATTTCTCTGTTATATCAAACTCTGCTAAAAACTTGTCTACTCGTGTTTAAAGTGAAATCCTCATCAAAACCACTTGTGAACACCTTCTGCTCCTCGTTGGGTTCAATACTCTTATTTATCGAAAGTAATGCGATACACCCTCTATACTTGTGGGTCATCAAGACTATTTTCTGGCGCCGTTGCCGGGGAGTGAAGCGCTATTGTAAGAGGAATTGGTAAGGAAAACTTCAACTGTAAGTGATGTTTTTATTTCTGTCTCCTTATTGGAGAAGAGAAATATTGCTTTCCTGTTTGGGAAGTCTTCTATCGCTGCTGAGGTAGAATATGAGGCGCCTCCTGATGATATTCTGCCATTTAAAATACCTATGAAAATTGTCAAACGTGTTATGAATAACCGCTATTTTGGGGATAGAACTGTCCACCCCGGTGATCATTTCCTGTATTTACAATAATTATGCGAGTTGTTCAAGTGTGCAGGTATTACGATGGACGAATTCAGGAAGAAATTATTCTCCATATCACTTTGTGGGAGAGCTGCGCATTGGTATAAACTGCTGAAGAACAGGGATTCTCTTGGATGGGAGGAAATTGTACCTCTCTTTTATTCTAAATTTTATCCTCCAAGTGAAATTCATCAAGATCGGATTTCTATATATAACTTCTGGCCTCATGATGGAGAGAGTATTGCCCAAGCGTGGTGGAGATTGAAGGCATTAATGCTCAAATGTCCCATTCATGAGCTTCTTGGTAATATTATTGTTGATAATTTCTATGCAAGACTCTCGTTTGAAGATAAAACATTATTGGATACTTCATGTGCTGGATCATTCACTCGTAATAAGAAGGAGTTTAAATGGGATCTTCTTGATCATATTGAAGAAACTACTGAAGCGTGGGAGAACGACAAAGGTAGGGAGTCAGGTATAAAATATGACTTTGAATGCATTAAGACTTTTATGGACACTGATGTATTTCGAATTATGAATAATGCTTATGGTCTTGATTCTTAAGTTGTGGCAAATTATTATAAATCCTTTGTTGATTATTTCGGTTTGCCCAAGAAGGGGTTTGAAAAATATCATGAACCTTATAAAGATAAATATGTTGTTCCTTTAGCTAAAAGCATTGAAGTTAATATTGTTGATCATATCATTCCTGAGCCTTATGTTGATAAAATTACTTTTCCTGTTAAAGTGAAAGAACATTCTCTTATGACTAGTGTGGTTAATAAAAGTGATAAGAAAGCTAAAGAACCTGATGAACAAATTAAAGTTGAACCTTATGTGGCTATAATTAAAGAACTTGTTTCTGAAAATGTGGGAGAAGAGTATATTATATTTTATGATGATACTTCTAATGTTGTCTCTCATCCTGCAAAGCCAAGAAAGGCTAGTGTTCCTGTGTTATTGTTAAAATTGGTGATCATTTTTATTATGGTTTATGTGATATTGGTGCAAGTTCAAGTGATATTCCTTATGAGCTTTACAAAGAGATTATGCATGAAATTGGACCTAGCCAGCTTGAAGATATTGATGTGGTTATTCAACTTGCTAATAGAGAAACTATCTCTCCCATTGGTATTGTTAAAGATGTTGAAGTTCTATGCGGTAAGACTAAATATCCCGCTGATTTTCTTGTACTTGGTTCTGCTGCTAGTAAGACTTGTCCTATTATTTTTGGTAGACCTTTTCTGAATACTTGTGGAGCTGTTATAGATTGTAGGAAAGAGAAAATATTTACTAAATTTGCTGGTGATTCATATGAATTTAATTTGCTAAAACACCTTATGAACCCGAATTGCCTAATGAAGATTTTAGAGAAGAACAACTTGCTTCTGTCTCTCTTGCTCCTACTAATTATATTCAGCAATTTATGGAAGATCATTAAGATGAAACTTTTATGGAAGAAAGAAATGAACTTGAGGACAAATTCCTCCGTCAACCTATTCTTAAACAAAATTTAAAAGTGGATGACTTGGGCAAAACACTTGCGCCTAAAGAGGATCCTGTCTTTGATCTAAAACCTTTGCCTGATAATCTTAAGTATGCTCATCTTGATGATAAGAAAATATATACTGATATTATTAGTGCTAACCTTTCATGTAAAGAAGAGGAACGATTATTGGAAATATTGAAGAAACACCGTGGAGCTATGGGTTATACTTTGGATGATTTGAAGGGGATTTCTCCTACTATATGTCAACATTCTATTAATATGGAGCCCGATGCGAAGCCAGTTGTTGAACATCAACGCCGTTTAATACCTAAGATGAAGGAAGTGGTAACAAATGAGGTATTAAAACTTCTTATGCTGGTATAATATATCCTATTGCTGATAGTATATGGTTAGTCATGTGCATTGTGTCCCTAAGAAGGGTGGAATTACTGTTGTTCCTAATGATCATGATGAACTTATTCCTCAAAGAGTAGTTGTTGGTTATAGAATGTGCATTTATTTTAGAAAGGTTAATAAAGTTACTAAGAAAGATCATTATCCATTACCCTTTACTGATCAAATGTTGGAAAGATTAGTCAATGAAACTCATTTTTGTTTTCTTGATGGTTATTCTGGTTTCTCTCAAATTGTTGTTAAAACTCAAGATCAAGATAAAACCACATTTACTTGTCCTTATGGTACTTATGCTTATAGGCGTATGCCTTTTGGTTTATGTAATGCTCCTGCTACTTTTCAAAGAAGTATGTATGCTATCTTTCATGGTTTTTGTGAGGAAATTGTGGAGTTGTTCATGGACGATTTGTCCGTCTATGGCACTTCTTTTGATAACTGCTAGCACAATCATGATAAGGTTTTGCGGAGATGTGAATAAACTAATCTTGTTCTTAATTGGGAGAAAAATTTCATTTTATGGTTAATGAATGGATTGTTGTTGGACATAAAATTTCTGAAAGAGGTATTGAAGTTGATAGAGCTAAAGTGGAGGCAATTGAGAAAATGCCTTGCCCCCGTGATGTTAAATGTATTTGTAGTATTCTTGGTCATGCTGGTTTCGATAGAAGGTTTATCAAAGACTTTGCCAAGGTATCAAAGCCTCTTACTAATCTCTTGCAAAAAGATATACCATTTGTTTTTTATGATGATTGTAAGGAAGCTTTTGAAACCCTTAAGAAAGCTTTAATAACTGCTCCTATTGTTCAACCACCTGATTGGAATTTACCATTTGAAATGTGTGATGCTATTGATTTTTCTGTAGGTGTTGTTCTCGGACAAAGAATAGATAAGAAGTTAAATGTTATTCATTATGCTAGTAAGACTCTTGATTCTGCTAAAAAGAATTATGCTACGACTGAAAAGGAATTTCTAGCTGTTGTATTTGCTTGTGATAAATTTAGACAATACATTGTTGATTCTAAAGTTATTATTCATACTGATCATGATGTAGTTAGATATCTTATGGAAAAGAAAGATGCAATGCCTAGGCTTATTAAATGGGTATTACTGCTGCAAGAATTCGATTTGCATATTGTAGATAGGGAAGGTGTTGATAATCCTGTTAATGATAATTTGTCTAGATTGGAAAACATTGCTTATGATCCTATACATGTTAAAGATAGTTTTCCAAATGAACAATTGGTTGCAATAAGGGTGAGTTCACGAGATAGTCCTTGGTATGCAGATTATGCTAACTTTATTGTTTCGAAGTATTTGCCTCCAACCTTTTCAGCTCAACAAAGAAGAAAATTATTTTATGACTTGAGGCATTATTTCTGGGATGACCCACACTTATATAAAGAAGGAGTTGATGGTATTATGCGAAGATGTGTTCCGGAGTATGAACAAAAAGAGATATTGAGAAAGTGCCATATTAGCGCTTATGGAGGACATCACGTTGGAGATAAAACCGCACAAAAGGTTTTACAATCAGGTTTTTATTGGCCTACTCTCTTTAAAGATGCAAGAAAGTTTATTTTATCTTGTGATGAATGTCAAAGAGTTGGTAATATCTGTAGCACCCCCAAGAGCCACGCTAGACAAATCCAAGACCTTAATCTGAGATAAGCCTAACATAGATCTCGGAAGCCAACAGTTGAAAAATCGGTAACACAACAGAGACCCTACAACACAAGAAACAATATATTAAGCTCTTAACAGAGCGAAGAAGCAAATATCACTAAAATAAGGTCACTGACCTGTCAATCACCAATACAACGGAAGGCAAATTATGCTATTAGACATAGCAAGATAGAAAAAGGGCCTAAGAGGCCAGGAAGCATAACGGCGACGTCCCAGTCCATAGATTCCAGGCTGCCGTCTGGGAACCCCAACCTACTCGTCGATGTCGATGTCCAGGAAACACACCTGCCCAAATAATTGCGCAAGGCTGAGTACATGAGGTACTCAACAAGACTTATTTAACCTGCTATATATCCGCTCGTTCAGAGAGTATTCATGAATGTCTTTTGCATAAAGCCATCTTTATTTTCAAATCGAGGGAGGAGAGAATCTCGCATCAGTAGATTTTTAAAATGGGGTAAGGGAGTAACACTAGCTTCATCCACATCTTAAATCTCCACCAGATCAACATGAGTTGTACCACCCACCAGAATCACCCCCTCACTCAACCCGAGGAAGTGATCCGACCTTAGTTGGCAAGTTTTATACTTAGATTATAGTTGTCTATGATCACCGAAATAAGGTACCAAGTCGTCCATAACCGTGGACACGGCTTTCCGAAAATATGTACCCTGCAGGGGGTGTAACTACCCACACACGCCAACCAACCTATGCGCCAACGTATTAGCACTCTTCCGGGGAGTGCCAGCAGGAGGGTTGGCCACGACCTTTCCCAAGCTTCGCCTATGTCCATGAGCCACAGCAGTAGATCTGACCACGCGCAGCGGTCTCTAGTGCGGGTTGCCAAGTCCAAGATCTGTGACCGCAGCCCACTTGAACCTGGCCCTAATTCTCTTCAACTCATTTTACCGCACACGCAAATGGAAAACTCGAACTAGTGGCTTAACGTAGTAGGCTAGACAAGTTGGAGCCGAGGGGAAAATGAATGCCCTGTGTGGATGCACGACTAGTCTTGGTTCCGAACCCAGGAACTCAGTTCCTAAGATCGACAAGAATGAGACAACCCACCACAATCCAATTGTGGCCTCTCATCCAAGTCTTTAGCATATTTAACACATCTTTGATCATTCCACGTCATTCTTCACAACTCTGATTCATCAACCGGATGGATCAGAGGGAAGATCTAAGAAGGGCTAAGCATAGCAGGCTCTCGTAATGCACCACTCAAGACACTCTAAACCTCAACTCAAAACCACATTTGAATCGCATGCATAATACCAGAATCAAATACTTTGAAACCATATATGTGCAGATAAGAGGTTATGCTTGCCTTGCTCTTCGATAACAAGATATGTAGCAATTGGAGATCTTCGGCTCGTGTTGATCGAAATAACCGAAATAACTCTTCATAGATTCCTGCTTGGGTAAGTCATCGATGATCCATCAAGCCTTCGGTGTGGTTGAACTCCACTTCGGATTCGCATTCTACCGCAAGAACGAGACACCGGAAAAGAAACGAGAAATAACATTCAACCAAGGCATAGATGCAATGCGCACAATGCATGACATGACAAGTTAGAGGATTGAAATGTAAATCCTACACATGGAAGGACATTTTAAATGGAGTGCGAATGCCCGAGAGGTGTCATTCGACAAACTCCACAATTAAAGGAAATGGTGTAATTTTTTTCTTCTATTATAAACATGGTTCAAGTTGTTTAAATATGCATGATTTGGAAATAATTAAATAGATCTTCTTTTTCTACAAATTTTGATATATTAATCACATTTTTCTGATTTAGAATGAATTACTTATGAATTTCCAAAGATTAAACAAACTCAAATCAATTTAATTTTTTTTATGAAATTAAATAAATAATTTGGACCCACATGTCAGATTTTATCAATTACAGAAAACATTATTTTGAAATGAATAAATTTCTGACAAACAGGGCCCACCTGTCATAACTTTATTATTTACAGAAAACAATAAATGATTTTCAGAAAAAAAAGGGCTCGCTGACGTCATGATGACGTCAGCAATGGAGCAGTGGCTCCCTGCCGAGCACGGATTCCTCGAATCCGAGCGCGAGGGGCAACGAGGAGACGCACGGGAGATGCGCGCTGGCGCGGGGAGCCAAAGGAGGGCGGCGCCGCTGGCAAAAGGTCGCCGGAGCTGCTCCGGTGAGGTGCCCGCGCGGCGGCCGGAGATGGAGAACGGCGGCCCGAGCAACCCGAGGGAGAGGGAGAAGAGGGAGAGGTCCACGAGTACCGCAAGCTCACCAGGAGCGTGATGGAGAGGTCGGGGAGGCGAGGGGAGGTCCGAGACGGCCGGAATCAAGCTCGCCGGCGTCGGACACGAACGGAAGAAATCCACGATTTCCCGCCGATTATCTGCTTCCCAGCACGGACAGCTCTAGTAGGAGGGACAGAAGACCACAGAGCTTCTCCAGAGCGTCTCGTCGGACCTCGGGGTGGCCGGAGTCGACGGAAATCGCCGGAGACCCAAGAGCTAGGGTTTCGGCCGTGGTGAGGAATTAGAGAAGAACGGGAGAGGAGAAGAAGAACTGGGCTTCTCCGGCGGCGGAGGAGGTACTTGTAGGGGTCTCGACGTCGGCGGCGGGGATCTTGACGCAGGGGAGGCGACGGACGGCAGAGGAGGCGACAAAGTGCGCGCCGGTGAGAAGGAAGGAGACGACTCGGCCGATTTTGCAGAAAACCCCCTGGCTCTTTGAATATCCACAAAACCTTTGAGAACAGGCCCCTTCCTTGGAAATTAATTCTTTTGAGGGTCTTTCTACAAACAGAAAATTTATACAAAAATACAAGGAGACTCAGAATTTCACAAGGAAGCCATTGGCAACTTTGAATTTTCAAAATTTGGAAATTATTTTAACACATTATAAAATAACAAGTGGTTTAGGCCACTTAGGGTTTTCTCTTTTAAATTTTTTTTAAACTCAATTTTTGTGCACATTTTAATTAGATGCAAATGATGCTCATGATGCACAAACAAATTTTATTTATCAATTAGCAAAGGTGGGGACGTTACAATATCTCTAGACGTAATGAAATGCCTATGAATTATTCTCTTGTTATTGAACCGTTTGATTGTTGGGGATTTGACTTTATGGGTCCTTTCCCTTCTTCATAAGGTAATACACATACAACTTGTTGATGTTAATTATGTTACTAAATGGGTAGAAGTTATTCCTACTAAAAGTGCTGATGGTGAAACATCGTTAAAAATGCTTCAAGAAATTATTTTCCCTAGGTTTGGTGTTCCTAGATATTTTATGACTGATGGAAGTTCTCATTTTATTCATGGTGGTTTTAGAAAGGTTCTTGATAAATATGGTGTTAATCATAGAATTGCTTCAGCTTATAATTCTCAAACTAGTGGGCAAGTAGAGCTATCAAATAGAGAAATTAAATCTATCTTGCAAAAGACCGTTAATAGAACGAGAAAGAATTGGGCTGGTAAATTAAATGATGCATTGTGGGCTTATAGAACTGCTTATAAAAATCCCATGGGTATGTCTCCTTATAAAAAGTTGTATGGAAAAGCATGTCACTTGCCCTTAGAATTAGAACACAAAGCTTATTGGGCAGTGAGAGAACTAAATACAGATTTTGTAACATCCCTATATTTTGGAATGTTAAAAATCACTAAAATTTAAAACTTTTGAAAACATTTATGATTTTTTGCTTTGAAAAGAAAATTTAAGCATTGCATTCATGCATACATGCATTTATTCATCATCTGATTAAATCACAAAAGGTTTAAATTAAAAAAATCCATTATATTTCCTATTACTAAAAATACTTATATTCTTGTATGCTACTTTTATGCCAAAATAAAGGTGAATGATTTCAGCAAAATAAGTTTAAATAATCTAAATTCAAACATATTTGAATATGGGTAATTTCATAAATTTTATTTAACTCCAAATAAATTATTAAATCCCGAATTTCAAAGAAAAACTAAAATAGGTAAAATTGTATTTTATGAATATTTCAAAATAATTAATTTTCAAAAAGTTTCAAAACATGCCCACAAATGGTTTAAAGCATAGATATGAATTTTACAAATTTTTAGAAATTAATTTGACATCATCTGGCCAATTAAATCAAAAGATATGAATTAAAAGTAAAATCAGAAAAGAAAAAGAAAAATACATGTGACGTCATGCTGACGTCAGCGCGTCTTCAACCACCAAAAATCGCGCCCGAAAACGGCCGATTGATTTCCCCCTGTAATTTCGCGCGATTAAAGATGCGTTGAAAGATCCCGTGTAGCCCTTCAAGTAGCCCTCCTCGCCCTCTCCCTTTGCCCCCAGACCACCCTCCCTGAGCGCCCCCAGGCCGTCCACAATCTTCTGCCGCATCTCCGCCATTACCGCCGCTCGTTTCTTCGAGTTCCGGTGAGCTCCGTCGACCCCGAGCTCCCCTATCCCTCATGTCTCCTTTCCTTAATCCGTGCGCAGGTTTTTTACAAAGTCGCGCAATTTTTCTCGCAGCAAATCAACGCCCGCGTCCACACTCGAGGACAACCGCCGCCGTCACCAACTCCGGCGAGCATTTCCGAGAAAAGGAGAGCACCCCGGCGCCGTGCACCTCGCCAACACGTCTGCCTCGACCTCCCCTGCTTAAGGGTATGACCCATTCATCCCCGTGCGTCCCAAAACGCGTAGAACGCGTGTCGCCGGTGATGGTGCCGCCACGGTTAGGTCACCGGAGTTCTCCGGCCGGCCGCGCCGCTCTGTTTTGTTCTCACCGTTGGATCTCATTCGTACGGCGAGGATTAGATCTTCCTTAAATCGAACCGGTACGCTGACGTGGCCTGCTCCGTCAGCGCACAATCAGCGCCTCGTCAGCGCCAGCGTGGAAATGAATTTTCTTAAATAAAATAAAATGGCAGTTTTACAGAAAACCCCCTACATATTGTTTTTATCATTACTTTTTATCTGTTTAGTCAAATTCAAATATTTTTATATATTTGGAAATCCCTTGACATGTAGAATATTTTAGAACTGCCAAATTTCAAATTTGACTTAGTTTAGAATATTCAAATTTCAAATGGTGAATTTGAGTATTTTTGTCATAACTTTAAATCTATAAATCCAAAAATTGCAAATAAAATTGTTTTAGAAACTTTGGAATATTTTTAATATGATGCATCTGTTATAAAATATTTTTGAGTATTATTTTCATGATTTGTTAGTTGTATGTTTAAATTGAATAGTTTGAATAGTTTTAACATAACTTTTAATATAAACATTATTTTTGAATAAATCCAATTGCTATAAATTTATTTATATCTCCTCTGTCTATTAATACTAATTACAAAATTTTGTTATAAAAATTCAATCACATAAAACTCTAAATATTATATTTAATCCTCTATTATATTTTGCAAAATTAGAAACTAATAAAATTGCAATTATAACTTTATGCATACTTTATAAATATCACAAAAAAAATTAGTATTATGTTTCTTGTGAATTAAAAATTGCACATCATGCATAGCATATTTTTGTATTGTTATTTTGTTTGTATGTTTATGTGAGTTTTGTTTGATGTGTTAGAAATTTCAGAGGGAAACGACAACTGTTACAGCTGCTGTTGCTATTCTTCTTGTTGCCAAGGCAAGTGGCACATCCCCATAAAATTCCCAAGTATTTTCTATGCATAACTTGGTTATTTTCCTAAGCATGTGTAGAACTTAGTAGTATTGCTATGCAAGACATGTTTAGAATCCCCTATTCCATTGTGTCTAGGTACCTATGAAATGACTTAGTAGAATTCTGATGCTATGCAATTGATGAAAGATTTTACAAAATTTTAACTGGGGCTACTCAGGACCATGTCTATGAATGTTTTCACCTGAGATAGTTTCTACTATACTTAGGATCATAGTATGTGGGGGGTTTTACCTGAGAGTGCACATCCACTAAGTTAATGAATCATCTGGGTGGATTGGTTGTTTGGTTTATGTTGAGTGGCTACTCAGGACCATGTCCATGAGGGTTTTCACCTAAGATAGTTTCTACTATACTTAGGATCATGAATATGGGGGTTCTCACCTGGGAGCACACTTGTGGAAGGCTACCCAGGAACAAAGGGATATGAGGAATAAAGGGAGAAGATTGTGAAGAATTAAAGGAGAAGTATTCCAAGTAAAGCATACAGCTGATCAAGGAGCATGGAGGAATCCCAACATTATAATTTCTTAAATAAAATTTTGATAGGTGAACAATAGTGAACTACTCAGGACCATGTTATGTGGGGATTTTTACCTGAGGGTACACTTAGATGAATGGGCTACTCAGGACCATGTATATGGGGGTTTTCACCTAAGATAGTTTTCACTATACTTAGGACCATAGTATGTGGGGGTTTTTAACTGAGAGTGCACTCAAGGATGGGCCATCTTTTGGTTCACTGGAACTTGCCAATGTTGCCAACTATGATGTTGAAACTGTTTAATAAAGTGAAAGGATAAAACTGGCTTTATGCAAAATAGCCTTGAACTCCACCAGCCAAATATGCATACAGGTTATGGAGTTACTTCCATTGAGTGTCCACCATAGTGTCCCTTGCCAGGTCCATTTCTAATGGAATCTGACCCACTCTGTTGCAAATTATTATTTGTTGCAGAATTATCTGACAAAGAGTGAGGACTACGTTTGGGTTTTGAGTCTGCACCAACATGTTTTCGCCTGTGGCGTATCATGAAGTTGGAGGCTCATTGAAGATTTATTTCCGCTGCTTTATTGATTCGAGCTAGCTTTAAGCTATGCAAAGATGTATCGAATTATTTATTTTTCCAAGTCTGGATTATTCGTGTAATATTGATACAATGTTGTGATATTCATCGTAAACTGTGTGTGCAAATGAATCGATCCAGAGGTTTGCACTATACACAGGTACCTGCCATATTTTTAAGTGCAGGTACGTTACAGATGGTATCAGAGCCCTGTGTTGCCTGTAGGTTCGAAACCCCTAAGTCTGGATAGAAATAGGATTTGACCATAGGATTGAAAATCTTTTTTGTTCAGTTTACTAAAACAAAACTTTTCTAATGTTCCTATGTAACTATCTTATGTAATTGCTTTCTAAATACCTTATCTTATTTATAGATGACCAACCTCTTTGGATCACTCAATAAGGGACCCATGATGACCATGACCCTAAAAAGTGAGACTGATTTTCCAAGAGCACTTAAGGATACCATGAAGAGCTTGGGATTTGAAGGAGAAGCAATATACAAAGGGTTTCCTTTCATGGGTGAAGTTCAAGAGTACTGGTGGGTGCAACTCCATCTATACAAGAGCAAACAAGATGACCACAAGACCAAGGGCTACTGCATGTTCACCAACCCAATACTCCACACATCATTCTTTGACTCAGCTAAAAGTGCAGCATGCGAAGCCATCGAGAACCTTGAAAGAAGACTTAAATTTAGAATTCAAAACACCCAAAAGTATCTTGACGAACTCAAGGAAATAGAAGAGGAACTTGATGCACTCAGGAAGGAGATAGACTAGACCACCTATCTCTTAGAGTAACGAGATACTAATGATGTACTGACCTATCAAATTGTGGTATGGCAATATCATCGTATGTGTTCTCCATAACCTCGGGTGCTTCGTTATAGAACGATAAATTCGGTTTTCTCAAAACATGTTTGGAAATTTAATGATTGTGGTTGATTGTGTCAATTGCTTGTATGGGTAGGAATATTTCTCCTAGATCTGTCTATCTTTTACTCATCTATGCTAAAACCCACAGATGCCTCCCCACCGTGGTCCTGAGAACAACAACAACAACAACAACAATGATGCCATGCAGCAACTGATGGCCGCTCAAGCTCAGCTGATGACTATGATGACTCAGTTTATTGCAACAAGCAACAACAACAATAACAACAACAACAACAATCCTCCACCACCACCTCCTCAAGTGGACATGCTTACCAGATTTTTGAGGCTTAGGCCAAACAAGTTCTCGAACGCAACAAAGCCAATGGTGGCTGACGACTGGCTACGCTCTGTACAAAAGGATCTGGTGACAACTGAATGTGATGACGCTGAGAAAGTTAGGTTTACCGCACATCTACTTGAAGGACCTGCTGCCCAATGGTGGGAAACTTATCAGATTACTCACCCATTGGACACCTTGACCTGGGAGGAATTCAAGGAAGGATTTCGTAATGCTCATGTCTCCACAGGAATTATGAATCTTAAACGGGAAGAGTTTTGCAATTTGCGTCAGGGAAGCAGATGTCTTAAGGAGTATATGGACGACTTCCATTCCTTGTCTCGATATGTGCCTGAGGACATTGACACATATGCAAAGAGGAAGTCAAAATTTCTCAGTGGACTTAGTGATGAGCTGAAGATACCTCTGACTGTTGCTTATGCACCAAACTATCAGATACTTCTTGATCAAGCAATCACCCCAAAAGATAGCATAAAGAAAGCTGAAAATAGGAAGAGGAAGATAGACAAGCACTCCTCTGAACCCTCATTCAAGAAGCACCTTGTTCATGATGTGCAGAGTGGCCACAAACATGGGAATCACCATAATGGAGGAAGTCACCACAAGCGTCATGATCACCATGGTGGATCCAAGGGAAGCAATGGAGATCATAAAGGAAATGGATTTGCTGGCCATAACTATAACAATGGACACCACCGTCCAAATCCTGAACACAGAGATATCAGTCAGGTGCTCTGCTACAAATGCAAGAACAAGGGTCATTACGCCAACGAGTGTCCAGCAATAAAGAAGGCCGAAGAAGCTGCCAAGTCAAATCCTTTTGATAAAGGATATGTGAACCACATCAATGTGGAAGAAGTGAACGTTACATCCTGATTAAGTTTTCATATGGAAGTTTCAATACCCCCAAAAATTTCTTTTAAGGGTGGTAGCCCAACCCGATACCAGATAGAACCGTTTTGCTAGCCTTCTCGAATCTCGAGGACGAGATTCCTTTTAAGGGTGGTAGTCTGTAACATCCCTATATTTTGGAATGTTAAAAATCACTAAAATTTATAACTTTTGAAAACATTTATGAATTTTTGCTTTGAAAAGAAAATTTAAGCATTGCATTCATGCATACATGCATCTCATCATTCATCATCTGATTAAATCACAAAAGGTTTAAATTTAAAAAAAATCCATTATATTTCCTATTACTAAAAATACTTATATTCTTTTATGCTACTTTTATGCCAAAATAAAGGTGAATGGTTTCAACAAAATAAGTTTAAATAATCTAAATTCAAACATATTTGAATGTGGGTAATTTCATAAATTTTATTTAACTCCAAATAAATTATTAAATACCTAATTTCAAAGAAAAACTAAAATAGGTAAAATTGTATTTTATGAATAATTCAAAATAATTAATTTTCAAAAAGTTTCAAAACATGCCCACAAATGGTTTAAAGCATAGATATGAATTTTCAATTTTTTAGAAATTAGTTTGACATCATTTGGACAATTAAATCAAAAGATATGAATTAAAAGAAAAATCAGAAAAGAAAAAGAAAAATACCTGTGACGTCATGCCGACGTCAGCGCATCTTCAACCTCCAGAAATTGCGCCCGAAAACGGCCGATTGATTTCCCCCTGTAATTTTGCGCGATTAAAGCTGCGTTGAAACCTCCCGTGTAGCCCTTCAAGTAGCCCACCTCGCCCTCTCCCTTTGCCCCCATACCACCCTCCCTGAGCGCCCCCAGGCCGTCCACAATCTTCCGCCGCATCTCCGCCATTACCGCCGCCCGTTTCTTCAAGTTCCGGTGAGCTCCGTCGACCCCGAGCTCCCCTATCCCTCCTGTCTCCTTTCTTTAATCCGTGCGCATGTTTTTGACAAAGTCGCGCAATTTTTCTCGCAGCAAATCGACGCCCGCGTCCACACCCGAGGACAACCGCCACCGTCACCAACTCCGGCGAGCATTTCCGAGAAAAGGAGAGCACCCCGGCACCGTGCACCTCGCCAACACGTCCACCTCAACCTCCCACGCTTAAGGGTATGACCCATTCATCCCCACGCGTCCTGAAACGCGTAGAACGCGTGTCGCCGGCGATGGCGCCGCCACGATTAGGTCACCGGAGTTCTCCGACCGGTCGCGCCGCTCTGTTTTGTTCTCATCCATTGGATCTCGTTCGTACGGCCAGGATTAGATCTTCTTTAAATCGAACCGGTACGCTGACGTGACCTGCTCCGTCAGCACACAGTCAGCGCCTCGTCAGCGCCTCGTCAGCGCCAGCGTGGAAATGAATTTTCTTAAATAAAATAAAATGGCAGTTTTACAGAAAACCCCCTACATATTGTTTTTATCATTACTTTTTATATGTTTAGTCGAATTCAAATATTTTTATATATTTGGAAAGCCCTTGACATATAGAATATTTTAGAACAGCCTAAATTCAAATTTGACTTAGTTTAGAATATTCAAATTTCAAATGGTGAATTTGATTATTTTTGTCATAACTTTAAATCTATAAATAAAAAAATTGCAAATAAAATTGTTTTAGAAACTTTGGAATATTTTTAATATGATGCCTCTGTTATAAAATATTTTTGAGTATTATTTTCATGATTTGTTAGTTGTATGTTTAAATTGAGTAGTTTGAATAGTTTTAACATAACTTTTAATTTGCTGGTGATTCATATGAATTTAATTTTCGAAATTTGCTAAAACACCTTATGAACCCGAATTGCCTAATGAAGATTTTAGAGAAGAACAACTTGCTTCTGTCTCTCTTGCTCCTACTAATTATATTCAACAATTTATGGAAGATCATTAAGATGAAACTTTTATGGAAGAAAGAAATGAACTTGAGGACATATTCCTCCGTCAACCTATTCTTAAACATAATTTAAAAGTGGATGACTTGGGTAAAACACTTGCACCTAAAGAGGATCCTGTCTTTGATCTAAAACCTTTTCCTGATAATCTTAAGTATGCTCATCTTGATGATAAGAAAATATATACTGATATTATTAGTGCTAACCTTTCATGTAAAGAAGAGGAACGATTATTGGAAATATTGAAGAAACACCGTGGAGCTATGGGTTATACTTTGGATGATTTGAAGGGATTTCTCCTACTATATGTCAACATTCTATTAATATGGAGCCCGATGCGAAGCCAGTTGTTGAACATCAACGCCGTTTAATACCTAAGATGAAGGAAGTGGTAAGAAATGAAGTATTAAAACTTCTTATGCTGGTATAATATATCCTATTGCTGATAGTATATGGTTAGTCATGTGCATTGTGTCCCTAAGAAGGGTGGAATTACTGTTGTTCCTAATGATCATGATGAACTTATTCCTCAAAGAGTAGTTGTTGGTTATAGAATGTGCATTGATTTTAGAAAGGTTAATAAAGTTACTAAGAAAGATCATTATCCATTACCCTTTACTGATCAAATGTTGGAAAGATTAGTCAATGAAACTCATTTTTATTTTCTTGATGGTTATTCTGGTTTCTCTCAAATTGTTGTTAAAACTCAAGATCAAGATAAAACCACATTTACTTGTCCTTATGGTACTTATGCTTATGGGCGTATGCCTTTTGGTTTATGTAATGCTCCTGCTACTTTTCAAAGAAGTATGTATGCTATCTTTCATGGTTTTTGTGAGGAAATTGTGGAGTTGTTCATGGATGATTTGTCCGTCTATGGCACTTCTTTTGATAACTGCTAGCACAATCTTGATAAGGTTTTGCGGAGATGTGAATAAACTAATCTTGTTCTTAATTGGGAGAAAATTTTCATTTTATGGTTAATGAAGGGATTGTTCTTGGACATAAAATTTCTAAAAGAGGTATTGAAGTTGATAGAGCTAAAGTGGAGGCAATTGAGAAAATGCCTTGCCCCCGTGATGTTAAATGTATTTGTAGTATTCTTGGTCATGCTGGTTTCTATAGAAGGTTTATCAAAGACTTTGCCAAGGTATCAAAGCCTCTTACTAATCTCTTGCAAAAAGATATACCATTTGTTTTTTATGATGATTGTAAGGAAGCTTTTGAAACCCTTAAGAAAGCTTTAATAACTGCTCCTATTGTTCAACCACCTGATTGGAATTTACCATTTGAAATGTGTGATGCTAGTGATTTTGTTGTAGGTGTTGTTCTCAGACAAAGAATAGATAAGAAGTTAAATGTTATTCATTATGCTAGTAAGACTCTTGATTCTGCTAAAAAGAATTATGCTACGACTGAAAAGGAATTTCTAGCTGTTGTATTTGCTTGTGATAAATTTAGACAATACATTGTTGATTCTAAAGTTATTATTCATACTGATCATGATGTAGTTAGATACCTTATGGAAAAGAAAGATGCAAAGCCTAGGCTTATTAAATGGGTATTACTGCTGCAAGAATTCGATTTGCATATTGTAGATAGGGAAGGTGTTGATAATCCTGTTAATGATAATTTGTCTAGATTGGAAAACATTGCTTATGATCCTATACATGTTAAAGATAGTTTTCCAAATGAACAATTGGTTGCAATAAGGGTGAGTTCACGAGATAGTCCTTGGTATGCAGATTATGCTAACTTTATTGTTTCGAAGTATTTGCCTCCAACCTTTTCAGCTCAACAAAGAAGAAAATTATTTTATGACTTGAGGCATTATTTCTGGGATGACCCACACTTATATAAAGAAGGAGTTGATGGTATTATGCGAAGATGTGTTCCGGAGTATGAACAAAAAGAGATATTGAGAAAGTGCCATATTAGCGCTTATGGAGGACATCACGTTGGAGATAAAACCGCACAAAAGGTTTTACAATCAGGTTTTTATTGGCCTACTCTCTTTAAAGATGCAAGAAAGTTTATTTTATCTTGTGATGAATGTCAAAGAGTTGGTAATATCTCTAAACGTAATGAAATGCCTATGAATTATTCTATTGTTATTGAACAATTTGATTGTTGGGGATTTGACTTTATGGGTCCTTTCCCTTCTTCATAAGGTAATACACATATACTTGTTGATGTTAATTATGTTACTAAATGGGTAGAAGCTATTCCTACTAAAAGTGCTGATGGTGAAACATCGTTAAAAATGCTTCAAGAAATTATTTTCCCTAGGTTTGGTGTTCCAAGATATCTTATGACTGATGGAGGTTCTCATTTTATTCATGGTGGTTTTAGAAAGGTTCTTGATAAATATGGTGTTAATCATAGAATTGCTTCAGCTTATCATTCTCAAACTAGTGGGAAAGTAGAGCTATCAGATAGAGAAATTAAATCTATCTTGCAAAAGACCGTTAATAGAACGAGAAAGAATTGGGCTAGTAAATTAAATGATCCATTGTGGGCTTATAGAATTTCTTATAAAAATCCCATGGGTATGTCTCCTTATAAAAAGGTTTATGGGAAAGCATGTCACTTGCCCTTAGAATTTGAACACAAAGCTTATTGGGCAGTGAGAGAACTAAATAGAGATTTTGTAAAATCCCCATATTTTGGAATGTTAAAAATCACTAAAATTTAAAACTTTTGAAAACATTTATGAATTTTTGCTTTGAAAAGAAAATTTAAGCATTGCATTCATGCATACATGCATCTATTCATAATCTGATTAAATCACAAAAGGTTTAAATTAAAAAAAATCCATTATATTTCCTATTACTAAAATACTTATATTCTTTTATGCTACTTTTATGCCAAAATAAAGGTGAATGATTTCAGCAAAATAAGTTTAAATAATCTAAATTCAAACATATTTGAATGTGGGTAATTTCATAAATTTTGTTTAACTCCAAATAAATTATTAAATCCCTAATTTCAAAGAAAAACTAAAATAGGTAATATTGTATTTTATGAATATTTCAAAATAATTAATTTTAAAAAAGTTTCAAAACATGCCCACAAATGGTTTAAAGCATAGATATGAACTTTACAAGTTTTTAGAAATTAATTTGACATCATTGGGACAATTAAATCAAAAGATATGAATTAAAAGAAAAATCAGAAAAGAAAAGAAAAATACCTGTGACGTCATGCTGACGTCAGCGCGTCTTCAACCTCCAGAAATCGCGCCCGAAAACGGCCGATTGATTTTCCCCTGTAATTTCGCGCGATTAAAACTGCGTTGAAAGCTCCCGTGTAGCCCTTCAAGTAGCCCACCTCGCCCTCTCCCTTTGCCCCCAGACCACCCTCCCTGAGCGCCCCCAGGCCGTCCACAATCTTCCGCCGCATCTCCGCCATTACCGCCGCCCGTTCCTTCGAGTTCCGGTGAGCTCCGTCGACCCCTAGCTCCTCTATCCCTCCTGTCTCCATTCTTTAATCCATGCACACGTTTTTGACAAATTCGCGCAATTTTCCTCGCAGCAAATTGACGCCCGCGTCCACACCCGAGGACAACCGCCGCCGTCACCAACTCCGGCGAGCATTTCCGAGAAAAGGAGAGCACCCCGGCACCGTGCACCTCGCCAACACGTCCACCTCAACCTCCCACGCTTAAGGGTATGACCCATTCATCCCCACGCGTCCTGAAACGCGTAGAACGCGTGTCGCCGGCGATGGCGCCGCCACGATTAGGTCACCGGAGTTCTCCGACCGGTCGCGCCGCTCTGTTTTGTTCTCATCCATTGGATCTCGTTCGTACGGCCAGGATTAGATCTTCTTTAAATCGAACCGGTACGCTGACGTGGCCTGCTCCGTCAGCACACAGTCAGCGCCTCGTCAGCGCCAGCGTGGAAATGAATTTTCTTAAATAAAATAAAATGGCAGTTTTACAGAAAACCCCCTACATATTGTTTTTATCATTACTTTTTATATGTTTAGTCGAATTCAAATATTTTTATATATTTGGAAAGCCCTTGACATATAGAATATTTTAGAACTGCCTAAATTCAAATTTGACTTAGTTTAGAATATTCAAATTTCAAATGGTGAATTTGATTATTTTTGTCATAACTTTAAATCTATAAATAAAAAAATTGCAAATAAAATTGTTTTAGAAACTTTGGAATATTTTTAATATGATGCCTCTGTTATAAAATATTTTTGAGTATTATTTTCATGATTTGTTAGTTGTATGTTTAAATTGAGTAGTTTGAATAGTTTTAACATAACTTTTAATTTGCTGGTGATTCATATGAATTTAATTTTCGAAATTTGCTAAAACACCTTATGAACCCGAATTGCCTAATGAAGATTTTAGAGAAGAACAACTTGCTCCTGTCTCTCTTGCTCCTACTAATTATATTCAACAATTTATGGAAGATCATTAAGATGAAACTTTTATGGAAGAAAGAAATGAACTTGAGGACATATTCCTCCGTCAACCTATTCTTAAACATAATTTAAAAGTGGATGACTTGGGTAAAACACTTGCACCTAAAGAGGATCCTGTCTTTGATCTAAAACCTTTTCCTGATAATCTTAAGTATGCTCATCTTGATGATAAGAAAATATATACTGATATTATTAGTGCTAACCTTTCATGTAAAGAAGAGGAACGATTATTGGAAATATTGAAGAAACACCGTGGAGCTATGGGTTATACTTTGGATGATTTGAAGGGGATTTCTCCTACTATATGTCAACATTCTATTAATATGGAGCCCGATGCGAAGCCAGTTGTTGAACATCAACGCCGTTTAATACCTAAGATGAAGGAAGTGGTAAGAAATGAAGTATTAAAACTTCTTATGCTGGTATAATATATCCTATTGCTGATAGTATATGGTTAGTCATGTGCATTGTGTCCCTAAGAAGGGTGGAATTACTGTTGTTCCTAATGATCATGATGAACTTATTCCTCAAAGAGTAGTTGTTGGTTATAGAATGTGCATTGATTTTAGAAAGGTTAATAAAGTTACTAAGAAAGATCATTATCCATTACCCTTTACTGATCAAATGTTGGAAAGATTAGTCAATGAAACTCATTTTTATTTTCTTGATGGTTATTCTGGTTTCTCTCAAATTGTTGTTAAAACTCAAGATCAAGATAAAACCACATTTACTTGTCCTTATGGTACTTATGCTTATGGGCGTATGCCTTTTGGTTTATGTAATGCTCCTGCTACTTTTCAAAGAAGTATGTATGCTATCTTTCATGGTTTTTGTGAGGAAATTGTGGAGTTGTTCATGGACGATTTGTCCGTCTATGGCACTTCTTTTGATAACTGCTAGCACAATCTTGATAAGGTTTTGCGGAGATGTGAATAAACTAATCTTGTTCTTAATTGGGAGAAAATTTTCATTTTATGGTTAATGAAGGGATTGTTCTTGGACATAAAATTTCTGAAAGAGGTATTGAAGTTGATAGAGCTAAAGTGGAGGCAATTGAGAAAATGCCTTGCCCCCGTGATGTTAAATGTATTTGTAGTATTCTTGGTCATGCTGGTTTCTATAGAAGGTTTATCAAAGACTTAGCCAAGGTATCAAAGCCTCTTACTAATCTCTTGCAAAAAGATATACCATTTGTTTTTTATGATGATTGTAAGGAAGCTTTTGAAACCCTTAAGAAAGCTTTAATAACTGCTCCTATTGTTCAACCACCTGATTGGAATTTACCATTTGAAATGTGTGATGCTAGTGATTTTGCTGTAGGTGTTGTTCTCAGACAAAGAATAGATAAGAAGTTAAATGTTATTCATTATGCTAGTAAGACTCTTGATTCTGCTAAAAAGAATTATGCTACGACTGAAAAGGAATTTCTAGCTGTTGTATTTGCTTGTGATAAATTTAGACAATACATTGTTGATTCTAAAGTTATTATTCATACTGATCATGATGTAGTTAGATACCTTATGGAAAAGAAAGATGCAAAGCCTAGGCTTATTAAATGGGTATTACTGCTGCAAGAATTCGATTTGCATATTTTAGATAGGGAAGGTGTTGATAATCCTGTTAATGATAATTTGTCTAGATTGGAAAACATTGCTTATGATCCTATACATGTTAAAGATAGTTTTCCAAATGAACAATTGGTTGCAATAAGGGTGAGTTCACGAGATAGTCCTTGGTATGAAGATTGTGCTAACTTTATTGTTTCGAAGTATTTGCCTCCAACCTTTTCAGCTCAACAAAGAAGAAAATTATTTTATGACTTGAGGCATTATTTCTGGGATGACCCACACTTATATAAAGAAGGAGTTGATGGTATTATGCGAAGATGTGTTCCGGAGTATGAACAAAAAGAGATATTGAGAAAGTGCCATATTAGCGCTTATGGAGGACATCACGTTGGAGATAAAACCGCACAAAAGGTTTTACAATCAGGTTTTTATTGGCCTACTCTCTTTAAAGATGCAAGAAAGTTTATTTTATCTTGTGATGAATGTCAAAGAGTTGGTAATATCTCTAAACGTAATGAAATGCCTATGAATTATTCTATTGTTATTGAACAATTTGATTGTTGGGGATTTGACTTTATGGGTCCTTTCCCTTCTTCATAAGGTAATACACATATACTTGTTGATGTTAATTATGTTACTAAATGGGTAGAAGCTATTCCTACTAAAAGTGCTGATGGTGAAACATCGTTAAAAATGCTTCAAGAAATTATTTTCCCTAGGTTTGGTGTTCCAAGATATCTTATGACTGATGGAGGTTCTCATTTTATTCATGGTGGTTTTAGAAAGGTTCTTGATAAATATGGTGTTAATCATAGAATTGCTTCAGCTTATCATTCTCAAACTAGTGGGAAAGTAGAGCTATCAGATAGAGAAATTAAATCTATCTTGCAAAAGACCGTTAATAGAACGAGAAAGAATTGGGCTAGTAAATTAAATGATCCATTGTGGGCTTATAGAATTTCTTATAAAAATCCCATGGGTATGTCTCCTTATAAAAAGGTTTATGGGAAAGCATGTCACTTGCCCTTAGAATTTGAACACAAAGCTTATTGGGCAGTGAGAGAACTAAATAGAGATTTTGTAAAATCCCCATATTTTGGAATGTTAAAAATCACTAAAATTTAAAACTTTTGAAAACATTTATGAATTTTTGCTTTGAAAAGAAAATTTAAGCATTGCATTCATGCATACATGCATCTATTCATAATCTGATTAAATCACAAAAGGTTTAAATTAAAAAAAATCCATTATATTTCCTATTACTAAAATACTTATATTCTTTTATGCTACTTTTATGCCAAAATAAAGGTGAATGATTTCAGCAAAATAAGTTTAAATAATCTAAATTCAAACATATTTGAATGTGGGTAATTTCATAAATTTTGTTTAACTCCAAATAAATTATTAAATCCCTAATTTCAAAGAAAAACTAAAATAGGTAATATTGTATTTTATGAATATTTCAAAATAATTAATTTTAAAATAGTTTCAAAACATGCCCACAAATGGTTTAAAGCATAGATATGAACTTTACAAGTTTTTAGAAATTAATTTGACATCATTTGGACAATTAAATCAAAAGATATGAATTAAAAGAAAAATCAGAAAAGAAAAAGAAAAATACCTGTGACGTCATGCTGACGTCAGCGCGTCTTCAACCTCCAGAAATCGCGCCCGAAAACGGCCGATTGATTTTCCCCTGTAATTTCGCGCGATTAAAACTGCGTTGAAAGCTCCCGTGTAGCCCTTCAAGTAGCCCACCTCGCCCTCTCCCTTTGCCCCCAGACCACCCTCCCTGAGCGCCCCCAGGCCGTCAACAATCTTCCGCCGCATCTCCGCCATTACCGCCGCCCGTTCCTTCGAGTTCCGGTGAGCTCCGTCGACCCCTAGCTCCTCTATCCCTCCTGTCTCCATTCTTTAATCCGTGCACACGTTTTTGACAAATTCGCGCAATTTTCCTCGCAGCAAATTGACGCCCGCGTCCACACCCGAGGACAACCGCCGCCGTCACCAACTCCGGCGAGCATTTCCGAGAAAAGGAGAGCACCCCGGCGCCGTGCACCTCACCAACACGTCCGCCTCGACCTCCCGCGCTTAAGGGTATGACCCATTCATCCCCGCGCGTCCTGAATCACGGAGAACGCGTGTCGCCGGCGATGGCGCCTCCACGGTTAGGTCACCGGAGTTCTCCGGCCGGCGGCGTCGCTCTCTTTTGTTTTCAGCCGTTGGATCTCGTTCGTACGGCCAGGATTAGATCTTCTTTAAATCGAACCGGTACGCTGATGTGGCCTGCTCCGTCAGCGCACAGTCAGCGCCTCGTCAGCGCCAGCGTGGAAATGAATTTTCTTAAATAAAATAAAATGGCAGTTTTACAGAAAACCCCCTACATATTGTTTTTATCATTACTTTTTATTTGTTTTGTAAAATTCAAATATTTTTATATATTTGGAAAGCCCTTGACATGTAGAATATTTTAGAACTGCCAAAATTCAAATTTGACTTAGTTTAGAATATTAAAATTTCAAATGGTGAATTTGAGTATTTTTGTCATAACTTTAAATCTATAAATCCAAAAATTGCAAATAAAATTGTTTTAGAAACGTTGGAATATTTTTAATATGATTCCTCTGTTATAAAATATTTTTGAGTATTATTTTCATGATTTGTTAGTTGTATGTTTAAATGGAATTGTTTGAATAGTTTTAACATAACTTTTAATACAAACATTATTTTTGAATAAATCCAATTGCTATAAATTTATTTAAATCCCCTCTGTCTATTAATACTAATTACAAAATTTTGTTATAAAAATTTAATCACATAAAACTCTAAATATTATATTTAATCCTTTATTATATTTTGCTAAATTAGAAACTAATTAAATTGCAATTTTAACTTTATGCATACTTTATAAATATCACAAAAAAAAATTAGTATTATGTTTCTTGTGAATTAAAAATTGCACATCATGCATAGCATATTTTTGTATTGTTATTTTGTTTGTATGTTTATGTGAGTTTTGTTTGATGTGTTAGAAATTTCAGAGGGAAACGACAACTGTTACAGCTGCTGTTGCTACTCTTCTTGTTGCCAAGGCAAGTGGCACATCCCATAAAATTCCCAAGTATTTTCTATGCATAACTTAGTTATTTTCCTATGCATGTGTAGAACTTAGTAGTATTGCTATGCAAGACATGTTTAGAATCCCCTATTCCATTGTGTCTAGGTACCTATGAAATGACTTAGTAGAATTCTGATGCTATGCAATTGATGAAAGATTTTACAAAATGTTAATTGGGGCTACTCAGGACCATGTCTATGAATGTTTTCACCTGAGATAGTTTCTACTATACTTAGGATCATAGTATGTGGGGGTTTTTACCTGAGAGTGCACATCCACTAAGTTAATGAATCATCTGGGTGGATTGGTTGTTTGGTTTATGTTGAGTGGCTACTCAGGACCATGTCCATGAGGGTTTTCACCTAAGATAGTTTCTACTATACTTAGGATCATGAATGTGGGGGTTCTCACCTGGGAGCATACTTGTGGAAGGCTACCCAGGAACAAAGGGATATGAGGAATAAAGGGAGAAGATTGTGAAGAACTCAAGGAGAAGTATTCCAAGTAAAGACTACAACTGATCAAGGAACATGGAGGAATCCCAACATTCTAATTTCTTAAATAAAATTTTGATAGGTGAACAATAGTGAACTACTCAGGACCATGTTATGTGGGGGTTTTTACCTGAGGGTACACTTAGATGAATGGTCTACTCAGGACCATGTCTATGCGGATTTCCACCTAAGATTGTTTTCACTATACTTAGTACCATAGTATGTGGGGGGTTTTACCTGAGAGTGCACTCAAGGATGGGCCATCTTTTGGTTCACTGGAACTTGCCAATGTTGCCAACTATGATGTTGAAACTGTTTTATAAAGTGAAAGGACAAAACTGACTTTATGCAAAATAGCCTTGAACTCCACCAGCCAAATATGCATACAGGTTATAGAGTTATTTCCATTGAGTGTCCACCATAGTGTCACTTGCCAGATCCATTTCTAATGGAATCTGACCCACTCTGTTGCAAATTATTATTTGTTGCAGAATTATCTGACGAAGAGTGAGGACTACGTTTGGGTTGTGAGTCTGCACCAACATGTTTTCGCCTGTGGCGTATCATGAAGTTGGAGGCCCATTGAAGATTTATTTCCGCTGCTTTATTGATTCGGGCTAGCTTTAAGCTATGCAAAGATGTATCGAATTATTTATTTTACCAAGTCTGCATTATTCGTGTAATATTGATACAATGTTGTGATATTCATCGTAAACTGTGTGTGCAAATGAATCGATCCAGGGGTTTGCACTATACACAAGTACCTGCCATATTTTTAAGTGCAGGTACGTTACAGATTTTAAACTAGCTAGTGAGAAAAGATTACTTAATTTGAGTTCTTTAGATGAATGGAGAAGTGAAGCTTATGAAAATTCTAAACTCTTTAAAGAAAAAGTTAAAACATGGCATGATAAGAGAAAACTTAAGAGAGAATTTCATGTTGGTGAGAAAGTTCTATTGTATAGTTCTCGTCTTATATTCTTTGCAGGAAAATTACTCTCCAAATGGGAAGGACCATATGTTATTGTGGAAGTGTTTCATTCGGGTGCGATAAAAATTGCTTCGCTCAAGGATGACTCTACACATGTGGTAAATGGACAAAGAATCAAGCATTATATTTCTGGAGATTCTTACAATGAACAAGTTGATGTTATTCAAGCAATTTCTCCGGAGAATTACATTAAAGAAAATATTTCTGAGTTCGCAGGACCTGATTTGGAAAAGGTACATTTTCGGTAAGAAAAAGTCCGCAAATTAAATTTTTGGTTAACTGTGATTTATTTTTGGAAAATATGGAAAAATATGAGACGAAAACGAATAGGACACGAAGTCCGAGGCAACTACACCAGCTCGTGGCGCGGCGCCCTTGCTGGCCGCGCCAGCAAGCGATGTGGACGCCTCGGAGTTCCTCTCCTAATATGTTTCGTGTTATTGCCTTCCTTTTATTTCGTAAATTTTTGCTATAAAGTCAACCGAGGGCCCCGAGGTCCGTATATCTTGTTTTCGACGCGTTTTTGTTTCGAGCTGTTGCTGTCCAGATGACGTCTCAAGGATCTTGCTCCGAAGACTACGCACTTCGTCGCCAACGTGAACTCCTTCAAGATCTTGATCAAGGGTCTTTTGTTGGATGGGTGGACGATGAGAAGGTGAAGGCTAAGCGCAAGGACATGGACGAGAGCGTCATGAAGGAGGTGAATAAGATGCAAGCGGCAAAGAAGGAGCGCGCAAGGACGAGAACCAGCAAGCCCATCTTCGTGGGATCAATTAACCCTCAGCGTGCTTTTTCTCGTAACATGCAGGGAGCGATACCACTTGTTCTAGATCTTAGTTCTTTTCCAGAAGCAATTGAAGCTCTTCGAGTCACGGATCAGTTTTGCGATCAGTATTGCGTCCTTAGGAGGGAGGTGGATATACTTCAAGAGGAGAATAACAGGCTCCACAAGATGTTGGAGCATTTCCTTACTCCACTTTGAGTTGTTCCACCATCGCCACCGAGGGAGTAATTCATCATCAGTTTGGCATCTCCCTTAGCTTGTTCCAAGCTTGGGGGGAGTGCCGCGGTATCACCATTATCTTTCATCTTTTACTTTTTAGTAGTGTCATATCATGAGTAGGGAAGTTATCTTATATTATGGTCTGCAGTGTGGAAGTATCTCTCTTTTAGTTGGTTATCTATGTATCCCTTGGTATGAGTTGCCGTTATGGAATATTAATGAGAAGTGTTATCATTTATTTTTTGCACACTTTATTTTAGGTTGCAACTTTTATCATGTATGATTGATATTGTCATTTAGTATTGGTGATGACTTTGGGAACATATAGTAAATCTTTTGGCTTCGGCAAATTTAGCATTGGTCAGTAGCTACAATACTTTGAGACTTAAGAGGAAAAAGAATCACATGTAGAATATAGCATTCATTGATCTATCCCACTTGTCTATGACAAGATTAGTATTCATAACTTAAAATTGTGTGTGCTTTCATGTAAGAATTACATGATTGTCTTTTACTACATGTATGTTTGTTTGCATCCTTCAACTCTCATGCTTGCTACCCAACCTTGCTAGCCAAAGACCTGTATCGAGAGGGAATGCTTCTCATACATCCAAACCTAGAACCAAAACCCCTACCATCTGTGTCCACCATATCTACCTACTATGTGGTATTTTGCGCCACTCCAAGTAAATACTTCTTGTGCTATCTTTATTCAAAATTACTATCCCTTATTTGTGTCAATGTTCACTAGCTCATGAGGAAATAATAGTTGTGTTTGTCATCTTCCGTACTAATTAAGTAACCCATGACTTGCATGCTACATCTGCTTGTCATTAATATTGCAAAGGGGTAGTCAGACCACTATAATATCAAAGGTTGAGTTTTTAAAAAATATAGGCACTCCTCAATGGTTTGTGTAACATCCCAACATTTTGGAATGTTCAAAAATCACTAAAATTTAAAACTTTTGTTTTGATTAAAAATAAAATATTAAATGCATAAGAAAACCAACTATGAAAGACTTCAAACTTATTGGAAAGAGTTTAATAATTCAAATGTCTCACTTTAAACATTACATTATCCATTGTATTTCAAAACCCTTAATATGTAAACTGATGAATGTTGAAAAACCTTCAAACCCATTTCATGAAATAAATAGTTTCCTCATAAGTATATGATTCCAACCACATAGCCATAGCTATTCATAAATTAAAATAATATTTACAAGTGTTCTTTTTAAACTATTTAAAACATGATCTATTTGTCAAATAGTTTTTCATTCTTTCAACTAGTTCAAAACTTAGTGTTGAAATTACACCCTATAGATTATAACTCTAATAAATTCATATAGTTTATAAATGGATTATCCAAATAAACATTTCATTAGCTTAAAATGAATTCCATTTATTTTCAAAAACATAAAATGATTTTCATGAATATATATTCTATATAAGAAAAGAATTAAATCTAAAATCTTTTCCAAGGTTGTTTATGAAGTTTCAAATGATTTATCTTAATATAAAACATAATGTTACACAAAATAAAATTTAATTAACATTAGAATCCATTATATTTCCTATTACTTTAAAATTATTTATATTATATTATGCTTCTATTAAACCAAAATAAAGATGCATGTTTAAGAAAATGTGTTTAAATAACTTAAATTCAAACATAATTGAATATGGGTATTTCATAGAATTTAGTTTAGCCCAAAATAAAAATTATTAAACCCTAGTTTCAAATTTAACATATAGTGTCAAATTTGTAGTTAATCAATATTTCATATTTATTAATGTTAAAAAAGTTTTCAAAACATGCCACAAAGGTTTTAAATGATAGACATTGATTTTACAAATTTTTAGAATCTAATTTGAGTTGAATTGGAGTTATATTTTAAAAGTTATTTTAAAATACAGAAAACAGAAAAAGAAAAGAACAAAAAAAAAGGGAAACGGACCAGCCTCCCGAGCCATTGGGCCGAAGCCCATTTTCTTCCCCCCCCCCCCCCCCCTGCGCGCAGCTCACAACGGCCCAGGAACAGCCCAGCTCACGCCGGACTCACACGTCATCTTCTTCCCCAAATCGTGATGAACAAGAACTCCTACCGAACCCTAGCTCCAAATCCGGACCGAATTAGTTGGTTTAAACGCGAATTATCTGCTCCCTCCTACCCTATATAAACCCCCGCAAACTCCTCTCTCGAATCCCTAACGAACCCTAGACCGAGAGCCCCCAGGCTGCCCGCATTGCACCCCGCCGCGCCGCCACTGCCGCCGGCGAATTTCTCTGTCTCCGGTGAGCCCTTGCAACCCCGAGCGCCCCCTACTCCTCTCTTCGCATTCTTTTTTCTCTTGCGCATCTCGGTGACACCTCCGTTGTGTTTTTCCCGCACTAGGACGAGCGATTCATCCATGCCCGAAGCTCCCCGCCGCCGTGCGCAACTCCGGTGAGCATTAGGAGGAGAAGCGGAGCACGCCGAGGATCCGTGACACGCCACCAACCTCGCCTCGACCTACCGAATCCCACGGTACGATCTGTTCATCCTCGTAGGTCGTAGATAGGCGGGAACGCATTTGCCGTTCGTGTCGCCGCCGTGCGCTCCGTCTCCGGCGATCAGAGCGCCGCCCGGCGAGCACCATCTCTCCTCCGCCGTCTGATCTGCGATCAATGGTTAAGATTAGATCTGTTTAATTCGAATCGGTATCTCTTTTGATCCGTTGGATCTGGATCTGACGATCCAGATCGCTCCACTTAATCCAGTCAGCGCCGCGTGGCAGCCACGTCAGCGCCACGTCGTGCCTCGTCAGCATCCGCGTCAGCGCCAGCGTGTAATTCCTTTTCTATTTTAAATTTAATTGGAAGTTTTGCAGAATAGTCCCTGTAATTAAAACATCTATAACTTTTTAACCACAACTCCAAATTTAATAATTTTTTTATATTTGGAAAGCTCTTGACATGTAGATTATTTTAGATCGGCCAAAATTAAAATTTGACTTAGTATAAAATATTCAAATTTCAAATGGTGAATTTGAGTATATTTGTAATAACTTTAAATCTATAAATCCAAAAATTACAAATAAAATTGTTTTAGAAAATTTAGAATATTTGTAAATTGATGCCACTGCTATAAAATATTTTTGAGTAATTTTTGAATGAATTCATAGTTATATATTTAATTTGAATAGTTTGACTATTTTCAACATAACTATTAATAAAAGTATTATTTTGATTAAAGTAAATTTCTATAAATTTAATTAAAATACCCCTGTCTTTTAACACTATTTATTAAATTATATTATAAAAATTTAATCATAGAAACTTTAATCTTATAATTATTCCTTTTGTTATATTTTCCAAAAATAGAAATTAATTAAATTGCATTTATAAATTCATGCATATTTATAAAGAAATCACAAAAGTTATTTTTATGTTTCTTGTGATAAAAAAATTCATTTCATTCATAGCATATTTTATTTGTAGTTATATTTCCCATAAGAAAACTCCTCCCCCATTTTCTCTAAGTTAGGATCATTTCAACTTAGCATTCTAGTAAAGTGCTATACACTTAGACACTTAGTAAATTTCAACATGGAGCTGGAAGACCAATGAAGGACTTAGCCAAACAAGACTCCAGAAGAATCTCCAAGGAGTGGAAGCACTTAGAAGAAAGATCAAGAAGAAGATCATGAAGACCAACCAGAAATATTTTCTAAGTCTTTCTCCCCCTTTATTCTTTCTCCCTCCTTCTTCTGTTAGACTTCATGATGACTAAGTAAATCCAAGACAAGCCTCGAGGATACAAGAATCATCAAGTCTGAAGATTCATCAAGACTACCAAGAGCTCAATCAAGACATCATCCAGAAGAAAGTTACAAGTCTGGAGATGAAGCCTGGAGGACAACTAAATCTTTCTTTCTATCTTTTCCCTCTTTTCTAATCTTGTCTTTCACATATGACTTAAACAAATTTTGATCATGATGTTATCATCTTGAAGTTGTTGGATCCTAGCGGCATAGTGGGATGAAGCGGCCTGGAAACAAACCTTACATGTCCACGTACATGAGACCTGTTCCACAATTTAAGTGGCTGGACGGGTGTCTGTCTCTCTCACTTTAGTGAATATCCAATTTACAAAGAGTTGATAATAATTGTTGATCACCTCGAAGAATAGAGCTAGTAATTTTCTCTAAGTATTTTGCACATCAAGACTAAGCCATTAGAGTGCTTATTCAAGATGATATAAAACAAAATATTTTATTCAACTTATGACTTTAGTCCTTAGTCCTTTTGGACCAACACATTTGCCTTGCATAAACTTAAAAGATTTCCATGGCATGAAAAAGCATTTCTAGCCCTTAGGAATATTTTGCACATCATGCATAAACATATTTTCCTTAGAAAGTTTTATAAAACTTATTTATTCATCTAGTATGTGTTTGTGTGCATTGTGGAGTTGTGCTTGCTGTTGATTGTTGTATTGTTGCTTGTCTATAGTGTTAGATTGAACGGAGAGTCCCGAGTATCGTTGAAAAGAGTTGTGAACAACGACAACATTCAAAGGCAAGTGGCACACCTCATAAACTTCCTATTATCTATATATGCTTACTTAGTGTATTTTTATATGCATGTGTAGGATAGTATTGCTATGCTAAACCTGTGTAGAATTCCTTACTCTTGTGTCTAGGTTCCTATATCATACTTAGCAGAAATATTGATGCTATGCAATGGATGAAAGGCTTTTACAAAATGTTAAGTGACTACTCAGGACTGTGCTCATGGTTGTCGTCGCCTAGGATGAATTTCTATTCTACTTAGGGCCGTGAGCATGGTGATTTTACCTGGGAGTGCACATCCACTAAGTTAATGAAACTCCTGGGTGGATTGGTTGTATGGCGGCGAAGTTGAGTGGCTGCTCAGGTCCATGTCTATGGTTCCTAGAGTACGTGCACTTGTGGATGGCCACCCAGGGAACAGAGGAATCTGAAGAACTCCGAGTGACGATTGCTTCCAGTGCAGCCATTGCCATATGGGCTCTGGCTTGATCAATTATGTTGCGTGGACTCTCTCCGGCTTGACAAGCAGATGTAGGGGGATGTTAGGTGGAACGGGTCAAGCCAGAGTGGGAGGGAAAATGCTTCTGAAAGATCTCGTCTCGTTCTTCTCCTTTCCTATTCACAAATGGTGTGTAAAGGATAGTTTGGGTTGAATGGGTACAATGGTGAACGTGCACAACCTCTGCAAAGTGTAAAACTAAGTACTTAGCCGTGTCCCCGGTACGGACAATTTGAGCAGCTGATCACGGACGTCAACGGAGGATTCCATCATTCCAACTTCAGAAATAAAACTTGATGGGTGAACAAGGGAAGATGAGATTTATGGTTTTCATGCCATACTCATCTTGATTTCAAGAAAAGTGTTTTCAAAAGAGTAGGAAAAATTGGCTTTATGCAAATTAGCCTTGAACTCCACCAGCCAAATATGCATATAGGCTTTAGAGTTATTCCATTAGGTGTCCACCATAGTGTCACTTGCCAGACTCCATTTTTAATGGAATCTGACCCACGTTGTTGCAATATTTTTCTTATTGCAGATTTGATCAGATGACGAGTGAGGTTTCGTTTAAAGATTTCGAGTCTACAACCAACATGTTTTCGCCTGTGGCAGCATGAAAGTTATAGAGACTCACTGCTAGTGTATTTCCGTTGTGTACTTTTCAATGCTAGCTTTATGCTATGCAACTTGTATCAAATATTTTGTAATTCTGGATCATCGATGTAATAAAATTGACGCTTTGTTGTGATATTACATCGTAAACTGTGTGTGCAAATGAATCGATCCAGGGATTTGCACTATACACAGGTATCTGCCTTATTTAAAGTGCAGGTACGCTACAGTTTGAGATTGATTGGTGGGCACCCGTGAATTCGGCTAGCCATGGTTATGTTAGAAAGGTGGGGAGGAGTGCCATGGCTGTGAAAGTAAAGAGAAAAAGAACATGAATATGATAAAGACTTGTTTAAAAAAAATCGGAACCACCCTTAACTTGCTTAGTATGGAAGATGACAACAACTCTGTAACAAATCGTTGACAACAACGAACACCGCTCAAAAACTTACTTTTATGCTCTCTATATGATTTCAAAAAGCTATAAAACCAAAAGCTCTAGCACATGCTTGTATCTTTGCTTCCCTCTGCGAAGGGCCTATCATTTACTTTATGTTGAGTTAGTAAACATATCTCCTTCTATCTTAAGCAAGCATTTAAGTTGATTGTGATTCAACCCTTCATACATTAATATTGTTAATCATGTCTTTCATTCTTTCTTGCTTAGCACATTGTTGGTATCTAATGAATTTGATTTTTGGAGCTATCAACCTATAAAGAGGGTTGTTTTATAAACTAAGCTCAATTGCTCATTGTTCTCTGACCAAGGACTAAGTTTGCCAACACCAACTATGGTTTTCTTTATGTACTTTACTTTGGTTTACCTCTACTTGTTACAAGTTGATTTATGCATGAAAGGAGTTAATATCTAAGATGACTTGTGCATTTATACATGTGATGCTTCTAGTCCGTATATTTTATATCGACACTTCACTCCATAAACATGTGGTCATGTTTACCGTGTTCAGTTTTCGCTCGGGGACAAGCGAGGTCTAAGATTGGGGGGAGTTGATACGTTCATTTTGCATCACTATTTTATATCATAATTTACTGCTATTCATTGATAAATATCGTATTTGGAGATGATACTTATGTTATATCATCTATTTTGCATGATTGATGATCATTGGAGGATGGAATCCCATAGGCTGAATTCTGCTAGAAAAAGCACCGTCAAGATACAATATTTGCGAAGACCAAAAGAACAAAGTGGCCAACTGGGAATTATTTCTGAATTATTTAGCTGAGGGAGCCAAAAAGGGAGCCTGGGGTGGGTCCCAGGGAGCCTAGGGTGGGTCCCTAGGCCGCCGCGCGAGCAGGCGATGTGGGCGCCCTGGCCCACCACTCGGCGTACCCCTTCGCGTACATCTTCCCCCCGAAAACCTAAGATTTAAGAGTAGGACAGAAACCATCTCCGCCGCCACCACGAGGAGGAGAAGACAGAGAGAGAAAAGCTCTCCGGCAGGCTGCGTTGCCGCCGTGGAAATTCCCTCCCGAAGTGGGGAAATCGTCGTCATCGTCACCGTCTTCGAGCTGCACTCCATCACCATCGTCAACACCACCATCTCCACCGCCGACGCCGTCATCTCCATCCATCCACTCCGTTCCCGCTATAACATCTAGGGCCTGTGTATTTGATAGAAGAAACTCTCCCGGTGTTGATTACTCTTGTTATTGATACTATTGAGTGAAACCGTTGAACTAGGGTTTATGTCCAGATTGTTATTCATCATTATATCACCTCTGATCATGTTCATTATGGTGTGTTGTGAGTAGTTGGTTGTGTTCTTGAGGAGATGGGAGAAGTCTAGATGTTAGTAGTGAACTATGTTGATTAATATTTGATGTTTTGATATTTAAGTTGTGGTGCCATTCTTCTAGTAGTGTCATGTGAATGTCGACTACATGACAGTTCGCCTTTATGGACCTAGGGGAATGCGTCGTGTATTCGGTTATCATTTGTGGGGTTGCCCGAGTGACAGAAACCTAAACCCCCGTTGGTATTCCGATGCACGAGGGATCGCAGGTCTCAGAGTTTAAGGCTATGGTTAGATTTATCTTAATTACTTTATTGTATTTGCGGATGCTTGCAAGGGGTATAATCATAAGTATGTATTAGTCCTAGGAAGGGCGGTGCATTAGCATAGGTTCACCCACACGACACTTATCTAAACACTAAAGATTATTCGTCAATATGAAGTGAAAGCACTAGACATAAATCTGGTGTGTCCTCAAGAATGTTTGGTCATCATAAGTAAACAAACCATCTTGTCCTTTGCTCTCAAAAGGATTGGGCCACTCGCTGCAATTATAATTGTCGCGCTCTATTTACTCGCACTTTATTTCTCTGTTATATCAAACTCTGCTAAAAACTTGTCTGCTAGTGTTTACACTGAAATCCTCATCAAAACCACTTGTCAACACCTTATGCTCCTCGTTGGGTTCGACACTCTTATTTCTCGAAAGTACTGCGATACACCCCCTATACTTGTGGGTCATCAGGCCCCACTTCCTGCCGCGCGAGCATGTGGTGATGGCGCCGCCTCCCACTTCATCTCGTCTTCGGTCTTCTAGAACATTCCCAAAAATATGGACTTCAGAAAACAAATCGTCTGATTCCAAGAATATTTCCTTAAGTACTTTTCAGAAACCAAAAACAGCAGAAAACAGGGAACTGGCACTGTGGAATCTTGTTAATAGGTTAGTCCCAGAAAATGCATACAAAAAATATAATAACTTCGTACAATATAGCATGGAACATAAGAAATTTTAGATACTTTGGAGACGTATCAACATCCCCAAGCTTAGTTCTACTCGTCCCGAGTAGGAAAGAACGATAAAAGAATAATTTCAGAATTGACATGCTTTCACACAATCTTGATCACGTAATAATGTAAGGCATGTAAACTGAGATCAAATGAATAAGGGTTGTAGTTTATATTGATATCAAATGAGTAATAAATAAACAAGTAGGCAAAGCAAATCAAAGCTTTCATTGATATAGTACTAGATAGCAATCTACCGTGCAAAGTAGATATTATAGATGATTTAAGCTTCAAGCACAACAATATAATCATCTAATGCTTCCAACAAACATGACAACGTTGTGAAAGGATCAAGTCAAGCAATATAAATATGCACGTAGAAGATCAACTGTTTATTTGTTCAAAAGAAACAAGCAAACGTTCAACGTTGGTTCCTGGCGCCAGGATGTTTTGGCTAAGAGAATGTTAAGGGGGTTTTGGAAGGCCAACGGAAGAAATTCTCACAAAGCTGCAAGTGATCATTAGACAAGAGGAAGTCTTATAATTGAAGCTATGCAAGGAGTAGTGATTGACACACAACCGATGCACATAAAGCTATAAGTATATGAAAGCTCTCCAATGGAACTAGTGGGGGTTCATCCAATTTGCTTGCTCACGAAGACCTAGAGCACTTTTGAGGAGGCTCATCATTGGAATATACAAGCCAAGTTCTATAGTATAAAGTTCCCCACATAGTTATGCAAGTAAGACATAAAACTTTCTCATATGCAGTAAAGGTGCTAAACATGAGCACAAATGATGATCATAAATCATATGGTGCTATAACATGAGCACAAGTGTGTGAAAAAGAATAGAAATGCCGCCCCTTTTTCTCTTTTTCTCTTTTTCTCTTTTTTTCATTTTTTGTTTCTCTTTTCGATGGCCTCCATGGCTCTTTTCACTTTTAGGGGCAAGCATCCTAATATGATGATATGACAACACACTAATGATGATATGACAACATACTGATGATACAAGTAACTAATATGAATTAGACATAATGTATATGGAAACGGTGCCTCTGCCAGTGTAGCAGGTTATGCAATGATCTTGCGTAACATGGGTAAAACCGCACATCAGCTTTATAGAATCACACAAAGCAATATATAAGTAATGAATGACAACAAGTCATGTAATCTAAGATGGATGTTGTATGGCAATATATCTCGGAACAGCTATGGAAATGTTGTAATAGATAGGTATGGTGGATATTTTGAGGAAGATATTTGGCTTATGTGTAGGAGAACAAGATGAAGATCTCCCACGAGTTTGGATGTACCCGCAAAGCATGCACCAACTCTCAATGTGAGAAAGGGAAATGCAAAGTACCGAAGAGGCTAGCAATATGTTAGTGGAAGTGTCATGAAAACCGCAGGTTTAGAACTCACAAGTAAAAAGATTCCAAATAAAAATATGATCTTGCAAGGCATAATGAAAATCACTCCAAGAGGGATCGTGGTAAATGACAAAGTCACTGTTGGCTTCCCGGTCCCTATCGCATAAATCAAAGTCATTACAGTTGCCTTAGGCATGTAGAAGTCATTATGCTATCAACTAGATATTTAAGTGTGCCACAGCTTCAAGTTTTTCTAGACCAGCCATTAATCATTCCACTTTACTAAACCATCCGTTCACCATTAAGCAAATTAATATCTCAAAACAACATCAATGATTCAAGTGACATAATTTAATGATCTACAAGATTATGTATCATTTAGTTATACCATCTACCACATTTAGCATTTTATGTTCTTAACTAAACACCAATCAACTTATTTAAAACATAAACTCTCCAAGTAATTAAACAATGAGAGTATGAGAGTATGACATAAGAAAACTAACAGCTCTAGCAAGATATGTATGAAAAACAAGAGCTAAAAAGTACTGAAGTAACATAGAAGAATACTCAGCAAATATAAGTGAAGAATACGAGTATTCATCAGAAAAAGCGGAGTGTGTCTCTCTCCCACACAAGAATGCTAAGATCCATTTTATTCAGAAATGAAAATAACAAAAACTAAAACAAAAGAAAACAGATGCTTCAAGCAAAGCACATAAGATGTGACAGAATTAAAATATAGTTTCACTAGAAAGGAACTGATAGTGTGTTGATGGAGAAGGGGATGCCTTGGGCATCCCCAAGCTTTGACGCTTGAGTCTTCTTGAAATATGTTGGGGGTGAACCACCGGGGCGTCCCCAAGCTTTGGCTTTACTATCTTCTTGACCATATCATATCATCATTCTCTCTTGATCCTTGAAAACTTCCTCCACACCAAACTTAGAGTAAACTTCATTAGAGGGTTAGTGCACGAAAAATTATGATATTCTGTAGGAACAAAATTTCTACCGATGCTACTGGACATTAGCTACATCCACTGATACGATCCAATCAAAATAGCAAAAGAGGCATTGCAAAATAAATGGCAGAATCTGTCAAAAACAAAACAGTCCGTAAAGACGAACTGTTTCGAGACACGTAACTTGCTCAGATCAGAAAACTCAAAACTAATAAAAGTTGCACATATATCTGAGGATGATGCACACAAAAGGGCAGGTTATTTTTGTGAAGTGTTATGAATTTAACGGTGAACAGCAGAAAACTGTTTCTGTGCAGGAATCCAAATTTAGCATCAACTTTCAACTAGATGCTTAACTTGACACAACAATGCAATAAAGTAAAGATACAAAGGAATTCTATAGAGATGCGCATGTTCCTTGACTCAAATAAAAGAAAATAAAGTAGTGGGTTGTCTCCCAAAAGTTCTTTCTTTATAGCCATTAAGATACGCATAGTGATTTTAAAAGACACAATATCAAGCACTTTTCAGTCTAACCCACTTCCTATCCAAAGGAATTTTGTAAAGAAACAAGTCATGAAAGCACAAAGCAACAAGCATAGGAAAGAAAAACAAGTGAAACTTTAAAATTTTCAACATAAAGAGGGGAAACTTAATATTGTTGAGATACAGAAAACCATGTTTCCCTCTCTCATAATTATTTTCAGTAGTAGAAATAAATTCAACCATATAACCACAAGAATCATTCAACTTAGATAACATAGGCACATAAAGAGGATCATTAAATTTATTTTGGAATTCATTAGCATGCTTACCTCTTTCAAAATTGTTACTAAGATCAATATCAAGTTTAAGATCATGGTTGCAACAAAAATTTGGAAATAGAACAATTGCAAACCACATAAGTATTTCTCAACATAAGTAATTTTCTCCTCCATGGTGTAGCTAGGAGAATTCAAGAACAAAGTAGGACTCTCATGAGTAAGAGTACCATCACAAGCAACAATTATATCATTTTTATCCTCAACTTTTAAACATAGAGTATTATCAATAAGAATAGGACCATCATCTAAAGCATTATCATATATCATATTTAACTAACAATCCTCGTTATCATTAATAAGTTCACTAGTAGCATCATGAATAAAATTAACAATATAACTATCACATAAAATATTCTTATCATGAGCCACATGCATGAAATAATTATTACTCTCCACATAAGCATAGTCATTCTTATTAATTGTAGTGGGAGAAAATTCAACAAAATAGCTATCATTATTATTCTCATCACCATAATCATCAAATATAGGAGGCACATTGTAATCAACATAAAATATATCCTCAACAGTAGGTGGACTGAAAATATCATAATGATTATAATTATCATATATTGGAGGCATGGTATCATAAAAGAAAATTTTCTCCTCCGTGCTTGGGGGACTAAAAATATCATGCTCATCAAAACCAACTCAGCCAAGCTTAGACTTTTCCATAGCGTTAACAATAATGGTATTCAAAGAATTCATATAAATAACATTTCTACTAGCATGCAAATAAAGTTCCATAGGTTTTTAAATTTTCTATTCTAACACTTCATGTCCTAGCTCAAGATAAATATTATAAAGCTCTCTGATATTTTTGTTGTTTTCCATTTTAGTCTAACTAGTGAAAATAAAAACAAGAAACAAAAAGTAATAACTGCAGGATCTAAAGGAGATACCTTCAAGCGCTCACCTCCCCGGCAACGGCGCCCGAAAATAGCTTGATGTCTACGCACGCTTCTATTCTCGTAGATAGTATTCGGCCTCCAAGAGCAGAGGTTTGTAGAACAACAACAAGTTTCCCTTAAGTGAATCACCCAAGGTATATTGAACTCAGCGAGGTAGAGGTCAAAGATAACCCTCTCAAGCGACCCTGCAATTAAGATACAAGAGGTCTCTTGTGTCCCCAACACACCCAATACACTTGTCAGATGTATAGGTGCACTAGTTATTGATACGTCTCCAACGTATCTATAATTTCTTATGTTCCATGCTATATTATACCATGTGATTACATGTTTCATATACATTTTATATAGTTTTATGCATTTTCTGGGACTAACCTATCAACAAGATGCCATAGTGTCAGTTCCCTGTTTTCTGCTGTTTTTTGTTTCTGAATAGTACTTAAGGAAATATTCTCAGAATTGGACGAAAAACATCCTGAAATTATTTTTGTATCGGGAATGTTCCAGACCGAAAGGGACACGAATTGGTGCACCGAGGTGCCGCCACCACGTCGTGGCGCGACCAAAGGTGGACCCGAACGAGCACCAGGTGTGGGGCCCTCGGGCCCCCACCGACCTCGCCCTTCCTCCTACAAGTACCCCCAAAAACCTAAAAATCGCACGGTGTTCATTATTTCCTCCACGGGTCCCGAGCCACTGCCGTCGTCAACGCCAATTCGGGAGAGATCAGAACTGCTCCCCGGCACCCTGCCGGTAGGGGGAATCGTCCCCGGATGCCTCTAGGTCGCCATGACCGCCTCCGGACTGATGCGTGAGTAGTCTACCCTTGGACTACGGGTCCATAGCAGTAGCTAGATGGTTGTCTTCTCCTCTTGTGCTATCATGTTTAGATCTTGTGAGCTGCCTATCATGATCAAGATCACCGTTATGTAATTCCTCATGTTGTGTTTGATGGGATCCGATGAATATAGAGTACAAAATTTATTGCTTCATAATATATCATGTGTGTGCTATTTAATGATCTTGCATACTCTCTGTTACTTGTGTATGCTTTCGCCAAGTAGATGCTTGTAACTCCAAGAGTAGGTTCATGTCTCTATTTAATCTGGGGCAGTTACAGAAAGCTCTAAGGTTGTAGATGTACCGTTGCTACTAGGGATAAAACAATAGTACTTTGTCTAAGGATGATGCTACTTACTTACTTTACATACAGTGCTTAAGAGATAATCTGTTGCATGCAACTTAATACTGAAAGGGGTGCGGACGCTAACCGGAAGTTGGATTATAAGTCATATATGCGGTTGGAACGGTCTATGTATATTGTTGTAATGCCCGAATGAATCTCACACTAGACATCATAACATTAGTGTATGCATTGGTTTGCTCATCATTATTCTATCAATTGCCCAGCTGTAATTTGTTTACCCGCATGAATGAATGTTACTATTATTTATGGAGATGCACCACTAGTGAACTGTGGACCCCGGTCCTTCTCTTTAATCTGATAAAACCACAAACAACAAACATGTTACTTTCTGCAAACAAACATCTTTCTTCCACACATACGTTTAATCCTTTGTTACAGCAAGCAGGTGAGATTGACAACCTCACTGTTAAGTTGGGGCAGAGGATTTTGATTGTTTTGTGTGCAGGCTCCACATCAACAACTCTCTTCTGGCGCCGTTGATAACTCAGGGAAATTCTCATTTCCTACTGGTTCGATAACCTTGGTTTCATACTGAGGGGAATTTGTTGCTACACTACTTCATACCTTCCTCTTGGGGTCTCCCAAGAACACACCCATCGTGTGCATCAAGCTCTTTTCTGGCGCCGTTGCCGGAGAAGGAAGAATTCTTCACGTGGACTCGCTCATCTCCCCTACGTCGTAGAAAGCTCTTTTCTGGCGCCGTTGCCGGGGATTTGAGCATTCTTTTGCGAGGGGAGTTTTCGCACTTCCAATCTTTTTATTTTGTTATTGTCTTGCTTAGTTCATTTTTATTACTATCTTGTTTGCTTAATATAAAAATACAAAAAAATTATTGACTTGCATTACTTTGTTTATTTCGGTTTGTGTTATTTATTTCCAGTTTTGTTGTTTCGGTTTGATTATTAATTTGCTGAAAATGGGTAGCCCTGAAGTTGAAGTTCGTTCGTTTGAACAACAAGGAGGAGAAATTTTAAAACATGCTTGGTATAGGATAAATGATGCTCTTAAAAAATGAACTAAAAACACTCTACTTTAATCCTCATTAGGAATTTTTATGTTGGTATTTCTAGTTGGTATAAGTATGTTCTTGACACTCTTACGGGGGGTAACTTTCTTGGTACACCTGCTTTTGAAGCCTGCAACTTAATTGAAAGTTTGGTAGGATCACCACCCCTTACTAAAGAAGTTAAAACTGAAATCACTTTGGAAGATATTATAAAAAGGTTGGATTCTACGGAGAAAACTTTTCTTGATAATGCTAGCAAGGGTAATGAGTCAATAGATGATATTAATGGAAGAATCACTGCTTTAGAAACTAGCAACACCCTTGATACTCATAATCATAGAATTGATGAATTAGAAGATGCTATGCAAACTTTGAGTTCAACTTTTGCCTCCATTAAAATTAAGAAAGATAAGGCTTTTGTAGGAAGGGAGCAAAATTTCATTTATATTCCGAAACCCAAACCTCCCAATATGCCTAAAAGTAATGGTTTACATAATAGGACACACTCATGGATACCAAAAACACCTGTTACAGCCAACCATGGTTTGGAGTAAATTATTGATGTTGATGCTTCATCTCTTGATAATACTTAAGTTTTTACTTTGTGCCTAGCTCAAAGGCGTTAAACAAAAGCGCTTATGCGAGACAACCCACTTTTATTTCTTGTTATTTTATTTTATTTTGAGTCAAAAACTTGACCTACCTCTGTAGAAATTCCTTTGTATATTTTATTTTATTGCATTGTTGTGTCAAGTTAAGTCTCTAGTTGAAAGTTGATGCTAAATTTGGATTCTTGCGCAGAAGCAGTTTCCTGCTGTCCACCTTTTAATTCTTAACTCTTCACAGAAAAATCAAACAACTCTGCCCTTTTTTTCTGTGATCCTCAGATATATACGCAGCTTTCATTATTTTTGAGTTTTCTGATCTGAGCAAATTAAGTGGCTCGAAAAAAATCGTATTTACGGACTGTTCTGTTTTTGACAGATTCTGCCATTTTATTTGCAATGCCTCTTTTGCTATTTTCATTGGATCTTTTTATCCTATTAAGTATTAGTGGCTGTAACTAATGTCCAGTAGCATTGGTAGAAGTTTTGTTCCTACAAAATATCATAATTGTTTGTGCACTAACCCTCTAATAAAGTTACTCTAAGTTTGGTTTGGAGAAAGTTTTTCAAGGATTGAGAGAGAAGGATGATATGATGTGATCAAGAGGATAGTAAAGCCAAATATTGGGGATGCCCCGGTGGTTCACCCAAATATATTTCAAGAAGAATCAAGCGTCAAAGATTGGGGATGCCCAAGGCATCCCCTTCTTCATCAACAAACTATCAGGTCCTTTCTAGTGAAACTATATTTTAATTCCGTCACATCTTATGTGCTTGCTTGAAACGTTTTTTTGTTTTTTTTGTTTTTGTTATTTCATTCTCTTAATAAAATGTATCCTAGCATTCCTTTGTGTAGGAAATATACATGCTCCATTTTTTCCTATGAATACTCGTATTCTTCGCTTATATCCGTTCAGTATTCTTTTCATGCTATTGTTTGCTTTCTAGCTCTTGTTTTTCATGCATCTCTTGTTAGAGTTGTTAGCTTTGTTATATATTACTCTCATATCTCATTGTTTAATTACTTGTAGAGTTTATCTTTTAAATAAGTTGATTGGTGTTTGGTTGAGAACAGAAAATGCTAAATATGATAGATGGTATAACAAAATGATACATAATCTTGTATATCATTAAATTGTGTCACTTGAATCATCGATGTTGTTTTGAGATATTAAATTTCTTTATGGTAAACATGATGTTTTAGTAAAATGGAATGATTAATGGTTGGTCTAAAAACTTGAAAGCTATGTCACACTTAAATTTCCAGTTGATTGCATAATGGTATATGACTTCTATATGTGTAAGGCAACCGTACTGACTTTATGTTATGCGCTACGGTCGGGGAAGCCAACGGTGACTTTGTCATTTGCCACGATCCCTCTTGGATTGATTTTCATTATGCCTTGTAAGATCATATTTTTATTTGGAATCTTTTTACATATGAGTTCGAAAACTGCGGTTTTCATGGCACTTCCACCACCATATTGCTAGCCTTTTCGGTACTTTGTATTGCCCTTTCTCACATTGAGAGTTGGTGCATTTTTCGCGGGTACATCCAAACTCGTGGGAGATCTTCATCCTGTTCTCCTACACATAAGCCAAATATCTTCCTCAGAACATCCACCATACCTACCTACTAAAACATTTCCATAGCTGTTCCGAGATATATTGTCATGCAACATCCATCTTACATTACATGACTTGTTGTCATTCATTACTTATATATTTCTTTGCGTGTTTCTATAAATCTGGTGTGTGGTTTTACCCATGTTACGCTAGATCATTGCATAACCTGCTACACTGGCAGATGCACCGTTGTCATATACATATTATGTCTCATTCATATTAGTTAAGTATGATATCATATCAACATTAGTGTGTTGTCATATATAATATATCATATTAGGATGCTTGCCCTTAAAAGTGAAAAGAGCCATGGAGGCCATCAAAAAGAGAAACAAAAAAACAAAAAAAACAAAAAAGAAAAAAAAGAGAAAGAAAGAGAAAAAAATAAAAAAGGGCGCAGCTTACTATTCTTTATCACACACTTGTGCTCATGTCATAGCACCATATCATTTATAATCATCACTTGTTCTCATGTTATAGCACCATATCATTTGTGATCATCATTTGTGCTCATGTTTAGCACCTTTACTCCATATGAGAGAGTTTTCATATCTTAGTTGCATACCTATGTGGGGAACTTTACACTATAGAACTTGGCTTGTATATTCCAATGATGAGCCTCCTCAAAAGTCCTCTAGGTCTTCGTGAGCAAGCAAGTTGGATGCACCCCCACTAGTTCCACTGGAGAGCTTTCATATACTTATAGCTCTATGTGCATCCGTTGTGTGGCAATCACTACTCCTTGCATAGCTTCGATTGTAAGACTTTCTCTTGTCTAATGATCACTTGCAGCTTTGTGAGCCTTTCTTCTGTTGGCCTTCCAAAACTTCGTTAACATTCTCTTAGCCAAAACATTCTAGTGCCAGGAACCAACATTGAACGCTTGCTTGTTTATTTTGAACAAATAAGGAGTTGATCTTCTACGTGCATATTAATCTCGCTTGACTTGATCCTTTCACAAAGTTGTCATGTTTGTTGGAAGCATTAGATGATTATATTGTTATGCTTGAAGCTTAAATTATCTTTAATATCTACTTTGCACAGTTGATTGCTATCTAGTACTATATCATTGAAAGCTTTTCTTGCTTTCCCAACTTGTTTATTTATTACTCGTTTGATATCAATATAAACTACAACCCTTATTCATTTGATCTCAGTTTATATTCCTTACATTATTATGTGATCAAGATTGTGTTGAACCATGTCACTTCAGAAATTATTATTCTTTTGTCGTTCTTGCCTACTCAGGACGAGTAGAACTAAGGTTGGGGATGTTGATACGTGTAACATCCCAACATTTCATAAATGTTCAAAAATCACAAAAATTTAAAACTTTTCTTTTATTAAAATAAATTATTAAATGCATAAGAAAACAAACTATGAAAGACTTCAAACATATTGAAAAAGTTTAATATTTCAAATATCTCAGTTTATCTTTTTTTCAAAAGTTGTTTCAAGTTAAAAGATTTAATTATCCATTGTAATTATTAAAACCTCAATATCTAATTTGACAAATGTTTTACAAACCTTGAAACCATATTCATGAAATAAAAGGTTTCTTTATAAGTATTTGATTTCAACCACTTAGCAATAGCAATTCATAAATTAAAATAATAATTACAAGTGTTATTTTAAACTTTGAAAACATTGTCTATTCGCCAAAAGATTATTATTCATTTACCCAAGTTCAAAACATAGTTTTGTATATTTCAAGTCTAAAGGGTATAACTTTAAAACTTCATAGATTTTATAATTAATAAGCATTGCATTAAATTAAATTAGTTTCATTAATTCTCAAACATAAATTGATCTTCATGAATATATATATATCCAATATAAGAAATGAAATAAATCTAGAATATTTTCCACAGATATGTTATGAAGTTTTCAAATGATTTATCATAATATAAAACTTAATGGTGCACAAAATATATTTTGAATTTAAAAATGAATGCATTATATTTCCCTTTCCATTTCAAATAAATATGTTATGTATTTTCATATTATACTAAAGCCAAAAATGAATTTAGCATTTGAAAATGATTTTAAATAACTTGAATTCAAACATATTTGAATGTGGGTAAGTTCATAAATCTGATTAACCCAAAATAAATTTATTTAAATTACTAATTTCAAAGTTGACCTAAATGGTCAATTTTGCATGTTTGAATAATTCAAAATAATTTTTTTCAAAAATTTTCAAAACATGCCCACAACTGGTTTAACACAAAGATAATAATTTTTCAAATTTTTAGAAATTTGTTTGACATCATTTGGACAATTAAATCAAAAGATATGAATAAATTAGAAAAAAAGAAAAAGAAAAATTGCTGACGTCAGCAATGACGGCAGCGTCGTCTTCAACCTCCGGCGTTAATCACGGCCGAAAATCCTCTCCCGATCCCGGAATCAATTCAAGGGAAAAATCAGCGGCATTGGTTACCTTCAAGCGTTCCTATAAAACCCCCACCCTCTGTCGCTGCCTTCCCCTCTCCTTCCCCTAAAGAACACGCCCCCAGGCCGCCGGAAAAGCTCGCCGGAGCATCCGTAACCGCCGCCGCCTTTTTTTGTTTTCTGGCGAGTCGAGGTACCTCCCGGGGCCGAGACCCCCTCCTTCCTCTTTCCCTCGACGACGCGCTCCTCCTGACGTTTTTCCCCGACTCCTCTTCACAGCAAATCGCGAGGGGAAGGACGAGCCGAAGCTCGCCGGTCTCCGAGCTCCTCCGGCCGGTCGTCACGGTCGCTCCGGGAAGAAGAGCACCCCACCGACGCGCATATCCTCACCGCCTTGGAGCACGGTGTCCGGAGCTGCCCTCCGCGCATCCGGGGAGGCGCCGCAGCGACCGGAACATCCTCTCCGTGTGCAGCGCCTCTGTCTCCGGCGACCACGCGCGCCGCCCGATGAGCCCATCTTCTCCCTGCCGTCCGATCTGTTTTCTGCAACCATGATTAGATCGCAGTAACGAATCGGTAGGATTTGATCTGGACCGCCAGATCTAGATCTGACGGCCCAGATCAAATCACTTAACCACGTCAACGCCTACGTGGCATGTACAGTCAGCGCCCAGTCAGCGCTGACGTGTTAAATGATTTTTATCGATTTATTTATTTTGGCAGTTTTGCAGAAAAGCCCCTGTTAATTAAAAATGTCATAACTTTTTAACCACTCATCCAAATTTAACAAACTTTATATTTTTGGAAAGCCCTAGACATGTAGAACATTTTAGATCAGCCAAAATTCAAATTTTACTAAGTTTAAAATATTCAAATTTCAAATGGAAGATTTGAGTATTTTTGTCATAACTTTAAATCTGTAAATTCAAAAATTGCAAATAAAATTGTTTTGGAGACTTTGGAATATTTGTAAATGATGCCTCTGTTATAAAATAATTTTGAGTAATATTTGAATGATTGATAGTTATCTATTTAATTTGAATAGTTTGACTATTTTGGACATAACTATTAATAGAAATATTATTTTTGGTTTAAACAATTTACTATAAATTTAATTAAATGCCCTCTGCCTATTAACCCCATTTATAAAATTTTGTTATAAATAATGTTTGAACAATTTAAAATGAATTTAAAGGTCAGAGACTTAATTTGATTTATTTTAGCACATTATAAGGTTTATTAATTTAAAATTTATTACCTTGCACCAAAGGCATAAAATAATTGTCCTTGTCCTGAGAAAGCTCAAATTCCTGTTTATTAATATATTCCATAACATTAAAAGGTAAGTTTAGTTTAAAATCTTTTAGATAATTTTGGTTCATTACAAGTGTTTATAAATGTTATTGGTTAATTAGGTGTTACTAAAAATGTGATTTAAAATATTATAACAATTTAAATAACTAAGTTATTATTAATACTACAAACTTTGATGTTGGGATTTTAAAATGTATAGATATGAGAAAATCAAGAAATTCTTAAATTTGAAATTGGTTAAATTTAATTTTAAACACAATCTTGGGAAAATGAAAAATTTAATGATTATAGTTGTACTAAATTGTTAAACCTTGCTTTTAAATTGTAATTAAGCCTTCTTGATACCTGTAGTGACCTCACTTTTTATTATAAGGTGGAAGCCCATGTGTTAATGTGCTATTCCCTCGATCAAAAGCTAGCACCACAGTTTAAGATGTATATCATGCAAAAGTGTCAAATACTTTATTAAATCGCATGATCCAGTGTTATAAATATCTCTTACAACTTGCATAACCTGAAAAGGCTAGCAAAATTCAAAGAGCAGCAGCGGAAAACAGTAGATACAATGAGCCTCATCATATTCATGTGCCACAGGCAAGGCATGTTGGTTGTAGACTCGAAATCCTATCAAATGCTCACTCGTCGTCTGTCAAATCTTCAAGGTTTAGTTGCAGCCCAGCTATAAAGGGTCAGCACAATTGAATTGTGGTGGCAAGTGACTTTAATTTCTAAATATTCTACTAAGCTATAGCAAGTTCGACTGAAAGATTACATTATTATGTGATCAAGATTGTGTTGAACCATGTCACTTCAGAAATTATTCTTCTTTTGTCGTTCTTGCCTACTCGGGACGAGTAGAACTAAGGTTGGGGATGTTGATACGTCTCCAACGTATCTATAATTTCTTATGTTCCATGCTATATTATACCATTTATTACATGTTTTATACACTTTTAATATAGTTTTATGCATTTTCTGGGACTAACCTATTAACAACGTGCCACAGTGCCAGTTCCCTGTTTTTTGCTGTTTTTTGTTTCAGAAAAGTACTTAAGGAAATATTCTCGGAATTGGACAAAAAACATCCTGAAATTATTTTTGCATCGGGACGTTCAAGAAGACCGAAAGGGACACATAGTGGGGCACCGAGACGCCGCCACCACGTGGTGGCGTGGCCAGGGGTGGACCCGCGCGAGTACCAGGTGTGGGGCCCTCGGCCTCCACCGACCTCGCCCTTCCGCCTACAAGTACCCCCCAAAAACCTAAAAATCGCACGGTGTTCATTATTTCCTCCACGGGTCCAGAGCCGCCGTCGTCGTCAACACCAATTCAGGAGAGATCAGAACTGCTCCCCGGCACCCTGCCGGTAGAGAGAATCGTCCCCAGAGGCCTCTACGTCGCCATGAGCGCCTCCGGGCTGATGCGTGAGTAGTCTACCCTTGGACTACGGGTCCATAGCAGTAGGTAGATGGTTATCTTCTCCTCTTGTGCTATCATGTTTAGATCTTGTGAGCTGCCTATCATGATCAAGATCACTTTTATGTAATTCCTCATGTTGTGTTCGCTCGGATCCGATGAATATTGAGTACAAAAGTTATTGCTTCATAATATATCATGTCGATGTGCTATTTAATGATCTTGCATGCTCTCCGTTACTTGTGTATGATTTGGCCAAGTAGATGCTTGTAACTCCAAGAGGGGGTATTTATGCTCGATAGTAGGTTCATGTCTCTATTTAATCTGGGGCACCGACAGAAAGCTCTAAGGTTGTAGATGTACCATTGCTATTAGGAATGAAACATTAGTACTTTGTCTAAGGATGATGTTACTTACTTACTTTACACACAATGCTTAAGGCGATAATCTGTTGCATTGGACTTAATACTGAAAGGGGTGCAGACGCTAACCGGAAGGTGGATTATTAGTCATAGATGCGGTTGGAACGGTATATGTATATTGTTGTAGTGCCCGAATGAATCTCACACTAGACATCATAACATTAGTATATACATTGGTTTTCTCATCATTATTTATCAATTGCCCAGTTGTAATTTGTTTACCCGCATGAATGTTATTATTATTTATGGAGAGACACCACTAGTGAACTTTGGACCCCGGTCCTTCTCTTTAATCTGATAAAACCACAAACTGCAAACATGTTACTTTCTGCAAACAAACATCTTTCTTCCAAACATACGTTTAATCCTTTGTTACAGCAAGCCGGTGAGATTGACAACCTCACTGTTAAGTTGGGGCAAAGTATCTTGATTGTCTGTGTGCAGGCTCCACCTCAAAAGCTCTCTTCCGGCGCCGTTGATACCTCGAGAGAATTCTCATTTCCTACTGGTTCAATAACCTTGGTTTCATACTAAGTGAAATTTGCTGCTGCACTACTTCATACCTTCCTCTTGGGGTCTCCCAACAACACACCCACCATGTGCATCACTTATGCGAAGAGATAGTGAAATACAAGTAATATGGATGATTATAAATAGTAATTGCAATCTATAATAAAAATGGCAGCAAGCAAACATGTAGCGTAACTTGTTGGAAACAGTGTTTTAATGCTTATAAAAAAGGCCTAGGGATCCTACTTTCACCAGTGGACATTCTCAACAATGACATCAAAGTTAAATAAATAAACACTACTCTCAAATACTCTCTTGTTGGATAACAAACACCATTCATTGTGTAGGGCTACAAGAGCACCCTCAAAGTCAGAGTAAACTAACACCAACAATGTCATAAAGGAATCACACACGGTGCACACACTGTCACTGTTACAACCCTGAATAACTCCGGAGTTCATATTAAAGTGAGTATATAATAGATAAAGAGTAGCATCACATATTCAACTAGATTACAAAGCTCATGATCACATAAAGATCACACCATGGGAGAGAGATAAATCACATAGCTACCGTATATCTCGCAGCCCCGGGGGAGACCTACTCACTTCTCATTATAGGAGTCAGCAACGGCGATGGAGATGGCGGTGCAGTCGATGGAGATGGCTCCGGGGGAAATTCCCTGTCCCGACAGGGTGCCGGAACAGAGACTTCTATCCCCCGAATTGGTGTTGATGACGGCGGCGACTCGGGACCCGTGGAGGAAATATTGCACACCGTGCTAGGGTTTTTGCGTCGGGGGGTATTTGTATGCGAAAGGGCGAGGTCGGTGGAGGCCCGAGGGCCCTGATGCACACGGTGGGTGTGTTGTTGGGAGACCCCAAGAGGAAGGTATGAAGTAGTGCAGCAGCAAATTTCACTCAGTTATGAAACCAAGGTTATTGAACCAGTAGGAGATGAAGAATTCTCTCGAGGTATCAACGGCGCTAAAAAAGAGCTTGACGCAGTTAACGTGGAATCTGCGCACAACACAATCAAAGTATTTTTTCCCCAACTCAACGGTGAGGGTGTCAATCCCACCGGCTTGCTGTAACAAAATGATTAAATGTATGTGTGGAAGAAAGAGTGATGTTTGCAGAAAGTAACAGATTTGCAGTTGTGCTTTTATCATATTAATGAGAAGGACCGGGGTCCACAGTTCACTAGTGTTGTCTCTCCATAAATAATAATAACATTCATCCATGTGTGGTAAACAAATTACAGCTAGGCAATTGACAGAATAACGATGAGCAACCCAATGCATATACTAATAATATGGTGTCTAGTGTGAGATTGATTCGGGCATTACAACAATATACATAGACCGTTCCAACCACATCTATGACTAATAATCAGCCTTCCGGTTAGCGTCTGCACCCCTTTCAGTATTAAGTTGCATGCAACAGATTATCGCCTTAAGCACTGTGTGTAAAGTAAGTAAGTAAGTAACATCATCCTTAGACAAAGTACTACTATTTTATCCCTAGTAGCAACAGCACATATACAACCTTAGAGCTTTCTGTCACTTCCCCAGATTAAATAGAGACATGAACCTACTATCGAGGATAAATACCACCTCTTGGAGTTACAAGCATCTACTTGGATAAAGCATACACGAGTAACGGATAGCATGCAAGATCATTAAATAGCACACACATGATATATTATGAATAAATAACTTTAGTACTCAATATTCATCGGATCACAACAAACACAACATGGAGAATTACATAAAGATGATCTTGATCATGATAGGCAGCTCACAAGATCTAAACATGATAGCACAAGAGGAGAAGACAACCATCTAGCTACTGCTATGGACCCGTAGTCCAAGGTAGACTACTCACGCATCAGTCCGGAGGCGGTCATGGCGACGTAGAGGCCTTCGGGGACGATTCCGCCTCCCGGCTGGGTGCCGGAGAGCAGTTATGATCTCTCCTGAAGTGGTGACTGCGGCGGCTCCGGACCCGTGGAGGAAAAAGTGATTAATCGTCATATGTTTTTTGGTCAAGGGGGTATTTGTAGGCGAAAGACCTAGGTCGGTGGGTGCCCGAGGGCGCCACACCACCTCCTGGCGCGGCAAGGATGTGACACGCGCCATGAGGCAATGTGGAGGCCTCGTGGCCCCACTTCGTCTCGTCTTCGGTTTTCCTGGACGCATATTTTCCAAAAATAATTCATGGTTGACTCGTTTCCAATTTGGCGGATATTTACTTAAAGAGCTTTTCTGAAACCAAAAACAGCAGAAAACAGGGAACTGGCACTGTGGCATCTTGTTAACAGGTTAGTCCCATAAAATGCATAAAAATATATAAAATGCATATAAAACATGTAATAACATGATATAACATAGCATGAAACACAAGAAATTATGAATACGTTGGAGACGTATCAACATCACCAAGCTTAGTTCTACTCGTCCGGAGTAGGCAAGAACGATAAAAAAATAATAATTTCTGAAGTGACATGCTTAAACACAATCTTGATCATGTAATAATGTAAGGCATGTAAACTGAGATCAAATGAATAAGGGTTGTAGTTTATATTGATATCAAATGAGTAATAAACAAACAAGTAGGTGAAGCAAGCAAATCTTTCAATGATATAGTATTAGATAGCAATCAACTGTGCAAAGTAGATATTAAAGATGATTTCAGCTTCAAGCACAACAATATAATCATCTAATGCTTCCAACAAATATGGCAACTTTATGAAAGGATCAAGTCAAGTAATAGCAATATGCACGTAGAAGATCAATACATTATTTGTTCAAAAGAAACAAGCAAGCGTTCAACGTTGGTTCCTGGCACTAGGATGTTATGGCTAAGAGAATGTTAACGGAGGTTTGGAAGGCCAACAGAAGAAAGGCTCACAAAGCTATAGATGATCATTAGACAAGAGAAAGTCATACAATCGAAGTTATGCCAGGAGTAGTGATTGCCATACAACGGATGCACAATGAGCTATAAGTATATGAAAGCTCTCCAATGAAACTAGTGGGGGTGCATCCAACTTGCTTGCTCACGAAGATCTAGAGAACTTTTGAGGAGGCTCATCATTGGAATATACAAGCCAAGTTCTATAGTGTAAAGTTCCCCACATACTTATGCAACTAAGACGTGAAAACTCTCTCATATGGAGTAAAGGTGCAAAACATGAGCACAAATGATGATCACAAATGATATGGTGTTATAACATGAACTCAAGTGATGACTATAAATGATATGGTGTTGTAACATAAGCATAAGTGTGTGATAAAGAATAGTAATGCTGCCCCTTTTTTATTTATTTTTTCGAAAATGCTTTTGTACGTGCACTAACGTGTATGGCAGTTATCTTGTCCCTCCATGTCCTACTTTGTGCATCGAGATTCGCATTATTTCCTCGCCATATAGGTAGCCAAAATGTTTTCCCGTGTTTTCGTTTCTATATTCAACAGCAACCCGGAGTACTTTGATGTGATAGAAAGCTGGCTGAGACTGACACACGTGTCTCAGACATGCCCGGAATGGCGGGATCTACCATACCTTACCGAACAGTGTTTGTGGGTGGGGTACTGTTCTCCTGACTCCACTGGCTCCATCTGTGTTTCAGCCTGCGGGGCGGGATCTAAACCAAATGAGTCGAGCTCTCGTCACCGACTCACGGACCCAGCATCCAGGTGTTGGCTGCCTCAGTATCTACGCCGCTACGGTGCCGCCAGCCCACTGCCGTGCTCTTCTAGAAGTGCGGCGGCTCGCTATGAGGGACTCGGTGCTCAGCGCGCTGGCTTCAACAGCGGCTCCCGTCGGGGGAGGGTTCCGCGCCGGCGGATCGAAGGACATGGCTGGTGGGACTCAGATTTAAATGTCGGGTTCGATAACAAGTGCGTAGTGCATGGTATGCTATTCGGACCTACATGATTCGTTCTGCTGCTCTGTATCCGGAAACGGTAAGTCCTCCTGATGTATCTGCATATCGGTGGATTGCAAATTTGGGAGGATAATCTCCATTCGCCAATCAGTAATTGAATTTTGAAAACTCTTGCAGAGCGAGCACGGTGATTCGGGCTACGAGGCGGACTCGGATGTAAGCGTCGGGTTCGATAACAACATGGTGCACGACCAAGAGTTTGGGGGTGAGGGTGTTGTTGATCAAGTGCTCGCTCTGGTTCCTCCTCTGGAGGTAAGGTGTCCTTCTTCAAACATTAATTTATCGCTCTTGCATTCTGCTTGGTCCGCTACTCTGCGTTTCTTGAGCTTCCACTCTGATTATGAAGTTTCTATTATTTCCCACCTCCGCAGCTTGGCCTTCAAGATGGTGGAGAAGAAGTGCAGGTTGTAGATAACATTGTAGGCGGGCCGATCGCAATTGAAGTTGTTGGTGCGAAGCTGGACGATGGGGATTCCTCTCCTGGAGTCGTTGTCCAAGGCGCGGATGAAGTCGGAAATGAAGTGCCCAACATTTACCGTCGTTGCCGACATGGTGGTGTGTGCAACCCCTCGGTGCGCCGTGTTCGAGCTCGTCGCGCGTATTAGGCTACATAATCAGTGAGCTAGGGCACGGTTAATCGCTGTTAGTTTGTTTTAGTTAGGGTCGTGCCGCTTCAGATGATATTTGCCGATGTGCTACTTCCTGACTAACTGACAGCGATCATGTATGAAGGATGTTCAATGCGCGCGAGCGTTGCTCCTGTTTTGTAAAAGAGTTTCAGACTTTTGTCAAAAAAATGTTCACTGCGCGTGAGCTTTTGTACTCTGTTGTAAAAGTTTTGAAATTTGGTCATCTGTCGAACAGTAGGAAATTGCGCCAAAACATGATGCATTTGTTGTAGGCGTGTTTCCTGAACCTGTATCTCTAAACCGAGTTCCGAGTTCCGGAACCTGTTTTTGCTGGCATCTGTTTTCGAATTTGTTTGAATTTAACCATCTTGTCAACATAGCTGAGCATGAATCCTAATCCAAGTGTTGCGTGAATAAAAAATCTGTAAATTGAGTTTGGAAAACAAAGGGAAACTGAGAAACCGAATGCATCTAGAAAAACAGAGCCATAACGAACAGACGCAGTACTGCAAACTGCAAGCCTGCAACTGTAACTAAGCGAGCACGAACCAAAAGTAGGCCAACGAAGAAACTACGGGCGACGGCAAGAGCCAGCCGCTCACCGTGCACAGCCGCCACCCTTACACCAGAAGCGGGCGAAGCACTTGCGAAGGTACACCTTGCCGACGGTGGCTCAGCCGCACCCAGCTTTGAGCTGCCTGACGCAGTCGAAGCATGCGTTGGCGTCGAGGTCCCCCACACACTGCGACATGGCCTGCACGCCACTCGATCCGCCGGCGCGGATCCCCCACGCAGACGACGACGGTGGGGTGGGCGGGGCAGTGTGCTGGAGTGAGGGCTAGAGAGGTCGTGTGTGCTGGGAGCCTGGGAGAAATAAATCCGTTAAAAGCATATGCGGCATGGCTCCCGACAAGACCCGCACGGACTACACTGTACGAGGCCATGCCGTGAAACAAGGCAACTAAAATGGAGTAAGGTACAGCGTGGGACGCGACAGATTAATTCTCCCTCGTCCATAAGGCAAACCAAAATATTACTTGGCACAGATCGCGAGAAGAGGAATCAACGGACATGATAACCCCCATACCATTAGTCCCATACCATTAGTGCATGTACAAAATCCATTCTCTTATTTCTTTATCTTTTATCTATTTTCTATTTTTTTTCTTTTTTTGTTTCTCTTTTCGATGGCCTCCATGGCTCTTTTCATTTTTAGGGGCAAGCATCCTAATATGACACATGATGTATGATAAAACAACATACTGATGATATGAGTAACTATATGAATGTGCCATAAGAATACATATGACAACGGTGCCTCTGCCAGTGTAGCAGGTTATGCAGTGCTCTAGCGTAACATGGGTAAAACCACACATCAGCTTTATAGAAACACGTAAAGCAATAAACAAGTAATGAATGACAACAAGTCATGTAATGTAAGATGGATGTTGCATGGCAACATATCTCGGAACAGCTATGGAAATGCAATAGTAGGTAGGATCTCCCACGAGTTTGGATGTACCCGCGAAAAATGCACCAACTCTCAATGTGAGAAAGGGCAAAGCAAAATACCGAAGAGGCTAGCAATATGGTGGTGAAAGTGCCATGAAAACCGTAGTTTTAGAACTCCCAAGTAAAAAGATTTCAAATAAAAATATAATCAAGCAAGGCATAATGAAAATTACTCCTAGGGGTGCTGTGGCAAATGAACAAGTCACTATTGTGGACCCGACCATAGCGCGTAACATAAAGACTTTATGGTTGCCTTAGGCAAAAATAAGTCATATACCATTATGCAATCAACTGGAAATTTAAGTGTGGCACAGTTTTCAAGTTTCTCTAGACCAACCATTTAATCATTCCACTTTACTAGACTATCATGTTTACCATTAAGCAAATTAATATCTCAAAACAAGCATCAATGATTAAAGTGACACAATTTAATGATCTACAAGATTAATGTATCATTTAATAATACCATCTACCACATTTAGCATTTTCTGTTCTCAACCAAACACCAATCAATTTATTTAAAAGATAAACTCTCAAAGTAATTAAACAATAAGATATGAGAGTATAATATAACAAATCTAACAGCTCTAACTTGAGATGCATGAAAAACAAGAGCTAGAGAGCAAACGATAACAAAAGACGAATACTCAACGAATATAAGTGAATAATACGAGTAGTCATATGAAAAAGTGGAGCGTGTCTCTCTCCCACACAAAAGAATGTTAGGATCCATTTTATTCCGAGAATGGAAATAACAAAAACAAACAGACGCTTCAAGATAAGCACATAAGATGTGACGGAATTAAAATATAGTTTCACTAGAGAGGACCTGATAGTTTGTCGATGAAGACGGGGATGTCTTGGGCATCCCCAAGCTTTGATGCTTGAGTCCTCTTGAATTATATTGGGGTGAACCACCGGGGCATCACCAATCTTTGGCTTTACTATCCTCTTGATCACATTATATCATCCTCTTCTCTTGATCCTTGAAAACTTCCTACACACCAAACATAGAGTAACTTAATTAAAGGATTAGTGCACAAAAAATTATGATATTCTGTAGGAACACAATTGCTAACATTGCTACTGGACATTAGCTACAGCCACCGATACTTAAAAGGATAAAAATATCCAATCAAAATAGCAAAAGAGGCATTGCAAAAGAAAATGGCCGAATCAGTCAAAAACAGAACAGTCCGTAAAGACAAAAAAATTCGAGTCACTTAACTTTCTCAGATCAGAAAACTCAAAACTAATGAAAGTTGCGTATACATCGGAGGATTATGCACAAAAAGGGCAGATTTTTCTAACGTTCCAGTGAATTGATATGATTTTAACGGTGGACAGCAGAAATCTATTTCAGTACAGGAATTGAATTTTAACATCAACTTTTGACGAGAGGTTTAACTTGACACAACATTGCAATAAAAATAAGATACAAACGAATTGCTACAGAGGTAGTCATGTTCCTTGACACAAGCAAAACAAATTAAAATAACAGGAAATAAAAGTGGGTTGTCTCCCATAAGCGCTTTTTTTAACGCCTTTGAGCTAGGCACAAAGTGAAACTCAAGTATTATCAAGAGATGAAGCATCAACATCAATAACTTCCTCCAAAACATGGTTGGTTGTGATAGGTGTTTTTGGTATCCATGAGTATATCCTATTATGTAAACCATCACTTTTAGGCATATTGGGAGGTTTGGGTTTGGGAATACAAATGAACATTTGCTCTCTTCCTACAAAAGCCTTATCTCTCTTAGTTTTAATAGAAGCAAATGTTGAACCTAAAGTCTCCATACCATATTCTAGTTCATCAATTTTATGAGTATGAGTATCAAGGGTGTTGCTAGTTTCTAAAATAGTGATTCTTCCATTAATATCATTCATTGATTCATTACCCTTGCTAGCATTATCAAGAAAAGTTTTCTCCATAGAATCCAACCTTTTAATTATATCTTCCAAAGTGATCTCAGTTTTAACTTCTTTAGTAAGGGGTGGTGATCCTACCAAACTTTCAATTAAATTTCATGCTTCAAAAGCAGGTGTACCAACAAAATTATCCCCCGTAAGAGTGTTAACAACATACCTATACCAGCTAGAGATACCAACATAAAAATACCTAAGGAGGATTAAAGTGGAGTGTTTCTTAGTGCATTTTTGATGAGCATCATTTATCCTATACCAAGAATCTTTTAAACTTTCTCCTCCTTGTTGTAAAAACGAACGAACTTCAAATTTAGGACTACCCATTTTCAACAAATTTAAGACAACCCGAAATAACAATAATAGAGAAAATAATGCTAAACCAAAATAAGAAAAAGCAACAATCCTGAAAATAAAATAGCGAACCGAAATAACAAAAGTAATGCAAGTAACTAATTTTTTTGTATTTTGATATTAAGCAAACAAGACAGTGATAAAAATAAACTTAGTAAGACAATAACAAAATAAGAAGATTGGAAGTGCGAAAAATCCCCTCGTAGTGAATTCTTGTCTCCCTGGCAACGGCGCCAGAAAAGAGCTTGATGCAGACGGTGGGTGTGTTGTTGGGAGACCCCAAGAGGAAGGTTGTGACGCCCTAAAATCGGTACTATGTAGATTTAAGCGATTCCGCCGAAATCCGCATAATAACGATTTTAGGTCGCCCACCAGACATAATGTGCACGCCGAAACATGCGCATTATGTGGGTGGAATTTGTGATAACATTACAACAGTTCCGATACATCCACAAATACAACAGAAGATAAATAATTACAACAACGACTCGAACGAGTCAAGATACAAATGATACAATACAAAGATTCAAAAGACAGCGGAAGAAAAATAGTATCCGACTAGGGATAAGATGCAAAATGGACTAAGAGTCCTGAAGATAAGCGATGGCGCCATATCCCTGCCCAGCCAAGCCGGAGGGATTCCCAAGCTAACGTCGTCTGACTTCAAACCTGTTGACTGCACATAAAGCACATCCCAAAAGAGGGTCAGGGCACTCCCTGGCAAGCAAAACCGACTTGCCTACTTTCTACACCATCTCCCAAAATATAGGGGAGGTGGACTTAGCGGCAGCAGCACTAGCAACCTAGAGAGACACGCTATAACTTCCGTCTAATCAGAGAGGGATAAGAGAGCGCATAAGATAACCAACTACTACTAACACCAAACATAACCCATTCTCGAATTAACCCCCTCAACCAAGTATGAGGAAGCAATTCGGGAAACTCACACGTTGAACAGTTTTGATTACCATTTATGGTGAAAGTAATTCTATATTACTAGTCAGGTTAATTAACAATGATTAGGTGTAAGTTGTCTAGATCTTGTTAGCCAGCATCATCACCAAAACGTCCATAACCGTGGACACGGCTCATCGATAAGATTATACCTTGCAGGGGTGCACTACTGGACCCATACTCGCATGATCAACCCAGTCAAAAACATTAGGGCCTTTCAACCCAACTCTTTTCCTTCACCGCAACAAGTCCAGGAGCCACGGGAGCTATGTTGGTCCCGGCCAAAAGGGTGCGGACTCCCGCAGGACACACCCCTCCGCACCAACAGGCCGCGCCCTATATGTATGTAACAAGGCACACCGCCAAAGTAAAATACTACACTAGTATCGATGCATATGAGACAAATGGAAAACCCAAACTAGGTGCAGCTCCCGGACAAGTTGAAGTTCCAGTCAAAGTCGAGGGGGGCTCCATTGGGCCTCCCACAAGTGGTTAGTGCGCTCAAAATTGGATCTGAGGACAAAATCTCAGTTCCTAGGTCGACACTTAGCAGAACAAAGCACCTCGCAAGGCCTTCCACCGGTGCCTTATCTTTTAATTATAATACCCCAACATAATACAACATTTTATTAAGGTAGAATAATCTATCAAGCTAAGCATATGAAATAAACGACCAACAGAGGACTCGCACAACCAACTCTAAGCATGCGCTACGACTCGCAAGGCTAACAGATAATCATTCAACAAGTGATGGGATGTGGGGATAAAGCTGTATAGGCTGCACGATAAACATGTGATGGGATCGCAATAAAGAATCGAATACTAGGGTAGCAGAGATCAACGACAGGAATGAAAGACAATGTATAGGTAAACAAGCAAACTTTGCTTGCCTGGAATCCCGCATGGAAGCAGATCTTGTCGTTGCTCACACATCTCAACGTCTTATCCGCGAAGAAGCAACAAACACTGGAAAGCGTAAAAGATGCATTTTACCACTACGGCAAAAGATTCAGCATGATCATACGAGGATGATGCATGGCATGGCAAGATGCAATACAATGCAGGTAATCCAAATTAAGCGGGAAAACAACCCCAGCAATTAATATTTAGTTGCAAGTTATTTATCTACTCAACAATATTAAATGTTGGTTAACATGGTGACACATGGCATGGGTGATCTAATTAAATTAAATGGAATAGGGCATTATATATTTATTGCCCCACACATTCCATATTGAATTATTTAGGTGATTTTCTACACCCGCAAACCCAAGAGATGCAACAAATGCAATTATGATGAGATATGCACAAGATAGATGGCATTTTATAAAATAGGCATAGGGTTAGGGTTTGGGTCCGTACGTCGGATCGGGTGAACTAGTGTTCGGAGCAGACATCTTCGATCCGTAGAGGAAGTAGTCGTCGTCGTGGAAGTAGCCGTCGCGGAATCGAGGCATCGTCGTTTGTCGGTGTCGTGGAAGTGGGCGGAAAGTCGTGGCACGTAGGAGCTCGGCAACGGACACCGGAAGGAAAAGCGCACGGGCGGGCACCGCGACACAGACACGGGCGGTCACGGAAACGCGGCACCGGAAGAGGACGTGCACGCACACGTAGCAACACGACGAAGGGTGGACAACTCGGACACAAAAAATGACGCCGGGGTCTTGCGGGCATTTCGTCGAACACCTTGCGGGCGGCGGATGCGGGGACGCCACCGGACGGAGAAACCGGCGGAGCGGATGCGCACGACGGTGGCGACCGGCGAGGGTGGAGGCGCTGCGTGGGCGGCGGCAGCGGCGCGGACGCGCGTGGCGGAAGTGGAGAGCGGCGCGTGCGGGCGGCGCGGCGCGGGCAAGGCGCGCGGGCGACGGTGGCGCGCTGCGGGATGCGGCGGCACAGCCGGAGGACGAGACGGCGGCTGGCAGCGGCGGCGCTGCGTGCGGGGCGGCCGAGAGAGACGGCGCGGCGTGCAGCGGGCGCGCGTCGCGTGGGGTGGCGGCGTCCATCCGTGGCAGCGGGTTCGGACAGGAGGCGCGCGTGGTCGGGGCCAGAGGCGAGCGGCCGGGGGCGGTGCGCTGCAGCGGCAGCACGACCGACGGCGGGCGGCGCGGCGGCGCACAGGAGGAGACGGCCGGCGGCGGGGAGGAGACTGCCGGCGGCGGAGAGGAGGGGGTGTGGCGACTGGGAGGCGGAGGCAATGCAGTGGAGGGCGGCGGCGCATAGGCGGCGGCCGGCGCGGCGGCGGAGGAGGCCGTGGAGGAGCAGGAGGCGACGGCGGCCGGCACGGGGCAGAGGCGCGCGGAGCGCAGGGCGGAGCAGGGAGGAGAGGGGACGGCGGCCGGCGGCGGGGAGCAGGGCGGCGGCCGGCGGCGCGCTGGCGGCGGGGATGGGGAGGCAGCGGGGAGCACGGGGGCGTCGGGTGCGGGAGAAGAAGGTGCGGCTCGGGCTCGGGATTTTCTCCCGTGCGGTGCGGGGAGGAAAGAAGAGAAAGGAAGAAAAGAAAGGAAAAAAGAAAAGAAGAGAAAAAGGAAGGGGGGAAAAGAGAAAAAAGGGGGGAGGAAGGACTTTTGGAAAAACCCAGAAAAGGAGGAGGGTGGCTGCAAAGTTGCAGGGGGGTGGGAAACAATTTTCCAGGGGGAAACCCTAGGGTTTGGCTTAGGTGGGCTTTGGGCCTTATTTCTCTCCGTTTATTCTTTTTTGATTTATATTTTTAAAACAAAAACGAAGAGGAATCTAAATACGAAAACTATACAAAATATTTTTAGTTTTTCATAGACAATTTAATAAACTAATTTTTAACATTTTTAAAAGATTTAAAAATAACACATTTTTAATTAATTTAAAATGCATTTGAATTTAATTGTGGAAATTAAATTTAAATGCAACAAATTAAATTAATGAAATACAATGCGATGCCATGTTGATGCAAAAAGAAACCACACCAAATTAAAAGGGGATAAATCCCGGGGCGTTACAAAGGTATGAACTAGTGCAGCAACAAATTTCCCTCAGTTATGAAACCAAGGTTATCGAACCAGTAGGAGATGAAGAATTCTCTCGAGGTATCAACGGCGCCAGAAAAGAGCTTTACGTAGTTGGCGTGGAATCTGCACACAACACAATCAAAGTATTTTGCCCCAACTCAACGGTGAGGGTGTCAGTCCCACCGGCTTGCTGTAACAAATGGATTAAACGTATGTGTGGAAGAAAGAGTGATGTTTGCAGAAAGTAACAGGTTTGAAGTTGTGGTTTTATCAGAGTAAAGAGAAGGACCGGGGTCCACAGTTCACTAGTGGTGTATCTCCATAAATAATAATAACATTCATCCATGTGGTGTAAACAAATTACAGCTAGGCAATTGACAGAATAATGATGAGCAACCCAATGCATATACTAATGATATGGTGTCTAGTGTGAGATTCATTCGGGCATTACAACAATATACATAGACCGTTCCAACCACATCTATGACTAATAATCCACCTTCCGTTGAGCGTCCGCACCCCTTTCAATGTTAAGTTGCATGCAACATATTATCGCCTAAAGCACTGTGTGTAAAGTAAGTAAGTAACATCATCCTTAGACAAAGTACTACTCTTTTATCCCTTGTAGCAACATCACATCTACAACCTTAGAGCTTTCTGTCACTGCCCATATTAAATAGAGACATGAACGTACTATCGAGCATAAATACCCCCTCTTGGAGATACAAGCATCTACTTGGCCAGAGCATACACAAGTAACGGAGAGCATGCAAGATCATTAAATAGCACATACATGATATATTATGAAGCAATAACTTTAGTACTCAATATTCATCGGATCCCAGCAAACACAACATGGTGAATTATATAAATATGATCTTGATCATGATAGGCAGCTCACAAGATCTAAATATGATAGCACAAGAGGAGAAGACAACCATCTAGCTACTGCTATGGGCCCGTAGTCCAAGGTAGACTACTCACGCATCAGTCCGGAGACGGTCATGGCGACGTAGAGGCCTTCGGGGACGATTCCGCCTCTAGGCTGGGTGCCGGGGAGCAGTTATGATCTCTCCCGAAGTGGTGACGGCGGCGGCTCAGGACCCGTGGAGGAAAAAGTGATTAACCGTCATCTGTTTTTAGGTCAAGGGGGTATTTGTAGGCGAAAGACCTAGGTCGGTGGGCGCCCGAGGGCACCACACCACCTTCCGACGTGGCAGGGATGTGACCCGCGCCACGAGGCGATGTGGCGGCCTCGTGGCCCCACTTTGTCTCGTCTTTGGTTTTCCTGGACGCATATTTTCCAAAAATAATTCCTGGTTGGCTCGTTTCCAATTTGGCGGATATTTCCTTAAGAGCTTTTCTGAAACCAAAAATAGCAGAAAACAGTGAACTGGCACTGTGGCATCTTGTTAATAGGTTAGTCCCAGAAAATGCATAAAACTATTAAAATGCATATAAAACATGTATTAACATGATATAACATAGCATGGAACACAAGAAATTATGGATACGTTGGAGACGTATCAGGCCCCACACCATATGCTCGCGCGGGCCCACTTTCTGCCACGCGAGCACGTGGTGACGGCGCCTCGGCCTCCCACTTCGTCTCGTCTTCGGTCTTTTGGAACATTCCCAAATAAATATGGACTTCGGAAAAAATATCGTCTGATTCCGAGAATATTTCCTGAAGTACTTTTCTGAAACCAAAAACAACAGAAAAAAGGAACTGGCACTGTGGCATCTTGTTAATAGGTTAGTCCCAGAAAATACATAAAACTATATAAAATGCATATAAAACATGTAATAACTTGGTATAATATAGCATGGAACATAAGAAATTTAGATAGGTTGGAGACGTATCAACCACCGTACATGTTCCCGCAGCCTGAAGCGACTTGGAACACGACTCGTGATGCCGGCAGTACTCTCAACCACTTATGCGTAAAAGTTAGTATTTTTTCTTCACACATATTTTAATTATACATCAACATCACTGTCGGGTTATGACTCCCTAGAACAGGGGGTAGTCACTTCTTGAAGTGTAGTTCGTGAAGGGGATTTAACATGGAGGTCAAGACCCTCGAGGGGCACGGCGACGCTGCTCGCCGGACCTGAAGACGAAGCACCCACTACAGAGAAAGACACCAGCCCGTTCCCAGGTTCACGGCCCTCGTGAGGAGGTAAGACCGCTACTCCTGCTTGTTTGTATTAAACTATGAAGATTACAGTACAACCGGGCTTGCCGAGGACCCCCTTGAGGCAGTTCTTGCCTGGGGAGGGAAGTGATGACCTTCTTCCTCCTCCAGCCAGAGGCTATCCTACTTGGGATTGCTAGGGTTTACAAGTGTTGTTCCAAGCAAAATGGCCGACCCTTGCTACGATGGAAGTCTTGTCCCTTTTATAGGCAACTCCGGCGCTCTCCTTCTCCTTGGCCTTCAAGGTGGTTCCCACATGGCAGAGGCATGGCGGAGCATGAGTCCACCGCGGCCCGTTCGTCCACGGACGCGGTCCATTGCTGATAAAGGTGGGCGCGGTGGCCGACCAGGAGCCGACCGCGCAGTTCTGCTGCACGGGAGGTAGTCTCTGAGGTGGAGCCCACGATGACGTTCTCCGTGGAGGGTTGCGCCATCCACCCGCTTTATCACTGGCGTGGAAGGTCCTAGCAGCTCTGCCGCAGGCGGCGCTACTTTATTGACTCCTTCATCACCAAAACGGCAAAAGGGTGCTTGAGTCACCACGTGGTCGTGGCAGAGAGCATGTGCGCCCCGCCGTACTTCCTTGGCCGCGACGTTTCCCTCAGGCCTGGGGAGGCCTGTGGGGGGACTTATGTTGACTTCCCTTGAGGCGCGCTGGCGCCTCGAGAGGGTCTCCTGAAGCGAGGGACCCCTTGAGGCCCTCGTTTCCTCTTCAGACCCTCGAGGGGAGTTGCCTCTCGAGGGTCCCACCAAGCGGCGAGACCTGGTCCTTAGTCGTTTCGTCTGACTGGTCAGCGTGCGAGGCCTGGGGGGAGTGGACTCTCCACACCCCAGTTCCCACTGGGCCGACAATCACGATACTAATATTGAAGGAGATATGCATTATCTCATAAGTTTATAATAGATTTTTGTATCGTGCTATAACTGTATTAACCGGAATTGTTAATACATGTGTGATTCATAGACAAACCAGAGTCCCTACTAAGCCTCTATATAAACTAGTTCATTGGGCAACTGTTGATCGAGATTTCTCGATCAAGGGCAGTTACGTTGGTTCACAATGAGGTCATCTTATTAGTAGAATAAGGTGATGGACATACGCAACAAAGTATTGCAAAAGGGTCGTATTACAATGTTCATCATTTGCAGTAGGAAAGTAATATGATAGCCATTCCTCATAACGTGAGATCATATTAATTGTTGCTCTGTAGGATACTCTAAGTGGATCAAACGTCAGTTCATAAATGGGTGACTATAAAGGTGTATCTCGAAAGAGTACGTTGAGGAATATGGATCAAGAGAGGGATTTGTTTATTCGCGTAATGGAAAGATAGTCTAGGCCCACTCGGTGAGATTACGTCTATAAAATTGCGCAACATATGAGCAGGTCATGAAGATGTAATATCACCGACGAGTTTATTGACCTTTGTCGGTAACGAGATAAAACAAACATTGGATGTTTACGATCATATCTCGGACAAGGTAGTATCGAAGAAACAAAAGGAATGAATATCATGTTAATGGTTCAACGGCGATAATCATAGAATGCACAGGGACCGTCACAGGCATCCAGGTCTCCCTGGCGGTCATTGGCGAGCGTGGGGTCTCGACCATGTCTGGAGTATTCCCGAACCATAGCGTAACACTCTCAAGGTCTTACCAACACTTGGAGATTGTTTGGAATAATAGATAAAAGAGAGAGATAAATAACCCGGAAAAAGGTTTCGGTAGTTCCGGAAGGGTTCCGGGAATGTCCGAAAGAAGTTCGGGTGGTCCGGAAATTGTTTCGGAGTCATTGGAGATTAAATAATATGTAAATATATTAATTATGAATTAATTATATTTTATATTAATTTAATATTAATTAAAAAGGTGGAAAAAAGGGGCAGCCCACTTAATGGGCCAGGAATGGCCCATGTGGGGGCGCACAATGCAAAGCATGGGGCCCAAGGCCACCATGCACCTGCATGGTGCGGCCGGCCAGCTCCCCCCTCCTTTAGTCCCAGATGGGGGAGGCAAGGTTTTTGCACACCCCCTCCCCCCTTTATAAGCAAAGGCATATTACTGTTTTAAAGACAATCTAAAATACAATTAATGTTGTATATGCCGGCTAGAGGTGATTCTCCGTCCGCTTCTATTTCTCTCTCCCACGAAGCTATACCGCAGTGCGCCTTTGCCCTACGGGATTCCAGGAAAGCTCTACTCCTGCGATCTCAGCTGCATCTGAGTGACCGGGGATTGTTGTTAAGCTCCGTATGTATGTGAGTGAAGGGGTTACGGTGCAGAAAACAATAATTTTCTAGCGAGCGAAACCCTAACTAGCCAGGATCTATCTATCTAGTACATGCGATAACGGTGGCGGAACGGGTTACATTACCTCCATGTAGACCGATAGAGGGGATTACGCTCCCGCACAAGCGTTGACGATGAAGTCGTACGTAGCCGACCTCGAGGTCGCGGAGAACTTGCCGCGATGTCGGAGTCGATGACGCCGGGGTTGTCGACGATGATCTGCGTCGACGGGCGTCGGGCGGAAGAAGGCAGAGCGCCAGCACCGGGGCTGGCGCGCCGGCATCAGAGGGGGGAGGCGCGGCGGCTGCAGGGGGCGAGACGACGTCGCCCAAGCTCCTCAATAGAGTAGCCTCCGAGCACTCGCAAACATACGGAGCCTAGCGACAACTCCCGGTCATTCAGATCCAGCTGAAATCGCAGGAGTAGATCTTATCTGGAATCCCGCAGAGCAACGGCGCTCTGCGGTATGACTTAGGTGGAGAGATTCCCCTTTCCTCAGCTCGGCGCGGCTCCGACTTGGGAACCACGCGATCGAGAGAGAAACTGGGAATTAATTGAATTTCCTATGAATTAAATCAATTAATATGCCTTGCTATATAAAGGGGAAAGGGGTGTGCCAACCCCCTTGGCTCCCCCATGTGGGACTAAAGGTTGGGGGGGGGGGGTGGTGCGCACCCACCATGGGCCAGCCGAACCCCCTTGGGGCCCACCCCCCTTTGTGGGTTGCGGCTCCCCCTCTTGGGCCCTCTTAGGGCCCATGTAGGTGGGAGCCCCCTTTTTCCTTTATTTAATTAATATAAAAATCCCATTAATTCATAATTAATATATTTATATATAATTCAATATCCCATGACTCCGAAACTATTTCGGAACCATCCGAACAACTTTCGGACATTCTCGGAACCCTTCCATAACTCCCCGGAACTCCTTCCGGACCACCGGAACTCTTTCCGGATCATTTCTCTCTCTCCAATAAAAACCTATAAAATTCCAGAACCTATCTCCTAGCGTCGCTAAGACCTTAAGTTTGTTACGCTACGGTTCGGGAACACTCCAGACATGGTCGAGACACTCCGCTCACCAATGATCGTCAGGGATACCTGGAAATATATGACGACCCCTGTGCATTCCACGAATATCGTCGTTGAACCATAAGTATGATATTCATTCCCTTTGTCTCTGCGATACTACCTTGTCCGAGATATGATCGTAGACACACCGATGCCGTTGCTGTATCTCGTTACCGACGAAGGTTATTAACTCGTCTGCGATATTACATCTCCATGACCTAGTCATAAGCTGCAGCTATATAGATGCAATATCACCGAGTGGGCCCAGAGTATCTTTCCATTACAAGAATGAACAAATCCCGCTCTTGATCCTTACGTCTCGATGCTCTTTCGGAATACCCAAGATGGACACCGTTATTGTCATGCTATATAAGACACAACGTTTGATGCTCTCAAAGCACTCCTACGAAGCAACAATAAGTACGGTCTCACGGTCTAAGGAATAAGCTATCATACTCTTATCTATTGCAAATGACAAACATCGTAATACGATCTTATTGCAATACTTTGCGTATGTCCATCACCTTATTCAACTAACAAGATGACCCCATTGTCAACCGACGTCATTGTCCTTGATCGGGAATCTCGATCAACTGTTGCCCAATGGACTAGCTCATATAGAGGCTTGCTAGGGACCTGGTTGTCTATGTATCACATGTGTATTAACAATTCCGATTAATACAGTTATAGCATAATACACAAACCTATTATAAACCTATGAGATAATGCAATAAATACTACTTATTTATTTGCCTCTAGGGCATATCTCCTTCAGTCTCCCACTTGCACTAGAGTACAAATAAACTAGCTGCATTTTACTTTATCAGAATCCCTTATCAAATAAGAATCATTTGATAATGCTTGCTCGTGGAAAAGTGTTACTGCACAATCCATGATTGTACATGCTTTTGCGATTCACTGGCATCAACTTGTTTGATATCACCATGTTGTCTAACAACATATATGCAAATACGGTAACTAAGTGAGACTTCTGCTTCCCAGCGCTTACTCTGATTATACTAACCAGATAACTGCCCTGAAAAACACACTCAGCCATGCAGAGCCCCTTGTAACAATTACAAACTCGCGATATCTACATACTTTCACACCAATGTAGAAAACTTGACATTCAAATGTCAATCCCTTAACTAACGCACTTCTACTTCCAGTAAATTCCAAAATTTACTTTCATAACTGTTCTTTATTCCAAGAACATCGGTTATATTTTATCGAGCAGATAATATGGTTTCTGTATGATGTCTAATATATACATAATAGACCCACATGTCATACAACCATTACTTTAATGCATCATTACTCTTAATGATCAATTGGATTTCAAAGGACCATCCTTTTGATTCTATTCTGACTCCTCAGATATAATCCAACACAACTCGACTAACTATTTAAAATTCCCGTTCTATTTCAAAATAGACACTAACTTTTAAATAGTTTCACAACTTCATCTATTCTATTGGTACAGTTCCACAATGTGTTAACTACACAAGATGAATTCGACTCCCACTCAAATTATGTCTCCACATATTTGATAACACGAGCTCCCACTCAAAACGTGTCATCCACATATTTGAGTTCCTGAGCTCCCACTCAAAAATATGTTCTTCACATATTTCACCTGAGTGAACTAACTATGACTCCCACTTAAAACGACATTTTGGTCAAACCAAAATCATTGATCTACTATCAATTCGAATTTAATACAAACTACAGTATTACATTAATACAAATCCCTCAGACTTCAAGCATGTCTACATAAATGTAGTCAACAAATTTGATCTTGTCCAAGACACATCTCTTGACAAGACATGCTACCGCGTCTTTCTTATAGTCACATTTCTCATATAACACCTTATATGACGATTAAACAATCTTATTCCTCTAATAAGAATTGCAGCAACAATTACTCTCTTAATCCTTTCAAATGCAACTTTGGATTTCCAGGCTCAAAAAGCCTTTGTTCGTATTCCGATATTTTCTCAACTTTCTTTGTATTCATAAAGTGCACCTTGATCTGTCAACAAGGTCTGAAATACTTAATACAGTGCTGTGACCTGACAGCAATATTAAATATAACAACACTTTATTTAGAAGTTTTTTTCATGAAAATATTATGATCTTTATGAAGAGGATTGCAAGCAGAAAACAATTTTCTAGTCTCCCTCACTCTTAATCACTAAACTTTCATTAGCAGACATATACTCTTTGGAACATCTTCCAACATAAGTCTGACACTTTATTCCAAACTTCTAATTTCAATCCATAAACCATAATTTGAAAAGTCATCTTTTCTCGGAATTACATAGACAACAAACTGAACTTTGTTTCTATTTGGTTTTGGAATACACTCTCATCCAATGCGAGCAATCTACAAAGAACCACTCATGTATATTCCGAATTATCGCATAATCATATACACGTCGACAATACTGTCGATCCTATGAATTCTTGTTGAGAAAAATATCTATTTCTAAAGTGGACATCGACTATAATGTTTCGAACATATTAGGAGATTCTAAGACTGATTCTGACAGACCACACTTTATTTAAAATAGAGCATGATTATAATTCCCCACATATCACTATATATGACATTATAATTTTGCGAAACTAATTTTCACAAGTCTTTTGTGTTGAAACCATAATTCAAAAATATTGTCCTTTGATCGAATCTTGTGAATACAATATTCACTAATCTTTCTTCTGAAAAACCCCATTTGATCTATTATCAAATTAATTTCAGACTCCATAATTTATCGGGCAAATACTCCTATTTACCAAAATCATGGAAGAATTCGGATCAAGCAAAAACACCATTGATTAATCATTAAAAATGACTCTCAATCAATTTCCTCTAGTATTGCAACTTCAATACTGCATTTCAAACTTAATCAATTTTGGCACTCGAAATACTTAAATGGACCAAAAATTATCCATTACTTCTTTCACTGCCTTTATGACTAAATTCGATGGTGTTTGTTCTTTGGACACATAATTTTATCATTCCCGCTATAAATGAAAATCATACGCATAATGTAATTGAGATGTGATGCAAATTACTCATAATATGAAACAACTGCTTTGCTTCATAACACAAAACAACCGATGTGTTCTATATGAATAATTATGTCTTGCAACATTCAAGACACCAAACTAGATCACACTCTCACTATTACAAAATGTCTTATCAAAAACTATTGATGATAACTAATATGATATCTCGAGGGCGTGAGCACTACTGGCCATTAACTTGCCATCACTTGTGCACTGTCACGTCACCCTTCGCCACATACTTGTGATAATCAGGGACTGTTCCACAAACAGAACAATTATCAAACACTTTTCATCAAGTATGAGTAGAATACATTTATATCTTCGTATATCAAATATACCCATAGCGTCGAAGAACTCTTCTTCGATGAATCAACTTTTAGAGATTTGAACTTGTTCACGAACGTGAAGAAGCTCACCGTGTCTCTATAGCATATTCACGCACATGCTATTCACAGCTAGGAGGTAAAGCACAATCTCTTATTGTACTGGAGTTCACTATCTAGAAATCATAGATATTCGTAAGCCTGAAGTAGATGTCACACAACTTCTTCAACTGAGTCTCCAGACAGGTATGCTCCCCATGTGAATGGTCCGGAACTTTCTAAGCTGTCTGAACTTCTCAAGACTCAATTCATTTTTGAAGTGACCTTTGATCGCATCAATCACAACATATGGCTCCAGGTGTTGAATACAACTTTCAACTCTGGTGCTAGGCATACGTTCATGACGACCTTCACTTCCATGAAAATATCATGATGCTTACGGAACTCATCATCTTTCTCCTTGCTATCAGAATCATCTGGTCTAATTCCTAACTAATGTTCTAGCACATATATGATGTTTGTTGTGTTTGGAGAATGTTTCTAAAACTAATGCACCAGCTGATGAAGTTGGACCCGTCGGCTTCCAAGGTAGAATCCGGGCTCTTGAAGAAGTAACCGAAGTGTAGTTCCGCAGTCTCCAGATGTGATCGCAAAAGAGGTAAGATAAGTTTATAATATATAGGTGAGTTTTAGTTATGTAATCTCATTATCAAAAACACACCTCACCAAGATTATTATCCCTAAAATAATAATGGCGATTACACGACCCTCATCCACCACACGACCCCCGATCATCACGGCCGGCAGCACGGCTTCAAAGGTGGACATAAAATGTCGATCATAACAACTCTATGACTCGTGCTCGATCTTTTGATCTTCCCGTGTTCCGAGGCCATACCTCTGAGTATGCTAGGCTCGCCAATCAAACCTCGAAGACCTGCGCGTGCAACATGGCTTACACCCACTTTATGCGAACGACGAGATGTGTGACACCCGATCATCACGGCCTGCCTCATAACGTAGAACTTTCTTGGTGGTGCGCAACGAGGGAGAACACAATTTTGGTATTTGTTAGGGATCATCCTATTTATGATGCTACCGTTGTATATCTAGCATATAAGCAATCAATAGGATGCACACACAACAGCACACAATAATGATGCAATGAAGTGCGATGTGACATGGTCGATGCGCCTGGACCTTCATGGCGCCATGTGCCTGGCCCCCGGCGCCCCGGCATGGCTCCGAGTCTACAGAGCCCTCCATTGCCTCCGACAGTACGAGTAATATCAAAACTTACCGTAACCATGTCACATAAAATAACGCCTCTGCAAAACAAGGTTAGACACCTCTAGCTTTATTTAGTTTTGCAAGTTTTACGTGGCAAATAGGCTTATTCGTAAGAGAATCGCTTCCCTACCTACGAACTTTGTACCACAACGTCAATCGTATAATTGCATGTTTAAGCATCCCTTTCGGGCCCTCCATTGAAAATGCTTTGCCGACTAGAGAGAGAGAAACAGGCACCCGCCAGCCACAGATACGGTGCAAGCCGTATGTCAGTAGTGGAACCAGTCTCGCGTAAGCGTACGCGTAAAGTCGGTCCGGGCCGCTTCATCAACTCAATACCGAAGGCATCGCAAGTGCACGCTAGAGGGTAGCAAATATAAGAAAGACGCCCTCATTCAACATGAGTTCTAACCGTACCAGCAGTACTACGCATATATCGGCTCTGATACCACTGAAGGGGTTACGGTGCAGAAAACAATAATTTTCTAGCGAGCGAAACCCTAACTAGCCAGGATCTATCTATCTAGTACATGCGATAACGGTGGCGGAACGGGTTACATTACCTCCATGTAGACCGATAGCGGGGATTACGCTCCCGCACAAGCGTTGACGATGAAGTCGTACGTAGCCGACCTCGAGGTCGCGGAGAACTTGCCGCGATGTCGGAGTCGATGACGCCGGGGTTGTCGACGATGATCTGCGTCGACGGGCGTCGGGCGGAAGAAGGCAGAGCGCCAGCACCGGGGCTGGCGCGCCGGCATCAGAGGGGGGAGGCGCGCCGGCTGCAGGGGGCGAGACGACGTCGCCCAAGCTCCTCAATAGAGTAGCCTCCGAGCACTCGCAAACATACGGAGCCTAGCGACAACTCCCGGTCATTCAGATCCAGCTGAAATCGCAGGAGTAGATCTTATCTGGAATCCCGCAGAGCAACGGCGCTCTGTGGTATGACTTAGGTGGAGAGATTCCCCTTTCCTCAGCTTGGCGCGGCTCCGACTTGGGAACCACGGGATCGAGAGAGAAACTGGGAATTAATTGAATTTCCTATGAATGAAATCAATTAATATGCCTTGCTATATAAAGGGGAAAGGGGTGTGCCAACCCCCTTGGCTCCCCCATGTGGGACTAAATGTTCGGGGGGGTGGTGCGCACCCACCATGGGCCAGCCGAACCCCCATGGGGCCCACCCCCCTTTGTGGGGTGCGGCTCCCCCTCTTGGGCCCTCTTAGGGCCCATGTAGGTGGGAGCCCCCTTTTTCCTTTATTTAATTAATATTAAATTAATATAAAAATCCCATTAATTCATAATTAATATATTTATATATAATTCAATATCCCATGACTCCGAAACTATTTCGGAACCATCCGAACAACTTTCGGACATTCTCGGAACCCTTCCATAGCTCCCCGGAACTCCTTCCGGACCACCGGAACTCTTTCCGGATCATTTCTCTCTCTCCAATAAAAACCTATAAAATTCCAGAACCTATCTCCTAGCGTCGCTAAGACCTTAAGTTTGTTACGCTACGGTTCGGGAACACTCCAGACATGGTCGAGACACTCCGCTCACCAATGATCGTCAGGGATACCTGGAAATATATGACGACCCCTGTGCATTCCACGAATATCGTCGTTGAACCATAAGTATGATATTCATTCCCTTTGTCTCTGTGATACTACCTTGTCCGAGATATGATCGTAGACACACCGATGCCTTTGCTGTATCTCGTTACCGACGAAGGTTATTAACTCGTCTGCGATATTACATCTCCATGACCTAGTCATAAGCTGCAGCTATATAGATGCAATATCACCGAGTGGGCCCAGAGTATCTTTCCATTACAAGAATGAACAAATCCCGCTCTTGATCCTTACGTCTCGATGCTCTTTCGGAATACCCAAGATGGACACCGTTATTGTCATGCTATATAAGACACAACGTTTGATGCTCTCAAAGCACTCCTACGAAGCAACAATAAGTACGGTCTCACGGTCTAAGGAATAAGCTATCATACTCTTTTCTATTGCAAATGACAAACATCGTAATACGATCTTATTGCAATACTTTGCGTATGTCCACCACCTTATTCAACTAACAAGATGACCCCATTGTCAACCGACGTCATTGTCCTTGATCGGGAATCTCGATCAACTGTTGCCCAATGGACTAGCTCATATAGAGGCTTGCTAGGGACCTGGTTGTCTATGTATCACACGTGTATTAACAATTCCGATTAATACAGTTATAGCATAATACACAAACCTATTATAAACCTATGAGATAATGCAATAAATACTACTTATTTATTTGCCTCTAGGGCATATCTCCTTCAGTGAGTACTCGGAGGCCCCACATCTGAGGTGCCAGGGCGACATCGTATCGCCATCGTTGATGCCCTGCCGCCGCCGCCCCACCTGCTGGACACACCCTTCATTGTTGACGTCGTGTCTTCGTCAACATCAATGTGTCATTGTCTACTTCGTCGCACCAAGTTCTTCGTGACGTAGAGGTCGGCTACGTTGTATTCGTCAGCAATGCTTGTGCGGGAGCGTAATCCCCGCTATTCGGTCTATAAGAGGTATGTCACAAATTCCGCCACCGTTACCGCATTACTAGATAGATGGATCCTGGCTAGTTTCGGTATTTGTTAGTTAGAAAAATTATTGTTTTCTTCTACGGAACCCCTTCAGTGGTATCAGACCCGATCTATGCTAAGTTTTGTTGGTACGGTTAGAACTCATGTTTAACATGAGGACGTCTTTCTTATATTTTCTACCCTCTAGCGTGCACTTGCTTTGCCTTCAGCATTGAGTTGATGAAGCGGCCCGGACCGACTTTACGCGTACGCTTACGCGAGACTAGTTCCACACCTGACATACGGCTTGTACCGTATTTGTGGCTGACGGGTGTCTGTCTCTCACTTTTTAGTTGGCTTTGCATTTTCAATGTAGGGACCGAAAGGGATACATTAACACACAATTATTTGATCGACGTTGTGGTACAAAGTTCTTAGGTAGGGAACAGTTCTCTCGCGAAAGCCTAGAAGCCAAGTAAAACTTGCAAAAGTAGATAAAGCTAGAAGCGTCTAACTTTGTATTGCAGAGGCGTTTATATATGACATGGTTACGATAAGTTTGTATTATTTGTACTGTCGGAGGCAATGGAGGCACCGTAGACTCGTAGCCATGCCGGGCGCCTGGTCCAGGCACATGGCGTCATGTAGGTCAGGCGCACAACCATGTCATATCGCACTTCATTACATTATTTGATATTGTGCTGTTGTGTGTGCATCTTATTGATTGTTTATATATTAGATATACAACGGTAGATCTAATAGGATGATCCCTAACAAATACCAAAATTGTGTTCTCCCTCGTTGTGCACCACCAAGAAAGTTCTACGTTATGAGGCAGGCCATGTTGCACGCGAAAAAAACTACCGAGGTTTAATTGGCGAGCCAAGTATGTACAGACATAGTCTCGGAACACGGGAAGATCGAAAGATCAAGCATGAGTCACATAATTGTTGTGACCGACATTTCAATGTCCACCTTTGAAACTATGCCGCCGGCCGTGATGATCGGGGGTGGTACAGTGAATTGGGGTCGTGTAATCGCTGAAATTATTGTAGGGATAATAATCTTAGTGGAGCATGTTTAAATAATTTGATGATAAACTGAGCTCACATTATTATAAACTTAGCCTTGCCAACTTTGCGATCATATCAGTAGATGGTGATCTACCCTCGCAACAAGTTCTACTTCGAACACTTCTTTAGAAATCCGCCCTTGTTGGCTGATGGGTCCAACTTCATCTATTTGTACAAGAAACTTAGAGAAACTCCCAAACACAACAATATACTATATGTCATGGAACAAGTATTAGGAGAGGAACTAGAAGATTCTGCTAGTGAAGTGGAATATGAGGAATTTCGTCAGCGTCGTGACATTTTCATAGAAGGGCAATCCATCATGGCCATAAGCTTGGTACCAGAGTTGAAAGATCAGTTTCAACAAATGGAACCTTATGATATGATTGATCCGATCAAGGAGCACTTCATAGATGAAATTAAGTATGAGCAATACAGACAACTGAGAAGTTCCATTCACTCCAGATGGAGGAACATACCTGTTTGGAAACTCATTTGAAGAAAATGTATGACATTTGCTTGGAACTTACGAATGTCTATGACTTCTGGATGGCGGATTCATGCGCGATAGCTGCTGTGTTGATGTCTTTACCTGCTGCCCCACCCGCTGGACGCACCCTTCCTTGTTGACGTCGTGTCTTCATCAACATTGCTGCGTCATCGTCAACTTCGTCGTGCCAAGTTATTCGCGATCTAGAGGTCGGCTACGTCGTCTTCGTCAGCAACGCTTGTGCGGGAGCGTAATCCCTGCTATTCGGTTTACAAGAGGTATGTGACCAGTTCCGCCACAGTTACCACATTACTAGATAGATGGATCTTGCCTTGTTTCGGTATTCGTTAGTTAGAAAAATTATTGTTTTCTGCTACGGAACCCCTTCAAATATAGTGAGAAATTGCAGTTGTAGATCCGGCGTACAACTCTCTCCAGTTCGAGTAGGACACCAGTCAGGGTTACTAGCCTTCCCCACCGCTCCCCACGAAGCAAACACCACCAACGCAGCCGACACAACACGAGGAGGAGGATATGCCGTTGCAAGGCCGCGAGATGCAACAACACCACGCTCTGACACGCTTGTCACCTTCCGGGCCTCGGCGAAGAAAGTCGTGCTACCGTCCTCATGTCAACGAGGAGTGATACTTCTATATATGTTCCATTCGAAATCTCCGTACCGTTCTACATTATGTACGAGACATATTTCTATTTGGAGTTACTTCAGACTAAAGATACCAACCCGAGTCGGTAACCATACAACTTCAAATAAAATGATCCTGAAAGTAGATATAGCACAACTCGAGTCCATACTCACCACACAACACAACGAATGAAGATACAACACAACACAAATCAACACTCTACCTAACTTAATAACTTTAACTCCCATCGATGCAGCCTCCTGCATCCCTAGATACAGCGGCCTTGCCCTTCGACGATGACACACTCTTCTTACCCTTGTCTTTTGAAGATGATTCAACCTTCTTGCCCTTGCCCTTCGACGCTGCTTCAGCCTTCAAGACCTTCAACGACGACATGAAGTCATCATCATCATTACTCTCATCTACCAAACGGTAAGACTCAACGTATGAATCAAGATCAAATTGAGTCTTGAAGTACTTTCCTTTCTCAACTTTCTTCTCAAATCTGGCTTGAATCCTAACCAATTCACGATAGATTTGAATATGGGTCCCATATGGATACCCATCGCAGCATAGCTTGGCTCCCAGCAAAGTTAGATGTCTCTCACTATCAATAATTTTGTCATGGTACACTAACCTGCCCTGAACCTTCAAACTCGTGGAAATACGTGTGCTCGGCTACATCACTGTGGAACCCAGACACACACTTCCCGCAAGGAACAACACAAACGTTGCCAGCCATGCTTGTCCTAGAGTCCTAGACTGATTACCCAGCCAAGATTGGAGGGGGTTTTATAGGACAAGAAGAGAACAAGTGGTGGGATTAAAAGGCGGGAAACAGTGGCGTGAGAAAAATACGGGAATCTTGACGGTCTGTCGTGTGTCATCCGATCATGCACCTGTCGACATGGCTAATGCAGAAAGGTTTCTATCGGCAAGCCCCGTGCCAAAAGGTATCGGTCGGCATTGCTAGTGCCAAAACACCCAGCTTTCGGCACGGGTAATACCGACGGCGGGATAGATTCCGAAATCCAGACGTGCGCTATTATTCTAATTTCCATTTAAAATTGTATTCTTCTAAAAAAAATCTCCCTCGCCCAAGCATATGACAGCTAACAAAAACAGGCCCAAAAATACAAAGGGAAAGTATTGTAATCTGTAGTCCGATCCTTCCTCTAGCGTCGGACGGACGGACGGACGCTCTGCTCCCGCTAATCATGTGTTCGCTAATCACGCCCACCACCCTATATAAACAGGGATGAAAGCAACCGACAAAGTCAGCGGGGCGGGCGGAGAGGCTGGAAAAGTCGATGCCGCCGTCGTGTTCTTCGGCAACCCCGACGCAGCCCTCCTCTTCTTCGGCGACCCCGACGCAGCGGTGCAGCGGCGTGTCCTCTTCTTCGGTGACCCCGACGCCGCCCTCCTCTTCTTCGGCAACCCCGACGTAGCGGCGTAGGCGGCGCTCAGGCGAAAAGTCGCCATAGTCGTCGTCTTCTTTGGCGACCCCGACGTCGCCCTCCTCTTCTTTGGTGACCCCGACGCAGCGGCGCAGGCTGCGCGCAGGCGAAAAGTCGATGCCACTATCGTCTTCATTGGCGGCCCGACGTCTAACGGGATTGGTGCCTCCGCGGTGACGCTGACATGCACAGTGCCTCCACGCTTCCGCTCTCTTGAGCCGCCTACCAGCCCTAAGTGCGTCTCCTTCTCCATCAAACACCTCCAAAAGGTACGCCCCCGACTGGTCCTTTGTCACTGTAATTCTTGTAATGTTATCCATGTTGGTCTTGATCTAGTGATGTGTTGTTCGTGGTGTTCGTTTCGGCGCAGGAGCCGGAGCTGTTGCGGGTGGATGGTGAGCGGGTGCGGCGGCAGATGCAAGAGATGGCGGTGGAGAACTATGTCGTTGCTCCAGGGCGGCGCCGACATTGTCGAGTACCTCGGTTACCATGACCTCACCAACTGTGCTTCCTCACCGACATTGGCATGTACCTCAGCGACCACGAGACCTCGCTGACATGCACTTCCTCACCAAGCCATGCTTCCTCGCTGAGGTTGGTGTCGCTCTCCGGGAGCTCAAGAAGACATCAAACCCGAGGTGGAACCGCGAAAGCATATTTTTTATTCGACCGGAGCAATCTTTATTTCTTTGGAAGCATAGTTCCAAATTGTTAGAACCACGGTTTTGTATCCAATGAATTCGTGTTGTGTATGACCTAAAATTTACATGCCCTCGAAGCATGTTCATTAGCTATGGAAGCAAATTATCCGGTCGTATGAAATCATAACCTTGGCATGTTGAAATAAATCAATACGATCAGTACTTTTTGTGTTTGAAGCAAGTTTTCATTGCATTGCATGCGAAGCATTCTTTAGTTATCTCGGAAGTATAACATTTGCATTTTGAACGCCCAGAAAATGATGCTTCTATGCATCAAGAACAATGTTTATTGCCTTGTTCTTTTATGCTTCATGAAGAATTGTCAGCCGGATTAAAAAGACAAAATTTCATTCGGCCTAGCAAGTTTGGATTGTGTCTGAATCAGATTATCGTAAGATCGGAACAAATAAGGTAGAAATGGAAGCAAGCAAATTGACATGATAACTCATCCGTGCTAGTGCTAACGTAATTAATTAGTTTCCAAAATATCTCTATCTCTTCTCTGCTACTCCCTCCGTTCCGAATTGTAAGACTCCCTCCGTTCCGAATTGTAAGACGTTTAAGGTTTTCACGTACAAAAAATTCCACGTTACGAAAATTTACAAGTGTCCCGTATTGCCCCTCCACGTCGCCCTCGGTCGCCTCCCTATCTCTCTCATTCGCTCGACTCTCTCTCTATCTCTCTCGCTCGTGTTCCCCGTCGCTCTCTAGCTCCCCGTCTCCCTCTCCTCTCGCTTCCCACCGATCCCCACCGCCGCATGCATCTAACCGCTTCCTACCGCCGCCTTGCTCCACACCTCTCCGATTCGTTCGCAATCCCAATCCTCCTGGCAGCCCTGTAGAGAATTGGGGTCAAAGGTTGCTTCTTTTTTGCATCGGTGACCTGCTGTTGGGCATGGAGGCGCCGGATCTGCGTGCGCCGCTGCTGAATCTCCACGCACTAGCGCTGGATTTGCTTCTGGAGAAGAGTTTTGCATCTGGATATACGCTTGAGCGGCGGGGCAGCGAAGCGAAGCGAAGGCCATCTGGACGGGCGAACTGGTGATAAACCTGCTCGAGGAGAAGAAGGGTCGACGAGGAGGAGGTGTGGAGGAGGTGAGGTCGAGGAGGCGGAGGAGGCCGGAGGAGGGCGGGGCGTAGTTGGCCGGAGAATCCCCTTCGATGCGATCTGGTACTGATTTAGATCTGAGGGTAGCGATGTAATTTCCTAGCTTTTCACCTGGTCGGGACGGTTTCTTATTCGGAATGGAGGGAGTATATAATACAGTAGAAGGCGTTCGGTACGTCGTGGTCATTTTACTATTTAGCCCTTCCATTTTTGTGAAATTAATCCGCACTCCAACTTAAGTTGTCCACTTTTGCAATTCCGCCCCAATTCCCTTCCTTCTTTCTACTGTAAGCGACGAGGTCGAGGAGGAGTGGGCGCCGCCGCCGTTGATCCCCGTGCATCGCGTCGCGTCGGCCCTCCTAGCTCGCGCCACCCGTTCTACGGTACGACTCCAAGAACCTGCGCTTTCTTCCCCACCCTCCCGTGGACGGCGGAGGCGACGGCGGCATGGCCTCCTCCCACCCCGCCGCGGGGGCCGACGCGGTGCTGCAGAAGCTCGAAGCGGGGGGAGGTGAGGGTTGCCAGTGTTCTCCGTGGCGGCGGCGGACCAGGCTGCGGTGGCGGCGATGGAGAGGGATCCGCAGCTGGACGAGCTAGAAACCCGCTGCCGCCGCCTCCCGGCCACAGGCGAGTAGCGGAAACGGGCATGCGCGGGGGCCGTCGGACATGCTCCTCATCGGCTGTTGCCCCCCGTTGGCCCGGGCGAACGAGCCGTGCACCTTGAGGTTATGGCTGCTCCGGTTGTTCATGCTGCTCGAGGGCGCCATCCGCTCGGCCTGCATCCATTGGTAGAAGTAGGAGGAGCTCGCCATGTCCTTGAGGTTCAGCAGCGGCTTGAGAGCTTCCACCACCTGGCTCATCAGCGGCCGGGCTTTGGGGTCCCGGCTCAGGCACGCGCGCCAACTGCGCCGCCTTCTGGGCGCCTTTCATCGAGAAGTTGCCCTCCAGCCGAGGGTCAACTAGCTTGTACCGTAAGTATCTTTCACTCTTTCGGAGTTGGCAAGTTATGTCCAGAATGAAGAACTAACCTGTCATGACATACTCTGGAGCTGCATACCCATAGGCCCCCATTACTCGAGTAGACACATAAGTTTTGTCACTGACAGGGCCATCTTTAGCAAGCCCAAAATCTGAGAGCTTTGCATTGTATTCCTGCAAGAGCACATGTAAAACATATGAAATTAACAAGACGCAACTACACAAGTCATGTGATCCACAATGCAAGATCCAATTACTGGATTTGATACTTACAGCATCTAACAGTATATTAGATTTTTTAAAATCGCGATAAATGACTGGTCTTTCTGCTTCTTCATGAAGGAAGGAAAGGCCCTCTGCTGCCCCAAGAGCAACCTCTGATGGACCATGGGAGAGGAAGAGATCCTACAGATGAAACATATTCATGTTGGTTTCCAACTGAGATGGATTGAGCAAACACTTGCTCTAATATGCTAAACAAAAAGGGGAAAAGGTTTACAGAGATTTAATGTTCAGTACATACTTCTGAATAGATGATTATCCAAAGATCCACAGCGGCTGCGATGAGGGCGTCTGGCAGGGCTCAGGACGTCAGCTGGCGTAGGAGAGATGAGGAGGTTCACTTTTCCATGGATGTGGATGCCATCTTTGCACACTAGGTGTTGGTGTTAATGCCAACAAGTAGGGAAGAACACAAACAACGGGTGTGGCTGAAGAAGCTTCTCGGACTTGGGTAATGTAATCTATCTTCTCCATGGAGGCGGTCGTTGGTGCTAAAGGACCCCAGACCATGACGATTATTGCCAGCGATCAAGGACCCCGGCACCAGTGTAAGAAATCCCCGTATCTGCCTACATCGGTCCTCCCATCTAAAACCGTGTTGCTTCTTCGATCAGAGGATTATGTGTGTATGTGCCTTAATCTTGGGTTCAGGGGTCAGCCCTTTCGTCATTGTTGCATGTGTAGCATAGCATACAACCTTGGGTTTAGTATTGCGGTTGGAACAGAAGAATTGTACTTTATCAGCCGAGTGTCCTGTTAGCTCAATGGAACTGGGTTCTCAACTTATGCTTTAACATTTTGCCGGAAGTAGTTATTTGGTTGCTGGTTACATTATTTGTGTGCGATGTACCCAATGTCTTTGTATTTCTTGCTGATACACTGAGGTGGTATTACTTTCGCATAGTCATCTTTATAAGTTTCAGGTGATGTGAAAATTTTATTCCATTCTTACGCATTGCTTGCAAATGATCATAATGTGGTTTCTAAAATAAATCAAATTACTTCTTGTTTTTTGTAGTTAGAGCAGTTACCCCTAATGATCCAAGGTCACGAATGAAGCATCAAAGGTACTTGCTCTCTGTCCATATGTACTCGTGGTGTCTACAATAATGACCACTCTCATTAACCTGATGACCACTCTCATTATTTCTTAGAGTTGCCTGGCTCATTCCAGACTTTACTAGGCCATTTTAGTCGTAGATCCAAACCAGCCACAACATTTTATCCAATCAATACCAGCTTCGCATTAGCACCGGCAGAGCCTGGTTTCGAGAAAGCCAGCTTCAACATTTGGATTAAGTTTTCTTGATTTAAGCAAAGCCATGACCTACTGTTCAAATAGCTGTCAAAATATGGTAGGACTTTCAGTATGCATGAAGCTTCAGTTTCAAGTACAAGGCTTATTATTTGGTGTCACTGTTATTTTGTTTTTTATAAACACCGATGCGTTTTTTCTTGCACCATAAGTTTTACCATTAACCAATGTTTTCTATTTTCTTATTTGTTCAATGACTTGATATCTTCTTTTACTTTTGAAGTCGATTTTGCACCGAGTAGTCCAGCAGAAGAACAATATCAACAATATCCTCCAGTGTCCGTGTACATCAACAAGAGGTCTCAGGTGATCATGAAGCCCAAAACCAAGCACATCGGTGGTGCCTTCTCCAAAAAGAGGAGGACTGTTGTGTAGAACATCCACGATGACACACGTGACCTGGTCGCAGTTCCTCGGCATGTCGGAGTCTATAACACGACATCGTGAGAGAAAGGGCACTTTGGTTTGAGGACGGCGAGTTCGAGTGCGAGAGCAGGATACATATACACAAGTGGGTGGTGTCGTCGAATAGCACTCATTTAACTAATAATTTTGAACGGATTGGATACATTATCATACATTATCATTAATGGGAAACCCAATATTTATACTAAATAAATTCTCCAAGTATTTTAATTACGTGCATAACTGCAATATTTGTCTCTTGTCTTGGATTTTGAACCTTTCAGTTTCATATAAAAAAGTATTTTTATTTGAGATAATTTATTCAACGATATTAGATACCATATGGAATTGATTTAAAAAATTGGTGGTGCGTTTTGTTTGTGTTTAGCCATTCGCTCAGCCAATGATCATTGTTGCTCCTTTGCGAAACCCGTTGCAACACACGGGAATTGGAGTGACAATTTCATGGTTAACCATTTAAGAGAAGGAAGGAATCTCGACCTGTTCGTGTTTTTGTCCATGCTTATGAAGGTGAAGGGTACAGTTTCTCCTACATTAATACATATTTGTATGATTCGGCTCATGATTTCTTTACTCGTTCACAACTCCCTCTTTTAAATACTAGATTTAGGGCACGGCTTGCCGCGCGCCATCTGGTTTGAAATAATTTATTAGCCCAGGTGAACATTTGTATGGACGATATTGTGTGACTCTTTGTGGTGATGTAAAAAGGTAGGCATCAACAACATCGAAATAAATAGTCTCAGAAACTAAACCATAGACATAGATAGTAAATATTGTCTTAGTCTACTACATAAGATAGATGACATAGGATTAGGATTAACAGGTTCTCGCAACATAAGAGTGTTTGATCTTAAGGGTGACATAACGGATGGGTTTCATCAGCTTGAACTCAAATAGGTAGTCAGTATCAACTTCAATCAGCATCAACATCAAAAGTGCACCAATCAGCAATATCAGTTAAGCATCCCGATGGATCATGTTTACAGGCGGAGCAAAATAAACCCTGCAAGATATCACATACAGTTGAATACATTAAGCTAAAAATACAACATACTAAGAAATAATCATTGTCATAGAACTGGCAATGACCAAATGTAAACATAGCAAGCAAAATGAAGCGCTATTTTCTAATTGCCTGTGTATAACAACATTTAAAAACGACATTCATACTTATTGCTCTTAACGTGAACACGGCTTCACACACATACTACACTACAACCCGATGAAACCGAGATTGGAATACATGTAGCCGTAAAGAAGAATGGTATGCTCCACCCATATAACAAATGCAATGAACCTTGATTCTGAGTAAAGCTTAATAACTAAACACTGCAACAATAAATACTTTGATTTTTCTTTTTCAATCAATTTTCTATATTAAAACCCACAAATTGGTACCAGCAAATTTCTATATTGCTCATTATATCATATTACCCTATATATTAAGGGAAAAGATTTTCACAGCCTCTCCTTGCTCCAAAATTAAGCCTTATGATGGACATCCGACGGACCAGATCGACCAATTCGCGGATTAACAATTATGAACAGTGTCGCACACACTTACCAGCCCGTCGAGGACCTAAACGTCATTATCAGAAACTTTAGGGAGTAATTTGCAAAAGGTTCTCAGTTTCGGAGTTTCCTCATCTGCCTCCGAATCCAGCCTACCCCCCGCCGCCGCCCTCCTCTCCCCTCCCCTCCCCGCCTCGGCCCCGCTGCTCCCTCCTCCTTCTCGAGCCTCCAGCCCCGGCCTCGGCCACCGGCGCCGCCCTCCAGCCTCGGCCCTGTCTGCATGCGTCGCCGCGGCCGCCCGCGCCACCCTCCACCCGTGGCCGCCCGCATCGCCTCCATCCCCGGCCCCGGCCACCGGCGCCGCCCTCCTGTGTCGGCCCCGGCCACCGGCGCCGCTCTCCTGCTCGGCCGCCCGCGCCGCTGCTCCCTCCTCCTTCTCGAGCCTCCAGCCCCGGCCTCGGCCACCGACGTCGCCCTCCAGCCTCAGCCTTGGCTGTCTGCCCCGCCACGGCCGCGGCCGCCCGCGCCACCCTCCACCCGTGGCCGCCCGCATTGCCTCCAGCCCTAGCCCCGGCCACCGGCGCCGCCCTCCAGCCTCGGCCCTGGCAGGCCAAGCCGCCCTCCTGCTCGGCCGCCCGCGCCGCGCACCCTCCAGCGTTGTATGTGGCCTCGCCGGCAAGCTCTGGCCGCCACGAGAGTTTTCCGCGTGGAGATCATCCTCAACAACCCCGTCACGACCATCCTCCTTGGCTATTTCGGTGACAACAAGCTCAGCGGCACGTCGGCCAGGAAGCCCGGCATGAAAGGACAATGATGTCGCCTAGAGGGAGGGGGGGTGAATAGGCGGATTAAAACTTTTCCGGTTTAGGCTTGATAATTGCGGAATAAAACTAGGCGTTTAAATTAGCAAGCCGACAACCTAAATAAACTAGGCTCACCTATGTGCACCAACAACTTATGCTAAGAAAGACAAACAACAAGGTGATAGCTATAGAATACTTCAAGCACGAAGGCTATCACAATGTCAATTGCATAAGTAAAAAGCTCGGGTATAGAAATAACCGAGGCACGCGGAGACGAGGATGTATTTCCGAGTTCTTCCTTGTTAAGGGAGTACGTCTCGTTGGAGAGGTGTGAACCGACACAACGGTTCAACAACCACAAAGGTTTCACCTTCTTCTCCGATGAACCGCACCACAAAGTCTTGGTTCACCTTCCACAATCGGAATTCCTTCGAGGCGGAATCCGGAGCCTTTCAACAACAATCCAGGGCACAACCCACAATGGGATTGGGGGCTCCCGAACGGCTTTCAACAACAACAATCCGGGGCACACCCACAATGGGATTGGGGGCTCCCGAACGGCTTCAAGTGACCACACAAGGGTTCAACCACCACAAGGGCGTCTAGGATCCAAGGACCCAAGAGTAACAAGCTCACAAACTTTCAACTTCCACGAATCCTCGTGGAGAGCACACCGATGCACCAAATGCAAAAGGCAAGAGCACAAGTGCTCAAATCCTTCACTCTCGAATTCCAACAAAGCAACAAATGCTTATGGGGGAATAAGAGAGGAAGAACAAAGAGGAGATGCACCAAGAACTCCAAGATCAAGATCTACTAGGTTCCCCTCACTTAGAGGAGAGATGGATTGGTGGAAATGTAGATCTAGATCTCCTCTCTCAAATCCCTCAAAGATATGCAAGAATCATGGGAGAAAATGAGAGAGGGGCAAGCTTTCCAAGGTCAACAATGGAGGAGAGAGAGGAGGAAATTTCGTGCTTGGAAGAGCTACTCTCTCTGGGAAAGAAGGAGCCTTTTTATAGGTCCCACGAAAAAGAGCCGTTGCAAGAAAACTTCTGACGAGGTGTTAACTCGACAAGTCCCAGGGTTGTGCACCCCGGGTTGATTGATGGGGAGAGAGATGAGTGCAGGTGGTCACGACGGCTGACAAGCAAGGATTTACCCAGGTTCAGGCTCCCGGAGGATAACACCCTACTCATGCTTGTCTGGTTATTGATGCGAGTTGTGGTTACAATGGCGAGATTGCGATCTCGCTAGGGTTTGTGCCGTAGCTCTGAGCGTGTCCTCTGGGACGAGCAACCCTCCTGGCTTTATAGGCAGCCAGGTCTCGGGTGGTTGGTGCCGATGGCAACTACAGATATGGCAGGTTATGCTTCCTAACCGACTTGGACTAGGTTACATGGTACCCCGCGTGGGCCTTCTGTGGGCCTTCCTATCCTTGGCGCGGCCCAGGTAGCCTAATCGTGGGCTACCCGAAAGGCAGCCCCACGTCAGTAGCCCCCGAGTGCTTGGTCGAAGCGTAGAGTCGAACAAAGGACTCCTTCCTCCTGGACGCGCCATTGGATTGCTTGATCTTGTGCTTGAACTCGATTTCTTCAGTCGAACCGGCCACTCCTGATGGGAGTAACCTTTGCAGTCGAATTACTTTGCATTCATCTTCTTGTGGAGCTTGCTTCCACTCAGCCTGTTTGGCTTACTTGTGGATGGATTCGGCTGCTCGAGCTTACTTTGTTTCCACCTGAATGGTTTCTTCGGGTTCTCGGATCATCAACCGATCCTACCTTGTTGACTTCAGCTTTGAAGCTTACTACTCTGATTACTCTGTCGAGTTGCTTCAACTGGTTTTGGAGCCGTTGGCTTGATGACGTCACTGGTGACGATCTGCTGCACGCCTCTGCGCTCGATGGGACGTGACTTGGCGGGCCCCACTGTCAGGGCTGACCGCGGTCAACAGTTGTCACGTCTCCGAAGTGGGCACGAATTTTCGCGGCATGATGACGACGCCTCGGTTTTCGTGCGTAGTGGACGAAGTGGGCGGTGACGGTTGGTTTCTTCGTGCGACACGTGGACGGCCGGATGTGCCTGCTCGGAGCCCTTGTTCTGTGGACGGTTGAGATGATGCTTTTCGAGGCATAAGTACTGTGTCTTGACGTTTGGGATTTCATCTTCTCCAATCGCTCTGTGCTCCCTTTCCTCTGTGCTCTACCATTTCCGCCGCCATCCAGAGCTCCGTGCCATCTGTCCGTATACCTTGCAATCTGTCCATGGGCAAGCCGAAGAGCGCCGCTGGCTCCTCTGCCGCTGCCGATGAAGCCGGGGTGATGAAGAAACCCGATGGCGACTGGCAGAGATCATCGGTGAAGAAAGCCGAGGTGGAGCTTTTCCGCTCGCAGGGTCTGCTGCCACCTGCCGACCAAGTCCAGGTACGCGTTCCTGGCAAGGAGGTTTTCCCCACTCCCCGCGATGGGGAACGTGTTTGCTTCGCGGATTTCCTTCCGCGGGGCTTCGGGTTCCCCATGCATGATTTCGTGCGCGGTCTCTTGTATGCCTATGGGGTTCAGATCCACGATCTGACCCCCAATGGCGTCTTGAGCATCGCGGGCTTCATCGTGCTCTGCGAATGCTTCTTGGGTGTCGCGCCCCATTGGGCGTTGTGGAAGTCGCTCTTCCTCGTTCACAAGAACGTTGGGAAGAGCGGGTTGACCTTCCCCGTGGGCGGCTTCGGAATCCAGGTACGCGGTGACACCGCGTACTTCCAGATGAAGAAGTGCGACTCCGTCCAAGGATGGCGCAGGAGGTGGTTCTATGTCCAGTCGAACCAGGACGGCCTGGATGCGTTCGACAGAGGACGTGGACTGCGGAAGACCGGCGCCTGGGCACACCCGCTAACCGCCGTGGAGAAGGAGGTCGTGCGGCCCTTGCTAAGCCTGCTACGTGATCTGACCAAGACCCTTGGGCGCGAGGCGGGTGGCGTCTTCCTGATGGCCACCTTCTTCCGTCTTCGGGTGCAGCCGCTCAGCGCTCGGCCTCACCCGATGTGGGCCGCCGAAGGCGTCAGCACCGAGCCGCTTGACGATGAGGAGGTGGAGACCAAAGTCAGATCCATCACCAACCTCCGAGTCGCGGACACGTGCAACGTCAAGTGCCCGATTTCTGCTTACGGGGCCTCGAACCCCGTTCCTGAGGTAAGTCTTGTCTTGATTTCCTTTTGTCCTTGCTCGACTTGCGTCTACTTTTCTTTTTGATTCGACTTGTGTCTACTTGCTTCAGGGTCGAGCTCTGTTGATCAGCCTTCCTCCTCTTCCCGAGAATGGACCCGACGACGAATCGAAGTTTGTCGAGGAGGAAGACGAAGACGAAGAGATTCCCTCCGCACACTCTCCCCATGATGAGGTGGAGGAAGAGGATGAACCCGCGCGGAAGAAACAGAAGCTCCCGAGTCGTGGCGACTCTGCCACTGCGTCGTCTCCTGCCAAAGATGCCGACGCTACTCTGGAGGAGGTCGTCGCGACGTCGTCGGGTGCGCGGTCCTCGGGTGGCTGGGACGAACCCCTCAATGTTCCTCCAGTCAGCTCCGCAGCTCCTCGTTCTTTTGCGCGGATGCCTTCGCCCTCCCTGGAGAGTTATGACGACCTCGGTACCCCCAGGTGAGCTTCTTTATGATGTGTGTCCTTCGAGTTGCGTCTTGCAGTTGCGACGTTTAAGTTGACAGGTGTGCTTGTTTTTGCTGCAGCCACCGTTCTGGCAATGTGAGCTCCCCCCTTCGGGACGTGGAGCATACATCCGCTCCCTCGACTGGACTGGGAACTCAGGCGGTAGTGGAGAAGGTGCTTGCTGAGCCTGCCGGCGTTGCATCGTCTAGCTGCGTTCCTCCTTCGGCTTCAGAGGACCTTGACCTCCTGGGCCACGTAAGTCTTTTATGCTTGTGCTTGCATTCTTGATTTCTCATCGGGTGCGCGATCAGCGCTCCCGATGGGAGTAGCCCCCGAAGGTGTGGGTGACTAGTATAGTCGTCCGCAACTTTATTAACGTCTCGCTTTTGCTTCAGCCGTACTAACGTCAGCAGCTCGACGCAGCCGCGGCTTACGTTCGCCTGGAGAAAGAGAGGGACCAACTGCGTGCCTCTCTGGACCAGGTTACTGGGCGGGTTGATGAACTTGATAAGGCTCTTCATGAGTCTCGAGAGCGGGAGCTGGTGCGGGTCGCCCAGGAAAAGACTCAAGTCGGTCGTCTCCTTTCACTCGCCGGTATTCTTGGGGGTAAGTTTCGGCTTGATGCCTACTGTGCCTTTGATCTTTTCTTTGCTTGACCTTGAATTCTTGCGCAGAGACTTGTGGTGGAGCTCCTCCAGAAGACGCGTCGAGTGACACGGTTGACCTGGCGACTGCTGTTGGCTTCCTCGACCGGGTCTGTGCCTATGCCTCAGACGCGCTGAAGAAGTCCGCAGCCGCGTTGCAGAAATCGACTGGTGCCCTCACTGTTGTGCACCAGAGTATCTTCCCGGGCGACCAGCCACCGGCAGCCGTGGACGCCCTTGCTGCGCCGTTTGAGGACGCGACCACCATCGCCGATTTCACGCGGTCGCAGACGGTACGCGGCTCCGAGCTCACCTTCCAGCTCCTCTTAGGCCATCAGGTTCCAGGTGACTTCGAGAAGGTCGTCAGCGGTTTTCCCCGCAAACCCGATGGCCGAACCGCGTCGCTGAGTGGCGTGAAGGAGCGTGCCTCGCAGCTGGCCGTGCATCTTGTGGCACTCTTCGAGAGGGCCCTTGCTAAGGCGACCGAGGCGACTGCTGCTCGGAAGGGTCGTTCCCGGTCGCAGTCCGCAGCCTTAGAGTAGGCGTAGCTTTAGGAATTCGGCAGTCGCCGTTGTCTGTATTTTGAACTTCTTGCTCTGTAATGAATATTGTCCTGTCGGGTCCTTTGGCCTTCAATATTGCTTTTGCTGACTTTCTTTCTTCCGAGTTGAACTGCGCTTCGCAGTCGTATGATTGTATTGACTCTGCGTATTCATGGCAGAATGCTGTGCGCGGTGATGCTTTGCCTTCTCCTGTGGCCGGGCCGAGTGGCGCGGCTTCTTCTTCGGGTGCTCGCCGTCGTCGGGCGGCGCCAGCTCCTCCACGTAGTGTAAATGATCAGCGGATAATCACATACCTGAAGAACAAGGTGGTGGAGCTTGAGGCGACCCTGAAGAATACTGAGCGGCTGCTGCACCGCTCCCAGTCGCATCCTACAGCGGAGTTCTCGCGACGTGAGGATTTTTTGCTTGGGGAGATCGATCTGATCAGTCGGCAGTTGCAAGGTTTGCATCCTTTTGGCGGCTGCTGTCTTTGCTAGCCTTCTTTCTTGTTCTGACTTGCATTTTATGCGTGCAGATGTTAATCCTGATTGGGAGGCCGAGCGGGCTCGCGTTGAGGAGCGAGTTACCCGAGAGGCGTCCGGCGACTCCTATGAAGCTCGGCAGTTCTGGGTGAACAAGTCGAGAGGGCGCGTCCTTGCCACCATGCTTGATCGTACGTGGCGCGCTGCTTTTCTTCTGGAGAACTGCCGGAAGACACTCTGGCACATCAATCGCGTGTACTTCCCGCACAATGCGCAGCCGAACGGGCTGTCCGCCTTGCTGGAGAGGTTTCGCGATGGTGAAGGGCTGAAGGAGGTTGTCGACGCTCAACTTGTGTCTGGGGTGAATGCGGCGTTGGCGTACGTCCGGCCGCATCTTCCGCTCGAGAGGGTGCTTGATGGCCTGCCTGGTGACGACGACTTCGACGAGACCTTAGCGGCTGCGCGTCGAATTATCAGGCAGGTTCAGGACCTGAGTGAGCGCCTTGTAAGTCCCCTCGATGCGCCGAAGGCCGAACCTGCAGTTTAGAGTAGCTGTCGTCTGATGTACAGGGTTAGCTATAGAGGGCAAATGTGCCTGTGCAAGCGCGATGTAATAGATTAAAGTACTTTCGAGTCATGAGAATTGATCTGCTTGCTCGAAAGTGAAAATGCCTGTTTTGATTTGCGACCTGTGTGGCGCAGTCGCCTAGTATGCTAGGCAACGGACTAGGTTTTTTCAAGTGTGACATGTATGCCGCAGTCTCTGATTTTAACAGGTGGCGACTTAGGATTTTTGTAACTTGACCTGTATGGCGCAGCCCCCGAGTTGTTCGAGTGGTGGCCTAGGATTTTGGCTAAGACCTGTGTGGCGCAGCCCCCGAGTAGGTCGAGTGGCGGCCTAGGATTACAAGTGTTACCTGTTTGGCGCAGCCCCCGAGTATGTCGGGTGGCGACCTAGGATTTTGAACTTGACCTGTACAGCGCAGCCCTCGAGTGGGTTCGAGTGGCGGCTGAGGATTTTTCTGAGAAGGCCTGTTTGGCGTAACCCCCGAGTAGGTCGAGTGGTAGCCTAGGATTACAAGTATTTACCTGTGTGGCGCAGCCCCCAAGCGTGTCGGGTGGCGACCTAGGATTTTGAACTTCACCTGTATGGCGCAGCCCCCGAGTCGGTCGGGTGACGGCCTAGGATTTTTTGACTTATGCTTGTATGGCGCAGCCCCCGAGTAGTTCGGGTAGCGGCCTAAGCTTTTCTTTCAACCTGTGTGGCGCAGCCCCCGAGTAGTTCGGGTGGCGACCTAGGATTTTCGACATACTTGTATGGCGCAGCCCCCGAGTGGTTCGGGTAGCGGCCTAAGATTTTATTTCAACCTGTGTGGCGCAGCCCCCGAGTGGTTCGAGTGGCGGCCTAGGATTTCAGCTTCCTCTGTGTGACAGGTAAAGGAGACATATTTTTTTCAAATCACTTTATTGATTCTTGCGAACAGGCCGCCTCATTAAAACCCTTCCAGTCCCCTCAGGTACCCTGGTAAGGGAAAGAGTGCGTCTGAAACCTGCCGCGCTGATTTTCTTGTACAATGATTGGGTTGAACTAGGCGTAGAACCGGCGGAGTTGTGCTACGTTCCACGGGTTGCTGCAGTCTGCTCCCGTCTTCGAGTCTTTCGGGCGATAAGCTCCGTTGCCGATTGCTTCTGTCACGATGTACAGGCCCTCCCATGGGGAAGCGAGCTTGTGCACCTTCTTTTGCTTGAGTCGAAGAACCAGGTCGCCTGCAACGAACGCTCTTGGTCGCAGACTCCGAGTGTGATAGTTGCGCAGGTCCTGTTGATACACGGCTGATCGTGCCAAGGCGATGTCGCTTGCTTCATCCAGGGTGTCCCTGCTGTCTTCGAGTGCCTCCTCTGCATCCGACTCGTCGTAGGCGACTACTCTCGGTGCGTCGAACTTGATGTCGCAGGGTAGGACCGCTTCTGCACCGTACACCATAAAGAATGGAGTGTACTGGGTGGATCTGTTTGGCGTTGTTCGCAGACTCCAAAGGACCGACGGCAGTTCCTCCACCCATGCGCCCGCTGCGCGTTTTAGGGGCACGCGCAGTCGCTTCTTGATGCCGTTGCAGACGAGGCCATTGGCTTTCTCCACTTGCCCATTGGTTTGCGGGTGCGAGACAGACGCATAGCTGAGCTTGATCCCCTGCTCTGAGCAGAAGTCCTTGAATTCTTCGGCTGTGAAGTTCGAGCCATTGACGGTGATAATCCCATTCGGTACTCCAAATCTGAAGATGATTGACCTGATGAAGTTAACTGCTGTGGATGCAGTCGAACTTGTGATGGGCACGGCTTCGATCCACTTTGTGAACTTATCGACTGCAACCAGGAGGTGAGTGTGACCTCCGGGTGAGGATTTCCTCAGCGGGCCCACCATGTCCAGACCCCATTGGGCGAAGGGACAGGCTAATGGTATTGTCTTGAGTTCCGATGCTGGCGCGTGTGGCTTGTTGGCAAATTCTTGGCACCATGTGCATTTCTTTACCAGCTCCTCGGCGTCCTGCATGGCTGTCAGCCAGTAGAACCCGGCTCGTAGCGCCTTGGCCACCAGTGCCCGACTGCTGGCGTGATGCCCGCAGATACCCGTGTGGATGTCGAGTAAGATGGCTTGGCCGTCGACTGGATCTATGCACCTTTGCAGGATTCCTGAGATGCTTCTTTTGTAGAGTTCTCCGTTGATGACGGTGAAACTTTTGGAGCGCCTGATGATGCGCTTTGCTTCGACTGGGTCGGCTGGCAGCTTCTGATGTAGTATGTACGCCAGGTACGGTCCTGTCCATGTGGCTTCGACTAGCATGACCTCCATGGGGACCTTGTCTTGGCATGGCGGGTTGTCATCGCCTTTTGTTGTTGCAGTGCTTGCTGTATTCTGAGTCTTGATGGATCTCTGCGTGATGCACTCGAGGAAGACGTCGGGTGGGACTGGCACCCTGTCTGAGCCCATGTTAGCAAGGACGTCGGCTTCTTCGTTGCTTTCACGGCCAATGTGGCGCAGCTCGCAGCCGTCGAAGTTGCCTTCCAATTGATTGTAGAGGTCTCTGTAGGCGATCATGTTGTCGGCGACGGCGTCGCAGGACTTCATGGTTTGTTGTACCACCAGGTAGGAGTCGTCGTAGATCATGAGGTGTGTGGCGCCGCAGTTCTTGGCCATCCGCATGCCGTGGATTAGGGCCTCATACTCGGCTTCGTTATTGGACGGCGTCGGAAAGTCCATCTGCAGGACATACTTGAGCTTGTCGCCTTTGGGGGTGACGAGGTTCTAACTCGGCAAGTCCCAGGGTTGTACACCCCGGGTTGATTGATGGGGAGAGAGGAGAGTGCAAGGTGATCACGATGGCTGACAAGCGAGGTTTACCCAGGTTCAGGCTCCCGGAGGATAACACCCTACTCCTGCTTGTCTGGTTATTGATGCGAGTAGCGATTACAATGGCGAGATTGCGATCTCGCTAGGGTTTGGGGTTCTGAACGTGTGCGTGTCCTCTAGGACGGGCAACCCTCCTGGCTTTATAGGCAGCCAGGTCTCGGGTGGTTGGCACAGATACGGTAGGTTACAAGTCCTAACCGAGTTGGACTAGGATATGAGATACCCCGAGTGGGCCTTCTACGGGCCTTTCCATCCTTGGCGTGGCCCAGGTAGCCTCACCGTGGGCTACCCGCAAGGTAGCCCCACGTCAGGGGGAGATGAGCACGACTCCTGCCCCAGCTGACTTGAATTTCTTGGAGCCATCAAAGTACATTGTCCATGCGTTGGACAAGTCGGGGACATTTGGTAGCTGGGCTTCTATCCACTCGGTGGTGAATTCAGGGAGGACTTGGGCCTTGATGGACTTCGGGTGAGCATACTTCAGCCCCCATGGTCCTAGTTCGACAACCCACTTGGCGACTCGTCCTGTCGCGCGTTGGTTTGTGAGAATGTCTTCTAGTCCAGAGGAGCTTACCACCGTGATCGGCTGCTCGGAGAAGTAGTGGACGACCTTTCTGGAGGTCATGAAGACTCCGTACGCCAGCTTCTGGTAATGAGGGTAGTTCTGCTTGGACAAGGTGAGTACTTCGCTAAGGTAGTAGACGGGCCTCTGCACCGGGTGACTGTGCCCTTCTTCTTCGCGTTCGACTACGAGCACCGTGCTCACCACCCTGTTCGTTGCTGAGACGTATAGGTACAGCGGCTCATTTTCCAGTGGTAGAAAGGTAAGGCTTTCTCTCCCAACTTACTAATGAACCGGCTGAGAGCTGCGACTCGGCCAGCTAATCGTTGCACCTCCCGAAGCTTGGTTGGTGCTGGCATTGTGAGTATGTTCTGCACCTTCTCGGGGTTTGCTTCGATTCCTCTTGCGGATACGAGGTACCCTAGTAGTTCTCCGGCTGGCACGCCGAACACGCACTTCTCTGGGTTGAGCTTGATCTGGTATACATCGAGTGCGGCGAAGACCTTGCGGAGGTCGTCGACTAGGGTATCTTTCTTTCGGGTCGTGACAACAATGTCGTCGACGTAGACTTGGACGATCTGCCCGATTAGCCCCTTGAGGCATGCTTGCATTGTCCGCTGGTACGTGGCACATGCGTTCTTTAACCCGAACGGCATCGTCTGGTAGCAAAAAACACCGTCGGGTGTAACGAAGGCTGTCTTCTCTTCGTCCTCGACTTTCAGTCCGATCTGCTGGTAACCTGAGTAGGCATCCAGAAAGGACAGGCGCTCGCAACCTGCTGTCGAGTCGATGATCTGGTCTATCCGCGGGAGCGGGAAGTGGTCCTTGGGGCAGCATTTGTTGACTGTGGTGAAGTCAACGCACATGCGTAGTTTCTTCGTCTTCTTTTTCTCCACTAGAACCGGGTTGGCGACCCAGTCCGAATCCTTGATCTCTCGGATGAACTTGGCGTGCAGTAGTCTGTCGACTTCCATGGTGATCGCGTCTCGTTTGGGTCCTGAGAAGCGTCGCATGGATTGCTTGACTGGTCTTGCGTCCTTGTGGACTTTCAGAGAGTGCTCGGCGAGTTCCCTGGGTATCCCTGGCATGTCAGAAGGTTGCCATGCAAAGATTTTCCAGTTCTCACGTAGGAACTCGACGAGCGCGCTTTCTTATGCGGGGGTCAGACTCGATGAGACCTTGACCGTCTTTCTGCTGTCAGTCGGATGGACTTGGTGGGTGACAGTGTCGTCATTCGTGTTGAACGCTGCGTCCTTGGCAGGCTTCTTGCGAGCCGGGAAGACGGTCTTGTCGTTGTCGGCTGATATGGCCTTGAAGTGCTCTTCGACTCTGAAGAACTCAGAGATCTTGGCGAACTCGCGGTCGCAGCTGTTGGAGAGCCCGAAGTCGCCGCGGACGGTGATCACTCCTTTCGGCCCGGGCAACTTTATCATCAGGTAGGCGTAGTGGGGTACTGCCATGAACCTGGCAAAGGTCGGGCGTCCGAGGATGGCGTGGTACTGTGACTTCCAGTCGACGACCTCAAAGTCTATCGACTCCTTCCTGAAGTGCTTGGGTGTACCGAGGATGACGTCGAGTGTGATTGTTCCCATGGGCGTGATTGCTTGCCCTGGTACTATGCCGTGGAAGGTGGTTTCCGATTCCGGCAATTTCTCCGTCGACCTGTTCATTCTTCTCAGGGTGTCGGCGAATATGATGTTGATGCCGCTGCCTCCGTCCAGGAACACCTTCTTCAGGCTGTAGTCGCCGATCAAGGCCTCAATCACGAGTGCGGCGTGTCCGGGTCGGATTACCTCTGATGGGTGGTCTGCCCTGGAGAATGTGATTGGTGTCTCCGACCCGCGCAGGTAGTCTGGTACCACGCGCGGGCTGTTGATGGCTTGAAGTACTTGACGTGTGATGATTTTCTGGCGCCTGTTCGACGGGGGGCCCTTCTGGATCATGTTCAACTGTCCTCATGCGGCTGGGTACGTGTCGGCTGCTGCCGACTGACCTTGTTGCTGTTGATGCGGCTGGGGGAACGCTCCTGCCGCCTGCACTTGGTTGTTGTTTGCGGGTGCTGCCTGGATGGCTAGCTGCGGTGCCGCCTGTACGGCCTGCACCGGGGCGATGATTTGCTGCATGGCATGGTATATTTTTCTCGCTTTGCGACAATCCTTCAACAGGTGGTTGGAACTCCATTTGCCTGTTTCCGGGTTGCGGAACGAGTGATGCTTACAGGGTTGCATCAACTCTTCTGCTGGGGTCAACGGGCGCTTCCACTCGCGTTTCTGATTTCCATCATTGTGGCCGATGCTGCTGTTGCCACGGTTGTACTGACTCGAGCTGGGCTGTCGACTTTGATCGTACTGTCGGCTGCTGTCACGTTTGTCCTCGCGGGGGGTTTCATAGCCCGCCGCTACTAATTCGATTGAATCGTGGGTGTAACGTGGCTTCTTCTTTTGACGTGCCTCGCGCCAGTTGCTTGTTTCGCCCTCTTTTTTCGGAGAAGTTTCGCGGACGTAGTCCTCTCCTTCGGCCCATTGGTTGGCTGTCTTCATGAGTTCTATTGTGGTCTTCGGCTAGAGCCTACCGAATTCCTCCCGAAGGTCGCGGCGAGCGACGCCCATGCATGAAGGCGTCCATCACTCGATCTTCTGATACGGGTTCCATGGTATTGCGGAGGAGTGTCCACCTCTGGATGTAAGAGCGGAGCGACTCATCCTTTCCTTGCTTGCAGGCCTGCAACTCGATGTAGGTCGTCGGCCTTGCGAATGTTCCCGAGAAACTCTTGATGAAATTATCCTGGAATTCTTCCCATGTTCGGAAAGAGTCTTTGGGTTGGCTTGTGAGCCACCCGCGTGCCGAGTCTGTCAACATGAGTTGGATGTACTGCATTGCCGTAGTCGACGTTCCGCCTTGGCAGGTGCAAGCGATGAGGTAGTCTTCGAGCCACAGTTTTGGGTCTTGCTTCCCGTCATACTTTGGTGTGCCAGCCGTCAACTTGAAGCCTTTAGGCATGCGGGTGTCACGGATGTTGAAGCTAAAGCATGCCGCGCCACACGGCTCGAAGTCACGGTCAGCATGGTCATCCGCGTTTGCCGTATTAGCCGAGCGCTCCTTGCGGTTGCGGTCCACCGTCTTCTGTGTCAGGACGTCGCGAAGGTCCTTGACTGGCTGTCGCTGCGCCGCTGGGGTGCCCGATGTCGTTGGTTCGTGCGCTCTGTTGCTTGGCCCCTTGGCCGCCAGAGCTTCCTCGATTGCCCTTATGGAGGCAATTTCTTGCTTGTGGAGAAGGGAGCGTGCGTCCCCCTCCGGTGGCTGCGTGAGCCGGAGGTATGTCTCGACTGAGATCAGGGCGGCGTTCGCCGTCTTTGGGACGGGTATCCCGTTCTCATCTTCGGTGACGAAGGACGAGTCGAGGTTGCGGGTGAGCCTTGTTCGGTCGGCTTCTGCCATATGGGGAACGCGGGCTCTGGTTCGCCGTGCTCCTTGGTTGACCTCTGTAGAGGATGTGAAGGAGAGGGCGGCTCGCCTGGCACTCGATGTGTCCGCGTCCCTTTTGCGCCTGAGCAGGTCGGCTTTTTCGGCGCGAATTTGTTCGCCTTCCTTGCGTAGCAAGTACTGGACCGCCAGGTGGTCTTCTCGAGGTGCGTTGGGTGGGGGGAATGTGCCCTCGTCCACGTGCTTCATGGCTTGGATTGCCATGTCTCGCCTGATGACAAGTTTAGTCTGGTCCGGCATGTCCACCATTAGCGGATATGCGGGTTCTTCTTCGTCGTCATGCGGTGTTGTGCCGGCCATGAAGACTTGCTTGGGGTAGACTTGAGTCGGAGAGTTGATGCTGCCGCTGCTGCTTCTGTCGCCCGCTTCTTGCTCGGGGTCAAAAATTGCTGCAACGTGGCGTGCGGCGCAGCCGCTGTCGCGTCTTCTCGCGATTGTCCATGTGCTCACGCTCGCCGGGGCGAGTGCGATTGGCTTGGGGTAGACTTGGGATTTCCACGAAGATGAGGGCGCGCGCGACATGGCTGTCGGACGCGGGCTCCTCGTCGCCCGTGCGGGTGCGACAGTCGAGGTGGGTCTTGACTTAATCAACCGCGCGACCGAGGTTGGGGTAGTAGACTCGATTCGCGTGGCCGTTGCCGAAATTGTCGATGTAGATGCCCTCTTCGCGGGTGCAGCTGGCGCGATCTCCGCGGGTGCGGCAGATGCGATCTTCGCGGGTTCGGCAGGCGCGATCTCCGCGGGTGCGGCAGATGCGATCCTCGCGGGTTCGGCGGGCGCGATCTCCGCGGGTGCGGCAGATGCGATCTTCGCGGGTTCGGCGGGCGCGATCTCCGCGGGTGCGGCGGATGCGATCTTCGCGGGTTCGGCAGGTGCGATGGTTGCCGATGTAGGTGACGTCGTCGCGCGTAGCGCGGTAGCCGTAGACCTGAGTATACCACGACTATCGATGCAGCAGAATATGGAGCCGAAGGTGATGTGTATACCTTTGTCCAGATCGGCGTACACTGACTGGTGGGCAGGCGGATGGATGACGTACTCGAAGGAGCCGAATCGGATCGACTCCCTGACGACGGACGCGCCGATCTTCATTGCGGATGGAGCCGGAGCGACCATGATCCTAGCACTTGTTTGCCTGCCCACAGACGACGCCAATTGACGAGGTGTTAACTCGACAAGTCCCAGGGTTGTGCACCCCGGGTTGATTGATGGGGAGAGAGATGAGTGCAGGTGGTCACGACGGCTGACAAGCAAGGATTTACCCAGGTTCAGGCTCCCGGAGGATAACACCCTACTCCTGCTTGTCTGGTTATTGATGCGAGTTGTGGTTACAATGGCGAGATTGCGATCTCGCTAGGGTTTGTGAGCTCTGAGCGTGTCCTCTGGGACGAGCAACCCTCCTGGCTTTATAGGCAGCCAGGTCTCGGGTGGTTGGTGCCGATGGCAACTACAGATATGGTAGGTTATGCTTCCTAACCGACTTGTACTAGGTTACATGGTACCCCGCGTGGGCCTTCTGTGGGCCTTCCTATCCTTGGCGCAGCCCAGGTAGCCTAATCGTGGGCTACCCGAAAGGCAGCCCCACGTCAACTTCACACCGGAGTTTCCGGTCACTAGGGCCGGAAACTCCGGCCTACTGGGACCGGAAACTCCGGTCGCCACCAGGGGCTGAACACCGTCAACACATCCGAGGCTTGGGCAACTTCTCCGGTGCCCTGGACCGGAAATTTCATCCAGGGGCGGAAACTCCGGCCTTTGAGGCGGGAAACTCCGCCCCCCACCAGGGGTTGAACAACTTCAAAGCAGATTTGGAGAAAAACGTTGAGTCCGGAGACTCCGGTCCTGGGGACCGGAAACTCCGGCCTAAAAAAAAACTGCTGTAAAATTGAACACGAAAACTGCTATAACTTTTGCGAATTAACTCCGAATGAGGTGAGACCACTTTTGTTGGAAATATAGCGACGAAAAGCATCCAACTAAAATAGAGTAAAATCACCACACATGGAAATGTGTGGGACTTTCCTCACGGTTGAACCGGCAATATTTCCGCCACCGAAAACGCAACAAGTTTTCCAAAGTAAAACCGTTTTCGGTGAACTAGAGCTTGACATGGAAATGAAGCAAGCTCTAATTTCTCACCACAATAAAATCCAAATAAGAACCAAGAAATATGAGAAGCCAAGTATGCAAAGTTTTGAGCTCTCCACAACAATGCGATCAAGTTACTCACTTGAGAGCCCCTCTTGATAGTACGCCATCTATCCTAAAACCCGGTCTCCTACTAAAACCATGAGACCGGTAAGAGAGAAAACCTATCAAGATAATACATTTGCCTTGCGCATTCCACTTGAGCTCGATGATGAAGATCTTGACTCTCTCAAGTTGAAACACCTTTCTTGATTGTGCTTGCTACCACATGCTTGATGAAGACTTCTCCAAATGCTCCCCCATACTCCGTTATGGGAGGGACTCGCTAAGCTTTGTCTTCATGTTTCCATTGCAAGCTTCAATCAAAGGATATCTTCCAATATGCATCATACTGAACTTGCACTTCATCTTCTTCTCTTGATATGTATGATGGCTTGGAGGTAAACATGATTGTTCAGTCTATCTTCTATTCCAAGCCATACTTGCAATGAGCTCAACTCTACACATGATCATTCATCATATAAATACTTGAATAGAGCATTGGTCATTAAGTCATCTTGAAGAGTCCCACACATGAACTCCTATAATTTCCCATGGATAACATCTATAAAGAATATCTCAATGTAAACAATAGTCCAAAAGGATTGTCATTAATTACCAAAACCACGCATGGGGGCAACCATGCACTTTCACGGCAGCGTGGCCAAGGTGAGTTTGATGCATTATCTTGTTTTTGTTTCTTTGACAACATGGATTTCTCCTAAATTGTGATCTAAGTTACGGTAAGTTGTGAATTGTGAAGTGCAAGATTAAATCAGCCTGTCGATTCGTCCAAGTTCTTATTTTTTTCTATGTCTTTTAATTCTCGGTTCTAGAGTGCTTAGAGGAAAGTTTTGCAGTTAGAGGTTACATAAAATGTATGAAGCTGAAAATTAGCTCCTCGGTCTACAAATGCCTCCAATTTTAGAGTTAGCATTGTGAGTGTACCGGTAGGTGCAATTCTGAGGTCTTTTCAACTACTCATTTGGATAATGCTTAGTGCTACATTGTCTTGTGGTATATTTAAACTAATTTACATATCATGGAAAAACATCGATAGAAGATACTTTGATCTCAAATTTTGGACCCGTGCATAGTTGGATGGAACTTAGGCTTTAATTCCAGTGTATAAGTTACATTGTTTGCAATGCTAAATAAACAGTAAATGGTTAAATTCTATGCCTATAATGGACGCGTACGGATCAAATTAGACTATAATCTTAGATTTGTATTTGTCCTGTAAGAATTTTGCCTCAGTGGATCAAATTAGACTTTAATCTCAGATCCAATCAGGTCTGGTAATTTTTATGGTGTGAGGGCTATGCTGTGATATAATGTACAACTTACAAAGTTTATTCATATCTGCACCTATTTTGGAAACATATTAGATTCCCATGTTTACTTATAGAATGTAGCATGTGCTTTTACTCCCACAGATTTTAATTGTTTTCTTTAAGCATTTGCATATGATAAGAATAAGAGTGCAAAATAGCTCTCCAAGCAAGATGATAAGAATAAGAGTGCAAAATAGCTCTCCAAGCAAGCTGTTGAATATTCTTAACATTCTACATAGCTTTCCAAAATTTAAGAATGCCCAACAGTTAAACCCTTGATGCAGTTTGTTCCAATTTCAGTCATTAACCTTTATTTTGTTTTAGCTCCAATTTTTGAGATGTACTTGTGCTGGATTTTTTTCTAATGATTTTAACTTACTTTCTTTCCTGACATATACGAGATGTTTTTGTTAGTAATTCGCTTCTTTGCAGGCATTTCATATCGGATCAAACAGACAACTGTCATAAACATATTTATTTATGGTCATTGCTACAAAGCTTTGCTGACTAGACAAAACCGTATCTTTATTCGTGGTCTCACATGTTTCACATTTATCCCTAAGAAAATAATGTTTGCTAATAACCAAGTTGATATGCCTATGAGATGTAACTCTGATCTGCACTGTTTTACAAATGTGTTTTACCTGTCACATGTATAATGAGTGTAACTCTGATCCAAATGTACTTATGATGTTAAGTATTCAACGCATTAGGTGTAACATGTCCGTTGATCTCCTAATTCTTAATTACTTTCAACTGATGGTTAACCATTTAATTATTTTTATCTAATCGTCTTTGGTGTTGGTGTTTCATTTGAAAATTTTCTTGCTTTTGTAGCGTGTCAGCTAAGTGTCAGCAAGATTCAGTTACTATGTGGAGGTTCCAGATTAAAGTTAGTTAATCGACTACTGTTGTCGTTTATATTTACTTTAAATGCTCTTCTCCATTCAGTTTATCGACCAGCTTGAGATTACTATTGGGTAGTCCTAATGGTGCACCTAAAGAACATTGCACCATTCTGCAACACCCTCTCTTCCTTGCACCCTTATATGCATGCATTATAACTATTGAAGGTAAATTAGAGCTGTCATCATCGAATAGTCATAAAATTATTTGTCTTCCTGTTCAATGGTGATAATTTCCTTTTTTTTATACTGTCATGGTGCTCACTCACAATTTTTTATTTACAATATACCGAAATTAAATGAGATGGGTTTAAAGAAGATTGGATTTTTTCGCATCCCACCAATTGGATGCTGTCCTTCACAAAGAAGACATGGATCCAGGGAATGTGATCCATTGCGGAATCAAGCAGCTGAATTGTTCAATTCTAAGATAGCAAAGGAAATAGATCGACTTAATGCAGACATAAATGTTCAAGACTCAAGGTTTGCTTATCTCGACATATACTACAACACGCTTGATCTCATTGAACGGCTTGGTTTTTTATGATGAGTGTATATTATACTGCAGGGTTTCCTCAGCAGTAACAAAAATCTGAAGTAACAAGAACTGCATATATATAGTGGCCCGATATGCTTTACATACAAGTTACAATAGTATGTATCTTTTAATTTTGGAATATGTGCTAGTGGACCTGCTGTCATCCAGGTTTTTTCTTTCTATTGCGAGAGTTATTATGAGTTCAATACTGAATATTTTGAAACTTACCATTTCATATGTTTCAAGGAGGCAACAGAGGGATGTTGTGGTAGCACAGTGCTAAATGCAGCAGTATTCATTCAGTATCAGCGTGCATGTCCAAACATGTATATATTTTCTAGGACAGCTTTCATAGTACTGAAAAGGCCTTCAACATTATTTAATGCTGACTTTAAGTGTGTTTGTATGTACTAAATATCAACTCAAAAAAAAATCACTTAATTTGTTAGAGACCATTTTTTGCATGTCTGGTCTTTGTTGTTTACTTTCAATTTTGGCACTTCATTCATTCAGAAGCATCCATGGTATTGTGGATTATAGGTTTGCTAACGTGTAGTGAGTTTGCCTTAATTATGGTATGTGTGTCTAACTTCTCACTTCTGTATTTTAGCAATGTTGAATTTTTATTGTCGCAAACATGGTGTGTTTGATGTATACCTGTCATATCAAGTCAATTAACTATGCACCATGTCCTCTTTCAGATTTCCTCGGCACTTGCGATAATCAAGTAATGTAAGCACTAGTTGTTTTAGATGGTCGTTGGCCAATCAGGCCTGCATCTAAGTTATTCACATTGGTTACCTATAAATAAAGATCCCTTTTGTCATAAGTTCATGCAGTTATTTGGCTATGTTTCTACTAGGTTGTATTAGTTCAGATGTGTCATTACTCTTATGTATGTGAGACAAATAGATAAAAGAAAAGGTATGTCTGAACAATCTTGTGAGGCACTAAAGCCACCAGTTGAGATTTGGCTCAATCATTCTTTACATAACCTTTGTCTTCTTTGATAATTGATGGCGGAAATAGTAAAAGTTCACACAAGTGTATGGACCTACGCACACTCTCTTGGCGTTCTTTCTTATAATTCTTGCAATGGAGATGGAGTTGCAAGTCGGGTTGGTATGTTGTCTTTGTAGTATCTTTATTTCTTATTATAATTCTTTCAATGGACTTGCAGCTCGGGTTGGTATGTTGTCTTTGTAGTATCTAAAAGTATATCAAAATACATGCCAACATAAGAGAAACATTCCGTTCTGTTTTGCACTACGAATTAAACATACCATTTTATTTACACTACAAATAACATCATGTCCAAAGCTAAATGTATTATCACCAGAAATTATCATCAAGGGCGCGGCGTGTCGCCGCGCCAATTCAACTAGTTATATTTACTACATACCAGACTCTTCATCCTCATCGTGCCATTTGTTCCGGTCAACTTTGATGTATGGATGCTTTTTCTCTGACTTCAGCAAGCCCTTCCACCAATAATTCTTATCTTTCTGAATCGAACATATTATGTTTCGCGATCCCACCTTTGTCTGTGTTTGTAAGGTACCTGCACTTAAAAATATGGCAGGTATCTGTGTATAGTGCAAACCACTGGATCAAATCATTTGCACACACAGTTTACGATGAATATCACAACATTATATCAATATTACACGAATAATCCAGACTTGGCAAAATAAATAGTTCGATACATGTTTGCATAGCATTAAAGCTAGCTCAAAACTATACAACAGCGGAAATAAATCTTCAATGAGCCTCCATCTTCATGATGCGCCACAGACGAAAACATGTTGGTGCAGACTCAAAACCCAAAATGTAATCCTTACTCTTCGTCAGATATTTCTGCAACAAATAATAATTTGCAACGGAGTGGGTCAGATTCCATTAAAAATGGAGTCTGGCAAGTGACACTATGGTGGACACTTAATGGAATAACTCTATAACCTGTATGTACATTTGGCTGGTGGAGTTCAAGTCTATTTTGCATAAAGCCAGTTTTGCCTAACTCTTTGTAAAACAAACTTATTAACATCATAAATGGCAACACTGGCAAGTTCCAGTGAACCAAAATATATCACGTCCTTAGGTGTACTCTCAGGTGAAAACCCCCACATTCAATGGTCCTAAGTATAGTAGAAACTATCTTAGGTGAAAACCCCCATGAACATGGTCCTGAGTAGTCCACTGTTGTTTATCAAAATTATATTAAGAAATTAGAATGTTGGGATTCCTCCATGTTCCTTGATCAGTTGTAGTCTTTACTTGGAATACTTCTCCTTGCGTCCTTCACAATCTTCTCCATTTATTCCTCACATCCCTTTGTTCCTGGGTGGCCTTCCACAAGTGTGCTCTCAGGTGAGAACCCCCACGTTCATGATCCTAAGTATAGTAGAAACTATCTTAGGTTAAAACCCTCATGGACATGGTCCTGAGTAGCCACTCAACATAAACCAAACAACCAATCCACCCAGATGATTCATTAACTTAGTGGATGTGCACTCCCAGGTGAAAACCCCCACATACTATGATCCTAAGTATAGTAGAGACTATCTCAGGTGAAAACCCTCATAGACATGGTCCTGAGTAGCCACTTAACATTTTATAAAACCTTTCATCAATTGCATAGCATCAAAATCTACTAAGTGATTTCATAGGTACCTAGACACAATGGAATAGGGGATTCTAAACATGTCTTGCATAGCAATACTACTAAGTTCTACACATGCATAGGAAAATAACTAAGTTATGCATAGAAAATACTTAGGAATTTTATGGGGGTGTGCCACTTGCCTTGGCAACAAGAAGAATAGTAACAGCAACTGCAACTGTTGTCGTTTCCCTCCGAGATTTCTAACACATCAAACAAAACACACATAAACATACTAACAAGTAACAATACAAAAATATGTTATGCATGATCTGCAAAATACTTAGAGAAAACACTAAGTCTATTCTTCAAGGTGATCGATAATTATCAACAACTCTTTGTAAATTGGATATTCACTATAGTGAGAGAGACAGACACCCGGCCAGCCACTTAAGTTTGTGGAACAGGTCTCATGTACGTGGACATGTAAGGTTAGTCTCCATGCCGCTTCATCTCACTATGCCGCTAGGATCCAACAAACTTCAAGATGGCAATAACATGATCAAAAATTGTTTTAAGTCAAGATTAGGAAAGATAGAAGAAAATGATGTAGGTTATCTTCCAGGCTTCATCTCCAGACTTGTATTATTCTCCTTAATGATGTCTTGATCACCATGTCTTAGAGAGAAGAAAGAAAAAGAGAAAGAAAGACTTAGAGAATAGAGGGGGTTGGTCTTCTTGGACTTCTTCTTGATTTTTCTTCTAAGTGCTTCTACTTCTTGCAGATTATTCTGGAGTCTTGTTTTGGCTAAGTCCTTCATTGGTCTTCTAGCTCCATGTTGAAAATCCTGAGTGTCTAAGTGCATAGCACTTAACCAAAAATGCTAAGTTGAAAATATTTCTAACTTAGAGAAAATAATGGAGGAGTTTTTCCTATGAGGAGAATAACTATATAATAAAATATGTTATGCATGCAATGCTCTTTTTAATCATAATAAACATCATACACAATTTGTGATATTTATAAAGTATGCATTAGGCTATAAATGCAATTTAATTATTTCCTAATTTTGGAAAATATAATAAAAGGAATTACATGTAAGATTAAAGTTTTATGTGATTAAACTTTTATAATAAAATTTTATAAATGGTGTCAATAGATAGGGGGCATTTAATTAAAATTTATAGCAATTCCATTTAATCAAAATTAATGTTTCTATTAATAGTTATGTCAAAAATAGTCAAACTATTCAAATTAAAACATACAACTATTAAATCATGAAAATAATATTCAAAAACATTTTATAACAGAGGCATCATACTAAAAATATTCCAAAGTTTATAAAACAATTTTATTTGCAATTTTTGGATTTATAGATTTAAAGTTATGACAAAAATACTCAAATTCACCATTTGAAATTTGAATATTCTAAACTAAGTCAAATTTGAATTTTTGCAGTTCTAAAATATTCTACATGTCAAGCGCTTTCCAAATATATAAAAATATTTGAATTTGGATATGTGAGTAAAAAGTTATAACAAATCTAAGTGGTAGAGGCTTTTCTGCAAAACTGCCAAAATTAATTAAATAGAAAAATCATTTTCTGACGTGGCTGCTGACTGGGTGCTCACTGGGATCTGACTGTGCACGCTGACGTGGAGAAGTGAAATGATCTGGGCCGTCAGATCTGGATCTGATGGTCCAGATCTGCCCGTACCCGTTCACGTTAAGGATCTAATCGCGTCCGTTGAAAACAGATCGGACGGTCCTAGAGGTTTGACCATTTCGTGGCGGCGGAGCTCGCCGGAGACGTGCGCGCGGCGACACGGCGTTCCAGACGTTCCACGGCTTTCCGGGATGAACGGGACTCACCAGAGCGAAGAGGAGATCGTGGAGACGTCGATGGCGAGGTGGCGGAGGCCGGGGCGTCACGGTTCCTCTCCTACTGCTCGCCGGAGTTGCGCACGGCGTCGGCTTGCTCCGGGCGTGGACGAACTCGTCGTTCGGGAAGAGTTTTAATCGTGTCAAAAACGTGCGCAAGACCAAGGGAAGGAGACAGGAGGGGTAGGGGAGCCCGGGGTCGACGGAGCTCACCATAACTTGAAGAAACGGGCGACGGTAATGGCGGAGATGCGGCGGATGATTCTGAGCAGCTTGGGGACGATTTGCTTTAGGGTTTGTGGGGGGAAAAGTGGCGGCGGAGTTGAGCTTTAAATAGGGGCCGACGGGGGCATGATTCGCGGTCTTCACGGTGCGAATCGAAGGAAAGGAATCGCCGGTGATCTCGGCGTGATTCGCGAGCAGAGGATGAAGACGACATGATGTCATCGCTGACGTCAGCATTTTTCTTTTTCTTTTCTGGTTTTTCTTTTAATTCATATCTTTTGATTTAATTGTCCAAATGAGGTCAAATTAATTTCTATAAATTTGTAAAATTCATATCTATGTTTTAAAATAGTAGTGGGCATGTTTTGAAACTTTTTGAAAATTAATTATTTTGAAATATTCATAAGATACAATTTTACCTATTTTAGTTAATCTTTGAAATTAGGGATTTAATAATTTATTTGGAGTTAAATAAAATTTATGGAATTACCCACATTCAAATATGTTTGAAATTATATTATTTAAACTTATTTTGCTGAAATCATTCTCCTTTATTTTGGCATAAAAGTAGAATAATAGAATATAAATATTTTTAGAGCAATATGAAATATAATGGATTTTTAATTTTAAACCCTTTTGAGATTTAATAAGATGATGAATGATGAGATACATGTATGCATGCATGCAGTACTTAAAATTTCTTTTCCAAAGCAAAAATACTTAAATGTTTTCAAAAGTTTTAAATTTTAGTGATTTTTAAACATTCCAAAATATTGGGATGTTACAGTGTTTTGCTTCCATACATACCAAGCATAATGATGGTTAGCCCACTAACAGTTCACAGTAAAGTGATGTTCTCATCAAGATTGAATAATAAATTATGTAGCAGCTAGTAGCTCAAAATAAAATAGAAAGATCAACTTCCAGTAATTAGTTTTAAGATTCCTTTTAATCTCTTTCATTTGTCAGTACATGTCAGTACTCACTGATGTCGCATGTTAGACTTTACATCATACAAGTTAGACTTCACATGATGCAAGTTAGACTTCACATCATGCATGGGTGCGTACCTTCAAATATAGTGTGGCATGCATTTAAATATTCAGAAAATTAGATATTTATAAGCCGATCAAGTTTTCCTACAACTAAAATGGCCCTGTAACCAAAGAGGTCTGGCAATATCAAGTATTATATATAACCCTTTGGTGGTTTTTTAACATTTATCCAATCAAGGACCCAAAATAGAAAAGAATGCAAGTTAATATCAACTGAAACTGACCCTGTATCACAATGTAGAACTTAAGACCATATATACTTTACCCCTGGCAGTATGGAATCAAATAGCTCCAAAGTGAAGCCAAAAGATTTTTTTTCCAATGGGAAATGGCTGAAAAGCCAAGGGTTCCCCGAGGTTCAGTTCTAACCACAACATCTTCTGAATCTGGCACCGAGACAGTAAAGTAAACCTTTTCGGAGCGCTGAGCCCATAGCACCTCAGGTTGACGACTACTGAAGGGAATATGCCCTAGAGGCACTTAATAAACATAGTTTATTGGCAATATCTCAATCGTTCATTATATATTTTTCACCATGCTATAACTGTATTAAGCGAAATCATTAATACAGGTGTGGTAGATAAACAACCAAGTCCCTAGTAGCCTCTACTAAGACTAGTTTCGTTGCGCGATTGATGATCGAGGTTTTCCGATCATAGGGCATGGCGCCGGTCGGCAATGGAAGTCATATCGTTAGGAGTAACGATGTGATGGACATACCCAGTATTTATAGGACATAGTCATTACGCCTTAAGATCGTGAGATCAACTCTTATTGTTATCTCTGGAAGATACTTTGATCGCACCAAACGTCATATCTTATATAGTCTGACAATAACGGTGATACTTTTGGGTATCGGACGGGGTTAGTTGAGACGAGGGGTCAACGGGATTTTTCAGTCCGCATAGCCGGATAGATACTCTAGGGCCCACTCGGTGAGATTATGTCAAATGAGTTTGCAAACATGTGACTAGGTCACCAGCTGACATAATATCATAGACGAGTAGAAGATAGCGATGTCGGTAAAAAGATCATGCTAGGTATGGAGATATCTGAGAATGATACTCGGACACGCTTACTATCGCCATGACAAAGGGTTTAAGAATAGACGTCCAGGTTTGATAGATGAAAGTCCTTCGTTATATCACAGGGATGAATTCATGGGGTCCAGGCCTACAAGTTAGTCGATGATCATAGAGGAGTCTTTATCGTACCTGTTATTATATCGAACCGCTAGGGTAACACACTTAAGGGGTTTCGACAAGACAACCGGAAAGGAAAGAGATCACCGGGAATGGTCCGATGGAGATCGGGCAGCGACGAAAGAGTTTTCGGAGCTAGAATAAATTATATATAATATGTTTGATATTAATTAGTGTAATTAATGTCTAAATATGATATTATATATTTATTTTCGAATTTATTTAGGCTGATTTCCCTAAATGGACCTTCTGGTCGAAAGAAGGCCCATGGGGGGGAAAAACCCTCAAGGGAATTTGGTGGGGGGGCTTGGCCGGCCTAGGTGGGCCAAATGGGGCCCACCTAGGGCCGGCGCAACATGCCTTGGCCGAACCAGGCTGTGGGATAGTCCCACATTGCCTGGCTGGCAAGGTTGGCTCCCCCCGGGAGCCTATATAAGAAGGGGCACCCCTGGCCTTTTATTTCACCAATTAATTCTCTTATTTCTCCTCGATCTCGTGATTCCCTTTGTCGGAGTTGCGCCGAGGAGGATGAGGGGATCTCTTCCACCATAGCCCGCAGCCGCGCTGCTGGTGTTCCGGTCAAAGTCTTCCGCTGCTCGTCCTGGACTGGAGCTTCGGAGGCCGTCGTCTCCACCGTATGTGTGTAACGCCCTGCGAGGTGCTGCGCTAGCGGTACTCGGAGGCCTACTTCCTCCACCCGACCTCGGGGTCATCTTCTTCGTCTTCGTCGCGCCGAGTTCTCCGCGACCTAGAGGTCGGCTACGTCGTCTTCGTCGTCAACGCTTGTGCGGGAGCGTAATCCCCGCTATTCGGTCTACGAGGGTATGTATTCCGATCTCCGCCGTACTACTATATCTGCATAGTATAGATCTTGGCTAGTTTAAGGATATCGTTGCTAGGAATTTTTTTTGTTTTCTGCACACGATCCCCTTCAGTGGTATCAGAGCCGATCTATCGTAGATATAGTTGTACGCTGTTAGAACCCGTGTTCTGCACGGGGGCACCGTTCCTGTTATTTGCTACCCTCTAGCGTGCACTTGTGATTCCAGCGGCATCGAGTTGATGAAGCGGCCCGGACCAACTTTACGCGTACGCTTACACGAGACTGGTTCCACTACTGACATACGGCTTGTACCGTATCTGTGGCTGGCGGGTGCCTGTTTCTCTCTCTTTAGTTGGCTTTGCATTTTCAATGGAGGGCCCGAAAGGGATGCTTAAACATGATTATTGGATCGTTGTTGTGTTCATAAGGTTCGTAGGTATGAAGCGGTTCTATTTACGACATCCCCAAGCCACGTAAAATATGCAAAAGATAAAGTAGAGGCGTCTAACTTTATTTTGCAAGGGCTATGTGATATGGTCAAGTTAGGTTTATTAAATTGTTTATGAACTGCGGGCGCCAAGAAGACCCTGGTGCATGGACCATATCACGTCGCATTACATTTGATGTTTTGTGTGCATCTTATATTGTGTGATTATATATATTAGTATATATTAGTTACGCGGCGGTAGTTATATAAGATGATCCCTTCAAAATACCACTAGTGTTCTCCCTCCAATGCGCACCACCAAGAAAGTTCTACGTTATGAGGCAGGCCGTGATGATCGGGTGTCAGACATCTCGTCGTTCACATACAGTGGGTGTAAGCCATATTGCACAAGCGTCAGCGTGGAGGTCTTTGGTGGCGAGCCTAGCATATTCAGAAATATGGCATCGGAACAGGGAGACCGAAAGGTCGAGCATGAGTCACAAAATTGGTGTGGCGGACAATTGTCTACTCTTGAAGTTGTGCCGCCGGCTCTGATGATGAGGGGTGTTGCAATGGATGGGGGTCGTGTAATCGCTTAAACGACCAGGAGGGATGTTCGTTTGAGTGGGAGTTCGGATAGTTATTTTCTAAAATACTAGAACTCAGAATATAATGAACATAGTCTATTTTGCAAACCTTTGTAGATATTAACCATTGTGATAACATCTTTTCAAATTAGGCGCATTCCTGCGATTGAGAAACTTAAAAGGTTGGGTCCAAACTTCATAGTTTTATGCTTTAGCTTGAGGATACCCCTTGTTTAAACCATTAGCTCTTTGTGTTACAATACCCGCTAGGAGATAAACCCGGAGATTTTGTGCGGATGATATCATCATAGTCCAGTGTATGCTATGATCTCTGCCATAGAGAACCAACGGTGGGTTCGAGTTTTTAGAGCGCGAACATATGATATGGTCGCTAAACTCGGGGTACCCCAAACGTTGGGTTGATGAAGTTTATCAGTACGTTGACTGATTGTCTTCTCAACCAAGATGGAAGAGAATACACACATTGAGGGAGCAGGTGGCGGTCATACTTAATGAACATTGAGACGCCTCGCTCAGCTCAATCACTGGATGACAGACATCGTTGCCAAGTGCAAATCCTCTGTCATAGACTATGTCATGCAAGGGGAATCGTTCACCTTCATGGTTCTTGATTTCGGTGAATGTATCAAGAAAATGAAACAGATCGCCGGAAGTCATCAATGATGATGGTGTATTTATGATATAAATGTTATGAATGTTTTAGCTAAGCAAGTACTCGCAGTAGTGACTAAGTTTTGAACTAGTCATGTTTTGTGAAAACCAGGTTTACTGATTGAGTAGCTTGAAAGGATGAGGCGACATTGCGTGTTGATAATGGCAGTCAAGTTGCTGTGATGGCCATAGACACTCTCCCTCTAGATCTACCATTTGAATAAATTCTTTATGATCGCCTGTTAGTATGATCGTTACAAGTCTGTCTCCTCTAGTGAGACACTTGTTCATACATGATAGTGACAAATTTGGTGTCCTATATTTATGAAGTAATGATCATATGCCGATTTGAATTTAGATGGTAGAATCTCCCACATTCATAATATTAATGCCAAAGGATACAAACTTAATAAAGACACCACATATGTGTGGCACTTCCGTTTAGTCATGTCAATGTTATAGTCAATGCATTAGCTCCATACCGGATTTAGCTCCATACCGGATGGATCTACAAGTCCTAAGATTTGATCTTTTGACACTTGCAAAATAACTGTGACACCGTTTTCGGAAAGCGGGCATATAACTTATTGATAGTCATACATAGAGATGTATGTGGTTCAATGAAGTAATTGACGGGTAGTGGAGATCTTTATTTCGTGAACTTCACTGAACGTTTTGAGTATAGCTTGTTGAGAATCGTGCATATGGGTGTATGTGAATCAGTGAAGTAGTTTAACATGTAGTGGAAGTCTTTATTTCATAGACTTCATGAATATTCCGAGTATATGGATATCCACTCCGGGGAATGTTAGTATGAAATTTTGATTCGATCAAACAAAGTTCATAATGAAGTAGGAAATAAACTTAACAAGAAAATCAAATTCCCGCAATGCAGATCGAGGAATGAAGATTTGAGTTATTATGTTGGCACATCATTGGAAGACTTGTGAGAAGAGTTCCACAAATTACGTCGCATGGAACACCATAGTGTTATGGTGTGTTAGGACGTCGTAATTACACTCTATCGGATAGTGTGTGGTAAATAAATCTCTTACCGAATTATTGTGATCATTAGAGTCATATGGTAGAAACATAAACACTCACGTTAGCAAATAGGGAAACCATTTGAATCCATGGAGACAATACCATACGAGTGATGGCATGGCTTTTAGCCTGGATTGTCGTTTCAGCAATTTAGGTTTTCGATGTGATCAAACCTAAAATGGATTAATCTTTGTAGTGTACCGTACCTAAAGAGTTAGTTGGGTACATGTCTCACGACATAGGCAAGAAGTGAGAAAGAAATTAGAGCAAGACGGAGTTGGTGAACTTCCTCTCCAGACATCAAAGTGGCGCAATCGAAAGTGTTTTCAGTGTCAGGCTCCATAGCTTGAAAAAGCTGATGATTCAAGATCATGATGTTCTGAGCTCATACTAAGAGCGTAGGCATACGAGGTTGTGTTCCACACTGTGTGTTACGACAATCTTGTTATGAATGTCATATTAATGGAATATGATAGACCTACGAACTACGAAGAAGAGATGGTGGACCTAAGTCCGAGAAATGGCTATGAGTCATTTATGATCCGAAATAAATCCATGTACGATTACCAGGTAATGACTTGGGAGATCTTCTTGATGGCATCTAGGATGTTAATAGTATATGGAATTTTATGAGAGAATAGACACTGAGAAGGATCGATTTGTCGTGAAACAGTTCCGACAGATTCAAAAGTTGACCACATGAGAGTTTGTCTCAAGTGGCGAAGCCTAAATCTATTCTGGGTTGTTTAGCAATTATTATAATTTCGAATGAGAAATTGATAGATGGATGAGAAAACCATGGTTCTTAATAGTGTCATTAAGAATGGTTTGTAATCTTGAGGATGCTAAACATGTATGCAAACTTCAGTGGTCCATTCATGGGCTGAAGCAAGCATATCGGAGCTGGAATCTTCACTTTGATAATGTGATCAAAGGATTTTGGAGTTTTCCAAAATAGTTGAAGAAACCTACATTTGCAAAGAAGTGAGTGGGAGCAAAGTAGCTTTCCTTGATCTTATATGCGGAAGGCATATTTGAGTGATAGCTAAGTAGCTTTCCTTGATCTTATATGCGGAAGGCATATTTGAGTGGGAGCTAGGTGTCATTCGTGATTTTGTATGTAACGACATATGGAATGACAAAGATACACTAGTAGAGTGTAAAGGATTATTTAAGTGATTAAATTTTCTATGAAATGAAGGTAGGAGTATTAGGCATCCGATTTATAATTGTATAGATCAGAAGGGTCTTAATAACATTAAGTCGGAATATTTCCTAAGTCAAGATTCTGAAGTGTTTCAGAATAGGACAAGCGAAGAAAGAGGTTCTTGATTGTATGACTAGGTAAAATATTAAGTTTAACTTGGCTTTTTCAGTGATAGAAAATGATGTTCGACATTCTCTATGTATCAGACATAGAGTCTATCAGAATGAAAGCTCGACTTGGTGTGACCCAAGTTCTTGGTTGAAGAACAGGTTCTAGAGTGATCCTTGTGTGGATCAATGAACAAACGTTAAGTTTATTCTTCAGTGTCTATGAGAACTGAAGATATGTTTTCTAGTAAAGGGTAAGAGGGGAAAGACAACTTGCCTTAAAGCGGTTACGATGATGCAAGTTATGACACTGACCCCATGCGACTAGAAATCTCATATAGGAGATGTCCTTTATTTTGAAAATAGACATTGTTAGTTTGCGAAGTCGCATATTAATGCACTGTCGTATAATCTACATATGTATAGAAATATATCGCGACTTTAGAAGTAGCAAGTGTGATTGGACTGAGCAGTTTTCCGATCGTAGGTGGTCCCCTTAATAGATCTCTTAGACTTTTAAGGCCCAAGCTACACGAATGCTCGAGTCTCACTCCATCCACTAGGATATATTTCACCGTCATCGTAAGATACAGGATGATGTCAAACTAGATGACATAGAAGTGTTGCAAAGCACATATAGGTCTCAATGTGTGAGATCTATTGACTGTATTCCTCTTCCACGAGGCAAGCAGGCACCAAGATGCTATGGGTGTTGAGCTGTTACCAAGTTGTAAACTAGATTAAGTGTTACTCTAGTGCAAGTGGGAGACTGAAAGGAATATGCCCTAGAGGCACTTAATAAACATAGTTTATTGGCAATATCCCAATCGTTCATTATATGTTTTTCACCATGCTATAATTGTATTAAGCGAAAACATTAATACTGGTGTGGTAGATAAACAACCAGGTCCCTAGTAGCCTCTACTAAGACTAGTTTCGTTGCGCGATTGGTGATCGAGGTTTTCCGATCATAGGGCATGGCGCCGGTCGGCAGTGGAAGTCATATCGTTAGGTGTAACGATGTGATGGACATACCCAGTATTTATAGGACATAGTCATTACGCCTTAAGACAGTGAGATCAACTCTTATTGTTATCTCTGGAAGATACTTTGATCGCACCAAACGTCATATATTATATAGTGTGACAATAACGGTGATACTTTTGGGTATCGGAAGGGGGTAGTTGGGACGAGGGGTCAACAGCGGGATTTGTCAGTCCGCATAGCCGGATAGATACTCTAGGGCCCACTCGGTGAGATAATGTCAAATGAGTTTGCAAACATGTGACTAGGTCACCAGCTGACATAATATCATAGCAGAGTAGAAGATAGCGATGTCGGTAACAAGATCATGCTAGGTATGGAGATATGTGAGAATGATACTCGGACACGCTAAGTATCGCGATGACAAAGGATTTAAGACTAGACGTCCAGGTTTGATAGATGAAAGTCATTCGTTATATCACAGGGATGAATTCATGGGGTCCAGGCCAACGAGTTAGTCGATGATCATAGAGGAGTCTTGATCGTACCTGTTATTATATCGAACCGCTAGGGTAACACACTTAAGGGGTTTCGACAAGACAACCGGAAAGGAAAGAGATCACCGGGAACGTCCCGGGAATGGTCCGATGGAGATCGGGCAGCGACGAAAGAGTTTTCGGAGCTAGAATAAATTATATATAATATGTTTGATATTAATTAGTGTAATTAATGTCTAAATATGATTTTAGATATTTATTTTCGAATTTATTTAGTCTGATTTCCCTAAATGGGCCTTCTGGTCGAAAGAAGGCCCATGGGGGGGAAAACCCTCAAGGGAATTTGGTGGGGGGGGCTTGGCCAGCCTAGGTGAGCCAAATGGGACCCACCTAAGGCCGGCGCACCATGCCTTGGCCGAACCAGGCTGTGGGATAGTCCCACATTGCCTGGCTGGCAAGGTTGGCTCCCCCCGGGAGCCTATATAAGAAGGGGCACCCCTGGCCTTTTAATTCACCAATTAATTCTCTTATTTCTCCTCGATCTCGTGATTCCCTTTGTCGGAGTTGCGCCGGGGAGGATGAGGGGATCTCTTCCACCATAGCCCACTGTCGCGCTGCTGGTGTTCCGGTCCAAGTCTTCCGCTGCTCGTCCTGGACTGGAGCTTCGGAGGCCGTCGTCTCCACCGTATGTGTGTAACGCCCTGCGAGGTGCTGCGCTAGCGGTACTCGGAGGCCTACTTCCTCCACCCGACCTCGGGGTCATCTTCGTCGTCTTTGTCGTGCCGAGTTCTCTGCGACCTAGAGGTCGGCTACGTCGTTGACGTGGGGCTACCTTTCGACTAGCCCACCGTAAGGCAACCTGGGCCGCGCCAAGCATGGAAAGGCCCACAGAAGGCCCACTCGGGGTACCACGTATCTTAGTCCAACTCGGTTAGGTCTTGTAAGCTGCCATATCTGTACCAACCGCCCGAGACCTGGCTACCGATAAAGCCAGGAGGGTTGCCCGTCCTAGAGGACACGCTCATAGCCACCACCACAAACCCTAGCGGGATCGCAATCTCGCCATTGTAATCGCTACTCGCATCAATAATTAGACAAGCAGGAGTAGGGTGTTATCCTCCGGGAGCCTGAACCTGGGTAAAACCTTGCTTGTCAGCCGTCGTGATCACCAACACCTCTCTCTCTCCCCATCAATCAACCCGGGGTGCACGACGCTGGGATTTGCCGAGTTACCACCTCGTCAATTGGCGCCGTCTGTGGGAAGTCAAAAAAGTGTTGGAATCATAGTCGCTCCGGCTCCATCCGCAATGAAGACCGACGTCCGCGTCGCCAGGGAGTCGATCCGCTTCGGCTCTTCGAGTACGTCCTCGACCCTCCGGCTCGCCGCTCGGTGTACGCCGATCTGGACAAAGGTATACACATCACCTTTGGCTCCGTGTGCTGCTTCGCCGACAGTCGCGGAATACTCAGGTCCGCGGCAACCGCGCCACGCGCAGCAGCACCCGCATCGGCGAATCTACCGCCGCCCTCATCAACACCCGCGAAGATCGCATCTGTCGCGCCTGGGAAGATCGCATCTGTCGCACCCACGAAGATCTCATCTACCGCGCCCGCGAAGATCGCATCTACCGCGCCCGCGAAGATCGCATCTGCCGCACCCGCGGAGATCGCTCCTGTCGCGCCCGGGAAGATCGCATCTGCAACGACTGCATCGACAACCTCAGCAACGGCCGCGCGGATCGAGTCTACTACACCAATCTCGGTCGCACGGTCGGTCAAATCAAGATCTGCCTCAACTACTGCACCCGCGCGGACGACCAAGGGTTTGCAGCTGACAGCCACGTCGCGCGCGTCTTCGTCTTCGTGGGGCTGCCAAGTCTACCCCAATCCAATCGCACTCGCTCCGGCGGCTGCGAAACCTCAGAGCACGTGGACGATCGCAAGGAGGCGAAACAACGACTGCGCCGCGCGTCATGTTGCAGCAATTTTCGATCCCGAGCAAGGCTCGGATGACGGAAGCAGCAACGCCAGCACGAACACACGCCAAAAGCTGAACATGATCCAGAAGGGATCCCCGTCAAACAGGCGCCAAAAGCTCATCACCCGCCAAGTACTTCAGGCCATCAATAGCCCGCGCGCGGTACCAGACTACCTGCGCGGGTCATAGACACCCATCATGTTTTCCAGGGCAGATCACCCATCCGAGGTAACCCGACCCGGACACGCCGCACTCGTGATTGAGGCCCTGATCGGCGACTACAGCTTGAAGAAGGTGTTCATGGACGGAGGCAGCGGCATCAACATCATATTCGCCGACACCCTGAGAAGAATGAACAGGTCGACAGAGAAACTGCCGGAATCGGAAACCACTTTCCACGGCATAGTACCAAGGCAAGCAATCACGCCCATGGGAACAATCACGCTCGACGTCATCCTCGGCACAACCGAGCACTTCAGGAACGAGTCGATCGATTTCGAAGTCGTCGACTGGAAGTCGCAGTACCACGCCATACTCGGACGCCCAACTTTTGCCAGGTTCATGGCAGTACCCCACTACGCCTACCTGATGGTCAAGTTGCCCGGACCGAAAGGAGTAATCACCGTACGCGGCAACTTCGGGCTCTCCAACAGCTGTGATCGCGAGTTCGCCAAGATTTCTGAGTTCTTCGGAGTCGAGGAGCACTTCAAGGCCATATCAGCCGACAACGACAAGACCATCTTTCCATCGCGCAAGAAGCCAGCTAAGGACGCAGCATTCAACACGAACGATGACACCGTCACCCACCAAGTCCATCCGACTGATAGCAGAAAGACGGTCAAGGTTTCGTCAAGTCTGACCCCCGCATAGGAAAGCGCGTTCGTCGAGTTCCTACGTGAGAACTGGAAGATCTTTGCATGGAAACCTTCTGACATGCCAGGGATACCCAGGGAACTCGCCGAGCACTCTCTAAAGGTCCACAAGGACGCAAGACCGGTCAAACAATCCATGCGACGCTTCTCAGGACCCAAGCGAGACGCGATCACCATGGAAGTCGATAGACTGCTGCACGCCAAGTTCATCCGAGAGATCAAGGACTCGGACTGGGTCGCCAACCCGGTCCTAGTGGAGAAAAAGAAGACGAAAAAAGTACGCATGTGCGTTGACTTCACCGCAGTCAACAAGTGCTGCCCCAAGGATCACTTCCCGCCCCCGCGGATAGACCAGATCATCGACTCGACAGCAGGCTGCGAGCGCCTGTCCTTCCTGGACGCCTACTCAGGTTACCATCAGATCAGGCTGAAAGTCGAGGACGAAGAGAAAACGGCCTTCATCACACCCGACGGCGTCTTTTGCTACCAGACGATGCCGTTCGGGTTAAAGAACACAGGTGCCACGTACCAGCGGACAATGCAAGCGTGCCTCAAAGGGCTCATCGGGCAGATCGTCCAAGTCTACGTCGATGACATCGTCGTCACGACCCGAAAGGAAGATACCTTAGTCGACGAACTCCGCAAGGTCTTCGCTGCACTCGATGTGTACCAGATCAAGCTCAACCCAGAGAAGTGTGTGTTCGGCGTGCCAGCCGGAGAGCTACTAGGGTACCTCGTATCTGCAAGAGGAATCGAAGCGAACCCCGAGAAGGTGCAGAACATTCTCACAATGCCAGCACCAACCAAACTCCGTGAGGTGCAGCGATTAGCCGGCCGAGTCGCAGCTCTCAGCCGGCTCATTAGTAAGTTGGGAGAGAAAGCTTTACCTTTCTACCAACTGATGAAGAAGACGGATAAGTTCGAGTGGACACAGGAGGCGCAGGATGCGTTCGACCATCTCAAGAAAACCCTGACAACCTCTAGTCCTCGTGGCACCGCTGGAAAACGAGCCGCTATACTTATACGTCTCAGCAACAAACAGGGTGGTGAGCACGGTACTCGTAATCGAGCGGGAAGAAGAAGGGCACCGTCACCCGGTGCAAAGGCCCGTCTACTACCTCAGCGAAGTCCTCACCCTGTCCAAGCAGAACTACCCGCACTACCAGAAGCTGGCGTATGGACTCTTTATGACCTCCAGGAAGGTCGTCCACTACTTCTCCGAGCACCCGATCACGGTGGTAAGCTCCTCTGGACTAGCAGACATTCTCACAAACCAACGCGCGACAGGACGAGTCGCCAAGTGGGTTGTCGAACTAGGACCATGGGAGCTGAAGTATGCTCACCCGAAGTCCATCAAGACCCAAGTCCTCCCAGAATTCACCACCGAGTGGATAGAAGCCCAGCTACCAAATGTCCCCGACCTGTCCAACGCATGGACAATGTACTTTGATGGCTCCAAGAAATTCAAGTCAGCCGGGGCAGGAGTTGTGCTCATCTCCCCAAGGGTGACAAGCTGAAGTATGTCCTACAGATGGACTTTCCGACGCCGTCCAACAACGAAGCCGAGTACGAGGCCCTGATCCACGGCATGAAGATGGCCAAGAACTGCGGCGCCACGCACCTCATGATCTACGGCGACTCCTACCTGGTGGTACAGCAAACCATGAAGTCCTGCGACGCCATCGCCGACAACATGATCGCCTACCAGACCTGTACAACCAGATGGAAGGCAACTTCGAGGGCTGCGAGTTAAGGCACGTCGGTCGCGACAGCAACGAACAAGCCGACGTCCTCGCTAACATGGGATCAACAGAGTTCCAGTTCCACCCGGCGTCTTCCTCGAGCGCATCACGCAGAGATCTATCAAGACTCAAGCCGCAACAAGCACCGCAACAAAAGCAAAAGGCGATGCAAACTTGCCGAGCCAAGAGAAGGTCCCCATGGAAGTCATGCTAATCGAAGCCACATGGACAGGACCATACATGGCGTACATACTGCATCAGAAGCTGCCAGCGGACCCAGTCGAAGCAAAGCGCATCATCAGGCGCTCCAAAAGCTTTACCGTCATCAACGGGGAGCTCTACAAGAGAAGTATCTCGGGAATCCTGCAGAGGTGCATAGACCCAGTCGACGGCCAAGCCATCCTACTCGACATCCACGCGGGTATCTGCTGACATCATTCCAGTAGTCGAGCACTGGTGGCCAAAGCACTACGAGTCGGGTTCTACTGGTTAACAGCCATGCAGGACGCCGAAGATCTAGTAAAGAAATGCACAGGGTGCCAGGAGTTTGCCAACAAGCCACACACGGCAGCATCAGAGCTCAAGACAATACCGCTAGCCTGGCCCTTCGCCCAATGGGGGCTAGACATGTCTTACCTACTATATAGATGGGCAAGACCTCCTATTCAACCATCCGGCCGGGCATCTCTTTCTTCTAAGAACAAGAAGAACATCCACCCACCATCTTCGATGATAGCATATTTCCTAATCGGACGGGTTACTTAATCGAAACCAATTCACTTGACAGCATTATTGAAGCCTTTACAACATCTTCCATCCATGAGGCACCGAGAGAGCCATTCAAGTGGGCCCGCTGAAGAAATCATCACCCGGAGGGCACACTCACCTCCTGGTTGCAGTCGACAAGTTCACTAAGTGGATTGAAGCCGCACCCATCACAAGTTCGACTGCATCAACAGCGGTCAACTTCATCAGGTCCATCATCTTCAGGTTCGGAGTGCCGATCGGGATCATCACAGACAACGGCTCGAACTTCACAGCCGAAGAATTCAAAGACTTCTGCTCAGAGCAAGGTATCAAACTCAGCTATGCATCCATCTCACACCCGCAATCCAATGGGCAAGTAGAGAAGGACAACGGTTTAGTCTGCAGCGGCATCAAGAAGCGATTGCGTGTGCCACTCAGGCGCGCAGCGGGCGCATGGGTCGAAGAACTACGGTCAGTCCTCTGGAGTCTGCGGACCACGCCTAACAGATCCACCCAGTACACTCCATTCTTCATGGTGTACGGTGCAGAAGCAGTCCTACCCTGCGACATAAAGTTTGACGCACCACGGGTGGTCGCCTACGACGAGTCAGATGCAGAAGAGGCACTCGAAGACAGCATGGACATATTGGACGAAGCACGCGACATCGCTCTGGCGCGATCAGCCGTATACCAGCAAGACCTGCACAACTATCACGGACGAAGATTGAGACCAAGAGCTTTCGTCGCAGGTGACCTGGTCCTTCGCCTCAAACAGAAAAAAAATTGCACAAGCTCGCCTCCCCATGGGAGGGTCCGTACATCGTCACAGAGGTGATTGGCAACGGAGCATATATCCTAAAGGACTCGAAGACAGGAGCAGCCTGCAGCAACCCGTGGAACATTGCACAACTCCGGCGGTTCTATGCTTAGTCGAATCAACCATTGTAACAAGGATAGCATGTCAAAGCGGCAGGTTTCAAACGCACTCTTTCCCTTACCAGGGTACATGAGGGGACTGGAAGGGTTTTAATGAGGCGGCCTGTTCGCAGCAATCAATAAAGTGATTTGAACAGAATGATGTTCACCTTACCTTCTCAGTAAAGACAAACAAAAAATCCTAGGCCGCCACTCGATTTACTCAGGGGCTGCACCACACAGGTTGAAATAAAGGCCTAGGCCGCCACTCGAACCACTCCGGGGCTGCGCCAAAACAGGCACAACTCAAAAATCCTAGGCCTCTATCCGACTTGCTCGGGAGATGCGCCACACAGGTTGAAATAAAAGCCTAGGCCGCCACTCAAACAAACTCGGGGGCTGCACCAAACAGGCACAACACAAAAATCCTAGGCCTCTATCCGACTTACTCGGGAGATGCGCCGCACAGGTCAAGTCCAAAATCCTAGGTCGCCACCCGACGCACTCGGGGGCTGCACCTCACAGGTCAAACTTGAAAAGCCGAGGCTGCTACTCGAACCACTCGGGGGCTGCGCCAAACAGGCGCAACTCAAAAATCCTAGGCCTCTACCCGACTTACTCGGGAGATGTGCCGCACAGGTCAAGTCCAAAATCCTAGGTCGTCACCCGACGCACTCGGGGGCTGCACCTCACAGGTCACACTTGAAAATTCCTAGGCCGCCACTCGAATTACTCGGGGGCTGCGCCATACAGGCTTCACCGAAGAAATCCTAGGCCGCCACCCGAGCTACTCGGGGGCTGCGCCATACAGGTCAAGTCCAAAACCCTAAATCGCCACCCGGTACAAACGGTAGCCGCGGTACACAGGTCTCACTTGAAAGAATCCTAGGACGCCACTCGACTCACTCGGGGGCTGCGCCACACAGGTTCACAACGCAGGCTTAGTCCGTCACCCAAGGAACTCGGGGGCTAGCCACACAGGTCAAAACAGAAGCAAGTACTCGCACAGTAATGAAAACAATTTCACTCGTTGCTCGAGAACTCTTCTAATTTCATATACTGTCATTTACATTGGCATAGTCGCCACATTGACTAACCCTATACAACAGAAGAAAACTACTCTCAATCTGCAGGCTCGGCCTTCGGCGCCCCGAGTGGGCCTACAAGACGTTCGCTGTGCTTCTGCACATGCTCAATCATCTGGCGCGCAGCCGCCAGGGTATCGACGTACTTGGCATCGCCAGGCAGTCCACCCATCAGCCTCTCCAACGGAAGGTTAGGCCGATGCAGCCGAACGTACGCCAGAGCCGCATTCGCCCCGGCGACAAGCTGCGCGAGGACGATTTCCTTCAGAGCGTCACCGTCACAGAACCTCTCGAGCAAGGTGGACAACCCATGCGGCTGCCCATTACGCGGGAAGTAGATGCGGTGGATGTGCCACAAGGTCTTCCGGCAATTCTCCAAGAGGACAGCCGCACGCCAGGTTCGGTCGAGCATGCGGGCAAGGATGCGCCCTCGCGACTTGTTCACCCAGAAATGGCGAGCTTCGTGGGAGTCGCCAGACGCCTCCCGGGTAACACGCTCTTCAACGCGGTCCCGCTCAGCCTCCCAATCTAGGTTCACGTCTGCATACACAAGCTAGAAGTCGGAACCAGCAAATTTCAACAAGGAAAGGCGGCCGCAGAAAGTACCAACCTAACCTTGAAGCTGCCGACTGATGAGATCGATCTCCCCAATCAGAAAATCTTCGCGTTGGGAAAAACCCGCAGTCGAATGCGACCTGAAGCGCTGCAAGAGCAGCTCAGTATTCTTCAAGGTAGCCTCAAGCTCAATCACCTTGTTCTTCAAGTAAGTGATTATGCGCTGGTCGTTCGAACTTCGCGGAGGGACCAGAGCAGCTTGGCGACGGCGAGCACCTGAAGAGGATCCATCGCCACTTGGACCAGCCGCAGAAGCAGAAGACGTGCCGCCGAGCAAGTCAGTCTGTCATGAACGTGCAGAATCAATACCAATATACGACTGATCATCATAGACAAATGCGATAGGAGAAAACATTCAATTTTAGCCAGAGCACTGTCAAAGGCCAGAAGACCCAACAAAATATCGGTCGACATTAATTACAAAGCAAAAGTTATCAGTACATGAAACTGCGACTGCTAAGCCCCTACAACTACTCCTGGGCAACAGACTCCGACTGCGAGCGACTCTTCCCAAGGACTCTTCCCAAGGGCAGTAGCCGACCCAGTCGCATTGGCCAGCGCCCTCTCGAAGGTAGACACAAGCGTCACTGCAAGCTGTGCAGCCCGCACTTTAACTCCACCCAAGGACGCGGTCCGGCCATCAGGCCTACGGGGGAAGCCGCTGACGACCTGCTCGAAGTCGCCCTGAATTTGGTGGCCTAGGAGGAGCTGGAAGGTGAGCTCGGAGCCGCGTACCGTCTGCGCCCGAGTGAAGTCGGCAAGGGTTGTCGTGTCATCCTCAAATGGAGCAGCAAGGGCGTCCACGGCAGTCGGCGGCGGGTCGCTTGGGAAGATGTTACGGTGCACCGTCGTAAGGGCTCATATCGACTTCTTCAGCGCATCTGTGGACTTCCTCAGAGCATCAGACGCATACGCGCAGACACTGTCCAGGAAGCCGACAGCCGTCGCCAAGTCGACGGTGTCACTCGACGAGCCCTCCTCAGGAGCTCCACCGCATGTCTTTGTGCAAAAAAGTCAAACATCAGACAAAGGCAAAAGCAACAACACAGTAGGCATCAAGCTGAAACTTACCCCCAAGAGCACCGGCGAGGGAAAGAAGGCGGTCGACTTAAGTCTTCTCTTGGTCAACCCGCATCCGCTCCCGCTCCTGGAACTCATGGAGAGACTTCTCAAGCTCACCCTGACTCCGAATCTTCAGCTCAAGCTCAGCAACCCACTTATCAGCCTGGTCAAGGGAAGCGCGAAGCTGGTCCCTCTCCTTTTCCAGGCGAACGTAAGCAGCGGTTGCATCAAGTTGTTGGCGGTAGTAGGGCTGAAACAGAAGCAAGATCTTAATAAAGCTGCGGGCGACTCTACTAGTCACCCACACCTTCGGGGGCTACTCCCATCGGGAGCGTTGATCGCGCACCCAATGAAAATTCAAGACTACAAGTACAAGTACAAAGGACTTACGTGGTCTAGACGCTCGGCCTCAACGGAAGGCGGCGGAGGAGCGCGACTCAAAGACGCGATGACAGCAGGTTGCGTGCGCTCCTCAACTGCCACCCGGGTCACCAGCTTGGTCGAAGGGGCGGATGTATGCTCCACCTCACGATGAGGAGAGTGGACATCGCCAGAACGACGGCTGCAGCAACAGTACAATGACTAACTGCAAGACTGGAACTACAAAAGACAACTCGAAGTCAATAAGGTACTAACCTAGTGGTCTCGAGTTCATCATCACTCCCCAGGGAGACAGACGGCAGCCGCGCGAACGCGCGCGGTGGCGCGGAGCTGACAGGGGGAACAACCAGGGGCTTGCTCCAGCCACCTGGTGACCGCGCACCCGACGACGTCGCGAGGACTTCCTCTGGATCAGCTTCCGCACCCCTTGCGGGCGACGAAGCAGTCGCAGAGTCACCGCCGCTCCGGCGCTTCTGCCTCTTCCGCGCGGGTTCCTCGTCATCATCATCGTCGTCCGCTTCGTCGTTGGGGGAGACAGCGGACGGAAGGTCATCATCATCATCATCCTCCTCCTCGACAAATTTCGGCTCGTCGTCGGGTCCGTTCTCAGGGAGAGGAGGAAGGCTGATCAGCAGGGACCGACACTGAAGCAAGTAGACGCAAGTCGAATCAAGAAGCAAGAAATCAAGAAACAGAATAACAAGGAGAACAAGTCAAGAACTTACCTCAGGAACGGGGTTCGATGCCCCGTAAGCAGCAACCGGGCACTTGACGTTGCATGTATCCGCGACTCGGAGGTTGGTGATGGACCTCACTTTGGCTTCCACCTCCTCATCGTCAAGTGGCTTGGTGCTGACGCCCTCGACGGCCCACATCGGGTGGGGCCGAGCGCTGAGCGGCTGCACCCGAAGACGGAAGAAGGTGGCCATCAAGAAGACGCCACCCGCCTCGCGCCCAAGGGTCTTGGTGAGATCGCGCAGTAGGCCCAGCAGAGGCCGCGCGGCTTCCTTCTCCCCCGCAGTCAGCGGGTGCGTCCAGGCTTGAGTCTTCCGCAGCCCACGTCCGCTGTCAAATGCCACCAGGCCATCCTGGCTCGACTGGACGTAGAACCACTTCTTGCGCCACCCCTGGACGGAGTCCAACTTCTTCATTTGGAAGTATGTGGTGTCACCGCGCACTTGGATTCCGAAGCCGCCCACAGGGAATGCCCGCTCTTCCCAACGTTCTTGCGAACGAGGAAGAGCGACTTCCACAGCGCCCAGTGGGGCGCGACACCCAAAAAGCACTCGCAAAGCACAATGAAGCCCGCGATGCTCAAGACGCCATTGGGGGTCAGATCATGGATCTGAACCCCATAGGCATACAGGAGACCGCGCACAAAATCGTGCAAGGGGAACCCGATGCCCCGCGGAAGGAAATCCACAAAGCATACGCGTTCCCCATCCCGGTGTGTGGGGTAAACTTCTTTGCCAGGAGCGCGTACCTGGACTTGATCAGCAGGCGGAAGAAGACCTTGAGCACGGAGGAGTTCGACCTCCGCCTTCTTCACGGACGACCTCTGCCAGTCGCCGTTGGGCTTCTTCATCAGCCCGGCTTCGTCGGCGGCGGCGGAGGAACCAACGGCACTCTTCGGCTTGCCCATGGCGTCGCGAGGCAGCGCAAGGTGTACACAAAAAGCACGGAGCTCTGGTGAGGGCGAGAATGGCAGAAGGCAGAGGAAAGGAGGCGCGGACGAATGGAGAAGACGATGCCCTCGCGCTGCGGCGCAGTACTTATGCCTCAGCAAAATCAATCTCAGCCCTCCGTCGCGTAGCGGTTCAGAGCATCTTCATCCCGCCGTCCACGTGTCAAGCAAAGAGGCCAACCGTCGCCGCCAACTTCCTCCACTACGCACGGGAATCAAGGCGTCATCATCGTGCGCGGAAATTTCGCGCCCAGTTCAGGAACGTGACAACTGCTGACCGCGGTCAGCGCTGCCAGTGGGCCCCGCCACGTCACGTCCCATCGGGCGTAGAGGCGTGCAAAGAAACGTCAGCAGCGACGTCATCAAGCCAACGGCTCCAAAAAACTAGACAGCGAGATAACTCGAAAGCAAGGTTCGAGTGGTAGGCTTCTAAGCTGAAACATCTGAAGACAATGCACTGGTCAAGGAACCCGAAACGTCTATTCAGGTGACGAAGAAAGTCGAGTAAGCTCCTGCAGCCGAATCAGATCTACAAGTAAGCCAACATGCCGAATAGAAGCAAGCTTCACATGAAGAACAAGACAAAGTAATTCGACTGCAAAGGTTACTCCCATCGGGAGAGGCCTGTTCGACCGAAGGAATCAAGTTCAAGCTCAAGATCAAGCAATCCAATGGCACGTACAGGAGGAGGAAGTCCTTTGCCCGACGCTGCGCTTCGACCAAGCACTCGGGGGCTCTTGGCGTGGGGCTACCTTTCGACTAGCCCAACGTAAGGCTACCTGGGCCGCGCCAAGCATGAAAAGGCCCACAGAAGGCCCGCTCGAGGTACCACGTATCCTAGTCTAACTCGATTAGGTCTTGTAACCTGCCATATCTGTACCAACCGCCCGAGACCTGGCTACCGATAAAGCCAGGAGGGTTGCCCGTCCTAGAGGACACGCTCATAGCCACCACCACAAACCCTAGCGAGATCGCAATCTCGCCATTGTAATCGCTACTCGCATCAATAATCAGACAAGCAGGAGTAGGGTGTTATCCTCCGGGAGCCTGAACCTGGGTAAAACCTTGCTTGTCAGCCATCGTGATCACCAACACCTCTCTCTCTCCCATCAATCAACCCGGGGTGCACGACCCTAGGATTTGCCGAGTTACCCCCTCGTCAGTCGTCTTCGTCGTCAACGCTTGTGCGGGAGCGTAATCCCCGCTAATCGGTCTACGAGGGTATGTATTCCGATCTCCGCCGTACTACTATATCTACATAGTGTAGTTTAAGGATATCGTTGCTAGGAAATTTTTTATTTTCTGCACACGATCCCCTTCAACTACATGCCATAAAAAGGCATCATGATTCGCCATAGCACCCAAAAAAAACATGTAATGTGCACCTAGTGACTTGCATAGTTACAACAGGAAATATATAAATTAATCCTCAAAGATAAAGCACAGAAAGATGAATAAATTACTTTCCATCTGACCAGCATTAATGCTGATTTTTGGTGGGGAGAAAGGATATTGCCCATGACCCGATCAGTACATTCTTTATCACCACATTAACAACTCGTTCGGCTCCACAACCACCAGTCCTCACCACATCGCTTGGTATCCTCCTAGATATGCATCTTGTTGTCAACGCTGCAAGAACAGCAGAGTGATTTTTTTGAAGGTATTGTAATCTGAAGGTCAAAGCAACCCTGGGAATTCAAAGTGCAGCAAAAGTAACTGATCACATATGACCATGTCCAAACCAGTGAAAGAAAATAAAAAAAGATAAAGAACTGAAGAGGAAAAGAGAAGAAATTGAAACTCACCCGAGGCCAAGCGCTCCAAGCCATCCTCGGCCGACGGGCTGCTGCATGCTGGGCGTCGCCCTCACCCACAGCCATCCTCGAGGAACACATGGATACGAAGAGGAGAGAACGGCAGCAACGGCATCCACGACCATCCTATTGGAATAAGAACACAAGGGGCTAGCATATGCCGAAAGAGAAGAAAGGAAGTCAGAAAGAATGCAGCAGAACATATCTCAATATTAAGCTATAAATGATTCGGACTCTATGATGCAATAATAAATTAGCTAGTTTACACTAATAATTCCCCCAACCAGTCACAACGTGATACAAAAATATTACTTGGTATTGACCATGTTCCTACTTTTACGGGGCTCCCTTAAAAAATACCTTTCACTTGGTATTGACCATGTTCCATGCAAGAAAGAAGATACTTCAGTCCATGGAAGTGAAAGGTCAGAAAGTAAACTAAAGAAATTAACCATACCGGAATGCTCTATAGGATGCAAATAGATTTTCATTTGTTCAATTTAAAAACCAAATGCTCATTGCTTTGGTTACTTATAGAATCAAACTTTGCAAGTTGTATATATATTTTTACGTGTGATCAGATTAAAGTGATATTCCATATACTACTGATAAGGATATTTGAAAGGCAACATAGGAAGAGAATAATAAAGGGAAGTAATACTTAAATTTGTCAATGTGTTTTACATCTGAAACTCAGGACTATGCAAGGATAGCACACACATAAACATAAAGGCAGTAACCTAAAAAAACACAAAAGCAAGCATGAGACATTTGACATTCGTTACCTTTAAGATGAGATGGATGAAATTCATCGGAAGCTTCGAGTGGATCCATCTGATGCTTATTAAGTCAGATGCATAGGGTGATCTTCCTGTAAAAGATAACTGCATCGTGCTTTTGCATCATCGAGTGCTTTTTTCTAGTAATCCACAATGCCTGAAAGTAAAACATGGGAGGTTATAGTTGCAAGAGTAATTTCTTTGAATACAAAGAAAAATCACAAATTTGCATATGATTCAGATTCTGAAAAGGTCTAACCAGTACCTGCAGCCTGCTTGGATAGCAAGTTCGCTCAATCTTCTACATGACTTTTATCTTCTTGCCCCAACATACATCTGAACAAAAAAAGGTCAAAATCAGAAGCACAACCAAGAAGAATCCATCCTCTATAGAAATCAGAAACTTAGGCCCATCCTCGAGTGTTGTGTGCAAGAGAAACAAAAATTACAAAGATGGAACTCACCATAAAGAATAATAGCTGAAACTGCACATTCTCATATCCTGAAAAAGAAAAGTTATATCTGGTTCAGGAGGCGAATACAAAAATCAGCAGCAAGAATCAAAACACATGGAATGCAAGCATGTAGCATGAACAATGAAAATGAGCAAATCAAATTTTCATTTTATTCATCTGAGTCTTGCGATTTCAACTAAAACATGAGACCCATTTATATAAAACATATCATCCGTTCATTAACCAAATTCTGGAGATCTAGACTCCATACGAACCTCAGATATCTTCAGTTATCAGAAATGGAGTACACCAGGTACATCTGAACAAAAAAAAGTTCAAAATCAGAAGCACAAGCAAGAATCTATCCACTATAGAAATCAGCAACATTGTCCCGCCCAAGCAGAGCCCCCTCCTCTTGTTCCAATCCGACAAAGAACCCTATGGCAACCTGGGAAGATGAAGATGTATAACAGAGAGAAAGAGAAGAGGTGGAAACCTGGGATCGTCCAATCGAGTGTTCGTGCTTCTGGCCATGGATGTGCGTACTGCCTCCAGCGGATAGGGAAGAAACAGGTGAAGAGGCCACAGTGTTGCGCTGCAAGCCGTCCTCCTTCCCAACGAACCGGAAAAGAGCACCGCTCTGGAAATTGTTAAGGCTATGCGTAAACTAAAACATAACCAAAACTTGCAGTAATAAGGACAATGCCTATATAAAGGTACTATGGACCACTATATACTTGTACCTGTTATCAGCTGGACTAAATGGTACTTTAGGGGGAGCAGATGCAAGCTTTTTCTTTCCATATAGCTGGCCAAATAACTACCGGATCATCGGTCTAAACTACCTCTATTTCGACAATATGATTTCCTGCAACAGAAGACAAAATGCATTAAAGAGACTCTAGATTTAGTCACAGATATAACTAACCAAAGTAGCGAACCAACCAGGTGCATATATCTCAATGTTCATGTTTTCCAAGATGTATGGTAATTGAATTTTAAATCTAAAAATAGTGGTCCGTGTATCTAATATGTGTAATGAACTCCAAAAAAACAAATGTTGTTTCCCTCTAAGCAAGCATGCCTAAGAAAAAACATCACATATATTCAAATCATCTTAGGCTACATAAATGACCAATTAATCGAGTAATGATGTGGATCATTTGTTTAGGTGCAACAGCAATCAAAGTGTATAAAAATGTGTTGCTTGTCCTACCATCCGACTTCAGTGTCAAATATGACCAAACCAGATTAGGGAACCGAACAGATACAAATGTCTCGGTGTTCATGGTTTGCAAAATGTGTGCTTACCAAAACTCTCGAAACAGTGCACCGTGTATCTAATCTGCAATATAAACTCCACCAAAATAGATGTCATGATATTTCAGTCTTTTGTTCTCATATATGCAAACGTGCCTAAGAAAATGTCACCTCAGCTCAATATGATCTTTTGTCAATTAGCAGACTGGAGAGAGTAACTTAGGCTACACAAGAGTCTAAAAAACTTAGGATGCTTCTACCTCTATGCCTCCTCCTTCTCCCTCAACCACATGTTGTAGCTAAATTTCAGGAGAGATAATCCATTGTGTTGGATGAATATTACTATCTATCTTCCACTGTAGCCCACTTGCCTTTTCATCAAATAAATTGACGTTCAATAAATAAAGGTGTGGTCACTACTCACGCAACTTTCTTGCCATAATTTTATCAAAAAACATACATTAAGAAGAAACTGGGCAAACAAAGTGTCCATACCCGACAAACTGGTAGAAATCTCTAACCAGAGGTTCCAGTAGGAGCACCGGATCCAACCAAGGAGAAGGTTACAACAGCAGCTGCCAAGAGAAGAAGGTCACGGTAAGAACACAAAAATTAAAAAAATACAAAAAAGGGGAGAAGGGGAGGGTTCTGCCGCAGCCTACCTCAACCAGCTTAAGAACAAATAAATCAGATGTGCTCACCTAGGACGAAGGGATGGTCGAGGATGGTTGCGGGTGAAGCCTCGATCTATCGGGGAGGCGAGTCGAGGAAGCAGCTCGGTCGGGCGCGCTTGTATGCGAGGAAGCAGATCCGGTGCCCCGCGATCTCTCTGTGGTGGCGTCCATGGCCGGGGGCAGCGGCGGCCGGAGTCGGGAGACGGCGGCGGATCGGGAGCCCCAGACGGCGGCTAGGGCACGGGGAGGGGACCCACAAGGCACAGGGAGGAGAAGAGCACGGGAAGCAGCAGGTTCGCTCGGGAGGGTCATATGCGAACGATTTTCCTTCACTTCGCGGTGGCAAGATGCCGTAATTAGTTGCTGCTCCGCGGAAGCTGATTCCAGTTACACATGAATCCTGACCTGCTGAGAGGATGACGGGTGGGCCCAAACTGGTAAGCATAAGTCAACACCTGACTGGACGGCTGCCATTGTTTCGCGGTGAAGATCCAACGGTACATGACGCAAATCGCTGTGAGAGCTTGGTGCATACCATGTATATCTTTTGTAGATACTCACGTGAAAATATTATTGCAAAATCATTTCATGCATGGTTCTTTGTGATCTTAATGCTGCCAGTTTGTGTTTTTCTCGCCCGTTGCAACGCACGGTTATTTTACTAGTTAAGAATTAGTTTTCTAAAAAATAGCAATAGTGAGGGATTAGCGGGAGCAGTTGTTGATTTTGTTTTGGCAAGAAAGCAATAAACAACTATTATTACCGAGCAACTAATGCTATGGTTAGTTCAAAACTCACGGCCGGGCTTGCTTCTCATCGTACGGCTAAAACACATTACATGGAACGGCTTGGACCTAATCCGATGGCAAGCTCGCATCGGTAGTACGATGCCTAGTGGTTCCCAAATACAAAACACGATTTGAGAAGTGATGGTCTGAATGGACAAATGGTTCTCATCGTGATTCTCCCCCTCACGTGCGTGTAGCATATAGGAGACAGGGCCTATGGGAGAGGGACCCTGCACAAAATGGTTCTACTTGCGAATTGCGATACCCTTCTTCCCCCTCACGTCCCATCAACCATTCCTCCCCCTCGCCTTTTCACTGTCGCCGTACCACATGCTCCCGTTCCCACTCTCAGCTCCCATGGCCTACTCGTCCGCACGCTCCTGCCTCTTCGTCGGTCTTGGGCGTTAGACGCCGTCGAGTCCGGTGTGTTTGATCCGTTCGGGACGGTGCGCTCTGGCCCTCCGCAGCGGCAGACAACATGGTGCTGGATCTCAATGCCGAGTTGCCGGGCGGGTCTGCGACCTCGCGCTCCTCACCGCCAGGTTTCGTCCCGTTACGGTTTGACCTGCTCGGCGGGAGCGCGGACGAGGAGGGGTGGTTGCCACCGGTCAGAACGCACCAACTCTTCCCGTCGCCGGATGCTGCCGCGGCAGTGGCCATGCCGGATGAGTCGCCACCGCCTGGGTTTTTTCCGCCCCCCGCAGCAGATCTTGGGGTGGTGGCGGTCGGCGCCGCTGCAAAGAAGAGCCGGCGGGGGCCGAGGTTGAGGAGCTCGCAGTACAGGGTGTCACCTTCTACAGGAGCACTGGCCGCTGGGAGTCCCACATCTGGTTAGCTCACTACCTCTCACGCTTAAGCGTGCTCGTGCTTTCGTGCTTGCACTTGCTAATAATCCTCTTGTTTTCGCCGTCCAATTTTCGGCAGGGATTGCGGGAAGCAGGTGTACCTGGGTAAGCTCTCTTATTAGCTCAGCTGCTGTCACAGTGTAATTTTTCGTTTGCTCAGCATGATTTTGTTTTATTTGTTTCTAGGTGGTTTCGGTACAGCGCATGAGGCTGCGAGGTTGCCCCCCGACGCCTATTGTGTTTGTATTAGGTGCAACTCATGGTTTTCAATGTGCTGAGATTGTTTACTCCATTGTGCAGGGCCTATGATCGCGCCGCGGTCAAGTTCAGAGGTCTTGAAGCAGATATCAACTTCAACTTGAACGACTATGAGGAGGACTTGAAGCAGGTATTCCAGACCGGATGTGCAAGCTATGATTCGTTAGGCTGTCAAGGGGTTTCTTCTAGTGTGATGGTTTCTGATGGATCAGCTGCGCTCTTAGATGAGGAATTGAACCAAAGAGTAGTTTGTGCACATCCTGCGGCGCAAGAGCAGAGGATTTGCTAGGGGCAACTCAAAGTGCTGCGGTGTGACGCTGCATAAGTGCGACCGGTGGGAAGGGGAACGGATTGGCTGACTTTATATTTCACAAAGTCAGGTGACTTTGAGTCACTGCGTGTGGGGCCTAGCATGTGCAGGGTCCACATGTCATGGTCCAAAGGCAGCAAATGTAAAGTCAGCAAATCTCATTCGGGTGGGAAGCTAGGATGGGGCAGTTGCTTGGCAAGAAGTAAGAATACAGATGATGCCTTTGCTTGCATCAATAAAGTGTGTCAACATTTTTCGCAAAAAAAAGTCTCAACATGACAGCTTTGAGAACGTTACTATTCAGAGAGCATTAACAGTTCTGTTTGTAGCTGTTGTAGCAAAAACATAGAATTTGAACAGATTACAATAGAGTTAATGGAAAAGGTTGCTTTGGTATTGCATCATGTTCGTAATCCTAAGCACCACTGCTCATTTATTTTAATTGAATATTTGTGTGACACAGTTGCATTTGCCATTTATTGCAACCCTTCTACACTTCAGTTAGGGTGTGTTCGGTTCAGCTTTTCCAACCTGCTTCTACGGTACAAAATGTAACATCCTAGCAGTTTTCAAATTCTGAAAAATCAGAAAAATTAAAAACTTTTTGAAAACTATTTGTATGTCGATTTGAAAACAAAATTCATGCATGCATTCATCATTTTCTTGCATTGTTTATATTTGAAATTACAATGGTTGAAATATTATTTCCACTTGAATATCTATTTGAGAAAATATTAAAAACAAAATAATGATTATGCTATTTATCTTATTTTACTTTAATATTTTGATTGTAATTATTAGAAATAATTATTTTCATATGTTCAAAATTGTGGTACGTAATTTTATTTAGCCATAAGTAAATTGACTAAATTTCTATTTTCAAATTTGACAAAAGTGTCAGATTTGCATTAAATCAAATATTCAAAATTAATATTTTTAAAAAGTGGTCAAAACATGTCCATAAATGTTTTAAAATAAATATATAATTTTTAGAAATTTTTAGAAATTAATTTCACTTAATTTGGAGTTCTAAAACAAAAGATATGAAAGAGAAAAAAAAACGAATCTGCTGGCCGGCCCAAGACTGGCTGAACCGAACCGCATTGATTGCATCGTATCCAACTCAAATTCTGAAAATTCGTTTTTCCAACCACCTTTCATTCAAACACGTTTATCTCGAGAAATATAACTCTAAATCTGGATGCGCTTGATCCTACGCGTTCGCAACTCTGAGCCCTATCTATTCCACCATCCCTCCGCCTATATAAACCCATGTAGCCGTCGGCATCTCTTTTACTCTTTTCGTTCCACCGAAACACTAATCATGGAAATAGTATTTCGTTCGTTTGACGAACAAAACCATCTCCAATCGCGACGGGGCCTTAACCATTGTTGTACATCTCGTCGATACCTTTCCATCCCAATAAGCCTCAACTCTTTTTATCAAGCGTGGAGGAAGAATTTCGAATCGGCATCCATCAGATCTGAAGTCGTATTTCTCAGATCTCTTCGTGCTCGTTGCGCCAAATCGAAATTCCTGTGAAAAGGTAGATCTACTCTATATCTACAACTTCCCTGTTGACAACTTTTTATTTTAACGTACGTAATTTTCTGTATACTACAGATCGTGTTTGATGTTGTTCGAGTAACCAAACCATCTCAAAAGTTTGGGAGGACAATACGAAAGTTGTTCCCCTGATCGAGACCTTTCTTTTGCCCCAAGATTCATCTTATTTGGTTCAGCGAGCTGAGAGATATTCGCGTTTGAAGTTTCGGATCAGAAAGGTATTTTGCGATTTGTGAGCAATCTATTCATCCACTTATGTTATAATTGTGATAATTAGAAAGAGCATGTAATTCTCTATATTTTCGTTAAGAGTGTTTTTCCATCCGAGCAAATTTATTTTTGGTCAAATTCGTAGTCAAATTCCAGTCAGCCTGCCACGTCAGCGAGTCAATTCCCACGTCAGCGGTCAGAGTCAACAGTCAACCGAAGACCGGCAGATTTGCAGAAAAAGCCTAGATTTTAGATCTATCACTAATTTTTATTGGCTTGGCCAAAAATTTCAAACTTTATATTTTTGGAAAGCTTATTACTAATAGAAACTTTTGGCATCATTACTTTTATGTTTTTTCAAATTAAATTTAGTGAAATTCAAAAGTGGCATTAATGGTAATTTGAACATAACTTCAAATTTAAAATTTAAAATTTATCAAACTCTTTTGCTATAAATTTGAATGTCTAAGTACTGGCCATAGGAATACTCAAATAAAGTTTTGTAGAATAATTTTCTATGGTTTTCTAATTTAATATTGATTAAATACTTTTAAGTGTTGTTTTAATGATTAAAATTGATTAAAAATTTATTAAAAATTATTTTCATCATCTATTCGAATTATAAAGTACTTAGTCATATTATGACCACTTTGGTATTAAAATGTACTTAGAAATATTTTGCCTCTTTAAACAAAATAAATTCTTCCTTAGAAAATATTTGATAACTATTTTTCAATAACACTCTTCCTTAGAAAAAATTCAACATCTTAAAGATGCTAAATCTTTTCCTTAGAAAATTTTAGCATCTAGAAAACTTAGTTGTTTTATTTTGTTAAGTGTTGTCCTTAGAAATAAATTGCATTGCATGCATGGCATATCTATTGTATAGTTATACTCCTTATAGGAAAACTCCTTCCTTATTTTCCCTAAGTTAGGATTATTTTTCAACATAGTGTTTTGGTAAAGTGCTATGCACTTAGACACTTGAGATTCTTAACATGAAGACTAGAAGGCCAATGAAGACTTAGCCAAGAAAAACAAAACTCCGAAGGCATCTCCAAGAAGCAAAAAAAACACTTAGAAGAAAATCAAGAGGAACTGCAAGAAGACCACCCCCCTTTATTTCTCTAAGTCTTTCTTATTCTCTTTCTCTTAGACTTCGTGGTGGCTAAGTTATATCCAAGACAATTCTGAAGAATCATCAAGTCTAAAAAATCAAAGTCTACAAAAATTTAATGAAGACATCGCATCAAGGAGAAAGTTATGAGGAAACATAGAAGAAAAATTACATATTTTCTTTATCCTTTTCCGCCTTCCTATTCTTCTTTCACGTTGGACATAAACCAAGTCCTTAGTGATTATGACCAAGTCCTTAGAGTGCAAATTGAAGATGAAGAAAACTACAAGTGAGTTGAAGATTTCAAGACCAAGCATGTGAAGACTTGCAGCAGCATTACAACTTATTCAAGTTGACTTATAGCAAAGTTATTCTGTCCAACCTATGACCTTGGTTCTTAGTAATTTTGACTAACACACTTGCCCTGCATTAACTTAGAATAATTTCATGGCATGACATGCATCTCTAGTCCTTAAGAATATTTATCAGATCATGCATGTCATATTTTTCTAAGTGTTGCATTTATGCTTGTATGTTTATTTGGGGCTTGTTTGACTTTTTAGAAAATTCGGAGAGAAACGAAGGCTTTTGCAACTGATACTCTTGCTCTCCCTGTTGCCAAGGCAAGTGGCACACCCTCATAAACTTCCTAAGTATTTTTCTATGCATTATTTAGTGTATTTCTTATATGCATGTGTTGTATAGTATTGCTATGCTAAAACTACTATATACCTTACACTAGTTGTGTCTAGAATCCCATTGATAACTTGGTAGAAATATTGATGTTATGCTAAAGTTGTTTTATGAAAAGTTAATTTCTACTAAGTTAAGAATGAAACTCCTGGGTGGAATTGGTTGTATGTGGTTTTTGTTGAGTGTTGTCTCTTAGGGGTGACCTCTAAGGGATGGTCACTTGTGGACGGCCACCCAGGGAACAAAAGGATCTGAAGAACTCCAAGTGAAGATTGCTTCTAGTGCAACCATTAGTCAATGGGCTCTATCTAGATGGATTAAGTTGCGTGGACTCGCCCCGGCCTGACAGGTGGTGGTAGAGGTTTTGTAGGTGGAGCGCGTCAGGACGTTATGGGGTGGGAAAATGCTTCTGAAAAGTCTCGTCTCAACTCTCTCCTTTTCCTTAGCACAAATGGTGTGCTTGAGGATAGTTTGGGTTTGTTGGGTCTAATGGTGAAAGTGCACAACCTCTGCAGAGTGTAAAACTAAGTACTTATCCGTGTCCTCGGTTACGGACAATTTTGAGCAGTTGATCAAGAATGTCAACGGAGGATCCTATCATTCCAATTTCTAAGTTAAAATTTGATGGGTGAACAAGGGAAGATGAGATTATGGTTTTCATGCCATACTCGTCTTGATTTCAAGAAAACTGTTTTCAAAAGAGTAGGAAAAATTGGCTTTATGCAAATTAACCTTGAACTCCATCAGCCAAATATGCATATACGTTATAGAGTTATTCTATTAAGTGTCCACCATAGTGTCACTTTCCAGACTCCGTTTTTAATGGAATCTGACCTACTCTGTTGCAAAATTTTATTTGTTACAGGTTATTCAAATGACGAGTGAGGTTTCGTTAAGGGATTTCGAGTCTGCAACCAACATGTTTTCGCCTGTGGCAACATGAAGATGGACACTCATTGCTATCATATTTCCGTTGTTTACTCTTTCAAAGTTAGCTTTATGATATGCAATTTGTAAAGAATATTTTGTAAGTCTGGATCATCGATGTAACAAAATTGATACTTTGTTGTGATATTACATCGTAAACTGTGTGTGCAAATGAATCGATCCAGGGGTTTGCACTATACACAGGTACCTGCCATATTTTTAAGTGCAGGTATGCTACAGATGGTATCAGAGCACTGTGTTGCCTGTAGGTTCGAAACCCCTAAGTCTGGATAGAAATAGGATTTGGCCATAGGATTGAAAATCTATTTTTATTGAGTTATCTAAAAACAAAACTTTTCATTTTATCCTCTCTTATACTCTCGTCTAATATCAAACTTCTGAAAATATCTTATCTTTTTCTAGTTGACCATGTTCCTAATGTCTGAGTTCGATACTTCATATGCAATTCCACAAGTCAACATGAAGAACTACCTACATGGAAAAACACTGAAGAATCCAGATTCATAGCTCAAACACTTAGAAGATTTTTGAAGAAAGAAGAACTTGAAGCACTCAACAAGGAGATAGACAAGAGACCACCATTTAATTAGAACAACGACACCGTGATAGTGTATTGATCATGCCAACTCAGTGTGGTACGACAATACTAGATTGCTTGTTTGTTTTGAAACTTGTTGCTCGATGTTTGTTAGATATTGTTTGTAAGATGATTTGCCTCGGTTTGTTGAGTTTGGGGTAGAAATTTTCCCTAGTATCCTTCTATCTTTTACTCATCTATGCTAAACCCAAACATATGTCTCGCCCAAGCACCAACGATGAGATGACAGTTGCAATTCAACTATTAGAAGCTCAGAGTCAGTTGATGCAACTCATGGTACAGAATCAAGTCCACAATCACAACAGAGAGTTACCTCAGGGAATGCAACAACTGTTGGATAACCAGACCCACATTGTGCAGATGATGCGTCACAACATGACCAACAGTAATATGAACCCACCCCAGTTGGACATTGGTAACAAGGATGTCAAAGGAAGTAGTTTGACAAAACCTCAAGCCTGTAAAACGTGTGGAGAAATAGGACACACATCCAAGGAATGTCATGATGAGTGGCCCCATGGTGTCTCCAGCTATCCAACCAACGGATGCCCCACAACCATGGTTACTTGCTTTTTTGTGTGAAGCAACAAATCACATCCCAACTCAATGTCAACTCTATCCCATGGTGCAAGAAGTCAGTCAGCAAGTCAAAAAGGGAATGCAACAGAAACTCAGGAAATGGGTGGAAGTACAAGAACACAAGGAGGAACGCAAAAGAGATACTAGCCATATAACATATGTTACCTGTAGAGAACAAGAACATTATTACAAAGAGAAGATTGGTCGGGATACTGAACAAAATCATTATCAAAATGAGATTGTAGATCATACCAAGATGGAAAATGAAGTGAGAGTAAATTCACAACCGAAGACATCCAAAGATACCTCCAAGTGTTGCTATAAATGTGAAGGACCCACTTAGCTCGAAATTTTACATCAAACGAGACAGAACTTTGTCCATTGGGATAAAATATGATGAACAAGATTTAGAAGAATTTTTAGCCTTGGAAGCACCAAAGAAGAAGCGGAGCTTAAACGAGATCATTTGCTACAAGTGCAAGAACAATGGCCATTTCGCCAATAAGTGCCCAGCAAACAAGACAGAGGAAACTGCCGAGCCAAATTCTTCTGATAGATGCCCGGTAAAGATAAATGAGAACAACCTTATCCGCTCGCAGAAGAAAGACATAAGTCTTTTGACGTGCCACAAATGCAATGATAAAGGACACTATGCCAATTGCTGTCCTAAGAAGAGGAAGAATGAGTTCATAAATGGAACGATGTGGAGTATATTTCCTTCTAGGGACCATAATGAGGGAAGCAATGGAGACCGTAAGGGAAACTGACACGATGCTCCTGACCACAATCATCGTTCAAATGTGGAACCCAAGAAAAACATCAATCATATCACCTGTTACAACTGCAAGAAGCAAGGACACTACTCCACTGACTGGCCAGAAAAGAAAGGGGCCGAAGCCGTTGTCAAGCCAAATCCTTTTGACAAAGGATATGTGAACCACATCAATGTGGAAGAAGTGAATGGTACATTCTGAATCAAGTTTTCATATCGAAGTTTTCAATACCAACAAAGATTTCTTTTAAGGGTGGTAGCCCACCCAGATATCCTGTCACAACCTTTTGCTAGCCTTCTCGAATCTCGAGGACGAGATTCCTTTTAAGGGTGGTAGTCTGTAACATCCTAGGATTTTTCAAATTCTGAAAAATCAGAAAAATTAAAAACATTTTGAAAACTATTTGTATGTCGATTTGAAAACAAAATTCATGCATGCATTCATCATTTTCTTGCATTGTTTATATTTGAAATTACAATGGTTGAAATATTATTTCCACTTGAAAATCTATTTGAGAAAATATTAAAAACAAAATAATGATTATGCTATTTATCTTATTTTACTTTAATACAAAAAAGGGGAGAAGGGGAAGGTTCTGCCGCAGCCTACCTCAACCTGCTTCAGCACAAATAAGTCGGATGTGCTCACCTAGGACGAAGGGATGGTCGAGGATGGTTGCGGGTGAAGCCTCGATCTGTCGGGGAGGCGAGTCGAGGAAACAGCTCGGTCGGGCGCGCTTGTATGCGAGGAAGCAGATCCGGCGCCCCGCGATCTCTCAGCGGCTGCGTCCATGGCCGGGGGCAGCAGCGGCCGGAGTCGGGAGACGGCGGCGGGTCGGGAGCCCCAGACGGCGGCTAGGGCACGGGGAGGGGACCCACAAGGCACAGGGAGGAGAAGAGCACGGGAAGCCGCAGGTTCGCTCAGGAGGGTCATATGCGAACGGTTTTCCTTCACTTCGCGGTGGCATGATGCCGTAATTAGTTGCTGCTCCGCGGAAGCTGATTTGAGTTACACATGAATCCTGGCCCGCTGAGAGGATGACGGGTGGGCCAAAAACTGGTAAGCATAAGTCAACACCCGACTGGACGGCTGCGATTGTTTCGCGGTGAAGATCCAACGGCACAGGACGCAAAGCGTTGTGAGAGCTTGGTGCATACCCATGTATATCTTTTTTAGATACTCACGTGAACATATTATTGCAAAATCATTTCATGCATTGTTCTTTGTTCTTTGTGATCTTAATGCTGTCAGTTTGTGTTTTTCTCGCCCGTTGCAACGCACGGTCATTTTACTAGTTAAGAATTAGTTTTCTAAAAATAGCAATAGTGAGAGATTAGCGGGAGCAGTTGTTGATTTTGTTTTGGAAAGAAAGCAATAAACATCTATTATTACGGAGCAACTAATGCTATGGTTAGTTCAAAACTCACGACCGAGCTTGCTTCTCATCGTATGGCTAAAACACATTACATGGAACGGCTTGGACCTAATCCGATGGCAAGCTCGCATCGGTAGTACGATGCCTAGTGGTTCCCAAATACAAAACACGATTTGATAAGTGATGGTATGAATGGACAAATGGTTCTCATCGCGATTCTCCCCCTCACGTGCGCGTATATGGGAGACAGGGCCTATGGGAGAGGGACCCTGCACAAAATGGTTCTACTTGCGAATTGTGATACCCTTCTTCCCCCTCACGTCCCATCAACCGTTCCTCCCCCTCGCCTTTTCTCTGTCGCCGTACCACATTCTCCCGTTCCCACTCTCAGCTCCCATGGCCTACTCGTCTGCACGCTCCTGCCTCTTCGTCGGGCTTGGGCGTTAGACGCCGTCGAGTCCGGTGTGTTTGATCCGTTCGGGACGGTGCGCTCTGGCCCTCCGCAGCGGCAGACAACATGGTGCTGGATCTCAATGTCGAGTCGCCGGGCGGGTCTGCGACCTCGCGCTCCTCACTGCCAGGTTTCGTCGCGTTACGGTTTGACCTGCTCGGCGGGAGCGCGGACGAGGAGGGGTGGTTGCCACCGGTCAGAACGCACCAACTCTTCCCGTCGCCGGATGCTGCCGCGGCAGTGGCCATGCCGGATGAGTCGCCACCGCCTGGGTTTTTTCCGCGCCCCGCAGCAGATCTTGGGGTGGTGGCGGTCAGCGCCTCTGCAAAGAAGAGCCGGCGGGGGCCGAGGTCGAGGAGCTCGCAGTACAGGGGCGTCACCTTCTACAGGAGGACTGGCCGCTCGGAGTCCCACATCTGGTTATCTCACTACCTCTCACGCTTTAGCGTGCTCGTGCTTTCGTGCTTGCACTTGCTAATAATCCTCTTGTTCGCGTCGTCCAATTTTCGACAGGGATTGCGGGAAGCAGGTGTACCTGGGTAAGCTCTCTTATTAGCTCAGCTGTTGTCACAGTGTAATTTTTGGTTTGCTCAGCATGATTTTGTTTTATTTGTTTCTAGGTGGTTTCGGTACAGCGCATGAGGCTGCGAGGTTGCCCCCCGACGCCTATTGTGTTTGTATTAGGTGCAACTCATGGTTTTGAATGTGATGAGATTGTTTACTCTATTGTGCAGGGCCTATGATCGCGCCGCGATCAAGTTCAGGAGTCTTGAAGAAGATATCAACTTCAACTTGAACGACTATGAGGAGGACTTGAAGCAGGTATTCCAGACCGGATGTGCAAGCTATGATTCGTTTGGCTCTCAAGGGGTTTCTTCTAGTATGATGGTTTCTGATGGATCAGCTGCGTTCTTAGATGAGGAATTGGACCAAAGAGGAGTTTTGTGCACATCCTACGGCGCAAGAGCATAGGGTTTGCTAGGGGCAACTCAAAGTACTGCGGTGTGACGCTGCATAAGTGCGGCCGGTGGGAAGGGGAACGGATTGGCTGACTTTGTATTTTACAAAGTCAGGTGAGTTTGAGTCACTACGTGGGGGGCCTAGCATGTGCAGGGTCCACATGTCATTGGCCCAAAGGCAGCAAATGTAAAGTCAGCAAATCTCATTCGGGTGGGAAGCTAGGATGGGGCAGTTGCTTGGCAAGAAGTAAGGAATACGGATGATGCCTTTGCTTGCATCAATAAAGTGTGTCAACATTTTTCGCAAAAAAAAAGTCTCAACATGACAGCTTTGAGAACGTTACTATTGAGAGAGCATTAACAGTTATGTTTGTAGCTGTTGTAGGAAAAACACAGAATCTGGACAGATTACAATAGAGTTAACTGGAAAAGGTTGCTTTTGTATTGCATCATGATCGTAATCCTAAGCACCACTGCTCTCGATTGTTTGCCTGTAACAATCTACTCATTTATTTTAATTGAACATTCGTGTGACACAGTTGCATTTGCCATTTAATGCAACCCTTCTACACTTCAGTTAGGGTGTGTTTGGTTCAGCTTTTTCAACCTACTTCTACGGTAGAAAAGTTGAAAGCTAACCAAAGGGTTTTTTCTCCACGGCAGATTTTTAAAAACCAGCAACTTCCTCTAGTGCATTTTATAAAGCAGCTCCACCCCTGCTTTTGCTGCGTTAAAAACCAAAACCTTGTGAAAATTACCCACCACTGCCACTAATTAAGATCAGGTCTACGGTTTTTCGTTTGCCCATGGCGTAGACCCTTCTTCCTACCGGCGTACGAGAGATGATGCTAGGGCTCCAACATCGCCGCCGTCATGTTTGTTGTACCTCCAAGCACGCCATGGAATACGGCGCTGGCCGGGACGAGAGCGTCCAGTACCTCCGGCGGGGGTTGTTGGCTTGTTGCTCTATTCTACGTTGTCAATCAATCAAATCTGTATGAGTTAGTTTTGTACGTGAGCTTTTGGCAAGAAAGAAATCTGTCAGGAAACAAGTCGAGCTAGCACTAATCGACTGATCAAGTCTGCACTATGTTGCTCTGCTGAAACTAACCGACAGATCTAGTCTGCACTATGTTTTGGCCATTTCCGGCAAGGTCCGGCCAACTCCGGCGATATCAAGGTGTGCAGCTCCTGCGAGGCCCAGCGTGTCTATCACTATCTCCGGCAACGTTTCGGCGAGGTCCGGCCAACTCCGGTAAGTGTCCGGCGATAACCCAGGTGGTTAGAGACGGTTCGACGCGGTGGTCCAACGAGGCGGGGCAAACTCAACGGAAAATTCATGTCGATGGCTCTCCCACGGTTTTAGGGTACTACAGGTAATTCACATAAAATTTTAGAATTTCATAGTTGTTCCAACCAAACAACTTTCAACTTTACCACAATTTTCACCTCACAACAGTTTTTTCACGACTCACAGTTCACAGTAGATTTTTCAGAATCCACAGCTAAACCAAACACACCCTTAATGTCCAGCTTGAATTTGCTATGAACTTTATATATCGAAAAGGATGTCAAGCCCTGACTTCTGCATCAATCACTACACACAGCCAAAGTTTGTTAAGATCTCATTATATAAACTTCTAGTGTCACAAATATGAAGTATCACCCTAAATACCCCACTCAGAGTTGATTATTTGCGCAGGTACATCTATCTTGGGTTGTTTGATAGTAAAGTTGAAGCGGCAAGGTACACTTACTAGTGTTGTGCACTTCTTAGTTTGATATGTTTCCGTTCTTCGAGAACTTGACTCGTCCCTCAGTTTCATACTTACCTTTGTCAATTTTGTACAGCATATGGCAGGGCAGTTGTTCGCTTCAATGGAAGGGAAGCTGTTACTAATTTTGATTGTACTTCCTTTGAAAGAGATGTTTTGCCTGAAACGGAAAGAAAAGGTATTGTAGCTTTATATTTATAATTATCTAAGTCTATCCACCGGAGCAGTTCACATAAAATGTTATATTGAAAAAAAACTTCCTGAACATATTGAAACAAATACTATATCAGCAGTGGTTGATGAAAACATCATTAATTTAAACTTGAGGATTTCACAGCCACAAGTACATGATTTGAGAAGTGACGGTATCCTGAATGGGTACCAGTTGAATCGCGATTCTCCTCAAGTTTCAACTTCCGTTCTTTCTAAGGTACACGTGTTACAATATTTGGCACGTGCAACAGCTATATGATTTCAAATGATATTTGTGGATTAATTTGTCCAATTTTCTTTCAAAATATTTGACTAAGTTCTAACACAGTTAGTACAATAGTTATGTCGTAATTATTGCCTTCACAGTTGTTCTTTGCTAGTCGGCTACTCGAAATTCAAACTACTTGATACACTTAATGTATATGTCTTGTACATACCAAGAGTGGTCACTTTTTGTTTTTATATGTTAGTATATTGCTTGGCAAACTCTGAAGCATACTTTGTCAAACACCTTCCATGTCAAGAGATCTCCTTTTGTTGAACGTATATACTCACGGAATGCAAAACATATAATATTCCAGGTTTCATAGTGTGATCAAAAAACCCTCACTGGATATTGCATCTTCTGATTTTCTGTTGTAGCCAGCTAGTCTCTCTGGCTTTTATACTCCCAGGCTTCAATTCCACCCCAGCATCCACATTTGTATGCTTCTCCTTGTCCGGGCTTCTATGTTAATATCAGGGTACTTCTACCTCCCGACCCCCTTTTTTATCATCATGTGTGTATGTACATGTAATTGAGGTTATATTTGAGAATAGGCAGTTACTTTTTGTTCCAAGCAGACATTACTGCTTGTGTTTCATAACTTGTTTTGCCATTTGCACTACAATCTGATATGCTTGAATTTCATTCATATTGTACTTATGCTTATTCTCTGCTAATTTTTCCCCTATGTATGTATTTCTGTTGGTGAAGTGCTATGTTTCTTGTCTTAAAAAACTTCATTAGTATGTACAGTTATACATACAATATTGTTCAGACTTGTGAGATTCGTTGGTATTTCAATGAAATGAATCTGTCAGGTTGCAACTTTCTAGTAACTTGTTGATGATGACACATCGTTTGACATTCCTACTAAGGGCATATCCAGTCGTTGCGCCCCCCAAGGGCCCAAAACGCCGCTTTTTTCCTTCCCTCGCGGCGCTAAACGGCGCTATTCTGAAACTTGGGGGGGTGCGGTTCCCAGTCGTTCCTCGCCCAAGTTTCGGCCCATGCAATTTAAAAATGGCACAAACATAAATTTGGCGCAAAACAGATACGATGTCATTAATATTCGATGCAAACGGAGGTGATTTCATTCAATTCGGCGCAAACTTGGCGACTACATAGGCGATTAAACTAAAAACCTAACTAGCTGAGCAGTCCCAGCCTCGCCGCGATCGCCTGGCTGTAGTCGCCGACGCCGCCGTCGTCGTCCAAGTCGTTGTCGTCCTTCTTGCGGCGGTGGCGGTTGCTTGGGTCGGTGTCGCCGTGGTCGTACCACTTGCTCATCTCAAGTGTACGGTGGAACGGCTCGTCCTTGTCGTCCTCCTCCTCCTCGTTGCTCGGGTCGAGTACGTAGGGCAAGAAGACGAGGCTGGGTAGTTTCTATAGCGCTACGTGGCTAGGCGAAGGGGCGAGCGGTGGGTGGCCATTACTGTGCGCCGTGTGAACGCGCCACGCCATTACTCCGGCAGCCTTTGACTGGGAAGCTCACTGGCCGCCCGCCACACCATTATTCCGGCAGCCTTTGACCGACGCGGGAGCCGAGAAGACGAGCACGGACGGTTTCTATTGGCGCCATTCTCTCCCGCGTCGCTGACAGCGCTGGCCCGCGTCGCGTTTCGCGCCAATTCGCCCCCAGGCCAAACCCAGTGGGCTGGGTTTCGCCTGGGGGCGTCGGCGCTATTTTCCGCCGAAACGGCGCTAACTGGGATTCTGGGGGGGCGGCTGGTGGAAAAACGGCGCTATTTCCTTCCGCCGGCGCAAAAAAGGCCTCCTGGGGGCGCTGGGGGGGGGGGGGGCGACTGGAGATGCCCTTAAGACTTACGTCCGGTGCTGAGCGAGGCTTCTGAAGCCATCCACGCGCCATCTTCTGTTTCTCTGCCACTGACATGTGGATCCATATTCGATAGTACGTATGTTGCTCTCAATCTGCCCCGAGTTTTGTGTTGTATTTACATACACTTGCCACCGCCAAGTGAACTTACCGGTTAGTTTTTCCTTTCTCAGGCCACTGGAGGGAGACCGGTCAAACCCTAGCCAATCCCGATCCCATCTCTCCTCCCCCAATCCCCGTCGTCCTCCTCCAGCTCGTGCTCTCCCCCAAATCCGCTTCCCTTTCTGCTAAAGTAGATGGCGGAGGCGGCAAACGAGGCACGCACGGAGGCGAGGATGGCCGGCTCCATGACCGGGCCAGGCGGCGGCGGCCGTGCCGGGCTGGGCGAGCTCGGGAACGAACAGAGGAGCGGTGGCCGGGCTGGGCGAGCTCGGGAACAAGCAGAGGAGAGATCGACAAGGCTGACGGGACCCGCACACCTCCTCTCCTCTTCAAGGTCGTCCCCACATCTCCTCTCCTCTCCTAGGTCATCCGGGGCACGCACAGAGGCGAATATGGGCGGATCCGGGGCCAGGCCAGAAGGGCGGCGGCTTCCGGGCCAGGCAGGGCGTTCTGGCCGGGCTGGGAGCGACAAGGGCTGACGGACCTTCCCGAGGATGTCCACACCTCCTCTCCTTTCCCAGGTAGTGCCCACATCTCCTCTCCTCTCCAAGGTCGTCCTGCACCTCCTCTCCTCTCCCAATTATCCGGGGCTCACTCTCTCTGGATTCAAATAGGGAGCTCCTTTTGTCCTGCTAAGAATGCATGTTTAGTTTCATTTTTATTATTTCCATTTCATTGCTGATAAGAAAAAAATGCAAAATTTACTTTTTCTCATGTTTCTTCCTGTTGTTGAAAATTTTGTCAAGAATAGATGAAGAAAATGATTTAATCATTTTGGTTGTGATAGCTGGCTATGTTTGTGATGACATTTTGCTGAAATGCGAAGTTATCGCTGCTGAACTGTAGCCATAATGAAATAATGCTCAACAAGATGGTATGGATCTGGAATTTTCAGGGAGTGTGTGGCTTTCCATTTCTGTAAAAGATTTAAATCGCTTTAAAAGAGCTAATAAAGTAGTGTATGTCTCTGTTTTATATTAAATTTCTTTAGCTTGTTGAATCGTATTAGACATTGTTAGTATGTGTTTCTGCATGTCTTTCATTTCCTTGTTTAAACATTTCTATGTGATATGTGGTTAAAGTTAAGTGACGAGATTCTATGATTGGCAGGTTCAGAGATGCTAGACTCATGATTTATACATATTAGATTTTAGAAGGGTAATAATCCGAGAAAGTAAGGCTTACTGTGAACACGAGATTCTATGATTGTCAGGTTCAGAGATACTAGACTCATGATTTATACATAGTAGATTTTAGAAGGGTAATAATCCTAGAAAGTAAGGCTTACTGTATACAGTAATCTTCTTAGTTAATAAGGCTTATTTTATGTAGCCTTGGGCTTAACATGTTTTTTTGGAGATCCATGATACAGACAAAGATTGAGAGGGAGTGTGTGTTTTTCACTCTTTTGAAATTAATTGATCCATTTGAAAAGCAATAAGTAGTATTTTGTTCAGCTGTTCCAAGTCAGATCCCTAAGTTGGTTAAATTGTATCAGCTACTATTAGTGTTTATCACATGTATGACCTTCAGATCTTTGTTTCAATACCTCAGTATGATATGCAGTGGCAGCTAAGTACCAAGATTGGATCAATGTCAAGTTACAAATTGCCTTTAAATGAGAGGGAGTGACTATAATCCAGATAATCTGAATCAATACCCTTACAATTTCTACTTGTTCAATTGTGATGACTCTTAGATGTGCCGAAAAACACCACATTATAGCTAACATTAGGATTTCATGATCTTTCATTTTACCCGCGAAGCACTGGATGAGAAGAACCTCACATATCCCTTCCCATTTTGATTTTTCTTCTTGAAGTTTCAATTGTCGTTGACTATGACAATAGTCGCGACCTCTGCATGAGAGTTAAGTAACAGATTTAGATCAATGCGAGCGTAAAAGTTGTCTTCAAATGTGAGGCAGCAAGTATTCTGGGTAACTTTAAGTAACAGTTTTTATAGTTTGTACTTATTCGATTATGATGACCCTTAGGTGTGCTAAAAGGCATCAAATTGTAGTAATCATTAGGCTTCTTATGGCTACTACCCTTATTACATGTTAGTTATAGTTGATAAACCATCTTTGGATTCATCTATTATCTACCTTTATTCTATTATTAGGATTTAATGCACTGAAAATGTACATCTAATAGAATTCTTTGGCATTGTGGTTTTGTAGTATTTAACTCCAAACGTTTTAGTTTGATTAGTTTTTGGTCTTTGCTTCTAGATGTTTGTTTTTACAGTATGATTTTAAAAAGTATCTTATATCTGCTTCTAGATTTACTACATTGTGAGTAAGGTGTAGTGAAATTCATGGTTGTCCAAATTATTTTCGTGGGATCTCTACTATATAATATGTCTTACCGTGTCCATGGTACGTCGTGGCATTTTTACATTTTAGCCCCTCAGCTTTTAGATAATCAACCCGCCGTCCCCGTATTAGAAAACGGACGGTCAACGCGTCTTCCACCCCCAAATCCTTCAACGGAGGAGCGGAGGAGTTCCAGGCTCCATCTCCCACCCGCCGCCGTGCCGGCCCCGCTCGCACCTCCCGCTGCTCCACCTCCCTGCCGCCGCGCTTCTTGACCCTTTCGGCGGCGCTTAATCCGGTGGAGGATGCCGAGAAGGCGTCCTTCGGTGGGTGTTGGGCTCAACGGCAATCACGACTCCAGCGCCCAAATCCTCCAGCGGATGAGCTCCTGGGCGGGGCGGCCACCGATACAGGAGGGAATCCGGGTCCCATAGGGAGAGGAGCGGGGATAGGTCGTGGAGGTCGGGGATGATGGCGGCCATGGAGGCGACGACGGCGCGGCAACCCATGCGGAGCAGCACGCGCATGGAGAGAGATGGCGGAAGAAGAGGAGCGGGACGGGTTTGATGCGGCGATGAACGGCATAGGGGCGGCGGGGTTAGGGGGTGGAGCAAAGATGGGACTTCGACGCCACCGTGGCGGAGGTCGTAGACGTCGGAGTGCCGCGACCCCCAAATCCTCCAAGCTCTTCATCGACGTGGCTGCTCCTAAGCTGTGTTGCTGCAAAATCAGGATTGCAGGTTGCAGAAAGCCTTGTCCATAGTGCGTGTTTCTTCTTTCCTCTTGCTATTCACATTCGTGGCTCATTTGATGTTACTCTGATGTTGCCTGTAGCATGGTTGTGGATAACGGTGCGCCTGAAGCTGCACATTCTGGTGCTATGAAGTCCATCACCTGCAGCATCAAGCAAACATGCCCCTTTCACTACATCTGAGATACCAGCGAGCCGGCCAGAAATTCACGGAGGTGGCCGTGCTCTCCTTGGTGACTGGTGGTAGAGAAGGTGGATTGGTAAGTTATGATCCATTTTTTGTTCCTTCTCCGTCTGTAAAGTGGAAAAATTGGACTTCATTACCTGAAATTTCGAATCTGTAGTGTCTGTAAGACTGTCACGACAGAGATTCCTCACGACAAACTTGGACTTCCAATACTTAGATTAGGCTCGGATGGTGGTTGGAGCATTGCGTGGTTCCTCATGGCAAACTAAAGGTTCCTGCAATCCTGTTAGCAGTAGCGCTCATGGTTGACTGTAGCCTAGCAAATTATGTCTCATTGCGTTAGTTGATGTTTGGGTGGGCTGCAAGATACCATGCTTGTTTCTGGGGTACTGAAAATATCTTTATGCATCCCATCAGAAGTAGTTAGAGATACTACCTCCGATCCGATATTAGTGTCGGAGAAATATGACAACATACGTGCGATTCATAGTACTGGTCACGACACTTTTTCAGGTCAGGATGGAGTACTTATTATATATGCTCCATTCTCTTTACTGGTTTGGGCAGCTACAAGCGGTTGATCTTGAATCCATAGAGCCTTCACTTGGAGCTGGTATTCATCCATGTGAATCCTTCCCATTTCCGTGTAGGATGGTTGCTTAAGGTTTAACTGAACATTTCATTGCGATCCAGGTGAAGGAGATCACTTACAAGGGGTCGCGGAAGATGAACGATTTTGCGAGAAATGTACATATGCATATACTTACATGTTCCACGGATATTTCAGAGGTGCAAGTGCAAACACTTTTTTCCCCTTTTCCCACGGTTAACCACTGTGTGTCTAATCTGCATGTGAAGATTGAGGAAGAGATGGCACTGAAGCAGCCCCGGAGGACCTTGGTGTCACAATCACCACCCCTTCCAAAGTTTGACAGACCGCTCCGTCTACAAAAGTAGTAGATATCCATTCGTTTCCATGCTTTCCATTTCTTTGGTTAGGTAGTGGATGCAATTTGCCATCTACATGGAACACTTATGTGCCTTTCTTGGTTTGGTCCGCAATTCTGATTGAGATACGAGTCTGTTATGCAGGTTGAAGCTACGGTATGCAATCATACACCACAACTACAAGTTAGAAAAATATGCAACATAGGACTTTTAGGAGGTAATACAAATCAGTGTAATCACATTATGTGAAATCGTCTGAATACATATTTATTTCATTATTGTACAAAGTTAGCTATGGTCTACTTGTGTCCTGTTTGATTTAAATAGATAAATTTGAACATTTATATTATACCTACATCAATATGTATCATTCAAGTTAGGATACATACTTCGTTGATTCACTTTTAGGTTATTTTTCAGTAAAGTTATCTTATTTTCCCATACATGTCCTTGTACTCAAGTAACATAATTTGATTTTCTTTCATGTTGATGGAGCTCGGGTGATAAGAAAGCAATGCACAAAGATGGGGCCTATGAGGGCCTATTAGGTAATCCGATTTTGGTTCAATTGACTAATCGGTGACGGGTGAAGCATAATCATTGAACTCCAAAGCCATCTCTGTGAAAGGAGCTTGGTGGAATCTTAGTCAAAATAAGAGATGTTGGGTTATTTCTTTCTGTGATATGATGATGTCGAATTCTTCATTATTATTAAAATATATTTAAGGCACATAAGCATCTTATTGTTTTGAAATATGATGCCACCATTGATCTCTATACACATAAATTCTTATGTACATTATGTTTACATGGATGAAAATATAAAGTTCGAGAAACATGTACCAATGCACAACATGTTTGGATATATGTGTTAACATATAAATGTAGAATATATTTAAACATCTTATACAACCTCCGATCCGTAAAGATTGTCGGGAACATTACTAGGCAATCATACGTGACCTATATTCCAGACAGTCGGAGGAGTATTATGAAACAGAGAGAGTAGTTGTGTATGTATCATTGCTTTTAACATTTTTTATGGAATTATAAAATTTCTGAAAAAATACTACATCATATCAAACATGCCCTTGTAGCAGGAGAAATAAAGTATGCAACAAATTAATTACCATATAAAGTATTTCTATAGGGCAAGTTATATTGCGAATAAAGTCGTTGCCCGTTGCAACGCATGGGCATTTTACTAGTAACTATAATACATGATAAAGTCTACTCCAGCGCCTACCATAAAATTGCATGCACCTACCAAAGGGCTAGCATTCTTTTTCTCTCTCTCACGTAACTTCAATAGGAATCTTTTTTTAGAAGGATTGTTTCCTATACTTGGCTAATACGACTGCTGCCCTTCCAATTTTTCCTACGAGCGGTTCAGTCCTAGTCAGCCTTATACGTGTGTGCTAAAATTTGTGCGGAAAGCTTAGGCACCTTATATCTAGGAACGGAGGGAGTATAAAGTAGCAAGCCAAGCCAAAAATGCATACTCTTCGTGGTCCTGAGATAGCCAAAATGCTTGAATCATCTTGCTGATATTTGTAAATAACACAAAATTCATAAATAACTTTCAGTTCTCAGGTGGAAAGAGGTTAACAAATATTGATGCTCATAGAACTAAACTTTCTTCGGAAGGAGAACACAACTAAAATGGTGCGCTAATATTTTTTAGCTTATTGTTTTTGTCAGTTAGCTAGCATTTATATGTAAACTCCAGATTAATTTGTTTTAGAATCTGCACCATGCAATGAGGAAGTGTATGTGGTGGGATTCAGAATGAGTCAAGGTTGGTGCCAGATGAAGCAGATCATGTTCTTGAAGCCAGCTATTCAGACAACATACACTGGGCGAAAGTGCAGTTTAGCAGAACAATATGTCATTGATGTTCAGTCAGAGTCTTGAGATAGCCAAAACGCTCGAATCATATTTCTGATATTTGTAAAGAACACAAAATCCATAAATAACTTTCAGTTCTCAGGTGGTAAGGGGTTAACAAATATTGATGCTCATAGAACCTAAAGTTTCTTCGGAAGGAGAACACAACTAAAATGTTGCGCTAATATTTTTTAGCTTATTGTTTTTGTCAATTAGCTAACATTTGTATGTAAACTCTAGATTAATGTGTTTTAGAATCTGCACCATGCAATGAGGAAGTGTATGTGGTGGGATTCAGAATGAGTCAAGGTTGGTGCTAGATGAAGCAGAGCATGTTCTTGAAGCCAGCTATTCAGACAACACACACTGGGGCGAAAGTGCAGTTTAGCATAACAATATGTCATTGATATTCAGTCAGAGTCCTGAGATAGCCAAAACGCTCGAATCATCTTGCTGATATTTGCAAATAACACAAAATGCATAAATAACTTTTAGTTCTCAGGTGGTAAGGGGTTAACAAATATTGATGCTCATAGAACCTAAAGTTTCTTCGGAAGGAGAACACAACTAAAATGTTGCGCTAATATTTTTTAGCTTATTGTTTTTGTTAGTTAGCTAACATTTATATGTAAGCTCCAGATTAATGTGTTTTAGAATCTGCACCATGCAATGAGGAAGTGTATGTGGTGGGATTCAGAATGAGTCAAGGTTGGTGCCAGATGAAGCAGAGCATGTTCTTGAAGCCAGCTATTCAGACAACATACACTGGGGCGAAAGTGCAGTTTAGCAGAACAATATGTCATTGATGTTCAGTCAGAGTCCTGAGATAGCCAAAACGCTCGAATCATCTTGCTGATATTTGTAAAGAACACAAAATCCATAAATAACTTTCAGTTCTCAGGTAGTAAAGGGTTAACAAATATTGATGCTCATATAACCTAAAGTTTCTTCGGAAGGAAAACACAACTAAAATGTTGCGCTAATATTTTTTAGCTTATTGTTTTTGTCATTTAGCTAACATTTATATGTAAACTCCAGATTAATGTGTTTCAGAACCTGCACCATGCAATGAGGAAGTGTATGTGGTGGGATTCAGAATGAGTCAAGGTTGGTGTCAGATGAAGCAGAGCATGTTCTTGAAGCCAGTTATTCAGACAACATACACTGGGGCAAAAGTGCAGTTTAGCAGAACAATATGTCATTGATGTTCAGTCAGAGTCCTAAGATAGCCAAAACGCTCGAATCATCTTGCTGATATTTGTAAATAACACAAAATACACAAATAACTTTCAGTTCTCAGGTGGTAAGGGGTTATCAAATATTGATGCTCATAGAACCTAAAGTTTCTTCGAAAGGAAAACACAACTAAAATGTTGCGCTAATATTTTTTAGCTTATTGTTTTTGTCAGTTAGCTAACTTTTATGTGTAAACTCCAGATTAATGTGTTTTAGAATCTGCACCATGCAATGAGGAAGTATATGTGGTGGGATTCAGAATGAGTCAAGGTTGGTGACAGATGAAGCAGAGCATGTTCTTGAAGCCAGCTATTCAGACAACATACACTGGGGCAAAAGTGCAGTTTAGCAGAACAATATGTCATTGATGTTCAGTCAGAAATTGGTGATACGTCTCGAACGTATCCATAATTTCATATGTTCCATGCTATGTTATATCATGTTATTACATGTTTTATATGCATTTTATATAGTTTTATGCATTTTCATGTCTTAGTTGCATAACTATGTGGGGAACTTTACACTATACAATTTGGCTTGTATATTCCAATGACGAGCCTCCTCAAAAGTGCTCTAGATCTTCGTGAGCAAGCAAGTTGGATGCACCCCCACTAGTTCCATTGGAGAGCTTTCATATACTTATAGCTCCATGGGTATCCGTTGTATGGCAATCACTACTTCTTGCATAGGTTCGATTGTATGACTTTCTCTTGTCTAATGATCATCTACAGCTTTGTGAGCCTTTCTTCCGTTGGCCTTCCAAACCTCCGTTAACATTCTCTTAGCCATAACATACTGGTGCCAGGAACCAACATTGAACGATTGCTTGTTTCTTTTAAACAAATAATATATTGATCTTCTACGTACATATTGATATTGCTTGAGTTGATCCTTTCATTAAGTTGTCATGTTTGTTGGAAGCATTAGATGATTATATTGTTGTGCTTGAAGCTTAAATCATCTTTAATATCTACTTTGCACAGTTGATTGCTATCTAGTACTATATCATTGAAAGGTTTGCTTGCTTCACATACTTGTTTATTCATTACTCGTTTGATATCAATATAAACTACAACCCTTATTCATTTGATCTCAGTTTACATGCCTTACATTATTATATGATCAAGATTATGTTTAAGCATGTCACTTCAGAAATTATTCTTGTTTTATCGTTCTTGCCTACTCGGGACGAGTAGAACTAAGTTTGGGGATGTTGATACGTATCCAACGTATCCATAATTTCTTATGTTCCTTGCTATGTTATATCATGTTATTACATGTTTTATATGCATTTTATATACTTTTATGCATTTTCTGGGACTAACCTATTAACAAGATGCCACAGTGTCAGTTCCCTGTTTCCTGCTGTTTTTTGTTTCAGAAAAGTATTTAAGGAAATATTCGCCAAATTGGAAATAAAACAACCTGGAATTATTTTTAGAATATTTAGGTCACGAGGAACTGAAGACGAGACGAAGAGGGGCCGCGAGGCGCCCACTCCACCTCGTGGCGCGGGCCCAATCCTGGTCGCGCCAAGAGGCGATGTGGAGCCCTCGGGCGCCCACCGACCTTGCCCTTTTTCCTATAAAATCCCCCTTGACCTAAAAATAACGAGGCGTTAATCACTTTTTCCTTCACGGGTCCCGAGCCGCCGCCATCGTCAACACCACTTCGGGGGAGATCAGAACTGCTCCCCGGCACCCTGTCGGGAGGGGGAATCGTCCCCGGAGGCCTCTACGTCGCCATGACCGCCTCAGGACTGATGCGTGAGTAGTCTACCCTTGGACTATGGGTCCATAGCAGTAGCTATATGGTTTTATTTTCCTATTGTGCTATCATGTTTAGATCTTGTGAGCTGCCTATCATGATCAAGATCATCTTTATGTAATTTTTCATGTTGTGTTTGCTGGGATCCGATGAATTTGAGTACTCAAGTTATTGCTTCATAATATATCATGTGTGTGCTATTTAATGATCTTGCATGCTCTCCGTTACTTGTGTGTGCTTTGGCCAAGTAGATGCTCGTAACTTCAAGAGGGGGTATTTATGCTCGATAGTGGGTTCATGTCTCTATTAAATCTGGGGCAGTGATAGAAAGCTCTAAGTTTGAGATGTACTATTGCTACTAGGGATAAAACAGTAGTACTTTGTCTAAGGATGATGTTATTTACTTACTTACTTTACACACAGTGCTTAAGACGATAATCTGTTGCATGCAACTTAATACTGAAAGGGGTGCGGACGCTAACCGGAAGGTGGATTATTATTCATAGATGCGGTTGAAATGGTCTATGTATATTATTGTAATAGCCGAACGAATCTCACACTAGACATCATAACGTTAGTATATGCATTGGGTTGCTCATCAATATTTTGTCAATTGCCTAGCTATAATTTGTTTACCACTCATGGATGAATGTTATTATTTATGGAGAGACACCACTAGTGAACTGTGGACCCGGTCCTTCTCATTAATCTTTAATGATAAAACCACAACTACAAACCTGTTACTTTATGCAAACATACACTCTTTATTTCACACATACGTTTAATCATTTGTTACAGCAAGTCGGTGAGATTGACAACCTCACTGTTAAGTTGGGGCAAAGTATCTTTATTGTTTGTGTGCAGGCTCCACGTTCGTTGCTGACGATGGTGTTGCGCCGTGCCAACGTCTCCACCAACAACTTCGATGAAACTTTTCATCTCCTACTAGTTCGATAAACTTGGTTTCATACTGAGTGAAATTTGTTGATGCACTACTTCATACCTTCCTCTTGGGGTCTCCCGACAACACACCCACCGTGTGCTTCAACTGGGCAGCACCGCGGTCAAATTGCTGCTGCAAAAAGGGTGAAACAGTTGAAAATGGCTAGAAAACGTAAAGGAGTTTGTGTGGTTACCCTGGGGAAATTAATGAAGAGATTACCGTTGGCTGTACCCGTCGTGTGTAGAGCCAACATTGCTTCATCCAGCAGATATATGTGAATGTGCATCAGCAGGTGATCCGACGGCCACCTGCATCCCAAAGGGTAGAAGAAGTATCCAAGGTGACATCCGCTGACACATGGGAAACAAAAGTAAAAAAAACAGGCAGCAAAAAGCGAAAACAAAACCAAAGAAAACAGCGAGCCAACAAGACTACCATCTCTCGAATCAGGCTCGCGCTCCGCTTTATAAATAAAGCCACGCCGTTTGAGACCGCTGCTGGGCCAGACAGCACAACGCCCAAAAGAAACTGCTGGGGCGGAAACAGCAAAAACACGCCCAAAAGGAAACGAGAAGAGAAAAAAGGAGAGAAAAATGCCAACAACGGCGGATCGACAAAAGCGACCAGACTTCACGACCAGTACGCCCACCGAGACCTCGTACCAAGCTCCTAGTGCTCCAAAGCGCCGGTACCCAACAACACCTTCAAGAAGGGAAGCGACGACGACGACGCTGCTGCCAAGGGTTTCCCCCGGTACGCGATTGAGGAGAGGGGACCACCCGACGCCCTTCGGGAAGGACTGGCGGCACCCGCAGGCGCCACCGCGCCGGAGTCGAACACGCCGACTAGGATTTCTCCCGATCCCCCCTCACCCTAGGCGCTCTGGAACACTCCACCAAACCACCCACCACCCAGCGCACGGACGCGTAGCCGTTCACACTGTCTCCCCACGGTACAAAGAGGAGAGGCCTACACACCGAAGAAGGAGAGCCGGGACTAGAAGCCACAACACCGCCGACGTGCGGGAGAGACCAACCTCCACCGCCAGAAGCGGTAACCGACCGGACACAACAGCAGGAGCACACCAGGCCCGCAAGCCCGGCCGAGCCCCTCGAGGCCCGTGAAGTCCCCGCCGTCGCGCTGCAGAAGGCACGACGTTGGCGCTGCCACCCTACCTCCAAGCTGCTCTCCACCACCAGTGTACAAAGAACCGCGCAAACGAGGATACAGACTGACCCGCCTAAAACCTAGATGGGGTCCAAAGACCCAGATCTGGGCCGAGGGCGGCGCGTCAATCCCGCACCACACTGGACACGGCCCTGCCTCCAAGAGGAAGCGCCCCAACCCTAAAACCGGCCTAATCCACCCGGACAGCCCCGAGACCTGGACCAAAGCACCGTCGCAAGCCGAGCAGCACCGCGACCGAGCTCCCTACCAGGGAGCATCAGCGCACGAGGAGGGACGGGACCCGATGCGGGTGTTGGGAATAGCGGCACTGCCGCCGACAGATCCGGGCCCACCTAGCCCAGATCCGGCCCGCAACAGTGCAACACGCATCGGCAGATCTGGGCCCGCCTGGCCCAGATCCAGCCCGCACACGCGCTGGCAAACCTACACCACCAGATACCACCACCCCGCGGCCGCCGGAAACCGCCGACGACCCCAGGGCCAGAGGACCCCACCGCCGCAACGCACTTCACGTGCAGAGCCTCGCAGCCGCCACGCCGTCGCGCCGTCGCCGACCAACAACGCCGCCGTGCCCTGCGCCAGCACCGCGCCCCCAACGGCCGCCGCGTCCCGCGCCGCCAAGCTCCGCGCGAGGGGGAAGGAGGCCCCGCCGCCGCCGACACCACCGGGCTTTGCCCGTGGCGCCCTCCGGCGGCGGCGAGGAGGGGAGGGAGGGGTGGAGTTCCAGGGCTGTGGGCGGCACGGCCGCGCCCGGCCGCCACGGGGCGGCGCGGACGCGGGAGGGGGAGGGGAAGGGGAGGAAGGAGGGGCGAGCTCGCAGGCGGCGGCGCGGGCGGCGGCGGCGGCTAGGGTTGGGGTCGAGTCGCGGGAGGGGACTTCAAAGAGCTCCAACAAGACTACCATTACCATTAAAGTTTCAGAGATGAAGTAATAGCCAACAAAACTGAGGATAAGCAACGACAACTAAACTTTCAGAGATAAGCAGCCCTGTCACCTCTAGATAAATAACACGCCTCGGTGAGACAACAACCAACAAAAAACAAATAGCAACTCTCGTGAAACAAAACCGCCAGTATTTTGTACTTTCATAGCTGATAACATGATGGAATGATCAAACATGTAAAAATTTCAGACCCAGCCAGTAGCAGTAGAACATTCAAATACGCGACGCCCTCGCTGTCCTAGGCGACAAAGAACCATAGTGGCACCAAATTGCATGACACCAATAAAATGAACACAGTTTAACCGCTTTTAAACACACAAACAATTACATCCACATGCACAAACAATGGCGCCACACATTGTCCCTATTTCATGGCCACACAAGAACTCACTAATGTCCACGACATGTAAATAAAAAAATTGCACAGAGGTAGCAGCACAAACACTAAATCTAAGGTTTCATGCCATGACGATCATGTAGATTCCACTTCTTAATGATATTTTAGCAAACTTAAGCACTTCCACATTGAAGTGGCGCGTGGTACAAAGTTAGAAAACTGAAACAATCCTGAAACCCCAAGTAGAGCATATAAATTGTTAGGATAATATGTAATTAGGAATAATCCTTGTTGTAAGTAACCGCACCCGGATGCCTCTCCAGGCAACCGTCGTGACGGTTATGTTGAGTATATAGGCAATTGTTCGATGAAACTAATCCAATAATAAATCATGAACATGGCATAAACAGTGCTAATGATATACTGAATCTTGATGATAAGACTATGCACTAGACAGACAGTAGAAACATCTACACATGTGACTAGTACTACAAACACGGAAATAATTAGGAGAGGTATAAACACATCATACCCGGCAGTTGGCCAATTGGCCGAAGCGGAAGCAGCAGCGTTGTCGGCAGCCCTCTTTTCAGCGGCAGCCTTCTCGATCTCGGCGTCAGTGCTCATGGTGATGATGAAGACGACGAGGACGTAGTTGAAGTAGAGGAAGTAGCCGACGTAGTGGATGAAGATTGGCGAGCAGTCGCGTATGATACGCTCCCCAAAAACCTAATCGCCCCTCTCCCGTACAGGAAACGGAGAGGCGGGGTTTCGGAGGCCTGCTCTCCCGTCGACCGTGTACGCGGCGGACGGGATGGGATCAACGAAGGCAGCAACAGCGAGGAGGAACGATGGTGGCGGCGCGAGCGGATGTGATCTTCTCTGGTCTGTGTGCTAGAGAGGAGCAACCTCTCTTATATAGGCACAGAAGCAGACGGAAAGCCAACGGAAACGCGCATAGTTAAGGGAGAATTAAGAGACTGGAAACGGCCGTACTTAAGGCAGACGTTTCAGCTCACATTCATTCTCCATTAACTCCACGCACATAGTTAAGGGAGAATTAAGAGACTGGAAACGGCCGTACTTAAGGCAGACGTTTCAGCTCACATTCATTCTCCATTAACGCCATTAAGTTTCGGTTGTGATCACATTTTTCCTGTGTGATAAAAAGATAAGCTCGGCTCGGCGAGATTCCCGCAACCCGCGGCGCGAAGCGTCGTGTCGTGACGTGATGTGACGTGACGAGGCGAGGCGGGCGGCGGAGGAGGAGGAGCGCGCGTGTGGAACGCCTTCTTTCTCTTCACAGCCAACACCTCATACATGGTAGAGAAGAGCTCACCTTATAAGCTGGTGTACATCTCTCTAAACTAGCCATGTGGGACTAAACTCCCACCACATGCCATGACAACATGGGCCTTAGGGATTTTCAGGAATTAATAATGGGCTAAGAGGCCCAATATTTCAGCAGGTTACCCTCGCTCCCGAACGGACGCGACCCTCTCTCGCATCCGTTCCCTTGTATAAATACTTCGATCATCAATGGAAAGATGAGTTGGATTCATTCTCAATTTGACTCGCAACACGTTATCAGCACTTTGCTTTGCCGAGAGAGCAAACTGGCTGAACTCGCCGGAAATAGAAGAACAAAAGGGAAAAACAAGAATCGGTAAGATGCCTGCAGGTTTCCTGAAATTTCCCCTCGAATTCTTCGTGAAGAAGGTCGCCGGCCGTACCTAAGGCGTTCATGCTGCTCGCCGCGCCGGCGGCGCACGAACCTCTGGACGCCGGGATGCTTCGCCAAATGTCGTCATCGGGCATTTTTACAACTACGGCAAAAGATAAAGCATGATCATATGAGAATGATGCATGACATGGCAAGATGCAGAACAATGCAATTATTCCAAATTAAAGGGAAAGCAACCCCGACAATTAATATTTAGGTGCAAGTTATTTATTTACTCAGCAATATTAAATGTTGGTTAACACGGTAACACATGGCATGGGTGATCTAATTAAATTAAATGGAATATGGCATTATTTATTCATTACCCCACACATTACATATTTAATTATTTAGATGCAATTAACAAACTACACTAAGCAATGAAAATAAAAGATGCAACATGATATAGGAATGGCATATTAATGTTCATTATATTTTTCTGATCGAAATAGATATAAATTTTATAGAAATTGGAGTTATAAAACAATAGATATGGTATATACAAAATTGTAACAATATTTAATTATTTAGATGCAATTAACAAACTACACTAAGCAATTAAAATAAAAGATGCAACATGACATAGGAATGGCATATTAATGTTCATTATATTTTGCTGATCGAAAAAGATATAAATTTAATAGAAATTGGAGTTATAAAACAATAGATATGGTATATACAAGATTGTAGAATAAAAAAATAACAGAAAAGGAAAAAAGAGTGGGATGGTGAGGCAAGCATTCGAACTTGGGCCTCCAGGGTGCAGTATAAGCAGTGCAGCCACTAGGCTGGTACGAGGTTGCTGACATATACGGAAATGGACTCCACATGAACCGACAGTCCAATCCGGATCTGAGCAAAATAGAGAAAAAAAAGGTGGATCGCGAGATCGGGGGATTTGATCTCGCGACCTCTCTCGGGTGGACAGAGGCGAAGCGCGCAACCACTGGACCGCTGCACCGATTATGTAAGAAAATGGACACGGAAACCAAATAAAATCTAAGAAGCGCTAACTGAATTTCGAATCGGAAAAGTTCATGCTTCTGTTTTCCTCTGCAGAACGATGGCGACGGACAGAGAGGCGGCCGGAGATCCCGCACGGTGGCAGCATTCAGAGCAAGGGGAGGAAGGGGGAAGGTATCCCGGAGGTGCGGCTCACCTAGGGGCGATCGGGGTCGAAGCGGAGTGCTCGGAGGAGGCCGGAATCGTGGTAGGGGGGAAGTGGACGGAGACCTTCGCGTCGGGGAAGACGAACTCAAAGGAGGCGCTCCTGGCCGCCTCAGCTCCGGTCCGCCAGCGCGGAGGAAGAGGGTGCGGTGGCGGATCCATTCCCGGGCCCATCTGGAGCTTTTGGTGGCCACAACGACGGGTTGGTGAAGCTTCAAGTTTCAGCCATGGAGGCTCGGGTGGGGGAAAAACAGAGAAAAAGGGAGGGGAGAAGAAGAGGAGGCGGTGGCGCGGAGGGAGAGGAGAAAGAGGGGGCGGCTAGGGTTCTGGGGGGCGTGGGGGGAGGCCTTAAGGAGGGGGAGAGCAAGTGGAGGTGGGGAGAGGAGTCACGCACCTGTCGTGCGTGTCTCTGTCTCCGTACGTGAAGAAGAAGATGAGGAGGAGATGGGCCACAAAGAGGTTAAGTGGGCTTCTCTCCTTTTCCAATTACCAGGGATAAAATAAAATAAAATAAAAGAGGGAAAAATAGATAAGAGGGAAAAAAACAAGAAAGGAGTGGGAAAGGATTTCCAAATAATTTTATAAACTTTACTTTTCCTTTTGAGATACTTTGCAAATATTTTCAAATAATACTTTTGGAACTTTTATTTGAAATATAAAAGAGGGGGTGAATTTATTATTTGGAAAACAAATAAGGTTTACATAATATATTATTTTGAGTTGTAATAAAATATGCAAATAATTAAATGCATGATGATGTCATGATGATGAAAAAAAGAAAAACAAACAAATCTAATTTTGGGAAAATCCCGGGGCGTTACAATCGACACCACTAACAAGGGATCGCGTCCCGCGATTCACGCCGAGACCACAAGAAGAGAGGGGTAACTATCGAGTCTTCAGGCTCCGTGATGAACTTCTCGACACCACTAACAAGAGATTGTTGCTCACGACTAAGATGACTCCAAAAGATCGAACCTAATAGGGTAAAAGGCAAGAAATCGTCCACCCACACGTAGGATCCTAAAACTTTGAAAGTTGGATAAGAGAAGAGACTCAAAACAAGTAAGGTAAGAGGAGAAATAAAACTGAGGTAAGGAGTAAATAGAAACCTATTGAGATATTTTTCAAAAATAATTTAAGTCAAATAGTTTCGACACTCTAGAAACAACGACCGTTAGCGAGGTTATCCTACAGTCGTTTGTGGACCCGCTGCTTCGATAACCATTCGTATCGAAACAACAAGGAGATCGAAACCTAGGCTCTCATACCACTTTGTGACGCCCTAAAATTGGTACTATGTAGATTTAAGCTCTCACGCCGAAATCCGCATAATAACGATTTTAGGTCGCCCACCAGACATAATGTGCACGCCGAAACATGCGCATTATGTGGGTGGAATTGTGATAACATTACAACAGTTCCGATACATCCACAAATACAACAGAAGATAAATACAACAACGACTCGAACGAGTCAAGATACAAATATTACAATGCAAAGATACGAATGACAGCGGAAGCAAAAAGTGTCTGACTACGGATAAGATGCAAATTGGACTAAGAGTCCTGAAGATAAGCGATGGCGCATTATCCCTGCCCAGCCAATCCGGAGGGGTTCCCAAGCTAACGTCGTCAGACTTCAAACATGTTGACTGCACATAAAGCAGAGCCCAAAAGAGGGTCAGGGCACTCCCTGGCAAGCAAAACCGACTTGCCTACTTTCTACACCATCTCTCAAAATATAGGGGAGGTGGACTTAGCGGCAGCAGCACTAGCAACCTAAAGAGACACGCTACAACTTCCGTCTAATCAGGGAGGGATAAGAGAGCGCATAAGGTAAACATCTACAACTAACACCAAACATAACTCATTCTCCAATTAACCCCCTCAACCAAATATGAGGAAGGAATTCGGGAAACTCACACATTGAACCGTTTTAGTTATAATTTATGGTGAAAGTAATTCTATATTACTAGTCAATTTAATTAACATTAATTAAGTGTAAGTTGTCTAGATCTTGTTAGCCAGCATCATCACCAAAGTTGTCCATAACCGTGGACACGGCTCATAAGATTATACCCTGCAGGGGTGCACTACTGTACCCATACTCGCATGATCAACCCAAGCAAGCATCAGGGCTTCTCAACACGACTCATTCCTTCACTACAGCAAGTCCAAGTGCCACCCATATGAGTTGTTACCCGCGTCAGGAGTCCGGCCGAATCTCAATTGCGGACTCATTAGATGGCGACTACACCACCATGCGGCTCAAACCACAGTAGGAACCGTCCGCTTCGTGTCGTACCGCACCTATATGACCCCTCGTATCACATAACCTCTCATCATCATCATCATCATCATCATCATCATCATCATGCATATGAGCAAAGGGAAAACCCGAACTACTTGCGGCACATGGACAAGCTGTAGATCCGTTCAAAGTCGAGTGGGCTCCATAGGGCCTCCCACAATTGGTTAGTGCGCTCAAAATTGGATCCGAGGACAAAATCTCAGTTCCTAGGTCGACACTGAGCAGAACAAAGCACCTCGCAAGGCCTTCCGCCTGGTGCCTTATCTTTTAATTATAATACCCCAACACAAGATAGCATTTTATTAAAGTAGAACAATCTATCATACTAAGAAGATGAAACATAAGACCAACAGACGACTCGCACAATAAACTCTAAGCATGCGCTACGACTCGCAAGGCCAACAGATAAAAAAAAACAGGTGACGGGATGTGGGGATGAAGCTGTATGGGCTGCAGGATAAACATGTGATGGGATCGCGATAAAGAACCGAATACTAGGGTAGCAGAGATCAACGGCAGGAATGAAAGACAATGTATAGGTAAACAAGCAAACTTTGCTTGCCTGGAATCCCGCATGGAAGCAGATCTTGTCGTTGCTCACACATCTCAACGTCTTATCCGCGAAGAAGCAACAAACACTGGAAAGCGCAAAAGATGCATTTTTACAACTACAGCAAAAGATTCAGCATGATCATATGAGAATGATGCATGACATGGCAAGATGCAGAACAATGCAATCCAAATTAAGCGGGAAAGCAACCCCGACAATTAATATTTAGGTGCAAGTTATTTATTTACTCAGCAATATTAAATGTTGGTTAACATGGTAACACATGGCATGGGTGATCTAATTAAATTAAATGGAATAGGACATTATTTATTCCTTACCCCACACATTACATATTTAATTATTTAGGTGCAATTAACAAACTACACTAAGCAATGAAAATAAAAGATTCAACATTCATTATATTTTGCTGATCGAAATAGATATAAATTTTTATAGAAATTGGAGTTATAAAACAATACATATGGTATATACAAGATTGTAGAATAAAAAAAATAACAGAAAAGGAAAAGAGGGTGGGATGGTGAGGCAAGGATTCGAACTTGGGACTCCAGGGTGCAGTATAAGGAGTGCAGCCACTGGGCTGGTACAGGTTGCTGACATATACGGAAATGGACTCCACATGAACCGGCAGTCCAATCCGGATCTGAGCAAAATAGAGAAAAAAAAGGGTGGATCGCGAGATGGGGGGATTTGATCCAATGAAAAAAATAGCGCGCTACAGAATATAGCGTGACCCTTTTCAAAATGCTACAAACGTTATAGCGTGTTATAGCGTGCTATTTTTGAAATAGCGTTTGATAAAAAAACTGTAATATATAGTCTGAATAAGTGAATATTAAAGATTTCTTCAACAGAAATAATCAGTAATACTTGCAGAACCAGTCCACTTAACCAGACCCATGGCACAAACGTAAAATAGGAGATACATATCCATGAACAAAATAACAAGGTTTAAAAAAGAACCACCAGATTGTAGTGTACAACATTAATTGGAATTATTGGCCTTATCTTCTTCTCACTAGACGAACAACCATATTACACACCATCATCATTACCGAAGGCACGAAACATCTTCTTCCTAGGAACTCTCTTTCATTTGATGTTGATCCTTCAACTTGTATATCATCAGATTTATAGGAGCTTGGGACCTCTTCCTAGGAAGTAGGAACTCTATTTCCTTGTAATGTTCTTCCTATGAGTTTTGGAGCTGGACTTTTATAATTTTCTTACGTGTTTGGGCCGATGGGAGCTGCGCTTTTGTTTGGCCCAATGGGCTCCAGACCCAGTTTTCCAATATTTTATAGCGTGCTATACGCTATATTATTTAGCATGGTATAGCGCGGTATAGCGCGTATATAGCGTGCGTAGCGCCGTAGCGAGCATTTTAGGCTAAATATAGTGTAACCTTCTCAGAAACGTTATAACGCGCTATAAACGTCGATATAGCGCGCTATTTTTTTCATTGATTTGATCTCGCGACCTCGCTCGGGTAGACAGAGGCGAAGCGCGCAACCACTGGACCGCTGCACCAATTATGTAAGAAAATGGACACGGAAACCAAATAAAATCTAAGAAGCGCTAACTGAATTTCGAATCGGAAAAGTTCATGCTTCTGTTTTCCTCTGCAGAACGATGGTGACAGCCACAACGGACAGAGAGGCGGCCGGAGATCCCGCGCGGTGGCAGCATTCAGAGCAAGGGGAGGAAGGGGAAGGTATCCCGGAGGTGCGGCTCACCTAGGGGCGATCGGGGTCGAAGCGGAGTGCTCGGAGGAGGCCGGAATCGTGGTAGGGGGGAAGTGGACGGAGACCTTCGCGTCGGGGAAGACGAACTCGAAGGAGGCGCTCCTGGCCGCCTCAGCTCCGGTCCGCCAGCGCGGAGGAAGAGGGTGCGGTGGCGGATCCATTCCCGGCCCCATCTGGAGCTTTTGGTGGCCACAACGACGGGTTGGTGAAGCTTCAAGTTTCATCCATGGAGGCTCGGGAGGGGGAAAAACAGAGAAAAAGGGAGGGGGAGAAGAAGAGGAGGTGGTGGCACGGAGGGAGAGGAGAAAGAGGGGGCGGCTAGGGTTCTGGGGGCGTGGGGGGAGGCCTTAAGGAGGGGGGGAGCAGGTGGAGGTGGGGGCCATGGAGGTGGGGAGAGGAGTCACGCACCTGTCGTGCGTGTCTCTGTCTCCGTACGTGAAGAAGAAGATGAGGAGGAGATGGGCCACAAAGAGGTTAAGTGGGCTTCTCTCCTTTTCCAATTACCAGGGATAAAATAAAATAAAATAAAATAAAAGAGGGAAAAATAGATAAGAGGGAAAAAAACAAGAAAGGAGTGGGAAAGGATTTCCAAATAATTTTACAAACTTTACTTTTCCTTTTGAGATACTTTGCAAATATTTTCAAATAATACTTTTGGAACTTTTATTTGAAATATAAAAGAGGGGGTGAATTTATTATTTGGAAAACAAATAAGGTTTACATAATATATTATTTTGAGTTATAATAAAATATGCAAATAATTAAATGCATGATGATGTCATCATGATGAAAAAAAGAAAAACAAACAAATCTAATTTTGGGAAAATCTCGGGGCGTTACAATCGACACCACTAACAAAGGATCGAGTCCCGCGATTCACGCCGAGACCACAAGAAGAGAGGGGTAACTATCGAGTCTTCAGGCTCCATGATGAACTTCTCGACACCACTCACAAGGGATTGTTGCTCACGACTAAGACGACTCCGAAAGATCGAACCTAATAGGGTAAAAGGGAAGAAATCGTCCACCCACACGTAGGATCCTAAAACTTTGAAAGTTGGATAAGAGAAGAGACTCAAAACAAGTAAGGTAAGAGGAGAAATAGAATTGATGTAAGGAGTAAATAGAAACTTATTGAGATATTTTTCAAAAATAATTTAAGTCAAATAGTTTCGACACTCTAGAAACAACGACCGTTAGCGAGGTTATCCTACAATCGTTTGTGGACCCGCTGCTTCGATAACTATTCGTATCGAAACAACAAGGAGATCGAAACCAAGGCTCTGATACCACTTTGTGACGCCCTAAAATCGGTACTATGTAGATTTAAGCGCTCACGCCGAAATCCTCATAATAACGATTTTAGGTCGCCCACCAGACATAATGTGCACGCTAAAACATGCGCACTATGTGGGTGGAATTGTGATAACATTACAACAGTTCTGATACATCCACAAATACAACAGAAGATAAATACAACAACGACTCGAACGAATCAAGATACAAATATTACAATGCAAAGATACGAATGACAGCGGAAGCAAAAAGTATCTGACTACGGATAATATGCAAATTGGACTAAGAGTCCTGAAGATAAGCGATGGCGCCATATCCCTGCCCAGCCAATCCGGAGGGGTTCCCAAGCTAACGTCGTCAGACTTCAAACATGTTGACTGCACATAAAGCAGAGCCCAAAAGAGGGTCAGGGCACTCCCTGGCAAGCAAAACCGACTTGCCTACTTTCTACACCATCTCTCAAAATATAGGGGAGGTGGACTTAGCGGCAGCAGCACTAGCAACCTAAAGAGACACGCTACAACTTCCGTCTAATCAGGGAGGGATAAGAGAGCGCATAAGGTAAACATCTACAACTAACACCAAACATAACTCATTCTCCAATTAACCCCCTCAACCAAATATGAGGAAGCAATTCGGGAAACTCACACATTGAACCGTTTTAGTTATAATTTATGGTGAAAGTAATTCTATATTACTAGTCAATTTAATTAACATTAATTAAGTGTAAGTTGTCTAGATCTTGTTAGCCAGCATCATCACCAAAGTCGTCCATAACCGTGGACACGGCTCATAAGATTATACCCTGCAGGGGTGCACTACTGTACCCATACTCGCATGATCAACCCAAGCAAGCATCAGGGCTTCTCAACACGACTCATTCCTTCACTACAGCAAGTCCAAGTGCCACCCATATGAGTTGTTACCCGCGTCAGGAGTCCGGCCGAATCTCAATTGCGGACTCATTAGATGGCGACTACACCACCATGCGGCTCAAACCATAGTAGGAATTGTCCGCTTCGCGTCGTACCGCACCTATATGACCCCCCGTATCATGTAACCTCTCATCATCATCATCATCATCATCATCATCATCATCATCATGCATATGAGCAAAGGGAAAACCCGAACTACTTGCGGCACATGGACAAGCTGTAGATCCGTTCAAAGTCGAGTGGGCTCCATAGGGCCTCCCATAATTGGTTAATGCGCTCAAAATTGGATCCGAGGACAAAATCTCAGTTCCTAGGTCGACACTGAGCAGAACAAAGCACCTCGCAAGGCCTTTTTGCCTGGTGCCTTATCTTTTAATTATAATACCCCAACACAAGTTAGCATTTTATTAAAGTAGAACAATCTATCATACTAAGCAGATGAAACATAAGACCAACAGACGACTCGCACAATCAACTCTAAGCATGCGCTACGACTCGCAAGGCCAACAGATAAAAAAACAGGTGATGGGATGTGGGGATGAAGCTGTATGGGCTGCAGGATAAACATGTGATGGGATCGCGATAAAGAATCGAATACTAGGGTAGCAGAGATCAACAGCAGGAATGAAAGACAATGTATAGGTAAACAAGCAAACTTTGCTTGCCTGGAATCCCGCATGGAAGCAGATCTTGTCGTTGCTCACACATCTCAACGTCTTATCCGCGAAGAAGCAACAAACACTGGAAAGCGTAAAAGATGCATTTTTACAACTACGGCAAAAGATTCAGCATGATCATATGAGAATGATGCATGACATGGCAAGATGCAGAACAATGCAATTATTCCAAATTAAGCGGGAAAGCAACCCGACAATTAATATTTAGGTGCAAGTTATTTATTTACTCAGCAATATTAAATGTTGGTTAACATGGTAACACATGGCATGGGTGATCTAATTAAGTTAAATGGAATAGGGCATTATTTATTCATTACCCCACACATTACATATTTAATTATTTAGATGCAATTAACAAACTACACTAAGCAATGAAAATAAAAGATTCAACATTCATTATATTTTGCTGATCGAAATAGATATAATTTTTTATAGAAATTGGAGTTATAAAACAATACATATGGTATATACAAGATTGTAGAATAAAAAAATAACAGAAAAGGAAAAGAGGGTGGGATGGTGAGGCAAGGATTCGAACTTGGGCCTCCAGGGTGCAGTATAAGGAGTGCAGCCACTGGGCTGGTACGAGGTTGCTGACATATACGGAAATGGACTCCACATGAACCGGCAGTCCAATCCGGATCTGAGCAAAATAGAGAAAAAAAAGGGTGGATGGCGAGATGGGGGGATTTGATATCGCGACCTCGCTCGGGTGGACAGAGGCGAAGCGCGCAACCACTGGACCGCTGCACCGATTATGTAAGAAAATGGACACGGAAACCAAATAAAATATAAGAAGCGCTTACTGAATTTCGAATCGGAAAAGTTCATGCTTCTGTTTTCCTCTGCAGAACGATGGCGACGGCCACGACGGACAGAGAGGTGGCCGGAGATCCCGCGTGGTGGCAGCATTCAGAGCAAGGGGAGGAAGGGGGAAGGTATCCCGGAGGTGCGGCTCACCTAGGGGCGATCGGGGTCGAAGCGGAGTGCTCGGAGGAGGCCGGAATCATGGTAGGGGGGAAGTGGACGGAGACCTTCGCGTCGGGGAAGACGAAATCGAAGGAGGCGCTCCTGGCCGCCTCAGCTCCGGTCCGCCAGCGCGGAGGAAGAGGGTGCGGTGGCGGATCCATTCCCGGCCCCATCTAGAGCTTTTGGTGGCCACAACGACGGGTTGGCGAAGCTTCAAGTTTCAGCCATGGAGGCTCGGGTGGGGGAAAAACAGAGAAAAAGGGAGGGGGATAAGAAGAGGAGGCGGTGGCGCGGAGGGAGAGGAGAAAGAGGGGGCGGCTAGGGTTCTGGGGGGCGTGGGGGGGAGGCCTTAAGGAGGGGGAGAGCAGGTGGAGGTGGGGGCCATGGAGGTGGGGAGAGGAGTCACGCACCTGTCGTGCGTGGCTCTGTCTCTGTACGTGAAGAAGAAGATGAGGAGGAGATGGGCCACAAAGAGGTTAAGTGGGCTTCTCTCCTTTTCCAATTACCAGGGATAAAATAAAATAAAAGAGGGAAAAAAAACAAGAATGGAGTGGGAAGGGATTTCCAAATATTTTTATAAACTTTACTTTTCCTTCTAAGATACTTTGCAAATATTTTCAAATAATACTTTTGGAACTTTTATTTGAAATATAAAAGAGGGGGTGAATTTATTATTTGGAAAACAAATAAGGTTTACATAATATATTATTTTGAGTTGTATTAAAAATATGCAAATAATTAAATACATGATGATGTCATGATGATGAAAAAAGAAAAACAAACAAATCTAATTTTGGGAAAATCCCGGGGCGTTACAGGGGGAGAAATGAGAAATGTACCACATAGAATGCCAGGAAATTAATAAGAAATGTAGTAAACATTTTATCCACGTACTTAAAAATCTGAACCGTTGGTTCAGGCTATGAGAAATTTGCAATGTTTTGCAAATAGTCTGCCATATGCATTTATTGATGACAAAGGTGTCATTAAAATAAAGTACCAGAACGAGTGGAGGTACCTAATAAACCACTTGTGTCCCCATATGAGAGCATGAGGGGGAGAATTCTGGACGCATGAGATTAAGTTCTCATTGGAGGAGATGCTCTCCAATCAGTAAATGTAGTTCAACCTCGGGTTGAAGGACACCTGACGGATGTGCGTCATCTAGAACCCAACACAGATGTGCACACAATTTAAGTGTTGGGGCATCGAAATACCTTGACTCTGTTGTTGTGGAAAATAACAAGGAATTAAGAGGCGTAATGGGAATTCCACAAAAGATATTGATTCATGAGAATCGTATATGAAAAGTCTGCATATGTCGACATAAGTTTCTTCTTGAGAATTGTTGAGATCCTTCTGGGCCCTGAACCAAAATCCATGGAGAGTGTTGTTTTGCATTATATTGGTTCAAATAAAAGGAAGCAATTAAGGAAGAGTAGCACTCACTCATCAAAAGAGAGGTGTTTACAATAGTAAAACCTGCTCATCATAAGTATCTTCGGCAGGGAAGAGAAGTGACTTTTCGTTCAGAAACGAAAATGATGAGGTGGTGAAAAGGTGAGGCTTGTAGCACAAGGGTTTCCGCAAAGACCCAACATCGAATATGATGTAGCATACCTTTTTGGTATGAGTGGAATTATGTTTCGATACTGAATTGGCAGTATGGATCCATGCGGTTGATGTATGTACTGGATACATACTCACAAGGATCACTAAGTTCAGATATAGATGTCGTTGAAAGGGCTTAATATTCTGAATTCAATGGTAAATCGTAACATGCGTGTGTGAAGTTTCAGAAGTCATTCTATGACTTTGAAAATGTCGTAGAGTTGTGTGGTACAACCGACTAAGTGAGTTACTCCTTGATAAGGATTACTCTAATACTGATGATTGTTGATGTGTATTCATGAAGATATCCTGAATTGGATTTGCATCATCTTAGTGATGGCCGATGATCTTATCATCAATGTCTATAAAGGACATATGAGATACACACAATCATTTTAAGACGGATATTTGGGTCAAACCAAATTAATCTAAGTTTATAGCTTGGGCTATTCCCTTGGGAATAAATGTATATCAGTCTTCATATATCCATAAATATTGGAGAAATTCAATATGGATATATCTTATCAAACACACATGGTCGTATTATACATGACATGGGATACAATCCCATTCAGACCTAAGGGAGATGGTGATGTGATAGTGGACCTGAAGTTCCATATCAAAATACCATCAGAACACTCATATATCTTGCCGAAAAACGTCAGGCCTGGCATTATATTTGATGGTAATTTGTATGAGTGCAATCCCCAAAGAAAGGTATAAGATTTGTGTAAGGAATATTCTCAGATATGTCCAAGGCACAAAAAGGTTTTGATTAGATCCATCCGGAAAATCAAGACTGGACCATGTTGTGAAATCTCGATAGTGACTAATTATGTGATCCCAACAATGTCATATCAAAGACTGGATTTAATGGAAGAATATTCTGAGGAGAGCCTTCAGAGTAGACTCTAAATGGGTCCTTCAGGTGACCATTCTGCAGTAATGAAGCATCGCAAGATGTGTATGGCTTCGCGTGGAATGATTGGACACATGTGAGATCATGTGGAGATTCGATAGAATCATCGAGATAATGTCATGTGTATTGGTTACGGGTTATATTTATCCTCGTGAGTTACAGAAATGTAAGAGGATAATTTGCAAACAAACTATTGTGATATTCACAATGTCTCGACCCACATTGATATTCCGGAATTATATTCGTGGAATTGGTGGGAGACTACCTTGAGGTTTGCAATGTTCAGGGGGAGTAAAATCCCAAATTATACCCCCTTTATGATTTTTAGATCATTAGTATTGTACTATTTTTTCCCTTTTATGAGTTTTCCAGGATGGTTTCTCATATAAGGTTTTTAACGAGACAATATATATACAAGTGTGGATATATGCCATATCGGTTCTCCTTATAATTTTCCCACTTGGTTTTTATAGGAGGTTCCAATGGCATTTAACATCACAAGAATGTGTATGGAAATGAACTTTGTCCAGAGTTCAGGTGGTATCGGTTAATTGGAATCTCCCATCATTATCTACGAGGATAATGCTGCTTGTATTGTACAAATGCAAACAAGTTATTTTAAGACTAATATTGCAAAGCATATTACTCCTAAGCTATTTTATCCACATGAACTACAAAAGAGTGGGTAAATAAGTATTTTGCGAACGAAGTCATTCGATAATCTTGCTGATTTGTTTACCACATCCTTACCAAGTTCTTTGTATGAGGAGACTTCGTGACTTGCAAACTTCAGGGGGAGAAATCTCCTAGTTTATAACTTGTTGAAAATCATGAGATTTTCAGTATTGCACTCTTTTTCTTTGTGAGTTTTCCTGATGGTTTCTCATGTAAGGTTTTTAATGAGGCAATAGTAGTACAAGCATGGACGATATATGTCGATTTCTCCTTATTTTTCCACGGGGTTTTTAGAAGGAGTTTTTCATGGCATATTGTATACTCCTCAAATTTTCCCACAGGGTTCTTGGAGGAGACGATTTCCAAAGAATGATCAGTCGCAAGAACAAGTAAGGATTAGGCGGAGTGTTAGGATAATATGTAATTAGGAATAATCCTTGTTGTAAGTAACCGCACCCGGATGCCTCTCCAGGCAACCGTCGCGACGGTTACCCTCGCTCCCGAACGGACGCGACCCTCTCTCGCATCCGTTCCCTTGTATAAATACTTCAATCATCAATGGAAAGATAGAGTTGGATTCATTCTCAATTTGACTCGCAACATAAATAACCATCTCCCTACACAGGCTATGAGCCTATGAACTTGCATTAGAGTGACATTTCTGCCCACATCACTCGTCAGCTTAACTACCAAAACCAGAAAACAACAACACCTTATTATAGTTTTAGCGAAGAAATGAAATGTGTCAATGTGCTGCTCTCCATTGCAGGAGAAAAGAAAAGAATTCAATATAAGATATTTTTTAAAAATAATATTTATAGTTACATGTTTGAGTAGACAATACCGAAATAATATATTCCCACATAAATCTATCAACTAACCTATCTGCATCTCAAGCACAAACAAGATGATGTACACGACGACCGAGGAACACAACTTACAGATGGGTACCCTTATATGCGGTTAAAATTTTATATAAGTTGTTAATTTTCAGGTGTAGCTAGAAATAAAAAGTTCACACCACTTAGTGAAAGGTCACTAAGCGAGAGCTACAAATCGAATTCCATAAAGACCACACACGATACTATGCTGTATATCTATATAAACAATAGGAAAGAAGCCGTTCGGCCCTGCGCGGCACCTGCTGGTGCCATCTCCACCTTGTGCTCCACCGAGATGAAGAGGGAAGAGGAGAAGGAGGGGTGCCGCGGCCTCATCATCATGGCCGTCGTGCAGGCCCCTGCAACTCCTCCCTGGCCGCAAGCACGCCTCCACCGCTGAGGATGGAGAGGGCGAGGAGGAGGAGAAGGAGACGGAAGGGACGACGGCGAGGCGGGGACGGCCTTGGCCTCGTCGACCTCCTCTCCATGCAGCCGGAGGAGAGGCGGCTCGGGCTGGAGGTGGTACGGGTGCGTCATTACCGATCCGATATGTGGGGGTCCCAACGCACCTCCAATGCTTGCTATTTCACGGTAGGTTAGATGTTGTAGATTGCCGGATCCCTCAGCGTGGACACGTTCGGACGTCTACTCAATCTTGGGACAACCATTTCATGGCTACTGTACGGAGTAGCTGTCAGCTAAGAATCTCTGAATCAAAATACTGTAGCACCTCAGCCGAAAGGAGTGAAATGTTCAGTCTGCATTATCCGGCGACGAGAATCTCGTCTCGGTCCTCCACGGCTGCGCCAGGTCAGCTTCTTCTAGTCCCACCAATATCCTCCAGGCCCACGTTTTTTTTTCCATGAAGCCACTGACCGGTGGGACCCAGCGCATTTCGCCATCCCCATTCCACCGTGTCACGCCCCCGTGGACCGCATCCCTTACCTTAAATTCCGCCCAGTGTCAGAGCTCCGACCCGAGCTCCCCTCACATCGGAGCCGCCGACGCTGCTTCCTGCGCCGCCGCGCACCATACCCCCGCCGATGGACATCGCCGCCGCTCCCGTCTCCCCCGCTCCCCGCACCGTCGAGGACATCTTCAAGGACTTCTCAAACCGCCGCACCGCACTCGTCCGCGCCCTCACCGTCGGTAAGCGACACCGACGCCGCCCCCCTCTCACTCTCACTCTCGCTTCCCCTGTGTATTAGATCTAACGCCAAGCCACCTCCACCCGCTTGGTTTTGTGGCTCCTACAGATGTGGATGATTTCTTCGGGCACTGCGACCCAGGTAATATCGGATCGGATCTGAGGGGTTCGATTTTCATGGGTTCTTCTTGTTGCCGTTTGGTTGTTTGATCGGGTTTCTTTTTGTGTCGCAGAGAAGGAGAATTTATGCCTGTACGGATACTCCAACGGGACCTGGGAGGTTGCGTTGCCGGCGGAGGAGGTGCCGCCGGAGATGCCCGAGCCGGCGCTAGGGATCAACTTCGCCAGGGACGGGATGCTCCGCCGAGACTGGCTCTCGCTTGTCGCCGTCCACTCGGACTCGTGGCTGCTCTCCGTTGCCTTCTTCTTTGGCGCGCGCCTCAATGCCAACGAGAGGTACGGCCCTGCGCCTCAGCAGATCGGGATGGGCTCACTCTTCTCTTAACTCTTAAGCCTTAGCTCAGTGCCCCTCGTCAATTAGTATAAAATAGAAAACAACCAAAACGGCCTACAAATCAGTGGCACATGAACGACCGGTCCCACGCTCCAGCTACTCAGAGCGTCGTGGATGGCCTGAGAGGTCGCGACGGCCACCGGCTTTCAGTCTTGTAGTACATAGCTATTCGAAAGATAACATCACGGTCCCGGAGGGAGAGAAAAAATTCTGATGCGTACTGTCGATCTAGATTCTGCCGTGTTTAGTGCTTCAGCCTGGGGTTTATGGACCCCTTTTTTTTTTTTTTTTTTACTCCTAACTGATGCATGTGTGTGATTGTGCTCGTGCACATGTTTCTTGTGCCTCGTTCCTTCTATTTCTCCCCTTTTCTTTCCTTTTCTTCGTGCTGTGGATGGGGCCTGTTTCACGCTGTGTATGCATGCTTTATTCTCTGCCTCTATATGTTTCCCGCTGTGTATGCATGCTTTATTCTTTGTCTCTGTATTTTCTTCGTTTCTCCAGCTTCTTTCTCCTACAAGCCTGTATCTTTAATGACTGAGAAATGGCAAAGCATGTAGTATTTATTTATGATAAATGGCAAAGCCACTATTATCTGTCATCAGCTTTAAATGCGTTGCAATTTGGATGGGTAACATTCCTATGTATGCACGTTGTTTGCTTTTCAGCAGTTTGGAAGCTTCAGCTGATGTTCTATGCATGTTCATGTTTTTCAGAAGTTGACGGTTAAGGTGTTTGAGATTTGAGGCACGGTGATCTGTCAAATGCAAGTAGAAATCTTTTGATTTTCTAATATTGATTCATGGTTATAACTTAAATTTCAACTGATCTTATTATGTCATTATGTGGGCTTCAATGGTATTTGCCTATTTGGTATACTTGTTCCCATTTATTCTCTTAGTTCTATTGTTGTGGCCTAAAAGATCTGGCCATATAATTTGCTTAGCTGCCTTTTAGTTTTACTAGCTAAATTTGCCCTCAAAGAAAGAGCCTGTCAACAATGTTGCATAATCAAGAACAGAGAAATTTATCGTTTTAATGTTTGGTTTCCATGAAATCATAGGAAGTCCTTTTCGGCTTTGTCTTCAAGTACTAGACACATCACTAGATGCTTCAAACGGTGTCCTAGCACAGTTCTAACTTCTGTGATCTCGAAATCATTGCTTGTTTTGTTCTCTTGTTCTTTTGCTCATTTCATGCTTATTACTGAAGCTTGTTCATAATCAGTCATACTACTATTTTTATGGGATGATTTAAGGATGGATTGTTATATCATTTCTGCCAATTAGGTATAGACATTCTTCTCCTTATCTTTCCTACTTCCAAAGTTTTGAGTTGGTGGTGACATATGAGTTCACTCACCCTTCTCTATTCTTACATGTGAGATCTTTTAAGGCTGAAAGAAAATATTGGGCAGCAAAGAGTCGATCTCAGCAATTTATCTAAGGACACATGGATCGAATTGTATCTATTGAAGTAGTCGGCAATCATTTTCCTAACGAGTCTTCCATATGACGTCTTTCTTACCCAGTCTACGTCCTCTAGCCACCTCTCCAAACGCCATTCTTTAGAATTTCAAATTATGAACTATGATCCTACTTCAAAACTTTTAACGCCTCTTTGATGGCCACTTGAATTGCTCCAACACCGTGCCACTGCCACACCCTCCATGTCTTTTCATATATTCCTACCCGCCTGAAATTGGAAAGTAAATTTTCTTTTCGTTTTGGGAGGACTGTTGGATAATGTGAGAGGTAAGAGGACTAAAGCTGTGGTGAAACCCAACATATTTTTAAAGTTATTCAACCCAAATAAAGATGAAGCCTAAGTAGTTTGAGTGGTATAAACTAATTAATTGTTTTCCATGTATTTATTTGTTTTGGATCTGGTGCGACACATGCACATTTGGATAGTATTCTAGAATCAGTTCACTACTCTTAACATCCTTTTAGTTCTCTATCGCTAAACTGGTGATTATTGTTTTGTTTATGCTAGTACTTTCCATCTCTGTTAGAAAGCTAAACCTTACACTGTTTCCGTGTTACGTATAGCACCCCATGAGTGTACTGGTCAATTAATTCTCACTACAGTAATCCCTCTTAAAAAATACAGGGACCATTCTTGCTCTTAGGAACTCTCGATTGTTTAGATAACCTATCGAGGGGATGGGATTTCATTGCACATTTACTTGCAGATGAAGGGTTAGTTATACGTCTAGGATATTCGTGACTGACTGTTCTGCCTTTAGAATACATTTTTCTGAGTACTCGTCCATCAATTTCCAAGTTTATATGTTTTCCCTTTTGCTATTTAAGAAAAAATTATTGTGTTTTGTCTAATTGTCTTATCATTAAAAGAGTTCCTACGTTGCGTATGGGCTGTCTGATATACTTCATGTCGAAATTGAGACCACTACCATGTGTGTAGTGTAGTACTTGGTGTCTGTCTGATTTAAAGTCACTTGTGTGACTCATACCACACTTTCTTGTTTGTGAATGTGAAGTTCCGTTACATTATTAAAGAAAAGTTTGTTTGAAAACTTCAACGCATCCTTTTCGTGGAATCAGTGCTTTGTTCTCTTGTTTGTCAGGAAGCGTCTATTTGGTATGGTCAACGACCAACCAACTGTGCTTGAATCATTGTCTGAACGTAAGCATGGAAGGGATAATAAATCTGGCATTGAGAATAGTGGCAAATCCAGACACTCGGTGAAGGTACTTTGTCAATGTTTCTATAAGTTTTCTCATATCAGAACATTATTATCAGTTGTTTTCGTGGACCTTCCACAAACTGAATTGTAATATTGTTATGCAGCGAGCAAATAATGATATGCAGACAAAGAACTCGAAGCCAGCGGTTGTTGATGATGCCTACGAGGATGACAATGAGCACAGCGAAACTCTTTGTGGAACCTGTAGCGGTCGCTACAATGCTAGTGAGTTCTGGATCGGGTGTGACATTTGTGAGCGGTGGTTCCACGGCAAGTGTGTGAGGATAACTCCGGCGAAAGCGGAGCACATAAAGCACTACAAGTGCCCTGACTGCAGCTCCAAAAAAGGCAGGCAATAAAACAACGGAGCTGCTCTATTGCTGACTCAGCTGATCAATGAAACAATACTTTTCTCCTCTAGTCCAGGTTTGCAGCAGATGTGAATTGCCCATCGATATTGCGCACTGCTGTGCTAGATGTTGGAAAGACATACATGATAGTTGGTTTTATAAACTGGTCAATTGATGATGTTGTTGTTGTTCCTTGAGATATGGATGTTGTTCATTGTAGCCTTAATTTAGAAGAAATTTGTTTGTGCCATCTTGTTTTGGTATCTCATTTCTTTGTCTTTTATTTTCTAAATCTCCGTGTACACAGCATTGAGGTGGTGATTCATCCCTGAAGGGCCTGAGTTGTGGAGGACTGTTTGCTTCGGTGACCATTAAACTAGGGATAATGGATGGGTTTAGCAGTTCTATTAGTTAGCTCACTGTCGACTCCAATATGTATATGTTAGCTCTGAAAATGCATGTCTGTAAACAATGTCTGCGAAGATGTTTGCTCTGTGCATCGAGGTGACAAATCAACATCCTTTTGAACTGGTCTTATGTTGGTACAGACTACAGTGAATCTGGATTTATGTCTTAGGCTAAAACACAACATTTTAAGCAAGCCACATAAATTGTTGATTTGTCTTTATAAAGCTGTGGAGGATTTCTAGTCAATTCGGATTCCATGTTTTCAAGGGACAATACATCCGACCGTTTGAAAAGATGGCAATACATCTCAAGCTGTATTTATTATTTTTAGAATCTAATTTTCTCACATCCTAAATTTAGTCTTAACAAGCGGTATGTGCTTCCGCTGTTGCAAGATGTCTCAGAGAGCGAATAGCCAAAGTGTTGTCAATAAGTGCTCATGTCAACAGTGAATAGCGAGTGTGTTCATGTCATTGTATTAACTTTCGAAGGAGGATGGCATTGTCTAGAAAACATCTAGGCTACACCAGCGTATTACTTTTAAAGTATCTACCCGTAGAATTGAAATTGATATAATAATCTTTATTATTAAATGAGAGTTCATAGCGTCAACCGAGAAGTGAAAAGCTTCTTTCCATGATCGCTCGCATGGGCCAGGCCCAAAGCAAGTTGTCGAAACGTTTTATTTCACGGCCTCCGCACCGCACCCTGCACACCCAACGCTCACGAACCCTAGCCTCTCACCGTGTCACGCCCAACCCTAGCTGGCTCGTGGCGACTAGGGTTTCTGAACCTTCTCCGGCGATTGGTGATCTCCGGCCAGAGGTGTGCAACTCTCACGACCTGATCCATCTTCTTCCCTCCCCTGCACAGTCTGCTCGGGTTGACCAAGGGGCTGATTCGTTTTGGCTTCTCGACCTTGGCAACTGCGGTAGGCAGGAGTAGATTGGATCGGTCATGGCGGCTACGAAGGAAAAGAGCGATCCAAGTGGCATGGATACGGGGGTGGGCAAGGAACCGTCTTTGGAAAAGCTACTGCAAAGTCTGGACCTCAAAAGTGAGGACATCAAGGGTCTGTTCGTCCCCAAGGACGAGGTGGAGTCCCTCAAAGAAGGGTCAAAGTGGATGGCGGTGGTACGGTTGTTAACATCAAGACCTTTTAGCGCTACTTCTCTGAAGAAGACTATGCGCTTTGCATGGGCACCGGCACAGGAAGTGCGATTCCGGGATCTGGACGACAACAAGTTCCTGGTTCAGGCAAGCTGCCTCGGAGATTGGCAGCGAATTACTGAACAAGGGCCGTGGATATTTCGGGATCATGGCCTGCTGGTGGAAAAATATGATGGCAGCGGCAAAGCGTCATCGGTGGAACTGAATCGCATCCATGCGTGGGTTCAGATACACGATATTCCTGAGTTGTTTCGGAAGAAGCCGATCATCTCTGATCTGGCGTCCAACATTGGAGAGGTTATCTCGGTGGATATGAATGGCTCCAAGGAAGATGGAGGCAATTATGTTCGAGCCCGTGTGTGGCTGGACATTCGGAAGAGTCTCACACGTTTTGTAACCATCCAACCGGAGGGAGAATCGCGGGTGATTATGAGAGTGAAGTTTGAGAAAATCCCCCGATACTGTGCGGTCTGTGGCCTGATGGGACATGCAAAAGAGGAGTGTGGCACAGGAGAACACCCACCGGGTGCTGCAGTTTATGGCAAATGGATGCTAGCTGATACAATTTGGAACAAAACCCAACTCCAGGGGGATGCAGAAGCACAGAGGCCAAACACCCGCGGCACTCGTCGTGAGTACCAAGCCCCTGGGCAGGAGGGTGCTGGACGTGGAGCTACTCGGGGAGGCCAAGGATCGGGCCGCGGTGGCGGCCGAGACGGAGGTCGTAATGGAGGTCGTGGGTTGGGCGTAAATCTGACTACCAATGAGAATCGCAAGCGATCATCTACGGATGCTTCTCTGACGGAGGTGAGCCCAGCTAGAGATGGACAGCCACCATTGTTGCTTACCTGGAAGGAAGCAGGAGTTATTGAGGCCACTGACACAGCAAAGGCGCAGAAACAACTCGTCTATGCCGATGAGAAGGTGGCAAAAACTTATGTTCCACGAACTGGTACACCCCCACCCCCACCATCTGCTCGGGAACAGAAGAGGTCCAAGAAGAGCGTTACTCCAAGGAAAGGCAAGTCTGTAGAAGGATCGGCGGGCTCCGACGTGGAGCGTCGCCGGGAGTAATGAGTACCTTTCTCTGGAACTGTTGTGGACTCGGCAATGACGCAACAGTTCGTGAACTTCGCAATTTTGCGAGAGAACTTGCCCCTACCATTCTTTGTGTCGTGGAAACTCAAATTCAGAAAGGGAGAGTTGAGTGTCTAGCACAAAGCTTGGGTTATGACAATGCCTTTGCTGTCAGTAGTTCTGGCCGTAGTGGTGGCATTGGAATTTTCTGGAATAATGAAATAAAGTTGGAAATCTTACCTTACTCTCAGTACCACATAGATGCAGTTGTTTCGTCTCCTTCGGCGGATCCATGGCGGCCAACGTGTGTGTATGGAGAGGCTCAAGTCAATGAGCGCCACAAAACTTGGGATATGCTGCGTTTTATCAAATGTTCATCTCCCTTGCCGTGGATGTGTATCGGCGACTTTAATGAAGTACTCCTTAGGGAGGAGCACGATAGTGTGCGTGCTAGAAGTAATGTTCAGATTCAGGCGTTTCGGGATGTTGTTGATATATGTGGTCTGATGGACCTGGGATACGTTGGCAACCCATGGACTTTCGAGAGGAAAGTGTCTGGAGGCTCTTACTGCCGAGTTCGCTTGGACAGGGCACTTGCTACGACAGACTGGAGCATGCGGTATCCGCTTGCTACATTGCACCATCTGACGGCTGCAGCATCTGACCACTCCCCAATCATGTTACATTTTGAGCCTTTGCAGCCTAGTGTACCCCAGAGGCGGGTTTTTCGGTATGAAGCTATGTGGGAGTCGCACCAGGAGTTTGGTGCGATGATGGATGGGGCCTGGAAGGCCGAGACATGTACGTCCATGCAAGATCTAGAGAGGAAGTTGAAAAGCCTCTCGAGCTCTCTTTCTTCATGGGGTAAAAATACATTTGGCCATGTTCGGAGTGAGATTAAGCTACTCAAGCAGCAGCTGGAGTACCAACGAGGTTTACCTGACAGAGTAGGCCCAACTTATGAGGAGTTGAAAATTGTGGAACGCCTCAATGAGCTACATGGTAGGGAAGAAATTATGTGGCGTCAGAGATCACACATACAATGGCTGGCTGAAGGGGATCGCAACACACGCTTCTTTCATCTGCGGGCTAGCAAGAGAAAAAAGAGAAACAAAATTGAACGTCTGGCACGACCAGATGGTACGTTTACCGAGGATCATCACGAGATGTGCGCCTTGACTCGGGTTTTCTATCAGAACCTTTATTCTTCAGAGGTCACCACTGGCATGGTCGAGGTACTTGGCTCAGTTGAGCAGAGTGTGACACAGGAGATGAATAGCAAGCTGATAGCTCCTTTCAGCGAAGCCGAAGTTAAGAATGCTCTTTTTCAAATGTACCCCATGAAGGCTCCAGGGCCTGATGGCTTCCCTGCTCATTTTTTCCAAAAGCATTGGGATTTGTGTGGCGAAGAGGTAACAAGAGCTGTTCTGCGTATTTTACGGGGGGAGGACTCCCCGGAGGGTATAAACCAGACCTTTGTTGTTCTTATCCCTAAAGTGGCGAGCCCAGAGGATCTAGGACAATTCCGTCCTATTAGCTTATGCAATGTGATATATAAGATTGCTTCAAAGGCTCTGGCAAATCGGTTGAAGGTCATTCTACCAGAGATTATTTCAGAGGAACAATCTGCCTTTGTCCCTGGAAGACTTATTACTGACAATATCATATCGGCGTATGAATGTCTGCATTTTATGAAGACAAATGGGGCAAAGAAACATCAACATTGTGCCCTAAAATTGGACATGCGGAAGGCATATGATCGCGTCGAGTGGAATTATCTCCGAGCAATTATGCTACAGATGGGTTTTCACATACGTTGGGTCGAGCTGATTATGAAGCAGGTTACTTCGGTTTCCTTTTCAGTTCTTTTCAATGGTACACCCCTAGATGAGTTTCGGCCAACTAGGGGCTTGCGTCAAGGTGATCCAATATCCCCCTATTTATTTTTGCTTGCAGCAGAGGGCCTCTCGGGCCTCCTAAAAAAGAGTCGACAGTCACCACATTTGCAGGGTTTTAAGGTGGCCCTCACAGCCCCGGCAGTGAACCACCTCCTGTTCGCGGATGACAGCCTGCTGTTTGTGAAAGCTAATGAAGAGGGAGCTAGAGAAGTTGTTGAACTCCTCGACAAGTACTGTAATGCCTCAGGGCAGCGTATAAACTTGGATAAGTCTTCGGTTATCTTCAGCAAAGGTTGTCCAGAACTCACTAGACAGCGGGTGAAGAATATCCTTCAAGTCCCAAATGAAACTCTAAATGAGAAATATCTTGGCATGCCGTCAGATGTTGGTAAGTCGAAAAATGGGGCTTTCAAGTATCTTAAAGACCGAATTTGGAAATTTGTGCAAGGATGGCTGGAACAGATCCTCGCCTCGGGAGGTAAGGAGGTTCTTATCAAATCGGTGGCACAAGCTATCCCCACCTTCTCCATGTCATGTTTCAAACTACCGCGGGGTTTATGCAAGACTATTAATGCGATGCTTCGTGCTTTCTGGTGGGGAAGCAAGGGTGGTCGCCGTCGTACAGCCTGGGTTTCGTGGGAAACAATGTGCACACCCAAGCATGCTGGTGGACTTGGCTTTCGGGATATTGAGCTGTTCAATCTGGCTATGTTAGCTCGACAAGCATGGCGAATATTGAAACATCCCAATACTTTGAGTGCAAGGATGTTGAAGGCGGTCTACTTTCCATCAACAGATTTTCTTGAAGCTACACTTGGCTCCAAGCCCTCTCAGGTTTGGCGAGCCCTAGTGGAGGGTCGTGATGTTATGGCTCAAGGTTTAATCAAAAGAATTGGCACGGGGGAGTCCACACATGCGTGGAATTCAAACTGGATCCCTCGAGATTTTATGCTGCGACCTATGGCTAGTCAGAAAGATGATCCGCCGATGTTGGTGTCAGACTTTATTGATGAAACGTCGGCGACTTGGAGAGTTGAACTTCTCGCGGAGTTCTACTTACCCATGGACTGTGAAGCTATCCGTGCGATTCCTTTGAGCACGAGACGGCTGGACGATGATTGGGCCTGGCATTACGAGAAAACTGGAGTGCTCTCGGTGCGGTCGGTGTATCGTCTACTTGTTGAAACAAAGAGGAGGCGAGAGGATTGGCTAGACGGTCGTCCGGCTGGTTCTAATACAGCTATGGAGGGTAAACAATGGCAGCAACTTTGGAAGGTCCAGGTACCATCCAAACTACGGGTGTTCCTTTGGCGCCTGGCGCATCAGTCTCTCCCCACGAGCGACGTTAGACACCATCGACATATGGCGGAGACAAGTTCATGTGCGATATGTGGGCAGCCCGACTCATGGAGCCACTCGCTACTAAACTGCACCATGGCGAGGTGTGTGTGGGCTCTAGCGGATGAGGGGGTCACAGAGCACTTGTGTCGGTCAGATCACGAGTCTGCTAAGCAATGGTTATTCTTGTTGATGGAATCCCTGTCGAAGGAAGAGTTTGCGAGAGTTTCAGTTACCCTGTGGGCTATTTGGTATGCCAGGCGGAAGGCGATCTTTGATGATGAGTTTCAGAGCCCGCTCTCGACACATGCCTTTATTGAGAGCTACCTGCGGGACCTTTCCATATCAACCTCGGTTCCGATGGTGCAGAAAGGAAATATTAGCCGAATCCAACCGAAGTGGATCCCTCCACCCGCGGGTTTCGCTAAGATCAAGGTTGACGCTGCAGTTTCTCGTAGCGGATGTGGAGGTGCCTTGGGCACGGTATGCAGGGATGCTAATGGCTCTTTCCTTGGAGCATCCACCCTGACGGTACAAGGAATTTCAGAACCAGCAGTTCTTGAAGCAATGGCCTGCAGAGAAGCGCTTGCTTTGGCTGCATATTTGAATATCCGATATGTTGAAGTAGTGACGGACTGCCTCAGTGTTATCAATAACATGGAGCGGCCCTTCGGTGGCACCTACAGCATGATTCTCCAGGAGATCAAGATGACGGCGCGAGGTTTTGATCAAGCTTTATTCAAGCATGAAGATAGGCTTACAAATGCTGAAGCACATAGTTTAGCTCGTAGTGCTGTTACGAGCAGTATTGGACGTCGGGTTTGGTTACTGCAACCGCCTGACGGTGTCTGTAATAATGTTAGGAGTCCACCAGATGGTGTTTGTAATTGGCATAGGCAACAAGTTTCTGACGCGCTCTTTTCCTCACCAGGGCACCTAAGGGGGCTGGGAGGTTTTTAATGAGGCGGCTTGTTTGCTTTTAATAAAGTGTTCTTATTCTCAAAAAAAAAAAAGCTGGCTAGGTATTGGGAAACGGACGCCACCTGGAGGTCGTCACTCGCGCCCTGCGCCCGCGCACCACCGATGAGATCAGGCTCACGCCTGCTGCCTCAAGGTCACGCCATGCGCCACAAGACCAACTAGATCCGCCTCTATGGAATGCGCGAGACCGGCAGCCGTCGCCATGGATCGATTCATGGCGCTGATGGTGAACGGCACCGTCGACGGACAAAGAGGGACGACCGACGACTCGGCCTAGGAGGAAGAGGTGGAAAGGCGGGCCGAAAATCTCCTTTCCGTGTTCCAACACCGGCTCAGGTTTGATTCCTTCTCCTTCTTGACATCTGGAAGTCGGGAGAGGCAGGGCCAGCGCCGTTGTTCTGATTCTGCAGCTCCTGATTGTCTTCATAAGGTGCAGCGGGCCGTGGACGGTGTTGGCGCGCTTCCGGAGAACCTACTCGGCTTGCTGGAGCCTGCTCTGTATGGCGGTGACGGCTGCTGCGTCGATTTCCTAAACCCCGCGAGCACGGAGCCTTCACAGTTCAAGTGGGCCTGGCGTCCGCCATGGGAAGGCGCCCCGAGATTAGGGACGCGCCCTAGCGCAACGCCCGCTCAAACGGTCATCGTAGCGCTGTCTTTAAGTGTCACGCCAGAGGTTCCAGTACTAAATCCGCCCGCCCACCCAAACGTCGTCGTAGAACTAAAACACATGTTTGCTATGCTTGCTAAACTACCCCTTCCGCTCTTCTCAATGCAATGTTTTTGCTGCGTTGAACATTAGATTTTTTTTTGATAAGGGGGTGTGGATCCCGGCCTTTGCATCCAAAAGATGCACACAGCCATCCGCAATAAACGAACCAATTCAACAAGTTTTACAGTTAATGGATCACAGAGGGTGTCTACAAAGATGAGCCAATCAAATAAAAATGAACTAAACATCAAGTCTTCTAGGATGAAGCCACCCAGCCCGACTGAAGATAGCCCGCAGGACTGTCAACATACGGGTACAACCAGCATCCATGAGACCACACTGATCCACCGGCAACACGAATGATCATGAGTGGATCCAAAAACATGACTTGTGAATGGCCTACAAATAATGAATAGAAATTGTTTTGTTAAAGACCACATTATTTCGACAATTCCAAAGAGCCCACAAAATGGCTGCTACACCAATTCGAATGCGAGCCTTCGTCATCTTATCCATCCCATTCAACCAACCCCAAACAAGTTCGCAATACTTACAGGAGGGTAGACATTAAAAGTGAAGTGTACTAAACGCCATACATCTCTAGCAAAAGGACATTTAATAAAAAGATGCTGAACAGACTCATCCACATCACAGAATACGCACTTCTTGCATCCTATCCACTATCGTTTAGCCAAGTTATCCTTTGTCAAAATTTCTTTTCGATTGAGAAGCCATAGAAATATTTTGATCTTTAGAGGTATCTTTAATTTCCATAGGTATTTACGCAGGTACCTTGTATGGCCATTAAGAAGATCTTCGTAATATGATTTTACTGTAAAAACTCCGTTGCTAGTAAGCGACCATTTAAATTTATCAGCTTCGTTTGTAAGAGTGATGCGCATTAATCTCTCTACCAGATGGAACCATTCGGATCGTCGTTGCCCTATTAATGTCCGTCGAAAAGGAAGATTAATAGGAGCAGCCCCAATAACATTTGCCACCGTGCTATGTTTATTAGAGGCCAAGGCATACAACAACGGGTACTCATCCTGTAATGAAACCGATCCGAGCCAAGAGTCTTCCCAAAACTGAGCCTGTTCACCATTGCCAATTACAAATATGCCACGCTTAATAAACTCATATTTACCTTCACGATACCTTTCCAAAAAGGTGAATCAGAAGGTTTAATTTGAACTTGAGATAGTGCCTTATCTCCCATATATTTGTTTACTAAGATTTCTTTCCAAACTCCCTTCTCGTGTAATAATTTATAAATTCACTTACTCAATAGGCATTTGTTTTTAATTTCTAGAACCGCAATTCCCAAACCTCCTTGATCTTTCGGTCTATAGACTATATTCCATTTTGTGAGCCTATCTTTTCTTTTAGGTTGATCAATTTTCCAAAAAAACGTGAACGATAATAGTCTAATCTTTTCCGAACTCCCTTCGGTATTTCAAAAAATGATAAAAGAAACATTGGCAAGCTACTGAGAACCGAATTGATTAGCATAAGACGATCAACGTAAGACAACATCTTGGCTACCCATGCTGCCAGTTTCTTCTCAAACCTATCCTCAACTATTTTCGATTCTTTGTTTAAAAGTTTACGATGATGAATCGGAATGCCCAAATAACGGAATGGGAGTGATCCAAGTTCACCACCGAAAATACGACGATACTCCTCCTGATCCTCTTTAGCTTTCCCAAAACAATACAACTCACTCTTATGAAAATTAATTTTCAATCCTGATAATTGTTCAAAGAAAACCACAATTAATTTCATGTTCACGACCTTCGCAATGTCGTGTTCAAGAAATAGGATCGTATCACCGGCATATTGGAGGATTGAAACCCCACCCTCAACTAGGTGCGGTACAAGACCCCCCACTTGGCCATCCTCCTTCGCACGGGAGATTAGAATGGCCAGCATATCGACAACAAGGTTAAAAAGTAAAGGGGACAACAGATCCCCTTGTCGCAGCCCTTTTAGAGTTTGGAAGTAATGCCCAATATCATCATTGACACAAATTCCAATACTTCCTCCCTGAACAAACCGTGCCACCCATTCGCACCATTGTGACGCGAACCTTTCATACGAAGGGTTTGTTGTAGGAACGACCAATTAACCTTATCATACGCCTTTTCGAAATCTATTTTGAAAAGAACCCCATCTAACTTTTTCCTATGCATCTCGTGGATTGTTTCATGGCACCATCACTCTCTCCAAATATTCCGACCGAGTATAAAAGCCGTTTGGGTTAGACGAATTACTCTGCTCGCAATAGAGGTGACTCTATTCGTGCCAACTTTTGTGAAAATTTTGAAACTAACATTTAAAAAACAAATGGGCCGACATTGCTCAATTCGGCTAGCGTCCTCCTTTTTAGGTAACAAAGTGATAATACCGAAGTTCAGTTTAAATAAGCGCAAATTTCCCATACGCAATTGGGTAAACATTGCCATTAAATCAACTTTGATAATATGCCAACACTTCTGATAAAACTCTGCAGGGAATCCATCTGGTTCAAGGGCCTTATTATGTTCCATTTGTTTAATTGCTTGAAACACCTCTTTTTTGGAAAAATCCTGGGCCAGGATCACATTTTCCTCAGGTAATATTTGGGGCATATGGTGTGACGTCTCTTTATCAAGGGAGAAATTATTTTTAGCCGACGCCCCAAATAGTTTCTTGTAGTATTCAGAGATATAAGTCTTTAAGAGTTTCATTTCCAATGATGGTGCCTTCGTCTTGTTCTAGCTGTAGTATCCTTTTTTCCGGTGTTTTCCGTTTGCAATTATATGGAAGTATCGCGTATTACTTCCACTTTCCTGAATAAATTTTACTTTTGCTCTTTGTGCCCATTTAGACTCCTCATCACGTCTTAATTTTGCCAATCTATCTTCAGCGTCCCTCCCGCTCAGCTGCCGCCAAGAGGGTCTTCTCCGCTTTTATATCAATGCATTAATTAACATAGATACTTATCTCTCAAGAGTTTGTATTCTCCACTTAAATTTTTGGCCCAACCTCGTAGGAATTGGTGCAAATGCCTTATTTTATTTCGCCAGTGTTCGACTGGATCATTACCCGTGTGTACCGCATGCCACTCCCGAGTAATCATGTCTAAAAACCATCTTGTCGAAACCAGGATAACTCAAACGAAAATCTGCTACAATTACCTACGAAAGCTTGATCACCTGTATCTATCAATAATGGCGTGTGACCAGACCCTGTTCGGCTGAGTGCCTGAACCGTGACTAAAGGAAATTTATTCTCCCAGTCTATGGTGCCTAAAAAGCGGTCCAACTTCTCATAAGTTGGTGTATCGCGTCTACTCACCGAAGTATATTGTCGTCCGGACATTCGCAAGTCCTTCAAACTTAAACTCTCACAAATCGTATTGAAAATAGTCGGCCATCGAGCGTTAAAATTCAAGTTATTCATCTCATTTTGTCTCCTGATTATATTAAAGTCTCCCCCACTAACATAGGCAATGTTTCTCCTTCACATATTCTCACCAATTCGCTGCAATTCTGGTTTTTTATCATCTTGAGCCGCCCCATAAACAACTACTAAAGCCCAACGGAATCCATCCGCTTTGATCGTCAGATGTAACTTAACGCAAAAGTCACCCGAGACCACATGTTGTACCGTGACCGTGTTGTTGTTGAAACCTAATAGCATACCACCAGATCTCCCATGTGGAGGTATACAATACCACGTAAAATCTGAGCCCTTAGCTAAAAAATTTAAAAAAGGCGCCACAAAAGAAGATCTACCTGTCTCAATAATGCCAATAAAATCTAGCTTATTTTCCCTCACAAACTTATGAACTGCTAGATGTTTTGCCGTGTCCCCAAACCCATCCGAATTCCAAATGATACCTTTCATCTCAAACCTCTATAAATTTGTATTTTTGCACTCCTCCTAGCCGCACGCTTGGAATTTTTGTTAATTTTTTTACCTCTGTTTTTAATTGATGCTAATGTCTTGTGAAGATCCGCATGATCTTCCGACATCTCTGTCTCCTCTTCCTCAAGATCTTCGCAAAGATTCATGGCTTGTTTTAACACCAAACTAGATTCGGATTCCTCAACCACTGGGGGTAGTGATTTTTTAAAGAATATTACCTCCCTCTCCTTTTCTAACTCTAAAATACTCATAATTGAATTACCTATTTGCGTTTCATTGTTTCCCAGAGATATACCTAATCTATCCGCTCTACGCTTAATGACAGAATTAGATAGAGAGCATAAAGAAAATTTGGGAAGCAAATTAGTACCTGTGGGAGAACCGTACATCTTGCGTGAAGTAAGATCCATCGCGCGCTCGAGTTGTGGAACACCCGCATTCTGCTGCTCCTTCAACCTTTGGCTTGATCTCACTTCCACCTCATGCATCCCCCCAAACGCCAACATAGCACCCGCAGACGGTATCGTGTCGCAAACACTAGCAAAAGGGCTGCAAGACTGAGGCTGCACTGCCGCCGTACGACCGTGGCGATCAAGGTACATACCACCATCACCATCTAACGGAGAGATCGGTGACATTGGTCTACTAGGTGAAGTCAGCAGAGAAGTGTCCTGTACCGCAAAAACCTCCTCCGAATCCTTGCTAAGATCAGCATCAATATCCGCAAGTTCCTCACTAACCCGAGCATCAACCGAACCATCGACAGGAGCGTCCAAGCCAAAGGCAGCGTCGCATACGCTGTCCGGCCCATTGTCAGACCCTGGAAGATCAACCCCTCCATCAATACCAAGAGCTGCAGCATCCGTAACTTCTTGTTCAGCTACCACGCTAGCAGTTTTAGCTCCTTGATCAAAGACACCCTCAGAGCAAACAACAGTAACATCAACCATACCATCACCCGACTGTTTCAGCTTTAAGAACTCTTGTTTCGCCACTGAAATTTATTTCTGAACTGACGGTGAAAAAACCACACCCGAGATCCTTTCTTGCATGCTCTTGGGCGCCGCAGCCCCCGTGTTACCCTTCCCTTCTGAGGTATTTGTGAGATCATCCGTAAGCATGTCATCTGTGGATTTGTTTTCCTGTTCCCTCTCATTCTTTTTTTGATTGGAAGACTCCTCATTAGCACTATCGTCCGCATCATCATCCCGTGGCGGTGACCTTGGATCATCATCCTCTTTATCAGTAATATCAACATGAAGCTCAACTTTAAACCTCAGCCGATAAAAACCATCCTTTATAAAAATTGTCCAACTAGCCGGAATATGAGTATAATCAACACACCCCACGAGGATACGCAGGACCCCATGCTTGCGAGTGAATTGCATATCAATTTTGATTGTTTTGCCGAAAAGAGAACCCAAGCTCCAAAGCGAAAGAAAGTCTCCTGTAACTTTGGGTGGAATACCATAAACTCGAATCCATTTTTTGGGTAGCAATTGCAAAGGTTCCACTTTCGCAACCCAAGGAACCACAGTAATCTCACAAGAGTTATTTGACACCTTACATGCTCCAAAAATAGCCAGCCTTTCTAATTCACTTTTCGAGGGGAAAGGAACTTTGAAAGCATTGTGACCAACTTGTTGAACATCCCAATCAAATTGTTCCCACGGTACCAAACGCTGAATCTGAGCAACAGTCAACATGGCCAAACGGGCATTATCGATCTTCGATTTATACGTATCCGATGTTGGCTATTCGAAAAACATCAGATACTCATTTATTTTCCATGTATGACCGCCTGAGGTTTTGGTGCCTTGAGCAATGGACACATCTCCTCCGAGTGTTCCTTGCTTCCGCAAATAACACACACCTCAACCACACAATCTTTGCCGTGGTGGCCAGTCCCATCACTCCGGTAGCAGTGGGTTTTGTGAATAGTTTTGGCCTTCTTCGCTGCAACCACATCGTTCTCCCCTTGCCGATCTCCCACGGACGGCTTTGAAATTGATGCCACATGTGGTAACGTCGCAGGCGTCACTGGTGTAGCACCCTTTGCTATCAACTCTGCGGTAGTGGCCACCTGTCCCGTCGTAACCGGAACCACAGAAGCCGTAGCAGCCTTCGCAGGTGCTGCTACAGCGGCAGTAGGACGAAGGGCCTCTGCAACTTGGCTTACAATCTTGGCTAAGATTTCCTGGGACAAGACTGGGGGAGGGACAATATCTGCTGCAGTACCTCCTCTCTGATTACCGCGAAACTGTGTTGATCTCCCACCGTTATCAGCACAAAATTGATAAAGGCGAGTGTATGTATATGACCTCTGTTGCTGTCCGCCATTAGCGAAACCTGAACCAGCGTTGTAACTATGAAAGTTGCCCTAGAAGCCTTGTTGGTTGCCGGCCGTTCCGCTAGAGCCGCCTGTCTCAAAGGTGCTCTAACGTTGATCTCCCTGACCCACAGCAGCGCTCGGACCACCAGCATGCGCACCTCCGCGTCCTCCCATGGCGTCGCCACGGAACGGTCCGTTATCGCCGTAGCCCCGGCCGGCATGGAAGCCACCATAACCACGCGCAGGAGGAAAACCACGGCCAGCCCCTGCACCGCCACGACCGCCGCCATTGTTCGCCATATCGGTATTACAAAAAATGTCCGCGTGATTGGAAAACCCTAAACTCGATAACAACCCGATCCTTTGATCCAGATGTATACGACCGCTTGATTTGCCTGGAGCTCGGTTTCGGGCCGCATGCCCTCCTGCCCGGCTCCCTCGCTTATGAAAGTTAAACCCAGCAATTCGGCCCGCACGGCCCGCTCGGCTCACAAAAGATTTCAAATTTGCCGATCCGAGAAATACGGTTAACGTCTAATTTGGTGTGTTTCTTCAACCGCAGGTACTCAAAGATATATGCTACAAGGAAACAAATCATGCAAAAAAAAGGTGTTTCGTGTGAAATTTGTATTTACTTTTTACTGTAAAATGTTTATTGTACATCAATATATTACACTATCTGGTTTAAATGTATAAGACTTCTTAGAACTAACACCATATATATGTTTGTAATAGCAGATTCTGGTCTGAACGCCACCTGAAGGCTGCATAGAGGAAGGATCTTTGGGAGACTCGACTGCAAATCATTCATTGCTTTCTTTAACCTCATTTTCCCAGTGAAATCAGATTTGAAATTGTGGTACACACTATTTATGTTTTCTATCATTTTCCATGTTGCGAGTTAGAAACATGATCATCATATTTGTGCTTGTTGTTGATGCTTAATATTTCACTAAAACACTCATTGCAAACTATATACTTTTGGTGTTCAAGCGGTCGCCACTGATACCAGGACCTTGAAAATTAGCATGATTCATGTGTGAGTGTTAACTGAGTTTACATAGCTTCTGAGTGTGCTTACTTTTTAAATCTACGCAATGCTTTCTTCTTAAATGCAGCATGTTTGTTTTGTTTTCTCTTAGTCCTCATTTTCCTTCTATTTTACATATTTCGAACATATTAAGCGATGTTAAGTGTATTTTGTAACCTTCTTCATATTTGTACACTTGTCACACTTGATGTTGAAGGCTTGGATCTTCTGTGGTAAAAAATATATATATTCTGATTACCTTGAACAGCATGTTACGTCCTTCCATACATAATATGAGCTCACGTGTTACTTTTGAACTATTGAGATTATTGGTTTCTCTTACTTTGCTGATAGAAATCTAGAAGTATGGATACTAACCTTATACTCCATTTTTAACTCTCATATTTTTCCTATCACTATTGAAGTCTTGGCTTTGGAGATTTTCTTTTTGTATATTGATGTGACCTTGTTTTCCACTTTGTTAAGTGATAAGAATATCCCCTGAAGAAACAAGATTACCGGTTCATCTTATTTCTCATACAAGATGTTATATTATGCAGATCTTTGACACCAGGTGAGTTGATAGTATAGAACTACTAGTATTGAAAGGTCAATGTCGCAAAACTACCACTTTCATATTGAATGGCATAGAACTACCCCATTTTGGTGAAGTTTTTTTTAGATAGCCCAAATTGTCGACTGAACGCGAATTATATGAGCGAATGGAAAACCCGAACTACTTGCGGCACATGGACAAGCTGAAGATCCGTTCAAAGTCGAGGGGGCTCCATAGGGCCTCCCACAAGTGGTTAGTGCGCTCAAAATTGGATCCAAGGACAAAATCTCAGTTCCTAGGTCGACACTGAGCAGAACACATCACCTCGCAAGGCCTTCCGCCTGGTGCCTTATCTTTTAATTATAATAACCCAACATAAGACAACAGTTTATTAAAGTAGAACAATCTATCATACTTAGCAGATGAAACTTAAGACCAACAGACGACTCGCACAGTCAACTCTAAGCATGCGCTACGACTCGCAAGGCCAACAGGTAAACAAACAACAGGTGATGGGATGTGGGGATAAAGCTGTATGGGCTGCAGGATAAACATGTGATGGGATCGCCATAAAGAATCGAATACTAGGGTAGCAGAGATCAACGGCAGGAATGAAAGACAATGTATAGGTAAACAAGCAAGCTTTGCTTGCCTGGAATCCCGCATGGAAGCAGATCTTGTCGTAGCTCACACATCTCAACGTCGTATCCGCGAAGAAGCAACAAACACTGGAAATCGTAAAAGATGCATTTTACAACTACGGCAAAGATCCAGCATGATCATGCGAGAATGATGCATGACATGGCAATATGCATTGCGAGATGCACTTAATCCGAATTAAGCGGAACCGGGATTCCGATAATTAATATTTAGGTGCAAGTTATTTATCTACTCATCAAATTAAATGTTGATTAGCATGGAAAGACATGGCATGGGTGATATAACAAAATTACATGGAATAGGGCATTATATATTTATTACCCCACACATTCCATAATTATTATTTAGGTGAAATGCTACACCCGCAAAACCAAGAGATGCAACACATGTAATTATGATGCGAAATGCACAAGATAGATGACATTTTATAAAAGAGGCATAGGGTTAGGGTTTGGGTTCGCACGTTGGATCGGGAGAGATAGGGTTCGAAACCGACGTCTTCGGTCCGTAGAGGAAGTAGTCGTCGTCGTGGTAGTAGTCGTCGCGGAACCGGGGCATCGTCGTTTGTCGATGTCGTGGAAGTGGTCGGGGTAGTTGTACTCGGTCATCCTCGTTGACGGGCGCGGCCACGTAGGAGCACGGCAACGGACACCAGAAAGAAAACGCACGGGCACGGCGGTCACGGCAACGCGGCGCGCGGTGCACGTAGTAACACCACGAAGGGTGGACAACTCGGACACAAAAGCGACGCCGAAGTTCTTGCGGGCATTGTGTCGAACACCTTGCGGGCGGATGATGCGGGGGCGTCACCGGACGGGGAAAAATGGCGAAGCGGAGCGAAGGCGCGGAGCGGATGGGGAGGCAACGGGGACGGCGGGCTGCGGCGCGGACGAGCGTGTGCGGGGCGGCGGCGCGCTGCGGCGCGCAGGGCGGAGAAGCTCGGGCGCTGCGCGGGAGGCGAGCGGCCGGGGCAGCCGGAGGCGGGGCGTGCGGCGCGCGCGCGGGGCGGCGGATGATGTAGCGGCGGCGCGTGCGGGCGCGCGCGGCACCGGGGGCGCGCGACGGAGCTCGGTGAAGGCGCGACGGCGGAGGAGCTCGGGCCGGAGGGCGGCAGCGGAGGAGAGAAGAGGGCGACGGCGCAAGGGGCGGCGCGGATGCGGCCGGCGGTGGAGGCGACGGGGACGGCGCGGCTCGGGGCAGCCGGAGGCGGGGACGGCGGCGCGGAGGCGGCCGGCGCGCTGGGGAGCTCGGGCGAGCGGGAGGCGCAGGGGCCGGCGCGGCGGCGCGAGGCGAGCAGGGCGGCAGCGGCAACGGGGCGAGGCGCGGCGCGCGGCGTCGGGCTGGAGCACGGCCGGGGGCGTGCGGGGCGCAGGGGCGGTGCGGCGGCGCAGCCGGAGCAGGGGGGCGCGCGCGGAGGGCCGGAGGCGACCGGCGGCGGCGCACGGGGCCAGGGCGCGGGACCGGCGCGGCGGCGATGCTGGAGGCGTGGTCGGCTGGCGGCGGGAGGAGCGGCCGGCGCGGCGGCGGTGAACGCCGGCGTCGGGGCGCACAGCGTGGTGCGTGGGGCGAGCGGCTCGGGGGCGCTCGGGGAGGATTTGGTGCGCTGCGGAAGGCTCTCCCGTGCGGGGCTAGCTCGGGAAGAAGAAAGGAGAAGGAAGAGAAAGAAAAAAAAGAAAAGAAGGAAAAGAAAAAAGAGGGAGGGGGAAAAAGAGAAAAAGAAAAAGGAGAAAGAGGAGGGGGGCGGCTGCAAAGTTGCAGGGGGGTGGGAAACAAGTTTCCAGGGGGGGAACCCTAGGGTTTGGGGTTTGATGGGCTTGGGCTTTATTTGTCACCGTTTAACTTTTTCAGTTTTATATTTTTAGAACAAAATCGAAAATGAATTTGAACACGAATCTTATACAAAATATTTTTAGTTTTAAATGGACAATTTAATAAACTAGCTTTTAACATTTTTAAAAGATTTGAAAATAACACATTTTTAATTAATTTGAAATGCATTTGAATTTTATTGTGGAAATTGAATTTAAATGCAACAAATTAAATTAATGAGATGCAATGCGATGCCATGTCGATGCAAAAAGAAAAACTCACGAATCAAAAGGGGATAAATCCCGGGGCGTAACAAGGGCATTGCGTAGTCCTAAGGCTGTTTCTCGGTATGGTTGCATCTTTAAGTAAACCATGTCCCCAACAGCAAACTCGCGCTCTGTTCGTTTCAAGTCGGCGAACTTCTTCATATGGTTCTGAGCCTGCTGAAGGTTGTACTGCAGCTTCTTAAGCATGTTCTCCTTCTCCTGAGGAGGGACGACAGTACCATCTGAGGAGTTTGCTGGCAACAGTTGGTGTAGGAGCAGAGGAGGAGGGTATTCGTACAATGCTTCGAAAGGGGACATCTTGATTTCCGTGTGGTAAGCACAATTGTACGACAACTCTGCTGCCGGAAGCCATTGACACCACTTTTTTGGTTCCTGAAAAACCATGCAACGAAGATATTGCTCCAGGCATTGGTTGACCCTCTCGGTCTGCCCATCTGATTCGGGATGATGAGCCGAACTGAAGTTCAATGAAGTATTCATTGCTGAGAAGATGTCTTTCCATAAGGCACTAGTAAAGATACGATCTCTGTCGCTCACCATGCTGGAAGGAGGACCATGTAACTTAACCACGTTGTCCATGAGTAGAGTAGCCACTGACTGAACTGTGTATGGGTGTGCCAACGGGAGGAAATGTGCATACTTAGTGAGTCGATCCACGACTACTAGTATTATATCCTTGCCTTTTGATTTTGGTAGTCCCTCGACAAAATCCAAACTGATGTCAGACCATTTCTTTGCTGGACTTGGTAGAGGACTTAAGAGGCCAGGGTACTGGACCTTTTCTGTTTTTGAAATCTGACAGATAGGACATTCTGAAATTTGTTTGTTGATGAACTGTTTGAATTTTGGCTAGAAGAACAAACTTTGTAACTTTTGCATTGTGACTCTGTTGCCGGAGTGACCCCCAATTGGAGAAGCGTGTAGACTGTGGAAAAGTTTCAGTTTCAAGTCTGTCCCAGTCCCAATGTAAATTCTCCCTTTGTATCGTAATATCCCAGCTTGCAGGGAGTAATTAGGGTGGCTATCCTTGTCCACTGCCAATTCTTGAATCAGTTTGATGCAGTGAGCATCCTGCTCATATGATGCTGATACCTCTGTGATCCACATGGGTACGACTGTAGTAGTAGCTGAACAGTGATCGGGTGTATTGTCAGTGAATTGGCGAGATAGAGCATCAGCTGCGCAATTGTCTACGCCTTTCTTGTACTCAATGTGGTAGTCGAATTCTAGCAATTTGAGCATCAACTTGTGTTGGATACCCTCCAACAATCTTTGACTACCCAGGTACTTGAGGCTCTTTTGGTCAGATTTGATGATCACTTTATTACCCAAGAAGTAGTGGCGCCACTGTTTAAGGGCCAGTAAAATAGCGAGTGCCTCTTTTTCATAAATGGACTGTGCTTGATTTACTGGTCCTAAACTTTTGCTGAAATAAGCCAGGGGTTGTTGTTGTTGCATTAGCACTGCGCCTACACCACTAGCACACGCATCAGTCTCCAGTATGAATGGTTGTGAGAAATCTGGTAAAGCCAAGACAGGAGGTGATATCATAGCTTGTTTAAGTGCTTCAAAAGCCGTTTGTTGCTCCGGACCCCATTTGAAGTTATCTTTCTTCAAGGCTTGGTACAGAGGAGCGCAAATAATCGCATAGAATTCAATGAACTTCCTATAGTAATTTGTTAAGCCAAGAAACCCCCTGAGTTTCTTAATATTGGCAGGTACTGGCCACTTGGCGATTGCTGCTAGCTTAGTTGGATCTGTTGACACGCCGTGTACACTGATAATATGCCCGAGATATTCCACTGTTGCCTGACCGAAAGAACACTTGCTGAGTCTTGCTTTTAGCTTCTGTTGCCTGAGCACTGATAGAACCACTTTCAGGTGTTCTTTGTGTTCATCAGGTGTTCTGATGTATACTAATATGTCGTCGAAGAAAACCAAGACGAATTTGTGCAAATGTTCAGCAAAAATGGAGTTCATGAGCTGTTGAAAGGTCGCTGGAGCGTTACTCAGCCCGAAAGGCATGACCAGGTACTCGTAGTGTCCCAAATGAGTAGAAAATGCCGTCTTGGAAACATCTTCAGGTTGCATTCGAATTTGATGATATCCCGATCGAAGGTCCAATTTGGAAAATATTGTTGCTCCATGCAATTCGTCAAGAAGATCATCAATGACAGGGATTGGAAACTTATTCTTGATTGTTAAATCATTCAAGCTTCGGAAATCCACACACAGACGCCATGATTTGTCTTTTTTCCTTACCAAAATCACAGGGGAGGAGAAAGGAATGCAGCTCGGTCTAATCTCTTTGTTTTTCAACATCTGTCTGATTATTTCTTTAATAGTGTTCTTTTGGCTTTGAGACATTCGATAATGTCGAATGTTTGGAGGTTTAGCTCCTGGTATCAAGGGAATGCGATGATCAGCGGATCTGGATGGAGGCAAACCAACTGGGTCTTGAAAGATATCAGTGAATTCACTGATGAGTGTTGCCAAAGAAGCAGGTGTTGTTGTCTGTTCCTCCTCACTGTCAACTGAATCTGTTGCCTGTATCAGAATATACCCTGTAGCACCTTGTTCAATCAAGTTTGCACAAGTATCAGAGTCAATCAGTAATGCCTTTGGTACCAAGTGATCTGAAAATGTTACTTCTTTACCCTCGATTTCCATTGTCAGTTGCCGACCAATGAAATCAAATGTAATAGGGTTGTGCTGTTTAAACCAATTTACCCCGAGGATCACTTCTGAACCCTGTAGCTGCAAGATTCTGAAGTCTGCATGAAAAGTATGCCCTTGCACTGTGAACTGACAGTTATAGGCTATGGCCGTTGAATCAAGGGTGCTCCCTCCAGCTACCACAACCTTCCTGTTCAAAGTTGGGGTCATCTTTATGTTGTTTTTGACCGCAAAAGCATAATCCATGAACGTGTTTGTGCTCCCAATGTCAGCTAGTGCCAGAGCTTGTGCTCCCTTGAATGATAGTGACAACGATATTGTAGACTCGCTAGGAGCTCCTTTGTATGCTGCAGCCGAGATGTGCATTTGATTTATGTTGTCTTGGGGTTCAGGTTGTTGAACCGCGAGTTGTTCCTCGTGTTGTTCTTCCGCATCGTACAACAACTCCTCCTCATGGCCCTGCATCTCCATGGCATTGAGTGTGCGAACCATCTATTGGCATTTATGTCCCATTATCCAATTCTCTCGACAATACCAGCATTTCCGAGGCTCTCGAGGTCTGTCGATATTAGCTCGTGGTCTGTTATCTCTTGCCTGAAAATTCCGTGCTGGTTGTTGCTGTGCATTTGCTGGAAGTACGGGTCTTCGAACTGTTGACAAGTATGATTTCTCATAGAGGCGAGCATACCAATATGTCGACAGTAAGCTCGTAGGCTTTTGGCACAAAACAGTATGTTTGATGTTGTCTTTTAAACCACTAATGAACCTCTCCACAAAAAAGTCCTGTGGTAGGTAACTACGCTCTCTTTTCATCATTGTCATCCAATCTTCATATATATTGATGTAGTTGTCCACAGTTGTCAACTGTTTTAGTTGCTGCAGTTGATCCATAGGATCGCTATCATGCGGATCAGGGAATCGTTCGATCAATACTTTGCATAATTGCACCCAAGACATGGTCTGTAATCTCAATCCAGAAGTGCTGAGCCATGTTTTAGCTCTCCCACGGACATGAGCCAGTCCCCAACGCACATACTGATCCTCTGCAATTTCAACCAACCGAAAGATATCCTCACACTCGAGTATCCAGGCTCTTGGGTTCGAGCCCGTGAATGTAGGTAATTCCACGTGAGGAGTGCGGATCTGTGGCTCGACATGTCTGTTGTTTGTATTTGAATTGTGTTGTGGGTTGGGTGCATTGACCGGTGGTGGGTTAAGGTGTGGAGGTGAGGTGGATGGTACTAGCTGTGGAGAAAATGGTGTGGGATAGTATGGGTAGTAAGGTGGATAGTAAGGGTTGGGTGGGAAGGGAAAAGGTGCTGAATTTGCGGCTGTATAATACTGTGGGTGAGTTGCTGGGGTGGTAATTTGGGAAAATTGGTTGTTTTGGGAGCTGGTGCTGGTGGGTGTTGTCGAGGTGTTGATCTGGATGGAAGACGCGTTCTGTCGAGCACCTGAGGCTTGTGGCGCACTCGGACGGATAGGAAGCTGATCGGGGGTGAGTTTTCCGAAGTTTGGCGGAAAGGGTGGTGCGTGGGTTTGGGTATTTGGGGTTGGAAGTTCTGGAATTGGCGATAGGTTTTGGTTGTGGAGCGGCGGTGGAGTGGAAAAAGGATGGCTTTGGGTTGTCACCGTAGACTCTCCCGAGCCCATGTTCTCCTCTGGAACCAAACGAGACAAGTTGGAAGCCATCTTAGCCATCATGCCCGATAGTTTAGCGATCTCACCGTGAATTGCAGAGATTTCTGCGGAAGATTCTTCGCGATGTTGTTCTAGTCGCTCCGCCATCTCCATGACTTCTTGCGGGAGGCGCTCCATCATCGCTTCCTCGGCACGCCGGGCTTCCTCAAGACGAATATTTTCCGCCTCTGCTTCTGGCAACTCGTCTGTCCCTGCCGGCGGCGCGATGCCATCTCTTGATTTCGAACGCGATCTGCGCGTCGTAGTCGTTATGTGGGATTTTACCACTGAATCGCGAGATTCAGCAACCAAGACGACGATGCTGGTTCGATCTGAGGGGAGGGAAGGGTGGGAATTGAATCGCGAGCAGGCCCAACCTGGCTCTGATACCACCGTGTCAGGATCCGGTGATCACTGACCTCATAGCAAGGGATTCGGGGAGGAAAAGAGCCGGTGCTCAAGAACTAAGAACAACAAAGAAGGGAAAGTGCAAAACTGGTAGAAATAAATTAGGGTTTTTCCATTGCTTGATCCACCCAACCACCCCACCTGCCCTTTATATTGAAAGGCAGGCTCAAGCAAGATTACAATCTAAGCCTTATCTGGAACTTAAGCTAGTTAAACAAGAATGGGTAATTTGGTAAACTTGCTACAAGCGCTGGTAGCCGCTAGATGAGGCGAAGCGGTAAGCTCTGATCCTGACCGTTGCTCTGTTGTCTGGAAGGACTACAGTAACTGAACCTGAACAGGACCTTTGTCAGTGCAGGATCCTGACAAGCATATAGCAAGTATGTCTTGAAGAAGTCAAGACATCATATTAGTGAAGAAAGGTTGAGATGAGCAAGACCAAGAGAAGCTATCTTGAAGAGTTTCTATGCTTGGAGCTTGCTATGGATACATGAAGACGGAGCTTAGCGAGACTCCCATTGTGAGCATGGGGGAGTATTTTGAGAAGTATTCATCAAGCATGTACTTGGACGCGCAATCAAGAAAGATGAACCACTTGAAGAGATCAAGATAGTCATCATCTAACTCAAGTAGAATGCTCAAGTCAAATGTATGATCTTGATAATGCTATAGGATAGATAGGCGTACTATCAAGAGGGGCTCTCAAGTTAGTAACTTGATCGCATCGTTGTGAAGAGTTCAAACCTTTTCATACTTGGCATATCATATTTCTTGGTTCCTATTTGGCTGGTTCATCTTCATGTCAAGCTCTAGTACATCGAAAACGGTTTTACTTTGGAAAACTTGTTGCGTTTTCGGCGGCGGAAATATTGCCGGGTCAACCGTGAGGAAAGTCCCACACATTGCCATGTGTTGGGTGCACATCGTCGCTATCTTTCCAACAAAATTGGTCTCACCTCATTCCGAGTTCATTTGCAAAAGTTATACCAGTTTTTGTTTCGGTGTTCTGCTGAACCGGATTATTGGGTCCGGATATTTTGCTCTACCGTAATATCCGGTTCCCCAGCTCATCCAAGAAAACGTCTAAGGAAAGAAGAAAAAGGGTTCTGACGCGAGCCGGAAATTGTGCTCGGAAATTTCCGTCTACCGGAATTTCCGACTGCACCCAGAAACGCCCTCCAGTTTTGGCTAAGGAAAGAAGGACTTTTGGTTCTGACTCGATTCGGAAATTGTGCTCGTAAATTTCCATATACCGGAATTTTCGAGTACACTCAGAAAGAACCCTCCAGAAAGGATAAGGAAAAGTTGGGATTTGGTTCTGACTCGAACCGGAAATTCAGCTCGGAAATTTCATGGACTCGGAATTTCCGAGTGACCGGAAATTACAGGTCTCACTTATACCGGAATTTTCGAGTGTCGAAACAGCCAACGACTATTTTTCTTTGAGGGGTATAAATACCTCTCCCCTTCTTCTTCCTCAGCCCATCCAAGGCAACACGACTTTTCTCTCTCTCCTACTCCATTGTTGACCTTGGAAAGCTCACTTCCCTCTTAGTCCCTCCATAGAATCTTGCATATTATTTAGGGAAAGTTGAGAGGAGATCTAGATCTACAATCCTACCAATCCATCTCTGTTTTAAGTGAGGAGAACCTAGTGGATCGAGATCTTGGAGTTCCTTTGTGGTTCTTCTCTTTGTTCTTCCTCTCTTCTACTCCCATAAGCATTATTTGCTTTTGGTGGGATTTGGGAGTGAAGGATTTGACTCCTTTGTGGTTTTCTTTGTTCTTCCTCTCTTATTCACCCATAAGCATTTGTTGCTTTGTTGGAATTTGAGAGTGAAGGACTTGAGCACTTCATGTGCTCTTGCCATTGCATTTGCATCGGTTTGAGCCCTCCACGAGGATTCGTGGTGGTGATACTTGTGAGCTTGTTACCCTTGGATCATTGGACCCTAGATGCCTTTTGTGGCCAAGACCTTTTGTGGTCACTTGAGAGCTCCCAATTAAGTTGTGGGTGTGTGACTCAAGACTTGGGAGCCCCCAGTTAAGTTGTGGGTGTGTGCCTCAAGAGTGTTCTATGGGATTAGATCTCCGCCCCAAAGGGGATCAATAGTGGAAGGTGAACTCGCAACCTTTTGTGGTTGAGTTCATGGGGAGAAGAAGGTGAGCCTTTGTGACGTTGCAGCTAACCTGTTGTGGTTGCGCACACCTCTCCAAACGAGACGTACACCCTTTGGGTGGAACTCGGGAATACATCCTCGTCTCCGCGTGCCTCGGTTATTTCTATACCCGAGCTCTTTACTTATGCACTTTACATTGTGATAGCCTTTGCTTGAAGTTATCTATCTTGCTATCACCTTGTTACTTGTATTGCTTAGCATAAGTTTTTGGTGCACATAGGTGAACCTAGTTTATTTAGGTTGTATGCTTGTTAAAGTAAAGCTCTAGTTTTATTCCGCCTTTATCAAGCATACCGGAATTTCCGGCTCCTCGGAAAAAGTTTTAGATCGCCTATTCACCCCCCCCCCCCTCTTTAGGCGACGTCTATCCGTTCAGCTTGAACAAACCTTCAGACTCTTACTTCTACTTGGACTCCTACATACTCTAGATACTTCATGACTAAGCTAGAAAGCTCATGCATAGAGTATGACAAGATTACTCCTAACACCGAACCTTCTCATACATATCCGACTTGCTACAACTCATTCTTTCAAGGCTGTCACTAACAACAGCAATAATGCCAGTGACATTAGGCTCGGTGCCATTGGTCTTGATGTGGCTGACAAGTGCCTCAAGAATCTTGATCTCGTCGCTAGTTGTCCAGCGTTGTCTTGGGGGCTTCTCAGGCTTGCCGGATGGCGAGTGATTCAGCAGGTCCGTCTTGTGCTTCTTGCCCTTGCAGAAGAGATCGGGCTCAGAAGGCGCCTTGTCGGCCCCAGCCTTGGCCTTGCCGGATAGAGTGGACTCAGCGACCTGCCTCTTCTTCCTGGCCTCAGCTTTGGGCATTCTTGCCGCCGCCTTCAGGACGGGCTCAGAGCTTTTCGACGAGCTACCGTCCTCTTCGTCGGCGAGGGACTCGAGTTTGGAAGCCACATCGGACGACTTGCCGGGGGTGCGGTCGATCTCACGGATGGAAGGCCTCGATGTCAACTTCTGAGTCAGAGGACTCCTCTCTACCTCCGTCCGACGAATCGGCGTCGGCCGCGGCCGTGGAAGGGGGTTTAGGGTTTTGTGGGGCTTTTGGGTTGCTGGGGCCTCCTCCTCGTTGTCCTCCTCAGAGGAGGAATACTCCTCCCCTAGAGGCATTAACAGTGGCGGCGACGACGACGTGGGGCGCTTGCGGGCCATCCTCGCCGTTATTGTTTTGGGCGGGGGGAACAGGAATAGCGGTGAGGCGAAGATAAATGAATGTTTGGGGACTGGACTAGGGGAAGCAGTGGTGACGCGGGTGAATACTGACTTTATTGCTACCCCCGCCGTTTAAAATGGTAAGAGCATCTCTAGCAGGCGCGCTATCATTTGGCGTTGTATATTCTGTTTAACGCATGCGGCCGCGGTTCCAAAAGATAGAGGTTGTATATTGTGATTTTATCGCGCTCGAGAGGAAACACACTTTGATAGGCGCTGCAAATATAGCGCGTGCAAGACAATGGGCTTGGAATTCAACACAACTATGCAAACACATATGATCAATTCACCACAAATATGCAAACAAACAAGTTCAAGTTCACCAACACAAATCTACCAAAAGCCCACATAAGCATATCAAACATCAATGTTCATGCTTCATTCTCGTCATCATCATCTTTCTCCTCTTCATCTTCATCCTTCTCCTTGTTCTTCTCTTCTCCATCTTGAGCTTTAACTTTATTGGAAACTTGGACGGTGGTATGCGCTTGACATGCATGGGTGGCATGAATGTACCTTCCGACGCATTTAAAATGGCTAAGAGCATCTCCAACACACACGCTATCATTTGGCGTTGTATATTTTGTTTAACGCGTGCAACCACTGTTCACCAAAGATAGAGGCTGTATATTGTGATTTTATCACGCGCGACAGCAAACACGCTTTGACAAGTGCTGCAAATATAGCTCGCACGAAACAATGGGCTTGGAATTCAACACAACGATGCAAACACATATGATCAATTCACCACAAATATGCAAACAAACAAGTTCAAGTTCACCAACACATAATCTGCCAAAAGCTCACATAAACATATCAAACATCAATGTTCATGCTTCATTCTCGGCATCATCATCTTTGTCCTCTTCATCTTCATCCTTCTCCTTGTACTCTCTTCTCCATCTTGAGCTTCAACTTCATTGGAAACTGAAGGAGATATGCCCTAGAGACAAATAAATATATAGTATTTATCGCATTATCTCATAAGATTATAATATGTTTTTGTATTATGCTATAACTGTGTTAATCGGAATTATTAATACACGTGTGATACATAGACAAACCAGAGTTCCTAGTAAGCCTCTATATAAACTAGTCCATTGGGCAACATTTGATCGAGATTCCCGATCATGGACAATGACGTCGGTTGATAATGGGGTCATCTTATTGGTGGAATAAGGTGATGGACATACGCAAAGTATTGCAATAAGATCGTATTACGATTTTTGTCATTTGCAATAGGAAGTAATATGATAGCTTATTCCATGGACAGTAAGACCGTATTTATTGCTACTCCGTAGGGGTACTTTGAGAGCATCAAACGTTGTGTCTTATATAGCATGACAATAAAGGTGTCCATCTTGGGTATCCCGAAAGAGAATGTTGAGACGTATGGATCAAGAGCGGGATTTGTTCATTCGTGTAATGGAAATATACTCTGAACCCACTCGGTGAGATTACGTCTATATAGCTGCGCAACTTATGACTAGGTCATGGAGATGTAATGTCACAGACGAGTTACTAACCTTTGTCGGTAACGAGATACAACATGGCATCGGATGTCTACGATCATATCTCGGACAAGGTAGTATCGTAGAAACAAAGGGAATGAATATCATGTTTATGGTTCAACGACGATATTCGTAGAATGGACAGGGACCGTATATGCATCCAGGTATCCCTGCCAGTCATTGGCGAGCGAAGGGTCTCGAACATGTCTGGAGTGGTCTCGAACCGTAGCGTAACAAGACTTAAGGTCTTAACGACACTAGGAGAAAGTTTTGGAATAATATAGGAAGTGAATGGTGAGAGAGAAATAATCCGGAAATAGTTTCGGTGGTCCGGAAGGAGTTCTGGGAAGGTCTGGAATGGTTCCGGGAATGTCCGAAAGATGTTCGGGTGGTCCGGAAAATGTTTCGGAGTCAAGAGAGATTAAATAATATGTAAATGTATTAATTATGAATCAGTTATATTTTATATTAATTTAATATTAATTAAAAAGGAGAAAAAGTGAGCAGCCCACCTAAATGGGCCAAGAGAGGCCCATGAGGGGAGCCGCACCACACAAGGAAAGGGGAGGGGCCCAATCCGAGTCGGCCAAGGCCTTGGCCGGCCGAACCCCCTCCCCCTTCTTTTTCTTTAGTCCCACATGGGGGGGCAAGGTGTTTGCACACCCCCTCCCCACTTTATAAAGCAAGGCATATTAATTGGATTAATTCATCTAAAAATATAATTAATGTTGTATACGTCGGCCTGAGTTAATTCTCCGTCCGCATTGCTTTCTCTCTCCCACAAAGCTATACCGTTGGGCGCCGTTGCCCCGCGGGATTCCAGAAAAGTTCTACTCCTGCGATCTCAGTTGGATCTGAGTGACCGGGGGTTGTTGTTAAGCTCTGTATGCTTGTGAATACTCGGAGGCGCCTCATTTGAGGTGCCAGGGCGACATCGTCTCGCCACCGCCGCAGCCCTGCAGCTGCCCTGCCGCCGACGGCACCCCCCTCCGCTGGTCACGTCCGTCGACGCAGGTCATCGTCAACATCGCCGCGTCATTGCTACTTCGTCGCGCCAAGTTCTCCGCGACCTTGAAGTCGGCTACGTACGCAACGTTTGTGTCGGAGCGTAAACCCCGCTATTCGGTCTACAAGAGTTATGTGACCAGTTTCCACCATTATCGCATGTACTAGATAGATAGATCTTGTCTAGTTTCGGTGTTCATACGCTAAAAAATTATTGTTTTCTGCTTCGGAAACCCCTACAGAAACTTCGGTGGTATGCGCTTAAATTGCATTGGTCCTTGGAACCCCCTACAGAAACTTCGGTCGTATGCGTTTGAATTGCATTGGTCCTTGTATCTCCATGCACATCTCCCATGTCACTCATGTTTATCACTAGATTTGAACGCTCCATGCACATCTCCCATGTCACTCATGTTTATCACTAGATTTGAACGGCGCGGCTCACCGCGCGGCACCTGTTAATTCATTGAATTTTTTGCCCGTGGATGGCACAATTTATAGAGATCAGTAAAAAAATACCTATTCTTATATGTGTTTTGTTGCAATAGAAGGTATAGATCTGTATCGTTATCTCCACATCATGGCAAACAGTAATTAGGACGCTATAGAATAGAGAAAGTAAGAAAAAGAAAGAAGCATTAAACGGTGAAGTACATGCAGAAAGTAATTTAAAAATCCAAACCATCATTACTACATAAGTTCTGATCACGGGAGATAGTGCTAAGTACATAAGCTTTCTGAACTTAATAGGCAGAGCTAATGAGTCTGAAACACTTGTTTCCGAGGCATGAAACAAAGTTATGTTTACTCTACTTCTTCTGTTTACCGTCCGCTGCCGTAGACCCACAAGACCTATAGAGCTGACAGCCATCGGTAAAGTTGTATGGTAGCTCATAAGGACATGAACCAACCGTCTGAATTTTCTTTGCAGCCTCAACGGTCAGATGCATAAGATCATCTGCAACTTTATCCACTTCAACCAGCACCGTCTTCAGATTGCAGTCCAGACAACACTTTCTGAGATAAGCCACTTCCAATAAAACTCTTGATTCGCTCACCAGGATCAGGCACATTATTTATGAAAGTATCCCAGCAGGTTGTAAGTTCTTTTGCCTCCTTGTTTTTCTCATTAACTTTTTGCAGCAGATATGCATTACAGTCCTGCATCTTATGCACTGTACTGTTAAGTTGCCTGATCTGTTCATCCTTATTCTCAGGCTGATCATGAAGAACAGTAGAGCGCTGCTCTCTTTTCAGTCTAGCATAGTTACAGTCCTTTAGCACCTTCTCTTCAAAACATTCCATGTATTCTACGGCTTGGATTACCGAATGGTATTCAGCAGCACGTAGAGTGGAATGGGGACTGCTGGCGAAGAACTTGCAATCATGACCTTGTCGTAGCACATACATTGATGGGTATGGTGACAATTATGTTACCATCTGTTTTGACTGTCGTCTCCAACGTTGATCTTGGAAGCTGAAGTTCATCTAGCATGGCGAGCATAGCCTTGGCAGGAATCTCGATCAGAGCCATCGTATGTACCTGGTAACATATAATCATTTTTTCACTGTAAGGAACAGTCAGGTTATTTGTATGAAGTCACTACACAGATTGAATCTTGTACAACTAAAATAAGTAGCGGAGGACACAATTTTCTGAGTATGTCTAACTCCTGCCTCTATAACTGCTCGTCTTTAGCAGACCTAACACGCAATTACTTGGTTTTCATGTATCCATAGTTCACATAGTCTAAGAGTTTGGATCATCTGACAATATCATCTTGCTATGTCATTTCTCATCCTAGGGTGCATCAACTCGATTTCTTGAAAGATCTATAGGCATCAAAAAGTGCATGAATGAGTGAAATCAGAAGACTCACTATGGAAGGCACATCTGTAGACATCGATCCAAGCAGCAATTAGGTTAGATCCACCGACCAAATTGGACACTTGGACCATGAAATTGAGCATGAAAGAGAGGCGATGGAGGAATCATTTAGAAGCTCAGAAGAAACGATATCAAAATTCGTATAGGGGCAGCGGGCATCTCAAGATCATCGAAAATAAAGGACTAGTACCTGTGAATGGGGATCGCAGCAGCAATGACCATACATCGTTCACGGTGAGAAATTAGGTCTGTTCTTATATGGGCGCCGTTTCCTGGCACTGGCGTGGGCCTGCACGACTTTGGGCCCGGTAGAATCGAGCTCTAAAGCAACCCGCGTTTTACCTCCCACCACCTTTTTTTTTTCATCTCACCACTATCTAGCTGTTGTTAGGAAAGTAAAAAAAAAATCTAGCTGTTGTTAGGCATCTAATTAAGATCATGAATGTATGTGCTGTAACACCCGACACATGGAACAAACAAAGGCCCATCAGCCGTTTTGTTCACTGAATACATGACACGTGGTCAGTAAATCTTATATTGATTCATAAAAGAATATTTATATCCACATGCATCAGTTCATATGTCTCTAAATTTGTAAGCATATTCTCCATATCAGCTGAAACAAAGCAGTTATCAGAACAACATGGGACAAAAACCTTACAAAAAAGAAGGAGCAAGCTAATGGCAGAGCACACGGGAGAAGCATGGTCGAAATTAAGTCCATCATTAATACATAATTTTTTATCACAAGTTAGAGGTACTAAACTCATAATGTCTTACAAAGACCTGATGAGTAGTGGCCGGTGCTGACAGCATTAGAAATGCGACACCGAGCATCAGAGTGCTGGATGACCTAACCAAAACAGAACTAAACACTATTTGAGGCAGCCCCGGTCCTTAAGTCACTGAACAGGCAAAATAAGTCCAACCCACACTAATAAAATACAGAACTAACCACGCGGACTGTACCACCAATCGATTTACTCTGGTTGAACCATAAGGACCAGCATATCTGTCACTAATCTACTTTCTGGTCTTTTTGGATGGACCACCGTCCTCACCATCATGGGAAAACGCCTCTTCTTGAAGACACCTTTTATGAGGAAGTTTTCTGATTTTAGCAGCATCAATGTTTAGTGGCTGACTGATCTGAACTTTATTAGGTTCTTGGAACAAAACTCTGCGCGCAGTTGAAGCAGATGACGTATACTTGTTCCTATGCATGAAAATGAAAATGTCATTACATGAGCAGTTACAAAAACATATAAATGAATCACAGAAAATTGTGTGAGCACCTATAGTTCGTTAACATGTCCAAAGAATGAGGGGCTGTCTCAATCTGTGAAACAATAAGAGACAATATAGATGACTATCTGGAACTAAAGATAGATATAAGGTTGCAAAAAACTGGTATTAAAATTGTTATTTGAACGGTCAACAGTATGTTTGTTAGATGGATCACATATTATAGGAGTGGTTGGTGTAATATTTACCTGATTACAAGTACCGCTGCCATCGGAGACATCAATTTGTGAAACTGTTGGGACTGTTTCAGCCAAGCCCGCTTGTAGTGCCAATGCACGGTTGCGGAAGGCATCTTCCCAGAAACGTGATTTCTGTATTTCTGCTTCCCATATTTTAAGTTCTGCATAGTTTGCATCGTCTACAACCAAGACACCAACCCTTTTAAGGTAATCCAAAGCCGCGAAGCAGGCGGACTCGACAACCTCTTCATTCCATGGCGTGTACTTCCCAAAGAATTCCTGGCGGCTTATGTACGGATATTCGCGATGTGGCGGAACATCCATACATACAGAACCTAACAGATAATCGTCATTCATGGGAGTGACCTGGATTTGATGTAGCCTTACCCCTAGCTTGACTATAGCTGACTGTAGTATTGATTGTTTGCTGATGGTAACAGTTGTACAGCTTGGAATCACCTTGAAGTAATAAGATGAACATGGAAAGTAGATTATTATCGTGTATAGATCTTGTTCAGTTACGACAGTTCCCCACGGGAAGAGATACCATCTTTTAATCTTGCGAAGGTGACAGGAGAATAAAAAGATAAGTGAGGAAAATAAATCGCCACCATTTGTAGATCATGCAGTGTTGCTAAGAGATCACATAAAGGAAAATCGAGGTTGCACAACACTGACCTTGGGAAGACAGTGGTCCATGGAACCACCAAAGACGTAGCCAGGTGTAACGCTCCGGAATTTATCCCCTTTTGATTCGTGAGTTTTTCTTTTTGCATCGACCTTTTGCATCTCATTAATTTAATCTGTTGCATTTAAATTCAATTTCCACAATTAAATTCAAATGCATTTCAAATTAATTAAAAATGTGTTATTTTCAAATCTTTTAAAAATGTTAAAAACTAATTTATTAAATTGTCCATCTAAAACTAAAAATATTTTGTATAAGATTCATGTTCAAATTCATTTTCGTTTTTGTTTTAAAAATACAAACAAAAAAGATTAAACGGGAGAGAATTAAATCCCAAAAGCCCACCTAAGCAAACCCTAGGGTTTCCTCCTGGAAAATTCTTTCCCACCCCCTGACTTTTTGCAGCCACCCTCTTCCTTTTTCTGGTATTTTTCCAAAAGTCCTTCCACCCTTTTTCTTTTCTTTTTCCCCTTCCTTTTCTTTTCTTTTCTTTCTTCTTTTTCTTTCCTTCTTTTCTTCCTTTCTTTCCTTCTTTTCTCTCCTTCTTCCCCGCTTGTCCCGCACGGGAGAGCCGCCGCCCGAGCCGCCGCCCGATGCAACCTCCCGAGCTCGCCCCGCACCAGCGCCTCCGCCTCCCGCCGCCGCAGCGCGCCGTCGGTCGCCGCCCGACCTGCTCGCCTCCACGCCCTGCTTCGCCGCGCCGCCCCCTGCGCCTCCGGCTGCTCCCTTGCCGCCGCCGTTGCCGCCGGGCCCTGTGCCGCCTCTGGCCGCCGCGCCATGCTCCGGCCGCACGCCCCGCGCGACCCCCGCGCGCCGCTCCGCCCTCTGCCGCTCCCCGCCCCACACGCCCGCGCCGCCTCTGGGCCGCGCGCCGCGCCTCCCCACGGCCCGGCCACGCCAGCCGCGGCCGCCCGGCACCCCGCCGGCCGTCGCCTCGCTGCCGCACCATGTCCCCACGCCCCGCAGCCGTCCGCCCGCGCCGCCGCTCCCCACAGCCGCGCCGCCTCCCCACGCGCCCACGCGCTGCGCCCCAGCGCCTCGCCGTCGCCTCCGACCGCCGCAGCGCCGCCGCACGCCACGCTGCCGCCGCACGCCACGCTGCCGCCGCGCGCCGCCACCAGCGCGTGCCGCCTCCGCCTCCCGCGCCGCGCAGCCGCGCCGCCGCTCGCCGCCTTGCGTCGCCGCTTCCCCGCCGTGCGCGCGCCGCGCTCCACTTCCGCCACGTGCGTCCGCGCCGCCGCCCGCGCAACCTCCGCCGGTCGCTCCCGCCCCGCGCGCGTCCTCCGTGCCACCACCGTTGTGTCGCGCGCCTTCGTCCATGTGCTCGCCGCCGCCGTGCGCGTGCTCGCAGTCCGCTCCACGCCGACCTCTTTTCTCCGTCCGGTGGTGTCCTCGCGTCCGCCGCCCGCAAGGTGCTCGGTGGAATTCCCGCACGACCCCGGCGTCACTTTTGTTGCCCGTTTTGTCCACCCTTCGAGGTGCTTCCCGTTCGCGTGCGTGTGCTCCCTCCGGTGTCGCGTCGCCGTCATTGCCCATGTTCGTGTCGCGGTGCCCGCCCGTGCGCTTCTTTCCGGTGTCCGTTTGCCGTGCTCCTACGTGCCCGCGCCCGTCAACGGTGATGACCGAGTACGACTACCCCAACCACTTCCACGACACCGACAAACGACGATGCCCCGGTTCCGCGACGACTACTTCCTCTACGGACCGAAGACGTCGGTTTCGAACCCTAGTTCACCCGATCCGACGTACGGACCCAAACACTAACCCTACCTATTTTATAAAATATCATCTATCTTGTGCATATCGCATCATACTTGCATGTGTTGCATCTCTTGAGTTTGGTGGGTAACGATTCACCTAAATAATAAATATGGAATGTGTGGGGCAAATCAATATATGTATTGCCCGATTCCATTTAAATTGACCAGATCATCCATGTCATGTCTTGCCATGTTAACCAACATTTAATATTGTTGAGTAGATAAATAACTTGAACGTAAATATTAATTGTCGGAATCCGGTTCCGCTTAATTTGGATTAAGTGCGTCTCGCAATGCATCTTGCCATGTCATGCATCATTCTCCCATGATCATGCTGGATCTTTGCCGTAGTTATAAGATGCATCTTTTAAACTTTCCAGTGTTTGTTGCTTCTTCGCGGATACGATGTTGAGATGTGTGAGCAACGACAAGATCTGCTTCCATGCGGGATTCCAGGCAAGCAAAGTTTGCTTGCCGTTGATCTCTGCTACCCTTGTATTCGATTCTTATCGCGATCCCATCACATGTTTATTCTGCAGCCCATACAGCTTTATCCCCACATCCCATCACCTGTTGAATGTTTATCTGTTGGCCTTGCGAGTCGTAGCGCATGCTTAGAGTTGATTGTGCGAGTCGTCTGTTGGTCTTATGTTTCATCTGCTTAGTATGATAGAATTATTCTACCTTAATAAAATGTTGTGTTATATTGGGGTATTATAATTAAAAGATAAGGCACCAGGCGGAAGGCCTTGCGAGGTGATTTGTTCTGCTTAGTGTCGACCTAGGAACTGGGATTTTGTCCTCGGATCCAATTTTGAGCGCACTAACCACTTGTGGGTGGCCCAATGGAGCCCCCCTCGACTTTGAACGGATCCTCAGCTCGTCCATGTGCCGCAAGTAGTTCGGGTTTTCCATTCGCTCATATGCATGTGCATGATGATGATTGATGAGAGGTTACTTGATACGGGGGGCCATATAGGTGTGGTGCGCGCGAAGCGGACAGTTCCTACTATGGTTTGAGCCGCATGGCGCGTGGACACAAACTAATGAGTCTGCAACTGAGATTCGGCCGGACTCTTGACGCGGGTAACAACTCATATGGGTGGCACTTGGACTTGCTGTAGTGAAGGACTAAGTCGTGTTGAGAAGCCCTGATGCTTGCTTGGGTTGATCATGCGAGTATGGGTACAGTACTGCACCCTGCAGGGTATAATCTTATCGATGAGCCGTGTCCACGGTTATGGACGACTTTGGTGATGATGCTGGCTAACAAGATCTAGACAACTTACACCTAATTATTGTTAATTAATTTGACTAGTAATATAGAATTACTTTCATAATAAATTATAATTAAAACTGTTCAATGTGTGAGTTTCCCGAATTGCTTCCTCATATCTGGTTGAGGGGGTTAATTCGAGAATGGGTTATGTTTGGTGTTAGTTGTAGTTGTTTACTTTATGCGCTCTCTTATCTCTCTCTGATTAGACGGAAATTGTAGCGTGTCTCTCTAGGTTGCTTGTGCTGCTGCCGCTAAGTCCACCTCCCCTATATTTTGGGAGATGGTGTAGAAAGTAGGCAAGTCGGTTTTGCTTGCCAGGGAGTGCCCTGACCCTCTTTTGGGTTGTGCTTTATGTGCAGTCAACAGGTTTGAAGTCTGACGACGTTAGCTTGGGAATCCCTCCGGCTTGGCTGGGCAGGGATATGGCGCCATCACTTATCTTCAGGACTCTTAGTCCAATTTGCATCTTATCCGTAGTCGGATACTATTTTTGCTTCCGCTGTCATTTGTATCTTTGTATTGTATCATTTGTATGTTGACTCTTTCGAGTCGTTGTTGTATTATATCTTTGTTGTATTGGTGGATGTATCGGAACTGTTGTAATGTTATCACAATTCCACCCACATAATGCCCATGTTTCGGCGTGCACATTATGTCTGGTGGGCGACCTAAAATCGTTATTATGCGGATTTCGGCGGGAACGCTTAAATCTACATAGTACCGATTTTAGGGCGTCACAAAGTGGTATCAGAGCCTTGGTTTCGATCTCCTTGTTGTTTCGATACGAATGGTTATCGAAGCAGCGGGTCCGCAAAAGCCTGTAGGATAACCTCGCTAACGGTCGTTGTTTATAGAGTGTCAAAAACTATTTGACTAAAATTATTTTGAAAATATCTCAATAGGTTTCTTTTTACTCCTTACTCTATTCTACTTCTCCTCTTACCTTATTTGATTTGGAGTCTCTTCTCTTATCCAACTTTCAAAGTTTTAGGATCCTACGTGTGGATGGACGATTTCTTACCTTTTATCCTATTAGGTTCGATCTTTCGGAGTCGTCTTCGTCGTGAGCAACAATCCCTTGTTAGTGGTGTCGAGAATTTCAAGGTGGAGTAACAATCCCTTGTTAGTGGTGTCGAGAAGTTCATCCCGGAGCGTGAAGACTCGATAGTTACCCCTCTCTTCTTGTGGTCTCGGCGTGGATCACGGGACGCGATCCCTTGTTAGTGGTGTCGATTGTAACGCCCCGGGATTTATCCCCTTTTGATTCGTGAGTTTTTCTTTTTGCATCGACATGGCATCGCATTGCATCTCATTAATTTAATTTGTTGCATTTAAATTCAATTTCCACAATTAAATTCAAATGCATTTCAAATTAATTAAAAATGTGTTATTTTCAAATCTTTTAAAAATGTTAAAAACTAGTTTATTAAATTGTCCATTTAAAACTATAAATATTTGTATAAGATTCCTGTTCAAATTCATTTTCGTTTTTGTTTTAAAAATACAAACAAAAAAGATTAAACTGGAGAGAATTAAAGCCCAAAAGCCCACCTAAGCAAACCCTAGGGTTTCCCCCTGGAAAATTCTTTCCCACCCCCCTGACTTTTTGCAGCCACCCTCTTCCTTTTTCTGGGATTTTTCCAAAAGTCCTTCCTCCCTTTTTCTTTTCTTTTTCCCCCTTCCTTTTCTTTTCTTTTCTTTCTTCTTTTTCTTTCCTTCTTTTCTTCCTTTCTTTCCTTCTTTTCTCTCCTTCTTCCCCGCTTGTCCCGCACGGGAGAGCCACAGCACGAGCCGCCGCCCGATGGAACCTCCCGAGCTCGCCCCGCACCAGCGCCTCCGCCTCCGGCCGCCTGCGCCTCCCGCCGCCGCAGCGCACCGTCGGTCGCCGCCCGACCTCCTCGCCTCCACGCCCTGCTTCGCCGCGCCGCCCCTGCGCCTCCGGCTGCTCCCTTGCCGCCGCCGCCGCCGGGCCCTGTGCCGCCTCTGGCCGCCGCGCCATGCTCCGGCCGCACGCCCCGCGCGACCCCCGCGCGCCGCTCCGCCCTCTGCCGCTCCCCGGCCCACACGCCCGCGCCGCCTCTGGGCCGGCCTCCTCGGCCACGCGCCGCGCCTCCCCACGGCCCGGCCACGCCAGCCGCCGCCGCCCGGCGCCCCGCCGGCCGTCGCCTCGCTGCCGCACCACGTCCCCACGCCCCGCAGCCGTCCGCCCGCGCCGCCGCTCCCCACAGCCGCGCCGCCTCCCCACGCGCTGCGCCCCAGCGCCTCGCCGTCGCCTCCGACCGCCGCAGCGCCGCCGCACGCCACGCTGCCGCCGCGCGCCGCCACCAGCGCGTGCCGCCTCCGCCTCCCGCGCCGCGCCGCCGCTCGCCGCCTTGCGTCGCTGCTTCCCCGCCGTGCGCGCGCCGCGCTCCACTTCCGCCACGTGCGTCCGTGCCGCCGCCCGCGCAACCTCCGCCGGTCGCTCCCGCCCCGCGCGCGCCCTCCGTGCCACCATTGTTGTGTCGCGCGCCTTCGTCCATGTGCTCGCCGCCGCCGTGCGCGTGCTCACAGTCCGCTCCGCGCCGACCTCTTTTCTCCGTCCGGTGGTGCTCGGTGGAATTCCCGCACGACCCCGGCGTCACTTTTGTTGCCCGTTTTGTCCACCCTTCGAGGTGCTTCCCGTGCGCGTGCGTGTGCTCCCTCCGGTGTCGCGTCGCCGTCATTGCCCATGTTCGTGTCGCGGTGCCCGCCCGTGCGCTTCTTTCCGGTGTCCGTTTGCCGTGCTCCTACGTGCCCGCGCCCGTCAACGGTGATGACCGAGTACGACTACCCCGACCACTTCCACGACACCGACAAACGACGATGCCCCGGTTCCGCGACGACTACTTCCTCTACGGACCGAAGACGTCGGTTTCGAACCCTAGTTCACCCGATCCGACGTACGGACCCAAACACTAACCCTACCTATTTTATAAAATATCATCTATCTTGTGCATATCGCATCATACTTGCATGTGTTGCATCTCTTGAGTTTGGTGGGGTAACGATTCACCTAAATAATAAATATGGAATGTGTGGGGCAAATCAATATATGTATTGCCCGATTCCATTTAAATTGACCAGATCATCCATGTCATGTCTTGCCATGTTAACCAACATTTAATATTGTTGAGTAGATAAATAACTTGAACGTAAATATTAATTGTCGGAATCCGGTTCCGCTTAATTTGGATTAAGTGCGTCTCGCAATGCATCTTGCCATGTCATGCATCATTCTCCCATGATCATGCTGGATCTTTGCCGTAGTTATAAGATGCATCTTTTACGCTTTCCAGTGTTTGTTGCTTCTTCGCGGATACGACGTTGAGATGTGTGAGCAACGACAAGATCTGCTTCCATGCGGGATTCCAGGCAAGCAAAGTTTGCTTGTTTACCTATACATTGTCTTTCATTCCTGTCGTTGATCTCTGCTACCCTAGTATTCGATTCTTATCGCGATCCCATCACATGTTTATCCTGCAGCCCATACAGCTTTATCCCCACATCCCATCACCTGTTGAATGTTTATCTGTTGGCCTTGCGAGTCGTAGCACATGCTTAGAGTTGATTGTGCGAGTCGTCTGTTGGTCTGATGTTTCATCTGCTTAGTATGATAGAATTATTCTACCTTAATAAAATGTTGTGTTATATTGGGGTATTATAATTAAAAGATAAGGCACCATGCGGAAGGCCTTGCGAGGTGCTTTGTTCTGCTCAGTGTCGACCTAGGAACTGAGATTTTGTCCTCGGATCCAATTTTGAGCGCACTAACCACTTGTGGGTGGCCCAATGGAGCCCCCCTCGACTTTGAACGGATCCTCAGCTCGTCCATGTGCCGCAAGTAGTTCGGGTTTTCCATTCGCTCATATGCATGTGCATGATGATGATGATTGATGAGAGGTTACTTGATACGGGGGGTCATATAGGTGTGGTGCGCGCGAAGCGGACAGTTCCTACTATGGTTTGAGCCACATGGCGCGTGGACACAAACTAATGAGTCCGCAATTGAGATTCGGCCGGACTCTTGACACGGGTAACAACTCATATGGGTGGCACTTGGACTTGTTGTAGTGAAGGACTAAGTCGTGTTGAGAAGCCCTGATGCTTGCTTGGGTTGATCATGCGAGTATGGGTACAGTAGTGCACCCCTGCAGGGTATAATCTTATCGATGAGCCGTGTCCACGGTTATGGACGACTTTGGTGATGATGCTGGCTAACAAGATCTAGACAACTTACACCTAATTATTGTTAATTAATTTGACTAGTAATATAGAATTACTTTCATAATAAATTATAATTAAAACTGTTCAATGTGTGAGTTTCCCGAATTGCTTCCTCATATCTGGTTGAGGGGGTTAATTCGAGAATGGGTTATGTTTGGTGTTAGTTTTAGTTGTTTACTTTATGCGCTCTCTTATCTCTCTCTGATTAGACGGAAGTTGTAGCGTGTCTCTCTATGTTGCTAGTGCTGCTGCCGCTAAGTCCACCTCCCCTATATTTTGGGAGATGGTGTAGAAAGTAGGCAAGTCGGTTTTGCTTGCCAGGGAGTGCCCTGACCCTCTTTTGGGTTGTGCTTTATGTGCAGTCAACAGGTTTGAAGTCTGACGACGTTAGCTTGGGAATCCCTCCGGCTTGGCTGGGCAGGGATATGGCGCCATCGCTTATCTTCAGGACTCTTAGTCCAATTTGCATCTTATCCGTAGTCGGATACTATTTTTGCTTCCGCTGTCATTTGTATCTTTGTATTGTATCATTTGTATCTTGACTCTTTCGAGTCGTTGTTGTATTATATCTTTGTTGTATTGGTGGATATATCGGAACTGTTGTAATGTTATCACAATTCCACCCACATAATGCGCATGTTTCGGCGTGCACATTATGTCTGGTGGGCGACCTAAAATCGTTATTATGCGGATTTCGGCGGGAACGCTTAAATCTACATAGTACCGATTTTAGGGCGTCACACCAGGCCCCGGGCAACACAGGCCATGGCCCGGGACGTGAGAAAGACACAAAGCCCAAAATTGATACGCTGCCTGGGGCGTAGCCACGAAGGTAGGCAGCCCATATACTGCATGTAGGATTTTCCTCGTTAGCTGTCACGCACACACGCGAGACCAGACAGACCAAGCAAAGCGCTACAAACGGGAGGAAGCAGGTCGTCGCCCGCTGCCGCCTGCCCGACATTCCTCCGCCCTGAACCAGCGCCCCTGGCCCTCTGCCGCGGTGCCCCCCACCCGCCGCGCCGGTCTCCGCTGCCCACTAGTCACGCTGGTCGCCGCCGACCGACAACCACTCGCCGCTCGGCCGCTTACCCTAGGTAAAAATCCTCAATTTGTTGTTTTGCCCCACCCTTCCGAATCATTTATTTCTCATAGATTAGTTTAGAATTGATTTTTTCTGTTTATGGAGCATGTAGGAGGCGATTTAGTAAATCTTTGCTCCATTTTTGTAGTATAGGAATTAGGAAGAAAAGATGAGTAAAAGAAGATGTTGTAATGGGTGCTCGTATCAAACAAATCCCAAATCCTTGATTTGGTTCCATCTTTTGTATATATTTTTTGCTGTACATTATCTTCTTTTGTCCAATTACATACCATGATTCAATTTGTATTAGCTATCCAACTTAGTTTGCATTAAAAATGGGACAATTTTTCGAATGATTTTGTCCCTTAATTTTTGGCCCAGGGCGTCGCTACGCCGTTGGAAACCACCATTGGTCGAAGACGTGGAGTTGGAAGACACTGGCGCGGGTGGAGCAGAAAACGCGAGCGTCTCATCGTCCATCCAGTGAAGGAGATCGATCCGCCACCTCCCCGAGTCCGCCTTCTTCTATCGCCGCCTTCCCTCGCTAATGGGAGCTTTGACCGATCTGCGGTGGGGTGGCATGGCACTGTGGAGGCAGAAGGAGATGGGGTTAGGTGGAGAATAAGGGGATAAGATGACGCCACATATTCTTTTTTTGAAAGCAAACCAAATATATTAAGCTAGCAAGCCGCCTCATTAAAAACCTTCTAGCCCACTTAGGTACCCTGGTAAGGAAAAGAGCGCGTCTGAAACTTGCTGCTGCGCTCAAACAAAAATTACATCGTTTACAATTTGATCAAGAAGGAAGCTAGGGGGCTCATCGACCCAAACACAATCATAAGTAGAAAGAAAAATGTTCCTAGCTATTTCATGAGCTGCCATATTCGCTTCTCGAGGACAATGCTTAAACTCAATTCTACCAATAGTTGCAGCAAGGACAAGACAATCTGCATAAACTGCCGTAGCTTCATTCCAAAAAACATCTTGACCGGAGCAAAGATTTATTACCTCCATTGAATCAGACTCCACCTCTAGAGCATTGCACCCAATTGTATTTGCTAGCTCCAAACCTATCTTCAGCGCCATTGCTTCAGCTATTGATGCACTTCCAACATGAGATATATAAACACTCGAAGCAGCGACAAAATTCCCATGTGATCACGAATAATAGCTCCAGCCGCACCAGAACCATTTTCAATATTGAAGGAAGCATCTACATTTAACTTTTTAAAATGTTGTCTGGGCTTAACCCATCTGTGACGAGGAGAAGTCAACACTAGAAGAGAAGCTTTCGCATGGTTTGCAACCATAGCCCGGATGGACATGGCACACCTAGCAATCGGAGGGACCTCCTCATCATGCGATTTCTTCCTTCTAATCCACCAAATATACCAAGCAGTCATTGCAATTAGCTCTTTTAAATTAATATTCAACAAGTATGGCACAGCTTCTTGAGGAGAGCGAAGAAGCAACTCTAACATCACAGAACCCGATCTGTCTACAACAGCAATGTCCTCCACTTTTGTTTGTAAGCCTAGATATGTCCACAGCTCCTTTGCCCCTTCACACATAAACACCATATGTTTCACATCTTCTGGCCATAGATTACAAATAGGATACTGAGAATTAACCGGGATATGTCTATCAGCCAGAATAGCCATTAGAGGTAGAATTCCATGCAAAACTCTCCAACAGAATTTTTTTACCTTAGCCGGCACCTTTAACTTCCACAAAATTGACCAGACCGGATTTTCTGCCGATGTACCTTGAACTAGGGCTCGACAAACTGTACCACTATACTGATGTTTCCATTCAATATGATAAGTAGACTTCAAAGAAAATATGCCCATTCTCGTTCCATGCCAAGCAACAAAATCTTCAAAAGCATTCAGATTTAATGGGATCTCCAAAATACGGTTCACATCAACTTGGTTAATAGAGAGCGGATTAAGACTTCATCCCACTGTCCCGAGATTGGATCAATAAGATCACAGACCCTGGAGATAACCGTAGCACCTCTAGGAGTAATGATTTTTCGGTCAGGACTAGCTGGGATCCATGGATCTTGCCAAATATCAACACCTTCACCATTACCAATCCGCCATATGCAACCTCTTTTAAATGTTTGAATTCCAGCAACAATGATTTGCCAAGTAAAAGAAGATCCAGCCTTTGGCCCCGCCTTTAGTATATTGCCATCAGGAAAGTATTTGGCTCGCAACACTCTTGCACATAAAGATTCTGGTGCAGCAATGAGCCTCCAAACTTGCTTAGCTCACATAGCTAAGTTAAAGGAGTGCAAATCTCTAAAACCCATACCTCCTTGATTTTTCGGATAACAAAGCTTCCACCACGAATACCAATGCATTATTTTACCTTGATCATCATCACCCCACCAGAATTGTGATATAGCATCAGTAATTTGTTTGCAAATAATTTTAGGCAAATTGAAGACCCCCATTGCATAAACATGAATGGATTGAATAACAGCTTTCAGGAGAATTTCCTTTCCACCAACGGACAGGAGCTTTTCTTGCCAACCTTTAATGCGTTGAATAACCCTCTCAACTAAATGTAGAAAGCAATCACTTCTGTCTGCACCCACTAGCGCAGGGAGACCCAAATATTTATCCGAAAGAGCCTCCGTATCAATATGAAGAACCCCACAAATGTCCACTCTTGTATCCACATTTGTGTTTGGACTGAAGAAAATACTAGATTTAGCCGCACTCACCAATTGTCCAGAGTTAGCACAATAGTCATCAAGAACTCGTTGCAATGAGGTTGCATTATGCATATCTGCCTTCAAGAGAATCAAGGAATCATCAGCAAATAAAAGATGTGAAACTGATGGTGCATTTCTGCACACCTTTATCCCTTCAATGCCACCAACCTCCTCTTCATGCCGCAAGCTACTTGATAAACCCTCTGCACATAATAAGAACAAATATGGAGAAAGAGGATCTCCCTGCCGGATACCCCTAGACGGTAAAAAGCTCTCAGTCAGTTGGGAATTAAATCTCACAGAATAAGAAACCGACGTCACACAGGCCATAATGAGTTCAACCCATTGTTCATTAAATCCGAGCTTGATCATCATATTTCTCAAAAAATTCCACTCCACACGATCATAGGCCTTATGCATATCCAATTTCACCGCGCATAAGCCTGTCTTTCCTTTCTTTTTATTCTTTATTTTATGAACACACTCATAAGCAACGACGACATTATCAGTTATTAGCCTCCCAGGAACAAAAGCACTCTGTGTAGGGGATATGATCTCAGGAAGAAGAAGCTTTAGCCGAGCTGCAATCATCTTCGAGATAATTTTATAAGCAACATTACAGAGGGAAATAGGACGGAATTGAGATACCTATTCTAGTGCATCAACTTTTGGGATCAAGACAATAATAGTTTCATTCCATCCTTGGGGAATCACTCGGTTATTTATAGCTTGCAAAACCGCAGCTGTAATTTCACCACACGATGTGCCAGATTTTTTTGTAAAAAAGAGCATGCAAGCCATCAGGGCCAGGTGCCTTTAAATCCCCAATACTGAACACTGCTTTTTTAACATCCTCCTCCGAATAGTGATCCAATAATCTTGCATTCATCTCTGCCGTGACCATTGGATTGATATTTTCCATAAAATTCGGATCTGTTGCATGTACTTTAGAAGTAAACAGATTAGTAAAATAATCTACAATTAAGGGATTGAGATTCAGTACCTTGGATCGCTATACCAAGGTTATTTTTCAGCTCTTTAATAAAGTTCCTATTTCTCCTTGCTGTAGCGATTTTATGAAAATACGACGTATTTTGATCACCATGTTTCAACCAGTTTGAGTGAGACCTTTGATTCCAATGCATCTCTTCTTGCTCTAAAATTTTCTCAATTTCTTCAGCTAGTAATTTTCTTTTCAAATCATTTTCATCATTCATTGGACCTCTCATCACACGATCAAGTTCACGTTGGGCCTTCCGCAAACGCTTCTTGGGCTGTTTCAGTACCCGGCAGTCCCAGTCATGCAGTCCATCATGCATGTGTTTCAGCTTCCCAAGAACGTCGCCATGATCAACGTGGTTCCCTGCTTCCTCCCACGCCTCTTTCACCACCTCTCCAAACCTATCCTCCTGGAGCCACTTCACCTCAAAACGTTGTTGTGTATCAACTCGTGTGAAAGATTGGTTAAGATACTATGTATCCAAGAGAATCAGTCTATGATCAGAACGACCAAACTCAAGGTGAATCAAATCCGCATTTTCATGCATCCGAGACCAATCCAAATTTGCAATTCCCCGATCTAGCCTCTCCCTTATTCTACCTCTTCTCCAGGTAAATAAATCTCCAGTGTACCCAATATCATGCAGCCCACAATCCTCCAAAGTGTCTCTAAAAGCCTGCATGAATTGTGGTGGCCTTACATTTCCTCCCTCCTTCTCATAGGGGTAAAGAATCTCATTAAGATCTCCCATAATAAGCCATGGTAAATTGTGCTGTTGATGGAGTATACGGATCCTTTCCCATGTTTTATACTTGTCTCTCCATCTAAATTCTCCGTACATCCCAGTAAACTGCCAAATTCTAGATCCTCCTTCATCAATATTGATATCAATGAAATTTGGATCCGAGAACAACAGTGTAATATTAATTTCTCTTTTCCAAAAGAGAATTAGACCTCCACTACGGCCACCACTTCTCTGAACAAATTTTAAATCCATTCTCATTCTTCTCCTCAAGCAATCAGCCGGATAATCATCGAGGTGGGTCTCCGACAAGAACACCACATAGGGGTTATGTTTCTTCTGGATATCCAGAAGCTAAAGAATTGCCGCGGCATTACACAAACAGTGGCAGTTCGCTCCTAAGATCCTCATTGCGCCCGGACAGACTCCTCAGGAGAGCCTGCCGATCCTAGTGAAGAGGAGTCTGCTCCAGTCTTCAGTCTTTTGGGTCTTTCCTTCTCCGCGGAGAGCGTGATATCTCCTGATATACCAAACTGCCATCATGTAAGTCGGCATGAAAAGCTGTTCCAGCCCCATTCCTCTGAGCTTCACTATCTGCATCCAAATCATTTGCTAGGTTACGTTTTGAACACGAAAACATGTTAGCTGGATCCTGCATATCAGTGTCCTCTTAACTTTTTTCCTGCCCTTCCAGATTAGTACTAGAAGCTTCTTTTATAGACTGGTTCAAAACAATTTTACCATCTATATACGGCAGGGCATTGTGTCTCCAGCTGTTGAAACGTCCACCCTCATCCGATCCTCTACCACGGCCAGCATTACCAGAGTCCCTGCCTCGACCCCCATTACGCCCCTCAAATCTTCCCCCACCTCTTCCCCTACCACCTCCATAAAGGCCCATTGCAGGGTCATGGCCCATTTACGACAGCAGCCTAGACTGAAAATCGGTTTAGGATAGAGATTAGCGATGTGATATGCTCCATCACTAATATTGGACAATTGGCACGGTGTAACATAACAATCTTCATAAATAAGAAGGAAAGAATATAAAATTCTGACCATATAAACATATTTCTTTTGTAATATAGCAACACCATTAGAGCAAGAACAACTATCATACATAAAAACAGTGCCCGTTACAATAATATTTTGAAGTCAACATGAAGATGACCCAACATATCACATGTTATCACGATAATCTGGTACATAAACAGGAAGGGTTCATAGAAATAGACACACAATACTTATATTAGTTGGCAAACAGGGGATCAGGAACTCTAAGGGCTAATTTGGTTGCAAGGGGAAAGTATCCCAGGGTTTTAATCCCACAAGGGGAATTTCCACGAGCACATGGGATCCCTGTCCCACGGGGGAGATATCCCCAAGCAGATTTGGACAACAAGGGAGGGGAGGGGGAGTGAGAGGAAAAGACGAGGACATACACAGCGGGCCAAGTCTAAAAGATGATGCTGCCCTTGACCTCACACGAGCGCAAACCCAAGAGCTTAGCCGGCCTAGCCTGGATAGACTGCAAGAAACACCGGCCGAGTAGCTAGCTGGGGGCGGCGAGTATGGAATTCGAGGACCACGACAACGACGACGAGGAGATGCTGATGCCGATGCCCGTGAGCTCCAGCTACGGGACTCCTCCGTCCTTGTCCACGAGGCTTGTTGGCGGCGTCGGGGTTCCTCCACCCCACATCAACAAGTCTCCTGGCGAGCCAGGCGGCCGCACCAAGGCTTCTTCGGGCGGCGGTGGCGCCAGGTACCGCGAGTGCCTAAAGAACCACGCGGTGGGCATCGGAGGGCACGCCGTGGACGGCTGCGGTGAGTTCATCACGATGGCGAGGAGGTCGGAGACGGCGTCGACGGGGAAGAGGTTGATCTTGCGGATGCTGCTCATGGAGCGGTAGCAGCTGCTGCGGAGGCTGACGGAGGAGGGTTGGGACTCGACGTCGATGTCCTCGTCGGCGGCATCGGCGGGTCTAGGGTCGGAGGAGGAGAAGTTGGTCCGGTGGTGGTCGATGGAGAGGGAGACGGAGATGGAGGTGAGGTCGGCGAGCACCTCGATCTCCAGGTCGACCGCGCGCGTGGGATGCCGGGCTGCGCGGGATGCCTCCGGCGGCGGCGTTGCGTTGGACTCGGCGGGGCTGCGTGCGATGCCAGAGGGAGAGGAGGAAGAAGACCTCGTCCGCGATTCGCCAGATGAGAGCGAGGATTCGGTTCCCCACCTCCCGACTAGTGGCTTGCGTTCACAGGGAAAGGCCGCAGCCAAATGGCCCAGTTGGCTAACCAGGGCCAATTCGGCCCGCGATTTCTTGGGCGGGGGAAAAGGCCAGGATCCCCTCCTTTTCCCTAGGCACCAAACAAGCCCTAAGAATGGGAATTTACATATGTAAAAAGCACATGTAGGATAAGCCATCACTACCATCATTGTCATACATGACCTCGTCATTATGGCAGCTCCTGATATAATTCCCTTATAAGGGAGGAGGGCTTGGAAAATAGTCTGAGAATGAAGCAGTTTCACCCAAGTCCGAATCCGTGTCATGTGGATACTTTCCTACTTTCTGCGGCAGATCTGTGGACTCAAATGTGAGATGTTTAACATAATATGTACCTTTCTGTACCTCCCAAAGAGTTTTGTTCAAGTCACTCTCTATCTCAGAGGCACCAAGCATGTAACCTTCCTCGGCAGTCTGATAAACCTTGTTATTCGAAGTGGAGACGTCTTGTATGAAATCATCCCAACATTTAGTAATCTCCTTAATCTTCTGATTCTTTTCCTTGATGAGCTTTGAAGTCCTCCTATTATTCTCAATGATCTGTTCAATGTGATTCTTCTCAACCACTTTTTCTTCATTCAGCTGCTCATAATTGTAATCTTTGAGGATCTTTTTCTCTGTATTTTCCATGTACCTGATGGCTTGTCTTGCTGCATCATTGTTTGTGGCTTCTAGAGTGTCCACAGGACAGCCTCCAAGCGAGATGGTACCATAGGCAAAACCAAGACATCGAGTAGCTGGATAGAAGGTGACAGAGGCCTTTAGCTTTGCTTCTGCAGAGATGCGAGTGTGGTACACTGGGCTTGGCAGACGTAGTTTCTTCATCATCTCCTCGAACAAGACAGTGGTTGGAATCTCAATAACTTCCATAGAGAATGTTGTGAATAATAGGAAATTAGTATTCAGCCGACAGTCAGACATATACATGGAGTAGATGATTAGAAAACCCTCAGGTATTAACAACACACACACAGCGATTAGAGTTATTCCAAGTGTAGCTGTGAACACCATATATCAGTTCAACATCATACACTGAATCATGGCACCTTATTTAAAATACGGACATAGAGATAACTCAATTTAACATATCGACTTGTTGAAGCACAGAGATCTCTTTTAAATGGAAAGTGTATGCATAACTAAAGTAATTATAGCACACAATCTAATGAACCGAGACCTATCAGTAATAAACATTACTAACACATCCTACAATTTAGAAGTAAACTTGAACACATATAAGCTGATTTTGTAGCAGCGACTAAATCTATCAGCCTGCAATAAAAAGAGTATAATATATATGGTTAAACATATTATTTTTAGGCAAAGAGACCTCCTAACGATTAATGTACTCTGCGCTACCGATCTACCTTGTTTGTACACATCCAGGTATAGGCTTCAAGATAAATCTACTCGTTGTAAATAAGGATCCAAGGGTGGAGAAGACATCACGTATAGACTTTTCTGACCTGATCTACGGAATGGAAGAAGTACAGACACCGAAATTGGAAGCTAAATACTATTATCTTGAGAGCGCAGAGTCCTGATTAACGTTAACAGTGTACTAACATATTGAACTTAGGTGTGACATACCTTCCCTGAAGCTGCCGACGTACATCAGAAGTTGCTTCCCTGGACCGCTAAACCTTGCGAGCACCAAGCGGCAAGCAAGAATCGACAACCAATTTTGCAGAAGAGAAGGAAGAGAAACAGATCTAGGACCTGAAGCTCCTGTAAACAGTAAAGAGAATGGGGAATAGCTGAAGGGATGAAGGACGAATGATTGGGTGTGCTAAGAATAGTGGCGGTGCAAAAGAACTTGGTGTGCTAAGAAGTAGGATAGAACAAAAACAAGCAGCATCAACATGGAAAAAAGGAAAATCGACCTCATAGCAAACGTGTAATAAAAGAGCATCAGAAAGCTCACTTCATGACGCCAGATGTCAAGGTCTATGAGTTCACCCACAGTCTTTGTTTGAAGGTCAACCTGGGCGCTTATCTCAGCAGCAGTCTGGTTTAGAAGTAGGATGGCCTCAACATCTGGGATCTTATATTTCAGCCTAGAAATTTTTTTGCAAGAACAACTAGATGATGCCCCGCGCGTTGCTGTGCAAATTAATAATAAATATTTAAGAGGTAAAAAGTTGAAAGACCTAAAACCATATATGATATATCAATTTATTTTGTACAAACATTATGCATAACTTCTCCGGTGAAATTCAGCCATATGCGAAAAACAATTGACTACACAAATGTCCAACACTCAGAGAGTGAAAGAGATGTCATATGTTCACGGCTCCATCTGTATAGACAATGCTCTTAGAGAATATAGCTGCAAATTTTGTTTTTTAAACATGTTTTCTCCATCACCTCATCTGAATCCGATTGACCTGTTGTTTTTCAAGATTTAGTTCACATATCATAGGTAAGTGTGAATATGATGGTCGGTTCCACATAACAGTAGGAAAAAACACAAAACATGTAATTATGCCAGAATGAATGGAAGAACACTGACCGTTTCATCGTGCCAGGATAATAGTTCCTGCGCTGAATTGGGATCTGGTGAAAGAATCTAACAGATTACCAGAAGCTTGGTCAGCATGCGTATTGTAAATGTTACCGAAGTTTGAATCGTAGAGATCATAGAGAAGTAGAACCGTGAGGCACCATCTAAAGGTAAACATCAGTGTCAAAGGAGGTAATGATGGAATGCGGTTGATCATACCCATAAATCAGATGACTTGGAGACTGCAAAGCGTCACCAACAACATGTCGCCAAATAAACATGAGGTTCACAGGTTGCAGCATGGATAGTTTGTTCTTTCATACTCCTTTTTCTTAGTAGATGGGTGCCTGGAGTGTTCGCGGAAATTTACTTGAAGAAGATGTGATCTAGGAAACGATGGAGGCAAGGTCAAGTTATATACCGGAGAAGATGGTGGTCTCGAAAAAGACAAATTAAGTCTTCCACAACATCTACGCAATTGAAAGCCCTACGCACGATGGTTTTGAGGAAACCAAGAGTCAAATCAGCTGATGCATAAATGCCTTTAATGTTGAGACATGTGGTTTGAGGATAGCAAATGCCACTTTACTCATCCGCGTTACAATAGTTAGTGGAGAGGAAACATGCAGACTTTTTTTAGGTGACGTTCCATGGTGACAATCAGCTGTAAAAAATAGTGACATGGCAAACTGTTGACGTGGAATGATAGGATTGCTCAAAGATGTTAGATGAGGTGGATACCTTGCATGCTAAGAGAAATACTCTTAGTGGGTTGCTCCCATTTAGATACTATAGATGAGGTATATGTACAAAAGCGTAGACAAACCTTGCATGTATTGCATTTATCTCCGGCAGGTCTTCGTTGATGTACCAACGACACGCTGCACTGCCGCTCACTCCCCTACGGCCTATCAGAAAGTAGCAACGGTATAATATTAGAGTGGGAGCAACAAAGTGAGGAACATCAGTAAAAATAAGCATGTAGCAGTGTACAAACCATCATAGTTTTAAACCAGAGTCCCAACAAAGATGCTATCACAGGGTTTTCCTTGCTAATTTCAAGAACCCAGTAACCCTCAAAAGCTATGGCCCTTTCACCCCATAGCACAATGCTAATCTGATGGCCACTGCAAGCAACAGAAAACAAATCATTTTAAAAGAACATATTAAAAAGAATTAACTTAAAAGGAAAACAGAGTGAAAACGAAATGCAAAGGGTGACACGTACGAAAGATCAGACAGGTATATAATATATACATATATGAAACCTTGAAGGTTTCGAATTCCTACGTTTTGTGGATGGTCATCACCGTATTTTAGCTTCCGACACGTGTGCGCCGGTTCTGATTGCTTTGGTCTAGGTTGGCCAGCTTCTACGGTCTCCATCGTGGTGGGCCAGCGTCGCACCACTTTGTGCTAGATATTCTTTAGGATGGTTATCCGTTTCTGTGTAGACTAAACTAGAAACCCCGTGATTTTATCTCCCCCACGTTTTCTCGGCCTGCTCCGCCGCTTTTCGGATTACTTCTCCTCTTCGTTCTCTCCTTCCAATTCTCTCAGCTCCCACCACCATCCAATGGCGCCCGACGACGAGCTTAGGGCATCTCCAGTTGCCCCCCCCCCCCCCCCCCCCCCGCGCGCCCCCAGGAGGCCCTTTTAGCGCCGGTGCAGGCAAATATCATCGTTTTTTCACCGACCGGCCCCCTAGAAGCCATGTTAGCGGCGTTTCGGCGGTAAATAGCGTCGGCGCTCTCAGGCGAAACCAAGCACACCGGGTTTGTCCTGGGTGGCGAATTGGCGCGAAACGCGACGCGGACCAGCGCTGTCAGGGACGCGGGAGAAAATGACGTCCATAGAAATCGCCCGTGCTCGTTCTTTTAGTAGACGGATCAGAACGGTTCGCAGAGTGATATTGGGTTGCCTGTGATACACCCGTGATTATACCAATGATATCTCCATACAACATCAGACAACAACAACATGGTTTGAAAGAAATGACACATAAAGTAATAATATGAATGGACATCATCCGTGTATAGGAAAACATGTATATGGCTCACTGCACATAGACCGAAGCAAAGCTAACTAACAAATATTAAAGACATCAAGGATACATAATACAACACAAAGCAAAAAACTTTGAAGCACTAACAAATGAACCGGCATAGTAAGAAAGTTGAAGTGTACTGAACAAAGGATAGGGGTAAAAAAACTTTACCTGTGAAGCGGACATGACAATCAGTAGGGCTCGTGAGATCAGTGATGGGTGTCAATGAAAAGGTGCAGAATAGGAACCCCTCCTGAACACTAAACTTTTCCTGGACACTGGTGTATCGACCGAACTTGATCATCCAGGTAGCCTCTACCGCCCTGAAAAAGGCTTTTTTTTGGATAAACCATGAACCTACCAAGCTTGTAGACCTTTCCTTCTTCAAGCATGTTCATAAATTTTGGAACAGGAATCTCTCCATACATGTGATTTCCCTGAAAACGAAAATAGAAAACAGAACTGATGAGCACAAAGCAATAAGGAAGAAGATCACCTAGAATGCAAGAAAAAAGCAGGCGACGTAATATGAATTAGACACGGTAGGTCGTGACGCCCCAAAATCGGTACTACGTAGATTTAACGATCCCGTCGAAATCCGCATAATAACGATTTAAAATCGTCCACCAGACATAATGTGCACGCCGAAACATGCGCATTATATGGGTGGAATTGTGATAACATTAAAACAGTTCCGATACATCCACAACAACAACATAAGATATAAATATACAACAACGACTCGAACGAGTCAAGATACAAATGAGACAATACAAAGATACAAATGACAGCGGAAGCAAAATAGTATCCAATTACGGATAACATACAAATTGTACTAAGAGTCCTGAAGATAAGCAATGGCGCCATATCCCTCCCCAGCCCAAGCCGGAGGGATTCCCAAGCTAACGTCGTCAGACTTCAAACCTGTTAACTGCACATAAAGACATCCCAAAAGAGGGTCAGGGCACTCCCTGACAAGCAAAACCAACCTGCCTACTTTCCACACCATCTCCCAAAATATGGGGTAGGTGGACTTAGCGGCAGCAGCACTAGCAACCTAATAGAGACACGCTACAACTTCCGTCTAATTAGAGAGGGATAAGAGAGCGCATAAGTAACCATCTACAACTAACACCAATCACAACCCATTCTCGGATTAACCCCCTCAAACAAGTATGAGGAAGCAATTCGGGAAACTCACACATCATCACCAAGTTGTCCATAACCGTGGACACGGCTCATCGATAAGATTATACCCTGCAGGGGTGCACTACTGTACCCATAATCGCATGATCAACCCAGTCAAAAACATTAGGGCCTCTCAACACGACTCATTCCTTCACTACAGCAAGTCCAAGTGCCACTCATATTAGTTGTTACCCGCGTCAGGAGTCCGGTCGAATCTCAATCGCGGACTCATTAGTTTGCAACTACGCCGCCATGCGGCTCAAACCATAGTAGGAATTGTCCGCTTCGCGTCGTACCGCACCTATATGACCCCCCGTATCATGTAACCTCTCATCAATCATTATCATAATGCACATGCATATGAGCAAATGGAAAGCCCAAACTACTTGCGGCACCTGGACAAGCTGAAAATCCGTTCAAAGTCGAGGAGGGCTCCATAAGACCTCCCACAAGTGGTTAGTGCGCTCAAAATTGGATCCGAGGACAAAATCTCGGCTCCTAGGTCGACACTTAGCAGAACAAAGCACCTCGCAATGCCTTTCACCGGTGCCTTATCTTTTAATTATAATACCCCAACTGAAGATAGCATTTTATTAAAGTAGAACAATCTAGCATACTAAGAATTTGAAACAAAAGACAGTCATACGACTCACACAATCAACTCTAAGCATGCGCTACGACTCGCAAGGCCAACAGACAAACAAATAACAGGTAATAGGTTGTGGGGATAAAGCTATATAGGCTGCAGGATAACATGTGATGGGATCGCGATAAAGAATCAAATACTAGGGTAGTAGAGATCAATGACAAGTATGAAAGACAATGTATAGGTAAACAAGCAAACTTTGCTTGCCTGGAATCCCGCATGGTAGCAGATCTTATCATTGCTCACACATCTCAACATCGTATCCGCGAAGAAGTAACAAACACTGTAAAGTGTAAAATATGCATTTTACAACTACGGCAAAAGATCCAGCATGATCATACGAGAATGATGCATGACATGGCAAGGTTTAAAACAAATACAATTAATCCAAATTAAGCGGGAGAGCAATCCCGATAATTAATATTTAGGTGCAAGTTATTTATCTACCCATCAATATTAAATGTTTGTTAACATGGTAACACATGGCATGAGTGATCTAATTAAATTAAATGGAATAGGGCAATAATTAAGTAAAGCCCAACACATTCCATATTTAATTATTGAGATGCAACAACTAAATTACACTAAGAAATGAAAATAAAGAATGCAAAATGGCATAAGAATGACATATTAATGTTCATTTCATTTTTCTGATAAATAAACATATAAAGATTATTTTATTTGAAGTTAAGGATTAAAAGTTATTGCTAAAACAAGTTTAGGGGTTTTTCTGTAAAAGACAGGGACCTATACGTGATGGAAACAAATTCTCTGGGGACTTAGGTGCAAAAAACAGAGAGCAGGGGGCTCGGGGCAATTATTCCTGACGCCAGTGTCGCTGACGGGTGGGTCCCAGATGTCAGCGTCGGTAAAGAATAAAAAGGGGCTCCTTTTATTCCACGAGCACGAGCAGGGGGCCCGAATTAGTGTTGATGCTATATTACGTGTTGCACCATTTTTAAAACAAAGTAAAAGCGTAAATGCCTGACGAATCTGAATCTTGACGGACAAAGTTTCAGGCTTCAGGGAACGACGCGACGGAGCGGACGAGCTAGAGCGAACCTGGCGTGCGCGAGTGGAAGCGGGGGTGCGGACTCGGTGTGCGTGTGTGTGCTGGGGACGTGGAGGGGTGTGTGCGGGAGGGCCGGAACCGCGAGGGGCAAGGCACACAGGAGGAGAAGAACAGGGTGGAGCTCCTTCATCCATGGCGGACCGGAGAAGGGCGTGGACGCGCGTGACACCTACGGGCAGAAATCGAGCCGGGGGAATGGGGAGAGCAGTTCACGGGGATTGTGTGGGCGTAGTCGTTCGGGGTCGAAGAGGACCGACGGCGCCGAATTCCGACGGCGGGCGTCGCCGGCCGCGGGGAAGAAGAAGAAAAGCTCGTCGCCCTCACGGGTGCCCGGCGCGATTACTTCGAGGGAGGAGGTTGGCGACGACGATGCGGTGCGCCAGGGCTCCCCTGCGTTCCTTCGGCAGCTCCCGAGCATCGGCGCCACAGTGAGGTTCTCCGGTGGGAAGAAAACAGAGAATGGGAAAGAAGGAGGCGGCGCTGAGAGGGAAGAAGAGAGTGGCGGCTAGGGTTTGGGCAGAGGAGGAGGAGGCCGGCTAAAAGGGAGAGATGGGAGCAGGTGGGAGGCGTGGGGGCGAGATGGCAGCGACCATGGCTCTGCCTCCACGTTGTAAAGCTCCTCGTACGGAGGTAGGAGACAAATAGGAGTGGGCCGAGTTTGGCTGGGTTGGGCTGACTCGGCCCAGCTCGGCTAGGAGTTTATTTTTTCTGTTTTTATTTTCCTTTTGTTTTTTTTTCTATTTTGTATTTTTAAACAAAATAGAAAAGGAAACAATATAAAATCTTTTGGCAATTTTTATAGTTTTAAAATAGATAAAATAATTTACTGGTTTGAAATAATTAAAAGATTTTAAAACTTCACATGAATTTATCTGAATTGCATTTGAATTTAAAAGTGTGATTTAAATTTAAATGCAACAATTTGAATTCAAGATTGACAAATATAAATGATGCATGATGATGTCATGTTGATGCAAAAAGAAAAACAAAAAATTTAATTTAGGAAAACCAGGGGCGTTACATAGGTAATACCAACCTGTGCATCAATAAGCACCATATCAGTATGCTGGATAGGACCATTGTCAGTGCCTCCACGGTGTTGCCATAGGCGGGACACTACTTACGATTAACTTCTGCAAGCGTGCTGATTGGCATCTAGGTTCACAAAAGACAATGACATGTTTTAGTAAGCAACAGATGCAGGATCTAGAAAGAAAAAAATCATAACATCCAAGAAAGCACGACCAAAAAACCAACCTTGCCCAAAATAACAGCAATACAAAAGCATTAACTAACATAGGGGTAATATAGACCAAACAATATAGGTCTACATACAGCAGGGCTGAAAATAACATAACTGATCAAGCGTGTCTATGTAAGTGGCATGAAGAGTTGTGCAGGAAGAGCTTGCTGAGATAGCCCGTGGGGTATCCTCTATTTACATTTTAACGCACACGCAAAAGATAGACGAATACATTAACAAAAATGTAGCAACGGCAGAGCATCAAAGAGACTGGAAAGATCGAAAAACCTCGTGATAAACAATATTCTGAGTTTCCGACCCACACGTGCCATCAGCATTCTCAATCAATATTTTTAAGGATCTCCTGGACTTAACACGGGACACAGCAACATATAATTGTCCATGTGAAAAAATAGGTTGCTTTAAATATAGGCCAACATAAGATAAGATCTGCCCTTGGCTTTTATTAATTGTCATGGCATAACACAGACGAATAGAAAACTGACGCCGTTTAAGAACGAACGGCCATCTTATTTTCTTGGCCGTTAATTCAATCCTAGGAATATAGACAGTGTTCCCCACATGAGAGCCCGTAATGATAACAGCCTGGATAACACAATCTGCAAGCTCTACAATAATCAGGCGCGTGCCATTGCACATACCAGTGGACTGGCTTAGATTTCTAAGAAGCATGATCGGAACACCTTTTTTTAAAATCAGCCTATGTTCAGGAAAATTAACAACCGACTGCACTGCATGTTTAAAAATTCAGGAGGATAAAATGTATCCGCCTCTTGGACAACATAAGGAGAGTTGGCTATCGAATCTGAACTGAAATACTCTCTAGCCTGTGTAGGGACCATAGAAAGCACAAAGTCATTAATAAGATCAGCCACCTCATTTGTTGGGGCTAGAATGGCTTGTTCCTGTATGTGGTTTCAGAGTAGTTACTAACAAAGTCAACATATGTGGCCAGAACAATGGCTTCGATCTTATTTCCACCAGTCCGTATCAGCAAGTCTTCTAGAATCTGAACCCAAGTCGGCATAACCTCGCCATCTCTCACAGTCATCGTAAGTCTCCCTTCGCCAAGCTGCAACACCTAATAGCTGAATAAGGCCACCTCCCGTTGTACCAAATCAGAAGCACCGAGCATGGATAGCCTCATGTTTTAAGCCAATTTCAGAAACTTGACCTGATGCCACAATGGTGAATTGGCAATAGTTGCAGCGACAATCTGTTCACTGGTTCCACCCTCAATAACAGGGAGTATTTGTCTTAGATCCCCACCCAATACCACAACTATACCACCAAATGGAATATCAGCAAGTAATAGATCATCAGAAGACATAATGTCACGCAAAGTTCTATCCAAAGACTCAAGACACTTCCTATCAGCCATGAGTGCCTCGTCCCAGATAATAAGCGAAGTATTCTGGTTACGACTGCTCAAGTTCGTACCCCTCTTGATGTCACAGAAGGATGTTTCATCAACTAGGATCGGTATATTAAAACATGAATGAGCAGTCCTTCCACCAGGAAGCAAGAGAGACGCAACTCCAGAAGAGGCAACATTAAGAATGATTTTTTTATCACCACGAAGGAAAGAAACTATTGCAGTCCATAGAAAACTTTTGAAGGCCGACTTTTGACCACCTTTGAGCTTGGCAAATAAGACAACAGCTTGTTCTGCAAGGTGGGTACAGTCATAAGTAGTTTCTTCCCGAAGGAGTCTATTGTCATAACATGAACCTTCGAATGTCGATTTTGGAGGCAAATCAAAGTTACTAATTTTGGAGGCACTAAGAAGAAACACTTCAGCAAGTTCATCAATTAACATATCTTGAAGCTGTTCTACAGGCACCACATAGTTTCTATCGCAGAAACTATGACTATACCCACTTTTGCATAAACTACTTATGACTGTGCCCACTTTTGCCAGTTCCATGAGATCCAGAAACAAAGAAAAAACCAGGTTTTTTGTGTACAACCGCAACAACAATCGTTTTGAAGGCCGACTTTTGACCATCATTGAGCTTGGCAAATAAGACAACTTGTTTTGCAAGGTGGGTACAATCATAAGTAGTTTCTTCCAGAAGGAGTCTATTGTCATAAGATGAACCTTCGAATGTCGATTTTGGAGGCAAATCAAAGTTACTAATTTTGGAGGCATTAAGAAGAAACACTTCAGCAAGTTCATCAATTCGCATATCTTTAAGCTGTTCTACAGGCACCACATAGTTTCTATCACGGCGAGTCTTCCTAATACCATATTGGATATCATCAGCAAGGTGCAGCCAATACCGAGCAAAGAAGTCCCTTTCATTTTTTACCCCACAGTTTATAAGCATGAGAACAAACAACTGACGCAACCATGGAGCAAAACCCCAAATCAAGACTTCATCAAAAGCTCGGTACCACTCAGAGTCATCACCCAACAGCCCCCGAGCGGCACACGCCTCTTTAAAGGTAAGGTAAGCACGCCCTTCAAACGACCTCAAATCAGCATAGCATGCCGCACCTTTAACAACCATTAGCAGTGAACGTAGGAAATACAGCTCACCACTTGTAGGTTGCACATAGTAAACACGACCCATCTTTTCACCGCCTCCCCTCTCATGCCAAGACCTATGCTGGCTATCCCGTGTCCATTTGGTTGGAAAATCACAGTAAGTCAGGGTGCGAGCGGATGGAAATTCCTGATTTGCTAGGAACCACTCTGTGAGCATAGTTTTTTTTTCAGGAAATCAGTGTCAATAATTTTTGTGAGGACCGTTCTAGCACGAAACCTAATAATATTCTTATCGGGTAAATGAACAGGCAATGTTTCAACAACATTGTACTTAGTGTGGATACTGTATCCATAGACACGCCAAAGAGCATCAAGCTCACATATGTATCTACACTGTATATACTCCTGAATCTCATCCACCGCAGCACGAGTAGAACCCTCCCCAGCAACTCCTTTGCCCTTGATCCTTTCAAGCAAGATCTTAGAATAGTCAGGCCCTTTAGTTACATATTTGAAAAGGTATTTCATGACCTGTGTCTTACTACACCTTTCTACATTAAGGTGAGCCTGATATTTTTTAAGTAAGGTCATATTATATGGAACAACCCATCTATTGTCAAGCTTCTTTTCATTTTTGTAAATAAGCGACCATTCTCGGAACGTCTATAGAGGGTGAATCCATTTTTATCAATAGTTGTTTCAGACTGGAATTGTTTTGGATAATATTTCAAACACTGACCATCTTTCATGCACAGACATTTATCATTCAGATCACCACATGGTCCATGCATCATAAATTCAGAAACCAAAACATAAGCTAAAGGATCTTGAATCGGGTCTAGAATCTCAGCATAAACATAGGAGTCAATCAAAGTTGCACTGACCTGACGATCGCTGTCTACGTCTTGCCAAATAAGGATATGAGCATGCGGCAAACCTCGCTTCTGAAACTCGACCGTCCAAAGATCTGCAACAAACAATAGGTAAGATGCCAACAACATGTAGGCAAGTACAATCAAAACAATAGGTAAAATGCATGGCAGATAAAAAAATAGTACCAGCCATTACTGGGCCAAATATACGCCCAGCTCTAATGTCATCCACATACTCCGTAAGCTTCAACCCATACACCCTAACAACGATATCGGCCCTATCACATGCCTGTTGTCCAGGCTCTAGCAGCAACGCCTCGGTAATTTCAGGCCACTTTGGATTACATGTAAAAGTCGAGAACAGTTCAGGAGCACCATGGACATGACAAATGGCAAGACCATCTTGGAAGTTCTCCACAAAATAACGATGGCCACCGGTATGGCTTGAAGGCAAGACATTCCTCTTTCCAACATCGCTACCATCAACACAACCCTGTCCTATAGTATCAGTAATACCCTGGAGGTGCTCAGATCTAAGATCATCTTTCTTAAGAATGTACCATAATCGGTTCTCATCAATGCAGGCCCTCGAATCCACGACAACCTGAGAAGAAAGAAACCCATAACAAACATATGGATTTGGCTGATCAGGCCCGTAATGACAAACATAACAGTAGTACTCCTGCATTGTCATTTTTTTGCCTGCTGACGAAGAACCGATGTGTGGAACATTTAGTTGAAACCCCCTCTCAGCCTTTGGAAACAGAAGAGGATACTGGAGGGACATGAAAGCAGGGTGCAGAAAAGACACATGTTGTAGACCGTCAGTCTTATTGTGAACAACTATATCACGAGATGGCATGTCAGCAGTAAATTCACCGACAACCAACGCAGCTACTTCAAAAGTCGTTGGAAGATTAAATTGAGGACCATCACCAAGAGATGGACCAATGATACGGATAGCCACATGTTCATCTTCATTACCCTCTATGCGCCCTTTGCCATCCTATATGAACCAAAGGATTATGAGCATCTAATATACTTATCAATGCAGCTACAATTTCAGGGTCTAAATCACTGCCAGACATATCATCCTTACTTAAAGCACTGATTATCATTAGTGGTGTCATAAATGTAAAGTTCACAAAATCTCAGGCTACCCTCCTTCTGCGCTAGAGAACCTAGATGGTGGTGGACAGCCCCACAAATTTTAAATATTGGAGGCCCACGTGAATTGGTGACATACCGATCTATGTTGGCTCCCATTGACGTAAAGGCAAACAGAAAGTTGTACAGTCTGATTTTTGATAGAATTTTTTTTGCACGACGGTCTCCATCATAACGCAAAAGATCAGCTAATACATCTGGGGGCGCAGCAAATTCAGGAACATGAACCTTGCCACCCTTACAACAAAGGTTATAGACAACCCGCCCCTTAGTGACAACCGTTGCGCTCTTCACCCTCTCCTCGAACCAGAAGATGGCTCCACAATGAGAACACTAATGATCAGGAGCGCCATGGTACGAACGGGCTTGATAAGAAGCTATATAGAGACGACATGGGATTTTAAAAAAAAGTATAACCTTTGAAAAGGACAGAACCACTGAAGGAAAGAACGCCACTGATATCTAACTGTACCTTTCAAGGTCTTGCCAAAAGCAGGCGGATAACCTGTCCAATCATCAGGCAAAGGGGCTTGAACAACAGGTTCTATACATGTAACGCAGGTCCAAAATAAGCATACAACATAAGAAAATAAGAAAAGACAACAGACCCAAGCATTTAGGAATGTTGTATGCACCTGCATAACCAGAGCGAAGCAGCCCAAGATGGAACTTGCGTTTTTTTTACGATTGAAAGCAGTGACTGTAGAGCTCAAGAGCGGAAGCCACTTGTCCCCTATTTGTATAGTTTTGTAGGTAAAATAATAACCTTTACAGTGAGCCGTAGTATAAAAAGAACAGACAAAGGTCGGCCATGAAATTAGAACCATACGTTTTCTCTTACGCTCCAGCGGCACAACACCTGTCGGCGGCACCAGGTCGATGGCACCGACCTCACTCATTCACACATTAGGTTGACATGGGACGTTGTCAGGAACACCCAACGCACGCCGGCGACGACGCCAAGGAGGCATCCAAACATCAAGAACACATCCAAGGGAACACACAACCCCTCCTCGCTATGGACACGAACCAATGTAATAAACAGTACAACCTTAGAAAAAGTAGGAAAAAGAAAGACCCTGTAAAAAAAACTTCCACTTACACAGGCAAGCGTGAAGGATGAAGTGACATAAAATATGTACAATCAACAGAAAGCAAACACTAAAATTTAATGTTCCCTCCAGTACAAAATTGAACAGAAAAACCAAAACACAAGAATGAAGAAAGAATAAAACCAACAGCCAGCTGTGACACAACACAAAAACAGTAAAACATGAGGACAAAGAAAGATATGGACAGATAACAATAACTCTTACTTATCATCCTGCTAGTTTGTAGGGTCAGCAGGAAAATTTCCTGTAGACAATGTTGGCCTGATATAATCTTGTCATAGTGTAAACTGCACACATAGGTTGTGTGCAGGCTAGTGTGAACACATAGGTTGTGTGAGAGTAGAAGGAGCTAAGTCAGTAGGTGCTTGTATGTGCTAGACTACTCTACAAGTCGGTAATTCTTAGGCTGGGCAGTAGAAAGGAGTAGAAGGCTCTAGAATACTGTAACTCTTAGCCAGTAAGATAGGTAGTAGTAGAACACTCTAGAATACAGTAGCACCAACCATGAATCCTCTATATAAGGAGAAGCACCCTATGGGTGAAAAGGTAGCAAGCCAAGGTCCTAGCATAGGTTGCTGAGGGCAAGCATAGGTTGCTAAGGTTTGCCAGTATTTGTTGCTGTGGTGAAGCTTAGGCATAGGTTGCCAAGCTTGTAGGCATTTGTTGCCTGTGTAGTGTAGCATTCGTCGCTACAAAAGATAATAGAAAAGGAAGGCATTCGTTGCCTGAAAATCAAGTGTGTGAACCTCCCAACAGACAACCAATCAATTTCGAATAAATTCAATGGTAGAGAAGTGTTTTTTAGTGTTCAGATAGCTGTCCTTCAGCAAGGCACTGGAAAGCGTAAAAGTTGCATTTTACAACTACAGCAAAAGATTCAGCATGACCATACGAGAATGATGCATGGCATGGCAAGATGCAATACAATGCAGTTAATCCAAATTAAGCGGGAAAGCAACCCGACAATAAATATTTAGCTGCAAGTTATTTATTTACCAGCAATATTAAATGTTGGTTAACATGGCAACACATGGCATGGGTGATCTAATTAAATTAAATGGAATTGGGCATTATATATTTATTACCCCACACATTCCATATTTAATTATTTAGTTGCAATTAACAAATTACACTAAGCAATTAAAATAACAGATGCAAAATGGCATACAAATTGCATATTAATATTCATTGCATTTTTCTGATATAAAAACATATAAAGATTATTTTATTTGGAGTTATAAGTTAAAAGTTATTAGCATTTTAGTTTAAGGGTTCTTTCTGCAAATTACAGGACTTGTTCGTGATAGAAAACTTGATAGTGACGGCTCCGGTGCAAAAAAAATAGAGAGTCAGGGGTCTAGGCGCAAAGATCCAGATCCAGATCTGGACCTGGCTTTTCTCACCGCGCCTGGGCTAGCCCGTGCGGCTGCCAGGCGGGCCCGAGCGCCTTGCTGGCGTTGACTGGGTGCGAGGACTCCGTGCTGGCCTCCGCGGTCGCTGACCGGCGGGGCCCGTAGTTCAGTGCGTAAGAAAAAATTGAAAAGGGGGGGGGGGGGTTTAAACGGAGACGCTGGGGATCGAACCCGCGACGTAGCGCGCGTGGTGCGGCTCGGTTGTGCCAGCCAGAAGTCCGGACGGGTGTTGGTGATGGATGAAGCCACCGATTTTCTTTAAGGTGTAAAACGTGCAAAGCTTCTTCTGACGAAACTGAAGATCGAGGAACAGAGCCAGGGCGGATTGAAATCGGTCGCCGGCGACCTAAAGCGAACGACTTTGCTCGCTAGCGTGTGCGTGCGTGTGGGAAAAAGGTGTGCTGACTCTGATTTGGTGCTCGGATGCAACGGAAAGGATCGGGCTCCTCGTGTTCGTGCTTGAGCTCGAAGAAGCCAGCAATGGCGTACGGTACCCGGACGGGGCGTGCACGCTCTTGACGCCTACGGTAAGAATTGAGCCGGGGGAGAGGAGGAACGGGGAGGGCAGCTCACGTAGGGTTCGTCGGCGTAGTTGGTCGGCGCGGGGAGAGGTCCGGGGCCGCGGAATTCGCGGTGGAAGACCGCCGGAGTTGAGGAAGGTGGGGACGAGCTCTTCGGTTACAGCGATTCCCGGCCCCATCCCTTGCACGGGGAGGACGCCGTCGTCGACGCGGTGCGCCTGGGCTCCTCTACGTCCCTTCGCCTTCGCCGGCCCCCAAGCAGCGGCGCCATGGCGGGGGTGGCCTCCGGTGTATTCTCGGTGGAGGAAAAGAACAAAGAAAACAAAAGAAGAAGAAAGGGGAGGCGGCGGCGGCGGCTGAGAGGGAGAGGGAGGAGGCTAGGGTTGCGGAGCTGGGGAAGAGGTGTTCTTAAGGAGGGGGGAAAAGGTGGGAGGAGGTGGGGGCACCATGGCGTCAGAGGAACGTGCTCTCCTCTGTGCCCGTACGAAGGAGAAGGAGGAGGTGGACTGGGCTCAAGAGAGATGGGCTGGAGGTGGGCTTCGGCCAGAGAAAAGAAGGTGGGCCAGAAGGAGAGAAGTGGCACAGGTTTTGTTTTTCTTCTGCTTTTATTATTTTTCTTTTTAATTCTTTTCTGTTTTTGCATTTAGAACAAAATAGAAAAAGAATTGTATAAAGAAACTTTACAAAATAGTTTTAGGTTTAAATAGGCAATTTAATAAATTAGTTTTGATAATATTTGCAATATATTTGAATTACACAATTTAATTAATTTAAAAAGCATTTGAAATTAATTGTGGGAAAAGAAGTTAAATGGAGTTGAATTTAAATGCAACAATTTAAATTTAAGAGATGACAAATGCATGATGACAGGATGATAAAAAGAAAACAAATAAACTAATTGGATATAATCCGGGGCGTTACAATCGACACCACTAACAAGGGATCGCGTCCCGCGATCCACGCTGAGACCACAAGAAGAGAGGGGTAACTATCGAGTCTACAGGTTCCGTGATGAACTTATTGACACCACTAACAAGGGATTGTTGCTCCACCCAGAAATTCTAGACACCACTAACAAGAGAAGTTGGTCATGTCGATGAAGATTCCCGAAGATCGAACCCTAATAGGATAAAAGGCAAGTATTCGTCCACCCACACGTAGGATTCTAAAACTTTGAAAGTTTGGATAACAGAAGAGACTCCAAAACAAATAAGATAAGAGGAGAATGGAATAGAGGTATGGAGTAAAAAGAAACCTATTGAGAATTTTTTCAACACTCTAGAAAAAACGACCGTTAGCGAGGTTATCCTACATGCTTTTGCGGACCCGCTGCTTCGATAACCAATCGTATCGAAACAACAAGGAGATCGAAACCCTGGCTCTGATACCACTTTGTGACACCCGAAAATCAGTATTATGAAGATTTAAGCGTTCCCACCGAAATCCGCATAATATCGATTTTAGGTCGCCCACCAGACATAATGTGCATGCCGAAACTGCGCATTATGTGGGTGGAATTGTGATAACATTACAACAGTTCCGATACATCCACAAATACAACAAAGATATAATTACAACAACGACTGGAACGAGTCAAGATACAATACAAAGATACAAATGACAGCGGAAGCAAAATAGTATCCGACTACGGATAAGATGAAAATTGGATTAAGAGTCCTGAAGATAAGCGATGGCGCCGTATCCCTGCCCAGCCAAGGCGGAGGGATTCCCAAGCTAACGTCGTCAGACTTCAAACCTGTTAACTGCACATAAAGCACAACCCAAAAAGGGTCAGGGCACTCCCTGGCAAGCAAAACCGACTTGCCTACTTTCTACACCATCTCCCAAAATATGGGGGAGGTGGACTTAGCGGCATTAGCACTAGCAACCTAAAGAGACACGCTACAACTTCCGTCAAATCAGAGAGGGATAAGAGAGCGGATAAAGTAAACATCTACAACTAACACCAAACATAACCCATTCTCGGATTAACCCCCTCAACCAAGTATGAGGAAGCAATTCGGGAAAACTCATATGTTGAACAATTTTAGTTACCATTTATTGTGAAACTAATTCTATATTACTAGTTAAGTTAATTAACAATGATTAGGTGTAAGTTGTCTAGATCTTGTTAGCCAGCATCATCACCAAAATCGTCCATAGCCGTGGACACGGCTCATCGATAAGATTATACCCTGCAGAGGTGCACTATTGTACCCATACTCGTATGATCAACCCAAGCAAGCATCAGGGCCTCTCAACACGACTCATTCCTTCACTACAACAAGTCCAAGTGCCACCCATATGAGTTGTTACCCGCGTCAGGAGTCCGGACGAATCTTAATTGCGGACTCATTAGTTTGCGACTACGACGCCATGCGGCTCAAACCACAGTAGGAACTGTCCGCTTCGCGTCGTACGGCACTTATATGACCCCCCGCTCTCATCAATCATCATCATCATGCACATACATATGAGCAAATGGAAAAACCCGAACTACTTGCGGCACATGGACAAGCTGTAGATCCGTTCAAAGTCGAGGGGGGCTCCATAGGGCCTCCCACAAGTGGTTAGTGCGCGCAAAATTGGATCCGACGGCAAAATCTCAGTTCCTAGGTCGACACTTAGCAGAACAAAGCACCTCGCAAGGCCTTCCGCCTGGTGCCTTATTTTTTAATTATAATACCCCAAAATAATATAACATTTTATTAAGGTAGAATAATTTATCATACTAAGGAGATGAAACATAAGACCAACGGACGACTCGCACAACCAACTCTAAGCATGCGCTACGACTCGCAAGGCCAACAGATAAACATGCAAGGGGTTATGGGTTGTGGGGATAAAGTTGTATGGGCTGCAGGATAAACATGTGATGGGACCGCGATAAAGAAGGGTAGCAGAGATCAACGGCAGGAATAAAAGACAATGTATAGGTAAACAAGCAAACTTTGCTTGCCTAGAATCCCGCATGGAAGCAGATCTTGTCGTTGCTCACACATCTTAACGTCTTATCCGCAAAGAAGCAATAGGCACTGGAAAGCGTAAAAGATGCATTTTACAACTACGACAAAAGATTCAGCATGATCATACGAGAATGATACATGGCATGGCAAGATGCAATACAACGCAGGTAATCCAAATTAAGCGGGAAAGCAACGCTGGCAATTAATATTTAGGTGCAAGTTATTTATTTACTAGCAATATTAACTGTTGGTTAACATGGCAACACATGGCATGGGTGATCTAATTAAATTAAATGGAATAAAGCATTATATATTTATTACCCCCACACATTCCATATTTAATTATTTAGTTGCAATTAACAAATTACACTAAGCAATTAAAATAACAGATGCAAAATGGCATACAAATTGCATATTAATATTCATTGCATTTTTCTGATATAAAAACATATAAACATTATTTTATTTGGAGTTATAAGTTATTAGCATTTTAGTTTTAGGGTTCTTTCTACAAATTACAGGACCTGTTCGTGATAGAAAACTTGATAGTGAGGGCTCCTGTGCAAATCAAAAACAGGGAGTCAGGGGCCTAGGCGCAAAGATCAAGATCCTGATCTGACTTTTCTCACCGCGCCTGGGCTAGCCCGTGAGGCTGCTAGGCGGGCCCGAGCGCCTTGCTGGCGTTGACTGGGTGCGAGGACTCCGCGCTGGCCTCCGCAGTCGCTGACCGGCGGGGCCCGCAGGTCAGTGCGTAAGAAAAAATGAAAAGGGGGGGGGGGGGGTTTAAACGAAGACGCTGGGGATCGAACCCGCGACGTAGCGTGCGCGGTGCGGCTCGGTTGTGCCAGCCAGAAGTCCGTACGGGTGTTGGTGATGGATGAAGCCACTGATTTTCTTTAAGGTGTAAAACGTGCAAAGCTTCTTCTGACGAAACTGAAGATCAGGGAACAGAGCCATGGCGGATTGAAATCGGTCGCCGGCGACCTAAAGAGAACGACTTTGCTCGCTAGCGTGTGCGTGCGTGTGGGAAAAAGGTGCGGTGACTCTGATTTGGTGCTCGGATGCAATGGAAAGGATCGGGCTCCTCATGTTCGTGCTTGAGCTCGAAGAAGCTGGCAATGGCGTACGGTACCCGGACAGGGCGTGGACGCTCTTGACGCCTACGGTAAGAATTGAGTCGGGGGAGAGGAGGAACGGGAGGGCAGCTCACGTAGGGTTCGTCGGCGTAGTTGGTCGGCACGGGGAGAGGTCCGGGGCCGCGGAATTCACGGTGGAAGACCGCCGGAGTAGAGGAAGGCGGGGACGAGCTCTTCGGTTACAGCGATTCCCGACCCCATCCCTTGCACGGGGAGGACGCTGTCGTCGATGCGGTGCGCCTGGGCTCCTCTACGTCCCTTCGCCGGCCCCCAAACAGCGGCGCCATGGCGGGGGTGGCCTCCGGTGTATTCTCGGTGGAGGAAAAGAACAGAGAAAACAAAAGAAGAAGAAGGGGGAGGCGGCGGCGGCTGAGAGGGAGAGGGAGGAGGCTAGGGTTGCGGAGCTGGGGAAGAGGTGGTCTTAAGGAGGGGGGGGGGAAGGTGGGAGGAGGTGGGGGCACCATGGCGTCATAGGAACGTGCTCTCCTCTGTGCCCGTACGAAGGAGAAGGAGGAGGTGGACTGGGCTCAAGAGAGATGGGCTGGGGGTGGGCTTCGGCCAGAGAAAAGAAGGTGGGCCAGAAGGAGAGAAGTGGTCCAGGTTTTGTTTTTCTTCTGCTTTTATTATTTTTATTTTTAATTCTTTTCTGTTTTTGCATTTAGAACAAAATAGAAAAAGAATTGTATAAAGAAACTTTACACAATAGTTTTAGGTTTAAATAGGCAATTTAATAAATTAGTTTTGATAATATTTGCAATATATTTAAATTACATAATTTAATTAATTTGAAAAACATTTGAAATTAATTGTGGGAAAAGAAGTTAAATGGAGTTGAATTTAAATGCAACAATTTAAATTTCAAAGATGACAAATGCATGATGAGAGGATGATAAAAAGAAAAACAAATAAACTAATTGGATAAAATCCGGGGCGTTACATCTTCTTAGCTAGCTTAGCTCTTAATAATACCTCCGTTCATTCCAAATGATAATTTTTCGTTTGGTTTGTTAGTTTTTCTCTACATGTATCGAGTACCCTTTAATTTTGTGTGTAAGAATTTCTGGTTTTATCTTTGAGATTATGTAATTGCGTATCTAGCTTCTTCAGTTTGGAGCTAATTAATCCTTAGAAATTCACATATAACCTATCTCAAATTTTGTAGACACTTGTCAGTTTTATATTTACCGTGCACGTGGTCGCTAAAGCGTCTTTCCCTCGTATTATTTTTAACACTTTGTGCTACTTTCCCTAGTTTGGAGTTGGTGCCCTCTTCTTAGCTAGCATAGCTTGCACTGCTTGCACTGCTTGAGATTCACATGAGAAACTGAACATTTGTGGTTAGCAATCATCCTTCTGTGTTTATATTGAAGCGTGTAGATCAGTTCTTTGATTTGCCAAAATAAAATCTTAAATTCATCTTGTACATGATCTGCATATCAGGAGATTTTCAGTACTGTAACACCAACGCCCAAAGAGAATTGAAAGAGAAACTAAAGAAGATGCATAACCAAATCATCACCCCTATTAATGGTCAGCGGCGGTTTCGGATTTCAGCACGACATGGACTTATACGCCACTTCGGGTCCGTCGGGTAGGCGTCGGCATCGCCAAGCCGGCCCTGCCCTTCATCTCGATTCTCGCTCCCGGCGCCCGCCATTCCATGCATCCCGTTCTTCGACTCCACGATCCTCGCGACGTACGTCGTTGCTCGTGCCGCCATCGCCGAACCAGAGTGTGCTCCGCTTGAACAACACGTCTCCGCCACCTCCACGACGCCTCCTCTCTGAGCCCAGCCTCCCTAGCTGCTCCTGCTGCACGCTGCACACCAGCAGCCCCAAATTCATCAGCGCCGGGCAACATGACGTTGTGTTCAAGATCAAACTATCAAACGTTGGAAAATATCCAAGAACCTAGCGTTTGGCGACATCCTCACCCTCACGCACGCAGCGTCTCTCCTGGTGCTGCGCCAGGATCTCGCGCTTGGCATGGCCACAGGTGGCTGCCGGAGTGCAGGTCCAACGTTGCTGCACCGGCGCTGCTGAAGGAGGCGCCCAGGTTGGCATGCATGTATGCATTTTTAACTGGGCATGCACGCATGTATTTTTTTCTTTAGGTGCTACATGATGGATTGGGCTGCTGCATGGTGCATGCTAGCTAGCTGTTGGCCTCGCTCTTGTGCGTAAACAGACTGAAGGCAGCAGCGTAGGATGATTCACCAGAGAGCATGGTGTAGCGCCCCGAACGAAGGCACTACCATGCCAATGGTAACGCCCCATAGCCCGGGGCTATGCATTGCATCTTTGGGCTCCACCGCGCCGCGCTGGCAATAGGGTAGCGCCCCGACGCGCGGCGCTTTCACACAGATTGTAGCGTCCCGGCGTTGGGCGCTACCAAAAAGGGTTAGATTTTAAAATACTTTTGATAAAGGGTTATTTTTTGTTAAAGTTTGTCAAAAGGGTTAATTTTGTGCATTTTCACCAGAGCGGGGCGCCGCCTGTAGCTCCCGTACCCGGTGACGACAGCCAGGCCGCCATGCGCGTACGGCCGCCCCCTCATTTCCCTGTTTTGGACGCGAAACGACGACTCTACCCCCTGAACTTCACCAGATGCACACCCCCTGCCACCACGCGCGGACGGGCTCGGATGGAGCTCACGCGGCCAAGACCCACCCCACACTCTTCCACGCGGGTCTCCGGACAGGCGGGGCCCATGCGCATCGGCACGGAGCGGACGCAGGCGGGTATAAAACGACGCGCAGTGTAAAGGGACGTGAAAACGGACAACCAGGATCGCCTGATGATCCTTATCAACGGTCCAGGAGCCCAAATCGCTGAGGAGCCTCCTGGTCCTAGCAAGGATGTTATCTTCAGATTTTAGCCATGAATCCACCGAAAGGTATATTCATGCCACCCATGCCTCCATACCCACGTGAAGTTGCTCCATAGCCACTCAAGCCTCCATATGCACTTGTAGGTGCTCCCATGCCACTGATGCACTCAGTGTTGTTGGGAAACCCCAAGAGGAAGGTATGATGAGTGCAACAGCAAGTCTTCACTCAGTTATGAAACCAAGGTTATTGAACCAGTAGGAGATTGAGAATAGTTTGAAGGTGTCAACGGCGCCAGAAAACAACTGGTGTTGAAGGAAAGTTGACGAGGGACCTACACACAACACAACCAAGATACTTTGCCCCAACGAAACAGTGAGGTTGTCAATCTCACTGGCTTGCTGTAACAAAGGACTAAACGTATAGTGTTGTGTCTCAATGCACATACATCGGGGATGCGAGCCACCCCTTTATAGATTCGTTAGGGGCGCGAAGGAGGCTGAAAGCATCTCCCGGGGTACGATCGACGAACAATTTCCTCACTCACTCTCCGATCTCAACATGGTATGCAAACATGGAAAGCACACAACAATCTACCCAGGTTCAGGCTGCCCGAAGGCTAACAGCCTTACTCTTGCATGTCTGCATAGATGGTCGAATCATGGTGTTGCTACAATGGTGTTTCCCAACGAGGTACCAGCCAGGGTACCCGACGAGAGGAAGGGGAGGACAGATCCTTGCCCGAAGGAGATCACCTTCCTTTCCTTCCTCCTCCTACCTAGCTTCGTGGCTGTCTTCTACCTTGGATCGCCGGTGAGTTTTTGGCTAGAGCTTGCTTACTCCTTAAGCTAGCTTGAACCGGTCCTTGTTCTTCCTCTCTCTTCCATGCCCTTGGTGTCACATCCCAAATGTAATCCCTTAATAGAATGTTGTGCTTGTTGTGAATTACATGTTTTCATCATGGCATCATTGCATTTGTCACCTCTTTTATTTAATTTGTTGCATTGAAATTCAAGTCCACTTTCCAATTCAAAAGCAACTCAAATAAATTTACAAAGTGATGTTACAATCTGTCTCAAATATTCAAAACTAGTTTCTCAATGGGACTATTTTGAAACTATAAATATTTGCTAAAGGTTCTATATTATTTTCCTTTTCTTTTTTTGTTTCAAAAGACAAAACAGAAAATAAATAAAAAGAAAATAAATCACATAGAAGAAAAAACACTTACCTGCTGGCTTCTGGCCACCTTGGCCCATCGCCAGCCCATCCCCGTCCAGGAAGGGCCTCCTCTGTTTGTCTTCCATGTACGACACAGAAGCAAGAACGCTTTACATCGTGGCCATGGCGCGATGGAGACGCTGCCAAGCTGCCCCCACGCCTCCACCTTGTAAAATGTAAGACTGGATTGGAACGGCTCGACACCAATTGGTGTTGGCTCTGTCTTATATTTATAGTATACAATAGGTACAGATACAATCCGGTTAGGTTACAATACAGAAGTTGATTCATATATGGTTTAACATCCTCCCTCAATCTTAACTGTGTCATCGAACATCCAACAGGTTAAGATTGCGCCTACAACCTTGAACAAAGGCAAGGATAGTGGCTTAGTGAAGCTGTCATCAAGTTGATCTTTCGACGAGATGAACCTGATTTGAAGGAGCTTCTGTGCAGCACGTTCCCTCACAAAATGGTAGTCAACTTTGATGTGTTTTGTTCGGGCATGAAAAACTGGATTAGATGACAGATAAGTAGCACCGATGTTATCACACCAAAGATTAGGAGCCTGAGTTTGCGGGATCCGCAACTCTCGAAGTAAAGACTCCACCCAGATGAGCTCAGTTGTGGCATTGGCAACTGCCTTGTACTCAGGTTCAGTACTACTACGAGACACTGTACCTTGCTTGAGAGCACTATAGGTGATCAGGTTAGGACCAAAGAACACTGCATATCCCCCCGTGGATCACCGATCATCAGGACTGCCAGCCCAATCCGCATCGGAGAAAGCAGAGAGCAAACCAGATGGAGCAGAGCGAAGTTGAAGACCATAAGACGTCGTAAGGCGAATGTAGCGCAAAATACGCTTGACGGCGGACTAGTGAGGATCCCTGGGTGAATTAAGATACTGGCAAACACAATTCACCGCATATGAAATATCCAGTCTAGTAAGTGTCAAGTAATGAAGACCACCAACAATACTTCGGTGCTCAGTGGCATCCTCAGATGACAACAGGGTTCCATCAACATCCGTAATGTGATCCGAGGCAGACATAGGAGTAGTAGAAGTCTTGCACTGAAGCATACCAGCACGCCGGAGCAAGTCAAAAGGGTACTTCTTCTGAGAGAGAGAGAGAGTCAAACTAGAATCATCATGAGTCACCTCGAGACCAAGGAAATAATGCAGTTTACCCAGATCCTTGACAACAAAGTCAGCACGTAGGGAGGTCACCAAGTGACCAAATAGGAGACCAGAATAATATCATCAACATAGACCAGAAGGTACATAGTGACCTCTGGGCGCTGAAGCAGAAACAAAGTTGTATCTGCTGTAGATGGAACAAACCCGTGTGCACGGAGTGCAGAGCCGAGACGTGCATGCCACGCCCGAGGAGCCTGCTTGAGGTCATAAAGAGCCTTTACAAGGCGACACAGATGATCAGGATCAATGAATCCAGGAGGCTGACGCATATAAATCTCCTCTTCTAAAACACCATGAAGAAATGCATTCTGAACATCCAACTGGCTGAGAGACCATCCTCGAGTGACGGCTGATGCTTTCTACGTGTTGTTGGGAGATTCCAAGAGGAATGTGTGATGATTGTAGCAGCAAGATTTTCCTCAGTTATGAAACCAAGTTTATCGAACCTGTATGAGACGAGAATTCCTTCAAGGTGGCAACGACGTTGGAAAGTCTTGACGTCGAAGGGGAGATGAAGCCTTGCAACGGTGCTAGAAATCCTTGGTGGCGTGTAGTTGACGCGGAACCTACACACATCACAATCAAGATACTTTGCCCCAACTTAACAGTGAGGTTGTCAATCTCACTGGCTTGCTGTAACAAAGGATTAAATGTATATGTGGAATAATGATTTTTGTTTGCAGAGAATGAAAGTAACAGGTTTGAAGTAGATTGATTTATACGATTAAAGAAAAGGACCGGGGTCCACAATTCACTAGTGGTGTATCTCCATAAATAATAATAACATTCATGCGGGTAAACAAATTACAGCTGGGCAATTGATAGAATAAACAAATGCATAACAATGCATATACAAATGTCATGATGTCTAGTGTGAGATTCATTTGGGCCTTACACCAATATACATAGACTGTTCCAACCACATTTATGACTAATAATCCACCTTCCGGTTAGCGTACGCACCCCTTTCAGTATTAAGTTGCAAGGAACAGATTATCGCCTTAAGCAAAGTGTGTAAAGTAAGTAAGTAACATCATCCTTAGACAAAGTACTACTGTTTTCTCCCTAGTAGCAACAGTACATCTACAACCTTAGAGCTTTTTGTCACTACCCCAGATTAAATAGAGACATGAACCTACTATCGAGCATAAATACCCCCTCTTGGAGTTACAAGCATCTACTTGGCTAGAGCATCTACTAGCAACAGAGAGCATGGAAGATCATAAATAGCACACACATAATATATTATGAAGCAAATGACTTGCAAACACAACATGAAGTAATAACGATGATCTTTATCATGATAGGCAGCTCACAATATCTAAACATGATATCACACGAGGAGAAGACAACCATCTAGCTACTGCTATGGACTCGTAGTCCAAGGGTGAACTACTCACGCATCAGTCCGGAGGCGGGCATGCTGATATAGAACCCTCCGGTGATGATTCCCCCTCCCTGCAGGGTGCCGGGGAGAGCTTTTGATTTCTCATGAAGTAGGGTTAACCAAGGCAGCGGCTCGGGAGTCCGTGGAGGAATAATTTTCTTCCTATTGATCTTAAGTTTTTGGGGGCTTTAAATAGGCGAAAGGGCGAAGGCGGTTGATACACACGACGGTGTGTTGTTGGGAAACCCCGAGAGGAAGGTGTGAAGTAGTGCAGCAACAAGTTTCCCTCAGTTATGAAACCAAGTTTATCAAACCAGTAGGAAATGATAATTCCCTCGAGGTGTCAATGGCGCCAGAAAAGTGCTTGGTGCTAAGTTGACGTGGAGCCTGTACACAACACAATCAAGATACTTTGCCCCAACTTAACAGTGAGGTTGTCAATCTCACTGGTTGCTGTAAAAAGGATTAAACGTATGTGTGGAAGAATGATGTTTGTTTGAAGAGGATGAAAGTAACAAGTTTTACAGTAGGTGGTTTATCAGATTAAAGAAAAGGACCGGGGTCCACATTTCACTAGTGCTGTCTCACCATAAATAATAATAACATTCTTGTGGGTAAACAAATTTGGCCAATTGATAGAATAATGAAGTGCATAACAATGCATATACCAATGTCATGATGTATAGTGTGAGATTCATTTGGTCACTACAACAATACACATAGACCGTTCCAAGCGCATCTATGACTAATAATACACCTTCCGGTTAGCGTCCGCTCCTCTTTCGGTATTAAGTTGCAATCAACAGATTATCGCCTTAAGCACTGCGTGTGAAGTAAGTAAGTAACATCATCCTTAGATAAAGTACTACAGTTTTATCCCTAGTAGCAACAATACATCTACAATCTTAGAGCTTTCTGTCACTAACCCAGATTAAATAGACACATGAACCTACTATCGAGCATAAATACCCCCTCTTAGAGTCACAAGCATCTACTTGGCTAGAGCATCTAATAGCAACGGAGAGCATGCACGATCATAAGTAGCACACACATAATATATTATGAAGCAAATGACTTTAGTACTCAATATTCATCGGATCCCAACAAACACAACATGAAGTATTACATAACGATGATCTTGATCATGATAGGCAGCTCACAAGATCTAAACATGATAGCACAAGAGGAGAAGACAACCATCTAGCTACTTCTATGGACCCGTAGTCCAAGGGTGAACTACTCACGCATCAGTCCGAAGGCGGGCATGATGACGTAGAGCCCTCCGGTGTCGATTCCCCCTCCCGCCAGGGTGCCGGGGAGAGCTTCTGATCTCCCCCGAAGTGGTGTTGACGAAGGCGGCGGCTCGGGAGTCCGTGGAGGAAATATTTTCTTCGTAAGTATCTTAGGTTTCCGAGGGGTATAAGTAGACAAAAGGGCAAAGGCGGTGGAGCGCCATGGGCCCCACACCATGTGCTCACACGACAGGGGGGACCGCCGCGCCTGGAGGTGGTGTGGGCCCCTCGGTCCTCGTCTTCGTCTCCTTTTCGGAGTCCTAGAACGTTCCCAGGAAAATAGGGGCTTTGGAAAAGAAATCGTCCAATTCCGAGAATATTTCCTTAAGTACTTTTCTGAAACAAAAATCAGCAGAAAACAGGGAACTGGCACTGTGGCATCTTGTTAAAAGGTTAGTCCCAGAAAATGCATATATAAAACCATATAGAATACATATAAAACATGTCATAAGTGGTATAATATAAGCATAGAACTTAAAAATCTTCTATATCTAAATAAGAATGACCCACTATAACGAATTCTCTCAACATGCAACGTGTCCACCTCGTCAATCATCTCTTAGCAAATCATATCCCTCCATGTAAGCAAATAGGCCACATAATGAGGAAAAAAGTTATTCATATCCCTCCATGTAAGCAAATATGCCACATAATGAGAAAAAGGTTATGTATAACATATGCTAAATAGGAGCAATATTGTGCCGTGTGACTAATAAATACCCTTCCCATCTAGAAAAAAAGAAATCCCCTTCCTCTGCCCGTAACGGATCCACTCAGCCACCGCGGTAATCCGTTATTACTGCTCGATTGGTTCAACCTCACCTCTTTATACCGATCCATCCTAACTCTGCCTCCCAAGAACATAGTCCTTGCGATTCCCCTTCATCCAGTCACGTCTCAAATCACATGTCTTGAATCTTCAGACCCAGTGGCAGCCAACCATGCCAGCAGGCTGAATCTGAGACCCTCGGCTGTTATGGACTTGGACTTCTTCCTTTGCCTACTCCAGCGACTCTTTGATTTGATTTTTCTCATTGTCTCCTATTTGGTTTTTGAGGATGACATGATTTTCCGGCTGAAACCGTCCCCTTGCAACCCATCCAAGTTTCCAGCTTCTGGCGGTCGTACCTCCGAATAGACTAATTCTCCCATGTCATTTTTTATACCTTGAATGGTTCATCACACCTGCAAGTATTATAGATTCAGATCTTCTGGACACCACATAATCTCATTCACAGTACATGTTGTAATCGTGATCTTCTCTTTTTTCCCGATCCTCCTCACACAGTTGAGGTCGGGTGCTCCTTGCTCCAACCATCTTTGATGAAGCTTCAGTCTTATTATTAGTATTGGGAATCAGATTATGTATATGTGAGGAATCGTCAAGGTTATCTGTTACAGGTTACTGATTACTGAGTACATAAGATAGGGGTGGGTTTTGTCTTCAGCATCACTGGTCTGAGCCTATTATGAGTGAGCACCAATTAGTGTCCATCGAAAGTATGCTGTGAGACCCCAAATTTTTAAGTTACTAAATAGTTGGAAAATAATTAGCTTTAAACTATTCTAATTCTACTAATCTCTAGTGTTTAGTGCTGTTAAGTCTGCATGCTAATTATTAAATTGGATTTGCTTATATACCTTCTAATGAGTAGAGATTTTTGTCTTACATGTATTTAAATATTACATATATTTGTGCTCTCGACACTCTTGCACGCATGGAGTACTTGCTCAATGCTGCCATGCACTCTCTTGCATGCATCGATTGTGTATCTCTAGAGTCTAGACATAGACGTAGTGTTTAGCTAGTACGTGGTTGGTAACAGAGATGGGTCAGAAAGGATCAGCAGGCAGTGGTAGTCGGCAGATATTTATCCATAGCTTGGTGTGCTGGCAACACCGAGTTGGTTAGGAGTGCGTGGACACCCTACATGTCGGCCAGCTTCTGTTTCGCTCGAAGAGTCAAGCGGCACTCAGATATTTTTACCCAACGACCATTCCTCTCCTATAAATATTCTTGCCGTAGCTGCTGCTACCTTGCTCTGCTCGCTCCTCGCAACATCAATCCATCCACTGAAGGCCAGAGAGGAGTGAGACCAGATAAAGCTACAGAGGAGCGAGTCGCTGTTGATTCTCCGCAGCAGTGTTGCCGTGCATGATTAGATTTAAAGAGAGAGGAAATGGAGGCAACACTGCCGGCGACAGCAGCGGGGCATGCCGACATGAGCTAGCGGGCGAATGGAGGGTTCGGCGTACCATCTGTGTTGCTTGGTTCCTTTGGCTACGGTGATGCCGTATAATCTCCTAGCTAATTCCTGGAGCGGTCGCCTCAGCGAGTTGACCACCGGTGTTTATATTATTTGATTGTTCCACCCTAGTTAATTGAGGCAAGCGTTATTACCACTCTCGTATATTTAGTACAATATATTTTGTTGTTAAGATACGTGATATCCGAGTGGTACGAGCTTTGTGTTGATATACGAGACTACTGTGCTGATGTCGTTACGGTGATGGATCCCATCGGTACAAGTTGGGCTTAGCACGTATATTTAACATGGAAATGAAACAAGTGTTTTATAAATTAAACTTGGTGCTACGAAGGTGATCGTATTATACCGGTCGCAGCATGGGTATGGGTCCATAGGGGCGACCTTATTTGGGAAAGTGTCGGTGATGGAGCCGTAAGAACGACCGACATGAATAGGTCAAGGTGTCCGGTGTCTAAGTGGGTAAAAGAATTCTGCTCGTTCTAGAACCTGGTGGTTCTCGTCGAGACTGTCGATGTTGGAGTACCCCTCTGTAGAGCGTAAAAGTGTGGACATTCACCCCTGTGATTCCCGCGTAGGGAAACTCACTTTCATGTATGGCACCATGTGTTTTAATCTGGCTAATTATTTAAGCATACAAAATGATTTCATTGTGTTTATAAAATCTAAGTACTCTGTATATGGAAGTGTATAAATTGCTTGTTGTGACTTGTTTGTACTTACCCTTGCATTCTCTGTTTATCAGAGCGTGTAGCGGAAGACGTTGTTATCTGAAAATGCACCAGTTGGGTGGGTGGGAACGTGTAGAGGACCTATTCATTCTTGTAAATATGTATTGTTGTAAAATGAATAGAATAGCTGTTAGAGATGCACTGAGCTGGTTTATGCTTGCTTTTTTGGCCGTTTGCGTGTATAGTGTTGTTATTCTTGACCGGGTCTCGAGACGTGATATATGCAGCTGAATTAGTTCACCGTTTCGTTCCAAAGGTAGCAATTATTTCCGCTGCTCTCACGACATGATATCTTACCATGTTTTTCCCCTTACGCAAGGTTTAATACTATGTCACTATGTATATATAGCTCCTATCAGAAGACCTTAGTAATACATCTGTTGCATTGTATAAAAAAATAAATCTGTAACTTGCACGAGGCATTGCCCACTAATTACCAATTCTTTATAATAGTTGTGTTGTGCATATCTGCATTCTGTTTGCTTTATTTATTCAGTTAGAGTCACAATGATGTACCCGATTATATTTAACAACAAATACGTTCAGAATTATGGCTTGTTTGATTCATAAGGATTTTATCTAATATGATTTTTTCCTTTCCTAGTGGTTTGATTCATAGGATATGATTGGTTTCTATAGGAATTTTTCCCATGGGATTTTTTGTACTACTTCCCATAGAAATTCTAACATTCACTCCAATCTCTTTTGGGGGAATCAAACAAATTTTGATACAAACCAAACCCTATAGGATTGGAGAGTACATGACATAGCAATCCTATACTTTTCCTATTCCTATGACCTTCCTATCATATAAATCAAACAAGCCCTTAATATTAGTGCTTAGACTATATATTTTACATATATGGTTTACTTTTGTTCAATTCCTACTCCCGCTGCAACACGCGGGGTACCATCTGGTTATAGACAGGTTGGAGACGTATCAAAATCCCCAAATTTAGTTCTACTCGTCTCGAGTAGGTAAGAACGATAAAAGAATAATTTCCGAAATGACATGATTTCACATAATCTTGATCATAATATATTGTAAAGCTCATGTTATGAACGAAGTGATCCAAGACAATGAAATATAGTTTGCTAACAAATAGACAAGGAGTAATCAACTACATCATATTGAAGGGGATCGCAGGCAGAAAATAATAATTTTCTAACGACGATATCCTTAAACTACACATAATCTATACTATGCAGATATAGTAATACAGAGGTGATCGGTATGCATACCCTTGTAGACCGAAAAGCGAGGATTACGCTCCCGCACAAGCGTTGACGATGAAAACGTCGTAGCCGACCTCATGGTGTAACATCCCAACATTTTATAATGTTGAAAATCACTAAAATTTAAAACTTTTATTTTGATTAAAATAAAATATTAAAATGCATAAGAAAACCAACTATAAAAGACTTCAAACATATTGAAAGGGGTTTAATATATCCAATATCCCAGTTTATCATTATTTTCAAAAGTTGTTTCAAGATTATATTATCCATAGTTTGACAAATAATTTACCAACTTTCAAACTATTTTTCTTGTAATAAAATAGTTTCCTTGTAAGTAAAAGATTCTTTATAAGTATTTGATTTCAACCACTTAGCCATGGATATTCATAAATTAAAATAAAATTTACGGGTGTCCTTTTAAGTTATTTAAAACATGGTCTAATTGCTAAATGGTTTCATTCTTTTAACTAAGTTCAAAACATGGTTTTGGAAATTACAAATATGTAGTTTAACTTTAAAACTTCATATATTTTATAATTAATGAATTATCCAAATAAGCATTTCATTGACTTAAATTACTTTCATTAATTTTTTTCAAAACATAAAATGATTAATATACTCTATATAAGAAATAAATTAAATCTAAAATCTGTTCCAAAGTTGTTTTATGAAGTTTTCAAATGATTTATCTTAATATAAGATATAATGGTGCACAAAATAAAATTTAATTAAAAATTGAATCCATTATATTTCCTATTACTTTAAAACTATTTATATTCTGTTATTTTACTATTATACCAAAATAAAAATGAATGGTTACTAAAAATAAATTTTAAATAACTTAAATTCAACCATATAAGATTGTGGTAATTTCGTAAATTTAATTGAACCCCCAAATGATTTTATTAAATTATTTGTTTCAAAGTTGACCTAAATGGACAAATATGCATTTTATGAATAATTCAAAAATTTAATGTTGAAAAGTGTTTAAAACATAATCATAAGTGTTTTAAATAATAGATATTGTTTTTACAAATTTTTAGAAACAAATTTGAATTCATTTGGACCTTTAAATCCAAAGTTATAAATAAAAACATAAAACTTAAAAAGAAAAAAAAAGGAATAACGGGGCCGAAGCCCATCTCTTACCGAGCGCACGCGCAGCCCAGCCTGGCTCTCTCTCCCCCTCTCAGTGACGTGTGGGGCCCACATGTCAGCTTCGTCTTCAACTGCCGGAGACCACCCCACGACCTCGCAGAAACGGCCGGCAATTCATCTCCTTCATTCGCGTGATTATGACGCCGATTAACGCTCCCGAACACGCCCTCTTTTACCCCGAGTCCGTCTCCTTCTTTTGCCCCTAACACGACGGACAAAGAGCCGCCGGGCTGCTCGCACACCACCCCGGAGCTCTGCCACTACCGCCGGCGAAATCCTCCGCTTCCGCTGAACCTCTGCCACCCCGAGACCTCTCTCCACTCCCTCTTGATTTATTTTGATCTTGCGCATAGTTTTGACAAGTTTTTGCTTGTTCTCGGGCTGCAAAACCTCGTCTCGGTCCACACCCGAAGAGGACCGCCACCAAGCACGACTCCGGCGAGCAATATCCGGCGCGTCAGTGCACCCCATCGTCGACAACCTCGACAACACCTCCGCCGCGACCTCCTACACCCCCTCGTATGACTCGTGCATCCCGGGGCTCCATAGAACGTACAGAACACCGCATCGCCGCCGCGGGCACCGTCTCTGGGGAGACTCCGGTGACCTAGCGCCGCTCGTCTCAGACACTTTTCATCTGAGCCGTTGGATCCACTGCGTACGGCCGAGATTAGAATCATTTAAATCGAACCAGTACGCTGACGTGGCCTGCTCCGTCAGCGCACAGTCAGCGCCACATCGGAAAATAATTTTCTGCGAATTTTCTTATATAGATTAAATTGGTAGTTTTGCAGAATAGCCCCTGTATCTTAGATCTATTATAACTTTTTATTGGTTTGGCCAAATTTAACAAACTTTTTATTGCAAATAAAATTATTTTACAAACTTTAGAACATGTGTAATATGATGCCTCTGTTATAAAATATTTTTGAGTATTATTTTGACGACTTAATAGTTTTATGTTTAATTTGAATAGTTTGAATAATTTTAAAATAACTCTTGATAGAAAAAGCAAATATGAGTAAATCCAATTGCTATAAATTTAAATAAATCCCCTCTATCTATTAACACCATTAATAAAATTTTGTTATAAAATTTAACCACATAAAACTTTAATCTTATATTTATTCCTCTTATTATATTTTGCAAAAATAGAAATTTATTTAAAATTGCATTTATAGCTTCATAAATACTTTATAAATATCATTAAAATTAGTATGATGTTTCTTACGATTAAAAAGTGCATTTCATGCATAACTTATTTTATTATATATAATTATACTCCTGATAGGAAAGCTTCTCACTTATTTTCTCTAAGTTAGGATTATTTTCAACTTAGTATTTGGTTAAGTGTTATGCACTTAGACACTTAGGATTTTCAACTCGGAGCTAGAAGGCCAATGAAGAACTTAGCCAAAACAAGACTTCAGAAGTATCTTCAAGGAGTAGAAGCACTTAAAAGAAAATTAAGAGGAAGTCCAAGAAGACCAACCCCTTTATTCTCTAAGCCTTTCTCTTTTTCTTTCTTCTTCTCTGAGACTTCATGATGACTAAGTTAAATCCAAGACCAGACTAGGTGATACAAGAATCATCAAGTCTGAAGATTTATCAAGTCTACCAAAAATTCAATGAACACATCCCCAAGGAGAAAGTTATAAGTCTGGAGATGAAGCCTGGAGGACAACTACATCTTTCTTTCTATCTTTTCCCTCTTTCCTAATATTTTCTTTCACTTTGGAGATAAACAATTTTTGATCATGTTATTACCATCTTTGAAGTTTGTTGGATCCTATCGGCATAGTGAGATGAAGCGGCCTGGAGACAAACCTTACATGTCCACGTACATGAGACCTGTTCCACAACCTAAGTGGCTGGCCAGGTGTCGGTCTCACTCACTATAGTGAATATCCAATTTACACAGAGTTGATAATAATTGTTGATCACCTTGAAGAATAAACTTAGTATTTTCTCTAGGTAGTTATGCACATCATGACTAAGTCATTAAAGTGCTTATTCAACATAAATTATAACAAAGCTATTTTATCCATCTTATGACCTTAGTCCTTAGTCATTTTTGACCAACCTAATTGCCTTGCAATAACTTAAAAGATTTTCATGGCATGAAAAGCATTTCTAGTCCTTAGGAATATTTTGCACATCATGCATAAACATATTTTCCTTAGAACTTTTATAAAACTTGTTTGTTCATTATGGAAGTGTTTGTATGCGAAGTGATGTTGTGTTTTGTGTTGATTGTTGTATTGTTGTTTGTCTATATTGTTAGATTGAATGGAGAGACCCGAGTTACGTTGAGAAGAGTTTGTGAGCAAAGACATCATTCAAAGGCAAGTGGCACACCTCATAAAAGTCCTAATATTTTTCTATGCATGAGTACTTTTTTTTTCGTAAGCATGTTTAGGACTTAGTAGAAATGCTATGCTAGACCTGTTTAGAATTCCTTATTCCTGTGTCTAGGTTCCTATGCAACACTTAGTATAATTTTGATGCTATGCAAAACTATTTTGATGAAATGTTAATTCTACTAAGTTATGAATGAAATACCTGGGTGGAAAGTGGTTTTGCATGGTTTATGTTGAGTGGGTTCCCAGGGGTTTACCTGTGGGATTACACTTGTGGACGGCCACCCAGGAATAGAGGAATCTGAAGAACTCCAAGTGACGATTGCTTCCCGTGCAGCCATTGCCTATATGGGCTCTGGCTTGATCAACTAACCTGCATGGACTCGCCCTGGCCTGACAGGTGGTGGTAGAGGATTTGTAGGTGGAGTGCGTAAGGCCAGCATGGGGATGGAAAATGCTTCTGAAAGATCTCGTCTCATTCTTCTCCTTTTCCTTAACACTTCAAGAGTGTATAGGATAGTTTGGGTTGAATGGGTACAATGGTGAACGTGCACAACCTCTGCAGGGTTAAAATCTAAGTACTTAGCCGTGTCCCCGGTATGGACAATTTGAGCAGCTAAACGAGGACGTCAACGGGGGATTCCACCATTCCAACTTCTAAGTTAAAACTTGATGGGTGAACTCGGGTAGTTTGAGACTATGGCTTTCATACCATATTTGTCTCAACTAGGTAAAATTGTTTCAAAGTGTTAGGTAAAAACTTGCTTTCCGCAAAAAAACCTTGAACTCCACCAGCCAAATAAGCGTATAGGTTATAGAGTTATTCCTTTAAGTGTCACCATAGTGTCACTTGCCAGTTCCATTTTTAAAATGATTCTGACCCACGTTGTTGCAATATTTTTCTTATTGCAGATTGTTCAGATGACGAGTGAGGTTTCGTTTAAAGGTTTCGACTCTGCAACCAACATGTTTTCGCCTGTGGCAACATGAATGTGATGGAGACTCACTTTTATTGTATTTCCGCTGTGTACTATTCCAAAGCTAGCTTTATGCTATGCAACTTGTATCGAATATTTTGTAAGTCTGGATCATCGATGTAATAAAATTGATACTTTGTTGTGATATTACATCGTAAACTGTGTGTGCAAACGAATCGATCGAGGGATTTGCACTATACACATTTATCTGCCTTATTTTAAGTTTAGGTACGCTACAGATGGTATCAGAGCACTGTGTTGCCTGTAGGTTCGAAACCCTAGGTTTGAATAGAAATAGGTTTGGCCATAGGCTTAAAAATCTATTTCATTCAGTTTGCTGAAAATAACAACTTTTCAAACATCATTCTTGTAATTGTCTTAACTATTTCTTTTCTAAGTATCTTTTCTTGTTTTCTTTAGATGACAGCCCTCATTGAATCACTCAAGAAAGGACCAGTAATGACCATGACCTTGGAATGCGAGACTGAGTTTCCAAGAGCACTTAAGGATAACATGAAGAGCTTGGGTTTTGAAGGAGAAGTAGTATACAAAGGTTTTCCTTTCATGGATGAAGGCCAAGAGTACTAGTGGGTACAAGTCCACCTATACATGAGCAAAGAAGCTGACCACAAGACTGAGGGTGACTGCATGTTCACTAACCCAATACTTCACACATCATTCTTTGATTCAGCAAGAAATGCAGCATGGAGAGCCATCGAGTACCTTGCTGAAAGACTTTGTTTTAGACTTCACAACACGCAGAAATATCTTGAAGAACTCAAGGATGTAGAAGAGGAACTCGAAGCACTCAGGAAAAAGATGGATTAGACCACCTATCCCTGAGAATAACGAGATCCGTTGATGTATTGATCTATCAAATTGTGGTATGACAGTACTATCAATTTTGTCTTTCCATGACAATGGTGTGATTCGTTCGATAAACGATTAGTTCGATTTCTCAAAAGAAGTTTGAAATTTTCACGTATGTGTTTGCTTGTGTTTGAACCTTGTGCTTGATGTTTGTTAGATGTTGTTTGTAATTAATTGTCTTGAACTTCTTGTATAAGTTAGAATGTTTGAGTACCAACAAAACTTTTCTTTTAAGGGTGGTAGCCACCCAGATTGATTTAAACCCCGTTACCTCAACCTGGAGATCCCAAACCGTCTTTCTTCTGGCCTCCCCAATCAGAAAAATCATCCCCTACCAGTTTTCAAGTTTCCATGTCAGAAATTACATTTCTCAAGACCTCTCGAGCCATCTGAATCATTTCAAAGCTTTTGCTTTTCTTTCTAGCCTCTCCGAATCTCGGGGACCAGATTCCTTTTAAGGGTGTAGTCTGTAACATCCCAACATTTTATAATGTTGAAAATCACAAAAAATTAAAACTTTTGTTTTGATTAAAGTAAAATATTAAAATGCATAAGAAAACCAACTATAAAAGACTTCAAACATATTGAAAGGGGTTTAATATCTCCAATATCCCAGTTTATCATTATTTCCAAAAGTTGTTTCAAGATTATATATCCATAGTTTGACAAATGATTTACCAACTTTCAAACTATTTTTCTTGTAATAAAATAGTTTCCTTGTAAGTAAAAGATTCTTTATAAGTATTTGATTTCAACCACTTAGCCATGGATATTCATAAATTAAAGTAAAATTTACAAGTGTTCTTTTAAGCTATTTAAAACATGGTCTAATTGCTAAATGGTTTCATTCTTTTAACTAAGTTCAAAACATGGTTTTGGAAATTACAAATCTATAGTTTAACTTTAAAACTTCATATATTTTATAATTAATGAATTCTCAAAATAAGCATTTCATTGACTTAAATTACTTTCATTAATTGTTTTCAAAACATAAAATGATTAATATACTCTATATAAGAAATGAATTAAATCTAAAATCTGTTCCAAAGTTGTTTAATGAAGTTTTCAAATGATTTATCTTAATATAAGATATAACGGTGCACAAAATAAAATTTAATTAAAAGTTGAATCCATTATATTTCCTATTACTTTAAAAGTATTTATATTCTGTTATTTTACTATTATACCAAAATTAAAATGAATGGTTACTAAAAATGAATTTTAAATAACTTAAATTCAACCATATAAGATTGTGGTAATTTCATAAATTTTATTGAACCCCAAATGATTTTATTAAATTATTAGTTTCAAAGTTGACCTAAATGGACAAATATGCATTTTATGAATAATTCAAAAAATTTAATGTTGAAAAGTGTTCAAAACATAATCACAAGTGTTTTAAATAATAGATATTGTTTTTACAAAATTTAAGAAACAAATTTGAATTCCTTTGGACCTTTAAATCCAAAGTTATAAATAAAAACAGAAAACTAAAAAAAAAGGAATAACTGGGCCGAAGCCCATCTCTTACCGAGCGCGCGCGCAGCCCAGCCCGACTCTCTCTCCCCCTCTCGCTGACGTGTGGGGCCCACACGCCAGCATCGTCTTCAACGGCCAGAGACCACGCCCACGACCTCGCAGAAACGACCGGCAATTCATCTCCTTCATTCGCACGATTAAGACGCCGATTAACGCTCCCGAACGCGCCCTCTTATACCCCGAGTCCGTCTCCTTCTTTTGCCCCTAACACGACGGACAAAGAGCCGTCGGGCTGCTCGCACACCACCCCGGAGCTCCGCCACTGCCGCCGGCGAAATGCTCTGCTTCCGCTGAATCTCGGCCACCCCGAGACCTCTCTCCACTCCCTCTTGATTTATGTTGATCTTGCGCATAGTTTTGACAAGTTTTTGCTTGTTCTCGGGCAGCAAAACCTCGTCTCCGTCCACACCCGAAGAGGACCGCCGCCAAGCACGACTACGGCGAAAAATATCCGGCGCGTCAGTGCACCCCATCAACGACAACCTCGCCAATACCTCCGCCGCGACATCCTACACCCTCTGGTATGACTCGTGCATCCCGGGGCTCCATAGAACGTACAGAACACCGCATCGCCGCCGCGGGCACGGTCTCCGGCGAGACTCCGGTGACCTAGCGCCGCTCGTCTCAGACACTGTTCATCCGAGCCGTTGGATCCACTGCGTACGGCCGTGATTAGAATCATTTAAATCGAACCGGTACACTGACGTGGCCTGCTCCGTCAGCGCACAGTCAGCGCCACGTCGGAAAATGATTTTCTGCGAATTTTCTTAGATAGATTAAATTGGCAGTTTGCAGAATTGCCCCTGTATCTTAGATCTATTAAAACTTTTTATTGGTTTGGCCAAATTTAACAAATTTTATATTTTTGGAAAGTCCTTGACCTGTAGAATATTTTAGTACTGTTAGAATTCAAATTTTACTTAGTTTAAAATATTCAAATTTCAAGTGGATGATTGGAATATATTTGTCATAACTTTAAATCTATAAATCCAAAAATTGCAAATAAAATAATTTTTACAAACTTTAGAACATGTGTAATATGATGCCTCTATTATAAAATATTTTTTAGTATTATTTTGATGATTTAATAGTTTTATGTTTAATTTGAATAGTTTGAATAATTTTGACATAACTCTTGATAGAAAAAGCAATTTTGAGTACATCCAATTGCTATAAATTTAATTGAATCCCCTCTATCTATTAACACCATTTATAAATTTTGTTATAAAATTTAACCACATAAAACTTTAATCTTATGTTTATTCCTTTTATTTTATTTTGCAAAAATAGAAATTTATTAAAAATTGCATTTATAGCTTCATACATTCTTTATAAATATCATAAAAATTAGTATGATGTTTCTTAAAATTAAAAAGTGCATTTCATGCATAACTTATTTTATCATATATAATTATACTCCTCATAGGAAAACTTCTCACTTATATTCTCTAAGTTAGGATTATTTTCAACTTAGTATTTGGTTAAGTGTTATGCACTTAGACACTTAGGATTTTCAACTCGGAGCTAGAAGGCCAATGAAGGACTTAGCCAAAACAAGACTTCAGAAGTATCTTCAAGGTGTAGAAGCACTTAGAAGAAAATTAAGAGGAAGTCCAAGAAGACCAACCTCTTTATTCTCTAAGCCTTTCTCTCTTTATTTCTTATTCTCTGAGACTTCATGATGACTAAGTTAAATCCAAGACCAGACTAGGTGATACAAGAATCATCAAGTCTGAAGATTTATCAAGTCTACCAAAAATTCAATCAACACATCCCCAAGGAGAAAGTTATAAGTCTGGAGATGAAGCCTGGAGGACAACTACATCTTTCTTTCTATCTTTTCCCTCTTTCCAAATCTTGTCTTTCACTTTGGACATAAACAATTTTTCATCATGTTATTACCATCTTTGAAGTTTGTTAGATCCTAGCGGCATAGTGAGATGAAGCGGCCTGGAGACAAACCTTACATGTCCACGTACATGAGACCTGTTCCACAACCTAAGTGGCTGGCCGGGTGTCGGTCTCACTCACTATATTGAATATCCAATTTACACAGAGTTGATGATAATTGTTGATCACATTGAAGAATAAACTTAGTATTTTCTCTAAGTAGTTATGCACATCATGACTAAGTCATTAAAGTGCTTATTCAAGATAAATTATAAGAAAGCTATTTTATCCATCTTATGACCTTAGTCCTTAGTCATTTTTGACCAACTAATTGCCTTGCATTAACTTAAAAGATTTTCATGGCATGAAAAGCATTTCTAGTCCTTAGGAATATTTCGCACATCATGCATAAACATATTTTCCTTTGAACTTTTATAAAACTTGTTTGTTCATTATGGAAGTGTTTGTATGCGAAGTGATGTTGTGTTTTGTGTTGATTGTTGTATTGTTGTTTGTCCATACTTTAGATTGAACGGAGAGACCGAGTTACGTTACGAAGAGTTTGTGAGCAAAGACATCATTCAAAGGCAAGTGGCACACCTCATAAAAGTCCTAGTATTTTTCTATGCATGAGTAGTTTATTTTCCTAAGAATGTTTAGGACTTAGTAGAAATGCTATGCTAGACCTGTTTAGAATTCCTTATTCATGTGTCTAGGTTCCTATGCAACACTTAGTATAATTTTGATGCTATGCAAAACTATTTTGATGAAATGTTAATTCTAATAAGTTACGAATGAAATACCTGGGTGGAAAGTGGTTTTGCATGGTTTATGTTGAGTGGGTTCCCAGGGGTTTACCTGTGGGATTACACTTGTGGACGGCCACCCAGGAACAGAGGAATCTGAAGAACTCCAAGTGACGATTGCTTCCCGTGCAGCCATTGCCAATATGGGCTCTGGCTTGATCAACTAAGTTGCGTGGACTCGCACCGGCCTGATAGGTGGTGGTAGAGGATTTGTAGGTGGAGGGCGTAAGGCCAGCATGGGGATGGAAAATGCTTCTGAAAGATCTCGTCTCATTCTTCTCCTTTTCCTTAACACTTCAAGAGTGTATAGGATAGGTTGGGTTGAATGGGTACAATGGTGAATGTGCACAAGCTCCGCAAAGTTAAAATCTAAGTACTTAGCCGTGTCCCCGGTACGGACAATTTGAGCAGCTGAACGAGGACGTCAACGGAGGATTGCACCATTCCAACTTCTAAGTTAAAACTTGATGGGTGAACTCGGGTAGTTTGAGACTATGGCTTTCATACCATATTTGTCTCAACTAGGTAAAGTTGTTTCAAAGTGTTAGGGAAAAACTTGCTTTCCGCAAAATAGCCTTGAATTCCACCAGCCAAATAAGCATATAGGTTATAGAGTTATTCCTTTAAGTGTCCATCATAGTGTCACTTGCCAGTTCCATTTTTTAATGATTCTGACCCACGTTGTTGCAATATTTTTCTTATTGCAGATTGTTCAGATGACGAGTGAGGTTTTGTTTAAAGGTTTCGAGTCTGCAACCAACATGTTTTCGCCTGTGGCAACATGAATGTGATGGAGACTCACTGCTATTGTATTTCCGCTGTGTACCATTCCAAAGCTAGCTTTATGCTATGCAACTTGTATCGAATATTTTGTAAGTCTAGATCATCGATGTAATAAAATTGATACTTTGTTGTGATATTACATCGTAAACTGTGTGTGCAAACGAATCGATCCATGGATTTGCACTAGACACAGGTATCTGCCTTATTTTAAGTGCAGGTACGCTACACATGGTCGTGTAAAGGACGTAGACCGCCCAACACCGATAGCGTGGCACCTCGCAGAGCGTCACATACGTACGGTGAAGCCGACGGCCTCGGAAGCTCCAGTCCAGTACGAGCAGCGGGAGACTTGGACCGGAAGACCAGCAGCACGTCGGCGTGCGTATGGTGGAGAAAAACTTATCCTCGGGGCAACTCCAAACAAGGGAGTCACGGGATACAAGCAGAGAGAGAGAATTAGGTGTGTTGAGAGGGGGCTCTCTCCCCCACTATATAGGATAAAAGGGGCAACCCACCTAACTAAACTAGCAAGGTGACCCATGCGGCTCCTCTATGGTGGCCTTAGCCCTTGGGGGAATTAGGCCCCATATGGGCCTTCTCCCCTCCGGGGAAGGTCCATTTAGTGGGCTGCATGTTTAAATACGAATTAAATCATTAAAAATTTATTAAAATAATATTAATTCACTAATTAATTAATTTAACATATATAAACAATTTCCCCTCTTTCGGACCTTTTCCGAAACTCTTCGAACTATCTTCGGTTCTCCGATACGACTTCGAATTGTCTCCCGGAACTTTTCCGATGCTTTCTCTTTTCTATTTTGTCTTCCGGTAAATATGTCGACTCCCCTTAAGTATGTTAACCTAGCGGTTCAATATAATAATAGACATGACCGAGACACCTCTCCGATCAATGACAAATTCGTGGGTCTGGACACCCATAATTATCCCTGTGATATAACGAATAACTTTGTCGTTTGAAGCTGGACGTCGATTTTTAAACCTTTTGCCATGGTGATACTTAGCATGTCCGAGACTCGTTCATAGATATCTCCATACCTAGCTTGATATCGTTATCGACAACACTATATTCTACTCGTCTGTGATATTATGTCCTGGTGACCTAGTCACATGTTTGCAAACTCATTTGACATAATCTCACCGAGTGGGCCCTAGAGTATCTATCCTGCTATACGGACTGGCAAATCCCGCTCTTGATCCCTCGTCTCAACATACTCCCTTCCGATATCCGAGAGGAACACCTTTATTGTCACACTATTGAGATATGACGTTTGATGCAATCAAAGTATTTTTCAGGAATAGCAATAAGAGTTGATCTCACGGTCAAAAGCGCAATGACTACGTTCTACATATATTGGGTATGTCCATCACATCGTTCTACCAACGACATGACTCCATTGTCAACTGACATCAATGTCACATGATCGGGAAACCTCGATCATCAATTGCCCAATGAACTAGTTAGATAGAGGCTACTAGGGACCTGGTCGTTTATCTACGACACGTGTATTAATGTTTTCGTTTAATATGGTTATAGCATGGTATAAAACATATAATGAACACTTGAGATATGACGAAAAAACTAACTTTATTAAGTACCTCTAGGGCATATCTCATTCAGTCTCCCACTTGCACTAGAGTAACACTTAATCTAGTTTACAACTTGGTAAAAGCTCAACACCCATAGCATCTTGGTGCATGCTTGTCTTGTGGATGAGGAATACAGTCAAAAGACCTCACACATGGAGACCTATATGTGCTTTGCAACATTTCTATGTCACCTAGTTTGACATCATCCCGTATGTTACGATGACGGTGAAATATATCCTAGTGGATGGAGTGAGACTCGAACCTTTGCGTAGCATGGGCCTTAAAATTCTAAGAGGTCTCTTAAGGGGAACCACATATGCTCGTAAAACTGCTTAGTCCAATCACACTTGCTACTTCTGAAGTTGCCATATATTTCTATGACTATGTAGATTATGCGACAGTGCATTCATATGCGACTTCGCAAGCAAACCATGTCTTTCTTCAAAATAAAGGGCATCTCCTATATGAGATTTCTAGTCATATGGGTCAGTGTCATAACTTGCATTATCTTTACCGTTTTACGGCAAGTTGTCTTTCCACTCTTACCCTTTACCAGGAAACATATCTTCAGTTCTCAGACACTGATGAATATACTTAACGTTTGTTCATTGATCCACACAAGGATCACTCTAGAACCCGTTCTTCAACCAAGAACTTGGGTCATACCAAGTCGAGCTTTCAGTCTGATAGAATCTATGTCAAATACATAGAGAATGTCAAATATGATTTGGTATCACTGAAAATGCAAAGATAAACTTAATATTTCACCTAGTCATACAAGCAAGAACCTTTTTCTTCGCTTGTTCTATTCTGAAACACTTCAGAATCTTAACCTAGGAAAATATTCCGACCTAATGTTATTAAGCCCCTTTTGATCTATACAATTATAGATCGGATGCCTAATACTCCTAACTTCATAGAAAATTTAATCACTTAAATAATCCTTTAGAGTTTCCTAGAGGATCTGTATCATTCTCAATATGTCGTTACATATAAAATCATGAATGACACCTAGCTCCCACTCAAATATGCTTTCCACATATAAGATCAAGAAAAGCTACTTAGCTCCCACTCAGTTCTTTGCAAATGCATGTTTCTTCAACTATTTTGGACAACTCCAAAATCCTTTGATCACATCATCAAAGTGAAGATTCTAGCTCCGATATGTTTGATTCAGCCCATGAATGGACAACTGAAGTTTGCATACATGTTTAGCATCCTCAGGATCACCAAACCATTTCATTGTAACAATTACAACTCTTTCTTAATGAAACCATTAAGAAACATGGTTTATGTATCCATCTATCAATTTCTTAATTCGAAATTATAGTAATTGCCAAACGACCCTGAATAGATTTAGGCTTCACCACTTGAGACAAAATCTCGTCGTGGTCAACTTTTGAATATGTCGTAGTGGCGAACAGACAGATGCCTACGGGTAGGCTAATTTGTGGGGCCGATGGACGCTAGGGGATCTCGGGGAGGGATTGCGCGATGAACTCGCGCACAGGTAAACACAACCGACACGGTGACACGAGGATTTACCCTGCTTCGGGGCTCTCGTGAGGAGATAAAACCCCTACTGCAGCATCTAGCCTACTCGGTATATTTCTCCTCTTTATATCCAGGCTACAATATGCTCCGCGAGCTGCTAGGTATGCCTCCATGAGGTTTTGGGAGAAAATGGGAAGGGGGGAAATGAAGTGGTGGGGTGGTGGTCTCTCTTCTCTCCCTCCCCTGGTGCCATTTATATAGGAGAGCCCAGGGGACAAGCGGGGGACAAGGGTACAGGAAACACTATTCACCGCGCACTGTAGCTGAGGTGACTACTGGGGTCTAATCGGCACTGTAGCGTATGTCATAAAGTTGTACTGTTGTCACATCCGGGTACTGTAGCCCTGCTGTACAGGTACTAGATTCCGTCTTCTAGCGCCTGTCTTCCATATCTCCACGTCCTCTTCTTATCCTTATCGCTGATCCCCCTACCGAGATAGGGGATGTCGGTGCAGTGGTGCTGGGGCAGATCTTTGCTTGTCGGTCTTGGAGCTATCCCGGTCAACTCGAGATGGGGATGCACACATGCCCGTAGAAAGTGATTCCGGCGTGACTATGACGACCGAGGCGATGCCGGAGACAGGGGGCGCGAGAGCGCCGAGAGTGCGCTCGGGATGCCGGAGGTCGGGAAGGTGCCGCCGGGGTGGAGATGCCGGGGTGGTGCGCTGCCGAGAATGCCAAAGTCGAGGAGGCCGGGACGCCGGGCACGGAGATGCCGGAGGTGGCCGGGCGCGGATGCGGACGAGGGCGCCGAGCTACGGCCGGGGATGCAGAGGAGGTCGGGCCCTGGGCTGAGGCCGTGGCCGGGCCGAGCCGGGGTCATGGCGGCGGAGGCGGTGCCGGGGTGGTGCGCTGCCGAGCTCGGGGTAGTCGGTGAAGGTGGCGGGGCAGCCGGGGCGGCGATATCGAGCGGTGCAGGGGCGAGGGTGACCGAGGCGCTGCCGAGGAGGAGGTGTGCCAGGGAGGATGCCCGCCGGGGCGCGTCCGCCGTTGGGGGCGATGCAGGGGGCGGCGGAGCCGGGGAGGCGCTCGGGAGATGCGGTGGGCCGCGCTTGATGCAGGGGGCGGCGGAGCCGGGGAGGCACGTCCGAGCACACGCCGCCGGCGTCCGAGAGCGTGTAAGACGCCGGAGTCGAGGCTCTGTCGAGAGGGGATCCGGGGCGAGGCGAGGTTGGGGACGACGCTGCGGTCGCTGGCGGTTGGGGACGAGGAAGACACGATCTCTGGCTGCGGTCGGTTCGGTTGACCGAGTAGAGGGGATTCCGGCCCACCGAGTTGCATTATCTCGGCCCAGGAAGGTGGATGCCGGCCTGGGCTTTGCCAAACTGAGCCATGGGCACCTTCTCCTCTTTTTTCTTTACTCCTTTATTATTTAAATGTAATCGTACCTACAACATTAAGACAACAACCCCATACCTTCAGGGTACCGGGGAAGTACATCCCCGACACTAGTCCCCGAGTTTATGGGGGATTCACAGAATCGCGCATAAACTTCAAAAACAAATAGTTACAGGAATTTTCCATACCGAAAGCCTTGTTATTAGAGGTCTCGGGGATCACATCCCCGACACTAGTCCCCGAGTCTGCGGGGGACTCGCAGAGTCGCGCGCAGACTTAGAACAAATACCAAGACCACTGTCTTCACTTACTCCACCGGGTACCTGCAAAAATACAATCGTATGCCGGTTTCTTAGCCACTCCGGGCGTTTTACTGACATAGATGTCTTCGGCCACCGCCGGTCGGCCATAAACACCTAACACATGCCGGCGTTTAGCCACTCTGGGCGTATACCGACACGGACGCCTCATGTGCCGGCGTTAGGACACTCTGGGCGTATACCGACACAGAGTATCATGTGTCGGCGTTTAGCCACTCTGTGCGTATACCGACACAGACGCCTACACACACAATGTCACACAGGTATCTCGGTATGTCGGTATGTCGGTATGTCGGTATGTCGGCTACTCTGGGCATATCACACATATTTCGGTATCTCGGCCACTCCGGGCGTATCACAGGTGTCTCGGTATCTCGGACGTTGTCTTTGGCAAACTTTGATACACCGAGATAAACGACGATTTGGAAATATTGCCTGATGCCATGATACATTGGCGAACCGAAATAAACGGGGATCTGGAGATATGGTATGATGCCACGATATGTCGGTGAACCGACATAAATAGCGATCTAGAGATATCGCAGCATGCCATGATATATTGGCGAACCGAAATAAACGGGGATCTGGAAATTTTGCGTGATGCCGCGATATATGGGCCAACTGATACTCCAGACCATATGCAATATATCTTGAGAAAATAACCAAGCATAAGATGGATCCAAGATAACCAGTATAACAATCGGTACCCCCAGAATGTTTGACATGAATATTCTCTCGATAAGGCGGTTTATCCAACATGGGTACCATCACGGTAGAACCAACATCCCCTTTTAATGTTAGCACAGATAGGTATGTATACCAAATATTTGATGCTAGTGAAAACTTTAAACGACATGCCCAAGAGAATTTAACGCGAGACAGAAGAATACAACTAGCCGCCGAGTCAGGCTTGGGATACCGGTTCCACCGAGTCCCCACGTAAATTTTCAGATATAGCAGGAAGACAAAGGAGCTCGGTAGTCCCCGAGTCCAGTTTCGGGCTGCCGGCTCACAAATGACACAGCAAGAAGCAAGATACAACAAGCATATAAATAAATATAAACCGCGCCACTCCACCGATTAAGCATGCAAGGTAGAACTAAACAGTAAGGCAGTCCCCGGGTCAAGACAGCCTGCTCCCGGGGAAAAACACAAACATATGACAAAAAGGTGAAACAGGGCAGTCCCCGGGTTACGATATCTCGTTCCCGGGTAAACAATTAAACTAAGCATGCATGGGCAGTTCCCGAATAAATCTAAGATAACATAATTGCAAGGCACATATGACGATACTCACGGAGCACAGGAGCGGTTGGGGATGTCGGAGGCGACATAACCCGGGTAACTGGTGTGCAACTGCCAGGGGTCCGTAGATGATGAGTGTCGGGGCAGACGCCGACGGCTGGTGCCCGCGATGCAGGGATGCCGGTTTGGGATGTCGGCGACCGGTTTCCGCGATGTGGGGACGTCGATGACCTCCACCCGCGGTGCAGGGATGTCGGCGACCTCTACCCACGGCGCAGGGAAGTCGGAGACCTCTACCCGCAGCGCAGGGATGTCGGCGACCTCAACCCGCGGCGCAGGGATGCCGGCGACCTCAACCCGCCGCGCAGGGATGTCAGCGACCTCAACCCGCAGCGTAGGGATCTCGGATTTAGGATCCCGGATTTTGAGATGCCGGTGACCGCTACCCGTGGCGCAGGATGTCAGTGACCACTGCCCGCAGCGTAGGGATCCCGATTTGGAGATGCCGGTGACCGCTACCCGCGGCGCAGGATGTCAGTGACCACTGCCCGCAGCGTAGGGATCCCGGATTTAGGATCTCGGATTTTGGGATGCCGGTGACCGCTACCCGCGGCCCAGGATGTCAGTGACCACTGCCCGCAGCGTAGGGATCCCGGTTTTAGGATCCCGGATTTTGGGATGCCGGTGACCGCTACCTGCGGCGCAGGATGTCAGTGACCACTGCCCGCAGCGTAGGGATCCCGGTTTGGAGATGCCGTCGATCGCTACCCGCGGCGCAGGATGTCAGTGACCACTGCCCGCAGCGTAGGGATCCCAGATTTAGGATCCCGGATTTTGGGATGCCGGTGGCCGCTACCCGCGGCGCGTGATGTCAGTGACCACTGCCCGCAGCGTAGGGATCCCGGTTTGGAGATGCCGGCGACCGCTACCCGCGGCGCAGGATGTCAGTGACCACTGCCGGCAGCGTAGGGATCCCGGATTTAGGATCCCGGATTTTGGGATGCCGGTGACCGCTACCCGCGGCGCAGGATGTCAGTGACCACTGCCCGCAGCGTAGGGATCCCGGTTTGGAGATGCCGGCGACCGCTACCCGCGGCGCAGGATGTCAGTGACCACTGCCCGCAGCGTAGGGATCCCGGATTTTGGGATGTCGAGACCCGTCCGAAGTTGTTCCCGCAAACGCCACTCTGACCCACGGTGGGCGCCAACTGTCGTCATGGCGAACAGACAGATGCCTACTTGTAGGCTAATTTGTGGGGCCGATGGACGCTAGGGGATCTCGGGGAGGGATTGTAACTCGCGCACAGGTAAACACAACCGACACGGTGACACGAGGATTTACCCTGCTTCGGGGCTCTCGTGAGAAGATAAAACCCCTACTGCAGCATCTAGCCTACTCGGTATATTTCTCCTCTTTATATCCAGGCTACAATATGCTCCGCGAGCTGCTAGGTATGCCTCCATGAGGTTTTGGGAGAAAATGGGAAGGGGGGAAATGAAGTGGTGGGGTGGTGGTCTCTCTTCTCTCCCTCCCCTGGTGCCCTTTATATAGGAGAGCCCAGGGGACAAGCGGGGGACAAGGGGATAGGAAACACTATTCACCGCGCACTGTAGCTGAGGTGACTACTGGGGTCTAATCGGCACTGTAGCGTATGTAATAAAGTTGTACCGTTGTCACATCCGGGTACTGTAGCCCTGCTGTACAGGTACTGGATTCCGTCTTCTAGCGCCTGTCTTCCATATCTCCACATCCTCTTCTTATCCTTATTGCTGATCCCCCTACCGAGATAGGGGATGTCGGTGCAGTGGTGCTGGGGCAGATCTTTGCTTGTCGGTCTTGGTGCTATCCCGGTCAACCCGAGATGGGGATGCACACAGGCCCGTAGAAAGTGATTCCGGCGTGACTATGACGACCGAGGCGATGCCGGGGATGGTGGAGGCGATGCCGGAGACAGGGGGCGCGAGAGCGCCGGGAGTGCGCTCGGGATGCCGGAGGTCGGGAAGGTGCCGCCGGGGTGGAGATGCCGGGGTGGTGCGCTGCCGAGGATGCCAAAGTCGAGGAGGCCGGGACGCCGGGCACGGAGATGCCGGAGGTGGCCGGGCGCGGATGCGGACGAGGGCGCCGAGCTACGGCCGGGGATGCAGAGGAGGTCGGGCCCCGGGCTGAGGCCGTGGCCGGGCAGAGCCGGGGTCATGGCGGCAGAGGCGGTGCCGGGGTGGTGCGCTGCCGAGCTCGGGGTAGTCGGTGAAGGTGGCGGGGCAGCCGGGGCGGCGATATCGAGCGGTGCAGGGGCGAGGGTGACCGAGGCGCTGCCGAGGAGGAGGTGTGCCGGGGAGGATGCCCGCCGGGGCGCGTCCGCCGTCGGGGGCGATGCAGGGGACGGCGGAGCCGGGGAGGCGCTCGGGAGATGCGGTGGGCCGCGCTTGATGCGGGCACGTCCGAGCACACGTCGCCGGCGTCCGAGAGCGTGGAAGACGCCGGAGTCGAGGCTCCGTCGAGAGGGGATCCGGGGCGACGCGAGGTTGGGGACGACGCTGCGGTCGCTGGCGGTTGGGGACGAGGAAGACACGATCTCTGGCTGCGGTCGGTTCGGTTGACCGAGTAGAGGGGATTCCGGCCCACCGAGTTGCACTATCTCGGCCCAGGAAGGTGGATGCCGGCCTGGGCTTTGCCAAATTAAGCCAGGGGCACCTTCTCCTCTTTTTTCTTTACTCCTTTATTATTTAAATGTAATCGTACCTGCAACATTAAGACAACAACCCCATACCTTCAGGGTACCGGGGAATTACATCCCCGACACTAGTCCCCGAGTTTATGGGGGATTCACAGAATCACGCATAAACTTATAAAACAAATAGTTACAGGAATTTTCCATACCGAAAGCCTTGTTATTAGAGGTCTCGGGGATCACATCCCCGACAGAATATGTCGGAACTGCTTCACGACAAATCTATCCTTATCAGTGTCTACTCTCTCATAAAATTTCATATTCTATTAATAGCCTAATTGCCATGAAGAAGATCTCCCAAGTCATTACCTGGTAATCGTACATGGATTTTATCTCGGATCATATATGACTCATAGCCATTTCTCGGACTTAGTTCTGCCATCTCTTCGTTGTAGTTCGTAGGTCTGCCATATTCCATTAACATGACCTTCATAACAAGATTGTCATAACACAACCTCGTACGCCTACATTCTTAGTATGAGCTCAGAGCATCATGATCTTTTATCATCAGCTTATTTCCAGTTGTGGAGCATGACACCGGAAACACTTTTTGTTGCGCCACTCTGATGTCTGGAGAGAAAGTTCATCAACTTCGTCTTGCTCTACTTTCTTTCCCACTTATACCCTTGGACAAAAACTATTTCTTTTGCAATGTATATTCCAGTAACGTTTTTTCCTATGTTGTGAGACATGTACCCAACTAATTCTTTAGGTGCGGCACACTACAAAGATTTATCCATTTAGGTTTGATCACATCGAAACACTAAATTGCCGAAATGACAATCTAGGCTAAAAGCGATGCCATCACTCATATGGTATTGTCAGCATGGATTTAAATGGTTTCCCTATTATATAACGTGAATGTTACGTTTCTACCATATGACTTCAATGATCACAATAATTCGATAAGAGATTTATTTACCACACATTATCCGATAGGGTGCGATTACGACGTCCTAACATACCATAACACTATGGTGTTCCATGCGACGTAATTTGTGGAATTCTTATCACAAGTCTTCCAACGATATGCCAACATTATAACTCATATCTTTATTTTCTCAATCTGTATCGCATGAATTTAATTTTCTTGTTAAATTTAATTTCCTACTTCATTCTGAACTTGTTTGATCGAATCATTACGGACTAACATTCCCTTAGTGTACATCTATATATCTACTCGGAATATTCATGAAGTATATGAAATAAGGACTTCCATTATACGTCAAAGTACTTCATTTATTCACATACACCCATATGCATGATTCTCAACAAGTTATACTCAAAACATTCCGTGAAGTTTACAAAATAAAGGTCTCTTAATTATCAATAAGTTGTATGCCCGCTTTCGGAAAACGGTGTCTTAGTTATCTTGCAAGTGTCAAAAGATCAAATCTAACGACTTGTAGATCCATCCGTATGGAGCTTATCCATTGACTATAACATTGACATGACTTAAATGGTAGTGCCACACGAATGTGGTGTCTTTATTAAGTTTTTATCCGTTGGCATTAATATTATGAATGTAGGAGCTTCTACCATCTAAATTCAAATCGGCTTATGATCATTACTTCATAAATATAGGACAACGAATTTGTCACTAGCATATATGAACAATTGTCTCGCTAGAGGAGACACACTTATAACGATCATACTAGCAGGCGATCATAAAAGATTTATTCAAATGGTAGATCTAGAGGGAGAGTGTCTATGGCCATCACAACATTTGTCTGCCATTATCAACACACAATGTCGCCTCATCCTTCCAAGCTACTCATGTAGTAAATCTGGTTTTCATAAAACATGACTAGAATCAAAAACTTAGTCACTACTACGAGTAGTTGCTTAGGTGAAACATTCATAACGTGTATATCATATACAAACCATCATCATTGATGACTTCCCGGCGATCTGTTTCATCTTCTTGATTCTTCCAACGCAATCAAGAACCATGAAGGTGAACGATTCCCCTTTCATGAGGTAGTCTATGACAAAGCATTTGCATCTGGCAACGTTGTCTGTCATCAAGTGATCGAGCTGAGTGAGGCGTCTCAATGTCATCAAGTATGACCATATGCCATCAAGTATGACCAATGTCATCAAGTATGACTAGTGTCATCAAGTATGACTGCCACGTGCTCCTTCAATGTGTGTATTCTCTTCCATCTTGGTTGAGAAGGAAAAACAGTCAACGTACTGAATTTTTTTATCAATCCAACTTTAGGTGTATCTTGAGTTTAGCGATCATCTCATATGTTCATCTAACAACTCGCACTCTCCGTTGATTCTCTATGGCAGAGATCATAGCATACACTGGACTATGATGATATTATCTGTACAAAACTTGACAATCCAAATTATCCTTTTGTTAGCGGAATCTCTGGGTTTATCTACTAGCCGGTATTCTATCACAAAGAGCTAATGGTTTAAACAAGAAGTATCCTCAAGCTAAAGTATAAAACTATGCAGTTTGGACCCAACTTTTTAAGTTTCTCAATCGCAGGATTGCGCCTAATTTTAAAGGATGCTATCACATTGGTTAATATCTACAAAGGTTTTGCAAAACATGAAGACTTTGTTCATTATAAAATAAGGTTCAAGTTCTAATAAAATAAAACTAGCAGAACTCCCACTCAAATAAATATCCCTGTAATCGTTTTTGTGATTACACGATCCTCATCCATTATGCAACCCCTCATCGTCAGAGCCGGAAACATAACTTCAAAGGTAGACATCGACATGTCAATCACAACAACTCTGGGACTCATGCTTAACCTTCCGGTCACCGTGTTCCGAGGCCATGTCTGTAAATGCTAGGCTCGCCATAATTACCTTCAACGTAAACGCTCGTGTAAAACTGTCTTACACTCACTCTATGCGAACAACGATATGTCTGACACCCCATCGTCATGGCCTGCCTCATAACGTAGAACTTTCTTGGTGGTGCACGTTGAAGGAAGACCACTAATGGTATTTTGGAGGGATCATCTTATATTACTACCGCCGTGTAACTAACATATACTAATATATATAACCACACAATATAAGATGCACACTAAACATCAATATGTAATGCGACGTGCTATGGTCCTTGCGCCGATGGTCTCCTTGGCGCCCACTGATCATCATCATTTATATGCATTATTCACAACCCCAAAATCTTAAAACCTCACCCTTTTTATATAGTCAGTACTACAAATACTTGTATGTCACATTGCTTTTCACTCATTTAATAGATCAGTGCGCAAAGGCACACAATCTTCATAAGATCCATTATAGAAGTGAAGCAAGATGTAAAATTTAACCTATACCAATACAATAGAGAAGATGCCCAAGATCAACAATTCAAATCCAAGCAAAAACCTGAAGATCACTGCTGTCATCTGAAAGTGAACACTAACAGACAGAAAGTCTGTGTAACGTCCCAACATTTTTTAATATTCAAAAATCACTAAAATTTAAAACTTTTCTTTTATTAAAATGAAATATTAAATGTATAAGGAAACCAACTATGAAAGACTTCAAACTTGAGTTAATATTTTAAATGTCACAGTTTAAAACATTATATTATCCACTGTGTTTCAAAAACCTTAAAATATAATTTGACAAATATTTTACAAACTACAATCCATTTTAATTTAAGTAAATAGTTACTTATAAGAAATTGATTCCAACCACTTAGTCATATCTATACATAAATACAAGATTATTCAAAAGATTATATAATTACTAAATGGTTTTCATTCCTTTAACTAAGATCAAAATATAGTTGGAAATTATAAGCCCATAGTGTATAACTTTAAAACTTCATAGAATTTAAATTGATGAATTAGCCAAATAAACATTTCATTTGCTTAAATGAATTTCATCTAGTTTTCAAAACATGAAATGATTAATAGATTCTAAATAAAAAAATAAGATTAAAATAAAGGTCTTGTCCAAAGTTGTTATGAAGTTTCAACTGCATAAAATATAATGTTGCACAAATTATTTTCAATTAAAAAGGAATACATTATCTTTTCCATTTTCATATAGTTGTGTTATGTCATTAATAATTATACCAAAGCCAAAAATGAATTTAGAAATTGAAAATGAGTTTAAATAACTTAAATTCAAACATATTGAAATGTGGGTATTTTCACAAATTTATTTTAGCCAAAGGAAAATTTAAATGAGATAGAAATTCAAATTTGACTTTAAGTGTCAATTTTGTAATTAATCAATATTTCAAAATATTAAATTTCAAAAATATTCAAAACATACCCACAACTGGTTTAACAACAAGATATTATTGTTACAAATTTTTAGAAATTAATTTGACATCATTTGGACATTTAAATCAAAAGATATGAATTAAAGAAATAAAATCAGAAAAATAAAATACTGGCTGACGTCATGCTGACGTCAGCAGATCATCCCCAACCTCCGTCCGAATCTGGCGCCGAAGATCAAATCGAATCGGAGTCGATTTCCTCTCCGATTCGTGCGTGATACGATCTCCTGCAGCCCCCTACATAAACCCCAGAACCCGCCGCCGCTTTTCCCTCTTGAACCCTAGCTCAGAACGCCCCCAGGCCGCCGCGTTTGCTCGCCGGAGAAGCTCGAAGCCGCCGCCGTTTTTCTTCGTTTCCCGGCGAGGTAAATCCTCCCCGTCTCCGAGACCCCGCCTATCTGCCTTGCCGCGTCCGTGCGCACCTTCTGACCCCATCCTCGCTCCTGTCCTGCAGCCGAAGTGGGGGCGAGAGCACGACCCGAAGGTCACCGGCGTTCGAACCACTCCGGCCTCGTACCCTCGCTGCCCTCGCACGCAATCGACGACGCCGCCACTTCCATCTCCTCCGTCGCCGCACGCCGCGCGTCGCCGTCGTCTCCACCGAGCAAGGGAGTCACCGGAGCGACGAATCCGTCGTCGACCGAGGCCGCGCCGTCGTATTCCTCATCGCCGGTAGCCACCGCGCCGCCACCCTCAGGCCAAGCAATGTGAGCCGTCCGATCCAATCTCTACGACTAGATTAGATTGTCGCGGACGAAGCGGTATGAATTGATCTGGACCGTCAGATCCAGATCTGACGGCCCAGATCTGTTAACTTAACCACGCCAGCGCCGCGTGGCAGCCACGTCAGCACCACGTCACTGCACAGTCAGCTGCCACGTGGAAAACAATTTCGTTAATTAAATTTAATTGGCAGTTTTACAGAAACACCCCTGTAACTTAGATCCCTCACAACTTTTTAACCACAACTCCAAATTTAATAGTTTTTATATATTTGGAAAGCTCTTGACATGTAGAATATTTTGGATCTGAAAAAAATTCAAATTTGACTTAGTATAAAATATTCAAAATTCAAATGGAGAATTTGAGTATATTTGTAATAGCTTTAAATCTATAAATCCAAAAATTGCAAATAAATATGTTTTAGAAACTTTAGAATATTTGTAAATTAATGCCACTGCTATAAAATATTTTTGAGTAAATTTTGAATGATTTCATAGTTGTGAGTTTAATTTGAATAGTTTGACTAATTTTGAAATAACTTTTAATAGAAATATTAATTTTGATTAAATCAAATTGCATTAAATATAATTAAACCACCTCTGGCTATTAACACCATCTATAAAGAAAATTGTGTTATAAAATATAAAACACATAAAATTCTAATCTATATGTTTCCTGTTATTATGTTTTGCAAATTAGAAACTAATTAAATTGCAAACTATAACTTTATGCATATGTTATAAAAATTTACAAAAATTAGTGTTATGTTGTTTGTGATTTAAAATTGCATTTCATGCATAGCATATTTTATAGTTATATTTTCCATAAGGAAAACTCCTCCCCATTTTCTCCAAGTGAGGATTATTTTCAAACTTAGTATTTTGGGAAAAGTGCTATACACTTAGACACTTAGTAGTTTTCAACATGGAGCTGGAAGACCAAGGAAGGACTTAGCCAAAAACAAGACTTCAGAAGTATTCAAAGAGAAGAAGCACTTAGAAGGAAATCTAGAAGAAGTTCATGAAGGACTTAGAAGAAAACAGACTCTGGAAGCATCCTCAAGATGTCAAGCATTTAGAAGAAAAGTGAGAAGAAGTCCAAGAAGGCCAACCTCCCTTTTATTCTCTAAGTCTCTCTCTCTGTCTTTTCTTCTCCTCTGAGACTTCATGAAGACTAAGTAAAACCAAGACCAGCCTCGAGGATACAAGAACCATCAAGTCTGAAGCTTCAGCAAGACTACCAAGAACTCAATCAAGATATCATCTAGAAGAAAGATACAAGTCTGGAGATGAAGCCTGGAGGACAATTACATCTTTCTTTCTATCTTTTCCCTCTTTCCTAATCTTGTCTTTTAGACTTAAACAAATTTGATCATGATGTTACCATCTTGGAGTTGTTGGATCCTAGCAGCATAGTGGGATGAAGCGGCCTGGAAACAAACCTTACATGTCCACGTACATGAGACCTGTTCCACAATTTAAGTGGCTGGCCGGGTGTCTGTCTCTCTCACTATAGTGAATGTCCAATTTACAAAGAGTTGATAATAATTGTTGATCATCTTGAACAAATGACTTAGTATTTTTCCCTAAGTATTTTGCACATCATGGCTAAGCCATTTGAGTGCTTGTTTCAAGAAGATATAAAACAAAGTATGTTTATCGAACTTAAGACCTTAGTCCTTAGTCATTCTTGACCCACCTATTTGCCTTGCATTAACTTAGGAGATTTTCATAGCATAACATGCATCTCTAGCCCTTAGAAATAAATTGCATATCATACATGACATGTTTTCCTTAGGAGTTTTACAAAACTTGTTGTTCATTTGATATGAGCAGGTATGTGTGATGATTGTGTTTGTTGATTGTGGTATTGTTGGTTTGCTATTATTGTTTAGATTAAACGGAGAGCAAACGTTCGTTGTTGAAAAGAGTTTGTGAACAACGACAACATTCAAAGGCAAGTGGCACACCTCATAAACTTCCTATTTTTATATGCATTACTTAGTGTATTTTTATATGCATGTGTTGCTATGCTAAACCTGTGTAGAATCCCTTATACCTGTGTCTAGGTTCCTATGCAATACTTAGTAGAATTATTGTTGCTATGCAAATGTTGTTTTGTGAAAATCTAAATTCTACTAAGTTAAGAATGAAACACCTGGGTGGTAATTGGTTGCATGGGTTATGTTGAGTGGCTACTCAGGTCCATGTCTATGGTTCCTGGAGTATGTACACTTGTGAATGGCCACCCAGGAACAGAGGAATCTGAAGAACTCCGAGTGACGATTGCTTCCAGTGCAGCCATTGCCATATGGGCTCTGGCTTGATCAATTATGTTGTGTGGACTCTCTCCGGCTTGACAAGCAGATGTAGGGGGATGTTAGGTGGAACGGGTCAAGCCAGGTGGGAGGGAAAATGCTTCTGAAAGATCTCGTCTCATTCTCTCCTTTCCTTATCGCAAATGGTGTGTAAAGGATACCTTGGGTTGAATGGGTACAATGGTGAAAGTGCACAACCTCTGCAGAGTGTAAAACTAAGTACTTAGCCGTGTCCCCGGTTACGGACAATTATGAGCAGCTGATCAAGGACGTCAACGGAGGATTCCACCATTCCAACTTCAGAATAAAACTTGATGGGTGAACAAGGGAAGATTAGATTTATGGTTTTCATGCCATACTCATCTGGATTTCAAGAAAAGTGTTTTCAAAAGAGTAGGAAAAATTGGCTTTATGCAAATTAGCCTTGAGCTCCACCAGCCAAATATGCATATAGGCTTTAGAGTTATTTCCTTAAGTGTCCACCATAGTGTCACTTGCCAGACTCCATTTTTAATGGAATCTGACCCACGTTGTTGCAATATTTTTCTTATTGCAGATTTGTTCAGATGACGAGTGAGGTTTCGTTTAAAGGTTTCGAGTCTACAACCAACATGTTTTCGCCTGTGGCAGCATGAAAGTTATAGAGACTCACTGCTATTGTATTTCCGCTGTGTACTTTTCAATGCTAGCTTTATGCTATGCAATTTGTATCCAATCTTTTGTAATTCTGGATCATCGATGTAATATAATTGATGCTGTGTTGTGATATTACATCGTAAACTGTGTGTGCAAATGAATCGATCCAGGGATTTGCACTATACACAGGTATCTGCCTTATTTTAAGTGCAGGTACGCTACAGTCTGACAGCCAAACTCAAAGCCATCTTCTGAATTCCAAGCAATGCTAAAAGCAAGAAGATAGGAGGGAATTCAAATGAGTTTGAATCATAAAGGAGAAAGTTAGATCAACTTGGAGATCAAGGAAACCACAAAAGACATAAAGGCAAAAAGGTGCAAAAGAGGGGACATGCCATGTGCACTGTGAGCTGTGGAAAGGAAGGAAGCTTCCTCCTCTACCAAATCGCACCTCACGTCCACCACATTTGGCAAAAGTGTATAAAGCCACCACAGGCTCCTCCATCCCGATCATCCAATCCAGCCCATTCCATCACCTCTTCCACTCACTCCACTTTTCCACCTTTCCACCAACCACCACTCCATCAGTCCACCAAGAACAAGACCAAGAACAAGAACAAGAAAGAAGACAAGATGAACATGGAGAACAAAAGAAGAAACACAATACCTTGGTGAACTGAAGATCAAGATCTGCAACTCTTTCTCCTCTACTCTGCTTCCCCTGCCTCGACTAGATTTCAGTGAGCTAAAGCCAAGGATCTTTACCTCTCTCTTGTGTAATCTTGAATGAACCTTGTAGATCATCCATCTGCAAGTAAGGCTCGTAACACTTTGTTATTGCAGTGATTTGAGTGACACAATTCTCTGTCTTAACTGAAGATTTGCATGTTTTGGTTGCTGCGTGTTTTGATCAGTGTGTGTAAGGCTAGTCCCTGCATACTTGCGTGTTGCAATTCTGTCCCTAACCTCTATTTGCTTGTTAACTCACTATGATCTGGCTTGACAACCCAGAAAGTTGTGATCTTTGGGTTCTGAATTTCCTCCTTCCTAAACCTGCTAAAAACCTCTGCTTGCCACACCGGTCACTGCAAGCTAAGAACTAAAATCTTATTCACTGTATAAACCCTGCTTAGATCCTTGCTAGTCTCTGGATTGACAACCTGGAGGCTGTAAGTTAAATTCTGAATCTTTTTGAGTTAAACTTCTTTTCCTTCTTGTTTAAAACCTGAACCCTTAAAGACTTGGTTTAGCTTCTGCCAACCCTTAGAAACATCATAGACTTGTTGATCCCTGTGTAGACGATAACACAAAACCCCCCTATATTCCATCTTGATCAAATTGGCGTCGTTGCCGAGGATTGACTTATGATTGTTTCTTTGAAAGAGCAGTAGACTAAACTGGTGACACTTGTGAAATTGTAAGCAAACTTGCATGATCTTGATACGAATGAAACTTTTTGGCAATGAAATCTGAGAACTAGAACTGTTATTAGGTGTTTTAGTACACTAAACCTTGATAAAAGTTCTTGTTTGTGACTGTGTGCAGAGAAAAATGATCTCTTTCATGCAGTGTTTGGACTCTGTTGATGTATTCATCTGAATACCCACCCCTTGCTCCTTTTGATCCGGAACCTGAAAGAACTTTTCTTGCAAGGAGAAGAGCAGATTCTAAAGCTTCAGTGGAAGACTTAAGTTCTGAGGATTTAGTCAGCAGTATGGGTCACAAGAAGTTGAGAGATCTGTGGATCCCTAAGGATCAGATATCCAATGCAGATGTCACTATGCCTGCCATTTAGGGAAATAGCTAGGAGATCAAACCTGCCTTGATCAATATGGTACAACATAATCCATTCAAAGGAAGTGCTTACGAAATCCCTCATGAACATATGAGGAGTTTCTTGGAATATTGCAATACACTTAAGCACAATGGTGTGCCCCCTGAGGCAATAAGGATGCAGCTCTTCCCTTTTTCTCTGTCAGGAGCAACAAAGATATGGTATCATGCTCAGCCAGTCCATTGCAGAGATACTTTGGAGCATTTGGTGCAACCTTTCTTTGAAAGATATTTTCCACCCACCAAAGCAGCTGAATGCAGAGATAAAATCACTAGATTTGTGTAGTACAATGGTGAGAGCCTTTATGATACTTGGCAAAGATACCAGGGACTCATTAGAATGTGTCCTAATCATGGCCAGGAGCCATGGTTGATTCTGCAGACATTCTATAAGGGTCTGACTGAACAAACTAGAGCTTTTGTTGATTTAGCTGCTGGAGGGGGAATCATGAACAAGACCCTAGATGAAACTACAGAGCTAATAAAGAATATGGCTTCTCATAATTTCTCTTGGACCAATGAAAGGACAGTTCATCCAAGTGGACAAAGTGCCTTGGAAGCAAAGCTTGACAACTTAACCAATCAGATAACTCAGTTGATGCATGAGATGAATGGTATAGCCATAGTGCCAGTAAATCAAGTTTCTGTCACTTGTCCTATTTGTGGCAATGAAGGGCATCTACCTCAAGATTGTACCCTGTTTGCAGTTACTGATAATCAACTGGTAGAAGTGAGTTATACTCAGAATCAAGATCCTTTTTCTCAGAGCTACAATCCTGCCTGGAGGAATCATCCCAACTTGTCTTATAAGAATGCAGCTCAGCAGAACTACCCTCAGGGAAATCAACAAAATTATCAGCAAGCAACTCAACCACAGTATGCTCAGACAGCTCAAAAAAATCTTAGACCTCAAGGAAACATGCAATATCAACACACACAACAACAGTCACAACAAAGTCAAGCAAATCAGCAGAATGCTTCCTCTAGTAATAGCAAATCTGAAATTAATGAGATGATGAGGCTACAAAAGGAGATGTTCAATGGTATGCAGGAAACCATGAAGATGCAATCTGAGCTCTTTTATAAAACAATGCAGCAACTCACTGCTGGTATCTCTAACACCCAGGGAAACCCAGCAAAAAATAAATTGCCAGCTCAGGCAGAGAAGAAACCAAAGTAATGTGGAGCCATTTCCATCACTGAAAGTATAGATGCAGTTACAACCATAAGTGTAGTAAACACTGAATCAGTGTTAGGAACACCTCCATCTACCACTTATGTAACACCACAAAGAAGGGCCCCTACTCAGCAAACAATTAGGCAAGATAATATACTAGAGGAGAAGATAGCAGAGTCAGAAAAGACAGAACAACCTGTTGTCGAATATGACAACACTGTAGCAAAACCTGCAACATTGAAGCCCTGTATTCAGAAAATCCCATTTCCTGAAAGATTAGAGAAAATAAAGTATCAAAAGCAGTATGCTAAGTTCCTAGAGACTATGAAGGAAGTCCAAATCACAATACCTATCTTGGATGCAGTGTTGCACATACCCTTGTATGCAATTTTTTTTAAGATCTGATCACAAAGAAGAGAAGCTTGGAAGATCCTAAAATTGTTGCTCTGACAGAAGACTGTAGTGCTTTCATACTGAATTATATGCCCAAGAAGTTTGGTGACCCAGGAAGTTTTAGCATCCCTTGTGTTGTAAGCAAGAGAACATTCACATCATTATGTGATTTAGGTTCATCAGTCAGTGTCTTACCTCTAGCTGTCAGTCAAATATTGCAGCTAGGAGTACTAAAACCTACATCAATGACTCTGCAGTTAGCTGACAGAATGCTAAGGAAACTAGCTGGTATTCTAGAAGATGTTCCAGTACAAGTTGGAAAATTTGCATATCTAGTAGATTTTGTGGTATTGGAAATGGAAGACAACTCTGAATCAATTATTCTAGGAAGACCATTCTTGGCAACAGCTGAAGCAATAATTGATGTAAAAGGTGGAACATTGAAATTGCAATTTGGCTTTGAGCAAGCTGAGTTCAGTATGAAGCATGCTTCTCACCTGCCAAATATACTTGAACAATGCCAGTCCATTGATGTGATAGACCAAAGTATGCTGGAAACACAACATGAAACACCATCAGAAGCTGTTGAAGCACAAGTTTTTGTGACAGCAGATAGTTTAAATCACCAAGAGCTATGTGGAATATCCCTGAGTGATAAAGATGCAGATGCTATACAAAGTGAGAATCATAAATCAGCCCAAAATTCAATAGTGGAGTTGAAAGAGGTACCATCTCATCTTAAGTACATGTTCTTGGAGAAGGAAAGGATACATCCAGTTATAGTCAGTTCAGCCCTGGATAGTAAGCAGGAAGAGAGCTTGTTGACTGTCCTAAGGTTGTACAAGAATGTGATTGGATATTCCATTGACGATATCAGAGGAACAAATGAAAAGGTTTGCTCTCATAGGATACCTTAGAAGAAGGCAGTAAACCAACAAGAGAGGGACAAAGAAGACTGAACCCTACAATGCAAGAAGTGGTTAAAAAGGAAATTCTGAAACTTCTTAAGGCAGAAATGATTTACCCCATCTCTGAGAGTGAATGGGTAAGTACTATACACATTGTGCCTAAGAAAGGAGGCTACACAGTGGTAGAAAATGAGGAAGGAAGATTGATGACCACTAGACCGGTCACTGGGTGGAGAGTGGTCAATGACTTCAGAAAAGCGAACAAGTTAATAGGAAAGATCACTTTCCTTTGCCATTTATAGATCAGATGTTAGAAAGGCTTGCTGGACATAAATTATATTGCTACCTTGATGGATATTCTGGATTTCTTCAAATACCCATCCATCTAGATGACCAAGACAAGACTACATTCACCTGTCCATATGGAACATTTGTTTATAAGAGATTACCATTTGGGTTATGCAATGCTCCTGGTACCTTTCAGAGATGTATGATGTCTATATTCTCTGAGCACATTGAAAAGATCATGGAGGTATTCATGGATGACTTTACAATTTATGGAAAAGACTTCAACACTTGCTTGGAAAATCTGACAACAGTGTTGCACAGATGCTCTGTATAGAATTTGATTCTACTGAGAGAAGTGCCACTTCTTGGTAACTGAAGGCATTGTGCTAGGTCATTTGGTATCTGCCAGAGGAATAGAAGTGGAAAAAGCAAAGGTTGATGTAATTGCTAAGTTACCACCACCTGAAAATGTGAAAGGAATACAGAGTTTCCTAGGACATGCTGGTTTTTACAGAAGATTCATCAAAGATTTCTCCCACATTGCAAAGCCTCTCACACACCTACTAAATCACAAGGTACTATTTCCTTTGGTTGAAGCATGTATGTAGTCCTTCAAAAGACTGGAAGAAGCTCTGATTATAGCCCCAATAGTGCAGCCACCTGATTGGACAGTTCCTTTTGAGCTGATGTGTGATGCAAGTGATTTTGAAGTAGGAGCAGTACTTGGTCAAAGAATAGAAAAAGCTGTCCATGTGATATACTATGCAAGCAGAACACTAGATGATGCTCAGGTTAATTACACAACCACTGAGAAGAAATTACTAGCAGCAGTGTTTGCATTTGAAAGGTTTAGACCTTATCTTGTTGGACACAAGTCTGTTGTCTACACAGATCATGCAACTATAAGATACTTGGTAAGTAAGAAAGATGCAAAGCCAAGGCTCATCAGATGGATTCTCTTGCTGCAATAATTTAATATTGAAATAAAGGACAAAAAGGGATCTGAGAACTCAGTATCAGATCACTTATAAAGAATCATCTACACAGAAGGTACAAAGATAGAAGACAAAATGCCTGGTGAGCAGTTGATGGCAGTCAACGCCAGTTCTCCCTGATATGCAGATACTGTGAACCAGCTGTTGTGTGGAATCATACCAACTGATATGTCTTACCAGTAGAAAAAGAAGTTCATGCATGACGTCAAGAACTATTACTGGGATGAACCATTCCTGTACAAGCATTGTGCAGATGGTATTATGAGAAGATGTGTGCCAGCTGAAGAAATTAGTGATGTTATGTACCAATGCAATGCTGGAGTAATGAAAACCCAGGAATTTGTTTTGCAAGCTGGATTCTATTGGCCTAATATTTTCAGAGATATGCATGATTACATCCAAAAGTGTGATCCTTGTCAGAGATCTGGAAAAATTTCAAGAAGGAATGAAATGACTCAGAAAGGAATTCTTGAGGTTGAACTATTTGATGTATGGGGGGTAGATTTTGTTTGTCCTTTATGATCATCAAATGGATACATGCATATACTTGTTACAGTGGACTATGTGTCCAAATGGGTAGAAGAAATACCCACTGTTAATGCTGATTCCAAGGCGGTATGCAAATTATTCAGATCAGTCATATTCCCAAGATTTGGTGTGCCAATAGTAGTAATGAGTGATGGTGGAGCTCATTTCAACAATGATCAGTTTGAGAAGCTCTTGAACAAGTATGGTGTGAGAAATCATAGAGTAACTACACCTTATCACCCTCAAGCAAATGGACAAGTTGAGCCGTCAAACAAAGAAGTGAAACAAATTATGGAGAAAGTTGTTTCTAAGTCCAGGGGGGGTTGGTTAATGAAATTGCCAGATAGCTTATGGGCCTACAGAATAGGATATAAGACACCTATTGGTATGTCACCATTCAGGCTTTTCTATGGAAGCATGTCATTTACCTGTTGAGTTAGGGCATAGAGCACAATGGGCAATAAGGAAGCTTAACATGGATTTAGGCAAGGCTGGAACTGCAAGAAAGCTACAGATGTGTGAGCTAGAAGAACTGAGAAATGATGCCTATGAAAGCTCAAAGATTTAAGGACAAGACTAAGAAATGGCATGACAAGAACATTCTTAGAAAAGAATTCAGAGTTGGACAGACAGTGTTGGTATATGATTCCAAGCTGCATATTTTCTCTGGGAAATTCAAATCCAGAGGGTTTGGCCCTTGTGTTATCAAGAGAGACCTTGTACATGGTGCTTTTGAAGTACAGAGTGCTACAGAAGGTACTTTCGAAGTGAATGGCCAGAGATTGAAGCATTATAGATCTGGAGAGAATTTGAATACTGAAGCAAGTGAAGAAACTAATGATGAAGAAGTTGAGGATGACCTCAATACATCCTCTTCAGCTAAGGACCAGTGAAGAAGCTACAGTCAGGCTCATGACTATAAACAAGCGCTCATTAGGAGGCAGCCTGGTACCTGTGTACATATTTGCATGTTCCTTTCATTTTCTTGTAAATTTCTGTTTGTGTTGTCTTTTTGTGTTTGTTTATTAGATTTCAAATAAAAAGAAGTTGAGAGAGAGCTTTAGCTGGGATATCATGAAGAAGGAGGTAGAAGTAAACACCAGGTGGATATTTTCCAATCTTTGCATTAAGCAACACTATCATATTGCTATTATCTCATTCCTGGAAGAAGATTAAATTGGCAAGTTTGGCTGTTACCAGAAAAATAAAACTATTGATGCTAGCTTTATTCTGATTAATTAGCTGTACATCCTGGTTGTGAATCATGTAATGAATCTGCTTATTATTTTGCAAAGGCTATGCTCAGAAACATCTATCAAGAACATAATCCCTTTATTTCTCGCTTCAAGAACTTTGGAGTATCTGAATAATGCAATTTTCTTTGAAACTGAGTTAAATGATCCCTAGTAGAGCCATTTATCCATCTTTGCATTTTTGCATATTTTTGCATTAGCAATCATTGTCTCTAGACTGTGATTTGGGAAGCACTAACATCCATACTAACATTAACTATAATCAAAGAATTTTGCAACATCAAGTACTTTAAGTAACCATTATCCTGGGATGTTGATATGTGAAGCACTAACTTAGAGGCTTATCAAAAAATGATTAAATTTATGCATTAGCAACTATGATCTTGGGATTGTAGCTTGTGAAGCACTAACCCAAGTGTCTTGGAAGTATAATAAACAAACTAACTAAAAACTTGCATTTGCATTAGCTTACTATGTTCCCTGGAACTGTAGTAGGTGAAGCACCGACTTTGCATCCATTTGGCATTCATCCTTTCATTATGACTTTCCTTTGGATCATTTATATTCAATTCCCTTGCAAATGACTTATACAGTTAATCCATTGGTACTTGATCTTAGAAATGATTGCATCCTGCCATTTGAAACTTGTTTCCAAGATAGCACTTGTTATAATAGTACACAGAACTACATTGAGTCCAATTTGAATCAACTGCTAAGTATTCAGAACTTTAAACTGTTCATAATCTGCTTGTTGCCATTACCCTTCAATTTCTTTACTTGAGGACAAGCAAAGGTTTAAGTCTGGGGTTTGATCATCATCATTTATATGCATTATTCACAACCCCAAAACCTTAAAACCTCGCCCCTTTTTATATAGTCAGTACTACAAATACTTGCATGTCACATTACTTTTCACTCATTTCTTACAGATCAATGCGCAAAGGCACACAATCTTCTTAAGATCCATTATAGAAGTGAAGCAAGATGCAAAATTCAACCTATACCAATACAACAGAGAAGATGCCCAAGATCAACAATTCAAATCCAAGCAAAAACCTGAAAATCACTGCTGTAATCTGAAAGTTAACAGTAACTGACAGAAAGTCTGACATCCAAACTCAAAGCCATCTTATGAATTCCAAGCAATGCTAAAAGCTAGAAGATAGGAGGGAATTCAAATGAGTTTGAATCATAAAGGAGAAAGTTAGATCAACTTGGAGATCAAGGAAACCACAAAAGGCATAAAGGGAAAAAGGTGCAAAAGAGGGGACATGCCATGTGTACCGTGAGCTTTGGAAAGGAAGGAAGCTTCCTCCTCTACCAACTCGCACCTCACCTCCACCACATTTGGGAAAAGTGTATAAAGCCACCACAGGCTCCTCCATCCTGATCATCCAATCCAGTGTAAGGACCCCTCTGACTACATGTAAGAGTTGCCCATGTTATGTAAACAGATCACGATCCCAATGATCAGTGCATCGCGATCACATAACCAACATGGTATACAAAGTTACATCATACAACTCGAATAGTATAAAACTTACAGAAATAATGGTCTCATGACCAAGTCTGCAAACATCATTGCACTTGACGAATAGTAACTAAGGTTCATCGGAAGATTCGGATAGCATCGGCCCTCATCACATCCTGACGCATTCCCATAGAGCAGTTGAGCGGGACACTCAATTGCCGTAATCGTCGGCGTACTCCCCCTTCTATTCATACATCTTCTCATTGGAACCTGGACGTTTAAATATCCAGGGACATGGCCATATGAGTACATTTACGTACTTGCAAGCCCACCTCTAAGGCTTAAGTTTTCATGATAATGCAAGAAACACTTTTCGAAAACTGGGATAGCTGCTATATACGACTATAGGGCTTAGTTTTCAAATACAATGATTTTAGGCATAGAGATTGTGACATCTCTGTATCTTTGTTGAAGAAAACATTTAGAGATAGAATTCTCTTCTCTTAGATATAGCAAGGACATATCTAAGGACAAAAACTTTCTTTTGTAAAAGTTTATCAAAACACTAGGATAGGGATTACTCTTTTTCCCTGACTTGAGATCGGACTGGTTGTCTCCCCGAGAAGAACCATCCTCACCCAAATTCTGTACCTCCCAGGTACCTCCTTGTTTCACCGAAAACACTTTTCTTGAAAACAACTTCTTTCTCAAAGGCGCCCAGTGTGGCCTTTCCAACCGTCCATGACCGCGGATGCGGCTATTCGAATAGATTTACACTCTGCAGAGGTTGTACACTTTACCCACACCTATCTTTCATTCCGCCTTGTCTGCCACGGCCCGTCACACGACAGTATGCGGGGGTCCAGATAACACGATCAAAGCTTTCCTCTATGACAACCCTAGTCGCGGGTCCTCCCGGTAGGTTTGTTCTCCTCGGCACCGTGTGCTCCACTAGACCTCTTGGTCTTTCCTCAGGACGCCACACCGCCACGACAGGAGACCCGCCGTAATCGTCCGACTGCTGATCCGCAACAGTGTATTGTCTCTTCCGGACGACAACCCGGCTTCGAGGGTCCAGCCCTCATAGAAAGTGTGAGAGCCCCAATACTAAAACAAACAAGCTTCCGGCTAAGCCCTACCCATATCAGGTAGTATGGTTGCACGGGTTAATTGTTCGGGCGGCAGCAGGGACTTCGAAATTAAACCTCCATCTCCGACTGCTCCCAGCAGCTCGGGTTTTTGCAACATCTCCGAATGCTCTTAGCATCTCGGGTTTTAATAAAGCATTTCTTTCTCGCTGATTGCTTCCAGCAACTCAGGTTTTTCCTCCGTAAAACAGTTTTATCCAATAGGCTCCCATCCAATAGGCGATACTTAGCGTGTCCGAGACTCATTCATAGATATCTCTATACCTAGCTTGATCTCGTTATCGACAACACTATCTTCTACTCGTATGTGATATTATGTCCTGGTGACTTAGTTACATGTTTGCAAACTCATTTGACATAATCTCACCAAGTGGGCCCTAGAGTATCTATCCTGCTATGCGGACTGGCAAATCCCGCTCTTATCCTTCGTCTCAACATACTCCCTTTCAATACCCGAGAGGAACACCTTTATTGTCACACTATTAAGATATGACGTTTGATGCAATCAAAGTATCTTTCAGGAATAGCAATAAGAGTTGATCTCACAGTCAAAGGCGTAATGACTACGTCCTACATATATTGGGTATGTCCATCACATCGTTCTACCAACGACAGGACTCCATTGTCAACTGACATCAATGTCACATGATAGAGAAACCTCGATCATCATTGCCAAATGAACTAGTTAGATAGAGGCTACTAGGGACCTGGTTGTTTATCTACCACACGCGTATTAATGTTTCCGCTAAATACAGTTATAGCATGGTATAAAACATATAATGAACAATAGAGATATGACGAATAAACTATCTTTATTAAGTACCTCTAGGGCATACATATAAGTAAAACCTTTTCATGAATAGCACTTTCAAACAAGGATAAAAAAGATTTGCATAAGAGTTAACTCATAAAGCAATATTATCTAAGTAAAAGAGCATTGAAGCAACACAAAGGAAGATATAAGTTTCAACATTGGCTTTCAACTTTTGAACATGTATATAAAGATAGTTGTCAACACAAAGAAATATAACACGTGCAATAAGTAAGTATATAATAATTGTTGCACACAGTTGACACAAGTGTTTGCTTCGGGGATAAAATGAAGTAGGTAAACTTACTCAACATAAAATAAAAGATAGGCCCTTCACAGAGGGAAGCAGGGATACAAGCATGTGCTAGAGCTTTTTATTTTATAGGTTTTCAAAATTATATAGAGAGTATAAAAGTAAGTTTTGAGCAGTGTTTGTCGTTGTCAACGAATGGTAATGGGCACTCTACCCCCCTTGTCAACTAGACTTTCTTAAGAGCGACACCCATGAAGGACGTTATTTCTACCCAAGGGCAGATCATCCCTCTTTTCTCTTTTGTTTACACACGTAGTTTGGAACTAGTATCATTGCTTGACTGATTAGATCAGAGAAAAAATGTGAAGAGAATGCATCGGTTAAAGTTGTAATTAATTGGGACTGGGCATCCCATTTGCCAACTCTTTTTGCAAAATTAATGGATAAGTGGTGGATATGCCACTAGTCCGGTTGGTGAAAGTCTATCTAAAAGCAAATGACAAGGTTGATATTCGTAACACCACATACTTCCTCATGAGCTAATAAACATTGACACAAATAAGGGATAATAAATTTTGAATGAAAGGTAGCAGATGAAGTATTTACTTGGAATGGCAAGAAATACCATGTAGTAGGTAGGTATGGTGGACACAAATGGCATGGGTTTTGGCTCAAGGTTTTGGATGCATGAGAAGTATTCCTCTCAGTACAAGGCTTTGGCTAGCAAGGTTGTTTGAAGCAAACACAAGTATAAGCTATGACAACAAGACCTATATAAAAACATATTGCAAGCATTATAAAACTCTACATTGTCTTCCTTGTTGTTCAAACACTTTAACTAGAAAATATCTAGACCTTAGAGATACCAAAATGCAAACCAAATTCAAGCAAGTTTTACGGTAGTTCTTCACTAATAGGTTTTAACTACATGATGTAAAAGCTTAAACATGATCTACTTGAGAGCTCAAAAAACTTGCAAAGTAAAGGGGATCGTGTGAAGAAAACAAAATTTTTTGTAGCAACGATATCCTTAAACTAGCCAAGATCCACACTATGCAGATATAAAAGTACGGCGGAGATCGGAATACATACCCTCGTAGACCGAATAGCGGGGATTACGCTCCCGCACAAGCGTTGACGACGAAGACAACGTAGCCGACCTCTAGGTCGCGGAGAACTCGGCGTGACGAAGACGACGAAGATGACCTCAAGGTCGGGTGGAGGAAGTAGGCCTCCGAGTACCGCTAGCGCAGCACCTCGCAGGGCGTCACACACATACGGTGGAGACGACGGCCTCCGAAGCTCCAGTCCAGGACGAGCAGCAGAAGACTTGGACCGGAACACCAGCAGCGCGGCAGTGGGCTATGGTGGAAGAGATCCCCCTCCTCTACTCGGCGCGGCTCCGACAAGGGAACCACGAGATCGAGAGAGAAATTGGGAATTAATTGGTGAATTAAAAGGCTAGGGGTGCCCCTTCTTATATAGGCTCCCGGGGGAGCCAACCTCCCTAGCCAGGCAATGTGGGACTATCCCACAGCCATGGTGCGGCTAGGGATGGTGCGCCGGCCCTAGGTGGGCCCCATTTGGCCCACCTAGGCCGGCCAAGCCTCCCCCACAAAATTCCTTTGAGGGTTTCCCCCCCATGGGCCTTCTTTCGACCAGAAGGCCCATTTAGGGAAATCAGTCTAAATAAATTCGAAAATAAATATATAAAATCATATTTTTATATTAATTACACTAATTAATATAAAACATAATATATATAATTTTTTCTAGCTCCGAAAACTCTTTTGGTGCTGCCCGATCTCCATCGGACCCCTCCCGGGACGCTCCCGGTGATCTCTTTTCTTTCCGGTTGTCTTGTCGAGACCCCTTAAGTGTGTTACCCTAGCGGTTCGATATAATAACAGGTACGATCAAGACTCCTCTATGATCGACGACTAACTTGTAGGCCTGGACCCCATGAATTAATCCCTGTGATATAACGAATGACTTTCATCTATCAAACCTGGACGTATAGTCTTAAACCCTTTGTCATGGCGATACTTAGCGTGTCCGAGCATCATTCTCAGATATCTCCATACCTAGCATGATTTCGTTACCGACATCGCTATCTTCTACTCGTCTATGATATTATGTCAGCTGGTGACATAGTCACATGTTTGCAAACTCGTTTGACATAATCTCACCGAGTGGGCCCTAGAGTATCTATCCGGCTATGCGGACTGACAAATCCCGCTGTTGACCCCTCGTCTCAACTACCCCTTTCCGATACCCAAAAGTATCACCGTTATTGTCACACTAGATAAGATATGACGTTTGGTGCGATCAAAGTATCTTCCAGGGATAACAATAAGAGTTGATCTCACGGTCTTAAGGCGTAATGACTATGTCCTACAAATACTGGGTATGTCCATCACATCGTTACACCTACCGATATGACTTCCATTGCCGACCGGCGCCATGCCCTATGATCGGAAAACCTCGATCATCAATCGCGCAACGAAACTAGTCTTAGTAGAGGCTACTAGGGACCTGGTTGTTTATCTACCACACCTGTATTAATGTTTTCGCTTAATACAGTTATAGCATGGTGTAAAACATATAATGAACGATTGGGATATTGCCAATAAACTATGTTTATTAAGTGCCTCTAGGGCATATTCCCTTCAGTCTCCCACTTGCACTAGAGTAACACTTAATCTAGTTTACAACCTGGTAAAAGCTCAACACCCATAGCATCTTGGTACCTGCTCGCCTCGTGGAAGAGGAATACAGTCAACAGATCTCACACATTGAGACCTATATGTGTTTTGCAACACTTCTATGTCACCTAGTTTGACATCATCCCGTATCTTACGATGACGGTGAAATATATCCCAGTGGATGGAGTGAGACTCGAGCATTCGCGTAGCATGCGCCTTAAAAGTCTGAAAGATCTATTAAGGGATCACCTACGCTCGGAAAACTGCTCAGTCCAATCACACTTGCTACTTCTAAAGTCGCGATATATTTATATACCTATGTAGATTATGCGACAGTGCATTCATATGCGACTTCGCAAACTAACTATGTCTTTCTTCAAAATAAAGGACATTTCCTATATGAGATTTCTAGTCGTATGGGTCAGTGTAATAACTTGCATCATCGTAACCGCTTTACGGCAAGTTGCCATTCCACTCTTACCCGTTATTAGAAAACCTATCTTCAGTTCTCATAGACACCGAAGAATAAACTTAACGTTTGTTCATTGATCCACACAAGGATCACTCTAGAACCTGTTCTTTAACCAAAAACTCGGGTCACACTAAGTCGAGCTTTCAGTCCGATAGAATCTATGACTGATACATAGTTAATGTCGAACATCATTTGCTATAACTGAAAATGCCAAGATAAACTTAATATTTTACCTAGTCATACAAGCAAGAACCTCTTTGTTTGCTTGTCCTATTCTGAAACACTTCAGAATCTTGACTAAGGAAATATTCCGACATAATGTTATTAAGCCCCTTACGATCTATACAATTATAAATCGGATGCCTAATACTCCTAACTTCATTTCATAGAAAATTTAATCACTTAAATAATCCTTTACACTCTACTAGAGGATCTGTGTCATTCAATATGTTGTTACATACCAAATCACGAATGACACCTAGCTCCCACTCAAATATGCCTTCCGCATATAAGATCAAGGAAAAGCTACTTAGCTCCCACTCAAATATGCCTTCCGCATACAAGATCAATGAAAGCTACTTTGCTCCCACTCACTTCTTTACAAATGTAGGTTTCTTCAACTATTTTGGACAACTCCAAAATCCTTCGATCACATTATCAAAGTGAAGATTCCAGCTCCGATATGCTTGCTTCAGCCCATGAATGGACCACAGAAGTTTGCATACATGTTTAGCATCCTCAGGATTACAAACCATTCTTAATGACACTATTAAGAACCATGGTTTTCTCATCCATCTATCAATTTCTCATTCGAAATTATATAATTGCTAAACGACCCAGAATAGATTTAGGCTTCGCCACTTGAGACAAACTCTCATGTGGTCAACTTTTGAATCTGAGGAACTGTTTCACGACAAATCGAATCTGCTCAATGTCTACTCTCTCATAAAATTCCATATACTATTAACATCCTAGATGCCATCAAGAAGATCTTCCAAGTCAATACCTGGTAATCGTACATGGATTTTATTTCGGATCATAAATGACTCATAGCCATTTCTCGGACTTAGGTCCACCATCTCTTCTTCGTAGTTCGTAGGTCTGTCATATTCCATTAATATGACCTTCATATCAAAATTGTCGTAACACACAGTGTGGAACACAACCTCGTATGCCTACACTCTTAGTATGAGCTCAGAACATCATGATCTTGAATCATCAGCTTTTTCAAGCTGTGGGGCCTGACACCGAAAACACTTTCGATTGCGCCACTCTGATGTCTAGAGAGGAAGTTTACCAACTTCGTCTTGCTCTACTTTCTTTCTCACTTATACCCTCGGACAAGAAACTATTTCTTTCGCAAGGTATATCCCGGCAAAGATTTTGCCTATGTCGTGAGACATGTACCCAACTAACTCTTTAGGTAGGGTATACTACAAAGATTAATCCATTTTAGGTTCGATTACATCGAAACACTAAATTGCTGAAACGACAATCCAGGCTCAAAAGCCATGCCATCACTCGCATGGTATTGTCTCCATGGACTCAAATGGTTTCCCTATTTTCTAACGTCAGTGTTTACGTTTATACCATATGACTCTAATGATCACAATAATTCGGTAAGAGATTTATTTACCACACACTATCCGATAGGGTGCAATTACGACGTCCTAACACACCACAACACTATGGTGTTCCATGCGACGTAATTTGTGGAACTCTTCTCACAAGTCTTCCAATGATGTGCCAACATTATAACTCAAATCTTTATTTCCTCGATTTGCATCGCGGGAATTTGATTTTCTTGTTAAGTTTATTTCCTACTTCATTCTGGACTTGTTTGATTGAATCAAAATTTCCAGGCCAACATTTTCCGAGTGGATATCCATATATCTATTCGAATGTTCATGAATTCTATGAAATAAAGACTTCCACTATACGTTAAAGTACTTCATTGATTCACATACACCGAAATGCACGATTCTCAACAAGCTATACTCAAAACGTTCAGTGAAGTTCACGAAATAAAGGTCTCCACTACCCGTCAATTACTTCATTGAACCACATTCATCTCTATGTATGACTATCAATAAGTTATATGCCCGCTTTCCAAAAACGGTGTCACAGTTATTTTGCAAGTGTCAAAAGATCAAATCTTAGGACTTGTAGGTCCATCCAGTGTGGAGCTAATGCATATAACATTGACATGACTAAACGGTAGTGCCATACATATGTGGTGTCTTTATTAAGTTTGTATCATTTGGCATTAATATTATGAATGTGGGAGCTTCTACCATCTAAATTCAAATCGGCATATGATCATTACTTCATAAATATAGGACACCAATTTGTCACTATCATGTATGAACAAGTGTCTCGCTAGAGCAGACACACTTGTAACGATCATACTAACAGGCGATCATAAAGAATTTACCCAAATGGTAGATCTAGAGGGAGAGTGTCTATGGCCATCACAACAACTTGATTGCCATTATCAACACGCAATGTCGCCTCATCCTTTCAAGCTACTCAAGCAGTAAACCTGGTTTTTCACAAAACATGACTAGTTCAAAAATTAGTCACTACTGCGAGTACTTGCTTAGCTAAAACATTCATAACATGTATATCATATATACACCATCATCATTGATGACTTCCGGCGATCTGTTTCATTTTCTTGATACTTCCACCGTAATCAAGAACCATGAAGGTGAACGATTCCCCTTGCATGACATCGTCTATGACAGAGGATTTGCACTTGGCAACGATGTCTGTCATCCAGTGATTGAGCTGAGCGAGGCGTCTCAATGTTCATTAAGTATGAACATACGTCATTAAGTATGACCGCCACGTGCTCCCTCAATGTGTGCAGTCTCTTCCATCTTGGTTGAGAAGACAATCAGTCAACGTACTGATAAACTTCATCAACCCAACGTTTGGGGTACCCGAGTTTAGCGAACATATCATATCGCGATCTAAAAACTTGTACCCACCGTTGGTTCTCTATGGCAGAGATCATGGCATACACTGGACTATGATGAAATCATCCGCACAAAATCCGATAATCAAAATTATCTTTTGTTAGCGGAATCTCCGGGTTTATCTCCTAGCGGGTATTGTAACACAAAGAGCTAACGGTTCAAACAAGGAGTATCCTCAAGCTAAAGTATAAAACTATGAAGTTTGGACCCAACCTTTTAAGTTTCTCAAACGCAGGAATGCGCCTAATTTGAAAAGATGCTACCCCAATGGTTAATATCTACAAAGGTTTGCAAAACAGACTCTGTTCATTATATTTTGAGTTCTAGTATTTTAGAAAATAACTATCCGAACTCCCACTCAAACGAACATCCCTCCTGGTCGTTTAAGCGATTACACGACCCCCATCCATTGCACCACCCCTCATCATCAGAGCCGGCGGCACAACTTCAAGAGTAGATAAATGTCCGCCACACCAATTTTGTGACTCGTGCTCGACCTTTCGGTCTCCCTGTTCCGAGGCCATATTTCTGAATATGCTAGGCTCGCCACCAAAAAACTCCACGCTGACGCTTGTGCAACATGGCTTACACCCACTGTATGCGAACGACGAGATGTCTGAAACCCGATCATCACGGCCTGCCTCATAACGTAGAACTTTCTTGGTGGTGCGCGTTGGAGGGAGAACACTAGTGGTATTTTGAAGGGATCATCTTATATAGCTACCGCCGTGTAACTAATATATACTATATATACAATCACACAATATAAGATGCACACAAAACATCAAATGTAATGCAATGTGATATAGTCCATTGCGCCATGGTCTTCTTGGCTCCCGCAGTTTATAAACAATTTAATAAACCTACCTTGACCATATCACATAGCCCCTGCAAAATAAAGTTAGACGCTTCTACTTTATCTTTTGCATATTCTACGTGGCTCGGGACTTTCGTAAATAGAACCGCTTCATACCTACAAACCTTATGACCACAACAACGATCCAATAATTGCATGTTTAAGCATCCCTTTCGGGCCCTCCATTGAAAATGCAAAGCCAACTAAAGAGAGAGAAACAGGCACCCGCGAACCACAGATACGGTACAAGCCGTATGTCAGTAGTGGAACCAGTCTCGCGTAAGCGTACGCGTAAAGTCGGTCCGGGCCGCTTCATCAACTCGATGCCGCTGGAATCACAAGTGCATGCTAGAGGGTAGCAAATAACAGGAACAGTGCCCCTGTGTAGAACACGGGTTCTAACAGCGTACAACTATATCTACGATAGATCGGCTCTGATACCACTGAAGGGGATCGTGTGCAGAAAACAAAATTTTTCCTAGCAACGATATCCTTAAACTAGCCAAGATCTGCACTATGAATATATAGAAGTACGGCGGAGATCGGAATACATACCCTCGTAGACCGAATAGCGGGGATTACGCTCCCGCACAAGCGTTGGCGACGAAGACAACGTAGCCGACCTCTAAGTCGCGGAGAACTCGGCACGACGAAGACGACGAAGATGACCTCAAGGTCGGGTGGAGGAAGTAGGCCTCCGAGTACCGCTAGCGCAGCACCTCGCAAGGCGTCACACACATACGGTGGAGATGACGGCTTCCGAAGCTCCAGTCCAGGACGAGCAGCAGAAGACTTGGACCGGAACACCAGCAGCGTGGCAGCGGGCTATGGTGGAAGAGATCCCCCTCCTCTACTCGGCGCGGCTCCGACAAGGGAACCACGAGATCGAGAGAGAAATTGGGAATTAATTGGTGAATTAAAAGGCCAGGGGTGCCCCTTCTTATATAGGCTCCCGGGGGGAGCCAACCTCCCTAGCCAGGCAATGTGGGACTATCCCACAGCCATGGTGCGGCTAGGGATGGTGCGCCGGCCCTAGGTGGGCCGCATTTGGCCCACCTAGGCCGGCCAAGCCTCCCCCACAAAATTCCCTTGAGGGTTTTCCCCCCCATGGGCCTTCTTTCGACCAGAAGGCCCATTTAGGGAAATCAGCCTAAATAAATTCGAAAATAAATATATAAAATCATATTTGCATATTAATTACACTAATTAATATCAAAAATAATATATATAATTTTTCCTAGCTCCGAAAACTCTTTCGGCGCTGCCCGATCTCCATCGGACCCCTCCCGGGACGCTCCCAGTGATCTCTTTCCTTTCCGGTTGTCTTGTCGAGACCCCTTAAGTGTGTTACCCTAGCGGTTCGATATAATAATAGGTACGATCAAGACTCCTCTATGATCGACGACTAACTCGTAGGCCTGGACCCCATGAATTAATCCCTATGATATAACGAATGACTTTCATCTATCAAACCTGGACGTATAGTCTTAAACCCTTTGTCATGGCGATACTTAGCGTGTCCGAGCATCATTCTCAGATATCTCCATACCTAGCATGATCTCGTTACCGACATCGCTATCTTCTACTCGTCTATGATATTATGTCAGCTGGTGACCTAGTCACATGTTTGCAAACTCATTTGACATAATCTCACCGAGTGGGCCCTAGAGTATCTATCCGGCTATGCGGACTGACAAATCCCGCTGTTGACCCCTCGTCTCAACTACCCCTTTCCGATACCCAAAAGTATCACCGTTATTGTCACACTAGATAAGATATGACGTTTGGTGCGATCAAAGTATCTTCCAGGGATAACAATAAGAGTTGATCTCACGGTCTTAAGGCGTAATGACTATGTCCTACAAATACTGGGTATGTCCATCACATCGTTACACCTAACGATATGACTTCCATTGCCGACCGGCGCCATGCCCTATTATCGGAAAACCTCGATCATCAATCGCGCAACGAAACTAGTCTTAGTAGAGGCTACTAGGGACCTGGTTGTTTATCTACCACACCTGTATTAATGTTTTCGCTTAATACAGTTATAGCATGGTGTAAAACATATAATGAACGATTGGGATATTGCCAATAAACTATGTTTATTAAGTGCCTCTAGGGCATATTCCCTTCACAAAGCACCACAACATACAAGATAACAATCCATAAGAGCATGTATATCTTTCTTTATACCATACCACATTTAGTATTTTCTGTTTCCAACCAAACACCAATCAACTTATTTAAAAGATAAACTCTCCAAGTAATTAAACAATGAGATATGAGAGTATAACATAAGAAAGCTACCAGCTCTAGCAAGAGATGCATGAAAAACAAGAGCTAGAAAGCATAAGTAGCTAGAGAAGAATACTCAACAAATATAAGTGAAGAATACGAGTATTCATAAGAAAAAGCAGAGCGTGTCTCTCTCCCACAAAGGAATGCTAGGGTCAATTTTATTCAGAGAATGAAAAAAAAAACATACTCTTCAAGCAAAGCACATAAGATGTGGCGGAATTAAAATATAGTTTCACTAGAAAGGACCTGATAGTTTTGTGATGAAGAAGGGGATGCCTTGGGCATCCCCAAACTTTGACGCTTTATCTTCTTGAAATATGTTGGGGGTGACCCACCGGGGCATTTGGGTCACCCCCAAGCTTTGTATCTACTATTTTCTTGATCACATCATATCATCCTTCTCTCTTGATCCTTGAAAACTTCCTCCACACCAAACTTAGAGTAAACTTCATTAGTGGGTTAGTGCATAGTAATTTTTTTTTGATATTTTGTAGAAACAAAATTACTACCAATGCTACTGGACATTATCTACAGCCACTGGTACTTCATGGAACAAAAAGATCCAATCAAATAGCAAAATAGGCATTGGAATATAAATGAAAGAATCTGTCAAAAACAGAACAGTCCGTAAAGACGAATTTCTTCGAGGCACTTAACTTGCTCATATACGAAAACTCAAATCTAATGCAAGTTGCATATATATATGAGGATTACACACAAAAAATATCAGGTCATTTTGATTTTTCTGTGAACATAAAACCGCCATCATGCCTCCTTGGTTCGGGACGAAGCCAAGCGAGGATCACCCCTTTCATTCTAGGGTGACGGAGGGAACGTATTTAAAAGTGGACAACAGAAAACTGTTTCTGCGCAGGAAACCAAATCTAGCATCAACTTTCAACTAGAGGCTTAACTTGACACAACAATGCGATAAAGTAAAGATACAAAGGAATTTCTACAGAGATAAGCATATTTCATGACTCAATAAAATAAAATAACAGGAATAAAAAATGGGTTGGCTCACTTAAGCACTTTTTTTAACGCCTTTCAGCTAGGCACAGAAAGCAAAACTCAAGTATTATCAAGAGATGAATCATCAACACCATAATTTGAACAAACAATAGAATCAAAAGGTAGCTTCATTCTTTTCCTAGGGAAGTGTTCATACCTTTCTTGAGTGGGAATTGGTATTTAATAGTACCTTCTTTCATAGCAATAAAGGTCAATTAGTTATGTGCCATATCTACCTGAGTTCTATCTGTTTGTGTCATACCGGCGTTGTTTCTCTCGTCTATGCCCTGGTTTGCTCACATATCGCTCAAACGCTCGTTTCCCTCTGGCCAACCTCCTTTAACCGGTGGGGTTGGCCTGGCGCGGCTCAGGCTGACTGGAGTAGTACGTCATCCTCCTCCTAGGGGGACCGCTCAAGTGGGGACAGGAAGGGACGAGTCTGACGACCAGATTGGGTATCTCCGCACCCCAATTAACACGTTGTTAACACCGAATTAACTGAATTAACACTAAATTAACATTAGCGTAACTGACAATTTGTTGATTAGTACGTCATTGTTTAGTGAAACTGCTACTACTAATTGAAACTTCTACTACTACTAATTGAAACTCGATTTATAATAAGATTCAAAACTCGATTTGATAACTGAAACTCGATTTATAACTCGAAATGAAACTGCTACTAATAATTGAAACTCAATTTATAACTTGAATATGATTATATTAGGATTATATTAACAATTACAAAAGATTAGCAGTTCATGCAACACTTCTACTACGCCGGCGGCGGCCTAATACTACTATGAATCAGTAGCAGTGCAACAAATGCACTGCTACTGCTACTACTACGATCGCCGGGCGGCGGTTCGTCGTCGTCGTCGCCGTCGGAGCCATCGGAGGAGTCGTTGTGCTCCTCCTCCTCCTCGTCATGGTCCTTCTCCTCGCCGTCCTTGATCAACTCCGGGTCTGATTCCTCCTCCTTAGACCCGTCATGATCGTCGGAGTCATCGTCGCAGCGGTCGGGGTCGGAGCCTCCTCTCTGGTCGGCGTCGGACCCGTCGCCGTCCTCATCGGTGCCGGAGCCGCCGATGCCGCCGGCGTTCCCGTGGCCCTCCTCCTGCCACTCGATCGGGTTCCCCTCCCCGTTAGAGTCGCTTGGGATGGCTGGGTTATGCCACCAATGCCCGTCGTCCGACGACATAGTTGTTGGAGAGAAGTGGTGGTTGGGGTTTTTCGCAAAGAAGACATGGAGAGAAGAGCGAGTGATCGGCAATGCCAATGCGAATTGGGGTTTTTTTTAGTGAATGGATAACTGCTCATGATGAATTCACTACCGCCGGCGTGTAAATCAATAACCACGCTTGGGCACTGAACATGCGCATCTCTTGGTTTTCTTGCCGACATAGTGTAACATGACAACACAATGCACATCAGGATTTTATTCGCAATGATGACATCGTGTGACGCGCTTCACGTCTAGTCGAAGTGACATGCCTGTAAATGTTTACCACGTCATCTTTTCCCCCTAGACGTGTCGAGTACAACTGTCGAATAGTTGATGCGCGTCGTCGTTCTGGTCAAATTTACTGCAGTAGTTGGAGACGAGACGTTGTGAGACATCTTCACGTATCAGAAGCATTTGTTGCGAGAACTTACGCGATTAATTTTCATTTTACGTGCAAATATCCATACACAAACTGGACGTGAAGTACACCTATCGGTGCATCCGTGTCAACACAGCAAGTGCAATCTAGACACAAACTGGACGTGAACTTGCACCCACAATGCGCGCTCTGTGTACTTACGCGATCGAAACGTGTGTAGACCTTTTTTATCAACTTGAATCGTTTGAATATTTGTTATTGTACTTCTGTCAAACAACTTAAGTATGCCCTCTGGACGCGCTCGGAGCGTGCCCGGCGTGCTCTGGGCACGAATAGGCGCACATTTGTGTAAAATTTATGCACAAACTAGGCCTAGACCATTCTTAGTCACTCCTAAATGATACTTTCGTGAGTATTTTGAAATTATCGTGTTGTAGTTCTCATTTGCACAATTGAGATATGCGATATCACATGTGATACATTCCCTTCTCATTTGAATGTATGTAGACCATGTTTTTAACTTGAGTCGTTAGTATATGACATATTAAAACTATGTGCACCGGTTTTTCAATTTTTTGATAATTTTTTAATTGATTATGGTTATTTTAAATTCGGTCAAATATAAGTTTGACCAACATTTAAACAAGTTTAAAACATGAAAATGAAAACCTAAGCATGGATCCTTCTTAGTCACTCCGAAAGGAATCTTTGTGAGGTTTTTGAAAATTTCATGTTGCAATTCCAAAACCACTTCTCTCCAACCTTAGACCTCATAGTTTGACGTATGCAATATCACATGATCTCCGTGCCCTTCTCCTTTTGAATGTATGTATACCATGTTTTTCAACTTGAGTCGTTAGTATATGACATAAGACGACTATGTGCGCAGGATTTTCCTTTTTTGACATTTTTTTGAATATTTGAAGGTCATTTCAAATATTGATCAAACTGCAGCCGTCTGATTTCCTCTAGGAGGAATATGCAGCCGTCTGATTTCCTCCGGAGGGAATCTGCAGGCGATCCACGAGAAGCTCATTATGCGATCTGATTGGAAGCGCGTGAAGGACAAGGGTTGTACACTCGCTAACGAGTGGACCCAACGGGGATTTTGGCTCTCGCATCCCCATTTGCCTTAGTAACACCAAATGGGTATTTTGGCGCACCAAATGGCTGTTACCCATCCTAACCAAATGGGTATTTTGGCAAACCAAATTGGGATAGCCATGAGCTTGCTCAAATCTAGGTTGAATCCATATAAATTTGCATATGAGCTTGGACTGGCTGTAAATTGTGTTTCAAATGAGCTCTAAAGGTAGGGTAAACGACCTCATTTCTAAGCAAAAATGGTGAAGTCGTCGCAAAAATGTGTTTCAAATGAGCTCCAAAGGTAGGGTAAACGGCCCCATTTCTAAGAAAAAATGGTGGACTCTCTGAAAAATGTGTTTCAAATGAGGTCCGAAGGTAGGGTGAACGGATTTATTTCTAAAAAAAATGGTGGAGTCACCGCAAATAGGTGTTTTAAATGAGCTCCAAAGGTAGGGTAAACAGGCCCATTTCTAAGCAAAAATGGTGGGCTCGCTGAAAAATGTGTTGCAAATTAGCTCCAAAGGTAGGGTAAATGGCCTCATTTCTAAGCAAAAATGGTGGACTCGCCGAAAATTTTGCAAACTGAAGTGGATTTACACACACAACTGGAAACGTCAAGCACAAGGCCATTGCCCTTAATAAAGCAACTAATAACTAAATTGGCCCTTGCCCTTAATTAAGCAACTAATAACTAAAATAGATGAACAACTAATAACTAAATTGGCTCTTGCCCTAAATAAAACAACTAATAACTAAAATGGACTACCACTCGTCCTCGTCATCGGAAACCTCCACCGTCTTGGCCTTGCCCTTATTCTTAGCATCGACATCGACATCTTCTGAGGTGTTGCTGTTCGACGCCAACCACATGTCCTCCTTCTTCCCCTGGCTCTGCGAGTAGATCTTGAGCCGTTCCGGCTCGGCAGCGGAATGCTTGGCAAGGTCGATGACTTTCTGGTCGACCATGGCCCAAGCCAAACCCGGCTCAAGCACCTCCATGACCTCCTCCTTCCAGGCCATGGTCCAGTGCATACCCTAGTCGTCCTTGTCGTCCTCGTCGGACAGATCGATGAAGGGAATGAGATCGGGAGCAATGGCCCTGCCGCTTGGACTTGGAGACTCCCCGTCCCATGCCGCTTCCCTCGCTCGCCTCCTGCTCAAACTTGGAGGAGTACGCGCACTCCCACGCCCACGCCCACTCCCAATGCCTCTTCCCTCGCTCGCCTCAAGAAACCAAGCTTAGGGGACGTGGCGACGGCACCGGTTCGAGCTGGGAATGGAGCTTCCATCACCACGGGCCATGCAGAGATAAGGGACCGGGGGAAGGTGTCTAGGAGAGGAAGAGGGGATTTGTGAGCGCAACGGGTAGGAGATGGCTCCTTTTAATGCCATATGCGGTCTGGACGACGTCGCGGTCTCGATGGCATTAATGGCGACCAGACATTAATTCGGCTCCAGACTGCTTAGCTTGGAGCAGGACAAAGTAGGCAAGAGAGACGCGAGGACGGCGGAGCATATGCGCGTCCGGGCCGGCAGTGTAGGCGTGGAGGCAGCTTTTTCCCGGCCAGGGGGCACACCATTGAAGGCGCGGCGAGCACAGGCATGGACGCGCACGTACGACTTCATGCATGCTCTCCGCCGCCGCTGGACCCACTTGCATGCATGCTCTAAGGTCAAAGGGACGACACCACTAGCCGATCCCACGAAATTCCAACTGAGCCGCTGCAGGCCGAGCCCACCAAGCCGACCCCACCGGTTAAAGTAGATTGACCAGAGGGATTCGAGCGTTTGGCCGATTTGCAAGCAAACCAGGGCACAAACGAGAGAAACAATGCGGGTATGGCACATACAGATAGAACTCATAGAACCATGACACATAACCAATTAACCCTGCCTTTCTGGTCGGCCTTGGCCTAGGCCAAACCCGGGTCCAGCACCTCCATGGCCTCCTCTTTCTAGGCCATGATCCAGTGCATACCCTGGTCGTCCCCATCAGACAGATCGATGAAGGGAATGGGATCGGGAGCAATGGCCCTGCCCCAGCCTGTTGGACTTGGAGACTCCCCGTCCCATGCCGCTTCCCTCGCTCGCCTCCTGCTCGAACTTGGAGGAGTACACGCACGCCCACACCCACTCATGTCGCTTCCCTCGCTCGCCTCAAGAAACCAAGGGTAGTGGACGTGGCGGCGGCGGCGGTCGAGCTGGGAGTGGAGCTTCCATCACCACGAGCCATGGAGATATAAGGGACTGGGCGAAGGTGTGTAGGAGAGGAACAGGGGATTTGCGAGCGCAACGGGCAAGGAGATGGCTCCTTTTAATGCCATCTGCGGTCTGGACGGCGTCGCGGTCTAGACGGCAGTAATGGCGACCAGACATTAATTCGGCTCCAGACTGCTCAGCTTGGAGCAGGACAGAGTAGGCAAGAGAGACGCGAGGACGGCGAAGCATATGCGCGTCCGGGCCAGCAGTGTAGGCGGAGAGGCAGCTTTTTGCCGTCCAGGGGGGCACGCCATTGAAGGCGCGACGAGCACAGGCGCGGCGAGCACAGGCATGGACGCGCATGTACGACTCCCTGCATGATCTCTGCCGCCGCTGGCCCTACTTGCATGCAGGCTCTAAGGTCAAAGGGACGACCCCACTAGCCGACCCCACGAAATTCCAACCAAGCAGCGCCAGGCCGACCCCACCAAGCCGACCCCACCGGTTAAAGTAGGCTGACCAGAGTGATTCGAGCGTTTGGCCGATTTGCAAGCAAACCAGGGCACATACGAGAGAAACAACACGGGTATGGCACATACAGATAGAACTCAGAGAACCATGACACATAACCAATTAACCCTATCAATAATAACACCCACAGTTCTAAGAAAAGGTCTTCCCAACACAATTAGACAAGATGGATTGCATTCCATATCCAAGACAATAAAATCGACGGGGACCAGGTTATTGTTAACCATAATAAGAACATCAGTGACTCTCCCCAAAGGTTTCTTCAAAGCATTATCAGCAAGAAAAAGATCCAAATAGCAATGTTCCAATGGTGGCAAATCAAACATATCATAGAGCTTTTTAGGCATAACAAAAATACTTGCACCAAGGTCACACAAAGCATTACAATCAAATTTATCTACTTTCATTTTAATGATGGGCTCCCAACCACCTTCTAGTTTCTTAGGGATAGAAGCTTCAAGTTTTAATTTCGCTGCCCTAGCTTTAATGAGAGCATTTGTAATATGATAAGTAAAAGCCAAATTTAGAGAGCTAGCATTAGGAATTGTGGCTAAGTTTTGCAAGAACTTAATAACTTCAGAGATATTACAATTATCAAAATCAAAATTATTATCATAAAAGAAAACCGAACCACATTCTCCCATGTTCTTAAATATTTCAGCACTTTTATCAATACTAGTTTCAGCAGTTTTAGGTAATTTTAAATTTTTATAAGAAGTAGAGGAGACATTTCCAACACTAACTATGTTACCATTAATAGTAGGAGGCTTACTAGCATGTGAAACACCATTATTTTCAGAGGTAGTAATAGTAAAAACTTTAACAATATTATCCTCTTCAGCTAGTTCTTATCTCTTTCCCATCTAGCATGCAATTGAGCCATCATCCTAACATTTTCATCAATTCAAACTTGGATGGCATTAATTTTAGCAAGGCCTTACTCTATTTAGTATTATTAGGCACGACTTTAGATTTTAAAAGATCAACATCAAGCATATCAACATGCTCTTATTGTGCAACTAAAGAAGCTAAGGGAACATTATTTGGATCAGCATGAGATTTACCATTCACAAGCATAGACATAATAATATAAATCTCTTCACTCAAGGAGGAGGTTTCTTCAAAAGAACTTACCTTCTTACCTTGAGGTGTCCTTTCGGTATGTCATTCAGAACAATTCACCATCATATCATCTAGAAGTTTTGTTGCAGCCCACAAAGTGATGGACATAAAGGTACCTCCAGGAGCCGAATCCAATAGGTTTCCTGAAGAAAAATGCTGTCTTGTATAAAAGGTTTGGATGATCATCCAAGCAGCCAATCCATGGGTTGGGAAATTCTTTATCAAAGATTTCATTCTTCCCAAGCTTGAGCAACATGTTCATTATCAAGTTGTTTAAAATTCATGATGCTACTTCTTAGAGAAATAATCTTAGCAGGAGGATAGTATTTTCTAATAAAAGCATCTTTGCATTTAATCCTTGAATCTATACTATTCCTAGGCAATGAAAGAAACCATTTTTTAGCTAGGAAATAATTTTGGTTTTATGATATCACCATCTATATCCTTATATTTTTGCATTTCACAAAGTTCAACAAAATTATTTAGATGGTCGGCATCATCAGAACTAACACCAGAAATTTGCTCTCTCATAACAAGGTTCAACAAAGCAGGTTTGATATCAAAGAATTCCACTTTAGATGCAGGTAGAGCAATATGTGTGCATATAAAATCATTATTGTTGGTGCTAGTAAAGTCACACAAGTTAGTATTCTCAGCACTACTCATTTTAGCAATTTAAATGACAAACCGAAATAAACAAAACAAGAAAAATTTAAATTTAAATAACAAACCGAAATACAAAAGTAATGCAAGTAACTATTTTTTTGTGTGTTTTTGATATAAAATAATAAAAATAAACTAAGAAAGACAAGAAAAAAATAAAAAGATTGGAAGTGAGAGACTCCCCTCGCAGAAGAACTCTTATTCCCCAGCAACAGCGCCGGAAAAAAGCTTGATGCACACGGTGGTGTTTTGTTGGGAAACCCCAAGAGGAAGGTGTGAAGTAGTGCAGAAGCAAGTTTCACTCAGTTATGAAAACAAGGTTATCGAACCAGTAGGAAATGATAATTCCCTGGAGGTGTCAATGGCGGCAGAAAAGTGCTTGGTGCTAAATTGACGTGGAGCCTGCCCACAACACAATCAAGATACTTTGTCCCAACTTAACATTGAGGTTGTCAATCTCACTGGCTTGCTGTAACAAAGGATTAAACGTATGTGTGGAAGAATGATGTTTGTATGCAGAGAATGAAAGTAACAGGTTTGTAGTAGGTGGTTTTATCAGATTAAAGAAAAGGACCGGGGTCCACAGTTCACTAGTGGTGTCTCTCCATAACTAATAATAACATTCATGCGGTAAACAAATTACAGCTGGGCAATTGATACAACAATGAAGTGCATAACAATGCATATACATATGTCATGATGTCTAGTGTGAGATTAATTTGGGCATTACAACAATATACATAGACCGTTCCAACCACATCTATGACTAATAATCCACCTTCTGGTTAGCGTCTCCATCCCTTTTCAGTACTAAGTTGCAATCAACAGATTATCGCCTTAAGCACTGCGTCTAAAGTAAGTAAGTAACATCATCCTTAGATAAAGTACTATTGTTTTATCCCTAATATCAACAATACATCTACAACCTTAGCACTTTCTGTCACTACCCCAGATTAAATAGAGACATGAACTTACTATCGAGTATAAATACCCCTCTTGGAGTCACAAGCATCTACTTGGCCAGAGAATCCACTAGCAACGAAGAGGATGCAAGATCATAAATACCACACACATAATATATTATGAATCAAATGACTTTACTACTCAATATTCATCGGATCCCAGCAAACACAATGTGAAGTATTACATAACGATGATCTTGATCATGATAGGCAGCTCACAAGATCTAAAGATGGTAGCACAAGAGGAGAAGACAACCATCTAGCTACTGCTATGGACCCGTAGTCCAAGGGTGAACTACTCACGCATCTGTCCAAAGGCGGGCATAGTGACGTAGAGCCCTGCGGTGTCGATTCCCGCTCCCGGCAGGGTGCCGGGGAGAGCTTCTGATCTCCCCCGAAGTGGTGTTAACGAAGGCGGCGGCTCGGGAGTGTGTGGAGGAAATATATGCAGGGGATCGCATGCGGAAAACAAAAAAATTCCTAGCAACGATATCCTTAAGCTAGCCAAGATCTATACTATGTAGATATAGAAGTACAACGGAGATCGGAATACATACACTTGTAGACCAAAAGCCGGGGAATACGCTCCCACACAAGCGTTGACGACGAATGACGACGTAGCCGACCTCTAGGTCGCAAAGAACTCGGCGCGACGAAGCCGACGAAGATGACCTCAAGGTCAGGTGGAGGAAGTAGGCCTCTGAGCACCGCTAGCGCAGCGCCTCGCAGCGCGTTACACACATACGGTGCAGACGACGACCTCCGAAGCTCCAGGTTAGGAGGAACAGCGGAAGACTTGGACCGGAACACCAGCAGAGCGGCAGCGGGCTATGGTGGAGAGATACCCTCTCAACTCGGCGCAACTCCGACAAAGGGAATCATTTTTTCGAGGAGAGAAAGAGAAATTAATTGGTGAATAAAAAGGCCAGGGGGGCCTTCTTTATATAGGCTCCCGGGGGGAGTCAACCTTGCCTTCCAGGCAATGTGGGACAATCCCACATGCCTGGTGCGGCTATGGATGGTGCGCCGGCCCTAGGTGGGCCCCATTGGCCCACCTAGGCCGGCCAAGCCTCCCCCATCGAATTCCCTTGAGGGTTTTTCCCCCCATGGGCCTTCTTTCCACCAGAAGGCCCATTTAGCGAAATCAGCCTAAATAAATTCGAAAATAAATATAAAATCATATTTAAACATTGATTACACTAATTAATATCAAACATATTATATATAATTTATTATAGCTCCGAAAACTATTTCGTCGCTGCCCGATCTCCATCAGACCATTCCCGGGACGTTCCCGGTGATATCTTTCCTTTTTGGTTGTCTTGTCGAAACCCCTTAAGTGTGTTACCCTAGAGGTTCGATATAATAACAGACATGATCAAGACCCCTCTCCTGATTAACTCGTAGGGGTGGACCCCATGAATCAATCCCTGTGATATAACAAATTACTCTCATCTACCAAACCTGAACGTTAAGTTTTAAACCTTTTGCCATAGCGATACTTAGTGTGTTCGAGCCTCGTTCATAGATATCTCCATACCTAGCATGATCTCATTACCGACAACACTATCTTCTACTCGTCTATGATATTATGTCAGCTGGTGACCCAGTCACATGTTTGCAAACTCATTTGACATAATCTCACCGAGTGGGGCCTAGAGTATCTATCCGGCTATACGGACTGACAAATCCCGCTCTTGACCCCTCGTCTCAACTACCCCCTTCAGATACCCAAAAGTATCACCGTTATTGTCACACTATATAAGATATAACGTTTCGTGCGATCAAAGTATCTTCCAGTAATAACAATAAGAGTTAATCTCACGGTCGAAGGCGTAATGACTACGTCCTACAAATATGGGTAAGTCCATCACATCGTTCTACCTAACGATATGACTCCATTGCCAACATACGCCATGTCTCATGATCGGAAAACCTCGATCATCAATCGCACAATGAACTAGGCTTAGTAGAAGCTACTAGGGACCTGATTGTTTATCTACCACACGTGTATTAATGTTTCCGCTTAATACAGTTATAGCATGGTATAAAACAAATAATGAACAATTGGGATATGCCTTATAAACTATCTTTATTAATGCCTCTAGGGAATATTTCCTTCAGTCTCCCACTTGCACTAGAGTAGCACTTAATCTAGTTTACAACTTGGTAAAAACTCAACACCCATAGCATCTTGGTGCATGCTTGTCTCGTGGAAGAGGAATACAGTCAACAGATCTCACACATTGAGACCTATATGTGCTTTGCAACATTTCTATGTCACCTAGTTTGACATCATCCTGTATCTTAAGATGACGGTGAAATAGAACCTAGTGGATGGAGTGAGACTCGAAAATTCGCATAGCATAGGCCTTAAAAGTCTAAGAGATGTATTAAGTGGACCACATATGCTCGGAAAACTGCTCAGTCCAATCACACTTGCTACTTCTGAAGTTTCCATATATTTCTATACCTACATAGATTATGCGACAGTGCATTCAAATGCGATTTCGCAAACTAACCATGTCTTTCTTCAAAACAAAGGACATCTCCTATATGAGATTTCTAGTCGTATGGGTTAGTGTCACAATTTGCATCATCGTAACAATTTTATGGCAAGTTGTCTTTCTCACTCTTACCCTTTTACTTGAAAACATATCTTCAGTTCTCACAGACACTGAAGAATATACTTAACGTGTGTTCATTAATCCACACAAGGATCACTCTAGAACCTGTTCTTCAACCAAGAACTCGGGTCACACCAAGTCGAGCTTTCGGTCTGATGGAATCTATGTCTGATACATAGAGAATGTCGAACATCATTTTCTATCACTGAAAATGCCAAGATAAAATTAATATTTTACCTAGTCATACAAGCAAGAACAATCTTCTTCGCTTGTTCTATTCTGAAACACTTCAGAATCTTAATTTAGGAAGTATTCTGACCTAATGTTATTAAGTCCCTTACAATCTATACAATTATAGATTGGATGCCTAATACTCCTAACTTCATTCATAAAAAAATTAATCACTTAAATAATCCTTTACACTCTACTAGAGGATCTGTGTCATTCAATATGTCGTTACATACAAAATCACGAATGACACCTAGCTCCCACTTAAATATGTCTTCCGCATATAAGATCAAGAAAAGCTACTTTGCTCCCACTCACTTCTTTGCAAATGCTAGTTTCTTCAACTATTTTGGACAACTCCTAAATCCTTTGATCACATCATCAAAGTGAAGATTCGAGCTCCGATATGCTGGCTTCAGCCCATGAATGGACAACTCAAGTTTGCATACATGTTTAGCATCCTCGGGATCACCAAAAAATTCTTGTACTAATTACAATTCTTTCTTAATGATACCATCAAGAAACATGGTTTCCTTATCCATCTATCAATTTCTCGATTTGAAATTATAGTAATTGCTAAACGACCCAGAATAGATTTAGGCTTCGCCACTTGAGACAAAATCTCGTTGTGGTCAACTTTTGAATCTGTCGGAACTGCTTCACGAGAAATCAATCCTTATTAGTGTCTACCCTCTCATAAAATCCCATATTCTATTACCAGCCTAGATGCCATCAAGAAGATCTCCCAAGTCATTACCTGGTAATCGTATATGGATTTTATCTCGGATCATATATGACTCATAGCCATTTCTCTTACTTAGGGCTACCATTTCTTCTTCTTAGTTCGTAGGTCTTTCCTATTCCATTAACATGACCTTCATAACAAGATTGTCGTAACACATAGTGTGGAACACAACCCCGTACGCCTACGTTCTTAGTATGAGCTCAGAGCATCATGATCTTGTATCATCAGCTTCTTTCAAGCTGTGGAGCATGACACCGAAAACACTTTCTGTTGCGCCACTCTGATGTCTGGAGAGAAAGTTCATCAACTTTTCCTCGATCTACTTTTTTTCCCACTTATACCCTTGGACAAGAAACTATTTCTTTCCCAAGGTATATTCCGGCAACGATTTTGCCTATATCATGAGACATGTACCCAACTAACTCTTTAGGTACGGTACACTACAAAGATTAATTCATTTTAGGTTTGATCACATCAAAACTCTAAATTGCCGAAACGACAATCTAGGCTAAATGCCATGCCATCACTCATATAGTATTGTTTCCATGGATTTAAATGGTTTCCCTATTATCTAACGTGAATTTTACGTTTCTACCATATGACTCTAATGATCACAATAATTCGATAAGAGATTTATTTACCACACACTATCCAATAGGGTGCGATTACGACGTCCTAACATACCAAAACACTATGGTGTTCCATGCGATATAATTTGTGAAACTCTTCTCACAAGTCTTCCAATGATGTGCCAACATTATAAATCAAATCTTTATTTCCTCGATTTGTATCGCACGTAATTTTCTTGTTAAATTTATTTCTTACTTCATTCTGAACTTGTTTGATCGAATCAAAATTTCCAGGCTAACTTTCCCTGAGTGGATATCCATATATCTACTCGGAATATTCATGAAATCTATGAAACAAAGACTTCCACTACACGTTAAAGTACTTCATTGATTCACATACACCCATATGCAAGATTCTCAACAAGTTATATTCAAAAAATTCAGTGAAGTTCACGAAATAAAGGACTCCACTACCTGTCAATTACTTCATTGATCCACATACATCTATATGCATGACTATCAATAAGTTATATGCCCGTTTTCCGAAAACGGTGTCTTAGTTATCTTGCAAGTGTCAAAAGATCAAATCTAAGAACTTGTAGATCCATCCGTTATGGAGCTAATTCATTGACTATAACATTGACACACTAGTAGAAAACAGGCTAACAGTCCCGGTTGGTAAGGGCCTCCAGTCCCGGTTTAGCAACTCAACCAGGACTACGGTATCGGGACTAAACACCCCAACCTATAGTCGCGGTAGGATCTGCAACCGGGACAAAAAGATATCCACGTGGGCGCATAGGCGAGCTGCTCGGCGTTTACTTTTTGTCCCGGTTTGTATTACACACCGGGACTATAAAGTTCGAGGGGTTTTAGGTAGCATTTTTATTTTATTTTATGTTTTATTTATGATTTAAACTATTGTTTGTAAGTTACAATTACATACATGGATGCAAATATTATATGAAGTGTCTAACGAGAATTGATCCATATCTATTACATATCCAACGAAACTCGTATCAAGTTAAACATGTATCGTATATACATAAGTGTCGTCCCAACACGATCATTATTACATCAAAATCATTATTTAGGGTTTATATTGTATTCTTCTGTTTGGGCTATGACCTTGTCAAGCAGAAATCCACAAATTTACTCTTGAATTTCTCGAGAGCATTGATATGGAGCGAGATGCTCTCGTTGATTCATTTGCTGGATATATCAAGAGAAGACGGTCAATATAAATACATCAAGAGTTAATTTGTGAATTGATATGTAAATGCTTTACGTACCACCATATCTTTCCGCTCACTGGCATACATGCGCATATACTCGCAAACGTAATATCCACACAGACTTGTCGGCGGTGGCTAGCTCTCGCACTTTACGAAATAGAGTTCATATCAAGTAATAATCAAACATGACAATGCGATATTGAAACTAGAACTAAATAGAGTAATCTACTTACGTTGATTAGCTGAAAAGTCAGCTCTGGTTTAAATTGACCTTCTCCGGCACGTTTTATGAACCGCTTCCATACCCTTCCCCGGAAAAGAAAATGAATAAAGAATATATTTTATAGCTGGAACTTATTCGGAAATGAAGAAAATAAGTCAATATAGTACCTCTGGTGCGTTTCAATAATGTTCCAGTAATCTGTCATGAGTCGATGTAATGAGTCCTCGATTTGAACTTTCCCCAAGTCAATTTCAATGTTGAAGAGAATCCAGTGGTGGCTGCACATACACATCAGTAAATATTAGGGCAGCTTTAGCAATTGCCTCGAGAGGATGCAGGTTCTCTAGATATAACTCATCAAAATCGAGCAGGAGAAAAAATGAATTTGATCACAGAGCCCTCAAACCGGGATGAATTGTAGAAGGAAAAATAGCAGCACCCGCAAACTATATTAAGTTCGCCCCGGAAGTCTACCCGCGGGACTGCAAATTCGAAGGCTCGGAACCCGTATTTCTCGGGAAAAGCGGTTGGCAGGAGGGACATTTCATCACGGCTCTGAGACTGCTGCGTTCCCCACCCGTCGCCGCCTCCGCCACCGGCCCCCCGCCGCCACCTCCTGCCGCCCTTCCCCGCCCGTCCCGCCACTGCTGGAACGTCTCAAGAGGTCGCTGCCCGCTGGATCTACCATCCGAGAGCAAGCAACCGGGCTAAATCTCTTCGTGAATCGCCGCCGCCGAGGTTAATTGCCACCGCCCGTTGGATCTAACGCAATCGCCACCGCCGAGGTTAAAGTCTGCTCTTCTTGTCCAATGCAGATAGATTTTACCCCGTGTGAGCAGCTTGTCCTCTCCGACTCTTCGTCCTCCGATGACGACGATGTGGACGACATGCTCTTCGAGGTGCGCCGGCAGCAGATGGTGGTTGTGGTCCTCGCCGTGAAGGAGTTCGAGGACCGCTACAAACGGACACGACAAGGATCAAAAGCCGGCCGCCTCTGCATCCCGTGCAACCGCTTCTACGGCAACCAACTTCTGATGCGCGACTACTTCGTAGAGAACCCGACATATCCGACTCACATCTTCCGTCGGAGGTACCGAATGCGCCGCTCTCTCTCTTTGTGAAGATTGTGAAAGCGTGTGAGGAAAATTGTCGACATTTTACCCGTCGACGGAATGTTGCGGGCTTGCTAGGATTTAGTGCTTACCAAAAGATCTCGGCCGAAATTATAGTGATTGCGTATGGATTTCCGGCTGACTACGCTGATGAGTATCTTCGTATTGGTGAGGATACAACGATCGAGTCAGTTCGCACATTGTTCGAGGACCTGCCCGTTTCTGGGACAAGAAGACCTTGAAGAACATCATGACATGTTGTGTTATTCTTCACAACATGATTGTTGAAGATGAAAGAGATTTAAACTTGGATTTCTCTTATGACAATGTTGGCAGTCGTGTGAAGCCAGCAAGTGTAACGTCCAGGGATTTATCCCAATTTAGATTTAAATGTTTTTCTTTTGTGCATCTTCATGTCATCATATCATCATGCTTTTTGTCACTTCATTTTATTTTATTGCATTTAAATTTAAAATCCCTTTAAATTCAATTTGCACAAGTAATTTCAAATGCTTTTCAAATTAATTAAAATGGGTAATTCAAATATTTTGCAAATATTTTAAAAACTAATTTATTAAATTGCCTATCTAAAACAAAAAAATTTATTTTATAAAGTTTCTTTATACAAATTCTTTTTCTATTTTGTTTTAAATGAAAAATCAGAAAATAATTTAAAAAGAAAAATAATAACAAATAGAAGAAAAACAAGAGTCTAGGCCAAAAGCCCAGCACCCAGCCCAGCTCCTGGCCCATCTCCCTCACCTTTCTAGCCTAGCCCGTACTCCTCCCTGTCCTCTTCCTCGCTTTACAGCGAGGCAGAGAAGGAGCCATGGCACCCCCACCTCCATGTGCTCCTGCCTCTCCTTTTTAGCCTTCTCCCCACTGCCCTCTGGAACCCTAACTCCTCCCACTCCTTCCTCCCCTCTCTCTGCGCCGCCGCCCCTTATTTTCCCTTCTCCCCCTCTATTTCTTCTCCACCCTCTCACCACCGGAGACCACCACGCCGTCCCCCCCCCCCACCGCTCCGGTGCCGTCGAAGCACCGAGGAGGAGTACCGGAGCAGCGCGACACCCTCGTCAAGCTCCTCCACCGAATTAATTGGACACGGAGCCGCGGTGCCCGTCGCCCTCGTCCTCGTCTCCCCCGTGGCCGGCGGACGTCCGCCGCGTGATTCCGGCGACCACCGCTTCCCGAGCACGAACCACTCCGTCGAGCACCCCCGGTGAGCCTCCTGGTTCGATTCCCGTGATCCTCCGTCCTTTTTCGTTCGTGTACCCGTCGCATTCATCCCCGCCCTTCGGTTCCGTCCACCATTACCGTGGCCGAGCTCAAAGCTCGTGACTTTGAGCCCCCCCCCCCCCCCCCCGTAACATCCCAAATTTTACAAATTCAAAAGCATGCATACATCCATCATATCATTATTGCATATTAAATCTCTAGTTGTCACATTGTCTTCTTTTATCAAATAACAAATGGAAGTATGTTTAAAATCCACTATTTGTGTCATGGACAATAATTTATATTTTTACTAAACCATTTCAAATCCTAAGTGTTGCTAAAGAGTTCTATTTTTGATAAGCTTTTTAGAACATATTTTTCCATATTTTTCTGAAGAGTTTTGAATCAGATTCTATTTTAAAATTGATTTCAGAAAAGAATAAGTATTAAAAAAATAAAAGAGAAGCCAGGCCGGCCCGGCCGGCCCAACTCCTTCCTTCTGCGCGAGCGGCACCGAGTAGCCCAGCAACGGCCCACGCGCGCGCAGCTTATCTTCTATCTCTGCCAGGCGGGTCCCGCGCGTCAGCGCCTTCGTCTCCAACCGCCCGAGCGCGGCGCACGCCCCTGACGCCGTCGCCCACGTCGCGCACGCTCCCCACTCCCCCGAGCCTCGTTACGGACCGCTGACCGTTGCCCTTAAATCCCCGCACCCGCTCTCTTTTGCGCCCAACACGCATGCCCCTCTCACGCTGCCGGGCTGCAGCGATTGGAGTACGCCGCACCGCCCTTGGCCGCCGTCCTGCGTCGACGATTTCGGCGAGCTCGGTATTCCTCTGCCCCTCTCGTTTCTCCCCTCCGCGTTCCCTTGACGTCGCGCACCCCGCTGACACGTTCTTGTCTTCCCTCGCACTCCAGAACGCCGCACCGTCGTCGACCGAGTTCCACCACCCGCTGCCACAACTCCGGTGAGCGCTAGCCGGAGAAGGAGACAACTCCTGCCGTCCGCGACCTCGTCATCCTCCTCGCCGCGACACTCTCTTCTTTCAGGTATAAGCAGTGCAGCCCGGAAGCCTCCTTTCCGACGAGTTTGTCCGAGCCGGCAATGGCGCCACCGCGGCCGGAGTTCGCTCCGGTGTACCGCGCCGCTCATTTGTGGTCGATACGACCTAGACCGTCAGATCTCGGTCTGACGGATCCGATTTGATTCGTTTCCGAATCGGTACCTTTTAATCCGATGCGTTCGCGTTAATTAGATAGTACGGTCTAGATTATTGGTCGTTTCTGAAAATTGTCAAATAAAACAGAAAACAATTCAAACTTCAAAAACTCATAACTCCCAAACTGAAAGTCCAAATTTAACAAACTTTATACCGTTGAAATGCCCCTCTCATGTAGATAATTTTGCCGTCATTACTTTTACATTTTGCATCTGTTAAAATGGAATATATTGCAGAAAGTCATTTCGGCCATATAGACCATAACTTATTTTCTAAAAATATTTTAAAAGTGAAACTTTTTGATAATGATTCTATATTGTACCCTCTGTCCATAGAAACTATAACATAAATTTTACGAATAAATATTTACACGTGTGCAATTATTTTGTGTAAGACTACTTAAAACAAATGATTTTAAAATGCAAATTAAATTAAAATTTGACTCATGCCATCATGCATTCATTTAGGAAACAGAGAACTATTAAAGTGTACAACTCTCTAAATGATGTAGTGCAAAGCATGGTTTTTGTATATTGCATATGTATTGAACCATTGAATGTTTGTTATTTGTTAGATTGTGCGGGGTGCCTCACGTGTTGTGAAGAGTGTAACTTCAACTCTTCAATTGGCCAAGGCAAGTGACACTCATAAACCACCTATTATTTTCACTATATGCATAGCAGTATTTTCTGTAGTTTGCATGTTAGGAGTTGTGTGCAATTACGATATTTAGCTATGCTCCTATGTAGTGTTTAGCTATCCCCCACCCTGAGCTCAGAAGCAAGAACATTTAGTAGAATGCTTACCCAAGGAATGAAAAATGTTTTGACTAGTTGGATAGTGAAAAATTAATGAAGTTAATTAATGAACTACCTGGGTGCTGGTTGGAGAACCATGGTGGGTGGCTACTCAGGGGGTCCATGTCTATGGTCCATATCTATGGTAATCACCCTTGGTGGAAGCGCACAATTGTGAAAAGTCACCCAGGCTTAAAGAGATTGTAGACGCACCTTGCTTAGTAGCTTCCAGTGCAACCACAAGTCACATGGGCTCTGTCTTGACCATATAAGTTGCGAGACCCCGAGATCCGCGTGACCAGCAGATGTAGGGTGATAGGTCGGGATGGGTCCGCTTTATGGATTTTGGGGAATTGCTTCGGAAAGGTCTCGTCTCGGTGTTCTCTTTTCCATTTCATAATTGAGTGACATGGACGAGGCAATGATTGTGTCTTGTGGTGAAAGTGCACACCCTCTCGAGAGTAAAAACTATGTATGCTTAGCCGTGTCCCCGGTCATGGACATTTGAGCAACTAGACAGGGCAGATGTTGAAGATCTCCTCATCCCAATTTCTATAATAAAATTTGATGGGTGAACAATGGTTGGGAGAGCTCACTGGTATCTATCGGTGGTGCTCGTTGTGAGTAGTTTTCAAAGTTGTTCACCGGTATCTATCGGTGGTAATCTTTGTTGTCAAAGGTGTTCACTGTTTCCTATCAGTGGTACTCTTTGTCTAAGATGAAAAGTTGTTTTATAAATGATAGGACAAAACTGGCTTTATGTATATCAGCCTCAAACTCTACCGAGCCAAATATGCATGTAGATATTGTCTTAGTAATTTTAGCTACAAAGTGTCATCTTGCCACCACAATTCAGTTGTGATGGCCCAATATAGTTTGGGCTGCAACTCACCATTACAGGACCCTCTGACGAGGAGTAAGGAATGATAGGGTCGTGAGTCTCCAACCAACATGACTTGCCTGTGGCACGTGATGAAGATGGAGCTCACTTTAGCCATTTGCTTTCCGCTGTGTGTTTATTTCGGTTTGAGCTAGCCATGGGCTATGCACCTTGTATCGAACAATTTTATTTCTGGATCATCGTGTAATGAATATTGATGCAATGTCATGGTATCTCATCTTAAATTGTGTGTGCTAGAAAGTCGATTCAGGGACTAGCACTATACACAGGAGGTCGCTACCTTATAATAAGGAGGGCCTTTACACCCCCCCCTTCTCCCACGACACGGGCGTCGAACCCCTGCACCATACACACCCCCACAACACCTCGCACACGGCCGCTCGTGCCCCCAGCGCCACCGATCGGTGGTCTTCGATGGCATATGTTTCCGACATCGCTGAGCTCTGAAGAAAATTCAGTTTCGTTAGGTTCTCTAGCACACGTTACTTATAAAACCAAACTGAACCTAGTTCTATCACTAACACGCATCGGTCCTAGTGGCTAGCTCCACCGTTCCGCACCGCGCGCGCGCACCCGCGGGTTCGATCCCAAGTTCTCGGATTAAAACCCCCTTTTTCTATTTCTCAAGCACCCTGACAGGTGGGCCCCACGGGTCAGTGACCGCGGGAGCCCGCACCACACACACCAGCGCCAGCGTGGCGCCTGGCCCGCACGGCAGCCACTCGGGTTGGCCTGGCCCCGGTGAGAAAAGTCTAGATCAAGATCTGGATCAGGATCTTTGCGCAGAGCCCCCTCTAGTTCTTGTTTTCGGCAGAGAACCCCCATTGACAAGTTTTCTATCACGAAAAGGTCCTTTTTTTGCAGTAAGAACCCTAAAACTAAAATGCTAATAACTTTTATTCTATAACTCAAAATAAAATAATCTTTATATATTTTTATGTCAGAAAAATGTAATGAATATTAATATGCCATTTGTATTCAATTTTGCATCTGTTATTTTAATTGCATAGTGTATTTGTTAATTGCAACTAAATAATTAAATATGGAATATGTGGGGTAATAAATATATAATGCCCTATTCCATTTAATTTATTTAGATCACCCATGCCAGGTGTTGCTATGTTAACCAACATTTAATATTGCTGGTAAATAAATAACTTGCACCTAAATATTAATTGCCGGGTTTGCTTTCCCGCTTAATTTGTATTACCTGCATTGCATTGCATCTTGCCATGCCATGCATCATCCTCGTATGATCATGCTGAATCTTTTGTCGTAGTTGTAAAATGCATCTTTTACGCTTTCCAGTGTCTGTTGGTTCTTCGCGGATAAGACGTTGATATGTGTGAGCAACGGCAAGATCTGCTTCCATGCGGGATACCAGGCAAGCAAAGTTTGCTTGTTTACCTATACATTGTCTTTCATCCCTGCCTTTTGATCTATGCTATCCTAGTTTACGATTCTTTAATTGCGATCTCATCATATGTTTATCCTGCAGCCCATACAGCTTCACCCCCACATCCCATAATTTGTTGTATGTTTATCTGTTAGCCTTGCGACTCGTAGTGCATGCTTAAGGTTGGTTCTGCGAGTCTGTTCGTCCTATGTCATTAAATACTTAGCATGATAGATTATTCTATCTTAATAAAATGTTGTCTTATATTGGGGTATTCTAATTAAAAGATAAGGCACCGGCGGAAGGCTTTGCGAGGTGCTTTGTTCTGCTAAGTGTCGACCTAGGAACTGAGATTTTGTCCTCGGATCCAATTTTGAGCGCACTAACCGCTTGTGGGAGGCCCTATGGAGCCCCCCGCGGCTTCGATCTAATCCGCCTCTTATCCAGGGCGCTGCAAGTAGTTTGGGCTTTCCATTTGATGCATGCGTATGGTTACATAACGATCTCATGATGATGGATTAGTCGATTCCCATATAGGATGGCACGTTCTTAGAGTTCTATGAAGGTCGATCCCACGGGCACTGGACCTGATTAGCCGTGCACACAATCATGCGGTTCCCTGGATGGGTTGTAGAGAAGAGATTTGCCGTTTTTAGATGCCCTACCTTCTGGCTTTGCTTTTGGGGTTGGTCGAACGAGTACGGGTCCAGTAGTGCAGCCCTACAGCGTATAATCTTATCGATGAGCTGTGTCCACGGTTATGGACGACTTGGTGATGATGCTGGCTAACAATATCTAGACAACTTACACCTAATCATTGTTAATTAATTTGACTAGTGATATAGAATTACATTCACAATAAATGGTAACTAAAATTGTTCAACGTGTGAGTTTTCCCGAATTGCTTCCTCATACTTGGTTGAGGGGGTTAATCCGAGAATGGGTTATGATTGGTGTTAGTTGTAGATGTTTATCTTATGCGCTCTCTTATCCCTCTCTAATTACACGGAAGTTGTAGCGTGTCTCTTTAGGTTTCTAGTGTTGCTGCCGCTAAGTCCACCTCCCCTATATTTTGGGAGATGGTGTAGAAAATAGGCAAGTCGGTTTTGCTTGCCAGGGAGTGCCCTGACCCTCTTTTGGGTTGTGCTTTATGTGCAGTTAACAGGTTTGAAGCAGGACGACGTTAGCTTGGGAATCCCTCCGGCTTGGCTGGGCAGGGATATGACGCCATTGCTTATCTTCATGACTCTTAGTCCAATTTGTATCTTTCCGTAGTCGGATACTATTTTGCTTCCGATGTCATTTGTATCTTTGTATTGTATCATTTGTATCTTGACTCGTCAGAGTCGTTGTTGTATTATATATTTTGCTGTATTTCTGGATGTATCGGAACTGTTGTAATGTTATCACAATTCCACCCACATAATGCGCATATTTCGGCGTGCACATTATGTCTGGTGGGCGACCTAAAATCGTTATTATGCGGATTTAGCCGGGATCGCTTAAATCTACATAGTACCGATTTTCGGGCGTCACAAAGTGGTATCAGAGCCTTGGTGTCGATCTCCTTGTGGTTTCGATACGACTGGTTATCGAAGCAGCGGGTCCGCAAAAGCCTGTAGGACAACCTCGCTAACGGTCCCTGTTTCTAGAGTGTCGAAAACTATTTGACTAAAATTATTTTGAAAAATATCTCAATAGGGTTCTTTTTATTCCTTACCTCTATTCTTTTTCTCCTCTTATCTTATTTGTTTTGGAGTCTCTTCTCTTATCCAAACTTGCAAAGTTTAGGATCCTACGTGTGGGTGGACGATTTCTTGCCTTTAATCCTATTAGGTTCGATCTTCGGAGATCTTCATCGACGTGATCAACTCTTGTTGTTAGTGGTGTCGAGATTTTTTCAAGGTGGAGAAACAATTCCTTGTTAGTGGTGTCGAGAAGTTCATCACGGAGCCCGAAGACTCGATAGTTACCCCTCTCTTCTTGTGGTCTCGGCGTGGATCGCGGGACGTGAGCCCTTGTTAGTGGTGTCGATTGTAGCGTCCCGAGATTTATCCCAATTTAGATTTTAATGTTTTTCTTTTGTGCATCTTCATGTCATCATATCACCATGCTTTTTGTCACTTCATTTTATTTTATTGCATTTAAATTTAAACTCCCTTTAAATTCAATTCCCACAAGTAATTTCAAATGCTTTTCAAATTAATGAAAATGGGTAATTCAAATATTTTGCAAATATTATAAAAACTAATTTATTAAATTGCCTTTCTAAAACAAAAAAAACTATTTTATAAAGTTTCTTTATACAAATTCTCTTTCTATTTTTTTAAATGCAAAAATAGAAAAGAATTTAAAAAGAAAAAGAATAACAAAACAGAAGAAAAACAAGAGTCTGGGCCAAAAGCCCACCACCGAGCCCACCTCCTGGCCCATCTCCCTCTCCTTTCTAGCCCAGCCCGTACTCCTCCCTGTCCTCTTCCTCGCTTTACAGCGAGGCAGAGAAGGAGCCATGGCGCCCCCACATCCATGTGCTCCTGCCTCTCCTTTTTAGCCTTCTCCCCACTGCCGTCTGGAACCCTAACTCCTCCCACTCCTTCCTCCCCTCTCTCTGCGCCGCCGCCCCTTCTTCTCCCTTCTCCCCCTCTGTTTCTTCTCCACCATCTCACCACCGGAGACCACCACGCCGCCCCCCCCCACCGCTCCGGTGCCGTCGAAGCACCGAGGAGGAGCACCGGAGCAGCACGACACCCTCGTCGAGCTCCTCCACCGATTTAATTGGACACGGAGCCGCGGTGCACGTCGCCCTCATCCTCGTCTCCCCCGCGGCCGGCGGACGTCCGCCGTGTGATTCCGGCGACCATCGCTTCCCGAGCACGAACCACTCCGTCGAGCACCCCCGGTGAGCCTCCTGGTTATATTCCCATCATCCTCCGTCCTTTTTCGTTCGTGTACCCGTCGCATTCATCCCCGCCCTTCGGTTCCGTCCGCCATTACCGTGGCCGAGCTCAAAGCTCGCTACTTTGAGCCCCCCTTCTCCCTCGACACGGGCATCGAACCCCAGCACCATACACATCCCCCATAGCACCTCACACACGCCCGCCCGCGCCCCCAGCGCCACCGATCAGTGGTCGCCGACGGCGTCTGTTTCCGACGTCGCTGCGCTCTGAAGAAAATTCAGTTTCGTCAGGTTCTCTAGCACACGTTAATGATAAAACCAAACTGAACCTAGTTCTATCACTAACACGCATCGATCCTAGTGGCTAGATCCACCGTTCCGCACCGCGCGCGCGCACCCGCAGGTTCGACCCCCAGCTCTCCGATTAAAACCCCCTTTTTCTATTTCTCAAGCACCCTGACAGGCGGGCCCCACGGGTCAGTGACCGCGGGAGCCCGCACCACACACACCCGCGCCAGCGTGGCGCCTGGCCCACACGGCAGCCACTCGGGTTGGCCTGGCCCCGGTGAGAAAAGGCCAGATCTGGATCTGGATCTTTGCGCAGAGCCCCTTGTAGTTCCTGTTTTCTGCAGAGAACCCCCACTGACAAGTTTTCTATCACGAACAGGTCCTGTTTTTTTGCAGTAAGAACCCTAAAACTAAAATGCTAATAACTTTTATTCTATAACTCCAAATAAAATAATCTTAATATGCCATTTGTATGCAATTTTGCATCTGTTATTTTAATTACTTAGTGTAATTTGTTAATTGCAACTAAATAATTAATAATGGAATGTGTGGGGTAATAAATATATAATGCCCTATTCCATTTAATTTAATTAGATCACCCATGCCATGTGTTGCCATGTTAACCAACATTTAATATTGCTGTTAAATAAATAACTTGCACCTAAATATTAATTGCCGGGCTTGCTTTCCCGCTTAATTTGTATTACCTGCATTGCATTGCATCTTGCCATACCATGCATCATCCTCGTATGATCATGCTGAATCTTTTGTCGTAGTTGTAAAATGCATCTTTTACGCTTTCCAGTGTTTGTTACTTCTTCGCGGATAAGACGTTGAGATGTGTGAGCAATGACAAGATCTGCTTCCATGCGGGATTCCAGGCAAGAAAAGTTTGCTTGTTTACCTATACATTGTCTTTCATCCCTACCTCTTGATCTATGCTATCCTAGTTTACGATTCTTTAATTGCGATCCCATCATATGTTTATCCTGCAGACCATACAGCTTCACCCCCACATCCCATAACCTGTTTGTAGCGTACCTGCACTTTAAATAAGGCAGATACCTATGTATTGTGCAAATCCCTGGATCGATTCGTTTGCACACACAGTTTACGATGTAATATCACAACAAAGTATCAATTTTATTACATCGATGATCCAGACTTACAAAATATTCAGTACAAGTTGCATAGCATAAATCTAGCTTTGAAATAGTACACATCGGAAATACAATAGCAATGAGTCTCTATCACTTTCATGCTGCCACAGGCGAAAACATGTTGGTTGTAGACTCGAAACCTATAAACGAAACCTCACTCGTCATCTGAACAATCTGCAATAAAAAAATATTGCAACAACGTGGGTCAGATTCCATTAAAAATGGAGTCTGGCAAGTGACACTATGGTGGACACTTAATGGAATAACTCTAAAGCCTATATGCATATTTGGCTGGTGGAGTTCAAGGCTAATTTGCATAAAGCCAATTTTTCCTACTCTTTTGAAAACCCTTTTCTTGAAATCAAGACGAGTATGCATGAAAACCATAAATCTCATCTTACCTTGTTAACCCATCAAATTTTATTTCTGAAGTTGGAATGGTGGAATCCTCCGTTGACGTCCGTGATCAGCTGCTCAAATTGTCCGTACCGGGGACACGGCTAAGTACTTAGTTTTACACTCTGCAGAGGTTGTGCACGTTCACCATTGTACCCATTCAACCCAAGGTATCCTTTACACACCATTTGTGATAAAGAAAGGAGAAGAATGAGACGAGATCTTTCAGAAGCATTTTCTCTCCCTGTCGGGGGGCTGCCCCCCGGGTAGGGGCAGATCCCGGTAAGTCATAACGGATAACAACAGTGCTTGACTTTTGGCGACAGCAAAGGGCACCCCTTGGTGTGCCGAAAGGGCAACCTGACCCCCAGGCACTGGAAGAGGGAAAAGTGCCTCCTGGCAACCGCAAGGGTCAGCTCGGGCAGCTATAAATAGAAACCCCCAGTCCTCATTCGCAGCACAAGCATGAGCGGGTGGCTCCTCTAAGAACTAGCTTCTCGAAGATGTCTTTGCCGATAGGCTAAGACATCTTCGGGAGGCTAGGCCCAGAGTTGCTCATCCTGAGATAAGTTCGGACATCTTCGGAAAGGATCCCGGGCATGGGACACCGAGGAGGTTCCCGGGTGACGATGTACTCGGCTTTACCGGATAGGTAGTCCGGGTACGTGCTAACCGGGATGAACCTGTCGATCTTGGTCTTATACAGGAGGGGCTCGTAGTGGCAAGCGAGGAGGTAGCCGGCGAGAAGGTTCCCGGTAGACCGTCAACGGTCTAGAGCAGGCTTTCCCGTATATCGCGGGGGGAAGTACCGTTCCGCCTGACACGGAGGCATGGTCACCTCCCGCCTGACACGGAAGCATGGTCACCTCCCGCCTGGCACGGGAGCGCGTCAGCCGGTACGACCGTAGTACGACAAGACATGACATGCCTAGCCCGGCAGTCCGGAAAAGGCTATCCGGGATGGGCGAAGACATGTCCTGTCTCTGACAAGGGGACAATGATGATGCAGGACGGCGCCTGCCGTCCTTAGCGAGATGATGACGCAGGGGCTACACCGGATAGCCCGGCGACTAGGTCGCACTAGCCGGTGACGACATCCCGGCTAGGCCTGTCCGGTGGGGCCGAGCCAGATTAGGGTTTCCGGCCCTCCCGGTCGGAACTCTATAAAAGGCGCCATAACTGCTCCTGAGAGGGAGAGACCAACCTGAGAGCCAAAACTATAGTTGTATTTACTCACAGAGCAGTTACTCCTCTTCACCTTGAGTTCATCCAGTTCCTAGTACTTCTACCTTTGATAGATCTTGTAGCAAGTTGTAGTTCTTGTACCATCAGTATATAGAGAAGAAAGGCAGGAGTAGGGGTGTTACCTCCTCACGAGGGCCCTGAACCTGGGTATATCGTGGGTGTGCTTGGTGCCTTCGTGCATTCGTTTGTATTTGTTAGATCTTCGCCGTTACACTTCGTTATTATTTCGTGTTCTTGGGGATCTCGGTTTTACCGGGATCCTCCCCGTGTGAGTTCTTCAACTCGCTATCCCTCCCCGGATCCACCAACGTCCATCGGCCCCACAAATTAGCCATCCTATGGCATCTGCCGTGACACCACCACGACAGTTGGCGCCCACCGTGGGGCCGACAGAGGCGTTGGCTGGTGTACGCATCCGGACGGGCTCCCCGGTACGTTTCGACGTTCGGGTCCTCTCTGGTCTAGTCGTAAGACTTGGGGAGATGGACTTTGTCGTCGACAACGCAGGTTGCTTCCGGAACAAGCCGTTCCCGGGGAATGGATGTCTTATCGACTTCGGTGGTTTCACCACCTATGTGGCCACCGAGGTTGTCTGTAGCTACCCGGACGTAGTCCTGGAGGCTGAGGACCCTCCCATGCTCCACGTAGCTCGGGGTCTGCGTACCGATCGCTCCCCGAGTTTCGTCGCAGTGATGATGGTCGGAACCACCGAGGAAGAATACCAGGATGCTGATGGCGATACCGACGGTGTCCCTCGTTTGGCCAAACCCCCGCAGGAAAGACCTGCGGCCCGAGATGGTGATCCGCAGCCGTCCCAACCGCGACGCCGCCCGGATCCCCTCTCGGGTTTGGTAGCCAAATTAGCTGTACCCGTGGTTACCGGAGCGGATACCCAGGCCACTTCGGCTGAGTTGGAGGAGCAGCGGAAGTTGCTTCTCGCTGAGGCAAAGGAAATCGCCGAGCTCCGTCGCGAGCTCAGCGTTAGCCTCCGGGAGTACAATGCTGCTCACGGTTTCACTAAGATAGACTCCCGGAAAAAGCGCATCGCAGATCTGCGCAAGAAGGGAAGAATGGTGAATGAGGAGCTGGCTGGTGGAGCCACCACTAGCAACACCGGAAGTCGGATTTCTGCGGGAAAGCCAGTGTACAGTTCACCGGCAAAAACCCTTAGGGCCGCCGAAGCCGCCATGGCAGAGTTGGCGGGGTTATCCGGTGAAGCCCTGCGCAAGCAACAGGAAAGGGTCAACGAGCTGGTGGTTGAGGCCAACCGGCAGAACCAGGCCTTCAAGAAGAAGAACCCCGGAGCAGGGTCACAGGTGCATTCAGCCAGACCCAATAACCGGATGTCGGATGGGGAGGCCTCTTCCCCACATCCGAGCAGAAGCAAGAGCAAGAGCAAGAGCCGGAGCCGGAGTAGAGGTTCCGGGAGGAACAAGCAATTACAGACCTATGACCCGACATTTGCCGGTATCCAGCAGGCGGGGCAAGCCGGACAGCATAACCCGGGACAGGCGGGAAGTACCCGTGGAGATGGTAACCTGGGTGTGAGAAACAATAACCCGGTTGGCCGTGATAATTCACCCCGGAATCCTCTCCATGTACAGGGAAACCCGCAGAGGGACGTCATCTCCGCCCCTCGTCAAGCCGAGATCCCCGTGCGGGATAGGCTCAACGATGGCAACTCGGGGATGCAGCAGCTCGAGTATCAGCCCGACGAGAACCCCTTGGGATCTCGGATAGGAACAAGACAGCTGAACCCGGCAGATGCAAGGTTCCGGCTGGACCGGATTCACCAGTCCGAGATGGTAGAAGAGCAAGGACCTCCGGGACCTGCTTGCTTTGGACCTCGGATCATGCGGGAACCTCCAGTTCGAAACTTTCAGCTCAACAGGGGTGCCAAGACCTATGACGGCAGCAAGAAGCCGGAGGACTGGTTGACCGACTATGTAACTGCAGTAAGCATAGCCGGTGGAAACAGACGATGGGCGGTACGTTATATACCGCAAATGTTGGAAGGACCTGCCCGGATCTGGTTGAACAACCTGAGGGCGGGTAGCATAGAATGCTGGTTAGATTTTGAGGAAGCATTCATCAGCAACTTCACCAGCACGTACAAAATACCGAACAGACCTCAGCAGCTCGCCATCTGTAGGCAAAGGAGCAACGAGACGGACCGGGAGTACCTTACCCGGTGGAGCAATATTCGCAACTCTTGCGAGGGAGTGGTAGAAGCGCAAGCCATTTCCTGGTTTGCGCAGGGATGCCGGCATGGCTCTATGCTGTGGCAGAAGCTGCAAAGAAAGATGCCGACAACCTTGGCGGAAACCATGCGCATCGCCGATACCTATACGCTTGGAGATCCCATGCAACCCCTGGTGGATGTCGGAGACTCCAACAGGAGGAATGCGGGACCTCAGCGTTCCGGATCGAGCAGGAGCCATGACTGCCAAGAGTTCGGTCACAAGAGGAATCTGCCCGAGTACCACCATGCCGCGCAGCATGTCGCAGCAGTAACCCGGGAGCAGGAGGACGCCGGCAATAGCCAGCGTCAGAAGACAAGTGGCCCAGCTTGGGGTCAAAGTCAGGAGGTGCAGAAGACCTGGGTGGAGCAGAAGAAGCCCCTAACATATGAGGAAATGTTGAATAAGCCATGCTGCTACCACACTCTGGAGGCCAACAAGCCCGCAAACCACTCCACTCGGCAGTGCAGCTGGTATCAGCGCACGTTGCAGGAGGGCAGCTCGGGAGGTATTCGGCCAAGTGCTCCGGCATCTCGGCCCAATATTCCGAGACCCCCTCCTCCGACATCGGGGGCCAACAATGTCCGACTTCCCCCTCCTCCGAGAGGACCCCCACCTCGCCCAGTGAATATGGTGCACACACGGAACGACAACGGCAACCAAGGCGGACAGCAGCAGGGTAACTACCGGGAGGCGCACCAGAGCTATGTGGTCTTCGTGACTGAGCCGACGGACCGGAAGAGTGTGCGGCAACGTGCTCTGGAGGTGAACGCTGTGATCCTGGCAGTGCCCAAATTCTTGCACTGGTCCGAGATGGAGATCACCTGGAGTCGGAAGGATCACCCCCGGGTGATGCCCAAACCGGGAGCGTATGCTTTGGTGGTGGACCCGACCTTTATCGGACCCAACCTCAACGTCCGCTTCAGCCGGGTTCTAATTGACAATGGCAGTGCCATTAACATCATGTACAAGGACACGATGCTGAAGCTGGGAGTATCCATGAACACCCTGCTGCCCACGGAGACAACCTTCCATGGCATTGTGCCCGGGGTCTCTTGCTCACCCATGGGAAAAATCTGGGTTGAGGTGCTATTCGGAACTCGGGAGAACTGTCGAACCGAGAGCTTGGAGTTCGAGGTCGTGGACCTCGAGAGCCCGTATCATGCACTGATCGACAGACCGGCCCTCGCCAAGTTCATGATCTCAACACACATGGGCTACCTCAAGATGAAGATGCCGGGACCCAATGGGGTGATCACCATCTCGGGAGATCACAAGCGCTCCATGGAGTGTGCCTCGGAGGGGTCGTGCTTAGCTGAGTCCCTGGTGATCGCGGAAGAAAAGAAGAGGATCCAGCAGGTGGTGGCGATGGCCAAGACCTCCCAACTCGGGATGCCCGGAATGGTGAACCCGGAGCAGGGGGCTTCATTTCAGCCCCCAAAGGAGACCAAGAAGGTGTGCGTGGACCCCAGTAACCCGGAGCGCCAAGTTATCATTGGCAGCAACCTGGACAGCAAATAGGAAGGCGAGCTCGTCGACTTCCTCCGTGAGAATCGGGATGCCTTTGCGTGGTCGAGTGACGATCTGCAAGGCGTCCCGAGGGAGTTGGCTGAGCACTCTCTGTTTGTTCGACCGGATGCGAAGCCGGTGAAGCAACCAACTAGGCGCCTCTCGGATGAAAGAAGAGTTGCGGTCATGGAGCACCTGGCTATACTGCTGGCTGCCGGGTTCATCATGGAGGTGCTGCACCCGGATTGGATTTTGAATCCGGTCCTGGTGGAAAAGAAGAAAGATGATCCCCTCCTGCTTAAGGTGTGGCGCATGTGCATCGACTTCACCAACCTCAACAAGGCATGCCCGAAAGACCCCTTTCCGCTGCCCCGGATAGATCAAGTGATAGACTCCACTGCCGGGAGTGAGCTTTTAACTTTTCTAGATGCTTATTCTGGTTTCCACCAGATACCTTTGAATCTGGATGATCAATTAAAAACCGCTTTTATTACCCCTTACGGGGCTTATTGCTATCGTGTTATGACTTTCGGATTGAGGAATGCTGGTGCTACGTACCAGAGATGCATGCAGAAATGCTTGCATGACCAGATAGGCCGGAATGCCGAGGTCTATGTCGATGACATAGTCATAAAAACAAAGGAAAAAGCCTCACTAATAGATGATCTGAGGGAAACATTTAAAAACTTAAGAAGGTTCCGGATGAAGCTGAATCCGGATAAGTGCACATTTGGTGTTCCGGCCGGGAAGTTACTCGGTTTCCTCATCTCAAGCCGAGGAATCGAGGTCAACCCGGGTAAAATCCGAGCCATCGAAAGCATGAAGTTGCCGGTGCGCCTCAAAGATGTGCAGAAGTTCACTGGGTGTCTGGCATCCCTAAGTCGATTTGTGAGCCGACTAGGGGAGAAGGCCTTACCTCTGTACCAGATGATGAAGAAGAGCAAGACATTTATTTGGACCCCGCAGGCGGATGCGGCGTTCAACGATTTGAAGAGAATGCTCTCAACAGCACCGGTATTGGCATCCCCATTGCCCAAGGAACCTATGCTGTTATATATTGCAGCAACCAACCGGGTAGTCAGTGTCGCAATGGTGGTAGAAAGGGAAGAAGGGGGCAAGCTGATACAGAGACCGGTGTATTACCTCAGTGAGGTGATCTCGGAATCCAAGCAGAACTACCCGCACTACCAGAAGATGGCATATGGGGTGTACATGGCAGTGACCAAGCTCAAGCACTACTTTCAGGAACACCCGATCATAGTGGTGTGCGAAGCTCCTCTCGCCGAGATCATCGGGTGCAAGGATGCTAGCGGCCGGGTAGCCAAATGGGCCATCCAGTTGTCGCCATACGCTCCGGCGTATGAGAGACGTGACGCCATTAAGTCGCAGGCGCTGCCGGACTTTTTGGTGGACTGGGCCGAGATGCAGTATGAACCTCCGATGCCGGATTACAACTTCTGGAGGATGCATTTCGATGGCTCAAAGGCTAAGATCGGATTGGGTGCCGGAGTGGTCCTTACTTCCCCAAAGCAAGATGTACTGAAGTATGTGCTGCAGATCCATTTTCGGGCATCCAATAATGTCGCGGAGTATGAGGCTCTGGTTCACGGATTGAATGTCGCCAAGGAAATCGGTATCCGCCGGATAGAGTGTTTCGGTGACTCCGACCTCGTGGTGCAACAGGTGTCGGGGAATTGGGATGCCCTTGATGCAAACATGGCCTTGTACAGGTTTCATGTGCAGAAAATTTTCGGATTTTTTGAAGGATGCGAGTTGAAGCACATACCCAGAGGAGAAAACGACGCAGCAGATGTCTTGTCCAAACTAGGGTCATCCCGGGATGCCATCCCACCCGGGATCGCCCTGGAACATTTGAGGAAGCCGTCTATACAGCCATCACCCGAGTCAGGTTCTATCTTCATCCCCAAAGAGCCCGGTTCAGAGGCAGTACCCATGGAAGTAGATGTCGGGAGCATAACATCGAACCCGGGGACTGCCTCCCGGTGCTCAGAGAGGCAAAGACAGATGATGATAGAGGTGATGTCGGCAGAACCAATGGACATAGACGCTCCAGCGTTCCCGGTGCGACCTGTCCCGGATTGGGCACAGCCCATTATGGTGTACATCTTGGAAGGAACCCTCCCGGACAATGAAGTGGAAGCCCGTCAGATAATGCGAAGATCAAAGGCATACACTGTCATTAACCAAGAGCTGTACAAGAGAAGTGTCACCGAGGTGCTCCAGAGATGCGTGGAACCGGCAGAAGGGCAAGAGATGCTCCTGGAAATACACCAAGGAGAGTGTGGACACCATGCATCATCCCGGGCCGTAGTGGCAAAAGTATTCCGGCATGGGTTCTACTGGCCCACTACGTTGCAGCAAGCAGAAGATATTGTCCGGAAGTGTGGAGGATGCCAAAGATTTGCTCACCGGATACACATGCCGGCGTCAGCACTGAAAACAATCCCCATCACTTGGCCATTTGCAGTATGGTGTTTGGATATGGTCGAGCAATTCAAACCGGCAAGGGGCAACATGACACATATACTGGTAATGGTGGACAAGTTTACCAAATGGATAGAGGTCAAGCCAATCCGGAAGTGCGATGGACACACCGCTGTGCAATTCCTGAAAGACATCATCTTGAGATACGGATACCCACACAGCATTATCACAGATAATGGAACAAACGTTGCTGTGGGGGAATTCGCTCGATTTTGTGCTGAGAAGGGAATCCGGCTAGATGTAGCATCAGTCGCACATCCGGAAGCAAATGGGCAAGTCGAAAGGGCTAACGCCTTAGTCTTGGCTGGTATCAAAGCTCGCTTGATCGAACCATTGTTGAGAACTCCGGGATGCTGGATAGAGGAGTTGCCGGCAGTATTATGGGGCCTCCGGACTACACCGAATAGATCTACCGGGTACACCCCATTCTTCATGGTATATGGAGCTGAGGCAGTTCTCCCAACCGACATACAGTATGACTCCCCGAGAGTGACAATGTTCACCGAGACTGAGGCAAAAGAGGCCCGAGAAGATGATGTGGATTTACTCGAAGAGGCAGGAGAATTGGCACTATCTCGGTCGGCAATTTATCAACAGAACCTCCGTCGCTATCATAGCCGGAAAGTACACCCGAGGGTATTCCGGGAGGGAGATCTGGTGCTGAGGCTCATCCAACGCACGGCCGGAATGCATAAGCTGTCACCTCCATGGGAGGGACCTTTTGTGATAAGCAGGGCATTGCACAATGATTCTTATTACCTTGTAGATGCACAGGAGGCTAGGAGAGGTGTGATGGACAGGTCCGGGGAGGAAACCAAGCGCCCGTGGAATGTAGCTCTGCTTCGCCCCTTTTACACGTAAAGGGCTTAATGTATGTACATCTCGGTTTTTTATTTAATGAAAGTAAGGCACCCTGGGAGGAACCCGGGGACTGCCTGGTTACGTGCATCTTTTGTTATTTTTGTCAAATTTATTTACTATTTTCTACCGACATCCCGGGAAGGAACCCGGGGACTGCCGGATAGCTATCTTATATGTTTTGCTGTGTGCATGTCGGGAAAGTTCCGAATCCGATTCTCAAAGTCTAAGTAATGTATGTCATGTGAAATCATCTTGTGACTCGACTGACGAACGCCGAAATGGTAGTCAAGAGCAAAGAGAGGGAAGGTGGGGAACACGAAAATGGTCTCGGGGACTTGGAGCAGGAACTTACCCGGCATGCTTGTTTTTACTTAGTTGTTTTTTATGTCGGGAATTCGGTGAGTAGGAACTCGGGTTGTTTTAAGTAATGTATGTGCCGTATGTGGAGTTTTGTGACTCGACTGTCGAACGCCGAAATGGTAGACAAGAGCAGAAATTACCTAAGTACGGTAAAACATGAAAAGCAATTCGGGAACCAAAAGCTGAATACATTGACATAAGTTCTGCAAGCAAATAGTTCACGGCGAAGCAGAAATAAATTAAGTGTACGATACATGTGGCACCCGGCATCCCGGGGATTTAACGAATTTGCTACTAAGTGTTTTAAGCAGTGGGGGAAGTAGGCTTCTCGACAGCGACTTCCGGAGCAACGACCTCGGGAGCGACGACCTCGGGAGCACCGACCTCGGGAGCAGGAGCAGCTTCACCTTCAGCATCGGCAGCACCACTCGGGACGTCGGGATGCACCTCGGTCTCGGTGATCTCGGGTATCGGCGAGGATGTTGCATCCCGGGAAGCCACCTTCTCGGGCGCAGCACCGGAAGCAGCGTCATCTTCCTCCAGGATCTCTTCCTCCCCATCGCCGGAAGCGGCATCATCCTCTTCGGAATCCTCGTCATCTGACTCAGACTCGGAAGGGACAGTGCTGGCGGTGAAGGCGCGGATGCTGGCCCACTTCGCAATGCGGTGCGCCGCCTCTTGCCGCTGCTGGATCTTTGCCGGGTCTTTAACCCAAGGCGACACCGTCCGCAGGCGCAGGATCACTCCCAAGTCAAGACCCTCGTACCAGCTGAGTACTTGGGTCAAGACTTGATCCGCACCAGCTCGGGCACCGGAGCGCTTCCAGGCGTGGATGCGGCTCCCGGCACCCAGAAGTGCGCGCGAGAGCTCCGGGATCGAGAGCTTCCCACGGAGGCTCGGCCACAAGGCGCCGTGGACGTGGATCGCCGCGCTAAGGAGCTCCGTCCCGATAGACCGGAGAGGTACTATCCGGGCCTTCAGGGCGGTGAGGTGATCCTCAATGTCCCAGGCGTCCGAGATGGGACCCTTCCCGGCACGCTTCTCTCGAGCGGCGGCAACAGCTTTGGCGGCGGCTTCGCGGGAGTGCTCGAACTCTCCTTTAAAAAGAAGAGTTGTCAAAACGACTAAGTCACAAGAAGAGGAACAGCAAATAAAAGAAATAACGGAAGAGGAGGGTTGTCGGATTACTCACTGTTGAGATCCCGGTTCAGCACGGTAAGCTCGGCGAGCCAAGCGTCGGAACGCGACCGGAGAAGATCCAGCTCGACCTTGGTGTTTTCCGCGCGCGCCACCGACTGGTCCAGGGTCTCCTTCTGCTTCTTGCTCGCCTCGATGAAGCCCTTCTTCATCTCCGACATGGTAGCCTGGGCCTTGGCGAGCTCGTCGTTGAGGCGCGCGATCTCGGCTTGCGCGGTACCAAGGGCAGCCTTCTGGTCCACAGAGATCTGGCGCGCGGCATCCCGCTCCTCCCGGAAGCGCTCCTCGGACTTCTTCGACTGACCGAGTTCAGCGAGAACCCGGTTGAAGATGTTACGGCGTTGTTGGCTGCACTCCTGATAGCAAGACGAAGAAGGCAGTAAGTATGGAAAAAGAAGTAAAGAACCCGGTTGGGAGGATCTCGGGGACTCGGTGTCCGAGTCCTGGATTTTTTCTCTAAGATTGGAACCTAGTGATCTGCTATTCGGTGGAAGCTGGAGCACTAGGCACCAATCTCGGGGACTAGTGGTGATGGAGCAATTTTTTAACCAACCTATCCGGTTGGGAGGATCTCGGGGACTCAATATCTGAGTCCTGGATTTTTTCTCTAAGATTGGAACCTAGTGATCTGCTATTCGGTGGAATCTGGAGCACTAGGCACCAATCTCGGGGACTAGTGGTGGTGGAAAGAACAAATGTGTTCCGGATAAAAGAAGAAAAATTTACCTCACTTATTCGGGTGACGTCCAGCGCGGCCACCTGGAGAGCATGCAGGGCTTGAGCGCTGCGGCTCGGACCTGCAGCGTGCAAGTCCCCTGCAGTCTCGGAAGCATCGGCGGCAAGCCAGGCCTTGTTGAAATCATCAACAACCCGGATGCCGGAGCTGCCGGCAGCACGGGTGGCAGCGAGATCCCGAGATCCTGAAGATGCAAAGGAGCTGACCGTTGCTCGCAACATCCGCAAAGCGGCAGTAGGGATCTCGGCAGGAGGTGGTGGTAACGGTGAGAACTTACCCGGGTGCGGCACCAAATCCTGGGAAGAAGATGTCGGAGCAGCTGCGGGCGGAGCAGAGGATGTTTTCTGCCCAGAAGTCTTGCCGCGAGACTTGGGAATTTGTTCTGCCGGCCGGGAGGAGGCGGTAGGCTGTTTCTCCGGGATGGCCTTAGGCGCGGCTGGCCGAGAGGCCCCACTCGCCGCAGGTTGCCGGCGAGGGCTAGCAAGCTCTGCCTCCAGTCCGGGAACCCGGCGCGGGCTATCCGGAAGAACAATCTCTCCCGAGGTGGTCGTAGCCGGCACCGCGATCTCGTCGATCACCGGAGGTGCATCCGAGGTCGCGGCGCTTGCCGGTGCGGCACCGGAGGCGGTGGTCATTCTCGGGCGGAAGGGCGAAGGGGTGAAGGAGAGGCCTGAACCGGACTAGGAGTCCGAGTTCCCGGAGGAGGAGGAACAACAGGTGTCGGGAGCTCGAGCGCGTCACTGAAAGAAAATATCTTAGAAGTTATGGAGAAAGCGAAGTCAAATAGCATGAGGCAAGAAAGACGTACCCGGAGTCCACAAGGGGAGGACCCCTCTGCCGGCGTCGAGGAGGCTTCTCGATCGCCTTCTTGTTCGGTTTACCCTTCTTGGGGGGGTTGCCGGAGGCTTCAGCCCCATCGGTGTCGGAAGCCGCGCGCTTCCGGCTCTCGGCACGTCTGGTACCGGCTGACGGTTTCGGAACCACGGCTGGGGCCCAATTCAGAGGGAGAGCGTCAATAACGTCAAGGATCTCGCAGTCAATCTCATCGTCATCCGAGGAAATGGAAACTGTCTCTGGGGTTGAAGGATTACCCGGGGCCTTAACGAAAGGGATGGCGATATGGTCCTCACCGTCGAGATCCTCTCTCGGCATCACGTCCGGTTTCGGGAAATCCAGGGCGTAGTTCCCGTTGACGTGGATGGCGTCTTCTTCGTGCTGACGCTCGAACAACTGCGCAAACAAGTTAGGTCGTGTCGGTGTCCAGATGAGCGCATGTACGAAGGCGTAGGCGTGAAAGACTGATATAAGCACCTGGTCAATCGGTCGTTTCCGAGATCCCCCTATGACCCCCCATTCGTAATCCTCCTCCATCTCCGTCCGAGCAATAGCTCGGGCACGACGGACGATCGCCGAGTGGCTTAGCCTATGGATACTGGTCCGGGTGGGGTCATAGTTCCCGGACATATGACACATTTTGTGCACTCGGTGTTGGAGGGGGCAGACCCGGCGAACAATAAAGCAGCGCAAGAGGTCGTCCCCGGTCATATCCTGGGCGAGCACCTGCAGGACATCGTGCATGTATCTGATCTCCTCGCTGACGGGAAGATGCTTCCAGCGACCGAATTCGCGCGGAGGACCCATGACGAATTCCGGCAGATTAAAGAAATCCGGGGTCGAGGATCCCGGACCATCCCCCAAAGACTCCCGGTTCTTCACGTAGAAGAAGCTGCGCTGCCATTTCCGGCAAGACTCTAATCCCTTGACGATGGGGAATCCGGAGTCCACACGAGGGATGACGGTGGCCGCTCCGCAGTCGACCAAGTCTTTCACCTTCTGATCCGGATTGGGGATGGCTTGTCGGCGGAGGATAAAGTACTTGGCCCAGAGATCCACAAAGGGCCATATGCCAAGGTACGCCTCCGCGTAAGTGATGAAGACAGAAAGCATCATGATGGCGTTGGCGGGAAGGTGGTGAGGTTGCACGCTGTACGTGTCGAGGAAGTCGCGGAAGAAGGGGCTAGCCGGAAGCCCAAACCCGCTCTCAAAATGCGATAGGAATACCACATATTCCCCGGGTTGGGGTTCCGGCGCGACCTCCTCTCCCGGTAGACGGCTCTCGACTTCCGGAGGAATCCGGTGAGTCCGATACAGCCAATCAATATCCGACTGCGTTGTCTCGGATCCGTCCCAACACCCCCGGGCGCGCTCTTCACCCATCTCGGAGAAGTACGCGGAAGTATTCGGGCTATTCTGCAGATGCAGCGGCGGTTAGTCGGAGTTAGTCTACCCGAAATGAGGATGTCGGGACATAAACTGCTGAAAGCTACCGAGTTCAAGCGAAGCAAGATCTACCGTGGGTCAAATAATCAAAACTAAACGGAGGGAAAAAGACTCGCGCTAGACTAAAGCGAGGCACAAATGCGGGTGACAAATATACGTCCTAATGCCACGGTGGTTCTTCGCCGTGCGCTTCGAGCGCGCCGCTCGGATGTGGTCATCGGCGGCGGCGCAACCGTACTCGTGCTAAGCGCACGGCCGGAGTCCGGTAGTTATCCTACCGAAGAAATGCATCGGAGTGGAGGGGGAAAACTCACCAGTGAGCGGGAAGATCGACGGCGTGCGAGAAGGACGGCGGGGCGCGAGCTCCGGCGAGACGACGTACGGGCAGCGAGCGCAGCGGCGGCGGAGAGCTCGAGACGGTGGAGATGAGGAAGTCCGAAGAAGAAGAAGGGGACCGGAACGGTCCCCTATTTATGGGGGAGATTCCGGAGCGGTTTCCATTTTTCCCGCCCACGATCTCCACGATCGTGGGTGGGATCTGTTTTGTGCCACGGGCCACGTGGCGCTATCCGGAGCGCTCGATCCGGCCACACCGACGGCTACACGGCCCCAACGGTTCGTTTCCGGATCAGATGCGGCTCCCTGGCGCGGGAACCCAAGCGACGCCGTGCGTGCGCAGAAGCACTTGAGTGCGTCTCTGCGCAGACGGGACGTCGGGTGGGCCCTGGCTCGCTGTCTCGGAGGCATCGGGAAATTAACGGTCAAGATTTCCTGAGATGATATTACTCGGTCGCAGGCTTCGCCTCCCGGGTGAGACCATCTCGGGGAGAGGATCTCGGAAAGAACTAATCTAGGCATGGAAGGAAAGATTGATGTCATGTCTTCTCGGAAGAAAGTTTGTTATTAAAGCTGATCCCGCACATCATCCGGGGTCGCTGTGCCGCACCAGCTTCGGGGACTAGTGTCGGGGGGCTGCCCCCCGGGTAGGGGCAGATCCCGGTAAGTCATAACGGATAACAACAGTGCTTGACTTTTGGCGACAGCAAAGGGCACCCCTTGGTGTGCCGAAAGGGCAACCTGACCCCCAGGCACTGGAAGAGGGAAAAGTGCCTCCTGGCAACCGCAAGGGTCAGCTCGGGCAGCTATAAATAGAAACCCCCAGTCCTCATTCGCAGCACAAGCATGAGCGGGTGGCTCCTCTAAGAACTAGCTTCTCGAAGATGTCTTTGCCGATAGGCTAAGACATCTTCGGGAGGCTAGGCCTAGAGTTGCTCATCCTGAGATAAGTTCGGACATCTTCGGAAAGGATCCCGGGCATGGGACACCGAGGAGGTTCCCGGGTGACGATGTACTCGGCTTTACCGGATAGGTAGTCCGGGTACGTGCTAACCGGGATGAACCTGTCGATCTTGGTCTTATACAGGAGGGGCTCGTAGTGGCAAGCGAGGAGGTAGCCGGCGAGAAGGTTCCCGGTAGACCGTCAACGGTCTAGAGCAGGCTTTCCCGTATATCGCGGGGGGAAGTACCGTTCCGCCTGACACGGAGGCATGGTCACCTCCCGCCTGACACGGAAGCATGGTCACCTCCCGCCTGGCACGGGAGCGCGTCAGCCAGTACGACCGTAGTACGACAAGACATGACATGCCTAGCCCGGCAGTCCGGAAAAGGCTATCCGGGATGGGCGAAGACATGTCCTGTCTCTGACAAGGGGACAATGATGATGCAGGACGGCGCCTGCCGTCCTTAGCGAGATGATGACGCAGGGGCTACACCGGATAGCCCGGCGACTAGGTCGCACTAGCCGGTGACGACATCCCGGCTAGGCCTGTCCGGTGGGGCCGAGCCAGATTAGGGTTTCCGGCCCTCCCGGCCGGAACTCTATAAAAGGCGCCATAACTGCTCCTGAGAGGGAGAGACCAACCTGAGAGCCAAAACTATAGTTGTATTTACTCACAGAGCAGTTACTCCTCTTCACCTTGAGTTCATCCAGTTCCTAGTACTTCTACCTTTGATAGATCTTGTAGCAAGTTGTAGTTCTTGTACCATCAGTATATAGAGAAGAAAGGCAGGAGTAGGGGTGTTACCTCCTCACGAGGGCCCTGAACCTGGGTATATCGTGGGTGTGCTTGGTGCCTTCGTGCATTCGTTTGTATTTGTTAGATCTTCCCCGTTACACTTCGTTATTATTTCGTGTTCTTGGGGATCTCGGTTTTACCGGGATCCTCCCCGTGTGAGTTCTTCAACTCGCTATCCCTCCCCGGATCCACCAACGTCCATCGGCCCCACAAATTAGCCATCCTATGGCATCTGCCGTGACACCACCACGACACTCCCACTCTGGCTTGATCCGTTCCACCTAACATCCCCCTACATCTGCTTGTCAAGCCGGAGAGAGTCCACGCAACGTAATTGATCAAGCCAGAGCCCATATGGCAATGGCTGCACTGGAAGCAATCGTCACTCGGAGTTCTTCAGATTCCTCTGTTCCCTGGGTGGCCATCCACAAGTGCACGTACTCCAGGAACCATAGACATGGACCGGAATAGCCACTCAACTTCGCCACCATTAACAACCAATCCACCCAGGAGTTTCATTAACTTAGTGGATGTGCACTCTCAGGTAAAAATCACCATGCTCACGGCCCTCAGTAGAATAGACATTCATCCTAGGCGACGACAACCATGAGCACAGCCCTGAGTAGTCACTTACATTTTGTAAAACTTTTCATCATTGCATAGCATCAATATATCTACTAAGTATTATATAGGAACCTAGACACAGGAGTAAAGGAATTCTACACAGGTTTAGCATATCAATACTATCCTACTCATGCATATACAAATACACTAAGTAATGCATATAGAAATAATAGGAAGTTTATGAGGTGTGCCACTTGCCTTTGAATTTTGTCGTTGTTCACAAACTCTTTTCAAGAACGAACTTTTGCTCTCCGTTTAATCTAAACAATATAAGCAAACAACAATACAACAATCATCAAACAACAATCATCAAACATACATGCTCATATCTAGTGAACAAACAAGTTTTGTAAAACTTCTAAGGAAAACATGTCATGCATGATATGCAATTATTTCTAAGGACTAGAAATGCATGTCATGCCATGAAAATCTTTTAACTTAATGCAAGGAAATGTGTTGGTCAAAAATGACTAAGGACTAAAGTCATAAGTTGAATAAAATAATTTGTTTTATATCATCTTGAATAAGCCCTCTAATGGCTTAGTCTTGATGTGTAGAAATATTTAGAGAAAATACTAAGTCATTTCTTCAAGATGATCAACAATTATTATCAACTCTTTGTAAATTGGACATTCACTATAGTGAGAGAGACAGACACCCGGCCAGCCACTTAAATTGTGGAACATGTCTCATGTACGTGGACATGTAAGGTTTGTCTCCAGGCCGCTTCATCTCACTATGCCGCTAGGATCCAACAAACTTCAAAGATGATAACATCATGATCAAAATTTATTTGAGTCTAAAAGACAAGATTAGGAAAGAGGGAAAAGAAGGAAATAAAGATGTAGTTAGTCTTCCAGGCTTCATCTCCAGACTTGTAGCTTTCCCCTTGGTGATGTCTTGAATGAATTTTTGTAGACTTGATAAATCTTCAGACTTGATGATTATTGTGTCCTCGATGCTGGTCTTGGATTTAACTTAGTCTTCATGAAATCTCAGAGGAGAAGAAAGAACAGAGAGAAAGGCTTAGAGAAAAAAGGGGGTTGGCCTTCTTGAACTTCTTCTCACTTTTCTTCTAAGTGTTTCTACTCCTTGAAGATCCTTCTGAAGTCTTGTTTTGGCTAACTCTTTCATTGGCCTTCTAGCCCCATAATGAAAATCCTAAGTGTCTAGTGCATAGTACTTTACCAAAATACTAAGTTTGAAAATAATCCTAACTTAGGGAAAATGCGGAGGAGTTTTCCTTATGGGAAATATAACTACAAAATAAATATGCTATGCATGAAATGAAATTTTAAATCATAATACTAATTTTTGTGATATTTATAAAGTATGCATAAAGTTATAATTGCAATTTAATTAGTTTCTAATTTTTGGAAAATATAATAAAAGGAGTAATTATCAGATTAAAGGTTTCTATGATTAATATTTCTATAACAATTTTTTATAAATAGTGTTAATAGACAGGGGGCATTTAATTAAATTTATAGCAGTTTGATTTAATCAAAAATAATATTTTTATTAATAGTTATGTTGAAAATACTCAAACTATTCAAATTAAATATATAACTATGAATTCATTCAAATATTACTTAAAAATATTTTATAGCACTGGCATTAATTTAAAAATATTCTAAAGTTTCTAAAGCAATTTTTTTTTGCAATTTTTGAATTTACAGATTTAAAGTTATGACATAAGTACTCAAATTCACCATTTGAATTTTGAATATTTTAAACTAAGTCAAATTTGAATTTTGGCAGATCCAAAATATTCTACATGTCGAGGGCTTTCCAAATATATAAAAATATTTGAATTTGGATGTGTGAGTAAAACGTTACAACAGATTTAAGTTGTAGGGTCTTTTTTGGAAAACTGCTAATTAAATAAATCGAGAATTCATTTTACACGTCAGCGCTGACTGGGCACTGACTGTGCAGCTGACGAGGCGCTGACTGGGCATCGACGTGGATAAGTCAACAGATTTGGGCCGTCAGATCTGGATCTGGCGGTCCAGATATGTCCGTACCGGTTCGTTTAATAAGATCTAATCTGGTGCGTTGGAAGGAGATCGGACGGCTCACCGTGCTTGACCAGAAGATGGCGGCGCTCCGGTCACCGGAGAAGAAGGAGACGGCGGCGGCGGCTCGGACGCGGACGGATTCGACGCTCCGGGGGGTCTCCGGGATCGCCGAGGGCACGGAGAGGTGCGGCGCGGCGTGCTGGAGACGATGGGTCCAAAGTCGTCGTCGCGTTCTTCTTGGAACGGCAGGGAGGTGCGGGAGGAGAAGCTATGGCGCCGACGATTCTTCGGTTGAGCACTCCCCCTCGATTCGCTGCGTAGAAGGGAAGGGGTGGGGTTAGGGAGCTGCGCAAGGGCACGAGGGAGAGGATGGGGAGGCTCTTGGGCTCGATTGCTGCTCACCTCGTCGGGAAACCGAGAAGAACGGCGGTGGACCGGCGGAGCTCCGGCGAGCCTTTTGAGCGGCCTGGCGGCACGATTTCGATGGGATCAAGAGGGGAAACAGAGGCGGGGACGCGGAGAATTTATAGGCGTCCTCAGTTAGGGTTTTAATCGCTTAAATCGCGTGAATCGATCGAACAAGGAAGGTGCAAATCGGGGCGAAATTCCCGACTGGAGGTTGACGATGATGACGTCAGCGATGACGTCATCCAGGTAATTCTTTTTCTGTTTTTATTTATTTAATTCATATCTTTTGATTTAAATGCCCAAATGCTGTCAAATTAATTTCTAAAAATTTGTAAAAATAATATCTTGCTGTTAAACCAGTTGTGGGTATGTTTTGAGAACTTTTTAAAATTAATAAATTTGAAATATGGGTTTAATACAATTTTGACACTTTATGTTAAATTTAAAACTAGGGTTTAATTAATTTTATTTTTGGCTAAAATAAATTCTATGAAATACCCACATTCAAATATGTTTTGAATTTAAGTTATTTAAACTCATTTTCAAATAATAAATTCATTTTTGGCTTTAGTATAATACTAAATAACATAACACTTACTATATGAAAATAAAAAGGGAAAATTAATGTATTCATTTTAATTCAAAATAATTTGTGCACTATTATATTTGATATTTAGATAATTCAATGGAACTTCATAACATATTTGGAAAAGATTTTTGTTTTAATTATATTCTTATTTAGAATATATTAATCATTTCATGCTTTGAAAATAAATGAAATTCATTTAAGCAAATGAAATGTTTATTAATTTAAAATCTATGAAGTTTATAGTTATAAATTACAGAATTGAAATTTTAACCCCATGTTTTGAATTAGTCAAGAGAATGAAAACCATTTGGCAACTAACACTATTTTTAAATAATTTGTGAATTTATGAATAGATATGGCTAAGTGGTTGAAATCAATTTCTTATAAGTAAACTATTTACTTAAAATAAAATGGATTGTAGTTTGTAAAATATTTGTCAAATTACATTTTAAGGTTTTTGAAATACAGTGGATAATAAAATGTTTAAACTGTGACATTTGAAATATTAAACTCTTTCAATAAGTTTGAAGTCTTTCATAGTTGGTTTCCTTATGCATATAATATTTTATTTTAATAAAAAGAAAAGTTTTAAATTTTAGTGATTTTTGAACATTATAAAATGTTGGGATGTTACAGACTACCACCCTTAAAAGGAATCTCGTCCCCGAGATTCGGAGAGGCTAGAAGACAAAGCAAATGCTTGAATGATTCTGATAACTCGGGATGTTTTGGGAAATGAAATTTCTGACATGGAAACTTGAACACTTGGCAGCGAATGATTTTTCTGATTAGGAGGATAGAAAGAAAGATAGTTTGAGATCTCTGGGTTTAAGCGACTGGGTTTGAATTATCTAGGTGGCTACCACCCTTAAAAGAAAAGTTTTGTTGATACTCAAAATGTTCTAACTTATATAAGAAGATCAATACAAATAATTACAAACAACATCTAACAAGCATCAAGCAACAAGGTTCAAACACAAACAAACACATACGTGAAAATTTCAAACTTCTTTTGAGAAATTGAACTTATCGTTTATCGAACGAAACACACCAATGCCATGGAAAGACAAATTGATAGTACTGCCATACCACAATTTGATAGGTCAATACATCAAACCGATACGATAAGCCAAATGAGATAAATGGTAGTCCCTATAACGTGGTTTTTATTGCTCCACCTATTCCTCCTCACGCTTGCGCTTCATAGCGTGGTCATTCGCCACAGGCGTGACTTCTCCCTCAATTGACTCTTCAGAAAGTACCTCTTCGGGGTCTTCTTCATCCTTTACCGCTGCGGTTACTACCACATTCCCAGTGTCTTGGTCACTTTCTTCAGCTGCTGGCGGTGGTGGAGGTGGGTTGAGTCGCGCCTCAAGTGTGGCAATCTGCTCATCCTTGTCGAGGTTCTGCAAGTGTAGGTCATGGATGAGTTCCTCCATATGGCCAACCAGGGTTTCAGAAGTCTGGAGTTCTTGGGTTTTTGCATGTATGTCGGCTCGGGCATGATTCGCGATGTCATAAGCTTGTTGAACCTTCCTAGTCAGACAGTTTACGAGAAAAATCCAAGTCTTCAAACATCTTGTTAATGATGGGCAGGTCCAAGCGATTTCCCGTGTGAGCCATCGAGAGACCATGTGCATCCCTCTTCCCAAAGGCACGGAAGGGCGATTCCGGTGCCAGCTTGTTGCGATACTTATAACACAGTCGGGCCATCAAGTCCACCATAGCTATGTTTACTCCTTCAATCCATTCAGGGTAGTAGGTGACATAGTCCACGGGGTCGAAGTCTGGCATCATGGGATCTGGGGTCATGATTGTGCGGATTTCCCAACGCGTCACATTAGGTATGTCGGTCTCCTCTTTCCTTCCTCGGAAATAGGGCGGTGGTAGCTTCAATGTACTTGTCAACCTAGACAGCTGCCTCCCAAAGATGAAATCCGACAAAACTCCAGCATATGCGGTCTCAGTGTACTCTCCCATCTAAAATTTTGAAGAGGAAAGAGTATTAGGATTAAAATGAAACAGTAAAATTCTTATGGTAAAATGGAATGTTTTGTTTTTAGAAAAGTGAATAAAATAGATTTTCAATCCTATGGTCAAATCCTATTTCTATCCAAACCTAGGGTTTCGAACCTACAGGCAACACAGTGCTCTGATACCATCTGTAGCGTACGTGCACTTTAAATAAGGCAGATACCTGTGTATAGTGCAAATCGCTGGATCGATTCGTTTGCACACACAGTTTACGATGTAATATCACAACAAAGTATCAATTTTATTACATCGATGATCTAGACTTACAAAATATTTAGTACAAGTTGCATAGCATAAAGCTAGCTTTGAAATAGTACACAGCGGAAATCTAATAGCAGTGAGTCTCTATCACTTTCAGGCTGCCACAGGCGAAAACATGTTGGTTGTAGACTCGAAACCAATAGACAAAACCTCACTCGTCATCTGAACAATCTGCAATAAAAAAGATATTGCAACAATGTGGGTCAGATTCCATTAAAAATGGAGTCTGGAAAGTGACACTATGGTGGACACTTAATGGAATAACTCTAAAGCCTATATGCATATTTGGCTGGTGGAGTTCAAGGCTAATTTGCATAAAGCCAATTTTTCCTACTCTTTTGAAAACCCTTTTCTTGAAATCAAGACGAGTATGGCATGAAAACCATAAATCTCATCTTCCCTTGTTCACCCATCAAATTTTATTTCTGAAGTTGGAATGGTGGAATCCTCCGTTGACGTCCGTGATCAGCTGCTCAAATTGTCCGTACCGAGGACACGGCTAAGTACTTAGTTTTACACTCTGGAGAGGTTGTGCACGTTCACCATTGTACCCATTCAACCCAAGGTATCCTTTACACACCATTTGTGACAAGGAAAGGAGAAGAATGAGACGAGATCTTTCAGAAGCATTTTCCCTCCCACTCTGGCTTGACCCGTTCCACCTAACATCCCCCTACATCTGCTTGTCAAGCCGGAGAGAGTCCACGCAACGTAATTGATCAAGCCAGAGCCCATATGGCAATGGCTGCACTGGAAGCAATCGTCACTCGGAGTTCTTCAGATTCCTCTGTTTCCTGGGTGGCCATCCACAAGTGCACGTACTCCAGGAACCATAGACATGGACCGGAGTAGCCACTCAACTTCGCCACCATTAACAACCAATCCACCCAGGAGTTTCATTAACTTAGTGGATGTGCACTCTCAGGTAAAAATCACCATGCTCACGGCCCTAAGTAGAATAGACATTCATCCTAGGCGACGACAACCATGAGCACAGCCCTGAGTAGTCACTTACATTTTGTAAAACTTTTCATCATTGCATAGCATCAATATATCTACTAAGTATTATATAGGAACCTAGACACAGGAGTAAAGGAATTCTACACAGGTTTAGCATAGCAATACTATCCTACTCATGCATATAAAAATACACTAAATAATGCTTATAGAAATAATAGGAAGTTTATGAGGTGTGCCACTTGCCTTTGAATGTTGTCGTTGTTCACAAACTCTTTTCAACAACGAATGTTTGCTCTCCGTTTAATCTAAACAATATAAGCAAACAACAATACAACAATCAACAAACAACAATCATCAAACATACATGCTCATATCTAGTGAGCAAACAAGTTTTGTAAAACTTCTAAGGAAAACATGTCATGCATGATATGCAATTATTTCTAAGGACTAGAAATGCATGTCATGCCATGAAAATCTTTTAACTTAATGCAAGGAAATGTGTTGGTCAAAAATGACTAAGGACTAAAGTCATAAGTTGAATAAAATAATTTGTTTTATATCATCTTGAATAAGCCCTCTAATGGCTTAGTCTTGATGTGTAGAAATATTTAGAGAAAATACTAAGTCATTTCTTCAAGATGATCAACAATTTTTATCAACTCTTTGTAAATTGGACATTCACTATAGTGAGAGAGACAGACACCCGGCCAGCCACTTAAATTGTGGAACAGGTCTCATGTACGTGGACATGTAAGGTTTGTCTCCAGGCCGCTTCATCTCACTATGCCGCTAGGATCCAACAAACTTCAAAGATGATAACATCATGATCAAAATTTGTTTATGTCTAAAAGACAAGATTAGGAAAGAGGGAAAAGAAGGAAATAAAGATGTAGTTAGTATTCCAGGCTTCATCTCCAGACTTGTAGCTTTCCCCTTGGTGTTGTCTTGAATGAATTTTTGTAGACTTGATAAATCTTCAGACTTGATGATTATTGTGTCCTCGATGCTGGTCTTGGATTTAACTTAGTCTTCATGAAATCTCAGAGGAGAAGAAAGGACAGAGAGAAAGGCTTAGAGGAAAAAGGGGGTTGGCCTTCTTGAACTTCTTCTCACTTTTCTTCTAAGTGTTTCTACTCCTTGAAGATCCTTCTGAAGTCTTGTTTTGGCTAACTCCTTCATTGGCCTTCTAGCTCCATGATAAAAATCCTAAGTGTCTAGTGCATAGCACTTTACCAAAATACTAAGTTTGAAAATAATCCTGACTTAGGGAAAATGGGGAGGAGTTTTCCTTATGGGAAATATAACTACAAAATAAATATGCTATGCATGAAATGAAATTTTAAATCATAATACTAATTTTTGTGATATTTATAAAGTATGCATAAAGTTATAATTGCAATTTAATTAGTTTCTAATTTTTGGAAAATATAATAAAAGGAGTAATTATCAGATTAAAGTTTTCTATGATTAATATTTCTATAACAAAATTTTATAAATAGTGTTAATAGACAGGGGGCATTTAATTAAATTTACAACAGTTTGATTTAATCAAAAATAATATTTTTATTAATAGTTATGTTGAAAATATTCAAACTATTCAAATTAAATATATAACTATGAATTCATTCAAATATTACTTAAAAATATTTTATAGCAGTGGCATTAATTTACAAATATTCTAAAGTTTCTAAAGCAATTTTTTTTGCAATTTTTGAATTTACAGATTTAAAGTTATGACATAAGTACTCAAATTCACCATTTGAATTTTGAATATTTTAAACTAAGTCAAATTTGAATCTGGCGTGGATAATTCGCCATCGACGTGGATCAGTCAACAGATCAGGGCCGTCAGATCTGGATCTGGCGGTCCAGATCTGTCCGTACCGGTTCGTTTAATAAGATCTAATCTGGTGCGTTGGAAGGAGATCGGACGGCTCACCGTGCTTGACCAGAAGATGGCGGCGCTCCGGTCACCGAAGACGAAGGAGACGGCGGCGGCGGCTCGGACGCGGACGGATTCGACGATCCGGGGGGTCTCCGGGATCGCCGAGGGCACGAAGAGGTGCGGCGCGGCGTGCTGGAGACGATGGGTCCAAAGTCATCGTCGCGTTCTTCTTGGAACGGCAGGGAGGTGCGGGAGGAGAAGCTATGGCGCCGACGATTCTTCGGTTGAGCACTCCCACTCGATTCGCTGCGTAGAATGGAAGGGGTGGGGTTAGGGAGCTGCGCAAGGGCATGAGGGAGAGGATGGGGAGGCTCTCGGGCTCGATTGCTGCTCACCACGTCGGGAAACCGAGAAGAACGGCGGCGGACCGGCGGTGCTCCGGCGAGCCTTTTGAGCGGCCTGGCGGCACGATTTCGATGGGATCAAGAGGGGAAACAGAGGCGGGGACGCGAAGAATTTATAGGCGTCCTCAGTTAGGGTTTTAATCGCTCAAATCGCGCGAATCGATCGAACAAGGAAGGTGCAAATCGGGGCGAAATTCCCGGCTGGAGGTTGACGATGATGAGGTCAGCGATGACGTCATCCAGGTAATTCTTTTTCTGTTTTTATTTATTTAATTCATATCTTTTGATTTAAATGCCCAAATGCTGTCAAATTAATTTCTAAAAATTTGTAAAAATAATATCTTGCTGTTAAACCAGTTGTGGGTATGTGTTGAGAACTATTTAAAATTAATAAATTTGAAATATGGGTTTAATACAATTTTGACACTTTATGTTAAATTTAAAACTAGGGTTTAATTAATTTTATTTTTGGCTAAAATAAATTCTATGAAATACCCACATTCAAATATGTTTTGAATTTAAGTTATTTAAACTCATTTTCAAATAATAAATTCATTTTAGGCTTTAGTATAATACTAAATAACATAACACTTACTATATGAAAATAAAAAGGGAAAATTAATGTATTCATTTTAATTCAAAATAATTTGTGCACTATTATATTTTATATTTAGATAATTCAATGGAACTTCATAACATATTTGGAAAATATTTTTGTTTTAATTCTATTCTTATTTAGAATATATTAATCATTTCATGCTTTGAAAATAAATGAAATTCATTTAAGCAAATGAAATGTTTATTAATTTAAAATCTATGAAGTTTATAGTTATAAATTACAGAATTGAAATTTTAACCCCATGTTTTGAACTTAGTCGAGAGAATGAAAACCATTTGGCAACTAACACTATTTTTAAATAATTTGTGAATTTACGAATAGATATGGCTAAGTGGTTGAAATCAATTTCTTATAAGTAAACTATTTACTTAAAATAAAATGGATTGTAGTTTGTAAAATATTTGTCAAATTACATTTTAAGGTTTTTGAAATACAGTGGATAATAAAATGTTTAAACTGTGACATTTGAAATATTAAACTCTTTCAATAAGTTTGAAGTCTTTCATAGTTGGTTTCCTTATGCATTTAATATTTTATTTTAATAAAAAGAAAAGTTTTAAATTTTAGTGATTTTGGAACATTATAAAATGTTGGGATGTTACACTGTTTTATGTTTATCTGTTAGCCTTGCGAGTCGTAGTGCATGCTTAAGGTTGGTTCTCCGAGTCTGTTCGTCCTATGTCATTAAATACTTAGCATGATAGATTATTCTACCTTAATAAAATGTTGTCTAATATTGGGGTATTATAATTAAAACATAAGGCACCGGCGGAAGGCCTTGCGAGCTGCTTTGTTCTGCTAAGTGTCGACCTAGGAACTGAGATTTTGTCCTTGGATCCAATTTTGAGCGCACTAACCGCTTGTGGGAGGCCCTATGGAGCCCCCGCGGCTTCGATCTAATCCGTCTCTTATCCAGGGCGCCGCAAGTAGTTCGGGCTTTTCATTTGATGCATGCGTATGGTTACATAACGATCTCATGATGATGGAGTAGTCGATTCTCATATAGGGTGGCACGTTCTTAGAGTGCTATGAAGGTCGATCCCGCGGGCACTGGACCTGATTATCCATGCACACAATCATGCGGTTCCCTGGATGGGTTATAGAGAAGAGATTTGCCGTGTTGAGATGCCCTACCTTCTGGCTTCGCTTTTGGGGTTGATCGAACGAGTACGGGTCCAGTAGTGCACCCCTGCAGGGTATATTCTTATCGATGAGTCGTGTGCACGGTTATGGACGACTTGGTGATGATGCTGGCTAACAAGATCTAGAAAACTTACACCTAATCATTGTTAATTAATTTGACTAGCAATTTAGAATGACTTTCACAATAAATGGTAACTAAAATTGTTCAATGTGTGAGTTTTCCCGAATTGCTTCCTCATACTTGGTTGAGGGGGTTAATCTGAAAATGGGTTATGATTGGTGTTAGTTGTAGATGTTTATCTTATGCGCTCTCTTATCCCTCTCTAATTAGACGGAAGTTGGAGCGTGTCTCTTTAGGTTGCTAGTGCTGCTGCCGCTAAGTCCACCTCCCCTATATTTTGGGAGATGGTGTAGAAAGTAGGCAAGTCGGTTTTGCTTGCCAGGGAGTGCCCTGACCCTTTTTTGGGATGTGCTTTATGTGCAGTTAACAAGTTTGAAGTCTGACAACGTTAGCTCGGGAATCCCTCCGGCTTGGCTGGGCAGTTATCTTCAGGACTCTTAGTCCAATTTGTATCTTATCCGTAGTCGGATACTATTTTGCTTTCGCTGTCATTTGTATCTTTGTATTGTATGATTTGTATCATGACTCGTCCGAGTCGTTGTTGTATTATATCTTTTGTTGTATTTGTGGATGTATCGGAACTGTTGTAATGTTATCACAATTCCACCCAAATAATGCGCATGTTTCGGCGTGCACATTATGTTTTGTGGGCGACCTAAAATCGTTATTATGCGGATTTCGGCGGGATCGCTTAAATCTACATAGTACCGATTTTCGGGCGTCACAGCAAGAAACCTGGATTCTGTACAAGCATTCCTTGAAACATACAGGGAGATTGAGAGTGAGGAGACCCACAAACAACTACAACTAGACCTCATTGAGCACCATTGGCATAATTTTTCATCTCGTCTGAGTTCATGTTTCATTTCATTTTATTCATTTGAGTTAATGTATGATTGGTACTATTCTTTCCAAATGGCACATTTGTCTTGTAATATTGCCGACTCAACATTTTCATTGGATTATTGTAATAATTTGGATTATTGTTTGAGCTACGACAATATTTTTCATTGTCAAATGTGTGATCTTTGCTGAAAATGATGAATATTGCATGGTTTAAGGTTCACGAAAACGAGCCATGCAATAACAGTACCCCTAAAGCAGAACCTTATAACAGAATCAGAAAACAAAATATTCTAACCTGAAGTTGTACCGAAATAATATGTTCTTCTTGAAATGTTGTTTCTTAAAAAAATGAGCAAGTTGTTCTCCGTTTCCCCCGAGTTTATTTGTAAGGTATGTACATGAACTCGATAGGGGTCAACGAACCCAACTTGATAAATTTGGTTCCTCCTACACTCAAGAATCTTCATTCTGCATAGTAGAATACAAAAGAATGTAGTGAGTACAGTTATATATTATAAGAAAATGATATTAGCTTTAATTAATCACGTACAAACAATTGCAGCTGACGATAGATTTGTTGAGAGCCTTCTGGCTGAATAACTGAAAGAGTTTGGCAAATTCAATATGAATCGTCTATTTTCCCATGAAGTAATGCGCATCTCTAAGTTTAACATACATTATCTCGTCCCGGTCTGTTGAGGCATCCTTGTACCATTTATGTAATGCTCGCATTCTTGTAGGTAGGTTGGCCCAGTCCTCCTTCGTGACCAGATCCTTCCCAAGGCGATATTGGAATGCCTCGGGAGCAATGTCGGCCTCGGGAGCAATCTCATACCCTTCTGGTATCACAATCTTGGATGCCAACTTCAGGGGAGAAACACTGCGTCTCTTCTGCTTTGTTTTCTCAAGCCCCTCATTATATGCCTTGTCAATACAACGATCATAGTCCGGTAGTAAGTTTAAAATATGTTGGGGTGGTTGAAAACAATGTTTCAGGAAGTACTCTATTTTTCCGGATCAATTGATACGGCTGGCATGTTTTCCACGGGGGGGGGGGGGGGGGGGGGGGGGGGGCTTATAAGGGTAAGGAAACTTTGGAGGACTCTTGGGGGACTTTGGAAGCGGCGACAATTTCGCCTTCGTAGGAGGAGGCGGGCACTTAGTCAAGTTACCCCACTTAACCTGGCTGATCTTCCGCTTTCCCGCCCTGTACTCAGCCCAAGAAGGTTCAGGCTACTGACGCTGCGGCGAAGATCGAGGTGGAGTCATGTAGGTGTCGTCGTCCCTATCGAAGTTCATTGGACTTGGAGGTGGTGGAGGTGAGAGAGACCGTGGCCTCTGCGTCGAGCCTGGAAATATGATGTATTTCTTTTTCCACAAAATGATTCCATGCCTGACTTCTTCCTGGGTCGCCTCCCTATCAGGGCGAGGGTGGTCAATCTCCAATGTATCGCATGTAGATACAATTTCCTCCACCCCAACACGAGCATACCTAGCTGTAACCTCGCGGAAATGCCAACACACTTCAGGATCAACTTTTAAAGCAAATCCGACGGTCACCTTCACAGATATGTTATTCATTGGCTGGTGCAGCTCACATTCAGTCTTATCTTCGATATTATCTACGGGGTAGCGATCCATCAGTGACGCATCAACTTCTCCATCATCGTCAAGCAACCCCGTGGAAGCCACACTGCTCCTCAGTGATGGGCCATCAGCTGCAGGATCAATGTAAATCTGGTCGGCCATTGGACGGCTTGAAAATTTCTCCTGCATCTTCGTATACATCGCAAAGAGCAGTTTGTTTCTTTCTTCCACCTTCTTAAGCCGGTCTGCCGCCTGCTGCTTCCTCCTCTTCGTTGCTCTGGCTCGGCTTCTATAAGTATGATAGTCCTCATGAAACCCCATCTTCCAAGGAACACCTCCATAGCCTCGTGTTCGTCCTCCCTTCTCAGGATTTCCGAGTGCCTTTGTCAGCTCGTCGTTCCCTCTATCCGGAATGAACGTTCCCGCCTCCACCTCGGCTACTGCTTTTTTAAGATCATCGAAGGGAGTCAACACTGCTTTCTTCGTCCGATAAGGAAGAACCAACTCCCCTATTTCCTTCTCCAACGTCATACCATGCGCCATTACGAAGTTTCCTGCTCTCTCGGGCACTTTCTTCGTCTCTGGAGTTAGACCTTTTGCCTTAATTTCATCTTTAAGTTTATCCCACTTAGGCATGGCAGTCTTGTAGCCACCTAGCCCCAAATTATGATGGAGAACCTTTTTCTTGGCATTATCCGCATTGTTTTTGGACCTCTCAGGAGCTTCTTCCGATTCCTTGTACGTCACGAAATCATCCCAGTGATCACGTAACCTCTCGTCTGTTCCCTTAAACTCCGGAGTAATTTTCCTACTCTTGACATACTTCGCCCACGTTCTTTTTTTGTGGTTTTGGAATTGTTTGGCCATCTTCTTCAGGATCCACACCTTGACGTTGGCCTTCAAGGTCGTTGTTTGCTCCTCGGTGTCCATCGTCGGCAGAGTGAAATGTGATATCAGCTTGTCCCAAATAGAAATTTTCAATTCGTTAGAGACAAAACTTATTCCATCAGCTCTTGGCTTCTTCCGTTCTCGACAGGTGATCGGGATCACGTCCCTAACAAGAACTCCTGCTTGATTAGAAAATGCAGTCACACTGTTTATGGGCTCCAAAGATCCGCATCGGCACTGACTATGTCAATAATCGTATGTGTCTTCTCGTTCCACTTTTTGGTCGGGCCCCGTAACTGATCATCTCTACCATCATGGTCCATAGCTTTACTATAAAAAATAAAGATTAAAAGCAGTACTAAATAGAATAAAAAATAAAGAATTCTCATCTAGCAATACTAAACTTTAAAGAATAAAGAATAAAGACTCAACTTCACTAAATTTCATTAAGTCCTAAAACATTAAAGCTATACTAGCAATACTAAACAATATTTATAGTAAGCAATACTAAAACAATATTTATACTAATGCTATACTAAACCTAAGTAAATTTGCTAAGACACTAACCCTAAGTCGACCTAACCAACTAATCAACTTGATCAACTACGCTGAGGGGACCGGCATGTGCTCACCTGATGCGATTTGGTCGGAGACGTCAACGGGAGAGCTTCTGGGACAACGGGGACTACGAGGCGAGCTCGGCGGCGGCGACGGCGGTGTTAGGCGAGCTCGGCGGCAGAAGTGAAGGAGAGGAGCTGGCGCGCCGGCGCCGCAGCGGAAGCCGTCGGCCTGTGGGGCGGCGGGCTCGGCGGCGCTCGATTTGGGCAGCCTGGTGGCGTCGCTGAAATTCCTAAGCGTGAGGTCCCGGGTGGTGACTCGAACCAGGATCTCAATCCTTCTTATATACCACCTCCCCTTTTAGTCGCGGTTCGTGTCTCGAACCGCGAATAAAGGTAGTCATTTAGTCCCAGTTGGAGGCTCCAACCGCGACCCAGCTTGTGTTTCGACCGCACCCACACTGGTACCCTTTTTTGTGGCGGTTCGTGGCACCAACCGCGACCTGAGGTGCTTTAGGGCTTCCAAACCTCGGATTTGCAGATTTCCCCTCCGAACCATCGGGTTGGCGCTGGCGGGAGGGAAATTTCAGCCCGCGTGAAACCTCTCTTCCGCCGCCGATGCCACCGTACCTCCATCTTCTTCCTCTCCGGCAAACCAGCAAGCTCCTGGTGCGCCGTCATGGACCCTTCGGATGCCTCGCTGTTCACCGTCCCCGTTGGGGAGGTCGAAGTGGCAGATCCCTGGCGCTCACACCCCCGTCGCTGTCCCTGGCGATAAAGCGGTCAACAAAGCTGCGCCACCTGCTGCACAGCTGTGAGGACCTTCTACTCTGACGATAAAGCAGGTGGACGACGCAACCCTCCAACGGAGATCGTCATCGTGGGCTCCACCTCAGAGACTGCCCGCTCCGCGGGCAGTACAAGCGCGGTCGGCCGCCTGTCGGCCACGGCACCACCTTTATCAACAATGGACCGAGTCCATGGACGAATGGAGCGCGGTGGACTCGTGCTCCGCCCCGCCACTGGCAAGTGGGAGCCACCTTGAAGGCCAAGCCGAAGAAGAAGACCCGAGGCGCCTATAAAAGAGAGATGACCTCCATCGTAAGAAGGGTCGGCCCTTTGCGTGCAAAACACCCTTGTAAACCCTAGCAGCTCTGGTTAGGTTAGCCTCTGGCTGGAGGAGGAAGAAGATCATCGCTTCCCTCCCCAGGCAAGAACTGCCTCAAGGGGGCTTCCAGCAAGCTCAATTGTACTGTAACATCCCACACATAATACAGACATGCAGGAGTAGCGGTCTTACCTCCTCACGAGGGCCGTGAACCTGGGTAAAGGACGGTGTTTTGCTTGGTCGGGTTTTTGTCTTCTTCGGGTCCGGCGAGCAACGTCACGGAGCCACTTGAGGGTTTAGACCTCCGCGTTCAATCCCCTTTCGAACTACACTTCAGGAAGTGACTACCCCCGATTCCCGGGAGTCATAACCCGACATTTGGCGCGCCAGGTAGGGGATTGAGGCGCGTCAACAACCTTCGAGCTCGTCTCTGCGCCATGGTGAACACGCGCGCCACCCGCACCGCTCGGGTCAGCCGACATGCGCCCGCGGGAACACGCGCGCCCCCAGGCGCCGCGACCACCCGCGCAAGGCGGGGCCGACCCCGTCAAGAGGAGAATGTCCCTTCTGGCCCTCATGTGGAGGCGCCGAAGCACGACGCCGAGCACCAGGAGGACGCGCAGTCGTCGCACCCGAAGCAGCGCCCGAGCGGCTCGGGCCCAGGGAGAACCGACCCCGCGCCACACACCGCGCTGCTCATGGCGCAAGAGCTGCTCCGCTACCAGCCTACCGTTGAGGCCCACGAGCAGTGGCTCCAACGCCTCAACCACCTCGTCGGCATCGCCACGACGCGCCCCGCTCCGTCGCAGTACAACAAATGCGCCTCCGCCACCTCCGGGGCCTGCACCGGCTGCGGCACAGAGAGCTGCGTCACACGCGACCTCGCCGCGCGATTGCATGATCGTGCAGCGCACCGCGCCCGACGCCCGTGTGGGGATGGAGCTCCAGCGAGACCGACCGAACAGGCTGGTGGTGGAACTCGGCCAGGCGGGACATCAGAGCCGCGGCGCGCTTCAGCACGGGGTCGCTACGTACACCTCGGGCTGCATGGCGTTCACACGCTCCCTGCGCCGCGTGGTCTGGCCGCAGAAGTTCAGGCCGGCGCTTCCCAAGGGCTACGACGGCTTCAGCAACCCCGTCGAGTTCCTGCAGCTCTACACCACCTCCATCCAAGCTGCAGGAGGAGACGACAAGGTCATGGCCAACTGGTTCTCCCACGCGCTACGCGACTCTGCGCTGTCGTGGCTCCTGAACCTCCCGGAGGACTCTGTGAACTCCTGGGAGGAGCTCTGCAAGCAGTTCGTCTCCAACTTCAAGGGGACGTACGAGCGCGCCATCACCCACAACGATTTGCGCGCTGTGGTGCAGAGGAAGGACGAAACGCTCTGCAAGTACATCCAGCGCTTCAGCCAAGTGCACAACAAGATCCCAACCATCCCCAACACCCAAGTCATCGCCGCCTTCCGCGAGGGCGTCACAAACAGCAGGATGCTCGAGAAACTGGGCATCCACGACAAGCTCACCTCAGTGGTCAAGCTGTTCGACATGGCGGACAAGTGCGTCAAGCCCAAGCGCAAGGCCACTGCAGTTCTCGCGGCAGAGCCCAACACAATGGGCACCCGCAGGGACTCCCCCGAGGCGGGAGAAAGGAAAGATGATCACCGCCCCTTCTGCATCTACCACAACAGGCGCGGCCACTCTACGGAGTCCTGCTACGACCTCAAAAGGTTGAGCAAGGAGCGCGAGCAAGCAGAAGACAGCGGCGGCCGCGGTCGAGGCCGTGGCTACCGCGGAGGCGGACGCAAGGGCGGCTACCAGAAACCATCTGGAAATCGAGCCAACGCCGCAGAAAAGAACGGCAACCTCCCTGACGAGGAAGATGGCGGCTTCAAAGCCCCGAGGGGCGCCATTGCATGCATCCTAGGGGGGGCGCAGGCGCCGAAGTCAAACAACCAGTTCAAGCAGTTCGCCCGCGAGCTCAACGCCGCCCACCCAAGAACGGAAACCTCCAGGCCCCTCAAGTGGTCGCAGTACACCATCGCCTTCGACGCTCAGAACCACCCCAAGTCCACCAAGACTGTTGGAACCCTCCCGCTGGTCTGCACTCCCACCATCGACAATGTGGCTGTCTCCAAGACGCTCATCGATGGCGGAGCAGGCCTGAACGTTATCTCCATAGATACGTTCGAAGCGCTTCAAGTGCCCTACGAGAGGCTTATGCCCTCGAGGCCCTTCACGGGGGTCACCAGCGGCTCAATCGAGCCTCTAGGCCAGGTCAGGCTTGCTGTCACCTTCGGGAGCAAGGAAAATTACCGCACCGAGCACATCGACTTTGATGTTGCGCACATCGGCCTGCCGTACAACGCCATCCTCGGCTACCCCGCGCTCGCGAAGTTAATGGCCGTCACGCACCATGCATACAACATGGTCAAAATCCCCGGCAGCACCGGCACGATCACCATACGTGGGCATGTCCTGGACGCTACGCGCGCTGTGGAGACGGCCTACAAGACTGCCGCCATGGCCTTCCCCGCAGACGAGGACCAAGAGCCTCTCGAGAGGCCCAAGAAGAAGAAGCAGTTGTTCTCCCAGGAGGCAGCTGCTACAAAGAAGATCTCTCTGAGCTCAGGTAGCTCGGGGGCTGAAGGCTCGGGGGCTAGCGTCACCATTGGCGCCGTGTTGCCTCCCAAATAGGAAAGCGCGCTCGTCGCCTTCCTCTAGGCAAACTCTGACATGTTCGCATGGACAGCGTCAGATATGTATGGTGTACCGAGGGAGGTGATCGAGCACCACTTGGCCGTGTGCCCAAACGCGCGCCCAGTCAAGCAAAAAGCAAGAAAACAAGCCCCCGAGAAGCAAGCATTCATCGTCAAGGAGGTCGAGAAGCTCAAAGCGGCAAAAGTCGTCCGCGAAATCGCGCACCCCACTTGGCTCTCCAACGGCGTGGTAGTACCAAAACCCGCCGGCGGAGGCCGCCTCTGCATCGACTACACCGACGTAAACAAGGCCTGCCCCAAGGACCCTTACCCCATGCCCAGAATTGACCAGATCGTGGACTCCACGGCAGGCTGCGACCTCCTCTGTTTCCTCTATGCCTTCTCTGGTTATCATCAGATTAAGCTGGCTAAAGAGGACGAGGAGAAGACGGCTTTCCTCACCCCATGCGGTGTGTATTGCTACGTCTGCATGCCCTTCGGCCCAAAAAATGCCGGAGCCACTTTCCAGAGGTTAATGACGATAGCCCTTGGCGGGCAAATGGGGCGAAACGCTGAAGCGTATGTCGATGACATCGTCGTGAAGTGACGAGATGGAAATACTCTGCTCGGAGACCTGGAAGAAACCTTCGCCAGCCTGCGAAAGGTGAACATCAAGCTCAACCCCGCCAAGTGCGTCTTTGGAGTACCTTCGGGAAAATTGCTGGGCTTCCTCGTGTCTCATCGGGGCATAGAGGCAAACCCAGACAAAATCAAGGCCATAGAAGGCATGCAACCCCCACGCAGGCTCAAGGACATGCAAAGCCTAGCAGGCTGCATGGCCAGCTTGGGTAGATTCATCTCCAAGTTTGGCGAAAGGGCCCTGCCGTTTTTCAAGATCATGAAAAGAACGGGCACTTTCAAGTGGACACCCGAAGCTGAAAAAGCATTTGAGGGCTTGAAGAAGTACTTGGCCAGCCCACCTGTAATGGTCGCCCCAAGGCCTGGCGAGCACCTGAAGTTGTACTTGTCAGCCACCCCACAAACATCCAGTGATGTCCTTGTGGTGGAAAGAGAGGAGCCTGTACTTCACAAGAAGAGTGCAACCACTCCAAAGAAAAAGCCTCCCGATAAAGAGCTCGACGAAGGGGCGGTCATCACAAGGCCCACGCCAGGCCCAAAGCCTCAAGAGGAGACTGCCCCGGGCCAACTGCTGCAAGAGGTTCGTGCCGAAGGGACCGAGGAGCCTCAAAAGGCCAACACCCTCGAGGCCCAGGAGGAACGCTGCGGGGCCAAGCCCCTCGAGGCCACGTCCCTCGAAGCCAAGCCCCTCGAGGCCACGTCCCTCGAGGCCAAGCCCCTCGAGGCTAAGTCCCTCGAGGCCAACACCCTCGAGGCCCAGGACAAGCCCCTTGAAGCCGACCCCATCGAGGGCCAAGCTGAGCCACCTCAGGCGAAAGACGCCAAGGAAACATAAATCACTCTCGTCGAGCATCCAGTTTACTTCGTCAGCACAGTACTGCGTGATGCTCGCGAGCGGTACCCGATGCAGCAGAAGCTTCTCCTCGCACTCCTCATCGCCTCAAGAAAGCTGCGGTACTACTTCCAGGGGCACCCCATCACGGTGGTAACCTCTTTCCCCCTGGAGCAAATTCTGCGCAACCCAAATGCAACAGATCGTGTCGTAGGATGGAACATCGAGCTACATCCATTCAATTTGCGCTTCGATACCACAAGGGTAATCAAAGGAAGAGCGCTGGCAGACTTCGCCGCCGAATGGACTGATCCAACCCCTGAAGAGCCCTAGGAAGAAGAGCACGAGTCCGCTGGAGCAGCCATGCCCAGTTACTGGACCATGAAGTTCGACGGAGCTTTCGCTTGTCGCCACGGTGGGGCAGGTGTAGTCCTGACCTCACCAAAAGGCGACAAGTTGTATTATGCAGTCCAGCTGTGCTTCGGAATCAACAAGATATCCAATAACATAGCCGAGTATGAAGGGTTGCTTGCTGTCCTACGCGCTGCAATCGCCCTAGGCGTAAAGCATGTACTCATCAAGGGCGACTCCCAGCTGCTCGTCAACTTCTCCGACAAAAGCTACAAGGCCAAGGACGACAACATGGCCGCATACCTTGAAGAGGTCCGTAGGCTGGAGAAGAACTTCAGGGGAATGGAGCTCATGCACATCCCAAGAAAGGAGAACCAAGAGGCTGATGACATCGCCAAGGGCGCATCAAAGAGGCAAGCCCAGCTGCCAGGTGTCTTTGAAGAAAGGCTCGTCAAGGCATCCATAAAGCAGCCTCTCGTGGTGCTGCCCGCCAGTACAGACGAAACGCTCCCGCCACCACCTGCAAGCGGAGCCCCAGGCTGCGGGCCCCCAACAGGGGAGCGTCTGTTGCTCACAGCGGTGCACCAAGAGGCAGGATGGATCGACGAGATCAAAGACTACCTCCAAAAAGGGATCCTTCCCGAGGAAGATGTCGAAACAGAGCGAATTGCCCGCCAAGCAAAATCATACCAAATCCTCGAAGGAAATCTCTACCGCAAGCGCCCAAACGGCATCGCGCTCAAGTGCGTCCCTCCTGAAGAAGGAAAAATGTTGATTAAGGACATCCACAGCGGGGAATGCGGCCACCATTCTTGCGCCCGGACCCTCGCAGGGAAAGTCTTCAGGAGCGGCTTCTACTGGCCTCAAGCGCTTCAAGATGCAACGGACATCATTCAAGATTGTGAAGCCTGCCAATTCCACGCCAAGCAAATCCACCAACCAGCGCTGGGCCTACAAACCATTCCGCTCACGTGGCCGTTTGCGGTCTGGGGGCTGGACATCCTGGGACATTTCCCAACGGCGCAAGGTGGATATCGCTACCTCTTCGTGGCCATCGACAAGTTCACAAAATGGCCTGAAGTGGAGGCGACGCGTACAATCACTGCAGGCGCGGCGGTGAAATTCATCAGAGGCCTGGTCTGCCGCTTCGGAGTGCCTAACCGCATCATCACCGACAATGGCTCGCAATTCACAAGCGGCATCTTCAGAGCCTACTGTCAGAAAATGGGCATCAATCTCTGCTTCGCCTCAGTTGCCCATCCGCAAAGCAACTGACAGGCTGAGCGCGCAAACGCAGAGGTCCTCAAAGGCTTGAAGACCAGGACATTCGATGTCCTCAAGGGCCACGGCAAGGGCTCGATCAATGAGCTACCCTCGGTGCTCTGGTCCATCTGTACCACGCCACCCAAGCCCAACGCGGAAACGCCGTTCGCACTCGTCTATGGAGCCGAAGTAGTCCTCCCCGCATAAATAAAGCATGGGTCCCCACGGGTCCTTGCCTTTAATGAGGACCAGCAAGAGGATATCTACAACGACGACCTGCTGCTCCTTGAAGGGCTAAGACGCCGCGCCGGTCTGCGGGCGGCCAAGTACCAGCAGTCCCTGAGGCGCTACCACAGCCGCAATGTGCGCTCGCGCACCCTGGAGGCAGGCGATCTCGTCCTCAGGTGAATCCTCTCCAGGGAAGGCCTACACAAGCTGTCCCCGATGTGGGAAGGTCCCTACAGGGTCACCCACATCGCCAGGCCTGGCGCGGCTCGCCTCGAGACGGAAGACGGCGTCCCCGTCAAGAATTCGTGGAACATCATGCATCTACGCAAGTTCTACCAGTGATCATCATCACGTCAGGGCATTTAGTGAAAGAGGCAGCCCACGGCTCAACCTCCAAGCACCTTTTTGTCCCTCAAGGTTAAAAGCTCAAGGCTTAAACACCGCAAACCTTTGTATCCGCCAGGAGCAAGAAAAAAAAAGTGATTATTGTCACACCCGTGATCATTGTCTCGTCGAGACGTCAAGCGGACGAGGCAGCCTACGGCTCAACCTCTAAGCATTTTTCGTCTCTAGAGGTTAAAACGCCGAAAGGCTTAAACCTCCAAAAACATAGCTTTGTCTCCTAAAGGAAAAAATGCCAAAGAGGTCATTGCCACACCCGTGATCATTGTCACATCGAGAAAACAAAGCGGAAGAGGCAGCTTACGGCTCAACCTCCAAGCAATGTCGTCTCTAGAGGTTAAAACGCCAAAAGGCACCTCAAACACATGCTTGGTACTTTCTCTCCTCGCAAGGAACGCCTGAGGGGACTTACTCTCCTCGCAAGGAACCTCAAACCTCTACAGAAGACCTTGGTACTCACTCTCCTCGCAAGGAATGCCTGAGGGGACCTATAAGCGCGCACGATCCCTTGATCCGTGTTTAAGCGTTTGAGTTCGCCCCTCTAGTACCTGCAGGGAAGAATTCCCCCGCGATCCTCAAGTGGGAAACCTCAAACAAATGCTTTGTCTCCTAAGGGAACAAACGCAACCGTGGTCATTGCCACGCACGTGATCATTGTCACGTCGAGACTCCTAGCGGACGAGGCAGCTTACGGCTCAACCTCCAAGCATTCTTGTCTCCGGAGGTTAAAACGCCAACGGCTTAAACCTCCAAAGCCCCAAAGGCTTCACTCGAGGGAAAAACCCTCCGAGCTCTCAATAAAAACGAGCCACCTCAAGCCGTTGAGACTCTCAGCCACCAATAGGTGGTCCCCATGCCTCGACATGGTCAGAGCATTAACTTGGCAACCCCAAGCATAATGACTCAATCTCGTTCCTAAGTGAACTTAGCGCCGCTTAAAAAAACGTTTTTGGGGGGTTTTATTTACGCATTACTATTGTTGAAGTGTGCGCTTATATCTCTCCACATGCGTACCTCGCGAGCTGGGGCTGAGTACGGTGCCAGTGCCTCAAATGACACACCAGCAGCACTGCAAAATCCAAGAGTCCGAGCTCAGGCTGGAGGGCAATTCCCCACAAACAAGACATCTCTACAGAGGACCTTGGTACTTACTCTCCTCGCAAGGAATGCCTGAGGGGACCTATAAGCGCGCGCGATCCCTTGATCCGTGTTCTAGCGTTTGGGTTCGCCCCTCTAATACCTGCAGGGAAGATTTCCCCCGCGAGCCTGAAGGGACATCCGTGAGCGACCCCTCAAGTGGGCAACCTCGCCAAGCAATATGCCTCCTCAGGAGCGGCCCCTCAAGTAGGCAACCTCGCCAGGCAATATGCCTCCTCAGGAGCGACCCCTCAAGCGGGCAACCTCGCCAGGCAAAAGGCTTCCACAGGAGCAGCCCCTCAAGTGGGCAACCTCGCCAAGCGAACAACCTTCGCAGAGCGAAAACCTCGAGAAGCTAAGTCTCGCACCCATGCTTTAAGAGCGTTTTTCTCTCCCTAGCGCGCGTCTCTGCCCCTCGAGCGACTTCACTTTCCCTTACGCTTCATGGACTACTCGCACGTCTAAGGGGGGCACTTGAGCATCGCGACTCAAGGCTCTTACCTCTCCTAGGCCTAAACTCCCCCCTGGCCTTGCGGAGTCATTGCTCCCGCGGACCGAGGTGGCTGAGTCATGGCACGAAGAGATGGGACCTAACGACGCAGAGAACAAATAGACATGAAGATGAGTCCAAAGAGACCTCGAGAGGGGCAGACGAGCCCGAATTAAAACAGCAATTAAAAGTATATTACAAGCCAAAAAGTCTTAAGATGTCTAAAGGCACAAAGCTGGTGCAGTTACAAGAGCCCGCAGGCACAGCCAAGAGAGGCTCAGGGGGCTGCAGCAGTGCTTTGAGCCTCCGCAGCGCCATCTTCGACCTCGGTGGAGCGGGCCTCCTCCTCCGCAGCGCCATCTTTGACCTCGGCGGAGCGGGCCTCCTCCTCCGCAGCGCCTCCTTCGACCTCAACGGAGCGGGCCTTCTCCCCCCCGAAGTCCGGCGCAGCCTCCACGCGCCTGAAGCGGTTGCAGAACGCATCCACCTGCTCACGGAGGGAAGCCGAGACGCGCTGCGCGTCCTCGCCGGGAGCGGCCTCGGTCACCAAACGGAAGTCGAAGTCCGGCACGAGAAGCTTGATGTTGGTGAAGATGCGATCGACAGCCACCCCCAAGAGCTGCCTGCTCTCGTCTTCGATCACCCCGCGAAGCTCAGCGGCGGGGCCCTCCAGCGCCGTGAAAAACTGGTCGAAGTAGGCCACGAACGCAGCGGCGCCGTCGTAGTCTTGTGTCCAAGGATACGGTGCATCTGCGCCAAGCCGCGCCGCAAGCTCGCTGCCACGAGCAACCAGCTCTTCAAACAGGCGGTCGCATTGCATCGCAGGCGCACTCGACGAAGGGCCAGCGCCGTGGGACGCCACGTCGCGGGCCTCCTTCGCTCGGCGCCAATGTGACTTGGCGCGCTTGAAGCGGCGCGCCAGCTTGGAGTTGGCCTTCTCGAGCTCAGCTAGCCGCTGAGCGTCCGCAGCATGCTCGGCCCTGAGGCGGTCCTCCCGCTTCCGCAGCCGAGCACGGTACTTCTGGAGAAGGGTCCGATGGAGATGTCTCTCGTGCACCGCGAGGGCCCTCTGCGCCGCCCTCGTCCTCTTGGCGAGCCGCCGTTCCGAGCGCTCATCAGAGCGCCTCTGAGCAGCGACGTGCTCGTCGAACTTCGAGACCGCCTGTGCCAGGCCTCCCTCGCGCGCTTCAAGGGCCTCGCGCTGGGCGGTCTGGTCCTTCTCCATCTGGAGACACCGCTCCTCACGCCGCTGCAGCTCACTCCCCCTGAGGGCCAGCTGCCGATCACGCTCGGCCAAGCACTTGCGGTCCTTCTCCAGAGCGGCCTGCGCAACCTGGTGGGCGGAGAGACGCTTGGACTCCAACCGGTCCAGCTCGCGTTGCTTCTGCGCCAGCGAGCCCTCCATCGCCTCACGCTCGGCTGTGGCCCCTCGCAGGAGCTCCTCAGCGGCTTCGCGTTCTGCTTGGAGGGGCTCGAGTAGCTCCGCGGCATCACGAATGGCTCCGTCGCGGACTTCCTTGGCAAAGGTGATGGCCTCTTCGCGGGCTGCCTGCAGCGCCGAGTCCTCAAGCCGGCGCGCCTCGACAGCCGCATGGAAGGACACCCACGACCTCGCAAGTTCCTCCTGCTGTTGGGCGAGCCGTATGTCACCAAGGGCAACGTGGGCCTCCAGGCCCTCCAACGACTCCCGCACCAGGCCAAATGCCACCTCGCGGCGCCCTGTGCTCCAGTCCCAGCTTCGGAGAATCATTTCCTGGCTGGATGAGGGCCCAGCTGCGGCGGCCGGTCCCGAGAAACCTGCCCCAGGTCGGGCTCGGGGGCTGGGTGTGGCTTCACCTCCATCCACGCCGGCTGCAGTTGCGGCGCTCGAGTCGCGGGGGTGCTCATCTTCTTCGGTAGGGCGGGGTGGTGAGCCCGCGCCCCCTCCTGAGGCTGCACTTGCGCCCGCGGGAACCTCAGTCGCTCCCCCCAAAGGAGGTGAGGCCGCACCCCCTCCTGTGGCCGCACTTGCACCTGCTGAAGCCTCGGCCGCTCCCTCGCAAAGTGGTGTGGGCGCCGCAGGTGAGCATGGTGAAGGTGACGCAGGCGGTGGCGTCGCTGCAGGCGGTGGCGTCGCTGCAGGCGGCGATGGCGGCGTGCGAAGCAAAACTGCCTCGCGTAGTGGCGTAGCCGCGCGAGGAGGAGTCGGAGCGCGAGGCGACGCGGGAGTCGTCTCCTCCGCGCTGTCCACAAGCAGAGACTCGGGAGGCGCCGTTTGAGGCTCGGGCGCCCCCGCCAGGGGCACGGCCGCTCCCCCCTGAGGCGCCCCCACCACTGAGCCTGGAGTGGAAGTCTCCGAAGGCCTCGGGCGCTCGCCAGCCGCCACCGAAGCTGCGGCACCCTTCACACCTGCTGCCTCGCGAAGCTTGCGACGCTTCGCAGGCACCAGATCACTTGAAAAAGCCCAAAGAAGATTGTTCATGAGAAGACGGGGCAGGGGAAACTATAAAAGCCTAAAATGACCAAGTGGTTGGAATACTCACCATGAAGGGGAAGCTCCAGCGTCGACCCACGACATGCCAGGAGAGCGCCAGGAAGGTGTGGGCTTGGCACCTGGTCCCTCCAGAGGCGTCGCTGCTTTTCTCTTGAAGGGGATGTCTGAGGGCCTCACCCCGGAGCGATCCACCATCGCCTTGGTGCGAGGCTCGCACCTCCCCGGTGAAGCATATACCTAAGAAACCGCCCCCCCTCAGGCGCCACCTCCTCGAGACGCGAAGGCGCCACAACAAAGACGTCGTCATCGCCCGACGAGATGTCGCAAATCTCGTCGGTGAACGGCTCATACCTTGCAGGGGGCGCCTCTCCCGTCGCGGTCTCTTCCTCGCCGCTCCAGGCACGGGAGGTGGAGGGAGAATCAACACCCACGGCTACGCGCACCGGCGAAGCAACCACCTGATCCGTCGAGCCCGCCAGACCTTGAGGAGTGAAATCCGGCATTCCGTCCAGGATATCCATGCGGTCGCTCAGAGGAAGCTGGTGCAGGGGACGCATGGAGCTGGCGATCTTCCCTGGCACATCCGGACTGGCGAAGAGGATGTTTAGGATGGTGTCGACCACGTCCGAGCCAAGGTCCTCTGGATGAAGCCGCATTGGGTCGGAAGGGCCGGCACACATCCACATCGGCTCTGAGTGCGCCTGGAGGGGGGCGATGCGGCGCGCCAGGAAGTCCGCCGCGACCATCTGACCTGTGAGACCCTCCTCGCGGAGAAATCTCAAACGCCCCTCCAAGTAAGCGTTGTCTGCACCACGGAGAGCAGACTTGCACCAGTGGGAGTTCCTCACAGGCGGCGCCTCCGGGACATCCAGGAATGCGCAGGGCGACGAGACGCCGATGAGCAGCCACTTTTGGCGGAAGTCACCCACCTTCTCTAGCAGCGCCGTAACAGGCTTATCCCCACTCCAGGACATGGGGATATATACATGCCCCATGCCGTCCGCGGTGCGGAAGGAGACGCACCCCGTCCTCTCGCCACCAGCCGTGCACCGCAGCAAGTAGAAGGTCCTGAAGAGCGCAACCGAAGGGTGCACGCCCAGATAAGCCTCGCAAAGGTAGGCGAAGATGGACAAAATGAGTATGGAGTTCGGGTGAAGATGGAGAAGTTGAATTTGGTAGAACTCCAGTACTGCCTCCAAGAAAGGCGAGTACGGCGGCACCAGCCCGGCGGTGATGGCGTGGAGGAAAATAGGGTAAAACCCTTGGGGAAATCTCCCGAACCGGGCGGCTTGGAGTTCGCTGGCGCCATGCTCGTTGGACGGCCCCGCAACCAGATGACGGATTTTCCCCAGCGCTTGAAGATCGGTGCGCGCCCCCTCGAGTGTCGCGCCCCGCACTACCTCCATGGCCGCCGCCCGGGAAGAAGACCCCGTTGCGGCCTTACTTTTGCTCTTCACAGGGCCCATCGGAGAGGATTTGGGTTTTCGGCAAAGACAAAGATGGGAGATGCACAGAGGAGAGCGGAGGCGGAGAGCTCTGAGAAGCGGAAACTTCTGCGGGAAGAACTAGAAACGGTAACGGCTCTGCGCGGCAACGCCCGAGCTTTATGTCCTCTCCAAGAGCAGTTACCAGGGCGTGGTGGGACCCCCCCCACGATTCACGCCCCAGATCGTGCCAAGCCGTTAGTTGTCCAAGTGCCGCGTGGCTCGGGCCGGCTGGGCACTAAGTGCCCACGACGCTTCGCCTAAGCCCATGGGCTCAGTCGTGCCCATCATGGGCCCGGGGGCTACTGTCGGCCCAGTGGGAACTGGGGTATCAAGAGCCCATTCCCCCCAGGCCTCGCTCGCGGGCCAGACGGACGAAACGACTAAGGACTAGGCGTAACCGCTTGACGGGACCCTCGAGAGGCGATTCCCCTCGAGGGCCTGAAGAGGGAGCGAGGGCCTCAAGGGACCCCTCCCCTCAGGGGATCCTCCCCGTCAAGGAACCAACCCGCCTGTGGGAAGTCCGGCAGGAATCTCCCCTCAGGCCTGGAGGGAAACGTCGTCGCCAAGGAATCCCGACAGAGCGCACGTGACCTCTGCCACACCCATACAGAGGCGCTCACACCCCCGTCGCTGTCCCTGGCGATAAAGCGGTCAACAAAGCTGCGCCACCTGCTGCACAGCTGTGAGGACCTTCTACTCTGACGATAAAGCAGGTGGACGGCGCAACCCTCCAACGGAGATCGTCATCGTGGGCTCCACCTCAGAGACTGCCCGCTCCACTGTCGGTACAAGCGCGGTCGGCCGCCTGTCGGCCACGGCGCCACCTTTATCAACAATGGACCGAGTCCATGGACTAATGGAGCACGGTGGACTTGTGCTCCGCCCCGCCACTGGCAAGTGGGAGCCACCTTGAAGTCCAAGCCGAAGAAGAAGACCCGAGGCACCTATGAAAGAGAGATGACCTCCATCGTAAGAAGGGTCGGCCCTTTGCGTGCAAAACACCCTTGTAAACCCTAGCAGCTCTGGTTAGGTTAGCCTCTGGCTGGAGGAGGAAGAAGATCATCGCTTCCCTCCCCTGGCAAGAACTGCCTCAAGGGGGCTTCCGGCAAGCTCAATTGTACTGTAACCTCCCACATATAATACAGACAGGCAGGAGTAGCGGTCTTACCTCCTCACGAGGGTCGTGAACCTGGGTAAAGGACGGTGTTTTTCTTGGTCGGGTGTGCGTCTTCTTCGGGTCCGGCGAGCAACGTCGCGGAGCCACTTGATGGTTTAGACCTCCGCGTTCAATCCCCTCTCGAACTACACTTCAGGAAGTGACTACCCCCGATTCCCGGGAGTCATAACCCGACATATCCGCACCACCTTATGTATGGTGACACTCTCGCCAGATTGTAATGCCTTAAGCTCTGCCGGAGATAGACCCATATCACTAGCTTGCTGCGAAAGTACATCGTCGACCGGGTTCCGGTTGTAAGGCGCCAATATGAGTGGGGGGGCCGATTGTCCCGCCTGCATTCCGAGCTGTGGAACATCTTTCTTGTGGGTGGCCGAAAGTTTTTGTTCTTCCCGCACTCTCCTAGCTGTACGCACCAGAACGCGTGTGTAGTCATCGTCCATATTTAGTTCATAGTGCGACTGATGCGTATGAAATACTAGGGCCCACCGTATCGCATCCGTAGAATATACCAGAAAAGGCAAAGTCATCTTTTTGCCTTCTTTCTCTGGGCAGCCTGGATCTCGTTCACCCATATATCGACAACTTCGCGAGAGTTCACAAAGCGAGACTTCCCCGTTTTGCTTTTCTGAGTACTAGTCGACGTAGCGGTGCACTTCCGCTTCTTTTTAGGAGGCGACGGAGTCCGTTGACGCGGCGGCGGAGTACGCTCACGCGACGACGGAGATGGACTAGCGCCTTGGTTGTTGTTGTGGGGGGTGTCTGGACTAGCGCATTGGTTGTCGTTGTTGTAGTTCTGTTGACTGGCATGTGGACTGGGAGGGTGATTTTGCTGCATGTGTGGGAACACGATGTATTCCTTTTTCCATAAGCAGGTACTCTTGAGGGCAAATCTCAACTCAACCTCGTCTTCACCCGTAGGGAAGTCCAGCTTAATTCCCTCATATGTTTTCATAACCTCATCAACCCCGACAACAGCATAGCCATCTGGATTAGGGCGGCAATGGTAAGCTCCATTTGGTCTAGGCGATAGGGCACAGCCGTGCGCCACCTTCACGGTTATGTTCAAGCATGGCACATTTAGGTCGCAAAGTTCCCGCTGCATGATATTATCCACGGGGGTGACGAGGACCCGACATATCATTGTGGCGATCGAGCTCCATCGAAGCCACGCTGGTTCTCCGCATTGATTTTGGATCAGGAGAAGGATCTTTGGGCATCTCAGATTCGCAGGGCACCCGTAGAGTCTGCTTCTCTGCCTTCGGCTCTGCTATCTCCTTCTCATGCTCTAGTTGTTTATTTTCCATCCACTGGACCCGGTCGACATGCTCTTTCTTCTTTCTCGCTCGGCTTCTGTAAGTGCCAACATCTTTGCGAAACCCAATTATCCATGGTACAGAGCCGACGGTTCCTCGTGTTCTTCCACTGTGTTCAGGATTCCCAAGGGCTCGCGATAGCTCGTCCTTCTCTCTGTTAGGGTGGAACCTGCCTTCCGTGACCTCCTTCCATACCTCTCTGAGAGCTTCAATAGGGTCAGCTCCGTGCTCCTTGGTAAAAAGACAGTCACCTGTTACAGGGTCTAACTTTCCATCATGCCCATAGAACCAAACCTTAAGCCGGTCTGGCCAGTCAAATGTCTTGATCTCTATACCTTTAGCCAATAACTCATCCTCCATTTTCGTCCACTTAGGCATGGCCGTGAGGTAGCCACCGGACCCCATGTTATGGTGATATATCTTTTTCTCTGCATTTTTCCTATTTCTCGCTGAGATTTTCTTAGCGGCTTCCGATTGCTTGTACGCCTTAAATGCGGGCCACTCATCTTTTATCTTTTCATAGACTCCGACAAATTCTGGAGTCTTACCTTCAGTTATGAACATGTTTAGCCTTTTCTTCCAGCTGCGGAACAGTTCAGCCATCTCCATATAAGTCATGGCCTTGCATCGATTCTATATAACTGAGTTCTGTTCATCCTCCTCTTCCGGTAAAGTGAAATTCTGCATGAGCTCATCCCAAAGGAGTTGTCTGTCTTCATCCAAGACATAAATAACCCCCTCTTTTGGCACCTTTGGCTTATACTATTCTTAAGCCCTAATGGAGAGTCTGTCCCGAACGATTACTCCGCACTGAGCTACAAATTTCCTTGCGTGGTTAGCAGGAGCAATCGGTTTGCCTTTTTCATTGATTACGTCAATGTGGTACTTCTGTTTCCCTTGCAGCTTTTTGGTCCCGGTTCGTGGCCCGCCTCGTTTCACGGATGCTTTTTTGCTTGGTCCCGGTTCGTGGCCCGCCGGCGGCTAAACACAAGAAAAAGTGATAATTCATATATGTATACACACAAATCTATTCAACAGAGACAAACACCTGAGGACATATATCTACCTCGGCGGACGACTTTCCAACAGTAGAATCGGTAAACTGTCGGTGAGCTGAATTGTCGCTGACGTCTATTCCGTCCGATCCATCACCGGACACGTTCAGGAATTGTCCGGTGAAATCATCTAAGTGTTCCTCTTCTTGTTGAAGGATTGTACCGGGGTCCAATCCATCACTTTCGCGGATGATGCCGATTATGTTCTCTTCTTGTTCAAGGTTTCTACCGGTGTCCATAGTTTCTGCAAGGGATTTCAATTGTACAAACACATTTCAGTTTAAACCCGGAGCAAAGTTATTTAAATTAAGACATTTCAATGCTACAAATACTAATTTGCATGCTACTCATACTATAAGTTATTTATTTTCATACACAAGTAACTTCAACCAACTACACGCGTTGCGGCCAGAGGTGGGCGTAGATTCAAATTTGTAATTTTATGGGGAGTAGACGACAGGGAGGAGACGGAGACGACGGGGAGGAGACAGTGATGGCATGCTACAAATACTAAGTCACATTTGTAATTCAAATTTTATATTTATTCACATACACTTTTGTAATTCAAATACTAATTTGCATACACAAGTTTTTATTTGCATACAAATTCGCATGCTAGAAATATTAAAAATAAAAATAAATAATACAAATTCACATGCTACAAATATTCAAATACTAATTCGCATACTAATTCGCATACAAATTTGCATACACAAGTTTTTTTTGCATACTACACGTACTAATTCGCATGCTACAAATACTAAAAAAACTAATTAAAAAAAATGACAAACACATATTCAACTCACAAATTACTAGCACACGAAGTTAACTATATTAATATTTCAACTCACAAAATTAACTAACTAAACACAAAATTTAACTAACACATATTCTAAAAAACTTAAATAAAAAAAACACAATTCTGGGGCTGACATCACGCATCCGCCGCGCTGACATCAGCAATTGCAGCGGCGGAGCGGGCAATAGCAGCGGCGGCGCGGAAACGGAGGCGTGCGGGCGCGTGGGCAGCAGCGGGCGGCGCGGCAACGGAGACGTGCTGGCACGACGCGAACCTTCGGAGGCGCGGGCAACAGCGGCGACGCAGACGGAGGCGCGGCGAAGGCACGGATGGAGGCGCGGGCAACAGTGGCGACGCGGACAGAGGCGCGGGCGACAGCGGCGGAGCGGACGGAGGAGCGGACGAAGGCGCGGCGGAGGCACGGGACACGGCGGAGGTGGCTAGGTCGCAGAAAATTTGCCAGCGCTTCGCGAGGAGATTGGAACTGCTCCGGGTGGTTGCTCGACCCGGTAGCGCTAACTGTTGCTTTTATAGCAACACACTATCTGTCCCGGGTCGTGGCTCTGCCCGGGACAAATAGGGGTCATCTGTCCCGGGCCGTGGCTGCACCCGGGATAGATAGCTACCTATTTGTCCCGGGCTGAGCCACCACCCGGGATAGATGGTATTTTTTCTTTTTCTTTTCTTTTTATGTTTTCTGTTTTCTATTTTAAATAACTTTGGGATTTGAAACAACTTTCAATATGAAAAGTGTTTGAATTTAACTAACTAATATGAAAACATTTTTTGTTTTCTATATTAATTATTTTAATTAGTTTAAAACTAGTTTGAATGTGAATTTGTATAACTTTTGCAAACTTTGGAATTTAAAACAACTTTCCATATGAAAAGTGTTTGAATTTAACTAACTAATACAAAAACATTTTTTTTTCTATAATAATTATTTTAATTAGTTTAAAACTAGTTTGAATGTGAATTTGTATAACTTTTGCAAACTTCGGAATTTGAAACAACTTTCAATATGAAAAGTGTTTGAATTTAACTAACTAATACAAAAACATTTTTTGTTTCTATAATAATTATTTTATTTATTTTAAAACTAGTTTGAATGTGAATTTGTATAACTTTTGCAAACTTTGGAATTCGAAAAAACTTTCAATATGAAAAGTGTTTGAATTTGACAAACTAATACAAAAACATGTTCTCTTTTCTATAACCATTATTTTAATTAGTTTAAAACTAGTTTGCATGTGAATTTGTATAACATTTGCAAACTTTGGAATTTGAGTGTTTCTTTCTATGGCTTCTGAGCTGTTCGATCAACACTTTAACTTCCAAACCAAGACTAAAGTAGCACACGGATCGTGTGTTTCTTTCAAGCACTTGTTAGCCGTTTGATCAGGTGTGTGTTTCTTTTGATTTCTTATGAGTTGTTCGATCAACGCTTTCACTTCCAAACTGGTACTAAGGAAGCACATAGATCGTGTGTTTCTTTGAAACACTTGTTAGCCGTTGGATCAGGGGTGTGCTTCTTTTGAGCACTTGTGAGCTGTTGGATCAACACTATCAGTACCACTGGTTGAGCCCGTGACCCTATATATAGCCCCCTCTCGGACGAGGCGAGCACTCAGTGTATCCTCCTTCTAGTGCCCGGCCGGGTGGTGTGGTATACAAATCACTTGGATTCCCTGCATACGCCCCACAGTGCATTTGATATGCAGGCACACAGGAGCCACCGTGGGGCTGTATGCAGGTGAAATCGTGTGTTTTGTTCTATCAAAAGAATAGTTCAATTCATCTACTGAATAATATATGCAAATCACTCGGATTCCCTGCATACGCCCCACGGTGCATTTGATATGCAGGCACTCAGGAGCCACAGTGGGGCTGTATGCAGATGAAATTGTGTGTTTTTTCTATCAACGCCGACGGATCCATTTCATATGCAGGTAAAAATGGAGCATCTTCGTCATATAAAAAGTTTAATATATTAATTATTACACATCGCGCCAACATCTCCATCACACAACACCGCCAGTTCTTCTGGGTCGGAACCATGGAGCATCTTTTTCAATCAACTTTATGATTGGGTCAATGTTCACTACGAATGGCGGAATTTCATCAAAACTATTAGTATCATCTGACATGTCTGTCTTGTCCTCCACTCCCACGATGTTTCTTTTTCCTGAAAGAACTATGCGACGCCTCTGCTCCTCCACTCCCAGGATGTTTCTTTTTTTGGGTCTGCTAGACATGTCTTTCACATAGAAAACCTGAGCCACATCATTGGCTAGCACGAATGGTTCGTCTCTGTACGCAAGATTGTTTAGATCTAATGTTGTCATTCCGTACATCTTGTCTACCTCAACCCCGCCCTTCAGATTGACCCATTTGCACCGAAACAAAGGGATCTTAAAAGAAGGTCCCTAGTCAAGTTCCCATATCTCCTCTATTCAACCATAATATTTGTTCTTCTACCCATTGTTATTTGTTGCATCAATGCAAACACCACTGTTTTGGTTCGTGCTCTTTTTATCTTGGACACTCGTGTAAAATGTATTCCCATTTATCTTCTACCCTTGGAAAGTACATATAGTTGTAGATGGTGCCCTGGCCAACAAGTGTAACTGTTCATCAACCTTGTCTTTATTTTGAAGATGTGTTTGCAACCAACCGCCAAAAGTCGCCATGTGTGTACGTACAATCCAGTTGTCAGACTTCCCCGCATGTAGGGAGCGTACAAGATTCTTGTGTTCATCGATATACGGGGCCACCAAGGTAGAACTTTGTAGAACTGTATAGTGTGCTTCAGTGAAAGAATGTCCATCCATAATTTTTTTTGTTTTCTTTCCTAGTGTGCCTTTCCCACTAAGTCTACCCTCATGTCGTGATTGTGGAACACCTATCGTCTTAAAGTCATGAATAAAGTCAACACATAACTCAATGACCTCCTCGTTACCGTAGCCGTTGGAGATGCTTCCTTCTGGCCTAGCACGGTTATGAACTTATTTCTTTAAGACTGCCATGAACCTCTCAAATGGGAACATATTTTGCAGAAATACATGACCGAGAACTTGAATCTCTTCGACTATGTGAACCAGGCAATGCGTCATAACATCGAAGAAGGATGGAGGGAATACCAACTCAAAACTGACAAGACACTGGACCACATCATTTTGCAACCTTGGTAGAATCGCCGGATCGATTACCTTCTGAGATATTGCATTGAGGATTGCACAAAGCTTCACAATGGGTACTCGAACATTTTCCGGTAGTAGCCCCCTCAGTGCAATCGGAAGCAATTGCGTCATAATCACGTGGCAATCATGAGACTTTAGGTTCTGAAATTTTTGGAGTCTCACATTTACTATCCTCTTTATATTCGACGAGAAGCCAGTCGTGACCTTGATACTGCTCAGGCATTCAATAGAATATTACTTTCTCTTGTTTGGTAAGAGCGTAGCTGGCAGGACCTTCGTAGTGTTCAAGACTTAGGCCGTCTCGTTCTTTCACACGTTTCTAGTCCTCCCGTGCTTCCTCTGTATCTTTTTTCTTCCCGTACACGCCCAAGTAGCCTAGCAGGTTCACGCAACCATTCTTTGTCACGTGCATCACGTCGATAGCAGATCTAACCTCTAGGACCTTCCAATATGGTATCTCCCAAAATATAGATTTTTTCTTCCACATGGGTGCGTGCCCGTTAGCGTCTTTCGGAACATGTTGTCCTCCAGGACCCTTTCCAAAGATTACTTTTAGATCCTTGACCATATCAAATATTTCTTCACCAGTACGGTTGACATGCCTCCTACTGTGATCAGCCTCAGCTTTAAAATGCTTGCCTTTCTTCCTTGCGGTATGCCTGATCGGAAGAAATCGACGATGCCCCAGATACACACACTTCTTACATTTATCCAAATATAAACATTCAGTCTCACCCAAACAATGTGTGCATGCATTGTACCCCTTGGTCGACTGCCCTGAGAGGTTAGGAAGAGCAGGCCAATCGTTAATTGTTAAAAAAAGCAAAGCTCGTAGGTCAAATTCCTCATGTTTGTGCTCATCCCACACCCGTACACCTTCTTCCCGCCACAACTGTAAAAGTTCTTCAACTAATGGCCTGAGGTACACATGAAGGTCGTCGCCAGGTTGCTTTGGGCCTTGGATGAGCAATGGCATCATAATGAACTTTCACTTCATGCACAACCAAGGAGGAAGGTTATAAATACATAGAGTCACAGGCCATGTGCTATGACTGCTGCTCTTCCCCCCAAACGGATTGAAGCCGTCTGTACTTAGACAAAACCTTAAGTTCCTTGCGTCATCTTCAAATTCCGGGAACTCTCTCTCAATTTTTCTCCACTACGACCCATCATCGGGGTGTCGGCACATCGCGTCTTTCTTACGGTCCTCTTTGTGCCATTGCAACAACTTGGCATGCTCTTTGTTCGCGAACGGGCGTTTCAACCGTGGTATTATAAGAGCATACCACATCACCTTGGCAGGAACCCTCTTCCGGGGACGCTCACCCTCAACTTCACCAGGGTCATCTCGTCTGATCTTATACCGCAATGCAGTGCATACCGGACATGCATCCAAATTCTCGTACTCACCGCGGTAGAGGATGCAGTCATTAGGGCAAGCATGTATCTTCTGCACGTCTAATCCTAGAGGGCACACAACCTTCTTTGCTTCGTACGTGTTGCCGGGCAACTCGTTGACCTTTGGAAGCATCTTCCTTATTATCTGCAGCAACTTTCCAAATCCCTTGTCAGTCACACCACACTCTGCCTTCCACTGCAGTAATTCCAGTGTGGTACCCAGCTTTTTCTGACCATCTTCGCAACTTGGATACAACAATTTCTTGTGATCCTCTAACATCTGGTCGAACTTCAACCTCTCCTTTTCAGTTCCGCACTCTCTCTTTGCATCAGCAATGGCCCGACCAAGATCGTCAGCGGGCTCATCTAGTGCCTCCTCATCTTCAGCTTCCCCCGTTGCAGAATCTCCGTACTCCGGGAACATAGGATAACTGTCATCATCTCTTCCTCTTCTTCATTGTCTTCCATCATAACCCCTTTTTCTCCGTGCTTCGTCCAACAATTACAGCTGGGCATGAAACCATGCCGAATAAGATGACTTTGAAGGGTTATCGCGGTTGGGTGATCTGTCTTATTCTGACAGTTCACACATGGACAACACATGAAACCATTGGTACTGTGGGCCTGGGCTTTCTCAAGAAATTTCCTCAAACCCGTCATGTACTCGGCATTTCGTCGGTCACTATACATCCATTGTCAGTCCATCTGCATTATATAATTAACTATATCAATAACCATTACAGACCATCGAGAAATAACCACTGAACACGCACGGTATCATGTTTGTGACTGAAACCGGGACGGATGGGTTTTTTTTTCATTTTTTTCTGTTTTTATTTTTTGTTTTCTGTTTTAAATAACTTTTGCAGACTTTGGATTTTGGAAAAACTATGAATATGAAAAGTGTTTGAATTTGACTAACTAATACAAAACCATTTTCTGTTTTTTGTTTTAAATAACTTTTGCAAACTTTGGAATTTGAAAACACTTTTGCAAACTTTGGAATAACTTTTGCAAACTTTATATATATTTCGGTCAATACATGAGAACACGCGCACACAGAATTTTTGCGTAACGGAATACATAGATAGTCTACTCGGCAACGACATTAAGATGATCATACTTAGTATTATAGCCGCGTAGACTATCCCACTTCCGTGCAATCTCGAAGCCAAGGCGAGCGTCTAAAGCAGCATATAAGACTTGATCGTAGCTCAATGGAACGTTGCCCCATCCGAAAATTAGGTCTTCTCTAACGTGTCTTCCTTGTCGTCGTCCGTGTTCTTCTTCTTCTTTTTCTTCTTCTTCTTCTTGTATTTCTTCTTCTTCTCAAGATTTGTCCCAATGACCACATTAGAGAGAACATAGAGACTCGGAGGAAAATTTCCTGTAGGGTTTCGGCGATCCCTCTGCAGGTCGACCGTGGACCGAATAATAATTCCGTAGTAGGCTAGCATCTTCATGTCATTATGGATTGCCACGCCGTAGAATTTGATTGTCTCATCACCTAAGAAATCCACGAGGACCTGTGGCACCCGATCAGCTTCGCAAATTTGGAAGACAAGAGTCTCGGTCGCCACCGAGAGTTGAAGGATGGCGGCGTGCTGTGGAGTATCCTTCCGTCGAGGGTCGGAACTCGCAATCGAGTCGAACGGCTTTGATCGGAGCGGCGTCGAGGAAGTAGTTTTTCACGTCGCGGATCCACTTCTCCACGCGCCAAGCACGAAGGGTGACCTACACCTTGAACCGCATGCCTTCCTTCTTGTAGTAGTACAACTCGGACCGAGGCGGACGCCCGAGTGGCTCCATAGGACCGGAGAAAAGAGAGGAGAGATGGTGTGTGGAGGAGCCGGAGAGATGGTGTGTGGAGGAGCCATACTGTGGATTTTATAGCGCCGGAGAGGCAGATGAATCGTCGACCGGAGAGCAGAGGAATTAATCACCGGAGGGCGGAGGAATCGCCGGCGGCGCCGTACTTCCGCTCGTGTTCCGTGCGCGTCGAAAAAACGCGGCGATGGCTCAACTTCCGCGCGCGCGTAACTGAAACCATGACATTTGTCCCGGTTCCAGTCACGAACCGGGACAAATAGGTGTACGATGGAGCGCTCGACGGGTGCTACCTTATTTGTCCCGGTTCGTGGCTGGAACCGGGACAAATGGGTGTCGCCTGGAGCGCTCGACGGGTTCTAGGCCCCATCTGTCCCGGTTTGCAGTACGACCGGGACAAATGGGGTTTTGGAGTTTGGTCCTTTAGCCTGTTTTCTACTAGTGTCAGTGGGCGACCCGGATGCAGGAGAGGCTGGCCCAGCAGGGGATCCAGGCGGATCAGCTGTGCACGCATGTGACGACGTTGAATGGGGCATACACTGATCGTTGTGTGCAGCAACAGGAGCCTGTGTTGTCCAAAAGTTCCAAACGAGCTCCTCGACCGGTACCTGCACTATGGTTAGGTAACAGAATAGGCGAATATGCAATATCTACAAACTGATCAGGCAAAGTAGGTGATGAATGCATGGAAGATTGTTGTGTGTCGGATGTAGGAAGTGAAGCAAACGGAAACTAGTTCTCATCAAAGACTATATCGTGCGAGATGTAAACACGATTAGAAGGCACATGAAGACACTGGTATCCTTTATGCATGGAACTATAGCCAAGAAAGACACACTTCTTAGATCGGAACTCAACTTGGCGAGTGCGGCCAACACGCACAACCAAACACTTTCAGAAAGGTGTAATCTGGTTCCTAATTAAGAAAAATATCAATAAGAGTTTTCATATTAAGAAGACGTGTAGGAAGCCTATTAATGAGAAAATAGGCGGTGATAAAAGCGTCACTCCAAAAACAAAAAGGTACAGAGGCATGTGCAAGAAGAGTTAAGCAAGTTTCAACTATGTGACGGGGCTTGCATTCAGCAACACCGTTCTACTAGTGAGTATGTGGACACGCCACACGATGGGCAATCCCATGTTGTTGGAAGAAGGAATTAATATTGCGGTATTCACCCCCAACCCCCCCTCCTCCCCTAATCAGACTGAACATGAACAATTTTTTACGCTCAACATGAGTTTGAAATTGAAGAAAAACATTAAACACGTCAGGTTTTTGTTTAAGCAGATAAAGCCATGTAAAGCGACTATAAGTATCAATAAAGCTCATACAATAGTTATGACCACTAATAGAAATTTGGTCATGACCCCACACATCCGAATAAATATGTTCAAAAGAAACAGAAAAAAGTAACTGGTGACTCGTGCCTTGCTGACAGGCATCACAAATGGCAAGCTCTTTATTACTAGACGAAAGTGGAAGATCATGGCGACGCAAAACTTGGCGAACTATGGGGATGGCGGGATGACCAAGGCGGGAGTGCCACTGCGACGGGGAGACGCGAACACCACTGAATACTTCTGGGGCGGTTGGCACATCAAGTGAGTAGAGACCATGGCGACTCCGACCTCTGAGAAGAACGTCCCAGGTTGCTCGATCCTTAAAAAAAGATGGAAATGATGAAATTCAACAAAGACATCGTTATCACTAGTAAGTTTCTGAACAGATAGCAGATTTTGAGTGACCGATGAAACACGAAGAATATTACGGAGACGGATAGACTTAGAGGTATGTGTAAGGAGCGATGCCTTACCAGTGTGAGAGATGTGCAGACCTGACCCATCAGCGGTGCGAACCTGGTCGGAGCCGGTGTAGGGCTCCCTCAAGGTGAGCTTGGAGAGCTCATGCGTGATATGGTCAGTAGCACCCGTGTCCATTTACCATGTCGGATCCACAGGGTAAGATGATGTAGACCCCTGTGTCGCCAACGCCGCTTGTTTGTCGTTGCCACAACCATCATTCCCAATGCCCAAAAAGTCGTGCTTGAAACGACGATGGCAATGGGAGGCAAGGTGCCCCTCAATACCACAGAGCTGGCATGGAGCCTTAGCACCACACACGGTGCACTGCCACCCACGACCACCACGCCCGCTCGTATTGTTGTTGGAAAGCGGCTGCTATGGAAAGGGAGGTGCACCACCAGGTACGCGGCGCTTGCCGAGGATGGCGAGCAGCGAAGCGTTGCTCCGTGCTTAGGAGGCGCGCATAGAGATCACACGGTGATATCGGGGTGTCTCGTCCATTAATGTTCTCCACAAGCGAATCATATTCATCGTCAAGTCCTTTGAGAATGAACGAGGTAAATTCCTCATCACGAAGTGGTTGTCCGATGGAGAAAAGGGTATCGGCCAACTCCTTTACTTTGTTGAAGAAGGTCGTGACGGAGGATTCATGTTTCTTGATCTTGCCGAGCTGGTTGCGGATGGCCATGGAGTGCACCATGGATTGCGAGGAGAAGCTGGACTCGAGCGTGGCCCATACATCTCTGGACGTAGTGGCGAAAACCACCATACCAGCGATGAGGATGGTTTGATCTTGAGCTATCCATTGGCGGTGTCCGGGATTGATGACCGAAACAGCAGTACCAGAGGACGAGGTGGTGTGCAGCATGGCCGATGGACACGGCAGGGTGCCGTCGACAAACCTGTTGAGATAATGGATGCGCAATAAGGGAAGAAGCTGAGCGCACCATAGGAGGTAGTTGTCCGCAGAAAGCTTCAAAGTCAGCAGGTGGGCAAAGTGGTGCGGAGACGAAGGTGCAGAGACGTCGGCGCGGTAGTCAGCAAGCGCGGGAGCAGCCACGGCATTGGTGGCTGAAGCAGCCTGGGCGACGGGAGCATAGGCTGCAGGCGATGGCCAGACATACGGCTCAAGTGAGCCAGCAGATGGCGCGGACGGCGCAGGTGATGGCGGCGAGTAGGCCGGGAACAGGGACGGTGCATACGCCACAGTTCGAGGCGTCATGTAGGCAGTCGGGGCGGCGGGTGCATAGGCGCAAACGGAAACGCTCCGTACGGCGACCCGTACACCGCGTATGGCGGCATGAACGGCGCGGATGCTGCTTGCGCATGCGGCAAGCAGAACATTGGACCAGCAGCAAGCGTGGGAGAATTTTTTTTGCCCCGTTTTACTCTGGTTCTTTATTATTTGCCACACATTAGTTGGTCTTTTATTATTTGCCACACATTACACTGATTTCTTACTATTTTGCCCTGTTTCTCGTTTTACATATATATTGATTTCTTTTACTTCAAAATACATCGTGAATACAATACATATACGGTACCCCTTGGGACTAGACTAAACTAAACCAGGTCTGGAGATCGATCCGATCAACCAAACACACCGTCTTCTTCTACAGCAGAGGAGAAGCAGAGGACATGGACTGCCGCCGCCGGCAGCGGCCAGACAAAACAGGGCGTGCTCGCCGCCGGCTTTCCCATGGTTGTGGACTTTCCCAGCCGCCCTTACCTCCATCTTTTCCATGGCCATGGTCGTGGCCAGCCCGCCCTTGCCGCTGTCTTTGCCATGGTCGTGCCCAACTCGCCCTTGCCGTGAAGCCCGGCTTGACATTGCCTTCGTCTTCGTCATGGTTGTGCCTACGCACATCTCGTTCTCGCCGTCGTCTTCGCCATGGCTGCTGCCGCGCCCAACTCGCCCTTGCTGGCTCTGCCATGGCTGTGACCGACCCGGGGAAACAGAAGACTAGACTGCGTCCCAGGGCCTAGGCCGGTATGGAGCCGCTGGCAGGCAGATTGCGTCCGCCACGGCGCACTGGTCAAGCTGAACCAATTTCTGAACCTGAGAATTGAAGTTGAACCAAATTCTAAACCTGAAGAACGAGTGCGCACTGGTCAAGCTGAACCATATTACAGGCATATTGCATATGAGGCTGGCGGGGTGGAAGAGGAATCAGTTACCTGGATCGGGGCTGCAGCTCCTCGTCTTCAATCATGGTCATGCCTCCGGTGATCCGGCCGCTGCCGCCGGCGGCGCTACCGCTCATCTCCTCTGTCTCTCCGTTGGAGATGAGGAAGAGACGAGGAAGATCTGTTTGGTTGATCCGATCGATCCTCCACTTTAGTCCAGTCCAAGGGGTACCGTATGCGTACTGTATTTACAATGTATTCTGAGGTAAAAGAAATCAATATATGTGTAAAACAAGAAATAGGGCAAAATAGTAAGAAATCAGTGTAATGTGGGGCAAATAATAAAAGACTAAGTAATGTGGGGCAAATAATAAAGAACCAGAGTAAAGCAGGGCAAATAATAAAGAATCAGAGTAAAGCAAGCGCGGGAGCAGCCACGGCATTGGTGGCTGAAGCAGCCTGGGCGACGGGAGCATAGGCTGCAGGCGATGGCCAGACATACGGCTCAAGGGAGCCAGCAGATGGCGCGGACGGCGCAGGTGATGGCGGCGAGTAGGCCGGGAACAGGGACGGTGCATACGCCACAGTTCGAGGCGTCATGTAGGCAGTCGGGGCGGCGGGTGCATAGGCGCAAACGGAAACGCTCCGTACGGCGACCCGTACACCGCGTATGGCGGCATGAACGGCGCGGATGCTGCTTGCGCATGCGGCAAGCAGAACATTGGACCAGCAGCAAGCGTAGAGGTGTTGTTAGACTGCATCGTATACGAGGTAGCCGATGCTGAGCTTCCAGTGAGCACGTTGGCGAGGAACGGCGAGACTGCCGGAGGAGCTGAGGAGGACTCGACAGCGGCGGTCGTGGCGGTGACGGCATCGGTGTCCGTGGCGGCGACGGCGGCCATTCTAGCGGCGGCTCCGCTAGATGAGGCAGCGAAGACATGAGATCGATTAGGTCTTGATACCATGTAAAACGTAAGACTGGATTGGAACGGCTCGACACCAATTGGTGTGGCCTCTTTCTTAAATTTATAATGTACAATAGGTACATATACAATCCGGTTAGGTTACTATACCCCTACCACTAGTAGAAAACAGCCTAACCGTCTTGATTTGTAAGAGCCTTTTGTCCCAGTTTAAAAACCAGGACTACGGAATCGGGACTAAAGGTGTGACGCCCTAAAATCGGTACTATGTAGATTTAAGCGTTCCCGCCGAAATCCGCATAATAACGATTTTAGGTCGCCCACCAGACATAATGTGCACGCCGAAATATGCGCATTATGTGGGTGGAATTGTGATAACATTACAACAGTTCCGATACATACACAAATATAACAGAAGATAAATTAAAACAACGACTCGAACGAGTCAAGATACAAATGATACAATACAAAGATTCAAATGACAGTGGAAGCAAAAATAGTATCCGACTACGGATAAGATGCAAATTGGATTAAGAGTCCTGAAGATAAACGATGGCGCCATATCCCTGCCCAGCCAAGCCGGAGGGATTCCCAAGCTAACGTCGTCAGATTTCAAACCTGTTGACTGCACATAAAGCACATCCCAAAAGAGGGTCAGGGCACTCCCTGGCAAGCAAAACCGACTTGCCTACTTTCTACACCATCTCCCAAAATATAGGGGAGGTGGACTTAGCGGCAGCAGCACTAGCAACCTAAAGAGACACGCTACAACTTCCGTCTAATCAGAGAGTGATAAGAGAGCGCATAAGTAAACATCTACAACTAACACCAATCATAACCCATTCTCGAATTAACCCACTCAACCAAGTATGAGGAAGCAATTCGGGAAACTCACACATTGAACAGTTTTATTTACCAGTTATTGTGAAAGTTATTCTATATTACTAGTCAAATTAATTAACATTAATTAGATGCAAGTTGTCTAGATCTTGTTAGTCAGCATCATCACCAAAGTCGTCCATAACCGTGGACACGGCTTATCGATAAAATTATACTCTGCAGGGGTGCACTACTGTACCCATACTCGCATGATCAACCCAAGCAAGCATCAGGGCTTCTCAACACGACTTATTCCTTCACTACAGCAAGTCTAAGTGTCACCCATATGAGTTGTTACCCGCGTCAAGAGTCCGGCCGAATCTCAATTGCGGACTCATTAGTTTGTGTCCACGCGCCATGCTGCTCAAACCACAGTAGGAACTGTCCGCTTCGCGCGCAACACACCTATATGACCCCCCGTATCATGTAACCTCTCATCAATCATCATCATCATGCACATGGATATGAGCAAATGGAAAACCCGAACTAGTTGCGGCACATGGACAAGCTGAAGATCCGTTCAAAGTCGAGGGGGGCTCCATAGGGCCTCCCACAAGTGGTTAGTGTGCTCAAAATTGGATCCGTGGACAAAATCTCAGTTCCTAGGTCGACACTGAGCAGAACAAAGCACTTCGCAAGGCCTTCCGCCTTGTGCCTTATCTGTTAATTGTAATACCTCAATATAATACAACATTTTATTAAGGTAGAAAGATCTATCATACTAAGCAGATGAAACATAAGACCAACAGACGACTCGCACAAACAACTCTAAGCATGCGCTACGACTCGCAAGGCCAACAGATAAACAAACAACAGGTGATGGGATGTGGGGATAAAGCTGTATGGGCTGCAGGATAAACATGTGATGGGATCGCGATAAAGAATCGAATACTAGGGTAGCAGAGATCAACGGCAGGAATGAAAGACAATGTATAGGTAAACAAGCAACCTTTGCTTGCCTGGAATCCCGCATGGAAGCAGATCTTGTCGTTGCTCACACATGGAATAGGGCATTATATATTTATTACTCCACACATTCCATATTGAATTATTTAGGTGATTTGCTACACCCGCAAACCCAAGAGATGCAACACATGCAATTATGATGCGATATGCACAAGATAAATGGCATTTTATAAAATAGGTATAGGGTTAGAGTTTGGGGTTCGCACGTTGGATCGGGAGAGATAGGGTTCGAAACCGACGTCTTCGGTCCGTAGAGGAAGTAGTCGTCGTCGTGGAAGTAGTCGTCGCTGAACCGGGGCATCGTCGTTTGTCGGTGTCGTGGAAGTGGCCGGGGAAGTAGTCGTATTCGGTCATTCTTGTTGACGGGCGCGGGCACAGAGGAGCACGGCAATCGGACACCGGAAATAAAGCGCGCACGGGCGGGCACCGCGAGACGGACACGACGGTCACGGCAATGCGGCACCGGAAGGAGCACGTCCACGCGCACGTAGCAACACCACGAAGGGTGGACAACTCGGACAAAAGTGGCGACGAAGTTCTTGCGGGCATTGTGTCGAACACCTTACGGGCGTCGGATGCGAGGCGTCACCGGACAGGGAAAACGGCGAAGCGGAGCGGAGCAGAGGAACGGGGTTGCGCGGGGCGGAGGTGCGCGGCGGCAGCGAGGAGCCCGGGGGCGCGGCGGCACGCGCGGGAGGCGGAGCAGGGGAGGACGCACGTAGACGGCGGCGCGCGCTGCGGCGGCGGCGGAGGGCGCGCGGCAGCGAGCGCAAGGGCGACGGCGGCGCGTGGCGGCGGGCGTGGCGTGGCTTGGGTGCGCGCGGGGAGGCGGCGCTATGGTGCAGAGGCGCGGCGAGCCCGGGCCGGCTCGGGAGGAGAGGGCTGGTGCGCGGCGGCGACGCAGGCCGGAGGACGGCGCGGCGGCGTGTTATGGGACGAGAGGCCGGCGCGGCGCACGGGGACGGCAACGGCGCGGCGTGGGGAAGGCGCGGCGCGTGGCCGGCGGCGGCATGGGGCGACGGCGGCGGGGCGAGGCGGCGTGGCGGCCCGGGGAGGCACGGAGACGGCCGGGGAGCGGCGGCGCGCTGGCCGGAGGCGCGGCGGCGCGGTACGGCGTGGCGGGTGGCGGCGCGGATGACGGGAGCTGGCGCACGGCGCTGGAGCGGCGGAGGGCCGGAGGCGACGGCGGCCGGGGGCGGCCGGGGCGGCGGCAGGCGGCCTGGCTGGAGCACGCTGCGGGGAGCTCGGGCGCGAGCGACTGCGGGCTCGGGATCAACGCTCTCCCGTGCGGCTCGGGAGGATTGGTGCGCTGCGGGAAGAAGAGAAGAGGAAAGAAAGAAAAAAAAAGGAAGGAAAGAAAAAGAAAAGGAGGGGGAAAAAAGAAAAAGAAGAGGTGGGAGGACTTTTGCAAAAATCCAGAAAAAAGGAGGAGGGTGGCTGCAAATTTCCAGGGGGTGGGAAAGAATTTTCCTGGGAGAAATTTAGGGTTTGGCTTAGGTGGGCTTGGGCTTTTAGTTTTTCTCCCGTTTAAACTTTTCTGTTTTATATTTTTAAAACAAAAACGAGAAGAAATTTGAATATGAAACCTTTACAAAATATTTTTAATTTTGCATAGACAATTTAAGAAACTAGTTTTTAACATTTTTAAAAGATTTGAAAATAACACATTTTTAATTAATTCAAAATGCATTTGAATTTAATTGTGGAAAAATAAATTTAAATGCAACCAATTAAATTAATGCGATGCAATGCGATGCCATGTCGATGCAAAAAGAAAACTCACAAAAACAAAAAGGGGATAAATCCCGGGGCGTTACAAAAGGTCAACACCTTTAGTCGCAGTCTCGTCTGAGCATCCATGTGGGCTCGCAGGCGAGCTGCTCAGGCGATGACCTTTTGTCCCGGTCTTTATTACAAACCGGGACTAAAAGTTCGAGAGGTTTTAGGTTTTAGTTTTTTTATTTTGTTTTTGTCTTCTGTTTTATTTATGATGTACGCTATTATTCGTACGGTATAATTACACACATCATTGTAAGCATACAAGCATATATAATATAACGAGTGTCTTCCGAACATATATATACATTCGACCATATGTATGCTCGAGTCGTACGAACATATATATACATTCGATCATATATACACACGAGTGTCTTGCGAACACTAGAATTACATTATGTATCAAATAGAAGGTCAATATGACCTCCTTTATCACTTTGACGGGACTTTTTCATGGTATTCTCCCATTGGGGCTATGACCTTGTCAAGCAAAAAACCAGCAATTTCCTATTGAATTTCTCTTAGTTGCGACCGTGAAGCCACATTCTGTATCAAATAGAAGGTCGATATGAATATATAAATTGTCTTTAACAAAGTAAAACTCTGAATATATATATATATTAATGATGAACGTACATGTGGAGAAGTCAGCGCACTGACACACGTGTGTACATACTAGTATCCACATAGATAAGTCTCCAGTGGTTGTTTCTCGCACTTTACGAAAATAGAGTTGAATCAAATAATAATGAAACAGGACAATCCGATATTAAAACTTGAATTAAAATGAGTACTATACTTATGGGGATTTGTTGAAAGGTCAGCTACGATTTGAAATGACCACCCTCAGATCTTGTGAACCGCTTCCATACCCTACAAATAAAATAAATAAAATAGATATTAATAACTAGAACACAGGAAAATAAAGAGTCTGATATAGTGTAATAACGATTGAAATTACCTTTGGAGCATATCAGTAATGCTTGCATAATACTCCAAGGTATGCGCTATTGAGTCCTCGATCTCAACTATGCTACGGTCAATGTGAATGTTGAACAGAATCCAGTGGTAGCTGCACACGTTCATCAACATTTAGTCAGAGCGAAAATTAATGTGTACAAGACAGTAATTAAGAACACTCTCACCTGAAGTTGTAAGGAAACAAAATAATATCTTTATAATTTTGTTGCTCCAATGCATTGAACAAGTTATTCTCCGTTTCCTCCAGTTTCTGTTCTAGGTTATGTACATGAACTCGATCCAGGTCAACGAACCCAACTTGATAATTAGGCATTCTCTTACATTCGAGAATCTTCTTTCTCCATAATAGCATAGGAACGTATGTAGTGAGACTTAATTAGCTAGAGACTTAATTAATAATAGAAATAAATTAATCACTTATAGACAATAGCAGCTCATGATACTTTTGTCGAGGGCATCCATTTTGAATAACTGCCATAATTTATCAAAATCAATATGGATTATCTTTTCTCTGATGAAGTAATGCTCTTCTTTATATGTAAGAGACATCATTGTTTGGCCGTCTTTTGTGCGCTCCATGTACCACCGATGTAATTCTCGCATCCTTGGAGGTAGCAGAGCCAACTCCGCCTCTGTGACCAGTTCCTTCCCCATGACAAATTGCCTTGCCAGGGGAGCCATGCCGGTTGCAACTAGGCCTATCATTTCATTTATCGTCAGACCAGGAATTTGTTCATACCCTTTTGGTAATCCAGTTGGGGATGCCACCTTCAACGGAACGATCGATTGTTTTTTCTGTTGTCCAAGCTGGGCAACGTCGGCTCTCTGTTGCCTCTTATTCTCCAAGGGACGACCCTTGGGGAGCGGTGACACTTTCTCCTTAGTAGGTTGAGTCGGGCACTTCCACTTTACTCCAATGTACTTAGTGGGCGGCGCCAAAGATCGAGACCGTAGATGCAGCGTGGAAGATGTGGAAGCCTTAGTCGCAGATGATGGAGCCTTACGCGTAGATGAGGGAGCCTTAGGCGTAGATCGAGGCGGCGACGGTTAATGTGGAGGTGAGGGAGCCTTAGACGCAGATCGAGGCGGCGATGGTTGAGGTGGAGGTGAGCGAGCCTTAGACGCAGATCAAGGCGGCGATGGTTGAGGTAGAGGTGAGGGAGCCTTAGACGCTAATCGAGGTGGCGATGGTTGAGGTGGAGGTGAGGGAGCCTTAGGCGGCGATGATCGACGTGGAGGTGAGGGAGCCTTTGGCGGCGATGGTCGAGGTGAAGGTGAGGGAGCCTTAGGTGGCGATGATCGACGTGGAGGTGAGGGAGCCTTAGGCGGCGATGATCGACGTGGAGGTGAGGGTGCCTTTGGCGGCGATGGTCGAGGTGAAGGTGAGGGAGCCTTAGGTGGCGATGATCGACGTGGAGGTGAGGGAGCCTTAGGAGGCGATGATCGACATGGACGTGATGGAGCATCAGGCCGCAATGATCGACGTGGAGGTGAGGGAGCCTTAGTCCATTGCTTCGAGCCTGAAATATGATGTATTTCTTTTTTCATAAAATAATTCCATGGAATACTTCTCCCAGGGTCGACTCCCATTCAGGACCAGCGAAGTCAATCTCCAATGTCTCACATCCGGATAGAATTTCATCCACCCCGATAGAGCATACCCAGCTTGAATCTCGCGGCCATGCCAACCCGCTACAGGATCAACTTTCACAACAAAGCCGAGGGCCACCTTCATGGATATATTCTTCATTGGCTGGTGTAGCTCACAATCAGTCTTCTCTTCGATAATGTCCACGGGGTAGCGCTCCATCGGTGGCACATCAACATGTGCATCATCAACGCTGTCATGCAAAGTCGTGGAAGCCATTATGACGCCCTAAAATCGGTACTATGTAGATTTAAGCGATCCCGCCGAAATCCGCATAATAACGATTTTAGGTCGCCCACCAGACATAATATGCACGGCGAAACATGCGCATTATGTGGGTGGAATTGTGATAACATTACAACAGTTCCGATACATCCACAAATACAACAGAAGATATATAATACAACAACGACTCGAACGAGTCAAGATACAAAAGATACAATACAAAGATACAAATGACAGCGGAAGCAAAATAGTATCCGACTACGGATAAGATGCAAATTGGACTATGAGTCCTGAAGATAAGTGATGGCGCCATATCCCTGCCCAGCCAAGCCGGAGGGATTCCCAAGCTAACGTCGTCAGACTTCGAACCTGTTGACTGCACATAAAGCACAGCCCAAAAGAGGGCCAGGGCACTCCCTGGCAAGCAAAACCGACTTGCCTACTTTCTACACCATCTCCCAAAATATGGGGGAGGTGGACTTAGCGGCAGCAACACTAGCAACCTAGAGAGACACGCTACAACTTCCGTCTAATCAGAGAGAGATAAGAGAGCGCATAAGTAAACATCTACAACTAACACCAATCATAACCCATTCTCGAATTAACTGTGAGATCCTGGCTCAGGGCTAATAGGATTGATAGAATACTCATATCAACAAGTTGCAACTTCTTTTTCGGAAGCTCATCTGGAAAGAACTCCGAGGTTAAGCGTGCTTGGCCTGGAGTACTCCAAGGATGGGTGACCGACCAGGAAGTCCTTCAGAGCCGACCCTCGCGGTTACTCGGGCGTGTGCGGGTCAGTGGGCAGACATGTGATATGTGCCGGCACTGGACGCATGGACGGGTGCCAAGGGGGGGAGTTCCTGGACTGGGGGTTGACCGACGAGGGCGTCGGTCTTCTAAGGGGGGAAGGATGTGAGATCCTGGCTCAGGGCTAATAGGATTGATAGAATACTCATATCAACAAGTTGCAACTTCTTTTTCGGAAGCTCGTCTGGAAAGAACTCCGAGGTTAAGCGTGCTTGGCCTGGAGTACTCCAAGGATGGTTGACCGACCGGAAGTCCTTCCCGGGTGCGCACGAGTGAGGACAAAGTGCGCAGAAAAGACTAGTGTTGATCTACGGGGCCAGTCTAGAGATCCTAGAGAGCTGCCAGGCGTGATAGGCTCGGTCTAGGGGTGGGCCGGGGTGTTACATTAACCCCCTTAACCAAATATGAGGCAATTCAGGAAACTCACACGTTGAATAGTTTTAATTATAATTTACTGTGAAAGTAATTCTATATTACTAGTCAAATTAATTAACATTGATTAGGTGTAAGTTGTCTAGATCTTGTTAGCCAGCATCATCACCAAAGTCGTCCATAACCGTGGACACGGCTCATCGATAAGATTATACCCTGCAGGGGTGCACTACAGTACCCATACTCGCATGATCAACCCAGTCAAAAACATTAGGGCCTCTCAACACGACTCATTCCTTCACTATAGCAAGTCCAAGTGCCACCCATATGAGTTGTTACCCGCGTCAGGAGTCCGGCCGAATCTCAATTGCGGACTCATTAGTTTGTGACTACGCCGCCATGCGGCTCAAACCTCAGTAGGAACTGTCCGCTACGCGATGTACCACCCCTGTATGACCCCCCGTATCAAGTAACCTCTCATCGATCATCATCATCATGCACATGCATATGAGCAAATGGAAAACCCGAACTACTTGCGGCACATGGACGAGCTGAGGATCCGTTCAAAGTCGAGGGGGGCTCCATTGGGCCACCCACAAGTGGTTAGTGCGCTCAAAATTGGATCCGAGGACAAAATCTCAGTTCCTAGGTCGACACTGAGCAGAACGAAGCACCTCGCAAGGCTTTCCGCCTGGTGCCTTATCATTTAATTATAATACCCCAACACAAGATATCATTTTATTAAAGTAGAACAATCTATCATACTAAGCAGATGAAACATAAGGCCAACAGACGACTCGCACAATCAACTCTAAGCATGCGCTACGACTCGCAAGGCTAACAGATAAACAAACAACATGTGATGGGATGTGGGGATAAAGCTGTATGGGTTGCAGGATAAACATGTGATGGGATCGCAATAAAGAATCGAATACTAGGGTAGCAGAGATCAACGGCAGGAATGAAAGACAATGTATAGGTAGACAAGCAAACTTTGCTTGCCTGGAATCCCGCATGGAAGCAGATCTTGTCGTTGCTCACACATCTCAACGTTGTATCCGCGAAAAAGCAACAAACACTGGAAAGCGCAAAAGATGCATTTTACAACTACGGCAAAAGATCCAGCATGATCATATGAGAATAATGCATGACATGGCAAGATGCATTGCGAGATGCACTTAATCCAAATTAAGCGGAACCGGGATTCCGACAATTAATATTTATGTTCAAGTTATTTATCTACTCAACAATATTAAATGTTGGTTAACATGGCAAGACATGGCATGGATGATCTCGTCAATTATGAATGTTGGTTAACGTTCCATATTTATGAATTAGGTGATTTGCTACACCACCAAACCCAAGAGATGCAACACAGGCAATTATGATGCGATATGCACAAGATAGATGACATTAATAAAAATAGGTTTTAGGGTTAGGGTTTGGGTCCGTACGTCGGATCGGGTGAACTAGGGTTCGAAACCGACGTGTTCGGTCCGTAGAGGAAGTAGTCGACGTCGGGGAAGTAGTCGTGGCGGAACCGGGGCATCGTCGTTTGTCTGTGTCGTGGGAGTGGGCGAAGTAGTCGTACTTAGTCATCCCCGTTGAAGGGCGCGGGCATGCAGAAGTACGGCAAACGGACACCAGGAAGAAACACGGCACCGGAGGAGGCACTCGCACGCGCATGTAGCAACACCTCGAAGGGTGGACAACTTGGACAAAAAGTGGCGACGTCGGGGTCTTGCGGGCATCGTGTCGAACACCTGGCGGGCGTCGGTGGCGGCGTGCACACGGCCGGAAAGATGAGGCAGCGGGACGCGTGCGTGCGGGACGGAACGCACGGCGGCGGTGAGCGGCGCGGACGGAGGCACGCGGCATGGTGGCGTGGGACGCGGCGCGGAGGCATGCGGGGCGGCGGCGGCGACGCGGCGAGCGGCGGCGGGGCGCGGGAGGCGGATGAGCGCGGCGGCGGGGCGAGTGGGGGAGCTGCGGCATGGGGGCGCGTGGGGAGGCGGACGAGGCGGAGCACGGGGTAGGCGAGGCGGTGCCGGGCGGCGGAGGAGAGCTGACGGCGACAACGGCGCAGGCCGGAGGGCGCGCGGCGGGGGCGGAGCTCGGCCAGGGAGGCGGCGTGGCGGCGCTGCCGGAGCGCGCGGGAGGCGAGGAGCTCGGGCCGCGGTGGAGGTGGCCGGAGGCGGCGCGGCTCGGGGCAGCCGGCCGGCGCGTGGGCGCGGCGGCGCGGGAGGGGTGCGGCGGCGGTCGGGCGACGCACGACGCGAGGAGGCGCAGGGGAGCGGCGCGGGAGTAGGGGACGGCCGGCGGCGGCGGCGTGGGGCGGCCGGAGGGAGGCCGGGCGCTCGGGAGTGGGGAAGAGGCGACGGGCGGCGGGGACGGAGGCCAGAGCTGGGACGCGCGGGAGGCGGCCGGCACCTGGCGTGCTCTGGCCGGAGGTGGCCGACGCGGCCGGCGCGCTGGGCGCACGCAGCGGAGGCGCAGGCGTCGGGCCTGCTTCTCCCGTGCGGTCTCGATGCGGGAGGGAAGAGAAGAGGAAAGAATGAAGGAGAAAAGAAGAGAAAAAGGAAAGAAGAGAGAAAAGAAAAAGAAAGAAACGGAAAGAAAAGAAAAGGAAAGGGGGAAAAGAAAAGAAGGGGGTGGACGGATTTTTCTGCAAAAACCAGAAAATAGAGGAGGGTGGCTGCAAAGTTGCAGGGGGTGGGAATACAATTTTCCAGGGGGAAACTCTAGGGTTTGGGGTTAGACGGGCTTGGGCTTTTATTTATCAACGATTTATTCTTTTCTGTTTATATTTTTAAAATAAAAACGAAAAGGAATTTGAATACAAAAACTATACAAAATATTTTTTAGTTTTACATAGACAATTTAATAAACTAATTTTTAACATTTGCAAAAGATTTGAAATATCACAATTTTAATTAATATGAAATGCATTTGAATTTAATTGTGAAAATTTAATTTAAATGCAACAAATTAAATTAATGAGATGCAATGCGATGCCATGTCGATGCAAAAAAGAAAAACTCACAAATCAAAACGGGATAAATTCCGGGGCGTTACAATCGACACCACTAACAAGGGATCGCGTCCCGCGATCCACGCTGAGACCAGAAGAAGAGAGTGGTAACTATCGAGTCTTCACGATCCGGGATGAACTTCTCGACACCACTAACAAGGGATTGTTGCTCCACCTTGAAATTCTCGACACCACTAACAAGAGGAGTTGATCATGTCGATGAAGATTCGCGAAGATCGAACCCTAATAGGATAAGAGGCAAGAAATCGTCCACCCACACTTAGGATCCTAAAACTTTGAAAGTTTGGATAAGAGAAGAGACTCAAAAACAAATAAGATAAGAGGAGAAATAGAATAGAGGTAAGGAGTAAAAGAAACCTATTGAGATATTTTTCAAAAATAATTTAAGTCAAATAGTTTTCCACACTCTAGAAACAACGACCGTTAGCGAGGTTATCTACAGACTTTTGCGGACCCGCTGCTTCGATAACCATTCGTATCGAAACAACAAGGAGATCGAAACCAAGGCTCTGATACCACTTTGTGACGCCCTAAAATCGGTACTATGTAGATTTAAGCGATCCCGCCAAAATCCGCATAATAACGATTTTAGGTCGCCCACCAGACATAATATGCACGCCGAAACATGCGCATTATGTGGGTGGAATTGTGATAACATTACAACAGTTCCGATACATCCACAAATACAACAGAAGACATATAATACAACAACGACTCGAACGAGTCAAGATACAAAAGATACAATACAAAGATAAAAATGACAACGGAAGCAAAATAGTATCCGACTACGGATAAGATGCAAATTGGACTAAGAGTCCTGAAGATAAGCGATGGCGCCATATCCCTGCCCAGCCAAGCCGGAGGGATTCCCAAGCTAACGTCGTCAGACTTCGAACCTGTTGACTGCACATAAAGCACAGCCCAAAAGAGGGTCAGGGCACTCCCTGGCAAGCAAAACCGACTTGCCTACTTTCTACACCATCTCCCAAAATATGGGGGAGGTGGACTTAGCGGCAGCAGCACTAGCAACCTAGAGAGACAGGCTACAACTTCCGTCTAATCAGTGAGAGATAAGAGAGCGCATAAGTAAACATCTACAACTAACACCAATCATAACCCATTCTCGAATTAACCCCCTCAACCAAATATGAGGAAGCAATTCGGGAAACTCACACGTTGAACAGTTTTAATTATAATTTACTGTGAAAGTAATTCTATATTACTAGTCAAATTAATTAACATTGATTAGGTGTAAGTTGTCTAGATCTTGTTAGCCAGCATCATCACCAAAGTCGTCCATAACCGTGGGAACGGCTCATCGATAAGATTATACCCTGCAGGGGTGCATTACAGTACCTATACTCGCATGATCAACCCAGTCAAAAACATTAGGGCCTCTCAACACGACTCATTCCTTCACTACAGCAAGTCCAAGTGCCACCCATATGAGTTGTTACCCGCGTCAGGAGTCCGGCCGAATCTCAATTGCGGACTCATTAATTTGTGACTACGCTGTCGTAGTATCGGCATAATTGATAGGAGACAGGGGTCCTCTAGCCTACGTATGGATTGTGGGGAAGAAGGCTGGTGTCGTCGAGGACGGGATTGAACACGGCGAGTTTACCCAGCTTCAGATCCCGCAGCGGTGGCGAGATCCTACGTGCTGCTATAATTCACTATGAGACAATAGCCGTGAACAGGTTACAATGTGTATGATGCGTATTGAAGCGTGCCCTAAAGGCTTCCTGGTGGCCGGCTTATATAGACGGCCAGACCCCAGGATACAAGCCAAGTACTTGTCCGGCAAGTAATCAGAGTCCTAGACCTAGCCGGCTCAGTTGCCGCCTTCCGTCTTGGGCTTGGTGGCTTGATGGGCTTCGGCCTTACGCCTTTTTGGACCGTCCGCCTACTTCCTTGCACGTCAGCTTATGGGCCGCCCGGCAGGATTCAGCCTTACCACCCTTGGGCCACCCTGGACTAGCCGGATTGATCAATGTTGGAGACACCCCTAGTTGATATATCCCCAACATTAGCCCCCAAAAAGGTTGAAGTTCTCCAGGCGCCGGCTTCTTTTTGATACTTCATCTGCCAATGTTGGCGGCTGCAGGACTTGAACCATTCTGAAAATCAAAAGAAAGGGGGCAAGTGTGTCTTAGAAGTTGGCACACGGCCGCCTTTATCCAACATGGAAAAAACGGCTAACCGATAGTTTCGCCGGGAACATTTGTTGACGGATATCGCTAGGCGGCTCGCGACAGTTTGAACCTGGCCTTAGCAAAAATCCCGCCATGATCACAAAACCGTGGGAAACGGGGAGATGTGGAGATCGCGCGATCATGCCCTGCAGTGGATGTTGGACACGTGTCCGACTAAAAACATCGTTGCACAGGAAACTACGCTCGGCTCTATAAATAGGGAGCCGAGCGGTTCACTTCGGTACCCCAACTCTTGCACTCCCCGACCTTTTGCTCTCCCGCTCTCCCGCACCTTTCTCCGAGTGAACTCCGGCGAGCGTCCTCCTCCGGTGACCTCCGCCCACGGCGATGTCCACCGGTCAAAACATCCCTTCCGCGGCGTCCGGTGGTCCTACCTCCGATACCTCGTCCACGGCTGCGATGGGCGGCGCGGCGTCCCGCCCTGCGACGGTGGCGACGGGCAATGTCGCCGTCGTCGCTTCTCACATTCCCGCCGCGCGCACGCCCGCGGCGGTCTCCTCGGCTCCTCCACCCTTGGCCGCGGTGACGGCGGCGAGAGGCGCTCCGGCCGACGAGGAAGAGGAAGCGGCGGACCTCGGGTCACGCTACTGGCTTCCCTCCATTGTCGACAAGGCGACCCTCCAAGACCTGGAGGCCGTTGGCTACCTCCCAACTCGGGAGGATTGCTGGTGGAGACCCGCCTTGGGAGACGTCATCCCGGCTCCGAAAGCCGGGGAACGGGTAATCCTCACCTCCCACCTAGTTAGGGGAATGGCGCTTCCTCCTTCCGCCTTCTTTAGCGAGGTGCTAGATCATTATGGGCTCCAGCCCCACAACATAGCGCCCAATAGCATTCTAGTCTTTGCCGGCTTCACAGCTCTGTTCGAGGGCTACCTAGGTATTAGGCCTAGCTTAGACTTCTTCATATACTGTTTTCGTTACCGGCGTCAGACCGTGTCGGACGGCGGGCTGGCAACCTGCGGCAGTGTCACTTTTAACTGCCGCCAGGGCCGCCAATGGTATCCTAAGATACCATACCTTGAATCTGTCAAGGGCTGGACCTCCACATTCTTCTACTGCCAAGATATGGCAGCTCCGGGCCGTCAATTTGGCGTCCCGGAATTTGTCAACGCGCCGCCTATGCCCAGGCCATGCTGGGACGAGGCGGTGCCCAAGCTGACGAAGGAACTCCGCATTTTCCAAAGGCGGATTGAATTCCTCACCCGGACGATGGTCCCCCCCTGCTGGACGGGGTGGACACCTTAATCTGCTGGCTCGGCCGGCAGATTCTCCCCCTGCGGTACAGCCCGCACAAAATGTGTCAGTATTCTCCTACTGCCACAACCTCTCTTCGCGTAAGCGAAGAGAGGTTGCCGGTTGCCGACCTGGCGTTCCGGCTCCGCAGCCTCGTCAAGGCGGGGCTGGTGAAGGCGGTGGAGGGCGTTCCCATGCATACCCACGACAACCCTCCCATCGAGGTAGATATCTTGCTCCTTGCCCCTTTTTGACAGCTTCGCCGGCTAATCTTGAGTTCCATTAATACTTGTCTTTTTTCTCAGATCTCCGACTTGGGGGAGGATGACCTGGCTCCCGACTTCTACGAGTCGGAAGCCGGGAAGACCAAGAAGCGCAAAGCATCCGGCGCCGCTTCCTCTACGGCGATCGCCGAGAGGAAGAAATGGATCGCAACGGCTACCGAGCCGGCCCTCGTCAACCTTGACGAGAACGCGGGGATTAACATCCCCCGAAGGTACTCAGTTCTGCCTTCAACAGTCGACGAGCTTCTTTAATACTGGCACCAAACTGACTGCTTGCTGTTTATTGACAGGGAAAGGGTCGCAACTTCCCGGTTGACGACCAGGCTCCTTTCCAAGGGTAAGCGGCCTCAAGGCAGCTCGCCTGCTACCATGCCGCCAACTCCCCAGCCCCGGGCCGGCCGCCAAGGACCTCCTCCGCTGACCGCGCACCCAAGACTCCCCTTCCTTTGGCTGAGGCTACGGCCGATGAAGCCGTCCAATCGCGTGCCGCCAAGGAGGAGCTGCTGGAGGCGGCTGCCGGCGGGTCCCAAAGGGCAGCCCCGACTGTGGGAGGCGGCAAAGTTAGGGACCCTTGGTCCACCTTTAAGGAGGCCAAGGAGTACGCCTTGGCTTTTGCCAACATCACCTCCCAGGCCTTCGCCGACTTGGAGGGCGACCTGTCTGTAAGTTTTTATAACTCCGGCATATACATAGTCTTTCCCCCGAGCACTTAGATGGCAGGTCCAAAAAAATTGACTGCCGGCGTAGTGGTTATTCGACAATATGTTTTATGCCTTTGCTTTTTCCTGCAGGGCCTCGTGTCCGCCAACGTTGAGCTTGTCTCCTCCCGAGTCGAGATAAACCGGTGCTGCCGCGACCTGGAGAAGGATTGCGAGGCCAAGGACCTGCGGATTGCCGAGTTGGAGGCGGCCCGCAAAAAAGATGAAGGTAGAGTTGATATTTTTTGCCTTCAGCTATCTTTTCAACTTATGTTGCCGTCAATCATTTAGTTAGCGAATCCATATTTGTAGAACTGCTAGACCATGCCCAGGATATACTGAAGGCGTCCACTGACATGCAAGCTCTTATGAATGAAGCTTCCGATTTGGCAGCCGCCAACTTGGCGATGAAGGAGGATCACCAGAAGGAGATGGATGCCCAGCAGCTGAAATTTGCGCAGGAATCTAGCCAGCTCACTGGTGAGCTGGAAAGCCTGCGCAAGAATTAGCGGAGGCGGAGAAGACGACTGCCGAGGAAATCTCCAAGCAGACTTCTCGCGCCCAAATTGCTGAGGACGCGTTGGCGGCTCATATGATTGAGTTGTCCGCTTTCCATAACTCAGCCCTTGGTAATTTCTCACTCCTTACTTTGATTTTGCCATTTTGCTTAGCCTGAGCCAAACTGATGGTTTCATTTTTGATACAGTTCCCGCCGGTTTGGGCGACGACAAGGTTGTCAGCCCCCGCTTGGATCGCCTTGCGCGTCTATGCGAGCTGATCACCGAGACTTTGGTAGCGTCCAAGCGGTTTGCCGCCAAGTTCTTCATCTCCTCTGGCAGCCAGGAACCGACCGAATTCAGCGACGTGCCCAATATGTTGGAGCAGGCTACCAAGCTACACAAGAGCTCGCTGAAGTCGGCGGCGCGGGGTGGTGCCAAGACTGCGCTTGGGCTATTCATGGGGCACTACCCCGAGGCGGAGATAGAAGCCGTCACCGAAGGCATGCCGTCTACATATGAAGACTGCAGCGAGGTCGAGCCGGCCGCTGTTCTGGACAGCGTTGCCGGCTACGCCACGCGTGTTGCCGACATGGTGGATACTTCGATCTTCTACCGGCGCCATCCTGTGCCTGCCGCAGGGGAAGCTGGAGCTGCCGGCACGGCCGAGGCGGAGGGGAGTGACAGTTCTGGGGCTGAAGTTGTCAGCCCCCAAGCCTGATGTAGACGCCCCCCCGAGCCGTAGTTTCCTTTCCTTGCCTTTTTCTGACATGATTTGCCAGCCCCTGAAACAATGCAACTTTAACTTGTAATATTTGTATATACTTTTGTTGCTGCTCTGCTAGGCGAGAAACTAGCTGACAAGTTTTTATTTTGCCTTATTTATATGGCCCGCCTTAATTTTACCGTGACTTATATGTTTGACTTTTTGTATGTTGACGAATCTCAGCCGGTAACTTTAGCTGAAACAACCAGGGCTAAGCCATGCATTTAGGATCAGAAACAAAAGCCAACATGTTGGTGCCAAAGACATACTACTAGGCGAACCACGCATAAGTAATCAGAGGTAAAGGAATTAGGCGGCGCAAAAAGTTTATTTTTGCTTTAGGTTGGCTCGAAAGCTGCAAGTATCTACCAGTTTGAACCTTTGCACGGAGCTAGAAAAATAGGTAACTTAGATACATAGGGGAAATATGATTGCCAGAAAAGATAAAAGATGCCATGCTTCTAAACACAGATGAGGAACCATAGACTTTTATTTCATAATCATATATAACTTATTACAATTATAAATTGCTAAGTGTAGAAAGGACGTAGCTGCTCAATATTCCAAGGCCGTCTTGTTTGTTCGAACGGATCGTCAATGCCTCTTTTGCGCTTGGTTCCCCTTTTTCCTGCCGCCTTCTTGCGCTTCTTCTTTTCTACTTCGTCGCGGATGTCGGCTAGGTAGTAGGAACCATTGAGCAGCGCCTTTGTGACTATAAATGGTCCTTCCCATGGCGGGGATAACTTGTGCAAGCCTTTTCTGTCTTGAATTAGGCGGAGAACCAGGTCACCTGTTCTAAAGCTTCGCTTCCGCACTCTCCGGCTATGATAGCGGCGAAGTTGTTGCTGGTACAAGGCGGAGCGATGTAGAGCGACGTCTCTTTCTTCATCTAGCAGGTCTAGGCTATCCTGTCTTGCACCTTCTATGTCTTGCTCGATGTAGGCTTGAACTCTTGGGGAATCGTATTTCATGTCGGTAGGTAGCACCGCCTCAGCGCCATATACTAAGAAGAAAGGAGTGTAGCCGGTAGACCTGTTTGGCGTTGTGCGCAAACTCCATAGTACTGACTGTAACTCATCTGCCCAAGCGCCGACTGCCCTGTGTAATGGAGCTTCGAGACGAGGCTTAAGTCCTTATAAGACTAGGCCGTTTGTACGCTCTACTTGTCCATTGGATTGAAGGTGTGACACGGATGCCAAATCAAGCCAGATACCCAGATCACTGCAGTATTCTTCTATGTCGCCTTGAGATAGGTTGCTGCCATTATCAGTGATAATGTTGTGTGGAACTCCAAACCGAGAGATAATTCCCCAGAGGAAATTGGTGGCTGTTCGTGCGTCAAGTTTGCTGATCGGTTTAGCCTCGACCCATTTGGTGAACTTGTCGACAGCGACCAATAGGTAGGTATACCCACCACTCGCCTTCTTGAAGGGACCCACCATGTCTAAGCCCCAGACCGCGAACGGCCAGGTGATTGGGATTGTCCTGAGTTCTTGTGCCGGTAAGTGAGGTTGACGAGCGTACAACTGGCAGCCTTTGCATGTTTTTACGATGTTCTCGGCGTCTTTTTTGGCGGTAAGCCAGTAGAAACCTTGGCGGAAAGCTTTGGACACAATGGACCTGGCGGAAGCGTGATGCCCGCAGGTGCCAATATGTATGTCTTTCAGAATTTCCTGGCCTTCTTCTGGCTGTATGCACCGCTGATAGATGCCGCACGTGCTTCGCTTATATAGCTCGCCTTTTATTACCGTGAATGCCTTGGCTCGCCTTATGATCTTCCTTTTTAGCACCTCATCGTCCTCCGGCAACTTGCCGTCGATTAGAAAATGGAGATATGGGACAGTCCAATCCGGCTGTATCGAGTAGACAGCGAGACTTGCCGCTTCTACCGGTTCTTCTGCATCGGGGTCCATCAAATCGGCGCCTTTAATGGATGGCTTGTGCAAATGTTCCAGAAAAATATCTTTTGGTACCTTTTTGCGTTCTGACCCTAGTCTGGCAAGTGTGTCAGCCGCCTCGTTCTCAGCTCTTGGAACATGCCGGACTTCGTAACCCGCGAAGTTTTTTGCGAATTCGTCAACTTTGGCTTTGTATGCCACCATTGTTGCACTTTTCGCATCTCATGTTCCGCTTACTTGCTGCGCGACCAAATCTGAGTCGCCATAACAGAGGATTCTTTTGACGCCGAGGTCGTTTGCCACGTGTAACCCATGAAGCAAAGCTTCGTACTCGGCAACGTTGTTGGTTGCTGTGAAGTGGATTTGCAACACGTAGCTAAGCTTGTCACCTTTAGGCGTGCGTAGAACGACTCCAGCCCCCGAGCCTTTGAGCATCTTTGATCCGTCAAAGTGCATGACCCAATATTCTGATTCGGGGAGTGTCGTTTCCTCCATGGCTTCTGTCCAGTCGGCGACAAAATCTGCAAGCGCTTGAGACTTAATGGCGGTTTGTGGCTTATAGACTATATCAAAGGCGGCAAGTTCGATGCCCCATTTGGCAACTCGACCTGTTGCCTCTGCATTGTTGATTATGTCTCCCAACGGTGCCTTGCTGACTACTGTCACTGTGTGCTCCTGGAAATAATGCCTAAGCTTTCTGGCGGCGAAGAATACACCATAAGCCAGCTTTTGGTAATGCGGATACCTCTGCTTGGAGGCGGAGAATACTTCACTGATGAAGTAGACCGGTCGTTGCTCATACGTCGCGGCTTCGTTCTCCTTTCTTTCCACAGCCAAGACAACACTGACAACAACTCTTGTTGCCGCGATGTATAGCAGCATTGGTTCCTGTGATCGAGGTGCTGCCAATACCGGAGCGGATATGAGGGCCTCCTTAAGTTGTTGTAAGGCTGCGTCTGCCTCTGCTGTCCACTCAAAGTTGTCGGATTTCTTCAATAGCCCGTAGAGAGGCATTGCCTTTTCCCCTAGGCGGCTTATGAAACGACTGACGGCCGCTGCCGATCCGGCTAGACGTTGCAAGTCCTTCAGACAATTAGGTCTGGATATGTTTTGGATGGCCTTGATCTTCTCCGGATTAACCTCGATCCCTCGTTCTGAGACGATAAACCCGAGCAGTTTGCCGGCTGGAACGCCGAAAACACACTTGGCGGGATTGAGTTTCATCTGATATCTCCGGAGATTCTGAAAAGTCTCTTCCAAATCTTCTAGGAGATCTGCCTTCTTTTTTGACATCACCACGATGTCGTCTACGTAGATGTGAACATTGCGGCCGATCTGTTCGTGCAGGCAATTCTGCATACAGCACTGGTATGTTGCCCCTGCATTCTTCAGGCCAAAAGGCATCGTGATGTAGCAGAAAGTCCCGTATGGAGTGGTGAAAGATGTTTTCAGCTGATCCGACTCTCTCATCTTGATTTGATGGTATCCTGAGTAGGCGTCCAAAAAACAAAGCAGCTCGGAGCCTGCTGTGGAGTCTACGACTTGGTCAATTCTAGACAGCGCAAAGGGATCCTTTGGGCAGCACTTGTTAACACCGGTATAGTCAATACACATCCTCAGCTCTTTATTCTTCTTTGGAACAAGTACAGGATTTGCCACCCAATCGGTGTGCACCACTTGTTTTATGAAATTGGCGGCCTTCAGCCTATTTATCTCCTTTCCTATAGCCTCGCGTCTCTCATCTCCAAAGCGTCTTGTTGCTTGCTTCACCGGCTTGGATCCTTTTATGACATTGAGTGAGTGCTCGGCAAGTTCCCTCGGTACACCAGGCATGTCGGAAGGCGACCATGCAAAGATGTCACGATTCTCACGGAGGAACTCGACGAGCGCGCCTTCCTATTTGCTGTCAAGGTTGGAGCCGATGACGACTTGCTTAGACTTGTCGCCTGGGATGAGGTCCGCCTTTTTGGTGTCTTCTGAAGCTTCAAAGGTCTTCTTGACATCAATCTTTGGCTTGGGCATGGAGTTGTCTGAATCCGCCCCAAGTAGTGCGAGTTCTTCCTTGTGGATGACGACTTCTGCGAAGGCAGCCATACCACGTTCACACTCCTTGGCTTTCTAAAAGTTGTCGGAAATCGTGATGGTTCCGTTTTCCCCCGGCATTTTAAGCTCGCTGTATATGTAGCACGGCCTTGCCATAAATTTGGCGAAAGCCGGTCGTCCGAAGATTGCATGATAGGCGCTTTTGAAGGGGACAACTTCGAACCGGAGGAACTCTGAGGGGTAGTTATCTTTTGGTCCGAAAGTTACCTTCAGCCTAATGCTCCGCATTGACTTTGCTTGCCTGCCGGGCACTATGCCGTGAAAAGTGAGGTTGCTGTGGTCCAGCTGATCCTCTGACAGGTTCATGCGGCTTAGTGTGTCGTAGTACAGGATGTTGAGGCTGCTGCCGCCATCCATGAGTACCTTTGTGAGTCTGAAGTTGTCGACAATGGGATCGACGACAAGGGCGTACTTGCCTGGATGAGGAACGTGATCAGGGTGGTCGGACCGGTCCCAAGTGATCATTGCTTCCGACCAGTTCAAATACTGAGGGACGTCCGACATTGTCGCGTTGAGTTCGCGCATTTCCGCCTTATCCGCCTTAGCCGAAGGCGTGCCGACAAAGCATACAAGAGATTCTTTGACCTTCGGATATGGTTTCTTTTTCTTGGCGGCCGCGTCATCCTCGCTTGAGACAGACATGTCGTCGTCATCCTCATCCTCCTTGTTGTCTTTCTTGTCGTTCTTCTTTGACTTCCAGCCGACTGTGGGGTCCTTTTTGAAGTCGTCCATGAAACGACATTCGCCAAGCATATGGTTGACCTTGCCGACTGAGGCGTGGATAGGGCACGGCAAAAGTTTTGCCTGCTCATAAGTGATTCGCGCCGCTTTAGCCCTGAGCCGGCGTCGCGACTATCTTTCTTATTCTTCCACTTCTTTTTGCCGGCATTCCCTTGGAATGCGACAGCTACCTCGTTGGAAGGTCCGGCTTTGTCATCCGCCGCCTTCTTGCGCTTGTTGTTCCGTTTTGGTATGATGTTGACGTCTGGATCATCGTCCCGGGCGTCGTCATCCGCCGCCGCGTATTGGGCAGCTAGGTTGAGCATCTCGCCAAGGTCCGTGATTTTCTCGTGGACGAGCCGATGACGGAGCAAGGACTTCTTCTGCAGGCCCGTGTAGAAGGCGTGGATAGCCTGTGTGTCCGAAACACCATGACAGATGGCTTTTCGGATATCCAACGGCTGACAAAGTCTTTCATGGTTTCGTCCGGCTTTTGGATACAGCGCTGCAAATCCGTGTAGGTATTTGGACGCTTGTATGTTCCTTGGAAGTGCTGGGAGAAAACCTTTTCCATGTCGTACCAGCTATGGATAGACTTTTCAGGAAGGTTGTCGATCCAAGCCCTTGCCGTGCCTTCCAACATGAGAGGTAGGTAACGGACGGCAATATAGCTGCTCCCGCCGGCAATTTCTATGGCCATGGCATAGTCGTCTAGCCATGAATCCGGCTTAACGAGGCCGTTGTACCTAGAACAATTTTTTGACACTGATGTCATGTCCTTAGGGAACGGCTCTCTGCGGATGGCGTCGCCGAAGCACTTTAGTCCAGAATATAGCGGCTCCTTTCCTCTTGCTATGTCTTGTAGGCGGTGTCGTGCGTCTTTTGGATCGAGCTGCCGTGCGCCTCTGTTTGCGTCTGGCTCGTCCTGCGCTGTCCGGCTTATGCTGCGCCTGGGCCCTTCTGCCTCCTCTTTCCTCTTGCTGCCGGTGCTACGCTGCGGAGACCGACTTCGACCTCTCCTGGGAGGGTCGTTACCGGCATCTTTCCTAGGCGGCAGTCTATTGTTCCGGCTACCGCCATTATCGCGTCTTGGCTGGGCTGGAGGTGGCAGGTCTCCCCTGCTTCCTGTCCTTGCATTCTCGTCCCGCCTTGGTTTTGGCGGTGGCGTCTTCTTTGGAGGTGGCGTTGCCTTCCTTTTGTCGCCATGGCTACTAGAGCCAGACGGGCCTTCGGGGTCGTCGCCAGGTGCAGCTTTGCACTTTCCTGACTTAGCCTCTAGGTCTCCCCCGCGAGCATCCGCCATGTGGCCGTAGGAATCAGCGCGAGCTTGTTGTTCTAGGGCCTGGCTCACGAAGTGTCTTGCATTGGCCAGGTTTTCCTCCGTCGTGTAAGTTTTGTCATCGAGGGTATCTAGCGCAGCAGCCGTGTTGAGGACGGGGGTGCAAAAAACAACATCTCCCCTTCTGTCCACGCGTTGTGGTGTCGTACGCCAGTCGAACCCGAGATCTTGAGCCGCTGTCGTTGCGCGTGTTGGCGGCTCCTTGCCACGGCGGTTTTTTGATGACCTTTTTTCCTCAAAGAGTTGTCGGCTTGTTTTGGCCGAAATCTTCTCCTGTTCTTTCTCGATCTTCTTCGCAAGGCTCTCAACGTGCTCCTCTCTTTTTCGTAGGAAGTCAGAGTGCTTGAGCATGTTAATTCTAAGCTCTTCCACTTCGTCGAGAGTCAGGGTGTCTTTATTTACCGGAGTATTCATGATTTCGTCTACTTCTTTGATGACGGAGAGCAAATCTGTGGGTTTGCTGCTGCCGCCTTTCTCGAGGCCAGTTTTCTTCTTTGCACGCACCTTGTCGGAACTTTAAATGAGTTGACCGGCAGTGGTGTCGCCGACATCTTCCACCGGCTTGTTTTGCGTTTCCGAAGCAACTGGGGTTGTCTCGTGACCGACGACAACCATCATAGCCAGCTTGTCAGGCATGTCAGTATCCGCTGTGCCCTCTGAAGGAGTCAGATTGCCACTGGAAAAGCGGGTTTTGATCTTCTCTTCGAAGAGACTAGCATCATCATCAGAGTCAGAGTCTACATTGACTTGAACGGTAGATCTGGATCCGGCATCTGACATCGCATCCTCCTGGAGAGCAGGGAGGATTGACTCAGGATCGTTGTTTTCCGGCTGGGAGTCTGATCCCAGTCCGATAACTCCGACGAAGTGGAACTCAGATTCGGCTGACTCCTGGGAGAAGGCGGATTCCGATCCATCTTGTCGGTCGACTGCTTGTTCGAAGGGTTGGTGGGTGGGGTTGTAGAAACGCGGTAGGCCGTACGCCTCTGGCGTATACCCGATGAAGACGTCGATACCTCCGATCGGTACGATTGCGCATCCGATAAGGTAGTCGTCCGCCGGGAGCCAGGACTCATCCGAGTTGACGTAGTTGTGGCCGCCATACCTTGTGACGCGACCGACGGCGATCTGCTTGCGCACACCGCCAAGTGTTCTCGCCTGGAACGTGACGCCAGGAACCTTATGCCCCACGGTGGGCGCCAACTGTCGTAGTATCGGCATAATTGATAGGAGACGGGGGTCCTCTAGCCTACATATGGATTGTGGGGAAGAAGGCTGGTGTCGTCGAGGACGGGATTGAACACGGCGAGTTTACCCAGCTTCAGATCCCGCAGCGGTGGCGAGATCCTACGTGCTGCTATAATTCACTATGAGGCAATAGCCGTGAACAGGTTACAATGTGTATGATGCGTATTGAAGCGTGCCCTAAAGGCTTCCTAGTGGCCGGCTTATATAGACGGCCAGACCCCAGGATACAAGGCAAGTACTTGTCCGGCAAGTAATCAGAGTCCTAGACCTAGCCGGCTTAGTTGCCGCCTTCCATCTTGGGCTTGGTGGCTTGATGGGCTTCGGCCTTACGCCTTCTTGGACCGTCCGCCTACTTCCTTACACGTCAGCTATCTGGGCCGCCCGTGTAACATCCCAACATTTTGGAATGTTCAAAAATCACTAAAATTTAAAACTTTTCTTTTTATTAAAATAAAATATTAAATACATAAGGAAACCAACTATGAAAGACTTCAAACATGAGTTTAATATTTCAAATGTCACAGTTTAAACATTTTATTATCCACTGTATTTCAAAAACCTTAAAATACAATTTGACAAATAGTTTACCAACCACAATCCATTTTTTTTAATAAATTAGTTTCTTTATAAGTATTTAAATTAAACCACTTAGCCATATCTATTCATAAATATAAGATTATTCAAAATGTTATATAATTACTAAATGGTTTTCATTCCTTTAACTAAGTTCAAAATATAGTTTGGAAATTATAAGCCTATAGTGTATAACTTTAAAACTTCATGGAATTTAAATTAATGAATTAGCCAAATAAACACTTCATTGGCTTAAATGAATTTCATCTATTTTTCAAAACATGAAATGATTAATAGATTCTAAATAAAAATAAAATTAAAATAAAGGTCTTGTCCAAAGTTGTTATGAAGTTTCAAATGCATAAAATATAATGTTGCACAAATTATTTTCAATTAAAAAGGGATACATTATCTTTTCCATTTTCATATAGTTGTGTTATGTCATTAATAATTATACCAAAGCCAAAAATGAATTTAGAAATTGAAAATGAGTTTAAATAACTTAAATTCAAACATATTGAAATGTGGGTATTTTTACAAATTTATTTTAGCCAAAGGAAAATTTAAATGAGATAGAAATTCAAATTTGACTTTAAGTATCAAATTTGTAATTAAGCAATATTTCAAAATACTAATTTTCAAAAATATTCAAAACATACCCACAACTGGTTTAACAGCAAGATATTATTTTTACAAATTTTTAGAAATTAATTTGACATCATTTGGACATTTAAATCAAAAGATATAATTAAATAAATAAAATCAGAAAAAGAAAAATACTTGCTGACGTCAGCAGATCTTCTTCAACCTCCGAAACCAACTCCTGCTAGAAATCCGCAGCGATCCGGAGATCGATTCCGTGCCGTTTTCGAACGAGATCCTACCTCTTCCCCGTCCCCATAAATACCCCAGCCGTGCCGCGTCTTTTCCCCCCTCAAACCCTAACTAAACCGTGCCCCCAGGCCGCCGGAGGAGCTCGCCGGAGTCCGCACCATCCGCCGCCGAAATTCTTCCATCCCCGGCGAGGTAGGTTGCCCTAAGCCCCGAGACCCTACCCATCCTCTTCCCCGTGTCGACACGTTCCTCCCTGACCCTTCCCTCGATCTCTTTCGCAGCAAATCGCGAGTGTGTGGAGCTCACCGGACCCGCCGTATCCCGACCACGGCCAGTCGCAGTAGAGGACGCGCGAGTCGACGCCGACCACCCCATCCAACTCGCCGTGCCGCGGGGAATCTTTTGACACTCGTCCCACGCCCGGGGAGTCACCGGAGCAACGAATCCATCGTCGATCGAGGCCGCGCCGTCGTCTTCCTCATCGCCGGTAGCCACCGCGCCGCCACCCTCAGGCCAATCAAGGTGAGCCCTCCGATCGGCGATTAACGACTGAGATTAGATGTCAAGGACGAAGCGGTACGATCCGATCTGGACCGTCAGATCCAGATCTGACGGCCCAGATCTGTGACTTATCCACGTCAGCTAGCCACGTCAGCGCCACGTAGTGCACAGTCAGCGCCGCGTCAGCGCCAGCGTGTAAATCAATTTTCTAATTTAATTTTAATTGGAAAATTTGCAGATTAGTCCCTGTAATTAAAACATCTATAACTTTTTAACCACAACTCCAAATTTAATAATTTTTATATATTTGGAAAGCTCTTGACATGTAGAATATTTTGGATCTGACAAAATTCAAAGTTAACTTAGTATAAAATATTCAAATTTCAAATGGTGAATTTGATTATATTTGTAATAACTTTAAATCTAGAAATCCAAAAATTGCAAGTAAATACGTTTTAGAAACTTTAGGATATTTGTAAATTAATGCCACTGCTATAAAATAATTTTGAGTAAATTTTGAATGATTTCATGGTGGTGAGTTATTGAATAGTTTGACTAATTTTCAAATAACTTTTAATAGAAATATTATTTTTTATTAAATCAAATGGCATTAAATATAATTAAACCACCTCTGGCTATTAACACCATCTATAAAGAAAATTGTGTTATAAAATATAAAACACATAAAATTTTAATCTATATGTTTCCTGTTATTATGTTTTGCAAATTAGAAACTAATTAAATTGCAAACTATAACTTTATGCATATGTTATAAAATTTGAAAAAATTAGTGTTATGTTGCTTGTGATTTAAAATTGCATTTCATGCATAGCATATTTTATAGTTATAGTTCCATAAGGAAAACTCCTCCCCATTTTCTCTAAGTTAGGATCATTTTCAAACTTAGTATTTTGAGAAAAGTGCTATACACTTAAGACACTTAGTAATTTTCAACATGGAGCTGGAAGACCAATGAAGGACTTAGCCAAAAACAAGACTTCAGAAGTATCTTCAAGGAGAAGAAACACTTAGAAGAAAGTCAAGAAGAAGTTCATGAAGGACTTAGAAGAAAACAGACTCTGGAAGCATCCCAAAGATGTCAAGCACTTAGAAGAAAAGTGAGAAGAAGTTCAAGAAGGCCAACCTCCCCTTTTTTCTCTAAGTCTTTCCCTCTGTCTTTTCTTCTCCTCTGAGACTTCCTGAAGACTAAGTAAATCCAAGACCAGCCTCGAAGATACAATAATCACCAAGTCCGAAGATTCATCAAGACTACCAAGAGCTCAATCAAGACATCATCCAGAAGAAAGTTACAAGTCTGGAGATGAAGCCTGGAGGACAACTACATCTTTCTTTCTATCTTTTCCCTCTTTCCTAATCTTGTCTTTTAGACTTAAACAAATTTTGATCATGATGTTATCATCTTGAAGTTGTTGGATCGTAGCAGCATAGTGGGATGAAGCGGCCTGGAAACAAACCTTACATGTCCACGTAACTGAGACTTGTTCCACAATTTAAGTGGCTGGCCGGGTGTCTGTCTCTCTCACTATAGTGAATGTCCAATTTACAAAGAGTTGATAATAATTGTTGATCATCTTGAACAAAAGACTTAGTATTTTTCCTTAAAGTATTTTGCACATCATGGCTAAGCCATTAGAGTGCTTGTTTCAAGAAGATATAAAACAAAGTATGTTTATCCAACTTAGGACCTTAGTCCTTAGTCATTCTTGACCCACCTATTTGCCTTGCATTAACTTAAAAGAATTTCATGGCATGAAAAAGTAGTTCTAGCCTTAGGAATATTTTGCACATCATGCATAAACATATTTTCCTTAGAAAGTTGTATAAAACTTATTTATTCATCTAGTATGTGTTTGTAGTTGATTGTTGTATTGTTGCTGGTCTATACTGTTAGATTGAACGGAGAGTCCCGAGTATCGTTGAAAAGAGTTGTGAACAATGACAACATTCAAAGGCAAGTGGCACACCTCATAAACTTCCTATTTTTATATGCATTACTTAGTGTATTTTTATATGCATGTGTTGCTATGCTAAACCTGTGTAGAATCCCTTATTCCTGTGTCTAGGTTCCTATGCAATACTTAGTAGAATTATTGATGCTATGCAAATGTTGTTTTGTGAAAATCTAAATTCTACTAAGTTAAGAATGAAACACCTGGGTGGTAATTGGTTGTATGGTTTATGTTGAGTGGCTACTCAGGTCCATGTCTATGGTTCCTGGAGTATGTACACTTGAGAATGGCCACCCAGGAACAGAGGAATCTGAAGAACTCCGAGTGACGATTGCTTCCAGTGCAGCCATTGCCATATGGGCTCTGGCTTGATCAATTATGTTGCGTGGACTCTCTCCGGCTTGACAAGCAGATGTAGGGGGATGTTAGGTGGAACGGGTCAAGCCAGGTGGGAGGGAAAATGCTTCTGAAAGATCTCGTCTCGTTCTCTCCTTTCCTTATCACAAATGGTGTGTAAAGGATACCTTGGGTTGAATGGGTACAATGGTGAACGTGCACAACCTCTGCAGAGTGTAAAACTAAGTACTTAGCCGTGTCCCCGGTTACGAACAATTTTGAGCAGCTGATCAAGGACGTCAACGGAGGATTCCACCATTTCAATTTCTAAGTTAAAACTTGATGGGTGAACAAGGGAAGATGAGATTTATGGTTTTCATGCCATACTCGTCGATTTCAAGAAAAGTGTTTTCAAAAGAGTAGGAAAAATTGTCTTTATGCAAATTAGCCTTGAGCTCCACCAGCCAAATATGCATATAGGCTTTAGAGTTATTCCATAAGTGTCCACCATAGTGTCACTTGCCAGACTCCATTTTTAATGGAATCTGACCCACGTTGTTGCAATATTTTTCTTATTACAGATTTGATCAGAAGACGTGTGAGGTTTCGTTAAAGGTTTCGAGTCTACAACCAACATGTTTTCGCCTGTGGCAGCATGAAAGTTATAGAGACTCACTGCTATTGTATTTCCGTTGTGTACTTTTTCAATGCTAGCTTTATGCTATGCAATTTGTATCCAATCTTTTGTAATTCTGGATCATCGATGTAATATAATTGATGCTGTGTTGTGATATTACATCGTAAACTGTGTGTGCAAATGAATCGATCCAGCGATTTGCACTATACACAGGTATCTGCCTTATTTAAAGTGCAGGTACGCTTCAGCCCGGCAGGCTTCAGACTTACCACCCTTGGGCCACCCTGGACTAGCCGGATTGATCAATGTTGGAGACACCCCTAGTTGATATATCCCCAACATACGCCGCCATGCGGCTCAAACCACAGTAGGAACTGTCCGCTACGCGATGTACCACCCCTGTATGACCCCCCGTATCAAGTAACCTCTCATCGATCATCATCATCATGCACATGCATATGAGCAAATGGAAAAACCGAACTACTTGCGGCACATGGATGAGCTGAGGATCCGTTCAAAGTCGAGGGGGGCTCCATTGGGCCACCCACAAGTGGTTAGTGCACTCAAAATTGGATCCGAGGACAAAATCTCAGTTCCTAGGTCGACACTGAGCAGAACAAAGCACCTCGCAAGGCCTTCCGCCTGGTGCCTTATCATTTAATTATAATACCCCAACACAAGATAGCATTTTATTAAAGTAGAACAATCTATCATACTAAGCAGATGAAACATAAGGCCAACAGACGACTCGCACAATCAACTCTAAGCATGCGCTACGACTCGCAAGGCCAACAGATAAACAAATAACAGGTGATGGGATGTGGGGATAAAGCTGTATGGGCTACAGGATAAACATGTGGTGGGATCGCAATAAAGAATCGAATACTAGGGTAGCAGAGATCAACGGCTGGAATGAAAGACAATGTATAGGCAAACAAGCAAACTTTGCTTGCCTGGAATCCCGCATGGAAGCAGATCTTGTCGTTGCTCACACATCTCAACGTTGTATCCGCGAAGAAGCAACAAACACTGGAAAGCGCAAAAGATGCATTTTACAACTACGGCAAAAGATCCAGCATGATCATATGAGAATGATGCATGACATGGCAAGATGCATTGCGAGATGCACTTAATCCAAATTAAGCGGAACCGGGATTCCGACAATTAATATTTATGTTCAAGTTATTTATCTACTCAACAATACTAAATGTTGGTTAACATGGCAAGACATGGCATGGATGATCTCGTCAATTTAAATGGAATCGGGCAATACATATATTGATTTGCCCCACACGTTCCATATTTATGAATTAGGTGATTTGCTACATCACCAAACCCAAGAGATGCAACACAGGCAATTATGATGCGATATGCACAAGATAGATGACATTAATAAAATAGGTTTTAGGGTTAGGGTTTGGGTCCGTACGTCAGATCGGGTGAACTAGGGTTCGAAACCGATGTCTTTGGTCCGTAGAGGAAGTAGTCGACGTCGGGGAAGTAGCCGTCGCGGAACCGGGGCATCGTCGTTTGTCTGTGTCGTGGGAGTGGGCGAAGTAGTCGTACTCGGTCATCCCCGTTGACGGGCGCGGGCATGCAGGAGTACGGCAAACGGACACCAGGAAGAAACGCGCACGGGCGGGCACCGCAACACGGACACGGTGGTCTCGACAACGCAGCACCGGAGGAGGCACTCGCACGCGCATGTAGCAACACCTCGAAGGGTGGACAACTCGGACAAAAAGTCGCGACGCCGGGGTCTTGCGGGCATCGTGTCGAACACCTGGCGGGCGTCGTCGGCGGCGTGCACACGGCCGGAAAGATGAGGCAGCGGGACGTGTGCGTGCGGGACGGAACGCACGGCTGCGGTGAGCGGCGCGGGCCGAGGCACGCGGCATGGTGGCGTGGGACGCGGCGCGGAGGCGTGCGGGGCGGCGGCGACGACGCGGCGAGTGGCGGCGCGGGAGGCGGATGAGCGCGGCGGCGGGGCGAGCGGGGGAGCTGCGGCGTGGGGGCGCGCGGGGAGGCGGCCGAGGCGGAGCACGGGGTAGGCGAGGCGGCGCCGGGCGCCGAGCGGCGGAGGAGAGCTGACGGCGATGGCGGCGCAGGCCGGAGGGCGCGCGGCGGGGGCGGAGCTCGGCCGGGGAGGCGGCGTGGCGGCGCTGCCGGAGCGCGCCGGAGGCGATGAGCTCGGGCCGCGGTGGAGGTGGCCGGAGGCGGCGCGGCTCGGGGCAACCGGCCGGCGCGCGGGCGCTGCTGCACGGGAGGGGTGCGGCGGCGGTCGGGCGGCGCACGGCGCGAGGAGGCGCAGGGGAGCGGCGCGGGAGCAGGGGACGGCCGGCGGCGGCGGCGTGGGGCCGCCGGAGGGAGGCCGGGCGCTCGGGAGCGGGGAAGAGGCGACGGGCGGCGGGGATGGAGGCCGGAGCTGGGATGCGCGGGAGGCGGCCGGCAGCTGGCGTGCTCTGGCCGGAGGTGGCCGACGTGGCCGGCGCGCTGGGCGCACGCAGCGGAGGCGTAGGCGTCGGGCCTGCTTCTCCCGTGCGGGCTCGATGCGGGAGGGAAGAGAAGATGAAAGAAGGAAGGAGAAAAGAAGAGAAAAAGGAAAGAAGAGAGAAAAGAAAAAGAAAGAAAATGAAAGAAAAGAAAAGGAAGGGGGGAAAAGAAAAGAAGGGGGTGGAAGGATTTTTCTGCAAAAACCAGAAAATAGAGGAGGGTGGCTGCAAAGTTGCAGGTGGTGGGAAAACAATTTTCCAGGGGGAAACCCCAGGGTTTGGGGTTAGACGGGCTTGGGCTTTTATTTCTCACCGATTTATTCTTTTCTGTTTATATTTTTAAAACAAAAACGAAAAGGAATTTGAATACGAAAACTATACAAAATATTTTTAATTTTACATAGACAATTTAATAAACTAATTTTTAACATTCGCAAAAGATTTGAAATATCACAATTTTAATTACTATGAAATGCATTTGAATTTAATTGTGAAAATTTAATTTAAATGCAACAAATTAAATTAATGAGATGCAATGCGATGCAATGTCGATGCAAAAAAGAAAAACTCACAAATCAAAAGGGGATAAATCCCGGGGCGTTACAGCCATGCTTGTCGGCCCAGGGGGAACTGGGGTATCAAGAGCCCATTCCCCCCAGGCCTCGCTCGCGGGCCAGACGGACGAAACGACTAAGGACCAGGCGTCACCGCCTGGCGGGACCCTCGAGAGGCAATCCCCCTCGAGGGCCTGAAGAGGAAGCGAGGGCTTAAAGGGACCCCTCGCCTCAGGGGATCCTCCCCCCGAGGAACCAACCCGCCTGAGGGAAGTCCGACAGGAATCTCCCCTCAGGCCTGAAGGGAAATGTCGTCGCCAAGGAAGCCCAGCAGAGCGCACGTGACCTCTGCCACGCTCGTACAACAGCGCACACACCCCCGTCGCTGTCCCTGGCGATAAAGCGGTCAACAAAGCTGCTCCGCCTGCTGCACAGCCGTAAGGACCTTCTACTCTGACGATAAAGCAGGTGGACGGCGCAACCCTCCAACGGAGATCGTCATCGCGGGCTCCACCTCAGAGACTGCCCGCTCTGCGGATAGTACCGCGCGGTCGGCCGCCTGTCGGCCACGTCGCCACCTTTATCAACAATGGACCGAGTCCATGGACGGATGGAGCACGGTGGACTCGTGCTCCGCCCCGCCACTGGCAAGTGGGAGCCACCTTGAAGGCCAAGCCGAAGGAGAAGGCCCGAGGCGCCTATAAAAGAGAGAAGACCTCCATCGTAGCAAGGGTCGGCCCTTTGCGTGCAAAACACCCTTGTAAACCCTAGCAACTCTGTTTAGGTTAGCCTCTGACTGGAGGAGGAAGAAGATCATCGCTTCCCTCCCCAGGCAAGAACTGCCTCAAGGGGGCTTCTGGCAAGCTCAATTGTACAGTAACCTTCCACATATAATACAGACAGGTAGGAGTAGCGGTCTTACCTCCTCACGAGGGCCGTGAACCTGGGTAAAGGACGGTGTCTTCCTTGGTCGGGTGTGCGTCTTTTTGGGTCTGGTGAGCAACGTCGCGGAGCCACTTGAGGGTTTAGACCTCCGCGTTCAATCCCCTCTCGAACTACACTTCAGGAAGTGACTACCCCCGATTCCTGGGAGTCATAACCCGACATTTGGCACGCCAGGTAGGGGATTGAGGCGCGTCAACAACCTTCGAGTTCGTCTCCGCGCCATGGTGAACACGCGCGCCACCCGCACCGCTCGGGTCAACTGACGTGCGCCCGCGGGAGCACGCGCCCCCAGGTGCCGCGACCACCCGCGCGCGGCGGGGCCGACCCCGCCACGAGGAGCACGTCCCTTCTGGCCCTCACGCGGAGGCGCCGAAGCACGACGCCGAGCACCAGGAGGACGCGCAGTCATCGCACAGGACGCAGCGCCCGAGCGGCTCGGGCCCGGGGAGGACCGAACCCGCGCCCCACATCGCGCTGCTCATGGCGCAGGAGCTGCTCCGTTACCAGCCCACCGCTGAGGCCCGCGAGCAGTGGCTCCAACGCCTCAACCACCTCGTCGGCATCGCCACGACGCGCCCCGCTCCGTCGCAGTCCCACGTGCACCCCTCTCTCGCAGGCACGGTTGCAACAAATGCGCCTCCGCCACCTCCGGGGCCTGCACCGTCCGCGGCACAAAGGGCTGCTTCGCACGCGACCTCGCCGCACGATTGCATGATCGTGCAGCGTACCGCGCCCGATGCTCGTGTGGGCATGGAGCTCCAGCGAGACCGCCAGAACAGGCTCGTGGAGGAGCTCGGCCAGGCGGGACAGCAGAACCACGGCGCGCTTCAGCACGGGGTCGCTACATACACCTCTGGCTGCATGGCGTTCACTCGCTCTCTGGGTCGCATGGTCTGGCCGCAGAAGTTCAGGCCCGCTTTTCCCAAGGGCTACGACGGCTCCAGCAACCCCGTCGAGTTCCTGCAGCTCTACACCACCTCCATCCAAGCTGCCGGGGGAGACGACAAGGTCATGACCAACTGGTTCTCCCACGCACTACGCGACTCTGCGCTGTCGTGGCTCCTGAACCTCCCGGAGGACTCTGTGAACTCCTGGGAGGAGCTCTGCAAGCAATTCGTCGTCAACTTCAAGGGGACGTACGAGCGCGCCCTCACCAAAAAAGATCTGCGCGCTGTGGTGCAGAGGAAGGATGAAACGCTCCACAACTACATCCAACGCTCCGCAAGTGCACAACAAGATCCCGAACATCCCCGACACCCAAGTCATCGCCGGTTTCCACGAAGGCGTCACAAACAGCAGGATGCTCGAGAAACTGGGCATCCACGACAAGCTCACCTCTGTGGTCAAGCTGTTCGACATGGCGGACAAGTGCGCCAAGGCTGAAGAGGGACTCCTCTTCGTGAAAATGTCCTCGAGAGAGGACGACCATGCTGAGGGGTCCAAGAGCCAGAAGAAGAAGGAGGAGCCCAAGCGCAAGGCCACCGCAGTTCTCGCGGCAGAGCCTGACACAAAAGGCACTCGCAGGGACTCCCCTGAGGCTGGAGAAAGGAAAGATGATCACCGCCCTTTCTGCATCTACCACAACAGGCGCGACCAATCTACAGAGTCCTGCTACGACCTCAAAAGGTTGAGCAAGGAGCGTGAGCAAGCAGAAGACGGAGGCGGCCGCGGTCGAGGCCGAGGCTACCGCGGAAGCGGACGCAAGGGCGGCTACCAGAAGCCATCTGGAAATCGACCCAACGCGGCAGAAAAGAACGGCAACCTCCCTGACGAGGAAGATGGCGGCTACCAAGCCCCGAGGGGCGCCATTGCCTGCATCCTCGGGGGGGGGGGGGGGGGCAGGCGTCGAAGTCGAACAACCAGTTCAAGCAATTCGCTTGCGAGCTCAACGCCGCCTTCCCAAGCACGGAAACCTCCAGGCCCCTCAAGTTGTCGCAGTACACCATCGCCTTCGACGCTCAGGACCACCCCAAGTCCACCAAGACTGTTGGAACCCTCCCGCTGGTCTGCACCGCCACCATCGACAATGTGGCTATCTCCAAGACGCTCATCGATGGCGGAGCAGGCCTGAACGTTATCTCCATAGATACGTTCGAAGCGCTTCAAGTGCCCTACGGGCGGCTTTTTCCCTCGAGGCCCTTCACGGGGGTTACCAGCGGCTCAATCGAGCCTCTAGGCCAGGTCAGGCTTGCCGTCACCTTCGGGAGCGAGGAAAATTACCGCACCGAGCACATCGACTTCGATGTTGCGCACATCGGCCTTCCGTACAACGCCATCCTCGGCTACCCCGCGCTCGCGAAGTTCATGGACGTCACGCACCATGCGTACAATATGGTCAAGATCCCCGGCAGCACCGGCACGATCACCATACGTGGGCATGTCCTGGACGCTACGCGCGCTGTTGAGACGGCCAACAAGACCGCCGCCATGGCCTTCCTCGCAGACGAGGACCAAGAGCCTCTCGAGAGGCCCAAGAAGAAGAAGAAGCAGTTGTTCTCTCAGGAGGCAGCTGCTACCAAGAAGATCTCTCTGAGCTCAGGGAGCTCGGGGGCTGAAGGCTCGGGGGCTAGCGTCACCATTGGCGCCGCGCTGCCTCCCAAATAGGAAAGCGCGCTCGTCGCCTTCCTCCAGGCAAACTCTGACATGTTCGCGTGGACACCGTCAGATATGTCTGGTGTACCGAGGGAGGTGATCGAGCACCACTTGGCCGTGTGCCCAAACGCGCGCCCCGTCAAGCAAAAAGCAAGAAAGCAAGCCCCTGAGAAGCAAGCATTCATCGTCAAGGAGGTCGAGAAGCTCAAAGCGGCAAAAGTCGTCCGCGAAGTCGCGCACCCCACTTGGCTCTCCAACGGCGTGGTAGTCCCAAAACCTGCCGGCGGAGGCCTCCTTTGCATCGACTACACTGATGTAAACAAGGCCTGCCCCAAATACCCTTATCCCATGCCCAGAATTGACCAGATCGTGGACTCCACGGCAGGCTGCGACCTCCTCTGTTTCCTTGATGCCTTCTCTGGTTATCACCAGATTAAAATGGCTAAAGAAGATGAGGAGAAGACGGCTTTCCCCACCCCATGCGGTGTGTATTGCTACGTCTGCATGCCCTTCGGCCTAAAAAATGTCGGAGCCACTTTCCATAGGTTAATGAGGATAGCCTTTGGCGGGAAAATGGGGCGAAATGCTGAAGCATATGTCGATGACATCGTCGTGAAGTCGCTAGAAGGAAATTCTCTTCTCGGAGACCTTGAAGAAACCTTCACCAGCCTGCGCAAGGTGAACATCAAGCTCAACCCCGCCAAGTGCGTCTTTGGAGTACCTTCAGGCAAGTTGCTGGGGTTCCTCGTGCCTCATCGGGGCATAGAGGCGAACCCAGACAAAATCAAGGCCATAGAAGGCATGCAACCTCCACGCAGGCTCAAGGACATACAACGCCTGGCAGGCTGCATGGCCAGCTTGGGTCGATTCATCTCCAAGTTCGACGAAAGGGCCCTGCCGTTTTTCAAGATCATGAAAAGAACGGGCACTTTCAAGTGGACCCCCGAAGCTGAAAAAGCATTTGAGGACTTGAAGAAGTACTTGGCCAGCCCACCTGTAATGGTCGCCCCAAGGCTTGGCGAGCACCTGAAGCTGTACTTGTCTGCTACTCCACAAGCAGCCAGTGCCGTCTTTGTGGTGGAAAGAGAGGAGCATGTACTTCACAAGAAGAGTTCAACCACTCCAAAGGGAAAGCCTCCTGATAAAGAGCTCGACGAAAGGGTTGTCCTCACAAAGCCACTGCAAGGCCCAAAGCCTCAAGAGGGGACCACCCCGAGTCAACCGCTGCAAGAGGTTCATGCCGAAGGGACTGAGGAGCCTCAAGAGGCTAACACACTTGAGGCACAGGAGGAGCGCTGCGAGGCCACGTCCCTCGAGGCCACATCCCTCGAGGCCACGTCACCTGAGGCAAAGCCCCTCGAGGCCGAGTCCCGCGAGGCCAACACCCTCGAGGCCCAGGACAAACCCCTTGAAGCCAACCCCCTCGAGGGCCAAGTTGGGCCACCTAAGGCGAAAGACGCCAAGGAGACAGGAACTACTCCTCATCGCCTCAAGAAAACTACGTGATGCTCGCGAGCGGTACCCGATGCAGCAGAAGCTTCTCCTCACACTCCTCATCGCCTCAAGAAAACTGCGACACTACTTCCAGGGGCACCCCATCACGATGGTAACATCTTTCCCCCTGGAGCAAATTCTGCGCAACCCAAATGCAACAGATCGTGTCGCAGGATGGAGCATCGAGCTACAACCATTCAATTTGCGCTTCGATACCACAAGGGTAATCAAAGGAAGATCGCTGGCAGACTTCATCGCCGAATAGACTGATCCAACCCCTGAAGAGCCCTGGGAAGAAGAGCACGAGTCCTCTGGAGCCGCAATGCCCAGCTACTGGACCATGAAGTTTGACGGAGATTTCGCTTGTCGCCACGGTGGGGCAGGTGTAGTCCTGACCTCACCCAAAGGCGACAAGTTGTATTACGCAGTCCAACTGTGCTTCGGAATCGACAAGATATCCAACAACATCGCCGAGTATGAAGGGCTGCTTGCTGGCCTACGCGCCGCAATCGCCCTAGGCGTCAAGCATATACTCATCAAGGGCGACTCCCAGTTGCTCGTCAACTTCTCCAGCAAAAGCTACAAGGCCAAGGATGACCACATGGCCGCATACCTTGAAGAGGTCTGTAGGCTGGAGAAGAACTTCAGGGGAATGGATCTCATGCATATCCCAAGAAAGGAAAACCAAGAGGCTGATGACATCACCAAGCGCGCATCAAAGAGGCAAGCCTAGCTGCCAGGTGTCTTTGAAGAAAGGCTCGTCAAGGCATCCATAAAGCAGCCCCTAGAGGCCATGCCCGCAAGCACAGACGAAGAGCTCCCACCACCACCTGCAAGCGGAGCTCTAGGTTGCGGGGCCCCCACAGGGGAGCGTCTGTTGCTCACAGCGGTGCACCAAGAGGCAGGATGGATCGACGAGATCAAAGACTACCTCCACAAAGGGATCCTTCCCGAGGAAGATGTTGAAGCGGAGCGAATTTCCCGCCAAGCAAAATCGTACCAAATCCTCGAAGGAATTCTCTACCGCAAGCGCCCAAACGGCATCGCGCTCAAGTGCGTCCCTCCTGAAGAAGGAAAACTGCTGATTAAGGACATCCACAGCGGGGAATGCGGCCACCATTCGTGCGCCCGCACCCTCGCAGGAAAAGTCTTCAGGAGCGGCTTCTACTGGCCTCAAGCGCTTCAAGATAAAACGGATATCATTCAAGCTTGTGAAGCCTGCCAATTCCACGCCAAGCAAATCCACCAACCAGCGCTGGGACTACAAACCATTCTGCTCTGGTGGCCGTTTGCGGTCTGGGGGCTGGACATCTTGGGACATTTCCCAACGGCGCAAGGTGGATATCGCTACCTCTTCATGGCCATTGACAAGTTCACAAAATGGCCTGAAGTGGAGGCGACGCGCACAATCACAGCAGGCGCGGCGGTGAAATACATCAGAGGTCTGGTCTGCCGCTTCGGAGTGCCTAACCGCATCATCACCGACAATGGCTCGCAATTCACAAGCGGCATCTTCAGAGCCTACTGCCAGAAAATGGGCATCAATCTCTGCTTCGCCTCAGTCGCCCATCCGCAAAGCAACGGACAGGCCGAGCGCGCAAACGCAGAGGTCCTCAAAGGCTTAAAGACCAGGACCTTTGATGTCCTCAAGGGCCACGACAAGGGCTGGATCAATGAGCTACCCTCGGTTCTCTGGTCCATCCGTACCACGCCACCCAAGCCCACCGCGGAAATGTCGTTCACACTCGTCTATGGAGCCGAAGCAGTCCTCCCCGCAGAGATAAAGCATGGATCCCCACGGGTCCTTGCCTTTAATGAGGACCAGCAAGAGGACCTCCACAACGACGACCTGCTGCTCCTTGAAGGGCTACGAGGCCGTGCCGCCCTACGGGAGGCCAAGTACCAGAAGTCTCTGAGGCGCTACCACAGCCGCAATGTGCGCTCGCGCATCCTGGAGGCAGGCGATCTCGTCCTCAGGCGAATCCTCTCCAGGGAAGGCCTCCACAAGCTGTCCCCGATGTGGGAAGGTCCCTACAGGGTAACCCACATCGCCAGGCCTGGCGCGGCTCGCCTCGAGACGGAAGACGGCGTCCCCGTCAAAAACCCATGGAACATCATGCATCTGCGCAAGTTCTACCCGTGATCATTATCACGTCAGGGCATTTGGCGAAGAGGAAGCCCACGGCTCAACCTCCAAGAACCTTTTGTCCCTCAAGGTTAAAAGATCAAGGCTTAAACCTCGCAAACTTTTGTATCCGCAAGGAACAAGTTAAAAAAGTGATTATTATCACGCCCGTGATCATTGTCACGTCGAGACGTCGAGCGGGCGAGGCAGCCTATGGCTCAACCTCCAAGCATTTTTTGTCTCTAGAGGTTAAAACGCCAAAAGGCTTAAACCTACAAAAACATAGCTTTGTCTCCTAAAGGAACAAATGCCAAAGTGGTCATTGCCACACCCGTGATCATTGTCACGTCGAGAAGACAAGCGGAAGAGGCAGCCTACGGCTCAACCTCCAAGCAATGTCGTCTCTAGAGGTTAAAATGCCAAAAGGCTTAAACCTCACACATAGCTTTGTCTCCTAAAGGAACAAATGCCAAAGTGGTCATTGCCACACCCGTGATCATTGTCACGTCGAGAAGACAAGCGGAAGAGGCAGCCTACGGCTCAACCTCCAAGCAATGTCGTCTCTAGAGGTTAAAACGCCAAAAGGCTTAAACCTCAAACACATGCTTGGTACTTTCTCTCCTCGCAAGGAACGCGTGAGGGGACTTACTCTCCTCGCAAGGAACCTAAAACCTCTACAGAAGACCTTGGTACTCACTCTCCTCGCAAGGAATGCATGAGGGGACCTATAAGCGCGCACGATCCCTTGATCCGTGTTTAAGCGTTTGAGTTCGCCCCTCTAGTACCTGCAGGGAAGAATTCCCCCGCGATCCTCAAGTGGGAAACCTCGCCAGGCAAAGAGCCTCCCCAGGAGCGACCCCTCAAGTGGGCAACCTCGTCAGGCGAACAGCCTCCCCAGGAGCGATCCCTCAAGCGGGCAACCTCGCCAGGCGAAAGGCCTCCCCGTGAGCGACCCCTCAAGTGGGCAACCTCGCCAGGCGAAAAGCCTCCCCAGGAGCGACCCATCAAGCGGGCAACCTCGCCAGGCAAAGAGCCTCCCCAGGAGCGACCCCTCAAGCGGGCAACCTCGCCAGGCGAAAAGCCTCCCCGTGAGTGACCCCTCAAGTGGGCAACCTCGCCAGGCGAAAAGCCTCCCCAGGAGCGACCCCTCAAGCGGGCAACCTCGCCAGGCAAAGAGCCTCCCCAGGAGCGACCCCTCAAGTGGGCAACCTCGCCAGGCGAAAAGCCTCCCCAGGAGCGACCCCTCAAGCGGGCAACCTCTCCAGGCAAAGAGCCTCCCCAGGAGCGACCCCTCAAGTGGGCAACCTTGCCAGGCGAAAAGCCTTCACAGAGCGAAAACCTCGAGAAGCTAAGTCTCGCACCCACGCTTTAAGAGCGTTTTGCTCTCCCTAGCACGCGTCTTTGCCCCTCGAGCGACTTCGCTTTCCCTTACGCTTCATGGACTACTCGCACGTCTAAGGGGGGCACTTGAGCATCGCGACTCAAGGCTCTTACCTCTCCTAGGCCTAAACTCCCCCCGGCCTTGCGGAGTCATTGCTCCCGCATACCGAGGTGGCGGAGTCGTGGCACGAAGAGATGGGACCTAACAACACAGAGAACAAATAGACATGAAGATGAGTCCAAAGAGACCTCACGAGGGGCAGACAAGGTCGAATTAAAACAGCAATTAAAAGTATATTACAAGCCAAAAGGTCTTAAGTTGTCTATAAGCACACAGCTGGTGCAGATACAAGCGCTCGCAGGCGCAGCCAAGAAAGGCTCAGGGGGATGCAGCATCGCTTTGAGCCTCCTCCGCAGCACCATCTTCGATCTCGGCGAGCGGGCCTCCTCCTCCGCAGTGCCATCTTCGACCTCGGCGGAGCGGGCCTCCTCCTCCCTGAAGTCCGGCGCAGCCTCCACACGCCTGAAGCGGTTGCAGAATGCATCCACCTGCTCGCGGAGGGAAGACGAGACGCGCTACGCGCCCTCGCCGGGAGCAACCTCGGTCACCAAGCGGAGGTCGAAGTCCGGCACAAGGAGCTTGATGTTGGTGAAGATGAGATCAACAGCCACCCCCAAGAGCTGCCTGCTCTCGTCTTCGATCACCTCGCGAAGCTCGGCGGCGGGGCCCTCCAGCGCCGCGAAGAGCTGGTCAAAATAGGCCAGGAACGCGGCGGCGCCGCCGTGGCCTTGGGTCGTAGGACACGGCGCGTCTGCGCCGAGCCGCACCGCGAGCTCACCACCGCGCGCGACCAGCTCTTCAAACAGGCGGTCGCACTGCATCGCAGGCGCACTGGACGAAGGGCCAGCGCCGAGAATTGCCACCTCGCGAGCCTCCTCCGCTCGGCGCCAACAGCCCTTGGCGCGCTTGAAGCGGCGCGCCAGCTTGGAGTTGGCCTTCTCGAGCTCAGCGAGCCGCTGAGCGTCCGCAGCATGCTCGGCCTTGAGACGGTCCTCCCGCTTCCGCAGCCGAGCGCGGTACTTCTGGAGAAGGGACCGATGGAGATGTCTCTCGTGCTCCGCGAGGGCCCTCTGCGCTGCTCTCGTCCTCTTGGCGAAGCGCCGCTCCGAGCGCTCGTCGGAGCGCTTTCGAGTAGCGACGTGCTCGTCGAACTTCGAGATCGCCTGGGCCAGGCCTCCATCGCGTGCTTCGAGGGCCTCACGCTGAGCAGCCAAGTCCTTCTCCGTCTGGAGACACTGCTCCTCGCGCCGCTGCAGCTCACTCCCCCTGAGGGCCAGCTGCCGATCGCGCTCGGCCAAGCACTTGCGGTCCTCCTCCAGAGCGGCCTGCGCGGCCTGGTGGGCCGAGAGTAGCTGGACTCCAACCGGTCCAGCTCGCAGCGCTTCTGCGCCAGCGAGCCCTCCATCGCCTCACGCTCGGTTGTGGCCCCTCGCAGGAGCTCCTCAGCGGCGTAGTGTTCTGCCTGGAGGGGCTCAAGTAGCTCCGCGGCATCGCGAATGGCTCCATCGCGGATTTCCTTGGCAAAGTTGATGGCCTCTTCGCGGGATGCCTGCAGTGCCGAGTCCTCCAGCCGGCGCGCCTCGACGGCCGCATGGTAGGACGCCCATGATCTTGCAAGTTCCTCCTGCTGCTGGGCGAGCCGTATGTCGCCAAGGGCAAGGTGGGCCTTCAGGCCCTCCAAGGAGTCCCGCACAAGGCCGAATGCCACCTCGCGGCGCCCCGCACTCCAATCCCAGCCTCGGAGGCTAGAAGAGGGCCCAGCTGCAGGCCGGTCCCGTGAGCCCTACCCCAGGTCGACCTCGGGGGCTGGGTGTGGCTCCACCTCCATCCATGCCGGCCTCCGCTGCAGCGCTCGAGCCATTGAGGCGCTCATCTTCTCCGGCAGGGCGAGGTGGCGAGGCATCACCCCCTCCTGCGGCCGCACTTGCGCCTACGGGAACCTCGGTCGCTCCCTCCAGAGGTGGCAAGGCCACACCCCGTCCTGTGGCCGCACTCGTGCCAGCTGAAGCCTCAGTCGCTCCCTCCGGAGGTGGCGCGGGCACCGCGGGCGAGCACGGTGGAGGTGACGCAGGCGTCGGCCTCACTGCGCACGGCGATGGCAGCATGCGGAGCAAAATTGCCTCGCGTGGTGTCGTAGCCGCGCGAGGAGGAGTCGGGGTGCGAGGTGACGTGGGAGCCGTCTCCTCCGCGCTGTCCACTAGCAGAGGCTCGGGAGGCGCTGTTTGAGGCTCAGGCGCCCCCTCTAGGGGCACGACCGCTCCCTCCTGAGGCGCCCCCTCCACTGGGCCTGGAGTGGACGTCTCCACAGGCCTCAGGCGCTCGCCAGCCGCCACCGTATCTGCGGCTCTCTTCACACCTGCTGCCTCGCAAAGCTTGCGACGCTTCGCAGGCACCAGATCGCTGAAAAAAGCCCAAAGAAGATTGTTCAGGAGAAGACGGAGCAGGAGGGACAACAAAAGCCAAAAATAACCAAGTGGTGGGAATACTCACCATGAAGGGGAAGCACCGGTGTCGACCCACGACAGGCCAGGAGAGCGCCAGGAAGGTGTGGGCTTGACACCTGATCCCTCCAGAGGCGTCACCGCTTTTCTTTTGGAGGGGATGTCAGAGGGCCTTGCCCCAGAGCGATCCACCATCGCGTTGGTGCGAGGCTCGCGCCTCCCCGGCGAACCATCCGTCTCAGAGGCCGCTCCCGCCTCAGACGCCTCCTCGTCAAGGCGCGAAGGCGCCACAGCGAAGGCGTCGTCATCGCCCGACGAGATGTCGCAAATCTCGTCGGTGAATGGCTCGTACCTCGCAGGGGGCGCGCCCTCCCGTCACGGCCTCTTCCTCGCCGCTCCAGGCATGGGAGGCGGACGAAGAATCAACACCCACGACTGCGCACGCCGGCGGAGCGACCTCCTGATCCATCAAGACCGCCAGACCATGAGGAGTAAAATCCGGCATTCCGTTCAGGATATCCACGTGGTCGCTCAGAGGAAGCTGATGCAGAGGACGCACGGAGCCGGCGATCTTCCCAGGCACATCTGGACTGGCAAAAAGGATGTTTAGGATGGTGTCGACCACGTCCGAGCCAAGGTCCTCCGGATGAAGCTACATTGGGTCGGAGGGGCCAGCATACATCCACATCGGCTCCGAGTGCGCCTGAAGGGGGGCGATGCGGCGTGCCACGAAGTCCGCCGCGACCATCTGACCCGTGAGACCCTCCTTGCGGAGAAATCTCAAACGCCCCTCCAAATAAGCGTTGTCCGCACCGCGAAGAGGAGACTTGCACCAGTGGGAGTTCTTCACGGGCGGCGCCTCCCGGACGTCCAGGAACGCGCAGGGTGACGAGACGCCGATGAGCAGCCACTTCTGGTGAAAGTCACCCACCTTCTTGAGCAGGGCCGTGACAGGCTTATCCCCACTCCAGGACATGGGGATGTATACGTGCCCCATGCCGTCCACGATGCGGAAGGAGACGCACCCCGTCCTTTCGCCACCAGCCGTACACCGCAGCGAGTAAAAGGTCCTGAAGAGCGCTACCGAAGGGTGCACGCCCAGATAAGCCTCACAAAGGTAGGCGAAGATGGACAAGATGAGTATGGAGTTTGGGTGGAGATGGAGGAGTTGAATTTGGTAGAATTCCAGTACTGCCTCCAAGAAAGGTGAGTACGGTGGCACCAGCCCGGCGGTGATGGCGTGGACAAAATGGGGTAGAACCCTTGAGGAAATCTCCCGAACCGGGCGGCTTGGAGTTCGTTGGCACCGTGCTCATTGGTCGGCCCCGCAACCAGGTGGCGGATCTTCCCCAATGTCGATGCAAAAAAGAAAAACTCACAAATCAAAAGGGGATAAATCCCGGGGCGTTACAGCCATGCTTGTCGGCCCAGGGGGAACTGGGGTATCAAGAGCCCATTCCCCCCAGGCCTCGCTCGCGGGCCAGACGGACGAAACGACTAAGGACCAGGCGTCACCGCCTGGCGGGACCCTTGAGAGGCAATCCCCCTCAAGGGCCTGAAGAGGAAGCGAGGGCCTCAAGGGACCCCTCGCCTCAGGGGATCCTCCCCCCCGAGGAACTAACCCGCCTGAGGGAAGTCCGACAGGAATATCCCCTCAGGCATGAAGGGAAACGTCGTCGCCAAGGAAGCCCGGCAGAGCGCACGTGACCTCTGTGTCGTGGTGGTGTCACGGAAGATGCCATAGGATGGCTAAAGTGTGGGTCCGATGGACGCTGGTGGATCCGGGGAGGGATAGCGAACTAAAGAGTTCGCACGAAGGAGGATGCCGGAATAACCGGGATCTCCGAGGAACACAAAACACCACCAAAGGAAACAAGAGAAGATCTAGTAAATACGAACAACTGCACGAAGGCAGAGAACACACACACACGATGTACCCAGGTTCGGGGCCCTCGTGGGGAGGTAACACCCCTACTCCTGCCTTTCCTCTCAATATATGTGTGGAATTAGATCTACAACATGCTCTTGGAGCTCTTGCGGTGATGAACACGATGAACAAGATGAACTAGAGAGAGTGAAGAGTAAATGCACTAGGAGTAAATGAGACTAAGGTTTTGGCTTCCAAGTTGCTCTCTCTTGCACAGGGGCAGTTATGGTGCCTTTTATAGAGTTCCGACCGGGAGGGCCGGAAACCCTTATCCGGGATGGCCCCACCAGACAGGTATAACGGTTATGTCGACACCGGCTAGTGCGACCTAGCCGCCGACCTATCCGGCATAGCCCTGCCGTCATCATTCCGGCAAGGACAGCAGGCGCCGTCCTGGAACATCATTGTCCCTCTGTCAGAGACAAGACATGTCTTTGCCCATCCCGAGTAGCCTTTTCCGGATTGCCGGGCTAGGCATGTCCGATCTTGTCGTACCGTTATCGTACCGGCTGACCATGCTTCCGTGTCAGGCGGGAGGTGACCATGCTTTCGTGTCAGGCGGGAGGTGACCATGCTTCCGTGTCAGGGGGGATGGTACTTCCCCCCGTGCCAGGCGGGAAAGCCTGCTCCGGACCGTTGATGTCCCACCGACATCTCCCATGCCGGCTACCTCCTTGCTCCATTCTGTAAGTCTTCCCTATACACACTGAACAACCTGCTAGGACTGAGATCCATATGTCAGTTAGCATGTACCCGGGGAGCGAGCTTGGACCCTTCTCATCTACCCGGGAGTCTACCCGGTTCACCCGGGATCTTCTCCACCGGGGAGTTTATCCGGAGCTCCTGAGGTCCCTTCCGGATGTAGCTGAGTAACACTTAGGATGAGCAACTCTAGGCCTAGCCTCCCGAAGATGTCTTGGGCTGCTACCAAAGACATCTTCGAGAAGCTAGTTCTCAGAGCAACCATCCGCATGTGCTTATGCCGCTCTGAAGGCCTGGGGGAGGCTATTTATAGACTCCAGGTGTGACCCTTGCGACCCCCAAGAGACACCTTGGGCTTAACCAGCTACGAAAGGTCAAGTTGCCCCTTCAGTATCCTAAAGAGCAGCACTTGCACTCTCCAAAGGTCAAACACTATTGTCATACTGCAGATTTGTACCGGGATCTGCCCTACCCGGGGGCAGCCCCCCGACACTAGTCCCCGAAGCTGGTGCTGTGCAGCGACCCAAGACGATGTGCGGGATCAGCTTTTAAAAAGAAACCTCATTCGAATAAGTAAGGAACATTCTTCAGCCTTGGTGCCGAGATGACCTTCACCGAGATCTTTTCCCCGAGATCTTTCCAACCGGGAGGCCCTGCTCGGGTAACTAGATAGCCTTCAGGGTCTCAACCGGGTAGGGTCATGCCGGTATATTTCATTATCCGTGTCGGACAAGATTCCTCTCCAGGGGGAGGGTCCCACCCGAGGTCTTGTCGTGCCAGAGAAGCACTTGAATGTTTTTGACTTAACACGTCGTCGCTCGAGTTCGCGCGCCGGGAGCCGCAGCCGATCCGAATTCCAACCGTTGGAGCCTTGTGGCCCGCGGTGTGGCCGGATCGGGCGCTCCGGGTGCCGCCACGTGCCGCTCGGCGTAAATTTATCCCACCCACGATTTGGGAGATCGTGTGCGGGAAAATCGGAAACCGCTCCGGAGCTCCCCATAAATAGGGGAGCGGAGGAGTTATCTCCTTTCTTCCCCGATCCTTCCTTCTTCCCCGCGACCGTCCCGAGCGCTCCGCCGCCGCGCCCGTAGCCCGAGCTCTGCCAGCGTAATCCGCCACCCGAGTTCTCCGCCATTGGTCCGCGCCAATCTCGTGCCGCGGCACCTCCTTCTCCGCCGGTAAGCTCTTCCATCTCCTCCGCCCGGTCGAATCTCTACATCAACAGTTCGTGTTCATCGGAGGTTTCCTTGAGATCATCCGTGAAATGCTTAGTATTCCGCCGGTAGATCTTTGTGGGTAGCGATTAGGAACGAGGTGTGGTATTTGCACATCGCAGATGGTGCTTTGCGCCCCTGCCCATGCCTGTAGTAGTTCCGCGTGCGCTCGGAGCCTCTAGCATAACACTGCGCCTACCTTTTCTCTTTGATTATTCTCCAATTATTTTTCTATGATAGATCTATCTCTTAGGATGTCGGTCTTCGGGAGTAGTTTTTTTAATCCGAGTTCTCCCATTGCCGACATGCTAACCCGACTAACCGGACCTTGTGCCTGCAGACTAGTTCTGACATGTCCTCTGGTCCGTCCGAGATGGGCGACGAGAGTATCCGAGGTTGCTAGGATGGCTCCGAGATCCATCAAGGGGATCTTGATTGGCTATACCAGACACATCGGATCCCGCCGCAGGTGGAGAGTCGACTTCCGAGTGGCGAGGTCCAGCCGGAGCCCCAACCCGGAGAATATGTAGTGTTCCTCACGCATTTCGAGCGGGGGTTTGGGCTTCCGGCCAGCCCCTTCTTCCGCAACTTCCTCGACACTACAACCTCCAACCTCACCACCTTCCGGCCAATGCAATTATGATGCTCTCGGGAATGGAGTCATGCCGGAATTGGCAGCGAAGTCCAGGGGCTGGAGTCATGCCGGAAATGGCAGCGAAGTTTCTTCTACGTGAAGAACCGGGAGGCCTCGGGAGATTCTCCGGGATCTTCCTCCCCGGATTTCATCAACTTGCCCGAGTTTGCCATGGGTCCTCCCCGCGTGTTCGATCTCTGGAATAGGCTCCCAGATTCTGAGGAGATCACGTGTATGCATGATGTCTTGAGCGTCCTCACGGATAGTATGACGTCGGATGATCTCCTGCGGTGCTGTAACATCCCAAATTTCTCAAAAATTTAAAACTTTGCATTCATGCATCATGCATCATATAGGCATGGCATTGAAATCACATAAAGAATAATTTAAATTTTAATTATAAGTTTAAATAAAGTTGTATTCCATAAAGAGGTTTAATTGAACTCCTTATATTAATTTGTATTTTATTAAATTAATTATCTGGTAAAATGGTATTAAAAAGGTTCTAAATTAAATTAGCCTTTCAAAATATATTTTTATGAATTTTTCTGAAATGTGTTGATAAGATTTAAAAATCAAATTGTATTAAAAAGGTTCAAAACAGAAAAAGAGTTTAAATTAAAAAAAAATTGTAACGAGTTAACTGGGCCTAGCCCATCTGCTAATTGTCGCGCGCGCAGCGGATAGCAACCCAGCAGCAGCCCATCTTCCTCTCCTCACGCTGACAGGTGGGACCCACCTGTCAGGTGGATCTTCAGCATCCGACGCAGAAACCGCACCGGATACGCTCGATCCGGTTGATCTTTCCGCTCCGGTCTTCGCGGGATTGCTTCCTATCCGCCCCCATATAAACCTCCACCTCCGCCGCCGTTCCCCGCGCCCAAAACCCTAGCTTGTTTCGTCCCCAGGCCGCACGGAAAGAGATCGTTGCCGCCGCCACTGCCGCCGGTATTTTTTGACAACTACGGCGCCATTCCCTCCCCCGAGCTCCCCCTTCCCCTCTAGTTCTTCTTCCTTTACCCGTATGGGTCTTCGTGATCTCATCGTTGACCTTCCACCACAGTCGAACTGCGTCCCCGTCCGCGAGCCACGCCGCCGCCCGCAAGCACCAACTCCTGCGAGGAATCCTCGAGGAACGGCGACGCTCCAAAGACCCACGCTTCGCCCCCAACTCCGCCTCGACGTCCTCAACCTAACGGTAAGACTCGTTCGTCTCGTACGCTTATAGAACTCGACCGCGCGTGATGCCGGCCGTGGCGCCGCCGCGGTCGAAGGTTTTTCCGGCGACTCGCGCCGCCCGCGCCGGGTCTCTAATTTCGAAACGTTGGATTTAGATCCAACGGATCTAGATCCCTGCAATCCCGAGCGCCCGTTTTAAAATAGATCGGACGGTTTGCGCGGCCGATCCGCACCGAAGCGGTATCCTCCAATGGGATCACGCCATGTAGCCCTTATTTCTTTTTCGCAGGAAATTGTTATAAAATAAAACAAAAAATTGTGCAAAACTTTAGAAATTCATAACTTTTGATCTGTAAGTCCAAATTTGATAAACTTTATATCTACGGATAGCCCTGCTAGTGTAGATTATTTCTACATCATTTGTTTTTCCTTTTGATAAATTATAATTTGTGTTTTTATCCGAGGAGTATTTCGGCTATTAAATCTAAAACTTAAATAATAAAAATGTTTTCCAAATAAATCCAATTGTTTTAAAATTGTAGTGTTGTCCTCTGTCCAGGGAGTCTAACTTGGATTTTATTTGAAACTTTTCATAATAGAATCAAAGAATTTGGTTGTAGGGCTTAATATTTCTATGTTATGCTCAATAATTTAAATGATTAAATAAATAATAAAATGTTGATCATTGCATTTCATGCATTAATAACATAGGAAATAAAATGAGAATTATTTTGTCTTGTTAAATTCATACATATTATTGTCTTGATATTTTTAAGTGTTGTGTTTGTGTGTTTATTTATTTTTATTGTTTGTCTCTAGATTGTGAAGAGGAGGAAGGCCCTTCTTGTGATTGTTATTCTTGCTGTGCTTGTTCCTCTTGTTACCAAGGCAAGTGACATTCATAAACTACCCAATATTTTCTATAGGCATTAGTAGTATATTTTGAGTAGTATGCATGATAGGGAATTTTTGAACTATCTTATAATGCTAAGTTAGTACACTTTGAAAATATCCTAATAGTATGTAGCCATCCCTTTCCATGCAGTCATCAGAAGTTTTATTAGATGCTTAGCTATGCTATAAAAAGTGTTTACTTATCATGTTATAGAAATATTGCTAAGTGTTAAACTTTAAATGCACACCTGGGTGGAATTGGTTGTTTGGTTTATGTTGAGTGGCTTTTGGGACTATGCTTGTGGTTGTCGTTGCCTAGGATGAATGTCTATTCTACTTAGGGCCATGAGCATTGTAACGCCCCGGGATTTTTCCCAATTAGAAAATTGTTTCTTTTTCTTTTTGCATCAGCATGACGTCATCATGCATCATTTGCATTTGTCAATCTTAATTTAAATTATTGCATTTAAATTTAACTCCATTTAAATTCTTTTCCACTTTTAAATCTAAATGCAAAACAAATTAATTTAAATGTGATATTTCAAGTCTTTTCAAATATTCAAACTAATATATTAAATTGTATATTTTAAAACTATTTATTTTTGCTAAATGTTTCTATCTCTATTCTTTTCTGTTTTTCTTAAAAACACTAAAACAGAAAAAGAATAAGTATTAAAAGATTTACAACCAGAGGGAGAAAAACATTTTTTTTTCTTCTGGACGAAGCCCACTTGGCCCACCTCACCTCAGCCCGGCCCGATTTTTCCCTCACCCCCTACCTCCGTACACCTCGCTTTACAGCGAGGCATGGAGAAGGTGCTGCCCCCACCGATGCCCTACCCCCTTCCTACTTTAGCCGCATCCTCTCCCCTCCTGGAACCCTAGCTCCTCTCCCTCCTTCCCCTCCGCAGCGCCACCTCGTCCCTATCCTTCGTAGGCGAGCGTCTCGACCCGGGAATCCCCAACGACGCCGCGCGAGCTCGGATCCACGACGCCGAACGCCGCGCACCCGCCGCTTCTTCCGCACCGTCTGCTCGCCCCCGACGTCTACGGCCTCGTCCCCCTCGCCACCAAGCCCCTCACAGTGAGCCTATTCAATCCCGCCTCTTTCCCCCTTCGCTGGATGCGCCGTTCGCCGGAGTCCCGCCGGCACCGGAGTGCGCACGCCACGGACACCGCACGCTGCACGAAGCCGTGCATGAGCACGAGGGCTCCGCCCATTTTCCTTCGCATCCGGGCGCAAAAATGAAACCTCCGGCGCCCCCAAGCCTATCCGCACACACGCCCACGCGCCGCGCCGCACGGCTTTGGTCGCCGGCGTCCGGTTGCTGCCGCCGCGCCGCGCTGTCCCCGTTTCTTCGTCAGTTTCGTCAGAAACGGAGCCGGGCACGTTTAGCTGTGTAAAAAGAAACGCACCCTGATCCTATCACTAACACGCATCGCTCCACTGGCTAGCAGCGCCGTCCCGCGCCTCGCTCGCCGCGATGCGAGTTCGAATTCCCCGGGCGCAGTGGTTAAAAGCCTGTTTTTGCTGCACTCACTGACGGGTGGTCCCCGCGGGTCAGTGACCGCGGAGAGAGAGAGCCCCGCGCGCGCCAGTAATGCAAGTTGGGCCCGCACGGCAGTCGCAGGGGTGTGTCTCCTTTCAGTGAGAAAAATCCGCGAAGGATTCCAGGCGCTACAAACTTACACTCGAGCCCCTGAACTTTCTGTTTTGGCAGTTGAACCCTCACTGATTAGTTTTTCCAACACGAACAGGTCCCTGCTATTTACAGAAACACCCCTAATCTTAATTTGTTAATAACTTTAATTCTATAACTCCAATTGAAATAATCTTTATATGTTTATTTATCAGAAAAATGCAATAAATATTAATATGCCATTTGTATGTTATTTTGCATATGTTATTTTAATTGCTTAGTGTAGTTTATTAATTGCAACTAAATAATTAAATATGGAATGTCAGGGGTAATAAATATATAATGCCCTATTCCATTTAATTTAATTAGATCACCCATGCCATGTGTTTCCATGCTAACCAACAATTAATATTGCTGGTAAATAAATAACTTGCACCTAAATATTAATTGTCGGGTTGCTTTCCCGTTTAATTTGGATTACCTGCATTGTATTGCATCTTGCCTTGCCATGCATCATTCTCGTATGATCTTGCTGAATCTTTTGCCGTAGTTGTAAAATGCATCTTTTATGCTTTCCAGTGTTTGTTGCTTCTTCGCGGATAAGACGTCGAGATGTGTGAGCAACGACAAGATCTGCTTCCATGCGGGATTCCAGGCAAGCAAAGTTTGCTTGTTTACCTATACATTGTCTTTCATTCCTACCGTTGATCTCTGCTAACCTAGTATTCGATTCTTTATTGCGATCCCATCACATGTTTATCCTGCAGCCTATACAGCTTTATCCCCACAACCTATTACCTGTTGTTTGTTTATCTGTTAGCCTTGCGAGTCGTAGCGCATGCTTAGAGTTGGTTGTGCGAGTCCTCTGTTGGTCGTTTATTTCATATGCTTAGCATGATAGATTATTCTACCTTAATAAAATGTTGTATTATATTGGGGTATTATAATTAAAAGATAAGGCACCAGGCGGAAGGCCTTGCGAGGTGCTTTGTTCTGCTAAGTGTCGACCTAGGAACTGAGACTTTGTCCTCGGATCCAATTTTGAGCGCACTAACCACTTGTGGGAGGCCCTATGGACCCCCCCTCGATTTTGACTGGAACTTCAACTTGTCCGAGAGCTGCACCTAGTTCGGGCTTTCCATTTGTCTCATATGCATCGATACTAGTGTAGTATTTTACTTTGGCGGTGTGCCTTGTTACATGCATATAGGGCGCGGCCTGTTGGTGCGGAGGGGTGTGTCCTGCGGGAGTCCGCACCCTTTTGGCCGGGACCAGCATAGCTCCCGTGGCTCCTGGACTTGTTGCGGTGAAGGAAAAGAGTTGGGTTGAAAGGCCCTAATGTTCTTGACTGGGTTGATCATGCGAGTATGGGTCCAGTAGTGCACCCCTGCAGGGTATAATCTTATCGATGAGCCGTGTCCACGGTTATGGACGACTTGGTGATGATGCTGGCTAACAAGATCATAGACAACTTACACCTAATCATTGTTAATTAACCTGACTAGTAATATAGAATTACTTTCACAATAACTGGTAACTAAAATTGTTCAATGTGTGAGTTTCCCGAATTGCTTCCTCATACTTGGTTGAGGGGGTTAATCCGAGAATGGGTTATGTTTGGTGTTAGTTGTAGATGTTTATCTTATGCGCTCTCTTATCCCTCTCTAATTAGACGGAAGTTGTAGCGTGTCTCTTTAGGTTGCTAGTGCTGCTGCCGCTAAGTCCACCTCCCCTATATTTTGGGAGATGGTGTAGAAAGTAGGCAAGTCGGTTTTGCTTGCCAGGGAGTGCCCTGACCCTCTTTTGGGATGTGCTTTATGTGCAGTCAACAGGTTTGAAGTCAGACGCCGTTAGCTTGGGAATCCCTCCGGCTTGGCTGGGCAGGGATATGGCGCCATCGCTTATCTTCAGGACTCTTAGTCCAGTTTGCTTCTTATCCGTAGTCGGATACTATTCTGCTTCCGCTGTCATTTGAATCTTTGTATTGTATCATTTGTATCTTGACTCGTTCGAGTCGTTGTTGTAATTTATCTTCTGTTGTATTTGTGGATGTATCGAAACTGTTGTAATGTTATCACAATTCCACCCACATAATGCGCATGTTTTGGCGTGCACATTATGTCTGGTGGGCGACCAAAAATCGTTATTATGCGGATTTCGGCGGAATCACTTAAATCTACATAGTACCGATTTTCGGGCGTCACAAGCATGGTGGTTGTCACCCAGCAGCGCACTTGTGGACGGCCACCCAGGAACAAAGAGATTTCTAAGTCCCTTCAAGTTTAGAAGCTTCCCGTGCAGCCTTTTGACAATGGGCTCTGTCTAGAATTACTAAGTTGTGAGAGTGCAACCTGTCAGCTTGACAAGCAGATGTAGAGTTGGTAGGTGGAACGGGTCTTGCTAGTATGGTTGCATTCTTCCTCTGAAAGTTCTTGTCTCAATTCTCTCCTTTCCTTAATGCACTCCGCGTGTATAGGATGTTTGGGTTAATTGAGTCTCAAGGTGAAAGTGCACAACCTCTGCAGAGTCGACAATCTGAGTACTCAGCGGTGTCCCCGGTGATGGACTACTTCGAGCAACTGGACAAGGATGGACGGAAGAATCTCATCATAGTTTTCATAAAGTAAAATTTGACCAAGGAAAGAATTGTTGGTGCACTTGGGCTTCATCCCTTGGTGCCAAGTCTTTGAGAAAAAAATTGTTTTACAAAAGATAGGAGAAAACTGGCTTTCTGCAAAATAGCCTACAACTCCACCAAGCCAAATATGCATATAGAATTAGACTTGTCATAATTTATCCACCATAGTCACTTGCCAATACTTCATTGTATTGACCTCCTACGGGGGCTGCATATTCAAATGTGCAGGTAATTCTGATGAGGAGTGAGTTTGGACTCGATTCTACACCCAACATGTCTGCCTGTGGCGTTTGCTAGAAGATGAGGCTCATTGCTATTACTTTCGTTGTGAACTCTGAACTTTTCAGCTAGTCTTCATGACTATGCACTTTGTAATAAAGCTATACTTAGCTATTTTTGGATCTCGTTGTAGTTATTTGATACTTATGCAATGATACTATATATTTTGTACTGTGGTGCTGGCAGTGATCCAGGGACTAGCACATAACACAGGTGTTCCATCTTTATTTAAAAGATGGGGCGCTACAAAATGGTATCAGAGCAAAAGTGTTGCCTGTAGGTTCGAGCCCTTAGGATTGGTTAAGCCTCTTTTTGATCATAATATTACCATCTTTGAAGTATGTTGGATCCTAGCGGCATAGTGGGATGAAGCGGCCCGGGACTAACCTTACATGTCCGCGTACATGAGACCTGTTCCACAATTATAAGTGGATGGCCGGGTGTCTGTCTCTCTCACTATAGTGAATATCCGACTTACAAAGAGTTGATAATAGTGTTGATCACCTTTTAGAAAAGAACTTCTTTTTCTCTAAGTACTTAAGTACACCACAACTAGTACTTCTTACCTTGTGTCTTGTTCTAACAAACTCTACCTTTATCACTTAAGGATGTCGTTCTTCATGTATCAAACCGCGGAGGACTTCAAGGACATGCGCTTTGGAAGATATCTTCTAGAGTTGGTAGAACTGTTGGCACTTCCAACACCCATCATCAGGGCAAGCCAGCTGAAGCACTTCAACAAAGAAGACTTATGGGGAATTCGTCTTCACCAACAAGGGCGCCCGACTGAACCCAAGACTGAAGACATCCAGTACAAGTCGATTAGTGACTCCTTAGAGAAAGGGTTGAATCTCGTCACGCAGGAGCTAATAGGACGTCTTTGCTGACAATTCTAGGAGGAGTTAAAGGACCACTACTTTTCTAACCTTGGCCAACGTGACGAACATGGGATACCCTACCTTGTTAGCGAGGAAGACAAAAACAAACCAGAACCCTTGTGCCCTTATCTCCAAGACTTAGAACTTCACCTCTGGCAACTCGAAGAGGATAGACGCAACGAGCTGTTGAAGAATGATGAAATAATGGCCCAAGTCAAGGAGACTCAAAAGAAGATTGAAGCCCAAGAAGAGGTGGCCAACGCTCAAGAGGAGAAATTCTGAGCTCAAGAGAAGAAGTTCCAAAATCAAGAAAAGAGAATTAGAGACAAGAACAAGGAGATCAAGACCTTGAAGGATGAAATTCTGAGCAACGACGTCGAGTTCGAAGCTGATCGAGATTTGATCGAGACTCTACGCCGTGAGAAGAGAATGCTACAAGAGAAGATTGAAGTCCTGGAGAAGGAAGCGATCGAGACTCTGCACCGTGAGACGACAATGTTACATGAGAATAACGAGGCCTTGGAGAAGGAGGTGAATGACTACAAGGAGATCCTTACGAAGGAAGGCATCACCATCGAGTAAGTCGAAGAAGATGAAGGAGACGTCATGGACGAAGTTTAGACTTAGTAGTTCGACCACCATGTTCTCCCTCGTTTAGTTTTGTAGTTCTTTTTAAAAACATTGATCTCCAACTTGTGGTGTGACAATGATAGAATGATTGGTTTGCAGACTCTGTTGTTTTATTAAATCAACTTAGATTATTTGTTTCGATTTGCTAAGTAGACTTTTTCTGTTTAAGTTGTCTTTTGAGTGTTGATTGTGTTGACTTGGTTGCTTTGTGCATGGGTAGGATTTTTCTTCTCTTAGTTCTGTCTATCTTTCACTCATCTATGCTGAAAACCCTACAGATGCCTCCTCGTCGTGATACCAACAACGATGATGCCATGCAACAACTGATGGCCGCTCAAGCTCAGTTGATGAATATGATGACTCAATTCATTGCAGCAACCAACAACAACAACAACAACCACAATAACAACAACCCGCCACCTCCACCACCACCTCCAGTGGACAGACTTGCTAGATTCCTAAGGCTTAGGCCTAATAAGTTCTCCTCTGCTACTGAACCAATAGTGGCGGATGATTGGCTCCGTTCAGTCAACAAGGACTTAGTAACTTGTGAGTGTTCTGAGGCAGAAAAAGGGAGGTTCACTGCACACCTGTTGGAAGGACCCGCAACATTGTGGTGGGAGACTTATCAAGTGACTCATCCTTTGGATGGCATGACTTGGGATGCGTTCAAGGAAGGTTTCCGGAATGCTCACATCTCATCAGGTAAATGAACCTGAAGAAAGAGGAATTTCGCAGCTTGAGGCAGGGAGGTAGAACTCGGAAGGAGTATATGGATGACTTCTGTATGCTATCAAGGTATGCACCAGAGGACATTGATACTGATGCAAAGAGGAAGGAAAAGTTCCTCAATGGACTTAGGGGAGAACTGAAGATACCCTTGTCTGTGGCATATACTCCAAACTATCAAGCTCTGCTGGATCAAGCTATCACCCTGGACAACAACATAAGAAAGGAAGAGAATAGGAAGAGGAAGTTCAGTGCAAGTAAGGTTCATTCTGAAGGGACATATAAGAAACAACACACCTCTGAAGTCAGTAGCCATAAACCCTGGAATCACTCCAACACTGGTAGTGGCCAAAAACATCATGGTCATAACCACAATGGAGGATACACAGGAAGTAATGGAGGATACAAAGGAAATAATGGAGGATACAATGGGAATAATGGTGGATCCAGGGGAAACCATCATCATGGCCATAATCATGGGAATGGTAATCACCGTCCTAACTATGAAGGGAAGAAAGACTTGTCTAATGTGACTTGCTTCAAGTGCAAGAAGACAGGACATTATGCAACAGAATGCCCAGAGAGGAAAGCTGATGAAAATTCGAAGCCCAATCCTTTCCAGAAGGGACAAGTGAACCACATCAATGTGGAAGAAGTTCATGATGAACCTGATGCTGTGATTGGTACGTTCTTGCTCAACTCCTTTCCAGCATTAGTCTTATTTGATACTGTAGCATCTCATTCATTCATATCAAGAGCTGTTGTAAACAAACATGGGTTAGCTGAGGAAAGTCTAGGAAAACCTATTAGAGTAAGTTCCCCTGGAGGAGAGATGATAGTAAATTCCGGGTGTAGGCAGTTAGACTTGCAAATCGGAAAACACACCTTTCCAACAGACTTAGTCATCCTAGAAACCCAAGGATTGGATGTTATCATCGGAATAGATTGGATGACTCGTTTTGAAGGAATCATAGATTGTGCAAATAGAGCAATCACCCTCACCACCCCAGAGAAAAGGAAGATTAAGTTCAGATCAACTTTCGAACTTAAGAAGGTTAGGCTAAATTCTCTTAAGGGGGTTAGCCTTGGTGATGTGCTTATTGTCAAGGAATACCCAGATGTTTTCCGGAGGAACTACCGGGAATGCCACCCGATAGAGATGTAGAGTTTCTCATCGAACTGAAGCCGGGAACAGGACCAATAGCTAAAAGACCTTATCATATGGCCGCCGATGAATTGAAAGAGCTCAAGAAGCAACTGGAGGAACATATCCAGAAAGGATTCATTCGTCCAAGTTCATCGACATGGGGAGCACCAGTCTTATTTGTTAAAAAGAAGGATCAAACCCAGAGGCTAGTCGCGGATTATAGAGATATAAACGAGCAAACTATCAAAAACAAGTACCCGTTACCCAAGATAAATGAACTATTTGATCAACTGGAAGGTGCTTGCGTTTTCTCAAAGATCGATCTTCAATCGGGGTACCTCCAAATGAAAGTTAGAGAAATGGATATACCCAAGACTGCATTTGTTACGAGATATGGCTCTTATGAGTACACAGTAATGCCGTTTGGATTAACCAATGCACCAGCCTATTTCATGAATATGATGAATAAAGTGTTCATGGATTTTCTGGATAAGTTTGTGGTAGTGTTCATAGATGATATTCTAATCTACTCCAAGAGTCACAAAGAACATGAAGAGCACTTGCGTCTAGTATTGCAGAGATTACGTGAACATAGGTTGTATGCCAAGTACAGCAAGTGTGAGTTTTGGTTAGAACAAGTCGGATTTTTAGGCCATGTGGTGTCCAAGGAAAGTATAGCGGTGGATCCTGAAAAAGTTTCAGCTGTAACTAATTGGGAACCGCCGAAGAATGTTGGAGAATTACGAAGTTTTCTGGGCCTAGCAGGATACTACCGACGATTCATTGAAAACTTCTCCAAGATTGCCAAGGCCTTGACAAAATTATTAAAGAAGGAGAAGAAATTTGAGTGGACTGAGGCATGCGAAGCCAGTTTTCAGGAGTTGAAGAAACGTCTGGTTTCAGCCCCAGTTCTATGCTTACCTGATTTGGAGAAGGAATTCCAAGTGTACTGTGATGCTTCATGCCAAGGCTTGGGAAGTGTGTTGATGCAGGAAGGCAGAGTGGCATCTTATGCCTCTAGACAGCTCAAGAAACATGAAGCAAATTATCCAACTCATGATCTCGAGTTAGCATCAGTAGTGCATGCCCTGAAAACTTGGAGACCCTATCTGATGGGAAAAAGATGTGAGGTATTCACGGACCACAAAAGTTTGAAGTACATATTTACACAGAAGGAATTGAACATGAGACAAAGAAGATGGTTGGAACTTATTAAAGATTATGATCTAAGTCTCCAATACCATCTGGGGAAAGCTAATGTGGTAGCAGATGCTCTGAGTCGTAAAGTGTATGTGAATGGCCTTACAGCAGGAGAATTACCCGAGGATTTATGCGAGGCATTCAAGGACCTCAGGTTGGAAGTAGTACCTGAAGGGTTTGTAACCTCATTAGTTGTACAACCCACTTTGATGGACAAGATACATGAAGCTCAGAAAGGAGACAAGGAAATAGAAGAGATCAAAGTCAATCTAAGAGCAGGCAAAGCTAAAGGATTTCATGAGGATGAGCAAGGGATTTTGTGGTTTGAAAAACGTGTATGTGTGGCCAATGATCCTGATATTAGGAAGTTAATTCTGCAAGAAGCTCTTGAGACACCTTATTCCATTCATCCGGGAAATACCAAGATGTATATGGATGTGAAAGAGAGATTTTGGTGGAATAATCTGAAAAGAGAAATAGCAGAATACATCGCTAAGTGCGATGTATGTAGTCGAGTAAAGGCAGAACATCACAAACTAGCAGGGCTCTTACAACCTTTGAAAGTACCGGATTGGAAGTGGGATTCTATTGGGATGGACTTCATCACCGGATTACCAAGGACCAGATCGGGTTATGATTCTATTTGGGTTATTGTTTGTCGCCTAACCAAAATAGCTCACTTCATACCCGTGAAGACCACTTATACTAGTGCAAAGTTAGACGATATTTACATGAAGAGAATTGTGTGCCTTCACGGCATTCCTAAGAGTATCGTGTCTGATAGAGGGACCCAGTTCACTTCTCATTTCTGGAAGCAGTTGCACGAATCTTTGGGAACCCGGTTGGAATTCAGTACGGCTTTCCACCCGCAAACAGATGGTCAGACTGAAAGAGTGAATCAGATTTTAGAGGATATGTTAAGAGCTTGTGCGCTCGACTATGGATCTAGTTGGGATGATAATCTACCATACGCTGAATTCTCCTACAACAACAGTTACCAAGCCAGCATTGAGATGGCACCGTTTGAAGCCTTATATGGAAAGAAATGCACAACCCCACTGTTGTGGAGTGGTGTAGGAGAACAGAGTTTCTTTGGACCTGATATAATACAGGATGCTGAAGAGAAAGTTAGGCTAATTAAGGACAGATTGAAAATAGCACAGACACGCCAGAAAAGCTACGCAGATTCCAAGCGTAGAGAAGTCACCTACGAAGTGGGTGATAGAGCCTATTTAAGAGTGTCACCCCTTCGGGGTGTGAAAAGGTTTGGAATCAAAGGAAAGTTAGCACCTCGATTCATTGGACCATTCAAAATTCTTTCTCGCAAAGGTGAAGTGGCATATGAGTTGGAATTACCCGAAGTTCTGTCTGCTGTTCATAATGTGTTCCATGTCAGTCAGTTGAAGAAATGTCATCCTGAGATGATGGGAGTTCCTTTAAAGGATACTGTACCCCTCGAGGAGGTACAATTGGAGAGTGACCTGACATACGAAGAGAAGCCCATCAAGATATTACAGACAGCAGAAAGAGTCACCCGTACCGAAACCATCAAGTTTTGCAAAGTCCAGTGGAATCACCACACCGAGGAAGAAGCCACCTGGGAACGAGAGGATGACCTCCGAGAAGACCACCCACACCTATTTGCTGACCTTTCCGAAGCTCGAGGGCGAGCTTCCTCTTAAGGGGGTTAGTCTGTAACATCCAAAATTTCTCAAAAATTTAAAACTTTGCATTCATGCATCATGCATCATATAGGCATGGCATTGAAATCACATAAAGAATAATTTAAATTTTAATTATAAGTTTAAATAAAGTTGTATTCCATAAAGAGGTTTAATTGAACTCCTTATATTAATTTTTATTTTATTAAATTAATTATCTGGTAAAATGGTATTAAAAAGGTTCTAAATTAAATTAGCCTTTCAAAATATATTTTTATGATTTTTTCTGAAATGTGTTGATAAGATTTAAAAATCAAATTGTATTAAAAAGGTTCAAAACAGAAAAAGAGTTTAAATAAAAAAAAAATTGTAACGAGTTAACTGGGCCTAGCCCATCTGCTAACTGTCGCGCGCGCAGCGGATAGCAACCCAGCAGCAGCCCATCTTCCTCTCCTCACGCTGACAGGTGGGACCCACCTGTCAGGTGGATCTTCAGCCTCCGACGCAGAAACCGCACCGGATACGCTCGATCCGGTTGATCTTTCCGCTCCGGTCTTCGCGGGATTGCTTCCTATCCGCCCCCATATAAACCTCCACCTCCGTCGCCGTTCCCCGCGCCCAAAACCCTAGCTTGTTTCGTCCCCAGGCCGCACGGAAAGAGATCGCTGCCGCCGCCACTGCCGCCGGTATTTTTCGACAACTACGGCGCCATTCCCTCCCCCGAGCTCCCCCTTCCCCTCTAGTTCTTATTCCTTTACCCATATGCGTCTTCGTGATCTCATCGTTGACCTTCCACCACAGTCGAACTGCGTCCCCGTCCGCGAGCCACGCTGCCGCCCACAAGCACCAACTCCTGCGAGGAATCCTCGAGGAACGGCGACGCTCCGAAGACCCACGCTTCGCCACCGACTCCGCCTCGACGTCCTTAACCGAACGGTAAGACTCGTTCGTCTCGTACGCTTATAGAACTCGACCGCGCGTGATGCCGGCCGTGGCGCCGCCGCGGTCGGAGGTTTATCCGGCGACTCGCGCCGCCCGCGCCGGGTCTCTAATTTCGAACCGTTGGATTTAGATCCAACGGATCTAGATCCCTGCAATCCCGAGCGCCCGTTTTAAAATAGATCGGACGGTTTGCGCGGCCGATCCGCACCGAAGCGGTATCCTCCAATGGGATCACGCCACGTAGCCCTTATTTCTTTTTCGCAGGAAATTGTTATAAAATAAAACAGAAAATTGTGCAAAACTTTAGAAATTCATAACTTTTGATCTGTAAGTCCAAATTTGATAAGCTTTATATCTACGGATAGCCCTGCTAGTGTAGATTATTTCTACATCATTTGTTTTTCCTTTTGATAAATTATAATTTGTGTTTTTATCCGAGGAGTATTTCCGCTATTAAATCTAAAACTTAAATAATAAAAATGTTTTCCAAATAAATCCAATTGTTTTAAAATTATAGTATTGTCCTCTGTCCAGGGAGTGTAACTTGGATTTTATTTGAAACTTTTCATAATAGAATCAAAGAATTTGGTTGTAGGACTTAATATTTTTATGTTATGCTCTATAATTTAAATGATTAAATAAAATAATAAAATGTTGATCATTGCATTTCATGCATTAATAACAGAGGAAATAAAATGGTAATTATTTTGTCTTGTTAAATTCATTGCATATCAAGCATGCATACATATTATTGTCTTGATATTTTTAAGTGTTGTGTTTGTGTGTTTATTTATTTTTATTGTTTGTCTCTAGATTGTGAAGAGGAGGAAGGCCCTTCTTGTGATTGTTATTCTTGATGTGCTTGTTCCTCTTGTTACCAAGGCAAGTGACATTCATAATCTACCCAATATTTTCTATATGCATTAGTAGTATATTTTGAGTAGTATGCATGATAGGGAATTTTTGAACTATCTTATAATGCTAAGTTAGTACACTTTGAAAATATCCTAGTAGTATGTAGCCATCCCTTTCCATGCAGCCATCAAAAGTTTTATTAGATGCTTAGCTATGCTATAAAAAGTGTTTACTTATCATGTTATAGAAATATTGCTAAGTGTTAAACTTTAAATGCACACCTGGGTGGAATTGGTTGTTTGGTTTATTTTGAGTGGCTTTTGGGACTATGCTTGTGGTTGTCGTTGCCTAGGATGAATGTCTATTCTACTTAGGGCCATGAGCATGGTGGTTGTCACCCAGAAGCGCACTTGTGGACGGCCACCCAGGAACAAAGAGATTTCTAAGTCCCTCCAAGTTTTGAAGCTTCCCGTGCAGCCTTTTGACAATGTGCTCTGTCTAGAATTACTAAGTTGTGAGAGTGCAACCTGTCAGCTTGACAAGCAGATGTAGAGTTGGTAGGTGGAACGAGTCTTGCTAGTATGGTTTCAATCTTCCTCTGAAAGTTCTTGTCTCAATTCTCTCCTTTCCTTAATGCACTCCGCCTGTATAGGATGTTTGGGTTAATTGAGTCTCAAGGTGAAAGTGCACAACCTCTGCAGAGTCGACAATCTGAGTACTCAGCCGTGTCCCCGGTGATGGACTACTTCGAGCAACTGGACAAGGATGGACGGAAGAATCTCATCATAGTTTTCATAAAGTAAAATTTGACCAAGGAAAGAATTGTTGGTGCACTTGGGCTTCATCCCTTGGTGCCAAGTCTTTGAGAAAAAAATTGTTTTACAAAAGATAGGAGAAAACTGGCTTTCTGCAAAATAGCCTACAACTCCACCAAGCCAAATATGCATATAGAATTAGACTTGTCATAATTTATCCACCATAGTCACTTGCCAATACTTCATTGTATTGACCTCCTACGGGGGCTGCATATTCAAATGTGCAGGTAATTCTGATGAGGAGTGAGTTTGGACTCGATTCTACACCCAACATGTCTGCATGTGGCGTTTGCTAGAAGATCAGGCTCATTTCTATTACTTTCGTTGTGAACTCTGAACTTTTCAGCTAGTCTTCATGACTATGCACTTTGTAATAAAGCTATACTTAGCTATTTTTGGATCTCGTTGTAGTTATTTGATACTTATGCAATGATACTATATATTTTGTATTGTGGTGCTGGCAGTGATCCAGGGACTAGCACATAACACAGGTGTTCCATCTTTATTTAAAAGATGGGGCGCTACAACTGCTTTATCATCTGCCGCATCTGCCCTCTTCAGACTCGAGTGCATAAACTGTGCCACATGAGTGCGGTATACGATCCCACGAGAACCAGTATCTTTGCGCTGGACAAACCTGCTGTCCGGCGGCGTGTTCGAGCTATCGCCCGAACGACGATGCCGGCAGACTATGTGTGGGGTCGGGTTGCCGGCTGCCGTAAAAAACCACTGAAGCAGGTTCTTGTGTCTGCCTTCCGCCAAATTCCTTTTGCACCCGGGTTCTGCTGGAAATCGACATGGTTGTCATGCAATGACTTATTCCTGCAGTTGTTCGAGCGTCAGACCGAAGAGGACGCGATGCATGCCGATGGGAATTTCGCGGAGGACTTCCCAATTCCTAAGGAAATGCCGGCTGAGGATCCCGACGGCGGGGATCACCTCGCGATTCCTCTAGCCCGCGCTACTGCTCCAGGTAAGCCCTCAACCCCAGAGGCTATCCACATTGCATCTGATGATGATGTCGATTGTGAAATACTCGATGTGATTGATGCTCTTCCCCTCAACTGCGCCCCGCCAGTAGTTCCGAGATCAACGGCCGTGACGAAGCGCGCCGAGACCCGGAAACGTGTGGGCTCCGACATCGCCCATGCCGGTGGATCCGGTGGTGCTGCCAAGAAGAGTAAGCAGAATAAGCAGCCGGGCGATAAGCCTCGGGGATGGAAAGGTCCCCCTACTGTTGACTTCGGGTATGATTTGCTTGCTTTGAATTATCTGACTTTGATTTCTTCCGAGGTCTTTTCTGACATGCTCATTATAGAGATGCTCTTGACGTCCCGGCTTCCGCGGGTCTCCACCCTCCGGGATCCCGCACTCCTAGCCCCTCCCGGGCTGCTCCTTCTCCACCTCTGCACTCAGCGCAGGACGATGAGCATCCCATGCCTGGTCCTGTGCTCCCCGAGGTTGCTGCTCTGGAGGTCCATCCCGGGGAGACTGAGGTTCTAGTACCGCCTAGCTCTGCGGTTGCGGATACCATCCTTCCGGATAGCCCGCGGCGGGTGTCCCATCTTGAGGGGGAGATGGCGAGTCCTCCTCGGCAAGTCGTGCCGCGCGCCCCTTCCCGGTTGACTTCCGGCAAGACTCCGCCGCCGAAGCCGTCTACTGCTTCCTCCAAGCCCAAGCAGGCCTCTGGGCAGAAGCTAGTTTCTGCCAAGCCCAGCGCCCCTCCGACACCTTCGACTCACGACTTGGCCCTAATCAAGGGTTCCTCTTCCTCGGGTAAGTCTTCCGGATTACCGCCATCTCCTGCCGAGATCCCTACTGCCGCCCTGCAGGCGCTGCGAGCAACCGTAAGCTATTTTGTGTCTCCAGGATCCCGGGAGATCGTTGCCGCGAGCGCGCCTGGCCTGCGTATTATTGAAGAATACAACAAGGCCTGGCTCGCCGCTGACGCCTCCGAGATTGTGGGGGATTTGCACGCTGCCGGCACGAGCCGCAGTGCACAAGCCCTTCACGCTCTCCAGATGGCTGCACTGGATGTCACCCGGGTGATCGATGTAAGTTCCCTCCTTCTACTTTCTCCAAAGTTTTAATTCTTCCACCCCCACTAGTCCCCGAGATTGGTGCTTAGTGCTCTAGACTCCACCGAGTAGCAGACCACTAGGCTCCAATCTTAGAAAAATAATCAGTTGATCTATTTAGCCAGTGTGGATCCCGGATACTCCTGAGTCCCCGGGATCATTCTCGAGTTCTGATATCGGATAACCTTTTGACACAGGACTGCGGCAAGAAACGCAGCAGCATCTTCCACCGGCTTCTTGCTGACTTCGGTCAGTCCAAGAAGTCAGAGGAAACACTCCGGGAGGAGCGGAACACCGCGTGACAGGTCTTGGTTGACCAAAAATCTGCCCTCTCGGAGGCTCAGTCCGAGATCCTGCGGCTAAAGACCGAGCTGGAGAAATCCAAGTCCGCTGTTACTGACTTGAAGGCGCGTTTCTTGGACGCGACCAAGAAGCAAAAGGAAACCCTAGACAGTTCCGAGGCGCGCACGCACCATGCCGAGACCGAGTTGGCCCTTCTCCGGTCAAAGGCGGATGGCTGGCTTAGTGAGCTCACCGGTTTAAACCGAGACTTGAATAGTAAGTTCACCGAGATTTTTTTCTCTTGCTCTTTTCCTTTGCTCTTATCACTCTCATGTGCTGGCCGCTTGACAACTCTTCTCTTTAAAGGACATTTTGAGCACTCCCGAGAAGCCGCCAGCCTTGCAGTTGCTGCCGGCCGTGAGAAGCGATCCGGGAAGGGTCCTATCTCGGACTCTTGGGATATTGAGGACCACCTCACCGCCCTGAAGGCCCGGATAGTACCTCTCCGGTCGATCGGGACCGAGCAAATCAGCGCGTCCGTCCATGTCCATGGCGCTCTATGGCGTGGCGTCACCGCTACCCTCTCGGTTAGAGAATTGGCGACCGCGCTCCGGGATGCCGGCAAGCGACTTCACGCTTGGAAGCGCTCCGGTGCGCGGGTTGGTGCTGACCAAGTCCTGACCCACGTGCTCAGCTGGTACGAGGGGCTCGACCTCGACGTGATCCAGCGTCTGCGTACCATCTCGCCGTGGTGCACCGACCCGGTCAAGATCCGGCAACGCCAAGATGTTGCCCATCGCGTCGCGTCCTGGTCCGACATCTGCGTCTTCACCACGAGCCTCATTACTTCTGACTCCGAGTCAGATTACGAAGATGACGGTGAGACGGGTGAAACTGGTCACGGGGAGGCTGAGATCCCGGAGGATGATGATGCTGCTACCGGCGCTGCTACCGAGACCGTGGCCTCCCGAGAAGCTGCTACTCCTTCGCCGCCCGAGACTTCCCACGCCGAGGCGAACCCGGAGGCTCCGGGTACCACTGCTGGCGCGGAGGAAACCCTCATTACTGCTCCATCTGCCGATGTACCTGAGAAACCGGCTTCTCCCACTGCCTAAAAACACTAAGTGTAGAAGCGTCAGATCCCCGGGATGCCGGGTGCAACTGTAATATATACATTTTAATTCGTACCGTGTTCCTACTCATGCGAACAAGTTATGTCGGTTTATTTTGCAACGAGTCCCCGAGTTCGTTTTCATGTTTACCGTAGTTAGGTAATTTCTACTCTTGTCTACCATTTCGGCGTTCGACAGTCGAGTCACAAAATTCCCTTTACAGTATACACTAGTTATGAAAATCCGAGTTTCGGTTTGTGAAATTTCCGACATAACAAAATGAACAACTGAACAAGCAAAACGCATATGCCGGAGAAGTTCCTATCCCGAGTCCCCGAGTTCGTTTTCGTGTTTCCCATATTTGACGCTCTCTGCTCTTGACTACCATTCGGTGTTCGTCAGTCGAGTCACAAGATTATTTTACATGACATACATTACTCCGACTAGAAAATCGATCTCGGAACTTGCCCGGCATACACCAAACCAAAAATAGATAACAGGCAGTCCCCGGGTTCCTCCCTGAGTTGCCGGCATGCATAAAATGATAGCAGAGAAATAGAGGTACAAAACGAGGTAGTCCCCGGGTTCCTCCCGAGGGTACCGACATGCAAGTTAACACAAAGGAGAACTTTGGGCAGGCAGTCCCCGAGTAACATCTCGGGGTGCCGAAATATCATTGATAGGGAAACCGAGATACATACATTGCACCCTTTAAGTGTAAAAGGGTCGAAGCAAAGCTACATTCCATGGCCGCTTGGTTTCCTCACCGGCTTTGTCCATTACACCTTTTCTAGCTTCCTGTGCATCTACAAGGTAATAAGAATCATTGTGCAATGCCTTGCTTACAAAAAAAAGGACCCTCCCATGGAGGCGAGAGCTTATGCATCCCGGCTGTGCGCTGGATAAGCCTTAGCATGAGATCCCATTTTCGGAATACTCTGGGATGCACCTTCCGGCTATGTTAGCGACGGAGATTTTGCTGATAAATTGCCGACCGAGACAGTGCCAATTCCCTTGCTTCCTCGAGAAAGTCCACATCATCTTCCCGGGCTTCCTTTGCCTCGGTCTCGGTGAACATTGTAACCCTTGGTGAGTCATACTAGATGTCGGTTGGAAGCACGGCTTCGGCACCGTACACCATGAAGAATGGTGTGTACCCGGTAGATCTGTTTGGCGTGGTCCGGAGACCCCACAACACTGCCGGTATCTCTTCTATCCAACATCCCGGAGTTCTCAACAATGGCTCGATCAAGCGGGCTTTGATGCCGGCCAAGACCAAAGCATTTGCTCTCTCGACTTGCCCGTTGGCTTCCGGGTGAGCCACTGATGCCACATCCAACCGGATTATCTTCTCAGCACAAAATCGAGCGAACTCCCCCACAGCAAAATTGGTGCCATTATCTGTGATGATGTTGTGCGGGTATCCGTATCTCAAGATGATGTCTTTCAAGAATTGAACCGAGGTGTGTCCGTCACACTTCCGGATTGGTTTGACCTATATCCACTTTGTAAATTTGTCCACCATGACCAGCATGTGTGTCATATTGCCCCTTACCGGCTTGAATTGCCCGACTGTGTCCAAGCATCATACTGTTAATGGCCAAGTGATAGGGACTGTTTTCAGTGCTGATGCCGGCATATGTATCCGGTGTGCAAACCTCTGGCACCCTCCACACTTACGGACACTGTCCTCTGCCTGCTGCAAGGCAGTAAGCCAGTAGAACCCATGCCGGAACACCTTTGCCACCAGCGCTCGAGATGATGCATGGTGCCCACACTCCCCTTGGTTTATTTCCAATAGCATCTCTTGGCCTTCTTCGGGTTCCACACACCTTTGGAGCACCTCGGTGACACTTCTCTTGTACAGCTCTTGATTGATGACGGTGTATGCTTTCGATCTCCTCGATATTTGCCGGCCTTCTACTTCGTTCTCCGGGAGGGTTCCATCCAATATGTACGCCATGATAGGCTGTGCCCATCCCGGGACAGGTCGAACCGGGAACACGGGGGCATCTATGTCCATTGGCTCTGCCGACATTACTTCCATCATCATGCTATTTAGTCTCTCTGAGTCCTGTGATGCCGTCCCCGGGTTCAACACAATGTTCCCGACTTCCACCTCCATAGGTACGGCTTCTGAACCATGCTCCTTGGGGATGAAGATAAAATCCGACTCGGGCGAAGGCTGGATAGACGGCTTCCTCAGATGCTCGAGAGCGATCCCGGGTGGGATGGCCTCCCGAGATGACCCTAGCTTGGATAACACATCTGCTGCTTCGTTTTCCCCTCTGTGTATGTGCTTGAGCTCGCAGCCTTCAAAAAATCCGGATATTTTCTGCACATGAAACCGATACAAGGCCATGTTGGCGTCAATTGCATCCCAGTTCCCCGACACCTGCTGTGCCACAAGGTCGGAATCGCCGAAACACTCTATCCGGCGGATACCGATTTCCTTGGCGACCTTCAGTCCATGAACTAAGGCCTCATACTCGGCGACATTGTTGGATGCCCGGAAGTGAATTTGCAGGACATACTTCAGCACACCTTGCTTCGGTGAGGTGAGGACCACTCCGGCACCCAATCCGATCTTGGCCTTGGAACCATCGAAATGCATCTTCCAGAAGTTGTAGTCGGGAGCTGGAGGCTCGTACTGCATCTCGGCCCAGTCCACCAAGAAGTCCGGCAGCGCCTGCGACTTAATGGCGTCCCGTCTCTCGTATGCCGGAGCGTACGGAGACAACTGGATGGCCCATTTGGCAACCCGGCCGCTAGCATCTTTGCAGCCGATGATCTCGGCTAGGGGAGCCTTGCACACTACTGTGATGGGGTGCTCTTGAAAATAGTGCTTGAGCTTGGTCACTGCCAGGTAGACCCCATATGCCATCTTCTGATAATGCGGGTAGTTTTGCTTGGATTCCGAGATCACCTCGCTCAAGTAATACACCGGCCTCTGTATCAGCTTGTCCCCTTCTTCTCTTTCCACGACAATGGCTACACTTACTACCCGGTTAGTAGCAGCAATATACAGCAACATGGGCTCCTTGGGCAATGGGGATGCCAACACTGGTGCAGATGAGAGCATTCTTTTCAAATCATTGAATGCCGCATCAGCTTGCGGAGGTCATACGACGTTTTTACTCTTTTTCATCAGCTGATACAAGGGTAAGGCCTTCTCCCCTAGTCGGCTCACAAACCGACTTAGGGATGCCAAGCAACCAGTAAACTTCTGCACGTCTTTGAGACGTGCCGGCAGCTTCATGCTCTCGATTGCCCGTATCTTACCCGGGTTGACCTCAATTCCCTGGCTTGAAATGAGGAAACCGAGTAGTTTTCCTGGTGGAACGCCGAATGTGCATTTATCCGGATTCAACTTCATCCGGAATCTCCTTAAGTTTTTAAATGTTTCCCTCAGATCATCGATCAGAGAGGATCTTTCTTTTGTTTTTATGACTATGTCATCGACATATACTTCGGCATTCCGGCCTATTTGGTCATGTAAACATTTTTGCATGCACCTCTAGTATATGGCACCTGCATTTCTCAGACCAAAAGTCATGACACGATAGCAATAAGCCCCATATGGGGTGATAAAAGCAGTTTTCAATTGATCATCCGGATTCAAAGGTATCTGGTGAAAACCGGAATAGGCATCTAGAAAAGTCAAAAGTTCACTCCCGGCAGTGGAATCGATCACTTGATATATCCGGGGAAGTGGAAAAGGATCTTTCGGGCAAGCCTTGTTGAGGTTGGTGAAGTCGATGCACATGCGCCACACCTTAAGCAGGAGGGTATCAACCTTCTTCTTCTCTACCAGGACCGGATTTGAAATCCAATCCGGGTGCAGTACTTCCATCCCGAATCCGGCATCAAGCAGTACTGCCAGATGTTCCATGATCGCCGCTCTTCTTTCGTCCGAGAGGCGCCTAGTCGGTTGCTTCACCGGCTTCGCATCCGGCCTGACAAATAGTGAGTGCTCAGCCAACTCCCTCTGAACGCCTTGCAGATCATCACTTGACCACGCAAAAGCATCCCAATTCTCACGGAGGAAGTCGACGAGCTCGCCTTCCTATTTGCTGTCCAGGCTGCTGCCGATGATGACCTGGCGCTCCGGGTACTTCGGGTCAACACCCACCTTCTTGGTCTCCTTTGGTGGCTGGAATGAGGCGTTCGGCTCCGGGTTCACCATTCCGGGCATTCCGAGTTGCGAGGTCTGGGCCAGTGCCACTACCTGCTGAATCCTCTTTTTCTCCTCCGTAATGACCAGGGAATCGGCTATATTTGAGCCGGCAGTTGCACAATCCTTCTATGGTGATCACCCCATTTGGACCCGGCATCTTCATCTTCAGGTACCCCATGTGGGTGGATATCATGAACTTGGCCAGTGCGGGTCTGCCAATAAGTGCATGGTATGGACTCTCGAGATCCACCACCTCGAATTCCAGGCTCTCTGTCCGGCAATTCTCCCGGGTTCCAAATAACACCTCAACCCAGATCTTGCCCATAGGGGAGTTGGAGACCCCGGGTACAATGCCGTGAAAGGTTGTCTCGGTTGGGAGCAGCGTGTTCATGGACACCCCTAACTTCAACATGGTATCCTTGTACATAATGTTAATGGCACTACCATTGTAAATTAGTACCCGGCTGAAGCGGACGTTGAGGCTTGGTCCGACAAATGTCGGGTCCACCACCAGAGCATAGCCACCAGGCTTAGGCATAACCCGGTGGTGATCCTTCCGGCTCCAAGTGATCTCCATCTCGGACCAGTGCAGGAACTTGGGCACCGCCGGGATCACGGCATTCACCTCCAGAGCGCGTTGTCGTACACTCTTCCGGTCAGTGGGTTCGGTCACGAAGACCACACAGCTCTGATGTGCCTCCCGGTAGTTGCCTTGCTGGTGTCCGGGTTGGTTACTCGGACCAGCGTCATTATCATTCCGGGTGTGCACATGTTCACAGGTCTGGGAGGAGGTCCCTGGTTGGGTGGATTAATCCGGACTGCATTGGCACCGGATAGCGGTGGAGGGGGTCTCGGGATATTCGGCCGTGATGCCGGAGCGTTTGGCCGAGTAGCCCCCGCGCTGCCTTCTTGCAATGTGCGCTGATACATGCTACACTGCCGGGTAGAGTGGTTTGCAGGCTTGTTGGCCTCCAACGTATGGTAACAGCATGGCTTGTTCAGCATCTCTTCATACGTCAGGGGCTTCTTCTGGTCCACCCAAGTCTTTTGCACCTCTTGGCTCTGACCCCAAGCCGGGCCAGTGGTTTTCTGCCGCTGATTGCTGCCGGCATCTCCCTGATCTCGGCCAACAGCTGCAACTTGCTGCGAGGCATAGTGGAACTCGGGCTGGCTCCTCTTTGGGCCGAAATTGTGGCGATCATGGCTTCTGCTCGGCCCCGAACGCTGAGTTCCCGCATTCCTCCTGTTGGAGTCTCCGACATCCACTAGGGGTTGCATGGGATCTCCAAGCGTGTAGGTGTCGGCGATGCGCATGGTCTCTTCCAGGGTCGTCGGCATCTTTCTCTGCAGCTTTTGCCAAAGCATTGAGCCATGCCGGCATCCCTGCGCAAACCACGAGATGGCCTGTGCCTCAACAACTCCTTCGCAAGAATTGCGAATGTTGCTCCACCGAGTAAGGTACTCCCAGTCGGTTTCGTTGCTCCTTTGCCGGCAGATGGCGAGCTGCTGAGGTCGGTTGGGCCTCTTGTACGTGCTGGTGAAATTGTTGTTGAAGGCCTCCTCGAAATCCAACCAACAGTCTATGCTGCCAGTCCTCAAGTTGTTCAGCCAAATCCGGGCGGGTCCTTCCAACATTTGTGGTATGTACCGTACTGCCCAGCGTCTGTTTCCACCGGCTATGCTTACTGCAGTTACATAGTCGGTTAGCCAGTCCTCCGGCTTCGAGCTGCCGTCATAGGCCTTGGCACCCCGGTTGAGCTGGAAATTTCTTACAGCTGGTTCTCGCATTATCCGAGGTCCAAAGCATGCAGGTCCCGGAGGGCCTTGTTCCTCAACCAACTCGGATTGGTGAATCCGGTCGAGCCTAATCCGGGCATCAGCGGGATCTAACTGTCGAGTTCCTATCCGGGATCTCAGGGGATTCTCATAAGGCTGGTATCCGAGTTGCTGCAACCTCGAGTTGCCATCATCATGTCGGTTAACCACAAGAACTATGGCTTGTTGTGGGACGGAAGCGGCCTCTCTCTGCCGGTTTCCCTGACTTTGTGGTGGATACCGGGGTGGATGGCCGTTGCTTACCGCATCATTGTTTCCGACACCCTGGTTACCACCACCATGGCTACCCTGAGCTTGACCGGGATTGTTTCGTCCGGCTTGCTGAACTCCGGCGAAGGTCGGGTCATATGCCTGCAACTGCTTGTTTTTCCCGGATCCCCTGCTCCGGCTTCGGCTCTTGCTCTTGCTTTTACTCGGATGTGGAGAGGAAGCCTGGCCGAATGCACCTGGGATCCAACTCCCGTCTTCTTGAAGGCCTTGTTCTGCCGGTTAGCCTCTATGACTAACTCATTGACCCGCTCTTGTTGCTTACGGAGAGCTTCTCCGGATAGCCCGGCCAACTCAGCCATAGCTGCCTCTGCAGCCCTAAGAGTTTTGGCAGGCGAGCTGTACACCGGCTTCTCTGCCGAGATCATGCTATCCGTCCCGCTATGGCTAGGTGCCGTGCTACCTGTCAACTCATCATTCACCATTCTGCCCTTTTTACGCAGGTCAGCAATGCGCGTGTCCCGAGAGCCTATCTAGGGGAAGCCGTGAGCTGCATTGTACTCCCGGAGACTCGCACTAAGCTCACGCCGGATCTCGGTGATCTCTTGCGCCTCCGCGAGCAGCAACTTGCACTGCTCGTCCAAATCAGCCGAGGTGACCTGGGTATCCATATCTACTGTCACGGGGACAGCCAGCTTGGCCACCAGACCCGAGAGGGGATCCGGAAGGCGACGATGGTGGGATGGCTGAGGATCACCGTCTCGGGCAGCACCTCTCTCCTGCGGAGGTTTTGCTAACCGAACCCGGTGAGTACCAGCATCGCCATCGGGAGCGTCCTGGAACACCTCCTCGGTTACCCCGACCATCATGACCGCGACGCAGCCCGCGGGGTGATCGACACGCGGATCCCGGGCGGTGCGGAGCATGGGGGGATCTTCAGCCTCCAGGATAACATCCAGGTAGCGGCAGACGATCTCGGTGGCGACGTAGGTGGTGAAGGCGCCGAAGTCGATGAGGCATCCGTCAGCCGGGAAGGGCTTGTTCCGGAAGCAATCAGCACTGTCACTGACGAAATCCATCTCACCCAGCCTGGCAACCAGGCCGGAGAGAACTCTAAGGCCGGAGTGAATGGAGGAACCCGTCCGGATGTGTACACCAGCCAGCGCCTCCGTTTGCCCCACGGTGGGCGCCAACTGTCGTGGTGGTGTCACGGCAGATGCCATAGGATGCCTAAAGTGTGGGGTTGATGGACGCTGGTGGAGCCGGGGAGGGATATCGAACTAAAGAGTTCGCACGAAGGAGGATGCCGGAATAACCGCGATCTCCGAGGAACACAAAACACCACCGAAGGAAACAAGAGAAGATCTAGTAAATACGAACAACTGCACGAAGGCAGAGAACACACACACACGATGTACCCAGGTTCGGGGCCCTCGTGGGGAGGTAACACCCCTACTCCTGCCTTTCCTCTCAATATAAGTGTGGAATTAGATCTACAACATGCTCTTGGAGCTCTTGCGGTGATGAACAAGATGAACTAGAGAGAGTGAAGAGTAAATGCACTAGGAGTAAATGAGCCTAAGGTTTTGGCTTCCAAGTTGCTCTCTCTTGCACAGGGGCAGTTATGGCGCCTTTTATAGAGTTCCGGCCGGGAGGGCCGGAAACCCTAATCCGGGATGGCCCCACCAGACAGGCCTAACGGTTATGTCGACACCGGGTAGTGCGACCTAGCCGCCGACCTGTCCGGCATAGCCCTGCCATCATCATTCCGGCAAGGACAGCAGGCGCCGTCCTGGAACATCATTGTCCCTCTGTTAGAGAAAAGACATGTCTTTGCCCATCCCGATTAGTTTTTTCCAGATTGCCGGGCTAGGCATGTCCGATCTTGTCGTACCGTTATCGTACCGGCTGACACGCTCCCGTGTCAGGCAGGAGGTGACCATGCTTCCGTGTCAGGGGGGATGGTACTTCCCCCCGAGCCAGGCGGGAAAGTCTGCTCCGGACCGTTGATGTCCCACCGACATCTCCCATGCCGGCTACCTCCTTGCTCCATTCTGTAAGTCTTCCCTGCACACACTGAACAACCTGCTAGGACCGAGATCCACATGTCGGTTAGCCTGTACCCGGGGAGCGAGCTTGGACCCTTCTCATCTACCCGGGAGTCTACCCGGTTCACCCGGGATCTTCTCCACCGGGGAGTTTATCCGGAGCTCCCGAGGTCCCTTCCGGATGTAGCCGAGTAACACTTAGGATGAGCAACTCTAGGCCTAGCCTCCCGAAGATGTCTTGGGCTGCTACCAAAGACATCTTCAATAAGCTAGTTCTCAGAGCAACCATCCGCTTGTGCTTATGCCGCTCTGAAGACCTGGGGGAGGCTATTTATAGATTCCAGGTGTGACCCTTACGACCCCCAAGAGACACCTTGGGCTTAACCAGCTACGAAAGGTCAAGTTGCCCCTTCAGTATCCTAAAGAGCAGCACTTGCACTCTCCAAAGGTCAAACACTATTGTCATACTGCAGATTTGTACCGGGATCTTCCCTACCCAGGGGGCAGCCCCCCGACACTCTGCCACGCTCGTACAGCAGGGCACACACCCCCGTCGCTGTCCCTGGCGATAAAACGGTCAACAAAGCTGCTCCGCCTGCTGCACAGCCGTGAGGACCTTCTACTATGACGATAAAGCAGGTGGACGGCGCAACCCTCCAACGGAGATCGTCATCGTGGGCTCCACCTCAGAGACTGCCCGCTCTGCGGATAGTACCGCGTGGTCGGCCGCCTGTCGGCAACGGCGCCACCTTTATCAACAATGGTCTGAGTCCATGGATGGATGGAGCACGGTGGACTCGTGCTCCGCCACGCCACTGGCAAGTGGGAGCCACCTTGAAGGCCAAGCCAAAGGAGAAGGCCCGAGGCGCCTATAAAAGAGAGAAGACCTCCATCGTAGCAAGGGTCGGCCCTTTGCGTGCAAAACACCATTGTAAACCCTAGCAGCTCTGTTTAGGTTAGCCTCTGACTGGAGGAGGAAGAAGATCATCGCTTCCCTCCCCAGGCAAGAACTGCCTCAAGGGGGCTTCCGGCAAGCTCAATTGTACTGTAACCTTCCACATATAACACATACAGGCAGGAGTAGCGGTCTTACCTCCTCACGAGTGCCGTGAACCTGGGTAAAGGACGGTGTCTTCCTTGGTCGGGTGTGCGTCTTCTTCGGGTCCGGCGAGCAACGTCGCGGAGCCACTTGAGGGTTTAGACCTCCGCGTTCAATCGCCTCTCGAACTACACTTCAGGAAGTGACTACCCCCGATTCCTGGGAGTCATAACCCGACAATGCTCCTTCTTCGGCAGTCGGGTGCGTATTCTATGTACATGTGTTCTCCCTCTGGACGGCTCTATATTTGCTCCTGCATCTGAGAATACATCGCAAAGAGCTGCTTGTTATTTGCTTCCACATTCTTCAGCCGGTCTGCCGCCTGCTGCTCCTTCCTCTTTTGTGCTCTTGCTCGGCTATAAGTGTTTATCTTCTCATGAAACCCTATCTATCAAGTAACACCTCAATATCCTCGTACACGTCCTCTGTGCTCGGGCTTTTTGAGTGCCTTTGTCAGTTCGTTATCTCTATTAGGAACAAAATTTCCTGCCTCCGCCTCGGCTACTGCTGTTTGAAGATCTTTGAGGGGGGGGGGGGTCAACACTGCTCTCTTCGTCGGATCACGAAGAATCAACTCCCTTGTTTCCATATCCAACGTCATGCCATGTGCCATTAGGAAATTTCCTACTCTTTCGGGCACTTTCTCTGTACCTGGAGATAGCCCTTTTGTCTTAATTTCAGCCTTAAGTTTATCCCACTTAGGCCTGGCACTCCTATAGCCACCTGTCCCCAGATTATGATGATATTTGTTCAGCGCGGCATTATCCGCATTCTTTTTCGACCGTTCTTTAGCTTCTTCTGAACCCTTGTAAGTCTTGAAATCATCCCATTGAGCACGTAACCTCTCTTGAGTTCCCTTGAACTCGGGAGTAATCCTCCCGCCCTTGACATAAGTCACCCACAATCTTTTCTTGTGGTTACAGAATTGTGTGGCCATCTTCTTAAGGATCCACGCCTTCACTTTGCCCTTCATGGCCTTTGTTTGCTCCTGGGTGTCCATCTTCGGCAGATTGAAATCTGATATCATTTTCTCCCAAATAGATTTTTTTAATTCGTCAGAGACAAAACTTATATTGTCAGCTCTTGCTGGCTTATTCCATTCTCGACAGGTGATGGGGATCATATCCCGAACAAGAACTCCTGCTTGATTTGTAAATTTTGTCACGCTCTTTTTGGGCTCCAAAGGGATCCCATCGGCACTGACTACATCAATCCTCATGTGCATATTCTCGTCCCACTTTTTGGTTGGGCCCCTTGATGAAGTGGAGCATTTGTTCGACTTGGAGTTCTACAAAAAACATTCGTTAACTATATGCTCAATGTGTGAAGGTATATATATATATCATGATCAAAGACTTAAATATTTACATCAGATGACTTGCAGGTTGAGAGCCCAGCGCTAGTATCGACATCAATACTTGTTTGCGGGTTGTCTCCTTGTAAAAAATCTTCCAACAAGCAATTCCCAACATCATTCAGATATTATGAGTCGTCATCTTCAAAGTTCTCTAGATCTTCTGGTTGGCTATCTCCTATTATGTTCAACAATGCATCTTCCTCGGCATCTCTACAGGTGCCGTTGTGGTCCATAGCTTCAACTATAAAGAAGAAGGGTTAAATAAAGATAAAAAGTAGTAGCAATAACAACAAAGAGGGACATTGAAAGTAGCAGTAGCAATACATCAATTAGTTACAAAACATAATAATATATATCACATCCATAATACATCATGCTAATTAAAATGGACGTCAAACCGCCGGAAACATGCCGCGTGCAGTGAAAACTGAAAGTGAAGGAACCCAAACAGGATCATAACTAATGCGAGATCCCTGAAGATGCTGCCAAGTGTTGGACGGACGGAGATCCAACGCGACCATGTACCTACGGACGTGCTCATCCTCCACCCTGACACGACGACGTACCAACTCCTCAGGGGCCGGCGCCCTCTGTACCCGTCGGGGCCCATGTGACTGCCACCAAAGAAGCTCCGAGTCGATGATGGTTCCCTCATTCCTCACCAATCTGCGCACACCGAAAGGTACCACCTTGCAGTGCCAACCCGGCAGAGCCCAGTCCCGGACATCCATAGTCCCGTCCATCTCGAAACAATGAATCTATACATTGTAACATTTTAAAATTCCAAGACATTGTATAAAACATTGTAAAATTCAAAGACAATGTATAAATTTGAACATAGTGCTAAATTTCCTAAGTCAACTAAATTCCTAAATCAACTAAGTCCAAAATCAACTAAATTCTAAATCAACTAAATTCATAATTCAAATAAACTTCCAATTCAACTAAACAAGATCACTAAATCAACTAACACTAACCCTAACAATTTAAACAACAACTAAGAGCATATCTAGCAGCGCCCTCAAACACTAACCCTAACCCTAACACTGTTAAGTGAGGGGAGAGGAATGCTCATCGGTTGCGACGACAACGACGATGATCTCGGCGGGAACGGGGACGACGAGCTCTCGACGGCGCGGCGTTGAGGGAGACGAATTGAGGAAGCAGAGACGGCGAGCTCGGCAGCGGCGGCGTTGACGGACGGTGGCGCGCGGCGGTGTATGGCGGCGTTGACGGATGGCGGCGAGGAGGCGCTAGGCTGCGGACGTCGGCGAGGAGGCGTGATCGGCGATCGATTTGGGCAGCCTGGCGGCGTCCTTGGCGGTTCCTTTGCGTTGTTCCGGTTTGTGGATTGAACCGGCATTGCGTAGAGGGAGAATATATACCCCACACCTTTAGTCGTGGTTCGTGGCTCCAACCGCGACTAAAGGTACCCCTTTAGTCGCGGTTGGAGCTACGAACCGCGACCTGAGTTTTGGCCGCCGAGTTTTCGCGCGCGGTGCCACACCTTTAGTCACGGTTCGTGGCTCCAACCGCGACTAAAGAGGTATTTTTGCGCCAAATCTAAAACATTCTTCATTTTGCAATTTCAAAAAAGGTTGAACATACATTTGAATAAGTTCTGACCACAGATTTGGATTTTGAACAAAACTTAGAACTGAAGAGTGTATTAATTTGAATAACTAATATAAATTCATTTTCTGATTCATATTTTTTTAATAATAATAACCATTTTTTAATTTTCAATTAAATATGAGGTAAACTCAGATATTTTGCATTATATTTTATAATTAAACTAATAATAACTTGAAATAAGGCGGCGTGATGGCGCGGAATACATTATTACAGCTTCTGACTCATAGAGTTACATAAAAGGTATTACACGTCAACTAGTGTTTCGCTTTCTTGTATGCGCTGTGTAACCATGGATAATCTTCATTGTTTAACCTGATAGTTGGGTCAATGTTGACTTTGAAGGGTGGGATTTCATCAAACTTATTATAATCTTCTGACATGTCTGTCTTATCCTCCACTTCCACTATATTTCTTTTCCCTGAAAGAACTATGTGGCGCTTGGTATCACCGGATAATGTTGTGTCTTGTTTTTCTTTTCTTTTATTCAGTCTAGTAGACATATCCTTCCCATAAAAAACTTGCGCCACATCATTGGCTAGGACGAATGGTTCGCTTAGGTACCCAAGATTCTGGAGATCCACCGTTGTCATTCTGTACTGGGTATCTACATGTACCCCTGCCATCTTGACCCATTTGCACCGAAACAAAGGGATCTTAAAAGAAGGTCCATAGTCAAGTTCCCATATCTCCTCTATGTAACCATAATATATGTCCCTACTTCCATCGTCATTTGTTGCATCAAAGCGGACACCGCTGTTTTGGTTGGTGCTCTTTTTATCTTGTGTCATCGTATAAAATGTATTCCCATTTATCTCGTACCCTTGGAAAGTTGATATGGTCGAAGATGGTCCGCTGGCCAAGTCGAACAACTCCATGTCAACAGTGTTGTTATGCATGAGATGTGCTTGCAACCAACCGCTGAAATTCGCCTTGTGTGCTTCTGTTACCGAGGAGTCATTAATCTCCGGGTTGTGGGACCGTACGATATTCATGTGTTCCTCAATATAAGGAGCCACAAAGGTGGAATTCTGCAGAACTTTGTAATGTGCTTCAGTTAAAGAATGACCGTCCATACAGATCATTGTTTTCCTTCTGAGAGTGCCTTTTCCACTCAATCTCTCCTCATGCCGCCATTCAGAAACACCAATCGGCTTAAAATCAGGAATAAAGTCCACACAAAACCCAATGACCTCCTCTGTTCCAAAGCCGTTGGAGATGCTTCCTTCTGGCCTAGCACGGTTATGAACATATTTCTTTAAGACTCCCATGAATCTCTCAAAGGAGAACATATTGTGTAGAAATACAGGACCGAGGATGGAAATCTCTTCGACTAGGTGAACTACCAGGTGCGTCAAAATATCGACGAAGGATGGTGGGAACACCAACTCGAAACTGACAAGACAATGAGCCACAACAATCTGTAAGATATGTAGACTCACTGGATCGATTACCTTCTGAGATATTGCATTCAAGAATGCACATAACTTCACAATGGGTAGTCGAACACTTTCCGGTAGAACCCCCCTCAATGCAACCGGAAGTAATTGGGTCATAAGCACGTGGCAGTCATGAGACTTTAGGTTTTGGAAATTTTTCTCACACATATTTATTATTCGTTTTATGTTTCATGAGAATCCGGACGCCTTGCACGAACTCATTCGATCGCTGGTCACTGTACATCCATTGTCATCTCATCTTTACACAATTATATATAGAGAGAGTAAGTGCTCAAATTAATATAGTGTTCATCACAATAAATACAAGCGCAATCACACAATGCTTACAATAATTCTGAGTCCCAACACAATACGACAACACTAGTTTGCACACTTTAAAAAAGCATTGTAACATCCCAACATTTTGGAATGTTTAAAAATCACTAAAATTTAAAACTTTTCTTTTTATTAAAATAAATATTAAATGCATAAGGAAACCAACTATGAAAGACTTCAAACTTGAGTTTAATATTTCAAATGTCACAGTTTAAACATTTTATTATCCACTGTATTGCAAAAACCTAAAAATGTAATTTGACAAATATTTTACAAACTACAATCCATTCTATTTTAAGTAAATAGTTTAATTATAAGTAATTGATTTCAACCACTTAGCCATATCTAATCCTAAATTCATAAATTATTTAAAAAGGGTGTGAGTTGCCAAAGGGTTTACATTCTCTCAACTAAGTTCAAAACATGGTATTAAAATTTCAATGTTGTAATTCATTTATTTTCAAAGCATGAAATGATTAATATATTCTATATAAGGAAATGAATTAAATCTAAAAACTTTTCCAAAGATGTTATGAATTTTTCAAATGATTTATCATAATGTAAAACTTAATGGTGCACAAAATAAAATTGAATTAAAACTTGAATCCATTATAATTTATATTACTTTAAAAATATTTATATTATGTTATTCTACTCTTATGCCAAAATAAAGATGAATAATTACAGTAAAATGAGTTTTAATAACTCTATTCCAAACATATTTGAATGTGGGTATTTTACAAATTTTATTTAGCAAAAAGAAAATTTAATTAAGTTATAAATTCAAAATTGATATTAAGTATCAATTTTGTATTAAACCAACATTCCAAATTTATTAATTTTAAAAAGTTCTCAAAACATACCCACAACTGGTTTAACAGCAAGAGATTATTTTTACAAATTTTTAGAAATTAATTTGACATCATTTGGACATTTAAATCAAAAGATATGAATTAAATAAATAAAATCAGAAAAAGAAAATACTTGCTGACGTCAGCGGTGACGTCAGCCGATCTTCTTCAACCTCCGTCCGAAAATCCCGCCACCGATTCCTCTCCAAATCTGGCGAGATCGACGCGCGACTGGTTCCCTCCTCCTGCCCTATAAAACCCCACGTCCCCGCCTCCATTTTCCCCCTCCTCCCTCTGCATTTGACGCCGCCAGGCCGCCGCACGGGCTCGCCGGAGTCCACCGTGTCCGCCGCCGCCATTCCTTCGATTGCCGGTACCAGGGAAGGTTCCTCCGCCTCCTTTTGGTCTCCTCAGGTCCCCCTGCTCCTGGTGCATCTCGCTAACCCTTCCCCGACCTCCCGTTCTCAGAAAAACCGAGCGGGCCGAGCTCGCCGGAATCGCGAGAGAACTCCATCGCCCCGCCCGCCTTTCCTCACCGCTCCGGGAAGAAGCGGGCCCCGCCACTAGGCCCATCGACACCGCCGCGACGAGCTGCACGCCGTCGTCACCTTCGTTCGTCCGGGGGAGCACCGGAGCGTCACCAGCGGCCACGCCCGAGCGGAGCGCCGCCGTCCTCGACAATTCCGGCCACCGGCGCCGCCAGCTACCGGTCAAAGCAAGGTGAGCCGTTCATTCGCGATCCAACGGCTTAGATTAGATGTCGCAGACGAATCGGTACGATCCGATCTGGACCGTCAGATCCAGATCTGACGGCCCAGATCTGTTGACTTATCCAGTCAGCGCCCGCGTGGCAGCCACGTCAGCGCCACGTCACTGCCCAGTCAGTTGTCACGTGGAAAACGATGTTATTAATTAAATTTAATTGGTAGTTTTACAGAAACACTCCTGCCACTTAGATCTGTCACAACTTTTTAACCACAACTCCAAATTTAATAATTTTTATATATTTGGAAAGCTCTTGACATGTAGAATATTTTGGATCTGACAAAATTCAAATTTGACTTAGTATAAAATATTCAAATTTCAAATGGGAAATTTGAGTATATTTGTATAACTTTAAATCTATAAATCCAAAAATTGCAAATAAAATTGTTTTAGAAACTTTAGAATATTTTTAAATTAATGCCACTGCTATAAAATATTTTTGAGTAATTTTTGAATGATTTCATAGTTGTGTGTTCAATTTGAATAAGTTTGACTATTTTGTTTAATTAACTTTTAATAGAAACATTATTTTTGATTAAATCCAATTGCAATAGATTTAATTAAATGCTCTCTGTCTATTAACACTAATTATAAAATTTTGTTATAAAAATTAAATCATAGGAAACTTTAATCTTATAATATTTCCTTTTATTATATTTTCCAAAATTAGAAATTAAATTAAATTGCATTTATAAATTCATGCATATTTATAAAGAAATCACAAAAGTTATTTTGATGTTTCTTGTGATTTAAAATTTCATTTCATTCATAGCATATTTTATATTGTAGATATATTCTCATAGGAAAACCCCTCTTCATTAGTTTTCTCTAAGTTAGAAATAATTTCAACTTAGCATGTTTGTGAAGTGCTACACTTAGACACTTAGTAAATTTCAACATGGAACTGGAAGACCAATGAAGGACTTAGCCAAAAACAAGACTTCAGAAGTATCTTCAAGAAGAAGAAACACTTAGAAGAAAATCAAGAAGAAGTTCATGAAGGACTTAGAAGAAAACAGACTCGGGAAGCATCCCAAAGATGTCAAGCACTTGGAAGAAAAGTGAGAAGAAGTTCAAGAAGGCCAACCCCCTTTTATTCTCTAAGTCTCTCTCTCTGTCTTTTCTTCTCCTCTGAGACTTCATGAAGACTAAGTAAATCCAAGAACAGCCTCGAGGATACAAGAATCATCAAGTCTGAAGATTCATCAAGACTACCAAGAGCTCAATCAAGACATCATCCAGAAGAAAGTTACAAGTCTGGAGATGAAGCCTGGAGGACAACTACATCTTTCTTTCTATCCTTTCCCTCTTTCCTAATCTTGTCTTTTAGACTTAAACAAATTTTGATCATGATGTTATCATCTTGAAGTTGTTGGATCCTAGCGGCATAGTGAGATGAAGCGGCCTGGAAACAAACCTTACATTTCCACGTACATGACACATGTTCCACAATTTAAGTGGCTGGCCGGGTGTCTGTCTCTCTCACTTTAGCGAATATCCAATTTACAAAGAGTTGATAATAATTGTTGATCACCTCAAAGAATAGAGCTAGTATTTTCTCTAAGTATTTTGCACATCAAGACTAAGCCATTAGAGTGCTAATTCAAGATGATATAAAACAAAATATTTTATTCAACTTATGAGCTTAGCCCTTAGTCCTTTTAGACCACCCTATTTGCCTTGCATTAACTTAGAAGATTTTCATGGCATGAAAAAGCATTTCTAGCCCTTAGGAATATTTTGCACATCATGCATAAACATATTTTCCTTAGAAAGTTTTATAAAACTTATTTATTCATCTAGTATGTGTTTGTATGCATTGTGGAGTTGTGCTTGCTGTTGATTGTTGTATTGTTGCTTGTCTATACTGTTAGATTGAACGGAGAGTCCCGAGTATCGTTGAAAAGAGTTGTGAACAACGACAACATTCAAAGGCAAGTGGCACACCTCATAAACTTCCTATTATTTCTATATGCATTACTTAGTGTATTTTTATATGCATGTGTAGGATAGTATTGCTATGCTAAACTTGTGTAGAATTCCTTATTCCTGTGTCTAGGTTCCTATGCAATACTTAGTAGAATTATTGATGCTATGCAAATGTTGTTTTGTGAAAATCTAAATTCTACTAAGTTAAGAATGAAACACCTGGGTGGTAAGTGGTTGCATGGTTTATGTTGAGTGGCTACTCAGGTCCATCTCTATGGTTCCTGGAGTATGTACACTTGTGAATGGCCACCCAGGAACCGAGGAATCTGAAGAACTCCGAGTGACGATTGCTTCCAGTGTAGCCATTGCCATATGGGCTCTGGCTTGATCAATTATGTTGCGTGGACTCTCTCCGGCTTGACAAGCAGATGTAGGGGGATGTTAGGTGGAACGGGTCAAGCCAGAGTGGGAGGGAAAATGCTTCTGAAAGATCTCGTCTCATTCTCTCCTTTCCTTATCACAAATGGTGTGTAAAGGATACCTTGGGTTGAATGGGTACAATGGTGAACGTGCACAACCTCTGAAGTGTAAAACTAAGTACTTAGCCGTATCCCCGGTTACGGACAATTTTGAGCAGTTGATCAAGAACGTCAACGGAGGATTCCACCATTCCAACTTCAGAAATAAAACTTGATGGGTGAACAAGGGAAGATGAGATTTATGGTTTTCATGCCATACTCGTCTTGATTTCAAGAAAAGTGTTTTCAAAAGAGTAGGAAAAATTGGCTTTATGCAAATTAGCCTTGAACTCCACCAGCCAAATATGCATATAGGCTTTAGAGTTATTCCATTAAGTGTCCACCATAGTGTCACTTGCCAGACTCCATTTTTAATGGAATCTGACCCACGTTGTTGCAATATTTTTCTTATTGCAGATTTGATCAGGAAACGAGTGAGGTTTCGTTAAAGGTTTCGAGTCTACAACCAACATGTTTTCGCCTGTGGCAGCATGAAAGTTATAGAGACTCACTGCTATTGTATTTCCGCTGTGTACTTTTTCAATGCTAGCTTTATGCTATGCAACTTGTAACAAATATTTTGTAATTCTGGATCATCGATGTAATAAAGTTGACGCTTTGTTGTGATATTACATCGTAAACTGTGTGTGCAAATGAATCGATCCAGGGATTTGCACTATACACAGGTATCTGCCTTATTTAAAGTGCAGGTACGCTACAGATGGTATCAGAGCACTGTGTTGCCTGTAGGTTCGAAACCCTAGGTTTGGATAGAAATAGGTTGGACCATAGGATTGAAAATCTATTTTTCTTCACTTTTCTAAAAACAAATCTTTTCACTACATCTTTCTCGTATTCTTATCTACTATCAACCTTCTAAAAACCTCTTAACTTTTTCTAGGTGACCATGTTCTTATAGTCTAAGTCTGATTCTGCTGGCTCATATGGAAAAGCTACGATTAATCATGAATTTCTGCATGCATGGAAGACCACTGAAGAACCAGGTTTCGACCAACACTTCTAAGATATCCAAGAAAGTTGAACAAGAACTTGAAGCAGTCATGAAGGAGGTAGATTTGACCACCACCAAAAATAGAATGACGATATCGTGTTAGTGTATTGATCATATCAACTTGGCTATATGACAATACTAGATTGTTTGTTTGTTGTGAACCTTGTTGCTTGATGTTTGTTAGATGTTGATTGATTATGTTATAGATTGGTTGCCTTATTTTGTTTTCTTGAACTAGGATCCCTCCATAGTACAAATAATTCAACTCATTGCTTTCTAAACCAAACAGATGTCTCACCCCAATACCAACACCAGTGATTTGCATACAACTATGCGACTACTATTAGAGAACCAGAGTCAGCTGTTGAAGATGATCAATGAGCAACTGCCTAAGATTGATCAAAACCATAGTGATTTTGAAGAGAACCTTATGACCAAACTAAAGGCATGCAAAACTTGTGGAGAGATAGGACATACGTCCCAAGAATGCACTGATGAGTGGCCCCATGGTCATACCGGACATCCAGTTAGGGAATGCCCCACAAGTCAGATTTCTTGTTGTTTGTGTGAAGCAACAAATCACGTTCCAACGCAATGTCAACTCTACCCCGTGGTGCAAGAAGTCAGTCAGCAAGCCAAAAGGGGGATGCAACAAAATCTCATGAAGCATGTGGAAGTACAAGAAAAGAAGGAGGAACACAAAAGAGATACTAGCCATATAACATGTTTTACCTGTGGAGAACTAGGACATTATTCATGGGACTGAAAAGAAAAAAGGACTGGTCAGGATACTCAACCAAATCTTCATCAAAATGAGACTGTGGGTCATACTAAGGTGAAGAATGAAATAAGAGTAAGGTCACTTCCGAAGAAATCCAAAAGTACCTCCAAGTGTTGCTATAAATGTGAAGGAGATCACCTAGCTCGAAATTGTCCCATCAAACGAGACTGGACTTCTTTAATTGAGATAGAATATGGCAAACAAGATTTGGAAGAACTTTTAGCCCTGGAAACATCTAAGAAGAAGAAGAGGAACTTAAGTGACGTAATTTGCTACAAATGTAAAGGCAAAGGACATTATGCTGATAAGTGCCAGTAAAGATGAAGGAGAAATGCCTTACCCGCTCACACAAGAAAATCATCAGTCCCGTGACATGTCGCAGATGCGGAGCAACAGGACACTATGTCAGTGGCTGCCCAGAGCGGAAGAAGGATAAATTTCTCCAAGGACCGAGTGGAAAGCGTGAGTGCTAAAAACTTTCTGTATCCACACCATGCCATTGTATTTTGAACACTTGTACGCTCTACATCAGAAGAATAAACAAGATTTCACAAAGTTTCTAGACTAACCACAAAAATTTCTTTTAAGGGTGGTAGACACCTAGAGAATTCAAACCCAGTCGCTTAAACACAGAGATCTCAAACTATCTTTCTTTTCATCCTTCTAATCAGAAAAATCATTCACTGCCAAGTTTTCAAGTTTCCATGTCAGAAATTTCATTTCCCCAAAACATCCCGAGTTATCAGAATCAATCAAGCATTTGCTTTGTCTTTCTAGCTTCTCCGAATCTCGGGGACGAGATTCCTTTTAAGGGTGGTAGTTTGTAACATCCCAACATTTTGGAATGTTTAAAAATCACTAAAATTTAAAACTTTTCTTTTTATTAAAATAAAATATTAAATGCATAAGGAAACCAACTATGAAAGACTTCAAACTTGAGTTTAATATTTCAAATGTCACAGTTTAAACATTTTATTATCCACTGTATTGCAAAAACCTAAAAATGTAATTTGACAAATATTTTACAAACTACAATCCATTCTATTTTAAGTAAATAGTTTAATTATAAGTAATTGATTTCAACCACTTAGCCATATCTAATCCTAAATTCATAAATTATTTAAAAAGGGTGTGAGTTGCCAAAGGGTTTACATTCTCTCAACTAAGTTCAAAACATGGTATTAAAATTTCAATGCTGTAATTCATTTATTTTCAAAGCATGAAATGATTAATATATTCTATATAAGGAAATGAATTAAATCTAAAAACTTTTCCAAAGATGTTATGAAGTTTTCAAATGATTTATCATAATGTAAAACTTAATGGTGCACAAAATAAAATTGAATTAAAACTTGAATCCATTATAATTTATATTACTTTAAAAATATTTATATTATGTTATTCTACTCTTATGCCAAAATAAAGATGAATAATTACAGTAAAATGAGTTTTAATAACTCTATTCCAAACATATTTGAATGTGGGTATTTTACAAATTTTATTTAGCAAAAAGAAAATTTAATTAAGTTATAAATTCAAAATTGATATTAAGTATCAATTTTGTATTAAACCAACATTCCAAATTTATTAATTTTAAAAAGTTCTCAAAACATATCCACAACTGGTTTAACAGCAAGAGATTATTTTTACAAATTTTTAGAAATTAATTTGACATCATTTGGACATTTAAATCAAAAGATATGAATTAAATAAATAAAATCAGAAAAAGAAAATACTTGCTGACGTCAGCGGTGACGTCAGCCGATCTTCTTCAACCTCCGTCCGAAAATCCCGCCCCCGATTCCTCTCCAAATCCGGCGAGATCGACGCGCGACTGGTTCCCTCCTCCTGCCCTATAAAACCCCACGTCCCCGCCTCCATTTTCCCCATCCTCCCTCTGCATTTGACGCCGCCAGGCCGCCGCACGGGCTCGCCGGAGTCCACCGTGTCCGCCACCGCCATTCCTTCGATTGCCGGTACCAGGGAAGGTTCCTCCGCCTCCTTTTGGTCTCCTCAGGTCCCCCTGCTCCTGGTGCATCTCGCTAACCCTTCCCCGACCTCCCGTTCTCAGAAAAACCGAGCGGGCCGAGCTCGCCGGAATCGCGAGAGAACTCCATCGCCCCGCCCGCCTTTCCTCACCGCTCCGGGAAGAAGCGGGCCCCGCCACTAGGCCCATCGACACCGCCGCGACGAGCTGCACGCCGGCGTCACCTTCGTTCGTCCGGGGGAGCACCGGAGCGTCACCAGCGGCCACGCCCGAGCGGAGCGCCGCCGTCCTCGACAATTCTGGCCACCGGCGCCGCCAGCTACCGGTCAAAGCAAGGTGAGCCGTTCATTCGCGATCCAACGGCTTAGATTAGATGTCGCAGACGAATCGGTACGATCCGATCTGGACCGTCAGATCCAGATCTGACGGCCCAGATCTTTTGACTTATCCAGTCAGCGCCCGCGTGGCAGCCACGTCAGCGCCACGTCACTGCCCAGTCAGCTGCCACGTGGAAAACGATGTTATTAATTAAATTTAATTGGTAGTTTTACAGAAACACCCCTGCCACTTAGATCTGTCACAACTTTTTAACCACAACTCCAAATTTAATAATTTTTATATATTTGGAAAGCTCTTGACATGTAGAATATTTTGGATCTGACAAAATTCAAATTTGACTTAGTATAAAATATTCAAATTTCAAATGGGAAATTTGAGTATATTTGTATAACTTTAAATCTATAAATCCAAAAATTGCAAATAAAATTGTTTTAGAAACTTTAGAATATTTTTAAATTAATGCCACTGCTATAAAATATTTTTGAGTAATTTTTGAATGATTTCATAGTTGTGTGTTCAATTTGAATAAGTTTGACTATTTTGTTTAATTAACTTTTAATAGAAACATTATTTTTGATTAAATCCAATTGCAATAGATTTAATTAAATGCTCTCTGTCTATTAACACTAATTATAAAATTTTGTTATAAAAATTAAATCATAGGAAACTTTAATTTATAATATTTCCTTTTATTATATTTTCCAAAATTAGAAATTAAATTAAATTGCATTTATAAATTCATGCATATTTATAAAGAAATCACAAAAGTTATTTTGATGTTTCTTGTGATTTAAAATTTCATTTCATTCATAGCATATTTTATATTGTAGATATATTCTCATAGGAAAACCCCTCTTCATTAGTTTTGTCTAAGTTAAAAATAATTTCAACTTAGCATGTTTGTGAAGTGCTACACTTAGACACTTAGTAAATTTCAACATGGAACTGGAAGACCAATGAAGGACTTAGCCAAAAACAAGACTTCAGAAGTATCTTCAAGAAGAAGAAACACTTAGAAGAAAATCAGAAGAAGTTCATGAAGGACTTAGAAGAAAACAGACTCGGGAAGCATCCCAAAGATGTCAAGCACTTGGAAGAAAAGTGAGAAGAAGTTCAAGAAGGCCAACCCCCTTTTATTCTCTAAGTCTCTCTCTCTGTCTTTTCTTCTCCTCTGAGACTTCATGAAGACTAAGTAAATCCAAGACCAGCCTCGAGGATACAAGAATCATCAAGTCTGAAGATTCATCAAGACTACCAAGAGCTCAATCAAGACATCATCCAGAAGAAAGTTACAAGTCTGGAGATGAAGCCTGGAGGACAACTACATCTTTCTTTCTATCCTTTCCCTCTTTCCTAATCTTATCTTTTAGACTTAAACAAATTTTGATCATGATGTTATCATCTTGAAGTTGTTGGATCCTAGCGGCATAGTGAGATGAAGCGGCCTGGAAACAAACCTTACATTTCCACGTACATGAGACATGTTCCACAATTTAAGTGGCTGGCCGGGTGTCTGTCTCTCTCACTTTAGCGAATATCCAATTTACAAAGAGTTGATAATAATTGTTGATCACCTCGAAGAATAGAGCTAGTATTTTCTCTAAGTATTTTGCACATCAAGACTAAGCCATTAGAGTGCTAATTCAAGATGATATAAAACAAAATATTTTATTCAACTTATGAGCTTAGCCCTTAGTCCTTTTGGACCACCCTATTTGCCTTGCATTAACTTAAAAGATTTTCATGGCATGAAAAAGCATTTCTAGCCCTTAGGAATATTTTGCACATCATGCATAAACATATTTTCCTTAGAAAGTTTTATAAAACTTATTTATTCATCTAGTATGTGTTTGTATGCATTGTGGAGTTGTGCTTGCTGTTGATTGTTGTATTGTTGCTTGTCTATACTGTTAGATTGAACGGAGAGTCCCGAGTATCGTTGAAAAGAGTTGTGAACAACGACAACATTCAAAGTGATAAGGATTACTCCGATGATCCCTTGAGTTTTGCCCGATCTTTCACCGCAAGAACCACCGAAATAACTATTCTCCCAACCACGTGGCAATCCACGTAACCTGAAGAATCTGGATAGATTTAGGCGAGCAACATGATGATGAACACCACGCCTCACGCCAAGCACGACAACCCTTGGCAGATCCAAGAACCTTCGCGCACACATGATAACTCTTGACAATTCAAGAACACTCATGTCTTTATTTCAAAGATAACCGACGAACGTCCGAGACGCCGTCTACACGCCGGTCCCTTAGGACGGAGGCGACCTTGAACACAATGTTCTACATAACTTTTCAACTCTCCTAATATTGTGGCACCCCCTCTGGTTATAAAGGCCAAAGGGGTAGGAGCCGCTGAAACCTAACCTGGTTCGACTCAGACACCTAAACCTAATTGGACTCAAACTGATACAAACCGACCCATGGTTGGGTTCGGCCATATTTGGCACGCAGGCCCTAATTAACAACACCTTAGACTTATATTACTATTACATATGTCCTAGCGTGTCAATGGACCAATATAATGCCGACGATGCCCGTATCATCCTCCCCTTCTTAGAAAGGCGTTGTCCTCAACGCCGGAAGGTCTTCTCCAGCGTTTGTGGCGTCAAATCTGCACATCGCCACGATCCTTCTTCCTCTTCAAGTCTTGCCGGCCTGCCACACCACATCCTCCCTCTCGGCTAGCTAGACTTGTTCTAGGCGCCCTCCATGTTTGGCGCCACCAACCTGATTGAGACACACAACGTTCTGACTGCAACGCAAACGCACCACGCAAATCACCCCAAACACAACAGGACAATTCCTACACACTAAGGGTCCAAATCAGCTGAATATGCCTGCGGAGGCAATCTGAAATTGTTGGGACAAACTTGGCACATCATCCAAAACAAACAGCACACATTGCTGCACACCAAGGATCCAAATGATTCAAGTCCACCTCCCTTTTAAAATCAGTGTCTCAATTTTTTTTTATTTCTCCTTGCCGTACGCAAAAAGTCCACCAAACAGATTTTTTTCACGTAGCCAAAGAGATCCGATCTGTTTTTTTTTTTTGTCAAACTTTCCTTTTGACCGACGTGACTAAACAGAAATAGCAAGAGCCACGGAAAATTAGGAAACAAGCCCTTTCCAATACGTGAGACCGTGAGCTGCTCCGATCTGTATATTTTCAATCCGATCCGAATTTTAATGAAAATCCCGTATAGTCCGGTACGTGTGGCCGGATACTCCGGTTTGTTTTCCGGCCGAACGGATCTGATCGCTGCCTGGACTTTAATCGCTAGCTGTGCCCACGTGCCTAGCAACGATCCTGGTTGAAAACTGGCCGAATACGTTTTGTACGTGGACTCTTTCTGGTACTTGCGATCAAACCGATCTTGGACGTGTCACTCGAGCTCGGCAAGCACACGCGTGCGTGACCTCTGCTGCCCGCACACCACGTACGTAACATGGAAACCAATCTGATATTTCCAGCTAAAACAACTCCGATCTTCTCTTTCCTATTCACAGGTTTCTTTTCCTTCCGATCGGACCCCAAACAGACTCCTGTTCCCGATAGGATCTCAAACAAACTGTTCCCGATCGGATCGTACCAAGAAAACCATCCGATCTCTCCGGCCGTAACTTCTCTTATGAAGGAAATCCAAAAGAAATCTGGTTTCCACGTACGCAACAAGGAAACTGCAGACAACTGCACTCTGATCCGATCTCTGATTCCTTCCTCTCTTTTTTTTTTCGTCGCTCGGCCGGAACGCAACAAGAAAACAGCCATGAATATTTGGCTCGAACACCAGCCGATCGAACGAACCAATTCCATCTCGCCGAGCTGCTGCAACGACTGCCAACTTCTAGCGTCATAAACGGATCTCGCCGAGATTGAAAACTGAACACGGCCTTCGATCTTGATCTCCAACGACGAGCTGCTGCAACGCTGCCAACTCGCCGTCTTGCTTCCTCCATGCGCCGAGATGCAAATCCTTGCCAACTCGTCGCCAACTCGCGGTGATCAACCTGGCGCTCTGATACCACATGATAAGGATTACTCCGATGATCCCTTGAGTTTTGCCCGATCTTTCACCGCAAGAACCACCGAAATAACTATTCTCCCAACCACGTGGCAATCCACGTAACCTGAAGAATCTGGATAGATTTAGGCGAGCAACATGATGATGAACACCACGCCTCACGCCAAGCACGACAACCCTTGGCAGATCCAAGAACCTTCGCGCACACATGATAACTCTTGACAATTCAAGAACACTCATGTCTTTATTTCAAAGATAACCGACGAACGTCCGAGACGCCGTCTACACGCCGGTCCCTTAGGACGGAGGCGACCTTGAACACAATGTTCTACATAACTTTTCAACTCTCCTAATATTGTGGCACCCCCTCTGGTTATAAAGGCCAAAGGGGTAGGAGCCGCTGAAACCTAACCTGGTTCGACTCAGACACCTAAACCTAATTGGACTCAAACTGATACAAACCGACCCATGGTTGGGTTCGGCCATATTTGGCACGCAGGCCCTAATTAACAACACCTTAGACTTATATTACTATTACATATGTCCTAGCGTGTCAATGGACCAATATAATGCCGACGATGCCCGTATCACAAAGGCAAGTGGCACACCTCATAAACTTCCTATTATTTCTATATGCATTACTTAGTGTATTTTTATATGCATGTGTAGGATAGTATTGCTATGCTAAACTTGTGTAGAATTCCTTATTCCTGTGTCTAGGTTCCTATGCAATACTTAGTAGAATTATTGATGCTATGCAAATGTTGTTTTGTGAAAATCTAAATTCTACTAAGTTAAGAATGAAACACCTGGGTGGTAAGTGGTTGCATGGTTTATGTTGAGTGGCTACTCAGGTCCATGTCTATGGTTCCTGGAGTATGTACACTTGTGAATGGCCACCCAGGAACCGAGGAATCTGAAGAACTCCGAGTGACGATTGCTTCCAGTGCAGCCATTGCCATATGGGCTCTGGCTTGATCAATTATGTTGCGTGGACTCTCTCCGGCTTGACAAGCAGATGTAGGGGGATGTTAGGTGGAACGGGTCAAGCCAGAGTGGGAGGGAAAATGCTTCTGAAAGATCTCGTCTCATTCTCTCCTTTCCTTATCACAAATGGTGTGTAAAGGATACCTTGGGTTGAATGGGTACAATGGTGAACGTGCACAACGTCTGCAGAGTGTAAAACTAAGTACTTAGCCGTGTCCCCGGTTACGGACAATTTTGAGCAGCTGATCAAGGACGTCAACGGAGGATTCCACCATTCCAACTTCAGAAATAAAACTTGATGGGTGAACAAGGGAAGATGAGATTTATGGTTTTCATGCCATACTCGTCTTGATTTCAAGAAAAGTGTTTTCAAAAGAGTAGGAAAAATTGGCTTTATGCAAATTAGCCTTGAACTCCACCAGCCAAATATGCATATAGGCTTTAGAGTTATTCCATTAAGTGTCCACCATAGTGTCACTTGCCAGACTCCATTTTTAATGGAATCTGACCCACGTTGTTGCAATATTTTTCATATTGCAGATTTGATCAGGAAACGAGTGAGGTTTCGTTAAAGGTTTCGAGTCTACAACCAACATGTTTTCGCCTATGGCAGCATGAAAGTTATAGAGACTCACTGCTATTGTATTTCCGCTGTGTACTTTTTCAATGCTAGCTTTATGCTATGCAACTTGTAACAAATATTTTGTAATTCTGGATCATCGATGTAATAAATTTGACGCTTTGTTGTGATATTACATCGTAAACTGTGTGTGCAAATGAATCGATCCAGGGATTTGCACTATACACAGGTATCTGCCTTATTTAAAGTGCAGGTACGCTACAAGCATACATGACGATTATAATCATGACTAGGAGAACAATGACACCGAATGAGAAATGTAGGAACATTTCATTTCGAAGAGCTGCCTTTTTCATCTTATTAATCTTCAACCTTGTTATTTCCCTAGTTTCACGACTCTAGATCATGTGTCCATTGATGATATCGGCCAAATCCAACTCTATTTCCCCCTTCTTTTCCACAACCATGTCTATTTTTTCGTTCAGAGTTATTAAATCTTGATTCATCTTGTGGATTGTATCATGAGCTAGCCTTAGCTTATCTTCGGTCGTCCTCAAATTTTCATTGATCTTTCTCTTCTTCTCTCTTGTAAAATTTAATTCTTCTAGGAGAACGACTTTTCCTTGTAGACAATGTTGAAACTGGACACATCCATCACGAATGCCGCACTCACATACTGATTCCTAATATTTACAATTGTAAAAATTAAATTAGGAAATTCTCACCCTAAATTAAAAATTATTTTTATATTACAGAGATGACGTGCATCTAGATGTGCTAATAATACCTCATCCGAAAAGGAGGAGTTGTTCACGACGCCGTAGGGGACCTCGCTGTTGTCGACCATCGTATACGCCATAGGGAAAAAAAGTTGAGCTAAGTTGACCGTATCTTCACAAATATGCAAACTAGCAAGGTAGCTAAAATTTGAGCTCACACTTCCCACAAAATTACTCCTAAAGCTAAATCCACCAATCTCTATACTTCTAAAGCATGAAATGAGTAAAAATTAGCACTAAGAGATAATAGGATACAATGGCTCACCTTTTAGAAGCCATGAAGCTTCAAATCTTCAAAAAATCTACAGCAACGCGGATGAACTCGAGGTCCACACGAAGAACAGCTCTCGAGCTAGCTTCTCCACGCTCTGATCCAGAAAATGCAACAGCTGGCTCGGGCTTGCGGGGACGAAGCATATATAAAATGGGACTTTTAGTCCCGGTTTGTTACACGAACCGCGACAAAAACCTTTGGTCGCGGTTCGTATACCCAACCGAGACTAAAAGTCTGCCTGGAACCGGGACTGATAGGTTTCGACCTCCAGATGCCTTGCTAGCCATTGGAACCGGGACTAATAGTATCTTTAGTCCGTGTTCCAGACAGGACCGGGACTGAAGGGACTCAGGGCTCAAAACCAAAGCCCCATTTTCTACTAGCGTACAGAAGCTGATGCATATACGCTTTAACACACCTGCTCCCCTCCGCTCCATATAGATGCGCCGCAGCCGCCTCCTGCCTGAACCCTAACCCTAGTTTCCCTCTGCCCCGCTGCCGCTTGCTCCTTTCTCCCTGTACGCTGACGCCATGGACGTCGAGCATCCGAGCTCGGGTCCCGCTTGACTCCGTCTCCCTCCTCCGTCCTCCTCGCGCCAGGAGCTGCACATCTCCCTCCTCCTCCTTCTTCGCCCAGGAGCCGGACCCGGGAACCGCACAAGCACTGCAATGAGCTCTTCTTCCTCGACGCCCGCTGCAGCCGGATTCTTCTACCCCTACACCAACTCGTCAGCTTCGTGGCCCCCGGACCTTCTTCTCTCGCTATCAGCCGCCTCTCGGTGAGCCGCGTCGCTTTGCCTCTTTTCCCTCTCTGTTTAGCCTGATGTCGCTGCAATTCGGCGATGCCGGTGTCGGCATCCGGCCATGGCCGTGCCCTATCAAACACGGTCTGAGCCGTGCAGTCTCCGGTTCCTACGCAAGGGCGCGCACCAGATGCGCCTCCTTGTCTACTTCCATTTTGCACACAGACGCACGCACCCAGCGCCACCCGAGCACGCTCGTCATCGGCCGGTTCTCCGTCGTGCGCTCTGCCGCTGCATCCGTCGCTGTAACTTTTAGTTTCGTCAGACATTGCAAATAGCAGGCTCACTTCAAAAGAAAAACTAAGAGTTAGCCTATCACTAGCACTCACCGTCCTATTGGCTCTCAGCGCTGATTCGGGCAGTCGCTCCCACGCTGCTCGCAAGTTCGTTTCCCCCTGGCGCGATTGTTAATGCTATCTTTTTTCATTTATTTTGCACCCACTGACATCCTGGACCCACAGGTCAGTGACCGTGGAGCCGATCAGCACCCACACACGCGCGCCCATGCTAGTGTGGCATTTGGTCCCACTGGACAGCCTTACGTGTGGGATACCACTCGGTGAGAAAAGCCTAGAAGAGAGCTATGCGCTGCAATCTTACACTGAGCCCCCTGTGCTCTCTGTTTACACCCTTAAGCCCTCACCGACATAGGATTCATCACCAACTAGTCACTGCCTTTTTGCAGGAACAACCCTAACACTAAATTGTTAATAACTTTTATTCCATAACTCTCAAATAAATAATCTTTATTTGTTTATGTATCCGAAAATAGCAATGAACACCATTATGCGATCCAATCATCATTTTTCATCTTTTCATTTCATTGCTTAGTATAAAATATCAAATGCACCTAAATAATTAAATGTGGAACTTATGGGAAATAAATATATCATTCCCAAATTCCATTGAATTTGTGTAGCTCACCTATGCCATGTTAATAAACATTTAAAATTGGTCTATAGATAAATAACTTGCACCTCCTAATTAAATTGTCGGGATTTCATCCCCGCTTAAATGTGATCTAATTAGCACTTACTATGTCATGCATCATCAGTTGTTTGTGCACTTTCATGTATTATTATGCTTCCTGTTTATCCTTTGATAAAGGGGTGGCCCGATCTTCTCAGTGAGCGGTGGGTAGATGGATGATGGTGGAAGATAACTTGCGAGAATCCGACGAACTCTCCGGCTGTTCCCCCGTTGCCAATGCAACAGCTCTTCAACCCAATGGATATTCGCGACGCCTCACACCGATGCAACGTAGCCGCCGACCACGAAGCGGTTTTGCAATCTACTAATTCCCAGTGGAACAACAGATCACACTCAAACTTCGGATAATAATCTCCAGAGCGCAACACAGTGGAGAGGTTGAATTCCTGAGCGCAACACAGAGGAACTCGAATATAGATGAATGCTTAGCAATCCAATCTAGGGTTTATGTTTAAACGTGGTCTTAAACCTAAAAGCCACGAAATTACAAGCCTTATAAAGGCTGCTGGACGTCCAACATTGTGTTGGAGTCAAAACCTAACTTTCCTAACTTTAACGGACTCTGTTTGGAAACAGGCAGAAAACAACTCGTGACTTGTTGCGGTCACCGCGCCCAGTCCGAGCCGAACCGGGGCATGTGGCCGGACCCATTGGAAAGCCCTTCAAATAGCCTTTTCAGATTGTGCTTCTTTGCTCTATTTGGAGTCCGTATAAAGAATCCACGTCCGTTTCAAATTCAGGACTTCTGTCAGTCCGAACCGAATCTGAACAAATCTTGAATCCGAATTGGAAAGGATCTTTCTTTGTTTGCAGCATCCCTTCTTCGCGTGATGGCTCCACTTCCTCCCTCGCCTCCCTCGTGCTAGCCACCTTGATGTTTGTCAACAGCCTCCATTCCTTGCCCACATCTTCTTCTCCATTCGCCATTATCTCCATCAACTCAAACCTAATGATACATAAACATAATAACTTAGGCAGTATAACATTCTTATAATTCATGGTATCATATCCAACTAGGAATGAGTTCACCTTATAATAATCATCGATCATGTTTAGTATTTCCTTCCAGTTTAAACATGGATAATCATCATAATCCACCGATATATCCTCATCATCCTCCCTTTCTTCAAGAAAAGCCGTCCGCGGCTTTGGATAAGCTGAAAGTGGAAGAAACAAAAAGAACAACGTGTACGCAGAGTATATGTATATATAGCAGGTTGTATCATGTTTGTAAATAGGATGATTATTCTCAAATGACAAAATGCAACGAAAATTGCGAGCATAGCACATATAATTGTCATAATGGAACCGAGAAAATCTTAGCAATAAGCAATCAGAATTGCAAGTATAAGTGAAGTTCATAGAATCATGATCAAAATGATAGACACAAATATATAAAATCTTATGATTCAGTATTAAATCCAATGTCCTCACAGAAGATCGATGATCAAATTTCATGCTATCAAGGTCAAACCAATCCAAACGATGCAAATCATCATATGTGTCATACCATGCTTCAATTGCGCTACTCTGATATGTAGAACAAAGCAATGACCATGCAGCACAAACAGGTAAATAGTCATGTCCATTATTTCCAGTACTTAAGATGCAACTCAGTTTGCAAATATAAGTGAAGCATAAATCAGTTTGGGACAAACAAGACGGATGCGCATAATCATATGCAAATCTAGCAAGATCAGAACAGTCCAACAAAGGTGATGCTACCTTTGTTCGCTGAGGTACATCAACTAGACTAGAAGACATCATATTATCATGATGATGAGGTATTGTCCCAAAGCAAAAAGATTTTGGCACAGAGCATATATGATTGCAAGAAAAATGTTTTAGTTCAGCAATGTTATCATAGGTAATGCATATGTGATCCACCAAAAAATTCTCGTTCATGTTATAGTCACCAATTAAATATAATCCGAAACAATTGGCATAGGTGCTAGAATTTACAAATGAAAGTTCAGAAATCTTATTCATAGCACAACTCATGGTAAGCGGTGCTTCTAGCATAATGTAATACAAAACATCAGTTGGTGGTATTTTAGCAAGAATCTCTTTATGTGTAATCAGTACCACATGATCGAAATTCGAATTTAGCAAATTATCACATGATGCTGAAATATGTTTGTGTATAAAATCACTAGAACCAGTCAGCGAAGAATCATACTCACAAAGTGACGCGCTTGCTGGCTGCATCGCAAAATCAGTACCTTTTTCAATGGCAAACTCCTCAGATGTAGTAGGCACTGAAATAGGTTCCTCTAGTGGTGATGCAGGTTGAAGACTTGACGGCTCCCTTTCTTCAAAAGCAACCTGCATATCACAAGAAACAACACTAGAAGGAGAGATAGTTACATTAGCAGAAATATCCTCACATGTCCTATCATCTACTACACTCATGTTGTATTGTTCTCTCATACTCTCAAAGTGTATGCACTCAACCGCACGTGTAGTGGAATCACACAGCTCACTTTTTATAACACTCTCACTCAATTTGGCTATGTGGCGCTCATTCTCACATGGGTTTTGATGCAGAAGTAGCTCAACAGTTTTCCGATTCGGACACTCCACAACCATGCTCTTGTTCGTTTTTGACATTAAAAACTCTTTCTTCTTTTCCTTCCGAACAAGATGAAATGCATGAAAATCGTCTTCAGGTGTAGGTTGTAAGTATCTCTTCCTCATGTTCCAAATGATGGACAAACCATCAACACCTCGTGGACAACTTGCTTTAAATTGTCTCCACCACAGTGCTCCCAACATGATGTGACAAGAATCAAGTGCCACAGGAGATATATCACATACCACAACCTCGGTGTGCGGTCCTATGGTAATAGGAACCTCAGCCTGGTGTGAAATTTGGAGTGCACCATACGCAGAAGCTAGGAAATAAGGCTCTGAAAGGTAACATGTACTAAGCTGCAACTTTTCAACGACTTCAATGCTGACTAAATTAATAGACGAGAATCTCTCAATGGTTACAGCAGCAACTCGTCCACAAATAATGGCATTGAAGTGGAACAGACCGTTTCCTTGGATTGGACGACTTTCTTCTTTCCAAAAGGCTGCACTGCAAAATTTGCGTTTGCTAGTTTCAAAATCACCCTCGTATTCTGCCATGGTTAGTAAACAACACAAATATGTATATATGTGGGAAACTCTCAACTCACTCAAGACCGAAAGAAATTGTGTATCTTACCATTCCAAAGTGAATAGTAAAGCTTACCACTCGTAGGGCAGTACGTGCACGGATGGGGTGAAGCGAATATTATGGGTATCAAAGTGTCACACAACAAAACAGGGTATTTGGTGGAGCTTGGTTGGGATACCTAACAACACCGGTTCACAAAGCCTAGTGCTGATCGTATGACACAAGAGACACTCGGAAACGCACACGGTGGAGATAAATGGGGCAATTGCAACTCTGAAAATGAGCTAAGAATGATATATGTCGGAATAATGCTCGTGTTGCAATGCACAGGAGAGACGCTAGCAAAAGCTCAATACTAAGGGCACAAGATTGCTCAATTCTACTAGTGCAAGGCAGGAATATAATTCGCAAACAATGCTCCAAACAGACTGATATGAATAAAATTCTGGCCTCTTTTTTCTTTTTCGGTTGGTACTGTAGCTACAGCAATTTCAGAACTTTCTTTTTCTCTTCTTTTTTTTCTCCCTTTTTCTCTGTTTAACTAGGCCACACAAATATTTCACAGGAGCAAATAAAATAGACTGCCAAAATAATGCACTTTCCAACCTATATGAGCAGCCCAAAGAGCATAGAAATTACTAGTCTCGTAGGAAAGTTCTACACAAAAATAGACAGGCTTATACCTAAGTTTATCAATGGAAATACACGGAAAAGGAAACACCTAAGGAAACTAAATTAGACACGAACTTGACTAAGGAAAAAAAAGGACACAGACACACCTCGACACGGACACAACGACAGGACCTAGGAGTGTCGCACAAAAAACTGAACGGAAACCAAATCGGTCAAGACTTCTCTTTCCTCTTTTTTTTTTTACTTCTTTTGCTGAAACGAATCTGACAAGACTCCAACGACAAAACAAACTGACAAATAACGTTGAAGCAACTACAATTTAGATCAGAAGGAAAAACAACGCAAAAGGACACACGATCAGCAACTAAACTCGATGAAACGATGCGATCTAAGGCTATGGCAAATATTTTTGTGGGGCTTTTTCTGGATAGGACGAAAAATAGTAAAATCTACGGGGATGGATATGTGGATGCTCACCGAGTAAAACGCTGGAAATCTGATACCAAGATGATAAAGGGGTGGCCCGATCTTCTCAGTGAGCGGTGGGTAGATGGATGATGGTGGAAGATAACTTGCGAGAATCCGACGAACTCTCCGGCTGTTCCCCCGTTGCCAATGCAACAGCTCTTCAACCCAATGGATATTCGCGACGCCTCACACCGATGCAACGTAGCCGCCGACCACGAAGCGGTTTTGCAATCTACTAATTCCCAGTGGAACAACAGATCACACTCAAACTTCGGATAATAATCTCCAGAGCGCAACACAGTGGAGAGGTTGAATTCCTGAGCGCAACACAGAGGAACTCGAATATAGATGAATGCTTAGCAATCCAATCTAGGGTTTATGTTTAAACGTGGTCTTAAACCTAAAAGCCACGAAATTACAAGCCTTATAAAGGCTGCTGGACGTCCAACATTGTGTTGGAGTCAAAACCTAACTTTCCTAACTTTAACGGACTCTGTTTGGAAACAGGCAGAAAACAACTCGTGACTTGTTGCGGTCACCGCGCCCAGTCCGAGCCGAACCGGGGCATGTGGCCGGACCCATTGGAAAGCCCTTCAAATAGCCTTTTCAGATTGTGCTTCTTTGCTCTATTTGGAGTCCGTATAAAGAATCCACGTCCGTTTCAAATTCAGGACTTCTGTCAGTCCGAACCGAATCTGAACAAATCTTGAATCCGAATTGGAAAGGATCTTTCTTTGTTTGCAGCATCCCTTCTTCGCGTGATGGCTCCACTTCCTCCCTCGCCTCCCTCGTGCTAGCCACCTTGATGTTTGTCAACAGCCTCCATTCCTTGCCCACATCTTCTTCTCCATTCGCCATTATCTCCATCAACTCAAACCTAATGATACATAAACATAATAACTTAGGCAGTATAACATTCTTATAATTCATGGTATCATATCCAACTAGGAATGAGTTCACCTTATAATAATCATCGATCATGTTTAGTATTTCCTTCCAGTTTAAACATGGATAATCATCATAATCCACCGATATATCCTCATCATCCTTGGTTTGCTCTTCGCTGGGTAGACGACGACGTGACAGCTGGCGGTACTTACGTTCTTGAGGTTCCAGCTTTTGTGATGGGCCATGAGCTGCCAGGCAAGTTGCTGCTAACTTGTTACAGGTTGTTTGATTTTCATTCTTGTCGTTGATCTCTGCAAGCCTAATATTCGATTCTTGTGTCGCGATCCCATCACATATTTATCCTACAGCCACATACAACTTTACCTCCACTACCTAGTACATGTTGCATGTTTACTTGTTTGCCTTAGCGAGTCGTAGTGCATGCTTAGGGTTGGTTCTACAAGTCTGTCTGTCTTATGTTCCACATGCTTAGTATGATAGAATGTTCTATTTTAATAAAATTCTATCTTGTTGGGTATTATAATTAAATGATAAGGCACCGGCGGAAGGCCTTGCGAGGTGCTTTGTTCTGCTAAGTGTCGAACTAGGAACTCAGTTATTGTCCTCTAATCCAAGAACGAGTGCACTAACCACTCGTGGGAGGTCATATGGAACCCCACTCGACTTTGAACGGATCTTCAGCTTGTCCAGGTGGCGCAACTAGTTCAGTCTTTCCATTTGCTCAGACGCATTGATATTGGTCTAGTACTTTATTTTGGCGGTATGACTTGTTACATGCATATAGGTGTGATGCGATGCTCTGTGGGTATACCCATGGCCTTTGCCCACTTAGCACGTAGGCGCAAACGATTGAGTCCGCTACTGAGGTATCGGCCGAACTCTTGACGCGGGTAACAACTCAGATGGGTGGCACCCTAGACTTGTTGTAGTGAAGGAATGAGTCGTGTTGAGAGACCCTAATGTTTTGATTGGGTTGATCGAACGTGTATGGGTACAGTAGTGCATCCCTGCAGGGTACAATCTTATCGATGAGCCGAGTCCGCGGTTATGGACAACTTGGTGACGATGCTGGCTAATAAGATCACAGATAACTTACACCTAATTAATTTTAATTAATTTGACTAGTAATATAGAATTACTTACACAATAATATGTAACTAAAGCTGTCAATGGTGTGAGTATCCTCTGATTACTTCCTCATACTTGGTTGAGGGGGTGTATCTGGAAATGGGTTATGTTTGGTTTTACCAGTAGTTGGTTACTTATGCGCTCTCTTATCCCTCTCTAATTAGACAGAAGTTTTAGCGTGTCTCTATTAGGTTGTTAGTGCTGCTGCTGCCGTTAAGTCCACCTACCCCCATACTTTGGTAGTCTTTCGGTTTTGTACCTTGTTAGCTCTAGCTTGTATTGACCCGTTCGCGGGCTGTGGTTTTTTCTCCGTAGTTGAGGACTCCCTGTCCGATCAGGTTGGTCTTTGCTTCGTGGAGTTGGCGATCAGATCTTTGACGAGGAGATAGAGTTCCCCTGGGTGCTTCTTGGCGGACCACGTGGATGGGCCTTTCTCTTTTCGTTTCGGCCTTGTGCCTATTTTGCTTCTTGTCTGTACCCAAACTTGTCATGCTTCCGCTGAATGATGTAATTTTGGGAGATGTGTCCTCTGTTTGTTGCTATTCGCTATATTTTTTCTCAGTGCGAGCTTTCGGATATCTATTATTTCCTTTCTTTGTGTCTTAGTTTTATTTTGTGGTTTCCAATATGTTTTCGAACCAGTTCGTATATAGTGTATGTATGTTTTGAGTATACGAATTGGTAGGATGTTGGCTTCGTTCGTGCACATGCATGAGACGTATTGATATGGGCACGACGGGGGAGGTGCAGCCCAATTTCAGGACTCCACCAAGTTAGGTGTATTCGTCGTGTGTTGCTATTTTAAATAATTAGAGTTTTTAATACTTATGAGTTTGGGCTTGGTTTGGGCCTGTCCAACCAAGTCAACGTAGGGTCCATTAGGGGGGCGGTACTGTAGCGCGGTACTGTAGCGCGGTACTGTAGCGCGGTACTGTAGCATCCCTCCCCTCATATAAGGAGTTGCTAGGCATCGTTTTAGGGTTAGCTTGAGTTTAGATTAAAAACAGTCCATAGACTTTGAGCTCGTTGGTGAAGCATCCCTCCGGGGACGGCGATGCCGTTTATCAGTTTGTAATAAAGATTGCTGCGAGGGTGCTTGTGTTCATCAAGTGTTATCGTGCTCGGGTTAGAGGCGTGGTGATCTTCATCACGTTGCTTGCTGGATTTATTCCCCACCTTCAGGTGACGCCGTTGGTGTTGTTGGAAGGATTTACCGTCCGGGTTACTCGTTGTGAAAGATCGGGACAACAATCATAGGATCATCCCCTTGATCCTTATCATCTTGGTATCAGATTTCCAATGTTTACTCGGTGAGCATCCACAAATCCATCCCGTAGATTTACTGTTTTTCGTCCTATACAGAAAAAGCCAAAAATATTAGGTTTAGATCTCGCCAGAACCCTAGATTGCATCGGATTACAAGTTCTAGCTGCTGATCGTGTCTTTTCGCGTTACTTTTTCTTCCGATCTGAGTCGTCCTAGCGTCTAGGTCTCTGTTTCTTTTCGTCTGTTTTTCTTGTCGTCGGAGTGCTGGTCTGTTACGTGTTTGTCCAATCGGAAGTCAGCCGAATCGCTGCTGCGCCATATAAAATTGCTTTGCTTAAATACCTGCCTCGTGAGGTGTTTGTTTGAGCAAAGAATTTTCCTGCACGTGTATCCAAGCAGCAAAGGACAAGGAAAGACAAGTTTGAATCAATCTTCGTTGCTGTTTTTCTTTTGGTTTCTATGCCGCATATGTGTGCTGCTGTTTCCATGTCTGATTAGAGTCCGAATTTAGATTGATTAGGTTTTTGTTCTTGTCCGTCCATTAAATTCCCTGATCCCGTTAATCCGAGTCTTCCTTTTGCTAAGCCTTAGGTAAAAGCCTGTCTATCTTTTTGTGTTTAGAACTTTCCTACGAGACTAGTAAATTATTTGCTCTTTGGGCTGCTCATATAGGTTGGAAAGTGCATTATTTTGGCAGTCTATTTTATTTGCTCCTGTGAAATATTTGTGTGGCCTAGTTAAACAGAGAAAAAGGGAGAAAAAAAAAGAAGAGAAAAAGGAAGTTCTGAAATTACTGTAGCTACAGTACGAGCGAAAAAGAAAAGGAGGCCAGAATTTTACTCATATAAGATCTGTTGGGAGCATTGTTTGCAAATTATATTCCTGCCTTGCACTAGTAGAATTGAGCAATCTTGTGCCCTTATTATTGAGCTTTTGCTAGCGTCTCTCCTGTGCATTGCAACACGAGCATTACTCCGACATATATCATTCTTAGCTCATTTTCAGAGTTGCAATTGCCCCATTTATCTCCACCGTGTGCGTTTCCGAGTGTCTCTTGTGTCATACGATCAGCACTAGGCTTTGTGAATTGGTGTTGTTAGGTATCCCAACCAAGCTCCACCAAATACCCTGTTTTGTTGTGTGACACTTTGATACCCATAATATTCGCTTCACCCCATCCATGCACGTACTGTCCCTACGAGTGGTAAGCTTTACTATTCACTTTGGAACGGTAAGATACACAATTTCTTTCGGTCTTGAGTGAGTTGAGAGTTTGCCACATATATACATATTTGTGTTGTTTACTAACCATGGCAGAATACGAGGGTGATTTTGAAACTAGCAAACGCAAATTTTGCAGTGCAGCCTTTTGGAAAGAAGAAAGTCGTCCAATCCAAGGAAACGGTCTGTTCCACTTCAATGCCATTATTTGTGGACGAGTTGCTGCTGTAACCATTGAGAGATTCTCGTCTATTAATTTAGTCAGCATTGAAGTCGTTGAAAAGTTGCAGCTTAGTACATGTTACCTTTCAGAGTCTTATTTCCTAGCTTCTGCGTATGGTGCACTCCAAATTTCACACCAGGCTGAGGTTCCTATTACCATAGGACAGCACACCGAGGTTGTGGTATGTGATATATCTCCTGTGGCACTTGATTCTTGTCACATCATGTTGGGAGCACTGTGGTGGAGACAATTTAAAGCAAGTTGTCCACGAGGTGTTGATGGTTTGTCCATCATTTGAAACAAGAGGCAGATTCGGATTTACTTGGCCGATAAGAAAGGAAAGGAAATACCGGAGGAAAGGAAAAGGCAAGAGGTCAGCTTTGATCTCGCGTTCTGCCCAGTCCAGAAACGACCGTCGTCTTGTTCAGCCCACAGTGACCTGCACGTGAGGAGTCGGGACTTGGGAGGCTACCAATTGGAAAGTACATAAAATTATCTTTCCGACAAGTGCTTATTTGCCTGTTTCGGACTTCCTACGAGGAAACCACGTCCGTTTTAAATTCAGAGTTTCTGTCAGTCCGAACCGAATTTGACGTGATAATGAGTTCGTTTCAGGGTGATTTTTATGGCAAGAGGTGTGTTTCTGGTGAAAGGTCCGGTGATGTTTATCATGACTACACTGGTATCATTGTTGGTTTCGCCTTTGATCCAACTAAAATCAAGTGGAGATTGGACAGCTCGGCGACGCCTGCAGAATATCAGTCTTGGGAATCAGACATGGACAGTGGTTTTGCAAAATGTCGTACGCTTGATTACAATTTTGGTGACCCTACTGCATTAGTTATTGCGTACCGGCGAGTAGATACAAAGTTGTCGAGTTGGTGGCGGGAAGAGATGCGTGTGAGAGGCATCACATGGCAAACATCTAATTGGGAGGAATTCAAACAATTTCTGCGCACCAAATTTGTGGAGCCGTCTACGGATTTGGACAAAAGTCTGGTGGAGGATGTTGTACCATTGAGTGGGTTGAATATGCAACTCAAGAGAGTACATGGTGATACTTGTATGACAGTGGATAGAGGCCAGCGATGGAATTTATTTCAGGCGCAGTGCATGATCAAGGGCAAAGCATGCAAGTTGATGATTGACAGTGGTAGCTACTGTAATGGCATTAGCAAGGCGGTTGTGGAAGCGTTGGGTTTATCCACATGGCGTATTCCAGAACCGAGGCATGTTGAGTGGGTTAATAGCTGCGGTATGATGAAGATTACTCACAAGGTTCGTGTGCCATTTATAGTTGGTGACTATGTTGATGAGGTGGAATGCGATGTGTTGCCATTGGAGGTATGTGGACTGTTACTTGGACGTCCATGGCAGTATGATCGCAATGTTACTCATGCTGGGAGAGCAAATACATATTCTTTTGTGCATGATGGCAAACAGCGGACTTTGAAACCTATGCAGGATGATCAAATAAAGTCTGATGTTGAGCTGGTGGTACACAAGGAGAAGTTGCGCAAGGCTAAGCCAAAATCTGAGCTAGCTACGCCGCAGCCTGAGGAGCATGATGCACGGAGCGTCTGTGTTGACATTGTTTCAGCCATGCCTGTAGATGACAAGCCAGTTGTACTTGTTAGTGACAAGCCGGTTGAAGTTATGCCTCTGATTGATGAGAAGAAAGAAATTCCAGTTCGTGTTGACATGGGTGTTCAGACCGATGATAGTGGTGCTGATCGTGTTCCGGTGCATATGGTGCCGCGGGTAGTTAGCCACAGTTTTGTGAGAACACCTCGGAAACGTTTTGTTGGAGCAGCAGTACGTGTGCATAAAGGCAAGGATGGACGTGTTCGTCAGTTGTGTGGCCCAGGCATTACTCATCTTGTGCAGGGTCGTGCAAAGCAGGTTCATGTTCAGCAACACGAGGTTCCAGCAAGAGTTGAGAAGAAGAAGATGGTGGCGCCTAGGTCCAAGCTCATGTGGAGAAGGAAAGAGATGCAGCCGCCGAAGACTGTATCAAGTCGAGCAGGCCGAGCGGGAGGATGTGGTGAGGAAGGCAAGCGAGACTTGAAGATGACGAAGACGCGTGATGTTGTTGCTGCTATCACGCCACCCTTTCGAGCCGACCCTCAAGCGTTGAGGACAACGCTTCTTGAAGGGGGGGAGGATGATATGGGCACGACGGGGGAGGTGCAGCCCAATTTCAGGACTCCACCAAGTTAGGTGTATTCGTCGTGTGTTGCTATTTTAAATAATTAGAGTTTTTAATACTTATGAGTTTGGGCTTGGTTTGGGCCTGTCCAACCAAGTCAACGTAGGGTCCATTAGGGGGGCGGTACTGTAGCGCGGTACTGTAGCGCGGTACTGTAGCGCGGTACTGTAGCATCCCTCCCCTCATATAAGGAGTTGCTAGGCATCGTTTTAGGGTTAGCTTGAGTTTAGATTAAAAACAGTCCATAGACTTTGAGCTCGTTGGTGAAGCATCCCTCCGGGGACGGCGATGCCGTTTATCAGTTTGTAATAAAGATTGCTGCGAGGGTGCTTGTGTTCATCAAGTGTTATCGTGCTCGGGTTAGAGGCGTGGTGATCTTCATCACGTTGCTTGCTGGATTTATTCCCCACCTTCAGGTGACGCCGTTGGTGTTGTTGGAAGGATTTACCGTCCGGGTTACTCGTTGTGAAAGATCGGGACAACAATCATAGGATCATCCCCTTGATCCTTATCACGTATGAGATGTTGGGATCGCTAGTGAGAAGTGGGCCGATGATCCATTTCGAGGCCGCCTGCCCACTCTGGCATGGGGTTGGTACCCCGATATTCTACTAGTTGTGTGGCCCAACTAGCACGTCTTCTCTGTGTACGACTGAATCCAGGGTATGACACTTGGTCCTCCTTTTATAGGGAAAGGGGATACCACAGAGGTCATGCAAGGAGCGTGAGGGGTTCTTGGCGGGAAGCAACCCCTCACCGTGGTGGAGACGGCGTCATGGCCTCTTCTCCTCCAAGTATCCATCTTCGGCTGGTTGAGATCTCTGGCGCCTTTTGGGAAAGCGGCTGGCGCGGGCTGACAGTGGGTAGGTGGTGTCCCCTGGCCGCGCCTTGCTTCCCAATCCTTCTGGGGGCTACCACCATCCTATGGAAGGTGGTAGAAGTCTTATCTTCTTCTTGTACGGTCTTGTACCGAGAGGGAGACCGGCCCCGTCGGGGACTCGCGCTCTCGGGGTCTTCGGTTCCTTCCGGGTCACAGGAGGCCCGGGGGTCCTGCGCACCCCGAAGGTCTTGCACGGCGTGGGTGCGCCCGCCAAGCCTTGCGTCGAGTCTTGGCCTTGTTCATCTTTGTACTGGGCCCAAAGGTGGTGGACCCACTTAGGCAGCTCTAGGGGAACCTCATGTTCCACTGCTGCGACAGTAGCCTCCTGGCATGGTCCCAGCGGCTTCGGTCTTCTAAGTCTGCTGGGGCTGTGACCAAAAAAGTCAAAGTGGGTCCGGCGCTTGGTCTTCTTGGAGTCATTCAGCTCGGAGGAACAACTGCGTTGGCCTTCTCGATTCCTGGTAACGGAGAAAACGAGGAGTCTGTTTGGGGGCGGAGGTATCCGTGCAATAAAAGCAGGGGCACACCCCTTCGCTCCTATGAATTTTCTTGCTCTTCCTGCTTTCCAATCTACCAGAGCTTCTCCTCCTCCAAGGAGCTCGACGCACTCCGGATTTGCTCCGTTCGTGTTCTTGCTGGATCTGGATATCGAGCCTTGCAGTCATCTGCGCCTCTCGACCTCCTTTGCGATGGTCTTGGCGGAGGACAAGCCTCCCGGCTTCTAGCTACAAGTCGAAGGCTACCCCAACGGCCCCTCCTGGGCCTGGGAGGACTTTGCCGTCGACGACTCCATGCTCCTGGACCATGGGTGGAAGTCGTTTTCCTGCTCCGACGGTTTAGCCGGGGGCCAAAGGGGACGTTCCTCTATGACAGAGTTGCGACCCTCTCCATGAAGATCTTCGATGGTACTAGAGGACGCGCCGAGTGCTGCATGGAGAGCAGCAGCAGCTGCTGCGACGGTGAAGGAAACTTCGGCTCCTCAGACGAGGATGAGGAAGACTCGTCCAGTGTCAAGGTGGAGGAGAGCTCATCCTCCTAAGGGAGCAGGAGGCCGATGAGGAGTCATCGAAGATGTCCTTGACCTCCTTATTGGCGGCCTCGTCGACATACTTCGGGAAGTAGCGCCTCCCGGGTTACGCTTACACTCCCGGATCGTCCGGGGTGAATCCTTTTTCTATAAAAAGTAGGACTTCATTGTAGATCTTGTCGTTGTCGAAGAAGAGCTTGCCTCCGTTCCTAGTATTTTCTACTAGTGCCATGTGTGAATGAGAACAGGTTTTTTGCAAAACGTGTCCCCATTACCGCGGCACTTGAATCGTCAAGCCGTAGGTGGCGGCCTGAAAGTCTATAAAAGACTCCCTAGCCCCCAGTCTGCATTGCGCACTTATCCCCTTCCTCTCCACACACCTCCATCCTTCCCTGCTGCAGGACGCGAGTTGTTGAAGATGTTCGACGAAGCGGAAGCGATGTCGAAGGGGGAGCTTCAGAGATCTCCACGGTGGAGTCATCATTCCGAGGCGGAGCTGGTCCTGCCGCCCGTCCTGGACCGTCCCTTGTATTCCCCACGCAGGGGAAGTGGTGGGTCCTGCGGCCATGGACGCGTCGGGGGCGGTGGAAGGTCCGAAGGATGAGATCCTCGAGGCCCTATGGAACAAGGCCGCGTGCCACCCGCGATTGCTCTGGCTTCTTGAATATCTCGACGGTGTTTTTGAGGTGAGGCTTCCTTTAAATTCTCCCAAACTTGAAGAACAAAGTTGAATCTTGTCTTGTCTCCTTCCTTGCCACATGAAGAAGAAAACATCATGGACTAGCTCCACGACTGTGTTCACACCCTTTTCTCTCGGTATGTCCCGGGATACGCCAGGGATCGTCGTAACCCTTGAAGACCCTGAAGACTGTGCGCGGAATTCTGTTTCCTTTTCCAGGCGTCCCCAGAAGAGGAGAGTTATCCCGGCAGTCAAAGAACAAACTTGTTTGCACAGCCAGGCACCTGGGCTGGCCTTAGTAGCACAAGCTAGTTATGGGCGTAAGTTGCCTTGATGAATTTAATGCTAGTATGTAATTTCACAAATTAAATATGAATGCATTTCCTAATCTTCCTTGCACTATGTGCCTTCCAGTTTATGAGGAGTGAACCCATGTGCAAGTATCCTTGACTGTCAGCAGAAGTAATACCCCCAAGAACAATATACCCTCCGAGGTTTTACTCCACAGCCGCAGTAACTAAGCGAAAGGGAAACTGACCGTTCACCAGGGAGGATGCATGATGCCCACGAGGGATCTCATACACCGTTAAGCATGCTCAGGTTGACAGTATATGGACTCCAAGCGAGATATCATGCCTAAGATGTATGCAAATGCAAAGACTTATCTGCTTCCCTATTTGCTCTCTTATTTAGGCCTCTCCCGGGTATTTAGCTCGACTTCCGTCTCCTTTTGAAGATTTCCTGTCTGGGGAAGGTGCTACACACAACAAACTTTCAGTAGGAAGAGAATGGACCCTCTCTTTGTGTCAAGAGAAAGTTTATCAGAAGAAATCCACAAGCAAAGTTGGTAGTGCATCTCTGTACTTAGGTGCTTTAAAGCACATCACTGCCCAATCACTCCTTTCTGCGGCAGCACGACTGGCTTGGTAGGCAGCCCCTACTAATAGGTGCATGCGTCGACCCGCCAGCCACGGGCACATACCAGCCCCCTGCTTACGGGTTGCAGCGGAGAAACAATTTCTCGACAAAAATTGAGGCTCGCGGAAATGAAAACTTATCTTTTATTCCTTGGCAATGATTCTTGCACCCTTTCTACATAACACTAGCCCCCAGGGCGTGCATAGTCGACCATAACTTATTGCGATTCATGTTTGTAGTTAGAGGTAGAATTTCCGGAGGTTCTCGATGTTCCAGGCATTGCCTTCCGGTTTACCGTTCTCTTCTTCCAGGTAGACCGCTCCAGGTCTCAGGGTATGCATGACCCGGTAAGGACCTTCCCACTAGGATGACATTTTGTTCATGCCTCCAAGTTTTTGCTTCTTCCAGGGTACCAGGTCGCCTGGCTGCAATGCTCTTGCTCGGACATGGCGGCTATGATATCGTCGGAGCGCTTGCTGGTAACGAGCAGATCCCAGGGATGCTCGACACCGCACTTCTTCCAGGAGATTGATGTCGTCATTCCTCCACTCCACTTGTGCCTCTTCATCATAGGTGAGTACCCAGCGGGATCTGTGCTTGAGTTCAGTTGGCACGACTTCTTCTACTCCATATACGAGGAAGAAAGGTGTCTCTCGCGTGGCCCTGCTGGTTGTGGTTCTGAGTGACCATAGAACGCTTGGCAGTTGCTCGATCCAGTTCTTGCCCCGGTCTTCTAGCCTATCAAATGCTTTGGTTTTCAGACCCTTTAGTACTTCTACATTGGCTCGTTCCACTTGTCCGTTGCACCTTGGATAGGACACCGAGGCGAAGGACACCTTGTTGCCCATCTCTTCGCAAAAGTTGTGGAAAGCTCGACTGGTGAACTGAGAGTTGTTGTCGGTGATGATCCTATTGGGCACACCGTATCTGAATATTACCCCTCGATGAACTTGATGGCAGCTTGGGCCGTTTGCTTTGGTACTGGAATCACTTCTACCCACTTCGTGAACTTGTCGATGGCGACAAAAAGATACTCATGTCCTCGGACTGATTTCAGAATTTTGCCCACGATGTCTAGTCCCCAGACCGCGGACGGCCAAGAGATTGGAATAGGCTGCAGAGCTTGCGCTGGCTGGTCAATATCCTTCGCATAATGCTTGCAATCTTCACGCGTCTTGACGACCTGCTCGGCGTCCTAGATAACCGTTGGCCAGTAGAACCCGTGACAGAAAACCTGCACGCCAGAGACCTTGACGCGACATGACTGGAGCATGTGCCTTCGTGTATGTCCTTCAGCAACGCCTTGCCTTGTTCTTGCGGAATGCAACGGAGTTTGACTCCATTGTCGCGCCGCCAGTAGAGATCTCCGTCGATCAGAACGTAGAGCTACGCTTGGCGGGACACCCGCTCGGCGTCGTGGTCGTTACCCGGAAGGTATGCTCAGTCATGTACTTGACGATATCCTGGGCCTAGAGCGGGCAGCTTCTCTCCACTGGGAGCACCATTTGACATGAAGGAAGCAAAGCTTCCTCTATCGCAGGCGCTACCAGGTCTTGGTCTCCAGGGCCAACTGGGCAGATAGGTCGCCAGCCCCCGGCGCCGTGGTCGAACTTGGCTTGACTCGGTCGAAGGGTACCGATGGATGTTGAGCACCTCGATGTAGACTCCGGCAGGAAGTGGCTCCCGCTGGGAAGCCAACCGTGAGATTCGTCCGTGACCGAGTTATCTCCTCGTGGGATGTACGCGACCCTGAAGTTGTCGAAGCATTGCTGTAGCTTCCATACCTCTTCAACATATGGCGCCATTTGCGGGCACATGTACTCCTTATTTACTTGCTTGATGACTAGCCCTTGATGACAATTTTCCTGATGCCCAGGCTGATGGCAGCATGGAGTCCCGCGAGCAAGCCCTCGTCTCTAGGTCGTCTGGCGTCATCCCGGGCCCGCCTGTCAGCGGCTGCGCGTTTCTGAAACCTTTTTCTCCGAAATGTGGACCCCAGTGTCAGTCACACATACAAGCGTAAAAACCATAAAATTCAAAAAATCATAACTTCCAAACCGTTATTTAGAAAAATACAATGAGAATACCTAAATTTACAGAAAAAAAGACTTTAAGCTAACATATCTCCATACATGGTTAAACAACTTTCAAAAAAATAATATGACAAGCAATATATATTCTTATATTAATTGGAAAACATTTATGTACATACCATATAATAAAAATTCAAATGTACGCGCATCAAAGTTTCAAATCTACTCATTCAAATTTCAAATTTGCGTGACTCAAAATTTCTAGCCTCTAAGAAAACTGCTTTGTTTCCAAGCATACAAATTATTTCGAAACAGGAAAATCTTAACTTGAATGGTTCTCAAAAACTAAATTGCTACATGGGCGCGGCATGGCCGCGCTAACTCCACTAATATCACTTATGTATCACGCCATCATGGAAGTGGAACTGGCATGTCATCGAGCAAAATTATTTGGTGTTCAAGGCTACCGGCAGGCTACACCCATTTGGCGAGCATGGACATGAGGCCTGCTCCGAGCAACATGGATATGTTTATGCCCAGCTGCAGTTTCCCCCGGCTCTGCACCTTGGGGTTCATGAAATCCTCTGCTGGGAGGTCGACAAGGGCCATATACACAAGGATCCCAGCAGACACCGAGTTGAGACTGCCCTCCTCCACCAACGGTCCAACGTCGTCGGGCTATTCCCGTTGTACACCCTTGATATGGCCAAGCCGACAAGGATACCAACTGGTGACTGAAGAAGAGAATCATGGTCACGATGGACCTTGCGTTGAACTTTGCCTGCATCATCATCATAACAAATCAGAGCCAAATTCCAATCATACCAACGTAATTAACTTCTGGAGTTATTTCAGACCATCCAAAGTGCCCTGCTTCTACTTTGTTTAGGAGATGTCTATATATAGTTGTAAACACAAGCATCATATAGTACACTCTTTTACGAATCAAGCACTAGTGAAAAAAGGGGCACTAGTCCCGGTTCTAGAGGGGCTATAGTCCCGGTGTAGCAACCGGAACTGTTTGGTCGGGACTAGATCCCCCCACCATTTGGTCTCGGCTTAATAAGAAACAGGGCCGCAGCCCGCCCCGCCCCCCCCCCCCCCCCCCCCCCCCACCACCACCAATTAGAGCTCCGCACGTGAACGTGGCAGGGCGCGCGGGGGCGAACCCTTTAGTCCCGGTTTGTATTACGAACTGGGACTAGGGTTTTGCTTTATATATATATATATATTTCTGGGTTTTGCTTTTTTTCATTTCAAGGTTTTGCTTTTTTATTTCGACCGGTTTTATGGGTATGTGTTTTGGATGGTGCCACGTCGATGCGTGATGGTAGAGGGTTTCGGATGGTACCACGTCGATGCGTCGAGATAGGGGTTTCGGATGCTACGGCTTCGATGTGCGAAAAACACGTATAGCTTATTATACGAAGCTAGATGAAGTTGCATCATGCATATATACAATTACATGAAGATCATGTGTTGATAACACATACACAATTAAGTACGCGTGGTACATGAAGATCACGTTTTCCGGTTCCAGATACTTAGAATTACTTTGTTACATGGAGATCACTATTACATGTCCGCACCACCAGTGGTAAAATAGTGATACTCTCCGGTCTCCGGTATGACATGGGCAAGGTAAAATCCCGCCAACTCCTCTACAATTGCCCTGAAGCGGGTCTTTATTGGCAACTCGTTGCGTTTTCTTGCCAACTGTAAAAAAATGATATCACAATAAATACATGAGATATGAAATGAATAAAACCTCATCACGATTGATGGTACAAAAATAATGTTGAGACTAGATCTTTACGTACTTCAATATTTTTGCTGCTCTTCAAACTCTCGTTGACCACAATGTGCATGTACTTGCAAACGTAAAATCTACATAGATCTGTCCCTATTGACCACAATGTGCATGTACATGCAAACGTAAAATCCACATAGATCTGTCCTTATTGGCTGTTTAAGTCAAGTCTATAGAAAAATATAATTTAATCAAATAATACTAAAGTATGATAATGGTGCATGGGGCTAGTTATAGTACTACTTACTTGGTTAGTACGCCATAGCAGCTTCTCTGCCAATCCACTGTTCGGATGTTCCGTGAGGAACATTTTCCAAACGCTGCATGACAAGAAAATTAATGAGTGAGTCATAAATTCATTGATATTAGGAAATGAACGAAAGAGGCGATAAGAAAAGAAAGTACCTTGTCACCAAATCAAAACATGTCTTGTATTGTTTAGGGCATCTTCTTAACGAGTCAAGGACAACAATTTCTCCTTTCCGCAAGTCAATAACGATAAGAATGTAGTGGAAGTTGCGCACGTTTATAAATAGTCATGCATAACTCATCATTAAACTTAACATCGGGTGAGAAAAATAGAATGTGTATAAGCAGTAACACTCACTTGAAGTTGTAAGGCCATAATATATATTTTTTGTAAGCTTTTCGCTTGAAAAACATTAGCGAATTCCCCGGTGTATCCTTGTTAACTCCTGGATCAATTATGTTTTTTCATGCATTATAGAGGGGTCAATGAACCTAATGTGGTTGATTTTCTGCTTCTTGCATTCGAGCATCTTCATTCTGCGTAATAAAGCCCAAAAAATATTATAGAGAGGATTATCACAGACAATGAACGAGTAGAGCTAATTAAAGCATTAAATTACAGGAACAAATATCACTTACAGACAGTAGGAACTCAAGATAGCTTTTTCGAGGGCCCGGAGATTTTATAAATTTCGACGAAGTAAAGGACAATGGAGTATTCTTGGAAATAATGCTCTTCCTTAACTGCCAACATGAGAGCGTCTTTATTCGTCTCCTTTACGGTATTCTTGTACCAGGCTTGAAATTGATGCATTCTTGTGGGTAAGTCGCCGTCGACAAAATTCTCCCCGTGAACATAAGTACGAACAACATCCGCGAAGGGGATATCATCTCCCGAATATACCAACTCCCGCACATTGATGTTTTTGAGAACTCTGTCATCAAGCACCTTGAGCGGGGGGGGGGGGGGGGCGGCGGGCGACTGTGCATCTTGTTCTCCGAGTTGGGCAACTTGTTTCCCTTTTTTCGATCGATCATCCATCTCTTCGTCATATGACTTGTCAATGTTGCGATCATAGTATGTTAGCGGCGATGGTGGGGGGTTGTATAGGGCATCGATGCAACGGTCAATTTTCTCCTGAGGAATTCCGGCAGTAAATTTTTGAGGAGGCAATTGTTTCGCTAACGCTTTCTGTTTCACGCCAGCAAGCCAGGCATCTGTATGTTCTTTTCAGGCGATATCGTTTTCCTCGACAGTTCTCTCCCAAGGTAACTTTGGAGTAGGCGGCGGTGTTTTCTGCTTTCTAGGTTTCTTCCTAACAGGAGAACCAGACTGGCGCCTACTCGAGAGCGACTTAACATTCTGGCGGACTGGCACAAATTGTGATGGCCTCACGCTGGGGAGCCTCTCGGGGGGCGGTTGGCTTTGCTGATGAGCTGGAGATAGACTCGGGCTGGGGTCCCTATCGGGGAGGTGTGGGCTTTGCTGATGAGGTGGAGATGGACTCCGTCTTTGATCCCTCTCGAGGAAGAGTGGACTTTGCTGGTGAGCTGGACTCCTAGAACGAGGAGTGGACTTTGCTTGTTCTGAAAGGACGATGTATTTCTTGGGCCACAGGGCGAAGCCATGCTTGACGTATGCCAATGTCTTCTCCTCGTCACCTCCAGGAAACTCAAGTTCCAAGGTTTCAAATCCCGCCATAATGTCGTCCACCCCGACACCTGCATAGCCATCTGGAATTTCACCACAATGGTAGAGTTCTCCAGGTTGAATTACTAAAGCTTGCCCCACCGCCACCTTCAAAGTTATGTTTCTCATTGCTATATGTAGCTCACAACCTGTAGGCTCTTTGATTTCATCCACTGGGTAGGGACCATCGACTTGACGCGTGAAACCAACACTGCTTCTACGCTGAGATGGGGCGGCATCTGCTTCATGATCTAATTGTTCCTGCTCTTGAGGTTCCGTTCTTTGCTCCTTCAATGCTTTCAGTTCCGCCCGTGTCTCCTTCAGGCCACGTTCCAATTCTGATATCCGATCGACCTCCTTTTTCTTACCTCTGCTATGGCTTCTATAAGTGTGAGCAGATTCTGGCCACGCAGTCTTAAACGTAGCACCGCCAGGATAGCCTCGAGCTCGTCCAACGTTGTTTAGGATTCCCCAGGGCCCGTGTCAGCTCGTCATCCTCTCTATCGGGTTTGAACACACCATTGCGAACATCATTAATTGCATCTTCAAGCTTCACTTTGATTATGTCAACGAGATCCTTCCATTTTCCTTTTCCAACAATATATCCGGTAACTGGGTCCAACCCTGCCCCATGCGCGAACAACCAGAATTTTGACCTCTCGGGGCAGTCAAGTGTCTTTGGACGGACCCCTGATCGAACCAGTTTTTCTTCATAGGCTAACCACTTAGGAATGACGCTCTTGTAGCCACCTGTCCCCAATGTATGGTGGTGTACCTTCAGCCCAGCATTCAACTTATTTTTTGAAGATCGGGCCACAGCCATAGGTGATTCCCTATACGCCTTAAACGCCGCCCATTCAGATTCTAACTTCTTCCCTTGTGCTCCACTGAAATCTGGCTCTTCTTTTGTTTCTTCATATTGATTCCATAACTTTTTCTTCCAGTTCTGGAATTGTTCCGCCATCTTAATAAGAGTCCACTTCTTGAGGTTGTCCTTCTTCACTTTAGAGAGATCTGCCAGGAGGGTGAAATGTGACAACAGCGTGTTATAGACTAAATCCTTAAGAACTTGGTGGACATAACATGGGTCCTCCACATCTACGGCCGCCGGCTTATTCCATTCGCGTATGCTGATTGGGATCATGTCCCTAACAATAACTCCAGCTTGACTTATAATTTTGCTGCGATTCTGTTTTGGTTTGAGCGGTTCGCCGGAATCAGCAATTTCCTCAATCGGTAACTTTGGATCCTCGCTCATCATTATTTTTGCCTTGCTTCGAGCAGCACATGGTGTCTACTTTTTGGCAGATTTGCTCGATCCGGATGGCTAAAAAAATGAGTCGTTAATAAATGCAAAACAAATCAATTAATGCATGTAGTTAACAATAACATATCGCCATACTAATTATAAACACATATACACCTCTCCGCCGGAGTTTGTTATCACCACATCTTGTGACTCCATTTCATCACCAAAGTCGCTAAAAAATTATTCGAAATCATAATCATCTACATCTCCTCCAGCTCGGGCATCATTAAAAATAAGTTGTTCCATTTGGTCTTCCATCCCCTCGTCTCGTTGCAATTGTACTTCTTCTATCTGCTCGTCTCGCAAGAGCTCCATAGCTCAAATGTACCAGCAATCCATAGCTTGGGCATTATAATCAAGTTCACATTTATTCATCTGAAAAACATATGAGTACAATAATTGCAACGAGTATGGATCATATAGCACAACAAGGTGGCAGCGAAGAAAAACAGTGTGTGCTCATCTTGCATATCTAACACAAAACAATATATGGATCATATTTTACAATTTTCCATATCTAACACAAAATCATCTTTTTCGTACACATTTACAATCATCTCAATTTGCATATCTAACACACCATAATACATGGATCATATATTACAATTTCATATCTAACACATTTACAATCATCTCAATTTACAAAACAAAGATAGACACTGGACATGGACTGAAACATCAGGAATGTATCAATAAATCTAGCCAAGAGTGAGAACAAATGGCAGCGAGAAGCAAGACCTCCTGCAAACCGTGGACACACCCGAGCAGCAAGGACCTCCTGCAGGACCTCCTGCAAGTTGCATATATCCAATATTCAAAATGAGAAGTATCATGGAATAGATAAATGAGAAGTATCCAATATTCAAAATGGATGATAAACAAACTGGTTTAATCTTCTAGGGCAGAACACAATTTGTGGAATAGATAACTGAAAGAACAAGATGGCAACTGAATTTCATGAACAAATACAATCCATATCCATTATCATCACCCATAAAACTGTCGCTGATCAACTTGCAAAGCAAGTAATACACTGATACAGATTGATAATTCAAGTAATACACTGAATACAAATACCAAATGTTACAAGAACACATAAAGTTTTGTAGTCTACCAGCTACACACGGTCTAGTTTCTGTTGTTAGTCTTGTGCTTTGCTTGTACCTTATTACCTAAATCCATTGATCACTAATACCCTTACTGAGCTGCGAGCACATTATTTTTCTTGTCTGAAGCAAAATAGAAATTAAAATCATATAGAACATTCAGGTGGGTTTGCAAGTGAGTTACTAGTTGCTACATTTACTTCAGCGGGCATTATATTTTGACAAACTTCCCGAATGAGATCAATCAGAAATTATTTAAGCACCGATTCCTTCTCATGATTCATGTGCAAGGTTCTGGCTACAAATCGCAACCTTGATGTCGTGATGGAAAATATTCTTGTATGGTGATTCAGATGAATAAGTATATAAAGAGTTTTCGACAAACTTCATAAGGAAAAAAGATCTCAGAATATATCCATTAGAATGAATATATGTTTTCATGAATAATATCGAACAACCACATTCGAGTTCATAAAAATAAAAGAATCATGCATTCAAGACAGGGGGTGCATATAAAAACCTCACAAAATTAAGCCTCGACAAATTATTTACGGTCTTGACGAAAAAATGCTTGATGTAATATGTACTTGAGTTATATTAAACACAATGCTTGTTGAGACAGTTCATCTTATATTTGTCAAGTGCATGCTTATAAAATGTATCTTTTCTCCGAAATGCAAAATCCACTCTATGCAAGTATATAATTATTATTTGGTGTCATAGATCAAGAACTCTATATATCCACTCTATGCAAAATCCTCTCTATCCACTCCAATATTTCAGAATTCATTTTTATTAGCTTGAGCATATGGGCTGAGCACAATCAAGAGCAGGCGGACAATTGATCAAGAACTACACAACCACAAGCTAGTGATCCAGGACCTCCACAACGCATCTATGCAGAGGAGGGAGCCGGAGCTTCTTACCCGCGGGAAGACAACGAGAGGAGGAGCGGCGCAGATGGGGACCGACGACGGCGGGCAGCACGGCCTCGTGTGTGGTAGATGCTTCCGGAGTCACGGCACAGACCTGCGATGGCGGGCAACACGGCCTCGTGCGCGCGCGGACCAGCGACGGCGGGCAGCTAGCACGGCCTCGGCCTCGGGGGTGGGAGAGGCGCGGACCAGCGACGGCGGGCAGCACGGCCGGAGTAACGCGTGGCGGAGAGGAACGGTGGCGGCGGTGTTGGAGGTAGGGTTTCACAGGGCTTCGCCGCCAGAGATGTCGATTTGGGGAAGAATGTGAAAATTTTGGCCGCGCCCAGACATAATGTCGCGAAACTGACCTTTAGTCCTGGTTCGTGTTACGAACGGAGACTATAGGTCTTTAGTCGCGGTTGGTAACACCAATCGCGACTAAAGGTCTGACTGGGCCGTGAAAAATTGCGCGCGAAACCCAGAGGCCCTTTAGTCTCGGTTGGTGTTACCAACCGAGACTAATGATTTTTTCCCTTATTTCTTTTTACTGTTTTTTGTTTTTGTTTTCTTTTAAATTGTTTGAATTGTTTACTTTTATGTTTCTTATTTTGTTTTACTTATTTTTTGAATAGTTTTGGTTTCTAGTTTATTTTTATGTTTTGTTTTATATTCTTTCATTTTAAGGTGCCAAGGTGATTTCTTCAAATTATATCATAAATATCATTTTCTATGTTTTATGGTTTTTTGTGAAGGAAGTACAGAAAATATGATTCCAAATGGCACCCAATTAATTTTCACTAAGAGTGGTGCACATATGATGGATGATCCCCAAGGATGAGTTTTTTCTTTGAATTCTAACTAATTTTCCCTAGTTAATTGAGTTTATGTTGATTTTTCGAAAGTAATTCAAATTTGAACTATAAATGTTTGATAGTTTGGTCTGAAACTTTTGGAAAAATCATTTCAAGGTACACAACTAGTGGTTATATCACAGAAACATTGATAGTTATAGAAAATATCAGCTCTTCCGATGATTAGTCATAGCGACAGTTTTGATTGTTTACTACGAAAAATGTAATAAAGTGATAAACACCTCCAAAAATCAAATCCTTTGGCATGGGCTCCTTATATGTGTACTAGTTGCTATGAAAAATGATAAACTTGATTTTTGACAACATTTGCAAAAAAGTCTTCACAAAAAGGTCAATCATGTATGAACATCTAGAAGTTTCAAGCCCAGTGACCAAGTTATGGTCATTTCGACGACATAGTTTGTGATAAAGATCTCATACTCCACACATAGGTGAATAATCGTATATTAAACAATCTTGCCAAAGGGATTCTTCAAATTATTTTCATAAATATCATTTTCCTTTTTTTAAGTGGAAAAAAATGAGGTTTTTGTATATGATTCCAAATGGCACCCAACTAATTTTCACTAAGAGTGGTGCACATATGATGGATGATACCCAAGTTTCAGTTTTTTCTTTGAATTCTAACTAATTTCGGCTGATGTCACGGTTACGCCACGCTGACATCAGCAATTGCAGCGGCAGAGCGGGCAATGGCAGCGGCGGCGCGGCAACGAAGGCGTGCAGGTTCTGCGCTATGGAGGCGTGCGGGCGCGCGTGCAGCGACACGAGCACGGCGCGACAACGGAGGCGTACGGGCAGCGACGCGAGCACGGTAGGCGACTATGGCGGCGCGGGCAACGGTGGGGAGCCAACCTTCGGGCAACGGGGGCGCGAAAGGAGGCGAGGCGGCGTGGACAAAGGCGCGGCGTCGTGCAGGGTTACGGTGTCGAGGCCCGGCCGGAGTCGAGGAAGGACGCACGAGACGACGGTGGCGGCGACGGCTAGGGTTCACAGAAAATTTGGGCAGCACTTCGGTACGAGAGGGGAACTGCTCCGGATGGTTGCTCGTCCCGGAGCGCTAAGTGTTACTTATATAGCAACACTCTATTTGTCTCGGGTGGTGGCTCAGCTCGGGACAAATAGGGGTGCTATCTATCCCGGGTGGGTTTTTTTCATTTTCTTTTTCTGATTTTATTTTCTTTTTCTGTTTTCTGTTTTAAATAACTTTTGCAAACTTTGGAATTTGAAAAAACTTTGAATATGAAAATTGTTTCAATTTGACTAACTAATACAAAAACGTTTTCTTTTTTCTATAATAATTATTTTAATTAGTTTAAAATAGTTTGAATATGAATTTGAATAACTTTTGCAAACTTTGGAATTTGAAAAAACTTTGAATATGAAAAGTGTTTGAATTTGACTAACTAATACAAAAACATTTTCTCTTTTCTATAATAATTATTTTATTAGTTTAAAACTAGTTTGAATATGAATTTGAATAAGTTTTGCATATTTTGGAATTTGGAAAATTTTGAATATGAAAAGTGTTTCAATTTGACTAACTAATACAAAAACATTTTTTGTTTTCTATAATAATTATTTTAATTAGTTTAAAACTAGTTTGAATATGAATTTGAATAACTTTTGCAAACTTTGGAATTTGAAAAAACTTTGAATATGAAAAGTGTTTGAATTTGACTAACTAATACAAAAACATTTTCTGTTTTCTATAATAATTAATTTAAATAGTTTAAAACTAGTTTGAATATGAATTTGAATAAGTTTTGCATATTTGGAATTTGAAAAAACTTTGAATATGAAAATTGTTTGAATTTGACTAACTAATACAGAAACATTTTATGTTTTCTATAATAATTATTTTAATTAGTTTAAAACTAGTTTGAATATGAATTTGAATAACTTTTGCAAACTTTGGACTAAAGAAGCACACGGATCGTGTGTTCCTTTCAAGCACTTGTTAGCCTTTCGATCAGGTGTTTTTTTCTTTTGATAGCTTGTGAGTTGTTCGATCAACACTTTTACTTCCAAACCGGGACTAAAGAATCCCACGGATTGAGTGTTTCTTTCAAACACTTGTTAGTCGTTGGATTAGGGGTGTGCTTCTTTTGAGCAATTGTGAGTTGTTGGATTAACACTATCTGTACCACTGGTTGAGCCACATGACCCTATATATAGCCCCCTCTCGGACGAGGGGAGCACTCAGTGTATCGTCCTTCTAGTGCCCGGGTGGTGGTATACAAAGCACTCGGATTCCTTGCATACGCCCCACGGTGCATTTGATATGCAGGCACTCAGGAGCCACCGTGGGGTTGTATGCAGGTGAAATTGTGTGTTTTGTTCTATCAACGCCGGCGGATCCATTTGATATGCAAGTAAAAATGGAGCATCTTCCTCATATAAAGGTAAAAATGGAGCATCTTCTTCATTTAAAAAGTTTAATATATTAATTATTACACATCGCACCAACATCTCCATCACACAACGCCGCCAGTTCTTTTGGGTCGAAACCATGCAGCATCTTGTTCAATCAACTTGATGATTGGGTCAATGTTCACTACGAAGGGCAGAATTTCATCAAAATTATTATAATCATCTGACAGGTCTGTCTTGTCCTCCACTCCCACGATGTTTCTTTTCCCTGAAAGAACTATGTGACGCCTCGTCTCCTCCACTCCCACGATGTTTCTTTTTTTGGGTCTGCTAGACATGTCATTCACATTGAATAACCTGAGCCACATCATTGGCTAGCACGAATGGTTCGTCTCCGTACGCAAGATTGTTTAGATCCACCGTTTCCATTCCGTACATCTTGTCTACCTCAACCCCGCCTTTCAGGTTGACCCATTTGCACCGAAACAAAGGGATCTTAAAAGAAGGTCCATAGTCAAGTTCCTATATCTTCTCTATGCAACCATAATATGTGTTCTTCTGCCCACTTTTGTTTGTTGCATCAATGCGAACACCATTGTTTTGGTTCGTGCTCTTTTTATCTTGGACACTCGTGTAAAATGTATTCCCATTTATCTCGTACCCTTTGAAAGTACATATAGTTGTGGATGGTGCCCTGGCCAACAAGTGTAACTGTTCATCAACCTTGTCTTTATTTTGGAGATGCGCTCGCAACCAACCGCCGAAAGTCGCCATGTGTGTATGTACAATCCAGTTGTCAGACTTCCCCGCGTGTAGGGAGCGTACAAGATTCTTGTGTTCATCGATATACGGGGCCACCAAGGTAGAACTTTGTAGAACTGTATAGTGTGCTTCAGTGAAAGAATGTCCATCCATAAAAAAAATGTTTTCTTTCCTAGTGTGCCTTTTCCACTAAGTCTACCCTCATGTCGTGATTGTGGAACACCAATCGGCTTAAGGTCATGAATTTGGTCAACACATAACTCAATGACCTCCTCGTTACCGTAGCCGTTGGAGATGCTTCCTTCTGGCCTAGCACGGTTATGAACATATTTCTTTAAAACTGCCATGAACCTCTCAAATGGTAACATATTGTGCAGAAATACAGGACCACGAACTTGAATCTCTTCGACTAGATGAACCAGGAGATGCGTCATAACATCGAAGAAGGATAGAGGGAACACCAACTCAAAACTGACAAGACACTGGACCACATCATTTTGCAACCCTGGTAGAATCGCCGGATCGATTACCTTCAGAGATATTGCATTGAGGAATGCACAAAGCTTCACAATGGGTACTCGAACATTTTCCGGTAGTAGCCCCCTTAGTGCAATCGGAAGCAATTGCGTCATAATCACGTGGCAATCATGAGACTTTAGGTTTTGAAATTTTTGGAGTCTCACATTTACTATCCTCTTTATATTCGACGAGAAGCCAGCCGTGACCTTGATATTGCTCAAACATTCAAATAATATTACTTTCTCTTGTTTGGTAAGAGCGTAGCTGGCAGGACCTTCGTGGTGTTCAGGACTTAGGCCATCTCGTTCTTTCACACGTTTCTGGTCCTCCCGTGCTTCCTCTGTATCTTTTTTCTTCCCGTACACGTCTAAGTGGCCTAGCAGGTTCACGCAAACATTCTTCGTCACGTGCATCATGTTGATAGCAGATCGAACCTCTAGGACCTTCCAATACGGTAGCTCCCAAAATATATTTTTTTTCTTCCACATGGGTGCATGCCCGTTAGCGTCTTTCGGAACATGTTGTCCTCCTGGACCCTTTCCAAAGATTGCTTTTAGATCCTTGACCATATCAAATATTTCTTCACCAGTACGGTTGACAGGCCTCCTACTGTGATCAGCCTCACCTTTAAAATGTTTGCCTTTCTTCCTTGCAGTATGCCTGATCAGAAGAAATCGACGATGCCCCAGATACACACACTTCTTACATTTATCCAAATATAAACATTCAGTCTCACCGAAACAGTGTGTGCATGCATTGTACCCCTTGGTCGACTGCCTTGAGAGGTTTGCAAGAGCAGGAAAATTGTTAATTGTTACAAAAAGCAAAGCTCTTAGGTCAAATTCATACTGTTTGTGCTCATCCCACACCCGTACACCTTCTTCCCGCCACAACTGCAAAAGTTCTTCAACTAATGGCATGAGGTACACATCAAGGTCGTCGCCAGGTTGCTTCGGGCCTTGGATGAGCAATGGCATCATAATGAATTTTCGCTTCATGCACAACGAAGGAGGAAGGTTATAAATACATAAAGTCACAGGTCAGGTGCTATGACTGCTGCTCTACTTCCCAAAAGGATTGAAGCCGTCTGTACTTAGACCAAACCTTAAGTTCCTTGCGTCATCTGCAAATTTCGGGAACTCTGGCTCTATTTTTCTCCACTGCGACCCATCAGCAGGGTGTCTGCACATCGTGTCTTTCTTACGGTCCTCTTTGTGCCATATCAACAACTTGGCATGCTCTTTGTTCGCGAACAGGAGTTTCAACCGTGGTATTATAGGAGCATACCACATCACCTTGGCAAGAACTATCTTCCGGGGACGCTCACCCTCAACTTCACCAGGGTCATCTCGTCTGATCTTATACCTCAATGCAGTGCATACCGGACATGCATCCAAATTCTCATACTCACCGCGGTAGAGGATGAAGTCATTAGGGCAGGCATGTATCTTCTGCATGTCTAATCCTAGAGGGCACTCAACCTTCTTTGCTTTGTACGTGCTGCCGGGCAACTCGTTGACCTTTGGAAGAATCTTCCTAATTATCTGCAGCAACTTTCCAAATCACTTGTCAGTCACACCACACTCTGCCTTCCACTGCAGTAATTCCAGTGTGGTACCCAGCTTTTTCTAACCATCCTCGCAACTTGGATACAACAATTTCTTGTGATCCTCTAACATATGGTCGAACTTCAACCTCTCCTTTTCAGTTCTGCACTCTCTCTTTGCATCAGCAATGGCCCGACCAAGATCGTCAGTGGGGTCATCTGGTGCCTCTTCATCTTCAGCTTCCCCCGTTGCAGTATCTCCATACTCCGGGAACATAGGATAGTTGTCATCATCTTCCTCTTCATTGTCTTCCATCATAACCCCTTTTCCGTGCTTCGACCAACAATTGTAGCTGGGCATGAAACCGTGCCGAATAAGATGACTTTGAAGGGTTCTCGTGTTTGTTGATCTGTCTTATTCTGACAGTTGACACATGGACAACACATGAAACCATTGGTAATGTGGCCTTGGCTTTATCGAGAAATTTCCTCAAACCCGTCATGTACTCGGCAGTGCGTCGGTCACCATACATCCATTGTCGGTCCATCTGCATTATATAATTAACTATATCAATAACCATTACAGAACATCGAGAAATAACCACTGCACATGCACGATATCAATTAATGATAAATGAAATGAGAGAAAAATTAACCTCGATCGAAAACAAGGATAAACTTTAAGTGTAAATCAAATCATTTTGTGAACTCTCTCGGGCATTTCATCAAACACCTTGCATGCATACGTAAAAAAAATAAACTAGCACACACCCCCTCCTACCATTTCATAAAAAAATGTCTCCAATGGTTTTGGAAGAGGGGGGCTGCTGAGTATATATAGGCATGGGCCATTTGTCCCAGTTTCAATCACAAACCGGGACAAAAAGGCTAGTGCCCCATTTGTCCCGGTTTGTGATTGAAACCGGGACAAATGGCCTGCTTCTAGTCCGCCTGGGCTCTGCAGGCCCCATCTTTCCCGGTTGCCTTTTGGTCCTTTGGCTTCTTCTCTACTAGTGTTACAAGTTGGTTGCAACTTAATTGTTTTGATTTTTTTTTGAATTACAAATGGGTTGTAAGTGGCTCCCAGGTGAGTTTTTTCAGTTATAAGTGGGGGTGCAAGTGGGCCGCAAGTGAATTGTTTTCAGAGTTAAATAAATTTCACGTAAACGGTAAACCTCATGCTTACGTCAGCGACTGAGAACTCACGAGTTCTCAGTCGACTGAGCTCTAGCCACACCCTTTCTTTTATAGTAACAATCAAGCAACCAAGTCATGTAATATATCTGCATAGTATGCACCTCCACATATCATTGGTGACATAAATAGTCTTGGTTTTGACCTATGAGTTAATTTTTGAACAAAGAAATGGAACAAGTCAATTCATATTCGTTACAATAGAATTGTTTGTAATATATATCACTATGAAATTCCGCTGCAACGCGTGGGGTGTTATTTAGTTACTACTTGTAGTAACAGACAAGTTAATTAGTATTGGAAACGTCATAAACTATACAAAGTGTGTGCACGGTAAATAACTTCAATTAAAGAGTGATACTGGTATGTATACCTGAACTATGCAACCACCATGGCCCATGCCCTCGAACATCTGGTGGAAGCTCAAGGCGACTACGAGAGGTTTGATGGTGTCCGAATCTTGAGACGCGCCGAGGGAGATGTCGATGATCACTGAATGCACCACAATACCTAGTTCATGTACAATATCATTGTTGTTAACGTAATAGATTAGTGTGGTGAAATTAATACTTTGTAAGCAAGCTAGCTACTGGAGCATTCCTTATTGGGCTCGTATTGGTAGGCAACACCAGTAGGAAGCTATATATTACTTACCCCATGCACAAAAAAAGAAGATGTTATTTAGCCGACACATAAGTGGGTCTTGTTGTTCTAGCTAGTAGAAAGGGGAGCGCGCATTGCCCCCACCGCTTCCAAGTTGGTGTCAATTTTTATTACATTTATCATGTTTGATTTTTTGCTTAGTTGAAGGAGAGAACCAAAAAAGAGATTACATTCCCTTTACTAATGGATGATCTTTTAAAATTAAGAAAAGAAATGCATCATACATCTTTTCTATAACACACTTTTTCTACTACAGTAAAATTTAGTTAATTTCATTAATCATTTGGTATAACAATAATTGATACATTGTTCTAGATATATCTACTATAACTAATTTGCAAAAGTAATAACTATTAGTACAAAAGTAATTTGCAAAAGTAATAACAATTAGTTGAAATAAATATTCTATACATATGAGTATTCAATAAACCAAAATGTATGGCGTAGTACAACTAATATTATTTTTTTAGAACGAATGCACAAGTGTCGGACCTTAAATTAATAAGGCCAAGCCAGAGTTAACACAAGTTACATGTTGTGGCAATCAGCTTTTCGCCAAGAAGAGAGAAGACCAAAACCTAAAACAGAAGGAGAGGACCAAGGCCAGAAGCCCAACACCAGGGAAAGAGCGACTAGCCCACACAGAGGCGACTACTACTACGAGCCCTTAGATCCTGCCAGCAAGGGAACCACCATTTCCCGCAGCGCCATCAAGGGGGGGAGGTCGAAATTGTGTAAACAACCCCTTCAGCTTCTCCACCAGCCTTCTTAGTCTTTGCTTGTCTTCCACCTTTGTATTTAGGGACCAAAACTGCAAGAACAAGGCACATTTGAAAATAAGATCAGTTGGGTGCTTAATGAATTTCCCCTTGATAGCAAGTTTATTACGGATGCCCCACAAAGCCCAGCTCTGCGCCACAAAGAAGGCCCACACTACCCTACGGTGTTGCCCCGAGAGGGACGAGAGAATCGCAAAGAATTGCGCAAAATTCGCCGGACACCACAAGCAACCAAGAACAAAGCGGAGAACGCTCCACGCGAACTTAACAAGAGAGCAACTAAAGAAAATGTGTGTAGCATCCTCAGCCGCTCCACAGAGCGAACAAGACCCGTCTGACGGACCATGTCTCGTAACCAATTGCGCCCCAGACGGCAAGCGGTCCAAAATCAATTGCCAAGAGAAGATCTTATTTTTCAGGGGTATTTTGGCCCTCCAAACATCCTGAAAGTGAGTAATAGAGACACCTTGCACAAGTTTGCGGTACATGGAGGCCACCGAGTAGACCCCTGACTCTTCTAATGACCAAGACACCACATCATCCCCTTCTGACAGAACTAGCTGCAGAATGAGTTGGTCGAGCTACACCCATTCGGCACGGGCCGGCGCATCAAGAGTACGCCGGAGGGACACATGAGTGCTCGACACTTCCGACACAAAGGCGCGCGGATTTTCGCAAATGGCGAAGATGTGAGGGAACCATTCCCGCAAGGGCACCCCAGACCAATTGTCTAACCAAAATAGCGTTCGTTGCCCATTGCGAATAGAGTGCCGCGCGCTCACGTTGAAGAGATGTTTAATCTTATTCAGGCTTCTCCAGGTAGGCGACCCTACCCCTATAGGAGCCGCGAAAATACCATCGGTAGGTAAGTACTTAGACCTAATAAGTTGTGCCCAGATAGAGGCATCCTACTGATAAAGCTTCCAGATCCATTTTAGCATCAAAGCCGAATTCATATGTTTGGAGCTGATGATCCCTAAGCCACCAAAATCTTTGGGCCTGCACACCGTCGGCCAGCTAACCAGGTGATATTTGCGTTTCGGACCAGCCCCTTCCCAATAGAACCTAGCCCGATGAGAATCAAACTTTCTGTGTACTCCTCCCTGGAGTAGAAACAACGCCATAGCAAACATGGGTAAGTTTGGAAGACACGAGTTGGACAGGATCAGTCGTCCACCCGAGGACAAGAACCGACCCACCCACGGCTCCACCCTTCCTGCCAAACGGAGGACCAGGAAGTTCCACTGTTCAATAGTCAGTTTTCTGTCAGCAATTGGCAGCCCCAAGTAGATGAACGGGAACGACCCTAGCTTGCAATTGAGCATATTGGCCACCCTCTCCCGGTGCGCTCTAGGTTTGCCCATCATGATCACTTCACTCTTATGGTAATTAATCTTCAGACCCGACATGTCTTGAAAACACAGCAGCAGGAATTTTAAGTTGGCAATGGCTCTTTCATCATCTTGAATGAGAACTAGAGTATCGTCTGCGTAGTGTAAACGTGTGACGTCCCTAGGAATCAAATGCGGCACCACTCCCTGGATATGCCCCGCAGCAGCCACATCAGCGAGCATGGCCAAAAGTCCCTCCGCCACAAAGTTGAATAGCAGCGGGGAGAGAGGATCGCCCGGCCTCACCCCCCCCCCCCCCCCCCCCCCCCCCCCCCGCTTATTTGAGAAGTACGGTCCTACCTCCCCATTGATAGATATCGCAGTTTTGCCACCCCTGACTAACTGCGATACCTTGTGAACAAAACCTGCGTCAAAGCCCTTCTTGAGCAGAACTTCGGAGAGGAAATCCCAGTTGACCCTATCATATGCCTTCTCGAAATCCAGTTTAAGAAGGATCCCACCTAACTTCTTGGATTTGAGCTCATGGACAATCTCCTGCAGGGCAAGAGCCCCATCGAGAATGAATCTTCCTTTAATAAAAGCCGTTTGATTCGGGCTGATCACACGATGCGCAATCGGGTCCATTCTAACGGCAAACGCTTTAGACACAATCTTAAAGATCACATTGATCAGGGCAATCGGACGGAATTGAGAGATAAGGTCTGCCCCTTGCAGCTTAGGGATCAGGGATAACATCCCGTAGTTGAGTCGCGCCACATCAATCCTCCCTAGAATAAAGTCATTGACTATGTGCAGCACCCCGTGCTTCACCAATGACCAGCAGCGTTTGAAAAACAGTGTCGGGAACCCATCCGACCCCGGAGCCGACTCCGACTTCATGTCCATGATCAGCGCTTCTAACTCTGTTTCAGAATATGTGAGAGCTAGTGAGAGGTTGATACGGGGTGGCCCGATCTTCTCAATGAACTCTTGCGAATTATGTTGATGGTGGTGCTGTGGATGGATTGGTAACTAGTGCTACACTGAGATCTCTCCTGGATAATCCCCGTTGCCAATGCAACAACAATCTCTCCCTTTGGATATTCTCAACTACACACTCTTGCACCTGCAATCAAGATCACAAGTGGTCCTGTATCCCCTTATTCCCAATGGAACAACAAGATAGACGTAGAATTTGCGATGGTATACTTCAAGATGAATGCTTAGCAGCAATACAATCTGGAGGCTAGGGTTTTAGGTTTAAACTGGTTCTGTCCTATTCCACACGCAGGTGGTGACTATATGTGAGGGAGGGGTGCGGCCACAAGCTCCTTGCGCAAGCAACCCTAGCTCAACTCGGACTGGACTCCTATTTGGACTTAATTGGGATACAAACCGGCCCATAAGGGACTCGGCCAAATAAGGACACGCAGGACCTTGCCTAAATTAATTAGGACTTATAACTATGGCGCATTAATCTTCAATGGGGCGCCCTCCTCTTGTACTCATGTGTGCACCAAGTGTCTTCACGTTTTCATCAAGCTCCAAGTGATTTCCCTCCATATCTTGATGCTCCCCTCCATTAGCATTTGTGTTATCAACAAACCTAATCATACATAGATGCATAGATTTAGGTAGTATAAAATTCTCATGATTTAAATTATCACAATCAACTAGGAAAGAATTCACCTGTTGTTCTAATAACTTGGTTCTTGATCTTGTCATTGGACCAAGTCTCACTTCATTGGAATTATCTTGGACAGCAACTTCTTCAATTGGAGTAGTAGTAGAAACACTAGGGATGTCCTCATCATCCTCCCCCCCTTGAAAAGGCATCGTCCTCGATGCAAGATCCTCTCCAATGTAAGGTGATAAATCAGCCACATTGAATGAATTACTCACACCATATTCAGCACTTGGAAGGTCTATTTTGTAGGCATTGTCATTGATTTTTTCGAGCACTCTAAAAGGACCAGCACCTCTAGGCATCAATTTGGACTTTCTCAAAGTTGGAAATCTATCTTTTCTGAAATGCACCCAAACCATGTCTCCTGGCCGAAACAACACCTCCTTCCTCTTCTTGTTTACTCTATCAGCCACATACTTCCCTTTCTTCTCTATGGCCTCCTTTGTTTTCTCATGAATCTTTCTCACAAAATCAGCTCTCTTGGATGCCTCCATATTTGTTCTCTCATGGATAGGAAGTGGCAATAAATCAAGTGGTGTAATTGGCTTGAAACCATAAACTACCTCAAAAGGGCAAAGCTGAGTAGTTGAGTGAACAGCTCTATTATATGCGAATTCCACATGTGGTAAACACTCCTCCCACTCCTTCAAGTTTTTCTTGATCATGGTTCTTAATAATGTTGACAATGTTCTATTCACCACTTCTGTTTGTCCATCTGTTTGGGGGTGGCAAGTTGTAGAAAACAGCAGCTTTGTTCCAAGTTTCCCCCATAGTGTCTTCCAAAAATAGCTCATGAATTTTACATCTCGATCAGAAACAATTGTTCTTGGTACTCCATGTATTCTCACAATGTCCCTGAAAAACAGATTAGCAATATGCGACGCATCGTCGCTCTTGTGGCAAGCAATAAAGTGTGACATCTTAGAAAATCTATCCACTACCACAAAAATTGAATCATGTCCTCTTTTAGTTCTTGGTAAACCTAGCACAAAATCCATACTAATATCTTCCCATGGAGTAGTAGGTGCAGGTAGAGGAGTATACAAACCGTGGGGCTTCAATTTAGATTTTGCTTTGTTGCAAGTAATGCAACGTTGTACAAACCTATATACATCACGCCTCATATGTCCCCAATAAAAATTTTCAGCAAGCATGAGCAATGTTTTCTCTCTTCCAAAGTGTCCCATTAATCCACCACTATGTGATTCCTGCAATAACATCAAACGCAAAGAACACTCGGGAATACATAGCTTGTTAGCTCTAAACAAAAATCCATCATGTATATGATACTTATCCCAAGCTTTCACATCAGAACATTTAGCATAGGGCGTAGAAAATTCATTATCTTCAGCATATAAAGGTTTTAAATCCCCCAAACCCGAAACTTGAACATCCAATTTTGTGAGTAACATATTTTTCCTTGATAAAGCATCAGCAACTACATTATCTAATCCTTTCTTGTGTTTTATAATGTATGGAAAAGATTCAATAAATTCAACCCATTTAGCATGTCTCTTATTAAGATTGGATTGACTCTTTAAAAATTTCAATGCCTCATGATCAGAATGTATAATGAATTCTTTAGGCCACAAATAATGTTTCCAAACTTGAAGAACTCTAACAAGAGCATATAATTCTTTATCATAGACAGAATAATTCAATTGTGCACCATGTAATTTTTCAGAAAAATAAGCAATAGGCTTCATATCTTGCATTAACACACCTCCAATACCTATGCCACTAGCATCACATTCAATCTCAAATTGTTTATGAAAATCAGGAAGCATTAATAATGGAGCCGAAATCAACCTATTCTTCATAGTGTCAAAAGCAATATCTTGAGCAACCCCCCATTCGAATTCCACACCTTTCTTTGTTAAATCATTCAAAGGGGCAGCAATGGTGCTAAAATCTTTCACAAATCGTCTATAAAAACCAGCTAGTCCATTAAAACTTCTTACTTGACTCACATTCATGGGTATAGGCCAATTTTTAATTGCTTCAATTTTAGATTCATCCACCTCTATCCCATGTTTAGAAACAACATATCCAAGAAATATGACTTTATCTTTGCAAAAAGTGCACTTCTCAAGATTACCAAATAATTTATTTTCTCTTAGCACTTGCAAAACTTGTCTAATATGTCCAATGTGTTCATGTTCATTGTGGCTATATATGAGAATATCATCAAAATAAACTACCACAAACTTGCCTATAAATTCTCTCAAAACATGGTTCATTAATCTCATAAAAGTACTAGGTGCATTAGTTAATCCAAAAGGCATTACTAACCACTCATATAAACCAAATTTTGTTTTAAAGGCTGTTTTCCACTCATCCCCCTCTTTCATCCTAATTTGATGATAACCACTACGCAAATCAATTTTAGAGAAAACAGCAGCACCACTCAATTCATCAAGCATATCTTCCAATCTAGGAATTGGATGTCTATATCTAATAGTGATGTTGTTTATTGCTCTACAATCTACACACATGCGCCATGTACCATCTTTCTTAGGAACTAAAATAACAGGAACAGCACAAGGAGAGAGGCTTATTCGAATATAACCTTTGTCCAAAAGCTCTTGTACTTGTTTCTGAATTTCCTTTGTTTCTTGTGGATTTGTCCTATAGGGAGCTCGGTTTGGCAATGATGCACCAGGAATAAGATCAATTTGGTGCTCAATTCCCCTCAATGGCGGTAGACCCGAAGGTATCTCACTTGGAAAAACATCACCAAATTCCTGCAAGACATTAGAAACACCAATAGATAGAGGAGTCATGTCATTAGAAACTAAAATTTCCCCCTTATGCATGAGCACTATAGGTACTAAACTAGGATCCTCACTAAACTCTCTCAAATCATCTTTGGTGGCTAACATTGTTAAAAGGCTCACTCCCTTACTTTTACCACTCGGCCTAGGTTTGTTTTCTCCCACAGAAAAATTGTTTTCACTCTTTTCTTGTCTCTCACTCTCCTTTTCTAAATTCACTTCAGTTTTTTGTCTAGACTCATTTACAATTTGCTGTGGTGTCATAGGCCTCAATATAATGTCCTTATTATGCCAATTCAATTGATATGTGTTTGCTCTCCCATCATGAATAACCTTCTTGTCGAATTGCCATGGTCTCCCCAATAGCATGTGACAAACTGACATAGGAACAACATCACATTCAATTGTATCCTTGTATGCTCCAATCTGAAATTCCACTCTCACCATATGGCACACCTTAATTTCTTCTTTATCACTCAACCATTGAATATAATAAGGGTGTGGGTGTGGGATATACTTCAATTTGAGCTTTGCACACAATTCTTTGCTTGCTAAATTTCTGCAACTTCCTCCATCAATGATCACCTTGCAAGCCATTTGAGGACCTACAATTGCTTTGGTTTGGAATAAATTGCATCTTTGGCTTTCTTCACTGGGCACAACACTCAAAGCTTGTGTGCACACAATTGTGGGATAATGTGTAGCATAGGCATCAATAGGACCATCATCATCATCATCATAATCATATGCATTGTCCTCATTAGGATCAGCATCTTCTCCTGTTTCATAATCATCCTGTCCATGGCATATCATGACTTTCTTGTTAGGACAATCTTTCTTGAAGTGTCCTTTTCCTCCACATGTATGACAAGTCATGTCTCTATTTCGAGGTGCACTAGAATTAGCCACGGGTTGGCTTGATTTCTTGGCATTAGATGTGCTACTCTCTGGTTTGCCATTAGAAACACCTCGGGTTTGAGCAACTGGAGGAGGTGGTGAAGAGAAAACAGATTTTTGTTGTGTATATGTCCTCCTTGTACTCAATTGTGTTTCCTCGGCCAATCGCTTTTCAGCTTCTCTAGCTTGATGCAACAAATCAGTCATATCATTATATTGTGTATGCCTTACAATGCTCTTAATTTTGAATTGCAAACCAGCAAGAAATCTTTGCATTGTTTGATCAGGGGCCTCTCTAACCCGAGCTCTTTGGAGAATTAATTCCATCTCTTTGTAATATGCATCGACTGATTTGGATCCTTGCTTCAATTGCTGTAACTTATCATAGAGAGTTCTAATATAATTCTTGGGCACAAATCTGTCTCGAAGCAATTGTTTCATCTCAGCCCACGTATCCACTTCTGGTTCCTCATGTTCTGCTCTCAAACTTGTAAGACCATCCCACCACAAAAGAGCATAACCTTCCAAACCCGAAGAAGCAAGCTTTATTTTTCTCTCTTCATTATAATCATGCAATCTCCAAAGCTTCTCAATTTTCAGCTCCCACATCAAATATTCTTCCACATCTTCAGAATCACAAGTGAGAGTAGGAATAGAGAATTTAGGTTTGCCCAAGCCATCTTCCTCTCTATTTTCCAATTGCACTCTCCTTGCAGCAACACCTCCACGGCCACCTTGCAAATCAGCACCATTATTAGCATTAGGTGGATTTTGCCTTTGTTGCACCATGGTTGTCAAATTGGTAATCTGTCTTGTCAAATTATTCACAGCTTCTTGCAAAATATTAACAGATTCTTGGGAGGCTCTCTCTTCAATTTTGAGGTCCAAAGTAGTCAATTCCTTCCTCAAGCTATCATCACTTTGGTCCACGGCAGCATCAATCCTTTTGTATAATGTATCTCTCAAAGCTTCATACTCATTCCACTTGACAAGTTCCTCGGGTTTCTTCTTTTCCTGCACAATAGCATCACTAGCAGAATCCATTTGATTAATTTGTTAGTGAAAACAAAAATATCAATAGGATGTGGTGCTCTCTCACAACTCACTCAAAACCAGAAATACTAGTGTATCTCACCTGTTCCAAAGTGAATAGGATCAACTTACCACAAGTAATAATGATGGGTGTGTAAAATGTGAGAAGAGAATAACCAGGAAATCAAGTGTCACAATGCAACTAGGGTATTTGGTGGAGCTTGGTCGGGAATCCTAACACACCAAAATACAAAGCCTAATTTGCTGCTTGTGAAGATATAAAAAACACACCTATGGAACTCACACAATTTATTGGAGACAAATGTGGCAATGCAAATATATGGATGGAAATTTTGCAATGCACTCGAAAGACACTAGCTATGCTCAATGAAAACAGGAACAAGATTGCTCAATAATGTCAATGTGTTGCAATGATCAAAACTAGCTCCAATCTTCCAAATATTGTAATGAAACTTTCGGCCTCTTTCTCTTTTCTCTTTTTTTTTTTTATATACTTTTGCTTTTTCTATTTTTTTTTGTACTTTTCCAATGGCCAATATATCAAAACAGGAGCAAATGAACTAAAAACAGAAAGTAAACACACTGATATGAACTTTTATGAGCAGCCTGTATGAGCAGAAATAGCTATTCTTTATGGGTAGGCTCCTAATTTATATTGCTGTAGAAAGGCTGTGTCTAGGCTCACAAAGATCAGACTTGAAACCCTAAAGAAAATTGCAAAGGAAAAACAAAACGAAAACTAGCTAAACTCACTAATGGATCACGGCAGAAAAACAGCTCAAAACGCTGCCGGGCCGGCAGAGATCAAACGTGCCTCAAAAAATTCTCAAATAATTTTTATGCTGATCTGAAGACACGGAGGACTCTACTAGACAGTACCAAGCCAATGCAAAAGGCCGATCTCGATTTGGACTAGGAATCCGATTTGCACAAGGAGATCCACCCGAACCAAAACAACTCGAATTTTAGGGAGAAGTAGGACTCGGATTGGAAACCAAATTCGACTAGAACTAATATATTTGGGATGTTTAGGGTATAAGCTCGAAAAAACAGGAATAAGAACTCGGATAGATCTAACAAATTGAAAACCTAATTAGATGAACTCGAAACTAAAAACAGAAAAACAGAGACACAAAATCAACCCAAACAGCAAAGTGAACTAAGCAAATTGGTGTGATCTAGGCTCTGGCACAATCTAAACCTAATATTTTTGGCTTTTTCTGGATAGGAAATAAAAACACTCGAAACTAGGGGATAGAAATAGCTCACTGAGTAAACCTGTGAATCTGATACCAAGATGATACGGGGTGGCCCGATCTTCTCAATGAACTCTTGCGAATTATGTTGATGGTGGTGCTGTGGATGGATTGGTAACTAGTGCTACACTGAGATCTCTCCTGGATAATCCCCGTTGCCAATGCAACAACAATCTCTCCCTTTGGATATTCTCAACTACACACTCTTGCACCTGCAATCAAGATCACAAGTGGTCCTGTATCCCCTTATTCCCAATGGAACAACAAGATAGACGTAGAATTTGCGATGGTATACTTCAAGATGAATGCTTAGCAGCAATACAATCTGGAGGCTAGGGTTTTAGGTTTAAACTGGTTCTGTCCTATTCCACACGCAGGTGGTGACTATATGTGAGGGAGGGGTGCGGCCACAAGCTCCTTGCGCAAGCAACCCTAGCTCAACTCGGACTGGACTCCTATTTGGACTTAATTGGGATACAAACCGGCCCATAAGGGACTCGGCCAAATAAGGACACGCAGGACCTTGCCTAAATTAATTAGGACTTATAACTATGGCGCATTAATCTTCAATGGGGCGCCCTCCTCTTGTACTCATGTGTGCACCAAGTGTCTTCACGTTTTCATCAAGCTCCAAGTGATTTCCCTCCATATCTTGATGCTCCCCTCCATTAGCATTTGTGTTATCAACAAACCTAATCATACATAGATGCATAGATTTAGGTAGTATAAAATTCTCATGATTTAAATTATCACAATCAACTAGGAAAGAATTCACCTGTTGTTCTAATAACTTGGTTCTTGATCTTGTCATTGGACCAAGTCTCACTTCATTGGAATTATCTTGGACAGCAACTTCTTCAATTGGAGTAGTAGTAGAAACACTAGGGATGTCCTCATCAGAGGTTTTCTGCCTCCGTCACACACCGGCTACCCACCCAGTTACTCGGCGCTAGACCACAGATCCGAGGTTCTGAGGCGCCCATCAGGGCACGGTAGAAGTCGTACACATGTGCTTGAATCTCGGCCTTCGTGACAATAGGCCCATCGGAAGACATCAAGGACGCGATATGAGTTCTTCTGCGCCTCCCATTTGCCACTGCATGAAAGTACGCCGTGTTTGCGTCCCCTTGCAGAGCCCATTTAACCTTACCCTTTGCCTCCAGTACTCCTCCTCTAGTTTAATGATATGTAACAAATTCTCTTCTAGGTGATATCGTAAGGCCCAATCTTCTTCAGCCAGACCAACAAGGTCAGCCTGCGTGTCCAGCTCCTTGATCTGCGTCAGGAGAAGAGCTTTTTGAGCTTTGGAGTCCCGTCCCAGGTTCCTGCTCCAGCCGCTAAGAAATTGGCGAAGATTCCCACTCATGAAGTTCCACCAATCCACAATGTCTCGGCCACCCACCCGAGCCATAAGACAGCCCTATTTGGTCTGCAGCGTTGTCGAGAACCACTCTACTTCGAATCACCCTGATTTGAAGAAAAATCTATTACTATGGGCTAGGGTTCCGTCCCCGGAGTCAAAAATAAGCGGAGTGTGATCCGACCCAAGGCTAGTCTCCGCTGACGAAGAACAATGCGGGAATTGCTGTTCCAAAACTGGCGAGGAAAACACCCTATCTAGCACGCATCTGACCGGGTTTAGCCGTTTATTGGTCAAGGTATACCTCGCCCCAATGCGAGGCAACTCCTGCAACCCCCACCTAGCGATATGCTCATTAAACAAGTCAATCCGAGCCCAGTTGATTCTGTCATTATTCTTATCGTCCTGCGATCATAGCAGATTGAAGTCACCCCCCAAAATGATCGGTCTAGAAATCGCCAAAAATCTTAGCCGAAATTTCCGCCAGAAATTCTGGGGAACGGGCATGGTCCGCCGGGCCATAAATCCCCATGATCTCTAGCAGAAGACCCGACGGTCGATGAAGCACTGCCGCACACACATAAAAAGATCCTAAGCTAATCTGGCAACCTCGAACAAGCTATCTCTCACCCCCATGAGCATCCCTCCCGAATGCCCATTTGCCGGAACCCAGCTCCAGAAGAACTTATCCCCAGTTTCCAGACTCTGTAGCTCTGCATTCGTGAAATACTGTTTAATTGTTTCTTGGAGAAAAACGACATCAATGTTGTGTTTTTGGACGTACTCTTTGAGAAGGGTTCGGCGCCCCCGCACGCCAAATCCTCTTATGTTCCAAAACAGGATCCGCATTAAGACACTATCCCCTTAGCCCATGCTTGGCGGGTCATGTGGCGCCTACCCGAAGGCGCCGGAGACTTGGGTTTCCGCTTGGCAATATTCTTAACCATTCGTGCTCCCCCCTTGCTGGAAGACATGGATCCCTTCTATGGCTTTGTTGTAGTCGGCTCAGCCTCCGCAGCTTTTTGGTCTTTCTCCTCTTTCTCCTTGCGCGCCTCTTCGACGTCCAATCTCGCTTTGGTACACGCCACATCTGCTTGCACAAGTTCCCTGGCTTGAATCACCGAAACTAAATAACAAGGTTATACCAAATGGGTACCCCTTGGTGTGGGTATCTGGTGCACGTAATGACTAAAGCCCAATTGTCAATAGGATGAAGAAGCCCAACAAGCGAAGCCCAAGTCGAAGACTTATACCATAGATAGCATAGTCGGTAGTACTTTCCATAAATGTAATCCTAGTCGGTTACGACCCGAGACCTGTACCCCTATATAAAGGACAGGAGGGTACCGATCAAGGACACGCCCAACCAGAATCACCAAACCCTAGCAAGATCAACATCTTGCTAGACCTCTGTACTCGTCGCATATACGCAATCAATAACAGACAAGTAGGAGTAAGGGTTTTACCTCACTCGAGGGTCCCGAACCTGGGTATTTCCCGTTTGCCAGCCGACGAATCTACCAACACTACACGTTATCTACCTCATAACTCTTACCCTAGGCCAGTAACCATGGGTATTGATGGGGACATCCCTCGTCAATAGGCGCCGTCTGTGGGAATAGGTAGTGTTGGATCAACGGATTTTTTTGTCCAAATTTCAAACGGCGATCCGCCGACTTCTTCAAAGGGATGCACATCAGCAATAGCAGAACACATCCAGACCACAGGCGATCACTCGCCAAAAGCAGCATCACCAGCAAGGATCAGGCCATACTCATCCGAAGCTCAGGAGATTTACTCCAATCTCAAATCAGGTTTTGATCTAACTATCGGGGAACATAACTTTTTTGTTGATCAGCCTGGTGTGCAGGACATAGCCGAACAGGTTGCAACTAAGCCACTCCAGGAGAGATCGGCTGAGATCGCATCTTCGACAGATAAGGATGATACCTCATCATAGCTTGATCTGATCCCGTCACCAAAATCCCCAACGGATTCGATGTCATCTGCGGAGTTCAACAAGTTCATGGCACAAGAGTTCCTTGAAGAGGAAGGACCGTCGACTACCTCAGTCGATGACATGATCATATCGATGGCTTCGGCTAGAAGCACTTGAGCGGCAACATCACAGATCGATCCGAGCTCATCCATAGCAGGGTCGATGTCCACAAGGAAATTCAATGAGTTCATGATGCAAAACGATATGGAAGAAGAAGTGCAATCGACCCTGCATATCAACCCAATCGACGATCATATGCAAATCGATGTTCCAGAAGAAAGCTTCCACCTCTCCGAGTATGATGAGCATGTGAAGACAGCGTACGTCTGACCGATTTCGCCAACTCAGAGATTCAGTCTCCACATCACGTTGTCGTCGATTACAACGAGCATATGCAGCAAACAGAAGATGGCGAAAACAGCAAAAACAAAAGCATAGAGTGGGATAGCGACATCGAAGCAGCATATGAAGAACACTCAGACTACACATATCCTTACCACATACCCCAGCAGTTTTACGTGGCAACAGCTGCAGAGACATCAGAAAACGCAGCCAATCGAAAACCAGTCGAATACCCCCGGACGGTCACTTTGCCAGATGGTACCACCACTCTGGATATCACGGCAGAGATGGACGCAAAGGTGACAAAGGTCATTGAAGAGGGCATAATGATGCTAGCAGACGCAACTCCAGATGAGTTGGCAACATACAACTACTTCAACTGGCAGGAATCGCAGCGCTTGAAATAATACAGAGCAACACTCGAGGAGCAAAGAAGGCAAGCAAGCATATCAAGCGCACGCAGACGACAACTATCTATGAGTTCTACAGGTGCGACCGAGGCACGACGTAGGTTCGAGAGAATCCCTGAACACGAAAGGGCAGATGTCACTCGAAACCTGGACAACTCGTTCCTAACCGTCGACTCTAATGGTATTATCCAATCCAAAACAGCAGAGGGAGCCCTCATATCCATAGGAGCATATCTTCAAGCAGGAAAGTCACCTGCAGGTGATCCTGCTGAAGCAAGAGACCTCCAGCAAATGAAGGCCCTGGAAATCGCAGCAAAAGAACCGGTAGACGGAGGAAGGAGAGGACGTAGCAGAAGCCACTCAAGAGGACGTCGCAGTCGCAGTCCTCGGCGAGGCAGCGGCAGAAAAAGCTCTAGCCATCGCAGATCAAGAAGCCGCTCAAGGAGCAGGTCTAGGAGATCAAGCAGTCACGAGTCACCCGACAATCGCAAAGCAGGACCATGCGGAGCACAATGCTTCACTCGGTGGATTCAAGAAACCAAGTTGCCAAAAAAACTTGGTCTAACAACCATGCCAAAATTCAACACAAAACAATAACCCTCGGGCTGGCTGGAAGATTACAAACTGGAAGTCATATGCCAACGAAGAACAACAACGACGGCACTACAATACCTACAGTTGATGCTTAAAGGAACAGCACGCGACTGGCTCAAGTCGTTACCTGATGGAACCGACGACTTTTGGGACCACTTCAAGGAAGACTTCATAAAATATTTCGACCCTCTCTGTGAAATGTCGAAAAAAATCGAGGAATTAAGAGCATGCCGACAAAGGACCGACGAAACACTCAGAGCATACATGAGAAGATGGACTTCCATCCGAAACTCTGTGGGCGCAATATCAGAAGACAGAGCCATGGACGCCTTCACGAATGGAGTCGACAGAAAATACTTCAGGGAAGCACTCGGACGACAAAAACCAAAAAACATGACGAAACTCATGAAGCTAGCAACCGAGTGGGCAGATGGCGAAGACGCGGTTCAAAACAAAACTCCGCACTCACCACAACGACACCGTGACCGGCGAGACAGTCGAGATCGCCAAGATAGGGACGACAAACAAAGAAGGTGCGACTACGATCACGGCAACAAAGACAAAGTCAAATCCGTAGCAGCTGGATTCTCGCAGGACGACCGGAATCAAGGCGATAGAAAGCAAGATGACCGGCAAAGCAGTCGACAAGACGATCGACAAGATGCACGAAGCGATAACTATAGACGAGATCGACCAGCCGACAGACGCGACGACCGAGGCCGAGACCAGCACGGGAGCTATAGAAGACAAGACTGGCAGGAACACCTAGAGTCAAGAGTCAAAAAATCATTTCAAGAAAAGATGGAGGACGAGTGCAGACTCCATATGTTCAAAGATCCGGCGACTAGACGGTTAACATCGCATCACACAATGGGAAGTTTCCGCAAATTCGGGAAAATGGCGATGGATTACATAAATCAGATGAAAAGAGAACAACCACAAGCTACACCAGCGGCATACTTAGCACCTTCACAAATAGTCGCAGCATTACCGCCACCACCGCAACGTGATGCGAATAACCATATGGCAGGCGCCATACATCACATACCGCACAATATGGACACTCAATATCCGCAGCCAAAAGGGCAGATGTACATGATCCAGAAGAGATGCACCTCCAACAGAAAACAAAAGCGCCACACCAGAAACATCGATATGGTGTAATTAGCTCCACCCCCTGTAACAGAATTTTTGCAAGGGTCAGGCATAACAATCGCTTTTAATCAGGAGGATCACCCGCCAGCCATCTATCGACCAGGACACGCCGCTCTAGTACTCGAAGGGCAGATCGAGGGATATACTATGACCAAAATATTCATAGACGGAGGCAGTGGCGTCAAGATAATATTCACAGACACGCTCCAAAGAATGAATAGGTCAGTCGAGAATCTCTCGAAATCTACAAACACCTTCCACGGTATTGTACCAGGCAAAGCTGTGCGGCCAGAAGGGAAGATCCAACTTGACGTCACATTCGGAGATGCAACCCACTTGAGAAGCGAACTCATCGACTTCGACGTTGTCGACTGGAAATCACAATACCACGCCATATTGGGGCGGCCGGCATTCGCAAGGTTCATGGCGGTACCGCACTATGCATACCTCAAGCTCAAAATGACAGATCCAAAAGGAGTCATCACAGTCAATGGAAACTTCCAAAAGTCAGACGACTGCGACTGAGACTTTTGCAGGATCTCGGAGGCATTCGGAACAGAGCAAACCTTAGACAAGGCGCGAGTCGAGAGGGAAGTGGCAACGGAGCCAGAGCGTAAGAGATGGGCAACCATAACCGCAGCACATGAGGTAAACGCCATATGGACAGTCGAGCTTGCAAAACAAGAAGACACACACACCAAACCATGGACAATACACTTTGACGGGTCCAAAAATGGCAAAGGTACAGGCGCATGTATGATACTCGTAACACCCCACAAGGAACGAATAAACTATGTACTACAGATAGACTTCCCGTCTCCATCAAAAGTCGAAGTCGACTACGAAGGTTTATTCCAAGGCATGTGACTGGCAAGATCATCAGGAGCACAACACGTAATCATTCGAGTGAGCTCGTGCATAATCACACAAAACGTGGCAGGCGCAAGCAGGATGAACATGGACAAGCTGGCTAGATATCAGGATTACTTCGATATGTGGCAAAGAAGATATCACAATTGCGAGTTACAGCATATAGCGTGCACGCGCAACAAACAGGCCAATAGGCTGGCAAACATTGGAGCAGCAAAGGCGTAGGTGCTGCCAGGAGTTTTATTCAGGCACATAAACTATAGGTCAACCAGAAGATGGCACCCACAGACCACTCGAGCAATAAAAATCTTCAGACAAAAACCAGACCAAGAGGATCCTCCAAGCAAATCAAATCAAGCCATGATTGATAAAATGGGGTCAGGCACAAGCAGGACGACGAACCCAAACCACACCACCACTACCTTCAACCAAGGATGCCAAACTGTATCATCGTAAGTGACAATCATAAAATGAAAGAGCAAGACGCAAAGGGTGCGGTGCCACTCAAAGCTTTTACTGCTATGCACATCACACTACCACGGAAAGACCATTTCATGGGGAGCCCCTGACATATCAACTGCAAGAGCCAAAGAGGTCATACGAGAGAAAGTACAAGCCAAAGACTTTACAACACCAAAAGGAAGCATACAGCTAGAAGAGCATAGCCAATTAGGGTCAACATCATCTAACAAAAACATCTAGTCGATGTAAAAAAAAGCTCATGTATTCAAAAGACCAGCAGGTTCCAGACGCGCTCTTTTCCTTACCAGGGTACCTAAGGGGACTGGAAGGTTTTTAATGAGGCAGCTTGTTGGTCAACCTTTATAAAGAAAAGAGATTATCCATACTTTCCCTAGCATAATTTATCGTTACAACGAAAAAACTGTCACTGGACACACTCGGGGGCTGCACATATATCAAAAAGCAAAAAACAGTCACTCGACACGCGCGGGGGCTGCACATCAAAGGACAAAACATGCAAAAGCAGCTACTCGACACGCTCGGGGGCTGCACATCAAAGGACAAAACGCGCAAAAGCAGCTACTCAACACGCTCGGGAGCTGCGTATGTATCGAAGAACAAATTCCAAGCAGCTCAATGAACTTGGGAGCCACGCAAAAGAAAATACTCGCTACACTCGGAGACCACGCATCAAAAGAAGATTGCAAAGAAAGCATCTCGAAAGCATGAGTAATGGACTTCCCTCATAAGAAAGCATACAAACAAAACTTTACTCGCTATACCCGGGGCTGAGTCCCTATACTATACATCACAAAAACTTATAAAGTCAGAGGCTAAGCATCTTCGTCCTTCAACGGTAAGTTGGAGTCAATTAGTTGCTTACACGCCCGGCTTATCAACTTCTCAGCAGGAGCAAGAGTCCGCTCCATATCTTCACTCGACAGTCGAAGCTCCGACCGAGATGAAAAAGAAGAGGAACGCCCGGAGTCTTGACTCTTCATATATGCAAACGCGGCATTGGCTCCAAGCACAAACCAACGAGTCACAGCCTCGCAAATGGGTTCATGGGCACGGAATAAGTCGACTAGAGCATGGATCCTTCAAGGTTGGGAACCCTCAGGGATAGATAATTATTCGTCGCATAAGTGTCGCCCGACAGCGCTCCAGTAGAATGGCACCACGCCACACGCGGTCCTTCAGAGTGGCAAGGATGTTGGCATGATATGCATAAAGCCATAAGTGGTGCGGACCGGTGACAGGCGCTTGAGTAGCATCTGCCAGACGTTCCGCCACACGAGCAGCTTCAGCCTGGGAATCATCTACAAAAACTGAAGACAAAGCGAAAGGACAATAAATTAGGCGCAGAACACACACGCAAGAAGCAAAGTCGACACACTAAATACCTTAAAGTTGCCTGTTTGAGTCCTCTGTCTCATAAAGAACATTATTCTCTCTCTGGGTGGAAAGAAAAGGCCTCCCTCGAAGAATCTCAAGTTCAGTTCGAGCTGACTTAAGCTCCTGCTCCAGTTGAACAACCTTCTTCTTGGCATACTCAAGAACTCGTGCATCATTCTTTAGTTGCGCAGTCGAACGGAACTCTCCATCCGGAGGATCATCCTTCTGAATGGTGGAGATGCCCGATGGAGACACAATCACACAGCCTCAAACAAGATATAATTTCAAAACAACAAGGACGCACATAAACACACAAGCAAGGACCAAACAGGAGCTCCATTTCCCAAAAGATACCATAAGTGGAAAAATGTACATTGCATATTACAAAGACAGACAGAGATTTCTAACAAAAGCTGCCTACGACTGGGCAGTAGACTCAGACCCATCCTTACAGGCAGCGGCAACGACTGCAGAGCGACGCTCCATAGTCACAAAACTGGCCTTCGCAAGGCTGGAGACGCACGACCCGTACTTCTTCAAACTCGATGGCTTACCGTATGACCTTTTATGAAAGTCAAACAGGACAACCTCGTAGTCGGAAGCCACGCCCTGACTATGAAGAAGCTTTAGGGTGGATTCTGAGCTGCGTACCATCAACTCACGCGCATAAGACTTCAAAGTCTTAGAGTCGGGGCCCAGCTGCGCAGCAAACGCCGCGACGATCGACGGGACCTCAGCCGAAGGTAGCACCTCCTTGAAAACAGCGCCAAGTGTCTGGACGGAGGTCTCGAGAGACTTCTTGGCATGCTGTATGGTCACCCCAACCTGATCAATGGCTTGGTCGAGTGACAAGGTGTCACTCGCTACACCACTAGAGCTGGAAGAGCGACCTTAAAAACAAAAAGCGAGTCAAAGAGATAGCAAAGACCAACAGCAAATCCTCACACAAAAAGAATGACATCCTTACCCGCAAGAGAATGTGCAAAACCGAGCAGTCGCTTCGCCCGCTCCCTCTCAGAAGCACAAAGAGCATCAAGCTCTTCTTTGGCAGTCGACTCCTGGGAGAGGGTTTTCTCTACATCAGCCAACCGGGATTCCAAAATTTCTTTCTCCCCCGAAACAAAATGGAAGAACTCCGATCACATGGAAGAATAAAGACATCAGGCGCACAGTAAAGATAGGGACTTACAGTTAAGCTGGTCTAGCTGAGAGCATAGAACGGCTCGCTCATCCTCCGAATGCAAAGGCCTCGCCGAAGGAAGCAAGGTCGCTTACGGCCGGCTATAAGAATAAGGCATACATCACACACACATCAAAAGGAAAGAACACCATACTGATAGAAAAGACAAATATTACGTGATTCAGCCAAGAAGGCATGGAAGAAGTTGAAGGCGCAGCCACGGTGGGCGCCCGAATCCTGGCGCAGGAACGGAAGGCGGCAAAGGAGTGACTATCCCCTCCGCAGCAAGAGAGGAGGTGGCAGTCGTGGCATGGGCAGCCAAAGGACTGGCGGCCCTATCATCGCTAGAGAATGAAAGATCCAGAGGAAGTACATCAAGAGATTAAAACATAGCAAACAAATCGAAAAACGTACACACACTCATGTGGCAAAGAAGTTACCTTCGCTCATCTTCATCGAAAGTGAGGTCGAAGTCGAATCGGGGCCCGCCAAAGCCATATTGGCAGGTGCAGGGTGGGGGCGAGCACTAGGCCAAGGGTGGCACATCCAGCACAGGTGAAGAGGCACCGGAGTCCGCTGCCCCCTCACCTTCGCTCGAGTGCGCCAGACGGGGGCGCTTAGCAGCGGGCACAATGCCCGTCTCAGCTTCAAGCTGCCCTACACCTTTTCCATCGACTGTAGATTTCTCCGAAAAAGAGGATTCGGCCTCAGGCAGGGAGTCTATCGACTTCTCTCGCTCCTTCAGCACAGCCGTCTCTTCGACAGGCCCAGCTTCAGGAAGGAAGGAAGTGAAGACTTCGTCGAATGCCCCTACACAAGGCAAAGCAAAAAAGCAAAAGCAAGAGTAAAATGTGAAGACGATAACAAAATCCAGTCGACAACAAGGGTGCAAGTAAAGGCAAAGAGCTTACTTGAGGAAGGGGATTCTCCAAGCTGAAGGGAGCTATGGCGAAAGCATAGTTGATGGTGTCCTCAGCTTTATAGCTGGTCACCAACTTCACGAGTGCGTCGAACTTATTCGCCGACAGCTCCACGACACTGATCCTGGTTGCGTCAAGTACCCCCTCATACGCCCACATCAGGTGCGCGCGCTGTTGGAGAGGACACACCCGGCTCTTTAGGAAGGTGTAAATTAGCTGAACACCGGTGCTCAGCAACCTGTCGACCTTCTCCAGCAGCGGGGGAGCCTCACGTTCTTCGGATGTAGTAAGGGTGTGCTCCTAGGCCTTCGTCTTCTCAGGAGCGTCTCCAATCGAAAAGGCTGGCTTGCCGTCCCGGTTCCTGGGGACGTAGAACCAACGGCTCCTCCACCCCTCAGCAGAGTCGACTGCCTTCAAAACGAAGTACTTGCAGCCACTCTTGACCTGGAAGCCAACCCCCCCCCCCCCCCCGATTGGGTTCACCAGATTGGTGCGGGTCATGTGGCGCACCTAGAAGATAGACTTCCAAAGAGGACAACTAGGGGATACCCCCAAGAAGCACTCGCACATCGCCATAAAGCAGGCAATGTGCAGAACACCATTAGGGACCAGATCATGAATTTGTATCCCATAGGCAAAAGGAAGGCCATGCACAAAATCGTGCAACGGAAAACCGAAACCGCGGGGGAGAAACTCTGCAAAGCAAACCCGCTCACCAAGAAGTGGCGCGGGGGAGTTCTCCTTACCCGGAGCACGGACGGCGAGCACCATCGCAGGAGGGAGCAGGCCCTCATTGCGAAGGAGTGTCAGCTTTTTCTCCGCCATAGTTGACGAAGTCCAGCCGTCGGACTCCTTCTTCAGCACGGGGGGGACGGTGGCACGACTCGCCTTCTTCCTCTTCTGGCCGGTGGTAGCAGCAGCGGTGGCAGAGGAGGCCGAGCTCTTCTTGGGAGCCATGGTGGGTGATGAATACGAAAAGGAGGTGGTGCGGCAGCGCAAAGACAGAGTGGCGGCGGGAGCAAGGAGGAAGACGAAGCAGAGGAACACAGAGGCAAATGGCAGGGTAAAACAATTCATAACGGAGAAACCCGTACTTATGGTAAAAGATAGAGTGTTCAGCCGTCTAAACAAAACTACCACGACACGTGGCATAATCGGAGGGCAATCGTCGCAGGCCACGCCGCCCACTACGCGCGCGAAACGAGTTGATCATCATCAGGTCTACGAAAATCTCGCCACGTCGGGTCAAGTCAGAACCGAACCGGCGTCCACAAGCCCCACAAAGGTCATGTCCCATCAAAGTGCTATTCGCACGCCAAGGATGTCACGCATGACGTCATTCCCGACGAGCAAACACAAAAAGGCGGTATATTGCGACTGACAGAAAGGAAAAGCTCCTTACAACTCAAAAGCAAAATCGCAAAGTAAAGGTACAAAATAGTCGAGTGGGAAACTCCCATCGGGAGAAGTCAAAAAGAATTTAACTGACGAAACACAAAATTTAGATTATCCTCTATTGCAAGCAATAAAGCACAATCTCGGGGGCTACTCCCATCGGGAGCACTGTCGTGCGCCCTATAGAATCGAAAAACATTCAAAGCATAAGAATTCCCGGGTGAAAATCAGTCGATAAGATACCTCGGATGCTCTATAGGAAAAATACAAAGGTAAGACCCATCGATCAGTCGAAAGGGCCGAGGAGCACTCCAGCAATGTTTTAATCCTAGACATTTCCGTATCAGCAGATACCATGAAACTCCTGGCGGACGCGCTGGTAGCAAATTGGAACTGCAGAACAATATCAGTAAGTCCATCGACTGGCCTGAGGTGAGACGGTCCAGTATGCTCCAGGTTCGAGCCCAAGGACTCGAAGCCTGACTAAAGGCTAGTAAGGTTTTGCCCAAGAGCAGTTAACTGGTTTCGACTCATCGAATAATCCTAGGCCTACTCAGTCGAAATCCTTTGTCAAAATTCGTAAGTCAGAAAAACAAAAAATATCATATCAAAAGCATAAAACATGAGACGTGCACTATGTAGTGAGTCCATGACTTATTCTCCGAATAAGCCAAGCACTCGGGGGCTAATGACAAGGTTATACCAAACGGGTACCCCTTCGTGTGGGTACCTGGTGCACGTAATGACTAAAGCTCAATTGTCAATAGGCTGAAGAAGCCCAACAAGCGAAGCCCAAGTCGAAGACTTATACCATAAATAGCATAGTCGGTAGTACTTTCCATAAATGTAATCCTAGTCGGTTACGACCCGAGACCTGTAGCCCTATATAAAGGACAGGAGGGTGCCCGATCAAGGACACGCCCAAACAGAATCACCAAACGCTAGCAAGATCAACATCTTGCTAGACCTCTGTACTCGCCGCATATACACAATCAATAACATAAAAGCAGGAGTAAGGGTTTTACCTCACTCGAGGGACCCGAACCTGGGTAATTCCCGCTTGCCAGCCGATGAATCTACCAACACTACACGTTCTCTACCTCATAACTCTTACCCCAGGCCAGTAACCAAGGGTATTGATGGGGACATCCCTCGTCACCAAATGTGTTGCCGACCCGCCCGCCGGATCAAATAACACCGCACAGTCCCGAGCTACCTCTACTTGGCTATCAACAGGAATATCTTGTAAGATTGCAAATTTAGCAAGTGAATAAGTACCTGGGTTGTTCTTGTCTTCTGGCCGCTTGATCGCCTTGTCCAGCACTGGAGCTTCAGTTTCTCCTTTCCCCCTCGCGCTTTTATTCTTTGGCTCGAAAGGAATTGCCGTTGTGCGAGGTGCCCTGGCAACCGGAGCCGACATGGCCCGCAGTGACTGACACAAAGGCTCCCCCCCCTCCCGGCTGAAAAGACTGATCTGAGCGCTCCCCCGCCGCAACCTCGAGGCGCTCGGCCAAGGACGGTCGGTCACGGCTGGCCTTGCTACTCCTCTCAGACTGAATATTCTTGATGCGTTGTCCGCAGCCACGTCCACCACCTCAGCAGTATCAACAAAACACTCCCCCAGAGAGGGACGGTCAAAGTTACTCTTGCTCATGCGCTCCTTCTCGCGGTTTCTGGCAAACTCAGCAGCTTTCTCCGAGGAGATGAGCAATTGGGGTCTCACTGTAGCGCCCCATCTTTTATTAAATATGGAACACCTGTGTTAAGTGCTAGTCCCTGGATCACTGCCAGCACCACAGTAAAAAATATAAAGTTTCATTGCATAAGTATCAAATTACTACAACGAGATCAAAAATAGCTAAGTATAGCTTTATTGCAAAGTGCATAGCCATGAAGGCTAGCTAGAATATTCAGAGATCACAACAAAAGCAAATAACAATGAGCCTCATCTTCAAGCATGCGCCACAGGCAGACATCTTGGGTGTAGACTCGAGTCCAAACTTATTCTTCATCTGAAGTACCTGCACATTTGAATATGCAGCCCCCGAAGGAGGTCAATACAATGAAGTATTGGCAAGTGAATATGGTATGCATATTTGTCTTGGAGTAGTAGGCTATTTTTGCAAAAAGCAAGTTTTCTCCAATCTTATGTTAAACACTTTTGTTTTTCAAAGACTTGGCACCAAGGGATGAAGCCCAAGTGCACCAACAATTCTTTCCTTTGTCAAATTTTACTTCATAAAAACGGTGTTGAGATTCTTCCGTCCATTCTTGTCCAGCTGCTCGAGGTAGTCCATCACCGGAGAAACGGCTAAGTACTCATATTGTCGACTCTGCAGAGGTTGTGTACTTTCATCTTTAGACTCAATTAACCCAGACATCCTATACACGCAGAGTGCATTAAGGAAAGGAGAGAATTGAGACAAGAACTTTCAGAAGAAGAATTCAACCATACTAGCAAGACCCGTTCCACCCACCAACTCTACATCTGTTTGTCAAGCTGACAGGTTGAACTCTCCCAACTTAATTGTTCTAGACAGAGCCCATTGTCAAAAGGCTGCACGGGAAGCATCTAAACTTGGAGGGACTTAGTAATCTCTTTGTTCCTGGGTGGCCATACACAAGTGCACTTTTGGGTGAAAACCACCATGCTCATGTCCCTAAGTAGAATAGAAATTCATACCTGGCGACGACAATCACAAGCATAGTCCCAAATAGCCACTCAACATAAACCATACCAACCAATCCACCCAGGTGTGCATTTTAAGTTTAACACTTAGAAATATTTCCATAACATGTCATGTAAACAATTTTATAGCACTGCTAAGCATGTAATAAAAACTTTAAATTTGCTGCATGGTAAAGGATGGCTACACACTATTAGGAATTTTGCAAAGCATAAAACTAACTTAGCATAATAAAATAATACAAAAATTTCTTATCATGCATACTACTCAAGATATTCTACTAATGCATATAAGAAAATTATTGGGTAGTCCATGAATGTCACTTGCCTTGGTAACAGGAGGAGCAAGCACAACAAGAATAACAATCACAAGCAAGTCCTTCTTCCTCTTCACAATCTAGCACAAGCAATACGTAAAATAAATAAATACACACACAATACAACACTTAAAACACCAAAACATAAACATATATGTATGCATGCTATGCTATGAGTTTAACAAGACACACTTATTAACATTTTATACTTTCTGTTATTAAATGCATGAAATGCAATTTCCAGAAATTTCTGTTATGAAATGCATGAAATGTAATTTCCAACTTTCAGATCGCGAGTTCAAGTTCCCTGATCTTCTCAAGCCACCCATTTTTCTCTATTTTCTCTGTATTTTTGTCAGATCCGGCGTCGCTCTGACAGTACAATAAAATTTCGGTTCATTACAACTACCAACACCCAGCTCGGCCTAACGGCAATAGCCTCTGCCTAACTCCCAGGAGACCCAAGTTTGAATCATGTCCCAACCCCTTTTTCTTTTTTTTCTTTTCTGTTATTCTTGTTTACAGATCTTGTTTATGTCTTATCTTTTGTTTTGTGTATCCAAATAATACAAATTAAATATCTATTTTTATCAACAAAATGCAATTAACATTAATATGCTATTCTTATGCCATTTTGCATCTTTTATTTTAATTACTTAGTGTAATTTATTTGTGGCACCTAAATATTTAAATATGGAATGTGTTGGGCTATATTTAGTTATTGCCCTATTCCATTTAATTTTATTAGATCACCCATGCCATGTGTTACCATGTTAACCAACATTTAATATTGTTGAGTAGATAAATAACTTGTACCTAAATATTAATTGTCGGGATTGTTTTCCGCTTAATTTGGATTAATTGCATTTGTTTTTCCTCTTGCCATGTCATTCATCATTCTCGTATGATCATGCTGGATCTTTTGCCGTAGTTGTAAAATACATCTTTTACGCTTTCTAGTGTTTGTTGATTCTTCGCGGATAAGACGTTTAGATATGTGAGCAACGACAAGATCTGCTTCCATGCGGGTTTCCAGGCAAGCAAAGTTTGCTTGTTTACCTATATATTGTCTTTCATTCTTGCCGTTGATCTCTGCTACCCTAGTATTCGATTCTTTATCGCGATCCCATCACATGTTATCCTGCAGCTCATACATCTTTATCCCCACATCCTATTACTGTTGTATGTTTATCTGTTGGCCTTGTGAGTCGTAGCGCATGCTTAGAGTTGGTTGTGCGAGTCGTCTGTTGGTATTTTATTTCATATGTTTAGCATGATAGATTGTTCTACTTTAATAAAATGCTATCTTATGTTGGGTATTATAATTTTTAAAAAATAAGGCACCGGCGGAAGGGCTTGCGAGGTGCTTTGTTCTCGGATTTTGTCCTCGGATCAACTTTTGAGTGCACTAACCACTTGTCGGAGGCCCTATGGAGCCCCCCTCGAATTTGAACGGATCTTCAGCTTGTCCATGTGCCGCAAGTAGTTCGGGTTTTCCATTTGCTCATATGCATGGGCATAATGATGATGAGGATTGTTGAGAGGATATGTGATACGGGGGGGTCATATAGGGGTGGTGCGCGTAAAGCGGACAATTCCTACTATGGTTTGTGTTGCATGGCGCGTGGACACAAACTAATGAGTCCGAAGTTGAGATTTGGCCAAACTCCTGACGCGGGTAATAACTCATATGGGTGGCACTTGGTCTTGTTGTAGTGAAGGAATGAGTCGTGTTGAGAGACCCTAATGTTTGATTGGGTTGATCATGCGAGTATGGGTACAGTAGTGCACCCCTGCAGGTATAATCTAATCGATGAGCCGTGTCCACGGTTATGGATGACTTGGTGATGATGCTGGCTAACAAGATCTAGACAACTTGCACCTAATTAATGTTAATTAATTTGACTAATAATATAGAATTACTTTCACAATAAATGGTAGCTAAAACTGTTCAATGTGTGAGTTTCCCGAATTGTTTCCTCATACTTGGTTGAGGGGGGTTAATCCGAGATTGGGTTATGATTGGTGTTCGCAGTAGTTGGTTACTTATGCGTTCTCTTATCCCTCTCTAAATTAGACGGAAGTTGTAGCGTGTCTCTTTAGGTTGCTAGTGTTGCTGCCGCTAAGTCCACCTACCCCATATTTTGGGAGATGATGTAGAAAGTAGGCAAGTCGGTTTTGCTTGCCAGGGAGTGCCCTGACCCTCTTTTGGGTTGTGCTTTCTGTGCAGTTAACAGGTTTGAAGTCCGACGACGTTAGATTGGGACTCCCTCCGGCTTGGCTGGACAGGGATATGGCGCCATTGCTTATCTTCAGCACTCTTAGTCCAATTTGTATTTTATCCGTAGTCGGATACTATTTGGCTTCAGGTGTCATTTGAATCTTTGTATTGTATCATTTGTATCTTGACTCGTTCGAGTTGTTGTTGTGTATTATATCTTCTGTTGTACTTGTGGATGTATCGGAACTGTTACAATGTTATCACAATTTCATCCACATAATGCACATGTTTCAGCGTGCACATTATGTCTGGTGGGCGACCTAAAATCGTTATTATGCGGATTTCGGCGGTATCTCTTAAATCTACATACAACGAATTTTGGGGCGTCACAAAGTGTTATCAGAGCCAGGGTTTCGATCTCCTTGTTGTTTTGATACGAATGGTTATCGAAGCAGCGGGTCCGCAAAAGCCTGTAGGATAACCTCGCTAACGGTCGTTGTTTCTAGAGTGTCGAAACTATTTGACTAAAATTATTTTGAAAATATATCATTAGGTTTCTTTTTACTCCTTACCTCTATTCTATTTCTCCTCTTATCTTATTTATTTTGGAGTCTCTTCTCTTATCCAACTTTCAAAGTTTAGGATCCTATGTATGGGTGGACGATTTCTTGCCTTTTATCCTATTATGTTCGATCTTCGGGAATCTTCATCGACATGAGCAACTCTTCTTGTTAGTGGTGTCGACAACTTGAAGGTGGAGTTAGAACTTCTTGTTAGTGGTGTCGACAATTTCAAGCTGGAGCAACAATCTCTTGTTAGTGGTGTCGAGAATTTTATCGTGGAGCATGAAGACTCGTTAGTTTCCCCTCTCTTCTTGTGGTCTCGACGTGGATCGCGGGACGCGATCCCTTGTTAGTTGTGTCGATTGTAACGTCCCGCAATTTTCTCCAACTAGATTGTCTGTTTTATTTTGCATAATCATGTCATCATGCATTTGTCATCTCATTAATTTAAATTGTTGTATTCAAATTTAAATCACACACTTTTAAATTCAAATGCATTTTAAGTAAATTAAAATGTGTTGTTACAAATATTTTCAAATATTCAACTAGTGAATCAATTCGGCTATTTTTTGAAACTATATTTATTGGATAAAAGTTTTCTAGCTCTTTTTATTTTTTATTTTTTATTTTAACACAAAACAGAAAAAGAATCAAACAAAAGAAAAATAAAAAACAGAGAAAAACTTACCTCTGGCCATTTCGGCCCAACTCCAGTCCAACACCGGCCCATGCCCACTTTCCCCATCTCTTTCTTCTGGAAATTATTAGAAAAAGAGTTCCCTTCGCAAAGGTCCACGCGCGTGCGCTCCGATGCTGACAAATGTCGCAATTTCGTTCGTTTCTGCTCCCACCTTTTCTCCATGCGGTGACAAGTGGCAGCTCCCTGGTGGTGGGTAGAGGGTTGTACATGCATTTATTTTGAGATTCGTTTTTTAAAAACGAAATATCTTGAGAACCGTTTATCCGATTTACGAACCGTTTTCACTTTTGAACTCCTCGCGTCGAGATCTTCAAAACTAGATCCCATATTGATAGGTTTCGACAAACTTTTTTTTTGTACTTTGGATTGTGTATGTTTTATACATCCTAAGTGTAGTCGTACGTACAAACTGAATTTTGTAGTTGTACGTACAACTTGCTACGTGTAGTTGTTTGTACAACCCAAATGTATTTCTACGTACAACATGTTCTGTGTTGCTGTACAACCCGGTATATGTTGATGTACAACCCGGTTTGTGTGTTGCTGTACAACCCGGTTTTTGTTGTTGTACAACGCGGTCTCCGTTGCTGTACAACGCGATCTCTGTTGCTGTACAACCCGGTCAGGCTTGCTGTACGTACAAACTGGTTTGTGTTGCTGTACAACCCGGTCTGTGTTGTTGTACAGCCTGGTCTGTGTTGCTGTATATCCCGTTCTGCGTTGATGTACTATCATAGTTTGTGTTTTGTACAAATTTAATAATAGATCTAATCTAGATCTGGATTTAAATCTGGATCTGTCCATGCGCGGGACCGCCTCAATTTGCGTGTCCACGTGGCGACAGTAGCTCACGCGCGGGACCACAAAATAGACCTTCGCGAAGGCCGTCCTCTCCCTAGTCCAACCCCTTTCTTCTCCGTACTAGAGACGTGTGTGACCTCCACCGTGGCAGCCATGGTGCCCCCACCATGTGCCCCTCCACCACCTGCTCCCCCTCTCCCTTAAAGCACCCTCCAAGCCTCCCCCGAACCCTAACCCTAGCCGCCTCCTTCCTCTCAGCCGCCACCACTCTCTTCCCCTTCCTCCTCTTCTCTGTCTTCTCCCCATCCTAATCACCGGAGATACCTCGCCGTCGGGCCACTGAGTCGATGCCATAGAAGGGCCATTGAGTATCCCTCGTCTTCCTCACCGTCATCGTCGACTGGATCTTGTTGGGAAGCTCGTAATCGCTGGAATTGCGGCTTTCTTCCCCAATGCCGGCGGAGCTTCGCCGCCGAAATTCGTCGCCTCCGGACCTCCCCGACAAGGACGACTCCTCCGACACCCTCACAGTGAACTCCAGGTCCGATTCCCTCTGCCTCCCCTCTCAAATTCGTCCCGTATACGTCGCGACCGTCTGCTCCACTTTCGGCTTCCATGGACGCCATAGCAGGAAACTCGAGCGCCTCCCTTTTGACTCCTGCTTCGCCTCCTTACACACCCGAAGGGCAATCGTTGCTCCGCAACGTTGCTGCACCACACCCCGCGCATGAGCGCCCCTGTTGCGGCTCGTCCACACCGGAGCCCTCCCGGAGATCGTCGCGGTTACGTTTCCGTCCGCTGTTCTCGTACGTGTGTGAGTCTGAATCTTGATTCAGTTAAACCTCAGCGCATCGAGTTATATGGGCAACGCTTCCCTGCTTAACATCACCGGGGTTGTAGACCATTGGTTGAACTCCTGCGTTCCCAACTTTCAGGTCGCGAGTTCAAGTTCCCTGTTCTTCTCAAGCCACCCATTTTTCTCTCTTTTCTCTGTATTTTTGTCAGATCCGGCGTCGCTCTGACAATACAATAAAATTTCGGTTCCGTTATCACTACAACACCCAGCTCGGCCTAACGGCAATAGCTTTGGCCTAACTCACTGGAGACCCAAGTTCGAATCATGTCCCAACCCCTTTTATTCTTTTTTTCTTTCCTGTTATTCTAGTTTACAAATCTTGTTCATGTCTTATCTTTTGTTTTGCGTATCCAAATAATACAAATTAAATATCTATTTTTATCAACAAAATGCAATGAACATTCTTATGTGATTTTGCATCATTTATTTTAGGTGCTTAGTGTAATTTATTTGTGGCACCTAAATAATTAAATATGGAATGTGTTGGGCTATATTTAATTATTGCCCTATTCCACTTAATTTAATTAGATCACTCATGCCATGTATTACAATGTTAAACAACATTTAATAACTTGCACCTAAATATTAATTGTCGGGATTGTTTTCCCGCTTAATTTGGATTAATTGCATTTGTTTTTTCTCTCGCCACGTCATTCATCATTCTCGTATGATTATGCTGGATCTTTTGTCGTAGTTGCAAAATGCATCTTTTACGCTTTCCAGTGTTTGTATTCTTCGCGAATAAGACGTTGAGATATGCGAGCAACGACAAGATCTGCTTCCATGCGGGTCATATAGCTTTATCCCCACATCTTATTACCGTTTGTATTCTTCGCGATTTCATGACATGTTATTCTGCAGCTCATATAGCTTTATCCCCATATCCTATTACCGTTGTATGTTTATCTGTTGGACTTGCGAATCGTAGCGCATGCTTAGAGTTGGTTGTGCGAGTCGTCTGTTGGTATTTTATTTCATATGCTTAGCATGATAGATTGTTCTACTTTAATAAAATGCTATCTTATGTTGGGTATTATAATTAAAAAAAATAAGGCACCAGCGGAAGGCCTTGCGAGGTGCTTTGTTCTGCTAAGTGTCGACCTAGGAACTGAGATTTTTTCCTCGGATCCAATTTTGAGCGCACTAACCACTTGTGGGAGGCCCTATGGAGCCCCCCTCGACTTTAAACGGATCTTCATCTTGTCCATGTGCCGCAAGTAGTTCGGGTTTTCCATTTGCTCATATGCATGTGCATGATGATGATGAGGATTGTTGAGAGGATATGTGATACGGGGGGTCATATAGGGGTGGTGCGCGCGAAGCGGACAGTTCCTACTGTGGTTTGAGCCGCATGGCACGTGCACACAAACTAATGAGTCCGCAATTGAGATCTGGTCCAACTCCTGACGCGGGTAATAACTCATATGGGTGGCACTTGGACTTGCTGTAGTGAAGAAATGAGTCGTGTTGAGAGGCCCTGATGTTTGATTGGGTTGATCATGCGAGTATGGGTACAGTAGTGCACTCTGCTGGGTATAATCTTATCGATGAGCCATGTCCACGGTTATGGACGACTTGGTGATGATGCTGGCTAACAAGATCTAGACATCTTGCACCTAATTAATGTTAATTAATTTGACTAATAATATAGAATTACTTTCATAATAAATGGGAACTAAAACTATTCAATGTGTGAGTTTCCCGAATTGCTTCCTCATACTTGGTTGAGGGGGGTTAATCCGAGAATGGGTTATGATTGGTGTTAGCAGTAGTTGGTTACTTATACGCTCTCTTATCCCTCTCTAAATTAGACGGAAGTTGTAGCGTGTCTCTTTAGGTTGCTAGTGTTGCTGCCGCTAAGTCCACCTACCCCATATTTTGGGAGATGATGTAGAAAGTAGGCAAGTCGGTTTTGCTTGCCAGGGACTGTCATGACCCTCTTTTGGCCTGTGCTTTATGTGCATTTAACAGGTTTGAAGTCCGACGATGTTAGCTTGGGAATCCCTCCGGATTCGCTGGGCAGGGATATGGCGCCATTGCTTATCTTCAGGACTCTTAGTCCAATTTGTATTTTATCCGTAGTCGGATACTATTTGGCTTCCGTTGTCATTTGAATCTTTGTATTGTATCATCTGTATCTTGACTCGTTCGAGTTGTTGTTGTATATTATATCTTTTGTTGTACTTATGGATGTATCGGAACTTTAGTAATGTTATCACAATTCCACCCACATTATGCACATATTTCGGCGTGCACATTATGTCTGGTGGGCGACCTAAAATTGTTATTATGCGGATTTTGGCGGAATCGCATAAATCTACATAGAACCAATTTTGTTGCGTCACATGATACTCTAAGATAGGCTCTATCACCCACCTCGTAGATGACTTCTCTATGTTTGGAATATGCGTAGCTTTTCTGGCGTGACCGTGCTATCTTCAATCTATCCTTGATCAGTCTGACCTTCTCTTCAGCATCCTGGATTATATTAGGTCCAAAGAAACTCCGTTCTCCTACACCACTCCACAACAATGGGGTTTTGCATTTCTTTCCATATAAGGCTTCAAACAGTGACATGGCAATGCTGGCTCGGTAACTGTTATTGTAGGAGAACTCAGCGTAAGGTAGATTATGATCCCAGCTAGATCCATAATCGAGCGCACAAGCTCTTAACATATATTCTAAAATCTGATTTACTCTTTCAGTCTGACCATCTATTTGCGGGTGAAAAACTGTACTCAATTCCAATCTAGTTCCCAATGATTCATGCAACTGCTTCCAGAAATGCGATGTGAAGTGGGCTCCTCTATCAGACACGATACTCTTAGGAACGCCATGAAGGCACACAATTCTCTTCATGTAAATATCAGCTAACTTAGCACTTGTATAAGTGGTCTTCACGGGTATAAAGTGAGCTATTTTTGTTAGACGGCAAACAATAACCCAAATAGAATCATAACCCGATTTGGTCCTTGGTAATCCTGTGATGAAATCCATTCCAATAGAGTTCCACTTCCAGTCTGGCACTTTAAAAGGTTGTAAAAGTCCTGCTAGTTTCTGATGTTCTGCTTTTACCCGACTGCATACATCACACTTTGCGATATATTCTGCTATTTCCCTCTTCAGATTGTTCCACCAAAACCTGTCCTTCACATCCATATACATCTTGGTATTTCCCGGGTGAATGGAATAAGGTGTCTCAAGGGCTTCTTGCAGAATTAACTTCCGAAGATCAGGGTCATTGGCCACACACACACGTTTTTCAAACCACAAAATTCCTTGCTCATCTTCGTGGAATCCTTTAGCTTTTCCTGCTCTCAGATTGACTTTGATTTCTTATATTTCTTTGTCTCCCTTTTGAGCTTCGTGTATCTTGTCCATCAAGGTTGGTTGTACTACTAATGAGGCTACAAAACCTTCTGATACTACTTCCAATCTGAGGTCCTTGAATGCCTTGCATAAATCCTCGGGTATTTCTCCCGCCGTGAGGCCATTTACATTCACCTTACGACTCAGGGCATCCGCTACTACATTAGCCTTTCCCGGATGGTATTGGAGACTTAGATAATAATCTTTGATAAGTTCCAACCCTCTTCTCTGCCTCATGTTCAGTTCCTTCTGAGTGAAAATGTACTTCAAACTTTTGTGGTCAGTGAATACTTCACATCTTTTCCCCATCAGATAGGGTCTCCAAGTCTTCGGGGCATGTACTAATGATGCTAACTCGAGATCGTGAGTAGGATAATTTGCTTCACGTTTCTTGAGTTGTCTAGAGGCATAAGATGCCACTCTGCCTTCCTGCATCAATACACTTCCCAGGCCTTGGCGTGAAGCATCACAATACACTTGGAATTCCTTCTCTGAATCAGGTAAGCATAGAACTGGGGCTGAAACTATACGTTTCTTCAATTCCTGAAAACTGGCTTCACATGCCTCAGTCCACTCAAACTTCTTCTCCTTCTTCAATAATTCCGTCAATGCCTTGGCAATCTTGGAAAAGTTTTCAATGAATCTTTGGTAGTATCCTGCTAAACCAAGAAAACTCCGTAATTCTCCCACATTCTTTGGCGGTTCCCAATTAGTTACAGCTGAAACTTTTTCAGGATCCACCGCTATACCCTCGTTGGACACCACATGGCCTAGAAATCCGACTTGTTCTAACCAAAACTCAGATTTGCTGTATTTGGCATACAACTTATGTTCACGTAGTCTTTGCAATACCAGACACAAATGCTCTTCATGTTCTTTGTGGATCTTGGAGTAAATTAAAATATCATCGATGAAAAATACCACAAACTTATCCAAAAAATCCATGACCACTTTATTCATCATATTCATGAAATAGGCTGGTGTAACGCCCCGGGATTTATCCCCTTTTAGTTTGGTGAGTTTTCTTTTTGCATCGACATGGCATCGCATTGCATCGCATTAATTTAATTTGTTGCATTTAAATTAAATTTCCACAATTAAATTCGAATGCATTTCAAATTAATTAAAAATGTGTTATTTTTAAATCTTTAAAAAATGTAAAAAAACTATTTTATTAAATTGTTCTTTGAAAACTAAAAATATTTTGTAAAGGTTTCGTGTTCAAATTCGTTTTCTATTTTGTTTTAAAAATATATAACCGAAAAGAATAAAAGTGAGACAAATAAAAGCCCAAGCCCATCTAACCCCAAACCCTAGGGTTTCCCTCTGGAAACTTCTTTCCCACCCCCTGAAAAGTTGCAGCCACCCTCCTCCTTTTTCTGGAATTTTTGTAAAAGTCCTTCCACCCCCTTCTTTCTCTTTTTCCCCCTCTTTTCATTCTTTTTCTTTTCCTTCTTTTTCCTCTTTTTTTTTCTTCTCTTCTCTTCCTTCTTCCTTCTTCCTTCCTCATCCCGACCCCGAGCCCCGCACCAGCTATTGCTGATTCCCGCACGCCTCCTCCCCCTGCGCGACTGCTGCCGCGCCGGCCGCCGCCGCCCCGCCGCGTCGCCTCTTGCCCCCGCCTCCGAGCCGCCGCGGCCACGCCTCCCCCAGCGCGCGCCTCCGCGTCACCCGCTCCCAACCTCCGCCGCTCCTCAGCCTCCCCGCGTTGCCACGTCTGTGCTCCCCGAGCGCCGCCGCCTCTCCCCCGGCCGGAGCCCGCGCCGCCGCCTCTCCCCCGCCGTCCCCGTCGCCGCGTCGCGCGGAGCCCGCGCCCCACCCGCAGCGCGCGGCACCGCCCGCTCCCCTGGCCGCCGCTTCCTCTGCACGCCGCCGCCGCCAGCAGCCATCGCCGGCCGCGCGCCCTCTCTGCTCCGCCGCGCCCTCACCTCCTCCCGAGCCGAGCTCGCCGAGCCGCCCCCCGGCCTCCTCCCGCCGGCCGCGCCTCGCCTGCCCCTGCGGCCGCCTCCGCGCCCTGCTCCGCCCGCGCCGCTCCGTTGCGCCTCCGCGAGCCGCCGTTCGGCCGCGCCGCGCCTCCGTCCGCCCGCCCGCGCCGCGCGCCCCCGAGCCGCCCCCGTGCGCCCGCTCGCTGTCGCGCGCGTCTCCGCCTACCGCATGCACGAGCCGTGCGCTCCGCCCCGCGCCGCAGCGCGCCGCCGCCCCACACGCGCTCGTCCCCGCGGCCTCCTCTTCACGGTTGCGTGCACGCCGCCGCCTGCCAGGTGTTCGACGTAATGCTCGAAAGAACCCCGGCGTCTTTCGTTGTCCGCGTTTGTCCACCCTTCGAGGTGTTGCCCGCCAGTGCGTCTTCCCTCCGGTGTCCGTTGCCGTGCTCCTACGTGCCCGCGCCCGTCGACGGTGATGACCGAGTACAACTATCCCGACCACTTCCACGACACCGACAAACGACGATGCCCCGGTTCTGCGACGCCTACTTCCCCGACGTCGACTACTTCATCTTCATTCCGAAGACGTCGGTTTCGAAACCTAGTTCACCCGATCCAACGTGCGAACCCAAACCCTAACCCTATACCTATTTTATTAAATGTCATCTATCTTGTGCATATCGCATCATAATTGCATTTGTTGCATCTCTTGGGTTTCCGGGTGTAGCTAATCACCTAAATAATTCAATATGGAATGTGTGGGGTAATAAATATATAATGCCCTATTCCATTTAATTTGGTTGTATCACCCATGCCATGTCTTGCCATGCTAATCAACATTTAATTTGATGGGTAGATAAATAACTTGCACCTAAATACTAATTGTCGGAATCCCGGTTCCGCTTAATTCGGATTAAGTGCATCTCGCAATGCATATTGCCATGTCATGCATCATTCTCGCATGATCATGCTGGATCTTTGCCGTAGTTGTAAAATGCATCTTTTACGCTTTCCAGTGTTTGTTGCTTCTTCGCGGATACGACGTTGAGATGTGTGAGCAATGACAAGATCTGCTTCCATGCGGGATTCCAGGCAAGCAAAGTTTGCTTGTTTACCTATACATTGTCTTTCATTCCTGCCGTTGATCTCTGCTACCCTAGTATTCGATTCTTATCGCGATCCCATCACATGTTTATCCTGCAGCCCATACAGCTTTATCTCCACATCCTAACACCTGTTGTATGTTTATCTGTTAGCCTTGCGAGTCGTAGTGCATGCTTAGAGTTGTTTGTGCGAGTCGTCTATCTGTATTATTTATTTCACCTGCTTAGTATGATAGATTGTCTACCTTAATAAAATGTTGTTCTATTTTGGGGTATTATAATTAAAAGATAAGGCACCGGCGGAAGGCCTTGCGAGGTGCTTTGTTCTGCTAAGTGTCGACCTAGGAACTCAGTTCTTGTCCTCGGATCCAATTTTGAGCGCACTAACCGCTTGTGGGAGGCCCTATGGAGCCCCCCGCGGCTTCGATCTAATCTGCTTCTTATCCAGGGCGCCGCAAGTAGTTCGGGCTAACCATTTGATGCATGCATATGGTTACCTTACGATCTCATGATGATGGAGTAGTCGATTCTCATATAGGGTGGCACGTTCTTAGAGTGCTATGATGGTCGTATCCCGCGGGCACTGGACCTGATTAGCCGTGCACACAATCATGCGGTTCTCTGGATGGGTCGTAGAGAAGAGATTTGCCGTGTTGAGATGCCCTAGCTTCTGGCTTTGCTTTTGGGGTTGATCGAACGAGTACGGGTCCAGTAGTGCACCCCTGCAGGGTATAATCTTATCGATGAGCCGTGTCCACGGTTATGGACGACTTGGTGATGATGCTGGCTAACAAGATCATAGACAACTTACACCTAATCATTGTTAATTAACCTGACTAGTAATATAGAATTACTTTCACAATAACTTGTAACTAAAATTGTTCAATGTGTGAGTTTTCCCGAATTGCTTCCGCATACTTGGTTGAGGGGGTTAATCCGAGAATGGGTTATGTTTGGTGTTAGTTGTAGATGTTTATCTTATGCGCTCTCTTATCCCTCTCTAATTAGACGGAAGTTGTAGCGTGTCTCTTTAGGTTGCTAGTGTTGCTGCCGCTAAGTCCACCTCCCCTATATTTTGGGAGATGGTGTAGAAAGTAGGCAAGTCGGTTTTGCTTGCCAGGGAGTGCCCTGACCCTCTTTTGGGTTGTGCTTTATGTGCAGTCAACAGGTTTGAAGTCTGACGACGTTAGCTTGGGAATCCCTCCGGCTTGGCTGGGCAGGGATATGGCGTCATTGCTTATCTTCAGGACTCTTAGTCCAATTTGCATCTTATCCGTAGTCGGATACTATTTTGCTTCCGCTGTCCTTTGTATCTTTGTATTGTATCATTTGTATCTTGACTCGTTCGAGTCGTTGTTGTAATTATATCTTATGTTGTATTTGTGGATGTATCGAAACTGTTGTAATGTTATCATAATTCGACCCACATAATGCGCATGTTTCGACGTGCACATTATGTCTGGTGGGCGACCTAAAATCGTTATTATGCGGATTTCGGCGGGAGCGCTTAAATCTACATAGTACCGATTTTCGGGCGTCACAGCTGGAGCATTGGTTAATCCAAAGGGCATTATTGTGTACTCATAAGAGCCATATCTCGTAACAAATGCAGTCTTGGGTATATCCATTTCTCTAATTTCATTTGGAGGTACTCTGATCGCAGATCGATCTTTGAGAAAACACAAGCACCTTCCAGTTGATCAAATAGTTCATTAATCTTGGGTAATGGGTACTTGTTTTTGATAGTTTGCTCATTTATATCCCTGTAGTCCGTGACTAGCCTATGTGTTTGATCTTTCTTTTTAACAAATAAGACTGGTGCTCCCCATGGCGATGAACTTGGACGAATAAATCCTTTCTGAATGTGTTCCTCCAGTTGCTTCTTGAGCTCTTTCAGTTCATCGACGGCCATAGGATATGGTCTTTTAGCTATTGGTCCAGTACCCGGTTTTAGTTCGATGAGGAACTCTACACCTCTATCGGGTGGCATTTCCGGTAGTTCTTCTGGAAAAACATCTGGGAATTCCTTGACAATAAGCACATCACCAAGGCTAACCCCCTTAAGAGAATTTAGCCTAACTTTCTTAAGTTTGAAAGTTGATTTGAACTTAATCTTCCCTTTCTCTTGGGTGGTGAGGGTGATTGCTCTATTTCCACAGTCTATGATTCCTTCAAAACGTGTCATCCAATCCATTCCGATGATAACATCCAAGCCTTGGGTTTCTAGGATGACTAAGTCCGTTGGAAAAATGTGCTTACCAATCTTTAAGTCTAACTGTCTACACCCAGAATTTACTATCATCTCTCCTCCACGTGAACTTACTCTAATAGGTTTTCCTAGGCTTTCCTCAGCTAGCCCATGTTTGTTTACAAAAGCTCTTGATATGAATGAATGCGATGCTCCAGTATCAAATAAGACTAATGCTGGAAAAGAATTGAGCAAGAACGTACCAATCACAGCATCAGGTTCATCATGTACTTCTTCCACATTGATGTGGTTCACTTGTCCCTTCTGGAAAGGATTGGGCTTGGAATTTTCATCAGCCTTTCTCTCTGGGTAGTCAGTTGCATAATGCCCCGTCTTCTTGCACTTGAAGCGGTTCACATCAGCCAAGTCTCTCTTCCCTTCATGGTTAGGACGGTGATGACCATTTCCATGATTTTGGCCATGTTGATGGTTTCCCTTGAATCCACCATTGTTTCCTTTGTATCCTCCATTGCTTCCTTTGTACCCTCCATTGCTTCCTTTGTATCCTCCATTATGGTTATGAGCATGATGCTTGTGACCATTTCCGTTGTTGGAGTGATTCCATGGTTTATGCCCACTGCCTTCAGAGGTGTGTTGTCTCTTGTGTGTTCCCTCCGAATGAACGTTACTTGCACTGAACTTCATCTTTATGTTCTCTTCCTTTCTTATGTTGTTGTCCAAAGTGATTGCTTGATCCAACAGAGCTTGATAGTTAGGACCATAGGCTACAGACAAGGGTATCTTCAATTCTCCCTTAAGTCCATTGAGGAATTTTTCCTTCCTCTTAGCATCAGTGTCAATATCTTCTGGTGCATACCTTGATAGCATACAAAAATCATCCATATACTCCTTCAGAGTTGTACCTCCCTGCCTCAAGCTGCGAAATTCTTCTTTCTTCCGATTCATTATTCCAGAGGAAATGTGAGCATTGCGAAAACCCTCCTTGAAAGCATCCCAAGTCATGCCCTCTAGAGGATGTGTCACTTGATAAGTCTCCCACCACAGTGCAGCGGGTCCTTCCAGCAGGTGTGTAGTGAACCTCACCTTCTCTGCCTCAGAACACTCACAAGTCACTAAGTCCTTGTTGACTGAGCAAAGCCAGTCGTCAGACACTATACGTTCAGTATCAAAGGATAACTTATTAGGCCTAAGCCTTAGGAATCTAGAAAGTCTGTCCACTATAGGTGGTGGCGGTGGAGGTGGTGGGTTGTGGTTGTTGTTGTTGTTGGTTGCTGCAATGAACTGAGTCATCATAGTCATCAGTTGAGCTTGAGCGGCCATCAGTTGCTGCATGGCATCATTGTTGTCAGGATCGCGACGAGGAGGCATAATGTGTGGGGGTTTTCAGCATGGATGAGTAAAAGATAGATAGAGCTAAAAGAAGTAAAATCCTACCCATGCACAAAACAACCAAGTCAAGCAATCAACAAAAAATAAACAACTTAAAACTTTACTTCCTTAGCAATTCGAAAAAGGCATTCTGGGTAGATTAAATAAAACGACAAAGTCTGCAAACCAAAACATTCAAACATTGTCACACCAAAATTTGGAGATCAATGTTTTAAAAAACGACGAGCTAAACGAGGATAAAACATGATGGTCTAACTACTAAGTCTAAACTTCGTCCATGATATCTCCTTCATCTTCTTCGACCTCCTCGATAGTGATGCCTTCCTTCATGAGGATCTCCTTGTAGTCATTCACCTCCTTCTCTAAAGCTTCATTCTTCTCCTGTAGCATCGTCTTCTCACGGCGCAGAGTCTCGATCGCTTCCTTTTCTAGGGCTTCGATCTTCTCATGTAGCATTCTCTTCTCACGGCGTAGAGTCTCGATCAGCTTCGAACTCGACGTCGTTGCTCAGAATTTCATCCTTCAAGTTTTTGATTTCCTTGTTCTTGTCTCTAATTCTCTTCTCTTGATTTTGGAACTTCTTCTCTTGAGCCCGGAATTTCTCCTCCTGAGCTTTGGCCACCTCTTCTTGGGCGTCAATCTTCTTTTGAGTCTCCTTGACTTGGGCCATTATCTCATCATTCTTCAGCAGCTCATCGCACTTATCCTCTTCTAGTTGCCAGAGTTGAATTTCTAAGTCTTGAAGATAAGGGTGCAAGGGATCTGGTTTGTTTTTGTCTTCCTCATTTACAAGGTAGGGTATCCTGTCTTCATCATGTTGACCTAGGATAGAAAAGTAGTGGTCCTTTAACTCCTCGTGGAATTGCCCACAAAGACGTCCTATTAGCTCCTGCGTGACGAGATTAAGTCCTTTCTCCAAGGAGTCACTAATCGACTTGTACCGGATGTCTTCGGTCTTGGATTCAGTCTGGCGTCCGAATTGCATAATGCGAACTCCCCATAAGCCATCCTTGTTGAAGTGCTTCAGCGGACTTGCCTTGATGATGGGTGTTGGAACACCTGTCGTAAGTGCTAGTCCCTGGATCACTGCCAGCACCACAGTACAAAATATAAAGTATCATTGCATAAGTATCAAATTAATACAACGAGATCCAAAAATAGCTAAGTATAGCTTTATTACAAAGTGCATAGCCATGACGGCTAGCTAGAATATTCAGAGTTCACAACAAAAGCAAATAACAATGAGCTTCATCTTCAAGCATGTGCCAGAGGCAGACATGTTGGGTGTAGACTCGAGTCCAAACTTATTCTTCATCTGAAGTACCTGCACATTTGAATATGCAGCCCCCGAAGGAGGTCAATACAATGAAGTATTGGCAAGTGACTATGGTGGATTGTACATGACAAGTCTAATTCTATATGCTTATTTGTCTTGGTGGAGTTGTAGGCTATTTTTGCAAAAAGCAAGTTTTCTCCTATCTTTTGTAAAACACTTTTGTTTTTCAAAGACTTGTCACCAAGGGATGAAGCCCAAGTGCACCAACAATTCTTTCCTTAGTCAAATTTTACTCCATAAAAACGGTGTTGAGATTCTTCTGTCCATCCTTGTCAAGCTGCTCGAGGTAGTCCATCACCGGGGACACGGCTAAGTACTCAGATTGTCGACTCTGCAGAGGTTGTGCACTTTCACCTTTAGACTCAATTAACCCAGACATCCTATACACGCGGAGTGCATTAAGGAAAGGAGAGAATTGAGACAAGAACTTTCAGAAGAAGAATTCAACCATACTAGCAAGACCCGTTCCACCTACCAACTCTACATCTGCTTGTCAAGCTGACAGGTTGAACTCTCACAACTTAATTACTCTAGACAGAGCCCATTGTCAAAAGGCTGCACGGGAAGCATCTAAACTTGGAGGGACTTAGTAATCTCTTTGTTCCTGGGTGGCCATCCACAAGTGCACTTTTGGGTGAAAACCACCATGCTCATGGCACTAAGTAGAATAGAAATTCATCCTAGGCGACGACAACCACAAGCATAGTCCCAAATAGCCACTCAACATAAACCATGCCAACCAATCCACCCAGGTGTGCATTTTAAGTTTAACACTTAGAAATATTTCCATAACATGGCATGTAAACAATTTTATAGCATTGCTAAGCATCTAATAAAAACCTTTTAATTGGCTGCATGCTAAAGGATGGCTACACACTACTAGCAATTTTGCAAAGCATAAAACTAACTTAGCATAATAAAATAATACAAAAATTTCTTATCATGCATACTACTCAAAATATTGGAAAGTCCATGAATGTCACTTGCCTTGGTAACAGGAGGAGCAAGCACAACAAGAATAACAATCACATGCAAGTCCTTCTTCCTCTTCACAATCTAGCACAAGCAATACGTAAAATAAATAAATACACACACAATACAATACTTAAAACACCAAAACATAAACATATATGTATGCATGATATGCTATGAGTTTAAGAAGACACACTTATTAACATTTTATACTTTCTGTTATTAAATGCATGAAATGCAATTTCCAGAAATTTCTTACTTTAATTATTAATTAAATATTAGAAAACAATATAGCAAAATAGAGTTCTACAACTTCAACTTTCATTGTTTTATGAAAAGTTTTCAATTAAAACACATGTTGATCTTTCTGGACAGAGGACAATAATACAAATCTTAAACATTTAAATTTACTAGAAAAGTATTTTTATTATTTAAGTTATGAATTTAAATTGCCGAAATAAATATCTAATAATTACACGAATTAAAAGTTATCAAAAAGGAAAAACAAATGATGCAGAAATAAACTACACGAGCAGGGCTATCCGTGGATATAAAAATTATCAAATTTGGACTTACAGATCAAAAGATATGAATTTTCCAAGTTTTACATATTTTCTGTTTTTATTTTACTAAATTCTGCCGAAAATAGATAAAGGAAAGGCTACGTGGCGCGATCCTATTGGATGATACCGTTTCGACACGGATCGACACTGAGGCCATCCGATCTAACTAAAAGTGAACGCGCCAGATTGATGCGATCTAGATATGTTGGATCTAGATCCAACGGTCCAAAAACAGAGGCCCAGAGCGGGCGGCACAGTCGCCGGGAAACTTCCGACCACGGGCGCCCAAGAAGGGGAGCGGGAGGGGGAAATCGTTACCGCGGGGTGCAGGGAGACGTGCCAAAGACGATGGCGCGACGGTGGCTGCGTAGGCTCCTCCTCCTCTCCTCCGTTCCTCGCCGTAGACAGAGAAGCGGACAACGGCGTCGGTCGTGGACGAGGACGTCGTTCGGATGCGTAAAAGGGTGAGTTTTGATTTCAAGGATTGGCGCACGGTGCTAGGACGAGAAACCAGAGGGAAAAGGGGGCTCGGGGAGCATGGTTGTGGCCGTGGGCGACGATTCTCACCGGCGGCAGCGAAACTCGATTTCCGAGCGGCCTGGGGCTGGGTGGCTAGGGTTTTGGGGTGCAGGGAGTGGCGGCGGGGTGGAGGTTTATATGGTGGTGGCTAAGGAAACCAATCCCGCGACAATTGGAGTTGATTTGCTCCGGATCGGAGAGGATCCCGAGCGGAAATCGCGTTTGTAGGTTGAAGATCCACCTGACAGGTGGGTCCCACCTGTCAGCGTGAGAATAGAGGAGCGCGGGCTGCTGGGCTGGCTTGCCGGGACGATGCTGGGCCGAGGCAGCGCGCGCGCGATAGATAGGGAATGGGCCGGCTCGTTTTTCTCCTTTTTCCTGTTTTTCTTTTATCAAATTAATTTATGTTTCCAAAACTGATTTCAAAAATGATTTTTAAACTTATTCAAAACATTTCAGAAAAAATCATAAAAATATATTACTTCTACTAGGAAAATACCCGTGCGTTGCTACGGGAGAGAAAATGTGTGTGCCGTGGAGCCGCACAAAGTTCTCATATAGTCGAACCGACTCATACAATTCAGTTGAGTTTCAGCATCCAAGATAATGTGACCATCACCACCTCACCCGCCTACTTAGGCTTTCGCTTCTATTGGGGAGTAGAGAAAGCAAATGATGTAAATTATTGGATGAGGTGTCGGAATGGTAAGCGATGCACCTGCTCCATCATCTATTTCAACACCGGCAATACGGGGCCTTCGTTGACAAATAGCCATCCAATCAAAGATTGAATCAGATATTTCAATTTAAAAGTACATCTTTTATGCAGACACAGATTTGGGAGCTTATCTCGTCTGTAACAGAATATATACAAGGGACGAAATAACAGAAAACATTGTAATATGAGGACGCGGAAAAAACCTATCAGTTTTCCTCTCTATATTTGCGGTGCAAATATTCAGATTGTTTAGAGTTTGAAAGTCTGACAACAGACACCTTCACAGTGTAGAAGCTAACATTTATTTTACAAAAAATATTAAGTGCATGGTAGTAAGGGCATCTTATAAGCTGTCTTCTGATTGAAATCTAAACGTTTCCTTGAGCATACACAACCTAGAGAGATGCAAAAGTCTTTACAAATGATTGTTTCCTCTCCTTGGGTTCTTGAAATCTCTTTGATCCGTCAGGCAATCACTTGCATCCGAAATGATCTCCGAAGAGTCCCACTCCTGATTTCTGTAGCTCGTATCTATGGCGCTGGTCACTTGCTCAAATCTCGCACAATGCCGAAACCGCCTCTCGACACCGTGGTGATCTTCGCATCGGCTGGACATGGTTTCTGCTTGAAAACATAGAATTGGGCTATTATGACTTGGTTCAAGAGCAGAGATATGTCTCTATGCAGCTGAATAACATGTTTGTCTGTAAAATAAACAAAACTACTCATAGACATGAGCACGAAAACCAACACAAGGAAAAAAAATCATCTGTCCTAAAAAATTATCTACTATAGCCATACCTATTTGATTTCTAATACATGTACAGTTACACATCTTGGGTACATACAAGAATCTAAACACGGACAAAAGGTAAGATGGAACGTCCCCTAACAGAAGTCTTTCAGAATCAAGTATTGAAGTAACACATACCATTAGCCAACTTATTTCAAACTTCTGATTAGATACTTTCAAATTGTAATGGTTCTAACAAATGCACATGTTTAAAGTAAAATATTGTTGTGGTCTCTATGAGTAGCATTTTACTTCTACAAGGATCCAAGTGACAAGAAAAGTGATACAAATCTATTATTGTGGTACATACCAAACGAAAGCTTCCTAACCCAAGTAGCTATATGTTTCTCTGTAGTGCAGTAGTCTTACATTACAGAAGCAAGGAGAGAAAGTTTCAGTAGAACTTCACAAGCGAAACTCACTCAAATGATGACCACTGCACACGAAAACAAAACCAGTATATGAAGTTATTAGTTGTAGCTCCCAACATGCTTTTTAAGTCGAAAAGTATGCAATGCCACCACATTGGTGAACTTTCATGGAGAAAGGTAACCATCGTGGAACATCAAACTCTCACAAAATATAATATATGTGATGATGCCAAGATTAGCTGGAGAAAACTCACAAGAATACTGGTGGCCTGGTGGAATATACTCATATAAGAAGACAACTCGGGAATTAAATGCGATACTGGATATTGCTTGACGTACAACAAAACATATCTCATTTAGACATTTCATCAAGCAGTTGCATCAGCTCATAAACAGGAAACAAATGTTGGCCTATCTGGAAGGATTTGCTCCTTGATGGACGGAAAGAAGAAGGAATACAAGCATAGTTACAATCATTGATGCCATTTTGACATACACGTGCGGTAATTAATAATGCAACGGAAAAGAAACCTAGGGTGATATGTATAGGTAACTCAATATACATGAATCGTTCTTCAGATGCACATATACCCCATATGCATTATGCATAGATAGCAGTTCAGATGTGTAAGTAGCTAATCAAAGTTTCTGATTTACAATATCATCGTCGGAGAAAAAAATAGCAAATGAATGAGCAAAATCAAAACCTGAAAGACCAAATTTGCAGCACGGGCACTCCCTTGTTTGGAGAGTGGCATGGAGCCAGGAGTTTGTCAGGGACGACTTTGGCAGAACTACAAAGCCACTGGTATCTACAAGGTCGACGAACTACTTGCAACCTTCAGTCTAATATTTTTGTTCCTTCTGTAATTTGGCAACACAGTTCAGTAAATGGATGACTTCAAATATAATCATACGGTTGCATTTTAGTAACAGAGCCAATTAAATTCAGGAGATCAATTCAAATAGCATAAAAATTCCTCATCTTAAATTCTCAATGCTAATTATTCCAGTAGGCCCAGTTTTGCGCAACAATTTTCTAAGCTACCAGCAGGTACTAGTTAATAGACGAAAATCATGAGTTAAGACTCAACATGATTCGTAGTAGTACAAGATGATGTGCAACCTGACGTTACTACAAGATGATGTGCAACCTAATGCAGTAGATAGTTTGCTGAAAAAGATCCATGATCGAATATGATTTGGGGGAAAAGATTCGTACTATTATCTTGGACGAGAAGAAGGGGATTGGTTCACTGCTGAACATAGGCTTGATATAGCGGTGGTATGTAGGATGATGTGCCTCCTCGTCGGGCATCTCCTGGACCAGCAGCCAGAGCGGTCTGGGTCAGAGCAGACAGGGATTAGGCATGGACGGCGGGGAGCGACCAGGCGCCACGAGGATTCGTAGACATCAGCCGCTGCCTCTTCTTTGTGAACTTACTCTGCACCAATCCAATCAAACCAAGAAAAGTTCAGAAGATAGAATCAAATCTCCCAACACCCCAATCGAACCACACGATTCAAGATCTGACCTCATTCGTCCCTGCATCAGCATCACCCGAAGCGCTCCCGCCGTCCTCAAGGTGCGCCCGGCTCCGCAGCCACGTCTCGTTCTGCTCGTGTGGCGCCGACGCGGCCGCGGTCGCAGTGGCATTACGGTAGACGATGAGGCCTCCTTGACGTTTCAGGGGCGACGCCGTCGCATCCGCGGTGGCGTGGCGTCTGAGAGGAGGTCGGCGCAGCGCCGCCAGTCACGCGAGGAGGTGGGTTATCTCGTGGGGTGGAGGGGGGGGGGGGGGGGAATCGAACCGGTATACGACTTTAAAAAGGACCGTGGGTTGATTTCTTACTTTTCGAGGGACTAATAAGCAAAAACGCCACGACGTACCGGACACCTTAAGCCGTATTATATAGTAGAGATGAAAATTGAGCTCCATTGGTCGTTATTAAGCAATAGGAAAATCCTACAAAAGATACACAATACAAGAAAATTAAGAATAGTAATGGAATCCTAAGTATTTAACCGAGAATTTTACATTGTGTAGAAGATACGGAGGTCTAAGAAGTAGCACCCAAAATCTCTAGCCGAAAAATGGCATTCATGTAAAGCGTAGGATAGAAGTGAAGACAGTAATAGTAGTTCAGAGAAGGAAAAATGCTGCTAGTTATTACTACTCCTACAGTACGACAATACATGGTTAAAAAATAATCAGTAACTAAGGTATTCAGATTCATGCACTGAATCTAACACATCCCAGGAAATACGCATTATCTAATTATCTAGAGACCCTATCTAGCTTCTATAGGCAGAGCCACTATATCTGCATATCATCTGTAAATAGAGAATGATGTTCATACGGAAGTTCATGCACAAACTGTGAAAGCAACAGACAATGGAACCTGATCACTGGCTAAGAGTACAAGAATGTACAAACATGATCTATTCGACATTATATATATGTGAAGTAAAAAAATTTATCAGACTACTGTTTTCCCAATACAACATAAGGTATAGAGACAGTATATGTGAAGTAAAAAGTTCTCCTAAAATGCACCTAGACCTCTATTCTGAAAAAGAAAGTTGATCACAAAGTTTAATTATCTGCAGATCTAGAACAGATATTAATCATAGCTACTATAAGGCTCCAATGAAAACTGCTCAAGGTTTAGAACAGATCAAGAACGGCTGGGCTTATTTTCATCTACTGAAATAGGATGCCATCCCCTAATTAGCTTATTTTTTCTACAGAAAACAAAGGCTTATTTGTACATGAACTAATCGATGAACACATCTGAAACTTCAAGCTGATAGTTTGTACTTAGCAATGAAATTCAGTAGGGATTTCTACAGCAAAAGTTCAGGGAACACTCCATCTGAATCCATAATCTACTTTCTTTACCATCAGCAAGTAAAATCAGTCGCATCAACTCTCATCTACTGTTAGCATCTAGCTACACCAATCTACAGAACCATCCTGTCCCTGTCTCTCTGGTCGGTAGGTGCGTGAAGAAAAGAGACAAATTCCTCCTCCGTGCTCTCGCCATTGGTATGCTACCGTCTTTTTCCTGCGTTCTCCTCCTCCTCCCTTCGTGAGCTGTAACTTTTTCTGAGACGAGCTCGCGGAGGATTCGAAAGCTCCTCGCCGGATTCTGAGACAAGATACGGTGCCCATGGGGAAAGTGGGCGGCGGAGATCCGGGACCATAGTCAGAGACACCGCCGAGGAGGCCGCCGAAGTCTACGACTGTGCCGCGCTCAGAATCCACGGCCTCACCAACCTCACCGCCGCCGCAGAGAGGTCGAGGCGTCAGCAGCCACGCGCACCGTATGCGGCATCTGCGGGCAGCTGCGGGCTGCCAGCTACGCACGTCGGCCCGTGTGGTTGAGCTCAGGGGAAGCCGCCAGGGACATCCTAAGGAGAGGGAGAGGAAGGGATCGAAGAGGAGAGGGCGTAGAGATTGCTCCCCTACACTGCAGGCGTGGCCTGGACCTCCGCCGCTCATGCTTCCCTACCCACGTAGGCGCACTCCTGGACTCTGCTGCCCCTGCTCCTCCCTGCAACCCCTTCTCTTCCATGGACCCTGTATCTCGTCTTTTTCTCCGTTCTCGGGTATGGGTCGGCAAAAAACGTTTCGTGCAGGGCAGTGGACCGCGGGTTGAGTTTCCAGGGGTTAAAACGCAAAAACGTCACGACGTGAGGAAAAAAGCCGAACCGTTTTTTCCACTTACCGGTGGCAGTGGTGGGTAATATCGCAGAAATCATAGGGGTAGAATCGGAAAAAAAATGACGTACGACCGGAGTCCCCAAGCCATATTATATAGTAGAGATAAAGGATGAGAGACTACCCTCCATATGAGAGGGATTGCCCCTCCTGGCGATCCTCCACCGTTGGATCAGCCTTATGAATAGTAAAGTTCACTCCCACATTTCATCACAGCCGTTGAATTTGGTAGGTTTTTTCTACTCCGTATTGCCTCATTTGTGCATAACAATGTGGAGCAAGTTGCAAACTGGACCCACAAATCGGTGGGCAAGACCAGCTCGTTGGTGTTTATCAGTTTTGTCCACGTGGTGTCGTGGCACAAAACCAGGAAAACCCTAGCCACTCTCGCGTCTATTCTCTCCTCCCCAATCTAGTCCCTTTTCTCCTCCTCCCGCCGCCTCCCGCGTCTCCTCCTCCCAGCCCACAGCCGCCCCGACCTCCCCGATCGCGCTGCCCTCTCTCCTCCTCCAATTCCCAACCGCCTCGCTCCTCCCAGACCCCAGCCGCCGCCTCGACCTCCCCAATCGCGGCGAGCTCCATCCCAGCGAGCGGCGGAGGTGGCTGCAGCGCACGGAGGCGGCCGCAAGCTGCAGCGGACGGCGGCGGCAGCACCGAGCGGCCTGCGCGCTGGCCGTGCCAGGCAGGGCAGCGGTGGTCGGGCTATGCGAACGAGCAGAGGAGAGATCGACAGGGCTGACGGGACCTGCCCGACATAATCCAGACCTCCTCTATCTGCCAGGTCGTCCCCGCATCTCCTCTTCTCTCCTAGGTCGTCCGGAGCCGCACATAAGCGAAGATAGTTGGATTCGGGGAATGGCGGCCATGCGGGCTGGGTGTGAGCTGCACTGGAGTTCTAGCCTTTTGCGTATGCGCTCGCTGTTCTTTCTCCAGTATGCATGTCGACTATTTATCCCAGCTTCTCCTGCATTTTCCGTCCGGGCATTCCTCAGATCGAAGTTTTTGCAGGGGAGAGGAGCATGGATGCTAGCACCTTCTGTTGTTTCTCTTCCTACGTGCTGGAAGGTTGAGCTGGGAGATGAACATGGATGTTGGGGTTCCTGCTGTGCTGGTAGATGTCATGTTAAAGTACGTATTACTATTGTGGTTTTTAGTTGATTTACTTTCTTAGATTCATTAGATTGTTATGCTACACTAATTTTGTTAGTAGCTAGAGTTTGTAAGATTTGCTTCACAAAGAAACGCTTTAAGCTCTTTCATAGTACTGAACCTAAAACTTCATTTTGGTTAGTATGAAAGGGACGGATTACCGGCAGGACCAGTTTAACTTGTCTCTAAAAAGTATTTATGATTTAGTTCCTTTGTTTGTGGTTAGCTTATTGCTTCGCAGTTACTTCTTCTGACCAATTATTGTCTCACTAATTTACTTTCTACTTGATGCAGCTATGGTTCAGTTACCCGGTAGATTCTTGCACTATAGGAGACAAGGAACTAAATTACTCATTTCTAGGTTGAATTTTTATCACATATGAGAAATGGTGAGTTATCCTTGATGCAAGATGAGTGATATTACTATTACCCGGGAAATAGACGTTTTGAATTGTTCTTAAGGTGTTTGTATAATTCAGTCTTCAATAGTTTATTGCTTCACACCTACTTCTTCTGACTAATTATTGTCTCACTAATTTACTTTCTACTTCATGCAGCTATGGTTCAGTTACCCGGTAGATTCTTGCACTAGAGGAGACAAGGAGGTGACAAGGTTGGTAGCTGATAGTGCCATGAACATTGGGAGGAAGAGGAATGAGGTGCTGGACTGGGTTTTTTGTGATGGCGGAGGCGCTCTGATTTCAGTGTAGCATCACCCTGACAAGGTCAACAACAACAACACCATCACTAGAGTAGGCCACAATCACGATACATGTACTTCTCAACTTGTAATTTCTGATGATCATTTCAAATCCTTAGCATTATGGGTTATCTTATTTAATCCTGACAATTCTTGTGTATTTTGCTGTAGGTAGTGCAGAACAATTGGTCGATGCATCATGGCTTTTCTGACTAACATTGGCTCTTTCTACTTGATATGTACTTTAACTGAAACTCTAGGTGTGTGGTACATAATACTTATCAACAAAGCATCAAAGTATTAACTGAAATTCTAGGTGTGTGGTACATAATACTTATCAACAAAATCAATTTGGGTGTCCATAAAAATATCAAAGTATTATTGCTTTTAATTCTTTAACAATCTATTTTTTCTCATATCAGGAAATGGTTCAGCGGCAGGGGTCGCACCAGCTGGAGAGGCAGCCAGCGGCGGGGGCGGACGGCACCCGTGAGGCAGCAGGCGGCAGGGTTTTCGTAAAACGAGCAGAGCAAACTGAGGGAGGAGGAAGACTGGAAAAGGAGACCATGTCGGCCTGCTACATAGTCCGTTGGCGCTTGCAAGGAAAGAACCACATCACAGGCCTTCTTCTCCATGTCCGCAGCACTGCTTTCCAAGCAATGCCAACTAGCCGTCGCAAGGTGAGCCCCATTATGTATTTTTTCTTCACATATTTGCTACACCAATAATATTTTCCACTAATATACCCTCTTGCAAAGTTTAGTCAGTATAATCATGCTTTGTTGAGTATTTTAAACATTACATATTTATGTATCACTTTTGCTAATGATGGACTGGTGTTATCTCTGTGTGCTGCTGAGTGTATCACTTGTGTGCTGCTGGATGTACATGTACATGTGTAATGTGACATTTCTCGTAAGTAGTAAGTTCCTAGAGAATTTGGCATATTTTGTCTTCCAATGTTCTGTAAGAATTGCAGTGACACACTAATTCATGTCTAATTTATCGTGTGGAATGTGGATTAAACCAAGGGGGAAACTATAGAAATATAAGCTTGATGTAACTCAACTTGCTTTGCTTGGTGGGTCAAACTGGACCTCTGCCTCTTTCAAATAGCTTTTTTTATTTATTATTAGATCGAGCTATGAAATGTAAATATGTACTTTATACTCAGCTTTTAGTTGGCGGTGCGTCTGTGTAAGACAATCAATACTCTTTTCTCTATAGAATTACTGATTATCTCTTTTGCGTTTGTTTCATATATACTTGATTTTGATGGGTTCGACTACATGATGCTTGACCATCTGGTGGTACAGCAGACCAAGATTTTAACGCAAACATTTAATTTTCAGGTCAACTAATTGTACTTTTGATTGCCAAATTTCATTCCGCTTACTAGGTGCGAGTGATCGATAATTTAAGTTTTGTGTATGCGCCCCTTTGCTGTCAGAGAAATCATTAGTTGTTCTATTTCAGACTATGTGACCTGCTCTTTTTTCCTTTATACGCACCTTCTCTCTACTTCCTTGAGCTTGAGTGGTCACTATTCCAGCGTGCTTGCCTTATTGGCTCTTTTCTTCTTTTTGTAAGTTGCTTATTTCATTCCAGTTCAACATTTATGTGATCTTTCTGTATGATTTGTTTGTTCCTCGTCTCTTGTTGTCGTCTCATGGACTGGTGTTTTATTTGTGTTTGTACAGGAGTTTGCTCTCTTGTATGCTTATGCTCTTTTTAGCTCACCGTCTGAACCTTCTCATTTGTTCTAGCTTCAAAATAGTTATTGTTTTGTGCCCATGCATTTATTTTATAGTTATCTTCTGATACAACACATTTCAGTATTAAAAATACTTGGATACATGGTTGTTAAGTGCTATTTGGGAGAACGAAGGATATGATATGGTTTTTTTCTCGCCTTTCAAATTCACATATGGTATAATAACCTTCAACACATAGTGTTTTGGCACTTAAATACTACCAGGTATAATATGAGACATTTGCTTCATTTGGTTCACGGATAACATGTACTTATTGTATTCTTGCAGGTTCATGGAGAGCATCTGTTGGATATGCTCATAGATTTGGAAATGGACATCATCTATCTCATCCCTAATGTAATGATTTAAAGTTCAAATGTCTCAAGCTTGATAATCTTTCTAGAATCTTCTTTCCTGGCATAGTCCTGAGTTTCAGATCTAAATGAGATTGAAAGTGTAGTTTTTTGTTGAGTCATTTGAGATGTTTTGAACACTCATATGTATCTTTGAAATTACCAGCAAAATTAAGGGTGCTTCATATCATTTTGCTGACTTTTAGTCATATAATATTCACTGGCCCTTAATCTTATTCTTTCTCCACCCAGAGACCTGATTACATGGTGAGGATGGCTGCTGCCTAGAAAGAGGCGATGTATTGGTTGATGAAGCAGGTTTTGGGAGATAGGTAGCCGCTGCATGTATGTTGCTCTCTAGAATCTATAATATGCATTATGTGCTACTGCCTTTCAGTTAAACCATGAAATTTTATGATATAGAAGGATGTTATTCTCCCTTAATTACAGCATGGGATGAAGCATTTTAGGCAATCTGTTGCTTGGTCGTGACAGATGTTTTATTTTGTTTATGGTTTATTTTACCAGATTTGGTTGTCAAACTCAAATGTTGCATTCTAGCAGATGGTTTGTGCTTTGCACACGGCCTGGGGAGACGACCCAGTGACTTCATTAGGTGACGTGAGTTTCTTTCTATCTTCTCTTGATTTGAATGTTCAATTGTTGTGTGATGTGGACACTGGATTATATGTTGCTGATTTTGAGGATGCTCCTGATTTTGTTCTGAAGCTCCACTGTGTTCTGCATTGTATCCACGCCCTTCTATGTAAACCTTTCCTCTGCTTACAAATTCTAATTTCATGTAACCTATTCTCATATATCTAGAGCTGTAATTATGTGTCATGTCATCCTTTGAAGTCCTAATTGAGTAGCTCGCATGCCACTGGATCTGAAATGGTCAACCTCTCTAGATGCTAAGCATCATTCTGAAATATGAGCCTATTATTTCTATGGTGTCTACCCCTGCTCAGGCATGAGGGCAATATTACTATTGGCGATTGGGTGGAATTTTGGCTTGCAGTGACTGCTTTTTCTTTCTCATATTAGTTACAATGACATTCTACTCTTGAATCACCAGGTGTAGGTTCATCTTTGCTCATGACACCCCTGGTGGCAGTGTGCCTGCTTGCTAACCGTTGACGCCTCCTCTTCTGTCATCTAAACAAGAGCTGCCGAGAACCTACCATGAAACGGTGGTGGATCAGCTAGCGTTTCCCTCTCTAGACCTGTTGGTGTTGGTATTCATGTTCTCTTATACTCTCCACTATCAATCTTTCTCTTAAGTACCATCTTAGAACAGTACAACATAACCTGCAGCGGATGTGTTCATTTTATTAATGTATGATGTTCATTCAGATATGTACTTTAGGAAAAGTGGGCTGGAACGTCCAGCTAGCGCTGAAAAAGATTTTGAGTGGTTTAGAAAAGGAATTCAAATTCATTTCGCTTGCAATATTGTTGGATTTCTCACTGTCATTTACTGTCTTTGTGTTTGTTTACTTATCAGGTTTATCACAGTTTATTGTGCCAACTAAGCTGTATTACTTTTCTTTCAAAATGAGGTGCTTCTTCATCTATATGATACGTTCCTTTTCCTTCTATAACGTCTATTACCTAGCAATATGCATAATTCTGCTATTTGCACTTAAAAGGGGAAGCACAATTACCATGAACGGTGAGAATATTAAGATTTTCCTCCCTACCAGTAATGTTTAGTTACATGTTTGATTGTGGCATGCTATGTCATGACATGGGCCAGATGATTTTTAGAGGAATGTTCCAGATGTTGCCTCTCATGCATGCTTTGGCTAATTTGTTTCTGAATATTATCTCAATTAGTGACTGCATTACCTTTATAAACACTGTTAAATTATCCTTCATTATAATTGAAACATTGCACCTGGACCATGCATACAACCTGTTGCTGAGCCACTCATCAGATGTCATGCAAATCGTTCTCGCTCTGTACGATTGCATATCTGAAGATATAGTTTAGTCGTCACACAGTTTTACATGTATACATTGTCCCTACCCTGCAATGTCTTATAAAAAAATCTCTATAAATAGTTTAGTCCTCACAACAGAGTCTTGGCTTTATATAGAACAATGGTGCATCCCTAATTGTTGTATTTATCAGAGCTTTGTGCTCTCAAAATCACAACCCAAATGACTAGACATTGTAAACAGAAGCTACATGGTATTTATGGAATTAGTTGTAAAAAAAATGACGGTTATTTTCCTTTTCCTTTCCTTTCGAGTAACATTTTCCCTTATTTTTCTTCATCCCTGCGCTTGATTTTCATATACTCCCTCCATCCACTAATAAGTGTCTTAAGTTTCTCAAAAAGAAGATGTATCTAGATATCATCTTCTTTTTGAGAAACTTGAGACATTTATTGACGGAGGAAGTTGATTTTGGATGCTGATATTATGTAGCATCTCTTTAGCTCAAGATGGCGTAGCCTTTCTGAACAGTAGAAGGTGGCTTTGACCTTCATAGTTCAGTCCCTACTTGGTCCAGGACTGGTTCCACATAAGCTCTCATCCAATGCACACTGATAATATTTTGGATTAGTTTCATATTATTCTAATATCACTCTTGATAAAATTGGCAATCATTTCCTGGCATTTTGTTATAATATGGTACAAGAGTGACTAACAAATTGTGCTGCAAAATTAACTTTCATTTAGTTAATGTATCCAGGCATTATTGTAATTAATTGATTTATAACTGCACTTAATAGTGATGATGAACATTCGATCAAAATGAGCTTTGTTTAGTTTTCTATGTACTCAATATTCTAACATTTATATGTTTTCTATATAATGCATTGGTCATAATGTATCATGACATTTATGTAATTTAATGATTTATAACTACGCTCATTGGCGATGGTGAGCATTTGTTCTTATCATGGTCCTATCATGATTTTGCTGACATCATTATCGATGTCTCCCGACTCAAAATCATTCAAGTTGACACCTAAGTTGCTGATTCTAAATCAGGTCATGGATAGCAAAACAACGTGAAATTGTAAAGAGTATATCTCACGCTTTCGGCGGTTCCGCAGTTGCACAACAGGTCATCTAGTTTTGGAAAGCTTATTAAATTAAGAACATTTTAGTATCTTACTTGTCCACCAAATAAATTGATAAAATAGAAATATTATTAGAAATATAATAAACAACTTTATGAAATTATAAATTATTTGAACTTATAATTGAATTTTTATTTAGTACTTATGTGATTTAAATGTCATGCCTATATGATGAATAATGTATGAATGCAAGTTTTAAATTTTTGAGAAATTTGGGATGTTACACTCACCTCCTTCTCACTCGAGGAGACTTCCACAGTAGGCGCCGGGGACATAGGTGCTTGGTCACTGACAAGCGCTGATTCCCATGGCTGGAAGGACAGCTCCGTGCTTCCTGGCACATCGTCTCCAACCCTAAAGTCAGAATCAGTGAGAGCCTCCGTGTTAACCACCCCCCGTGGTCGTCCTTTTCCTCAGAGTGATTAGATGACTTTCCCTTGCCCTCCGCGTGCTTCTGCCCACTGTCTGATTTGTTCTTCTTCCAGCAACGTTCTTCTTTGTCCTCTCTATCGGACGAGAGGTCATCCTCCTCCTTATCTCTATCAGTGTCATCTTCTCTGTGATTGTTGGGGGGAGGGGGAGGCGGAAGGCCCCCCTCCTCGCGACGAGTGAGCCTCTCAAGCTTGATCTTGTACCCTTTCAGATTGACAAACAGAATCAAAGACTCTTGCACCACCACTGGTCTGCGACACCCGAATCGCATACGGATGGGTGCGTCCTTGATGGTCAGCTGATCTTCATCAACACTGAGAGGCAGACCCACCTCCTGAGTGCAGGCCATCAGAATATGAGCATCCCGAAGTGGTTTTGGCACTCCATGTAGTAAAATCAAGACTTCCTCTAGGGTTTCTTCAACCTCTGTCGCCGCCAAAAGTTCAGTGACCACAACCTTGCAGCCCGAGGATGGTAAGCACAACCCTCCCCCACGGATAGCCAACCTTAGACTCTCCTTGGTCGGAAAGACCAGTGACTACTTGTTCTTGCCTAGTTCCTTGACCTTCCAGTCCCACTTTTCATCCACCAGATCTTTGAACTTAAAATCAACCAAGTCACACAGAAGGTTGCCCGAATCCAACACCACAATTGCTGCATTATTCGTGTTATGTTTTGGACCTCTTCCTCAGCCTGAACTGCAAAGAAACCTCTGCTTGCCACCCCCAAATCCCGCCCAGATGGGGGCCGGGAGCCTTGTCGTGCACATTGCCGTTGTATGACCTTTGATTTTACACTTCACACAGTAAGGTTGCCCCTTGCAACCCGACTGGAGATGTCTTTGCTCTCCACAGTTGTAACATGTGACTTGCGAAACGTCCTTCGCCACGGCGGCGCCCCCGGATGGCACCACCGCGGTACTGCCCGCATCTGAGCCCGAGGCTCCCGAGCGTGGGTGCTTGAGTCCTCCTTCGCGCACCTGGTCCCTCCCCCGTGGTGGGAACCGCGGTGGCGAGCGGTTGCGGCCCTCATGTCTCTCTTGCTCCCTGCGCCAGATGAGTTGATGCCGGTATTGCTCTTCACGCTCATGCTCTTCCCGGTCCTCCCGCTCCTGGTCCAGGCGGCTTCGCATATCCCCTCCCTGGAAACGCTCGCTGCCTCCACCGCCGCCGTTCCCCGCTCCAAAGCCACGACCTCCCCCGCCGTCGTTCCCCGCGCCAAAGTCGCGGCCTCCACCGCCTCCGTGCCCCGCGCCAGAGTCGCGTCGCCCCCAGCCATCCGCTCCACGTCGCTCGCGGTCCATGGCAACCAGCACCGGCTCCACCCACCCCGAGGATAGTGACGGAGAGAGGAGGATCTTCGCACGGGAGTGGTTTCTCTTCACGTCTCTGATGGTGGCTGGGAACCCTAGTGCACGATCTAGGTTACCAGCCGCCAACCAGCTCCAGTTATGAAGGGTTCGGTCCTCCACCCGCACTGAGTCGAACACTACCCCCGCTGCAGCCCCAGCCTCACGATCAGCCACACGTCACGCATCCGTCCCTTCCCACACCGATTCGGTTTCCAAATCCGACCTGGGCTCTGGGAGCAATTGCGTCGGCCATGCCCAGCCAGGCCCAACAATCGTCACGTCCTCTTCGTGTTCCCTGCACCCGACAAACCCTAGCGCCTCCCACGCCGCCGCCGGCCGCACCTCCGCCGTTGCAGACCTTCCCGCCGCCAACACGATGGTCACCTCACCCACCACGAGGAGCTCCACTGGCGCGCCCGAGCTCTGAGACCCCACACACCCCTTGTGCGCAGGGAGCAGAGGGAAGTCCTCCAGATTTAGCCGCCCGAGCGCCGCCTCCCCTTGCAGAGAGTCGTCCACCAGAGCCAAGGTAGACGACGGCCCCGCGCCGCGCTTCTCCGGGACCGGCCGAATGCAGATCTCCTCGGTCCCCATGACCAGAGCGATGAAGTCTCCGAGTGTCACCACCCTAGGTGACTGCCTCGCAGACCAGCTCCCCTCCAACTCCTCCTCAGAGCCAGAGTCTTCCTCGCCAAGCATCGTCCACCAGTTTCCCGCCAGCGCCTCCGTGTGCGCCGTCCGGCGCCCTCCACCCCGGAGAGCCGCCCTCGGCCGGAGATGGTCGCACGCCGCGAATCTGGGCAAGACGTCCCCGTCGCCCTCCTAGTCGCCGGAGCGCGCGTAACCCTTCATCCCGAGAGGCTGTCACGACATTGGCCGACCATTCATTTATTCTGTGCTTCACAAGGTGAGAATGAGACCTCAACTAATATTATTGACAAGTCATCATGAGTCATGTGCCAAATGATGTTGTTACCAAACCTAGGAGATTACGCGATGCCGGACAGTGTTCTTTTCGTACTCGGCGCCGCCAACGGCCGCGACTAGTGCCACCGACCCGTGCGCGTGGCCGTGCGTTGTGTGTGTGTGCACAACGTGTGACTGCTCCTCACCTTCCTCGGAAGCGGCCGCGGCAGCAGCTGCGGCCTGTTTCTCCTCGTCCACGACGGCGGAGCTGCTGCCCCCCATCGTGGCGTCCTTTTTCAGGTGTGCGCGTGTAAAGTATCTGGTGGCCACGGTATCAACGACGAGCGTGCCAATGGCGCCTACCATGGCGCCTAGCCCCGCGAACGGGAAGTCCTTCCATGGCTCGGCAGCGGGTAGGAATGGAGATGTGAGGTTGTCAAATGCGTCACGTAATATGTGGATGGACCCTGTGGCAAGGATGACCCCTGCTGCGAACGCCTTTACCAGGAAAATGACGTCGCCGTCTGGCCATAGTGCAGGCACGCGCCGGCCCATCACAGTTAGATTATATGAATCGTATCCTATACGATCTCCTGTCCGACTTGTAGTCCAAGCTAGGTTAGCCTAAGTCGGTTCCCTCATGTACTATATAATCATTATAACCCGTATGAGATCAATGCAATTGTGAGTTCTATATATCTTTACATGGTATCAGATTTGTTTAGATCCTAGGGTATGGCTCCACCGCCGCCAAAGCCGCCCACCCCACCACCGCCGCCGCCGCCCGGCTACTTCGAGCGCCGGGCCGCCATCATCGCCAAAGCCGCCGCTGCCGTGGCATCATCCTCCTCCTCCACTCTAGCTCTTGCTCCCAACCCTACTCTCCCTACTCCAACCTTCATGGCTGCCCCAATGTCCTTCACCGACACAATATCCGATGTTTCGCCTTTTATCCCTGTCACTCTTGATCTCGCCGCCCACAACTACTACCATTGGCGCCACCTCTTTGATGTCCACCTTGGCCGGTGCAATCTTCGTGCTCATGTCACCGCCTGCTCGGTGCCGCACCCCGAGGATCCACAGTGGGTCAAGGATGACCTAGCCATCATCCAGTGGATATACACACGGGTGTCTACGGAGATCTTCAATCTCGTCTTCCGTGATGGCGCCACCGCCGCCGACCTCTGGACGGCCCTTCGCCAACTCTTCCAAGACAACGTCGACGCGCGTGTCAACAGCCTGAACACCGATCTCCACAACACCGTCCAAGGAGACTCCCCGATCGCCGTCTACTGCCAGCGCCTCAAATCCATCGCCGACGAGCTCCGCGAACTCGGTGATCCGGTTGAAGATCGAAAACTTATCAACATACTCCTCGCCGGGCTCGGCGAACGCTTCGTGAACCAGGCGTCCTTCATACCGATGATGCGGCCTAGTCCGTCCTTTGCCGAGGTCCGCTCGTTGCTCCAGTGGGCTAATCAAGCTCAGTCCCGCAAAGATGCCAGGCCGCAGGCCTTCGCCCCCACCCCACGTCCGTCGCCGCCTCCGCCTCCTGCCTCTATGTCCTGGCCTCCTCCCGGCTGGCGCCCAAGCCCGAACTATAAGGGCAAAAACCCCATGTACCGGCCGCCGCGACCCGCGTCTACACCAAGTGCTCCGCCACCACCAACCATGGCTCCCACAACTCCCCACGTCTGGCGCCCGACACATGATCCATGGACTGGTATGGTGCAAGCCTGGCCCATGCCGTGGTCAGCTCTGTCCCCGTTCGGCGCCCCGCCTGCCTACTCCAGCTCCTGGTCACCTGGGATGCGCCCTCACACCGGCGCCCCAGGACTACTTGGTTCGCGACCCCCTGCTGCCGCCTACCTCGCCGCACCAACATACTCTCCATACGGTGCCCCGGCTGATAGCGGAAGCTTCCCTTCTGCGTACTCCGCACATGTTCCTGCACTCATGCCACCGCCAGCACCTGCTCCGCCGTCTCCGACAACGCCAAACTGGGACCAAGCTGCGTTTCTACAGGCCATGAACAACTTTGCTGCTCAAGGAAGCTCAGGTATGGACTGGATTTTCGATTCTGGTGCTTCTAGTCACATGTCTGCTTCAGATTTTATGTTGTCTTCTTGCACCTCATCACCGTTTTCTTCCATCACTCTTGGTAATGGTTCATCTATCCCTATCCAATGTGTTGGTCACACAAATCTCCCAACTCCCACTAAAAACCTTCTTCTTCGTAATGTTCTAGTTGCACCAGCACCCATTAAAAAATCTTATTTCTATTCGAAAATTTACATCCGATAATAATGTCTCCATTGAATTTGACCCCTTTGGTTTATCTGTGAAGGACTTCCTGACTAAGGCCGAACTCGCTCGTTTCAATAGCTTCGGCGACCTCTACTCGATCCATGGTGCCCCTACCGTCGTTCAACCATCATCCATGCTGGCCTCCGTTGATCTTTGGCACCATCGTCTAGGACATCCACAAGCATCTAGTTTATCTTCTGTTCTTAGTGAATTTTCTTTACCTTGTAATCGAAGCAGTCATGATCCATTAGTGTGTGAAGCTTGTCAAACACGAAAACATGTTCGTCTACCTTTTTATTCCTCTTCGTCTCATAGCACTTTTCCGTTTGAACTGTTACACTGCGATCTATGGACATCTCCTCACACTAGCATCTCCGGTTTCAAATACTATCTTGTTATACTTGATGATTATACTCACTATATTTGGACTTTTCCTTTATGTAATAAATCTGATGTTCACCAAATTTTCCTAAATTTCCAACGCTATGTTGCCGTACACTTCCTTCTTCCTATACGTTTCATCCAATGTGACAATGGACGTGAATTTGACAATTTTAAAAATCGCAACTTCTTTCTTCAACACGGCATCCTACTTCGCTTTTCTTGCCCATATACATCTCCACAAAACGGCAAAGCTGAACGATCCCTTTGAACTATCAACGATATTATCCGCACTCTTCTCATCCACGCCTCCATGCCCCCTCGATTTTGGGCTGAAGCTTTGCGCACCGCTACCTATCTTCTTAATATTCGCCCATCTCAAGCTCAACCAAAAACAACACCTTTTACTCTCTGTTTCTTAGTCACCCAAACTATACTGAACTTCGTGTTTTTGGTTGCCTTTGTTTCCCTAACACGTATGCTACCTCTGAAGGAGATATGCCCTAGAGGCAATTAATAAAGTGTATTCTTTATCATATCTCGTTTGTTCATAATAGGTTTTTGTGTCATGCTAGAACCGTATTAAGCGGAAACATTAATGGGGGTGTGATACGTAAACAACCAGGTCCCTAGTAGCCTCTACTAAGACTAGTTTCGTTGCGCGATTGATGATCGAGGTTTCCCGGTCATGGGGCATGGCGCCAGTCGGCAATGGGAGTCATATCGTTGGAGAACGATGTGATGGACATACCCAGATTTGGAGATCATAGTCGTTACGCCTTTGACCGTGAGATCAACTCTTATTGTTATTCCTGGAAGGTACTTTGATCGCACCAAACGTCGTATCTTATTTAGTATGACAATAACGGTGATACTTTTGGGTATCGGAAAGGAGTAGTTGAGACGAGGGGTCAAGAGCGGGATTTGCCAGTCCGCATAGCAGGATAGATACTCTCGGGACCACTTGGTGAGATCATGTCTAATGAGCTTGCAAGCATGTGACTAGGTCACGGAGACATGAGATCATGAACGAGTAGAAGATAGCGTCGTCGGTAACGAGGTCGGGATTAGGTATGGAGATATCTATGGAACGACGCTCGGACATGCTAAGTATCGCTATGGCAAAAGGTTTAAAACTTTGCGTTCAGGTTTGATAGATGAAAGTCATTCGTTATATCACAGGGATTAATTCATAGGGTCCAGGCCTACGAGTTAGTCGTTGATCATAGAGGAGTCTTGGTCATACCTGTTATTATATCGAACCTCTAGGGTAACACATTTAAGGGGTTTCGACAAGACAACCGGAAAGGAAAGAGATCACCGGGAGCGTCCCGGGAGAGGTTCGATGGAGATCGGGCAGCGACGAAAGAGTTTTCAGAGCTAGGAAAAATTATATATATTATGTTTGATATTAATTAGTGTAATTAATATGCAAATATGATTTTATATATTTATTTTCGAATTTATTTAGGCTGATTTCCCTAAATGGGCCTTTTGGTCGAAAGAAGGCCCAAGAGGGGGGGAATCCCCTTGGGGATTCGGTGGGGGCCAAGAGGGGCCGACCCAAGTGGGCCAAGGGGCCTACTAGGGGGCCGGCGCACCGTCCCTAGCCGCACCAGGCATGTGGGGGTTAGTCCCACATTGCCTGGTTAGCTAGTTGGCTCCCCCCTGGGAGCCTATATAAGAAGGGGCACCCCTGGCCTTTTAATTCACCAATTAATTCCCGATTTCTCTCTCGATCTCGTGGTTCCCAAGTCAGAGCCGCGCCGAGCTGAGGAGGGGGATCTCTTCCACCATAGCCCGCTGCCGCGCTGCTGGTGTTCCGGTCCAAGTCTTCCACTGCTCGTCCTGGACTGGAGCTTCGGAGGTCGTCATCTCCACCGTACGTGTGTGACACCCTGCGAGGTGCTGCGCTTGCGGTACTCGGAGGTCTGCTTCCTCTACACGACCTTGAGGTCGGCTTCGTCGGTCTTCATCGACAACGTTTGTGCGGGAACGTAATCCCCGCTTTCGGTCTACAAGGGTACGTATTCCGATCTCCGTTCGTACTACTATATCTGCATAGTATAGATCTTGGCATGCTTTTAGGACATCGTTGGTAGGAAATTTTTTGTTTTCTACACACGATCCCCTTCAGTGGTATCAGAGCCGATCTATCATAGATATAGCTGTACGTTGTTAGAACACGTGCTCTGCACAGGGGCACCGTTCCTGTTATTTGCTACCCTCTAGCGTGCACTTGTGTATTCCAGCGGCATTGAGTTGATGAAGCGGCCGGGACCGACTTTACGCGTACGCTTACGCGAGACTGGTTCCACTACTGGCATACGGCTTGTACCGTATATGTGGCTGGTGGGTGTCAGTTTCTCTCTCTTTAGTTGGTCTTCGCATTTTCAATGGAGGGCCCGAAAGGGATGCTTAAACATGCAATTATTGGATCGTTGTTGTGGTCTTAAAATTCGTAGGTATGAAGCGGTTCTATTTACGAAAGCCCCAAGCCACGTAAAATATGCAAAAGATAAAGTAGAAGCGTCTAACTTTATTTTGCAGGGGCTATGTGATATGGTCAAGGTAGGTTTATTAAATTGTTTATAAACTGCGGGCGCCAAGAAGACCATGGCGCAATGGACTATATCACATTGCATTACATTTGATGTTTTGTGTGCATCTTATATTGTGTGATTGTGTGTATAGTATACATTAGTTACACGGCGGTAGCTATATAAGGTGATCCCTTTAAAATACCACTAGTGTTCTCCCTCCAACGCGCACCACCAAGAAAGTTCTACGTTATGAGGCAGGCCGTGATGATCGGGTGTCATACATCTCGTCGTTCGCATACAGTGGGTGTAAGCCATGTTGCACAAGCGTCAGCATGGAGGTCTTTGGTGGCGAGCCTAGCATATTCAGAAATATGGCCTCGGAACAGGAAGACCGAAAGGTCGAGCACGAGTCACAAAATTGGTGTGGCGGACGATTTTGTCTACTCTTGAAGTTGTGCCGCCGGCTCTGATGATGAGGGGTGGTGCAATGGATGGGGGTCGTGTAATCGCTTGAACGACCAGGAGGGATGTTCGTTTGAGTGGAAGTTATGTTAGTTATTTTCTAAAATACTATAACTCAAAATTATTATGAACAAAGTCTTATGTTGTTGCAAATTCCATTGTAGATGTCTCACCCCTCCTTTAACCTAAACCTGTTCATTGAGAAAGAGAAGCTTAAGACCGATGGGTCTAACTTCGTGTCCTGGTTCCGCGATCTGAAGTCCATCCTTGAAACTCACAAGGTGGCCTACATCCTTGATGCCCCCTTAGGTGATCTCCCAAACACCGCCCCGGAAATCGAAAGGATTGTCCATGGGGTGAAGGCGGAGATTTCTTCTTATGTCCAGAGTGGCATGCTCTTTGCCATGGAGGCTGACCTGCAAAACCGCTTCATGAACAAGGGTGCTTATGATATAATCACTGAACTCATGCCTGTTTTTGCACGACAAGTCAAGGCTGAGAGGTACGAGGCATCTGTGCTTTTCTTCTCATCCCAGATGGAAGAGCACGGCAATATTAGTGAGCACTTGGCCAAGTTGTTTGGCTGCACTCGACTTCTGAGTGATCTGGGAAGTGTGATCCCAGAGGAGGTGGTTATTGATAGGGCGCTGATTTCTCTGCCCCCTAGCTATAAGAACGCCATAGTGGACTACGACATGAAAGGGACGTCAAAACCCATGTCGGAAATCCTGAAGATGCTCGAAGTGGCCGAATTAGAAATCAAGCTGAAGAAGATGGTGGTGACCATCGGATCACCTGAGCGCAACTGCCCCAAGTACCTGGAGGATAGGAAGTCTGGCAAGACGGTCGACAAAGAGCAAGGTATATTTGATATACATGTTATAGATGTGTACCTTACATCCACCCGGAGCAACACGTGGGTATTTGATACTGGTTCTGTTGCTCATATATGTAACTCTCAGGAGGAGTTACGGAATAGACGGCGGCTGGCAAAGGATGAGGTGACGATGCGCGTCGGCAACGGATCGAGAGTCGACGTGGTGGCTGTCGGCACGCTCCCTCTGCATCTACCATCGGGATTAGTTTTGGTTTTAAATAAGTGTTATTTTGTGCCATCCTTGAGTGTAAACATTATAAATGGGTCTTGCCTGTTACAAGACGGTTATTCATTTAAATGAGTGTCAAGCAATTGTGCTATTTATATGAATGATATCTTTTATGTTGATGCTCCCGAGAATAACGGTTTATTCTTGTTGAATCTCGATCGTAGTACTCACATCCATAACATAGAAGCCAAACGGATTAAGTGTAGTGACGATACCGCCATGTATTTGTGGCATTGCCGTCTTGGTCATATTGGTGTAAAGCGCATGAAGCAACTCCACTCCGATGGACTTTTGGACTCGTTGGATTTCGGATCCCTCGATACATGCGAACTATGCCTTATGGGCAAAATGACCAAGACACCGTTCAAAGGTTTCGTTGAACGGGCGTCGAATTTGTTGGGGATCATACATACAGATGTGTGTGGACCGATGAGCGTTTCGACACGCAATGGTTATCGTTACTTCGTCACCTTCACTGATGACTTGAGTAGATACGGTTATATCTATTTGATGAAACACAAGTCTGAAACGTTTGAAAAGTTCAAAGAATTCCAAAGTGAAGTTGAGAATCAGCTTAATAGGAAAATCAAGCATCTCCGATCCGATCGCGGTGGAGAATACTTGAGTTTTGAGTTTGGCACACATCTGAAGAGTTGTGGCATAGTAACCCAACTTACGCCAGCCGGAACACCGCAGCGTAACGGCGTGTCCGAGCGACGTAATCGTACTCTACTGGATAGTGTTCGATCTATGATGTCTCTTACCGATTTGCCAGTGTCCTTCTGGGGTTATGCGTTAGAAACAGCCGCATTCATTTTAAATAGGGCTCCGTCCAAGTCCGTTGAAACGACACCGGATGAACTATGGTATGGCCAAAAGCCTAAGTTATCGTTTCTGAAGGTTTGGGGTTGTGAGGCGTACGTTAAGAAACTACAGCCCGACAAACTCGAACCGAAGTCGGAGAAAGTCGTCTTTGTAGGATATCCGCGGGAAACCGTTGGGTACACCTTCTACAACCAAGCTGAGGGCAAAACTTTTGTCGCGAAGACCGGTACCTTTCTAGAGAAGGAGTTTCTCGCGAAAGGAGTAAGTGGGAGGAAGGTAGACCTCGATGAAATCGTTGATCCTGAACTCGAGATTCCGAGTGGCGCAACGGAAGCAATTCCGGAAACGTCCTCCGTGGAAGGAGTGGGAGAAACTGTCGAGGAAGATGTTCTACCTCGTAGGTCTGGTAGATCTCGGATCGCACCAGAATGGTATGGCAACATGGTTTGCACCGTCATGTTAGTCGAACAAGACGAACCTACGAACTACAAGGAGGCGATGGCGAGTCTAGAGTCCGAGAAATGGCTTAAAGCCATGAAATCTGAAATAGGATCCATGTATGATAACAAAGTGTGGACTTTGATGGATATTCCCGAAGGGCGCAAGGCCGTCGAGAATAAGTGGATCTTTAAGAAGAAGACTGATGCTGATGGTAATGTGACCGTCTATAAAGCTCGGCTTGTCGCAAAGGGTTTCCGACAAGTTCATGGAATTTACTACGATGAAACTTTTTCACCGGTAGCGATGCTTAAGTCTATTCGGATTTTGTTAGCAGTAGCTGCCTATTATGATTATGAAATCTGGCAGATGGACGTCAAAACGGCCTTCCTAAATGGAAACATTGAGGAAGAGTTGTACATGGTACAGCCGGAAGGTTTTGTCGATCCAGGAAATGCTAACAAGGTGTGCAAGCTTCAGCGATCCATCTATGGATTGAAGCAGGCATCTCGGAGCTGGAATCTTCTCTTTGATGAGGTAATCAAAGGTTTTGGATTTATCCAAAATGTGGAAGAGGCCTGCATTTACAAGAAAATGAGTGGGAGCTCGGTTGTGTTCTTAGCACTGTATGTTGACGACATATTGCTGAATGGGAATGATGTGAAACTTCTGAATAGCGTGAAGGAATATTTAAACAGTAAATTTTCCATGAAGGACTTAGGAGAAGCTGCGTATGTTTTAGGCATAAAAATCTATCGCGATAGATCAAGGCGCCTATTAGCACTGAGTCAGAGTACTTATCTTGATAAAATACTGAAGCATTTCCGTATGGAGAAGGCAAAGAAGGGTTCTCTGCCGGTTATCAAGAATAAGATATTGCGGAAGGCACAGTGTCCGGTGACGGAACTGGGTAAGGCCGAAATGACGAAACATCCTTATGCTTCAGCCATAGGATCGATCATGTATGCAATGTTGAGTACTAGACCGGATGTGGCATTAGCTCTAAGTTTGACAAGCCGGTTCCAGAGTAATCCTGGAATGCCGCATTGGATAGTTGTTAAGAGCATTCTTAAGTATCTCAATAAGACAAAGGAAATGTTCCTTGTGTATGGTGGCTGCGATGAAGAACTTGGCGTAACGGGTTACGTAGATGCAAGTTTTTGCTCAGACCCCGATGACTGTAAGTCACAGACAGGTTGCATGTTCAAGGTGAATGGAGGCGCCGTGTGCTGGAGAAGTGGGAAGAAACCCATAGTCGCACAATCTACAATGGAGTCGGAGTATATCGTTGCTTGCGAAGCCGCAAATGAAGCTGTGTGGCTGAGGAAGTTCGTCATCGAACTTGGAGTGTTCCCGAGCGTGCAAGACCCCGTGATCCTCTTCTACGACAATACGGGTGCCATTGCGAACGCCAAGGAGCCAAGGTCTCACTCTACCGCCAAACACATTCTCCGACGCTTCCATGTGATACGTCAGTACGTACAAGGAGGCGATGTGAAGATTTGCAAAGTGCATACAGATCTGAATGTGGCAGATCCGCTGACGAAGCCTCTTCCGCTTGATAAGCATGAAAAGCACCAGTTAGCTATGGGTGTTAAGCTTTTACCAAGTTGTAATCTAGATTAAGTTGTACTCTAGTGCAAGTGGGAGACTGAAGGAGATATGCCCTAGAGGCAATTAATAAAGTGTATTCTTTATCAAATCTCGTTTGTTCATAATAGGTTTTTGTGTCATGCTAGAACCGTATTAAGCGGAAACATTAATGCGGGTGTGATACGTAAACAACCAGGTCCCTAGTAGCCTCTACTAAGACTAGTTTCTTTGCGCGATTGATGATCGAGTTTTCCCAGTCATGGGGCATGGCGCCGGTCGGCAATGGGAGTCATATCGTTGGAGAACGATGTGATGGACATACCCAGATTTGGAGAACATAGTTGTTACGCCTTTGACCGTGAGATCAACTCTTATTGTTATTCCTGGAAGATACTTTGATCGCACCAAACGTCGTATCTTATTTAGTATGACAATAACGGTGATACTTTTGGGTATCGGAAAGGAGTAGTTGAGCCGAGGGGTCAAGAGAGGGATTTGCTTGTCCGCATAGCAGGATAGATACTCTCGGGCCCACTCGGTGAGATCATGTCTAATGAGCTTGCAAGCATGTGACTAGGTCACGGAGACATGAGATCATGAACGAGTAGAAGATAGCGTCGTCGGTAACGAGGTCGGGATTAGGTATGGAGATATCTATGGAACGACGCTCGGACATGCTAAGTATCGCTATGGCAAAAGGTTTAAGACTTTGCGTTCAGGTTTGATAGATGAAAGTCATTCGTTATATCACAGGGATTAATTCATGGGGTCCAGGCCTACGAGTTAGTCGTTGATCATAGAGGAGTCTTGGTCATACCTGTTATTATATCGAACCGCTAGGGTAACACACTTAAGAGGTTTCGACAAGACAACCGGAAAGGAAAGAGATCACCGGGAGCGTCCCGGGAGAGGTCCGATGGAGATCGGGCAGCGACGAAAGAGTTTTCGGAGCTAGGAAAAATTATATATATTATGTTTGATATTAATTAGTGTAATTAATATGCAAATATGATTTTATATATTTATTTTCGAATTTATTTAGGCTGATTTCCCTAAATGGGCCTTCTGGTCGAAAGAAGGCCCAAGAGGGGGGGAATCCCCTTGGGGATTCGGTGGGGGCCAAGAGGGGCCGACCCAAGTGGGCCAAGGGGCCCACTAGGGGGCCGGCGCACCCTCCCTAGCCGCACCAGGCATGTGGGGGTTAGTCCCACATTGCCTGGTTAGCTAGTTGGCTCCCCCTGGGAGCCTATATAAGAAGGGGCACCCCTGGCCTTTTAATTCACCAATTAATTCCCGATTTCTCTCTCGATCTCGTGGTTCCCAAGTCGGATCCACGCCGAGCTGAGGAGGGGGATCTCTTCCACCATAGCCCGCTGCCGCGCTTCTGGTGTTCCGGTCCAAGTCTTCCGCTGCTCGTCCTAGACTGGAGCTTCGGAGGCCGTCGTCTCCACCGTACATGTGTGACGCCCTGCGAGGTGCTGCGCTTGCGGTACTCGGAGGTCTGCTTCCTCTACACGACCTTGAGGTCGGCTTCGTCGGTCTTCATCGACAACGTTTGTGCGGGAACGTAATCCCCGCTTTCGGTCTACAAGGGTACGTATTCCGATCTCCGTTCGTACTACTATATCTGCATAGTATAGATCTAGGCATGCTTTTAGGATATCGTTGGTAGGAAATTTTTTGTTTTCTGCACATGATCCACTTCAACCTCTCCAAACAAACTAGCACCTCGATCCCTCCCCTGTGTGTTCCTTGGTTACTCCGATGAGCACAAGGGTTACCGTTGTCTAGATCTCGTTTCTGGCCGTGTACACATCTCTCGTCATGTCACTTTTGTCGAGCACATTTTTCCCTTCGCTAGCCGCACCCAACCAGTGACCACTCCCACGTTCATCTCGGCACCTAGCTCTCATCGTAACCATTTTCCTGCCACAGCTTTTTCGCCTCTTTTCCCTACCACCCCAGCCAATCCTCCAAGTCCTCCTACCGCACCAGCAGATCCTCCAATCCCTCCACGTCCTCCTAATGATGCACCCGCTGACCCCCCTAGCCCTGCCACCACGCCACCTTCATCCCCTACCGTGCCACATAATTTTCCCGAGCTATCTCCCATGAACGACTCCACTCCCACGTCCGTCTCCTCCGCTGCGCCGGACACTCCACCCCCAGCTATCCCAACTCGTGCTATTCCCATTATCCCTATCACCAACGATCACACCATGCGTACCCGCTCAAAAACAGGTTTTCGACAGCCTCTCGATCGCCTAAATCTCCATGCCACCCAACCATCTCTCCTCTTCCCACATCATACAAATATGCCCTCCTTGACCCCCATTGGTCCGCTGCTATGCAAGAAGAATTTCAAGCTCTCCTTCAAAATAACACTTGGCAGCTAGTTCCTCGTCCCTCCGGTTCCAATGTTGTTTCTAGAAAATGGGTGTTTCGTCACAAATTTCACTCCGATGGCACTCTCTCACGTTATAAAGCTAGATGGGTTTGTCGTGGTTACTCTCAACAGCATGGCATAGATTTTGATGAAACTTTCTCACCCGTCGTTAAACCTACCACCATTCGTACCGTTCTTAGTGTTGCTATCTCTTCTTCTTGGCCCATCCATCAACTTGATGTCAAAAATGCGTTCTTAAATGGACATCTTCAAGAAATAGTTTACTGTCAACAACCTCTTGGTTTCATCGACTCTTCTAGTCCCAATCATGTTTGTCTTCTTAAGAAATCTCTTTACGGTTTAAAACAAGCTCCGCGTGCATGGTTCCAACGTTTGTCCACATTCGTCCAAACACTTGGTTTCACTCCCTCACAATCAGATTCATCTCTTTTCGTATATAATCAAAATTCTCAAATCTCCTACTTGCTTCTTTATGTTGATGACATCGTTCTCACGGCGTCTTCGCAATCCTTTCTCACACATATCATCTCTTTGCTCAACAAAGAATTTTCAATGACTGACCTTGGCTCTCTACATCACTTCCTCGACATTCGTGTTACTCGTGATTCTAGTGGTTTATTTCTCTCTCAACTTCAGTACACTCTTGATCTTTTGAATCGTGCTGGTATGCTTGATTGTCAACCCTCCCGAACACCTGCTGATACAACTACTAAACTGTCCTCTTCCGGTGAAATTTATTCGGATCCTACTCTCTACCATAGTCTCACAGGTGCTCTCCAGTATCTAACCATCACTCGGCCTGAAATTTCCTATTCTGTCCAACAAGCTTGTCTTTTTATGCATGATCCCCGTGTCCCTCATCATAACCATGTCAAACGAATTCTCCGTTATCTCAAAGGCACTCTCGATCATGGTCTTCATATAAATTCTTCTTCGCCAACTTCTTTGACAGCTTATTCTGATGCAGACTGGGCTGGTTGTCCAGAACTCGTCGATCCACGTCTGGATACTGTGTTTTTCTTGGTAACAATTTAATTTCATGGTCTTCTAAACGGCAGGTCACTGTTTCTCGTTCGTCTGCGGAGGCTGAGTATCGTGCGGTTGCTCATGCAGTTGCCGAAACTGTTTGGTTACGTCAGTTGTTAGCGGAGTTACACCGCCCTATTCAACAGGCCACCATTGTCTACTGCGATAATATTTCCGCTGTTTACATGTCTAGCAATCCAGTGCAGCACAGGAGAACTAAGCACATTGAGATTGACATCCATTTTGTCCACGAGAAGGTTGCTTTGGGGAAGTTCGAGTTCTTCATGTGCCCACTGTTAGGAATAACCACGACATGTATATGCGAGTTGTATACGGGGAGGAGTCCGTATAGTGTAGGAACTAGGAGTCCTATTCCTACTAGGTTAGCTATGCTCAATCCACTATATATACATGTGTAGCACCCCTGTAATCAGACATCGATTTGAGAAGAAATAAAGAAGAGAAGAGAAGAGGTGCGAGACGCACCTCTAGCAACAAATCGATCCCAGCGATTATGTGAGTACGTGAGCTAGCTAGCTAGGTATAGATCGATCGATCCGATCGAGATGTCTACCTGTGTGCTTAGCTGATCATACGTGAGTGTCGCCGGAAGTCTACTGAGGAGTTGTGCTACGTACGCCTGTCGTCAGAAAGTACTTGACGGGCAGCGACATAAAGAGAGCTCTACGTCCGTGTATCGTCGGAAAGAACTCGACGATCGCGAAGAAAAGATCGGGATAAAACCAAGGAGGAAGGTGAAGTACGCATTGTCTCGTCGAAAACTCGTCGTCGTCTACGTCGGAAAGTACTCGGCGTATAGGGGCATATCCAACAAGTGGTATCAGAGCCTGGTCAAGCGACGACGAGGAAACGAAGAAGGAGAAGGCGGCGGTTGCGGCGAAGCAGGCGCCGATGACGTCCGAAGGTAGCGGCAAGCCGCTCATGATGATGTCAAGAACAAGTTGTGTGACGATTCAGTATCCAATGCTGACCGACACAAATTATGTGGTTTGGGCCATGAAGATGAAATTCATTCTCCGAAACCTCCGTGTCTGGAAGGCTATAGAAGGCGATGGCGCGGTGGAGGACGAGGTTGACGATGGTGCCATGGCTGCTCTCTCGCAGTCTGTACCAGATTCCATGGTGATGACTCTTGCCAATTACGAGACGACAAGAGAAGCATGGGAAGCAATACGGGAGATGCGAGTTGGCGAAGATAAGGTGAAGCGTGCCCGTGCACAAGTGCTTAAGAGGCAGCTTAACAAGTTAGAGATGTCCAAAGGAGAAACAATCGCTGAGTATTCCGAGAAGCTAACGAACTTGGCAAGTGAGATTAAATCTCTTGGAGGAGCCATCACGGATACAAATATCGTCGAGAAGCTGTTTTCATCGGTCACCGACGAATTCGCGAATATAATCGGGACGATCGAGCAGTTCAGCGATGTCACAAAGATGACGGTGCCTGAAGCGATTGGAAGATTGAGGACACACGAAGAGAATCAGAAGGGAAGGAAAGAGTCCAAGGACAATGGTGAGAAACTTTTGTATTCTCATGCTGATCTTGAGGCTCGACTTGCTAAAGAGCGAGAGAAAAGGAAGGATAAGCAACGCCCAGCGAAAAAGTACATCACTGAGCAGGATAATGATGAGAAAGATGATGATGAGCAAGAGGACGACGATGAAGAAGAGGAGGAGGAGGATACTCCGCCGAGGAGGAAGTTTGACATAAAGAAAGTAAGGTGTCATAACTGCCGAGAACTCGGGCACTTCAAGTCTGATTGCCGAAAACCAACGAAGCATAGGGCTCTCTTGGCCCAGGAAGAAGACGATAGTCCGATGCACCTGATGTGTGAACTGATGGACGAGGATGATCCAGTTCTTCAAGCGGTGGCTAAAGAAACTAACACGCTTGTGGAAGAGAAAGTTTGCATTCAAGTTCCACTAACTCGTGTCGATGCTACTGACACGGGAGGTGATTCAAGAACTCATGCCGATAGTACTGGTATGAAGGCGTACATGGCGCCAGAAGTCCATGATGAGCGGCGTAGTGTCACGTCGAAGGAAAAAGATGTGAAGGCATACATGGTGCCAGAAGTCCATGATATGCGGCGTAGTGTCGCGTCGCAGAAAAAAGAAGAGAAGACGTACATGGCGTCAGAAGTCCATGAAGTGAGGCCCATGGTGTCGCAGGGAAGAGTGAGGCGCATTGTTGCGTCATGGGGCAAACCTATCGTTATGGAAGAAAGAAGCAGCATGCCCGGAGGTAGTTCAGAAAAAGGAGAAGAGGACAAAGCGAGTCCAGCTGGAAGTAGGCCGTCCAAGCCATCAAACCAAGGAGGAGGTTCACCTCATGAGGGGCTACAGTCAGAGGAAGTTCAAGGGGCGCCCAACCCAGAAGACGGCATGCAGGGAACACAACAAGGAGTACCTGTACCGCCAGGAAGTGTTCAAGGGGAAAGGAAGGGCGCTGAGGAAGTGGCGAAATTTGAGGATACCGATACGATGGAGTATTGGCGTGAAGAATTGTCGTTGGCAGAAGAGCGACAAGACGAAAGGGAGATGCATTTTGCACGGCTACATTTGTTTAAGGTAATTATTCCGAAGATGAAGCCAATGAAGTACACAGAAGATTGCTTAAAAAGCACCGAAGCAAAGATGACGTTTGAAGACGTGGACAAGAAAGATTGTCGTGGTCAAAGAGAAGATCAGTCGACAAATGTAACGTTGATGTCATGGATGTCAGCAAGAGCGACGAAAGTAATGTCGATGATGATGGTTGAAGCGGCGAAAGTAATGTCAAGGGTATCACCTACGCAAAGCAATTGGCGTATTTGGGATCCAGGAACATATAAAGCACATGTCGTGCTTAGGGGGGTGATTGTTAGGAATAACCACGACATGCATATGCGAGTTGTATACGGGGAGGAGTCCGTATAGTGTAGGAACTAGGAGTCCTATTCCTACTAGGTTAGCTATGCTCAATCCGCTATATATACATGTGTAGCACCCCTGTAATCAGACATCGATTTGAGAAGAAATAAAGAAGAAAAGAAAAGAGGTGCGAGACGCACCTCTAGCAACAAATTGATCCCAGCGATTATGTGAGTACGTGAGCTAGCTAGCTAGGTATAGATCGATCGATCCGATCGAGATGTCTACCTGTGTGCTTAGCTGATCATATGTGAGTGTCGCCGGAAGTCTACTGAGGAGTTGTGCTACGTACGCCTGTCGTCAGAAAGTACTTGACGGGCAGCGACGTAAAGAGAGCTCTACGTCCGTATATCGTCGGAAAGAACTCGACGACCGCGAAAAGAATATCGGGATAAAACCAAGGAGGAAGGTGAAGTACGCATTGTCTCGTCGAAAACTCGTCGTCGTCTATGTCGGAAAGTACTCGGCGTATAGGGGTATATCCAACACCCACGACTGCTCAGTTCACGGACATCTTCACCAAGGGTCTTGCGACTGCTCCTTTTCAGTGACATACGGTTCAGTCTCAACGTTGTTTCACCGCACGTTGATACTGCGGGGGATGTTAGATTATATGAATCGTATCCTATACGATCTCCTGTCCGACTTATAGTCCAAGCTAGGTTAGCCTAAGTCGGTTCCCTCATGTACTATATAATCATTGTAGCCCGTATGAGATCAATGCAATTGTGAGTTCTATCTATCTTTACAGGCAGCGAGCAGCCCATCGCGCCGGAGACCAAAATAGAGAAAAAAGAAGCGATCTTGAGAGGCCTCGCCCCCGCGCGGTCTTGGGCAGCTGACTCCGGCGACCCACAGTCGTCTTCCTCGCCACTCACGACGGAGACCAAGAGCAGCGACATGGCGGCAGCCAGGACCAAGGCGGCGCTCGGTTTCATGGCTAATAAGATGTGATGGCTTGGTGTTTCGCTTTGGGTAGACAACGAGTTGACGACGCCAGGGATGAGGCGGAGGTGCAAGAGCTTGGCAGCTACCGTTGCTTGCCCAGTTTATATAGACGAGTAACAGCCAGCGACGAGATTTCCCGGGTAATTAGGGGTTATTTATTCAATTTCTTTAGCAATTAGGATATCCACCCGTCAGTTATTTGGTGCGGTGAGTTATTTAGATGAAAACGACTCTGTCACAAGGTGACGACATGCCTCGAAACATAGGGTGTCACCGTTATAAGCAAGCTCAATTTTACGCATAGTTGAGGAGTTAGTTATCGGAGGACATGATTTTTTTTAAGGATACGTCCCACCAAACGTATCGGTCTTAAGAAGGAGAGGCCAAGCGGCCGAATACAACGCGTTATGGCACACGTGCCAAAAACGCCACCCACTAAAAAGAAGAGGAGATGATTTTCTTGTTTGATTTCGGCGTTTTAGTAGGGAAATTACCCACGACGACGACACTAATTTTCAACGCTGTGTAGTTTGCTGGCACGCCGGCATGGACATTTATTGTGAAGGGGTACACGCACCTGTCGAATGCTGTAAATATTTCACCGAACCACCGAAGATGTGATATCTTTTATAGGGGAAATCTATTTTGAGTTGAGGAGCATTTATTCAGAAAATCCGTGAACATCTGAACATGCTATGCTCACACACACAAAATATGAACTAAAGACATTTTCTTTTGCGTCAATTCTATTATGAGACTGATCTCATTCTGGCTAAACACGAGTTCAAAGTGGTGCCACTCCATGCTTCCACTTGTGCATTTAATTACGATTTTAAAAATTTAAAATGTTTTCTAGCTCAAGATTCCGTTTTCACATTTGGACTAGTCTCGACTAGATTTTCAAAACTAGATCTAATATCGATATGTTTCGACAACTTTTCACTACAAGGAATCAGTCCATTTGTGACGTTTCTTTAATGACGATCACAACTTAGTGACGATTCATGTCAGAAGCGTCACTAGCCGTCACAGAGAGACCAACCCCCTCGACCTTAGAGACGTTTAAGACCTGAACGTCACAACTTGGTTAGGTCAAAACGTCACACAACTTAGTGACGCTTTCAAGATCGTCGGTAAGCATTCGAAACTGGCTATTGACGATTTTAAGATCGTCGTTAATCTACTTACATGTGGGACCTACCCCAGTCGATGTTTTTTCCTGCACGCTCTGGGCTGATCATCATATCCTCGTGTGTTGGCATGTACTGTATTGGGCTCTTTGTGATATCTCTACTTTTATACCCACCCTTCTGTTGGACCTGCTGGTGATATCTTCCTCTGTTGGGTTGTACTCTATTGGGTTATTTGTGGTATCTCTGTTATTTCGGCCGAAGCCCGAGTGGAATCCCGACGGGCCCCACCACTCTGTTGGACTGTTGGTGATATCCTCCTCTGTTGGGCTGTACTCTATTGGACTATTTGTGGTATCTATATTTTTCTTATGGCTCATGCGGTGGTGAATGAATAGCTAGACCGACGGCCTAGTCTGTGGAAAATTAATCGGCAAAAACTGGGCTGAGGGGGACTCGCAACCTCGACCGAGTGATATGCCAGTAACCGTTGCTCAATACCGCTACACTACACTTGTGTTGTTGGTACATCTATGGTAGTTCCTTGATATAACAAAGACAAGAAAGTTAGTTATTCGTTTTAGCACGCGCGCGGCCAACGGCTGCACGCGTGGAGAAGCGCGGGAGTCCGGCTATTAACTCTCAATCTCTCACTACTCTCTCACTCTCTAACCACTTGACTGAACGGCAAGAGCACGTTCCATCAACCGCTCCGATGGCCTCCTCGACTCATCCGCCGTCTCGGCCCCAAACCCCGTCCACCGATTCGGTGGACCTCTTCTCCGACCGCCGGAACTCCCTGCACTCCAGTGTGGTGTGGGAGGCGCTCGGCCGCAAGGCGGCGGCGCCGCATATGCGCGCGGGTCGAATCCCAGTGCTCAATCGGCCGTCGCCCTCGCCGCGAGGATGGTTGCAAGAAGATCTTCGGCGAGCGCGGTCGCGGCCGCCCTGCAAGCCGCCGACATTGGCCGTGGTCAACCCCGGATTGGGGTTTTCCACGCACCGACCAGCCTAGGGTTTTCAGCCGCCGGGCTACTGTCGTGGCAGCCGGAGCGCTAGGGTCGAGCACGGAGGTCATGTCGTATCTTCCTCCTCCTCCTCCACCGGTCGAATCTCAACCCCACCCCCCCCCCCCCCCCCCCCGATTCCCGCCGACGCCGATGTTCCGGATGGTGCCGCCGCCAGGGAGTCCGAGGCGCGGTTATGCGTCGCCTCCCCTTCAAGATTGGGGGCTTCTTCTTCGAGCGTGGCGCCTCCTTCTCCTCCGACCGATGCGCCTCCTTCTCCTCTGACCATAGCACGTCGTGGTCGAGGCTGTTGACGAGGTTATACCAAACGGGTACCCCTTCGTGTGGGTACCTGGTGCACGTGATGACTAAATCCCAATTGTCAATAGACTGAAGAAGCGCAACAAGCGAATCCCAAGTCGAAGATTGTTCCATAGATAGACATAGTCGGTTAAACTTTCCATATTTGTAATCCTAGTCGGTTACTGCCCGAGACATTTACCTCTACATAAAGGACATGAGGGTGGCCAATCACGGACATGCCTAATCAGAACCACCAAACCCTAGCAAGATCGACATCTTGCTAGACCCTTGTACTCACCGCATATTCACAATCAATAACAGACAAGCAGGAATTAGGGGTGTTACCTCAGTCGAGGGCCTGAACCTGGGTAACTCCCGCTTGTCAGCCGACGAATCTACCAACACTACGCATTCTCTACCTAATAACTCTCACCCTAGGCTAGCAACCATGGGTATTGATGGGGACATCCCTCGTCAATTGGCGCCGTCTATGGGAACATGTAGTGTTGTATCTATGGATTTTTCGGTCCTAGTTGCAAACGGCCACTCGCCGACTTCATCGAGGGATACACATTAGCAACTTCAGATCGCATCCAGTCCATAGGCGACCACTCGCCAAAACCAGCATTGCCAATCAGAATCAGGCCATATTCACCCAAAGCTCAAGAGATCTACTCCAATCTCAGTTTAGGATTTGATCTAACCATCGAAGAACATAACTTTTTCGTTGATAAGTTTGGTGTGCAGGACTTAGCCGAACAAATCGCGACTAAGCCACTCCAGGAGAAACCGATGGCGATCGCGTCTTCAACTAGCGATGAGGCCATCTCACCACGGCTCGACTTGATCCGTCCAACCAAATCTCCAGCGAAGTCGATGTCATCAGAAGAATTCAACAAATTCATGGCGGATGAATTCCTGAAGATGAAGGACAGTCGACTAACCAGCATAAACCAGTCGAAGATCAGGTCATCACAACAACATCAGCAGAAGACACGGGAGCAGATGCATCACAGACCAGCTTGATCTCATTATTGGTATCCATGGCGGAATCCATGTCCACAAGGGAATTCAACGAGTTCATACCACAAAACCAGCTAGAAAAAGAAGTACAGTCGAACCTTCCGATCGGCCAAGTCGAAGATTGCATGCAGATCGATAATCCGGAAGAAAACTTCCATCTCTCCGAGTATGACGAACCTCCAGAGGACAACATATATCTGACCGACTTCGTCGATCCAAAGATCCAAGCTCTTCGTGACGCTTTCACCGACTACGACGAACCCGCAGAACAGTCGTGTGACACTCAAACTAGCAAAAACAAAAACGTAGACATGGACTGGGATGATGAAACCTAAGCAACGCTTGATACTCGCACAACTGACGCACATCCTTCAATTATGCCACATCAGGTTTGTGTGGCGTTCGCCGTAGAAACGTCAGCAACATCAACCAGTCGAAGGCCAACCGAATACCCTTGCACAGTCACACTGCTAGACGGCACAACCAATCTGATCATCACAGCCGAGATGGCTACAAAAATAACAAAATTTTATCGAGGATGGCATATGATGCCAGCAGACGCGACACCAGATGAACTAACGGCTTACAACTACTTCAACTGGCAAGAAACACTGCGCCTTAAGCAGTACAGAGCAGCACTCAAAGAGAGAAGGAAGCATGCAAGCATATCAAGTGCTCGCAGACGATAGTTATCCATTAGCTCTATGGGAGCAACAGAAGGAAGACACAAGTCCAGATTCGAGAGGATCCTCGAGAATGAAAGAGCGGGAGTAACGCGAAACCTAGACCACTCATTCATGACACTCGACTCAAGAGGCATACTCTTACCTAAGACTGCCAAGGGCGCACTCATATCCATAGGAGCATACCTCCAATGAGGAAAACCACCAACAGGCACTAGTGGAAAAAAGACTAGCAGTACCGGTCGGGGAGGGGCATCAGTACCGGTTGTGCAATCGGTACTGCCCAAGCGGGACTACATGTGTCGTGGGATTGTCACGGCAGATGTTACCCGGAGGTAACTTGAGATGAGGGGCATGGCGGCTTCCGACATTAGGAGCTTGTCTAGCGTGGCGTGGGAAACAAGGCTTTACCCAGGTTCGGCCCCTCGTTTTGAGATAAAGACCTACTTCCTGCTTTGGCTTTACTGATTAGGGTTTCGGGACTCGGCGCCTTAGCTTCCGGGTCTCGAGATTACAAGGTGTCTCTACTACGGCTATCGATTGTGTGTCTCTCTGGAACCTCTCTCTCTAGGAACCAGGAGACCCCCTTATACAGGTTGCGGGTCTCGCTGGAGATACAAGGCCAGGTCCGGCTTCCTATCATACCCGGACTCTACTCTAAGTCCTCTAAGCCTCTTCTTTCCTTAGCAGGACCCCGTCTTGTACTTGGCCTCCAGCCTTCTGGATCCTTCTTGCTTGCGGGCCAAGGTATACGTTGTGCACCGGCTTACATATCACCCGATCCATGTCTTTATGCTTGATCCGGCCCAGGCTCCTGCCAGGCCGGCTTACCTTCTATGTCGGTGGGCCTACCGGGTTATGATCCCCCCAACAGTAGCCCCCAGGATAACTTGGACATCAGACTGGACTTGCTTCACCTTTGCGCTTTGGAGCATGTTTCTTGGGGAAGTCGTCAGTCCTTTTGTCCGGGTTATCTGAAAAACAGTAAACATTTTATTAGACAAGCAGGCTCTCGGATTACTTGCTCAGCCGACCTGATGCTTGATCAACAGCTCGTAACCCGGCCACCACTTGCCGGCTTTCACTCTCTATGCCTTTGACTTTCTCCTTTCTTTGCTCTTTCTCTTGTCTTTCGGTCAATCTTCTTGGTCAACGACATATTTAATGTCCATCCTTACGCGAGAATCGAGGAACAATAACTATCTCGGGGAAACAAAGATTCTGGGAGAGAATATCTCTCGGTTGATAGATCTTGTCCCCCAAAATCATCATTATCCTTTTATCCTTCCGCTTTTGCCCCTAGGTCACATGTTTGGGCTATAAAAAGGGTGCTCAGGGTGAGCTAAGAGCTCACTCCACCCCGAGCATAACGCCTTCGTCTTCCGCCTCGCGCCCATCGCCTCAGCTTCCCGAGCCATCCGTTTTCCTCGAGCTTGAGTTCATCGAGCTGTTCATCTCCATACTCGAGCCCAAGATCCCTCTTGAGCACTCAACTGCGCGTCTCTGTCCGCACGCGGTCCAGATCTTCTCTCCCCCTTAATCGGTAAGCATTTCTATCCCCTTCCTCCAATCTGCCGTTTATTCTTTCGGTTCGGGCACGTCCAGTTCTTCGTGTTCTTCATTTTTTTCTCTTTTCAACATGATTTCCGAAACTTCTCTAGATCCATTTTGGTACACTATCTTACCCCTTCCTTGTTTTTCTCCTTCAACCTTGCCTTTCCGAGGTCATGATAGATCTGTTTGACCCACTATGTTCGTTGCTTCATTGTTTTTTCTTATTTGTTCTTTATCGATGAACGTCACCTCTGTCGTTTGACCTCCCCTTTTTCTATCATTTTCTCTGATTTCATAGATCCAAAATTTCTTCTTATTTCTGTCATTTTCTCTGATTTCAGATCTCCGACTTTCGATCATCATCATGGGCTTGAAGTCCGTCGCTCAGCATGCTCCAAAAAAGGTGAAGAGCACACCCGGCGCCGGGTCTTCCGACACAGTCACCGCCGAGAAGGCGAAACGCAAGGCCAGGTGTAACTGGGGCAAGTCCAACATCCGCGATAGCCGGCTTCAAGAACTGACGAGACTTGGCATGCTTCCGCCTCAGTCGGAGGCCCACTGGCGGGTCCCGGACGAAGAAGAGACCCTGCCACAGCCAGGACCCGGCGAGGTAGTTCTCTTTGCCGATCATATTCCCCGGGGTTTCAAGCCCCCAGGTTCTCTTTTCTTCCGCCAAATCCTCGATTACTTCCAAATCCGTCCACAAGACATAGCACCGAACTCGGTGTTAAACATCACTCATTTCGTCGTCCTCTATGAGGCCTATCTCGGTCGCTCCCAGTCCCCTCTCTTTCTTGAGTTTTATTACTGCAAACCCCAACGGGGATACCCGGTGGGGCCCCTTGTTTCCTGTGGCGGCGTGACGATCCAACGCCGCCGCAACATCATCTTCCCGGGTGTGGTTATCCACTCACACCCGAAGGACTGGCAGAAGACTTGGTTCTACTGCCAGTCACTCACTCCCGAGGGTGAGCCGGCCCTTCCCGGCTTTCGAGCTGATAGGCTCACCCTCCATGAAAATATGAACTCCTTCGCCTCCCCGGCTGACCGGGAGGCTATCAAGCCACTGGTTGGTCGGGTTTGTGCCCTTCTTGCCCCAGTTTGACGGGCGCATATTTGGTCCGCTGTTGGTTCGGGTGGCGCATCATGCCGCTCAGCATCCGACCGGGCCTTATCTACCAATATTCCGGGTCTCTGGACGACCCGATGCGCTTCAACAGGAGCTAGCAATCGGAGGAGGCGTTGGTCCGGGTCATCCGGAAGATCGTTAATGAATCTCCAGACTCTCTGGCGAGCGTCGGCCTTCCTCCTTTCTGCGCCACCAACCCCCTGAAGCCGGTATTGTCTGTTTCCTCTATCTTTTTCTTTATGTTTGAAGCTTTCTCTGAGTTAATAACCTCAAACTCCTCAAGCGGATGATACTTGGTGGTCCGCCGCTCTACTCTCCTCGCCCGACTCTGCCGATGAGTCGGGCAATGACGTTGAAGAGGCCGGCTCCGAAGCCGGCGGGGAAGAAGAAGGAGCAGAAGGTGAGTTAGATTCCATCACCCGGCTCTTTCTTGACTTAATGGATGCCGACCTTTGGGAAAACCGGTCTCCCTCTATTGATGAGGCCAATAAATATGATACGGTTCTTCCGTCTATGGACCCGGCCCCGCCGGCTACCAAGAGGAGGCTCCGCTCAGACTCCGCCGAGGTAATTTCATCGTGCTTGGGCTTATCCTGTTTTCTTATTCTTGCTCTGGCCTCTTACTGAATTTGTCTTGTCTTATCAGGAGGAAAGGGAAGCTCGTCGCCAAAAGCGCCGACTTCAGTCCTCCGACTCTGACGAGCCACTCTTTGAAGGTATTTCCCGTAACCCGACTCCTCGCCGGGTTAAGCCTCCACAGACATGCCCTTCCGTTCTTTATCCTTTAGCCGGGACTGAGCGGCGGTCTCTCTCAGTGTCTTCAGATTCGAGCGATGATCTTTTTGGCGGCTTTGCTGTCAATAAGGGGTATGCCGCCTTTCTCTTGCCTTTTATGTTTGCTTGTTTGTCTTTGTTCTAACCCTCTTCCCGTTGTGCAGAGCTCGCACTATGCCCACACCCTCTCCCGATGTGGATGAAACAGTAGTCACCTTGCCCCTCCGTGCTGAAGGAGGGGCCGCTAAGCCGGCAACGCCTCCGGCTTCTCCTCGGCCATCTGACTTACCGGATGTGGAGATCACCGGCTCTGCTATGGGCGATAAGCCCATCGACTCCCGCGTCACCAAGACCGCCGCGCCGGGTGCCACTACTTCAAAATCTTCAACCGGCAAGGCATCCGGCTTCCAGTCCTATAGAGATTTGGACTTGACGGCTTTCTTTGGAGAGCTTCATAGGCGTGTCGGGGAGTTGCGCTAGGCGGAGGACAGCGTATTAGCTGAACTCCAAGAGAAGTTTGAGGTATGCATGTACATATCTCCTAGTCCCCAAGTGCCGGGTTATCAGCCTGCGATGACTCGGGACTTCCAGTGTGACCTGCTTTGATAGATGACATTCTTGTTGAGTAGTCCCCAAGAGTCGGAATGATTGCTTGCAGTATTTCGGGTCTTCGTTTGCTCTTTTACCTTTGGTTTCAACTGAGTAGTCCCCAAGAGTCGGGTTATTGCCTGCGATACTCTGGGTCTTTTTGTTGAACTTTGATTTTGAGCCCACAATTGAGTAGCCCCCAAGTGCCGGGTTTTAGCCTGCGTGGCCTGGGACTTATAGCAATTTGGGCTTTCTTGTTCTTGCTCGCCATGTCTTGATCATTTACTTGTGCTTCTTGTTTCAGGACCAGACACGCCAGCAGGACCATGCCCTTGACGTTGTCAAGGGGGAGTTAGAATCGGAAGCCGGCCGCCGTGCCGGCCTTGAAAAGAAGATCGCCGAGCTTGAGAAGAAGCTCAGCGAAGTTGCTGAAGAAAACTCCCTCCTCCGTCAAGAGATGGAGGAGCATGAGACCAGTTGGACGGAGCAACGTGACAAGTTGCAAGAGGACCTGAACGCCTCCAGCGCCAAGTATACGAAGCTTGTCGCGTTTCTCTCTGAGATGACCACCGCGCTCTTTGGTAAGCCGGATATGCTTTTGACTGTCGCTTATTATAGCTTGTTCTTCCGACTTACACTTTTGGCTCTCTTTTTGCAGGGTCTTGGAACCCCATCTGCAAGCTTGAGCCGGAGGGGAAGCTCAAGGCCGTCTATACTCTTGTGCAGCAACTTTATTATGGAGCTGGCAAGGCGTTGATGGCCTGTCATGGCTGGGAGACGCCGCCCACGATGCAGGCCAAGTTCTTCCAACAACTGCATGTCTTGCCGGCTTGGCTTGATAACTGGAGGAGGTCTGCAGCACAGCGTGCGTTGATGCGTATCTTGGCCTTGACCAAGGCGCATTACTCGGACGTTGACACAGAGCTTCTCACGAAGGGGTGGCCCTGCAAGAGTGACGGACTCCTCTCACCAAGGAGGACATCAAGGCCATAGACGTGAAGACCCGGCACGATGCGACAGTGCTGACTGATAACCTCAGTTTGAGCACTTTCCAGGTAGGTTACACGGCTGAGGGAGCCAAACTTGCTCCCAAAGAGCCGGCGTTGACGGGTCTTGATCCGAGCTATCGTGCTCCTCTACCGACTTAGCCGGAGGTAGCCCCTGCACCCGGGACTTCTGATGTGCCGGCTCCTCCTCGTCCGGCCTCTGGCCCCTTTTCAAGTGTCTTCGAGATCTCTTGGGAAGATGCTGAGGTCTTGGCGAAGAGGAAGAAGAAGAAGTCAGCCGCCTCTAGCTCCTCCGGCTTAGCCCCCGAGACCCCCATTGTGCCTACTGAGTCTGGCCCGGCAGCATAATCCGGCTTGTAGTGTTTTTACCTTTGTACTTCGTCTGAAACTCGTATTCTTTTGGCTTGTATGGCCTGTAATAGGTTAGCTTGAACTTTATGAAGCTATACCTGTGCTGATGCGCCTTCGTGCGCCTGACACTCTTGCTTTAATGGTATTCCCGGCCTCGACCGTAGTTTGCAAGCTTGTATTTGGTGTTGATGACCCTTTCGGTTTCCTTTACCTCTGCATAACCGGCTTTCTTGTGACATCCTGTGCAGCAACTCAAGGTCGATCAGGGTCTGCTAAGTCCCCATGGGCATCATAGTCAGATTGAAAGCCGGGTTTGTAACATCTGGTCACGATGGCATCTGTGCCGGGTTAGAATAACATCGAGCTAGCAGGCAAGTATAACCAAGAAATTGTGGCGTCTATGCCGGGTTTTGAGTTTTCAACTTGCAACTGATAGTTAGCAAGCCCCCAAGACCCCTTAAAAAATGCGAATATGGGGTTGGTGGCGTCTCTGCCGAGTCTTGAGTTTTCAACTTCTAACTTTTGGTTAGTAAGCCCCCAAGACCCTTTAAGGAATAAGAATATGAACTTGGTGGCGTCTCTGCCGAGTCTTGAGTTTTCAACTTCTAACTTTTAGTTAGTAAGCCCCCAAGACCCTTTAAGGAATAAGAATATGAACTTGGTGGCGTCTCTGCCGAGTCTTGAGTTTTCAACTTCTAACTTTTAGTTAGTAAGCCCCCAAGACCCCTTATTATTTAATAACTGGGCGCTCTTGTCTACCAACTCTTTTCTTCAGAGAAGTTTTATTTATTTATCACAAGATATGTACATAGCTAGCAAGCCGCCTCATTAAAAACCTTCCAGTCCCCTTGGGTACCCTGGTAAGGAAAAGAGCGCGTCCGAAACCTGCTGCTTTCTCAGTAAAAAGATACACAAAAGGTGTGGAGACCGCCCCATCCGGGTTTCCCTTTGCCTATGTGTAATATGGTCTAAGATCTGCTATATTCCAAGGCCTGTCATTCTCTGTCATTGGATACCTTGTGTGGTCTGTGTTGGGTCCTGTCACTGTGTTTTCTTACCTTAGATCCACCAAATAGTAGGATCCGTTGTGTAGATTTCTGCTTATCACGAAAGTTCCTTCCCATGGGGGAGTGAGCTTATGAAAACCAGCTCTGTTCTGAGCCAATCTGAGGACCATATCTCCCTCCTGGAAAGTCCTGGATCTAACCCGGCGACTGTGATACCATCTTAAGTCTTACTGATATATAGCTTATCTTGCCAAGGCTAACTCTCTTGCTTCTTCCAGTAACTCCACTGACGTGAGCTGGGCTTTCTCATTTTCTGTCTCCACGTAATTTGCAACTTGGAGAATCATGAAGGATATCGCTGGGTAAGACGGCTTCTGCTCCGTAAACCATGAAGAAAGGAGTGAAGTCTGTGGATCTATTTGGGGTTGTGTTGATGCTCCAAACTACTGATGGCAGTTCTTCTTCCCAGGCTCAGGCTGCCCTGATTAGCGGAACCCGGAGCCTTGGTTTTACCCCTCTGAGGAGCTCTTGGTTTGTTCTTTCAACTTGGCCGTTTGACTGGGGATGTGAAACCGAAGCCAGGTCAAGCCGGATCCCGTTGTCTCCGCAGAACTGCTGCATCTCTCCGAGTGAGAAGTTTGTCCCATTGTCTGTGATGATGCTGTGGGGATACCCGAATCTGAATATGATTCTCTTCAGAAATTTAACTGTCGTGGCTGTTGAGCAGCTGTTGACGGCTTGGACCTCGACCCACTTTGTGAACTTGTCCACTGCTACCAAGAGATGAGTTTTCTTGTCGGGTGATGGCTGGAAAGGTCCAACCATGTCCATACCACATACTGCAAAAGTCCATGTGATTGGTATGGTCCTTAGGACCTAAACCGATACGTGAATCTGCCTTGCATATCTCTGGCATCCATCGCAAAACCGGGCTATGCTCTCCGCGTCTGCTAAAGCCGTCTGCCAGAAGAAACCATGTATGTATGCCTTGGCTACCATTGATCTTGTTGATGCGTGGTGTCCACAATCTCCTGAGTGGATCTCCTGTAGGATTTTCCGGCCTTCCTCTGGTGAGACACATCGCAAAAAAACTCCTGAAGTACTCTTCTTGTGTAACTAGCCATTGATGATGACGTATGCCTTAGCTCGGCGTACAATGTGTCTTTCCAGAACTTCGTCTTGCGGTAGCTCCTCCCTTAGCAGATAAGATAGATACGGCTCGGTCCATGACGGGGTTTGATGTAAGGCGGCAACCAACTGGGACTCTGGGTCGTCAGGGACTGCAAGTTCTTCCTCAGTTGGAAGCTTGACGGATGGATTATATAACTCGGCCTTGAATACGTTAGGCGGTATCGGGTCCCTCCTGGAGCCGATTCTTGATAGAGCGTCCGCCGCCTCATTCTTTCTTCTATCAATGTGTTCCACTTGATACCCGGAGAAGAACCCGACTACCCTGTCAACCTCTCTTCTGTATGCTACCATATTGGCGTCCTTCCGATCCCAGGTCCCTGATACTTGTTGTGCCACTAAGTCCGTGTCTCCATAGCACATGATCCTTTTGATACCCATCTCCTTGGCGACTTTCAGGCCGTGTAACAGAGCTTCATATTCGGCAATGTTGTTCGTGCATGGCTCGAAGTGTATCTGTAAGACATAACTCAGCTTATCTCCCTTTGGCGAAGTTAGAACCACGCCGGCTCCCGATCCTCCGAATAACTTAGACCCGTCGAAGTGCATGGTCTAATGCTTGGTATTCGGTGCTGAATGCAGGGGGTCAAACTCGGTCCAGTCGTTGAAGAAGTCGGCTAAGTCTTGAGATTTGATTGATGTTCTTGGCTCATAGTTTATGTGATAAGGCCCCATCTCGATGGCCCACTTTGCTACTCTTCTTGTTGCTTCCATGTTTCTTATTATTTCCGCTAAGGGAGCTGAGCTCACCACGGCACTGACGGCTCGTGAGTTGGCGGAGACATATAACAACATTGGCTCTTTACTCGTGGGAGCTGCTAAGACTGGTGATGTGGACAGTGTTCTCTTCAAGTCTTCGAAGGCATCATCTGCTTCCTGGTCCCATATGAACTTGTCTGATTTCTTCAATAGCTTGTATAATGGGAGTGCTTTCTCTCCCATCCTTGCTATGAACCGGCTTAGGGCTGTGATGCAACCCGTCAATTTCTGGACGTCGTTTACACACTCCGGCTTCTTAAGGTTCATGATCGCCTTGATTTTGGCCGGGTTTGCCTCGATTCCTCTCTCTGAAACTATGAAGCCGAGTAACATGCCTGCTGGAACCCCGAATACACACTTGGTCGGGTTAAGCTGCATCTGGTACTTGCGGAGATTGGTAAAGGTCTCTTTCAGGTCATCTAGGAGTGACCCGGCTTTCTGAGACTTGATCACGACATCATCAACGTAAGCATGGACGTTGTGGCCGATCTGTTCTTCAAAGAACTTCTGGATATATCTTTGGTACGTTGCCCCTGCGTTCTTGAGGCCAAAGGAAATTGTTTTGTAGCAAAAAGCTCCGAAGGGCGTGATAAATGATGTCTTCTCTTGGTCTTCTTCTTTGAGCTTGATCTGGCGATACCCGGAATAAGCATCCAGGAAGCACAGTAACTCGCTGTCGGTTGTGGCATCAATTATCTGGTCTATCCGAGGTAGCGCAAAAGGGTCTTTTGGACATACCTTGTTCAAACTTGTGTAATCGACACACATTCTCCTCTCTCCGTTCTTTTTTAGCACAAGGACCGGGTTAGCCAGCCACTTCGGGTGATACACTTCCATGATAAAGCCGGCCGCTAGAAGGCGGGCTATCTCCTCTCCAATAACTTTTTTTCCTGTCTGCATTGAAGGGACGCAGACCTTGCTTTCTCGCTTTGCTTCTGGATCAACATGTAAGCTATGCTCGGCGAGTTTTCTCGGGACACCCGGCATGTCTGAGGGGGACCATGCAAAGATGTCACGATGCTCACGGATGAACTCGACGAGCGCGCTTTCCTATTTTGGGTCCATGTGAGACCCGATCAAGAACTGCTTGGAGGAATCTCCTTCCACAAAGTCGACCATCTTGGTATCCTGGGCTGACTTGAACTTTTTCTTTTCTTCTTCGTGGGCCGGTTTATCCAGCACGCGTTTGTCAGCCGGGTCTACCTGAGACTTGTAGTATTTCAACTCTTCTTCTGAGCAAGCCTGATCTGCAATTATGGCGTCACCCCGGTCGCACTCGATTGCCATGTCTTTGCTTCCTTCAACAGTGATGATCCCCTGGGGACCCTATATCTTCAATTTGAGATAAACATAACACGGTCTTGCCATGAACTTGGCGTAAGCCGGCCTTCCAAATAAAGCATGGTACGGTCTCTTCAGATCTACTACCTCAAATGTCAGGTATTCTGACCTGTATTGCGTCTTGCTCACTCCGAAAGCAACCTCCAATCTAATTTTGCCAATTGGGTGAGCCGACTTTCCTGGTACTATTCCATGAAAAATTGTTGATGTTGGCGTTAGCCGACTTTCAGACAAACCCATCCTTTGGAAAGTGTCTAGATATAAGATATTGATGCTACTCCCTCCGTCCATCAGGACCTTGTTCAGACGGAAGCCGTCTACTTGTGGCGCCACTACCAAGGCTAGGAGACCTGGGTGTTCTATTCCTTCCGGGTGATCTTCTCTACTCCATGTAACTGGTTGCTCTGACCACTTCAGGTATCTTGGTAAGGTTGTTGCTACTGCGTTGACCTCTCTGTCTTTCAACTTTTGCTCTCTCCTGCATGTGTTGGTGGTAAACACATGGTATTGGCCTTGACTGTGAAGCTCTTTCGGTGTTTGTTGATAACCTCCACCTTGGTGTTGACTTGACCCGGCGTTGTTGTTTGGTGGTGCCTGAGACCCGGATCCGGTTCCCTGATTGCCCGGGTTACCGTTGTTGTCGTGATTACCGTGATTACCTCTGTTCCCGTTGTTTCCGTTGAAGTTGCCTTGGTTCTGCTCCAAAGACTGCTCGTGTTTTCTCCAGGCCCTCATGTCAGCGCATTGTGCTAATGTGTGACTGGCTAGTTTACCATTCCTGGCATGCCTAGGGCACGACATGTTATATATTTCACTGATGTTTGGTCCTCTTGTGGGGCCGGCTCTAAAGTTTCCGCCGGGTCTTGGTCCTCTGTAACCTGAGGCCTGGGTGGTTCCAACAAACTCTGAATTTTCTCCCTCGTAGGGTCTTTTATTGTTGTTTTGATTTCCGTTGTTCTGATTGGACGCCGGGTTACGCGCTGCGTTGACACGGTTGCTCTTCGGTTGCTCTTCCGTCTCGCCCACTCTCTTGTCTATTGCTGCATATTTGTAAGAAATTGAGACCACCTCACCTATGGTGATGTCTTGGCGAGCCGGGTCTTCTCTCATGCGCCCTAGCTTGTGTGTTAAAGAATCGAAAGCGCAGTTCTTCTCCATCGTAGTTATTGCCGTGTGAGCTGAGATGTTGATTGATGACTGCAGAATCTCTGTGATCCGTGCTACCCATTGCCTTGCTGACTCGGTTTTTCTCATGACACACCGATCTAGATCCGCTTCAGTATACTGCTTCTTGCATGTCCCGGCGAAATTTGAAATAAATGCCGTCTTGAGTTCCTCCCATGAATGGATGCTATTTGGTGGAAGCCGGTCCAGCCAAATTTTGGGTGCACCTTCTACCATCATCAGATATAGGTATCTCGCGCACAGGTTCGTTGTTGCGTTCTTCATGTCCATGGCCGTACTGTACCCACTCAACCATGTCTCTGGGTTCATGTTCGGCTCATAGTTAACAATCTTATTCGGCTCTTTGAATTTTTCTGGAAAAGTTTCTGATCGCGTCCGACAAACACTTGGGTCCTGTCAAGTTTGCAGACGAGCCTCCTCCGTGACCCGGCGCAGGTGAATTTACGACGGGTCTGGGTTGAACCATGGCTACAACTCTTGCTCCGGCTTCAGGTGTGGCTACCACAGCCGCCGCGCGTCTTGCTCCTGAAATGTCTACTATGGACTGGGCAGCAGAGACGACGGGCGCGGACATCCTTCGCGGTGCGGGAGCCTGCTGTTGTTGTTGTTGTTGTTGTTGTTGTTGCTGGTGAACTGGTTGCGGAGCTGGCCGGTTTACCGGCCCCAACCTATTTTGAACTGATCTTGCTGCCACCGGCTCCGGCTGTCGAGTTCTGGTACGGGTCCTTGCCGGCTCTGAGTTGAAAGCTTGTGAGCCTCGTGGGTTGTTGTTTTGTTGAACTACAACTGTCCTTAGTAAGTCCACAAGCCGGCCGGTGAGTTATCGAAGGGTATCCACTCTAGGGTGTGCGTTGCTGCAAAAATATTGTCAACTGGGTTATTGTAATGACCCGGGGGAGGATCAAACCTGGGTGGCGGTGGTGGTTGCTGCTCGATGATTGCTGCTCCAGCTTCCGCCAAGTTTCTTGCTGGTGCTCCTAGTAATCCAGTCAGGGGCGCGACAGCCACTGGCGCCGGGTGAACCATCATTACCGGTGCCGCCGCAGGTGCCGGATTTGGTGTTGTCTGGAACTCCAAGGCCAACGGTGCTATAGTATTTGTCCCGGTTGGGAGGTGGAGCCGGCTTCCGCGCCTCCTGTTCTGGACAGCGGTTAACTCGTCCCTTCTCCTCTGGAGGGCACTTCTTTCTTCCAGCCACTGTTCAAGATATCGGCCGATATCCCGATTTATCAGCCGATTTATCGCTTATCGTTGTCTGACCGATAAGATAAATTGACCGATAAGTCGGCCGATATATCGATAAATCAGCCGATATGCCGATAAATCGGCCGATTTATCCCTTATTATAGGTCGAACGATAAGTTTCCGATAAGCGATAAGTTCCAGCAGGTTTTGCTCTTGCTGGATCACAAGCTGTTCCCTCTCTTGGATGCGCCGGTTCTCCGCTGCACGTTCTTGACTTGCCCTTGCCACCGCATGTCTTAGTTCTTCTAGCTCTCTCATCATGGTTGTGCTATTATTTGTTACTTCCCCTTGTTGCTGTGTCGGGCTTGCTGAAGTTCCCGCGAGCGCTTGTTGCTGCAACAGAAGTCTGACTAAGTTGGTCGGGTTTGGTGCTGGCACAGGGGTTGGCGCAAGTATCGGGTTTCCGAGGGGGATTCCCGCGACTGGTGTATGCATATGAGCCAAAGAACTAAAAGTCGGTAAGATTTCCCCGGCTATGGGATTGGGGGGTGCATAGTTCGCTGTAGGTGGAGCTTGGCGTTGATCCCAGTTATCTCTATTTTGCCTTGCCAGTGCCTCGACGCTTGTCTCGTCGCTTACGGAAGTTTTCCTCCGTCAGCCGGGGTGCCCGGGTTACCACGTGAACCGGCATGTGACGCACGGGTCCCAACGGCGCCGGGTAATCTTCATCCACAAACCCATCTCTGTAACGGTCATCGAACAAGGGTAAGCTTGATTATGTGTCTGTATCCAGACCTGATATATTAACCGGGGTGACGATGGAGTCCTCCGTGACCCGGATCGCCGATTCTCCCTCTTCTGGTGATCCAACTGATTCCTCTCCGTCCGTCTGGGCCATCGTGGTTGACCCGGACTCTGACTCAAACTCCGGCTTGTACTGCTCTCTGTCGGCTCCATTAGATCGGATCACACCGACGAAGACATCGATTTGTCCAAAGATGAACATAGATCCAGTTTCCAAGAAATCCGCCTCTTCTGTCCAGCCGAAGTCGTCCACGATCCGTTCCCCTCCTGGGAGCGTGTGAAAATGGCCGATACCTAGGTTTTCCATACCTCGCCGCGTTTCTCCTGAAAAAGTGATGCTCTTGGGCGCAGGCCCCACGGTGGGCGCCAACTATCATGGGATTGTCACGACAGATGTTACCCGGAGGTAACTTGAGATGAGGGGCATGGCGGCTTCCGACATCAGGAGCTTGTCTAGCGTGGCGTGGGGAAACAAGTGTTTACCCAGGTTCGGCCCCTCGTTGTGAGGTAAAGACCTACTTCCTGGTTCGGCTTTACTGATTAGGGTTTCGGGACTCGGCGCATAGCTTCCGGGTCTCGAGATTACAAGGTGTCTCTACTACGGCTATCGATTGTGTCTCTCTGGAACCTCTCTCTCTAGGAACCAGGAGACCCCCTTATATAGGTGGCGGGTCTCGCTGGAGGTACAAGGCCGGGTCCGGGTTCCTATCATACCCGGACTCTACTCTAAGTCCTCTAAGCCTCTTCTTTCCTTAGCAGGACCCCGTCTTGTACATGGCCTCCAGCCTTCTGGATCCTTCTTGCTTGCGGGCCAAGGTATACGTTGCGCACCGGCTTACATATCACCCGGCCCATGTCTTTATGCTTGATCGGGCCCAGGCTCCTGCCAGGCCGGCTTATCTTTTATGTCGGTGGGCCTACCGGGTTATGATCCCCCCAACAACATGCCCACAAGCATTAGTACCGGTCGTCTTGCGATCGGTACTAATTGAAATTCCACTACACTAAGGTTAAAAAAAGAGCGACCCCGATTACAACGGTAAAATTCTCCTTTTTTAGCGATTTTTATTTTATTTTAATGAAATAAAAATCTTGTATGAAAATACATGCAAGAGGAACACCCTTATCATTTGAGCGAAGTGTCGGAAGAAAAATAGAATATGCAGTGAGGATAAAGAGACCTAATCTATCTACAAATTCTATTTGTTCAATAGACCTTTGTCAATGGAAATACAATGGTAAGAAAACAAATTAGATAGAAAAAGTAAATAAAATAGGGGCTTATGTTGGATTGGCACGACATAAATCCAAATAGGACTAAGAAGGAGGGAAATTATGTCTAAATAATTAGAGAACGAGGAATACTAGTGATCTTATCCTACTTTATTTATTCATTTAGTTCTTCAATTAACTCAAAGTTCTTTCTTTTTCTTTAAAGAATTCTGCCTTCCTTAAAATATCATAAACAGTTAACTATCCACTAATCTCAAGTGTAACTATTTAAACTAGTTAATTTTTCTCTTTCCTACACACTTAATTTATTTGAGAACTATCAAATTTCCCGACCGGTCACCCATCCTGAAACTGCTATAACACTAGCACGATTAACATTTAGGTTCCTTTCAAACTAGATACTAAGAGAAAACTGAGAACTTACTCATAGTTCTATCTTATCAATCATGTTAACCGCTCGGTCATGATGAAACACTTATTCATTTCTTATATTATAAAAATTTACTTGATTAAACAAAAATATTATATAATATTAGTATTGAAATAAATAATTATAAAATAAATATTACTTTATATTAAAAAATGATCAAAAAATAATAAATGCTGAAAAAATGAAATAATGTGATAAATACTTCAAAAAACAAATCCTTTGGCATGGGGACCTTATATGTGTACTAGTTGCTATGAAAAATGATAAATTTTATTTTTGACAAACTTAAAAAAAAAAGTCTTTACAAAAAGGTCTATCATGTATAGACATCTAAAATTTTCTAGGCAAATGATCAAGTTATGGTCATTTTCAAGTCATAGTTTGTGATAAAGATCTCATATTTCACAAATAGGTGACAATTGGTATAACAAACAACCATGTCGAAGGAAATCTTGAAATTTATTTTCATAAATAGCATTTTCCATTTTTAAGTGCAAAAACTGACTTTTTTGTGAACAAAGTACCAAAAATATGATGCAAAATGGCACCCATTTAATTTTCATGGAAACTAGTACACATATGATATATAATACCCAAGTATTAGGTTTTACCTTGATTTCTACCTAATTTCCCCTAGTTAAGTGAGTTTATGTGTTCTTCCTTCGACGTGCACCACCAAGAAACTTCTACGTTATGAGTGTAACATCCCAAATGTAATACCTGGAACTTTGTTGTGTTTGTTGTGTAATAAAGAGAACTCATCATGGCATCATTTCTTTTTGTCTCCTTAATTAATTAAACTGTTGCATTTAAATTTAAACCACACTTTTAAATTGAAATGCATTTAAATATTTCAAATGAGATGTTACAAATATTTCTTGCAACTTTAAGAATCAGTAAATAAAATTATCTATTTGAAAATATAAAAATTTGTCAAAAGCTTTCATCTCTTTTTCCTTTTCTATTTTGTTTAAAAAAAAGAAAAGAAAGAAAAAGAAAAACAACAGAGAAGAAAAAGAAAAGGGGCTTACCTGGCCGAGCTGGGCCAAGTTCTGGCCCAACCACCCCAGCACCCCAGCCCACCTCGCTCCTCTCCTTCCTCCGTACGGGTCGAGCACCTTTACAGCGAGGCAGGGGAAAGCCATGGCGTTGGCTCGCTGCCATGCCGCCCCCACTGAGCACCCCCATGCTCCCCCCTCTCCTTTTAGCACGCCGCAGCCGCGCTGAACCCTAGCTCCCCCTCTTCCCTTCCTCGCGCCGCCGCCCCCTCTTTTTTTTCTCCTCTCCGTTTTTCTTCCTCCACCACCTAGAGAACCTCGCCGTCCCCCCGCAGCTCCGGCGCCGACGAGGACAAGCAGAGGAGCCTCGGATCAGCGCCTCTTCGTTGCCACCCTCCTTCCCGAGTCAATCGTGCCATGAGCCGCCACCTTCGTCCACCTCTTCCCCGTCGTGTTGAACACCGGGAAACCTCCGCCGCGCAATTCCGGCCACCACGGCCTCCCGAAGCACAAACTGCTCCTCCGAGGACACCCACGGTGAGCCCACGGTCCGTTTCCTCCTCTCCCCCGTTCGATTTTTCGCCGGAGTGGTCGAGTCCGTCCACGCCTCCGGTTCCCGTCCGCCTGGCCGCCGTTGTCGAGCACGGACACGAGAACCCCGGCTCCGTTCTGTGTGTCCGAGCACGAAAATGAGTGCCACCCCTCTGCACCCTACACGCCTCACACGCACGCGAGCAACGTAGTTGTGTTGGGTCGCCGGCGGCGATTTGCCCTCCGCCACGCGCGCTCTGTCCGTCGCGATTTCAGTTTTGACAGTAACACCGTCGGGTTCAGTTTCGGTCAGTCAAAACCCGCACTTTCTACTGTTTAAAACAAAAACCTATCTAAACATGACAACACTCTCTGACTCACCCCGTGGCTAGCGCAGCCGCCCCGCTCCTTCCATCCCGCACGAGATCCCTGGTTCGATCCTCTCCGGGCGCGTTGAATAAAAAGCCCATCTTTTTTTCTTTTTTGGTCAATGACACGCGGGTCCCACCCGTCAGTGACTAGCGCCTGAAATTTTACCCCGAAGCCCCTGAGCTCTCTTTTTCGCACAGAAACCTCACCAACCAGGTTTTCCATCACGGATAAGTCACTGTCTTTTACAGAAACAACCCTAGAACAAAAATGCTAATAACTTTAATTCTATAACTCCAAATTTAATAATCTTTATATGTTTTAATATCAGAAAAATGCAATAAATATTAATATGTCATTCTCATGCCATTTTTCATCATTTAATTTTGTCTCTTAGTTTAAATTAATAGACGCAACTAAATAATTAAATATGGAATTTGTGGGGTAATAAGTATATAATGCCCTAATTCCATTGAACTTGATCATATCATCTATGCCATGTCTTGCTATGTCAATAAACATTTAATTTGATGTGTAGATAAATAATTTGCCCCTAAATAATAAATATGGAATGTGTTGGGCAAATATTTAATTATTGCCTATTCCATTTAAATTGATTAGATCACCATGCCATGCTATATATGTTAAGCAACATTTCATTTGTTGCTTGCAACATAATTTTTTGTCGGGATTTCATCCCCGCTTTAATGTGACCTAATGATCGCATACCATATTGCAACATCAATTGTTTGGGCATTTCCATGTATTGATTATGTTTCCTTGTCTATGTTTTGCTCTTCTCTTGGTAGACGACGGCGTGTCTGCTGACGATACTTTCATCCTTGAGATTCCAGCTTTTGTGCCGGGCCACGAGCTGCCAGGCAAGATTTTGCTAACATGTTACACGGCTGTTTGGTTTTCATCCTTGCCTTTTGATCTATGCTATCCTAGTTACCGATTCTTGAATTGCGATCTCATCACATGTTTATCTTGTAGCCCATACAGCTTTATCCCCACATCCCATCACATGTTGTATGTTTATCTGTTAGCCTTGCGAGTCGTAGTGCATGCTTAGAGTTGGTTGTGCGAGTCATCTATTGGTGTATTTTTTTCATATGCTGACGTGGGGCTACCTTTCGACTAGCCCACAATGAGGCTACCTGGGCCGCGCCAAGCATGGAAAAGCCCACAGAAGGCCCACTCGGGGTACCACGTATCCTAGTCCAACTCGGTTACGTTTTGTAATCTGCCATATCTGTACCAACCGCCCGAGACCTGGCTACCTATAAAGCCAGGAGGGTTGCCCGTCCTATAGGACACGCTCATAGCCACCACCACAAACCCTAGCGAGATCACAATCTCGCCACTGTAATCGCTACTCGCATCAATAATCAGACAAGTAGGAGTAGGGTGTTATCCTCCGGGAGCCAGAACCTGGGTAAATCTTTGCTTGTCAGCCGTCGTGATCACCAACACCTCTCTCTCTCCCCATCAATCAACCCGGGGTGCACAACCCTGGGATTTGCCGAGTTACCACCTCGTCATATGCTTAGCATGATAGATTATTCTTCCTTAATAAAATGTTGTCTTATATTGGGGTATTATAATTAAATGATAAGGCACCGGCGGAAGGCCTTGCGAGGTGCTTTGTTCTGCTAAGTGTCGACCTAGGAACTCAGTTCTTGTCCTCGGATCCAACTTTGAGCGCACTAACCACTTGTGGGTGGCCCAATGGAGCCCCCCCTCGACTTTGACTGAACTTCAACTTGTCCGGGAGCCGCACCTAGTTCGGGTTTTCCATTTGTCTCATATGCATATATACTAGTGTAGTATTCTTACTTTGGCGGTGTGCCTTGTTACATGCATATAGTGTGCGGCCTGTTGGTGCGGAGGGGTGTGTCCTGCGGGAATCCGCACCGTTTTGGCCCGGACCAGCATAGCTCCCGTGGCTCCTTGGACTTGTTGCGGTGAAGGAATGAGTCGTGTTGAGAGGACCTAATGTTTTTGACTGGGTTGATCATGCGAGTATGGATACAGTAGTGCACCCCTGCAGGGTATAATCTTATCGCTGAGTCGTGTCCACGGTTATGGACGACTTGGTGATGATGCTGGCTAATAAGATCATTGACAACTTACACCTAATCATTGTTGATTAACTTGACTAGTAATATAGAATTACTTTCACAATAAATGGTAACTAAAACTGTTAACGCGTGAGTATTCCCGAATTGCTTCCTCATACTTGGTTGAGGGGGTTAATCCGAGAATGGGTTATGATTGGTATTAGTTGTAGATGGTTACTTATGCGCTCCCTTATCCCTCTCTAATTAGACGGAAGTTGTAGCGTGTCTCTGTAGGTTGCTAGTGCTGCTGCCGCTAAGTCCACCTAACCACATACTTTGGGAGTTTTTCAGTTTTGTAACTTGTTAGCTCTAGCTTGTTCGATACGCTCCGGTGTATTGACCCGTTCGCGGCCTGTGGTTTTTCTCTACAGTTGAGGATTATCCGTCCGACCAGGTGGGTGGCTACCACGTGGACTTCGACGACGAGATCTACGACGAGTAGTTAGAGTTCCCCTGGGCTTCTTCCTGGTGGACCGCGTGGATGGACCTTCTCTTTTCGTTTCGGCCTTGTGCCTTTTGCTTCTTGTATGTACCCAGACTGGCTTGTTTTCCGCTGCATGATGTAATGTTGGGACATGTGTCCTCCGCTTGGTGACATTCGATATATTTGCTCAGTGAGAGCGTTGGATAATTATTTCCTTTCTTTGTGTCTTAGGTTTATCTTGTGATTCCATCTTGTTTCCAAACCGATTCGTAAACCGTGTGTGTATGATTGAAGTATACGAGTTGATAGGATTTTGATATTCTTGCGTGTGCAATCGTGATACGTACGTGACGTTGGGATCGCTAGGAGATGTCGGCCGATGATCCATTCCGAGCCAGGCCTACCTGTTTCCTGGGATTGGTAATCCCCAGTATGCTCCTAGTTGTGTGGCCCAACCGGTACGTCTTGTTTGTGTAGCCTGAATCCAGGGTCTGACAATGAGGCAGGCCGTGACGATCGGCTGTCAGACATATCGTCGTTCGCATACAGTGGGTGTAAGACACGCGTTCATTGAAGGTTACTGTGCCGAGCCTAGTATATGTAGATATGGCCTCGGAACACGGAGACCGAAAGGTCGAGCATGAGTCACAAAGTTGTTGTGATCAACAATTCGTTGTCCACCCTTGAAGTTGTGTTGTCGTCACTGACGATGAGAGGTTGTGCAATGGATGGGGGTCGTGTAATCGCTGAAACGACCGAGAGGGATGTTCGTTTCAGTGGGAGTTCTTGGAGTTATTTTCTAAAATACTAGAACTCAAAATATAATGAACAAAGTCTGTTTTGCAAAACCTTTGTAGATATTAACCAATGTGATAGCTTCTTTATAATTAGGCGCAATCCTACGATTGAGAAACTTAAAAGGTTGGGTCCAAACTTCATAGTTTTATACTTTAGCTTGAGAATACTCCTTGTTTGAACCGTTAGCTCTTTGTGATACAATACGCGCTATGAGATAAATGCGGAGATTCCGCTAACAAAAGGATAATTTGGATTATCAAGTTTTTGTGCGGATGATATCATCATAGTCCAGTGTATGCTATGATCTCTGCCATAGAGAACTAAAGGTGGGTACGAGAATTTTAGATCGCGAACATATGAGATGATCGCTAAACTCGGGATACCCTAAAGTTGGGTTGATGAAGATTATCAGTACGTTGACTGTTCTTCTTCTCAACCAAGATGGAAGAGAATACACACATTGAAGGAGCATGTGGCATTCATACTTGATGACACTAGTCATACTTGATGACATATGGTCATACTTGATGAACATTGAGATGCCTCGCTCAGCTCGAGCACTGGATGACAGACGTCGTTGCCAAGTGCAAATGCTTTGTCATAGACTATGTCATGCAAGGAGAATCGTTCACCTTCATGGTTCTTGATTACGTTGGAAGTATCAAGAAGATGAAACAGATCGCCGGAAGTCATCAATGATGATGGTGTATATATGATATACACGTTATGAATGTTTTACCTAAGCAAGTACTCGCAATATAGTGACTAAGTTTTTGATACTAGTCATGTTTTATAAAAATCAGATTTACTACTTGAGTAGCTTGGAAGGATGAGGCGACATTGTGAGTTGATAATGGCAAACAAATTGTTGTGATGTCCATAGACACTCTCCCTCTAGATCTACCCTTAAATTCTTTTATGATCGCCTCTTAGTACGATCATTATAAGTGTGTCTCCTCTAGCGAGACAATTGTTCATATATGTTAGTGACAAATTTGTTGTCCTATATTTATTAAGTAATGATCATATGTCGATTTGAATTTAGATGGTAGAAGCTCCCACATTCATAATTAATGCCAAAGGATACAAACTTAATAAAGACACCACATGTGTGTGGCACTACCGTTTAAGTCATGTCAATGTTATAGTCAATGAATTAGCTCCATAACGGATGTATCTACAAGTCCTTAGATTTGATCTTTTGACACTTGCAAAATAACTATGACACCATTTTCGGAAAACGGGCATATAACTTAGGGTCAATTGATTATGTGCCATGGTTCGCTGAGTTTTATCGTTCTGTGCCATACCCGCGCTGTTTCTCTGGTCTGTGCCCTGGTTTGCTCGCATATGGCCCAAACGCTCGTTTATCTCTGGTCAACCTCTTTTGACCCGCACATGGCCTGACTGGTGGGGTCGGCCTGGCGAGGCTCGACTCGTGTGTCGGCTTGGTTGGGATTTCATGGGGTCGGCGCGTGGGACCGGAGCACTAGTCTGGCTGGTGGGGCCAGGGCACTAGTCTGACTGGTGGGGACGGCGCATGGGGTAGGGCGTCAAGTCGGCGTGGGGTTGGCGTGTGGGGTCAGCGTAGATCTCTCGCCGCCGACCACTTCCAACCTATCCTCCAGTCGACGATTCCGGCTACCATGGAAGCCCTTCCATGGCACCTCCGCCAGAAGCGCCGCCGCTGCGTCAAGGCCGACAGAGCGCGCAAGCGCTCGAGCAGGCGGTGGACACTGAAGAGAATCCAGCCGCCGCCGTCGTTGTTGCGGCGAGAGACGGAGGAGTTTGATCTCCTCCACGGTCTCCTGCCAGCGCCGCCCGCGCCGCCCCTCCTCGCGCCACCTCACCTCCCGCCGACGAGGAGACCTCGTCCGGCTCGTGGACCTTGTCGCCGTCGCCGCACAGCCCACCCGAGGTCGCCGTGGACGACGAAGGGTTCGAGATCGACGATCCCACCGCCTTCGAGTCCTCGGTGACCCGCGAGGACTTCGTCCCCGACAAGTCCACAAAACGGTCATCGAAGCCGTCTAGGTCGCGCTCCTTGGAGGAGGTCCAAGCGTACGCGAAGCACCACCGCCGGGGGGGTCGAGATCGAGTTGAAGGGGATCGTGTGCAGAAAACAAAATTTTCTAGCAACGATATCCTTAAAACATGCCAAGATCTATTCTATGCAGATATAGTAGTACAAACGGAGATCGGAATACATACCCTTGTAAACCGAAAGCGGGGATTACGTTCCCGCACAAACGTTGTCGATGAAGACCGACAAAGCCGACCTCAAGGTCGTGTAGAGGACGCAGACCTCCCAGCACCGCTAGCGCAACACCTCGCAGGGTGTTACACACGTAAAGTGGAGACGACGGCCTCCAAAGCTCCAGTACAGGACGAGCAGCGGAAGACTTGGACCGGAACACCAGCAGCGCGGCAGCGGGCTATGGTGGAAGAGATCCCCCTCTCAACTCGGCGCAACTCCGACAAAGGGAATCACGAAATTGAGAGAGAATTGGGGAATTAATTGGTGAATTAAAAGGCCAGGGGTGCCCCTCTATATAAAGGCTCCCAGGGGGGAGCCAACCTGCTCACCAGGCATTGTGGGACTAACCCCCACATGCCTGGTGCGGCACATGGTGCGTCGGCCACCTGGTGGGCCCCTTGTGAACAACCTAGGCCGGCCACCTTGGCCCCCACCGAATTCCCCTATGAAATTTTCCCCTCTTGGGCCTTCTTTCGACCAGAAGACCCATTTAGGTAAATCAGCCTAAATAAATTCGAAAATAAATATATAATATCATATTTAGACATTAATTACACTAATTAATATCAAACATATTATATATAATTTATTCTAGCTCCGAAAACTATTTTGTCGGTGCCTGATCTCCATCGGACCTATCCCGGGACGTTCCCGGTGATCTCTTTCCTTTCCGGTTGTCTTGTCGAAACCCCTTAAGTATGTTACCCTAGCGGTTTGATATAATAACAGACATGATCGAGACTCCTCTCCGATCAATGACTAACTCGTAGGCTTGGACCCCATGAATTAATCCCTGTGATATAACGAATGACTTTCATCTATCAAAACTGAACGTAAAGTCTTAAACCTTTTGCCATAGCGATACTTAGCGTGTCCGAGCATCGATCATATATATCTCCATATCTAGCTAACCTCGTTACCGCCAACGCTATCTTCTACTCGTCTATGATTTCATGTCTCCGTGACCTAGTCACATGCTTGCAAGCTCATTAGACATAATCTCACCGAGTGGGCCCTAGAGTATCTATCCTGCTATGCGGACTGGCAAATTCCGCTCTTGACCCCTCGTCTCAACTACTCCCTTCTGATACCCAAAAGTATCACCGTTATTGTCATACTAATTAAGATACGACGTTTGGTCCATTCAAAGTATCTTCCAGGAATAAGAATAAGAGCTGGTCTCACGGTCAAAGGCGTAATGACTACGTCCTACAAATATGGGTATGTCCATCACATCGTTCTACCAACGATATGACTTCCATTGCCGACCGGCGCCATGCCCTATGATCGGGAAACTGAAAGAGCATTTTCCCTCATGTGTGGTTTTGGTAATTGAATGACAATCTCTATGGACTAATGTTTACTTTGAGATATCATTATAGATCATGTCCATGGAGTTGTGGAGTTCATGTGTTGGACTCTTGAAGCTTATGTGTTGAGTGGAGCATATTGCACAAAATGCCATTAACAAAAGTAAAACTCTGAATATATATATTAATGTTGAACGTACATGTGGAGAAGTCCGCGCACTAACACATGTGCGCACGTACTCGCAAACGAAGTATCCACATAGATGGCTGTTTCTCGCACTTTACGAAAATAGAGTTGAATCAAATAATAATGAAACATGACAATCCGATAATAAAATTTGAATTAAAATGAGTACTATATTTACGGGGATTTGTTTAAAGGTCAGCTTTGATTTAAAATGACCACCGACAGATCCTGAACCGCTTCCATACCCTACAAATAAAATGAATAGAGAAGATATTAATAACTAGAACATAAAAAAATAAAGAGGCTGATATAGTGTGATAACGATTGAAATTACTTTTGGAGCATATCAGTACTGCTTGCATAATAGTTCAAGGTATCCGCTATCGAGTCCTCGATCTCAACTATCCCACGGTCAATTTGAATGTTCAAGAGAATCCAATGGTAGCTGCACACGTTCATCAACATTTAGTTAGAGCAATAATTAATTTGTACAAGACAGTAAGAACACTCCCACATAAAGTTGTTGCTCCAATGCATTGAACAAGCTGTTCTCCGTCTCCTCCGGAAAAGTCTGTCGGTTATGTACATGAACTCGATCTGGGTCAACGAATCCAACTTGATAATTAGGCATCCTCTTACATTCGAGAATCTTCTCTAATAGTATACAAACGAATGGATGTAGGGAGGACAATTATAGGCAAAATGATGAGCTTAATTAGCTAGAGACTTAATTAATAACAGAAATAAATTAATCACTTACAGACAATATCAGCTCATGATACATTTGTCGAGGGCTTCCATATATGATAACTGCCATAATTCATCAAAATCAATATGGATTGTCTGTTCTCCGGTGAAGTAATGCTCTTCTTTATATGTAAGAGACATCATTGTTTGGCCGTATTTTGTGCGCTCCATGTACCACTTATGTAATTCTCGCATCCTTGGAGGTAGGAGTGCCAACTCTGCCTATGTGACCAGTTCCTTCGCCCTGACAAATTGCCTTTCCAGGGGAGCCATGGAGGCTTCAACTCGGATTAGCATTTCATCAATCGTCAGACCAGGAATTTCTTCAATAATCCGGTCTTCTTGTAATACAATTGGGGATGCCACCTTCAACATAACGATCGATTGTTTTTTCTGTTGTCAAAGTTGGGCAACGTCGGCTCTCTGCTGCCTCTTAGTCTCCATGGGACGACCCTTGGGGAGCGGTGACACTTTCTCCTTAGTAGGCGGAGTCGGGCACTTCCGCTTTAGTCCAATGTACTGAGTGGGCGGCGCCGAAAATCGAGTCCGCTGATACAGCGTGGAAGATGTGAGAGCCTTAGGCACAGATGAGGAAGCCTTGGGCGCAGAGGAGGGAGCCTTAGGCGTAGATTAGGGATCCTTAGGCGTAGATGAGGGAGCCTTAGGCGCAGATCGAGGCGGCGATGGTTGAGGTGGAGGTGAGGGAGCCTTAGGCGGCGATGGTCAAGTTGTAGGTGAGGGAGCCTTAGGCGGCGATAATCGAGGTGAAGGTGAGGGAGTCTTAGGCGGCGATGATCGAGGTGAAGGTGAGGGAGCCTTAGGCGGCGATGGTCGAGGTGGAGGTGAGGAAGCCTTAGGCGGCGATGATCGAGGTGGAGGTAATGGAGCATTAAGCCGCGATGATCGACGTAGAGGTGAGGAGCCTTAGGCCTTTGCTTCTAGCCTAGCATTAAGATGTATTTGTTTTTCCATAAAATGACTCCATGCAAGACTTCTCCCAGGGTCGACTACCCTTCAGGGCCAGGGAAGTCAATCTCCAATGTCTCACATCCGGATAGAATTTCATCCACCCTGACACGAGCATACCCAGCTGGAATCTCGCGGCAGTGCCAACGCGCTACAGGATCAATTTTCAAAGCAAAGCCGATTGCCGCCTTCATGGATATATTCTTCATTGGCTAGTGTAGCTCAGAATCAGTCTTCACTTTGATATCTTCCACGGGGTAGCGCTCCATCGGTGACGCATCAACCTGTGCATCATCAACGCTGACATGCAACGCCGTGGAAGCCATGCTACTTCTCGGGCAGTCGGGTGCGCAAAGAGCTGCTCGTTCTTTTCTTCCACATTCTTCAGCCGGTCTGCCGCCTGCTGCTTCCTCCTCTTCTGTGCTCTCGCTCGGCTTCTATAAGTGTTTCAGTTCTCATGAAACCCTATCTTCCAAGTAACACCTCCATAGCCTCGTACGCATCCTCCGTGCTCAGTCTTTTTTAGTGCCTTAGTCAGTTCGTCATTCTTTCTATCAAGAAAAAAATTTCCCGCCTCCACCTCGGCTAATGATGTTTTAAGATCCTTGAGGGGAGTCAACACCGCTTTCTTCATCGGATCAGGAAGAACCAACTCCCTTGTTTCCATATCCAACGTCATACCATGTGCCATTAGGAAATTTCCTGCTCTATCGGGCACTTTCTCTCTAGCTGGAGGTAGACCTTTTGCCTTAATTTCAGCCTTAAGTTTATCCCACTTAGGCCCGGCAATCCTGTAGCTACCTATCCCAAGATTATGATGATATATCTTCAGCGCAGCATTATCCACATTCTTTTTTGACCGTGCTTTAGCTTCTTTCGATTCCTTGTACGCCTTGAAATCATTCCATTGAGCATGTAACCTCTCTTGAGTTCCCTTGAACTTCGGAGTAATTTTCCCGGCCTTGACATAAGTTGCTGATGCTCACAGGTGTGTGGTTGGGAAAACCCAAGAGGAAGGTGTGAAGTAGTGTAGCTGCAAGATTTCCCTCAGTTATAAAACCAAGGTTATCGAACAAGTTGGAAACGAGAATTCCCCCGAGGTGTCAATGGTGCCAGGAATTCTTGGTGGCGTGTAGTTGACGTGGAGCCTGCACACAACACAATCAAAGTATTTTGTCCCAACTCAACGGTGAGGGTATCAATCCCACCGGCTTGTTGTAACAAAAGGATTAAACGTATGTGTTTAAGAAAGATGTTTGTTTGCAGAAAATAACAGGCTTGCAGTTTGTGGTTTATCAGATTAAAGAGAAGGACCGGGGTCCACATTTCACAAGTGGCGTCTTTCCATAAATAATAATAACATTCATGCGGGTAAAAAAATTACATCTGTGCAATTGATAGAATAATGATGAGTAAACCAACGCATATACGAACTTTATGATGTCTAATGTGAGATTCATTCGGGCATTACAACAATATACATAGACCGTTCCAACTGAATCTATGACTAATAATCAACCTTACGGTTAGCGTCTACACCCCTTTCAGTATTAAGTTGCATGCAACAGATTATCGTCTTAAGCACTGTGTATAAAGTAAGTAAGTAAGTAACATCATCGTTAGACAAAATACTACTATTTTATCCCTAGTAGCAACAGTACATCTACAACCTTAGAGCTAGTTGTCACCACCCCAGATTAAATAGAGACATGAACCTACTATCGAGCATAAATACCCCCTCTTGGAGTCACAGGCATCTACTTGGCCAGAGCATCTACTAGTAACGGAGAGCATACAAGATCATTCAATAGCACACACATGATATATTTTAAAGCAATAACTTTAGTACTCACGGATCCCAGCAAACACAACATGAAGTATTGTAACATCCCAAATGTAATCCCTTAATAAAATGTTGTGCTTGTTGTGCAATAGATAATTTCATCATGGCATCATTGTATTTGTCAATTCATTAAGTTAAATTGATGCATTTAAACTCAAACTCCACTTTTAATTCAAATGCAATTCAAATAAATTTAACATGTGATGTTACAAATCTTTTGCAAATGTTAAAACTAGTGTATCAATTTGGCTATTTTGAAACTATAAATATTTTCCAAAGTTCATTTATCTTTTCCTTTTCCATTTGGTTTCAAAAACATAAAACTGAAAAGAATAAAACAAAAGAATAAAAACAGAAGAGAAAAAACTTACCTCCTAGCCGAGCTGGGCCGAAACAGCCCAAGCCCAGCCCAACTCGGCCTGCCCCTGCTTGTCTTCTTCCTACGTACGAGAAGAAACTTTACAACGAGACAGAACCATGCCTCACTCGCCCCAAAGCTCCACTTGCTTCCCCTCTCCTCCTTTAAGATGCCCCGCAGCACCGTTAAACCCTAACCCTAGCCTTTCCCCCCTTTTCCCCGCCGCCGTCTGCTCCCCCACGCATCCGCCATCGCCATGGGGCCTAAGACGCCGAGGTCGACGCCGACATGAACCAGCGCATCTCCAGCCTCCTCCTTCGTCAGCAGCCGCGCCTCTACCTTCCCCTTCCGCGACGTCAGGAGTTGCTCCCGCAGCGATCCACTCGCTTCTGCCCTGCTATTTCTCCTCCGTTCGGCATAATTCGGGCGGCGGCAGAGTTGCTCCCGCACGGTCGTGGCGCACACGCACAAGACAAGCACGGACACGAGGGCTCCGACCCCCTTCCTTTGCATCTGAGCACGAAAACGAAACCGCCACACCTCTGCACACACGCACGCACACGCACACGAGCAAAGCCGCCCGATTTAGGTCGCCGTCATCGATTTTCCTCCGCCGTGGCGCTCGGGCGCTGTCAGATTCAGTTTCGTCAGATAACAGGGCACGTTTTTCACCTTAAAAAGAACTTGTTGCTTAATCTGTCGGAAACAGACACAAGCCCCACTGGTTAACAACGCCGATGCGTCCCATGCGCACGTCGTGCGTTCGAAACTCTCGGCCACGTTGGAAAAAGGCCACATTTTTTATTATCCCCGCTCACTGATAAGTTGGGCCCACCGGTCAGTGACAGTGGTGCCACATCATCGCCCTGTCAGCGCCACCGTGGCTTTGGACCCGCGGTTAGTCACACGGGCTAGGTTCTCCTGCACTGAGAAAAGTTTTAGAAGTCAGAGGCGTCGTGATCTTTAAACTGAGCCCCGTGTGCTCTCGGCTTTAGTGATTAAGTCCCAACCGACACTTTTCAATCATGAACAAGTCCGTGAACTTTTACAGAAATAACCCTAAACTTGTTTTGCTAATAATTTTTATACTGTAACTCCAAATTAAATAATCATTATATGTTTAATTATCAGAAAAATGCAATGAACAACAGTGTGCCATCCATTCATCATTTTGCATATTTTATTCTGTAACTCCAAATTAAATAATCTTTATATGTTTCATTGCTTAGTTAAATTTGTCAAATGCACCTACATAATTAAATATGGAATGTGTGGGGAAATTAAATACGTGTGTTCTCCTATTCCATTTAATTTGATTAGAAGATATATGCCATCTCTTGCCATGTTAAACAACATTTAATTTGATGGATAGATAAATAACTTGAACATAAATATTAATTATCGGGATTGCATTTCCGCTTAATTTGGATTAAGTGCATCTTGTATTGCATCTTGCCATGTCACATACAATCAATTGTTTGCGCATTTCCATGTACTGATTATGTTTCCTGTTTGTCTTTATTTTGCTCTTCTCTGGGTAGACGACGACGTGTCTGCTGACGGTACGTACGTGCCTGAGATTCCAGCTTTTGTGCCGGGCCACGAGCTGCCAGGCAAGCTACTGCTAACTTGTTACAGGTTGTTTGATTTTCATTCTTGCCGTTGATCTCTGCTATCCTAGTACTCGATTCTTGTGTCGTGATCCTATATCATGTTTATCCTGCATCCTATACAGCTTTACCCCCACCACCTATTACATGTTGCATGTTTATATGTTGGCCTTGCGAGTCGTAGCGCATGCTTAGAGTGGGTTGTGCGAGTCGTCTGTTGGTCTAATGTTTGAAATGCTTAGTATGATAGATTGATGTACCTTAATAAAATATTGTCATATGTTGGGTATTATAATTAAAAGATGAGGCACTGGCGGAAGGCCTTGCGAGGTGCTCTGTTCTGCTAAGTGTCGACCTAGGAACTCAGTTGTTGTCCTCGGAACCAACTTTGAGCGCACTAACCACTTGTGGGAGGCCCTATGGAGCCCCCCGCGGCTTTGATCTAATTCGCTTCTTATCCAGGGCGCCGCAAGTAGTTTGGGCTTTCCATTTGATGTATGCATATGGTTACATAACGATCTCATGATGATGGAGTAGTCGATTCTCATATAGGGTGGCACGTTCTTAGAGTGTTACAAAGTTCCGGGTATGGGGCTGAGTAACCATGCGCACAATCATGCGGTTCCCTAGATGGGTTGTAGAGAAGTGATTTGCCATGTTACGACGCCCCACCTTTTGGCTTGCTTTTTGGAGTTGATCGAACGAGTATGGATCCAGTAGTGCACCCCTACGGGGTATAATCTTATCGATGAGCCGCGTCCGCGGTTATGGACGACTTGGTAATGATGCTGGCTAATAAGATCATAGACAACTTACACCTAATCACTGTTAATTAATTTGACTAGTAATATAGAATTACTTTCACAATAAATGGTAACTAAACTGTTCAATGTGTGAGTTTTCCCGAATTGCTTTCTCATACTTGGTTGAGGGGGTTAATCTGAGAACGGGTTATGATGGTGTTAGTTGAAGATGGTTACTTACGTGCTCTCTTATCCGTCTCTAATTAGACAAAAGTTATAGTGTGTCTCTATTAGGATGGTAGTGATGCAGCCGCTAAGTCCACCTACCCCCATACTTTGGGAGTCTTTCAGTTTTGTGCCTTGTTAGCTCTAACTTGTTCGACACGCTCCGCTGTATTGACCTGTTCGCGGGTTGTGGTTTTCTCTACAGTTGAGAAGTCTGCGTACGACCAGGTGGGTGGGTACTTCGTGGAGTTCGATGACGAGATCTACGGCGAGTAGATAGATTTCCCCTGGGTGCTTCCTGGTGGACCGCGTGTATGGGCTTTCTCTTTTTGTTTCGGCCTTGTGCCTATTTGCTTCTTGTCTGTACCCAGACTTGGCATGTTTCCGCTGAATGATGTAATGTTAGTACATGTGTCCTCTGCATGGTGAGAGCTTTGAATAACTTATTTCCTTTCTTTGTGTCTTAGATTTATTCTGTGATTTCCATTCTGTTTCCAAACCAGTTCGTACATAGTGTATGTATGTTTGGAATATACGAATTGGTACGACGTTAGTTTCTCTCGTGCGCACTCACGAGACATACGTGACGTTGGGATTGCTAGTGAGTTGTGGGCCGATGATCCATTCCGAGCCCACCTGCCCACTCTTGCCTGGGGATTGGTACCCCTGTATGCTCCTAGTTGTGTGGCCCAACCGCTACGTCTTTTTTGTATACGTCTGAATCTAGGGTCTGGCAGTTGGTATCAGAGCTTATACGCCCTTAGGATCCCTTCTATTGGTCGTTGTTTGAGTTTAGAAAAAATAATTTGTAATATCATGAAAACTTAGACGTGAGTGTAGGAATTATGTTCTTTTATTCGTTTCCCCACCCACCCTCCCTGTTATTCTAGTAAGGAAGTGTTACGATGTTTTTCCCTTCTCACCTAAAATTTAAAATTAGGACATCACGTGTGCTAGGTTTCCGTAGTACCATAGTTGCGGGTGTTTGAAGGTTGTATTTTTTGTTTTGGCAGTTATCAACCTCTTCGGCTATGTTCAGTTTCATTCTTGAATCAATCAGTTGCTGTTCTACCTTTCACTTGAACCATCTCCATGTCATTGTACAATCTATTATGTGCAATCAATCCTTTTGTTTCCGGCGACAGACTCTAGAGCGTGGTCCACTACTCACTACTTGTCCAAAACCACGTCGGACCACTGCTGTATGGGAGACAGATGTCCAATCTAGATGCACGTCATGGAGTACAACGGCGAGTTCAATCGTCTTGCTCGTTATGCTGGAGATGAGCTGAATACTGAGTTCAAGTAGATGGCCATGTTCCGCAAGGGTTTCAACCCCGCGCTCAATTACAAGCTTAACCTCGTCAAGGCTGATAACTTCGAGAACCTCCTCAACATCGCGCTCAATGAGGAGCATGGGCGCAAGATCTTCGAGGAGTCACTCAAGCACTCTCGTGAGAGCAACTTTTTGTCCTCCTCAAACGTCGCCACTCCTGCTCAGAAGCGTCGCATCTGGGTGCCAAACAGAGCACTCGCACGAGCTACCTACATGCTAGGACCTCTAGGATTCGTGCCTCGCCCACCAAACCCGGCTCTTGCTATGAGGGGTTTCGGAGGACCACCAAGGCCACCGGGCACTCGCCCCGACGTGATCTGCTACAAGTGCGGGCAAGCAGGTCACTACTCCAACAAATACGCCGACAACGGTGTTCCTCCACCACCACCTCGCCATACTCCAACTCAGGCGATGGTTTGTGCATCTGCTCTAGCTAAGCTTTTCTTCCCAAACAATAGGCCTGGAGCTAGGAGTGGAAGGGTGAATCACCTCAACGCCCAGGAGGCAAAAGAAGCTCTAGAAGTTGTGATGGGTACACTCCTAGTTAACTCTTTTCCTACTAAGGTGTTGTTCGAAACTGGAGCATCTCATTCATGTGTGTCAAGAACCTTTGCGGAAACAACAAAGCTGCATCTAGATCCTTTATATGTTTCTCTAGTGATCCACTCTCCAGGAACTCAAATGCAGACTTCCAGGATAAGCCATGGAAATCAAATAGAAATTGGAGGTCACTTGTTCCCTGCTTCTCTAATCTTACTGGGTAACTCGGACATTGATGTCATTCTAGGCATGGATTGGTTGAAGGTTGTAACATCCCAAGATTTTATAATGTTCAAAAATCACTAAAATTTAAAACTTTTGTTTTGATTAAAATAAAATATTAAAATGCATAAGAAAACTAACTATGAAAGACTTCAAACATATTGAAAGAGTTTAATATTTCAAATATCACAGTTATTATTTTCAAAAACTTGTTTCAAGTTAAACAATTTATTATCCATCGTATTTCTTCAAACCTCAATGGGTATATTGACAAATATTTTACAAACTTCAAACCATTGTATTCTAATAAAATAGTTTACTTATAAGCAATTGATTTTCAACCACTTAGCCATATCTACTTATAAATTCAAGACTAATTAAAATGGTATATTTGCCAAATGATTTTCATTCATTTAACTAATTTCAAATTATAGTTTTGGAAATTATAAATTTATAATTCCTAAATTTAAACTTCATACATTTTATAATTAATGAATTATCCAAATAAGCATTTCATTTACTTAAATTACTTTCATTAATTTTCAAAACATGAAATGATTAATACTTTATATAAGAAATGAATTGAATCTAAAACCTTTCCAAGGTTGTTTCATGAAGTTTTCATATGATTTATCTTAATATAATGGTGCACAAAAGAAAATTTTATTAAAATTGAATCCAATATATTTCCTATTACTTTAAAAATATTTATATTCTATTATTTTACTATTATACCAAGAATAAAAGTGAATGGTTACTAAAAAAGAGTTTTAAATAACTTAATATCAACCATATTAGAATGTGGTAATTTCATAAATTAATTTCACCCCAAATGAATTTATTAATTTAATATTTTCAAAATTGACCTAAATGGGCAATTTAGCATTTTATGAATATTTCAAAATAATAAATTTTAAAAAGTTTTCAAAACATACATACTAATGTTTTAATGCAAAGATATGATTTTTACAAAATTAAAGAAACTAATTTGAGGTTATTTGGATTCATAATGTAAAAGTTATGTAAAAATCCAGATAACAGAAAAGGAAAAGAACAAATAAAAAGGGAGAAAGATTAACTAGGCCAAAGCCCATCTGCTCTTCCTCGCGCGCGTAGAGAGAAGCAGCCAGCCCGGCTCCCTCTCCCACTCCCGCTGACATGTGGGGCCCACATGTCAGCATCTCCTTCAACCTCGCGCCAAAATTCACGCGCCCGACAGTTTCGGGCGAGATTTTCTCGTCGTGATTCCGCGCGATTAAGGGGCTTAATGGGCACCCCGACCCTGCCCTATAAATCGACTAGCCTCTCCTCCGTTTTCCCCCTCTCATCCCCATCGAAATCGTGCCGCCAGGCCGCTCAAAAAGCTCGCCGGAGCTCTGCCGGTCCGCCGCCGTTTTTCCTCTGTCCCCGGCGAGGTAAGCCGCCCCGAGACCCCATCGAACCTCTCCCCGTGTCGACGCGCACCTTCTCAACCCCTCCCTTGCTTTGTTTTCGCAGCAGCTCGTCGAGGAAAAATAGACCAAAGGTCGCCGGCGCAAACCGCGCCTCCGTCCGTGCCGTCACCCCTCTCTCGTATGCGCAGCTCGACGCCGACCACCTCACGGAGCTCGCCGCGCCGCGCTGAACTCCGGCGTCATCTCCCTGAGCCAAGAGGACCACCGGAGCACCGCCTTCCCCACCGCCCGAGCCGCCGGCGCCGCCATCGCCTCCAACTCCGGTGAGTCCCGCCGTCGGTTTTTGGTCAGCACTCCTGGACCGTCAGATCTATCTCCAACGACCAGGATTATAACTTAGAAGCGAAGGGGTACGATCAGATCCAACGGCCCAGATCCACCCACTTATCTAGCTCAGCGCCAGGTCAGCGGCCACGTCACTGCCCAGTCAGCGCTGACGTGGAAAATGATTTTCTCGATTTATTTAAACGGCAGTTTTACATAAAAGCCCCTAACACTTAGATCTGTTATAACTTTTTAACCACCTATCCAAATTTAACACTTAGAATTCAAATTTGACTTAGCATAAATTATTCAAATTTCAAATGGTGGATTTGAGTATATTTATAATAACTTTAAATCTATAAATCCAAATATTACAAATAAAATTGTTTTAGAAACTTAAGAATATGTGTTATAATATGCCTTTGTTATAAAATAATTTTGAGTATTAGTTTTGATGATTTAATAGTTGTATGTTTAAATTGAATAGTTTGACTATTTTTGACATAACTTTCAATGGAAACATTATTTTTGATTAAATCAAATTGCTATAAATTTAATTAAATGCCCTCTATCTATTAACATCATTTTATAAAATTTTGTTATAAAATTTAAAATCACTTAAAACTTGAACTTTATAGTTATTCCTTTTATTATATTACAAAAATAGAAATTAATTAAATTGCATTTATAGCCTAATGCATACTTTATAAAAATCAAAAAATTTGTATGATATTTCTTAGGATTTAAAAGTGCATTGCATGCATAACTTATTTTCACATATAGATATATTTCCCATAGGAAATCTCTTCATTATTTTTCTCCAAGTTAGGAATATTTCCAAACTTAGTATTTTGGTAAAAGTGCTATGCACTAGATACTTAGTATTTTCAACATGGAGCTAGAAGGCCAATGAAGAACTTAGCCAAAACAAGACTTCAGAAGTATCTTCAAGGAGTAGAAGCACTTAGAAGAAAATCAAGAAGAAGTTCATGAAGACTAACCAGCAAACATTTTCTAAGTCTTGCTTCCTCTCTCTTTCTTTTCTCCCTTCTTCTCTGAGAACTCATGATGACTAAGTTAAATCCAAGACCAGCCTCGAGGATACAAGAATTATCTAGTCTGAAGATTTATCAAGTCTATCAAAACTTCAATCAAGACATCATGAGGGAAAATTACAAGTCTGGAGATGAAGCCTGGAAGATCAACTACAACTTTCTTTCTATCTTTTCCCTCTTTTCTAATCTTGTCTTTCTCTTTAGACTTAAACAATTTTCATCATATTATTGCCATCTTAAAGTTTGTTGGATCCTAGCAGCATAGTGAGATGAAGCGGCCTGGAGACTAACCTTTCATGTCCACGTACATGAGACCTGTTCCACAACTTAAGTGGCTGGCCGGGTGTCTGTCTCTCTCACTATAGTGAATATCCAATTTACAAAGAGTTGATAATAATTGTCGATCACCTTATAGACTTAGTATTTTCTCTAAGTATTTTTACACATCATGGCTAAGCCATTAGAGTGCTTATTCAAGATGAACTATAACAAAGTATTTTATTCAACGTATGACCTTAGTCCTTAGTCATTTTGACACACATTTTTTCTTTGGATTAACTTAAAATATTTTCTTAGCATGACATACATCTCTAGTCCTTAGGAATATTTTGCACCTCATGCATAAAAATATTTTCCTTAGAAGTTTTATGAAACCTGTTTGTTCACTATGTATGTGCATGGATGTTTGATGATTGTTGTTTGTTGATTGTTGTATTGTTGTTGCTTATATTGTTTAGATTAAACGGAGAGCAAACGTTCGTTGTTGAAAAGAGTTTGTGAACAACGACAACATTCAAAGGCAAGTGGCACAACTCATAAACTTCCTATTATTTTCTATATGCATTACTTAGTGTATTTTTATATAACCATGTGTATGATAGTATTGCTACGCTAAACCTGTGTAGAATCCCTTATTCCTGTGTCTAGGTTCCTATGTAATACTTACTAGAATTATTGATGCTATGCAAATGTTGTTTTGTGAAAATCTAAATTCTACTAAGTTAAGAATGAAACACCTGGGTGGTAAAAGGTTGTATGGTGGCGAAGTTGAGTGGCTACTCAGGCCCATGTCTATGGTTCCTGGAGTACGTGCACTTGTGAACGGCCACCCAGGAACAAAGGAACCTGAAGAACTCCGAGTGACACTTGCTTCCAGTGCAGCCATTGCCAATGGGCTCTGGCTTGATCAACTATGTTGCGTGGACTCTCTCCGGCTTGACAAGCAGATGTAGGGGGTGTTAGGTGGAACGGGTCAAGCCAGAGTGGGAGGGAAAATGCTTCTGAAAGATCTCGTCTCATTCTTCTCCTTATCCTTATCACTATAAGTGTGTAATGGATAGTTTGGGTTGAATGGGTACAATGGTGAACGTGCACAACCTCTGCAGAGTGTAAAACTAAGTACTTAGCCGTGTCCCCGGTACGGACAATTTGAGTAGCTGATCACGGACGTCAACGGAGGATTCCACCATTCCAACTTCAGAAATAAAACTTGATGGGTGAACAAGGGTAGAATGAGACAGTAGTTTTCATGCCACGAATGTCCTGAATAGGAGAAAATTGTTTTCCAAAGAGTTAGGAAAAATTGGCTTTATGCAAAATATCCTTGAACTCCACCAGCCAAATATGCATATAGGTTATTAGAGTTATTCCTCTAAGTGTCCACCATAGTGTCACTTGCCAGACTCCATTTTTAATGGAATCTCACCCACATTGTTGCAATATTTTTATTATTGCAGTTCGATCAGGACGAGTGAGGTTTCGTTTAAAGGTTTCGAGTCTACAACCAACATGTTTTCGCCTGTGGCAACATGAATGTGATGGAGACTCACTACTACTGTATTTCCGTTGTTTACTCTTTTAAAGCTAGCTTTATGCTATGCAACTTGTATCGAATATTTTGTAAGTCTGGATCATCGATGTAATAAAATTGATACTTTGTTGTGATATTACATCGTAAATTGTGTGTGCAAATGATTCGATCCAGGGATTTGCACTATAAACATGTATCTGCCTTATTTAAAGTGCAGGTACGCTACAGATGGTATCAGAGCACTGTGTTCCCTGTAGGTTCGAAACCCTAGGTTTGGATAGAAATAGGATTTGGCCATAGGATTCAAAATCTATTTCATCTAGTTTCTGAAAATAAGAACTTTTCAAACATCATTCGCGTAACTATCTTAACTATTTTCTTTCTAAGTATCTTCTCTCCTTATTTTTAGATGACCGCCCTCATTGAATCACTCAAGAAGGACCAGTGATGCCCATGACCTTGGAATGTGAGACAGAGTTTCCAAGAGCACTTAAGGATAACATGAAGAGCTTAGGTTTTGAAGGAGAAGTAGTATACAAAGGTTTTCCTTTCATGGACGAAGGCCAAGAGTACTGGTGGGTACAAATCCACCTATACAAGAACAAATAAGCTGACCATAAGACTGAGGGTGACTGCATGTTCACCAACCCAATACTTCACACATCATTCTTTGATTCAGCAAGAAATGCAGCATGGAGAGCCATGGAGTACCTTGCAGAAAGACTTCGTTTTAGACTTCACAACACCCAGAATTACCTTGAAGAACTCAAGGAAGTGGAGGAAGAACTCGAAGCACTCAAGAAAGAGATAGATTAGACCACCTATCCCATTAGAATAACGAGATCCATTGATGTATTGACCTATCAAATTGTGGTATGGCAGTACTATCAATTTTGTCTTTCCATGACGCTGGTGTGTTTCGTTCGATAAACGATTAGTTCGATTTCTCAAAAGAAAAATGAAAATTTTCACGTATGTGGTTGCTTGTGTTTGAACCTTGTTGCTTGATGTTAGTTAGATGTTGTTTGTAATGAATTGTCTTGATCTTCTCGATTATGTTAGAGTGTTTTGAGTACCTACAAAACTTTTCTTTAAATGGTGGTAGCCACCCGGTTAAATTAAACCCAGCTGCCCTAAACCCGGAGATCCAAGTCTATCTTTCTTTCTGGCCTCCCCAAATCAGAAAATTCATCCCCTGCTAGTTTCCAGTTTCCATGTCTGAAAATTTAATTCCTTAAACCTCTCGACTTATCATAATCTATCCAAGCAGTTGCTTTTCTTTCTAGCCTCTCCGAATCTCGGGGACGAGATTCCTTTTAAGGGTGGTAGTCTGTAACATCCCAAGATTTAATAATGTTCAAAAATCACTAAAATTTAAAACTTTTGTTTTGATTAAAATAAAATATTAAAATGCATAAGAAAACTAACTATGAAAGACTTCAAACATATTGAAAGAGTTTAATATTTCAAATATCACAGTTATTATTTTCAAAAACTTGTTTCAAGTTAAACAATTTATTATCCATCGTATTTCTTCAAACCTCAATGGGTATATTGACAAATATTTTACAAACTTCAAACCATTGTATTCTAATAAAATAGTTTACTTATAAGCAATTGATTTTCAACCACTTAGCCATATCTACTCATAAATTCAAGACTAATTAAAATGGTATATTTGCCAAATGATTTTCATTCATTTAACTAATTTCAAATTATAGTTTTGGAAATTATAAATTTATAATTCCTAAATTTAAACTTCATACATTTTATAATTAATGAATTATCCAAATAAGCATTTCATTTACTTAAATTACTTTCATTAATTTTCAAAACATGAAATGATTAATACTTTATATAAGAAATGAATTGAATCTAAAACCTTTCCAAGGTTGTTTCATGAAGTTTTCATATGATTTATCTTAATATAATGGTGCACAAAAGAAAATTTTATTAAAATTGAATCCAATATATTTCCTATTACTTTAAAAATATTTATATTCTATTATTTTACTATTATACCAAGAATAAAAGTGAATGGTTACTAAAAAAGAGTTTTAAATAACTTAATATCAACCATATAAGAATGTGGTAATTTCATAAATTAATTTCACCCCAAATGAATTTATTAATTTAATATTTTCAAAATTGACCTAAATGGGCAATTTTGCATTTTATAAATATTTCAAAATAATAAATTTTAAAAAGTTTTCAAAACATACCCACTAATGTTTTAAACCAAAGATATGATTTTTACAAAATTAAAGAAACTAATTTGAGGTTATTTGGATTCATAATTTAAAAGTTATTTAAAAATCCAGAAAACAGAAAAGGAACAGAACAAAAAAAAGGGAGAAAGATTAACTGGGCCGAAGCCCATCAGCTCTTCCTCGCGCGCGCAGACAGCAGCAGCCCAGCCCGGCTCCCTCTCCCACTCCCGCTAACATGTGGGTCCCAGATGTCAGCATCTCCTTCAACCTCGCGCCGAAGATCACGTGCCCGACAGTTTCGGGCAAGATTTTCTCGTCGTGATTTTGCACGATGAAGGGGCTTAATGGGCACCCCGACCCTGCCCTATAAATCGACTAGCCTCTCCTCCGTTTTCCCCCTCTCATCCCCATCGAAATCGTGCCGCCAGGCCGCTCAAAAAGCTCGCCGGAGCTCCGCCGGTCCGCCGCCGTTTTTCCTCTGTCCCCGGCGAGGTAAGCCGCCCCAAGCCCCGAGACCCCATCCACCCTCTCCCCGTGTCGACGCGCACCTTCTCAACCCCTCCCTTGCTTTGTTTTCGCAGCAGCTCGTCGAGGAGGAATCGACCAAAGGTCGCCGGCGAAAACCGTGCCTCCGTCCGTGCCTTCACCCCTCTCGTATGCGCAGCTCGACACCGACCACCTCACGGAGCTCGCCGCGCCGCGCTGAACTCCGGCGTCATCCCTGAGCCAAGAGGACCACCGGAGCACCGCCTTCGCCACCGCCCGAGCCGCCGGCGCCGCCATCGCCTCCAACTCCGGTGAGTCCCGCCGTCGGTTTTTGGTCAACACTCCTGGACCGTCGGATCTATCTCCAACGACCAGGATTATAACGTAGAAGCGAAGGGGTACGATCAGATCTGGACCGTCAGATCCATGTAACACCCCAATTCTTTTAGCCATAGCATTGTGGTGTTATTCTAAATTGTTCACCTCTTGCAAAATCTTTTGTGGGTGTAAAATTTTGAGTCATTACTAAATTTGCTTGCACACCTTAGGTTTGTTGTGTATCACTAACTTTTCATAAGAATTGAAAACACTAAAAATGACTTCTCACCAAAATTAAAATACCCACTATTAGGATCTTCATGGTTGTTAAAACTTAGCCAAACTAGGAGCTATTATTAAGCAAACCCTAAATGGGTTTTGACATGCATCTGAACCATTTTGATCTAGGGCATGTATATTTTCACACCCTGCTCTAAATTCTCTCAAAGGAGTTGGTTTGCTCATAAATATCACTAGCTTTTGGGCGCATCAAATTAATATGACCATTTGAGATATTCTTTTAATTATCACCAAAAGATTTCTTTTCTTTGAAAGCCAAATGAGATAGTTGATTTGGGCTTTTGTAAGTTCAGTACCTTCCCTTAATTTAGGTAAGTTTGGGGTGTAGACCCATTTTACTTTTGTGGGTCATATTTGAATAATTCAAACTTAGATTTTCAAATTCATTTGAGCAATTCACTCAAAGCTTTCACCTCTTATTTCTCTCTCACTCTTTTCCACTCCACCTGCTGAATAGGAGAACAACACCCTCACCCCTGGACCCACCTGTCATGGGCTAGGGCCAACCTCTCCTCTCTTTTCTCTCTTTTCTCTCTTTTCTCTTCTTTTCCACCCAACCGAAGCTCACCTCCTCTCCTCTCACTGGCCAGGGCTTGTCATCCGACCAAATTCCTCTCTGCTCCCTCTCCACCGCCCACCTGAGCCAATTAGAACAGAGGAGACACCCCCTCCCTCTCTCCTGCCCGAGCAAACCCTAGATCGGGTGGAGCTCGTTTTAAATCGCCCGAGCACTCCCCTGTCCATTTATTCCCCTCCCCGGCTCCTAACAACTCACTCCTCTCCCCCTCTGGCGAAAACCACCAAGCTCTCCCCCTCATTCGCTCTGTAGACGAGGAGATTTCCTTCGGTGGCCGAAGGAAGGAAACTGCCGTAGCACTCGTTCCTCTCAACCATTGCTCGCCGTTTTTGGTTCCCTGGCTTCCCCTCTGCTGGATCTAACTCCCCTCCCCTCCCTTGGCTCTGTTGCAGCTCGAGAGCATCTGGTTCGTCCATGACCCGAGGAGGACGACGTCGTCACCATCTCGTACTCCGACGTTGCATGCGAGCTTTGCGACCACCCCTGAGCTTGCCTTCGACGCCGCGTCCACCTCCAACCACCATTGCGTCCATACACGAGCCCTAGGTGAGCCCTCCATGCTCGGCGTCGTTTCTCGAGCTCCTGCTCGTGTTTTCTCGGTCGGGAGGAAGACGATGGCCTGAGGCCGTCGATTTTCTGATCAGCGGTTGTGTTTGAACCGCGCCCGATCTGTCCGTTACCGTTGGATCCCAGATCCACGGTCACTTACCGCTTTGCCGGCGCGCGCGCAGCGCTTGGGCCGGCCCAGCTCAGCCCCGCGCTGCTCTGCGTCGCCACTGGGCCGATCTGGCCCGTTCGGCCTGCTTTTCCTTTATCCTTTTTCCTGTTATTTTTCCAGTAAATCTAGAGTTTAGCTTTAAATCATTTGTGGTAAATCTAGAGTGGCTAAAATGATGGGATAAATTTTGTAACATGCATGCACGTTTTCTTAACCATGTGGCATTGGATTTGGTCCAAAATGTATTTCCTGTTGAGTGTTAAAATAGATCTAGTAAGAAGTATCTATTACACCATTTGTTTAATAACTTGGGTTCTGTATATCCAAATCATGCAATCTTGGATCTGTTGGAAAGATTTTAATAATGCCTATCTATATAGGTGAATCTTCAATGCAGGAGATTACTCTAGAAAAAGTTATATTTACTCTAAGTATAACATCAGTATGAGTTTGGGGATTTTTAACTCTTCAATAAAAACACTTTTTGAGGTAAATCTAATTGGAAGTGTTAGATATGTGTTGGAGGTATCATATACTACAAATGTAGATTTTTCCAGTAATTAGTTATTTCTTAGTGAATAAATCCCTGAAAAACAGAGAGATAACCTCTTAAATTGCATTCTGAAATTCCAGAGATTATGACATGTCTAGTTTTTATTGGTGGGGCCACCTCTGTCCACAGATAAATGTTGAGGATAATTTTGTGGGATAGCCACAGGTTTTATCTAACTCACCCCACTGGTTTGACACCAAAATAATTCTTATTATTTTCTGCACATAGATAATGGTCAGAAGTATACTTTATTTTAAAACTGGGATAATTTGAGCTAGTAGTATCCAAATTTGATGAATAAAATCTCCACTTAAAGATAAAACTCCTATCTCACCAGAAAGGCTAATTATGCATTCATCAGATCTATAGAACTGAACCTATCTTCTGCTTAAGTTTGACATCAGTAGCTCTTATCTGATTTTTAATTCTTGTTTGGTGATAGGTTTTCATGCACAGCTAATTTTCAGAGTTCCACATGATTGTTAGGAGTAATGTGGTAGAAGGAATTGATTTTAGGAGCAGTACCTTAAGAGTTGTGCTTAAACCATGTAAAAAGCCCCTAATAACTATTGAATGCATTAGTTGTGTTTTCTGTTGGTGATGCTTGTTGTTTGTTGATATACTTTAGATTGTTATCAACTCGCATTTTAGGACTTACGCTAGTCTCGTCTGTTTTTCATGTTACGGTAGAATCGCAACCCGAGGAAGAGCAGTACGAGGTAGCTGAGCACGACTACGCTGAAGAGCAAGACAAGGGGCAGTACTCTGAGCAAGGCAAGCCCACCTCACCACTATAATGAAATCCTATTATTTTATCAAGCATGTTTTTTTTCAAATAAAATAATGCATGTTTTACTTCTTTTGTGGCGCCTTGCCACCCGAAAACTATTTTACCAAATATTGTTTGGCCAAAGTTATCTACTAGAATAGCTGTAGGTATTATAAAAGGAGTTTTACTTGATGGGTCTTGTCATTGAAGGCTCTATCAAGAAGATTAAGTTTTCTAGTAGTATACTCTGTTATCTTACCTCAAAACTATAGGATGGGAACCTGTTTGATAAAACTATTTTATGGAGGAAAACCTGAGTTGCTGGGAGCAATCAGCGAGAAAGAACTATTTTATGAAAAACCCGAGATGCTGAGAGCATTCGGAGATGTTGCGAAAACCCGAGCTGCTGGGAGCAGTCGGAGATGGAGGTTTAATTTCAAAGTCCCTGCTGCCGCCCGAACAATTAACCCGTGCAACCACACTACCTGACATGGGTAGGGCTTAGCCGGAAGCTTGTCTGTTTTAGTGTTGGGGCTCTCATACTTTCTATGAGGGCTGGGCCCTCGAAGCCGGGTTGTCGTCCGGAAGAGACAATACACTGTTGAGGACCAACAGCCGGACGATTACGGTGGGTCTCCTGACGTGGCGGTGTGGCGTCCCGAGGAAAGACCAAGAGGTCGAGTGGAGCACACGGTGCCGAGGAGAACAAACCTACCGGGAGGCCCCGATACTAGGGTAGGCATAGTGAAAAGCTTTGATCGCGTTATCCGGACCCCCGCATGCTGTCGTATGACGGGCCGTGGCAGACACGGCGGAATAACCGATAGGTGTGGGTAAAAGTGTACAACCTCTGCAGAGTGTAAATCTATTCGAATAGCCGCGTCCGCGGTCATGGACGGTTGGAAAGGCCACACTGGGCATTTGGAGAAAGAAGTTGTTTTATAAAGGAGCAATATTTATGTGAAGATCAGGAGGTACCTGGGAGGTACGGAATTTGGGCAAGGATGGTTGATCTCGGGGAGACAACCAGTCCGACCTCAAGGAAAGAAAAAGGGTTACCCCTATCCTAGTGCTTTTAAAAAGGTTTTACAAAATAAAGTTTTTGAACTTGGATATGTCCTTGCTATATCTAAGAGAAGAGAATTCTATCTCTAAATGTTTTCTTCAACAAAGATATAGAGATGTCGCATTTTAGCGAAGAGAATTCTATCTCTAAATGTTTTCTTCAACAAAGATATAGAGATGTCATATTCTCTATGTTTGATATCATTGTATTCAAAAATAAGCCTTGTAGTTGTATTAATGAGCCTTCCCAGTTTTCGAAATATGTTTCCTTGCATTATCATGAGACTTTAAGCCTAGAGGTGGTCTTGCGAGTACGTAATTGTACTCATGTGGCTCTGTCCCTGGATATTCAAATGTCCAGATTATAATGAGGAGGCCTACATCGAGGAGGAGGTGTACGACGACGACTTCGCCACCTAGCTGTCACCGGTCAACTGCACTTGTGGGAATCTGCGCTCGGAGATGTTAAGAGCCGTCGCTAGCCACGAGCTTCCGCTATCATAGTTAATTCCGTCCTGCGTGACGAGGTTTGTTGACTTTGGTCGTATGAACATCTATGTGTTGTAAGACTTTTATTCGTACGACTTGAATGATATAACTCTTTGATACCTATGTTGGTTATGTGATTACGATGCACTGATCATTGGGATCGTGATCTCTTACATAACGTGCGCATCTCGGACTTGTCTGAGGGGTCCCTATAGAATTGGTATCAGAGCCATCGTTGACCTTAGGAGACTTTAGCTAGGTTGGGCGTCGACGTCACGCAAAAATGTTTTCCTAAATAGTTAGGAGAGAAATACTTAAAAATGTGCACAATATACTGCTACTCCTCCCTCCCCTCTGTTATTACTCACTGACTAATATTATACCTGTATTAAATCTTATGATTTTACCTGTTTAAAATTTTGTACATCGTTCACTAATTAAACCTCCATTTAAAATTTTGTGTAGATGAGCGGAGAGTTCTCGTTGTCTATTCAGTTGGGAGATGTGCCCGACACTGGAGTTTCGCGTCTGTTCCAGGAAGACCTACTCCAGCTGACCAGGCACCTGAGGCGTCCGCTACCAGAGCTGCTGATTGGACGTTTTCTGCCCATGGTGGGAGACGAGATGTCCTGGACTGTGAGGTGCATCCTTCGAGGACCATTGGTGCCACCCTTCGCCGAGGAGCTGATTGAGGATGCCCTTGCATCGACTCAGATGGGGGCGTTCGTCACCATGCTGCAGAGGGCTCTTGCCCGCTTGGTGTGTGCTCACAGTTCCGAGCTGGGCGACACCCGTTTTGAGTTTTACTCTGGCTTGGACGAGCAGAGTAACCCCGTGCCGCTGCGTCCCCACCCCACTTTTGGGAACCACTTGGCCGAGCTGGGACTCCTCGTCGAGTACACCCAGTCCCAGCTGGTCACTAGTCGGTTCGAGAGTGACCTCCACCGTCTTAATCACGACGGAGCTGAGGTGCGGATCTCGGCAGCTGAGCTGAGGATCGAGAACTTGGAGGCGCAACTCAAGGCGTCTCAGGACAAGCTGAAGACCGTGGAGCTGAAGCTCAAGACCTCGGAGGAGCGCTTAGTGGAGTCCCAGGCAGATCTCAAGATGGAGCGCTAGGAACGCCGTTCCACCTTTGCGCGCCTCCAGACTACTCGCTTCTACAGGTTCCAGTTTGACGGGATGGTGGACATGCTCAGGTCGACCGTTGATGCCCGTGACGAGCGGATCAGCGAGCTGGAGAGCGAGGTGTAGGCTCTGAGCAAGGATAATGACGATCTCCTGCCTGATGATGAGGACCCTACTGAGGATGTCGATATGGAGCCCGTGAGCGAGCAGGACGACGATGACCTTTGAGGCGAGGACGGTGAGGACTCGGGAGCTGTGATGTCTGAGGACGAGGACCCCGACGAGCCACCCTTTGACAGTGTCCTTGCCGTGGACGTGGAGTAGTTAGTTGCGCAGTATCTTTTGGGTTAGGACCGAACCATCGCGATAAGTGGATGCGATTGTGTGATCTAGTTAGCATGAGTGTGTGTCGGAATTGTTGTAAGACTATGTCAGTCCGTGTTTTGTGGTTGTGAACTTTGTGATGATGCTTTTGGAACCTTGCTATGGGATGGAATCATGTCTTCTTAGGAGTAATGTCTTGCTGAAATTTGTATGATTTTGGGTATGCTTGATGAACCCTTTTTCAAAACCTGTTTTAAAATTTCTAAGTAGAATAATTAATGTGTGTTTTATTCTGAAATTCAGAATGGCAAGGGATCCACCACCACCCCCACCACCCGAGCCATCTATGGCTCAAGTGCTCCGTCTACTCATGGAGGATCGCGAGGCAGCTCGCACCGAGAGGAATGCCAACCTTGCCACCCTGCAACATCTTGCTCAGATTGCCGTCAATCAGAATGGTGGCCAAGGGAATGAAGAACCCCGCTCAAAGCTTCGTGACTTTCAGAACACCAATCCTCCAGTTTTCTCCAAAAGTGAAGTGCCACTAGATGCCGAGTACTGGATCCGTACTATAGAGAACAACCTGAGGGTCGCCCAAGTGGGTGACAACGAGAAGGTGGTCTACGCCACTCACTACCTCTCTGGTTCTGCCCGAGCGTGGTGGGAGGCCATTCGTGCTCTGTTGCCACCGGAGGAAGTTGTGGCTTGGCCAGCGTTCAAGACCAAGTTCTTGAAGCGTTATGTGCCCTCTGGACTCGTCACTATCATGCGAGAGAAGTTCTTGCAGCTCAAGCAAGGCGGGATGTTGGTGAGTGAGTACTTGGAGAAGTTTACTTCTCTAGCGAGGTATGCGCCCACCGATACCGATTCTGAGGACAAGAAGAAAGAGAGGTTCATGAATGGACTTCATGATGAAATGCAGTGCATTCTGGTGGTGATGCCTTTCACCGACCTGGAAACCTTGGCGGATGCAGCCATTATGATGGAGCACAAACGCAATGCTTCGTTTGACAACCGCAAGCGTCGCCAACTGATGCAGCAAGGCAGTAGCAGCAGCAGCCCAACTGGAAGTTATCCCCGTCCGCGCCCTTCACCTCCACCGAGGCCTTCTTATCCATCACCAAGGCCTCCAACCTTTGCACCAAGACCCAGCTACTCTCCTCGCCCGCCTGCACCTCGTTCTGGAAGTGGTTCCAACCCCGGCCTCAACTTTAACAGGCCGCCTGCTCCGAAGCCCATAGGAGGGTGTTTCACTTGTGGACAGTCTGGACATTTCTCGCGGGATTGCCCCACTAGATAGCCCGCCGGTGGTCGCCCCAATGCGACAAAGATGAACCAAGGGCCACCCCGTCCACCTGGAGGCAAGAACCCGTATCCCAAGAAAGCGGCCCCTGTCACCCGAGGTCATCTGAATCACATCAGTGCAGAAGAAGCTCAGGAGGCACCAGATCTGGTTATGGGTACGTTCCCTGTCAACTCAGTTCCTGCCTCAATTTTGTTTGATTCAGGAGCTTCCCATTCTTTCGTTACGGAGCCATTTGTTAGGAAAAGTGGTATGGTTCCAACTTTGCTAAATCGTCCTATGAGAGTGCAAATTCCGGGGGCCACTACTAAAGCCATTGTATCTTGCAAGGAGACTCCTGTGGAAATTCAAGGAGCCCGATTCCATGCGGATTTAGTGGTATTAGGAAAGCAAGGGATAGAAGTGGTTTTGGGAATGGATTGGATGGCAGTAAATCGAGGGAAAATAGATTGCACTGACAAGTCTGTCACCCTAACCACACCGGAAGGAGAAGAGATTACACACTTCTCAACCTACCACTCCACCTCAAGTCATTGCCATAAAAGTGTAGCGGGAGCCATTTTGGATGAGGTACCGGTAGTTTGTGACTATCCCGATGTTTTTCCCGAAGAGTTGCCCGGAATGCCACCGGATAGGGATATTGAGTTCATTATTGAGCTGGTACCCGGTACTGGGCCTATCGCTCAGAAACCTTACCGGATGAATCCTGAAGAATTGGAAGAACTAAAGAAACAGTTGGATGACCTACTTAGGAAGGGTATGATACGCCCTAGTGCGTCACCCTGGGGGTCACCAATCATCCTCGTGGATAAGAGAGACGGTACCACCCGTTTGTGTGTGGATTACCGTAAGTTAAATGATGTGACTATTAAAAACAAATACCCCCTACCCAAGATTGAAGATCTGTTTGATCAACTCAATGGAGCTCGAGTCTTCTCCAAGATCGATCTCCGCACCGGTTACGATCAGTTGAAAGTCAGAGAATCTGATATCCCTAAGACGTCCTTTGTCACTCGTTACGGATTGTTCGACTACACAGTGATGTCTTTTGGCCTGACCAATGCTCCAGCCTATTTCATGAATCTCATGAACAAGGTGTTCATGGATTACTTGGATAAATTTGTGGTTGTCTTTATTGACGACATCTTGATTTATTCCAAGTCAGAAGAGGAGCATGAAGAGCATCTGAGGTTGGTTCTCGGTACCCTACGAGAGCACCCGTTGTATGCTAAGTTCAGTAAGTGCCAGTTTTGGTTGAAAGAAGTAGGCTTTCTCGGCCACGTTATTTCAACCGGAGGGATATCTGTAGACCCTACCCACATCAAGTCCATTCTTGAATTCCCAACCCCCACCAATCAAACCGAGGTAAGGTCCATTCTTGGATTAGCCGGTTATTACCGTAAGTTTGTTGAGGGATTCTCAAGCATTGCAAAGCCTCTTACCCAACTATTGAAGAAGGATCAGAAGTTCATTTGGACCGACAAATGTGAAGCCAGCTTCCAGGAACTTAAAAAGCGCCTTACTACCGCACCTATCTTAACCATGCCAGATGTGACCAAAGATTTTGTGGTTTATTGCGATGCCTCCAAACTCGGACTTGGCTGTGTCCTTATGCAAGAGGGCAAGGTAATTTCCTACTCGTCGTGACAACTCCGCAAGCATGAGCAAAATTACCCAACCCATGACCTAGAGCTTGCTGCTGTGGTCCATGCACTCAACACATGGCGGCACTTTCTGATGGGCAACCGTTGCGAAATTTACACCGATCACAAGAGCCTGAAGTACATCTTCACCCAGAGGGACTTGAACATGAGGAAACGAAGATGGATAGAACTCATCAAGGATTATGACTTGGACATCCATTACCACCCTGGAAAAGCTAACGTTGTAGCTGATGCCCTTAGTCGTCAGCCGTGTTCATTCAACTCCCTGATCAAGGTTCGACGACCAGAACTCTGGGAAGAGCTGGATAAGATGGGGATTGAGGTGGTCAGCTATGGGGCAGTCGATCAACTCCTATTGCAACCCACCTTATGGGACCAGATCAAGCAAGCACAGAAGGGTCACGAAAGCATTGAGGGCATCAAAAGGATATTGGACAAAGAGGAAGTCCCTGGGTTCACCATCGACTCTGACGATATTCTTTGGTACAAGGGACGCATCTGCGTACCGTCAGATCCTATTTTGAAGCAGTTAATTATGAAGGAGGCTCACGAGACTTTGTATTCTATCCACCCCGGTGGAACCAAGATGTACCAGGATTTGAAGCAGAATTTCTGGTGGCACGGCATGAAGCGCGAGATTGCACTGTTCGTCCAGAATTGCGATATCTGCCAAAGGGTCAAAGCAGAGCATCAGCGACCCGCTGGATTACTTCAACCTCTCAAGTTGCCCGAGTGGAAATGGGATGAGGTCGGCATGGATTTTATCACTGGATTGCCCCGGTCCAATCGCAGGCATGACGCCATATGGGTTATCGCACGAGCTACCTACATGCTAGGACCTCTAGGATTCGTGCCTCGCCCACCAAACCCGGCTCTTGCTATGAGGGGTTTCGGAGGACCACCAAGGCCACCGGGCACTCGCCCCGACGTGATCTGCTACAAGTGCGGGCAAGCAGGTCACTACTCCAACAAATACGCCGACAACGGTGTTCCTCCACCACCACCTCGCCATACTCCAACTCAGGCGATGGTTTGTGCATCTGCTCTAGCTAAGCTTTTCTTCCCAAACAATAGGCCTGGAGCTAGGAGTGGAAGGGTGAATCACCTCAACGCCCAGGAGGAAAAAGAAGCTCTAGAAGTTGTGATGGGTACACTCCTAGTTAACTCTTTTCCTACTAAGGTGTTGTTCGAAACTGGAGCATCTCATTCATGTGTGTCAAGAACCTTTGCGGAAACAACAAAGCTGCATCTAGATCCTTTATATGTTTCTCTAGTGATCCACTCTCCAGGAACTCAAATGCAGACTTCCAGGATAAGCCATGGAAATCAAATAGAAATTGGAGGTCACTTGTTCCCTGCTTCTCTAATCTTACTGGGTAACTCGGACATTGATGTCATTCTAGGCATGGATTGGTTGAAGGTTGTAACATCCCAAGATTTTATAATGTTCAAAAATCACTAAAATTTAAAACTTTTGTTTTGATTAAAATAAAATATTAAAATGCATAAGAAAACTAACTATGAAAGACTTCAAACATATTGAAAGAGTTTAATATTTCAAATATCACAGTTATTATTTTCAAAAACTTGTTTCAAGTTAAACAATTTATTATCCATCGTATTTCTTCAAACCTCAATGGGTATATTGACAAATATTTTACAAACTTCAAACCATTGTATTCTAATAAAATAGTTTACTTATAAGCAATTGATTTTCAACCACTTAGCCATATCTACTCATAAATTCAAGACTAATTAAAATGGTATATTTGCCAAATGATTTTCATTCATTTAACTAATTTCAAATTATAGTTTTGGAAATTATAAATTTATAATTCCTAAATTTAAACTTCATACATTTTATAATTAATGAATTATCCAAATAAGCATTTCATTTACTTAAATTACTTTCATTAATTTTCAAAACATGAAATGATTAATACTTTATATAAGAAATGAATTGAATCTAAAACCTTTCCAAGGTTGTTTCATGAAGTTTTCATATGATTTATCTTAATATAATGGTGCACAAAAGAAAATTTTATTAAAATTGAATCCAATATATTTCCTATTAGTTTAAAAATATTTATATTCTATTATTCTACTATTATACCAAGAATAAAAGTGAATGGTTACTAAAAAAGAGTTTTAAATAACTTAATATCAACCATATAAGAATGTGGTAATTTCATAAATTAATTTCACCCCAAATGAATTTATTAATTTAATATTTTCAAAATTGACCTAAATGGGCAATTTTGCATTTTATGAATATTTCAAAATAATAAATTTTAAAAAGTTTTCAAAACATACACACTAATGTTTTAAAGCAAAGATATGATTTTTACAAAATTAAAGAAACTAATTTGAGGTTATTTGGATTCATAATGTAAAAGTAATGTAAAAATCCAGATAACAGAAAAGGAAAAGAACAAATAAAAAGGGAGAAAGATTAACTAGGCCAAAGCCCATCAGCTCTTCCTCGCGCGCGTAGAGAGCAGCAGCCCAGCCCGGCTCCCTCTCCCACTCCCGCTGACATGTGGGGCCCACATGTCAGCATCTCCTTCAACCTCGCGCCAAAATTCACGCGCCCGACAGTTTCGGGCGAGATTTTCTCGTCGTGATTCCGCGCGATTAAGGGGCTTAATGGGCACCCCGACCCTGCCCTATAAATCGACTAGCCTCTCCTCCGTTTCCCCCCTCTCATCCCCATCGAAATCGTGCCGCCAGGCCGCTCAAAAAGCTCGCCGGAGCTCTGCCGGTCCGCCGCCGTTTTTCCTCTGTCCCCGGCGAGGTAAGCCGCCCCGAGACCCCATCGAACCTCTCCCCGTGTCGACGCGCACCTTCTCAACCCCTCCCTTGCTTTGTTTTCGCAGCAGCTCGTCGAGGAAAAATAGACCAAAGGTCGCGGGCGCAAACCGCGCCTCCGTCCGTGCCGTCACCCCTCTCTCGTATGCGCAGCTCGACGCCGACCACCTCACAGAGCTCGCCGCGCCGCGCTGAACTCCGGCGTCATCTCCCTGAGCCAAGAGGACCACCGGAGCACCGCCTTCCCCACCGCCCGAGCCGCCGGCGCCGCCATCGCCTCCAACTCCGGTGAGTCCCGCCGTCGGTTTTTGGTCAACACTCCTGGACCGTCAGATCTATCTCCAATGACCAGGATTATAACGTAGAAGCGAAGGGGTACGATCAGATCCAACGGCCCAGATCCACCCACTTATCTAGCTCAGCGCCAGGTCAGCGGCCACGTCACTGCCCAGTCAGCGCTGACGTGGAAAATGATTTTCTCGATTTATTTAAATGGCAGTTTTACATAAAAGCCCCTAACACTTAGATCTGTTATAACTTTTTAACCACCTATCCAAATTTAACACTTAGAATTCAAATTTGACTTAGCATAAATTATTCAAATTTCAAATGGTGGATTTGAGTATATTTATAATAACTTTAAATCTATAAATCCAAATATTACAAATAAAATTGTTTTAGAAACTTAAGAATATGTGTTATAATATGCCTTTGTTATAAAATAATTTTGAGTATTAGTTTTGATGATTTAATAGTTGTATGTTTAAATTGAATAGTTTGACTATTTTTGACATAACTTTCAATGGAAACATTATTTTTGATTAAATCAAATTGCTATAAATTTAATTAAATGCCCTCTATCTATTAACATCATTTTATAAAATTTTGTTATAAAATTTAAAATCACTTAAAACTTGAACTTTATAGTTATTCCTTTTATTATATTACAAAAATAGAAATTAATTAAATTGCATTTATAGCCTAATGCATACTTTATAAAAATCAAAAAATTTGTATGATATTTCTTAGGATTTAAAAGTGCATTGCATGCATAACTTATTTTCACATATAGATATATTTCCCATAGGAAATCTCTTCATTATTTTTCTCCAAGTTAGGAATATTTCCAAACTTAGTATTTTGGTAAAAGTGCTATGCACTAGATACTTAGTATTTTCAACATGGAGCTAGAAGGCCAATGAAGAACTTAGCCAAAACAAGACTTCAGAAGTATCTTCAAGGAGTAGAAGCACTTAGAAGAAAATCAAGAAGAAGTTCATGAAGACTAACCAGCAAACATTTTCTAAGTCTTGCTTCCTCTCTCTTTCTTTTCTCCCTTCTTCTCTGAGAACTCAAGATGACTAAGTTAAATCCAAGACCAGCCTCGAGGATACAAGAATTATCTAGTCTGAAGATTTATCAAGTCTATCAAAACTTCAATCAAGACATCATGAGGGAAAATTACAAGTCTGGAGATGAAGCCTGGAAGATCAACTACAACTTTCTTTCTATCTTTTCCCTCTTTTCTAATCTTGTCTTTCTCTTTAGACTTAAACAATTTTCATCATATTATTGCCATCTTAAAGTTTGTTGGATCCTAGCAGCATAGTGAGATGAAGCGGCCTGGAGACTAACCTTTCATGTCCACGTACATGAGACCTGTTCCACAACTTAAGTGGCTGGCCGGGTGTCTGTCTCTCTCACTATAGTGAATATCCAATTTACAAAGAGTTGATAATAATTGTCAATCACCTTATAGACTTAGTATTTTCTCTAAGTATTTTTACACATCATGGCTAAGCCATTAGAGTGCTTATTCAAGATGAACTATAACAAAGTATTTTATTCAACGTATGACCTTAGTCCTTAGTCATTTTGACACACATTTTTGCTTTGGATTAACTTAAAATATTTTCTTAGCATGACATACATCTCTAGTCCTTAGGAATATTTTGCACCTCATGCATAAAAATATTTTCCTTAGAAGTTTTATGAAACCTGTTTGTTCACTATGTATGTGCATGGATGTTTGATGATTGTTGTTTGTTGATTGTTGTATTGTTGTTGCTTATATTGTTTAGATTAAACGGAGAGCAAACGTTCGTTGTTGAAAAGAGTTTGTGAACAACGACAACATTCAAAGGCAAGTGGCACAACTCATAAACTTCCTATTATTTTCTATATGCATTACTTAGTGTATTTTTATATAACCATGTGTATGATAGTATTGCTACGCTAAACCTGTGTAGGATCCCTTATTCCTGTGTCTAGGTTCCTATGTAATACTTACTAGAATTATTGATGCTATGCAAATGTTGTTTTGTGAAAATCTAAATTCTACTAAGTTAAGAATGAAACACCTGGGTGGTAAAAGGTTGTATGGTGGCGAAGTTGAGTGGCTACTCAGGCCCATGTCTATGGTTCCTGGAGTACGTGCACTTGTGAACGGCCACCCAGGAACAAAGGAACCTGAAGAACTCCGAGTGACACTTGCTTCCAGTGCAGCCATTGCCAATGGGCTCTGGCTTGATCAACTATGTTGCGTGGACTCTCTCCGGCTTGACAAGCAGATGTAGGGGGTGTTAGGTGGAACGGGTCAAGCCAGAGTGGGAGGGAAAATGCTTCTGAAAGATCTCGTCTCATTCATCTCCTTATCCTTATCACTATAAGTGTGTAATGGATAGTTTGGGTTGAATGGGTACAATGGTGAACGTGCACAACCTCTGCAGAGTGTAAAACTAAGTACTTAGCCGTGTCCCCGGTACGGACAATTTGAGCAGCTGATCACGGACGTCAACGGAGGATTCCACCATTCCAACTTCAGAAATAAAACTTGATGGGTGAACAAGGGTAGAATGAGACAGTAGTTTTCATGCCACGAATGTCCTGAATAGGAGAAAATTGTTTTCCAAAGAGTTAGGAAAAATTGGCTTTATGCAAAATATCCTTGAACTCCACCAGCCAAATATGCATATAGGTTATTAGAGTTATTCCTCTAAGTGTCCACCATAGTGTCACTTGCCAGACTCCATTTTTAATGGAATCTCACCCACATTGTTGCAATATTTTTATTATTGCAGTTCGATCAGGACGAGTGAGGTTTCGTTTAAAGGTTTTGAGTCTACAACCAACATGTTTTCGCCTGTGGCAACATGAATGTGATGGAGACTCACTGCTACTGTATTTCCGTTGTTTACTCTTTTAAAGCTAGCTTTATGCTATGCAACTTGTATCGAATATTTTGTAAGTCTGGATCATCGATGTAATAAAATTGATACTTTGTTGTGATATTACATCGTAAATTGTGTGTGCAAATGATTCGATCCAGGGATTTGTACTATAAACATGTATCTGCCTTATTTAAAGTGCATGTACGCTACAGATGGTATCAGAGCACTGTGTTCCCTGTAGGTTCGAAACCCTAGGTTTGGATAGAAATAGGATTTGGCCATAGGATTCAAAATCTATTTCATCTAGTTTCTGAAAATAAGAACTTTTCAAACATCATTCGCGTAACTATCTTAACTATTTTCTTTCTAAGTATCTTCTCTCCTTGTTTTTAGATGACCGCCCTCATTGAATCACTCAAGAAGGACCAGTGATGCCCATGACCTTGGAATGTGAGACAGAGTTTCCAAGAGCACTTAAGGATAACATGAAGAGCTTAGGTTTTGAAGGAGAAGTAGTATACAAAGGTTTTCCTTTCATGGACGAAGGCCAAGAGTACTGGTGGGTACAAATCCACCTATACAAGAACAAATAAGCTGACCATAAGACTGAGGGTGACTGCATGTTCACCAACCCAATACTTCACACATCATTCTTTGATTCAGCAAGAAATGCAGCATGGAGAGCCATGGAGTACCTTGCAGAAAGACTTCGTTTTAGACTTCACAACACCCAGAATTACCTTGAAGAACTCAAGGAAGTGGAGGAAGAACTCGAAGCACTCAAGAAAGAGATAGATTAGACCACCTATCCCATTAGAATAACGAGATCCATTGATGTATTGACCTATCAAATTGTGGTATGGCAGTACTATCAATTTTGTCTTTCCATGACGCTGGTGTGTTTCGTTCGATAAACGATTAGTTCGATTTCTCAAAAGAAAAATGAAAATTTTCACGTATGTGGTTGCTTGTGTTTGAACCTTGTTGCTTGATGTTAGTTAGATGTTGTTTGTAATGAATTGTCTTGATCTTCTCGATTATGCTAGAGTGTTTTGAGTACCTACAAAACTTTTCTTTAAATGGTGGTAGCCACCCGGTTAAATTAAACCCAGCTGCCCTAAACCCGGAGATCCAAGTCTATCTTTCTTTCTGGCCTCCCCAAATCAGAAAATTCATCCCCTGCTAGTTTCCAGTTTCCATGTCTGAAAATTTAATTCCTTAAACCTCTCGACTTATCATAATCTATCCAAGCAGTTGCTTTTCTTTCTAGCCTCTCCGAATCTCGGGGACGAGATTCCTTTTAAGGGTGGTAGTCTGTAACATCCCAAGATTTTATAATGTTCAAAAATCACTAAATTTTAAACTTTTGTTTTGATTAAAATAAAATATTAAAATGCATAAGAAAACTAACTATGAAAGACTTCAAACATATTGAAAGAGTTTAATATTTCAAATATCACAGTTATTATTTTCAAAAACTTGTTTCAAGTTAAACAATTTATTATCCATCGTATTTCTTCAAACCTCAATGGGTATATTGACAAATATTTTACAAACTTCAAACCATTGTATTCTAATAAAATAGTTTACTTATAAGCAATTGATTTTCAACCACTTAGCCATATCTACTCATAAATTCAAGACTAATTAAAATGGTATATTTGCCAAATGATTTTCATTCATTTAACTAATTTCAAATTATAGTTTTGGAAATTATAAATTTATAATTCCTAAATTTAAACTTCATACATTTTATAATTAATGAATTATCCAAATAAGCATTTCATTTACTTAAATTACTTTCATTAATTTTCAAAACATGAAATGATTAATACTTTATATAAGAAATGAATTGAATCTAAAACCTTTCCAAGGTTGTTTCATGAAGTTTTCATATGATTTATCTTAATATAATGGTGCACAAAAGAAAATTTTATTAAAATTGAATCCAATATATTTCCTATTACTTTAAGAATATTTATATTCTATTATTTTACTATTATACCAAGAATAAAAGTGAATGGTTACTAAAAAAGAGTTTTAAATAACTTAATATCAACCATATAAGAATGTGGTAATTTCATAAATTAATTTCACCCCAAATGAATTTATTAATTTAATATTTTCAAAATTGACCTAAATGGGCAATTTTGCATTTTATAAATATTTCAAAATAATAAATTTTAAAAAGTTTTCAAAACATACCCACTAATGTTTTAAACCAAAGATATGATTTTTACAAAAATAAAGAAACTAATTTGAGGTTATTTGGATTCATAATTTAAAAGTTATTTAAAAATCCAGAAAACAGAAAAGGAACAGAACAAAAAAAAGGGAGAAAGATTAACTGGGCCGAAGCCCATCAGCTCTTCCTCGCGCGCGCAGACAGCAGCAGCCCAGCCCGGCTCCCTCTCCCACTCCCGCTAACATGTGGGTCCCAGATGTCAGCATCTCCTTCAACCTCGCGCCGAAGATCACGTGCCCGACAGTTTCGGGCAAGATTTTCTCATCGTGATTTTGCACGATGAAGGGGCTTAATGGGCACCCCGACCCTGCCCTATAAATCGACTAGCCTCTCCTCCGTTTTCCCCCTCTCATCCCCATCGAAATCGTGCCGCCAGGCCGCTCAAAAAGCTCGCCGGAGCTCCGCCGGTCCGCCGCCGTTTTTCCTCTGTCCCCGGCGAGGTAAGCCGCCCCAAGCCCCGAGACCCCATCCACCCTCTCCCCGTGTCGACGCGCACCTTCTCAACCCCTCCCTTGCTTTGTTTTCGCAGCAGCTCGTCGAGGAGGAATCGACCAAAGGTCGCCGGCGAAAACCGTGCCTCCGTCCGTGCCTTCACCCCTCTCGTATGCGCAGCTCGACACCGACCACCTCACGGAGCTCGCCGCGCCGCGCTGAACTCCGGCGTCATCCCTGAGCCAAGAGGACCACCGGAGCACCGCCTTCGCCACCGCCCGAGCCGCCGGCGCCGCCATCGCCTCCAACTCCGGTGAGTCCCGCCGTCGGTTTTTGGTCAACACTCCTGGACCGTCGGATCTATCTCCAACGACCAGGATTATAACGTAGAAGCGAAGGGGTACGATCAGATCTGGACCGTCAGATCCATGTAACACCCCAATTCTTTTAGCCATAGCATTGTGGTGTTATTCTAAATTGTTCACCTCTTGCAAAATCTTTTGTGGGTGTAAAATTTTGAGTCATTACTAAATTTGCTTGCACACCTTAGGTTTGTTGTGTATCACTAACTTTTCATAAGAATTGAAAACACTAAAAATGACATCTCACCAAAATTAAAATACCCACTATTAGGATCTTCATGGTTGTTAAAACTTAGCCAAACTAGGAGTTATTATTAAGCAAACCCTAAATGGGTTTTGACATGCATCTGAACCATTTTGATCTAGGGCATGTATATTTTCACACCCTGCTCTAAATTCTCTCAAAGGAGTTGGTTTGCTCATAAATATCACTAGCTTTTGGGCGCATCAAATTAATATGACCATTTGAGATATTCTTTTAATTATCACCAAAAGATTTCTTTTCTTTGAAAGCCAAATGAGATAGTTGATTTGGGCTTTTGTAAGTTCAGTACCTTCCCTTAATTTAGGTAAGTTTGGGGTGTAGACCCATTTTACTTTTGTGGGTCATATTTGAATAATTCAAACTTAGATTTTCAAATTCATTTGAGCAATTCACTCAAAGCTTTCACCTCTTATTTCTCTCTCACTCTTTTCCACTCCACCTGCTGAATAGGAGAACAACACCCTCACCCCTGGACCCACCTGTCATGGGCTAGGGCCAACCTCTCCTCTCTTTTCTCTCTTTTCTCTCTTTTCTCTTCTTTTCCACCCAACCGAAGCTCACCTCCTCTCCTCTCACTGGCCAGGGCTTGTCATCCGACCAAATTCCTCTCTGCTCCCTCTCCACCGCCCACCTGAGCCAATTAGAACAGAGGAGACACCCCCTCCCTCTCTCCTGCCCGAGCAAACCCTAGATCGGGTGGAGCTCGTTTTAAATCGCCCGAGCACTCCCCTGTCCATTTATTCCCCTCCCCGGCTCCTAACAACTCACTCCTCTCCCCCTCTGGCGAAAACCACCAAGCTCTCCCCCTCATTCGCTCTGTAGACGAGGAGATTTCCTTCGGTGGCCGAAGGAAGGAAACTGCCGTAGCACTCGTTCCTCTCAACCATTGCTCGCCGTTTTTGGTTCCCTGGCTTCCCCTCTGCTGGATCTAACTCCCCTCCCCTCCCTTGGCTCTGTTGCAGCTCGAGAGCATCTGGTTCGTCCATGAACCGAGGAGGACGACGTCGTCACCATCTCGTACTCCGACGTTGCATGCGAGCTTTGCGACCACCCCTGAGCTTGCCTTCGACGCCGCGTCCACCTCCAACCACCATTGCGTCCATACACGAGCCCTAGGTGAGCCCTCCGTGCTCGGCGTCGTTTCTCGAGCTCCTGCTCGTGTTTTCTCGGTCGGGAGGAAGACGATGGCCTGAGGCCGTCGATTTTCTGATCAGCGGTTGTGTTTGAACCGCGCCCGATCTGTCCGTTACTGTTGGATCCCAGATCCACGGTCACTTACCGCTTTGCCGGCGCGCGCGCAGCGCTTGGGCCGGCCCAGCTCAGCCCCGCGCTGCTCTGCGTCGCCACTGGGCCGATCTGGCCCAGATCTGGCCCGTTCGGCCTGCTTTTCCTTTATCCTTTTTCCTGTTATTTTTCCAGTAAATCTAGAGTTTAGCTTTAAATCATTTGTGGTAAATCTAGAGTGGCTAAAATGATGGGATAAATTTTGTAACATGCATGCACGTTTTCTTAACCATGTGGCATTGGATTTGGTCCAAAATGTATTTCCTGTTGAGTGTTAAAATAGATCTAGTAAAAAGTATCTATTACACCATTTGTTTAATAACTTGGGTTCTGTATATCCAAATCATGCAATCTTGGATCTGTTGGAAAGATTTTAATAATGCCTATCTATATAGGTGAATCTTCAATGCAGGAGATTACTCTAGAAAAAGTTATATTTACTCTAAGTATAACATCAGTATGAGTTTGGGGATTTTTAACTCTTCAATAAAAAAACTTTTTGAGGTAAATCTAATTGGAAGTGTTAGATATGTGTTGGAGGTATCATATACTACAAATGTAGATTTTTCCAGTAATTTGTTATTTCTTAGTGAATAAATCCCTGAAAAACAGAGAGATAACCTCTTAAATTGCATTCTGAAATTCCAGAGATTATGACATGTCTAGTTTTTATTGGTGGGGCCACCTCTGTCCACAGATAAATGTTGAGGATAATTTTGTGGGATAGCCACAGGTTTTATCTAACTCACCCCACTGGTTTGACACCAAAATAATTCTTATTATTTTCTGCACATAGATAATGGTCAGAAGTATACTTTATTTTAAAACTGGGATAATTTGAGCTAGTAGTATCCAAATTTGATGAATAAAATCTCCACTTAAAGATAAAACTCCTATCTCACCAGAAAGGCTAATTATGCATTCATCAGATCTATAGAACTGAACCTATCTTCTGCTTAAGTTTGACATCAGTAGCTCTTATCTGATTTTTAATTCTTGTTTGGTGATAGGTTTTCATGCACAGCTAATTTTCAGAGTTCCACATGATTGTTAGGAGTAATGTGGTAGAAGGAATTGATTTTAGGAGCAGTACCTTAAGAGTTGTGCTTAAACCATGTAAAAAGCCCCTAATAACTATTGAATGCATTAGTTGTGTTTTCTGTTGGTGATGCTTGTTGTTTGTTGATATACTTTAGATTGTTATCAACTCGCATTTTAGGACTTACGCTAGTCTCGTCTGTTTTTCATGTTACGGTAGAATCACAACCCGAGGAAGAGCAGTACGAGGTAGCTGCGCACGACTACGCTGAAGAGCAAGACAAGGGGCAGTACTCTGAGCAAGGCAAGCCCACCTCACCACTATAATGAAATCCTATTATTTTATCAAGCATGTTTTTTTTCAAATAAAATAATGCATGTTTTACTTCTTTTGTGGCGCCTTGCCACCCGAAAACTATTTTACCAAATATTGTTTGGCCAAAGTTATCTACTAGAATAGCTGTAGGTATTATAAAAGGAGTTTTACTTGATGGGTCTTGTCATTGAAGGCTCTATCAAGAAGATTAAGTTTTCTAGTAGTATACTCTGTTATCTTACCTCAAAACTATAGGATGGGAACCTGTTTGATAAAACTATTTTATGGAGGAAAACCTGAGTTGCTGGGAGCAATCAGCGAGAAAGAACTATTTTATGAAAAACCCGAGATGCTGAGAGCATTCGGAGATGTTGCGAAAACCCGAGCTGCTGGGAGCAGTCGGAGATGGAGGTTTAATTTCAAAGTCCCTGCTGCCGCCCGAACAATTAACCCGTGCAACCACACTACCTGACATGGGTAGGGCTTAGCCGGAAGCTTGTCTGTTTTAGTGTTGGGGCTCTCATACTTTCTATGAGGGCTGGGCCCTCGAAGCCGGGTTGTCGTCCGGAAGAGACAATACACTGTTGAGGACCAACAGCCGGACGATTACGGTGGGTCTCCTGACGTGGCGGTGTGGCGTCCCGAGGAAAGACCAAGAGGTCGAGTGGAGCACACGGTGCCGAGGAGAACAAACCTACCGGGAGGCCCCGATACTAGGGTAGGCATAGTGAAAAGCTTTGATCGCGTTATCCGGACCCCCGCATGCTGTCGTATGACGGGCCGTGGCAGACACGGCGGAATAACCGATAGGTGTGGGTAAAAGTGTACAACCTCTGCAGAGTGTAAATCTATTCGAATAGCCGCGTCCGCGGTCATGGACGGTTGGAAAGGCCACACTGGGCATTTGGAGAAAGAAGTTGTTTTATAAAGGAGCAATATTTATGTGAAGATCAGGAGGTACCTGGGAGGTACGGAATTTGGGCAAGGATGGTTGATCTCGGGGAGACAACCAGTCCGACCTCAAGGAAAGAAAAAGGGTTACCCCTATCCTAGTGCTTTTAAAAAGGTTTTACAAAATAAAGTTTTTGAACTTGGATATGTCCTTGCTATATCTAAGAGAAGAGAATTCTATCTCTAAATGTTTTCTTCAACAAAGATATAGAGATGTCGCATTTTAGCGAAGAGAATTCTATCTCTAAATGTTTTCTTCAACAAAGATATAGAGATGTCATATTCTCTATGTTTGATATCATTGTATTCAAAAATAAGGCTTGTAGTTGTATTAATGAGCCTTCCCAGTTTTCGAAATATGTTTCCTTGCATTATCATGAGACTTTAAGCCTAGAGGTGGTCTTGCGAGTACGTAATTGTACTCATGTGGCTCTGTCCCTGGATATTCAAATGTCCAGATTATAATGAGGAGGCCTACGTCGAGGAGGAGGTGTACGACGACGACTTCGCCACCTAGCTGTCACCGGTCAACTGCACTTGTGGGAATCTGCGCTCGGAGATGTTAAGAGCCGTCGCTAGCCACGAGCTTCCGCTATCATAGTTAATTCCGTCCTGCGTGACGAGGTTTGTTGACTTTGGTCGTATGAACATCTATGTGTTGTAAGACTTTTATTCGTACGACTTGAATGATATAACTCTTTGATACCTATGTTGGTTATGTGATTACGATGCACTGATCATTGGGATCGTGATCTCTTACATAACGTGCGCATCTCGGACTTGTCTGAGGGGTCCCTATAGAATTGGTATCAGAGCCATCGTTGACCTTAGGAGACTTTAGCTAGGTTGGGCGTCGACGTCACGCAAAAATGTTTTCCTAAATAGTTAGGAGAGAAATACTTAAAAATGTGCACAATATACTGCTACTCCTCCCTCCCCTCTGTTATTACTCACTGACTAATATTATACCTGTATTAAATCTTATGATTTTACCTGTTTAAAATTTTGTACATCGTTCACTAATTAAACCTCCATTTAAAATTTTGTGTAGATGAGCGGAGAGTTCTCGTTGTCTATTCAGTTGGGAGATGTGCCCGACACTGGAGTTTCGCGTCTGTTCCAGGAAGACCTACTCCAGCTGACCAGGCACCTGAGGCGTCCGCTACCAGAGCTGCTGATTGGACGTTTTCTGCCCATGGTGGGAGACGAGATGTCCTGGACTGTGAGGTGCATCCTTCGAGGACCATTGGTGCCACCCTTCGCCGAGGAGCTGATTGAGGATGCCCTTGCATCGACTCAGATGGGGGCGTTCGTCACCATGCTGCAGAGGGCTCTTGCCCGCTTGGTGTGTGCTCACAGTTCCGAGCTGGGCGACACCCGTTTTGAGTTTTACTCTAGCTTGGACGAGCAGAGTAACCCCGTGCCGCTGCGTCCCCACCCCACTTTTGGGAACCACTTGGCCGAGCTGGGACTCCTCGTCGAGTACACCCAGTCCCAGCTGGTCACTAGTCGGTTCGAGAGTGACCTCCACCGTCTTAATCACGACGGAGCTGAGGTGCGGATCTCGGCAGCTGAGCTGAGGATCGAGAACTTGGAGGCGCAACTCAAGGCGTCTCAGGACAAGCTGAAGACCGTGGAGCTGAAGCTCAAGACCTCGGAGGAGCGCTTAGTGGAGTCCCAGGCAGATCTCAAGATGGAGCGCTAGGAACGCCGTTCCACCTTTGCGCGCCTCCAGACTACTCGCTTCTACAGGTTCCAGTTTGACGGGATGGTGGACATGCTCAGGTCGACCGTTGATGCCCGTGACGAGCGGATCAGCGAGCTGGAGAGCGAGGTGTAGGCTCTGAGCAAGGATAATGACGATCTCCTGCCTGATGATGAGGACCCTACTGAGGATGTCGATATGGAGCCCGTGAGCGAGCAGGACGACGATGACCTTTGAGGCGAGGACGGTGAGGACTCGGGAGCTGTGATGTCTGAGGACGAGGACCCCGACGAGCCACCCTTTGACAGTGTCCTTGCCGTGGACGTGGAGTAGTTAGTTGCGCAGTATCTTTTGGGTTAGGACCGAACCATCGCGATAAGTGGATGCGATTGTGTGATCTAGTTAGCATGAGTGTGTGTCGGAATTGTTGTAAGACTATGTCAGTCCGTGTTTTGTGGTTGTGAACTTTGTGATGATGCTTTTGGAACCTTGCTATGGGATGGAATCATGTCTTCTTAGGAGTAATGTCTTGCTGAAATTTGTATGATTTTGGGTATGCTTGATGAACCCTTTTTCAAAACCTGTTTTAAAATTTCTAAGTAGAATAATTAATGTGTGTTTTATTCTGAAATTCAGAATGGCAAGGGATCCACCACCACCCCCACCACCCGAGCCATCTATGGCTCAAGTGCTCCGTCTACTCATGGAGGATCGCGAGGCAGCTCGCACCGAGAGGAATGCCAACCTTGCCACCCTGCAACATCTTGCTCAGATTGCCGTCAATCAGAATGGTGGCCAAGGGAATGAAGAACCCCGCTCAAAGCTTCGTGACTTTCAGAACACCAATCCTCCAGTTTTCTCCAAAAGTGAAGTGCCACTAGATGCCGAGTACTGGATCCGTACTATAGAGAACAACCTGAGGGTCGCCCAAGTGGGTGACAACGAGAAGGTGGTCTACGCCACTCACTACCTCTCTGGTTCTGCCCGAGCGTGGTGGGAGGCCATTCGTGCTCTGTTGCCACCGGAGGAAGTTGTGGCTTGGCCAGCGTTCAAGACCAAGTTCTTGAAGCGTTATGTGCCCTCTGGACTCGTCACTATCATGCGAGAGAAGTTCTTGCAGCTCAAGCAAGGCGGGATGTTGGTGAGTGAGTACTTGGAGAAGTTTACTTCTCTAGCGAGGTATGCGCCCACCGATACCGATTCTGAGGACAAGAAGAAAGAGAGGTTCATGAATGGACTTCATGATGAAATGCAGTGCATTCTGGTGGTGATGCCTTTCACCGACCTGGAAACCTTGGCGGATGCAGCCATTATGATGGAGCACAAACGCAATGCTTCGTTTGACAACCGCAAGCGTCGCCAACTGATGCAGCAAGGCAGTAGCAGCAGCAGCCCAACTGGAAGTTATCCCCGTCCGCGCCCTTCACCTCCACCGAGGCCTTCTTATCCATCACCAAGGCCTCCAACCTTTGCACCAAGACCCAGCTACTCTCCTCGCCCGCCTGCACCTCGTTCTGGAAGTGGTTCCAACCCCGGCCTCAACTTTAACAGGCCGCCTGCTCCGAAGCCCATAGGAGGGTGTTTCACTTGTGGACAGTCTGGACATTTCTCGCGGGATTGCCCCACTAGATAGCCCGCCGGTGGTCGCCCCAATGCGACAAAGATGAACCAAGGGCCACCCCGTCCACCTGGAGGCAAGAACCCGTATCCCAAGAAAGCGGCCCCTGTCACCCGAGGTCATCTGAATCACATCAGTGCAGAAGAAGCTCAGGAGGCACCAGATCTGGTTATGGGTACGTTCCCTGTCAACTCAGTTCCTGCCTCAATTTTGTTTGATTCAGGAGCTTCCCATTCTTTCGTTACGGAGCCATTTGTTAGGAAAAGTGGTATGGTTCCAACTTTGCTAAATCGTCCTATGAGAGTGCAAATTCCGGGGGCCACTACTAAAGCCATTGTATCTTGCAAGGAGACTCCTGTGGAAATTCAAGGAGCCCGATTCCATGCGGATTTAGTGGTATTAGGAAAGCAAGGGATAGAAGTGGTTTTGGGAATGGATTGGATGGCAGTAAATCGAGGGAAAATAGATTGCACTGACAAGTCTATCACCCTAACCACACCGGAAGGAGAAGAGATTACACACTTCTCAACCTACCACTCCACCTCAAGTCATTGCCATAAAAGTGTAGCGGGAGCCATTTTGGATGAGGTACCGGTAGTTTGTGACTATCCCGATGTTTTTCCCGAAGAGTTGCCCGGAATGCCACCGGATAGGGATATTGAGTTCATTATTGAGCTGGTACCCGGTACTGGGCCTATCGCTCAGAAACCTTACCGGATGAATCCTGAAGAATTGGAAGAACTAAAGAAACAGTTGGATGACCTACTTAGGAAGGGTATGATACGCCCTAGTGCGTCACCCTGGGGGTCACCAATCATCCTCGTGGATAAGAGAGACGGTACCACCCGTTTGTGTGTGGATTACCGTAAGTTAAATGATGTGACTATTAAAAACAAATACCCCCTACCCAAGATTGAAGATCTGTTTGATCAACTCAATGGAGCTCGAGTCTTCTCCAAGATCGATCTCCGCACCGGTTACGATCAGTTGAAAGTCAGAGAATCTGATATCCCTAAGACGTCCTTTGTCACTCGTTACGGATTGTTCGACTACACAGTGATGTCTTTTGGCCTGACCAATGCTCCAGCCTATTTCATGAATCTCATGAACAAGGTGTTCATGGATTACTTGGATAAATTTGTGGTTGTCTTTATTGACGACATCTTGATTTATTCCAAGTCAGAAGAGGAGCATGAAGAGCATCTGAGGTTGGTTCTCGGTACCCTACGAGAGCACCCGTTGTATGCTAAGTTCAGTAAGTGCCAGTTTTGGTTGAAAGAAGTAGGCTTTCTCGGCCACGTTATTTCAACCGGAGGGATATCTGTAGACCCTACCCACATCAAGTCCATTCTTGAATTCCCAACCCCCACCAATCAAACCGAGGTAAGGTCCATTCTTGGATTAGCCGGTTATTACCGTAAGTTTGTTGAGGGATTCTCAAGCATTGCAAAGCCTCTTACCCAACTATTGAAGAAGGATCAGAAGTTCATTTGGACCGACAAATGTGAAGCCAGCTTCCAGGAACTTAAAAAGCGCCTTACTACCGCACCTATCTTAACCATGCCAGATGTGACCAAAGATTTTGTGGTTTATTGCGATGCCTCCAAACTCGGACTTGGCTGTGTCCTTATGCAAGAGGGCAAGGTAATTTCCTACTCGTCGTGACAACTCCGCAAGCATGAGCAAAATTACCCAACCCATGACCTAGAGCTTGCTGCTGTGGTCCATGCACTCAACACATGGCGGCACTTTCTGATGGGCAACCGTTGCGAAATTTACACCGATCACAAGAGCCTGAAGTACATCTTCACCCAGAGGGACTTGAACATGAGGAAACGAAGATGGATAGAACTCATCAAGGATTATGACTTGGACATCCATTACCACCCTGGAAAAGCTAACGTTGTAGCTGATGCCCTTAGTCGTCAGCCGTGTTCATTCAACTCCCTGATCAAGGTTCGACGACCAGAACTCTGGGAAGAGCTGGATAAGATGGGGATTGAGGTGGTCAGCTATGGGGCAGTCGATCAACTCCTATTGCAACCCACCTTATGGGACCAGATCAAGCAAGCACAGAAGGGTCACGAAAGCATTGAGGGCATCAAAAGGATATTGGACAAAGAGGAAGTCCCTGGGTTCACCATCGACTCTGACGATATTCTTTGGTACAAGGGACGCATCTGCGTACCGTCAGATCCTATTTTGAAGCAGTTAATTATGAAGGAGGCTCACGAGACTTTGTATTCTATCCACCCCGGTGGAACCAAGATGTACCAGGATTTGAAGCAGAATTTCTGGTGGCACGGCATGAAGCGCGAGATTGCACTGTTCGTCCAGAATTGCGATATCTGCCAAAGGGTCAAAGCAGAGCATCAGCGACCCGCTGGATTACTTCAACCTCTCAAGTTGCCCGAGTGGAAATGGGATGAGGTCGGCATGGATTTTATCACTGGATTGCCCCGGTCCAATCGCAGGCATGACGCCATATGGGTTATCGCACGAGCTACCTACATGCTAGGACCTCTAGGATTCGTGCCTCGCCCACCAAACCCGGCTCTTGCTATGAGGGGTTTCAGAGGACCACCAAGGCCACCGGGCACTCGCCCCGACGTGATCTGCTACAAGTGCGGGCAAGCAGGTCACTACTCCAACAAATACGCCGACAACGGTGTTCCTCCACCACCACCTCGCCATACTCCAACTCAGGCGATGGTTTGTGCATCTGCTCTAGCTAAGCTTTTCTTCCCAAACAATAGGCCTGGAGCTAGGAGTGGAAGGGTGAATCACCTCAACGCCCAGGAGGAAAAAGAAGCTCTAGAAGTTGTGATGGGTACACTCCTAGTTAACTCTTTTCCTACTAAGGTGTTGTTCGAAACTGGAGCATCTCATTCATGTGTGTCAAGAACCTTTGCGGAAACAACAAAGCTGCATCTAGATCCTTTATATGTTTCTCTAGTGATCCACTCTCCAGGAACTCAAATGCAGACTTCCAGGATAAGCCATGGAAATCAAATAGAAATTGGAGGTCACTTGTTCCCTGCTTCTCTAATCTTACTGGGTAACTCGGACATTGATGTCATTCTAGGCATGGATTGGTTGAAGGTTGTAACATCCCAAGATTTTATAATGTTCAAAAATCACTAAAATTTAAAACTTTTGTTTTGATTAAAATAAAATATTAAAATGCATAAGAAAACTAACTATGAAAGACTTCAAACATATTGAAAGAGTTTAATATTTCAAATATCACAGTTATTATTTTCAAAAACTTGTTTCAAGTTAAACAATTTATTATCCATCGTATTTCTTCAAACCTCAATGGGTATATTGACAAATATTTTACAAACTTCAAACCATTGTATTCTAATAAAATAGTTTACTTATAAGCAATTGATTTTCAACCACTTAGCCATATCTACTCATAAATTCAAGACTAATTAAAATGGTATATTTGCCAAATGATTTTCATTCATTTAACTAATTTCAAATTATAGTTTTGGAAATTATAAATTTATAATTCCTAAATTTAAACTTCATACATTTTATAATTAATGAATTATCCAAATAAGCATTTCATTTACTTAAATTACTTTCATTAATTTTCAAAACATGAAATGATTAATACTTTATATAAGAAATGAATTGAATCTAAAACCTTTCCAAGGTTGTTTCATGAAGTTTTCATATGATTTATCTTAATATAATGGTGCACAAAAGAAAATTTTATTAAAATTGAATCCAATATATTTCCTATTAGTTTAAAAATATTTATATTCTATTATTCTACTATTATACCAAGAATAAAAGTGAATGGTTACTAAAAAAGAGTTTTAAATAACTTAATATCAACCATATAAGAATGTGGTAATTTCATAAATTAATTTCACCCCAAATGAATTTATTAATTTAATATTTTCAAAATTGACCTAAATGGGCAATTTTGCATTTTATGAATATTTCAAAATAATAAATTTTAAAAAGTTTTCAAAACATACACACTAATGTTTTAAAGCAAAGATATGATTTTTACAAAATTAAAGAAACTAATTTGAGGTTATTTGGATTCATAATGTAAAAGTAATGTAAAAATCCAGATAACAGAAAAGGAAAAGAACAAATAAAAAGGGAGAAAGATTAACTAGGCCAAAGCCCATCAGCTCTTCCTCGCGCGCGTAGAGAGCAGCAGCCCAGCCCGGCTCCCTCTCCCACTCCCGCTGACATGTGGGGCCCACATGTCAGCATCTCCTTCAACCTCGCGCCAAAATTCACGCGCCCGACAGTTTCGGGCGAGATTTTCTCGTCGTGATTCCGCGCGATTAAGGGGCTTAATGGGCACCCCGACCCTGCCCTATAAATCGACTAGCCTCTCCTCCGTTTCCCCCCTCTCATCCCCATCGAAATCGTGCCGCCAGGCCGCTCAAAAAGCTCGCCGGAGCTCTGCCGGTCCGCCGCCGTTTTTCCTCTGTCCCCGGCGAGGTAAGCCGCCCCGAGACCCCATCGAACCTCTCCCCGTGTCGACGCGCACCTTCTCAACCCCTCCCTTGCTTTGTTTTCGCAGCAGCTCGTCGAGGAAAAATAGACCAAAGGTCGCCGGCGCAAACCGCGCCTCCGTCCGTGCCGTCACCCCTCTCTCGTATGCGCAGCTCGACGCCGACCACCTCACGGAGCTCGCCGCGCCGCGCTGAACTCCGGCGTCATCTCCCTGAGCCAAGAGGACCACCGGAGCACCGCCTTCCCCACCGCCCGAGCCGCCGGCGCCGCCATCGCCTCCAACTCCGGTGAGTCCCGCCGTCGGTTTTTGGTCAACACTCCTGGACCGTCAGATCTATCTCCAACGACCAGGATTATAACATAGAAGCGAAGGGGTACGATCAGATCCAACGGCCCAGATCCACCCACTTATCTAGCTCAGCGCCAGGTCAGCGGCCACGTCACTGCCCAGTCAGCGCTGACGTGGAAAATGATTTTCTCGATTTATTTAAATGGCAGTTTTACATAAAAGCCCCTAACACTTAGATCTGTTATAACTTTTTAACCACCTATCCAAATTTAACACTTAGAATTCAAATTTGACTTAGCATAAATTATTCAAATTTCAAATGGTGGATTTGAGTATATTTATAATAACTTTAAATCTATAAATCCAAATATTACAAATAAAATTGTTTTAGAAACTTAAGAATATGTGTTATAATATGCCTTTGTTATAAAATAATTTTGAGTATTAGTTTTGATGATTTAATAGTTGTATGTTTAAATTGAATAGTTTGACTATTTTTGACATAACTTTCAATGGAAACATTATTTTTGATTAAATCAAATTGCTATAAATTTAATTAAATGCCCTCTATCTATTAACATCATTTTATAAAATTTTGTTATAAAATTTAAAATCACTTAAAACTTGAACTTTATAGTTATTCCTTTTATTATATTACAAAAATAGAAATTAATTAAATTGCATTTATAGCCTAATGCATACTTTATAAAAATCAAAAAATTTGTATGATATTTCTTAGGATTTAAAAGTGCATTGCATGCATAACTTATTTTCACATATAGATATATTTCCCATAGGAAATCTCTTCATTATTTTTCTCCAAGTTAGGAATATTTCCAAACTTAGTATTTTGGTAAAAGTGCTATGCACTAGATACTTAGTATTTTCAACATGGAGCTAGAAGGCCAATGAAGAACTTAGCCAAAACAAGACTTCAGAAGTATCTTCAAGGAGTAGAAGCACTTAGAAGAAAATCAAGAAGAAGTTCATGAAGACTAACCAGCAAACATTTTCTAAGTCTTGCTTCCTCTCTCTTTCTTTTCTCCCTTCTTCTCTGAGAACTCAAGATGACTAAGTTAAATCCAAGACCAGCCTCGAGGATACAAGAATTATCTAGTCTGAAGATTTATCAAGTCTATCAAAACTTCAATCAAGACATCATGAGGGAAAATTACAAGTCTGGAGATGAAGCCTGGAAGATCAACTACAACTTTCTTTCTATCTTTTCCCTCTTTTCTAATCTTGTCTTTCTCTTTAGACTTAAACAATTTTCATCATATTATTGCCATCTTAAAGTTTGTTGGATCCTAGCAGCATAGTGAGATGAAGCGGCCTGGAGACTAACCTTTCATGTCCACGTACATGAGACCTGTTCCACAACTTAAGTGGCTGGCCGGGTGTCTGTCTCTCTCACTATAGTGAATATCCAATTTACAAAGAGTTGATAATAATTGTCGATCACCTTATAGACTTAGTATTTTCTCTAAGTATTTTTACACATCATGGCTAAGCCATTAGAGTGCTTATTCAAGATGAACTATAACAAAGTATTTTATTCAACGTATGACCTTAGTCCTTAGTCATTTTGACACACATTTTTGCTTTGGATTAACTTAAAATATTTTCTTAGCATGACATACATCTCTAGTCCTTAGGAATATTTTGCACCTCATGCATAAAAATATTTTCCTTAGAAGTTTTATGAAACCTGTTTGTTCACTATGTATGTGCATGGATGTTTGATGATTGTTGTTTGTTGATTGTTGTATTGTTGTTGCTTATATTGTTTAGATTAAACGGAGAGCAAACGTTCGTTGTTGAAAAGAGTTTGTGAACAACGACAACATTCAAAGGCAAGTGGCACAACTCATAAACTTCCTATTATTTTCTATATGCATTACTTAGTGTATTTTTATATAACCATGTGTATGATAGTATTGCTACGCTAAACCTGTGTAGAATCCCTTATTCCTGTGTCTAGGTTCCTATGTAATACTTACTAGAATTATTGATGCTATGCAAATGTTGTTTTGTGAAAATCTAAATTCTACTAAGTTAAGAATGAAACACCTGGGTGGTAAAAGGTTGTATGGTGGCGAAGTTGAGTGGCTACTCAGGCCCATGTCTATGGTTCCTGGAGTACGTGCACTTGTGAACGGCCATCCAGGAACAAAGGAACCTGAAGAACTCCGAGTGACACTTGCTTCCAGTGCAGCCATTGCCAATGGGCTCTGGCTTGATCAACTATGTTGCGTGGACTCTCTCCGGCTTGACAAGCAGATGTAGGGGGTGTTAGGTGGAACGGGTCAAGCCAGAGTGGGAGGGAAAATGCTTCTGAAAGATCTCGTCTCATTCATCTCCTTATCCTTATCACTATAAGTGTGTAATGGATAGTTTGGGTTGAATGGGTACAATGGTGAACGTGCACAACCTCTGCAGAGTGTAAAACTAAGTACTTAGCCGTGTCCCCGGTACGGACAATTTGAGCAGCTGATCACGGACGTCAACGGAGGATTCCACCATTCCAACTTCAGAAATAAAACTTGATGGGTGAACAAGGGTAGAATGAGACAGTAGTTTTCATGCCACGAATGTCCTGAATAGGAGAAAATTGTTTTCCAAAGAGTTAGGAAAAATTGGCTTTATGCAAAATATCCTTGAACTCCACCAGCCAAATATGCATATAGGTTATTAGAGTTATTCCTCTAAGTGTCCACCATAGTGTCACTTGCCAGACTCCATTTTTAATGGAATCTCACCCACATTGTTGCAATATTTTTATTATTGCAGTTCGATCAGGACGAGTGAGGTTTCGTTTAAAGGTTTTGAGTCTACAACCAACATGTTTTCGCCTGTGGCAACATGAATGTGATGGAGACTCACTGCTACTGTATTTCCGTTGTTTACTCTTTTAAAGCTAGCTTTATGCTATGCAACTTGTATCGAATATTTTGTAAGTCTGGATCATCGATGTAATAAAATTGATACTTTGTTGTGATATTACATCGTAAATTGTGTGTGCAAATGATTCGATCCAGGGATTTGTACTATAAACATGTATCTGCCTTATTTAAAGTGCATGTACGCTACAGATGGTATCAGAGCACTGTGTTCCCTGTAGGTTCGAAACCCTAGGTTTGGATAGAAATAGGATTTGGCCATAGGATTCAAAATCTATTTCATCTAGTTTCTGAAAATAAGAACTTTTCAAACATCATTCGCGTAACTATCTTAACTATTTTCTTTCTAAGTATCTTCTCTCCTTGTTTTTAGATGACCGCCCTCATTGAATCACTCAAGAAGGACCAGTGATGCCCATGACCTTGGAATGTGAGACAGAGTTTCCAAGAGCACTTAAGGATAACATGAAGAGCTTAGGTTTTGAAGGAGAAGTAGTATACAAAGGTTTTCCTTTCATGGACGAAGGCCAAGAGTACTGGTGGGTACAAATCCACCTATACAAGAACAAATAAGCTGACCATAAGACTGAGGGTGACTGCATGTTCACCAACCCAATACTTCACACATCATTCTTTGATTCAGCAAGAAATGCAGCATGGAGAGCCATGGAGTACCTTGCAGAAAGACTTCGTTTTAGACTTCACAACACCCAGAATTACCTTGAAGAACTCAAGGAAGTGGAGGAAGAACTCGAAGCACTCAAGAAAGAGATAGATTAGACCACCTATCCCATTAGAATAACGAGATCCATTGATGTATTGACCTATCAAATTGTGGTATGGCAGTACTATCAATTTTGTCTTTCCATGACGCTGGTGTGTTTCGTTCGATAAACGATTAGTTCGATTTCTCAAAAGAAAAATGAAAATTTTCACGTATGTGGTTGCTTGTGTTTGAACCTTGTTGCTTGATGTTAGTTAGATGTTGTTTGTAATGAATTGTCTTGATCTTCTCGATTATGCTAGAGTGTTTTGAGTACCTACAAAACTATTCTTTAAATGGTGGTAGCCACCCGGTTAAATTAAACCCAGCTGCCCTAAACCCGGAGATCCAAGTCTATCTTTCTTTCTGGCCTCCCCAAATCAGAAAATTCATCCCCTGCTAGTTTCCAGTTTCCATGTCTGAAAATTTAATTCCTTAAACCTCTCGACTTATCATAATCTATCCAAGCAGTTGCTTTTCTTTCTAGCCTCTCCGAATCTCGGGGACGAGATTCCTTTTAAGGGTGGTAGTCTGTAACATCCCAAGATTTTATAATGTTCAAAAATCACTAAAATTTAAAACTTTTGTTTTGATTAAAATAAAATATTAAAATGCATAAGAAAACTAACTATGAAAGACTTCAAACATATTGAAAGAGTTTAATATTTCAAATATCACAGTTATTATTTTCAAAAACTTGTTTCAAGTTAAACAATTTATTATCCATCGTATTTCTTCAAACCTCAATGGGTATATTGACAAATATTTTACAAACTTCAAACCATTGTATTCTAATAAAATAGTTTACTTATAAGCAACTGATTTTCAACCACTTAGCCATATCTACTCATAAATTCAAGACTAATTAAAATGGTATATTTGCCAAATGATTTTCATTCATTTAACTAATTTCAAATTATAGTTTTGGAAATTATAAATTTATAATTCCTAAATTTAAACTTCATACATTTTATAATTAATGAATTATCCAAATAAGCATTTCATTTACTTAAATTACTTTCATTAATTTTCAAAACATGAAATGATTAATACTTTATATAAGAAATGAATTGAATCTAAAACCTTTCCAAGGTTGTTTCATGAAGTTTTCATATGATTTATCTTAATATAATGGTGCACAAAAGAAAATTTTATTAAAATTGAATCCAATATATTTCCTATTACTTTAAAAATATTTATATTCTATTATTTTACTATTATACCAAGAATAAAAGTGAATGGTTACTAAAAAAGAGTTTTAAATAACTTAATATCAACCATATAAGAATGTGGTAATTTCATAAATTAATTTCACCCCAAATGAATTTATTAATTTAATATTTTCAAAATTGACCTAAATGGGCAATTTTGCATTTTATAAATATTTCAAAATAATAAATTTTAAAAAGTTTTCAAAACATACCCACTAATGTTTTAAACCAAATATATGATTTTTACAAAATTAAAGAAACTAATTTGAGGTTATTTGGATTCATAATTTAAAAGTTATTTAAAAATCCAGAAAACAGAAAAGGAACAGAACAAAAAAAAGGGAGAAAGATTAACTGGGCCGAAGCCCATCAGCTCTTCCTCGCGCGCGCAGACAGCAGCAGCCCAGCCCGGCTCCCTCTCCCACTCCCGCTAACATGTGGGTCCCAGATGTCAGCATCTCCTTCAACCTCGCGCCGAAGATCACGTGCCCGACAATTTCGGGCAAGATTTTCTCATCGTGATTTTGCACGATGAAGGGGCTTAATGGGCACCCCGACCCTGCCCTATAAATCGACTAGCCTCTCCTCCGTTTTCCCCCTCTCATCCCCATCGAAATCGTGCCGCCAGGCCGCTCAAAAAGCTCGCCGGAGCTCCGCCGGTCCGCCGCCGTTTTTCCTCTGTCCCCGGCGAGGTAAGCCGCCCCAAGCCCCGAGACCCCATCCACCCTCTCCCCGTGTCGACGCGCACCTTCTCAACCCCTCCCTTGCTTTGTTTTCGCAGCAGCTCGTCGAGGAGGAATCGACCAAAGGTCGCCGGCGAAAACCGTGCCTCAGTCCGTGCCTTCACCCCTCTCGTATGCGCAGCTCGACACCGACCACCTCACGGAGCTCGCCGCGCCGCGCTGAACTCCGGCGTCATCCCTGAGCCAAGAGGACCACCGGAGCACCGCCTTCGCCACCGCCCGAGCCGCCGGCGCCGCCATCGCCTCCAACTCCGGTGAGTCCCGCCGTCGGTTTTTGGTCAACACTCCTGGACCGTCGGATCTATCTCCAACGACCAGGATTATAACGTAGAAGCGAAGGGGTACGATCAGATCTGGACCGTCAGATCCATGTAACACCCCAATTCTTTTAGCCATAGCATTGTGGTGTTATTCTAAATTGTTCACCTCTTGCAAAATCTTTTGTGGGTGTAAAATTTTGAGTCATTACTAAATTTGCTTGCACACCTTAGGTTTGTTGTGTATCACTAACTTTTCATAAGAATTGAAAACACTAAAAATGACATCTCACCAAAATTAAAATACCCACTATTAGGATCTTCATGGTTGTTAAAACTTAGCCAAACTAGGAGCTATTATTAAGCAAACCCTAAATGGGTTTTGACATGCATCTGAACCATTTTGATCTAGGGCATGTATATTTTCACACCCTGCTCTAAATTCTCTCAAAGGAGTTGGTTTGCTCATAAATATCACTAGCTTTTGGGCGCATCAAATTAATATGACCATTTGAGATATTCTTTTAATTATCACCAAAAGATTTCTTTTCTTTGAAAGCCAAATGAGATAGTTGATTTGGGCTTTTGTAAGTTCAGTACCTTCGCTTAATTTAGGTAAGTTTGGGGTGTAGACCCATTTTACTTTTGTGGGTCATATTTGAATAATTCAAACTTAGATTTTCAAATTCATTTGAGCAATTCACTCAAAGCTTTCACCTCTTATTTCTCTCTCACTCTTTTCCACTCCACCTGCTGAATAGGAGAACAACACCCTCACCCCTGGACCCACCTGTCATGGGCTAGGGCCAACCTCTCCTCTCTTTTCTCTCTTTTCTCTCTTTTCTCTTCTTTTCCACCCAACCGAAGCTCACCTCCTCTCCTCTCACTGGCCAGGGCTTGTCATCCGACCAAATTCCTCTCTGCTCCCTCTCCACCGCCCACCTGAGCCAATTAGAACAGAGGAGACACCCCCTCCCTCTCTCCTGCCCGAGCAAACCCTAGATCGGGTGGAGCTCGTTTTAAATCGCCCGAGCACTCCCCTGTCCATTTATTCCCCTCCCCGGCTCCTAACAACTCACTCCTCTCCCCCTCTGGCGAAAACCACCAAGCTCTCCCCCTCATTCGCTCTGTAGACGAGGAGATTTCCTTCGGTGGCCGAAGGAAGGAAACTGCCGTAGCACTCGTTCCTCTCAACCATTGCTCGCCGTTTTTGGTTCCCTGGCTTCCCCTCTGCTGGATCTAACTCCCCTCCCCTCCCTTGGCTCTGTTGCAGCTCGAGAGCATCTGGTTCGTCCATGACCCTAGGAGGACGACGTCGTCACCATCTCGTACTCCGACGTTGCATGCGAGCTTTGCGACCACCCCTGAGCTTGCCTTCGACGCCGCGTCCACCTCCAACCACCATTGCGTCCATACACGAGCCCTAGGTGAGCCCTCCGTGCTCGGCGTCGTTTCTCGAGCTCCTGCTCGTGTTTTCTCGGTCGGGAGGAAGACGATGGCCTGAGGCCGTCGATTTTCTGATCAGCGGTTGTGTTTGAACCGCGCCCGATCTGTCCGTTACCGTTGGATCCCAGATCCACGGTCACTTACCGCTTTGCCGGCGCGCGCGCAGCGCTTGGGCCGGCCCAGCTCAGCCCCGCGCTGCTCTGCGTCGCCACTGGGCCGATCTGGCCCAGATCTGGCCCGTTCGGCCTGCTTTTCCTTTATCCTTTTTCCTGTTATTTTTCCAGTAAATCTAGAGTTTAGCTTTAAATCATTTGTGGTAAATCTAGAGTGGCTAAAATGATGGGATAAATTTATAACATGCATGCACGTTTTCTTAACCATGTGGCATTGGATTTGGTCCAAAATGTATTTCCTGTTGAGTGTTAAAATAGATCTAGTAAAAAGTATCTATTACACCATTTGTTTAATAACTTGGGTTCTGTATATCCAAATCATGCAATCTTGGATCTGTTGGAAAGCTTTTAATAATGCCTATCTATATAGGTGAATCTTCAATGCAGGAGATTACTCTAGAAAAAGTTATATTTACTCTAAGTATAACATCAGTATGAGTTTGGGGATTTTTAACTCTTCAATAAAAACACTTTTTGAGGTAAATCTAATTGGAAGTGTTAGATATGTGTTGGAGGTATCATATACTACAAATGTAGATTTTTCCAGTAATTAGTTATTTCTTAGTGAATAAATCCCTGAAAAACAGAGAGATAACCTCTTAAATTGCATTCTGAAATTCCAGAGATTATGACATGTCTAGTTTTTATTGGTGGGGCCACCTCTGTCCACAGATAAATGTTGAGGATAATTTTGTGGGATAGCCACAGGTTTTATCTAACTCACCCCACTGGTTTGACACCAAAATAATTCTTATTATTTTCTGCACATAGATAATGGTCAGAAGTATACTTTATTTTAAAACTGGGATAATTTGAGCTAGTAGTATCCAAATTTGATGAATAAAATCTCCACTTAAAGATAAAACTCCTATCTCACCAGAAAGGCTAATTATGCATTCATCAGATCTATAGAACTGAACCTATCTTCTGCTTAAGTTTGACATCGGTAGCTCTTATCTGATTTTTAATTCTTGTTTGGTGATAGGTTTTCATGCACAGCTAATTTTCAGAGTTCCACATGATTGTTAGGAGTAATGTGGTAGAAGGAATTGATTTTATTAGCAGTACCTTAAGAGTTGTGCTTAAACCATGTAAAAAGCCCCTAATAACTATTGAATGCATTAGTTGTGTTTTCTGTTGGTGATGCTTGTTGTTTGTTGATATACTTTAGATTGTTATCAACTCGCATTTTAGGACTTACGCTAGTCTCGTCTGTTTTTCATGTTACGGTAGAATCGCAACCCGAGGAAGAGCAGTACGAGGTAGCTGAGCACGACTACGCTGAAGAGCAAGACAAGGGGCAGTACTCTGAGCAAGGCAAGCCCACCTCACCACTATAATGAAATCCTATTATTTTATCAAGCATGTTTTTTTTTAAATAAAATAATGCATGTTTTACTTCTTTTGTGGCGCCTTGCCACCCGAAAACTATTTTACCAAATATTGTTTGGCCAAAGTTATCTACTAGAATAGCTGTAGGTATTATAAAAGGAGTTTTACTTGATGGGTCTTGTCATTGAAGGCTCTATCAAGAAGATTAAGTTTTCTAGTAGTATACTCTGTTATCTTACCTCAAAACTATAGGATGGGAACCTGTTTGATAAAACTATTTTATGGAGGAAAACCTGAGTTGCTGGGAGCAATCAGCGAGAAAGAACTATTTTATGAAAAACCCGAGATGCTGAGAGCATTCGGAGATGTTGCGAAAACCCGAGCTGCTGGGAGCAGCCGGAGATGGAGGTTTAATTTCAAAGTCCCTGCTGCCGCCCGAACAATTAACCCGTGCAACCACACTACCTGACATGGGTAGGGCTTAGCCGGAAGCTTGTCTGTTTTAGTGTTGGGGCTCTCATACTTTCTATGAGGGCTGGGCCCTCGAAGCCGGGTTGTCGTCCGGAAGAGACAATACACTGTTGAGGACCAACAGCCGGACGATTACGGTGGGTCTCCTGACGTGGCGGTGTGGCGTCCCGAGGAAAGACCAAGAGGTCGAGTGGAGCACACGGTGCCGAGGAGAACAAACCTACCGGGAGGCCCCGATACTAGGGTAGGCATAGTGAAAAGCTTTGATCGCGTTATCCGGACCCCCGCATGCTGTCGTATGACGGGCCGTGGCAGACACGGCGGAATAACCGATAGGTGTGGGTAAAAGTGTACAACCTCTGCAGAGTGTAAATCTATTCGAATAGCCGCGTCCGCGGTCATGGACGGTTGGAAAGGCCACACTGGGCATTTGGAGAAAGAAGTTGTTTTATAAAGGAGCAATATTTATGTGAAGATCAGGAGGTACCTGGGAGGTACGGAATTTGGGCAAGGATGGTTGATCTCGGGGAGACAACCAGTCCGACCTCAAGGAAAGAAAAAGGGTTACCCCTATCCTAGTGCTTTTAAAAAGGTTTTACAAAATAAAGTTTTTGAACTTGGATATGTCCTTGCTATATCTAAGAGAAGAGAATTCTATCTCTAAATGTTTTCTTCAACAAAGATATAGAGATGTCGCATTTTAGCGAAGAGAATTCTATCTCTAAATGTTTTCTTCAACAAAGATATAGAGATGTCATATTCTCTATGTTTGATATCATTGTATTCAAAAATAAGGCTTGTAGTTGTATTAATGAGCCTTCCCAGTTTTCGAAATATGTTTCCTTGCATTATCATGAGACTTTAAGCCTAGAGGTGGTCTTGCGAGTACGTAATTGTACTCATGTGGCTCTGTCCCTGGATATTCAAATGTCCAGATTATAATGAGGAGGCCTACGTCGAGGAGGAGGTGTACGACGACGACTTCGCCACCTAGCTGTCACCGGTCAACTGCACTTGTGGGAATCTGCGCTCGGAGATGTTAAGAGCCGTCGCTAGCCACGAGCTTCCGCTATCATAGTTAATTCCGTCCTGCGTGACGAGGTTTGTTGACTTTGGTCGTATGAACATCTATGTGTTGTAAGACTTTTATTCGTACGACTTGAATGATATAACTCTTTGATACCTATGTTGGTTATGTGATTACGATGCACTGATCATTGGGATCGTGATCTCTTACATAACGTGCGCATCTCGGACTTGTCTGAGGGGTCCCTATAGAATTGGTATCAGAGCCATCGTTGACCTTAGGAGACTTTAGCTAGGTTGGGCGTCGACGTCACGCAAAAATGTTTTCCTAAATAGTTAGGAGAGAAATACTTAAAAATGTGCACAATATACTGCTACTCCTCCCTCCCCTCTGTTATTACTCACTGACTAATATTATACCTGTATTAAATCTTATGATTTTACCTGTTTAAAATTTTGTACATCGTTCACTAATTAAACCTCCATTTAAAATTTTGTGTAGATGAGCGGAGAGTTCTCGTTGTCTATTCAGTTGGGAGATGTGCCCGACACTGGAGTTTCGCGTCTGTTCCAGGAAGACCTACTCCAGCTGACCAGGCACCTAAGGCGTCCGCTACCAGAGCTGCTGATTGGACGTTTTCTGCCCATGGTGGGAGACGAGATGTCCTGGACTGTGAGGTGCATCCTTCGAGGACCATTGGTGCCACCCTTCGCCGAGGAGCTGATTGAGGATGCCCTTGCATCGACTCAGATGGGGGCGTTCGTCACCATGCTGCAGAGGGCTCTTGCCCGCTTGGTGTGTGCTCACAGTTCCGAGCTGGGCGACACCCGTTTTGAGTTTTACTCTGGCTTGGACGAGCAGAGTAACCCCGTGCCGCTGCGTCCCCACCCCACTTTTGGGAACCACTTGGCCGAGCTGGGACTCCTCGTCGAGTACACCCAGTCCCAGCTGGTCACTAGTCGGTTCGAGAGTGACCTCCACCGTCTTAATCACGACGGAGCTGAGGTGCGGATCTCGGCAGCTGAGCTGAGGATCGAGAACTTGGAGGCGCAACTCAAGGCGTCTCAGGACAAGCTGAAGACCGTGGAGCTGAAGCTCAAGACCTCGGAGGAGCGCTTAGTGGAGTCCCAGGCAGAGCTCAAGATGGAGCGCTAGGAACGCCGTTCCACCTTTGCGCGCCTCCAGACTACTCGCTTCTACAGGTTCCAGCTTGACGGGATGGTGGATATGCTCAGGTCGACCGTTGATGCCCGTGACGAGCGGATCAGCGAGCTGGAGAGCGAGGTGTAGGCTCTGAGCAAGGATAATGACGATCTCCTGCCTGATGATGAGGACCCTACTGAGGATGTCGATATGGAGCCCGTGAGCGAGCAGGACGACGATGACCTTTGAGGCGAGGACGGTGAGGACTCGGGAGCTGTGATGTCTGAGGACGAGGACCCCGACGAGCCACCCTTTGACAGTGTCCTTGCCGTGGACGTGGAGTAGTTAGTTGCGCAGTATCTTTTGGGTTAGGACCGAACCATCGCGATAAGTGGATGCGATTGTGTGATCTAGTTAGCATGAGTGTGTGTCGGAATTGTTGTAAGACTATGTCAGTCCGTGTTTTGTGGTTGTGAACTTTGTGATGATGCTTTTGGAACCTTGCTATGGGATGGAATCATGTCTTCTTAGGAGTAATGTCTTGCTGAAATTTGTATGATTTTGGGTATGCTTGATGAACCCTTTTTCAAAACCTGTTTTAAAATTTCTAAGTAGAATAATTAATGTGTGTTTTATTCTGAAATTCAGAATGGCAAGGGATCCACCACCACCCCCACCACCCGAGCCATCTATGGCTCAAGTGCTCCGTCTACTCATGGAGGATCGCGAGGCAGCTCGCACTGAGAGGAATGCCAACCTTGCCACCCTGCAACATCTTGCTCAGATTGCCGTCAATCAGAATGGTGGCCAAGGGAATGAAGAACCCCGCTCAAAGCTTCGTGACTTTCAGAACACCAATCCTCCAGTTTTCTCCAAAAGTGAAGTGCCACTAGATGCCGAGTACTGGATCCGTACTATAGAGAACAACCTGAGGGTCGCCCAAGTGGGTGACAACGAGAAGGTGGTCTACGCCACTCACTACCTCTCTGGTTCTGCCCGAGCGTGGTGGGAGGCCATTCGTGCTCTGTTGCCACCGGAGGAAGTTGTGGCTTGGCCAGTGTTCAAGACCAAGTTCTTGAAGCGTTATGTGCCCTCTGGACTCGTCAGTATCATGCGAGAGAAGTTCTTGCAGCTCAAGCAAGGCGGGATGTTGGTGAGTGAGTACTTGGAGAAGTTTACTTCTCTAGCGAGGTATGCGCCCACCGATACCGATTCTGAGGACAAGAAGAAAGAGAGGTTCATGAATGGACTTCATGATGAAATGCAGTGCATTCTGGTGGTGATGCCTTTCACCGACCTGGAAACCTTGGCGGATGCAGCCATTATGATGGAGCACAAACGCAATGCTTCGTTTGACAACCGCAAGCGTCGCCAACTGATGCAGCAAGGCAGTAGCAGCAGCAGCCCAACTGGAAGTTATCCCCGTCCGCGCCCTTCACCTCCACCGAGGCCTTCTTATCCATCACCAAGGCCTCCAACCTTTGCACCAAGACCCAGCTACTCTCCTCGCCCGCCTGCACCTCGTTCTGGAAGTGGTTCCAACCCCGGCCTCAACTTTAACAGGCCGCCTGCTCCGAAGCCCATAGGAGGGTGTTTCACTTGTGGACAGTCTGGACATTTCTCGCGGGATTGCCCCACTAGATAGCCCGCCGGTGGTCGCCCCAATGCGACAAAGATGAACCAAGGGCCACCCCGTCCACCTGGAGGCAAGAACCCGTATCCCAAGAAAGCGGCCCCTGTCACCCGAGGTCATCTGAATCACATCAGTGCAGAAGAAGCTCAGGAGGCACCAGATCTGGTTATGGGTACGTTCCCTGTCAACTCAGTTCCTGCCTCAATTTTGTTTGATTCAGGAGCTTCCCATTCTTTCGTTACGGAGCCATTTGTTAGGAAAAGTGGTATGGTTCCAACTTTGCTAAATCGTCCTATGAGAGTGCAAATTCCGGGGGCCACTACTAAAGCCATTGTATCTTGCAAGGAGACTCCTGTGGAAATTCAAGGAGCCCGATTCCATGCGGATTTAGTGGTATTAGGAAAGCAAGGGATAGAAGTGGTTTTGGGAATGGATTGGATGGCAGTAAATCGAGGGAAAATAGATTGCACTGACAAGTCTGTCACCCTAACCACACCGGAAGGAGAAGAGATTACACACTTCTCAACCTACCACTCCACCTCAAGTCATTGCCATAAAAGTGTAGCGGGAGCCATTTTGGATGAGGTACCGGTAGTTTGTGACTATCCCGATGTTTTTCCCGAAGAGTTGCCCGGAATGCCACCGGATAGGGATATTGAGTTCATTATTGAGCTGGTACCCGGTACTGGGCCTATCACTCAGAAACCTTACCGGATGAATCCTGAAGAATTGGAAGAACTAAAGGAACAGTTGGATGACCTACTTAGGAAGGGTATGATACGCCCTAGTGCGTCACCCTGGGGGTCACCAATCATCCTCGTGGATAAGAGAGACGGTACCACCCGTTTGTGTGTGGATTACCGTAAGTTAAATGATATGACTATTAAAAACAAATACCCCCTACCCAAGATTGAAGATCTGTTTGATCAACTCAATGGAGCTCGAGTCTTCTCCAAGATCGATCTCCGCACCGGTTACGATCAGTTGAAAGTCAGAGAATCTGATATCCCTAAGACGTCCTTTGTCACTCGTTACGGATTGTTCGACTACACAGTGATGTCTTTTGGCCTGACCAATGCTCCAGCCTATTTCATGAATCTCATGAACAAGGTGTTCATGGATTACTTGGATAAATTTGTGGTTGTCTTTATTGACGACATCTTGATTTATTCCAAGTCAGAAGAGGAGCATGAAGAGCATCTGAGGTTGGTTCTCGGTACCCTACGAGAGCACCCGTTGTATGCTAAGTTCAGTAAGTGCCAGTTTTGGTTGAAAGAAGTAGGCTTTCTCGGCCACGTTATTTCAACCGGAGGGATATCTGTAGACCCTACCCACATCAAGTACATTCTTGAATTCCCAACCTCCACCAATCAAACCGAGGTAAGGTCCATTCTTGGATTAGCCGGTTATTACCGTAAGTTTGTTGAGAGATTCTCAAGCATTGCAAAGCCTCTTACCCAACTATTGAAGAAGGATCAGAAGTTCATTTGGACCGACAAATGTTAAGCCAGCTTCCAGGAACTTAAAAAGCGCCTTACTACCGCACCTATCTTAACCATGCCAGATGTGACCAAAGATTTTGTGGTTTATTGCGATGCCTCCAAACTCGGACTTGGCTGTGTCCTTATGCAAGAGGGCAAGGTAATTTCCTACTCGTCGTGACAACTCCGCAAGCATGAGCAAAATTACCCAACCCATGACCTAGAGCTTGCTGCTGTGGTCCATGCACTCAACACATGGCGGCACTTTCTGATGGGCAACCGTTGCGAAATTTACACCGATCACAAGAGCCTGAAGTACATCTTCACCCAGAGGGACTTGAACATGAGGAAACGAAGATGGATAGAACTCATCAAGGATTATGACTTGGACATCCATTACCACCCTGGAAAAGCTAACGTTGTAGCTGATGCCCTTAGTCGTCAGCCGTGTTCATTCAACTCCCTGATCAAGGTTCGACGACCAGAACTCTGGGAAGAGCTGGATAAGATGGGGATTGAGGTGGTCAGCTATGGGGCAGTCGATCAACTCCTATTGCAACCCACCTTATGGGACCAGATCAAGCAAGCACAGAAGGGTCACGAAAGCATTGAGGGCATCAAAAGGATATTGGACAAAGAGGAAGTCCCTGGGTTCACCATCGACTCTGACGATATTCTTTGGTACAAGGGACGCATCTGCGTACCGTCAGATCCTATTTTGAAGCAGTTAATTATGAAGGAGGCTCACGAGACTTTGTATTCTATCCACCCCGGTGGAACCAAGATGTACCAGGATTTGAAGCAGAATTTCTGGTGGCACGGTATGAAGCGCGAGATTGCACTGTTCGTCCAGAATTGCGATATCTGCCAAAGGGTCAAAGCAGAGCATCAGCGACCCGCTGGATTACTTCAACCTCTCAAGTTGCCCGAGTGGAAATGGGATGAGGTCGGCATGGATTTTATCACTGGATTGCCCCGGTCCAATCGCAGGCATGACGCCATATGGGTTATCGTGGATAGACTCACTAAGGTAGCACACTTTTTGCCAGTAAGGACCACCCATCGATCGGATCAGCCTGCAGATCTCTACATGTCACGTATCGTCAGCCTTCATGGAATACCTAAGACTATCATATCTGATCGAGGAACCCAATTCACCTCTCGTTTCTGGTTTAAGCTGCATGAAGCCTTGGGGACGAATCTCTTTTTCAGTACTGCATATCACCCTCAGACAGGAGGACAGACGGAAAGAGTCAATCAGATCCTTGAAGATATGCTTAGGTGTTGTGTGTTAGCCTATGGAGCCAAATGGGAAGATTGCTTGCCGTTTGCCGAATTTTCGTACAACAACAGCTATCAAGCCAGCCTGAAAATGGCACCATTTGAGGCTTTGTACGGGCGCAGATGCCGTACACCCTTGAACTGGTCGCAAACCGGAGACAGCCAAATTTTTGGAGTTGACACCTTGAGGGAAGCCGAAGTGCAAGTTCAACTCATTCGCGACCGTCTTAAGGCCGCCCAATCCAGGCAGAAAAGTTACGCGGATTCCAGAAGGCGTGAACTCAACTTCAAAGAAGGAGATATGGTTTACTTGCGCGTTACACCACTCAAGGGAATGCAATGTTTCCATGTCAAAGGGAAATTGGCGCCAAGATATATTGGTCCTTTTAGAGTAAGTGGTCGGAGAGGAGATGTATCATATCAGCTAGACCTGCCACCCCATCTGTCAGGATTCCATGATGTATTTCATGTATCTCTACTCCGGAAATGTCTGCAAGTTCCTGGTGATACTCACTCATATCAGGAGGTAGATCATCGCACCATTGATCTCAACCATGATCTCACTTATCGAGAACGACCACTTCGTGTTCTCGCTGAAGACGTCCGTCTGACCCGGAGACGAAAGATCAGGTTCCTGAAGGTTCAATGGAGCAACCATTCGGAGGAAGAAGCCACCTGGGAGCGTGAAGATTATTTGGAGCATGAATTCCCTGGTTTTGTCTCTTCTTCAAATCTGGAATCTCGGGGACGAGATTCTCCTAAGGGGGGAAGGTCTGTAACACCCCAATTCTTTTAGCCATAGCATTGTGGTGTTATTCTAAATTGTTCACCTCTTGCAAAATCTTTTGTGGGTGTAAAATTTTGAGTCACGATTAAATTTGCTTGCACACCTTAGGTTTGTTGTATATCACTAACTTTTCATAAGAATTGAAAACACTAAAAATCACATCTCACCAAAATTAAAATACCCACTATTAGGATCTTCATGGTTGTTAAAACTTAGCCAAACTAGGAGCTATTATTAAGCAAACCCTAAATGGGTTTTGACATGCATCTGAACCATTTTGATCTAGGGCATGTATATTTTCACACCCTGCTCTAAATTCTCTCAAAGGAGTTGGTTTGCTCATAAATATCACTAGCTTTTGGGGGCATCAAATTAACATGACCATTTGAGATATTCTTTTAATTATCACCAAAAGATTTCTTTTCTATGAAATCCAAATGAGATAGTTGATTTGGGCTTTTGTAAGTTCAGTACCTTCCCTTAATTTAGGTAAGTTTGGGGTGTAGACCCATTTTACTTTTGTGGGTCATATTTGAATAATTCAAACTTAGATTTTCAAATTCATTTGAGCAATTCACTCAAAGCTTTCACCTCTTATTTCTCTCTCACTCTTTTCCACTCCACCTGCTGAAGAGGAGAACAGTACCCTCACCCCTGGACCCACCTGTCATGGGCTAGGGCCAACCTCTCCTCTCTCTTCTCTCTTTTCTCTTCTTTTCCACCCAACCGAAGCTCACCTCCTCTCCTCTCACTGGCCAGGGCTTGTCATCTGACCAAACTCCTCTCTGCCCCCTCTCCACCGCACACCTGAGCCAATAAGAACAGAGGAGACACCCACTCCCTCTCTCCTGCCCAAGCAAACCCTAGATCGGGTGGAGCTCGTTTTAAATCGCCCGAGCACTCCCCAGTCCATTTCTTCCCCTCCCTGGCTCCTACCAACTCACTCCTCTCCCCATCTGGCAAAAACCACCAAGCTCTCCCCCTCATTCGCTCTGTAGACGAGGAGATTTCCTTCGGTGGCCGAAGGAAGGAAACTGCCGTAGCACTCGTTCCTCTCAACCATTCCTCGCCATTTTTGGTTCACTGGCTTCCCCTCTGCTGGATCTAACTCCCCTCCCCTCCCTTGGCTCTGTTGCAGCTCGAGACCATCTGGTTCGTCCACGACCCGAGGAGGACGCCGTCGTCACCATCTCGGACTCCGACGTTGCATGCGAGCTTTGCGACCACCCCTGAGCTTCCCTTCGACGCCGCATCCACCTCCAACCACCATTGCGTCCATACGCGAGCCCTAGGTGAGCCCTCCGTGCTCGGCGTCGTTTCTCGAGCTCCTGCTCATGTTTTCTCGGTCGGGAGGAAGACGATGGCCTGAGGCCGTCGATTTTCTGATCAGCGGTTGTGTTTGAACCGCGCCCGATCTGTCCTTGACCGTTGGATCCCAGATCCACGATCACTTACCGCTTCGCCGGTGCGCGCGCAGCGCTTAGGCTGGCCCAGCTCAGCCCCGCGCTGCTCTGCGTCGCCACTGGGCCGATCTGGCCCAGATCTGGCCCGTTCGGCCTGCTTTTCCTTTATCCTTTTTCCTGTTATTTTTCCAGTAAATCTAGAGTTTAGCTTTAAATCATTTGTGGTAAATCTAGAGTGGCTAAAATGATGGGATAAATTTTGTAACATGCATGCACGTTTTCTTAACCATGTGGCATTGGATTTGGTCCAAAATGTATTTCCTGTTGAGTGTTAAAATAGATCTAGTAAAAAGTATCTATTACACCATTTGTTTAATAACTTGGGTTCTGTAAATCCAAATCATGCAATCTTGGATCTGTTGGAAAGCTTCTAATAATGCCTATCTAGATTGGTGAATCTTGCATGCAGGAGATTACTCTAGCAAAAGTTATATTTACTCTAAGAATAACATCAGTATGAGTTTGGGGATTTTTAACTCTTCAATAAACACACTTTTTGAGGTAAATCCAATTGGAAGTGTTAGATATGTGTTGCTGGTATCATATACTACAAAAGTAGATTTTTCCAGTAATTAGTTATTTCTTAGTGAATAAATCAATGAAAAACTGGGAGATAACCTCTTAAATTGCATTTCTGAAATTCCAGAGATTATGACATGTCTAGTTTTTATTGGTGGGGCCACCTCTGTCCACAGATAAATATTGAGGATAATTTTGTGGGATAGCCACATGTTTTATCTAACTCACCCCACATGTTTTATCTACGTCCCTGCTGCCGCCCGAACAATTAACATGTGCAACCACACTACCTGACATGGGTAGGGCTTAGCCGGAAGCTTGTCTGTTTTAGTGTTGGGGCTCTCATACTTTCTATGAGGGCTGGGCCCTCGAAGCCGGGTTGTCATCCGGAAGAGACAATACACTGTTGAGGACGAACAGCCGGACGATTACGGTGGGTCTCCTGACGTGGTGGTGTGGCGTCCCGAGGAAAGACCAAGAGGTCTAGTGGAGGACACGGTGCCGGTGAGAACAAACCTACCGGGAGGCCCCGATTCTAGGGTAGGCATAGTGAAAAGCATTGATCGCGTTATCCGGACCCCCGCATGCTGTCGTATGACGGGCCGTGGCAGACACGGCGGAATAACCGATAGGTGTGGGTAAAAGTGTACAACCTCTGCAGAGTGTAAATCTATTCGAATAGCCGCGTCCGCGGTCATGGACGGTTGGAAAGGCCACACTGGGCATTTGGAGAAAGAAGTTGTTTTATAAAGGAGCAATATTTATGTGAAGATCAGGAGGTACCTGGGAGGTACGGAATTTGGGCAAGGATGGTTGATCTCGGGGAGACAACCAGTCCGACCTCAAGGAAAGAAAAAGGGTTACCCCTATCCTAGTGCTTTTAAAAAGGTTTTACAAAATAAAGTTTTTGAACTTGGATATGTCCTTGCTATATCTAAGAGAAGAGAATTCTATCTCTAAATGTTTTCTTCAACAAAGATATAGAGATGTCGCATTTTAGCGAAGAGAATTCTATCTCTAAATGTTTTCTTCAACAAAGATATAGAGATGTCATATTCTCTATGTTTGATATCATTGTATTAAAAAATAAGCCTTGTAGTTGAATTAAGGAGCCTTCCCAGTTTTCGAAATATGTTTCCTTGCATTATCATGAGACTTTAAGCCTAGAGGTGGTCTTGCGAGTACGTAATTGTACTCATGTGGCTCTGTCCCTGGATATTCAAATGTCTAGATTATAATGAGGAGGCCTACGTCGAGGAGGAGGTGTACGACGATGACTTCGCCACCTAGCTGTCACCGGTCAACTGCACTTGTGGGAATCTGCGCTCGGAGATGTTAAGAGCCGTCGCTAGCCACGAGCTTCCGCTATCTTAGTTAATTCCGTCCTGCGTGACGAGGTTTGTTGACTTTGGTCGTATGACCATCTATGTGTTGTAAGACTTTTATTCGTACGACTTGAATGATGTAACTCTTTGATACCTATGTTGGTTATGTGATTACGATGCACTGATCATTGGGATCGTGATCTCTTTCATAACGTGGGCATCTCGGACTTGTCCGAGGGGTCCCTACAATCCAGATCCAACGGCCCAGATCCACCCACTTATCTAGCTCAGCGCCAGGTCAGCGGCCACGTCACTGTCCAGTCAGCGCTGACGTGGAAAATGATTTTCTCGATTTATTTAAATGGCAGTTTTACATAAAAGCCCCTACCACTTAGATCTGTTATAACTTTTTAACCACCTATCCAAATTTAACAAACTTTATATTTATGGAAAGCCCTCAACATGTAGAATATTTTGGAACAGTTAGAATTCAAATTTGACTTAGAATGAATTATTCAAATTTCAAATGGTGGATTTGAGTATATTTGTAATAACTTTAAATCTATAAATCCAAATATGAAAAATAAAATTGTTTTAGAAACTTAAGAATATGTGTTATAATATGCCTTTTTTATAAAATAATTTTGAGTATTAGTTTTGATGATTTAATAGTTGTATGTTTAAATTGAATAGTTTGACTATTTTTGACATAACTTTCAATGGAAACATTATTTTTGATTAAATCAAATTGCTATAAATTTAATTAAATGCCCTCTATCTATTAACACCATTTTATAAAATTTTGTTATAAAATTTAAAATCACTTAAAACTTTAACTTTATAGTTATTCCTTTTATTATATTTCAAAAATAGAAATTAATTAAATTGCATTTATAGCCTAATGCATACTTTATAAAAATCACAAACAATGTATGATATTTCTTAGGATTTAAAAGTGCATTGCATGCATAACTTATTTTCACATATAGATATATTTCCCATAGGAAATCTCTTCATTATTTTTCTCCAAGTTAGGAATATTTCCAAACTTAGTATTTTGGTAAAAGTGCTATGCACTAGATACTTAGTATTTTCAACATGGAGCTAGAAGGCCAATGAAGAACTTAGCCAAAACAAGACTTCAGAAGTATCTTCAAGGAGTAGAAGCACTTAGAAGAAAACCTTTCATGTCCACGTACATGAGACCTATTCCACAACTTAAGTGGCTGGCCGGGTGTCTATCTCTCTCACTATAGTGAATATCCAATTTACAAAGAGTTGATAATAATTGTCGATCACCTTATAGACTTAGTATTTTCTCTAAGTATTTTTACACATCATGGCTAAGCCATTAGAGTGCTTATTCAAGATGAACTATAACAAAGTATTTTATTCAACGTATGACCTTAGTCCTTAGTCATTTTTACACCCATTTTCGCTTTGCATTAACTTAAAATATTTTCTTAGCATGACATACATCTCTAGTCCTTAGGAATATTTTGCACCTCATGCATAAAAATATTTTCCTTAGAAGTTTTATGAAACCTGTTTGTTCACTATGTATGTGCATGGATGTTTGATGATTGTTGTTTGTTGATTGTTGTATTGTTTAGATTAAACGGAGAGCAAACGTTCGTTGTTGAAAAGAGTTTCTGAACAACGACAACATTCAAAGGCAAGTGGAACAACTCATAAACTTCCTATTATTTTCTATATGCATTACTTAGTGTATTTTTATATAACCATGTGAAGGATAGTATTGCTACGCTAAACCTGTGTAGAATCCCTTATTCCTGTGTCTAGGTTCCTATGTAATACTTAGTAGAATTATTGATGCTATGCAAATGTTGTTTTGTGAAAATCTAAATTCTACTAAGTTAAGAATGAAACATCTGGGTGGTAAAAGGTTGTATGGTGGCGAAGTTGAGTGGCTACTCAGGCCCATGTATATGGTTCCTGAAGTACGTGCACTTGTGAACGGCCACCCAGGAACAGAGGAATCTGAAGAACTCCGAGTTACGATTGCTTCCAGTGCAGCCATTGCCAATGGGCTCTGGCTTGATCAATTATGTTGTGTGGACTCTCTCCGGCTTGACAAGCAGATGTAGGGGGTGTTAGGTGGAACGGGTCAAGCCAGAGTGGGAGGGAAAATGCTTCTGAAAGATCACGTCTCATTCTTCTCCTTCTCCTTATCACTATAAGTGTGTAAAGGATAGTTTGGGTTGAATGGGTACAATGGTGAACGTGCACAACCTCTGCAAAGTGTAAAACTAAGTACTTAGCCGTGTCACCGGTACGGACAATTTGAGCAGCTGATCACGGACGTCAACGGAGGATTCCACCATTCCAACTTCAGAAATAAAACTTGATGGGTGAACAAGGGTAGAATGAGACAATGGTTTTCATGCAACGAATGCCTTGAATAGGAGAATTTTTTTTCCCAAAGAGTTAGGAAATTTTGGCTTTATGCAAAATAGCCTTGAACTCCACCAGCCAAATATGCATATAGCTTATTAGAGTTATTCCTCTAAGTGTCCACCATAGTGTCACTTGCCAGACTCCATTTTTAATGGAATCTCACCCACATTGTTGCAATATTTTTCTTATTGCAGTTCGATCAGGACGAGTGAGGTTTCGTTTGAAGGTTTCGAGTCTACAACCAACATGTTTTCGCCTGTGGCAACATGAATGTGATGGAGACTCACTGCTACTGTATTTCCGCTGTTTACAATTTTAAAGCTAGCTTTATGCTATGCAACTTGTATCGAATATTTTGTAAGTCTGGATCATCGATGTAATAAAATTGATACTTTGTTGTGATATTACATCGTAAATTGTGTGTGCAAACGATTCGATCCAGGGATTTGCACTATACACATGTATCTGCCTTATTTAAAGTGCAGGTACGCTACAAAGGTCAGTCAAGCTAAGATAGACTGTTCCACAAAGACTGTAACACTTTCTCATCTTTCTAGACAGATAGTCTATTCTCCAAACCAAACCTCTTCAGCTCAACTTTTCGCTCTCAATTTCCAACCTCTTCCTGCGATGGAAGATATACTGGTGGTCCGAGACTTTCCTGACGTCTTTCCTGAATAATTGCCAGGTATGCCACCTGACAGAGCCGTGGAGTTCGTCATTGAACTAGAACCAGACACTGCTCCTATCTCCAAACTTCCTTACAAGATGGGCCCCAAAGAACTGGCTGAACTTAAGAGACAGCTCAAATAGTTGGAAAGTAAAGGTCACATTCAACCTAGTTCTTCTCCTTGGGGTTGTCCTACTCTGTTTGTCAAAAAGAGGGACACGGCTAAGCGACTGGTTGTTGACTACTGATGAGGGATGTCCCCGTCAATACCCATGGTTGCTAGCCTAGGGTAAGAGTTATGAGGAAAAGAACGTGTAGTGTTGGTAGATTCGTCAGTTGACAAGCGAGAATTAACCAGGTTCGGCGCCCTCGAGTGAGGTAAAAACCTTACTCCTGCTTGTCTATTATTGATTGTGTATATGCGGCGAGTACAGAGGTCTAGCAAGACGTCGATCTTGCTAGGGTTTTGTGATTCTGGTTGGGCATGTCCCTGCTCGGTCGCCCTCCTGTCCTTTATACAGTGGTACATGTCTCGGGTCGTAACCGACTAGGACTACATTTATGTTAAGTAATACCGACTATGCTATCTATGGTAGAAGTCTTCGACTAGGGCTTCGCTTGTTGGGCTTCTTCAGTTTATTGACAATTGGGCATTAGTCATTACGTGCACCAGGTACCCACACGAAGGGGTACCCGTTTGGTATAACCTTGTCATTAGCCACTGAGTGCTTGGCTAATTCGGAGAATCAGTCATGGACTCACTACATACTGCATGTCTCATGTTTTAAGCTTTTGATATGATACTTTTGCTTTCCTGATTATGAATTGTCTCAAAGGATTCCAACTGAGTAGGCCTGAATTATTCGATGAGTCGAAATCAGTTAACTGCTCTTGGGCAAAACCTTACTAGCTTTCAATCAGGTTTCGAGTCCTTGTCCTCGAGTCTGGAACATACTGAACAGACTCATCTCAGGCCAGTCGATGGACTTACTGATATTGTTCTGCAGTTTCAATTTTCTACCCAGCGCGTCCGCCGGGGTTTCCATCGCATCTATTGATACGGAAATATCTGGGATTAAACACTACTAGAGTGATCCTTGGCCCACTCGACTGAATGATGGATCTTACCTTTCCAGTTTTCGTATACAGCATTCAAGGTATCATCGACTGATTTCCACTCGGGAATTCTTATGTTTTAATACTTTTAATTCTATCGGGTGCACGACAGTGCTCCCGATCGGAGTACCCCCGAGATTGTCCTTGATTGCTTGCAGTAGAGGATAATCCCAATTTGCATTTTGTCAGTCCAATTATTTTTACCTTCTCTCGATGGGAGTTTCCCACTCGACCATTTTTATGCATTTGCTTTGTATTTTCGCTTTCGAGTTGCAAGGAAATTTTCCTTTTTGTCAGTCTTAGTATGACGCCTTTTTGTCTCTTGCGTTTGCTCGCCTGTCAGACGAATGATGTCACGCGTCAAATCCTTGGTGTGTGAATAGCACTCTGATGGGATGTGACATAGTGGGTCCCACTCTTTGACCATTGTGGACGCCGGTACAATTCCGATCTGACCTGACGTGGCGAGATTTTTGCAGACGTGATGATGATCTCCTCATTTTGCGCGTGTAGTGGGCTATGCGATCCGTGACGATTGGCCTCCGATGTTGCCACGTGTTATAGAATTTTTTGTTCAGACGGCTGCACTGGGTTTCTTGCATTTCCTGTAAATACGGGATCCTCTGACGTTGTCAATTCTGTCTTGTCCCCTTTTGCTTCATCTTCCTCCGTGCACCCCTCCTTTCTCCCTTGCTCCTCCTTGTGCTTTTTTTGCCATGGCGTCTCAGACCAATATCTCTATCTCTACTGGTCTTTCTTCCTCTGCCACCAACCAGTCGATGAAGGACAAGATCTCTGGTGATTCCGTCGCTACTCGTTCTACCGTGGCGAAGAAAGTAACCGGGGATTGGGTTAAATCCATTGTCACGGAGAAGAAGCTACCAAATATTTGCCAGGCGGGAATCTTGTCTTCAGCCGAGGTGGTTGTCGCTCGAGCTCCGATCCACAAAGAGGTACTTCCGGCGCCTCTTCCTGGAGAACGAGTTTGTTTTGCGGATTTTCTCCCTCGCGGATTTGGCTTTCCTTTGCATGATTTCGTCCGGGCGTTATGTTAATCTATGGGATTCAAATGCATGATATCGTCTGTTTTGTGGTTTTATGCGAGTGTTTTCTTGGAGTGCACCCCAGCTGGGCTCTCTGGAAACGCATCTTCCGAGTGCGTTTACTCTGCTGTGATGGCCGTCCTTTGTCGACTGGGGGTTTCTGCATCGAAGTGCGTGATTGTTGTCGATATTTTGATGTGACGTCAGCTGAGCCCATCAAAAATGGAGGAAGAAGTGGTTTTATGTGTCAGTCGATCAAAGTATATTGCCCGCTTTTTTTACTGCCCCTCCTAGAGTTAGCATCTTGGGAGCATGACTTGTCGACTGAGGAAGAAGAAGAGGCGCATTCTCTTATGTTTAGGGTCCAAGAGCTGCGAAAGGCTGTCACAAGGATCCAACTAGTCAGTACCTATGTGAAACGACGATATTGGCCCTTGGGAAAGCGGGTACATCCTTTATGGCGATATGAGGGGTGTCTTGATGCCACCCGTATGAGCGAAGTTGAGTTGGCCGATTATGCATTTCATGGTTTCGTGAGACATATTACTGGAGTGCTGCCTACCGACGTTGCTTCTTTCGACTTCTCTGTAGTCCCTTATGGCCTTGGGACTCCTATTCCCGAAGTATTTTTTGAATTTCGTTTGCCAGTCTTTCTTGTCTTCTGGTCATCCCTATCCTCTTGCATATGTTTTTGTATGACTGACTTGTCTTTCTTTTATTGTGCTCAGGGATTATCAGTCGTAACTTCATTGCCACCCCTGCCCAAGCATGGCCCATCTATGGAGGGGACTCCTGTCGTTGAGGCTGGCGCAGTAGGGATCTCCCGTTCCTCGGGTGGTGCTATTGCGTCTAAGGTGGAGACTGCTGAAGAGCTCCTTTTTGCTTGACGGCGACTGACCCTACGACTACGTCTGTAGTTAAGCGTCGTCGCATGCGCTGGGCTGGCGATGTTGGTCATGTCGCTGCTGACCAATCGTTGTTCGTTGCGGCTTCTCGTGCTGATGATGATGTTGAGAGGTAAGTCGTTGTACCGATTGTTCTTTGTGTGTTTTTACCATTCCGTGTTTTGATCATTCGAGCAGCTCCTTTGTCAGGCAAGCTCTTCCTTTCCCCCCTGCTAGAGCTGCTGGGCCGCTGCCCTCCGTCTCTTCTTCTTGGGTTGACCATGTAAGCTTGCTTTTTTGCTTTGTTTCCCTTTTTGCCGCTTTCCTTTGAGTCGACTACGTGTTGCTCGTTCCTTTTGTAGCCTTTTGTAAGTGGCTTGGTCGCCGTTCAAGTAGAGGAAGAACGGATCCGCTTGTGTTCCGACTTAGAGTGGATCAGTCGTAAGGCTCTACTCTTTCGCATGTTTTGTGAATTGTATGTTGAGTGTTTGTACAACCTTCATGTGTTATGTCCTTTGTAGAGGAGAAAACCTCCCTTGAAGATCGGCTGGCCGAGCTGGAGAAACAGCTTCATGATCAACAAGTCCGCTCCCGTGAAGAACTGGCTAGTACTCGACGCTCCCTGGATGTGTCTATCAAGACACTTAGTGTTGTTTTTTAAGAGGCCCTTCCTAGGGTTGTTTCTCCATCGAATGTGGAGGAGTTTGCCAATGTGTTCGGTCCTAGCTCGACGACCCTGAACACGTGGGCACGCGACTTGATAGTTCGTGGTTCGGAAATTACCCTGAAGGTGCTGCTGGCGAATGGCCTTGAAGCTGATTACGAAGCCGCTTTGTCGGACTACCCGAAGAAGCCGAACGGGAAGCCATCGTCTTTCCGAGGGATTTCCGATGCCGCTGCTCGCCTTGCCAGGGTTAGCATTTGTACCGGAGAACGCCGTCGAGCTGTCATATCTTCTGAGCACTAGTCTCGTGACGGCAAGGCTAAGATGGCATCTTCCGAGTAGCTGCTTCCTTTGTAATCACTCGAATTTATAAGATAAGATCTTCTATGCTTGCTTGTTTTCTGCTTTCAAGTACTTTGAGTGAACTTTGCTAATTTTCTTGGCTTCAGTGAGATCAACCCCCGATCTCATCGAGTAAGCCCAGATGTTTGATTAACTCAACGAGACCCAGCCCCCGGGTCTATCGAGTCGGTTTATGTGATTATGAACTCTCAGCCAAACCCAGCCCCCGAGTATATCGAGTGGATTTATGTGATTATGTAATATTAGCAAGACCCAACCCCCGAGTATATCGACTGGGTTTATATGATTATGAACTCCCCGCAAGACCCAGCCCCCGAGTATATCGAGTGGGTTTATATGATTATGTAATATTAGCAAGACCCAACCCCCGAGTATATCGAGTGGGTTTATATGATTATGAACTTCCCGCAAGACCCAGCCCCCGAGTATATCGAGTGGGTTCCCCGCAAGACCCAGCCCCCGAGTATATCAAGAGGGTTTATATGATTATGAACTTCCCGCGAGACCCAGCCCCATAGTATATCGAGTGGGTTTATGTTATTCTGGCATAAAATACAGAGTAAACAAGTTGTGCAGTAAATCTCATTTATTTAAGATATACGTCCAGTAGACCGCCTCATTAAAAACCTTCCAGTCCCCGTAGGTACCCTGGTAAGGAAAAGAGCGCGTCCGAAATCTACTGGTCTTTTTATAATGATTTTTTCGAGAGACCTATGCATAAAAACGACGTAAGTGCGCTACGTTCCATGGGTTGTTTGACCGTTCTCCCGTCTGTGCATGCTTTAGTCGATAGGGACCTCCTTTAGTGACTTCCGTGATTATGAACGGGCTTTCCCGTGGTGACGCAAGTTTGTGGACTTTTTCTGTTTTAGTCGCAACACTAAGTCGCCCACCATGCACGTCCTTGGTCGGAGACGTCGACTGTGATAGTTCGTCAGGTCTTGCTGGTAGACAGTTGTGCGAGCTAAAGCCATGTCGCGTGCTTCGTCTAGCACATCCAAAGCATCTTCTTGTGATATGTTTGCTTCCTCTTCCTTGTATGCTTCTATCCTTGGTGCACCAAATTTGATCTCGGATGGCAGTACTGCCTTTACTCCGTAAACCATAGAGAATGGAGTTAATTGTGTTGAAGAATTTGGAGTTGTGCGAAGACTCCAAAGCACTGTTGGTAATTCTTCGACCCAGGCACCCCGCAACTCTTTTGAGTGGAACTAGTAGTCTTTTCTTGATAGCTGCACATACTAGGCCATTTGCTTTTTCGACTTGTCCATTTGATTGCTGGTGCGCCGCGTAGTTGAGTGTAATGTCCCATTCTTTGCAAAAGGTTTGGAATTCTTCCACCGTAAAGTTTGTGTTGTTATCTGTGATGATGTTGTTTCGAACACCAAAGCGATAAACTATGGACTTTATGAACTTGACTGCTGTTGTTGCTGTTGAGCTTGCGATCGGGATTGCTTCGATCCATTTTGTGAATTTGTCGACTGCCACCAGTAGGTGTGTATGTCCTCCGGGCGACGATTTTTTGAGTTGCCCTACCATGTCAAGCCCCCACTGGGCGAACGGCCATGTTAACGTTATGGTTTTGAGTGCCGATGCTGGTGTGTGGGGTTTGGTTGAAAATTTCTGACACCCGATGCATCTTTTGACGATTTCTTCCGCGTCTTTGAGTGCGGTGGGCTAGTAGAATCCCGCTCTAAAGGCTTTAGCTACCAGCGATCGACGGCCGGCATGATGCCTGCAAGTTCCTGCATGAATGTCACGAAGTATAGTTTTCCATCTTCGAATTCTACGCAACTTAGGAAAACGCCGGAAGTACTTCGTTTGTAGAGTTCAACGTTGATAATGGTGTATGCCTTTGCTTGTCTAGTAATTCTTCTGGCTTCTGCTGTGTCATCTGGTAGCTCCTCTCGAAGCATAAACTCTAGAATTTGCTCGGTCCAGGCTGGAGCCACATGGTCACCCTGACACAAGAGAACTTCGACTGTCGGGTCCAGTGCGCTAGGTCAGTTTCCTCTCGTAGCTTCTTTTGAGGTTGTCGCTTCTTGTGGATGGATTTGTGCGTGATGCGCTCCAGGAAGACACCTGGTGGGACTTGTGCTTTAGTCGACCCAATGTTGGCTAGTATGTCTGCTTCTTCATTGCTTTCTCGTCCAATGTGCCGTAATTTGCATCCGTCAAAGTCTCCTTCTAATGTGTTGTATAGGTCGCGATATGCGATCATATTATCCGCTATGGCGTCGCAAGCCTTCATTGTTTGTTGTACAATCAGGTTCGAGTCGCCATATATCATCAGTCGAGTGCATCCCAATGCCTTGGCCATTCGTATGCCATGTATTAATCCTTCATATTCAACTTCGTTATTGGATGGTGTTGGGAAATCCATTTGGAGTACGTACTTCAGTTTGTCTCCTTTTGGGGATATGAGCACTACTCCTGCCCCTTCGTTCTTCTTGGATCCATCGAAATACATTGTCCATGAATTGGATATGTCTGGTACTCCTGGTAGCTGTGACTCGATCCACTTGGTGGTGAAATTAGGTAGTACTTGAGCTTTGATAGCTTTTGGGTGATCGTATGTGATTCCGAGCGGCCCCATCTCGATGAGCCACTTGGCGACCCGCCCTGTTGCATCTGGATTGATTAATATGTCTCCAATTGCTGATTTGTTGATCACCGTTATTGGGTGTTCTATGAAGTAGTGCCGTAGCTTTCATGTTGTTATGAATACTGCATAAGCCAGTTTCTGAAAATGTGGGTATCTCTGCTTTGATAGGGATAACACCTCGCTGATGTAGTAGACTGGTCGCTGCATACTTTGAGCTTTTCCTTTCTCCATGCGTTCACTAGCAGTACTGTGCTGACCACCCTGTTTGTTGCTGCCACAAAGAGGTATAGTGGCTCATTTTCTTTTGGTGCAGCTAGGATGGAGGGTTTAGTGAGTGTTCGCTTGAGGTCGATGAAAGCCGCTTCTGCTTCTTCTGTCCATTCGAATTTATCTGCTTTCTTCATCAGTCGATAAAGCGGTAGTGCCTCTTTGCCTAACTTGTTGACGAACCGACTGAGTGTTGCTACTGTTCATGTCAACTATTGTACTTCATAGAGCTTCGTAGGCCTTTGCATAGTTAGTATGGCATGTATTTTCTCCGGATTTGCTTCAATTTCTCTTGTCGAGACCAGATAGCCCAAGAGTTCTCCCGCGGGGACTCCAAAGGTACATTTTTCTGGATTCAGTTTTATGCAATAACTTCCGAGGTTATCGAATGTCTCTTTTATCTATGATAGTAGTGTGCACTCCTTCTTTGACTTGATCAATATGTCGTCGACGTAGACCTCTACGTTTTTGCCAATCTGCGTTTTCAAACAGTTTTGCATATCATGCGCTGATATGTGGCTCCTGCCTTTTTTAAGCCGAAAGGCATTGTAGTGTAGCAATATACTCCGAGTGGAGTTGTGAAAGCAGTTTTTTCCTGGTCCTCTTTCTTCATTCTTATCTGATGATATCCGGAGTATGCGTCCAGGAACGGCAATCGGGCACATCCTACGGTGGAGTCGACAATCTGATCGATGCGAGGTAGTGGAAAATGGTCCTTTGGACATCACTTGTTTAACCCTGTGAAGTCGATGCACATTGTTCTGTCGGTTGTCTTGTTCTTCTCGACTATCACGAGGTTGGCTACCCATTCTGACTTCTTTATTTCTCGAATGAATTTTGCTTTAAGTAGCTTGTCCACGTGCTTCTCTATGGCTTCTCTCTTAGGCTCCGACACACGCCGTAGCGTTTGTTTGACAGGTCTGGTTCCTGGACTGAGTTGGAGAGTGTGCTCGGCGAATTCCCTGGGTATGCCCGGCATGTCATCTACCGACCATGCAAACATATCCCAGTTCTCACGGAGGAATTCGACGAGCGCGCTTTCTTATGCGGGAGGCAAACTTGCTGACACTTTGACCGTTTTTACCGAGTCAGTCGGATGGACTTGGTGTGTCCGTGTGTCATCTGCGGTGTTGAATGTTTTGCCTGTAGCCTGATATTTATGCTCCGGCATGTATGTTGTGTCGCTGACGAGCGGGAGTTCATCCAGCGTTTGCTCTACTCCGAATGTTTCAGAGATCTTGTTGAAGTCGCGGTTGCAAGCATCTGACATTTGAAAGTTTGAACTTACGGTGATTATTCCCTTTGGGCCTGGCATCTTCAATTGGATATATGCGTAATGTTGTATCGCCATAAATCGCGCGAACACTGGTCGTCCGAGTATAGCATGGTATTGTGATCTTCAGTCGACGACCACGAATTCCATTGATTTGGTGCGGAAGTGTGTCGTGTCTCCGAATGTAGCGTCGAGTTGTATTGTACCTTTTGGTACAATAGCTTTTCCTAGAACTATACCATGAAAAGTGTTTGAGGATGCAAGCAAATTGTCGACTGTCCTGTTCATTCTACGTAGTGTGTCAGCGAAGATGATGTTGATGCCGCTTCTTCCATACATGAATACTTTGGTCATGGTAAAACTGTCGATTTGTGCTTCTAGGACCAAGGCAGAGTGGCCTGGCTTGTATACAGATGGCGGGTGATCCTCTGGACTAAATGTGATTGCCGTCTCGCATCCTCTTAGTAATTCTGGTACAGCTGGTGGTGCCATGACTCCCATGTTGACGTGTCTAGTATGTAGTTTCTTCTGCATGTGCGATGGTCGTCCCGTTTGGATCATGTACGCTTGCTTCCCATGACTAAAGTACTGACCTGTCTAGTTCTGTTGCTCATAATGTATTGCTCCCATGAACTGGGTGTTGGGGTCATACGATGGAGGTGGTGGTAGTGCTGCGACTTGTTGTGCAGGTACCATATGTTCGAATGCGTTATCCTTGCGCCTTTTTGCGTACTCTATTGCCAATTGCTCGAATTCACGACAATTTTCAATGGTGTGACTGGATATTAGTTTTCCCGTTTCTGGGTCTTTGAATAAGTGTAATCTGCATGGATTTTCTATACCTGGATCAAGGCGTTGTTGTCTGTCTTGTTTGTTGTAGCTTATGCGCTTATCACGGTTTCTGTTGTCATGCGGGTCGACTGGTATATCGCTCTTGTAGCTGCTTCATGTTTCTCGACGGTCGTCTTGTTTTCTGTCATCTTGATTGCGATCATTATGCGAGAATCCTGCTGCCATGAATTTCACATTGTCTTTGCCCTTGCAATTGTTGTCGCGTCTTCGTTGCTTATCGTCTCTATCTCGACGATCTCGGCTATCTCGACTGTCTCGTCGGTCACGGTGTCGCTGCGGTGAGTGTGGAGCTTTGCTCTGAACTGCGTCTTCGCCATCTGCCCACTCAGTTTCTAACTTCATGAGTTCTGCCCTGTTTTTCGGCTTTTACCGTCCGAGTGCCTCCCGGAAATCTTTCCTGTAGACTCCGCTTGCGAAGGCGTCCAGAGCTCTGTCCTCTGATATTGCGCCTACAGAGTTTCGGATGGAGGTCCATCTTCTGATGTATGTCCTGAGCGTTTCGTCTGACTTTTGTCGACATGCTCTTAGTTCTTCGAATGTTTTCGACCATTCGTAGAGGGGGTCGAAGTATTTTATGAAATCCTCCTTGAAGTGGTCCCAAGAGTCGTAGGTTACTTCGGGTAACGATTTGAGCCAGTCGTGGGATGTGCCTTCAAGAATTAAATTTAGATATTGCAGTGTCGTCGTTGTTGTTTCTCGTTGGCATATAACTGCCATTTTGTAGTCCTCTAGCCAGCCCGAGGGCTCTTGCTTTGAGTTGAATTTTGGCATGGCTGCCGGGCCAAACTTCTTCGGCAACTTTGCCTCTTGGATCCGTCGAGTGAAACATTGTGCTCCGCATGGACCTGCGTTGCGGTTGTTGGGTGAATCGCGACTGCCTAATCTCTTGGACCTGCTCCTTGAACGACTTCTCGATTTGCGACGACTGGAACTCTTTCTACCGCTGCTTCGCTGAGGGTTGCGACTGTGGCATCTCTTGAGTGGCTTCGGCTTCGTTCTCGCCTTCCGCCATCCGTCAGCTCTTTTGCTGCGATTTCCAGAGCCTTCATTTGCTGGAGGTACATAGCCTTGGCTGGATCACCTACCGGTGGTTTTCCTGCCTGCAGGTACGCTCCTATGGATATGAGGGCTCCCTCTGCTTTTTTGGGTAGGACTATGCCGCTTGAGTCATACGTTAGGAACGAATTGTCGAGATTTCGAGTGACTCCTGCCCTTTCGTGTACGGGGATTCTGTCAAATCTGGATTTGTGTTGTCCCTCAGGTTCTCCTGTAGAGCTGATAGACAGTTGTCGTCTGCGAGCACTTGATATGCTTTCTTGCCTTCGTCGTTCCTCGAGTGTTGCTCTGTATTGCTTTAAGCAATGCGACTCCTGCCAGTTGAAGTAGTTGTATGTTGCCAACTCATCTGGAGTTGCGTCTGCTGGAATCATTATGCCATCTTCGATGACCTTTGTCACTTTCGTTTTTGTTTCCGCCGAGATGTCCAGCGTGGTTGTACCATCTGGTAGAGTGACCGTTCGGGGGTACTCGATTGGTTGGCGATTGGCTGCGTTTTCTGATGTCTCTGCAGCTGTTGCCACGTAAACTTCCTAGGTATGTGATAAGGATATATGTAGTCTGAGTATTCTTCATATGCTGCCTCGGTGTCACTATCCCACTCTGTGCTTGTGTTTTCGTTTTTGCTGTTTTTGCCATCTTCTGTTTGATGCATGTGTTCTTCGTAGTCGACGGAAGCGTGATGTGGAGATTGGATCTCTAGGTTGGCGAAGTCGGTCAGACGTATGCTATCTTCTATAGGCTCATCATACTCGGAGAGGTGGAAGCTTTCTTCTGGAGCATTGATCTGCATATGATCTTCAACTGGATTGGTATGAAGAGTTGATTGTACTTCCTCTTCTATCTCGTTTTGCGTCATGGACTCGTTGAATTCTCTTGTAGACGTGGATCCTGCTATGGATGAGATCGGATCGATCTGTGATGTTGCAGCTCCTACGCTTTTAGCCGATGCCATTGATATGACCATATCGCCGACTGAGGAAGTCGATTGTCCTTCGACTTCGGGAAACTCATCTGTCATGAATTTTTTGAATTCTGCTGATGACATCGAATCCGTTGGGGATTTCGGTGGCGGGATCAGATCGAGCTGTGATGGGGTATCCTCCTTGTCTGCCGAAGATGTGATCTCAGTAGATATCTCCTGGAGTGGCTTAGTTGCGATCTGTTCGGCTAGATCCTGCACACCAAACTGATCAACAAAAAAGTTATGTTCCCAAATGGTTAGATAAAAACCTGAATCAAGTTTAGAGAAAATCTCCTGAGCTTCGGGTGAGTATGGCTTGATCCTGGCTCGTGACGCTGCCTTTGGCGAGTGATCGCTTATGAGCTGGATGTGATCCGATGTTGTTGATGTGCATCCCTTTGAAGAAGTCGGCGAGTTGCCGTTTGACATTTGGACCAAAAAATCCACAGATCCAACACTACCTCTTCCCACAGACGGCATCAATTGACGAGGGATGTCCCCATCAATACCCATGGTTACTAGTCTAGGTAAGAGTTATGAGGTAGAGAACGCGTAGTGTTGGTAGATTCGTCGGTTGACAAGAGGGAATTACCCAGGTTCGGGGCCCTCGAGTGAGGTAAAACTCTTACTCATGCTTGTCTGTTATTGATTGTGTATATGCGGCGAGTACAAAGGTCTTGCAATATGTCGATCTTTCTAGGGTTAGGTGATTGTGGTTGGGCATTTCCCTGATCAGTCGCCATCCTGTCCTTTACATAGTGGTACAGGTCTCGGGTCGTAACCGACTAGGACTACATTTATGGTAAGTAATACCGACTATGCTATCTATGGTAGATGTTTTCGACTTGGGCTTTGCTTGTTGGGATTCTTCAGTTTATTGACAATTGGGTTTTAGTCATTACGTGCAAGAGGTACCCACACGAAGGGGTACCCGTTTTTTTTAAACTAAAACTGTAGGGTCAAGACCCCACATCATTTTATTACTTCACCACCAACATAGCTTTACAATGATAATTACAAACATGGAATGTAAAGGGACGTTTAAGGGAAGCTGTCAATCCATTTGGACAGAATATCTACATCCTTAGCCTTTACCCTATGCACAAGTAAGGAGATATCAGGTACAAATCTTCTCTTCCAAGCTCTAAAAGAGGGTTGTATGTGCTGAAAAATAGCCTCATTCCGCTGCTTCCAAATGTTCCATGCAGCAAGAATTACCACCTCCGTAAAGAAGGGGCTGGAATACTTCTTCCTAGCATGCAAAAAAAACTTTTCAAAAGAGGCTCCTGGTTCCCAATCAATTTGTATGTAGTTCCAGATTCGGATGCTGAAGTTGCAATGAAAAAACAAATGAAGCCAATCTTCAGTTGCATGAGTTGGGCAGAGTGCACAATGGAGGATATCTGTAACATTCCAATGTCGACGACGGAGCATGTTCCTGGTATTCAATCTTTCATTTACTAACAGCCAAGCAAACACCTTTACACGCAAGATCATCTTGTAGTTCCATACTGAGAGGAGGATCTTATTAGCCATAGTCTTTGAAACCGTACTTGTAAAATCTATTCGACGTGTATACTCCATCCTTCCATATTGTTTTCCAGGTATCATTTTTTGTATCATTCAGAGTAACAGCAGCCAGCATATTATGAAAATCACCAAATTCCATAAAAGCTTGTTCTGAGAGTGGTAAAAAGAACAATTGTGTTCGATCCTCTGTGAGTACTACATCCCTCACCGACAAATCAGAGTTTAAAGCAAACGAAAACAATCTTGGGAAAGCCTCTTGAATGATTGTACCATGGCACTTGTCTGAGCAAAATAGTGCGGTATCCCCAAAGTTCACTGAGATGGTAGTGACCTCCCTGTACTTATCTCCAAATTTCATCACATCTCGCCACCAAAAGGAGCCACAAAGATTAGAAACCTGTGGCACTCCATCTGTATAGTACCTCCAAACCAGATTCACCCACGGAACATCATCTTTGTTAAAGAATTTATGTACATGCTTCATTAGAAGAGCCTCATTCTGTTTTTTAAAATCCATTATGCCCAGCCCACCACTCTCTTTGGGTTTACAGATCATTTCCCATGAGGCAAGGTGATAAGGATCAAGGGGATGATCCTAAGATTGTTGCCCGATCTTTCACCGCAAGTCTACCGATAGATAAATCTTCCAACAACGCGATGAACGTCACCTGAAGAAGAGGAACGAATCCAGCAAGCAACGTGATGAAGATCACCACGCCTCAAACCACAGCTCGATAATCCTTGATGAACACAAGAACCCTCGCAGCAATCTATATTAGATAACACGGCAACGCCGTCCCCGGAGGGATGATACACGGTGGAGCACAAGATAGTATTTTGACTAAACGATTGAACTCCCTTAAACCCTAGCCGCTGGCTCCTTTATATAGGAGGCCAAACAACTAGTCGATTTGGACAAACCCAAACCGAAACTAACATGACTCCTAGACCTAGTTGGACTCGACCTGGATACAAACCGACCCATGGCGGGTTCGATCATAGACTTGGCACGCAGGCCTAGTTAACACTGCCTTAGACTTTTACATATTATCTAATAATGTCCTAGCGTGTCAACGGACCAATATAATGCCGACGATGCCCGCATCATCCTCCCCTTCTTGGAAAGGCGTTGTGATACGGGCATCGTCGGCATTATATTGGTCCGTTGACACGCTAGAACATATGTAATAGAAATATAAGTCTAAGGTGTTGTTAATTAGGACCTGTGTGCCAAACATGGCCGAACCCAACCATGGGTCGGTTTGTATCAGTTTGAGTCCAATTAGGTTTAGGTGTTTGAGTCGAACCAGGTTAGGTTTCAGCGGCTCCTACCCCTTTGGCCTTTATAACCAGAGGGGGTGCCACAATATTAGGGGAGTTGAAAAATATGTAGAACATTGTGTTCAAGGTCGCCTCCGTCCTAAGGGACCGGCGTGTAGACGGCGTCTCGGACGTTTGTCTAGTTATCCAATAAATTGAGGCATGATAGTTCTTGAGTCTGTCAAGAGTGTTCGTGCGTGGCGAGAAGGTCCTTGATTCTGTCAAGGGTTGTCAAGCTTGGCGTGAGGCGTGGTGTTCATCATCTCGTTGCTCGCCGTGAGATTCGTTCTCTCGTTCTTCAGGTTGCGCGGATCGTTCCCGTGATTGGAAGAATAGTTATCCGGTGGTTCTTGCGGTGAAAGATCGGGCAAACATCTACATCATCTGGTATCAGAGCGCCAGGTTGATCACCGCGAGAGAGTTCGTCCAGTTGAATATCGATCTGAAGGTTTGTTACAGATTGGCAGATTTATTTTTTGCTGGAATTGGTTGGAAGAAGGATGGCGAGTTGGCACGATGTTTCATCTCGTCGGGTTGTCTTGCGGAAAGCGGAAAGGAGCTGTTTTCGCGAGCAGCGGGATTTCTAGTGGCGATTGTTATGTTCGCGGCGAGTTGAAGATCGAAGCTGCAATATTTTTCTATTTCCAATCTCGGCGAGGACGCGAGGTCGGTTGGTACGGGATACGCGAGTTGCTGCTTCGAGGTGGTGTCCTCACGTTTCACGAGGGGCCGTGATTTTTGGTCAAGCCGTTTCTGTTTGCGATTGGAAGCTAGGCGTATTGGTGTGGTGATCGAGCAGAAAACAGAAAAGGAAAGGAGAAGCAGCGCTAGGTACGTACACGGCCCGGATCGGATCTATCTGATTGCTACCCGCGTGGAAATAGGAAAGGAATAAAAAGGGAAGGGGCGATCTCGGATTTGATTCAGATCCGGATTTCGTGGAATTAATCTGAACAGAAAGGCAAGTTAAAAAAAAAAGGAAGGGCAGACTGCGAATTGGTTTGCTAGGAGATTTCGTGTCGGAAGCAGTAAAGGAAGGATTGAGTTTGTTACATGGGAAAGCAGTGCAGATCGGTGGATCGGAGCAGTTCCGTTGTTTCCGGCCGAGCGATGTTTATTAAAAAAAAAAAAGGGGGCCAGTGGAGGGCAGATCGGTGCGGTATCAGCATTACCGATCTGATCAGCGATGGGGAACAGTTTAAAAAAAAAAAAATCCGCCCTTATACGTACGCCTGTGCATGTATAGATATCTGGCGTGATTTTTCCTTGGATCGGAAATTAAAGGCTGAAGGAGAAAGAGAAGAAGACACTGATTTTAAACGGTGGTGGACTTGAATCATTTGGATCCTTGGTGTGCAGCAATTTGTGCTGTTTGTTTTGGATGATGTGCCAAGTTTGTCCCAATAATTTCAGATTGTCTCCGCAGGCGTATTCTGCTAATTTGGACCCTTGGTGTGCAGGAATTGTCCTGTTGTGTTCGGGGTGATTTGCGTGGTACGTTTGCGTTGCAGTCAGAAAGAAAAGTTGTGTGTCACAATCACGTTGGTGGCGCCAAACATGGAGGGCGCCAAGAAGAAGTCTAGCTAGCCGAGAGTGACGATGTGGTGTGGCAGGCCGGCGAAGACTTGAAGATGAACAAGGATCGTGGCGATGTGCAAATTTGACGCCACAAGCGCTGGAGAAGACCTTCCGGCGTTGAGGACAACGCCTTTCTAAGAAGGGGAGGATGATACGGGCATCGTCGGCATTATATTGGTCCGTTGACACGCTAGAACATATGTAATAGAAATATAAGTCTAAGGTGTTGTTAATTAGGACCTGTGTGCCAAACATGGCCGAACCCAACCATGGGTCGGTTTGTATCAGTTTGAGTCCAATTAGGTTTAGGTGTTTGAGTCGAACCAGGTTAGGTTTCAGCGGCTCCTACCCCTTTGGCCTTTATAACCAGAGGGGGTGCCACAATATTAGGGGAGTTGAAAAATATGTAGAACATTGTGTTCAAGGTCGCCTCCGTCCTAAGGGACCGGCGTGTAGACGGCGTCTCGGACGTTTGTCTAGTTATCCAATAAATTGAGGCATGATAGTTCTTGAGTCTGTCAAGAGTGTTCGTGCGTGGCGAGAAGGTCCTTGATTCTGTCAAGGGTTGTCAAGCTTGGCGTGAGGCGTGGTGTTCATCATCTCGTTGCTCGCCGTGAGATTCGTTCTCTCGTTCTTCAGGTTGCGCGGATCGTTCCCGTGATTGGAAGAATAGTTATCCGGTGGTTCTTGCGGTGAAAGATCGGGCAAACATCTACATCACGTTGCCCTCAACGCTGGAAGGTCTTCTCCAACGGTGCCAGCCAACCTTCGCTGGGATGCCCGTATCAACACGCCTTGCTTGGTGGAGTCCTGAAATTGGGCTGCACCTCCTCTGTCGTGCCCATATCACAAGGGATTGTTTACTGGATTCAAGATCATTTCCACGCCACAAGCACTGTCTAATTATTCTTTCAATCTGCTTAATGATACCAGGAGGTATATGCAGTGAACACACGAAATAAATAGACATAGAGGACAAGCAAGATCGAATAAGCTGCAACCTGCCACCTGCCACCATAAGCCAAGAAAATGAGCTAGCTGTGAGAGCCCTTTCCATCCTGTCCACCAGGGGGAGGAAATCTATCAACATTGGCCGAGTAGTGCCTAGAGGGAGGCCCAAATAAGTGAAAGGAAATGTACCCACAATATAACCAAAGTTTTGAGCCAAATCAGCCACCTGATCATCTGTAATATTGATTGGGAGCATACAGGACTTGTGAAAATTTACTCTCAACCCAGTTGAAACTGCAAAATCCTGTAATGCTTGCTTAAGCACCTGGAGCTGTACCACATTGGCTTCCATGATTAAGATAGTATCCTCAGCATATTGTATAATAGGGAAATCCTCCTCATCTACTGCCAAAAGGCAGATTCAGCAGACCTCTGTTTTTCAGATCATTAATAACAAACTTCAATAACTCCCCGGCTAATACAAAGAGTAGAGAGGACAGGGCATCCCCCTGCCTCACCCCTCTCTTGCATCTGAATTTATTGCCGGGCACCCCATTCAAAAGGACAGAAGATGTTCCCGGGCCTAGCAAATTCCTAACCCAATTGATGAATTTCTCAGGAAAGCCCAAGTGCTGCAATATTTGATAAATTGCCTCGTGCTCAATAGTATCGAACACCTTTTCAAAGTCTAATTTCAGAATAATTAGATTCTTCTTAGAGGCTTTACATTGATGGATGTACTCAAACGACCATGCCAAACAGTCATGTATTGTTCTCCCCTTGATAAACCCGTACTGATTTTTATGAATACAACTCAAAATCTTTCCTTGCAGTCTGTCAGCAACCATCTTAGTGAGAAACTTCATATAGGAATTGGTGAGAGAGATGGGTTTATAATCGGACATTTGCTCAGGAGACTGTTTCTTGGGCACCAATGTAATAAAAGAGGAATTGATATTCTCTAAGCTCACTGTGCCTTCATGAAAACTTTCCACCAGATTATAGAAATCCTGCTGCACAATTGGCCAACACTTTTTCAGGAATAGCCCATTAAAACCATCTTACCCAGGCGCCTTATCAATGGGCATCTTCATAATTGCTTTATCAATTTCTTCCTTCGAAAAGATATCCACTATGGAGTCTAGATCATCAACCAGAGCAATCAAGTTGCTAAGATCAAACTGCTTGTGTGTAACAGTAGAAGTACCCATCCTCTGTCTAACAGTTCCATGCCACTGCAGCCATTTGCTTGTGCTCACTGATAACATGACCATCCGGGAGAGTGATTCTAGAGATAGTATTCCTTCTAAATCTTTCAGTAGCCATCGCATGAAAGAATTTAGAGTTTTCCTCACCCAGCTTAATCCATATAGCCGTGCACCTCTTCTTCCAATAAATATGTTGGGCCCTCAGTAATTTTTCGTAATGCAGCTTCACCAATCTCCCAAAATTACCCTCTCGAAGGTATAGAACACGTTCTTCCTCGAGTTCATCAAAGAAAAGGATCACACGGTTGCATTTATCAGTGAGTAGCTTAATCTGAGATAAAGACTTGCTCCATTTTTTCAGGGCCCCTCTAACTGCTTTTAACTTCTCCGTTACAATAACCGGATTGGATGTAGCTCTAGTGGGCTTATACCAGGCTTGTTGACACAGTCTATAAACCCTGGTTGTTGGACCCAAAAGTTCTCAAAGCGAAAAAGATGTGCTTTAGGAATCACAGTATCCGCACTCACAATACATGGAACATGATCAGGCTGTGGCAACATTATTTGGATAAGTGGAAATTCACGAGGAGTAAGTAAAAAACCAATCTAACTGCTCCAAAAGAGGGTTTTGTTGCATATTCGACCAGGTATAAGATCTTCCCTTCAAAGGTAGCTCCAACAAACCCAACTGATCAATCACATCATTGAAAATAAACATATCGTTAATATCACCACCCGGCCTATTTATGTTTTCTTGTGAACAAATAAAATTAAAATCTCCCATGAACAACCACAGATCATCATCAGGAATGTGCAAATAATATAGCCAATCCACAAAGAGATCCCGCTGGTGCCCACGGCATGGACCGTACACCACCACCAGGGTCAATTTCGGATTAGTGTGAACAGATTCGAAGGAGATGATTAGCCCAAAGCTCTTTGACTGAATTAATGTGCCCTTTAAAATGCTTGATTTTCACACTACCTGTAGCGTACCTGCACTTAAAATATGGCAAGGTACTTGTGTATAGTGCAAATCCCAGAATCGATTCGTTTGCACACACAGTTTACGCTGAAATATCACAACAAGGTATCAATTTTATTACATCGGTGATCCAGACTTGGAAAATATTCTTTTACAACTTGCATAGCATAAAGCTAGCACAAAAGAGTAAACAACGGAAATACAATAGCAGTGAGTCTCCATCATCTTCATGTTGCCACATGCAAAAACATGTTGGTTGCAGACTCGAAACCTTTAAACGAAACTTCACTCGTCATCTGATCAATCTGCAATAAGAAAAATATTGCAACAACGTGGGTCAGATTCCATTAAAAATGGAGTCTGGCAAGTGACACTATGGTGGACACTTAGTCGAAAAACTCTAATAACCTATATGCTTATTTGGCTGGTGGAGTTCAAGGCTATTTTGCATAACGCCAATTTTTCCTAACTCTTTGGAAAGCACTTTTCTTCTGTTCGAGACATTCGTGGCATGAAAACCACTATCTCATTTTACCCTTGTTCACCCATCAAGTTTTATATTTTTGAAGTTGGAATGGTGGAATCCTCCGTTGACGTCCGTGATCAGCTGCTCAAATTTTCCGTACCGGGGACACGGCTAAGTACTTAGTTTTACACTCTGCAGAGGTTGTGCACGTTCACCATTGTACCCATTCAACCCAAACTATACTTTACACTCAAATAGTGATAAGGAAAAGGAGAAGAATGAGACGAGATCTTTCAAAAGCATTTTCCCACCCACTCTGGCTTGACCGGTTCCACCTAATACCCTCTACATCTGCTTGTCAAGCCGGGGCGAGTCCATGCAACTTAGTTGATCAAGCCAGAGCCCATATGGCAATGGCTGCACTACAAGCAATCATCACTCGGAGTTCTTCAGATTCCTCTGTTCCTGGGTGGCCGTCCACAAGTGTAATTCCATAGGTAAATCCCCTGGGAACCCACTCAACATAAACCATACAACCACTTTCCACCCAGGTGTTTCATTCCTATCTTAGTAGAATTTAGATTTTCACAAAACAACATTTGCATAGCATCAATATTTCTTCTAAGTATTATATAGGAACCTAGACACATGAGTAAGGAATTTCTACACAAGTCTAGAATAGCAATACTATCCTACACATGCTTATATAAAAATACACTAAGTAATGCATATAGAAAATAGTAGGAGGTTTATGAATGTGCCACTTTCCTTTGGATGATGTCTTTGCTCACAAACTCTTTTCAATGTAACTCGGGGCTCTCTGTTCAATCTAAACAATATAGATAATCCATAATACCACAATCAACATAAAACACAACATCACAACGCATACAAACACATACAAAATGAACAAACAAGTTTCATAAACTTCTAAGGAAAATATGTCATGCATGATGTGCAAAATATTTCTAAGGACTAGAGATGCATGTCATGCCATGAAAATCTTCTAAGTTAATGCAAGGCAAATATGTTGGTCAAAGTGACTAAGGACTAAAGTCATAGGTTGGTCAAAATACTTTGCTATAAATCATCTTGAATAAGCACTCTAATGTCTTAGTCATGATGTGCAAAATACTTTAGAGAAAATACTAAGTCTATTCTTAAAGGTGATGAACATTTATTAACCACGCTTTGAAAATTAGATATTCACTGTAGTGAGAGAGATAGACACCCGGCCAGCCACCTATGTTGTGGAACAGGTCTCATGTACATGGACATGTAAGGTTAGTCTTCAGGCCGCTTCATCTCACTATGCCGCTAGGATGCAACATACTTCAAATATGGTAATAACATGATCAAAAGTTGTTTATGTCTAAAGTGAAATACAAGATTAGGAAAGAGGGTAAATATAGAGAGAAGGATGTAGAATCTTCTCCTTGCTTCCTTTTCTTCTTGATGTGATGACTTCATTGAAATTTTGTAGACTTGATGGCTCTGAAGACTTGATGGTGTTCATAGCATCCAGGTTGGTCTTGAATATAACTTAGTCAACTCAGGTAAAAGAATGAAAACCATTTGGCAAAAAGACCCTGTTTTAAATAGTTTAAAAGAACACTTGTAAATATTATTTTAATTTATGAATAGCTATGGCTAAGTGGTTGAATCAAATACTTAAAAAGAAACCTTTTATTACATGAAAATGGTTTGAAGGTTGGTAAATCATTTGTCAAATTATATATTGAGGTTTAAGAAATACAATGGATAATATAATATTTGACTTGAAACAACTTTTGGAAAAATGATTATTTGAGATATTTGAAATATAAAACTTCTTCAAGATGCTTGAAGTCTTTTACAGTTGGTTTTCTTATGCATCTTAATATTTTATTTTAATCAAAACAAAAGTTTAAATTTTTAGTGCTTTTTAAACATTCCAAAATATTTGGATGTTACAGACTACCACCATGAAAAGGAATCTCGTCCCCGAGATTCGGAGAGGCTAGAAAGACAAAGCAAATGCTTGGAATGATTCTGATAGCTCAAGAGGTTTTGAGAAATGAAATTTCTGACATGGAAACTTGAAAACTGGCAGGGAATGATTTTTTTATTAGGAGGTTAGAATGAAAGATGGTTTGGGATCTGTGGGTTGAGGCAAATGGGTTTGAGTTTTACTGGGTGGGCTACCACCCTTAAAAGTAATTTTTATGGTCAGTCTAAAAACTTATTTTAATATTGCTCACTTTTCTGATGTAGAATGTACTAGTATTCAAAATACAATGGTATGTGCTCATTGATCATATTTTGGTTCACCAAATTCCACAACTGACTCTAGGTCTCTAATAGTAGTTGCATTGTTGGGTGTATATCGTTAATGTTGGTATTGTGGTGAGACATCTGTTTCGTTTAGAAAATAAATGAGTTCAGTTATAGGTACTATGGTGGAATCCTAATTCAATAAATCGGAACAAGGCAACCAATCTCTAACAAATCAATCAACATGGTTCAAACACAAGCAAACACATACGTGAAAATTTTCAAATTTCTTTTGAGAAACCGGACTAATCTTTTATCAAACGAAACACACCGGTGTCATGGAAAGACAAAATTGATAGTACTGCCATACCACAATTTGATAGGTCAATACATCAACGGATCTCGTTATTCTAATAAATAGGTGGTCTAATCTATCTTTTTCTTGAGTGCCTCGAGTTCCTCCTCTGCTCCTTGAGTTCTTCAAGATGCTTCTGGGTGTTGTGAAGTCCAAAACAAAGTCTTTCTGCAAGGTACTCGATGGCTCTGCATGCTGCATTTATTGCTGAATCAAAGAATGATGTGTGAAGTATTGGGTTGGTGAACATGCAGTCACCCCCAGTCTTGTGGTCATCTTCTTTGCTCCTGTATAGATGGACTTGCACCCACCAGTACTCTTGGCCTTCATCCATGAAAGGAAAACCTTTGTATACTACTTCTTCTTTAAAACCCAAGCTCTTCATGTTATCCTTAAGTGCTCTTGGAAACTCTGTCTCACATTCCAAGGTCATGGTCATTACTGTTCCCTTCTCGAGTGATTCAATGAGGGCGATCATCCAAAAAAAACAAGAGAAGATACTTAGAAAGGAATTAGTTAAGATAGTTACAAGAATGATGTTTGAAAAGTTCTTATTTTCAGCAAACATAATGAAATAGATTTTCAATCCTATGGCCCAAACATATTTCTATTCAAACCTAAGGTTTCGAACCTACATGCAACACACTGCTCTGATACCATCTGTATCGTACCTGCACTTAAAATATGGCAAGGTACCTGTGTATAGTGCAAATCCCTGGATCAATTCGTTTGCACACACAGTTTACGATGTAATATCACAACAAGGAATCAATTTTATTCAATCGGTGATCCAGACTTGGAAAATATTCTTTTACAACTTGCATAGCATAAAGCTAGCACAAAAGAGTAAACAACGGAAATACAATAGAGTGAGTCTCCATCATCTTCATGTTGCCACAGGCGAAAACATGTTGGTTGCAGACTCGAAACCTTTAAACGAAACCTCACTCGTCATCTGATCAATCTGCAATAAGAAAAATATTGCAACAACGTGGGTCAGATTCCATTAAAAATGGAGTCTGGCAAGTGACACTATGGTGGACACTTAGTGGAAAAACTCTAATAACCTATATGCTTATTTGGCTGGTGGAGTTCAAGGCTATTTTGCATAAAGCCAATTTTTCCTAACTCTTTGGAAAACACTTTTCTTCTATTCGAGACATTCGTGGCATGAAAACCACTGTCTCATTTTACCCTTGTTCACCCATCAAGTTTTATATTTTTGAAGTTGGAATGGTGGAATCCTCCGTTGACGTCTGTGATCAGCTGCTCAAATTGTCCGTATCGGGGACACGGCTAAGTACTTAGTTTTACACTCTACATAGGTTGTGCACGTTCACCATTGTACCCATTCAACCCAAACTATCCTTTACACACTAATAGTGATAAGGAAAAGGAGAAGAATGAGATGAGATCTTTCAGAAGCATTTTCCCTCCCACTCTGGCTTGACCCGTTCCACCTAACACCCTCTACATCAGCTTGTCAAGCCGGGGCGAGTTCACGCAACTTAGTTGATCAAGCCAGAGCCCATATGGCAATGGCTGCACTCGAAGCAATCATCACTCGGAGTTCTTCAGATTCCTCTGTTCCTGGGTGGCCGTCCACAAGGGTAATTCCATAGGTAAATCCCCTGGGAAACCACTCAACATAAACCATACAACCACTTTCCACCCAGGTGTTTCATTCTTAATTTAGTAGAATTTAGATTTTATTAAAACAACATTTGCATAGCATCAATATTTCTTCTAAGTATTATATAAGAAACCTAGACATAGGATTAAGGAATTTCTACACAAGTCTAGCATAGCAATACTATCCTACACATGCTTGTAGAAAAATACACTAAGTAATGCATATAGAAAATACTAGGAGGTTTATGAATGTGCCACTTGCCTTTGGATGATGTCTTTGCTCACAAACTCTTTTCAATGTAACTCGGGGCTTCCGTTCAATCTAAACAATATAGACAATCCATAATTCCACAATCAACATAAAACACAACATCACAACGCATACAAACACATACAAAATGAACAAACAAGTTTCATAAACTTCTAAGGAAAATATGTCATGCATGATGTGCAAAATATTTCTAAGGACTAGAGATGCATGTCATGCCATGAAAATCTTCTAAATTAATGCAAGGCAAATATGTTGGTTAAAGTGACTAAGGACTAAGGTCATAGGTTGGTCAAAATACTTTGTTACAAATCATCTTGAATAAGCACTCTAATGGCTTAGTCATGATGTGCAAAATACTTTAGAGAAAATACTAAGTCTATTCTTCAAGGTGATCAACATTTATTAACCACTCTTTGAAAATTAGATATTCACAATAGTGAGAGAGACAGACACCTGGCCAGCTACTTATGTTGTGGAACAGGTCTCATGTACGTGGACATGTAAGGTTAGTCTCGAGGCTGCTTCATCTCACTATGCCGCTACGATCCAACATACTTCAAATATGGTAATAACATGATCAAAAGTTGTTTATGTCTAAAGTGAAAGACAAGATTAGGAAAGAGGATAGAGATAGAGAGAAGGATGTAGAATCTTCTTCTTGCTTCCTTTTCTTCTTGATGTGATGACTTCATTGAAATACTTTTGCAAATACTGCTTAAAACACTAGGAATGCAATAGAATAAAATAGTAGGTGTTTTATGAAGTCACTTGCCTTATGAAAGTTGTCGTTTCTCACACACTCTTGTCCAAGTCAAAGGTTGCTCCCCGTTTCAAACTATATAGTAAAAAGGACACCCAATAAACAAGCAGTTGAACAAACACGAAACATATTGAACAATACGAGCGTAACGAGTCTCCTCGGAAGGGTTTGGTCAAAGGTGACACATAATTCAATATACAAAAGAATTAATGGTTTTGGGTTTAGGGTTTCGCCAAAGGACGGTATGGAGTCCATGAACATTTTCAACTCGAGATGGTTGTATGGGTGTTTCCAAAGTTTCTAATGGAATGGTCTTCGAAATTTTACACACAGGGATATCAAGGAGGCTTCATCACCATCTCAAAAGCAAGGTTTAAAACTTTAATACAACTATAAATATTTAATTACATTTACCCAAGAATATGTTTAAAATTAAATTTAAACAAATTCATATTCAAGATTTTCTTGTTCCCAACTTAAAAGTTTATAGTATTAATAATAACTTAGTTATTTAAAACAATATAATTTTTTAAATCACATTTTTAGTAACACCTAATTAACCAATGACATTTATAACCACTAGTAAATGAACTAAATTCATTTAAAAGGTTTTAAACAAAAACTTACTTATTAATGTTATGAAATATATGAATAAACGGGAATTTGAGCTTTCTCTGGACAAGGACAATTATTTATGTCTTTGGTGCAAAGTAATAAATTTTAGATTAATAAACCTTTTAATGTGCTAAAATAAATCAAATTAAGTCTCTGGCCTTTAAATTCATTTTAAAATGTTTATACATTATTCATAACAAATTTTTATAAATGGGGTCAATAGACAGAGGGCTTTTAATTAAATTTATAGCAATTGGATTTAATCGAAAAAATGTTTGTATCAAGAGTTATGTCAAAAATAGTCAAACTATTCAAATTAAACATACAGCTATTAAATCGTCAAAATAATTCGCAAAATTATTTTATAACAGAGGCATCATATCACACATTTTATAAAGTTTATAGAACAATTTTATTTGCAATTTTTGGATTTGTAGATTTAAAGTTATGATAAAATTACTCAAATTCACCGTTTGAAATTTTAATATTTTAAACTAAGTCAAATTTACAGAAAAACGCGGCGGCAGTCGGGCGATTCCGGCAAATGGGTTTTCTTATCTGATTTTTATTTTATTATTCCATAACTTTTGATTTAAGTGTCCAATTGCAGTCAAACAAATTTCTAAAAATTCGTAAAATTATTATCTTTCTGTTAAACCAGTTGTGGGCATGTTTTAAACATTTTTCAAATTTAATATTTTGAAAAATTCATTAAATACCAATTTGATAACTAATGTCAATTTTGAAATTTTACATTAATTTAAATTTTCTTTTGGCTAAATAAATTTGTAAAACACCCATATTCAAATATGTTTGGAATTAAGTTATCTAAACTCATATTCCATTATTACATAAAATTTAGCTTTAATAGATTATTAATTCACATATTATACCTATTTGAATTAAGCAGAGAAAATGTAATGTAATCATTTTTAATTTAAAGTATTTTGGGCACCATTTTATTTTATAATAAGATAACTCAATTGAAAGCTTCATAACCACTTTGGAAAAGATTTTAGATTTAAAATCACAAAAATATACTCCTGAAAATCATTTTATGTTTTGAAAATAAATGAAGATCATTTTTAGCTAATGAAATGTATTTGGATAATCCATTTGTTATAAAACATATGAAGTTATTAAAGTTATAAACTATAGGTTGTAATTTCAACACTATGTTTTTGTACTCAGTGGAACTAAAGAAAAACCATTTGGCAAATGGATCATGTTTTAAATTATTTAAAATAACACTTGTAAATACTATTTTATTTATGAATAGCTATGGCTAAGTGGTGGAAACAAATACTTATAAGGAAACTTTTTATTATAATGAAATGGTTTGAAATTTTTGTAAAACATTTGTCAAATTACATATTGAGGTTTAATAACTACAATGGATAATAAATTGTTTAACTTGGATCAACTTTTGGAAGTAATGATCTTTCCAAGATATTTTGAAATATTAAATCTCTTCAAGATGCTTGAAGTCTTTTATAATTGGTTCTCTTATGCATTTAATATTTTATTTTAATAAAAGAAAAGTTTTAAATTTTAGTGATTTTTGAACATTATAAAATGTTGGGATGCTACAGACTACCACCCTTAAAGGAATCTCGTCCCGAGATTCGGAGAGCCTGAGAACAAAATGCAAGTGTTGGGAAAGATTCTGATAGCTAGGGGCGATGGAGAAATGCAGCTGCTGACACGGGAACAACAAAACCAACAGAGAATGATTCCGCTGATTGGGGAGTTTAGAAAGAAAGATGGGTTTGGACAACTTGGATTAGATTAACTCAGTGGGCTACCACCTTTAAAACAAATTTTTGCGGCAATCCAAAATCTTTTCTACAATCTTTCAGTCGAACTTTTCCATCATTTTAGTGTTGTAGGATAACATAAGTCCATTGAACTGCTTTTGGTACTGAATATCACTCTTCGCTTAATCTGAAAATCAAGCTGAGAGGATTTCACAAGGATCTCCATAAATCCAATCGCTTGATGTCCCCATGTGCTTCATCTTCACAGTTTACATTTTTTAAGCAACTAACGTAACTCTCATGGAAGGCCAATCTTTGTTTGTAGGGTATTCTTTGAAACTTTGCTTGTGGTTATCCTCACCATAATTTAATACGTTTTAGTAACACTTGCCTCACATAGGGTTATAAATATCTACAGTTTTATGGTTTTGGTTTTTCATCGTCGTATCTCTTATAGGAAAGCCACTCAAGATTTTCCCATCCTCATAGCAAAGAGAATGATATGAGTATTCGCCATGGGGGCCAATCCATGTCGCACTCACTCATTACTTTGTACTTGGTTTGATGAATCTCATATTCTAACACTTGGTCAAACCTCACTTATCTCACAGAATGTTTCTAGTCTATAGGACAAACCTGAGCTAAACTATCGGTCCTCATACTAGTAGGTTGCGTTAAAACTACACCAGGATAGCTGAAAAGTTGTTGTCTATTGAAAAATCCTTCTCCTTGATGTGATGGAAAATATATGTTGTCTCAACTCCTAAACTTAACCTCCACTAGTATATCCATTCTGGTTGGTTTAATTTGTTCTAAGGATAGATATTGCGTCTGGTTTGGGTTTAGCATGGATGAGTTAAGATAGAAAGACACTAAGAAAGAATCATACGCCAACATAATAAGACAAGGCAATTCATTTTACAAAAAACATCTAGCAAACACCAAACAACAAGGTTCACACACAAACAAACAATCTAGTATTGTCATACAACCTAAGTTGGTATGAACAATACACTCACACGGTATCGCTGTTCTAAATGGTGGTCTAGTATAGCTTCTTCTTCATCGCTTCATGATCTTCTTCAATTTATTTAAACTCTTCCAAGTGGTTGAACTCTAAATCCAAGTTCTTCTATCGTCTTCCATGTAGTTCTTCGTGTTGAATCGTAGAATTCCTTATGAAGTATCAAACTCAGACTTCAAGAACAATGGTCATCTAGAATTAGATAAGATATTTTCCAGAAGGTAGATAGTAGACGAGAGGATAAGAAAATATATAGAAAATTATATATTTATTTTAGTAAAGTGAATAGAAATAGATTTTCAATCCTATGGTCAAAGCCTATTTCTATCCAAACCTAGGGTCTCGAACCTACAGGAAACACAGGGCTCTGATACCATCTATAGTGACCTCACCTTTTATTATAAGGTGGAAGTCCCTGTGTTAATGTGCTAGTCCCTGTATCAAATGCTAGCACCACAGTTTAAGATGTATATCATGCAAAAGTGTCAAATACTTTATTAAATCACATGATCCAGTGTTACAAATATCTCTTACAACTTGCATAACCTGAAAAGGCTAGCAAAATTTCCAAGAGTAGCAGCGGAAAATAAAAGATACAATGAGCCTCGTCATCTTCATGTGCCACAGGCAAAGCATGTTGGTTGTAGACTCGAAATCCTATCGAATACTCACTCGTCGTCTGTCGAATCTGCAAGGTTTAGTTGCAGCCCAGCTATAAAGGATCAGCACAATTGAATTGTGGTGGCAAGTGACTTTTGAAAGCTAATATTCTACTAAGCTATATCTATATGCTTATTTGGCTGGTGGAGCTCAAGGCTATTGCGCAAAGCAAGTTTTCTCCTACTTTTGGTAAACAACTTTTTGAAACAATATCTTCTCTTTATAAGACGATCTCGAGACAAATCCATGTCTCCTACCCATGTTCACCCATCGAAGTTTTATTAAGAAATTGGAATGAGGAGATTTTCAGAAGACAACCTTGTGTAGTTACTCAAATTGTCCGATGCCGGGGACACGGCTAAGATCTTAGGTTTTAACTCTCGAGAGTGTGTGCACTTTCACCATTAGACTCAATCAACCCAAACTATCCTCTACACTCTTTTAGTGAGAAGGAAAAGGAGAAGATCAAGATGAGACTTTTCAGAAGTTGCTTTCCCATGATCATACTAAGAGATTACCACCATCCTATCAACTCTACCACCATCAATCTCTGGACCCAGGTCCACATCAACTTACTCCATCAAGACAGAGCCCATATTGACCAATGGTTGCACGATAAGCAACTAGACTCAGTGTAAACTTAAATCTCATAGCCCTGGGTGGCCTACCACAAGTGAGCAACTCAGGTTAACACCGCATATCATGGCCCCAAGTAAGTGAAAACTATCTTGGGCAAAGACAACCATGAAACTTGGCCCTGAGAAGCCACTCAACTTGAAACCTCCTCGATCGACCCAATCCACCCAGGCGTTAAATTAATTTAGTGAAAATTTTCAATTATCACATCACCATAAAACAATCATTTTTGCAGCAGGTACTTCCACTAAATTATAATAGGGTTCTAATCTGGAATTTCTAAGGGGTAACCTAACAGGTTTGCATAGCATACTACAAATCTCCAGGAAACCTATCATGCATAGTACTTTTGCAAATACTGCTTAACACACTAGGAATGCAATAGAATAAAATAGTAGGTGTTTTATGAAGTCACTTGCCTTATGAAAGTTGTCGTTTCTCACACACTCTTGTCCAAGTCAAAGGTTGCTCCCCGTTTCAAACTATATAGTAAAAAGGACACCCAATAAACAAGCAGTTGAACAAACACGAAACATATTAAACAATACGAGTGTAACGAGTCTCCTCGGAAGGGTTTGGTCAAAGGTGTCACATAATTCAATATACAAAAGAATTAATGGTTTTGGGTTTAGGGTTTCGCCAAAGGACGGTATGGAGTCAATGAACATTTTCATATCGAGATGGTTGTATGGGTGTTTCCAAAGTTTCTAATGGAATGGTCTTCGAAATTTTACACACAGGGATATCAAGGAGGCTTCATCACCATTTTAAAAGCAAGGTTTAAACCTTTAATACAACTATAAATATTTAATTACATTTACCCAAGAATATGTTTAAAATTAAATTTAAACAAATTCATATTCAAGAATTTCTTAAATTTTCTCATATCTAAACATTTTTAATTCCCAACTTAAAAGTTTATAGTATTAATAATAACTTAGTTATTTAAAACAATATAATGTTTTAAATCACATTTTTAGTAACACCTAATTAACCAATGACATTTATAACCACTAGTAAATGAACTAAATTCATTTAAAAGGTTTTAAACAAAAACTTACTTATTAATGTTATGAAATATATGAATAAACAAGAATTTGAGCTTTCTCTGGAGAAGGACAATTATTTATGTCTTTGGTGCAAAGTAATAAATTTTAGATTAATAAACCTTATAATGTGCTAAAATAAATCAAATAAAGTCTCTGGCCTTTAAATTCATTCTAAAATGTTTATACATTATTCATAACAAAATTTTATAAATGGTGTCAATAGACAGACGGCTTTTAATTAAATTTATAGCAATTGGATTTAATCGAAAAAAATATTTGTATCAAGAGTTATGTCAAAAATAGTCCAACTATTCAAATTAAACATAGAGCTATTAAATCATCAAAATAATTCGCAAAATTATTTTATAACATAGGCATCATATCACACATTTTATAAAGTTTCTAGAGCAATTTTATTTGCAATTTTTGGATTTGTAGATTTAAAGTTATGATAAAATTACTCAAATTCACCATTTGAAATTTGAATATTTAAAATTAAGTCAAATTTAAATTTTATAAGTTCCAGCAGATTCTACTTGTCAAGGGCTTTAATTTGATATAAAATTTGTCAAATTTGGATAAGTGGTTAAAAAGTTATGAAGATTTTAAGTTGTAGGGACTTTTCTGTAAATCTGTCAATTAAATCTATTCGGAATAAATCAGAAAAATAGACAGGAAACGTGGCGGGCTGTGATTGGCTGGGCTCGACTCGGCTAGGCTCGGCTTAGTCTGAGCCGTGGTTCGGCTCGGCTCCAGTCGATCTGGATCGTTAGATCCAGATCTGACGGATCTGACTCATCCGTACCGATTCGTCCGAAGTGATCTAATCGGGGCCGCACGTTGTGCATCAGACGGATCTGGGAGCGTCGACAAATACCTGGCGGCGCCGGTGACCGGAGTTCAAGACGACGACGGCGCGGCGGCTCGGGCGTAGATGAATCCCACGCTGCGGTGGTGCTCCGGACGCGCGGAGGCGACGGAGAGATGTGGCGTGCGATGACGAAGGAGATGGGCGCGGTGGCGGCGTCGATTTCCACTCCGATTGATGGCGTCGCACGAACGGAGTGTTCCTTGCACCGGCGAAGCTCCGGTCGGGTTCGTTCTCGACGGATTGCTGCGGAAAAAGAGAGGGGAGGTCAACAGGAGGCGAGCGACGACGCGGGGGACTGGTGGGGGACGACCTCGGACAGGAGGGTAAGCTCACCTCGCCGGGAAACTCAGAAAAACGCGGCGGCGGTCGGGCGATTCCGGCGAGCGACTCCGGCGGCCTGGCGGCGCTATTTTGAGTGAAGGGAGAGGGAAAAGAGAGCGGGGGTCGATGGCTTTAAAAGGTGAGGGTCTAGAGCAGTGGGGGTCGCGCGAGGGCGAAGATACGGCGCGAGATTTCCGGCCGGAATTCTCGGACGGAGGAAGACGACGATGACGTCACGCTGACGTCATCCTTCCTTTTTCTTTTCTGATTTTTATTTTATTATTCCATAACTTTTGATTTAAGTGTCGAACAAATTTCTAAAAATTCGTAAAATTATTATCTTTGTGTTAAACCAGTTGTGGGCATGTTTAAAACATTTTTGAAATTTCATATTTTGAAAAAATCATTAAATACCAATTTGATAATTAATATCAATTTTGAAATTTTAAATTAATTCAAATTTTCTTTTGGCTAAATAAATTTGTAAAACACCCATATTCAAATATGTTTGGAATTAAGTTATCTAAACTCATATTCCATTATTACATAAAATTTAGCTTTAATAGATTATTAATTCACATATTATACCTATTTGAATTAAGCAGAGAAAATGTAATGTAATCATTTTTAATTTAAAGTATTTTGGGCACCATTTTATTTTATAATAAGATAACTCAATTGAAAGCTTCATAACCACTTTGGAAAAGATTTTAGATTTAAAATCTCAAAAATATACTCCTGAAAATCATTTTATGTTTTGAAAATAAATGAAGATCATTTTTAGCTAATGAAATATATTTGGATAATCCATTTATTATAAAACATATGAAGTTATTAAAGTTATAAACTATAGGTTGTAATTTCAACACTATGTTTTTGTACTCAGTGGAACTAAAGAAAAACCATTTGGCAAATGGGTCATGTTTTAAATTATTTAAAATAACACTTGTAAATACTATTTTAATTTATAAATAGCTATGGTAAGTGGTGGAAACAAATACTTATAAGGAAACTTTTTATTATAATGAAATGGTTTGAAATTTTTGTAAAACATTTGTCAAATTACATATTGACGTTTAATAACTACAATGGATAATAAATTGTTTAACTTGGATCAACTTTTGGAAGTAATGATCTTTCCAAGATATTTTGAAATATTAAATCTCTTCAAGATGCTTGAAGTCTTTTATAATTGGTTCTCTTATGCATTTAATATTTTATTTTAATAAAAGAAAAGTTTTAAATTTTAGTGATTTTTGAACATTATAAAATGTTGGGATGTTACAGAAGACAATCCAAATACAGCTATCACCACTCGTTATGGTCTCTATGAATACACTGTCATGTCCTTCGGCCTCACAAATGCTTCGGCGACTTTCTCACGTCTCATGAACTTTGTTTTCATGGAATACCTCAACAAGTTCGTGGTAGTCTATCTCGATGCATTCTTATCTATTCCAAATCCAACGAAGAACACGAAGAACATCTACGCCTTATCTTGTAAAAACTTTGAGAACATCGTCTCTACGCCAAGTTCTCCAAGTGTGAATTCTGGCTTCCTAAAGTATCCTACCTTGGTCAAGTCATTTCTTTTGAAGGCATTTTTGTTGATCCAGAAAAAGTGAAGGCCATTTTTGAATGGTTGCCTCCTACAATGGTGAAACAAGTCGAAAGCTTTCTTGGCATGGCTAGCTATTACCGTCGATTTGTTGAGAACTTCTCCAAAATCGCAAAGCCGCTCACCGATCTTACCAAGAAGGATAGAAAGTTCCTTTGGTCTCCAAAGTGCGATGAGAGATTCAATCTCTTGAAAGCTAAACTCACTTCTACTCCTGTTCTAGTTGGCCCAGACACTTACAAACCTTTCCAAATTTTCTGTGATGCATCCCTTCAAGGACTAGGCGCATTCCTCATGCAAGAACGCAAAGTTGTGGCTTATGCATCTCCTCAGTTGCATCTTCATGAGCTCAACTCTCCTACACATGACCTTGAACTTGAAGCAATCATGTATGCACTCAAGGTGTGGAGCCTTATTTGTTGGGACACAGCTGTGAGATCTTCACCGACCACAAGAGTCTCAAATATCTCTTCACTCAACCAGATTTAAACCTCAGCCAAACAAGATGGCTTGAGAAAATCTCTGATTTCAATCTCACAACCTCTTACACTCCAGGCAAGTCTAATGTAATGACTGATGCTCTAAGTCGCTGTAACATCCCAATATTTTATAATGTTTTAAAATCACTAAAATTTGAAACTTTTGTTTTTATTAAAATAAAATACTAAAATTATAATAGAAACAATTATATTTGGCAAGGTGATTTTTTTCTTCAAATACACCTTCATCTTATAAAATGTTTCATTAGTTGATTTTGAATATTTAACTTTTGACTATTTATTAAACTCAAAAACCATCTTTGAAAAGTACCTTAATGTTATTTTTAAAAGTATGCCTAATTTGTAAAATGGTTTTCATGAATAAAATCAACATAAAGAACGAAATGTTTCCCAAATGTATTTTACGGAGTTTCAAATAATGCATATCATTCCACTTTACATAAAGTATTATTGGAATGAAAATGAGTTTTAAATAACTTAATATCAAACATTTATGATTGTGGTATTTTCATAATTTTTTATTTTGCCACAAATAAATTTATTAAAGCCTTGTTTTAATATTTGACATAATGTGTCAAATTTACATCAAATCAATAATTCAAAATTATTATTTTTCAAAGTATTCAAAACATACACACAACTGGTTTAACACAAATATATTGTTTTTACAAATTTGTAGAAATTTATTTGACTTCATTTGGACACTTAAAACAAAAGATACGAAAGAAATAAGAAAAAACAGAAGAAGAAAAAGAAAAAAATGCTGATGTCAGCGATGACGTAATCGTCGTCCTCCAGCTCGGGACGGACAGAAATCACGCCCGTGAGCATGGATTTTCCCGTTTCTTCACGATTTGTTTCCGGATGTCTTACTCCATCAAATCGATTACTGTTTCTTCCCGATTTGTTTCTGTATGTTTTTTAACCGAAAATTGCTCTCCTTGATTGTCGGCGATTAAGGCCATTAATTGTCACCCCGACCCTACCCTATAAGACCCCTCGACCTCCTCTCTCTTTCCCCTCTCATCCCATCCGAATCGTGCCTCCAGGCCGAGAAATTTGATCGCCGGAGTTCCGTTTGCCGCCGCCGCATTTTGTGCAATTCCGGCAAGTTGAGTCTTTCTCCCAGCTCGAGACCGTGCCCCTAACCTCCCGCACGACCTTGCGCACTGCTATGACTCCACGTTCAAATTTTACCCGCAGGAATTCGTCGACTACGAGCTCTACTGAAACCGCCGGCGCGACAACCTCTTCGTCCGTCCATCCGCGCCTGAGGAGTAAGCATTCGGGGACACAGTGCCCTCCATCGTCCTTGCGGTGTTGCGCTGCGCCCGAAGCCATCGTCCACGCATCCAAGAACCACCGGAACAACGTCGACGATAACCACCCGACGCCGGTGCCGCCGTCTTCTTCTTCTCCGGCGAAGCGCGCCGCCACGTCTCGGTCAACGCCCCTAGTGCCGTTCGATCGGATCTAAGCGGCCCAGATTAGATTCATGCCAAAGAGGTATGAGCCGATCTGGTGCGTTCGATTTTCATTAGATCCAGTGGCCCATATCGATTGCAGATCCCGCCAATTAGAAGTCGCCACGTGTCCAACTATGTATTCAATTTCGTTTTCCTGATTTTTTTTCTAGACAGGGAACTTCCAAAAATCATATCTTTTGATCTACTAATCCAAATTGGAGAAATTTAATATTTTTGAAAATCAATTGACTTGTAGAATATTTTAGTTCTGTTAGAATTGAAATTTGACTTAGTTTAATATATTCAAATTTCAAAAGGATGGTTTGAGTATATTTATCATAACTATAAATCCAAAAATTGCAAATAAAATTGTTTTAGAAACCTTAGAATATTTGTAATATGATGCCTATGTTAGAAAATAGGTTTGAGCATTATTTTGATGATTTAACAATTGTATGATTAATTTCAATAGTTGAGTATTTTTTACATAACTTTTGATAGTAACATTATTTTTGAGTAAATCCAATTGCTATAAATTTTTTTAAATCCCCTCTAGCTATTACCACTATTTATAAAATTTTGTTATAAAAATTTAAACACAGAAAACTTTAATCTTGTATTTATCCCTTTAATTATATTTTCCTATAATAGAAATTAATTAAATTGCATTTATAGCTTCATGCATACTTTATAAATTTTACCAAAGTTAGTATGATGTTTTCTTGTAATTAAAGATTGCATTTCATGCATAGCTTAATTTATTCTATAGTTATACTCCTCATAGGAAAATTTCTCTCTTATTCTTTTCTAAGTCAGATTTATTTTTGACATAGTGTTTTGGTAAAGTCTCATGAACTTAGTCATACTTAACATGGAGCTAGAAGGACAACGAAGGACTTAGCCAATAATACAAGACTTCAAAAGCATCTCCGAGTAGTAGAAGCACTTAGAAGAAATTCATGAAAACCAACCAGCTACATTTTCTAAGTCTTGCTTCCCTTCTCTCTTTTTCTCCCTTCTTCTCTTAGACCTCATGGCGACAAAGTATATTCAAGACCCACCTGGATGCTGTCAACACCTTCAAGTGTTCAGAACCATCAACTCTACAAATTGCAATGAAGTTATCACATCCAGGAGAAAGCTACAAGTAAGCAAGGAGAAGATTCTTGAAAGACCAACTACATCCTTCTTTCTATCAATTCCCTCTTTTTCTAATCTTGTCTTTCACTTTAGACATAAACAATTTTTGATCATGTTATTACGATCTATGAAGTATGTTGGATACCAGCGGCATAGTGAGATGAAGCGGCCTGGAGACTAACCTTACATGTCCACGTACATGAGACCTGTTCCACAACATAAGTGGCTGGCCGGGTGTTTGTCTCTGCCACTATAATGAATATCCAATTTACAAAGAGTTATTAATAATTGTTGATCACCTTGAAGAATAGACTTAGTATTTATGCACATCATGACTAAGCCATTAGAGTGCTTATTCAAGATGATTTATAGCAAAGTATTTTGTCCAACCTATGACCTTAGTCCTTACTCGTTTTTTACCAACATATTTTCCTTGCATTAACTTAGAAGATTTTTCATGAGATGCATAAACATATTTTTCCTTAGAAGTTTTATGAAATTCGTTTGTTCATTATGTATGTGTTTGTATGCGTTGTGTTGTGTTTTATGTTGATTGTTGTATTGTTGTTTGTTTATATTGTTTAGACTGAACGGAGAGGCTCGAGTTACGTTGAAAAGAGTTTGTGAGCAAATACATCATCCAAAGGCAAGTGGCACATTCACAAACTTCCTACTATTTTCTATATGCATGACTTAGTCTTTTTTTTATATAAGCATGTGTAGGATAGTATTGATATGCAAAGCATGTTTAGATTCCTCTATTCTTGTGTCTAGGTAACAATATAATACTTGGTAGAATTATTGATGCTATGCAAATGTTGTTTTGTGAAAATCTAAATTCTACTAAGTTAAGAAAGAACCTCCTGGGTGGATTGGTTGTATATGGAGGCGAATTTGAGTGGCTACTCAAGCCCATGTCTATGGTTCCTGAGTATGTGCACTTGTGGATGGCCACCCAGGGAACAAAGGGATCTGAAGAACTCCGAGTGAAGATTTCTTCCAGTGCAACCATTGCTATATGGCCTCTGGCTTGATCAACTAAGTTGCGTGGACTCGCCCCGGCTTGACAAGCAGATATAGAGGGTGTTAGGTGGAACGAGTCAAGCCAGATGGGGAGGGAAAATGCTTCTGAAAGATCTCTTCTCATTCTTCTCCTTTTCCTTATCACTTCAGAGTGCAGAATATAGTTTGGGTTGAATGGGTACAATAGTGAACATGCACAACCTCTGCAGAGCGTAAACCTAAGTACTTAGCCGTGTCCCCGGTACGGACAATTTGAGCAGCTGATCAACGACGTCAACGGAGGATCCCACCATTCCAATTTCTAAGATAAAATTTGATGGGTGAACAAGGGTAGAATGAGACAGTGGATTTCATGCCACGGATGTCTCGAATAGAAGGAAAGTGTTTTCCAAAGAGTTAGGAAAATTGGCTTTTTGCAAAATAGCCTTGAACTCCAGCAACCAAATATGCATATAGGTTATTAGAGTTTTTCCTCTAAGTGTCCACCATAGTGTCACTTTCCAGACTCCATTTTTAATGGAAACTGACCCCCGTTGTTGCAATATTTTTCTTATTGCATATTGTTCAGATGACGAGGGAGGTTTCGTTTAAAGGTTTCGAGTCTGCAACCAATATGTTTTCGCCTGTGGCAACATGAAGATGATGGAGACTCACTGCTATTTTATTTCCGCTGTTTACTCTTTCAGTGCTAGCTTTATGCTATGCAAGTTGTAAACAATATTTTCTAAGTCTGGATCATTGATGTAATAAAATTGATACCTTGTTGTGATATTACATCGTAAACTAAGTGTGCAAACGAATCGATCCAGGGATTTGCACTATACACATATACCTTGCCATATTTTAAGTGCAGGTACACTATAGATGGTATCAGAGCACTGGGTTGCATGTATGTTCGAAACCCTATGTTTGGATAAAAAAAAAGTTTGACCATAGGACTGTAAATCTATTTTCATTCAGTTATCTAAAACAAAAAATTTCATTTATTTTCTTGTACTCTCATCTTCTGTCAACATTCTAAAAATACCTTATCTTACTCTCACAAGTGGAAAAATGCTTATAGGTGGGATGACCCTTTGTGGCGCACCAGCAGCCCATGCGCCACAAAACGCTTTTAGTGGCGCACCACAAATGTGCGCCACAGATATCTGTGGTGCACAAAATAAATGTGCGCAACTGAGTCGGTCATTTTTGTGGCGCACCAAACAATATGCGCCACATAAATATGGTGGGCCCCGCCAGATTATTCTAATATTAGAAATCCGAGGCATATTCTGTGGCGCATAAAGCAAATGTGCCACAGAAGACATGTTGTGGCGCATGGATCTGGTGCGCCACAGAATGTTAACTTTCTGTGGCGCATATGGAGCTGGTGCGCCACCGATAGTTTTCCCGCCTTTTCTCCCCATTTTCTTGCCATTTTTTACTCGCCTCTTACTATAAAATCCCCCTCCAGTATGAGATTTGGAATTATAGATTTTCAGTCTAGCTAAGCGTGTAAGGATGGTTTGTGTTGGTCCTTGCAATAAGTGTGCGTCTGGCGGGTTCCACAGTCCCGCCGCCGAGTATCTCACGCGTATTCCCATAATTTGCATGTTGAGGGTAGAAAAGTGTATCACCACGAACTTATTGAGAGTGAGAGCCATCTCGCTTTGTTGGGAGCCAAGCTATGTATCGCTGGGTATCCATATCGGACCCCTAACCAAATTCGTCGTGAATTGATTAGGATTCGAGTCAGGTTTAACAAGAAAGTTGAGAAGGGCAAGTTCAAGACTCAATGGGATCTTGATTCATACGCTGAGTCTTACCGTTGGGTAGATGAGAGCGATGATTTCGATGACTTCATGCCGTCATCCAAGGCCCTAAAGTCAGAAGGTGCGTCCAAGGGGAAGGGCAAGAAGGTTGAATCGTCGTCAAAGAAGAAGAGTGTATCATCGTCAAAGGGCAAGGGCGCTGCATCAACGGATTGACTTGTGTTGTGTATATTTATTTCAGCTATGTTGTATCGTCATTTGAGTTGTGTTGTAATATATATCTTTTTGAACTAAATATTTGAGTTGAGTTGTGTACGTGTTGTATATATCTTTAATTTATATAAATTGTCGTTAGATTTTTTTGCGCATGGAAATCTGTGGCGCATGCTTAAGTTTTTTGTGGCGCATGGCATTCTGTGGCGCATGCAGCTGATTTCTGTGGCGCAACATTCCCATGTGCCACAGAACCCTAGACTACAAAACCCATCTTAACCCTACCCCGCGCCGCACTGATCCTCGCGCCTCCTCTTGCACGTGCGCCTCCTCCCGCGCGCCGCCGCCGCCGCTGGTCACCTCCTCCCGCGCGCATCCCGCGCCCGCGTGGCCTACGGGCCCACCGCCCACGCCCGGCCTCCCTCCGCACCGACGCCGCACGTGCGCCCACCGCCCGCGCCCGGCTACCCTCCGCATCGACGCCGCCTGCGCGCACACCGTCTGCGCCCGACCGCCCTCCGCATCGACGCCGCCCGCGCCCGACCGCCCTCCGAATCGATGCCGCCCACGCGCCCACTGCCCGAGCCCGGCCGCCCTCCGCATCGACGCCTCGTCGCCCTGCACCGCCCTTCCTCCCGGTGAGCTCTCCCCCCTTCCCCTTCCTCTTCCTCCGCACATTAGGTGTTTGTTAAAATGCCAAAGCCATTTTTTCCCTAACAGAAAACTAAAAATGCTATGAAGTGATATAATTTCAAAATATATGCTATGAAGTGACCTATTTTTATCTAATGCAAAATGTCTAGATGTTATGCAAAATATAACTTCGTACTAATTAATATATGCTTTCTATATGCTAGTTAATAAGTGTATTTACTAGTTTTTGTGCACTGTTTTTGTGTTTGAAAGCAGTAAAAATGGGCACTGTTTGTGCTTGTGCTTAACCTTATTTCATGAATTAACTATGCTCTATTAGCCGATGATTAAACAGATGGTTGCGCGTTGCATCTTTAGAGAGGTGTGAGTGAACCATGTTGTCTGAACATATATACAATGTTCATTCCACTTTGTTCGTTGATACCGTCTCTAAATTTCATATTTGACTGATCAATCCCATATGAGGCCTTGCTTGTTTTTGTTCGGTGATTTATAATTGCATTTTACATTTTGTACTATTTACCATCTTATGATATGCCGATGATTAAAATGTTGCAATACAGGTTCAGGGGTCGGGCTAGTGAGCCTTGTGATATGCATGAGAGCACATATCTCGTGCATCCTACCTGGCTCGCTAGCTCCATCTCTGAAGCATGTCACTTCTAATTATGAGGCCTTGCTTGTTTTTGTTAAGTATTCTTTAACTTGCATTTTACAATCTTTTGTTATGCCGATGATTAAAATGTTGTGAAAACATGAGATCCCGTGATGGAGTAAGTGAGGCCAGTGTGATGCGATGCCAGGAGCCGGACCCGGGAGCCTGCTTCAAGAGCTTCTTCCCTGACGCCGGCCGCGGTTCCGCCTCTCCGTCCCCGACATTGACAGCTCGTCGTCGTCGTCCTCGAGTCTTCTCCTTAACAGGGCACGGTTTTCCCCTTAAAAATATCTCGTTGCTTAATCTGTCAGCAACACACACAAGCCCCACTGGTTAACAACGGTGATGCGTCCCACGCGCGCGTCGCGCTTTCGAATCGCTCCACCGCATTGGAAAAAGGCCACCTTTTTTATTATCCACGCTCACTGACAAGCTGGGCCCACCGGTCAGTGACCGTGGTGCCACAACATCACCCTGTCAGCGCCACCATGGCGTGGGACCCGCGGTCAATCACATAGGCTAGATTCTCCTACGGTGAGAAAAGTTTCAGAAGTCAGAGGCGCTGTGATATTTACACCGAGCCCCCTATGCTGTCGGCTTTAGTGATTAAGTCCCCACCGATAGTTTTTCAATCACGAACAATTCCCTAAACTTTACAAGAATAACCCTAAACTCAAAATAATAGGATTGGTGAGTTACAAGATGCCATGGATGCTTTAAGTTCAACCTTTTCTTCTCTTAAAACTAACAAAGCTAAGGCTTTTCCGGGAAAAGAGCAGAAATTCATTTATATTCCTAAGGTGCCCAAACCAAAAAGCCCTCTTGTGCTTAATATTGATAAAAGGTTTGGTAATAATTCACACTGTAAAACATCTTTATGGATACCTAAAGTAACTAATGGAACAAGCCATGCTTTCGAGAAAATTATTGATTTGGATGCTTCTTCTCTTGGAAATACTTGAGTTTTACTTTCTGTGCCTCGCTGAAAGGCGCTTATGGAAGACAACCCACTATTTTATTTCTGTTATTTATATTTATTTTGAATTAAGGAGCATGGCTACCTCCGTAACAACTCCTTTATATCTTTATTCTCTTGCATAGTTCTGCCAAGTAAATTCTCTAATGGGAAATTGATGCTAGATTTGGATTCCTACACAAAATAGATTTAATTTCTCCACCATTTAATTCGTAAGAATTCACAGAAAAATTGAAATGACCAAATAATGTTTGTGCATGATCCTCAGATATGTACGCAACTTTCATTAGTTTTGAGTTTTCTGATCTGAGCAAGTTAAGTGCCTCGAAAATATTCGTCTTTATGGACTGTTATGTTTTTGATAGATTCTGCCATTTATTTTGCAGTACCTCTTTTGCTGTTTTTGAATGGATATTTTTGCTCCACAAGATATCAGTGGTTGTAGCTAATGTCTAGTACCATTGGTGTGATTCTCTCCATGCATAATATGACAAATTTTGATTATGCACTAACCCTCTAATGAAAGACTAATTTGAGTTTGGTGTGAATGAAATTTTCAAGAATCAAGAGAGAGGATGATATGATGTGATAAAAAAGATGAAAACGCCTAAGCTTGGGATGCCCCCATGGGTCACCCAAGCATATTTAAAAAATAATCAAGCGTCTAGGGTTGGGGATGCCCAAGGCATCCCCTTCTTCATCAACAACATATCAGGTTATCTCTAGTGAAACTATTTATAAATTCCGTCACATCTTATATGCTTTATTTGGAGTGTCCGTTTGCTTTTATTTTAGCTTTTTTTATTTTTTCTGAATAAATTGTATCCTAGCATTCTTGTGTGGGAGAGGAAAACGCCACTAGTACAAAACAGGCTAACAATCCTGGTTGGTAACGACCTGATAATGTTATGTGGAATCGGAACTTAAGGCCAATCCCTTTAGTCGCGCCCGTGTCTGCAACCGGGACAAATAGCATCCATGTGGGTTCACAGGCGAGCTGCTCAGGTTTCTTACAAACCGGGACTAAAAGTTCGAGGGGTTTTAGGTTTTTTATTTTGTTTTTTGTTTCTTGTTTTATTTATGATTTAAACTATTATTCGTACGCTACGATTACACACATTGATGCATATATTATATGTCGAGTCCAAATTAAGCATACATGCATATATAATATAACGAGTAAGTTGTACGAACATATATATACATTCAATCATATATACACGAGTGTCTTCCGAACACGAGAATTACATGAATATCACTTATGGGTTTTCACGGTATTCTCCTATTGGGGCTATACCTCGTCAAGCAAAAAACCAGCAATTTCCTTTTGAATTTTTCTTATGTGTTGCTTTGCTGGGAGGTGCGACCGCGAAGCCACATTCTGTATCAAACAGAAGGTCGATATGATTATATAAATTTTCATTAACAAAAATAAAACTCTGAATATATATATTAATGTTGAACGTACATGTGGAGAAGTCCGTGCACTAACACACGTGCGCACGTACTCGCAAACGAAGTATCCACATAGATTAGTCGGTTGTTTCTCGCACTTTACAAAAATAAAGTTGAATCAAATAATAATGAAACAGGACAATCCGATAATAAAACTTGAATTAAAATGAGTACTATATTTACGGGGATTTGTTTTAAGGTCAGCTCTGATTAAAAATGAACACCGACAGATCCTGAACCGCTTCCATACCCTACAAATAATATGAATAAAGAAGATATTAATAACTAGAACATAGGAAAATAAAGAGACCGATATAGTGTAATAACGATTGAAATTACTTTTGGAGCATATCAATACTGCTTGCGTAATAGTCCAAGGTATGCGCTATTGATTCCTCGATCTCAACTATCCCACGGTCAATTTGAATGTTCAAGAGAATCCAATGGTAGCTGCACACGTTCATCAACATTTAGTCAGAGCGAAAGTTAATTTGTACAAGACAGTAAGAACACTCTCACCTGAAGTTGTAAGGAAACAAAACCACATCTTTATAATTTTGTTGCTCCAATGCATTGAACAAGTTGTTCTCCGTTCCCTCCGGAAAAGTCTGTAGGTTATGTACATGAACTCGATCTGGGTGAACGAACCAAACTTGATAATTAGGCATCCTCTTACATTCGAAAATCTTCTTTCTGCATAATAGCATACAAACGAATGTATGTAGTGAGGATAATCATAGGCAAAATGATGAGCTTAATTAGCTAGAGACTTAATTAATAACAAAAATAAATTAATCACTTACAGACAATAGCAGCTCATGATACATTTGTCGAGGGCTTCCATATTGAATAACTGTCATAATTCATCAAAATCAATATAGATTGTCTGTTCTCCCATGAAGTAATACTCTTCTTTATATGTAAGAGACATCATTGTTTGGTCGTCTTTTGTCCGCTCCATGTACCACTGATGTAATTCTCGCATCCTTGGAGATAGCAGTGCCAACTCCGCCTCTGTGACCAGTTCCTTCCCCATGACAAATTGCCTTTCCATGGGAGCCATGGGGGCTTCAACTCGGCCTAGCATTTCATCAATCGTTAGACCAGGAATTTCTTCAATAATCTCGTCTTCTTGTAATACAATTGGAGATGCCACCTTCAACGGAATGATCGATTGTTTTTTATGTTGTCCAAGCTGGGCAACGTCGGCTCTCTGCTGCCTCTTATTCTCCATGGGACAACCCTTGGGGAGCGGTGACACTTTCTCCTTAGTAGGCGGAGTCGGGCACTTCCGCTTTACTCCAATGTACTGAGTGGGTGGTCCAAAAATCGAGTCCGCTGATGCAGCGTGGAAGATGTGGGAGCCTTAGGCGCAGATGAGGAAGCCTTAGGCACAAATGAGGGAGCCTTAGGAACAGATGACGGAGCCTCAGGCGTAGATTAGGGAGCCTTAGGCGTAGATGAGGGAGCCTTAGGACCAGATCGAGGCGGCGATGGTGGAGGTGGAGGTGATGGAGCCTTAGGCGGCGATGGTCGACGTGTAGGTGAGGGAGCCTTAGGCGGCGATGATCGAGGTGAAGGTGAGGGAGTCTCAGGCGCGATGATCGAGGTGAAGGTGATGGAGCCTTAGGCGGTGATGGTCGAGGTGAAGGTGAGGGAGCCTTAGGCGGAGATGATCGAGGTGGAGGTGATGGAGCATTAGGCCGCGATGATCGACGTGGAGGTGAGGAGCCTTAGGCCTTTTCTTGTAGCCTGGCAATAAGATGTATTTTTTTTCCATAAAATGACTCCATGCAAGACTTCTCGCAGGGTCGACTACCCTTCAGGGCCAGGGAAGTCAATGTCCAATGTCTCACATCCGGATATAATTTCATCCACCCCGACACGAGCATACCCACCTGGAATCTCAAGGTAATGCCAATACGCTGCAGGATCAATTTTCAAAGCAAAGCCGACGGCCACCTTCATGGATATATTCTTCATTGGCTGGTGTATCTCACAATCGGTCTTCTCTTCGATATTGTCCATGGGGTAGCGCTGCATCGGTGACGCATCAACCTGTGCATCATCAACGCTAACATGCAACGCCGTGGAAGCCATGCTCCTTCTCCGGCAGTCGGGTGGGGGATCTATGTACATGTGATCTCCCTCTGGAAGGCTTGATATTTGCTCCTGCATCTGAGAATAGAGCGCAAAGAGTTGCTCGTTCTTTTCTTCCACATTCTTCAACCGGTATGCCGCCTGCTGCTCCCCCCTCTTCTATGCCCTCGCTCGGCTTCTATAAGTGTTTCAGTTCTCATGAAACCCTATCTTCAAAGTAACACCTCCATAGCCTCGTACGCGTCCTCCGTGCTCAGTCTTTTTGAGTGTCTTTATCAGTTCGTCGTTCTCTCTATCAGGAACAAAATTTTCCGCCTCCACCTCGGCTATTGATGTTTTAAGATCCTTGAGGGGAGTCAACACCGCTTTCTTCATCGGATCAGGAAGAACCAACTCCCTTGTTTCCATATCCAATGTTATACCATGTGCCATTAAGAAATTTCCTGCTCTATCGGGCACTTTCTCTGTAGCTGGAGATAGACCTTTTGCCTTAATTTCAGCCTTAATTTTATCCCACTTAGGCATGGCAATCCTGTAGCCACATGTTCGCAGATTATGATGATATTCTTCAGCACGTCATTATCCACATTCTTTTTCGACCATGCTTTAGCTTCTTCCGATTCCTTGTACGCCTTGAAATCATTCCATTGAGCACGTAACCTCTCTTGAGTTCCCTTGAACTCCGGAGTAATTTCCCCGCTCTTGACATAAGTCGCTGATGCTCACAAGTGTGTGGTTGGGAAACCCCAAGAGGAAGGTGTGAAGTAGTGTAGCTGCAAGATTTCCCTCAGTTATAAAACCAAGGTTATCGAACAAGTATGAAATGAGAATTCCCCCGAGGTGTCAATGGCGCCAGGAATTCTTGGTGGCGTGTAGTGGACGTGGAGTCTGCACGCAACACAATCAAAGTATTTTGTCCCAACTCAACAGTGAGGGTGTCAATCCCACCGGCTTGCTGTAACAAAAGAATTAAATGTATGTGTGGAAGAAACATGTTTGTTTGCATAAAGTAACAGGCTTGCGGTTTGTGGTTTATCAGATTAAAGAGAATGACCGGGGTCCACAGTTCACAAGTGGTGTCTCTCCATAAATAATAATAACAATCATGCGGGTAAACAAATTACAGTTGGGCAATTGATACAATATTGATGGGCAAACCAATGCATATACTAACTTTATGATGTCTAGTGTGAGATTCATTCGGGCATTGCAACAATATACATAGACCGTTCCAACCGCATCTATGACTAATAATCCACCTTCCGGTTAGTGTCCGCACCCCTTTCAGTATTAACTTGCATGCAACAGATTATCACCTTAAGCATTGTGTGTAAAGTAAGTAAGTAACATCATCCCTACACAAAGTACTACTGTTTTATCCCTAGTAGCAACAATACATCTACAACCTTAGAGCTTTCTGTCACTGCCCCAGATTAAATAGAGACATGTACCTACTATCGAGCATAAATACCCCCTCTTAGAGTCACAAGCATCTACTTGGCCAAAGCATACACAAGTAACGGAGAGCATGCAAGATCATTAAATAGCACACACATGATATATTATGAAGCAATATCTTTAGTACTCAATATTCATCGGATCCCAGCAAACACAACATGGAGAATTACATAAAGATGATCTTGATCATGATAGGCAACTCACAAGATCTAAACATGATAGCACAAGAAGACAACCATCTAGCTAATTATATGGACTCGTAGTCCAAGGTAGACTTCTCACGCATCAGTCCGGAGGCAGTCACGGCGACGTAGAAGCCTCCGGGGATGATTCCCCCTCCCGGCAGGGTGTCGGTGAGAAGTTCTGATCGCTCCCGAATTGGTGTTGACGACTGCGGCAGCTCAGGACCCGTGGAGTAAAAAGTGTTCAACCGTGCTCTGTTTTTTATGTCAAGGGGGTATTTGTAGGCGAAAGACCTAGGCCGGTGGGCGCACGAGGTGGCCTCCTCACCTCCTGGCGCGGCAGACTTGTAGGCCGAAGGTGATGAGGGCGCCTCGTGACCCCTCTTCGTCTCATCTTCGGTTTTCCTAGTCGCAAATATTCCAAAAATAAATATTGGTTGGCTCGTTTCCAATTTGGCGGATATTTCGTTAAGAGCTTTTCTGAAACGAAAAATATCAAGAAAAAAGGGAACTGGCACTGTGGCATATTGTTAATAGGTCAGTCTCAGAAAATGCATAATACTATATAAAAAGCATATAAAACATGTAATAACATGATTTAACATACCATGGAACACAAGAAATTATGGATACGTTGGAGACGGATCAACATCCCCAAGCTTAGTTCTACTCGTCCCGAGTAGGCAAGAACGATCAAAGAAGAATAATTTCTGAAGTGACATGCTTAAACACAATCTTGATCATGTAATATTGTAAGGCATGTAAACTAAGATCAAATGAATAAGGGTTGTAGTTTATATTGATATCAAACGAGTAATGAATAACAAGTAGGTGAAGCAAGCAAAACTTTCAACGATATAGTACTAGATAGAAATCAACTGTGCAAAGTAGATATTAGAGATGATTTAAGCTTCAAGCACAACAATATAATCATCTAATGCTTCCAACAAACATGACAACTTTATGAAAGGATCAAGTCAAGTAATATCATTATGCACGTAGAAGATCAATATATTATTTGTTCAAAAGAAACAAGCAAGCGTTCAACATTAGTTCATGGCACCAGGATGTTATGGCTAAGAGAATGTTAACGGAGGTTTGGAAGTCCAACGGAAGAAAGGCTCACAAAGCTATAGATGATCATTAGATAAGACAAAGTCATACAATCGAAGCTATGCAAGGAGTAGTGATTGCCATACAACGGATCCACAATGAGCTATAAGTATATGAAAGCTCTCCTATGGAACTAGTGGGGGTGCAACCAACTTGCTTGCTCACGAAGACCTAGATCACTTTTGAGGAGGCTCATCATTGGAATATACAAGCCAAGTTCTATAGTGTAAAGTTCCGCACATATTTATGCAACTAAGACATGAAAACTCTCTCATATGGAGTAAAGGTGCTAATCATGGGCACAAATGATGATCACAAATGATATGGTGCTATAACATGAGCACAAGTGATGACTATAAATGATATGGTGATGTAACATAAGCACAAGTGTGTGATAACGAATAGTAATGTTGCCCCCTTTTTTATTTCTTTTCTTTCTTTCTTTTTTTTCGTTTCACTTTTTTTTCCTTTTTCTGTTTCTCTATTCGATGGCCTCCATGGCTCATTTCACTTTTTAGGGGCAAGCATACTAATATGATACATGATTTATGACAACACACTAATGATGATAAAACAACATACTGATGATATAAGTAACTAATATGAATGTGCCATAAGAATACATATGACAACGGTGCCTCTGCAAGTGTAGCAGGTTATTCAGTGCTCTAGCGTAACATGGGTAAAACCACACATCAGCTTTGTAGAAACACGCAAAGCAATAAATAAGTAATGAATGACAACAAGTCATGTAATGTAAGATGGATGTTGCATGGCAATATATCTCGGAACAGCTATGGAAATGCTGTAGTAGGTAGGTATGCTGGATGTTTTGAGGAAGATGTTTGGCTTATGTGTAGGAGAACAAGATGAAGATCTCCCACGAGTATGGATGTACCCGTGAAAAATGCACCAACTCTCAATGTGAGAAAGGGCAAAGAAAAGTACCGAAGAGGCTAGCAATATGATGGTGGAAGTGCCATGAAAACCGTAGTTTTAGAACTCGCAAGTAAAAAGATTCCAAATACATATATAATCATGCAAGGCATAATGAAAATTACTCCTAGGGGTGCTATGGCAAATGAACAAGTCAATGTTGGGGACACGACATCACGGTTGCCTTAGGCAAAAAAAAGTCATATACCATTATGCAATATCCTGGAAATTTAAGTGTGGCAAAGTTTTCAAGTTTCTCTAGACAAACCATTTAATCATTCCACTTTACTAGACCATCATGTTTACCATTAAGCAAATTAATATCTCAAACAACATCAATGATTCAAGTGACACAATTTAATGATCTAGAAGATTAATGTATCCTTTAATTACATGATTTACCACATCTAGCATTTTCTGTTCTCAACCAAACACCAATCAACTTATTTAAAAGATAAACTCTCCAAGTAATTAAACAATGAGATATGAGAGTATAACATAACAAAGCTCACATCTCTAAGAAGAGATGCATGAAAAACAAGAACTAGAGAGCAAATGATAACAAAAGACGAATACTCAACGAATATGAGTGAACAATACGAGTATTCATAGAAAAAGCGGAGCGTGTCTCTCTCCGACACAAAAGAATGCAAGTATCCATTTTATTCAGAGAATGAAAATAACAAAACAATCTGTAGGAAAATATGAACACCGTGCTAGGATTTTTAGTCTACGGGGTATATGTAGGCGAAAGGGTGAGGTCGGTGGCGCCACGAGGGGCCCATATCACCTCCTCGTGTGGCCACGAAGCCAGCCGCGTGAGCATGTGGTGGCGGCTCCTCGGTCACCCACTTCGTCTCGTGTTCGGCTTTCTGGAACGTTCCCGATGAAAAACGAACTTCCGAAAAGAAATCGTCCAATTCCGAGAATATTTCCTTAAGTACTTTTGTAAAACCAAAAACAGCAGAAAACAGGGAACTGGCACTGTGGCATCTTGTTAGAGACGTCAATATCCCCAAGCTTAGTTCTACTCGTCCCGAGTAGGCAAGAACGATAAAAGAAGAATTATTTCTGAAGTGACATGCTTTAACACAATCTTGATCACGTAATAATGTAAGGCATGTAAACCGAGATCAAATGAATAAGGGTTGTAGTTTATATTGATATCAAATGATTAATAAATAAACAAGTAGGCAAAGCAAAGCAAAGCAAAGCTTTCAATGATATAGTACTAGATAGCAATCAACCGTGCAAAGTAGATATTAGAGATGATTTAAGCTTCAAGCACAATAATATCATCTAACATGACAACTTTGTGAAAGGATCAAGTCAAGCAATTTCAATATGCACGTAGAAGATCAACTCTTTATTTGATCAAAAGAAATAAGCAAGTGTTCAACGTTGGTTCCTGGCACCAGTATGTTTTGGCAAAGAGAATGTAAACAGAGGTTTGGAAGGCCAACGGAAGAAAGTCTCACAAAGCTGCAAGTGATCATTAGACAAGAGGAAGTCTTACAATCGAAGATATGCAAGGAGTAGTGATTTCCACACAAGGGATGCACATAGAGCTATAAGTATATGAAAGCTCTCCAATGGAACTAGTGGGGGTGCATCCAACTTGCTTGCTCACGAAGACCTAGAGCACTTTTGAGGAGGCTCATCATTGGAATATACAAGCCAAGTTATATAATGTAAAGTTCCCCAGATAGTTATTTAAGTAAGACATGAAAACTCTCTCATATTGAGTAAAGGTGCTAAACATGAGCACAAATGATGATCATAAATGATATGGTGCTATCTCGGAACATCTATGGAAATGCTGTAGTAGGTAGGTATGGTGGATGTTTTGAGGAAGATAATTGTCTTATGTCTAGGAGAACAAGATGAAGATCTCCCACGAGTTTTGGATGTACCCGTGAATTATGCACCAACTCTCAATGTGAGAAAGGGCAATGCAAAGTACCGAAGAGGCTAGCAATATGGTGGTGGAAGTGCCATGAAAACCGCAGTTTTAGAAGTCATAAGTAAAAAAATTACAAATAAAAATATGATCTTACAAGGAATAATGAAAATAACTCCAAGAGGGATCGTGGCAAATGACAAAGTCACTGTTGGCTTCCCCGACCGTAGCACATAACATAAAGTCATTACGGTTGCCTAAGGCAAACAGAAGTCATATGTCATTATACTATCAACTGGAAATTTAAGTGTGGCACAACTTCAAGTGTTTCTAGACCAACCATTAATCATTCCACTTTACTAAACCATCATGTTTACCATTAAGCAAATTAATATCTCAAAACAACATCAATGATTCAAGTGACACAATTTAATGATCTACAAGATTATGTATCATTTAGTTATACCATCTACCACATTTAGCATTTTATGTTCTCAACCAAACAGCAATCAACTTATTTAAAAGATAAACCCTCCAAGTAATTAAACAATGAGATATGAGAGTGTGATATAATAAAGCTAACAACTCTAACAAGAGATGCATGAAAAACAAGACCTAGAAAGCAAACAGTAGCTTGAGTAGAATACTCAACAAATATAGGTGAAGAATACGAGTATTCATAAGAAAAAGTGGAGCGTGTCTCTCTACCACAAAAAGAATGCTAGGGTCCATTTTATTAAGAGAATGAAAATAACAAAAACAAACCGACGCTTCAAGCAAGCACATAAGATGTGACGGAATTAAAATATAGTTTTATTTGAAAGGACCTGATAGTTTGTTGATGAAGAAGGGGATGCCTTGGGCATTCTCAAGTTTTGACGCTTGAGTCTTCTTGAAATATGTTGGGGGTGAACCACCGGGGCATCCCCAAGCTTTGGCTTTACTATCCTCTTGATCACATCATATCATCCTTTGCTCTTGATCCTTGAAAACTTCATCCACACCGAACTTAGAGTAAACTTCATGTAACACCACAATTCTCTTAGCTTTAGTACTTTGGTGTTATTCTAGATTTTTCACCTCTTGATGAAACTTTTGTGTGTAGAAGTATGAGTAAGGATTTAATTTGTTTGCACATCTTATGTTGTGTGTGCTCCACTAGTGTTCCCTGACATTGAAAACACTAAAGTCACATAACACCAAAATAAAATATCCACTATTATGATCTTCATGGTTGTTAAAACTTAGCCAAACAGGGAGCTATTATTAAGCAAACCCTAAATAGTTTTTGGCATGCATTTGAAACATTTCCATCTAGGTCACATATAATTCCATACCCTGTTCTAAATTATCACACAAGAGCTTGTTTGCATATGAATCTCACTAGCTTTTGTAGTCATCAAAATAACATGACCATTTGAGTGATTCTTTTCCTTCTCACCAAAAGTTTTCTTTTCTTTGGGAGCTAAATACGATGTTTGATTTGGACATTTAGAAATTCAGTAGTTTCACTTAATGTGGTGAGTATGGGTAACTGATTTATTTTTTTTCTTTTGTGGTTAATGTTTGAATTATTCAAACTTAGGGTTTCAATATGTTTGAGGATTTTACTCAAAACTTCTTTTCTCTCTCTCTCATTTCTACTCCACCTGCTGGAAAAGGAGAGCAGCATGATTACCCCCTGCTCCACCTGTCATGGGCTCGGGTCACCTCTCCTCCTCTCTCCTCCTTTCTCTTTTTCTCTCCACCCAACCGAAGCACACTCCCCTCTCTTCTCACTGGCCAAGCAGTCTCCTCCCGACCAGCATCCTCTCTGCCCCTCTCCATCTCCCTAGAGGACCAACCAGAACTCCCCTCCCCCTCCCCAAACCCCTCCTGCCCGTGGGAGTCCAAAAACCGGTCCCTGGTTTTGGAGCCGTGCTCAGCCTCGCCCTCCCCCTTAAATCCTTGCCCGAGGCTCTCCCTCACCTCCTCTGCTCAACCCTACCACCCTCACCCAAAGCCACGCCCTCCCTCGAGATCTGGAGGTGAAAAACCTCGCCGGAGACCGATTTCTTCCCGCCGTGCTCATCGTCGTTCCTTTCCACCTCTCTCTGCCATTTTTGGCCCCTCGAGCGCGTCTCGTCGAGATCTAACTCCCCCTGCCCTCCTTTTCTCTTCTAGGTGTCCGTAGCAGCCGCGCTTGTCCTCGACCCGAGAAGCTCGCCGCCGCCGTCGCCATGGATTCCGACGTTGCATGCGAGAGTTGAGGACACCGTCGAGCTCGCCATCGTCCCCTCCGTCGATCTCCACCCTTCCCCTGGCCCCGCGCGGTCTCTGGTGAGCGCCATCGCCACCATTTCCCTCCCCCGCGTATGGTTTCTTTCCGCGCCGCGTCGCGAGGTTGACGACAACCGTGAGCAGTAGATCGAGAGATCTACGGCCTGGTTTGAATCGCGCCGTGCGCGCGCGGCCTCGCGCGGTTGGGCCGGCCCAGCTCGATCTCTCGCGCAGCTCCGCGTGGTCGCTGGGCCGATTTGGCCCAGATCTGGCCGCCCGGCCCTTTTTCCTTTTAAAATTTCTTTTCTGTTATTTCTCCAGAGAATCTTAAGCCTAGCTTTTAATCTTTTGTGGTAAATCTATATTAGATAAAATGATGAGATAAATTTTGTAACATGCATGAACGTTTTCTTGACCATGTGGCGTTGGACTTGTTCCAAAATGTGTTTTCTGTTTTGTGGTAAAATAGATTTAGTAAAAAGTACCTATTTCACCATTTGTTTAATAACTTGTGTGTTATAAATCCAAATCATGCAATCTTGGATCTGTTGGAAAGCTTGTAAAAATGCCTATCTAGATTGGTAAATCTTGCATGCAGGAGAATAATCTAGCAAAAGTTATTTTTAGTCTAAGAATAACATTAGTAGGTGTTTGGGGATTTATAACTCTTCAATAAAAACACTTTTTGAGGTAGATCCAATTAGAGGTGTTAGATATGTGTTGGAGGTACCATATACTACAAATGTAGATTTTTCCAGTAATTAGTTATTTCTTAGTGAATAAATCCTTGAAAAACAGGGAGATAACCTCTTAAAATGCATTTCTGAAATTTCAGAGATTATGACATGTCTAGTTTTTATTGGTGGGGCCACCTCTGTCCTCAGATAAATGTTGAGGATAATTTTGTGGCATAGCCACAGGTTTTATCTTACTCACCCCACTGGTTTGACACCAAAATAATTCTTATTATTTTCTGCACATAGAAAATGGTCAGCAGTATACTTTATTTTAATACTGGGACAACTTGAGCTAAGAGTATCCAAATCTGATGAATAAAATCCACACTTAAAGAGAAAACTCATATCTCACCAGAAAGTTTAATTATGCATTCCGGAGGTCTATAAAACTGAACCTAACTTCTGTTTGAGTTTGACATCAGTAGCTCTTGTCTGATTTTTAATTCTTATATGGTGATAGATTTTCATGCTCAGCTAATTTTCAGAGCTCCACATGTTTTTTAGGAGTAATGTGGTAGAAGGGTTTAATTTTAGGAGCAGCACCTTAAGAGTTATGCTTAAACCATGTAAACAGCACCTAATAAATATTGAATGCATTAGTTGTGTTTTCTGTTTGTGATGCTTGTTGGTTGTTGATATACTTTAGATTGTTATCAACTCGCATTTTAGGACTTACGTTAGTCTCGTTTGTTTTTCATGTTACAGTAGAATCGCAACCAGAGGAAGGGCAGTACGAGGTAGCTGAGCACGACTACGCTGAAGAACAAGACCAGGGACAGTACTTTGAGCAAGGCAAGCCCACCTCCCAACTATAATGATTCCTAGTATTTTATCAAGCATGTTTTGTTTTCAAAAATAAAATAATGCATGTTTTACTTCCTTTGTGGCACCTTGCTACCCAAAAACTATTTTTACAAAATATTGTTTGGCCAAAGTTATCTACTAGATTAGCTGTAGGTGTTATAAAAAGAGTTTTTCTTGTTGAGTCTTGTCATTGAAGGCTCTATAAAGAAGATTAAGTTTTCAAATAGTATATTCTGTTATCTTACCTCAAAAACTATAGGATGGGGACCTATTTGATAAAAATGTTTTATGGAGGAAAACCCGAACTGCTGGGAGCAATCGGCGAGCAAGTGTTTTATTAAAACCCGAGTTGCTAGGAGAAATCGGAGGTGTTTGCGGAAAACCCTAGCTGCTGGGAGTAGTCGGGGAAGATAGTGTTTTGAAAAACAAAGTGTGACCCTAGCTGCCGCTTGAACAATTAACCCGTGCAACCACATTACCTCAAAATGGGCACGAGGCTTAACGGAAGCTTGTTGGTGTTGGTATTTGAGTATTCCTCAATGGGCTAGATGGGGTTAGAGTCCTCGGAACCGAATGCTGCCAGGGAATGGGCATACAGAGTGTGGACTTCGTGTGCACCGGGAAGCAACGGTGGGTCTCCTGTCGTGGCGGTGTGAGACTAGGGAAAACCGGATCGATACGGCTAGCTCACTCGGTGCCGGGGAGAACAAACCCACTCGAAGAGGATACTCTTGTACCAGCATTAACATAGTGGAACTTAGGATTGGCCGTCTGATGTGTGCATGCTGTCTCGGTACAGTCCGTGGTTGATCCACGGCAGACTATCCGAATCTTGTGGTGAAAGTGTACAACCTCTGCAGAGTGTAAATCTATTCGAATAGCAATCTGTCAATGAAGTCTTAAGGAGTACATGGATGACTTTCATGCCTTGTCTCGATATGCTCCTGAGGACATTGATACAGATGCAAAGATGAAGGCAAAATTTCTCAAGGGACTATGTGATGAGCTGAAGATACCTTTGACTGTTGCTTATGCTCCAAACTATCAGATACTTCTCGATCAAGCAATCACCCTTGAAGATAGCATGAAGAAAGCTGAAAACAGGAAGAGGAAGATGAACAAAACACTCCTCTGAACGCTCATTCAAGAAACATTTTGTTCATGATGGGAACCATGGTCACAAACTTGGAAACCACCATAGTGGAGGAAGCAACCATAAGCATCATGAACACAATGGTGGATTCAAGGGAAACGAACACGATGCTCCTAACCACAATCATCGTCCAAATGTGGAACCCAAGAAAAACATCAATCATATCACATGTTACAACGGCAAGAAGCAAGGACACTACTCCACCGACTGCCCATAAAAGAAAGGGGCCGAGGCCGCTGTCAAGACAAATCTTTTCGATAAAGGATATGTGAATCACATCACCGTGGAAGAAGTGAACGGTACTTTCTAAATCAAGTTGTTATATTAAAGTTTCACTACCAACAAAGATATCTTTAAGGGTGGTAGCCCACCCAGATATCCAGTCACAACCTTTTGCTAGCCTTCTCGAATCTCGAGGACGAGATTCCTTTTAAGGGTGGTAGTCTGTAACATCCTAGGATTTTTCAAATTCTGAAAAATCAGAAAAATTAAAACTTTTTGAAAACTATTTGTATGTCGATTTGAAAACAAAATTCATGCATGCATTCATCATTTTCTTGCATTGTTTAGATTTGAAATTACAATGGTTGAAATACTATTTCCAGTTGAAAATCTATCTGCGAAAATATTAAAAACAAAATAATGATTATGCTATTTATCTTATTTTACTTTAATATTTTGATTGTAATTATTAGAAATAATAATTTTTATATGTTCACAATTGTGGTACCAAATTTTATTTAGCCATAAATAAGTTGATTAAATTTCTATTTTCAAATTTGACAAAAGTGTCAAATTTGCATTAAATCAAATATTCAAAATTAATATTTTTAAAAAGTGGTCAAAACATGTCCACAAATGTTTTAAAAGAAAGATATGATTTTTAGAAATTTTAAGAAATTAATTTCACTTAATTCGGAGTTCTAAAAGAAAAGATATGAGATAAATAAGAAAAAAAAAACAAATAAGGCCCAGCCGGCCGGCCCAAGATTGAGCCGAACCGAACCCTGACCTGATATCGTATCCAACTCAAACTCTAAAATTCGTTTTTCCAACCACCTTTCATTCAAACACGTTTATCTCGATAAATATAACTCCAAATCCATCCTACGCGTTCACAACTCCGAGGCCTATCTATTCCACCATCCCTCCGCCTATATAAACCCCTGTAGCCGCCGGTATCTCTTTTACTCTTTTCGTTCCACCGAAAACCTAATCAGCGAAATAGTATTTCGTTCGTTTGACGAACAAAACCATCTCCAATCGCGACGGGGCCTTAATCATTGTTGTAGATCTCGTCGATACCTTTCCATCCCAATAAGTCTCAACTCTTTTCATCAAGCGTGGAGGAAGAATTTCGAATCGTCATCACTCAGATCTGAAGTCGTATTTCTCAGATCTCTTCGCCCTCGTTGCACCAAATCGAAATTCCTTCGGTGAAAAGGTAGATCTACTCTATATCTACAACTTTCTTGTTGACAACTTTTTATTTTAACGTACGTAATGTTCTGTATAATACAGATCGTGTTTGATGTTGTTCGAGTAACCAAACCATCTCAAAAGTTTGGGACAACAATACAAAAGTTGTTCCCCTGATCAAGACCTTTCTTTTGCCCCCAAGCCTCACCTCTTTTGGTTCAGCGAGCTGAGAGCTATTCGCGTTTGAAGTTTCGGATCAGACAGGTATTTTGCGATTTGTGACCAATCTATTCATCCACTTATGTTATAATTCTGATAACTAGAAAGAGCACATAATTCTCTACAACTTTCGTTAAGAGTTTTTTTTCCATCCGAGCAACTTTATTTTTGGTCAAATTCGTAGTCAAATCCCAGTCAGCCTGCCACGTCAGCAAGTCAATTCCCACGTCAGCAGTCAAACTCAACAGTCAACCGAAGACTGGCAGTTTTGCAGAAAAATCCTAAATTTTAAATCTATTATAACTTTTATTTGGTTTGGCCAAATTTAACAAACTTTATATTTTTGAAAAGCTCTCGACTTGTAGAATATTTTAACATGGTTAGTTTTCTGTTTTGAGTTTGTTTAAAATTATTCAAATTTCAAATTAAGAGTTTGAATAAATTTGACTTAGATGTAAATTCATAAGTCCAAAATTTTTAAATAAAATTATTTTAAAACCTTGGAGTATGTGTTATATGATTACACTGTTAGAAAATATTTTTCAGTATTAATTGGACTATTTCAAAATCATAATTTTTAAATTGAATAAAGTTTGAGTAATTTTGACATAACTTTTGATAGAAATATTGTTTTTGAGTAAATCCAATTACTATAAATTTGAATGACTAAGTATTTGTAGTAGGAATTTTCTACTAATATTTGTGGAATAATTTTCTGTTTATTTTGTAAATAATATTGATTTAATACTTTTAAATGATATTTTAATGAATAAAAATTAATTTAAAATATATTAAAATTAATTTCATCATATATTCGAAATTATAAAGTACTTAGGCATATTATGAACACTTTGGTCACAAAAGTATTTAGAAATATTTTTGCCTTCTCAAACAAATCAAGTTTGATGTTTTCTTGTGATTAAACATTGCATTGCATGCATAGCATATTTACTGCAGAACGTTATGGTATTGAGATAAAAAAATAAAAGTTGTAGTTGTAGATGACGCCTCCCACCTCCTCTCCTGGCGACTCCAAGGGCGATGACGCCGCCGCCACCATCTAGGGCCCCTCCGGCGGTTTTTTTCCAAGGATTAGCGGGATGGATCCTCTCATTGATCCTTCATCCATCGCCCATTCATTGGATTTTTCCATCGGTCATCGTTTTCGATTTAAGGTTTGTGATCTTTTCTCCATCTCTGTTAGTCCGATCTCTGCGTCACACCGGTTCTACTAAGTGGTTTCATTTGGCCGCGCCTGTTTCCGTCTGGATGAGATCAATGTCAGTCTGGCCCTCTCGGCATCTTTGGGGGTTGCTTTTGATGAGATTGGCACGACCCGTTTGGCTGATCGAGTTTTTAAGTTTGCTGTCAGTTCAAAGGCTGTGGGTTTCATGATTCATAATTTGAGATCTATCAAGTGTACTCAGTTTACTTGTTACTTTCATCTTTGGGGTAAAGGAGGTCCGAACTGGCAGTTGGAGGAGCAGCGTTGGTTATTTGAATCATCTTCTGAATGGTCTACTCAGGGAGTTTCACGTCGATCTCGTTTTGCTTCTGAAAACCATGCACCACCACATGATCCTCGTGTTTCGAAGGTTTTCGATCGGCTCCATTCTCAACTTGCACCTCCTCTGATTGTTCCGTTACCTACTGTACTGACGGGGGAAAATTCAATTCCTCTTGGAGTCAGATCACTAGATCAAGACAATCGATCGAATCAGATTCAGCATCCTCGCTCAGTTCATCAGGAGAGAGATCTGCTTGAGCGGGAATCGCGCATTTTGCCTCCCAATCAGTTACCCAGACTTCAATGGTTGCCTGTTTCTCGGCCCAATGTGACTAAGTCCCCTGTTGGCCCATCTAGCACCTCTTTGGCAGCCCATCAGGCCTCTCAGCCCAACGTGTCAGCAGCAAACTCTGTTTGCTCCCGTTGCCTTGATTATCGCCACTTAAGGATTCATTGCACTAATCAGATTCGTTGTCGATCTTGTTGGAATTATGGTCACCTTGCAAAATTTTGTTTTTCCAAGCATACCTATAAAAGGAAATATCGGGCAGTCACCAAACAGAGTCCTTTTATTCCACCTGATACACAGCTTGTCGACTCGTCTCCCCAGATTGTGAAAACCCTCGACTCTGCCGCTGCTCCCTGTCCCGGTGTCTCCGCTGCTCTGCTGACGCTATCTGGCGTAGGCAAAACCATGGCTAACTACCCCTGTGATCCTATCCCTCATCTCCCACCAGGCTCTGGCATCATCCCCTTCAACAACCTCCGTCCGCAACGTGGCTATGTTGTGCTTGGAGGCTCCTTCCCGGAGGTTTGTGACGACTGGGAGATTATCAGATTGGAACCTGAACCTAGCTGGGAACAGTTCGAAGGTACCTCTGCATTGCTTACTGATTACTTCCATCAGAGAGGCTTTGAGTTTCGCCAGATTAGTCGTTGTGCCATGGGAGCTGCGTTGGTCCGCTTTGATGGGGTTATAGACAGAGATAGTGCTATTAGAAACAGCCCATACTTCGTTGGTGATACTGTTATTAGAGTGATTGAACATGATAGGGGACTGAACTATCGGTCTGCAACCTTTACTCATGATGTGTGGATAATGCTGCTGAATTTCCCACCTGAATGTTGGAACTTAAACTCCATTGTTACTACCTTTGCACCCTATGGTCGTTTTCTGATCTGGAACCGTGATGAAGATAACAAAGCACGGATTCTGGTTAAGATTAGGGCGTTTGACATTGAGAGTATTCCAGGCAGCATTGTGGTGGTTCAAAACTCCAGTGCAGACGGTCAAGGTGGGAGCTGGTCCTGCCCCTGTCATCTGCTCAATACTCATATGCTTGGTGTTGGTGTGGGCGATGAAGATCCTCTCCCGCCTGATGGAGAGAACCGCCACCCTATTCCTATTGTGGTGGATGGGTTTGCCATGTGGCATGCCGAAAACGAAGGTCCCGGACCTGCTGTACCTGTTGCTGTCCCAGTTCAGAATGTCGAAGACCCTGTTCTCCAGACACCTCCACAGAGCCCTGTTGCCCATGCCAATGCTCAGGTAGGAATTGCACCTGAGATAGATCAAGAAGATGTGGCTCTTGATCAGGAAGTTATGTTGCAGGAGATTGACCCAGTAGAAGCTGCTGAGGATTTTCCTATTGCTGACCACAATGCCCAAGAGGTATCTGTTACTAATGAGGATGAAATGCATTCACATGTTATTGTTGCAGAACACTCTAAGGATGTTGCAGATTCTATTTCTGTTTCAGCACAGAATGTTGCAGCTGCTCAGCCATTGCCTCCACAGAACTATCTTGCTGCAGTTTAGAATTTGCTATCCACTATTACTGTCCCACCAACTGATCTCCTATCTGCTTTATCTGACAACATAGTGGTGGGCACATCTTGTCAGATTGTAGAGGTGGATACAGATGGATCTACTCAGAGCAAATGCCTTCTTCGTATCAACACAAAAGCGGCCATTCCTAAGCCTGCTTCTTCGGTTCAGCTGACTGAACTTGAGGATGAGGGAACTGTTCTGGTCCCTGCTTCTGTCTCTGCCAGGAAGAGAAAATGTAAAGCTCCTTTCACTTATGAGCTAGTTAGGAGGAGTACCAGGTTAGCCAAAATCAAGGATGGATTCAAGGATGCCAAAGATGTTGAGGTTTATGCCAAGGAACGCGTGAAAAAATACACTGCCTCTGTCATTGATTCTGAAGCTGCCACACCTCCTCACCTGCCTATTGACCTACTGCAGTCCATTGCTACTGGGCCCTGCCAGATGCATCTTGATGATGTTTCTGATGATCACCTAAACTATGATAGTACCAATGATAGTGTGGAATGAAGCTACTTCATGCTGGGGTCTGATCCTTTCTGACGAGTGCAGTCAGTTCCAAAGGATATATTTTGTGGTTTATTTTATGCTGAACCTTAAGAGTCAATGGCATGTAATAAGACTATATTTGGCTTTATGTTGCGCAGTGATCACTTGTATCGTGTCTGTGTGTGGTGGCAGTTCTGTGGTGCTGTGTGGGGATCTTGTGTTATTTCAGTACTCAGTGTCTCATCCTGCTTTGTCAGTGACTAGTTGGTGTTCTGTTATCCCAACCTGGCAGTTATGTTATTGGTGGTCTTGTTGTTCTGCATGTTATGGGCATTTTAGGCTATATCTTTTTTCCTTATCCACATGCCTTTGCTTTCTTACATGCAAACTGAGCTTTTTAATTCTGCTCAGTGCTCACTCACCTGCATTGGTTTATAATGAGTAGAAAATGGGTTATCTTAGACTGGAATTTACGGGGGATTAATTCCCAATTGAGTTGGAATGACATCAGGCAAAATATAGAGGAATCAAATTGCAACATCTTGTGTTTCCAAGAAACTAAAAGAGAGAACTTTGATCTATCTTATATCAGAAATTTTGCACCACGGCGTTTTGATCAGTTCATCCACTCTCCGTCTATTGGTAGTTCTGGTGGTCTGATTATTATCTGGAACAGTCACCTCTTCAGAGGGCAACAAATTAGTATCTCTCGTTATCATATCACAGTGGAATTCTCTTGCAATATAAGTGGTCATATCTGGTATCTTACTAATGTTTATGGACCCAACCAACCTGACGAGAGATCCTTTTTTATCAACTGGCTGCTTAATCTCGATTCCTCCCCAATGGATAATTGGATTATTATGGGTGATTTTAATCTGGTTCGTGGACCAGAAAACAGAAACAGGCCAGGTGGAGATGTTAACAACATGATTGCTTTCAATAGACTGATTAGCCATCATGATTTGGTTGAAATTCCTTTGAAAGGTCGAGCATTTACTTGGAGTAATATGCAAAACCCCCCTCTATTGGAAAAGCTTGACTGGGTTTTTACCTCTGCATATTGGACATCTAACTTTCCAAACACTATGGCTAATCCTCTTGCTAAATTATCTTCTGACCATGTCCCCATGCAAGTTCAGATTGGAATTGACATCCCTAAATCACGGATCTTTCGGTTTGAGGAGCAATGGATTAATTTTCATGGTTTCAAGGAGACCATCACACGTAATTGGCATAATCCTGGCCTCTTCAAGAATGCTGCTCAGGATATAACTGCCAGACTTAAGTATCTCAGATATGGGTTAAAAAAATGGAGTAAAAGTTTATCTCAGCTAAACAAAATTATTGACTCTTGTTGCTTTGTGCTTGCTCTGTTAGACGGTCTGGAAGATCAAAGGAGGCTGTCTATTCCTGAGTTCAATTTCAGGAAAACTATTAAGACCCATCTCTCAAAGATCCTAGAGGCCAAGAGAATCTATTGGAGGAATAGGGCTAAGATTAGATGGGACAAACTAGGTGCTGAAAATACCAGCTTTTTTCACACCTTTGCAACCAAAAGCTTCAGAAATAATTTTATTGCCAATATTTATACTGAGGATGGTCGTGTTGTTTGTGATCATGAGGATAAAGCTGCTATTTTGTGGCATGCATTCAAGAAGAGAATTGGGTGTTCTGATAATCCTGAGATGTTGTTTGATCTTCTGAACCTAGTGGTACCTAACAGTCTCATTGATTTTTCTGCTTTAGAAACTCCTTTTACTGAATCCGAGATTGATGGGATAGTGAAAGAGATGCCTTCTGACAAGTCACCTGGACCTGACGGTTTTAATGGAGCATTCCTGAAAAATAGCTGGGAGGTTGTGAAGGAGCAGTTTTATTACCTTTGCTTCAAATTCTATGAGGGTAATTTGGATATCACTAGCATTAATTCTGCTTTTATCACTCTGATCCCCAAGAAACCCAATCCTGAGGGGGTTAATGATTATAGACCAATCTCTTTGGTGAGTATCACACTTAAACTGATCACTAAGCTATTGGCCAATAGAATGCAGAAGGTGATTGTTAGAGCCTTACATAAAAATCAGTACGGTTTTATTAAGAGCAGAACCATACAAGACTGTCTTGCTTGGGCTTTTGAATATATCCACCTTTGCCATAAGTCAAAAAAGGAAATCATTATCCTTAAGCTTGATTTTGAGAAAGCTTTTGATAAGGTGGAGTATAGTGCAATCCTTCTTATGTTGGAACATATGGGATTTGGGGAAAAATGGATTGGCTGGATAAAGTCCATCTTATTCTCTGCCTCTGCTAGTGTTCTCTTAAATGGTGTGCCGGGGAAAAAAATATTCTGCAAACGTGGTGTCAGGCAAGGTGATCCACTTTCACCCCTGCTCTTCGTATCTACTGCTGAGCTCTTGCAGTTTGTTATTAATGAGGCCTGGAGAATAGGTGATCTGGATTTACCTCTAGATAGCTCATTTGGTTTGGACTATCCAATTATACAATATGCAGATGATACACTGCTGATCATGCCAGCTTGTAATATTCAGTTAAACAGACTCAAAGTTTTGCTGGATAAGTTCTCCTCCTCAACTGGATTAAGGGTGAATTACTCAAAGTCCTCTCTGGTGCCGATTAATATCTTGGAACAACAGAGTCTAGAACTTGCACAGACCATTGGCTGTAAGGTTGAATCCCTACCTTTCACCTATCTTGGTTTACCAGTAGGCACTACTAGGCCTAGGATGGAGGATCTGCTTGGCATTATACAAAGAATTGACAGAAGACTAGTTGGGATTGCTGATACACTCTCATATGATGGTAGACTTATTGTTGTTAAATCCATTATATCGGCCATCCCCAATTTTGCAATGTGCACCTTAAAGCTGCCTCTGGGTTTTTTGGATTATGTGGAAGGAAATACAAGAGGTTTCTTCTGGAGAGGAAAGGATATTCACAAAAAAGGAAAATGTCTGGTTAAATGGGAGACAGTATGCAAACCTAAAAAGGCTGGAGGCCTTGGTGTTCTAAATCTGAGGACTCAGAACTGTGCCCTGTTATTAAAGCACCTTTTTAAGTTTATGAACAAAGCAGATGTGCCATGGGTTCAGCTCATTTGGCAGGCACATTATGCTGAGGGCAAGGTCCCTCAAAATTCATATCCTTGTGGTTCATTCTGGTGGAAGGATTGCTTGACACTTCTATCTTCCTTTTTGTATTTAGCTTCTGTTAAACCTGGTGATGGTAGTACTATTCGGCTGTGGTTTGATAATTGGTCAGATGATCTCTTGCGAAATAAGATGCCCCATCTTTGCTCATTTGCGAGGAGTCAGGAGATTACCTTAAAACAAGCTTGTGCTATACTCAGCGATGAGAATATCTTTGATATGTTTCATACTCCTATTTCTCCTATAGCAGCTCAACAATGTGTTGATCTTCAGTCTACTCTTCTGAGTAGAGATGACATATCTGCTCCTGATCAGTGGTTGCTCTCTCCCTCTCTTAAACCTTATTCTAGCAAATGGGTCTATGCTAGACTTTCAACTTCAGAATTGGCTCCTATACCCATGAGGTGGATATGGAAATCATGTGTTCTCCCAAAGCATAAAATTTTCTTTTGGTTGCTCCTACAAGATAGGTTGAGCACAAGGGAATTGTTGGCAAGAAAGAATTTCATCATTGAATCTTATGATTGCATTCTCTGCTCTGATGGTGGGTTTGAGGATTATAGACACCTTTTCTTTGAATGTGATTTCAGCCGTAATTTCTGGTGGAAGCTTAATTTGGAGTGGAATGCTGATCTTGATCTGATGCTTATGTTCATGGAAGCCAAAAGAAGATACAATTTGATTTGCTTCAAGGAAACACTCATTGTTGGATGCAGGGCGATCTGGACGCACAGAAACAGAAGTATTTTTGATAATCAGGAGATCGACCTGGATGTTTGCTTCCAGGATTTTATTTGTTGTTTTAAGCTTGTGATGCACAAAGCTAAACCCTCTCTTAGGGAGGGTATGTCCCAATGGGTTGATACCTTATGAACACCTACTCTGTATTACTTTATTTGTTGTGAATGAGAAAATAGAAAATGAGGCAGTAGGGGTTTACCCTACTGTTTTGCGCTTCAAAAAAAAAAGCATATTTACTGCATAGTTATTGTCTTTCTCTAAAGTTAAGTTTATTTTCGACATAGTTGTTTTGGTAAGGTAATTATTCACTTAGACACTTGGGAATTGAAATATGAAGACTAGTAGGCCAATGAAGACTTAGAAGAAAACAGACTCCGGAAGCAGCTCCAAGAAGTGGAAGCACTTAGAAGAAAATCAAGAAGAACTTCAAGAAGACAAAACTCCTTTATTTCTCTAAGTCTTTCTCTCTTTTCTTTTCTAAGTTATATTCAAGACCAGCCCTGGTGATATACAAATCATCAAGTCTGAAGAACCATCAAGTCTACATGATTCAATGAAGACATCACCAAGGAGAGCCTGGAAGACCAACTATATCTTCTCTGTATCTTTTCTGCCTTCCTATTCTTCTTCCACTTTGGACAGTAAACCAAGTCCTTAGTGATTTTGACTAAGCCCTTAGAGTGCTAACTGAAGATGAAGGAAACTATAAAGGAGTTGAAGAATTCAAGAATCAAACATGACGAAGACTAGGAGCAGTCTTACAACTTAGTCGAGTTGACTTATATCAATTGATTTTATGACCTTGGTCCTTAGTCATATTTGGCTAACACACTTGCCTTGCATTAACTTAGAATAATTTCTTGGCATGGAGAGGAGACCCACCGTTGCTTCCCGGTGGCACACGAAGTCCACACTCTGTATGCCCATTCCCTGGCAGCATTCGGTTCCGGGGACTCTAAACCCATCTAGCCCATTGAGGAATACTCGAACACCAACACCAACAAGCTTCCGTTAAGCCTCGTGCCCATTTTGAGGTAATGTGGTTGCACGGGTTAATTGTTCAAGCGGCAGCTAGGGTCACACTTTGATTTTCAAAACACTATCTTCTCCGACTACTCCCAGCAGCTCGGGTTTTCCGCAAACACCTCCGATTGCTCCTAGCAACTCGGGTTTTAATAAAACACTTGCTCGCCGATTGCTCCCAGCAGTTCGGGTTTTCCTCCATAAAACATTTTTATTAAATAGGTCCCCATCCTATAGTTTTTGAGGTAAGATAACAGAATATACTATTTGAAAACTTAATCTTCTTTATAGAGCCTTCAATGACAAGACTCAACAAGAAAAACTCTTTTTATAACACCTACAGCTAATCTAGTAGATAACTTTGGCCAAACAATATTTTGTAAAAATAGTTTTCGGGTGGCAAGGTGCCACAAAGGAAGTAAAACATGCATTATTTTATTTTTGAAAACAAAACATGCTTGATAAAATACTAGGAATCATTATAGTGGGGAGGTGGGCTTGCCTTGCTCAAAGTACTGTCCCTGGTCTTGTTCTTCAGCGTAGTCGTGCTCAGCTACCTCGTACCGCCCTTCCTCTGGTTGCGATTCTACCGTAACATGAAAAACAAACGAGACTAACGTAAGTCCTAAAATGCGAGTTGATAACAATCTAAAGTATATCAACAAACAACAAGCATCACAAACAGAAAACACAACTAATGCATTCATTATTTATTAGGTGTTGTTTACATGGTTTAAGGATAGCTCTTAAGGTGCTGCTCCTAAAATTAAACCCTTCTACCACATTACTCCTAACAAACATGTGGAGCTCTGCAAATTAGCTGAGCATGAAAATCTATCACCATATAAGAATTAAAAATCAGACAAGAGCTACTGATGTCAAACTCAAACAGAAGTTAGGTTCAGTTTTATAGACCTCCTGAATGCATAATTAAACTTTCTGGTGAGATATGAGTTTTCTCTTTAAGTGGGGATTTTATTCATCAGATTTGGATACTCTTAGCTCAAGTTATCCCAGTATTAAAATAAAGTATACTTCTGACCATTTTCTATGTGCAGAAAATAATAAGAATTATTTTGGTGTCAAACCAGTGGGGTGATTTAGATAAAACCTGTGGCTATCCCACAAAATTATCCTCAACATTTATCTGAGGACAGAGGTGGCCCCACTAATAAAAACTAGACATGTCATAATCTCTGAAATTTCAGAAATGCATTTTAAGAGGTTATCTCCCTTATTTCAGGGATTTATTCACTAAGAAATAACTAATTACTGGAAAAATCTACATTTGTAGTATATGGTACCTCCAACACATATCTAACACCTCTAATTGGATCTACCTCAAAAAGTGTTTTTATTGAAGAGTTAAAAATCCCCAAACACCTACTGATGTTATTCTTAGACTAGAAATAACTTTTGCTAGATTATTCTCCTGCATGCAAGATTTACCAATCTAGATAGGCATTTTTACAAGCTTTCCAACAGATCCAAGATTGCATGATTTGGATTTATAACACACAAGTTATTAAACAAATGGTGAAATAGGTACTTTTTACTAAATCTATTTTACCACAAAACAGAAAACACATTTTGGAACAAGTCCAACGCCACATGGTTAAGAAAACGTGCATGCATGTTACAAAATTAATCTCATCATTTTATCTAATATAGATTTACCACAAAATATTAAAAGCTAGGCTTAAGATTCTCTGGAGAAATAACAGAAAAGAATTTTTAAAAGGAAAAAGGGCCGGGCAGCCAGATTTGGGCCAAATCGGCCCAGCGACCACGCGGAGCAGCGCGGGAGACCGAGCTGGGACGGCCCAACCGCGCGAGGCCGCGCGCGCACGACGCGATTCAAACCAGGCCGTAGATCTCTCGATCTACGGCTCACGGTTGTCGTCAACCTCGCGACGCGGCGCGGAAAGAAACTAGACGCGGGGGAGGGAAATGGTGGCGATGGCGCTCACCAGAGACCGTGCGGGGCCAGGGGAAGGGTGGAGATCGACGGAGGGGACGATGGCGAGCTCGACGGTGTCCTCAACTCTCGCATGCAACATCGGAATCCATGGCGTCGGCGGCGGCGAGCTTCTCGGGTCGAGGACGAGCGCGGCTGCTACGGACACCTAGAAGAGAAAAGGAGGGCAGGGGGAGTTAGATCTTGACGAGACACGCTCGAGGGGCCAAAAACGGCAGAGAGAGGTGGAAAGGAACGACGATGAGCACGGCGGGAAGAAATCGGTCTCCGGCGAGGTTTTTCACCTCCAGAGCTCGAGGGAGGGCGTGGCTTTGGGTGCGGGTGGTAGGGGTGAGCAGAGGAGGTGAGGGGGAGCCTCGGGCAAGGATTTAAGGGGGAGGGCGAGGCTGAGCACAGCTCCAAAACCAGGGGCCGGTTTTTGGACTCCCACGGGCAGGAGCGGTTTGGGGAGGGGGAGGGGAGTTCTGGTTGGTCCTCTAGGGCGATGGAGAGGGGCAGAGAGGATGCTGGTCGGGAGGAGACTGCCTGGCCAGTGAGAAGAGAGGGGAGTGTGCTTCGGTTGGGTGGAGAGAAAAAGAGAAAGGAGGAGAGAGGAGGAGAGGTGACCCGAGCCCATGACAGGTGGGCCAGGGGGTAATCATGCTGCTCTCCTTTTCCAGCAGGTGGAGTAGAAATGAGAGAGAGAGAGAAAAGAAGTTTTTAGTAAAATCCTCAAACATATTCAAACCCTAAGTTTGAATAATTCAAACATTAACCACAAAATAAAAAAAATAAAATCAATTACCCATACTCACCACATTAAGTGAAACTACTGAATTTCTAAATTTCCAAATCAAACATCTTATTTAGCTCCCAAAGAAAAGAAAACTTTTGGTGAGAAGGAAAAGAATCACTCAAATGGTCATGTTATTTTGATGACTACAAAAGCTAGTGAGATTCATATGCAAACAAGCTCTTGTGTCATAATTTAGAACAGGGTATGGAATTATATGTGACCTAGATGGAAATGTTTCAAATGCATGCCAAAAACCATTTAGGGTTTGCTTAATAATAGCTCCCTGTTTGGATAAGTTTTAACAACCATGCAGATCATAATAGTGGATATTTTATTTTGGTGTTATGTGATTTTAGTGTTTTCAATGTCAGGGAACACTAGTGGAGCACAGACAACATAAGATGTGCAAACAAATTAAATCCTTACTCAAACTTCTACACACAAAAGTTTCAGCAAGAGGTGAAAAATCTAGAATAACACCAAAGTACTAAAGCTAAGAGAATTGTGGTGTTACATACCTTCCCCCCTTAGGAGAATCTCGTCCCCGAGATTCCAGGTTTTGAAGAAGAGAGAAAACCAGGGAATTCATGCTCCAAATAATCTTCACTCTCCCAGGTGGCTTCTTCCTCCGAATGGTTGCTCCATTGGACCTTCAGGAACCTGATCTTCCGTCTCCGTGTCAGACGGACGTCTTCAGCGAGAACACGAAGTGGTCGTTCTCGATAAGTGAGATCATGGTTGAGGTTAATGGTGTGATGATCTACCTCCTGATATGAATGAGTGTCACCAGGGACTTGCAAACACTTCCGGAGTAGAGATACATGAAATACATCATGGAATTCCGACAGATGGGGTGGCAGGTCTAGCTGATAAGATACTTCTCCCCTATGGCTGATCACCTTAAAAGGGCCAATATATCTTGGTGCTAATTTCCCCTTGACATGGAAACGTTGCATTCCCTTGAGTGGTGTAACGCGCAAGTAAACCATATCTCCTTCCTTGAAGTTAAGTTCACGCCTCCTGGAATCTGCGTAACTTTTCTGTCTGGATTGGGCGGCCTTAAGACGGTCGCGAATGAGTTGAACTTGCTCTTCGGCTTCTCTTAAGGTGTCAACTCCAAAAATTTGACTGTCCCCGGTTTGCGACCAATTCAAGGGGGTACGGCACTTGCGCCCGTACAAAGCTGGCTTGATAGCTGTTGTTGTACGAGAATTCGGCAAACGGCAAGCAATTCTCCCATTTGGCCCCATAAGGTAACACACAAGACCTCAACATATCTTCAAGGATCTGATTGAATCTTTCAGTTTGTCCTCCTATCTGAGGGTGGTACGCAGTACTGAAAAAGAGCTTCGTTCCGAGTTCCTCTTGGAGCTTAGTCCAAAAACGAGAGGTGAATTGAGTTCCTCGGTCAGACACGATAGTCTTAGGTATTCCATGAAGGCTGACGATACGAGACATGTAGAGATCCGCAAGTTGATCAGCTCGATGACGAGTGCTCACCGGGAGAAAATGTGCAACCTTGGTGAGTCTATCCACAATGACCCAAATGGCATCATGCCCACGATTGGACCGGGGCAATCCAGTGATGAAATCCATGCCGATCTCATCCCATTTCCACTCGGGCAGCTTGAGAGGTTGAAGTAATCCAGCTGGTCGCTGATGCTCTGCTTTGACCCTTTGGCAGATATCGCAATGCTGGACGAACAGTGCAATCTCGCGCTTCATGCCGTGCCACCAGAAATTCTGCTTCAAATCCTGGTACATCTTGGTTCCACCGGGGTGGATAGAATACAAAGTCTCGTGAGCCTCCTTCATAATTAACTGCTTCAAAACAGGGTCTGAAGGTACGCAGATGTGTCCCTTATACGATAGAATACCGTTAGAGTCGATGGTGAACCCAGGGACGTCCTCTTTGTCCAATCTTCTCTTGATGCCCTCAATGCTTTCGTGACCTTTCTGTGCTTGCTTGATCTGCTCCCATAAGGTGGGTTGCAGCAGGAGTTGATCGACTGCCCCATAGCTGACCACCTCAATACCCATCTTATCCAGCTCTTCCCAGAGTTCTGGCCGTCGAATCTTGATCATGGAGTTGAATGAACACGGCTGACGGCTAAGGGCATCAGCCACAACGTTAGGTTTTCCGGGGTGGTAATGGATGTCCAAGTCATAATCCTTGATGAGTTCTATCCATCTTCGTTGCCTCATGTTCAAGTCCCTCTGGGTGAAAATATACTTCAGGCTCTCGTGATCGGTGTAAAGTTCGCAACGGTTGCCCATCAGAAAGTGCCGCCATGTCTTGAGTGCATGGACCCCTGCAGCAAGCTCTAGGTCATGGGTTGGGTAATTTTTCTCATGCTTGCGGAGTTGTCACGACGAGTATGAAATCACCTTGCCCTCTTGCATAAGGACACAACCAAGTCCAAGTTTGGAGGCATCGCAATATACCACAAAATCCTTGGTCACATCTGGCATGGTTAAGATAGGTGCGGTAGTAAGGCGCTTTTTCAGCTCCTGGAAGCTGGCTTCACATTTGTCTGTCCAAATGAACTTCTGGTCCTTCTTCAATAGTTGGGTAAGGGGCTTTGCGATGCTTGAGAATCCCTCAACAAACTTGCGGTAATAACCGGCTAATCCGAGAATGGACCTTACTTCGGTTTGGTTGGTGGGGGTTGGGAATTCAAGAATGGACTTGATGTGGGTAGGATCTACAGATATCCCTCCGGCTGAAATAACATGGCCGAGAAAGCCTACTTCTTTCAACGAAAACTGGCACTTACTGAACTTAGCATACAACTGGTGTTCTCGTAGGGTACCGAGAACCAACCTCAGATGCTCTTCATGCTCCTCTTCTAACTTGGAATAAATCAAGATGTCGTCAATAAAGACAACCACAAATTTATCCAAGTAATCCATGAACACCTTGTTCATGAGATTCATGAAATAAGCTGGAGCATTGGTCAGGCCAAATGACATCACTTTGTACTCGAACAATCCGTAACGAGTGACAAAGGCCGTCTTAGGGATATCAGATTCTCTGACTTTCAACTGATGGTAACCGGTGCGGAGATCGATCTTGGAGAAGACTCGAGCTCCATTGAGTTGATCAAACAGATCTTCAATCTTGGGTAGGGGGTATTTGTTTTTAATAGTCACATCATTTAACTTACGGTAATCCACACACAAACGGGTGGTACCATCTCTCTTATCCACGAAGATGATTGGTGACCCCCAGGGTGACGCACTAGGGCGTATCATACCCTTCCTAAGTAGGTCATCCAACTGTTTCTTTAGTTCTTCCAATTCTTCAGGATTCATCCGGTACGGTTTCTGAGCGATGGGCCCAGTACCGGGTACCAGTTCAATAATGAAATCAATATCCCTATCCGGTGGCATTCCGGGCAACTCTTCGGGAAAAACATCGGGATAGTCACAAACTACCGGTACCTCATCCAAAATGGCTCCCGCTACGCTCTTATGGCAATGACTTGAGGTGGAGTGGTAGGTTGAGAAGTGTGTAATCTCTTCTCCTTCCGGTGTGGTTAGGGTGACAGATTTGTTAGTGCAATCTATTTTCCCTCGATTTACTGCCATCCAATCCATTCCTATAACCACTTCTATCCCTTGCTTTCCTAATAACACTAGGTCTGCATGGAATCGGGCTCCCTGAATTTCCACAGGAGTCTCCTTGCAAGACAAAATGGCTTTGGTAGTGGCCCCCGGAATTTGTACCCTCATGGGACGATGCATCACAGTTGGAATCATACCACTCTCCCTGACAAACGGCTCCGTAACGAAAGAATGGGAAGCTCCCGAATCAAACCAAACTGAGGCAGGAACTGAGTTGACAGGGAACGTACCCATAACCAGATCTGGTGCCTCTTGAGCTTCTTCTGCACTGATGTGATTCAGATGACCTCTGGTGACAGGGGCCGCTTTCTTGGGATACGGGTTCTTGCCTCCTGGTGGACGGGGTGGCCCTTGGTTCATCTTTGTCGCATTGGGGCGACCACCGGGGGGCTGTCTAGTGGGACACTCCCGCGAGAAGTATCCAGGCTGTCCACAAGTGAAACATCCTCATGTGGGCTTCGGAGCAGGCGGCCTGTTAAAGTTGAGGCCGGGGTTGGAACCACTTCCAGGACGAGGTGCAGGCGGGCGGGGAGAGTAGCTGGGTCTTGGTGCAAAGGTTGGAGGCCTTGGTCATGGATAAGAAGGCCTCGGTGGAGGTGAAGGGCGCGGACGGGGATAACTTCCAGTTGGGCTGCTGCTGCTACTGCCTTGCTGCATCAGTTGGCGACGCTAGCGGTTGTCAAACGAAGCCTTGCGTTTGTGCTCCATCATAATGGCAGCATCCGCCAAGGATTCCAGGTCGGTGAAAGGCATCACCACCAGGATGTAGTGCATTTCATCATGAAGTCCATTCATGAACCTCTCTTTCTTCTTGTCCTCAGTATTGGTATCGGTGGGCGCATACCTCGCTAGAGAAGTAAACTTCACCAAGTACTCACTCACCGACATCCCGCCTTGCTTGAGCTGCAAGAACTTCTCTCGCATGATACTGACGAGTCCAGAGGGCACATAACGCTTCAAGAACTTGGTCTTGACCGCTGGCCAAGCAACAACTTCCTCCGGTGGCAACAGAGCACGAAGGGCCTCCCACCACGCTCGGGCAGAGCCGGAGAGGTAGTGAGTGGCGTAGACCACCTTCTCGTTGTCACCCACTTGGGCGACCCTCAAGTTATTCTCTATAGTACGGATCCAGTCATCGGCATCCAGTGGCACTTCACCCTTGGAGAAAACTGGAGGATTAGTGTTCTGAAAGTCACGAAGCTTTGAGCGGGGTTCTTCATTCCCTTGGCCGCCATTCTGATTGACGGCAATCTGAGCAAGATGCTGCATGGTCATACAGAGTGTGGACTTCGTGTGCCACCGGGAAGCAACGGTGGGTATCCTGTCGTGGCGGTGTGAGACTAGGGAAAACCGGATCGATACGGCTAGCTCACTCGGTGCCGGGGAGAACAAACCCACTCGAAGAGGATACTCTTGTACCAGCATTAACATAGTGGAACTTAGGATTGGCCGTCTGATGTGTGCATGCTGTCTCGGTACAGTCTGTGGTTGATCCACGGCAGACCATCCGAATCTTGTGGTGAAAGTGTACAACCTCTGCAGAGTGTAAATCTATTCGAATAGCCGCGTCGCGGTCATGGACGGTTGGGAAGGTCCCACTAGGCATGCTGGATGTTTTATGGTTTCAAAAGAGGAAGGTTTTCGAAGGAAAACAAGGAGGCAATAAAGTGGTACCTGTGAGGTACGGAATTTGGGCAAGGATGGTTGATCTCGGGGAGACAACCAGTCCGACCTCAAGGAAGGAAAAAGGGTTACCCCTATCCTAGTGCTTTTAAAGGTTTTACAAAATTAAGTTTTTGAACTTGGATATGTCCTTGCTATATCTAAGAGAAGAGAATTCTATCTCTAAATGTTTTTCTTCAACAAAGATATAGAGATGTCGCATTCTCTATGTTTGAACTCATTGTATTCAAAAATAAGCCCTGTAGCTGTATTAAGGAGCCTTCCCTGTTTTCGAAAAATGTGTTTTCTTGCATTATCATGAAAACTTAAGACTAGAGGTGGTCTTGCGAGTATGTAATTGTACTCACGCGGCTGTGTCCCTGGATATTCAAATGTCCAGATTATAATGAGGAGGCCTACATCGAGGAGGAGGTGTATGACGACGACTTCGCCACCTAGCTTTCACCGGTCAACTGCACTTGTGGGAATCTGCGCTCGGAGATGTTAAGAGCCGTCGCTAGCCACGAGCTTCCGCTATCTTAGTTAATTCCGTCCTACGTGACGAGGTTTGTTGACTTTGGTCGTATGACTGTCTATGTGTTGTAAGACTTTTTATTCGTACGACTTGAATGATGTAACTCTTTGATACCTATGTTGGTTATGTGATTGCGATGCACTGATCATTGGGATCGTGATCTCTTACATAACGTGGGCATCTCGGACTTGTCCGAGGGGTCCTTACACTTCATTAAAGGGTTAGTGCACAAAAAATTATGATATTCTATAGGAACAAAATTGCTACCAATTCTACTGGACATTAGCTACAGACACTGATATTTCATGGAATAAAAAGATCCAATTAAAATAGCAAAAGAGGCATTGCAAAAAAAATGGCAGAATCTGTCAAAAAACAGAACAATCCGTAAAGATGAATTTTATTCGAGGCACTTAACTTGATAAGATCAGAAAACTCAAAACTATCTGAGGCTTACGCACAAAAAAGGCCATATTATTTGGATTTTATCTTTGAAGAGTTACGAATTAAACGGTGGACATCAGAAAACTGTTTCTACGCATGAATCCAAATTTAGCATCAACTTTCAACTAGAGGCTTAACTTGACACAATAATGCAATTAAATAAAGATACAAAGGAGTTGCTACAGAGGTAGGACAAGTCCTTGACACAACAAAATAAAATAACAACAATAAATAGGTGGGTTGTCTCCCATAAGCGCTTTTGTTTAACGCCTTTCAGCTAGGCATAGAAAGCAAAACATAAGTATTATCAAGAGACGAAGCTTCAACACTATAATTTGAACGAACAATAGAATCAAAAGGTAGCTTCATTCTTTTCATAGGAAAGTGTTCCATACCTTTCTTGAGTGGGAATTGATACTTAATAGTGCCTTCTTGCATATCAATAATAGCACCCACAGTTCTAAGAAAAGGTCTTCCCAACACAATTGGACAAGATGGATTGCATTCAATATCCACGACTGTCGGCCCAGTGAGGACCAGCATGTGAAGAGCCCACTCTCCACAGTCCTCGCACGCGACATATTCGATGAAACGAAGGACCAAGCCACCGCTTGGAGAGACCCTCGAGAGGCATTTCCTCTTGAGGGCCTGAAGAGGAAGCCAGGGCCTGAAGAGGACCCCGTGCTTCAAGAGACCCCCCAATGCTCTACTCGCCTGGAGAGAAGTCAACAAAAACCCCTCCACAGGCCACCGCGGCCCTTTGGAGACACTTGGCGGCTAAGCAACCGCTGCAGGGCGCACATGGCCTCTGCAGCAGCCGTAGAGTGACTCGAGCGCCGCAGTTGCCATTCTGGTGATAAAGGAGTCAACAAAGCTGCGCAGCCCGCACCAGGACAGCCGAGACTTTCCTCTTTGGTGATAAAGTGGCTGGACGACGCAACGCTCCAAGAAGATTGTCATCGTGGGCTCCGCCACGACCCCTGCGACGCCTGCGAGCCGTTCTGCGGAGTCTGCAGCTTGTCGGCCACCGCGCCCAACTTTAGCACGGATGGACCGTGTCCATGGACATTTCTATGGCGGTGGACTCCTTCTCCTTCGCGCCACTGCCCTGTGGGAACCCACCCTATGCGTATAGCGCAAGGAAGAGGCCCGAGGCGCCTATAAAAGGAGCAGGAGCTCCGCCGTAGGAAAGGATCCGCTAATCGCATTCGGAACCCTTGGAACCCTCGCAAAGCGTGTAGGATAGCCAACTGCTCGAGGAGGAAGAAGACCATAGCTTCCCTCTCCAAGCACCAAACTGCCACAAGAGAGCCCTCGGCAAGCTCATTGTACTGTAATCTCCGCAGTGCAATACAGACAAGCAGGAGTAGCGGCGTTACCTCCTCCTGAGGGCCGTCCACCTGGGTACGGGCCGGTGTTCATCTCTGTCGTGTTGTCCCTCTCTAGACCCGGCGAGCACCGTCGTCGTGCCTCTCGAGGGTTGTTTGACTTCCGTGTTCAATCCCCCTTCGAACTACTCTTCAGGGTGTGACTATCCCTGTTCCGTGGGAGTCACTCTCCGACATTTGGCACGCAAGGTAGGGGATTGAGGCGCGTCAACGACCTTCGAGCCGCCGCAGCGCCATGACGGACACTCGCGCCGCTTGCGCCGCCCGCGCCACCAGGCACACACCCGAAGAAACCAAAGCCGTGCCTGGCGCCACCCCCACTCATAGACGGCGGGGTCGCCCCTACCGTGAGGAGAGTGCAACCATCGAGCCGCACGTGGAACACCCCGAGAGCGAGCCCGAGCACAACGGAGAGGAGCACCCCGAGCACTAGGCCGACGCGGAGTCCTCGCGCAGGACGCAGCACCAGAGCGCCTCCTCCCAAGGACTCGTGGAGCCAGCCCTGCACACAGCTCTACTCATGGCGCAAGAACTTCTCCGTTACCAGCCTACTGTAGAAGCTCACGAGAAGTGGCTGGAACGCCTCAACCACCTTGTCGTCATCGCCACCACTTGGCCCGCTCCGTCATGGTCTATTGTGCACCACTCCCTCGCGGGCATGGCTTCGCCTGGAACGCCTTCGCCACCTCCAAGACCTGCTCCCACCGCGACACAGAGAGCTGCCTCGCATGCATCCTCGCCGCGCGACTGCCAAATCGTGCAGCGCACCGCGCCAGACGCACGCGTGGGGATGGAGCGCCAGCGGGACCGCCATAACCGCCCCGTGGAGGAGATTGGCCAGGCCGGCCAGCAGAACCGCGCGACTCTGCAGAACGGGGTCGCCACGTACACCTCAGGCTGCATGCCGTTCACCCGCTGCCTGCGCCGCGTAGTCTGGCCCGAGAAGTTCAGGCCAGCTCTTCCCAAGGGCTACGCTAGCTCCAGCAACCCCGTCGAGTTTCTGCAGCTCTACACCACCTCCATCCAAGCTGCAGGAGGAGATGACAAGGTCATGGCCAACTGGTTCTCCCACGCGCTTCGCGAGTCCGCGATGTCGTGGCTCCTGAACCTCCATGAGGACTCTGTGGGCACGTGGGAAGAGCTCTACAAGCAGTTCGTCGCCACTTCAAGGGCACGTACGAGCGCGCGCTCACCCACAACGACCTGCGTGCTGTGGTGCAGAAGAAGGACGAGACCCTCCGCAAGTACATCCAGCGCTTCAGCCAGGTGCGGAACAAGATTCCAAACATCCTTGACACCCAGGTCATCGCTGCCTTCCGCGAGGCCGTCACGAATCGCAGGATGCTCGAGAAGCTTGGCATTCACGACAAGCTCACCTTTGTGGTGAAGCTGTTCGATCTGGCGGACAAGTGCGCAAAGGCTGAAGAGAGACTCCTCTTCGTCAAGATGAGTCGCGGGGAGACTACCCTGGCGAGGGGTCCAAGAGCCACAAGAAGAAGGAGGAGCCCAAGCGCAAGGCCACCGCGGTCCTCGCGGCAGAGCCTGACGCCAAGGGCTCCCGCAGGGACTCCCCCGAGCCTGGCGAGAAGAAAGAGGACAACCGTCCATTCTGCGTCCAACACAACCGGCGCGGCCACTCTACCGAGACCTGCTTCACCTCAAGAGGCTAAGTAAGGACTGCGAACAAGCCGAGGGCAGCGGCGGCCGCGGTCGAGGCCGAGGCTACCGCGGAAATGGACGGAAGTGCGGCTCCCAGAAGTCAACTAGCACTCAGGCCAACGCCGCCGAGAAAAACGGCAACCTCCCTGACGAGGAAGATGGAGGCTACCAGGCCCCGAGAGGGGCTATGACCCACATCCTTGGCGGGGCTTAGGCGCCCAAGTCGAACAACTAGTTCAAGCAGTTCGCTCGTGAGCTCAATGCCGCGCTCCCCAGCGTCGAGACCTCCAGGCTCCTCAAGTGGTCGCAGTACACCATCGCTTTCGACGCGCAAGGCCACCCCAAGTCTACCAAGACTGTTGGAACCCTTCTGCTGGTCTGCTCCCCCACCATCAACAACATCGCCGTCTCCAAGACGCTCATTGATGGAGGTGCAGGCCTGAATGTCATCTCCATCCAGACTTTTGAGACGCTTCAAGTGCGCTACGAGTGGCTCATGCCCTCTAGGCCCTTCAAGGGAGACACCAGCCGCTCCATCGAGCCTCTGGGGCAGGCCCTCCTCGCTGTCACCTTTTGCACGCAGAAGAACTATCGCACCGAACTCATCGACTTCGACGTCGCACACATCGGCTTGCCGTACAATGCCATCCTCGGCTACCCCGCCCTCGCGAAGTTCATGGCCGTCACGCACCATGCCTACAACATGGTCAAGATCCCCGACAGCACTGGCACCATCTCCATTCACAGCCACGTCCTGGACGCCACGTCGCGCCGTCGAGACAGCCTACAAGGCAGCCACCATGCATTTCCGGCTGCGGAGGACATGGAGCCTCTCGAGAGGCCCAAGCAAAAGAAGCAGTTGTTCTCTTAGGAGCCAGCTTCCACGTAGAAGATCTCCCTGAGCGCCAGCATCTCGGGGGCTAGCGTCACCATTGGCGCCGTTCTACCTCCCAAATAGGCTGGCGCGCTCATCGCCTTCCTCCCGGCAAACTCTGACATGTTTGCATGGACTCCGTCAGACATGTCCGGTGTACAGAGGGAGGTGATCGAGCACCACTTAGCCGTGAGTCCAAACGCACGCCCCGTCAAGCCAAAGGCAAGAAAGCAATCCCCCTAGAAGCAAGCATTCATCGTCAAAGAAGTCGAGAAGCTCAATGTAACATCCCAATATTTTGGAATGTTTAAAAATCACTAAAATTTAAAACTTTTGTTTTCATTAAAATAAAATATTAAATGCATAAGAAAACCAACTATAGAAGACTTCAAGCATCTTGAAAAAGTTTAATATCTCAAATAATCATTATTTTCAAAAGTTGTATCAAGATTATTTTATCCATAGTACTTCTTAAAAACTTAATATATTATTTGACAAATGATTTACCAACTCCAAACCATTTTCATGTAATAAAAGGTTTCTTTGTAAGTATTTGATTTCAACAACTTAGCCATAGCTATTCATAAATTAAAATAATATTTACAAGTGTTTTTTTTACTATTTAAAACATGATCTATTTGCCAAATGGTTTTCATTCTTTCTTCTGAGTTCAAAACATATTTTTGGAAATTACAAGTCTATAGTTTATAACTTTAAAACCTCATAGATTTTATAATTAATTAATTATCCAAATAGACATTTCATTAACTCAACTTAATTTCCCAAAACATAAAATGTTTTTTCATGAATACATTCAATATAAGAAATGAAATATATCAAGAATCATTTCCGAAAGTATTTTATGAAGTTTTCAAATGATTTCTCATAATATAAAACTTAATGGTGCACAAAATATTTTAAATTAAAAATGAATTCATTATATTTCCCTTTTTCATTTCAAATAGTTGTGTTATGTTATTTAATATTATACTAAAGTCAAAATGATTGAATATTGAAAATGAGTTTAAGATAACTCAGTATCAAACATATATAATTGTGGTAATTTCATAAATTTTATTTAACCCCAAATGAATTATTAAATCCCTAATTTCAAAGTTAACCTAAAATAGGCAAAATTGTATTTTTAAATAATTCAAAATATCATTTTTTTAAAATGTTCAAAACATACCCACAACTGGTTTAACACAAATATATTGTTTTTACAAAATTTTAGAAATTTATTTGACTTCATTCTGAGTCTTAAATCAAAAGATATGAATTAATTAAGAAAAGAGAAAAAGAAAAAAATACCTGCTGACGTCAGCGTTGACGTGACCTTCTTCAACCTCCGGCCAGATTTTCCTCCCGAAAAATGCTCTCCAATTCCGGCTCCAATCCATGCGCAATTTGCGCGATTTCCTTAGGCCGATCTATCTTATAAATAGCCCTCGCTCCCCTCAGTCCTTCCCCTCTATTTTCCCTCCCTACCGTGTCGTCGTTTTGGCGAATTTCATCCCCGGACTTCACCCGAGCCGCCGGCTCTTCTCTCCTTTTTCCGGCGAGTGAAGACCTTCCCAGAGCCCGTGAGCCCTCCTACCTCTCCCTCGCGTCCGTGCGCACCCACAGACTTCTTCTCCGCTTCTCCCATGCCGCCAATCGGGTGGAGAACACACGACCCGAAGGTCGCCGGTGCCCGAGCGTCTCCGGCCGCGCCTCCACGCCCCTCCAGGACCCGAAGCTCGGCGTCTTCACGCCCATCGTCTTCGCGGCATCTTTCTACGCGTCGTCGTCGCTCCGCCGGTGCAAGAAGGCCACCGGAGCTTCGTCCCCATCGACCACCGAGGCGCAACACCGCCGCGGCGGCATTCTCCGGCGAACCGCGCCGCCACGACCTGGTCAGAGCATGGTGAGCCGTTCGATCTCTTTTTAACGGCTGAGATTAGATCCATAATTGAATTTGTGCGGGCCAGTAGAATCATGCCACGTCAATGCCTCGTCAGCGCACAGTCAGCGTCCATTCAGCGCTGACGTGGAAAATGATTTTTCTCGACTTAGTTAATTGGCAGTTTTGTAGAAAAGACCCTGTACATTAGGTTTATCATATCTTTTCTCTGTTTATCCAAATTAAAATATTTTTTTATATTTGGAAAGCCCTTGACATGTAGAATATTTTAGATCTGTTAGAATTCAAATTTGACTTAGTTTAAAATATTCAAATTTCAAATGGTGGATTTTAGTATATTTGTCATAACTTTAAATCTATAAATCCAAAAATTGCAAATAATATTGTTTTAGAAACTTTGGAATATTTTTAATGTTGTATGTTTAAATTGAATAGTTTGACTATTTTTGACATAACTTTTAATACAAACATTATTTTTGATTAAATCCAATTGCTATAAATTTCATTAAAAGCCCTCTGTCTATTGACCCCATTTATAAAATTTTGTTATAAAAATGTAATCATAGAAAACTTTAATCTTATATTATTCCTTTTATTATATTTTGAAAAATAGAAATTTATTAAATTGCATTTATAGCCTAATGCATACTTTATAAATATCACAAATTTTGTATGATGTTTCTTATGATTAAAAAGTGCATTGCATGCATAACTTATTTTCACATATAGATATACTTATCATAGGAAGACTTCTCACTTCTTTTCTCTAAGTTAGGAATATTTTCAAACTTAGCATTTTGGTAAAGTGCTATGCACATAACTACTTAGGATTTTCAACAAGGAGCTAGAAGGCCAATGAAGAACTTAGCCAAAACAAGAATTCAGAAGAATCTTCAAGGAGTAGAAGCCCTTAGAAGAAAATCAAGAAGAAGTTCATGAAGACCAACCAACAATATCTTCTAAGTCAAACTTCGTCTCTTTCTTTTCTCCCTTCTCCTCTGAGAATTCATGAAGACTAAGTTAAATCCAAGATCAGCCCCGATGATACAAGAATCCTCAAGTCGAAAGATTTATCAAGCCTACCAAGAATTCAATCAAGACATCACCAAGAAGAAAGTTACAAGTCTCGAGATGAAGCCTGGAAGACCAACTACATCTTTCTTTCTATCTATTCCCTCTTTCCTAATCCTGTCTTTTTAGACTTAATTTTTTTTCGATCATGATGTTATCATCTTTGAAGTTTGTTGGATCCTAGCGGCATAGTGAGATGAAGTGGCCTGGAGACAAACCTTACATGTCCACGTACATGTGACATGTTCCACAAAAATATTTTCTAAGTCTTGCTTCCTCTCTCTCTCTTTTCTCCCTTCTTCTCTGAGACTTCATGATGACTAAGTTAATCCAAGACCAGCCTCGGTGATTCAAGAATCATCAAGTCTGAAGATTCATCAAGTCTACCAAAAATTTAATCAAGACCAAGGAGAAAGTTACAAGTCTGGAGATGAAGCCTGGAAGATCAACTTCATCATTCTTTCTATCTTCTCCCTCTTTCCTAATCTTATCTTTCACTTTAGACATAAACGATTTTTGATCATGTTATTATCATCTTGAAGTTTGCTGGATCCTAGCGGCATAGTGAGATAAAGCGACCAACCTTACATGTCCACGTACATGAGACCGGTTCCACAACTTAAGTGGCTGGACGGGTGTCTGTCTCTCTCACTATAGTGAATATTCAATTTACGAAGAGTTGATAATAATTGTTGATCACCTTGAAGAATAGACTTAGTATTTTATCTAAGTATTTTTGCACATCATGACTAAGCCATTAGAGTGCTTATTCAAGATGATATATGACAAAGTATTTTATCCAACTTATGACCTTAGTCCTTAGTCATTTTCGACCAACACATTTCCTTGCATTAACTTAAAAGATTTTCATGGCATGACATGCATCTCTTGTCCTTAGAAATAATTTGGATATCATGCATGACATATTTTACTTAGAAGTTTCATAAAACTTGTTCGTACATTTTGTATGCTTGTATGTGTTGTGTTGTTTTGTTTTATGATTGTTGTATTGTTGTTTGTTTATATTGTTTAGATTAAACAGAGAGACTCGACTTACGTTGAAAAGAGTTTGTGAGCAAAGACATCATCCAAAGGCAAGTGGCACCCCTCATAAACTTCCTATTATTTTCTATATGCATTACTTAGTGTATTTTCAATAAGCATGTGTAGGATAGTATTGCTATGCTAAACCTGTGTAGAAATTCCTTATTCCTGTGTCTAGGTTCCTATGCAATACTTAGTAGAATTATTGATGCTATGTAAATGTTGTTTTGTGAAAATCTAAATTCTAAGTTAAGAAATAACCTCCTGGGTGGATTGGTTGTATACGGAGGCGAAGTTGAGTGGCTACTCAGGACCATTTCTATGGTGTCAACCTGAGTATGTGCACTTGTGGACGGCCACCCAGGGAATAGAGGAATTTGAAGAACTCCGAGTGACGATTGCTTCCAGTGCAGTCATTGCCAATGGGCTCTAGCTTGATCAATTATGTTGCGTGGACTCTCTCCGGCTTGACAAGCAGATGTAGAGGGTGTTAGTTGGAACGGGTCAAGCCAGAGTGGGAGGGAAAATGCTTTTGAAAGATCTCGTCTCATTCTTCTCCTTTTCCTTATCACTACAAGTGTGTAAAGTATAGTTTGGGTTGAATGGGTACAATGGTGAACGTGCACAACCTCTGCAGAGTGTAAAACTAAGTACTTAGTCGTGTCCCCGGTACGGACAATTTGAGCAGCTGATCACGGACGTCAACGAAGGATTCCACCATTCCAACTTCAAAAATAAAACTTGATCTGTGAACAAGGGTAGAATGAGACAGTGGTTTTCATGCCTTGAATGTCTCGAATAGAAGAAAAGTGTTTTCCAAAGAGTTAGGAAAAATTGTCTTTATGCAAAATAGCCTTGAACTCCACCAGCCAAATATGCATATAGGCTATAGAGTTATTCCATTAAGTGTCCACCATAGTGTCACTTGCCAGACTCCATTTTTAATGGAATCTGACCCACGTTGTTGCAATATTTTTCTTATTGCGGATTGATCAGTTGACGAGTGAGGTTTCGTTTAAAGGTTTTGAGTCTACAACCAACATTCTTTCGCCTGTGGCAACATGAAGCTGATTGAGACTCACTGCAATTATATTTCCGCTGTTTACTCTTTCGAAGCTAGCTTTATGCTCTCAAACTTGTATTGAATATTTTGTAAGTCTGGATCATCGATGTAATAAAACTGATACTTTGTTGTGATATTACATCGTAAACTGTGTGTGCAAATGAATCGATCCAGGGATTTGCACTATACACAGGTATCTGCCTTATTTTAAGTGCAGGTACGCTACACTCAATGCGGCAAATGTTGTCCGTGAAGTCGCGCACCCCACTAGGCTCTCCAACGGCGTGGTTGTCCCAAAGCCCGCCGGAGGAGGCCGCCTCTGCATCGACTATTTTGATGTCAACAAGGCCTGCCCCAAGGACCCTTACCCCATGCCAAAGATCGACCAGATCATGGACTCCATGGTAGGTTGCAACCTCCTCTGCTTACTCGATGCCTTCTTTGGTTATCACCATATTAAGATGGCTAAGGAGGACGAGGAAAAGACGGCATTCCTCGCCCCTTGTAGTGTGTATTGCTATGTCTGCATGCCCTAAAAACACTGGCGCCACCTTCCAGAGGCTCATGAGGATAGCCCTTGGCGAGAAAATGGGCAGAAATGCAGAGGCTTACGTCGATGACAACGTCGTCAAGTCTCGAGAGGGAGGTACTCTCCTCAGGGACTTGAAGAGACCTTCGCCAGCCTGCGCAATGTGAACATCAAGCTTAACCCCGCTAAGTGCGTCTTCGAAGTGCCCTCAGGCAAATTGCTTGGTTTCCTCGTGTCCCACCGTGGCATAGAGGCAAATCCTGACAAGATCAAGGCCATAGAGGAAATGCAGCCTCCTTACCAGCTCAAGGAGATGCAACGCCTGGCAGGCTGCATGGCCAGCTTGGGCCGCATCATCTCCAAGTTCGGCGAGAGAGACCTTCCCTTCTTCAAGATCATGAAGAGATCTGGCACCTTCAAGTGGACGCCTGAAGTGGAAAAAGCCTTTGAGGACTTGAAGAGGTACTTGGCCAGCCCACCAGTCATGGTTGCCCCAAGGACAAGCGAGCATCTGAAGCTGTATCTATCAGCCACACCACAGACCGCCAGCACCGTCCTGGTGGTAGAAAGAGAAGAGCCAGTCCTCCACAAGAAGAGTGCAACCACTCCAAAGACAAAACCGCCTAACGAAGAGCTCGACAAAGGGGCAGGCTCCACAAACCCACCGCTAGGCCCAGAGCCACAAGCCGAGTCTGCCCCAAGTCCTGATCTCGCCAAGGAGCCTGAAGAGCCTCCACAAGCCGATCTCGCCAAGAAGCCTGACGTAACATCCCAAATTTCTCAAAAATTTAAAACTTGCATTCATGCATCATTCATCATATAGGCGTGACATTTATATCACGTAAGTACTAAATAAAAATTCAATTATAAGTTTAAATAAAATATAATTTCATAAAGTTGTTTATTTATACTCCTTATAATTTTTTATTTTATCGATTTATTTGGTGGGCAAGTATGATACTATAAGGTTCTAAATTTAATAAGCTTTCCAAAATATATTTCTATGAATTTTTCTGAAATGTTTTGAATAAGTTTAAAAATCATTTTTGAAATCAGTTTTGGAAAAAGAATTTAGTTTGATAAAAGAAAAATAGGAATAAGGAGAAAAACAAGCCGGCCCATTCCCTAACTACCGCGCGCGCGCTGCCTCGCCCCAGCGAGCCAGCCCAGCTACCCGCGCTCCTCTCTTCTCATGCTGACAGGTGGAACCCACCTATCAGGTGGATCTTCAACCTCCGAACGCAATTCCCGCACGAGATCCTCTCCGATCCGGAGCAAAATCGACTCCATTTTTCGCAGGATTGGTTCCTTAGCCACCCCCCATATAAACCTTCACCCCGCCGCCACTCCTTGCACCCAAAAACACTAGCCACCCCGCCCCCAGGCCGGTCGGAAACCGAGTTTCACCGCCGCCATTGCCGCCGGTGAGAATCACCGCCCACGGCCACAACCGTGCTCCCCGAGCCCCTTTTTCCCTCTAGTTTCTCTTCCTAGCATCATGCGCTACTCCTTGACATCGAGACTCACCTTTTTACGCAGCCGAACGACGCCCTCGTCCACGACCGACGCCGCCGTCCGCTTCTTTGTCTCCGACGAGGAACTGAGGAAAGGAGGAGGAGCCTGCGCAGCCACTGTCGCGCCATCGTCTTCGGCCCGTCTCCCTGCACCGCGTGGTAACACTTTCCCCCTCCCGCTCCCCTTCTTGGGCGATTCCGGCGATGGCTCCACCGTGGTCGGGAAAGAAGAATTTCGCAGCTTGAGGAAGGGAGGTAGAACTCTGAAGGAGTATATGGATGATATTTGTATGCTATCAAGGTATGCACCAGAAGACATTGATACTGATGCTAAGAGGAAGGAAAAATTCCTCAATGGACTTAAGGGAGAACTGAAGATACCCTTGTCTGTGGCTACGCCCCTAACTATCAAGCTATGTTGGATCAAGCAATCACTTTGGACAACAATATAGTAAAGGAATATAACAGGAAGAGGAAGTTCAGTGCACAAAGGTTCATTCTGAGGAAACACACAAGAGACAACACACCTCAGAAGGCAGTGGGCATAAACCATGGAATCACTCCAACAACGGTAGTGGCCAAAAGCATCATGGTCATAACCACAATGGGGGATACAAGGAAACAATGGAGGATATAAACGAAACGGTGGAGTATACAAAGGAAATAATGGAGGATTCAATGGGAACCCTCACCATGGTCATAATCATGGAAATGGTCATCACCATCCTAACTATGAAGGGAAGAGAGACTTGGCTGATGTGACTTGCTTCAAGTGTAAGAAGACGGGGCATTATGCAACTGACTGCCCAGAGAGAAAGGCTAATGAAAATTCCAAGCCCAATCCTTTCCAGAAGGGACAAGTGAACCACATCAATGTGGAAGAAGTTCATGATGAACCTGATGCTGTGATTGGTACGTTCTTGCTCAATTCTTTTCCAGCATTAGTATTATTTGATACTGGAGCATCTCATTCATTCATATCAAGAGCTTTTGTAAACAAACATGGGCTAGCTGAGGAAAGCCTAGGAAAACCTATTAGAGTAAGTTCACCTGGAGGAGAGATGATAGTAAATTCTGGGTGTAGACAGTTAGAGTTAAAGATTGGTAAGCACATTTTTCCAACGGACTTAGTCATCCTAGAAACCAAAGGCTTGGATGTTATCATCGGAATGGATTGGATGACTCGTTTTGAAGGAATCATAGACTGTGCAAATAGAGCAATCACCCTCACGACTCCAGAAAAAAAGAAGATTAAGTTCAGATCAACTTTTGAACTTAAGAAAGTTAGGCTAAATTCTCTTAAGGGGGTTAGCCTTGGTGATGTGCTTATTGTCAAGGAATACCCAGATGTGTTTCCGGAAGAACTACCGGGAATGCCACCTGATAGAGATGTAGAGTTCCTCATCGAACTGAAACCGGGTACTGGACCAATAGCTAAAAGACCATATCCTATGGCCGTCGATGAACTCAAAGACCTCAGGAAGCAACTGGAGGAGCACATTCAGAAAGGATTTATCCATCCAAGTTCATCACCATGGGGAGCACCAGTCTTATTTGTTAAAAAGAATGATCAAACCCAGAGGCTAGTCACGGACTACAGGGATATAAATGAGCAAACTATCAAAAACAAGTACCCGTTACCCAAGATTAATGAACTATTTGATCAACTGGAAGGTGCTTGTGTTTTCTCAAAGATGGATCTTCGATCAGGGTACCTCCAAATGAAAGTTAGAGAAATGGATATACCCAAGACTGCATTTGTTACGAGATATGGCACTTATGAGTACACAGTAATGCCTTTTGTATTAACCAATGCTCCAGCCTCTTTCATGAATATGATGAATAAAGTGTTCATGGATTTTCTGGATAAGTTTATGGTAGTTTTCATCGATGATATTTTAATTTACTCCAAGAGCCACAAAGAAGATGAAGAGCATTTGCGTCTGGTATTGCAGAGACTACGTGAACATAAATTGAATGTCAAATACAGCAAATGCGAGTTTTGGTTAGAATAAGTCGGATTTCTAGGCCATGTGGTGTCCAAGGAGGGTATAGCGGTGGATCCTGAAAAAATTTCAGCCGTAACTAATTGGGAGCCGCCAAAGAATGTGGGATAATTATGGAGTTTTCTTGGTCTAGCTGGGATACTACCGAAGATTCATTGAAAACTCTTCCAAGATTGCCAAGGCTTTGACGGAATTATTGAAGAAGGAGAAGAAGTTTGAGTGGACTGAGGCATGTGTAGCTAGTTTTCAGGAGTTGAAGAAACGTCTAGTTTCAGCCTCAGTTCTATGCTTACCTTATTTAGAGAAGGAATTTCAAGTGTACTGTGATGCTTCACGCCAAGGCCTGGGAAGTGTGTTGATGAAGGAAGGCAGAGTGGCATCTTATGCCTCTAGACAGCTCAAGAAACATGAAGCAAATTATCCTACTCATGATCTCGAGTTAGCCTCAGTAGAACATGCCCTTAATACTTGGAGACCCTATCTGATGGGAAAAAGATGTGAAGTATTCACTGACCACAAAAGTTTGAAGTACATTTTCACTCAGAAGGAATTGAACATGAGGCAGAGGAGATGGTTGGAACTTATCAAATATTATGATCTAAGTCTACAATAAAATCCGGGAAAGGCTAATGTAGTAGAAGATGCTCTGAGTCGTAAGGTGTATGTGAATGGCCTCACTTCTTCTCACGCTGACAGGTGGGACCCACCTGTCAGGTGGATCTTCAACCTCCGAACGCAATTCCCACACAAGTTGGGACTCTAGCTGTGCCTCCTCCTCCAGAGTTTCCAGCGTGGCCTGGTGTGCGGAGAGGAGATGGCACTCTAGCTGGGCCAGGTCGCGGCGCTTATGCGCCAGCGAGCCCTCCATGGCTTCGCGCTCGGCCCTCGCCTCTGCCAGGAGATCAGCGGCTGCGTTGCGCTTATCCTGGAGGGGAGCAAGGAGCTCGTATGCGTCGCGTATGGCCCCCTCGCGGATCTCCTTAGCGAAGCGAACGGCCTCCTCGCGCGTGGCCTGAAGTGCCAGATCCTCCTGGCGACGGGCCTCAACCGGGGCATGGAAGGACGCCCACGCCCCTACAAGCTCATCGCGCCGCTAGGCGAGCTGGGCATCCTCAAGGGAAAGGTGCGCCTCCAGGCCCTCCTGAGACTCCCTCACGAGGTGGAACGCGACCTTGCGGTGCCCCTTCCTCCAGTCCCAGCCGCCAAGGACTTGCAGTCTTGCGGCAAGAGGAAGACCCTGCCCCAGCGTCGAGCCTGGAGAACTGGGCCTCAGGGCGTGCCTGCGGGCTAGGCTGCGCTCCGTCCCCCGCGGCGCCCAAGCTAGCTTTGCCGCCCTCGCCATCCTGACGTGTCATCTCCTACGGCTCGCCCCCTACAGCAGGGCACGGCGGAGACGAAGGAGCTCCACCTGCAGGCTCAACAGCGCCAGGCGGGCCCTGGCACGCCTTGACCTCTGGCTGCGTGGGATGCGTGCCCACGCGGGGTTAAGTAGCCGCGCGGGCCGCAGTTGCCTCGCGGGCGGGAGTTGGCTCGCGCACTGGCATGGCCGCGCGAGGCGGAGTAGGAGCACGAGGAGGGGTAGCAACCCGCTCCTCCTGCGGCTCCACTACCATCTGATCGGCAGGCGGCACCGTTGCCTCCGCGTAAGGCGCAACCAGCTCTGCTTGATGCGCTTCTTCAGTTGGGCATGTGGAGGCCGTCTCCACAGGCCTCGCGACCTCCTCAGCCACGGCCTCAGCCGCAACTTTCTTCACATCTGCTGCCTTGCGAAACTTGCGGCGCTTTGAAGGCACGAGGTCACTGGCAAGCACCAAGGAAAGATCTGCTGGAATGGATGAAAAGAGAAAGAACATGAATCAAGCAACTAAAAGCTAGGAGCACTTACCCAGACTGCTTGGCGCCGGTGTCGACCCACGCCAAGCCTAGCGAGCGCCAGGAGGGCTTGGCCTTGGCACCAGACCCCTCCGGGGGCGCCTCAGCCTTCCTCTTGGAGGGGACGTCCGATGGCCTCGCGCCAGGCCTGTCGTTGGCCGCCTTGGATCGGGGCTCTAGGCGCCATGCCGCGGCCGCCTCGTCGTCGACGTCCTCCTCCTCCTCCATAGGGCGCGAAGGAGCCACCACGAAGTCGTCATCATCATTACCTGACGAGATATCGCATATCTTGTCAGTAAATGGTCCGACCCTTTGCACCACCGGCATAGGCACCTCCTTTCCCGTCGGACCTGACGGGGTGAACGAGGGCATCACCTCCAGGATAGCTAGGTGCTCGGTCATATTGAGCTGGTGCAGGGGCCGGAGCGTGAGACATGACGCATTCGACTGCATCCTTGTTGTTGTCCTCACGATGGAGCTGCATCTTGTCCTAGGGGCCAGAGTACATCCACATTGGCGTAGTCTGCGCCTGGAGTGGAGCGATGCGGCGCGTCACGAAGTCCGCAACGATGATCTGCCCCGTGAGGCCCTCCTCCTGGAGGTCGCTCAGGCGGCCCGACAAGATTGCTTTGTCTGCGCCGCTGAATGGGGCCTTGCCCCAGTGCGAGTTCTTCACGGGCGGCGCGTCAGGGACCTCAAGGAAGACGATGGCCTTCTCCACCCCGATGAAGAACCACCGCTGGCGGAAGCCGTCCACTTTCTTCGTCACCGCCGTGACGGCCTTCTCCTCGTTCCACGACATGGGGATGTAGACACTCCCCATGCCGTCCACGATACGGAAGGAGACGTACCCGGAGCGCTCGTTCTTCGCCGTGTTCCGGAGCACGTAGAAGCATCAGAAGAGGCCCACCGTGGGCTCCACGCCCAGGTACGCCTCACAAAGGTAGGCGAAGATGGCGAGGATGAGGACGGAGTTTGGGTGGAGGGGCAGTAGCTGGATCTGGTAGAATGCCAGCACCGCCTCCAAGAACGGAGAAAACGCAATGCTGGAAGATGGGAAAAACCCGCGCGAGTGTTTCCCGTGCGCCGCGGCCCGGAGCGCGGTAGGGCTGTGCTCGTTGGTCCGGTCCGCCACCATGAAGCGGACCTTGTCGAGGGCCCTGTTCTGGACGCGCACCCCTAACAATGTCGCGCCGTGGGCGACCACGGCAGGCACCGCCTGCGAAGAGGACGCCGCGGCCGCCTTACCCTTGTTCTTGGCGGGACTCATCGCCGGGGAGGAGTTGAGCGCGTGTAACATCCCAATATTTTGGAATGTTTAAAAATCACTAAAATTTGAAACTTTTATTTTATTAGAATGAAATATTAAAATTAAAATTCGAAATCATTATATTTAGCAGGATGATTTAAATACACCTTCATCTTATAAAATGTTTCCTTAGTTGATTTTGAATATTTAAACTATGTATTAAACTCAAAAACCATCTTTGAAAAGTAATTTAATGTTATTTAAAAGTATGCCTTATTTGTAAAATGGTTTTCATAAATAAAGTGAACATATAGAATTAAATGTTTTCCCCAAATGTATTTTTAGAGAATTTCAAATAATTCCTTTCTTTCAAAACTTAATTTTGCACGAGTATTATTAGTTTGAAAATGAATCCATTATATATCCATTTCTTTTAAAATAACATAATTTGTTATTTTACTATTCTACAAAATTAAAAATAAATGATTATTGAAAATGAGTTTAAAATAACTTATATTCAAATATATTTAATTGTGGAATATTTCATATAATTATTGGCACAAAAGATTTTATTGAAATCCTATTCCAAATTTAACAAGAAGTGACAAATTTAAATATTTTTGAATTTATAATTTATAAAAAGTGTTTAAAACATAACCATAAGTGTTTAAAATGATAGATATTGTTTTTACAAAATTATAGAAACTAGTTTGAGTTGAATTGGTTTTATATTTTAAAATTTATTAGAAAACAAAAATCAGAAAAGAAAACAGGTTAAAAAAATATATTAGAAGAGAACAAGTGGGCCGAGCCCAACGGCTTTCCACGCGCGTGGGCGTCAGATAGCAGCCCGCGGTCTCTCTCTATGTCTCACTGACTAGTGGGGCCCACATGTCAGGCCACCTCAGCGTCTTCAACCTCCAGCCAAAAATCACTCCGAAACCGCCGGCGCCTCCTCCTTTTAATTCGCGCATTGAGGACCCGATTCAATGCCCATGTATGCCCTATTTGTAGCCCCGACACTCCTCTCTCTTTCCCCTCTCCTCCCTCTTTGTTTTGCACCTCCAGGCCGCCAAAATCGCTCGCCGGATTTTGCTCCGATTCCGGCCATCACAGGACGTACCGGCCGCCTCTTCCCGGTCCTCCCTATTCCCTTCACTCCGGTGCTTCCACTAAGCCTCTGTTTCAATTTTTGCGCGCAGACATTGAAGAGGACTGTGGCCTCCCGGAGTTCGTCGGCGTCGCATTACTCCGGTCACTCCTCGTGGACGCACCTGGAAGCGAAGCACACCACCGACGCGCTCATCCTCCTCGCCTCGAAGAAATGCGTTTGAAGCCGCCCTCCGCGAGCCCAAGGAGGCATCACAACACCGACACCGTCCATGCACGATCCGGCGCGCCGCCACCACCATCAACTCCGGCCGCCGCCACCTCCGGTCAACGCGTGTAATCCCTCGGATCGTTATCCAACGGCTTAGATTAGATCCTGCCGAGATAAACTAGTATGCGTTTAGATCCGTCAGATCTGGATCTGACGATCCAGATCGACTGAGTCTAGCCGAGCCGAGCCGTGGCTCAGACTCAGCCGAGCCCAGCCAGCCAATCAGGGACTGCCACGTGGCCCTCTCTCTTTTCTGTTTTATTTTCCGAATAGACTTAATTGGCAGTTTTGCAATTTAGCCCATGTATCTTATATCTATTATAACTTTTTATTGGTTCAGCCAAATTTAACAACAGTTATATTTTTGGAAAGCCCTTGACATGTAGAATATTTTAGTTTTGTTAGAATTCAAATTTGACTTAGTTTAAATTATTCAAATCTCAAATGGATGATTTGAGTATATTTGTCATAACTTTAAATATATAATTCCAAAAATTGCAAATAAAATTGTTTTGGATCCTTAAAATATGTGTTATATTATGCTTCTGCTATAAAATAATTTTTTAGAATAGTTTTGACGATTTAATAATCATACCCTTAATTTGAAAAGTGTGACTACTTTTGACATAACTTTTGATAGAAAGATTATTTTTTAGTAAATACAATTGCTATAAATTCATTTAAAATCCCTTTTACTATTAACACTATTTATGAAATTTGGTTATAAAAATTTAATCACAGAAAACTTTAATCTTATATTTATTCCTTTTATTATGTTTTGCAAAAATAGAAATTAATTAAATTGTATTTATAGCCTCATGCATACTTTATAAATATCACAAAAATTAGTATGATGTTTCTTATGATTAAAAAGTGCATTGCATGCATAACATATTTTCCCATATAGATATACTTCTCATAAGAAAATCTCTTCATTATTTTATCTAACTTAGGATTAATCTCAACTTAGTATTTAGGTAAAGTGCTATGCACTTAGAAACTTAGGAATTTCAACATGGAGCTAGAAGGCCAATGAAGGACTTAGACGAAAACAGACTTTGTAAGCATCTCCAAGAAGTAGAAGCACTTAGAAGAAAATAAATAAGAAGTTCATGAAGACCAACCGGCAATATTTTCTAAGTCTTGATTCCTCTCTCTCTTTTCTCCCTTCTTCTCTTAGACCTCATGATGACTAAGTTAAATCAAAGACTAGCCTCAGTGATACAAGAATCATCAAGTCTGAAGATTTATCAAGTCTACCAAAAATTCAATCAAGACATCACCAAGGAGAAAGTTACAAGTCTGGATATGAAGCCTGTAAGACCAACTACATCTTTCATTCTATCTTTTTTATCATGTTATTACCATCTTTCAAGTTTGTTGGATCCTAGCGGCATAGTGAGATGAAGCGTCTTGGGCACTAACCTTACATGTCCACGTATATGAGACATGTTCCACAACATAAGTGGATGGCCGGGTGTCTGTCTCTATCACTATAGTGAATATCCAATTTATAAAGAGTTGTTAGTTATTGTTGATCAACTTGAAAAATGGACTTAGTATTTTCTCTAAGTATTTATGCACATCATGACTAAGCCATTAGAGTGCTTATTCCAGATGATTAAAAGCAAAGTATTTTGTCCAACCTATGACCTTAGTACTTAATCTTTTTTACCAACATATTTGCCTTGCATTAACTTAGAAGATTTTCATAGCATGACATGCATCTCTAGTCCTTGGATATATTTTGCACATCATGCATGACATTTTTTCCTTAGAAGTTTTATAAAAATTGAATGTTCACTATGTATGTGTTGTATGCGTTGTGATGTTGTGTTATTGTGTTGATTGTGGTATTGTGGTTTGTCTATATTGTTTAGATTGAACGGAGAGCCCCGAGTTACGTTGAAAAGAGTTTGTGAGGAAAGACATCATCCAAAGGCAAGTGGCACACCTCATAAACTTCCTACTATTTTCTATATGCATTACTTAGTGTATTTTTCTATAAGAATATGTAGGATACTATCGCTATGCAAGCCATGTTTAGATTTCCCTACTCCATTGTATCTAGGTACCTATATAATACTTAGTAGAAAGATTGATGCTATGCAAATGTTGTTTTGTGAAAATCTAAATTCTACTAAGTTAAGAATGAAACACCTGGGTGGAAAGAGGTTGTATGGTTTATGTTGAATGGGTTCCCAGGGGATATACCTGTGGAATTACACTTGTGGATGGCCACCCAGGAACAAAGGGATCTGAAGAACTCCGAGTGAAGATTGCTTCCAATGCAGCCATTGCAAATGGGCTCTGGCTTGATCAACGAAGTTGCGTGGACTCGCCCCGGCTTGACAAGCAGATGTAGAGGGTGTTAGGTGGAACGGGTCAAGCCAGAGTGGGATGGAAAATGCTTCTGAAAAGATCTCGTCTCATTCTTCTCCTTTTCCTTATCACTTCAGACTGTAAAGGATAGTTTGGGTTGAATGGGTACAATGGTGAACGTGCACAACCTCTGCAGAGGGTAAAACTAAGTACTTAGCCATGTCCCCGGTACGGACAATTTGAGCAGCTGATCAAGGACGTCAACGGAGGATTCCACCATTCCAACTTCTAAGTTAAAACATGATGTGTGAACAAGGGTAGAATGAGACATTGGATTTCATGCCACGGATATCTCGAATAGAAGAAAAGTATTTTCCAAAGAGTTAGGAAAAAATGGCTTTATGCAAAATAGTCTTGAACTCCACCAACCAAATATGCATATAGTTTATTAGTGTTATTCCACTAAGTATCCACCATAGTGTCACTTGCCACACTCCATTCTTAATGGAATCTGACCCACGTTGTTGCAATATTTTCTTATTGCAGATTGATTAGATGACGAGTGAGGTTTCGTTTAAAGGTTTCGAGTATACAACCAACAATTTTTTTGCCTGTGGCAACATGAAGATGATGAAGACTCACTGCTATTGTATTTTCGCTGTTTACTCTTTCTGTGCTAGCTTTATGTTATGCAAGTTGTAAAGAATATTTTCTAAGTCTGGATCATCCATGTAATAAAATTGATACTTTGCTGTGATATTACATAGTAAACTGTGTGTGCAAACGAATCGATCCGGTGATTTGTACTATACACAGGTATCTTGCCATATTTTAAGAGCAGGTACACTACAGATGGTATCAGATCATTTTGTTGCCTGTAGGTTTGAAACCCTAAGTCTGGATAGAAATAGGTTTGACCATAGGATTGAAAATCTATTTCATTATGTTTGCTGAAAATAAGAACTTTTCAAACATCATTCTTGTAAATCCTAACCATTTCCTTTCTAAGTATCTTCTCTTGTTTATTTAGATGACCAACCTCATTCAATCACTCAAGAAGGGACCAGTGATGACCATGACCTTGGAATGTGAGACTGAGTTTCCAAGAGAATTTAAGGATAACATGAAGAGTTTGGGTTTTGAAGGAGGAGTAGTATACAAAGGCTTTACTTTCATGGATGAAGGCCAAGAGTACTGGTGGGTGGAAGTCCATCTATACAGGAGCAAAGAAAATGACCACAATACTGAGGGTGATTGCATGTTCACCAACCCAATACTTCACACATCATTCTTTGATTCAGCAACAAATGCAGCATGGAGACCCATCGAGTACCTTGCAGAAAGACTTTGTTTTAGACTTCACAACACCCAGAAGCATCTTGAAGAACTCAAGGAAGCAGAGGAGGAAGTCGAGGCACTCAAGAAAAAGATAGATTAGACCACCTATCCATTAGGATAACGAGATCCGATGATGTATTGACATATCAAATTGTGGTATGACAATATTATCAATTTTGTCTTTCCATGACGTTGGTGTGTTTCGTTCGATAAACGATTAGTTCGGTTTTTCAAAAGAAGTTTGAAATTTTGTTACGTTTGTGTTTATTTGTGTTTGAACCTTGTTGCTTGATGTTTGTTAGATGTTGCTTGTAATGAATTGTCTTAAACTTCTTGTATCAGTTAGTATGTTTGAGTACCAACAAAACTTTTCTTTTAAGGGTGGTAGCCCACCGAGTTAATTCAAACCCAGTTGCCTAAACCCGGAGATCTAAGCCTATCTTTCTTTCTATTATCCCCAATCAGCGGAATCATTCTCTACTCGTTTGTAGTTTCGTTGTCAACAACTGGATTACTCCCCCCTCGAGTTATCAAAATCATTCCAAGCAGTTGCTTTTCTTTCTAGCCTCTCCGAATCTCGGGGACGAGATTCCTTTTAAGGGTGGTAGTCTGTAACATCCCAATATTTTGAAATGTTTGAAAATCACTAAAATTTGAAACTTTTTTTTATTATAAGGAAATATAAAAATTAAAATTTGAAACCATTAACTGATTTTGACTATAAAATGTTTCCTTAGTTGATTTTGAATATTTAACTTTTGACTATGTATTAAACTCAAAAACCATCTTTGAAAAGTAATTTAATGTTATTTAAAAGTATGCCTTATTTGTAAATTGGTTTTCATAAATAAAGTGAACATAGAGATTTTTTTTTTCGCGAATGTATTTTAGAGAATTTCAAATAATACCTCTCTTTCAAAACTTAATTTTTCATGATTATTATTAGTTTGAAAATGAATCCATTATATTCCCATTTCTTTTAAAATAATTATACTTTGTTATTTTACTATTCTACCAAATTAAAAATAAATGATAATTGAAAATGAGTTTAAAATAACTTAAATTCAAACTTATTTAACTGTGGAAATTTTCATATAATTATTGGCACAAAAGATTTTATTGATATCCTATTCCCAAATTTAACAAGAAGTGCCAAATTAATTTTTTTTAATTTATAATTTATAAAAAGTGATTAAAACATAACCATAAGTGTTTTAAATGATAGATATTGTTTTTACAAAATTATAGAAACTAATTTGAGTTGACTTGGTTTTATATTTTAAAAGTTATTAGAAAAATAGAAATCAGAAAAGAAAACAGTACAAAAAAAAAGATAGCAGCCCGCGGTCTCTCTCTCTGTCTCACTAACTAGTGGGGCCCACATGTCAAGCCACATTAGCGTCAGCCTCCAGCCAAAAATCACGCCGAAACCGCCAGCGCCTCCTCCTTTTAATTCGCGCATTGAGGATACGATTCAACGCCCCTGTATGCCCTATTTGTAGCCCGACGCTCCTCTCTCTTTCCCCTCTCCCCCCTCTCTGTTTTCCACCTCCAGGCCACCAAAATCGCTCACCGGAGACGCTCGTTTGCCGCCTCATTTTGCTCCGATTCCGGCCAACACAGGACGTACCCGCCGCCTCTTCCCAGTCCTCCCTATTCCCTTCACTCTGGTGCATCCACTAAGCCTCTGTTTCAATTTTTGCACGCAGACATTGGAGCGAACCGTGGCCTCCCGGAGTTCGTCGGCGTCGCATTATTCCGGTCACTCCTCGCGGACGCATCTGGAAGCGGAGCACACCACCGACGCGCTCGTCTTCTTCGCCTCGAAGAAACGCGTTTGAAGCCGCCCTCCGCGAGCCCGGGGAGGCATCACAACACCGGAACCGTCCACGCCCGATCCGGCGCGCCGCAACCACCATCAACTCCGGCCGCCACAGCCGCCACCTCCGGTCAACGCGTGTAAGCCCTCCGATCGTTATCCAATAACTTAGATTAGATCAAGTCGAGATGAACCGGTATGCGTTTAGATCCGTCAGATCTGGATCTGACGATCCAGATCGACTGAGTCGAGCCAAGACGAGCCGCGGCTCAGACTCAACCGAGCCCAGCCAGCCAATCAGGGACTGCCACGTGGCCCTCTATGTTTTCTGATTTATTTTCCGAATAGATTTAATTGGCAGTTTTGCAGTTTAGCCCCTGTATCTTAGATCTATTATAACTTTTTATTGGTTCAGCCAAATTTAACAAAATTTATATTATTGGAAAGCACTTGACATGTAGAATATTTTGGTTCTGATAGAATTCAAATTTGACTTATTTTAAATTATTCAAATCTCAAATGGATGATTTGATTATATTTGTCATAACTTTTAATCTATAATTACAAAAATTGCAAATAAAATTGTTTTGGATCCTGAAAATATATGTTATATTATGCTTCTGTTATCAAATAATTTTGACGATTTAATAATCATACCCTTAATTTGAATAGTTTGACTACTTTTGACATAACTTTTGATATAAAGATTATTTTTGAGAAAAAACAATTGCTATAAATTTATTTAAGTCCCCTTTGTCTATTAACACTATTTATAAAATTTGGTTATATAAATTTAATCACATAAAACTTTAATCCTATATTTATTCCTTTTATTATATTTTGCAAAAATAGAAATTAATTAAATTGCATTTATACCCTCATGCATACTTTATAAATATCACAAAAATTAATATAACGTTTCTTATGATTAAAAAGTGCATTTCATGCATAACATATTTTCTCATATAGATATACTTCTCATAGGAAAATCTCTTCATTATTTTCTCTAAGTTAGGATTAATCTCAACTTAGTATTTTGGTAAAGTGCTATGCACTTTGACACTTAAGCTATGTTTGTTTCCTGTGTATTTCTGGGATTTGGTAGGGATTATCCCTGCAGGGATTAAATGTAAACCATGTCGTCACCCAATACTCCTCCCAATCCCCCATCCAGCGAAACCTCTCCCAATCCCCTGTCCAGCCAAATCCCGTTTCCCACCTCAATACGCAACACCTTCCAGGAACAGGGATAGAGATTTCAGTTTTTACAGGAACCAGTGCATACATCACACATATTTACAGGAATTTAAAAGCATTTCAATGAAAGATCTAATTTTTATCAGCTCTGAGAACCCAAACATCAGTACAAAATTGGTGGAACAACATTTTTAGTGCGACAAAAAAATACAAGTGGCAACATTTTCAGCACGCAAACATCAGTACAGACTACAAGCATCATTATCTCTTCTCCAATATTTCACTTCATGAATCGGCACGCAAACATCAGTACAGAGTACAGATAAATTTTGAACATCTTTTTTATTACAACCATATAAGACTCTTTCTCAAAATTGTTGCTTTTCTTCCTTGCAATCTTCAAGAACACAAGCCTGAGCATTACGATGGCCTGTAAGCATGCAAATATGTTAGACATAGTTTGGAACAACATCCCACCGCACCTTGGAATATCAGATGGTAGAAAAGGTGCAAAAATTACTCAAATTTATTTAATAGAGGAACCTAGCATCGACCAGTACATGGAGAAGATGATGCATGGATCTAGTACACTAGGTAACTAGTACAAAATTCAAGCAAGAACACACCAGGTAGCTAGAAACCTATTACTTCTCTATTTTATTTAGGAGAAGAGAAATTCAACAAAGCTATATTTCAGCACATGTAGTTGTAACAGAGGCACATATGATTGTGAACATGAGAAATTGAGGATACATACACAGGTAAATCTTCAATTTATTGACGAATCCACATTTGGAAGAAAGAGAATTAATTTACAGTATATGATTGGGACACTAGCATACAATAGAACACGAGGCATGGACCAGTTCTTCGACATACAATTAATTTGAAGTACATAATATATCACCGCAAGCAGTCAACCCACATTGCCAAAACATTATTAGTCAGTATACCAAAGATCAAAGACATACAATACATATACTTGCAGGTGACACTGTGCTACAAAAATAAATCAGTCATGTAAATGTTCGCTGGAAGAACAAGAACCACACAACTGATTGCATTCCCTTCTACCCGAAGGAGATGTAAGATCACGGAAGGTCAAAGGAACTGACGAAAGGGAAGGCCGGGAGAGAGAGAATATTACCCCGAGGTTGTTCATCTCCTAGACCTTGTTGACGTCGTAATCCACCGGCTGTAGACAAATGAAATATAGAGATCAGCAGGCCGAACCAATAGCTTGTGAGGCCGATGGATCGGCCAAAGCCAGCAACCGTCGCCACGACGAGATCGACCGTGTGCGGGGCAACATAGAAAGGGGGCGTGCAGAGAAGAAAGTGGATGGCGTTACCAGGAGGGTTGTAGATCGGAGGAGCTCCGTCGGAGAAACCAAGAACGTTGGCCGCTGCGTGCGCCGCCGCCACAGCCTCCTCTCTCTCACTCGCTCGGGGAAGGGATGATACGCGAGGTAGGGCTCGCGTATTAGATTGTAATAGAGAGGGTCCGGGTTTGGAAACAGGTCGGGAATTGTAGGGATAAAGCCGGCCCAGAAACGCGAGAAACAAAAGGCCTTCGGAAAATAAGTGGGGTTTCGGGATTGGGCCGGTATAATCCCTAGAAACCCCTAATATTACTCTATAAACAAACTTAGCCTTAGGATTTTCAACATGGAGCAAGAAGGCTAATGAACGACTTAGAAGAAAACAGACTCTGGAAGCATCTCCAAGAAGTAGAAGCACTTAGAAAAAAATTAAGAAGAAGTTCATGAAGACCAACCAACAATATTTTCTAAGCCTTGCTTCCTCTCTCTCTTTCCTCCCTTCTTCTCTTAGACCTCATGATGACTAAGTTAAATCCAAGACAAGTTGATACAAGAATCATGAAGTCTGAAGATTTATCAAGTCTACCAAAAATTCAATCAAGACATCACCAAGGAGAAAGTTACAAGTCTGGAGATGAAGCCTGTAAGACCAACTACATCTTTCATTCTATCTTTTCCCTCTTTCCTAATCTTGTATTTCACTTTAGACATAAACAATTTTTGATCATGTTATTACCATCTTTGAAGTTTGTTGGATCCTAGCGGCATAGTGAGATGAAGCGGCCTGGAGACTAACCTTACATGTCCACGTACATAAGACCTGTTCCACAACATAAGTGCCTGGCCGAGTGTCTGTCTCTCTCACTATAGTGAATATCCAATTTACAAAGAGTTGTTAGTAATTATTGATCAACTTGAAGAATGGACTTAGTAGTTTCTCTAAGTATTTATGCACATCATGACTAAGACATTAGAGTGCTAATTTGAGATGATTAATAGCAAAGTATTTTGTCCAACCTATGACCTTAGTACTTAATCTTTTTGACCAACATATTTGCCTTGCATTAACTTAGATGATTTTCATAGCATGACATGCATCTCTAGTGACTACAAGAAATATGTCAACTGGTGACCTTATCTTAACGACCAAGTTTTTTTTTGGACATAAATTTATGACCATTTTAAATGCGATGGTCATAAACCAATTGAGAGGGACCAAATTATGACCTTTTGTTTTAGAAAGGTCATAACACGCGGCCACCAATTGGTCATAAAATCTAACCGCACTACTCCATGACCTTCATTACAGACTTTAACGACCAATCTAATAGTTCACACAAATATTCTTGTGTGACTGGGCTGACACCTAAGCCAACTCGCCAATACGTCACAACAATGACCTGTGGGACCAGCCCAGCAGCCCCGCCTGACCTGTGGGACCCACCATGCAGTTCCGCCAGACCACCGGGTCCCACACCCCCACCTGACCACTGGGTCCCACCCACCCTACCCTGAACACCGGGTCCCACGCTCTCACACATGACAACGGGGTCCCAGCTACCCCCCACACGCCACTGACCATCGGGACCCACGCTCAACCACCTGACCACGGGGTCCCAACCACCACCACATGCCACTGACCATTACGACCCACTCCCCCTACACTGACCACGGGGTCCCACACATCACCACACGCCACTGACCATCGGGACCCACTCCCCCTACCCTGACCACGGGGTCCCACTCCCCCCACACGCTACTGACCATCAGGACCCGCGCTCACCCACCTGACCACGGGGTCCCACCCACCACCACACGCCACTGACCATCGGGATCCACGCTCACCCACCTGACCACGGGGTCCCACCCACCACCACACGCAACTGACCATCGGGACCCATGCTCACCCACCTGACCACGGGGTCCCACCCACCCACGCTCACCCACCTGACCACGGGGTCCACCCATCACCACACGCCACTGACCATCGGGACCCACTTCCCCTACCTTGACCACAGGGTCCCACTCCCCCCCCACACGCCACTGACCATCGGGACCCACGCTCACCCACCTGACCACGCGGTCCCACCCAGCACCACACGCAACAGACCATCGGGACCCACACTCACCCACCTGACCACGGGGTCCCACCCACCACCACACGCCACTGACCATCGGGACCCACGCTCACCCACCTGACCGTGGGGTCCCGCCCACCCACGCTCACCCACCTGACCACGGGGTCCCACCCACCACCACACGCCGCTTACCATCGGGACCCATTCCCCCTACCCTGACCTCGGGGTCCCACACCCCCCACACGCCACTAACCATCGGGACCCACTCCCCCAGCTGACCACGGGGTCCCACCCCCCCCACACGCCACTGACCATCGGGACCCGCTCACCCACCTGACCACCGGGTCCCACCACCCCCCCGAAGCGACTGACCTTCACCTGACCACCGGGTCGAACACGCCCAGACGCTGACCTGCGGGTCCGCAACACACCCCACTCACAACACACTGACTTGCGGGTCCGCAGCACACCCTACAAACATAACACTAACCTGCGGGTCCGCACAAGCCCCACGCCCACAGAATCAAAAGAAATACGAGAGCATTGGGTAGGGATCGAACTGGCGACCTCCTACTCCCCCTCCTGCACTACAACCACAAGACCGACGATTCTTTCGTGATGAGTCTAGACAGGAAACCTACTTGTACTTACTTTTCATTTGGGACAAAAACTGAAAAGCTACAGTGGTAGCTCTCATTTGTTTCGAACAACCCGTAGGAAAAAGGAACAATACAAACATGGCTACACATAGAACATAGCACAAATTGCCAAATATTTATAGAATGCTGCATATTGCAGTTGTTGAACACCATCTTTTCAGATTGAACAATACAAAAGTACATAATGCATCCATATCAGGTTGTTCAACCATAGAAGATTGCCCTGTCATAGAACAATACAAAAGTACAAAATGAAACCATATTGCCCTGTCATCATGTTATCAAGCATCAGGTTGCTCCAATTGCCATGCCATCAAGCATCAGGTTTCTCTAGTTTGCCCTGCCCCATCTTGAAGATTGAAGACCTGCAAACAAGAGTCAACTTGGAAAGCTAGTTCCAGAAATGAACATATATTTAACAAACAACAGCAAAAATGAGCAATTCACCTTACAGATGGTTCAAGCTACTCATCATCTTCAACCTGCCGATTATTGTCACCGTCGCTACAGTACTGGAAAGCCGTGACATAGGCTATGTTTGTTACCTCATCATCGCTTTCAACCTGATCCACTACATGCTTCCTTCTCTTCTTCATTTTTTCCACAATCACATCATCAACTAATACTCGTTCACGGTGCCTTTTGGATCTGGTTTCCACATTTGGTCCATGAAGTACCACTGGAACTTCTGGTGTGTCATCATCTTGGTATGATAGCCCACAACCACACGGAGGACCCCTTCCAAATTCATTTTCCTTCACACTCCATAGGTGTTTGTGCTGGAATTTTTGCACAACTCGCCAGTGGCCACCCAAATCAGTGTCTGGCACATAGAAGACATTTGTTGATTGTGTTGTTAGAATGAAAGGATCACTTTTATACCAGCTCCTTCCAGTGTTAATGCTTTTGAAGTGTCCATCTTCCTGGACTCGGATCGTCTTCTTGCCACCAAGGTCAAACCAATCACAGCGGAACAAGACAACGGAATGATGGACTCCTCCACTGGAGTTGTACTGCAGTTTGATAATACTCCTCAGCTGACCATAGAAGTCAATGAAGGCATTCTCATGTAGTCCCTCTGCAACAATTCCAGTATTCTGAGTGTTCCTATTTAACTCACGGTCAACGGTGTGGTAGCGGACACCATGAACAACACATGCAGAATACAGCCTTACTCGGCTATCCGGCATACATGCCAATACAAACAGATCATCACTGGCCTTCTTCTCCTCGTGCAATTACCCAATCTGTAGAAACATGTCCATGAGCAAATAAATTCAGTATGATGTGCAAATAAAATGAACAGGACATCAAGCAGCCTAAGCAATAGGTACTGATCATTCCTGATGAATACCAATAGCTAAAGATCTCACATGTTATTTAAACCATGTAGCAAAATTTTCCGCAAGCCATTTGTGAACATTGATACGGCTATCTTGATCCTTCAGCTCCTCCTTGCACAAACTGAAATTCCCACAGAAACATATAGTTAATCAAACTTTACATCAAGCCTAAAATACTGGTTCCTTACAACGGAAGAAAAAAATGAGAGTGCACAAGAGATGACATACTCGATATATGGTAGAACTTCAGGGCAACTTCTAAGCACATACCAATGCATCTTGTCATACTCCTCACCAGCCTCCAATTATTGTGACCCTCCAATCAAACTGACACCATGGTCGAAAACCGATACATAAAAACCTTCCGAATCAGCCTGCTGTGGATTTCTGGTCGGCCTATTAAATCGTGTTTCGACCTCGTCAAAGAACCAAGAGCAAAAGTTCAGGCACTCATCAACAACATATGCCTCGGGAATTGACCCCTCTGGTCTGGCCGTGTTTCGCACATAACACTTGAATGTAAGCATTTGTAATATCCCAACATTTTATAATATTTAAAAATCAGTAAAATTTAAAACTTTTCTTTTTATTTAAAATAAAATATTAAAATGCAAAAGAAAACCAACTATAAAAGACTTCAAGCATATTGATGCTTTCAAATGAATTATCTTAATATAAAATATAATGGTGCACAAATTATTTAGAATTAAAAATGAATACATTATATTTCCCTTTTCTTTTTCATATAGCTGTGTTATACTATTCCATATTATACTAAAGCCAAAAATGAATTTAGCATTTGAAAATTACTTTAAATATTTTGAGTTCAAACATATTTGAATGTGGTTAATTCCTAAATTTTATTAACCCAAAATAAATTTATTTAAATTATTAATTTCAAAGTTGACCTAAATGGGCAATTCTGCATGTTTGAATAGTTCAAAAATATTACTTTTCAAAATATTCAAAACATGCCCACAAGTGGTTTAACACAAAGATAATGTTTTTAGAATTTTTTAGAAATTAATTTGACTTGAATTGGACCTCTATATCAAAAGATAAAAATAAAATGAAATAAAACAAAAAAAGGAAATATAGGGATGAGGTCAGCGATGACGTCATCATCTTCAACCTCCGTCCGAGAATTCCGGCCAGAAATCTCGTGCTGATTCTTCGCCCTCGCCCGACCCCCGCTGCCCTAAACCCTCCCCTTTTAAAGCCCTCGAGCCCCGCCAGGCCGTCCCAGTCGCTCGCCGGAATCGACCGACCGCCGTCGCGTTTTTCCTTCGATTACGTCGAGGTAACCGGATCCCCTCGCCCGTTACCCCCTCCACCTGACTCGCCATGGACGTGCGCATCCTCCTGACCGCTCCTCTGATTTCTGTGGCTACCAGAACGTCGAGGACGAACAGGAGCCGAAGCTCGCCGGCGTCCGTGCTTCTTCAATCGCCCGAGGTCGCAAATCCGAGACGAACGACACGAAACCGGCCTCGCCATCGCCTCCGGAACGTGGTGCCGAGCGTCTCCGTCGTCTCCCCGAGGCCGGGGGAGCTCCGCAGCGTCACCGCGGTCCAAACCGAGCCGCCGGCGCCGTCTAAGCCTCCAACTCCGGTGAGTTCCGCCGCCTGTTTTTGGTCAACGCTCCAGGACCGTCTGATCTACCTCCAACGGTTAGGATTAGATCACTTAAATCGAACCGGTACGATTTGATTCTGGCCGTCAGATCTGGATCTGACGATCCAGATCGACTGGAGCCGAGCCGAGCCGCGGCTCAGACTAAGCCGAGCCTAGCCGAGCCGAGGCCAGCCAATCACAGCCCGCCATGTGGCCAGCCTTTTTCTGTTTTATTTACGAATAGAATTAAATTGTCTGTTTTGCAGAAAAGCCCCTGCCACTTAGATTTATCATAACTTTTTAACCCTTTACCCAAATTGTACAAATTCATATCAAATTAAAGCCCTCGACAAGTAGAATCTGCTGGAACATTTAAATTTCAAATTTGACTAATCTAAATAGATTCAATTTTCAAATTAGGAGTGTGAGCATTTTTGACTTAGTTATAAATTCATAAGTCCAAAATTTCCAAATAAAATATTTTGGAAAGCTTAAGATTAGAAGAATAATGATCCAATATTTTAATTAAAGTTTGAATAATTTAAAATGAATTTAAAAAATCAGAAACTTATTTTAGTTAACTTGGGCATAGTGTAAATATTTATTAATATATTTAAATTATTTCCTTTGCACAAATGTCATAAATAATTGTCCTTGTTCAGAGAAACTCAAATCCACGTTTACCAAATTATTAAATAACATTAATAAGTAAGTTTTATTTAAAACCTTTTAAATGATTTTAGTTCATTTACAAGTGTATATAAATGTTATTGGTTAATTAGGTGTTACTAAAAATGTGATTTAAAAGATTATGCCATTTCAAATAACTAGGTTGTATTTTTAATACTATGAACTTTTCAGTTGGGAATTAAAAATGTTAGATATGATAAATTAAGAAATTCTTGAATATGAATTTGCTTAAATTTAAATTCTGAAAACATAACTTAGGTAAATATTGATGGTTGTTGTAAAATCTTGAACCTTGCTTTTAAATTATGATTAAACCATCTTAGCATATCTTCGTGTAAACGTTTAAAGACCAATTCATTAGGATCCTTTGATCAACCTTTCAATCCTTTCAAATTGAAAAATGTCCAATTTGACTTTAGACTATACCCTAAACGCAATCACATTAATTCTTTTTGCATATTGAATTATGTGACACCCTTGACCAAATCCACTTATAAGTCTTATTACGCTTGATTGATTATTTGAATGATATATGCTTGTTGGATTGTTTGTTTATTGGATGCACCTTATTGTATAGTTTGAAACGGGGAGCAAAGTTTGACTTGGACAAGAGTGTGTGAGAAACGACAAATTTCCAAAGGCAAGTGACTTCATAAAATACCTACTATTTTTATTATATTGCATTACTAGTATTTTTAAGTAGTATTTGTAAGTAGTATGCATGATAGGTTTTTGTGAGAATTGTAGTATGCTATGCAAACCTGTTAGTTTACCCTTTAGAAATTCTTGTTAGAAACCTATTATAATTTAGTGTAAGTACTTGCTGCAAAAATAATTGTTTTATGGTAGATGTGATAAGTGAAAAAATTCCACTAATTAATAAACCGCCTAGGTGGATTGGTTCGATTGAGGAGGTTTCAAGTTGAGTGGCTACTCAGGGGCCAGTTCTGCGGCAGCCTGAGTTTGCGCACTTGTGGAAGGCCACCTAGGTCTATGAGATTTAAGTTTACACTGAGTTTAGTTGCTTATCGTGCAACCATTGGTCAATATGGGCTCTGTCTTGACGGAGTAAGTTGATGTGGACCTGGGTCAAGAGATTGATGGTGGTAGGGGTGATAGGATGGTGGTAACCTCTTAGTATGATCATGGGAAAGCAACTTCTGAAAAGTCTCGTCTTGATCTTCTCCTTTTCCTTCTCACTAAATGAGTGTAGAGGATAGTTTGGGTTGATTGAGTCTAATGGTGAAAGTGCACACACTCTCGAGAGTTAAAACCTAAGATCTTAGCCGTGTCCCCGGCATCGGACAAATTGAGTGACTACACAAGGCTGTCTTCTGAAAATCTCTTCATCCTAATTTTTTAATAAAACTTTAATGGGTGAACATGGGTAGGAGACATGGATTTGTCTCGAGATGTCTCATAAAGAGAAGATATTGTTTCAAAAAGTTGTTTACCAAAAGTAGGAGAAAACTTACTTTGCGCAATAGCCTTGAGCTCCACCAGCCAAACAAGCTTATAGATATAGCTTAGTAGTATAGCATTTAAAAGTCACTTGCCACCACAATTCAGTTGTGCTGACCCTTTATAGCTGGGCTGCAACTAAACCTTGCAGATTGTTCGAATGAGGAGTAAGGGTGTCGTCTTCGAGCTACAACCAACATGATTGCCATTGGCTTCATGGATATGATGTAGCGCCATGTTATCATTGGAATTTGCATATGAACTCTGAAATAATTTGTGAACTATCTATTTATTTAGCTAGCGCTTCAGCTATGCAAAGTTGTAAGGAATATAGTTTTTGGATCATTTCGTTCTCGGTTGTAATAAATTTGACATTGTACTGTGATATTACATCTTATTGGAAAATGCGAGACTTATATGATCCAAATCTCCTACATGATTCATACGCACCATTGCTTTCCTGAGTAAGGGTGCTACAGCATTCTTCTTTCAACGGGATACATCCAACCGTAATGTATGGGGCCTCTAAGCCTTGCCTCTTTGGGTAAATGGACCGCCAAATGAACCATCAAAGTGAAGAAGGCTGGAGGAAAGATCATTTCAAGTTTGCAGAGGATTACTGGGATTTCTTTTTCAAGTCTTTCAAGAACAGAGAGCTTTAATGTTTTGGAGCACAACTCTTAGAAGAAATTTCCTAGCTCAGCAACCGCTTCATATATTTTTTTATCCATTATTCCATGCAGTCCTGCTGGTAATATCCTTTGGAGAAGAATATGGCAATCATGGGTTTTCAACCCTTGGAGCTTGCATCCATCGGGAGACACACATTTCGCTAAGTTAGCTGCATACCCATCTGGAAACCTTACCCCTTTGATGAATTCACATAATGCCTTCTTTTCTTCTTTACTCATTGTGTACTATGCTTCCGGCATTTCAAAGGACTCTCCGCCGTTAACAAGACGTAGGTGCAACCCCTATCTTATGCCCATATCTTCGAGATCTAGTCTCGAGTTCAGTGTGTCCTTTGACTTCCCTTCAATCTTAAAAAATGTACATAGCAGATTATCTAAGATATTCTTCTCGATGTGCATTACATCCAGATTGTTCCTCAGTTTCAAATTTTCCCAATACGGGAGGTCCCATAGAATTGACCTTCGGTCCCAATATTGACCATCCTCCCGCTTATTTTTCTTTTGATGCTTTCCCGGTCTCACATCTTTCACCTTGTCAAGTTGTTGTTCGAGCTCTTCTTTAGTAAACTCTTTCGGACAGCCCCGATTTTCATTCTTGCCAACGATGGTTGCGAGCAAGAAAACGGCGGTGCCCGGTCCAACATATCTTGTTCCTTATTCTCTCCGAGCACGGGTCCTTGTCACAACGCACGCATGCTTGATAACCAGCCGTGATCCTCCCCGACAAGGTGTGCAGCACCGGGAAATCATGGATGCACCATATGACCGCAGCACGCAAATCGAACTTATGGGGACTCAGGGCATCATAGGTCTGTACACCCCCCCATAGCTTGAGCAGATCTTCTATGAGGGGCTCCATAAAGAAATCAAAATCCTTTCCCGGAGAATGTGGACCCGGGACCAGCAGAGCCATCATGAAATTGGATTGATTCATACACGACCATGGTGGAAGGATGTAGGGCACGATAAATACAGGCCACATGCTATACTGTGAGGTCATTCCAAACGGATTAAAGCCATCAGTGGCAAGGCCGAGTCTTATGTTCCTTGCATCGGCAGAAAACTCTTTATGTTCATCATCAAAGTCTTTCCACGCCTGCCCGTCCGCTGGATGGCTAAGCTCATCAGCCACAGGTTCCCGCTTTAGCTTGTGCCATTGTACCTCCTCAGATTCTTTCTTTGAAATAAACATCCTAAGTAGCCTTGGAATAATTGGAAAGTACCTCAACACCTTCTCCGGTATCCGCTTCCTGCCATCCGCATCTTTCCATCTAGAGGCATCACATTTTGGGCACATGTCAAGCTTGGCATATGTCTTCTGAAACAAGACACAGTTGTTCGGACATACATGTATTGAATCATAACCAAGCCCCAATCTGCCAATTATACCAAGTGCTTCATCGTAACTTTTGGAAATTGAGCTTTTAGGGTATTGGAGGGCCATGACACGGAGTATTCCGTTGAAGGCGACGTTGCTCATCCGGTAGAAGGACTTGACATGAAGTAACTTCACGGTGAAAGCAAATCTGGACAATGTCCCGCCATCACTAGCTGCCCACTTTGCATCCTCTATAAATTCAGCATAAATTGTATTATCTCCATCACTTTGTGGTTCTGACTCATACAAATCCTTGAATAGGTCAGGGATTCTGTCATCCTCAAACCCATCATCCTCTTCCAAACCAGCATCATCTTGCGGAACATCATGTCCTACAAACTCACTGTCTTCATCAATATGGTGTGCATCAGGTTCATGTTCAGGTTGAGCTCCAGGTTCATGTTCAGGTTGACCTCCAGGTTCTGGATGTAAAGGCTCCCCATGATGGATCCACCTATCATACGTGGATGCCATCCCACGCAGGAGAAGATGATCCTCCACATGTCGTACAGTCTGGTGAACACGATTATTACAGCTGGGGCATGGGCAAAGTACTTGAGCATCGACAACAACACTTCTGAAAACAAACTGAATGAACTCATCCACCCCCCTTAGATGCTCAAAAGAAAGCCTTCTAACTCCTTTTGTAATCCAGCTTCTGTCCATCTGTATGGAAAAACAAAAGAATCCAGCAGGTGCAACTCCATTCAGATCAATGGCCGAACCAAATTCCCACTTTCTTCTAATGATAGAGGGGAGAGAGGGAGGAGACAGGAGAGGGTGCAGACCTCAAGTATGTCCACCGACGGGGAGTACTGTGGTGGGAGGGGTTGTCGCGGAAGGGGACTAGTTCTCGAGCAGGTCCACAGGTGGGAGAGCTCTAGTCGCGGAACTCGAGCGGTGTGCTTCTGTCCATCTGTATGCAATAAACACAAAGAATCTAGCAGGTGCAGCTCGATTTAGATCCATGGCCTAACAACCAAATTCCTGCTTCTAACGATAGAGAGGGGAGAGAGAGGAGATATGAGAGTGGAGACCTCGAGGTTGTCTGTCGACGGGGAGTTCTACGGTGGGAGGGGACTAGTTCTCGAGCAGGTCGTCGTGGAAGGAGATCTTCTCGACTAGTTCTCGAGCAAGTTCGTCGGCGGCAGCTCAACCTCCGGGCAGCGACGTCCATAGCCACCCACGCCGCAGACGCCCCTTGCTCGGCCGCAACACCACCAGTCGCTAGGTCACCCGCCGCCAGTCGATAGGAAAGCGGGATTTAATTTTCGTTGAATCAGTCGCTAGGTCACCCGCTATGTTTGCGTTGCTTTGGTACTGAGCAGTCAAATACAAATACGAACCTATATATTTTTTAACTGTTGCACACATAACATCATCACTTCTCCATCACAGTGGCAGGGCAGTATCGCTGCAAGCCCTTGGTCTTGGGTTCGATTCCCCGGCTGAGCAACACATTTTTTTTGCCATTTTTTAAAACATCACTTCTCCATCTCTGTTTCCGATCGGCATTCACACTCCACGCTCCACACTCCACACTCCGATATGAATACCCCTCCACACGGCATTCACACCCCACACTCCACACTCCACACTCTACCTTCTTCTTGTCTTCTCGGCTTCTCCGCAGGCGATTCTCGAGGAAATCGACTCTGGACTCGAAAGTGGATGGAGAGGGCGGGATGTGCGGCGGCGCTTGCTATGGTGGTGGGGGGGTCCTCGGAGCAAGCACGGCGGGCCGTGGAGCGGGCGCAGCGGGCTTCGGTCTCACTGCTCTTATGTTTTGTGGCGGCGAGAGGAGTCTGGGGGGGGGGTTCGGGTCCCGGTCTCCAAGAAGGGTGGCGGCGAGGTTCGCACACAGACGGTGACAAACTCTCAGGAAGCATCGATCCATGGCCGGAGGTCTCATTGCATATGATTCTCAAACAAGCCTGGACGACGCATGCACTTCGGCGGGGAAAACCCCAGAGGTTTCGCTTCCGTCCAGCAAGGAGGTTTGGCTCCATGCGCGAGCTGAGCAGGTGGAAGCAGAAGAAGGAGAAGGACCTGGCATTCGTGGCGGAGCCGATCCAAGTGCAAGGGCCAGAGATGGAGGCGGCTATGGCGCTAAAAGAGCTCCGATCCACGGTAAGGGCGCTAACAGAGCAGCTGGACCATCTATGGGCAGTTCTCAATCTCTGCGAATTGGGGATTTCGTGCTTAATCCAGAGATGGAGGCGGTAATGGAGTTCCCATTGACGGCAATGGCTGGCTCCCTCGTCTGAAGATGAAGGCTGGCACGGCTCGTTCGAAGATGAAGGCAGGCGCCCTGGAGTTTCTTGATTTTGGCTCGCTGTTGTTCTGTAAAATAGAAAACTATGTTAGGTAGCTGGTGGTGTTTTGGCTGGGAGGGGCCATGAAGTTGGCCATTTTGTTGGCGTTAGGGAGCTGTAGCAGCCGTGTTAGCTTTAGATTTGCCGGAGAACTTCTGAACTTGCTATTTGGTATGATGTTTCGCTGGTTTCATTTGGCGTTGCTTAATGGAACCGTGGCAGGATGTTTCACTGGTTTGGTTTGGCGTTGCTTAATGGAACACGGGAAGGGCGGTATTGCTGCCAGCGCTTGGTCTTGGGTTCGATCCCCCGGCTGAGCAACACCTTTTTATCTCTGTTTCTTTTGAAACAACAGAAACATGCAGTCATACTTCAAACCATATTCACTTACACTTGAAGATAACAAAACAAGGTTCATAAACCATACTTCATACCAGATTCAAGTAGCATAGCATAAGTACCACATAATTTGCAAAAGCATACATGCCAGGTAGCATAAGTAGTTAAGAAGTTCAGGACCAACAACCACATCTAACTAGCACCAAATGTACATGACGAACCCCCAACAGCTAACTACTCGACCTTTTGGAGGGTCAACCTGCAGCCAGGGGAAGCACTGTTGCAGAAGCGGAACATGAAGATATCACCCCGCTGCATCTTGATCGCCTTCACAACCTGGCACCAGTTTGTTATTATTTGTGCTCCTTTACCCTTTCCTTTACCCATAAGGATGGTGACCACGATGGGATCATGGCCTACACAGTGGACCATCAAATTCTCTGATGGCAAGTGCATGTACTTCTTGATGCAGGTGTTGCTGAACTTTTGGGGGAAATACTGCAAATTAATTAAAAGAGGTCAAAGACAGCCAATGTACTCGAACAAGCAATGACAATGATCATCAGGGACAATTTGTTTACCATTTTCGCTTTTGGACTCTCGGTGTTTGCTAGCTGCATAGTGCATATATAGAGAGGCAATGGGGGTTCCTTCATTGCAACTTTCTTCAAGAACCTCACTTGCTTGCGTTTGAGAGCAACAAAGTTACCAAAAACACAAAACCTATCGAAGTTGCAATTACCTCCATTTTCCTTGGGACCTACATGTAAGGAAACTGGATAAGGAAAAGATAAAGGAAAATAACAAGAACACTAAATGATAGCAAAGCAAATGCCAATCTCTTACCGTGATGCATAATAATTCTATTAGCTTCCGCATCAGCAACAGCCATCCTTGCAGTAGCAGCAAGTTCCCTTAAAGAAACTTTCTTTGCGCGCCGCCTAGCCTCACACCTCCTAGCAGTAGCCTCTGCAGCAACCACATCTTCATCATCTGAGCTAAGCTCGATGATCTAAGTATTGTCCATGGTCACCTACAAACCAAAAACAACAGATAATGGTTATATAGACTTATGTAGACTTGAACCAATATGCAGGCTTGGGAGGCTTAATGGTTTGACCCTGTATCTACTATTTGGAGAAAAAACTGGCTACATCAACAACAGATAAATAATCTACAACAGAGAGAACCCTAACCCTAGAGGAAGTTCACATCACGAACTCTAAATAATCTACATAAAAAATTCCTAATCCCTAATCTACATCAAAGAATCCGAATCCCTAATCTACATCAAAGAACTAGCTAGTTACCTTCATCCGCGCAGGGGTTCCGTGAGCGGGCGGCCCAGGGGTTTGGTCAGCGGGCGGCGGCACAGACCGGAAAGAGGCGCAGAGGTTCGGTTGCTTGGGCAGCCGCGCCGAGGGACCTGCCGCATGCGCCATTGGATCCCTACTCGCTCTAGTGCAGAGAGTGGAGGTCCTCGGTGGGAGCAGAGGGGAACGACGGTGGGGAGGAGAGTGAGAAGTGGGGACTGGGGAGGCGATGCGACCACGCTCATCCACGGCCACGACTTGGTGCTCGACTGCTCGGTGGGGTCATCCTCGATCGTGGCCGCGCAATCATCCACGATCTAACGGCCCACGCGACTCGTTCTTCCAACGACAGTCAGAAACCCTAGATCGCCATAGTGATCCCCACGGCGATCCCCACTCATCTTCTCCATTTCAAAATCCATTCCACGGCGATCCCCAGTTCACTTCTCCATTCCCCACGGAGATCCCCACTCATAGATCCCCACGGTGATCCCCACTCCTCTTCTCCACGGCGATCCCCACTCCTCTTCTCCATTCCACACTCCTCTACGACGACCTCGACCAACCCAACGTCCTCCGACTCCGTGCTCCGCCTCCTCGTCCTCGGCCGCATCTCGGACCAAGGGTAAACCGCTTTCCCTGTCCCCGCTTTCCCTTTCCTTTGATTGTGCAGCGTAGGATCATCTTAGGATTGTGCTTAGCATGTAGTTTGGGTTACGGCTATCTACTATTCAGTACTCGATTTGTCACCGAAAGTTGCTATGATTTTCCTTCTGCCTGCTCTACTGTACTTGCCACCAATGTTATTTTGATGTATTCCTCAATGTTGCTGTGATCTGCTAGGCATGTTCCTCAATGTTGCTCTAATATATAAAATGTTGTATGGATTGATTGATTTCCTCAATGTATTTCTCAATTTATTGCTCTAATAGGCATGTATTCATCTATGATCTGATTGACATGTTTCGCAATGTTGCTCTAATATATAGAATGTTGTATGGATTGCTTGATATCATCAATGTATTTCTCAATTTATTGCTCTGATAGGCATGTATTCATCTGTGATCTGATAGGCTAGTTTATCAACACCATTATAGGCATGTATTCATCAATATTTTGCATTGTATCTTTTTCTGATTATTATTCTGTTGCTCTTATCTCTTTTTTTAATGAAATTTAGAGGAACAATGGCTTATGTTGTTGAGTCTAGGACGCCAGCCTTGTCACGTGTTGTGCTGGACTACCTTAGGATCAACCCTGGGCCTGTCAATGATGTGTTCATTGTCAAGAATTGTTCACGATACATAAAAAAAAAGGGATTTATAGTGCTCTCCATGTAATAAAGAAAATGTTGAAGAGTGAATTCATGTATGATGTGAACCACACAAGGGAGGCCCAGCTAGTTATTAGGTGCACAACCCCTACCGATGCTGAAATGCTAGACACCACAAATGTTCAGTTTAAGTTTGACCACCACTATATCAAGATCTACAAGCAAGCATCAATTAGTGCACTACCACAAGGTGAAGACACTCCTTATGAGGCACCTGTGCACTCATTTCGCGCTAGCCTAGAGGGGAACACGCTGTTAGGGTACCCGGCATGGTACACTTCACTGTCAGAGGACATGGAGAGCCACATCAACCCAGAGATGTCACTAAGTACCATGGAAATCCTAGGGATAGAGGAAGGGCCAGTAGAAAATGTAATGAAGGTTAACATCATATTTGCAATGTCCCCTGGAGATTTTCTATATGCAATCCGTGTGTTACCATGCCCAGGCCACTACCCTTTCGCTGTCGACCAGGATGGTTACATGTACATAACGTTAGATCGTGCTAGCGACAACATGGATGTTCTGAAGGTTGCTCGCTTCCTAGTCAGTGGTATGATGCTTAAGTTCTACATGGTGCAGACTGTCACTGAGATATCAAGGTCATGCGACAGGGATTTAAGTCCTGTCTACAGCAAGGCCTGTGCTGATGACCATTGGGAGCCCGTTGAGGTTTAGGGGATCTTGTTTCTTCAGTCAATAAGTGTATTTTATTTTGTTTCATCCTTTTCTACTAGAACAATGTAGTCAATAAGTGTTCTTTTCTTGTTTAGCTAGTGTGCTCTTTATTGTACTCAATAAGTATTTGTTTCTCTGGTTGGTCAGCTATATATATATGGAACATGCATGTGTTGTGTAATTCCTTTAATGTAACCATATGCATGTGTGTGATATGGTCTTGTAACCATATGCTAGAACTCCTTGCTCTGTTATGGGTGGCAACAACAGCTTCTTGAAGAACATGGAGTCCCCGCGATTTCCGCTGGTTATGTGCAAGGACTGTAAAAGACGCAAGGTTTCCCACTTTGTATCGAAGACTGAGAAAAACTACATGCGCCATTTCTACAGGTGTCCAAATCATGGGGTATGTTTCTCTATATATGGTATGTGACAGTTGGTGCTGATTTTGGTCCTGGGCCATTGTTTCTGATATGATTTTGGTTTTTTGCATTTGATTCAGCCAAAGGAGGAGGGTGGTTGTGAGATGTGGCTGTGGGAGGATGAATATCAGGACTATTTGGAGAATGATTGTGAAGCTATGAAAGATCACAGGGTGGACAGTAGCCCAATGAAAAGGACATATGTAGTAGAAGGAAAAGGAGGATGGACAAGGAGGAGAAAGAATGAAAGCAATGGAGTCGAAAGGCAGTTGGGGGAGATCATCTGGCTGCTCCAAATTGTGATATGTGCTTTAGGAATGTTAGTGGCCCTGATGTTTCTGTATGTGGTCAAACATTAGCAGTTTCTGTCACTGATTTGTAAGTCAGAATTTGTAAGTGTTTGTCATTGATTTAATGTAGAATTCCAACTCTAGCACTAGCTAGCTCTATGAGACATATTGTTCTATAACTTTGTGACATTAATTTGGAACTCTAGCTAGCACTAGCTAGCTGTGAGATATATAGTTCTATGACTTCGTGACATTAATTTGGTCTATCTATATATTTGTGATTATGTTGGCAGTGTTTGATGCGTTATTTGATGAAATTGCATATGTATCTGGTATAGAGCAAAAGATTTGTACATGGGGCTATGCAACTATATAATTTTGTCTATCTCTATATAGTTCTATGACCAACTACATAAAATGACGCTACACGAAGGCACATATAATGAGGCACATAAAATGACGACACTTAATGAACAATACTATAACTACTAACCATATAACAGAGTTCACATCACACATATAGGATACTAACCATATAACAGAAGCAGTCTTTAACATAACTAATAAAGAGTACTTCACAAACAAGCTGAGTTCACAATAGTCTTAACATAACTAATAACAGTCCTAACATAACTAACCTAGAACTACATATTCTCAATTTTTAGGGCAACGCACAGTTCTCTGACCTCAACCTTCACAGTTATGACTGAGCATGCGACCAAGTTGTTCTCCGCGCAGAATTCCTTGAATCCAGTATAGAGCAAAAGATTTGTACATGGTTTGCCCTCATCACGTGGAGCATACTTGCCCCAAGTAGGCTCAGTTAAGCTTCTGTTCCAGTACATCACATCTCCAGCATGACGGTAATTGTAACCTTGGATGAGCTCCTTAGGTAGGAGCTGAAAAAAGAACATAGAGTGATTAGCACGTAGCGTATTTTGTGCACATATCAATTCAATCATTTGTACAGGCTATGCATATTTAACGATGTAACAAATTAATTACCAGATATCCATCTTGCGCTTCACGCTATGTGATCTTGTGCACAAAGTATTGAAGATCTGGTACATGGTAGAAGTCTTCCTCTTCAAACCTGTGAACCTCTTTATATACTTCCCAGTTAATGGAAGCCATAGTTTTCTCAGTTATGGTACATGGTTTTGAAATCGTAGACTTCATCATTGTTGGCCTTATTTAAGAACAAACTTCAAACAGGGAGTCTAGTAAACAATAAAGAAATTTAATTAGAGAATAGTCATTTCTTACAATCAAGCAAACTCAGTTAAAATTAAACTCTATACTCTTCCTATCATTCAAAGAAACTACTATATGAATTTGCATACTGAAATAGACAACAATTCAATAATCATAACAGGCACAGGCATTCTGGGCTTCTTCTCCCCATTAATGTCAAACACAGAAAGAACAACATGTGTTGGATATGAAGTTGCAGGAGCCTCATCGTCTTCTTCTTCACCATGGTCGATTTCCATTTTTATGTAGTCACCTTTCACTACAACATGTTCCCTCAAGAAGGCCCTCCAGTATGCACCACAGATCGAAGTCTTGGCCTCATTCCTACACACATTGAAGTCATACCGACGCAATCTTACCACCCCATGATCTGGTTGCTCTGTATGAGCCAGCAGCCACTTGTCTGATGTTTCATCCATCTTCACCTTGAAATAACAAGGGACAACCTGTTTTTAAAAGCATCTCGACATATTTAGCCAGCAAAAAATCTGAAGCCAAATCATATAAAAGCGAAAATTGTGATTAAATATTTTTGTGATTACATAATTGTACATTACCACATAATCTTTGAAGTTTTTGTCATGTGAATAACACACGAAAAGGTCGAACGGTTAGATCTGCCACAGTTGGAAGTAGGCTGGTAGCAGAGTTTGCACAACTCTGTATCCAGTACTACATAAACATTTGGAAAAAAATTAATATTATATACCATTTGTACCAATACAATATAGAAAAACTAACAATACATATTAGGTTAGTAGGCACATATGGAGGCTGAAAAACCTAGTTCAATTAAACCTTGTTTCAGCGGTTCACAAAATGTCAATCCATCAAAGATAAATGTGTAGCATGCAAGATGAAGTAATGTATATCAGTAAACAATAAATAACATACACATCTAGTTCAAGATTAATCATACATAAACTTTCTGAAAGCCTCCACTACAGAAGAACTCATAAACTCGTTTATATTTTCATGATCAAACATCAGTGATCAAGCTGATTTGTTGTGTGTAGCTTGGAACTCAACATATGAGGATCACAAGTTAGTTGCCTTTGAGTAAGATTCGAATGTTCATGCATGCAAATAAAAACCGTAATCCCTATGAAAGCACAAACTAGAAGGTTACTAACTAGGGGAAATAGATCTAACAAGGGGAAAACCGGAACTAGATGAGTGATACTCCCTCTGGTCTGAAAAGATTGGCGTGGAGGGTGAGCTACGGTTGTGTACTCGGATCTGAGGTACTAGAGAAGATAACTAACCAGCTGTGTGATTTAGATTGCAAGAACTCGTGCTTCTCTTGCTCTTCTCTGGTGGATTCCTATGCTCTTCGATTGGAAGAACTCGTGCTTCGATCTCTTGCTTGTCTTCCCCTCTGATCTAGTTGAAGAACAATGAAGCACCGATTGAAAAGAAGAGAGATAGGGAGAGAGGGAAGAAAATGAGGAACTATCGGGGAACCGTCTGAGAGGAACCGTCGGAGAGGAACTGATTTGAATGGACTCACCGACCCAGGCTAACGATGTCCCAATTTGTCTGCTTTAATGGGCCATATGGTGGCATGAATGGCCCAATTTTAATTACAGAATCCCACTTTATGTTCAAAATTCAGAACAATGAAAAATTACTATTTTTCAATACACAAATTAGAATTCACCGTTTGAAATGACAAATATTATAGTTTTCAATACACAGGGTTTTGTCTTTTTACCAATAGTGCCTAAAAATGTTGTTGTTGCAAATAAAGGTTGAATGGTGAAATTCCATTTTCAAAACAATGTCAAAACGGTCAGCGATGCCGTTCTTAGATAAGGGTGGAACCTCCCAAAATTAAAGATGTATCTCCCATGAAATCACATGTTGTAAACCTAAAAATGATTTTGAGCAAAAATAGGAGCAACATACGCGGCACTTACAGTTCAAATTTCCGGCATTTCCACCTGATTCGACAAGTTTTTTTCTTTTTTACCAACAGTGCCTAAGGATGTTTTTGTTGCAAACAAAGGTTGAATTGTTCATTACATAGGTCCTAAGTATTTAAATAAATTTTGAAATTCCATTTTGACAACATGTTGTCGGTACCTGCTTCACAAAACCGAGTTGTTTTGACGATTAGGAAATGGAAAAAATGACTTTTCTACACAATAAAATAGAATACTTTGTGTATGAGATGTGTGTGTCATGCCAAGGGGCACATGTGTGCATAATATTGCCTCAGTCAGAAAAACTATGTCACGATTTCGACCGTAACATTGGTCGTGTGGCTTGATAGCCAAGAAACTTCATACATGATAGCTCATTTATGTGAACACCTTTTCCAAATAGTTCACTTTTTCCATGTTTGTCATTTTAAATGGATAATGGGGCACATAAAATGACGCTATGCGAAGGTTTTTCTATTTTACAATTTTTCTTAATTTCTTATGTCGGTTTCAAAACAATATCAAAATGGTCGGCGATGCCATTCTTAGCTAAGGGTGGAACCTCCCAAAACTAAAGATGTATCTCCCATGAAATCACATGTTGTGAACATAAAAATGATTTTTGAGGAAAAATAGGAGCAACATACGAGGCACCTACAGTTCGAATTTCCGGCATTTCCAACTGATTCGACATGGTTTTGTCTTTTTTACCAACAGTGCCTAAAAAAGTTTTTGTTGCAAACAAAGTTTGAATTGTTCATTACATAGGTCCTAAGTATTTAAACAAAATTTTAAATTCCATTTTGATAGCAGGTTGTCGGTACCTGCTTCACAAAACCACGTTGTTTTGATGATTAGGAAATGGAAAATGACTTTTCTACACAATAAAACATAATACTTTGTGTATGAGATGTGTGTGTCATTTAATGGGGCACATATGTGCACAATATGGCCTCGGTCAGAAAACTATGTCACGATTTCGACCGTAACATTGGCCATGTGGCTCGATAGCCAAGAAACTTCGTACATCATAGCTCATTTCTGTGAACACCTTTTCCAAATAGTTCACTTTTTCCATGTTTATAATTTTTAGTTGATAACGGGGCACATAAATTGACGCTACGCGAAGGTTTTGCTATTTTACAATTTTTTTAAATTTCTTATGTCGGTTTTAAAACAATGTCAAAACGATCGGCGATGCCGTTCTTAGCTAAGGGTGGAACCTCCCAAAACTAAAGATGTATCTCCCATGAAATCACATGTTGTGAACCTAAAAATGATTTTTGAGGAAAAATAGGATCAACATACGAGGCACCTATAGTTCAAATTTCCGGCATTTCCAACTGATTCGACATGTTTTTGTCTTTTTACCAACAGTGCCAAAAAAATGTTTTTGTTGCAAACAAAGTTTGAATTGTTCATTAGATAGGTCCTAAGTATTTAAGTAAATTTTGAAATTCCATTTTGACAACATGTTGTCGGTACCTGCTTCACAAAACCGCGTTGTTTTGACGATTAGGAAATGGAAAATGTTTTTTCTTCACAATAAAACAGAATACTTTGTGTATGAGATGTGTGTGTCATGGCAAGGGGCACATGTGTGCACAATATGGCCTCGGTCAGAGAAACTATGTCACGATTTCGACCGTAACATTGGTCATGTGGCTCGATAGCCAAGAAACTTCATACATCATAGCTCATTTCTGTGAACACCTTTTCCAAATAGTTCACTTTTTCTATGTTTATAATTTTTAATGTATAATGGGGCACTTAAAATGACGCTATGCGAAGTTTTTGATATTTTACAATTTTTTTTTAATTTCTTATGTCGGTTTCAAAACAATGTCAAAACATTCGGCGATGTCGTTCTTAGCTAAGGGTGGAACCTCCCAAAACTAAAGATGTATCTCCCATTAAATCACATGTTGTGAACCTAAAAATGATTTTTGAGGAAAAATAGGAGCAACATACGAGGCACCTACAGCTCAAATTTCCGGCATTTCCAACTAATTCGACATGGTTTTGTCTTTTTTAACAACAGTGCCTAAAAATGTTTTTGTTGCAAAAAAAAGTTTGAATTTTTCATTACATAGGTCCTAAGTATTTAAATAAATTTTGAAATTCCATTTTGACAACATGTTGTCGGTACCTGCTTCACAAAACCGCGTTGTTTTGACGATTAGGAAATGGAAAATGACTTTTCTACACAATAAAATAGAATAATTTGTGTATGAGATGTGTGTGTCATGCCAAGGGGCACATGTGTGCACAATATGGCCTCGGTCAGAAAAACTATATCACAATTTCGACCGTAACATTGGTCATGTGGCTCGATAGACATGAAACTTCATAGATGATAGATCATTTATGTGAACACCTTTTCCAAATAGTTCACTTTTTTCATGTTTATAATTTTTAATGGATAATGGGGCACATAAAATGATGCTACGCGAAGATTTTGCTATTTTATGATTTTTTTACTTTCTTATGTCGGTTTCAAAACAATGTCAAAACGGTAGGCGATGTCGTTCTTAGCTAAGGGAGGAACCTCCCAAAACTAAAGATATATCTCCCATGAAATCACATGTTGTGAACCTAAAAATGATTTTTGAGGAAAAATAGGAGCAACATACGAAGCACCTACAGTTCAAATTTCCGACATTTCCAACTGATTCGACATGGTTTTGTCTTTTTTACCAACAGTGCCTAAAAATGTTTTTGTTGCAAACAAAGTTTGAATTGTTCATTACATAGGTCTTAAGTATTTAAATAAATTTTGAAATTCCATGTTGACAACATGTTGTCGGTACCTGCTTCACAAAACCGCGTTGTTTTGACGTTTAGGAAATGAAAAATGACTTTTCTACACAATAAAATATAATACTTTGTATATGAGATGTATGTGTCATGCCAAGGGGTACATGTGTGCACAATATGGCCTCGGTCAGAAAAACTATGTCACGATTTTGACCGTAACATTGGTCATGTGGCTCGATAAACAAGAAACTTCATACATGATAGATCATTTATGTGAACACCTTTTCCAAATAGTTCACCGTTTCCATGTTTATAATTTTTAATGGATAATGGGGCACATAAAATGACGCTACACGAAGGTTTTGCTTTTTGACGATTTTTTTAATTTCTTATGTCGGTTTCAAAACAATATCAAAACGGTCGGCGATGCCGTTCTTAGCTAAGGGTGGAACCTCCCAAAACTAAAGATGTATCTCCCATAGAATCACATGTTGTGAACCTAAAAATGATTTTTGAGGAAAAATATGAGCAACATACGAGGCACCTACAATTCAAATTTCCGACATTTCCAGCTGATTTGACATGGTTTTGTCTTTTATACCAACAGTGCCTAAAAATGTTTTTGTTGCAAACAAAGTTTGAATTGTTCATTACATAGGTCCTAAGTATTTAAATAAATTTTGAAATTCCATTTTGACAACATGTTGTCGGTACCTGCTTCACAAAACGCGTTGTTTTGACGATGGTTTTACTAATCTGAATTTTTCACCTTTTCCCTCTCGATTTCCCGCTCCTCCATTTCAAATTTCTGGTTTGGACAATTCCCCACCTACCAAGACAGGAAATGACTGGTATGCCCCTAACAAAAGAAAAAAACACACCCACCCATCTATTCCGAGCCCTCTCCTCCACTCGTTCCCCACTCCATACCCCACCCACCCACCCATCCCCACCCACGAGGCGAGCATCGGCGGCGGCGGCCACGGGAGGACGATGGGGGCCGCGCTCGCTCCGACAACGACGGGCACAGGCGGGTCAAATCGACGGCCACGACGAGTTCAGGCAAGTTCCTCTGTTCATCTCCTGATCTCCTCGTGCTCCTCATCTCCTCTTCCACCAGGTTACAGAGCTAGGCTTAGGGCTTCATGCCAGTTCTATGCTATCATGACACGGCGAGGGATCTCCGGTCTGCTTAGGGTTTCATGCCATGGGCTAGGGTTAGGCCGTTAGCGTTTCATATGGTGGCTAGGGTTAGGATCTGCGTTCCACTCCTTGTTGCAGTAGTAGTAGGGTTACTCTGTAAGGGTTTCATGCCAGGGCTAGGGTAGGCCGTTAGGGTTTCCAGCTTTTGTTTTTTGCACATGATTGATATTCAGTATAAATACCTTTTGTTCTTTCCTTAGTTACATGCCATCCACTCACTTTTCATGTCCTCTTCTGGTAGCTAGTTCTTTCAATCCATGAAGTGTATATGTTCAGATGTGTTCTGTATTGTAGTGTGGACATGTTATGCTCTTCCACTGCATTCTGGTACTGCCATCTTACCATATGTACATTGTAGGAAACTATCAAGGAATTCCACCAGTTAAACGGAGCCAAGCAAGGGGAATTGGTCAGATAAAAAGGTGTTTTGCAATAAATTGCTTGCTTCATTCTTTTTTGCAAGAACCATGAGGCTTTTATCCTTGCTACATCTAGTTAATATACATTCTTTTGTCCAATCACATAGGGCAAGTGGACATCAATAACCTAGCGGCACCAATCCAACCACGTCAAGATCCGCAATGGGGTGGAAGCCAACAAAGAGGCAGCGTGCTGTTGGTATGTAAATTTGTACACTTGCATGCGCTGCAAGTTTTTCAAATTATTTTTGTCTATGCTCTGTACAGTAATGTGCCTAGCTTGTGCATACAATAGCCTTTGTGTATTGATCTGCTATGCAATCACAATCAAATGTTTCCAATGTTTTGCAAATTTAAATGAATTGGATGGATTTGTTATGTTGCACATTGAAATGGTAGTTTCCATGCCATGTTAATACTTGTTGCATATTGAAATGATTCCATGTCCTGTTAATACTTGTTGCATATTGAAATGAATCCATGTCCTGTTAATACTTGTTGCATATTGAAATGATTTTGAGGGTTTTGGTAGGTTTTAATGTCAAGCTTTATGCCTGTTAATGTAGTATAGTTAAATGATACTGGAAGATTTTTTTAGCACCTTGGCTGATTGTGTTGTCTTGCTTCCTATGCATTTCAACCATTCATCTAATGGTTATCTTTTCTTGTTCATGTAAAGGGAAATCGCTTACTAAAATCGAGAAGATTAGAGCTAGGACCATGATAACCAACAACAGTATGTTAAGGTCCCTTGGTCTCCATGCTTTAGTGAATTTGCTTAGAAACAATAATGGGGTTAATCGAGAAGGTAGTGCAAGTACCGCTGAATCCTCCATGTCTGCCATTACACAAGCTGAAAGCTCGGACTATGATCCTTGCAACGAGGAAGTTATTGAAGACCAAGTCGATGACTGTTTAGTGGACATGACTGTGCAGGAGCCCCTCTATCTTGTTTGGATGGTTGGGATTAGTTGTTTGCTATTTCCTTTTCATGTTCTTTGACTTCATTATGTTCTTGCAGCATTTTATTACTTTTGATCTCATGCTTCTGACTTTGCTGTTTATAGAAGGCACAAAAGTTTACTAGTAGGAGGAAAAAGTGTGTTGTTAAGAAGAAAAAGAGGAGTGCGGCAAGTCCAGAAGAAACAACCAGTCAAATGGCTCCTTCTAGGGTGTTTGGGATAGCCCCTGGAAACACAAAGAGATTGCTAGAAGTTGAGGACCTTGCTCCTGTTAGAGTCACCAGAAACAAAGCAAAGCAGGTTGTTGAAGCCAACCATGAAAAGACTCCGCTTCCCGACATTGAAGAAAGCACGCAGCAAGGTGATGAGGATGACAGAAGCACTATGCACACACTCGTCAACCCTGTTGGACCATTGGATGAAAGGCAACCTTTCTTTGATGACAGTCAACCCTACCATATTGATCAAGGAACTCAGCAAGAAACTGAGCTGCCTACTGTTGATGAAGGCAAGTTCATCTCTGACCGTTGTCTCTTACTCTCTTGTTTTCTTCTATTTGATTACATGCCACATGATTGCCATGTCATTTCCACATTCATTGTGAATATTTACATTAGTGTTTGATGAAGAATGTGAAATGTTTGGTCCTAATCAAAGTTTATTTCCTATTCAGGCAATGCAATTGTGGCTGCTGTGCGTAGGAGTAAAGGCAAAGGACTAGAAAGGATTACTAAGACGATGGGTTCCAAGGTGACAATTCGAATTGCTGAAGGGAAAGATGCCAACTTGATCAAGGACTATATCGGCAAAGTTGCTGTAAGTTACTTGCCTCTTTGTGATTCTTTGTTGGATGTTTTTTCTTTCTTTATTTTACACCTTTCATATGATCACTAATAATGTCTGTTGCTTGCTTGCTTCATTTGTCGGGAGATTTTAACATGGACACCAACTCGAAGGACATAAAGGAAGCATGTACCAAGAAGTTGCAGGTAGTATCAAAGAACAGGCGTCACAAGATCAAAAAGAAATACTTTGATCCAGTTAATGCTAAATATCTTAGCATCAACTCTCCAGTAAAGGACCTGAATGATGATGAATGGCATGCTCTTTTGAATTTGTGGAACACACCAAAACACAAGGTATGCATGTACATGTGCCCTTGGTCTTATTACATATACTTATATGTATCTGCTGTTGTTTCCATGTACATGCTTTCAGCTTTTCCTCTCATGTATGTGATCATCTTTTTGTACATTGTTTTGGTAGAAAACCTGTCTCTCTAACTCGGATAATCAAAAGAAGGTTGAGTTCCAGCAGAAAACCGGTTCCAGGTCCTATGAAGCAACCATCCATGCCGCTGTAAGAGCAAAACATATTATATCTTTATTAGGTCCAATTAGCTTCTGTCCTGCTGACTTGTGGTTTCATACTTGTTAAACAACATCAGAGGGAGAAGCTCAAAGGTGATGAGGAGGTGAATGCGATTGGGGTGTTCGAGATCACACACATGAGCGCAGTGAAGGGCTTATCAGAGGAAGCCAAGACAGCAATTGTAAGTCATTTTAGCTGCTGTGTTTGCTTCCTGTTGTAGTGCAAGGTCTATTTTGAGCTGCTGTGATTGCTTGTTGCTCTATTTCTGAACTTGTTTACTCAGTCTCCAATATATCTAAACTTTGTGCCTGCTTGTTCAAACTTGTCTCTAGCTTATCTCATTGTGTTGATGTACACATGTTGTGTTTGCTTCCTGCTGTAGCGCAAGGTCTATTTTGAGCTGCTATGATTGCTTGTTGCTCTATTTCTGAACTTGTTTACTCAGTCTGCACATATATCTAAACATTGTGCTTGTTTGTTCAAACTTGTCTCTAGCTTATCTCATTGTGTTGTTGTAGACCTAGTACCAAAATTACTGTAGTACCAGTAATAGTTGAAGTAGATGTAGAATGTTGCATCTTGTAATATACTTGTTGTTTGATTAATCTTAATTGTTCCTGGTAGACTAAGATGGAGGAGAAGCTGGATGCCCTGATACCTGAAGGGCAACATGCAGTGTCCGATGTGGAAGTTGTTGGTCAAGTGCTGACTGCAACCCTTCGAGCACATTCTTGGTGAATGCTGGGCTGCAGTCCAGAGCATCCTGCACCAAGGCAGCATCCCATGTCCAAGAGCTCAAGGTGAAGCTGGCACAAGCTGAAAGGATAAATGAATGCATGTTAGATGAAGTTTCTGCATTGCGGAAGAGGACAGAAGAATTTGAAGCTGTACATGCTGCCCACGACGAGAAATATGAAATCATGTTCAAGAAGACAGAACAACAACGACAACAGTTTGCTGCGATGATGGCTCTCATGGGTGCTAAGCCTTCTTAGGCTGCTTGTTCTTCGATCCGTTGGTGCCTGTCATTTGACTGTTGATCTCAGTTTGAGACATTGATCATTTCTGGCTCAACTCTGGCTTTTTGCTGTCTGTTACACTTGCATGCCTTTGTTGGCAATTCTAACCACGGTCATTTGGATGCCTTTGTTGGCAATTCCCTGATGATTTATAACAATATAGCCTGTGATTTCAGTTTGAATATGTGTTGTATTGTATTTTTTGCCATGTGAGGCAACATAGGACTGACAGATTGGACCCATCAAATTCTGACATGTGGGACCAAATTGATTTCTGGGACATGGACCCAAAAAAATTCTGACATGTGGGACCCAAAACTTACTGACAGGTGGGACCCAAAACATTCTGACAGGTGGGACCCAAAAAATTTCTGACAGGTGGGACCCAAAATTTCTGGCATGTGGGACCCAAAAATTTCTTACAGGTGGGACCCACGTAGGACTCACTCTGACGGGCGGGACCTACTGACAAGTGGGACCAACCTGGCAAGTGAGACCCACTGACACCTTGGACCCACTCTGACAGGTGGGATCCACACTGACAGGTGGGTCCAAGCTGACAGGTGGGTCCAACCTGACAGGTCGGGTCGCCCCGACAGCTGGGATCCACACTGACAGGTGGGGTCGACTCCGACATGTGGGCCCTACACTGACAGGTGGGGTTGCCTGACGTGTGGGTCCAACCTGACAGGTGGGGTCGTGTGACGTGTGGGTCCAACCTGACAGGTGGGGTCGGTCTGACTTGTGGGTCCGTCCTGACAGATGGGGTCGGTCTGACTGGTGGGTCCGTCAGTCTTGAAGTGGGGCCAGAATGACAAGTGGGATTGTGCAGCCCATGGGCTTGGCCCATTTAACCAGTCGAATTAAATAAAAAAACAAATGTAAAAATGCTTCATTGTTGGGCTTGGCCAATTTAGATGACTCAACTGGATTGGGCTCAATCTGTCTGTGACCATCTAATTTGGTCACTGATCCACGCGCCACATCGGATGCCACGTCGGATGAATGCCAGCTCAGCTTTCCAACATGGCCTGACTGAAATTGGTGGTCACCAAATAGTTGGATTGGTCACAAACCAATCTATGACCAATTTAAAAAAAGGTCACATACTACCATTAGTGACCCTCGGTATGTGACCTTCCTTTTTTGGTCACAAAAAGGTCACAAATAACTTATAGTGACCTTTATGTGACCAAAATTGAGGGTCACCAGTTGACATATTTTTTTAGTGAGTCCTTGGATATATTTTGCACATCATGCATGACATTTTTTCTTTAGAAGTTTTATAAAAATTGTTTGTTCACTATGTACGTGTTGTATGTGTTGTGATGTTGTGTTATTGTGTTGATTGTGGTATTGTGGTTTGTCTATATTGTTTAGATTGAACGGAGAGCCCCGAGTTACGTTGAAAAGAGTTTGTGAGGAAAGACATCATCCAAAGGCAAGTGGCACACCCCATAAACTTCCTACTATTTTCTATATGCATTACTTAGTGTATTTTTTAATAAGCATGTGTAGGATAGTATCGCTATGCAAGCCATGTTTATATTTTCCTACTCCATTCTGTCTAGGTACCTATATAATACTTAGTAGAAATATTGATGCTATGCAAATGTTGTTTTGTGAAAATCAAAATTCTACTAAGTTAAGAATGAAACACCTGGGTGGAAAGTGGTTGTATGGTTTATGTTGAGTGGATTCCCAAGGGATATATCTGTGAAATTACTTGTGGACGGCCACCCAGGAACAAAGGGATATGAAGAACTCCGAGTGAAGATTGCTTCCAATGCAACCTTTGCCAATGGGCTCTGGCTTGATCAACTAAGTTGCGTTGACTCGCCCCGGCTTGACAAGCAGATGTAGAGGGTGTTAGGTGGAACGGGTCAAGCCAGAGTGGGAGGGAAAATGCTTCTGATAGATCTCGTCTAATTCTTCTCCTTTTCCTTATCACTTCAGAGTGTAAAGGATAGTTTGGGTTGAATGGGTACAATGGTGAACGTGCACAACCTCTGCAGAGTGTAAAACTAAGTACTTAGCCGTGTCCCCGGTACGGACAATTTGAGCAGCTGATCAAGGACGTCAACGGAGGATTCCACCATTCCAATTTCTAAGTTAAAACTTGATGGGTGAACAAGGGTAGAACGAGACAGTTGTCGGCCCAGCGAGGACTGGGGTGTGCAGAGCCCACTCTCCCCAGGCCTCGCACGCTGACAGAAGAGACGAAACGACTAAGGACCAAGCCACCCCTTGGAGAGACCCTCGAGAGGAAACTCCTCTTGAGGGCCTGAAGAGGAAGCGAAGGCCTTAAGAGGACCTGCGCTTCAAGAGACTCTCCCGAGGATCCACCCGCCTGGAGAGAAGTCAACAGGAATTCCTCCGCAGGCCGCCTTGCCCTAAGGAGAGGCTTCGCGGCTAAGCCAACTCTGCAGAGCGCACATGGCCTCTGCAATGGCCGCAGGGTGACGACGGCACTGTTGTTGTTGTTCTTGTGATAAAGGAGTCAACAAAGCTGCACCACCCGCGCCAGGACTGCTGGAACTTTCCTCTTTGGTTATAAAGCAGCTGGACGACGCAACACTCCAAGACGATCGCATCGTGGGCTTCACCACGATCACTGCAACCTGCGAGCCGTTCTGTGCGGTCTGCTGCCTGTCGACCACCGCGCTCAACTTTATGGTGTATGGACCACTTCCATAGAGGTGAGGAGAACGGTGGACTCCATCTCCACCACGCCACCGCCCGGTGGGAGCCCACCTTGACCGCATGGCGCCAGGAGGATGTCGGAGGCGCCTATAAAAGGAGCAAGAGCTCCACCGTAGGAAGGGGTCGGCCAATTGCTTGCTAAACACTTGTCAACCCAAGCCCAGCAAGTAGGATAGTCATCGGCTGGAGGAAGATAACCACCGTGTCCCTCTCCAAGCACAAACTGCCTCAAGAGAGCCATCGACAAGCTCAGTTGTACTGTAACCTCTGCAGTGCAATACAAACAAGCAGGAGTAGCGGTGTTACCTCCTCCTAAGGGACGTGAACGTGGTTACGGGCCGGTGTCCATTTCTGTCGTGGGTGTTCCTCTCCAGGCCCGACGAGCACCGTCGTCATGCCTATCGAGTGTTGCTTGACCTCCGTGTTCAATCCCCCTTTCGAACTACTCTTCAGGGTGTGACTATCCCGGTTCCATGGGAGTCACTCTCCGACAACAGTGGATTTCATGCCACGGATGTCACGAGTAGAAGAAAAGTATTTTCCAAAGAGTTAGAAAAAATTGGCTTTATGCAAAATAGCCTTGAACTCCACCAGCCAAATATGCATATAGTTTATTAGAGTTATTCCACTAAGTGTCAACCATAGTGTCACTTGCCGGACTCCATTCTTAATGGAATCTGACCCACGTTGTTGCAATATTTTTCTTATTGCAGATTGATCAGATGACGAGTGAGGTTTCGTTTAAAGGATTCGAGTCTACAACCAACATGTTTTCGCCTGTGGCAACATGAAGATGATGGAGACTCACTGCTATTGTATATCCGCTGTTTACTCTTTATGTGCTAGCTTTATGCTATGCAAGTTGTAAAGAATATTTTCTAAGTCTGGATCATCGATGTGGTAAAATTTATACTTTGTTGTGATATTACATCGTAAACTGTGTGCGCAAACGAATCGATCCGGGGATTAGCACTATATACATGTACATTGCCATATTTTAACAGCAGGTACACTACAGCGCGGCGGCCAAGGAAACTGGAGGAAGAAGGAGACGAGCGCGCCGGAGAGCGGAAGCGGAGAGCTCGAGACGAACGAGGCTTCTACGAGAAGATTGGTGAGCAGTAACGGCTCCCAGCCGCAGCGCGCAGGCTTTATGTCCCGTTGAGGAGCAGTAACCAGGGCGCGGTGGGAGCCCCCCACGACGCACGCCTCCGATCGTGCGCGACCGTTACTCATCTGAGCAACGCATGGCTCGGACCGGCCGGACACTTTGGGCCCACGACGCTCCGGCTACGTACATGAGCTCAGCCGCGCCCATCACGGGCCCAGGGGCTACTGTCGGCCCAGTGAGGACCAGGGTGTGTAGATCCCACTCTTCACAGGCCTCGCACGCGACAGATTCGACGAAACGACTAAGGACCAAGCCACCACTTGGAGAGACCCTCGAGAGGCATTTCCTCTTGAGGGACTGAAGAGGAAGCCAGGGCCTGAAGAGGACACCGTGCTTCAAGAGACCCCCAAAGGCTCTACTCGCCTAGAGGGAAGTCAACAAAACCGCTCCACAGGCCACCGCGGCCCTGGGGAGACACTTCGCGGCTAAGCAACAACAGTAGGGCGCACATGGCCTCTGCAGCAGCCGCAGAGTGACGCGAGCGCCATAGTTGCCATTATGGCAATAAAGGAGTCAACAAAGCTGCGCCGCCCGCACCAGGACAGTCGGGACATTCCTCTTTGGTGATAAAGCGGCTGGACGGCGCAACTCTCCAAGAAGATCATCAACGTGGGCTCCGCCACGACCCCTGCGTTGCCTGCGAGCCGTTCTGCGGAGTCTATAGCTTGTCGGCCACCGTGCCCAACTTTAGCATGGATGGACCGTGTCCATGGACATTTCTGCGGCGGTGGACTCCTTCTCCTTCGCGCCACTGCCCTGTGGGAACCCACCCTCTGCGTATAGAGCAAGGAAGAGGCCCGAGGCGCCTATAAAAAGAGCAGGAGCTCCGCCGTAGCAAAGGATCGACTAATCGCATTCTAAACCCTTGGAACCCTAGCCAACCGTGTAGGATAGCCAACTGCTCGAGGAGGAAGAAGACCATAGCTTCCCTCTCCAAGCACCAAACTGCCTCAAGAGAGCCCTCGGCAAGCTCATTGTACTGTAATCTCCGCAGTGCAATAAAGACAAGAAGGAGTAGCGGTGTTACCTCCTCCTGAGAGCCCTGAACCTGGGTACGGGCCGATGTCCATCTCTGTCGTGTTGTCCCTCTCCAGGCCCGGCGAACACCGTCGTCGTGCCTCTCGAGGGTTGTTTGACCTCCGTGTTCAATCCCCCTACAAACTACTCTTTAGGGTGTGACTATCCCTGTTCCGTGGGAGTCACTCTCCGGCAAAGACAATTAAATCAACGGGGACCAGGTTATTATTAACCATAATATGAACATCATTGACTCTCTCCAAAGGTTTCTTCAAAGCATTATCAGCAAGAAAAATATCCAAATACCAATGTTCCAATGGTGGCAAATCAAATATATCATAGAGCTTTTTAGGCATTACCGAAATACTTGCACCAAGGTCACACACAGCATTGCAATAAAATTTATCTACTTTCATTTTAATGATGGGCTCCCAACCATCTTCTAACTTCTTAGGGATAGAAGATTCAAGTCTTAATTTTTCTTCCCTAGCTTTACTGAGAGCATTTGTAATATGAGTAGTAAAAGCCAAATTTAGAGAGCTAGCATTAGGACTTGTGGCCAACTTTTGCAAGAACCTAATAACTTCAGAGAAATTACAATTATCAAAATCAAAATTATTATCATCAAAGCAAACCGAACCACATTCTCCCATGTTCTTAAAAATTTCAGCATTTTTATCAACACTAGTTTTAACAGTTTTGGGCAATTTTAAATTTTTGGAAGAAGTAGAGTAGACATGTCCAACCCCAACTATGATACCAATGATAATAGGAGGCTTACTAACATGTTAAATACCATTATTTTCAGAAGTAGTAATAGTAAAAACTTTAGAAATATTAGCCTGTTTATCTAGTTCTTTCTCCCTTTCCTATCTAGCACGCAATTGGGCCATGGTAACACCCCAAATTTAGGAAGCAACAAAAAATTAATTACAAAAGATCCCAAATTCTGAGGCAACAAAAACTTTTTGAAATGTCTTGTTAATGGATGTGTTTATCCTCTGATTGCTCTATTGGTCATGTTATGTTTTGTGTCTGTGTTGATAACTTCTCTTGCTATCAACACTAAAACTCAACCTAGTTATAATATGACATCTGATAACAATGTTTTGATAAATAAAATAGTCCATATATCTTCTACTATTTTATGTTTAACAAAATTGTATTTACCATGATGTTCTGAAATCGGCACCTACACAAAGACCTTTTATTTCAGAAAATAAAAGTATTTCCAAAACCAAGATGTTTGCAAACTATAAAGGACTATATAATAAGTCCTAATATATTTTGAATTCTTAAAGGTAGCTAATATTAGAAACTCTCTTTTAAGAACCCCATTTCTATTTCTCTTGGAAAATCAATTCAAAAAATGTTTGTTTAATTCTATTCGTACAAAAAATGCCTTGCCATGATTTTGTTGATCACCTCCTCACAAATATCTTTAATTTATATTAAAAGTATGGTTAGTGAACCCATTGTGTGGGTGTTTATCTATTTGTATGTGTGGTTGGCCTTTATGTTATGTGCTTAAGTTGTTTCCTATAAGTATGTTATTTTATGTAAGTTCATGTGGTGTTGTATGTGACAACATTTGATTTATATAATTTAATTGGGATCTAAATGTTTGTTGTTCTTATATTGCATGAGTTTAATGTGTTACCTCTTGTAATATTGTTTGGTGGTGTTTTTCTCAAAAATTCTATTTTATAAAAGTATAAAAATCTATCTTCACTCCTGTTCATTTTTAGCATTTATCGAGCATGCAAAATAAGGTTTATTTTGTTATTCTTGGAAATACAAAACCTCTAATATCATCTACATAACCTCTATTTTCCTTATATATTCTTATTTACAAAATCATTTGATCATTAATTCTTTATTTTGTCGAGTGCTACATTTTAAAGTGGCAATATGTAGTTTATAACATAGCAATTTGCCATTTTTGTATATAGTTATTATCGAACTCCTTTGACCTAAACTTTTAAACTAAATGCTAAACATATATGCCCTCTAACCAAGCCCTCTTGTTTTATAATTCTCCTGTCAAATAATTGACTAATCCTTGTTTGCCTTGTTAACAAGCTCAATCATCCTAAATATCATCTTTATCTAAAACCTTCCCTCCCCTCCTCCCAAACCCTGATCTTAGACTAGCTTTGGATACCCACACACCCCTGCATCCTTTGGCCTAACCCCCTGTCAAACCCTAGCCCAAATCATTTGTCTTTTCTCTTTTGGGCCTTCTGTCGAGCACCTTGTAGGCAGAACACAGCAAAGCCATTGCTTCCCTTCCTCCAACAACACCAAGACAAATACTAGCCTCCAAAACCTGCTGCTGCTCACAGAGACACTCCTCCACCACCCTCCTCAGCCTATCCCAAGCCCTTGAATCCTCTTCCACCCCAACACCAACTCGGCCACCCTCTCTTATTAGGAAATCGAAACCCCCTCTGCCCCTATCTCATTGCCACTTCCCCTACATCTCCTCTCTCACCTCTAGCAATGCCGCTCGAGCTCTTCTCTGCTCGTGCTTGCAATCGCCGGATAACCTCCGCCCTAGCCCGAGCTCTTTCGAGCACGCTCGCCACCGATTTCGTCCCTCTCCTCTCCCCCTTTTTGCTCCAGATGGCTCCCTTCTACTTGCTCAACCTCTGAGACATCCCCGTTTCTCTACAGATATGCCGAAGACGCCGCTGCCACGCCGTGCGGTGCCGGGCGTCCTCGACGCCGCCGTCATCGGGAGCCCCTCCGCGGCGATCTGCAGTCCTCCCTCGACGTCCTCAACCTCCCGCACCTTCCTCCATCCCTCGCCGTCGCCTGTAGCGTTAGAGGTGAGCAGCTTGACCCCGCCTGCCGTAGCTAGGTCTCCAATCCCGCCATGGCTGCCCTGTGCCTCCGTGGCGAGCAAGAAGACGGCCTCAAGCCGTCGGATTTCTGATCTGCGGCTGATATTCACACATCCCAGATCTAATCTGGTCCGTTGATGTAACATCCCTATATTTTGGAATGTTTAAAAATCACGAAAATTTAAAACTTTGAAAATATTTAAGTACTTTTGCTTTGGAAAAGAAAATTTAAGCATTGCATTCATGCATACATGCATCTCATCATTCATCATCTTATTAAATCACAAAGGGTTTAAATTAAAACTCCATTATATTCATATTGCTCTAAAAATATGTATATTCTATTATTCTACTATTATGCCAAAATAAAGGTGAATGATTTCAGCAAAATAAGTTTAAATAAATTAAACTCCAGACATATTTGAATGTGGGTAATTTCATAAATTTTATTTAACTCCAAATAAATTATTAAATCCCTAATTTCAAAGATAACCTAAAATGGATAAAATTGTATTTATAAATATTTCAAAATAATTATTTTTCAAAAAGTTCGAAAACATGCCCACTAATGTTTTAAAACATAGATATGGATTTTACAAATTTATAGAAATTAATTTGACATCATTTGGACACTAAAATCAAAAGATATTAATAAAATGGAAAAAATCAGAAAAAGAAAAAAAAATCGCTGACGTCATGCTGACGTCATCGTCTTCAACCTCTGCCCCAAATCGCGCCCGAGACCACCGAAGTTTCCTTCTCGAAATCCGCACGATTAAGGCACGAAATTAACGCTCGGTCGTTGCTATTTAAACCCCCACGAATCCCTCCCTCAAAGCCCCCAAAAACCCTAGTTCAAACGCCCCCAGGCCGTCCAAAATCACCGCCGCCGTTCATCCACTGCCGCCGCCGCAATCTGCACTTTCCGGTGAGAATAGACCTCCCCGAGCTCTCCCTCGTGTCCCCAACTCCCTCCCGAGTCCGCGCGCGTCCTTTTGACATTGCCGTTTGTCCTCTCCTACGCCAGATCGATGAGTCCGTGCGCGACCGAAGCACGCCGCCGCCTCCGGCAACTCCGGCGAGCGAGTCACGGAGAAGAAGGGCACGTCGAAGCCGTCCCTATCGCCAACGTCTCCGCCGCAACCTCACTTACGCTCTGGTAACATCAGTTCGCCCCCGTAGCTTTTAGTTCATCGGGAACGCTCGATGCCGAGGCGTCGCCGCCACGGGCGCAATCTCCGGCGAGGACTCCGGCGACCTAGCACCGCTAGCCTCTGGTAGATTAGATCTCCACCGTCGGATCTCGATCGGACGGATCGGTTTTATTATTTTAATCGAACCGATACGCTGGGTTCTCATCCGTTAGATCTAGATCGTGCGGACAAGATCAAATCACTTAACCCAGTCAGCATTGCATAGTCAGCAACCACGTCTGTAGCGCCCCATCTTTAAATAAAGATGGAACACCTGTGTTATGTGCTAGTCCCTGGATCACTGCTAGCACCACAGTACAAAATATATAGTATCATTGCATAAGTATCAAAATACTACATCGAGATCCAAAAATAGCCATGTATAGCTTTATTACAAAGTGCATAGTCATGAAGACTAGCTAAAATATTCAGAGTTCACAACGAAAATAAAAGCAATGGGCCTTCTCTTCTAGCATAAGCCACGAGCAGACATGTTGGGTGTAGAATCGAGTCCAAACTTACTCCTCATCAGAATTACCTGCACATTTGAATATGCAGCCCCCGAAGGAGGTCAATACAATATAGTATTGGCAAGTGACAATGGTGGATAAATTATGACAAGTCTTATTCTATATGCATATTTGGCTAGGTGGAGTTTGTAGGCTATTTTGCAGAAAGCCAGTTTTCTCCTATCTTTTGTAAAACTCTTTTGTATCTCAAAGACTTGGCACCATGGGATGAAGCCCAAGTGCACCAATAATTCTTTCCTTAGTCAAATTTTACTGTACGAAAACCATGTTGAGATTCTTCCGTCCATCCTTGTCCAGTTGCACGAAGTTGTCCATCACCGGGGACACGGCTGAGTACTCAGTTTGTCGACTCTGCATAGGTTGTGCACTTTCACCTTAAGACTCAATTTGTCCGAGAAATCCTATACACGCGGAGTGTATTATGGAAAGGAGAGAATTGAGACAAGAACTTTCAGAAGAAGAATGCAACCATACTAGCAAGACCCGTTCCACCTATCAACTCTACATCTGCTTGTCAAGCTGACAGGTTGCACTCTCACAACTTAGTAGTTCTAGACAGAGCCCATTGTCAGAAGGCTGCACGGAAAGCTTCTAAACTTGGAGGGACTTAGAAATCTCTTTGTTCCTGGGTGGCCGTCCACAAGTGTACTTCTGGGTGAAAACCACCATACTCATGGCCCTAAGTAGAATAGAAATTCATCCTAGGCGAAGACAACCACAAGCATGGTCCCAAAAGCCACTCAACATAAACCAAACAACCAATTCCACCCAGAAGTGCATTCAAAGTTTTAACACTTAGCAATAATTCTATAACATGATAAGTAAACTCCTTTATAGCACAACTAAGCATCTAATAAAACTTTTGGTGGCTGCATGGGGAGGGATGGCTACACACTACTAGGATATTTTCGAAGTGTAAACTAACTTAACATTATAAGATAGTATCAAAATTTCCCTATCATGCATACTACTCAAAATCTACTAATAATGCATATAGAAAACATGGGATAGATTATGAATGTCACTTGCCTTGGTAACAAAGGGAACAAGCACAGCAAGAATAACAATCACAAGGACCTTCCTCCTCTTCACAATCTAGAGACAAATAATAGCACTCAATAAACACACAAGAATAACACTTAGAATATCAATACAAAAATATGTATGCATGCTTAATATGCAATGAACTTAACAAGATCAATTAATTACTATTTTAAATTCTCTGTTATTCATGTATGAAAATGTAATGATCAATATTTTAATATTTTAATTAATCATTTAAAAAATGAGCATATTAGTAGTTTTAAATTCTAAACCCAATTTCTTTAAGTCTATTAGAATAAGTTTCAAATAAAACTCATGTTATACTCTCTGGACAGAGGGCATTAATATAACTCCAAAACAATTGGATTTATTTGGAGAGAAAATTTATTAATTAAGTTATAGATTTAATATCCGAAAGTTAAACAATTTAATTTCGCAATTTAATATGCACTAAAAGGATAAACTAATGAAACCATATTAAACTACACGAGCAGAGCTTCACGTGGATATAAAATTCATCAAATTTGGATGAACAGATCAAAAGTTATGATTTTTGTAAGTTTGTGTTATTTTCTGTTTTTAAAACAAATTCTCTGCCGAAATAGAAAATAAAATCGCCACGCAGCGCTTGCTGATTGGCCGATACCGTTTCGCGCGGATCGCGTACGAGGACCGTCCGATCTATTTTAATCTAACGCGCCAGATCAGATGGACGAAACGGTAAGCAAGATTCAATCTCGCCCGTCCGATCTCGAACGAACCGCTCGGATCTAAAGTGAGTATCGCGGTCGGCCGGAGCACGCCGGAGATCTCGTGCCCGCGGCGGCGCCCTCGTCGGCGATCTACGTTGTGCGAGCAAGAACGACTCATACCGTTGGGAAGAGGAGGTCAAGGCGGAGCTGTTGGCGCGGCAGAAATCTTCGACGGCCTTCCCTTCTCCTCCTAGAGCTCGCCGGAGATGGAAACGGCGGCGGCTTGCTTCGGTTGAACACGTACACGGCGATCTGGTGCCAAAGAATAGCAGAGAAGGTGTCAGGGACGTGCGCGTGCTCACTGGGAATCGAAAGGGAGTCGCGGGAGGGTTTGAGGGGCTCGGTACTCACCGGAGATCGAGAAATTTGGCGGCGGTAATGGCGGACGGCGGCGAGCCTTTTCTGAGCGGCCTGGGGGCTATTCCCTAGGGTTCTGGTGTTCAGGAGAGGCGGTAGAAGGGGAGGTTATATGGGGGCGTAGGGAGCGATTTCCTCGCGATTTTCTCAACTGATTTTGATCCGAAAGAAGCTAGGGTTCGGTAGGATTCGAGTTCGTGTTCTACACGAGTTGTGGGAGAGGGATGACATGCAGGCCCCGGCTGGCAGCGAGAGAGGGAGTGAGATGGGCCGTGGCGTGGGCTTCTGCACTGCGCGCGCGGCGGATAGCGAGGGAATGCAGTGGGCTTCGGCCCAGTTGGGTCGTCTCCCCTTTTTTTTTTTAATAAAACATTTTCTGATTTCAAACCTTTAATTCAAATTTGATTTTTTAAAACTTATCAAAACATTTCAGAAAAATTCATAAAAATATGTTTTGAAAAGCTAATTTAATTTATGACTTTTTGATATCATTTTGTTAAATAAATAAAATACAGATTTGTAAGAGGAGCTCAAATAAACCTCTTTAATGAAAGCAATTCTATTTAACATTATAATTAAAATTCAATCTACTCCTTATGTGATTTCAATGCCATACTTTTATGATGCATGATGCATGAATGCAAAGTTTTAAATTTTTGAGAAATTTGGGATGTTACAGACTAACCCCCTTAAGAAGAAGCTCGCCCTCGAGCTTCGGAAAGGTCAGCAAATAGGTGTGGGTGGTCTTCTCGGAGATCATCCTCTCGTTCCCAGGTGGCTTCGTCCTCTGTGTGATGATTGCACTGGACCTTGCAAAACTTGATGGTTTTGGTACGGGTGACTCTTTCTGATGTCTGTAATATCTTGATGGGCTTCTCTTCGTATGTCAGATCACTCTCCAATTGTACCTCCTCGAGGGGTACTGTATCCTTTAAGGGGACTCCCATCATCTCGGGATGACATTTCTTCAACTGACTGACATGGAACACATTATGAACAGCAGACAATACTTCAGGTAGTTCTAACTCATAGGCCACTTCACCTTTGCAAGAAAGAATTTTGAATGGTCCAATGAATCGAGGTGCTAACTTTCCTTTGATTCCAAATCTTTTCACACCCCGAAGTGGTGACACCCTTAGATAGGTTCTATCTCCCACTTCATAGGTGACTTCTCTACGCTTGGAATCTGCGTAGCTTTTCTGGCGTGATTGTGCTATTTTCAATCTGTCCTTAATCAGCCTGACTTTCTCTTCGGCATCCTGTATTATATCAGGCCCAAACAAACTCCGTTCTCATACACCACTCCACAACAGTGGGGTTGTGCATTTCTTTCCATATAAGGCTTCAAACGGTGCCATCTCAATGCTGACTTGGTAACTATTGTTGTAAGAGAACTCAGCGTATGGCAAATTATCATCCCAACTAGATCCATAGTCGAGCGCACAAGCTCTTAACATATCTTCTAAAATCTGATTCACTCTTTCAGTCTGACCATCTGTTTGCGGGTGGAAAGCCGTACTGAATTCCAATCTGGTTCCCAAAGATTCGTGCAACTGCTTCCAAAAATGAGAAGTGGACTGGGTCCCTCTATCAGACACGATACTCTTAGGAACGCCGTGAAGGCACACAATTCTCTTCATGTAAATATCGGCTAGCTTTGCACTAGTATAAGTGGTCTTCACGGGTATGAAGTGAGCTATTTTGGTTAGGCGACAAACAATAACCCAAATAGAATCATAACCCGATCTGGTCCTTGGTAATCCAGTGATGAAGTCCATCCCAATGGAATCCCACTTCCAATACGGTACTTTCAAAGGTTGCAAGAGTCCTGTTGGTTTCTGATGTTCTGCCTTTACCCGACTACATACATTACACTTAGCGATGTATTCTGCTATTTCTCTCTTCAGATTATTCCACCAAAATCTTTCTTTCACATCCATATACATCTTTGTATTTCCCAGATGAATTGAATAAGGTGTTTCATGAGCTTCTTGCAGAATTAACTTCCTAAGGTCAGGGTCATTGGCCACACATACCCGTCTTTCAAACCACAAAATTCCCTGCTCATCCTCATGAAATCCTTTAGCTTTTCCAGCTCTTAAATTGACTTTGATCTCTTCTATTTCCTTGTCTCCTTTCTGAGCTTCACGTATCTTGTCCATCAAAGTGGGTTGTACCACTAATGAGGTTACAAACCCTTCAGGTACTACTTCCAACATGAGGTCCTTAAATGCCTTGCATAAATCCTCGGGTAATTCCCCTGCTGTAAGGCCATTCACATACACTTTTCGGCTCAGAGCATCTGCTACCACATTAGCTTTTCCCGGATGGTATTGAAGGCTTAGATCATAATCTTTAATAAGTTCCAACCATCTTCTTTGTCTCATATTCAATTCCTTCTGTGTAAATATGTACTTCAAACTTTTGTGGTCCGTGAATACCTCACACCTTTTTCCCATTAGATAGGGTCTCCAAGTTTTCAGAGCATGCACTACTGATGCTAACTCGAGATCATGAGTTGGATAATTTGCTTCGTGTTTCTTGAGTTGTCTAGAGGCATAAGATGCCACTCTGCCTTCCTGCATCAACACACTTCCCAAACCTTGGCGTGAAGCATCACAGTACACTTGGAATTCCTTCTCCAAATCAGGTAAGCATAGAACTGGGGCTGAAACCAGACGTTTCTTCAACTCCTGAAAACTGGCTTCGCATGCCTCTATCCACTCAAATTTCTTCTCCTTCTTTAATAATTCCGTCAAGGCCTTGGCAATCTTGGAGAAGTTTTCAATGAATCGTCGGTAGTATCCTGCTAGACCCAGAAAACTTCGTAATTCACCAACATTCTTCGGCGGTTCCCAATTAGTTACAGCTGAAACCTTTTCAGGATCCGCTGCTATTCCTTCCTTGGACACCACATGGCCTAAAAATCCGACTTGTTCTAACCAAAACTCACACTTTCTATACTTGGCATACAACTTATGTTCACGTAGTCTCTGCAATACCAGACGCAAGTGCTCTTCATGTTCTTTGTGACTCTTAGAGTAGATTAGAATATCATCTATGAATACTACCACAAACTTATCCAGAAAATCCATGAACACTTTATTCATCATATTCATGAAATAGGTTGGTGCATTGGTTAATCCAAATGGCATTACTGTGTACTCATAAGAGCCATATCTCGTAACAAATGCAGTTTTGGGTATATCCATTTCTCTAACTTTCATTTGGAGGTACCCCGATCGAAGATCGATCTTTGAGAAAACACAAGCACCTTCCAGTTGATCAAATAGTTCATTTATCTTAGGTAACGGGTACTTGTTTTTGATAGTTTGCTCGTTTATATCTCTATAATCCGTAACTAGCCTCTGGGTTTGATCCTTCTTCTTAACAAATAAGACTGGTGCTCCCCATGGCGATGAACTTGGACGAATGAATCCTTTCTGGATATGTTCCTCTAATTGCTTCTTGAGCTCTTTCAATTCATTGACGGCCATAGGATAAGATCTTTTTGCTATTGGCCCTGTTCCCGGCTTAAGTTCGATGAGAAACTCTACATCTCTATCGGGTGGCATTCCTGGTAGTTCCTCCGGAAAAACATCTGGGTATTCCTTTACGATAAGCACATCACCAAGGCTAACCCCCTTAAGAGAATTTAGCCTAACCTTCTTAAGTTCGAAAGTTGATCGGAACTTAATCTTCCTTTTCTCTGGGGTGGTGAGGGTGATTGCTCTATTTGCACAATCTATGATTCCTTCAAAACGAGTCATCCAATCCATTCCGATGATAACATCCAATCCTTGGGTTTCTAGGATGACTAAGTCTGTTGAGAAGGTGTGTTTTCCAATTTGCAAGTCTAACTGCCTACACCCGGAATTTACTAGCATCTCTCCTCCAGGTGAACTTACCCTAATAGGTTTTCCTAGACTTTCCTCAGCTAACCCATGTTTGTTAACAAAAGCTCTTGATATGAATGAATGAGATGCTCCAGTATCAAATAAAACTAATGCTGGAAAGGAGTTGAGAGAGAACGTACCAATCACAGCATCAGGTTCATCATGAACTTCTTCCACATTGATGTGGTTCACTTGTCCCTTCTGGAAAGGATTGGGCTTGGAATTTTCATCAGCTTTCTTCTCTGGGCAATCAGTTGCATAATGTCCTGTCTTCTTGCACTTGTAGCAGGTCACATGAGACAAGTCTTTCTTCCCTTCATGGTTAGGACGGTGATTACCATTCCCATGATTATGACCATGATGATGGTTTCCCCTGGATCCACCATTATTTCCATTGTATCCTCCATTGCTTCCTTTGTTCCATCCATTGTGGTTATGACCATGATGTTTTTGGCCACTACCAGTGTTGGAGTGATTCCAGGGTTTATGACTACTGACTTCAGAGGTGTGTTTCTTATATGTCCCTTCAGAATGAACCTTACTTGCACTGAACTTCCTCTTCCTTTCTTAAGTTGTTGTCCAAGGTGATAGCTTGATCCAGCAAAGCTTGATAGTTTGGAGTATAAGCCACAGACAAAGGTATCTTCAGTTCTCCCTTAAGTCCATTGAGGAACTTGTCCTTCCTCTTTGCATCAGTATCAATGTCCTCTGGTGCATACCTTGATAGCATACAGAAGTCATCCATATACTCCTTCAGTGTTCTACCTCCTTGCCTCAAACTGCGAAATTCGTCTTTCTTCAGGTTCATTATACCTGAGGAGATGTGAGCATTCCGGAAGCCTTCCTTGAACGCATCCCAAGTCATGCCGTCCAAAGGATGAGTCACTTGAAAATTTTCCCACCACAATGCTGCGGGTCCTTCCAACAGGTGTGCAGTGAACCTTACTTTTTCTGCCTCAGAACATTCACAAGTTACTAAGTCCTTGTTGACTGAACAGAGCCAATCATCCGCCACTATTGGTTCAGTAGCAGAGGAGAACTTATTAGTCCTAAGCCTTAGGAATCTAGCAAGTCTGTCCACTGGGGGTGGGGGTGGAGGTGGCGGGTTGTTGTTGTTGTGGTTGTTGTTGTTGTTGTTGTTGGTTGCTGCAATGAACCGAGTCATCATATTCATCAACTAGCTTGAGCGGCCATCAGTTGTTGCATGACGTCGTCGTTGCTGGTATCACGACGAGGAGGCATCTGTAGGGTTTTTCAGCATAGATGAGTGAAAGATAGACAGAACTAAAAGAAGAAAATCCTACCCATGCACAAAGTAACCAAGTCAACACAAATAACACTCATAAGACAACTTAAAAAGAAAAGTCTACTTAGCAAAACAAAACAAGTAGTCTAAATTGATTTAATAAAACAACAGAGTCTGCAAACCAAACAATTCTATCATTGTCACACCACAAGTTGGAGATCAATGTTTTTAAAAGAACGACGAACTAAACGAGGGAGAACATGGTGGTCCAACTACTAAGTCTAAACTTCGTCCATGACGTCTCCTTCATCTTCCTCCACTTCCTCGATGGTGATGCCTTCCTTCGCAAGGATCTCCTTGTAGTCATTCACCTCCTTCTCCAAGGCCTCATTCTTCTCCTGTAACATTGTCGTCTCACGGTGCAGAGTCTCAATTGCTTCCTTCTCCAGGACTTCAATCTTTTCTTGTAGCATTCTCTTCTCACGGCGTAGAGTCTCGATCAAATCTCGATCAGCTTCGAACTCGACGTCGTTGCTCTGGATTTCATCCTTCAAGGTCCTGATCTCCTTGTTCTTGTCTCTAACCCTCTTTTCTTGGCTTTGAAACTTCTTCTCTTGAGCTCGGAACTTCTCCTCTTGAGCGTTGGCCACCTCTTCTTGGGCTTCAATCTTCTTTTGAGTCTCCTTGACTTGCGCCATTATTTCATCGTTCTTCAACAGCTCATTGCGTCTATCTTCTTCTAGTTGCCAGAGGTGAAGTTCTAAGTCTTGGAGATATGGGTACAAAGCTTCTGGTTTGTTTTTGTCTTCCTCGCTAATACAGTAAGGAATCCCATGTTCGTCACGTTGGCCAAGGTGAGCAAAGTAGTGGTCTTTTAACTCTTCTTGGTATTGCAAGCAAAGACGTCCTATTAGCTCCTGCGTGACGAGATTCAGCCCTTTCTCCAAGGAGTCACTAATCGACTTGTACTGGATGTCTTCGGTCTTGGGTTCAGTCTGGCGCCCTTGTTGGTAAAGGCGAATTCCCCATACGTCTTCTTTGTTGAAGTGCTTCAGCTGGCTTGCCTTGATGATGGGTGTTGGAAGTGCCAACAGTTCTACCAACTCTAGAAGATATCTTCCAAAGCGCATGTCCTTGAAGTCCTCCGCGGTTTGATACATGAAGAACGACATCCTTAAGTGATAAAGGTAGAGTTTATTAAAACAAGACAAAGGTAAGATATACGAATTGTGGTGTACTTAAGTACTTAGAGAAAAAGAAGTTATTTTCAAACAGGTGATCAATACTACTATCAACTCTTTTGTAAGTCGGATATTCACTATAGTGAGAGAGACAGACACCCGGCCAGCCACTTATAATTGTGGAACAGGTCTCATGTACGCGGACATGTAAGGTTAGTCCCGGGCCGCTTCATCCCACTATGCCGTTAGGATCCAACATACTTCAAAGATGGTAATATTATGATAAAAAAGGAGGCTTAACCAATCCTAAGGGCTCGAACCTACAGGCAACACTTTTGCTCAGATACCATTTTGTAGCGCCCCATCTTTAAATAAAGATGGAACACCTGTGTTATGTGCTAGTCCCTGGATCACTGCTAGCACCACAGTACAAAATATATAGTATCATTGCATAAGTATCAAAATACTACATCGAGATCCAAAAATAGCCATGTATAGCTTTATTACAAAGTGCATAGTCATGAAGACTAGCTAAAATATTCAGAGTTCACAACGAAAATAAAAGCAATGGGCCTTCTCTTCTAGCATAAGCCACGAGCAGACATGTTGGGTGTAGAATCGAGTCCAAACTTACTCCTCATCAGAATTACCTGCACATTTGAATATGCAGCCCCCGAAGGAGGTCAATACAATGAAGTATTGGCAAGTGACAATGGTGGATAAATTATGACAAGTCTAATTCTATATGCATATTTGGCTAGGTGGAGTTTGTAGGCTATTTTGCAGAAAGCCAGTTTTCTCCTATCTTTTGTAAAACTCTTTTGTATCTCAAAGACTTGGCACCATGGGATGAAGCCCAAGTGCACCAATAATTCTTTCCTTAGTCAAATTTTACTTTACGAAAACCATGTTGAGATTCTTCCGTCCATCCTTGTCCAGTTGCTCGAAGTTGTCCATAACCGGGGACACGGCTGAGTACTCAGTTTGTCGACTCTGCAGAGGTTGTGCACTTTCACCTTAAGACTCAATTTGTCCGAGAAATCCTATACACGCGGAGTGTATTATGGAAAGGAGAGAATTGAGACAAGAACTTTCAGAAGAAGAATGCAACCATACTAGCAAGACCCGTTCCACCTATCAACTCTACATCTGCTTGTCAAGCTGACAGGTTGCACTCTCACAACTTAGTAGTTCTAGACAGAGCCCATTGTCAGAAGGCTGCACGGAAAGCTTCTAAACTTGGAGGGACTTAGAAATCTCTTTGTTCCTGGGTGGCCGTCCACAAGTGTACTTCTGGGTGAAAACCACCATACTCATGGCCCTAAGTAGAATAGAAATTCATCCTAGGCGAAGACAACCACAAGCATGGTCCCAAAAGCCACTCAACATAAACCAAACAACCAATTCCACCCAGAAGTGCATTCAAAGTTTTAACGCTTAGCAATAATTCTATAACATGATAAGTAAACTCCTTTATAGCACAGCTAAGCATCTAATAAAACTTTTGGTGGCTGCATGGGGAGGGATGGCTACACACTACTAGGATATTTTCAAAGTGTAAACTAACTTAACATTATAAGATAGTATCAAAATTTCCCTATCATGCATACTACTCAAAATCTACTAATAATGCATATAGAAAACATGGGATAGATTATGAATGTCACTTGCCTTGGTAACAAAGGGAACAAGCACAGCAAGAATAACAATCACAAGGACCTTCCTCCTCTTCACAATCTAGAGACAAATAATAGCACTCAATAAACACACAAGCATAACACTTAGAATATCAATACAAAAATATGTATGCATGCTTAATATGCAATGAACTTAACAAGATCAATTAATTACTATTTTAAATTCTCTGTTATTCATGTATGAAAATGTAATGATCAATATTTTAATATTTTAATTAATCATTTAAAAAATGAGCATATTAGTAGTTTTAAATTCTAAACCCAATTTCTTTAAGTCTATTAGAAGAAGTTTCAAATAAAACTAATGTTACACTCTCTGGACAGAGGGCATTAATATAACTCCAAAACAATTGGATTTATTTGGAGAGAAAATTTATTAATTAAGTTATAGATTTAATATCCGAAAGTTAAACAATTTAATTTCGCAATTTAATATGCACTAAAAGGATAAACTAATGAAACCATATTAAACTAACGAGCAGAGCTTCACGTGGATATAAAATTCATCAAATTTGGATGAACAGATCAAAAGTTATGATTTTTGTAAGTTTGTGTTATTTTCTGTTTTTAAAACAAATTCTCTGCCGAAATAGAAAATAAAATCGCCACGCGGTGCTTGCTGATTGGCCGATACCGTTTCGCGCGGATCGCGTACGAGGACCGTCCGATCTATTTTAATCTAACACGCCATATCAGATGGACGAAACGGTAAGCAAGATTCAATCTCGCCCGTCCGATCTCGAACGAACCGCTCGGATCTAAAGTGAGTATCGCGGCCGGCCGGAGCACGCCGGAGATCTCGTGCCCGCGGCGGCGCCCTCGTCGGCAAACGCGTTTCCGGCGATCTACGTTGTGCGAGCAAGAACGACTCATACCGTTGGGAAGAGGAGGTCAAGGCGGAGCTGTTGGCGCGGCAGAAATCTTCGACGGCCTTCCCTTCTCCTCCTAGTGCTCGCCGGAGATGGAAACGGCGGCGGCTTGCTTCGGTTGAACACGTACACGGCGATCTGGTGCCAAAGAATAGCAGAGAAGGTGTCAGGGACGTGCGCGTGCTCACTGGGAATCGAAAGGGAGTCGCGGGACGGTTTGAGGGGCTCGGTACTCACCGGAGATCGAGAAATTTGGCGGCGGTAATGGCGGACGGCGGCGAGCCTTTTCTGAGCGGCCTGGGGGCTATTCCCTAGGGTTCTGGTGTTCGGGAGAGGCGGTAGAAGGGGGGGGTTATATGGGGGCGTAGGGAGCGATTTCCTCGCGATTTTCTCAACTGATTTTGATCCGAAAGAAGCTAGGGTTCGGTAGGATTCGAGTTCGTGTTCTACACGAGTTGGGGGAGAGGGATGACATGCGGGCCCCGGCTGCCAGCGAGAGAGGGAGTGAGATGGGCCGTGGCGTGGGCTCCTGCACTGCGCGCGCGGCGGATAGCGAGGGAATGCAGTGGGCTTCGGCCCAGTTGGGTCGTCTCCCCCTTTTTTTTTTTAATAAAACATTTTCTGATTTCAAACCTTTAATTCAAATTTGATTTTTTAAAACTTATCAAAACATTTCAGAAAAATTCATAAAAATATGTTTTGAAAAGCTAATTTAATTTATGACTTTTTGATATCATTTTGTTAAATAAATAAAATACAGATTTGTAAGAGGAGCTCAAATAAACCTCTTTAATGAAAGCAATTGTATTTAACATTATAATTAAAATTCAATTTACTCCTTATGTGATTTCAATGCCATACTTTTATGATGCATGATGCATGAATGCAAAGTTTTAAATTTTTTGAGAAATTTGGGATGTTACAACGTCAGATCTAGTCAGCGCCCAGTCAACAGATCTGGCACTTTTACAGAAAAGCCCCTACATATTCAAACTTTTATAACTTTTTAACCACAACTCCAAATTCGACAAATTTTATATTTTTGGAAAGCCCTTGACATGTAGAATATTGTAGATCTGCTAGATTTCAAATCCGACTTAGTTTAAAATATTCAAATTTTAAATGCATGATTTGAGTATATTGGTAATAACTTTAAATCTATAAACTCAAATATTGCAAATAAAATTGTTTTAGAAACTTCGAAATATTTGTAATTTGATGCCTCTGTTATAAAATATTTTTGAGTATTATTTGATGATTTAATAGTTATATGTTTAAGTTGAATAGTTTGACTAATTTTAACATAACTATTAATAGAAACATTATTTTTGAGTAAATCCAATTGCTATAAATTGAATTAAATCCCTTATGCCTATTAACACCATTTATAATAAAATTTTGTTGTAACAATTAATTCAAATAAAACTTTAATGTATATGTTTTCCTTGTATTATGTTTTGCAAAAATAGAAATTAATTAAATAGCATTTATAGCCTTAAGTATTCTTTATAAATAACCCAAAAGTTAGTATGATGTTTCTTATGATTAAAAAGCGTATTTCATGCATAACATATTTTTCTCATATAGTTATACTCCTTATAGGAAAACTCCTTCCTCATTTCCTCTAAGTTAGGATATTTTCAACTTAGCATTTTTGGTTAAGTGCTATGCACTTAGACACTTAGGATTTTCAACATGGAGCTAGGAGGCCAATGAAGGACTTAGTCAAAACAAGACGTCAAAAGTATCTTCAAGGAGTAGAAGCACTTAGAAGAAAATCAAGAAGTTCATGTAGACCAACCAGCAATATTTTCTAAGTCTTGCTTCCTCTCTCTCCTTCTCCCTTCTTATCTGAGACTTCATGAAGACTAAGTTAATTCCGAGACCAACCTGGAGGCTATCAACACCATCAAGTCTCCAAAGCCATCAAGTCTAAAAAATTGCTAGGAAGTCATCACATCAAGAAGAAAAGGAAGCAGGGAGAAGATTCTACAATTCTTCTTTCTATCTCTTTGGAAAACACTTTCACCCATCAAGTTTTATTTCTGAAGTTGGAATGGGGGAAACCTCCGTTTGACGTCCATGATCAGCTGCTCAAATTGTCCGTACCGGGGACACGGCTAAGTACTAAGTTTTGCGCTCTGCCGAGGTTGTGCACTTTCACCATTGTACCCATTCAACCCAAACTATCCTTTACACACTTATAGTGATAAGGAAAGAAGAAGAATGAGACGAGATCTTTCAGAAGCATTTTCCCTCCCACTCTGGCTTGACCAGTTCCACCTAACATCCCCCTACATCTGCTTGTCAAGCCGGAGAGAGTCCACGCAACATAATTGATCAAGCCAGAGCCCATATGTCAATGGCTGCACTGGAAGCAATCGTCACTCGGAGTTCTTCAGATTTCTCTGTTCCTGGGTGGCCATTCACAAGTGTATATACTCCAGGAAGCATAGACATGGACCTGAGTAGCCACTCAACATAAACCATACAACCACTTACCAACCAGGTGTTTCATTAACTTAGTGGATGTACTCTCGGGTAAAAATCACCAAACTCACGACCTATAGAATAGACATTCATCCTAGGCGACAACAACTATGAGCACAACCCTGAGTAGTCACTTAATATTTTGTAAAACTTTTCATCAATTGCATAGCATCAATATTTTGTAAAACATTTGCATTGCATCCAATAATTCTACTAAGTATGATATAGGAACCTACACACATTAGTAAGGGAATTCTACACAGGTTTAGCATAGCAATACTATCCTACATATGCATATAAAAATACACTAAGTTATGCATATAGGAAGTTTATGAGGTGTTCCACTTGCCTTTGAATGTTGTCGTTGTTCACAAACTCTTTTCAACAACGAACGTTTGCTCTCCGTTTAATCTAAACAATATAAGCAAACAACAATGCAACAATCAACAAACAACAATCATCAAACGTACATGCTCATATCTAGTGAACAAACAAGTTTCATAAAACTTCTAAGGAAAACATGTCATGCATGATATGCAATTTATTTCTAAGTACTAGAGATGCATGCTATGCTATGAAAATATCTTAAGTTAATGCAAGGTAATGTGTTGGTCAAAAAGACTATGGACTAAGGTTAGAAGTTGGATAAAAATAACTTTGTTAAAATTTTATCTTGAATACGCACTTTAATTACTTAGTCATGATGTGCATAAAATACTTAGAGAAAATACTAACTCTATTTTTCAAGGTGATCAACAATTATTAACAACTCTTCGTAAATTGGATACTAGGATCCAACAAACTTCAAGATGATAATATCATGATCAAAAATTGTTTAAGTCTAAAGTGAAAGACAAGACTAGAAAAGATGGAAAGATAGAAAGAAATATGTAGTTGGTCTTCCAGGTTGCATCTCCAGACTTGTAATATTCTCCTTGGTGATGTCTTGATTGAATTCTTGGTAGACTTGAATAATCTTCAGACTTGATGATTTTTGTATCACCTAGGCTTGTCTTGGATTTATTTAGTCTTCATGAAGTCTTAGAGAAGGAGGGAGAAAAGAAAGAAAGAGGGAGCAAGACTTAGAAAATATTTCTGGTTGGTCTTCATGAACTTCTTCTTGATCTTTCTTCTAAGTGATTCTACTCCAGGGAGATACTTCTGAAGTCTTGTTTTGGCTAAGTCCTTCATTGGTCTTCTAGCTCCAAGTTGAAAATCCTAAGTGTCTAGTGCATAGCACTTTTCCAAAATACCAAGTTAAAAATAGTCCTAACTTAGAGAAAATGAGGGAGGAGTTTTCCTATGAGAAGTACAACTATATAATAAAATAAGTTATACATGAAATGCACTTTTTAATCACAAGAAAGCATCAAAATAACTTTTGTGATTTTTTTATAAATATGCATGAGGTTATAAATGCAATTAAATTAATTTCTATTTTTGCAAAATATAAATAAATAAATAAATATAAGCTTAAAGTTTTCTATGATAAATTTTTAAATAAATTTTTTATAAATAGTGCTGATGGGTAGGGGACGTTTTATTAAAAAAATAGCAATTGGATTTGCTCAAAAATAATGTTTATATCAAAATTTATGTCAAATTTACTAAATATCATATTTTAAATTTGAATAAATCTAAATTTCTTAAGGTTGGAAAACAACAGAACTAGCACAATCTATAGGTCATGGGCTTTTCAAAGATATTTTATTTACAAATTTTGACCTGACAGAATTAAAATTATAATTAAAATAATGTTTTACATGTTTCTGTAAATACCAAGTTAGTGTACGACTAAAATACAAGTTTTATTATACCACTATTTTCTACACGTTCATACGATTCCATAGACTACAAAAACATCAAAAACGGAGTTACGGTTGATTTAATATGAATATTGGAAGTTATATCTTGGCAGAAAAACGAAAATATTGAATAGGTGACCTACGACGTTTTTCTAATGGCTGCTACCCTTCATCAAGTGATATGTACGTAACAAGATAGAAAGAAGCACAACAGCAGCTCACCGGCGTGAGAAGATGACGGCGTCGATGGATCGGCCGGGCGATCGCGGGCGGACGCGGACGGTCGGCGTGTTGTGGTTGTCGGCGACGGGTGTGGACGGCGACGACGTTTCAGAAGCTCCCGGACGCGAGGGAGACAATGGCGACGTGCGGCTAGACACGGCGGAGAGGAAGACGGTGTCGGAGTTGAGCGGCGCTTCCCGGAGCTGCGTGGAGTGGCGACGACGACAATGACCTTCGGGTCGAGCTCGGCCTCCACGATTTGGCTGTGGAAATGAAGTAAGGAGGATGTTTAAAGGAGCGCACGGACGTGGGAAAGAGTACGGACCAAGAATCGGCGGCGGGGACTCACTCTGCTCGCCGGAATCAAAGAAATACGGTGGCGGTCGAGCGGAACTCCGGCGAAGAAATTCGTCGGCCTAGGGGCGTATTGGAAAGGGCTTTTGGGGGGGGAATGGAGGAGGAGGTCGAGGGCTATCTATAGGAACCAACCGTGCTTGATTTGGTGCAGTAATTTTCCAATCAATCGGAGATTAATTTCGACCAAAAACGCTCATGCCTAATGGCGGACGAAATTAGAGCAATTTAGGGCGTTTAAGAGATGCCTTTTATGGGGGAATGAAAGAAGAGATCAAGGCGTTTAATTAGAAAGAAACGGTGCATCATTTGGTGCTCTAAATCGTCGGGAATCAAGTAGATAAGAATGCACGGGAGCAGTTTTCGCGTGTCTCGCGTTTCTGGTTTCCTCGGATGAAGACGATGCTGACGTCAGCATGACGTTAGTATTTTTTTCTTTTTCTTTTTCTGATTTTTCTTATTTCTTAATCAAGTCAAATAAATTTCTAAATTTTTTTAAAAACAATATCTTCATGTTAAACCAGTTGTAGGCATGTTTTGAACACTTTTAAAAAATCAAAAGTTTGAATTATTGATTAAATACAAATTTGACACTTAGTGTCAAATTTGAAAACATGGCTTAAATAATTTCGTTTTTGACTAAATAAAATTTATAAAAATACAACACTTATATAAGTTTAAAATTAAGTTATTTAAACTCATTTTCCAACATTAAATCATTTTGGCTTTAGTACAACGTTAAATAACATAACACCACCATTCGAAATGAAAAGGGGAATATAATGAATGTATTTTTAATTGAAAATAATTTGTGCACCATTATATTTTATATTATGATAATTCATTTGAAAACCTTATAACAACTTTGGAAAAGATTTTTGATTTAATTCATTTCTTATATAGAAAATATATTCATGAAAGTCATTTTATGTTTTGAATAAATGAAAATCATTTAAGCTAATGAAATGTTTATTTGGGTTGTTAAGTAATTATTAAATCTATGAGTTTTTAAAGTTATAAGCTATAGACTTGTAATATCCAAAATATGTTTTAAACTCAGGTAAATGAATAATAATCTTTTGGCAAGTAGACAATGTTTTCAATAGTTTAAAATAACACTTGTAATTATTATTTTAATTTATTTATAGCTAAGGCTAAGTGGTTGAAATCAATTACTTATAAGTAAACTATTTACTTAAAATAAATTGTTTGTACTATATAAAACATTTGTCAAATTACATATTAAGGTTTTTGAAATACAATGGATAATGTAATGTTTAATTGGAAATAACTTTTGAAAATAATGACACAATGGAAATTTTGAAATAATAGACTTTTTAAAATTGGTTGGAGTCTTTAATAGTTGGTTTCCTTAAGCATTTAAAGTTTTATTTTAATCAAAAAGAAAAGTTTTAAATTTTTAGTGATTTTTAAACATTCCAAAGTATTGGGATGTTACAATAAATAACCCAAAGGTAAGTATATAGTTATACTCCTTATAGGAAAACTTCTTCCTCATTTTCTCTAAGTTAGGAATATTTTCAACTTAGCATTTTTGGTTAAGTGCTATGCACTTAGGCACTTAGGATTTTCAACATGGAGCTGGGAGGCCAATGAAGGACTTAGCCAAAACAAGACTTCAGAAGTATCTTCAAGGAGTAGAAGCACTTAGATGAAAATCAAGAAGAAGTTCATGAATACCAACCAGCAATATTTTCTAAGTCTTTCTTCCTCTCTCTCCTTTCTCCCTTCTTATCTGAGACTTCATGAAGACTAAGTTAATTCCAAGACCAACCTGGAGGCTATCAACACCATCAAGTCTCCAAAGCCATCAAGTCTAAAAAATTGCTAGGAAGTCATCACATCAAGAAAAAAAGGAAGCAAGGAGAAGATTCTACAATTCTTCTTTCTATCTGTTCCCTCTTTCCTAAATCTTGTCTTTCACTTTAGACATAAACAATTTTTGATCATGTTATTACCATCTTGAAGTTCGTTGGATCCTACCAGCATAGTGAGATGAAGCGGCCTGGAGACTAACCTTACATGTCCACCTTCATGAGACCTATTCCACAACATAAGTGGCTGGCCGGGTGTCTGTCTCTCTCACTATAGTGAATATCCAATTTACAAAGAGTTGTTAATAATTGTTGATCACCTTGAAGAATAAACTTAGTATTTTCTCTAAGTATTTTGCACATCATGCATAACATATTTTTGGATTGTTATTTTGTTTGTATGTTTATGTGTGTTTTGTTTGATGTGTTACAAATTTCGGAGGTAAACGACAACTGTTGCAGCTGCTGTTGCTATTCTTCTTGTTGCCATGGCAAGTGGCACACCCCCATAAAATTCCTAAGTATTTTCTATGCATGACTTAGTTATTTTCCTATGCATGTGTAGGACTTAGTAGATTTGCTATGCAAGACTTTATAATTCCCTATTTCATTGTGTCTAGGTACCTATGAAATGACTTAGTAGAGTTTTGATTCTATGCAATTGATGAAAGGTTTTACAAAATCTTAAGTGGCTACTCAGGACCATGTCTATGAGGGTTTTCACCTGAGATAGTCTCTACCATACTTAGGATCATAGTACGTGGGGGTTTTCACTTGGGAGTGCACATCCACTAAGTTAATGAATCATCTGGGTGGATTGGTTGTTTGGTTTATGTTGAGTGGCTACTCAGGACCATGTCCATGAGGGTTTTCACCTAAGATAGTTTCTACTATACTTAGGATCATGAACGTGGGGGTTTTCACCTGAGAGCACACTTGTGGAAGGCCACCCAGGAACAAAGGGAATGGAGATAAGTGAAGAACTTGAAGAGGAAAACTCCAGGTGAAGACTTCAACTGATCAAGGACGCCAACGGAGGATTCCCAAAATTCTAATTTCTTAAAAAAAAATTTGATGATGAACAATAGTGAACTACTCAGGACCATGTTCATGGGGGTTTTCACCTAAGATAGTTTCTACTATACCGAGGACCATGTTATGTGGGGATTTTTACCTGAGGGTTCACTTAGATGGGTGAGCTACTCAGGACCATGTCTATGGCGGTTTTCACCTAAGATAGTTTTCACTATACTTAGGACCATAGTATGTGGGGGCTTTTACCTGAGAGTGCATTCAAGGATGGGCCATCTTTTGGTTCACTAGAACTTGCCAGTGTTGCCAATTATGATGTTGAAACTGTTTTATGAAGTGATAGGATAAAATTAGCTTTATGCAAAATAGCCTTGAACTCCACCAGACAAATATGCGTACAGGTTTTAGACTTATTTCCATTGAGTGTCCACCATAGTGTCACTTGCCAGATCCATTTCTAATGGAATCTGACGCACTCTGTTGCAAATTATTATTTGTTGCAGAAATATCTGACGAAGAGTAAGGACCATGTTTGGGTTTCGAGTCTACACCAACATGTTCTCGCCTGTGGCGTATCATTAAGTTGGAGACTCATTGACGATTTATATCCGCTGCTATACTGTTTTGAGCTAGCTTTAAGCTATGCAAAGATGTATTGAACTATTTATTTTACCAAGTCTAGATTATTCTTGTAATATTGATACAATGTTGTGATATTCATCGTAAACTGTGTGTGCAAATGAATCGATCCAGGGGTTTGCACTATACACAGGTACCTGCCATATTTTAATTGCAGATACGCTACAGTTGAGCGCTGATCCGATGGTGTCTTGCCCCCTCGCCGGCGCGCGCACGGGATTGGGCCGGCCCAGCTCTGGCGGCATGGCCCGCGCAGGATCTGCCCCTTCTGCTCTTTTCCTTTTATGCAATTTATTCTCTGATTATTTTTCCAGTGATTTGGTAGCTTAACTTTAATTCGTTTCTGGTAGATCTAGACATTCAAATTGAGTGATTCAAATTTTATTGCATGCATATGAGTTTTATTAACCATGTGGCACTGGCCCTTCTCAATCTATGTTCAACCATGGTAGCCTAACTTTAATTTGTTTCTGGCATTTTCACCATTTACTTAATAACTTAAGTTTATAGATCCAAAATTAGCAAACTTTAGTACTATGGAAAGCCATTGAGAATACCTACCTAGATCTATAAGCCTTGCATGCAGGGGATGTGTCTAAATAAAGTTCTGTAAAGTTTAAAAATGACATCAGTAGCTATTTGATGAATTATTATTCTTTATTTTAAATTCTTTTTGGAGTAAATCCAATTGCATGTGGTAGATATGAGTACTAGCTATCATATCCTAGCTTGGTAGAATTTTACAGCTTATATTTTGCTCATGGTATATTATTTTCTAAAACAGTAGGTTATAACACTTGAGAAAGAATAATAACTATTTTTTTTGTTAAATGCATGTGTCTAGTTTCATTTGTTTGTGCTAGATATGTTTGTGCAAATAGTTTAGGAGTATTTTTATGAAGTAGCCTTGTGTTTTCTTCAACATGCAACACTGGATTTGTATAAAAATAATTTATACATTGTTAGGTACACTATTATTGCTAAAATGTATTTGTTTCACTAAAACTGAAATAGATGGAGTTAGGAATGTCCAAATTGAGTGAATACAATTTCTATAGAAAGAAAACATCATTACCAATCCATATAAATTATCCCTACATCCAGTAGATCCCTAAAACTGAAACTATACTCATTATGGTTTTGAGACCAGTAGCATTTGCATGATTTTTAATTTCTGTTTAGTAACAGCTTTGAATGCAAATCTAATTTTCATAGTTTCCTATAGTTACTAAGTATACTGTGGTAGAAGGATTTGATGTTCTGAACATTATCCTAGGAATTTTATTTATCTCCCAAAAAAGCACCATATTATCTACTAAAAGTATTATTTTAATTCCCTGTTTTTAGTTACTAAAATTGTATGAATGTTACTAGTCAACTTTTGAAAACCATAACCTTAACTCAACCCTAATAATTTGGTTAAAACACTTTTATAATATGTGCTGCATTGTTTACTTACGTTTAGCATTATTCATGTTGTACCCTAATAATAACATCAATTGTGTATATATGTTGTGCCGGTGGGTATATTTGTGTGTTATGTTTTATCTCTTGAAACATCATCTTATTTACCGAATAAATGTAATAAGTTAATTCCTTGTTTTACCTGAGTTGTTACGTGCTGATGTGCTTAGTGAACCATAAATCCATAAACTTAGGTTAACCTTTAATAATTTTAATGAATTTCCTAAAAGTATTGTTAGTCCATTCACTTTTGAGTTTCACATAGTTCATCTTGTTCCTAGGAGTTGCACTAATTTCATCTGTGTGTTATACATGCGAATAATTGTTTGGTGTTCAATTTTATCTAGTAGTTCCCTGTGTTTTGCAATGCTTAATGTATGACTTTCTTATTTTAGATTGTTGTCAACACTTGGTTACCATGTGATTTTTTGTTTATTGGTTGAAGTGATCTTAATTGTGGTGTCTTACTAAATACGCCTAGTGCACCATTTTACCTCTTATTCATCAACTTGGGTGAACAGTGGTGTTACCACTGTTGGTTGCTTAGTTACTTGGTAGTAAATGTTTTTGAGCGATAACATGTTTTGCATGTGAGTGTGCTAGTGTTAATATTAATACTTGCTTGTGTGTTAACCTATTTTTGTTTGAAGTATTTCCTAAACAATTAAGATACTTTTGTCTGAAGTATTTCCTGAACTACTAAGATACTTTTGTCTGAAGTATTTCCTGAAACTAATATAACAACTCTTGTTAAATGATATAATAACCCTAAGTGATGTGTTGTTTCAGTGTTCTGTAGAACTACCTTTTTAATACTCATAGTTGTTGTGTATAGTTTCTTAGAAGAATCTCTTGTTGTCTTAGCTCTATGGACTTTGTTGATTGTTGTTGTTTAGCTAAAGGAGTTGTTTGCTTTTGATTGTTTGCTTAATGTCTTGTGTGATGCTTGCTGTTTGTTCCTCTTTTTGTTTACGACGTTAGATACGATCGGGAAGGAACAGGATGTGAGGAGTGAACATGAGGAACGTCAAGATCAAGACCAAGGTCATATTGCTGAGCCAGGCAAGCCACCTCACTACTATAATGAATCCTACTATTTTATCAAGCATGCTTTGTTTTAAAAAGAAAGATAATGCATGTTTTACTTCTTTTGTAGCACCTGGCTGAAGGGGATCGTGTGCAGAAAACAAAAAATTTCCTACCAACGATATCCTAAAAGCATGTCAAGATCTATTCTATGCAGATATAGTAGTACGAATGGAGATCGGAATACATACCCTTGTAGAACGCAAGCGGGATTACGTTCCCGCACAAACGTTGTCGATGAAAACAGACGAAGCCGACCTCAAGGTCGTGTAGAGGAAGCAGACCTCCGAGTACTGCTAGCGCAGCACCTCGCATGGCATAACACACGTACGGTGGAGACGACGGCCTCCGAACCTCCAGTCCAGGACGAGCAGTGGAAGACTTGGACCGGAACACCAGCAGCGCGGCTGCGGGCTGTGGTGGAAGAGATCCCCCTCTCAACTCGACGCAACTCCAACAAAGGGAATCACGAAATCGAGAGAGAATTCGGGAATTAATTGGTGAATTAAAAGGCCAGGGGTGCCCCTCTATATATAGGCTCCCAGGCGGGAGCCAACCTCCTCACCAGGCAATTTGGGACTATCCCCACATGCCTGGTGCGGCAATGGCTGGTGCGCCGCCTGGTGGGCCTCTTGGCCCACCTGGGTCGGCCACCCAAGCCCCCACCGAATTCCCCTAGGGAATTTTCCCCTCTTGGGCCTTCTTTCGAGCAGAAAGCCCATTTAGGAAAATCAGCCTAAATAATTCGAAAATAAATATATAAAATCATATTTGCATATTAATTACACTAATTAATATCAAACATATTATATATAATTTATCCTAGCTCCGAAAACTCTTTCGGCGCTGCCCGATCTCCATCGGACCCCTCCCGAGACGTTCCCGGTGATCTCTTTCCTTTCCGGTTGTCTTGTCGAAACCCCTTAAGTGTGTTACCCTAGCGGTTCGATATAATAACAGGTATGATCAAGACTCCTCTATGATCAACGACTAACTCGTAGGCCTGGATCCCATGAATTAATCCCTGTGATATAACGAATGACTTTCATCTATCAAACCTGAACGCAAAGTCTTAAACCTATTGCCATAGCGATACTTAGCGTGTCCGAGCGTTGTTCCATAGATATCTCCATACCTAATCTCGACCTCGTTACCGACAATGCTATCTTCTACTCGTCCATGATCCCATGTCTCCGTGACCTAGTCACATGCTTGCAAGCTCATTAGACATGATCTCACCGAATGGGCCCGAGAGTATCTATCCTGCTATACGGACTGGCAAATCCCGCTCTTGACCCCTCGTCTCAACTACTCCTTTCTGATACCCAAAAGTATCACCGTTATTTTCATACTATATAAGATACGACGTTTGGTGCGATCAAAGTATCTTTGAGGAATAACAATAAGAGTTGATCTCATTGTCAAAGGCGTAACGACTATATCCTCGAAATCTGGGTATTTCCATCACATCTATCTCCAACGATATGACTTCCATTGCCGACCGGCGCCATGCCCTATGATTGGGAAACCTCGATCATCAATCGTGCAACGAAACTAGTCTTAGTAGAGGCTACTAGGGACCTGGTTGTTTACGCATCACACCCATATTAATGTTTCCGCTTAATACGGTTATAGCATGACACAAAAACCTATTATGAACAAACGAGATATGATAAAGAATACACTTTATTGATTGCCTCTAGGGCATATCTCCTTTAGTCTCCCACTTGCACTAGAGTACAAATTAATCTAGATTACAACTTAGTAAAAGCTTAACACCCATTGCTAACTGGTGTTTTTCATGCTTATCAAGCGGGAGAGGCTTCGTCAGCGGATCTGCCACATTCAGATACGTATGCACTTTGCAAATCTTCACATCGCCTCCTTGTACATACTGACGTATCACATGGAAGCGTCGGAGAATGTGTTTGGCGGTGGAGTGAGACCTTGGCTCCTTGGCGTTAGCAATGGCACCCGTATTGTCGCAGTAGAGTATCACGGGGTCTTGCACGCTCGGGAACACTCCAAGTTCGATGACGAACTTCCTCAGCCACACAGCTTCATTCGCGGCTTCGCAAGCAGCAATGTACTCCGACTCCATTGTAGATTGTGCGACAATGGGTTGCTTCCCACTTCTCCAGCACACGGCGCCTCCATTCACCTTGAACACATAACCTGTCTGTGACTTAGAGTCATCGGGGTCTGAGCAGAAACTTGCATCCACGTAACCCGTTACGCCAAGTTCTTCATCGCAGCCACCATACACAAGGAACATTTCCTTTGTCTTATTGAGATACTTAAGAATGCTCTTAACAGCTATCCCATGCGGCATTCCAGGATTACTCTCGAACCGTCTTGTCAAACTTAGAGCTAATGCCACATCCGGTCAAGTACTCAACATTGCATACATGATCGATCCTATGGCTGAAGCATAAGGATGTTTAGTCATATCGGCCTTATCCAGTTCCGTTACCGGACACTGTGGCTTCCGCAATATCTTATTCTTGATAACCGGCAGAGACCCCTTCTTTGCCTTCTCCATACCGAAACGCTTCAGTATTTTATCAAGATAAGTACTCTGACTCAACGCTAATAGGCGCCTTGATCTATCATGATAGATTTTTATGCCTAAGACGTATGCAGCTTCTCCTAAGTCCTTCATGGAAAATTTACTGTTTAAATATTCCTTCACGCTATTCAGAAGTTCCACATCATTCCCAATCAGCAATATGTCATCTACATACAGTGCTAAGAACACAACCGAGCTCCCACTCATTTTCTTGTAAATGCAGGTCTCTTGCAAATTTTGGATAAATCCAAAACCTTTGATTACCTCATCAAAGCGAAGATTCCAGCTCCGAGATGCCTGCTTCAATCCATAGATGGATCACTGATGTTTCCATTTAGGAAGGCTGTTTTGACGTCCATCTGCCAGATTTCATATTCGTAATAGGCAGCCACTGCTAACAAAATCCGAATAGACTTAAGCATCGTTACCGGTGAAAAAGTTTCATCGTAGTCAATCCAATGAACTTGTCGGAAACCTTTTGCGACAAGCCGAGCTTTATAGACGGTCACATTACCGTCAGCATCAGTCTTCTTAAAGATCCATTTATTCTCGACGGCCTTGCGCCCTTCGGGAATATCCATCAAAGTCCACACTTTGTTGTCATACATGGATCCTATTTCGGATTTCATTGCTTCAAGCCATTTCTCGAACTCTAGACTCGCCATTGCCTCCTTGTAGTTCGTAGGTTCGTCTTGTTCAACTAACATGACGGTGCAAACCTTGTTGCCATACCATTCTGTTGTGATCCGAGATCTACCAGACCTACGAGGTAGAATACCTTCCTCGACAGTTTCTCCCACTACTTCCACGGAGGACGTTTCCGGAATTGCTTCCGTTGCGCCACTCGGAATCTCGAGTTCTGGATCAACGATTTCATCGAGGTCTACCTTCCTCCCACTTACTCCTTTCGCGAGAAACTCCTTCTCTAGAAAGGTACCGGTCTTCGCGACAAAAGTTTTGCCCTCAGCTTGGTTGTAGAAGGTGTACCCAACGGTTTCCTGCGGATATCCTACAAAGATAACTTTCTCCGACTTCGGTTCGAGTTTGTCGGGCTATAGTTTCTTAACATACGCCTCACAACCCCAAACCTTCAGAAACGATAACTTAGGCTTTTGGCCATACCATAATTCATACGGTGTCGTTTCAACGGATTTGGATGGAGCCGTATTTAAAATGAATGCGGCTGTTTCTAACGCATAACCCCAGAAGGACACTGGCAAATCGGTAAGAGACATCATAGATCGAACACTATCCAGTAGAGTACGATTACGTCGCTCGGACACGCCGTTACGTTGCGGTGTTCCGGCTGGCGTAAGTTGAGGTACTATGCCACAACTCTTCAGATGTGCGCCAAACTCAAAACTCAAGTACTCGCCACCACGATCGGATCAGAGGTGCTTGATTTTCTTATTAAACTGACTCTCAACTTCACTTTGGAATTCTTTGAACTTTTTAAAAGTTTCAGACTTGTGTGTTCATCAAGTATATATAACCGTATCTACTCAAGTCATCAGTGAAGGTGACGAAGTAACGATAACCATTGCGTGTCGAAACGCTCATCGGTCCACACACATCTGTATGTATGATCCCAATAAATCCGACGCCCGTTCAACGAAACCTTTGAACGGTGTCTTGGTCATTTTGCCCATAAGGCATTGTTCACATGTATCGAGGGATCCGAAATCCAACGAGTCCGAAAGTCCATCGGAGTGGAGTTGCTTCATGCACTTTACACCAATATGACCAAGACGGCAATGCCACATATACATGGCGGTATCATCACTACACTTAATCCGTTTGGCTTCTATGTTATGGATGTGAGTACTACGATCGAGATTCAACAAGAATACACCGTTATTCTCGGGAGCATCAACATAAAAGATATCATTCATATAAATAGCACAACTGCTTGATACTGATTTAAATGAATAACCGTCTTGTAACAGGCAAGACCCACTTATAATGTTTACACTCAAGGATGGCACAAAATAACACTTATTTAAAACCAAAACTAATCCTGATGGTAGATGTAGAGGGAGCGTGCCGACAGCCACCACGTCGACTCTCGATCCGTTGGCAACGCGCATCGTCACCTCATCCTTAGCCAGCCGCCGTCTATTCCATAACTCCTCCTGAGAGTTACATATATGAGCAACAGAACCAGTATCAAATACCCATGTGTTGCTCCGGGCTGATGTAAGGTACACATCTATAACATGTATATCAAATATACCTTGCTCTTTGTCGACCGTCTTGCCAGACTTCCTATCCTCCAGGTACTTGGGGCAGTTGCGCTTCCGGTGACCTTTCCCCTTGCAGTAGCACTCCACGCTAGCTCTGGGACCAGATCTGTTAGTCTTGGGCTTGGCACTCATCTTGCCTTCCCTCCTGGACTTCCAGCTCTGCTTTCCCTTGCCACCGGATTTCTTTAAATCGACGGTCTTGCTGACCATCAACAGCGTGTGATCCTTCTTAATCTCCACCTCAACAGTCTTGAGCATCACGAACACTTCACCCAGGGACTTAGCCATGCCCTGCATGTTGTAGTTCATGACGAAGACTTTATAACTAGGGGGCAACGATTGCAACACCCTATCAATCGCCAGCTCATAGGGAATCTTGCATTCCAGAGCATTCAGGCGTTGAACGTAGCCAGACATCTTGACCACGTGCTCGCTCACACTGCAATGCTCTTCCATCTTGGACGAGAAGAAAAGCTCAGAAGCTTTATATCTCTCAGCCTTAGCCTGCGGCGCGAAGACAACCTTCAGATCAGAAATAATCTCGAAGGCGCTCATCTTCTCGAAGCGCTTCTGCAGGTCGGCTTCCATGGCGTAGAGCATGCCACTCTGGACAAAGGCAGAATCCTACGATCTGGTCTGGAAGACCTTCTTCTCATCCTCAGAGGCTTCATCTGCGGGAGGGTCACCTATGGCGGCCTCAATGACGTAGGCCACCCTCTGGGGAGTGAGGAGGATCCTCAGGTTGCGGAACCAGGCCATGAAGTTTGACCCATTGGTCTTAAGGTTTTCTTTCTCAAGGAACAGACCTAGGTTAAACGAGGGGCGAGACATCTACAATGAAATTTGCAACAACATAAGACTTTGTTCATAATAATTTTGAGTTATAGTATTTTTAGAAAATAACTAACATAACTCCCACTCAAACGAACATCCCTCCTAGTCGTTTAAGCGGTTACACGACCCCCATCCATTGCACCACCCCTCATCATCAGAGCCGGCGACTGAACTTCAAGAGTAGACAAATGTCCGCCACACCAATTTTGTGACTCGTGCTCGACCTTTCGGTCTCCCTGTTCCGAGGCCATATTTCTGAATATGCTAGGCTCGCCACAAAAAACCTCCACGCTGACGCTTGTGCAACATGGCTTACACCCACTGTATGCGAACGACGAGATGTCTGACACCCGATCATCACGGCCTGCCTCATAACGTAGAACTTTCTTGGTGGTGCGCGTTGGAGGGAGAACAATAGTGGTATTTTGAAGGGATCATCTTATATAGCTACCACTGTGTAACTAATATATACTATATATATACAATCACACAATATAAGATGCACACAAAACATCAAATGTAATGCAATGTGATATAGTCCATTGCGCCATGGTCTTCTTGGCGCCCGCAGTTTATAAACAATTTAATAAACCTACCTTGACCATATCACATAGCCCCTGCAAAATAAAGTTAGACGATTCTACTTTATCTTTTGCATATTTTACGTGGCTTGGGGCTGTTGTAAATAGAACCGCTTCATACCTACGAACCTTGTGACCACAACCACGATCCAATAATTGCATGTTTAAGCATCCCTTTTGAGCCCTCCATTGAAAATGGGAAGACCAACCAAAGAGAGAGAAACTGACACCCGCCAGCCACAGATACGGTACAAGCCGTATGTCAGTAGTGGAACCAGTCTCGCGTTAGCGTACGCGTAAAGTCGGTCCGGACCGCTTCATCAACTCAATGCCGCTGGAATCACAAGTGCACACTAGAGGGTAGCAAATAACAGGAACGGTGCCCCCGTGCACAACACGGGTTCTAACAGCGTACAACTATATCTACGATAGATCGGCTCTGATACCACTGAAGGGGATCGTGTGCAGAAAACAAAAAATTTCCTAACAACGATATCCTAAAAGCATGCCAAGATCTATTCTATGCAGATATAGTAGTACGAACGGAGATCAAAATACATACCCTTGTAGACCGAAAGCGGGATTACGTTCCCGCACAAACGTTGTCGATGAAGACCGACGAAGCCGACCTCAAGGTCGTGTAGAGGAAGCAGACCTCCGAGTACTGTTAGTGCAGCACCTCGCAGGGCGTCACACACGTACGGTGGACGACGGCCTCCGAAGCTCCAGTCCAGGACGAGCTGCGGAAGACCTGGACCGGAACACCAGCAGCGCGGCAGCGGGCTATGGTGGAAGAGATCCCCCTCTCAACTCGGCGCAACTCCAACAAAGGGAATCACGAAATCAAGAGAAAATTCGGGAATTAATTGGTGAATTAAAAGGCCAGGGGTTCCCCTCTATATATAGTCTCCCATGGGGGAGCCAACCTCCTCACCAGGCAATGTAGGACTATCCCCACATGCCTGGTGCGGCCATGGCTGGTGCGCCGGCCCCCTGGTGGGCCTCTTGGCCCACCTGGGTCGGCCACCCAAGCCCCCACCAAATTCCCCTAGGGAATTTTCCCCTCTTGGGCCTTCTTTCGACCAGAAGGCCCATTTAGGGAAATCAGGCTAAATAAATTCGAAAATAAATATATAAAATTATATTTGCATATTAATTACACTAATTAATATCAAACATATTATATATAATTTAACCTAGCTCCAAAAACTCTTTCGGCGGTGCCCGATCTCCATCGGACCCCTCCCGGGACGTTCCCGGTGATCTCTTACCTTTCCGGTTGTCTTGTCGAAACCCCTTAAGTGTGTTACCCTAGCGGTTCGATATAATAACAGGTATGATCAAGACTCCTCTATGATCAACGACTAACTCGTAGGCCTGGACCCCATGAATTAATCCTTGTGATATAACGAATGACTTTCATCTATCAAACATGAACGCAAAGTCTTAAACCTTTTGCCATAGCGATACTTAGCGTGTCCGAGCGTCGTTCCATACATATCTCCATACCTAATCTCGACCTCGTTACCGACAATGCTATCTTCTACTCGTCCATGATCTCATGTCTCCGTGACCTAGTCACATGCTTGCAAGCTCATTAGACATGATCTCACCGAGTGGGCCCGAGAGTATCTATCCTGCTATGCGGACTGGCAAATCTCGCTGTTGACCCCTCGTCTCAACTACTCCTTTCCGATACCCAAAAGTATCACCGTTATTTTCATACTATATAAGATACGACGTTTGGTGCGATCAAAGTATCTTTCAGGAATAACAATAAGAGTTGATCTCACGATCAAAGGCGTAACAACTACGTCCTCCAAATCTGGGTATGTCCATCACATCGTTCTCCAACGATATGACTTCCATTTCCGACCGGCGCCATGCCCTATGATCGGGAAACCTCGATCATCAATCGCGCAACGAAACTAGTCTTAGTAGAGGCTACTAGGGACCTGGTTGTTTACGCATCACACCCGTATTAATGTTTCCGCTTAATACGGTTATAGCATGACACAAAAACCTATTATGAACAAACGAGATATGATGAAGAATACACTTTATTAATTGCCTCTAGGGCATATCTCCTTCACTGGCCACCCGAAAACTATTTTAGAAAATGTTGTTTGGCCCAAGTTATCTACTAGATTATTTATAGATGTTACAAAGTAAGTTTTTTTACTTGATGAGCCTTGTTGTTGAAGGCTCTCTCAAGAAGATTAAGTTTTCTAGTAGTATGCTTCTAATTCTCGTACCTCAAAACTATAGGATGGGAGCCTGGTTGGATAAAAATGTTTTCGGAGAAAACCCGAGCTGCTTGGAACAGTCGGCGAGCAAGTGTTTTATTAAAACCCGAGATGATGGGAGCATTCGGAGAGATTATGAAAACCCGAGCTGCTGGGAGTAGTTGGAGGATTGGAAGTTGATTTTGAAAAACAAAGTACTGCCCTAGCAGCCGCTCGAACAATTAACCCGTGCAACCACACTACCTGACATGGGTAGGGTTTAGCCGAAAACTTGTTTGTTTTAGTATTGGGGCTCTCATACTCTCTATGGGGGCTAGGCCCTCGAAGCCGCGTTGCCATCTGGATGAGGCAATACATGTGATGATCGCACCGGACGATTACGGCGGGTCTCCTGTCGTGGCGGTGTGGAGTCCCGAGGCAAGACCAAGAGGTCTAGAGGAGCACACGGTGCCAAGGAGAACAAACCTACCGGGAGGCCCCGATACAAGGGTGGACATAGTGGAAAGCTTTCATCTGGTTATCCGGACCCCTGCATGCTGTCGTATGAAGGGCCGTGGCAGACACGGCGGAAGGACCGATTGGTGTGGGTAAAGTGTGCAACCTCTGTAGAGTGTAAATCTATTCGAATAGCCGCGTCCGAGGTCATGGACGGTTGGAAAGGCCACTGATCTAGGCATATGGGCATTTTAGTTTTAAAAAGGAAAGTGTATTTCGGAGGAAAAATAAGGAGACAACAAGGTGGTACCTCGGAGGTATGGAATTTGGGTGAGGATGGTCGATCTCAGGGAGACCACCAGTCCGATCTCAAGTCAGAAAAAGGCTTACCCCTATCCTAGTGTTTTGGCAAAGTTTTACAAAATAAAGTTTGAACTTGGATATGTCCTTGCTATATCTAAGAGTATAGAATTATTATCTCTAAATGTTTTCTTAAACAAAGATATAGAGATGTCGTGATCTCTATGTTGAAAAGCATCGTATTCAAAAACTAAGCCCTGTAGTCGTATATAGCAGCTATCCGAGTTTTCGAAAAGTGTTTTCTTACATTATCATGAAAGCTTAAGCATTAGAGTTGGTCTTGCGAGTACGTAAATGTACTCATATGGCTATGTCCTTGGATATTCAAACGTCCAGGTTCCAATGAGGAGATGTACGACAAGAAGGGGGAGTACGCCGACGACTGCGCCAACAGAGTGTCCCGCTCAACTGCTCTTTGGGATTGCGTCAGGTTGTGATGAGAACCGATGCTAGCCGAATCTTCCGATGAACCTTAGTTAATATTCGTCTAGTGTGACGATGTTTGCAGATTTGGTCATGAGACCATTATTTATGTAAGTCTTCTACTATTCAAGTTGTATGATGTAAACTTTGTATACCATGTTGGTTATGTGATCGCGTTGCACTGATCATTGGGATCGTGATCTGTTTACATAACGTGGGCATCTCTGGCTGGTTGTCAGAGGGGTCCTCACAGACTTGGTATCAGAGCCATCGTTGACCTTAGGAAACCTTAGTTAGCACAGTAGTTAGCATAGGATGAAATGTTTGCAAAAAACTACTTCTTCAGAAAACTATTTTTTCTCGGTAAGCCTAATACGGTTTCCACTCCTCACCTTTTCTGAACACCATCTCTATCTTACCTCTCTAATTTTCAATTATTTCAAAAGAGTTTCCTCCACTATCTTGCCCTGTTCAAAGCTTGTATAAACTTGACGATGAACCCAAATCAGACCTATGTAACCAGTACCGAGAAGGCGAAGTTCAGTCTCAATACTTTAGCATACGACATCAAGGTGGTCGTCAAGTGAAGAAGCAAGCTACAAAGCAACCCTTGCTTGCCAAAGCAGTGTAACTGTCAAGACTTCAACCCCAATAATGGTACTCCTGTTGCAACTTCGATAGCCTCAAGCTTACCAGCAGGAGCTCCAGCTGAACAAGTGTAGACTCCAGAAAGTAGGAATGACCAAGACCCATAGGACTTCTAGGATATGACCCTTGGTTGGATTCTCCGACTAACACGATTGTTGAGTGTCATTTTTGTTCTATAGGTGTGTTGTGTGCTCATTTGCTGGTATATATTTGTTGCTTGTGTGTGCCTTGTTTGTTTGCTTGTTGTTGGTATGTTGTTCTCTTGTATCTTTCACAAGCACGCTTGAAGGCAATACATATTAGGCACACACTTTAAATTTGTTTAAACATCTTAATTTCTCTACACAAAAACCTTTCTTACCTTTTTGACATAAGATGGAGCCTAATGCACTTCTAGGCTTCTTCTCGAAAAACTTCCTAAAAAGCTTTCCCTCAGATCTAAAATTTTAGCATGTGAGAGTTTTTTACTACTTTGGATACAAATGACCACCCAAATAAAGCCATCCCGGTAATGTGATATGCCTTGCCTAGTCTAATGAATCATTTGAATGACGCGTATACCATCACTAACCTAACATATCTAACTTTAGAGTAACATCCAGCACCAATGACTGGTTACGAACTAACCTCTTCAAGACCTACAAACCAAGATGAGATGGGAAGTGTCTACGGAAGTCTCTCTTGCTGATGGCAACATGGAGGACTCAGATAACACCAAGGGCCACGACTTTTTGAAGACTTCATGATAACCTCCAGCAGAGACGTGGAAAGAAGATCAACGTCAGCAACGACGACAACAACCAGCACGGAAGATTGTCTACACGAAGATGTTCCATGAAGCTAGTGTTGTCAGTGCCTTCTTCGCGTCAAGCTTATTAACTCAACTGACCCTGACTTGAGTTATATTGAAAGAAATGAGTTTTAGGCTAACTTAGATCCGACTGACCTCTGAAGACTGGTGCGAAGCTTTATGAAGCCCAAAAACCAGGGATGTCATCATCAACTTGGGTTGTCTGCTACACTAAAGGAGGACACAAATCAAGATAACATCATCAACAAGGTGCAAGAACGACGAGAAGACCGAAGAATGTTGATTATGATAACACCTAACATCAAACCAGTTTAGACGTCTATAGTACATCTTGGCACTTTTTGGCTTATTAAGAAATAATGGAGCGAGTCAAGTCTACAGACCTGACGCCCTGTGAGTCCTGAAAACTATCTCCTTGTGTCTAACTGCTAACCCCTCAAGACGGCAATATCGGGGCACGTACCTTCATCAGCTCCACCGAGGAGCTGCGACGAAGATGAAGATCATCGTAATACACAAGACCAACAACACCTTAAAGTCGGCAACATCTTATGGAACCAACTATAACCCTTCAGGTGTCCCCTTTTTAAGGGGGGGGGGGGGGGGAAGGCGCATGCTAGTTTTTTTAGAGAGATGTGACAAATTGTTCTTTGCGCGCCAACCCTGGAGTTGTTGAAGTCAACTGGACAAGAACCCTGCATCAGCAACAACCAACATGTCAACACCTTCAACAAAGACCCAAGCCTTCCGGAAGATAATAGGCGTCTCATCGACAAGGAAACCTCATCCAGGAATCAACAACCTCGAAAGATGAAGACTCATTGGACCCTCTTTTCTTGCACTCTCTTCGTACCCGCTTAGGAATCTCGGGACGAGATTCTAATAAGGGGAGAAGGTCTGTAACACCCCAAATTTGGAAGCAACAAAAATTAATTATAAAAGATCCAAAATTCTGAGGCAACAAAAACTTTTTGAAATGTATTGTTAATGGATGTGTTTTTCCTCTGATTTCTCTATTGGTCATGTTATGTTTTGTGTCTGTGTTGATAACCTCTCTAGCTATCAACCCTAAAACTCAACCTAGTTATAATATGACATCTGATAACAATGTTTTGATAAATAAAACAGTCCATATATCTTCTGCTACCTTATGTTTAACAAAGATGTATTTACCATGATGTTCTGAAATCAGCAGCTACCCAAAGACCTTTTATTTCATAAAATTAAAGTATTTCCAAAACAAAGATGTTTGCAAACTATAAAGGACTATATAATAAGTCCTAATATATTTTTAAGTCTTATAGGTAGCTAATATTAGCAACTCTCTTTTAAGAACCCCATTTCTATTGCTCTTGGAAAATCAATTCCAAAAATGTTTGTTTAATTCTATCCGTACCAAAAATGCCTTGCCTTGATTTTCTTGATCACCTCCTCACAAATATCTTTGATTTATATTAAAAGTATGGTTAGTGAACCCATTGTGTGGGTGTTTATCTATTTGTATGTGTGGTTGGCCTTTCAGTTATGTGCTTAAGTTGTTTCCTATAAGTATGTTATTTTATGTGTGTTCATGTGGTGTTGTATGTGACAACATTTGATTTATATAATTTAATTGGGATCTAAATGTTTTTTGTTCTTATATTGCATGAGTTTAATGTGTTACCTCTTGTAATATTGTTTGGTGGTGTTTTTCTAAAAAATTCGATTTTATAGAAGTATAAAAATCTATCTTCACTCCTGTTCATTTTTAGCATTTATCGAGCATGCCAAATAGGGTTTATTTTGTTATTCTTGGATATACAAAACCTCTAATATCATCTACATCACCTCTATTTTCCTTATATATTCTTATTAACATTTTACAAAATCATTTGATCATTAATTCTTGATTGTGTCGAGTGCTACATTTTAAAGTGGCAATATCTAGTTTATAACATAGCAATTTGCCATTTTTGTATATAGTTGTTATTGAACTCCTTTGACCTAAACTTTTAAACTAAATGCTAAACCTATATGCCCTCTAACCAAGCCCTCTTGTTTTATAATTCTCCTGTCAAATAATTGTCTAATCCTTTTTTTTTTGAGGCACAAAACAGTAGGGAAAATCCCTACTATTTAATTTTCTATTTTCTCATCAAAACATAAAAGGAACAATGTATTACAGAGGAAATTCATAAAGTGTCAACCCATTGGGTCATTCCCTCTTTAAGGGAGGGTCTGGCCCTATGTCTAACAAGAGAGAAGGAGTCTACGAAATCAAGGAAACAAACATCAAGATCAATAGGTTGGTGATAAAAAATGCACTTATTCCTGTGGGTCCAAATGCTCCAGCATCCCACAATCAGAGATTCCTTGTTAACATGCTCAATCAACCCGGATCTCATCTTTATCTAAAACCTTCCCTCCCCTCCTCCCAAACCCTGATCTTAGACTAGCTTTGGCTACCCACACACCCCTGCATCCCTTGGCCTCACCCCCTGTCAAACCCTAGCCCAAATCATTCGTCTTTTCTCTTTTGGGCCTTCTGTCGAGCACCTTGTAGGAAGAAGAAAGCAATGCCATTGCTTCCCCTCCAACAACCCCAAGCCAAATGCTAGCCTCCAAAACCTGCTGCTGCTAACAGAGGCACTCCTCCACCGCCCTCCCCAGCCTATCCCGAGCCCTTGATTCCTCTTCCACCCCTGTCCATGCCGAGAGCACCAACTCGGCCACCCTCTCTTATTAGGGAATCGAGACCCCCTCTGCCCCTCTCTCATTGACATTCGACTTCCCCTACCTCTCCTCTCTCACCCCTAGCAATGCCGCTCGAGCTCTTCTCCGCTCACGCTCGCAATTACCGGAGAACCTCCGCCCTAGCCCGAGCTCTTTCGAGCACGCTCGCCGCCGATTTCGTCCCTCTCCTCTCCCCCTTTTTGCTCTAGATTGCTCCCTTCTCCTTGATCAACCTCTGAGACATCCACGTTTCTCTGCAGATACGCCGAAGACGCCGCTGCCACGCCGTGCCGTGCCGGGCGTCCTCGACGCCGCCGTCATCGGGAGCCCCTCTGCGACGATCTGCCGTCCTCCCTCGACGCCCTCGACCTCCCGCACCTTTCTCCACCCCTCGCCATCGCCTGTAGTGTGCGAGGTGAGCAGCTTGACCCCGCCTGCCGTAACTAGGTCTCCAATCCCGCCATGGCTGCCCTGTGCCTCCATCGCGAGGAAGAAGACGGCCTCAAGCCGTTGGATTTCTGATCTGCGGCTGATATTCAAACATCCCAGATCTAATCTTGTCTGTTGAGCGCTGTTCGACGGTGGCTTGCCCCCTCGCGACGCGCGGGCGGGATTGGGCCGGCCCAGCTCAGGCGGCATGGCCCGCGCAGGATCCGGCCCTTCTGCTCTTTTCCTTTTAAGCAATTTATTCTATGTTTAATTTTCCAGTTATTTTGTAGCCTAACTTTAATTCGTTTCTGGTAGATGTAGACATACAAATTGAGTGATTCAAATTTTTTGCATGCATATGAGTTTTATTAACCATGTGGCACTGGCCCTTCTCAAAAATATATTTGTATGCGTGCGCTATGTTCAATCTTGTAAAAAGTGGCATTTTCACCATTTACTTAACAACTTGAGTTTTATAGATCCACAATTATAAAACTTTAGTTCTATGGAAATCCATTGAGAATACCTACCTAGATCTATAAGCCTTGCATGCAGGAGATGTGTCTAAATAAATTTCTATAAAGTTTAAAAATGACATCAGTAGCTATTTGATGAATTATTATTCTTTATTTAAAATTGTTTTTGGAGTCAATACAATTGCATGTGGTAGATATGAGTAGTAGCTATCATATCGTAGCTTGGTATAATTTTACAGCTTATATTTTGCTCATGGTAGATTATTTTCTAAAACAGTAGGTTATTACACTTGAGAAAGAAGAATAACTATATTTTTTTGTTAAATGCATGTGTCTAGTTTCATTTGTTTGTGCTATATATGTTTGTGCAAATAGTTTAGGAGTATTTTTATGAAGTAGCCTTGTGTTTTCTTCAACGTGCAACACTGGATTTGTATAAAAATAATTTATACATTGTTAGTTACACTATTATTGCTAAAATGCATTTGTTTCACTCAAACTGACATAGATGGAGTTAGGAATCTCCAAATTGAGTGAATCCAATTTCTACAGAAAGATAACATCAGTACCAATCCAGATAAATTATCCTTACATCCAGAAGATCACTAAAACTGAAACTATACTCATTATGGTTTTGAGACCAGTAATTTGCATGATTTTTAGTTTCCATTTAGCAACAACTTTGAATCCAAATCTAATTTGCATAGTTTCCTATAGTTACTAAGTATATTGTGGTAAAAGGATTTGATGTTCTGAACATTATCCTAGGAGTTATGATTTATCTCCCTAAAGAACACCATATTTTCTACTAAAAGTATTATTTTAATTCCCTGTTTTTAGTTAGTAAAATTGTATGAATATTACTAGTCAACTTTTGAAAACCAGAACCTTAACTCAACCCTAATAATTTGGTTAAAACACTTTTATAATATGTGGTGCATTGTTTACTTGCGTTTAGCATTATTCATGTTGTACCCTAATAATAACATCAATTGTGTATATATGTTGTGATGGTGGGTGTATTTGTGATTTATGTTTTATCTCTTGAAACATCATCTTATTTATCTAATAAATGTAATAAGTTAATTCATTTTTTTACCTGAATTGTTACGTGTTGATGTGCTTAGTGAACCATAAATCAAGAAACTTAGGTTAACCTTTAATAATTTTAATGAATTTTCTAAAAGTGCTGTTAGTCCATTCACTTTTGAGTTTCACATAATTCATCTTGTTCCTATGAGTTGTACTAATTTCATCTTTGTGTTATACATGTGATTGATTGTTTGTTGTTAAATTTTGTACAGTAGTTCCTTGTGTGTGTGCAATGCTAAATGTATGACTTTCTTATTTTAGATTGTTGTCAACACTTGGTTACCATGTGATTTGTTGTTTATTGGTTGAAGTGATCTTAATTGGTGTCTTACTAAATAGGCCTAGTGCACCATTTTAGTTCTTATTCATCAACTTGGGTGAACAGTGGTGTTACCACTGTTGGTTGCTTAGTTACTTGGTAGTAAATGTTTTTGAGCTTGTAACATGTTTTGCATGTGAGTTTGCTAGTGTTAATATTAATACGTGCTTGTGTGTTAACCTAGTTTTGTTTGAAGTATTTCCTAAACAATTAAGATACTTTTGTCTGAAGTATTTCCTGAACTACTAAGATACTTTTGTCTGAAGTATTTCCTGAAACTAATATAACAGCTCTTGTTAAATGATATAATAACCCTAAGTGATGTGTTGTTTCAGTGTTCTGTAGAACTACCTTTTTAATACTCAGAGTTGTTGTGTATAGTTTCTTAGGAGTATCTGTTTTTATCTTAGCTCTATGGACTTTGTTGATTGTTGTTGTTTAGCTAAAGGAGTTGTTTGCTTTTGATTGTTAGCTTAATGTCTTGTGCGATGCTTGTTGCTTGTTATGCCCTTGTGGCATTGTCTTGTATTCCGAGTGTTGTTCCTCTTTTTTTTTACGATGTTAGATACGATCGGGAAGGAACTGGAAGTGAGGAGTGAACCTTAGGAACGTCAAGATCAAGACCAAGGACATATTGCTGAGCCAGGCAAGCCACCTCACCACTATAATGAATCCTACTATTTTATTAAGCATGCTTTGTTTTCAAAAGAAAGATAATGCATGTTTTACTTCTTTTGTGGCACCTGGCCACCTGAAAAATTTTTTAGAAAATGTTGTTTGGCCCAAGTTATCTACTAGATTATTTATAGATGTTACAAAGTAAGTTTTTTTACCTTATGAGCCTTGTTGTTGAAGGCTCTCTCAAGAAGATTAAGTTTTCTAGTAGTATACTCCTAATTCTCTTACCTCAATACTATAGGATGGGAGCCTGGTTTGATAAAAATATTTCGGAAAAAACCCGAGCTACTGGGAGCAGTCGGCGAGCAAGTGTTTTATTAAAACCCGAGATGCTGGGAGCATTCGGAGAGATTATGAAAACCCGAGCTGCTGGGAGTAGTCGGAGGATTGGAAATTGTTTTTGAAAAACAAAGTACTGCCCTAGCAGCCGCTCGAACAATTAACCCGTGCAACCACACTACCTGACATGGGTAGTGCTTAGCCGAAAACTTGTCTATTTTAGTATTGGGGCTCTCATACTCTCTATGGTGGCTAGGCCCTCGGAGCCGGTTTGCCGTCTGTATGAGGCAATACACATGTGATGATCGCGCCGGACGATTACGGCGGGTCTCCTGCCGTGGCGGTGTGGAGTCCCGAGGAAAGACCAAGAGGTCTAGGGGAGCACACGGTGTCAAGGAGAACAAACCTACCGGGAGGCCCCGATACTAGGGTGGACATAGTGGAAAGCTCTGATCTGGTTATCCGGACCCCCGCATGTTGTCGTATGAAGGGCTGTGGCAGACACGGCGGAAGGACCGATTGGTGTGGGTAAAGTGTGCAACATCTGTAAAGTGTAAATCTATTCGAATAACCGCGTCCGTGGTCATGGGCGGTTGGAAAGGCCACTGATCTAGGCGTATGGGCATTTTAGTTTTAAAAAGGAAAGTGTATTTCGGAGGAAAAATAAGGAGACAACAAGGTGGTACCTTGGAGGTACGGAATTTGGGTGAGGATGGTCGATCTCGGGGAGACCACCAGTCCGATCTCAAGACAGAAAAAGGGTTACCCCTATCCTAGTGTTTTGGCAAAGTTTTACAAAAGAAAGTTTGAACTTGGATATGTCCTTGCTTTATCTAAGAGAAGAGAATTATTATCTCTATATGTTTTCTTCAAGAAAGATATAGAGATGTCATGATCTCTATGTTGAAAAGCATCGTATTCAAAAACTAAGCCCTGTAGTCGTATATAGCAGCTATCCCAGTTTTCGAAAAGTGATTTCTTGCATTATCATGAAAACTTAAGCATTAGAGGTGGTCTTGCGAGTACGTAAATGTACTCATATGGATATGTCTCTGGACAATCTAACGTCCAGGTTCCAATAGGGAGATGTACGACAAGAATGGGGAGTACGCCGACGACTGCGCCAACTGAGTGTCCCGCTCAACTTCTCTGTGGAAATGCGTCAGGTTGTGACGAGAACCGATGCTAGCCGAATCTTCCGATGAACCTTAGTTAATATTCGTCTAGTGCGACGATGTTTGCAGATTTGGTCATGAGACCATTATTTATGTAAGTCTTATAGTATTCAAGTTGTATGATGTAAACTTTGTATACAATGTTGGTTATGTGATCGCAATGCACTGATCATTGGGATCGTGATCTGTTTACATAACGTGGGCATCTCTGGCTGGTAGTCAGAGGGGTCCTCACATACTTGGTATCAGAGCCATCGTTGACCTTAGGAAACCTTAGTTAGCACAGTCGTTAGCATAGGATGAAATGTTTTGCAAAAAACTACTTCTTCAGAAAACTATTTTTTCTAGGTAAGCCTAATACGGCTTCCACTCCTCACCTTTTCTGAACACCATCTCTATCTTACCTCTCTAATTTTCAATTATTTCAAAATAGTTTCCTCCACTATCTTGCCCTGTTCAAAGCTTGTATAAACTTGACGATGAACCCAAATGAGACCTATGTAACCAGTACCGAGAAGGCGAAGTTCAGTCTCAATACTTTAGCATACGACATCAAGGTGGTCGTCAAGTGAAGAAGCAAGCTACAAAGCAACCCTTGCTTGCCAAAACAGTGTAACTGTCAAGACTTCAACCCCAATAATGGTACTCCTGCAACTTCGACAGCCTCAAGCTTACCAGCAGGAGCTCCAGCTGAACAAGTGTAGACTCCAGAAAATACGAATGACCAAGACCCATAGGACTTCTAGGATATGACCCTTGGTTGGATTCTCCGACTAACACGATTGTCGAGTGTCATTTTTGTTCTATAGGTGTCTTGTGTGCTCATTTGCTGGTATATTTGTTGCTTGTGTGTGCCTTGTTTGTTTGTTTCCTTGTTGTTGGTATGTTGTTCTCTTGTATCTTTCACAAGCATGCCTTGAAGGCAATACATATTAGGCACATACTTAAATTTTGGTTAAACATCTTAATTTCTCTACACAAAAATCTTTCTTACCTTTTTGCCATAAGATGGACCCTAATGAACTTCTAGGCTTGTTCTCTAAAAACTTCCTAAAAAGCTTTCCCTCTGATCTAAAATTTGAGCATGTTAGAGTTTTTGACTACTTTGGATACAAATGACCACCCAAATAAAGCCATCCGGGTAATGTGATGTGCCTTGCCTAGTCTAATGAATCATTTGAATTACGCGTATACCATCACTAACCTAACATATCTAACTTTAGAGTAACATCTAACACCAATGACTGGTTACGAACAAACCTCTTCAAGACCTACAAACCAAGATAAGATGGGAAGTGTCTACGGAAGTCTCTCTTGCTGATGGCAACACGGAGGACTCAGATAACACCAAGAGCCACGAATTTTTGAAGACTTCATGACAACCTCAAGCAGCGATGTGGAAAGAAGATCGATGTCAGCAACGACGGCGACAACCAGCACGGAAGATTGTCTACACAAAGATGTGCCATGAAGCTAGTGTCGTCAGTGCCTTCCGCGCGTCAAGCTTATTAACTCAACTGACCCTGACTTGAGTTATATTGAAAGAAATGACTTTTAGGCTAACTTAGATCCGACTGACCTCTGAAGACTGGTGCGAAGCTTTATGAAGCCCAAAAACCAGGGATGTCATCATCAACTTGGGTTGTCTGCTACACTGAAGGAGGACATAAATCAAGATAACATCATCAACAAGGTGCAAGAACGACGAGAAGAACGAAGACTGTTGATTATGATGACACCTAACATCAAACCATTTAAGACGTCTTTAGTAGATCTTGGTACTTTTTGGCTTATTAAGAAATAATGGAGCTAGTCAAGTCTATAGACCTGACGCCCTGTGTGTCTTGAAAACTGTCTCCTTGTGTCTAACTACTAACCCCTCAAGACGACAATATCGGGGCACCTACCTTCATCAGCTCCACCGAGGAGCCACGACGATCGTCGTAATACACAAGACCAACAACACCTTAAAGTCGGCAACATCTTATGGCACCAACTATAACCCTTCTAGTGTCCCCTTTTTAAGAGGGGAAGGCGCATGCTAGTTTTATTAGAGAGATGTGACAAATTGTTCTTTGCGTGCCAACCCTGGAGTTTTTGAAGTCAACTCAACAAGAACCCTGCATCAGCAACAACTAACATGTCAACACCTTCAACAAAGACCCAAGCCTCCAGAAGATATCAGGCGTCTCATCAACAAGGAAACCTTATCCAGGAATCAACAACCTCGGAAGATGAAGAATCATTGGACCCTCTTTTCTTGCACTCTCTTAGTACCCGCTTAGGAATCTCGGGACGAGATTCTTATAAGGGGGGAAGGTCTGTAACACCCCAAATTTGGGAAGCAACAAAAACTTAATTATAAAAGATCCAAAATTCTGAGGCAACAAAAACTTTTTGAAATGTATTGTTCATGGATTTGTTTATCCTCTGATTGCTCTATTGGTCATGTTATGTTTTGTGTCTGTGTTGATAACCTCTCTAGCTTTCAACCCTAAAACTCAACCTAGTTATAATATAACATCTGATAACAATATTTTGATAAATAAAACAGTCCATATATCTTCTGCTATCTTATGTTTAACAAAACTGTATTTACCATGATGTTCTGAAATCAGCAACTACCCAAAGACCTTTTATTTCAGAAAATAAAGTATTTCCAAAACCAAGATGTTTGCAAACTATAAAGGACTATATAATTGGAGGAGATATGCCCTAGAGGCAAATAAATAAGTAGTATTTATTGCATTATCTCATAAGTTTATAATAGGTTTATGTATTATGCTATAACTGTATTAATCGGAATTATTAATACACGTGTGATACATAGACAACCAGGTCCCTAGCAAGCCTCTATATGAGCTAGTCCATTGGGCAACAGTTGATCGAGATTCCCGATCAAGGACAATGACGTCGGTTGACAGTGGGGTCATCTTATTTGTTGAATAAGGTGATGGGCATACGCAAAGTATTGCAATAAGATCGTATTATGATGTTTGTCATTTGCAATAGATAAGAATATGATAGCTTATTCCTTAGACCATGAGACCGTACTTATTGACGCTTCGTAGGGGTACTTTGAGAGCATCAAACGTTGTGTCTTATATAGCATGACAATAACAGTGTCCATCTTGGGTATCCCGAAAGAGTATTGAGACGTAAGGATCAAGACCGGGATTTGTTCATTCTTGTAATGGAAAGATACTCTGGGCCCACTCGGTGGGATTACATCTATATAGGTGCGCAGCTTATGACTAGGTCATGAGGATGTTAATAACCTTTGTCGGTAACGAGATACAATAAAGGCATCGGATGTCTACGATCATATCTCGGACAAGATAGTATGGCAGAAACAAAGGGAATGAATATTATATTTATGGTTCAACGACGATATTCGTAGAATGCATTAGACTAGGCAAGGCACAGGGGCCGTCATATACATCCAGGTATCCCTGACGGTCATGGGTGAGCGGAGTGTCTCGACCATGTCTGGAGTGTTCTCGAACCGTAGCGTAACAAACTTAAGGAATAATATAGGATTTTGTTGGAGAGAGAAATGATCCGGAAAGAGTTCTGGTGGTCCGTAAGGAGTTCTGGGAAGGTCTGGAAGGGTTCCAGGAATGTCCGAAAGCTGTTCGGGTGGTTCGGAAAATGTTTCGGAGTCACAGGATATTAATAGTATTTAAATATATTAATTATGAATTAATTATATTTATATTAATTTAATTATTAAATAATAAAGGAAAAATGGGTCCTCCCACCTACATGGGCCCTAAGAGGGCCCAAGAGGGGGAGCCGCACCACCAAGGAGGAAAGAGGGTTGGGCTCCTAGTCCAACTCGGACTAGGAGGTGCGGCCGAACCCCCCTCCCCTCCTTTTCCTTTAGTCCCACATGGGGGAGGCAAGGTGTTTGCACACCCCCTCCCCCCTTTATATAGCAAGACATATTAATTAGACTAATTACAGAAAAATACAATTAATTGTATAACAGGCCGACCGAGTTGCTTCTCCGCCCGTTTTGCCTCCTCTCTCCACCTAAGCTATACCGCCAGGCTCCGTTGCCCTGCGGGATTCCAGATAAGTTCTACCCCTGCGATTTCAGCTGGATCTAAATGACCGGGAGTTGTTTTTAAGCTCCGTATGTTGGCGAGTGCTCGGAGGCGACTCTTTTAAGGAGCCTGGGCGACGTCGTCTCGCCCTCCTGCAGCCCAACCGCTGCTCCGGCCTTGCCGCCGGCGCAACCCCCCCAGTTGCCGGCGCCACGCAATCTTCTGCCCGACGCCCGTCGACGCAGGTCATCATCGACAAAACGGCGTCATCGTCTACGTCATCACGGCAAGTTCTCCGCGACCTCGAGGTCAGCTACGTACGACTTCATCGTCAACGCTTGTGCGGGAGCGTAATCCCCGCTATCGGTCTACAAGGAGGTAATGTAACCCATTCCGCCACCGTTATCACATGTAGGAGATAGATAGATCCTGGCAAGTTAGGGTTTCATACGCTAGAAAAATTATTGTTTTCTGCACCGGAACCCCTTCAGTGGTATTAGAGCCGATCTATGCGTAGTACTGCTGGTACGGTTAGAACTCATATTGAATGAGGACGTCTTTCTTAAATTTTCTACCCTCTAGCGTGCACTTGCAATGCCTTCGGTATTGAGTTGATGAAGCGGCCCGGACCGACTTTACGCGTACGCTTACGCGATACTGGTTCCACTACTGACATACGGCTTGCACCGTATCTGTGGCTGACGGGTGCCTGTTTCTCTCTCTCTCTAGTCGGAAATGCATTTTCAATGGAGGGCCCCAAAGGGATGCTTAAACATGCAATTATACGATCGACGTTGTGGTACAAAGTTTGTAGGTAGGGAAGCGATTCTCTTACGAATAAGTCTATATGCCACGTAAAACTTGCAAAACTAAATAAAGCTAGATGCGTCTAACTTTTTTTTGCAGAGGCGTTATTTTATGTGACATGGTTACGGTAAGTTTGATATTACTCGTACTGTCGAAGGCATTGGAGGGTTCCGTAGACTCGGAGCCATGTCGGGGCGCCGGGGGCCAGGCACATGGCGCCATGAAGGTCCAGGCGCATCGACCATGTCACATCGCACTTCATTGCATTATTTGATTGTGTGTTGTTGTGTGTGCATCCTATTGATTGCTTATATGCTAGATATACAACTGTAGCATCATGAATAGGATGATCCCTAATAAATACCAAAATTGGGTTCTCCCTCGTTGTGCACCACCAAGAAAGTTCTATGTTATGAGGCAGGCCGTGATGATCGGGTGTCAGACATATCGTCGTTCGCATACAGTGGGTGTAAGCCATGTTGCACGCGCAGGGTCTTCAAGGTTTGATTGGCGAGCCTAGCATATGCAGATATGGCCTCGGAACACGGGAAGATCAAAAGATCAAGCATGAGTCACAGAGTTGTTGTGATCGACATTTTATGTCCACCTTTGAAGCCGTGCTGCCGGCCGTGGTGATCGGGGGTGGTATGGTGGATGAGGGTCGTGTAATCGCCATTATTATTTTAGGGATAATAATTTCGGTGGAGTTTGTTTGATAATATGATTATAAACTAAAACTCACATATATTATAAACTTTACCTTACCTCTCTTGCGATCACATCTAGAGACTACGGAACTACACTTCGGTTACTTACTCAAGAGCGTGGATTCTACCTTACAAGTCGACGGATCCCACTTCATTAGATGGTACAATGGTTTTAGAAAAATTCTCCAACACAACAACATCCTATATGTCCTAGAACATTAGTTAAGAGTTATACCAGATGATTCTGCAAGCAAGGAGGAAGATGATGAGTTCCGCAAGCATCATGATATTTTCATGGAGGTGAAGGTCGTCATGAGCGTATGCCTAGCACCAGAGTTGAAAGTTGTTTCAACACATGGAGCCATATGTCGTGCTTGATGCGATCAAAGGACACTTCAAAGATGAATTGAGTCTTGAGCAGTTCAGACAGCTTAGAAAGGTCACTTGGGGAGCATACCTGTCTGGAGACTCAATTGAAGAAGTTGTATGACATCTACTTCAGGCTTTTGAATATCTACGATTTCTAGATAGCGAACTCCAGTGCAATAGAGATTGTGTTTTGCCTCCTAGCTTTGAATAGCATGTGCGTGAATATGCTATAGAGACACGATGAGCTTCTTCATGTTCGTGAACAAGTTCAAATCTCTAAAAGTTGATTCCATCGAAGAAGAGTTCTTCGACGCTACGGGTATATTTGATATACGAAGATATAAATGTATTCTTCTCATACTTGATGAAAAGTATTTGATACTTGTTCTATTTATGAAACAGTCCCTGATTATCACAAGTATGCAGCAATGGGTGACGTGACAGTGCACAAGTGATGGCAAGTTAATGGCCAGTAGTGCTCACGCCCTCGAGATATCATATTAGTTATCATCAATAGTTTTTGATAAGACATCTTGTAATAGTGAGAGTGTGATCTAGTTTGGTGTCTTGAATGTTACAAGACATAGTTATTCATATAGAACAAATCAGTTATTTTATGTTATGAAACAAAGCAGGTGTTTCATATTATGAGTAATTTGCATCACATCTCAATTACATTATGCGTATGATATATATTTATAATAGCGGGAATGATAAAATTATGTGTCCAAAGAATAAAAGTTTTGTTACTTGAACAAACACCATCGAATTTAGTCAAAAAGGCAATGAAAGAAGTAACGGATGTTTTTGGTCCATTTAAGTATTTTGAGTGTCAAATTGATTAAGTTTGAAATGTAGTATTGAAGTGTCAATACGAAAGATTAAGTGGTGTACTTTACTTGATCCGAATTCTTGTATGATTATTGGTGAATATGAGTATTTGCCTGATAAATCATAAGTTTGAAATTAATTTGATAAGAGATCAAATGGGGTTTTCGAGAAGAAAGATTAGTGAATATTGTATTCACAAGATTCGATCAAAGGACAATATCTTTAAATTTAGTTTTCAACACAAAAGACTTGTGGAAATTCGTTTCACAATATTATAATATCATATATGGTGATATGTGAGGTATTATAATCATACTCTATTTAAAATAAAGTGTGGTCTGTCAGAATCTGTCTTAGAATCTCTTAATATGTTCGAAACATTATAGTCGATGTCCACTTTAGAAAATAGATATTTCTCTCACCGAGAATTCATATGATCGACAATAGTGTCGTCATGTATATGATTATACGATAATTCGGAATATACATGAATATTTCTTTGTAGATTGCTCGCATTGGATGTGAGTTTATTCCAAAGCCAAATAGAAACAAAACTAAGTTTGTTCTCTATGTAATTCCGAGAAAATATGCTTTTTCGAATTATGGTTTATGGATTGGAATTAGGAGCTTGAAATAAGGTGTCAGACCTATATTCATAAAAGTAGAATACTGGAAGGTGTTCCAAAGGGTATATGTCTACAAATGAAAATTTGGTGATTAAGAGTGATGGAGACTAGAAAATTGTTTTCTCCTTGCAATCCTCTTTATAAAGATCATAATATTTTCATGAAAGAAGCTTCTGGATAAAGTGTTGTTATATTTAATATTGCTGTCAGGTCACAGCATAATATTAAGTGTTTCAGATCTTGTTGACAGATCAAGGTGCACTTTATAAATACAAAGAAAGTTGATAAAATATCAGAATACGAACAAAGGTTGTTTCAGCCTGAAAATCCAAGTTACATTTGAAAGGATTAAAATAGTAATTGTTGCTACAATTCTTATTAGAGGAATAAGATTGTTTAATCATCATATAAAGTGTTATATGAGAAATGTGACTATAAGAAAGACGTGGAAGCATGTTTTGTCATGAAATGTGTCTTGGACAAGATCAAATTTGTTGACTACATTTATCTAGACATGCTTGAAGTCTGACGAATTTGTATTAATGTAATACTGCAGTTTGTATTGAATTCGAATTGATAGGTGATCAATGATTTTGGTATGACCAATATGTCGAAATAAATTATGAATTTAAGTGGGAGTCAAAGTTAGTTCACTCGGGTAGAATATGTAAAGGACAATTTTTTTAGTCGGAGCTTAGGAACTCAAATATGTAGATGACATGTTTTTGAGTGGGAGCTCATGTTCTCAAATATGTGGAGACATAATTTGAGTGGGAGCTGAATGCATCTTGTGTAAATGACACATTGTGAAATTGTACCAGTAGGATTGATGAGAAGGATGAAGATGTGAAACTATTTGAAATCTAGTGTCTATTTGGAATAGAACGGGAAATTTTAATAGTTAGTCAAGTTGTTTGGATTATATCTGAGGAGTCAGAATAGAATCAAAAAGGATGGTCCTTGGAAATCCAATTGATCATTAACAGTAATAATACACGGTAGTAATGGTTGTATGACATGGTGGTCTATTATGTAATATTAGACATCATACAGAAACCATATTATCTGCTCGATGAAATATAACCGATGTTCTTAGAAGAAGAACAGTTATAAAAGTAAATTTAGAATTTACTGGAAGTAGAAGTGCATTAGTTATTAGATTGACATTGGAATGTCCAGTTGTCTACATAGGTGTAAAAGTATGTAGATATCGCGAGTTTGTAATTGTTACAAGGGGCTCTCTATGACTGAGTGTGTTCTGAAGGCAGTTATCTGGTTAACATAATCAGAGTAAGCGCTGGGAAATAGAAGTCTCACTTAGTTGCGGTATTTTCATATATGTTATTGGATAACCTGGTGATATCAAGCAAGTTGATATCAATGAATTGCAAAAGTACGCACAATTATGTATTGTACAGATTGTCAGAGTAACACTCTTCCACAAGCAAGCATTATCATATGACGCTTATTTGATAAGGGATTTTGATAAAGTAAAATGCAGCTAGTTTATTTGTACTCTAGTGCAAGTGGGAGACTGAAGGAGATATGCCCTAGAGGCAAATAAATAAGTAGTATTTATTTCATTATCTCATAAGTTTATAATAGGTTTGTGAATTATGCTATAACTGTATTAATCGGAATTATTAATACACGTGTGATACATAGACAACCAGGGTCCCTAGTAAGCCTCTATATGAACTAGTCCATTGGGCAACAGTTGATCGAGATTCCCGATCAAGGACAATGACGTCGGTTGACAATGGGGTCATCTTATTAGTTGAATAAGGTGATGGACATACGCAAAGTATTGCAATAAGATCGTATTACGATGTTTGTCATTTGCAATAGATAAGAATATGATAGCTTATTCTTTAGACCGTGAGACCGTACTTATTGATGCTTCGTAGGGGTACTTTGAGAGCATCAGACGTTGTGTCTTATATAGCATGACAATAACGGTGTCCATCTTGGGTATCCCAAAAGAGTATTGAGATGTAAGGATCAAGAGCAGGATTTGTTCATTCTTGTAATGGAAAGATACTCTGGGCCCACTCGGTGGGATTACATCTATATAGGTGCGCAGCTTATGACTAGGTCATGAGGATGTTAATAACCTTTGTCGGTAACGAGATACAATAAAGGCATCGGATGTCTACGATCATATCTCGGACAAGATAGTATGGCAGAAACAAAGGGAATGAATATTATATTTATGGTTCAACGACGATATTCGTAGAATGCATTAGACTAGGCAAGGCACAGGGGCCGTCATATACATCCAGGTATCCCTGACGGTCATTGGTGAGCAGAGTGTCTCGACCATGTCTGGAGTGTTCTCGAACCGTAGCGTAACAAACTTAAGGTCTTAACGACACCAGGAGATAGGTTCTGGAATAATATGGGATTTTGTTGGAGAGAGAGAAATGATTCGGAAAGAGTTCCGGGAAGGTCTGGAAGGGTTCCAGGAATGTCCGAAAGTTGTTCGGGTGGTTCAGAAAATGTTTCGGAGTCACGGGATATTAAATAGTACTAGTAAAATGCCCGTGCGTTGCAACGGGTTATAAAAATAATCATTGGAACACAATGAAATAATTTTTAACATACTTATATACAATGTTCGTTGTAACACAAAGAAGAAGATAGATATGTGAACAATCTAAATATTACTTAAAAATGGATCCTCTCACATAACCAGTTTTGTAAGATATATTAATTGTGAATTAATCTGATCATGTCTAGTCTGGCTAGTTCAAATAGTAAGTACATCCTTATAGACTATGTTCTTTGTGGTCGTTACTAATGACTCATTTCTTTTCCTTTTCTTTGAATTCTTACTTTCATCCCTTTCTTCGACCTTCATGGCTAGAATCTTGATGTTTCTTTTAGCGGTGGCTCTGGACAACGCCACGTATAACTGTCCATGAGAGAATACCGGCTCCGGCAGGTACACGCCTACAATCGGGATGGTCTGCCCTTGCGCCTTGTTGATCGTCATGGCAAAACTAAGCCTGATCGGAAACTGCTTCCTCTTGAATCTGAAGGGGAACATGTCACTATCAGATGGACATAGAGGTATCCGAGGTAGAAACACCCTCTCTCCAGCATGTTGTCCCACCACGATCTCCGCATCTATCGCGTTCCTCTGGAACCCACGGATCACCTGCCTCGTGTCGTTGCACAACCCATTAGCTGGGTCAATGTTCCTCAGCAGTATAATGGGGTAGTTTATCTTCAGTTTAAGCGCGTGCGGGGGCATCCCAGGAGGAGTCAGCGAGTTAAGAAACTCTTGAGCATAGAAGCCATGTGGATCGTCCTCCGCAGTATCGAAGCTATGGTAGATCATCTCCTCTCCCTGAAAACGCTCAATCATGCGCATGTTTATTCCATCGACGTTGTCGTTCTTTGTGGAGAGGATTGCTCGCAAAGTCATGTAATACGTATTGTTCATGTTTTGGTCCAGGTCAGGATACACATGGTCGATCAGCTTCTCTATGTCAGACTTGTCGCCCATAGACGGAACACATGTATCTTCTGGAAGCTTTATGTTTCCTTCCTCGTCAGTTTCCTCTGTACCGTTACCTATTCTCAGCAAGTAATCAGCGAACCACTGGTCGTTTTGCGCCCTCATGTTCTTTACGAGTCTTAGCTGTCGCATGCCCTTCCATAGGTTTAACTCCGTAGGCTTGCGTCGATGATCTGACCCCGTGACCCTTTTCTCACTACCGGAAGAACTTGTCTGAAGTCCCCACCGAACACGACAGTCTTACCCCCAAATGGTAGGTCCTGGTGGTCCATGATATCTCGCATGCTTATGTCCAATGCTTCAATTGCTTGTCGTTTTGTCATGGTGGCCTCATCCCATAGTATTAGTTTAGCCATCCTCAGGAGCTTGGCTGTCCCACTCTCCTTAGTGAACTGCATGATGCCCCTTCATCAAGGTTTAGTGGGATCGTGAATCTCGAGTGTGCTGTCCTTCGTCCGGGCATTATTGAAGCGGCGACACCGGAAGTCGATGTGGCCAACGCGATATTTCCTTGTCCGCGAACAGTAGCGAGCAGTGCCCTATAAAGGTATGTCTTCCCTGTGCCTCCCGGACCATCGATGAAGAATACGCCCCCATCCTCGCCATCAACTGCCTCTAGTATCTCGTCGTAGGCAAGCCTCTGCTCGTTGTTTAGGAAGGCAGCCAGAGAAGCGTCTTCCTCGTCAACCATGATGTTTGTTTCCTCGATTACCTCTCGTCTCGTCACTGGCTGGTGGAGGGAACGACTTTATGTCTTTTCCCATTGATTGTAGCATACCCCTTATATCATGCAACACCATTTGCTCTACCGCTTTTGGACACGTGTGTTTTCGCCGGTAGTCGTCGGACATCGCCTCAAGGTGTCGATCCCAAAGACCGCGTACATCTCCAGGCTCACCGAATACCAAGATCGTTGCGAAGAGCCTCCTCAGTGAGGCAGGCATGGCGAACTACTCCGACTCAGTAAGACATTCATCGAGCGTGTTATCGGCCTCGATTAGACCCTTCCTCTCCGCGGCCTCACGAAATGTACCACATAGCACACCATCAACGGTTTTCAGGTATTCGAAGGACGTCGAGCCTGTTACGTGGTTCAGAAGCACCCTAAGAATGTAACGCTCCCCCTCTGCCGGATTGGCTGTCACGATACGGCCTACTTGGTGATCCCTTTTCCTTTTCTGACAGTACTTTTCTTGTTGCCACGTGAACCGTCCTACAAAATCCCTGTAGAGAATATCTCGAGCCCACTCGTGGTTCTGGTTAGCCACAAAATACTCTGTCAGCATGGATGCGTTCTCCCTGGCAGCAACGTTGTTTAGGTTCTCTCCTTCTTTGAAAATTACTCTTTGCATATTTGTTAGATGAAGCGGCAGCTGTAGTACGGACGGGTGGATCTCAGAGAGTTTGAAGCCATATATCCTCCACATAGCTTCGGGTGGTGTGATCCATCTTGCGTCAATCTATCTCTTGATCTCGTCTATGTTACCTTTTTCATCGGGTTAGTCAATATTGAATGAAGTCTGATCGTGTCCTTTGAATATGTACTTATATAGGTACTTGACTGCCTTTATGCTGGAGCACACCTCCACGTTTATGTGGCAGTTGAACATCCGCAAGAGGTTAGGGTTGTAAGGCACAACCCATCTATTTTCGAGCGTCGAACCACGGACCGTCGCCGAACGGCCGTCCTTCCATCTCCGATAAATGGGGTATGAGTCTTTCCCCTGTATGGTGGTCTTGTCAAACGTCAGTGGATACCTGCACTTGCATGATCCATCTTGCATACACACGTTGTTTGGCTTTAGGGCACCACATGGGCCGTACATCATATGTTTCACGACCATAGCGTGTAACTCTGGGTACTTATCCTTGTCTGGGAGCTCCGCTGATATGAGGCGGTCATACTGCTCTGGCACAACGAGATTATATTTGGATCAATAGGAAACGGGCATGTGGGAAACCACTCTTATGGAACTCGACCACATAGACCCACGCCTTCACAACGCCCAGGATATTCTTCTTGGTCAGCATATATTTCATCATCTCCAGCTTGGCCCTAAACACTCGAGCCACAATATTTGGCCGGTCCTGTGGGGTTTGGCCTGGAAGCAGGGCATCCTGTATCTCTTGCCAGTTTGGGTTGCACGTCATCGTCAGGAAGATGTCAGGCTTGCCGTACGTCTACACCAATGCCATGGCGTCCATATGCCTCCGCTTCATGTCACGGAGACACCCCTGAAATTTCCAAGGGAGCACAATCCTTGTGCTAACAACGCTTGCTTGAGTCTCTCCAGCCGTGATGCTATCGACTATGCCTTTATATAGATCAGCACGTATCCGCGGTTGGTTCTTCCTGGCCCAGTTCAACCTACACCCCTCGATCTTTATGTACATGTCTACCGCCCATTGCTGAAACAGACGCCCTCCTTGCAGTATGGGGTTGAATATAGCAGGACGCGTCTGTAGTCGGTAACAGTAGTAGTCCCTGACGGAGACGCACATACGACCACCCCCATCTGTGACAGGAAAAAGAAGGTTATGCAACATATGTCAAGGATAGAGAAACTTGCATAATTATTCGAGATAGTTAAACCTGGATCTTCTTCACGGTCTTCTCTTTGTAGCTGCGCAAGGTCCCAAGACTTATTACGCTTAGGTATATTCGGATGCCAACCGAGCTCGCCCTTTGGGTAGAAGAGGGGGTACGAGAGCGGGTCACAGCATCCTTGTGTGGCATGTATACTGTGCCTTTGATTGTCGTTGCCATAGAGGATAATGTTGCGTTTGAACCTATTTGCGAGGTCGCTGCCTTCGACCGAGATCGCAGCCAGCTCAGATGATACCGGTGTGTTGTATCTCCGTTGGTCTAGCTTTTTGTCTGTATTTAGTTCTATACGGTAGTCCTCAAGATTATCCTTATGTGCGCCCAAACTTCTAAACTGTTCGGAATAGGGGTTTCCTCTTAGTATGTCCACAACCTTACGGACGACCTCCTGGTCTAGTTGCTTGGAGGCTTCCTTGCGGTGGATCAGGCTGGGGTCATCATCGTAGAAGTAGAGTTGTAGATGTTCCGGGCGAGAGCCTGGCCCGAATGAATGCACGTTGTGGTACATGGAGCCTTGTGCTCGGAATGTATATACCTCCGATCTCATGTTCGTGCAGTCGTTGTCGAGGCTGACGCCAAGGGTTGTGAAGGAGAAATGGCCGTTGAAGAATCGTATGCTCTCCCGAAAATGTCGACAGTCCTATCCGAGCTAGACCATAGCCTCATCAGCTCTGGGATTAGCTCTGGTTCAGCCAGTTCGATCTGTCCGTTTCGACAGCAAAAACCAGGGGTCTCATGCTCAAACCTCTTGGCATGACAGTGTTCGCAGTCGGGGACTTGCTCTAGTATGTGTGTGCTATCTGGGAGGTTCGAGTACACGAAGTCGAAAGGATCGATGGCATCCTCGTCTGACGAGTCTATCACTGTAGCGAGGTATTGCGCATCAGTCTTGAAACCAACATGAAGTTGATGTCACTTCGATATGTTCATGTTTTTTTGTAACAGATAGGGTCGATGGCAAGATGAAAAGTCTGACCTATGTACCTTCACTTCCATTATAGGTGTAGCACTCCTCGTCCATGAGGTCGTTGGGTATGGTATTCTCGTCCATGATACCGCTGAGGAAGGACTCCATGTCGCCTACCACATCATCGATCTAATAAGTACGATGATTGAATGAATAAAGGGTTTAAATAGCAGTGTGTTACCTTCGGTGCCGATCGTATATTCCGGCGTACTCGTTGAAGATGTCTTTGTCAAATTTGTTGCATTTGGGCACGGCATCGCTATGGATTCAGGGCACACGGTGTTTCTCTTAGCGGCAGCGTTTGCCTTGCGTCAAGCTACCACTTCCGCCTTCTCCTCTTCGGATTTGTTTTGTCTAGTTGTTCGTTGCCGTGCAGTCTTTTTCAGCCTTTCTTCTTGCGATATATTTTATCTTTGTCGCATGTTTCTTTCATATTGTGTTTTCTTTTGCCAAGCTGTTCTTCGACGTGTATTAATCTCCTCTTTCTTCTCGTTTGTCAAACTATTTTGTTGAGCTCTATCACGTTCACGTCTTGCTTGATTTTTATTTGCCGTAGTGTTCACAACAGGTTGCTTTTGCTCTGCCATCACGTTGAGGTTTCTTGGACTCACTCTTTTTTGTATCTCACCTGATTGTCTATTTGCCTTGTTGTTTTTTGATAGATTGACACAGCCCTCTTGTGCATATATATACACTCGTTGGCTCGTTGGCTGCAAGCAGCGACGTATGAGTCGGACCCGGTAATCCTTTTCGATTCGAAATCAATCGGTGCCAGAAGCGAGTAAGAATCGGAATCAGACCATCACTAAACCGAGAGTCCGGTCACCGCTTCCTCGACCACTACGCTCCAGACTGGTTTGGGAACCGCCGCCGCCTCGCCCTGCGTCCCCCCGTCCGTGCAGAAGCCGTGCGCGCATCGACGAGCACGACGAAGGCGCACACATCCTGCTGCTGCTCCCGCCGCCGCCACCACGCATCAACGAGCACGCCGGCGACTGCGTGCCGAGGAGAGACGACAAGGTGGAGGAGGACGAAGAGGACGAGGTCGACGCGAAGGAGAAGGAGGAGGACGGCGTGGGCGGCGACCCCGCCGTCGGCCTAGTCCGCCGCCTGGCCATGGCGAGCCTCGGCAGGATGGAGCCGAGGATGCCGCTGCCGGCCTTCCTCCCGGCCTTGCCGTCACGGCCGTCCGCCTTGGCGGCGGCGTAGTATGACGGAGGCGGCGTGAGCGGCGGCATGGCCGCGTCGAAGGCAGCGTCGCAGTGTTAGCGTTCGTAAACATGCTTTGACTTGACTGTTTTTTATCTTTATTTTGCAGTTCGTTGGAAATTTGAGGAGCCTGCGAGATTCATATTCCACGATGGCTGCTGGATCACTTTCGAATTCAAATTTAGCCTTCATCTGTCACAAAATCATATCAGATTGTGAATCTGCACTGACATTCTTGAATAACAGCCTTGCTATCCTTTCCACTTCTGTGGCACGAGAGCAGGGGGAAACACTGTGATTTTGCATTCCCCCTATAGTCATACCAAGATTCAACAACAGGGAGTATGTAATGTCTAGTGGCCCAGTTGTTTGCCTGTTAGTTTCAGTTGAGGCATGATCTAGAGAATTTGCTCCAGTTGTTGGTGTGTTCTTGTATTTGTGTGTGTTTGTTGGTGCTTGGGCAATTGTAAGACTTGCTGATCATACACTCTGAAGTTTGACTACATAGATGTGCATTCATAGTAAAACTGCTCGTGATGGTTTATTGAGTGTAGCTTTGCACCTCACTGTTGTGATCCTTTACATACTGCCATGTTATGCTAATACATGTCGATCAAGATTTAGATCTGCTTTAATAACCTCTAAAATTTATTTCTTGTCCCCTGTCGCACCTAGGCGACAAGCAGGCCGTGAACTTTGTGTTGCTGCCAACTCCTCCCTACCTCCCCCCACCCACCCACCCACGTCGAAGACATTACCTCTGCCCTGCCGCGGCTGGATCACCGCCGCCACCTCCTCCTCCATCACCTTGCCGCCTACGGTGGCCGCCATGGACGGACGGACGGACGTGTTTGTCTCTGCTCTTGTTGCAAGTTGCGGACTTGCAGAGGACTGAGATTCGCGGCAGCAGCGAGCGAGCGAGCGTGGGGTTTTATGCTCGTAGGCAGCAGCGTGTATTTAATGGCGATGGAACTATGCTCACTGGCCGTTTGCACGTCTCCGGTTGCTCTTCTGTTCCGCTGATTGTTTTTGTTACTGCCCGGCTGTCCAGATCCAGTGAAGTAGAGGCCAGGTGACCTTTGTCTTTGCACTGTTTTTGTACAAACAATGAATCTGTTGGTGAAACAATGAATCTGTTGATGAAACAATGAATCTGTTTTTGGGAGTACAAACAATGAATTTGTTGATGAAACAATGAATCTGTTTTTGGGAGTACAAACAATGAATCTGTTGATGAATCTTTTGTATCACTAATGAGTAAAATCAGTGCAAAAACAATATACAGCCGGTGTTTCCTGTTTTGAAACCCACAACTATGACAAATCAATACATTAACACCTGGGCTTCGATCAAGCATAGGTAAGCAAATAAAATGAGGCAGCACTCAGGTGAATCAACTGATCTGAAACCAATCATTAATATTTTAAAAGCAACATAAATATCATGTCATAATTTCAATTTGTTCTCTGTTTTCGGAATCCAAAGTAAAATAATACATTTGATACAAATAGCCAAGTTACAAAGGCACATGTTTCTTTACAACTCTAGCCCATCACCAACAGAATAGACGCGCAACAATGCTTCACAAACTAAACTTTTGGAGTGCATCATGGAGACTTGAGGAGCAGCAACTGGAGATTGAGGTTTTGACGCATCTCTTTTGGTATTAGTTTCCTTTTGATCCTTGGGTCTTCACATTCATTTTTGTTTGGATTTTCCTGATACAACTGATGAAATCGAGGACACCGGCAGGCATGTTGTGTTCACATTCATTCTCCTTGAATGCTAGTAGCTGTACCAAAATATTTTGTCTGACATCGTATCCATCCTATACATTGTAAACAAATAAGATTAGCTTCACATGTATGCAAATATTAAATTTTATTCTCTTTTTGTGTCCCTCGCCTACATTTATTTAAAAAATCTAAGCTACTAAGACAAGCATTAAATGCGTAAGTGAAATATATTTATAAATTATTATGATTTTTACCTTTAAAAGTGGCAAATGGACCTGCTCGTTTTCCCATGTTGACATGAATAGTGGGACAAGATAACCAGACACTTCCCTATGTAAGATATAGATTAGTCAATGTAAAAATTATAGATGGAGTACATTCAACACATCAAATACTTAGTATTTGTCTCTTCTAGAAAAATGTTACCTGTTGTCGCTGGGAATATCATGTACTATTTGTTGAGACTATAGAAAAAAGTTCTCATTCCAAGTAGACTCCGGGCATGCTCTCAACATGGCTTTTGGTAGGTATTGAGAAATCCATAAAAGTTTTTGAACATATTTTGCTAATGGGTTGAGTTTGTAGATTGGATTAATAGGAGTAGGGTCCAAGATGTATACAGTTCTGGTATCTTTGTCTACTATGAATAGAATAAATTCACGATGGGTTTGTATTGGTATATGAATCTGAAATAGGCTAGATGTTAGGTGCATAAAAAAACTATGGTGATATGTATAGGGGAGCTGACTTACCGATTTGCAGGATGAAACACTGTATTTGATACCAGGCCAGCTACGAACTGAATTCTCTAGTTGGTCCATGTCTATCTTTTATCGGAAGTTTGGATGTCGTCCAAAATCAGTAATTCTCTAGGATATGATGAAAGATATAATTGTTCAGACAAGTTAATGAAACAATTATTATGTATTTGTACACAAAAATATAGGTAGTAAATGGATGAATGTACCCTGAATTGCATGTCAAGATAATGCTTTGATATGGTTCCTCTTCTTCTTTTGACCGTTTGGATGTCGTCAAACATAATCTTCCATACGATTAGATTGAAACAATCATGGTTCATGGGCAACTCCTCCATCAACATTTCTTGTAGGTTTTTGAGAGTTAAGCTAATGCGATATGGTTGGGAGCTTGTACCCAAATTTTTCTGTAAATCATCATCAAAGATAATAAGATTGATTACCAGAATAATATTACATGCACTTGAAAATAAATTGCTTACTTTAAAGCTTCTGCGGAATTGATTGATTTGATGTAGTTGCAAAGTCCACCAACTAACTCATGTAGGCTCAAGTTAGAAAGAACAAATAATAGTGACTGGTATTTGCTTTCAACTGATAAGGAGTTGCATTCTTCTGATTCGATTGGACTGTCTGACATTATAAAATCAGTTGGATCATCTTGAGTGTCATCAATTTTGTCAAAGTCAACAGTCGGTGGCGCCGTATTTGTTTTCCAACACAATAGTATGGAAGCTAACTTCATTCTAAAGGAAGTAATAATTTCCTGCTCGTTATCCATACGTATTAGCATATATATATGTAGCAATCAAATGGACACAACTATATATATTTGAAATACAGAAGAGTTATTTACCTGTGTAATCTGATAGGATAGTGCATGTCCGGTCCAACATTCCATGAATTTAAGCATAAATAGACCACATGATGAACTGCATAAGTTATGTAGAACTTAGTACAACAGATGAATCAAAGTATTTCTTATATGGTTGAATCAAATTTGTTTATCTATACCTGTCTTTCTGAATTGGCACTTGTAGTTGTTCTGTAATAGTCCATTCATCATAATTTTGCCAATTCTGATTACTCAAATATTATTGGCTTTTAATAATATACAAATGATATTGTATTCCTTGCAGCTGTAAAATGATTAGGGATACAAAAAGATACAGGTCAGCAATGGATAAATTTATGACATTTCATAAAAACAATTATAAATGAGTAACTAACCGTAAGAGCGAGGTCAGCCCGATTTGACTCCCAACACAATGAGTCGATTACTTGTGTATCGTGCTTTTCAACATTGAGGCAAGCTAGATACCAGTGTGAATCCTTGATATTTATTGGAAGAAGAATCTATAATTAAGACAATGGGTTAGTTGGAGACAGGTAAAAGTTCAAACTAAAATTTATTAACCCAAAGGATATCAACGTTACCATGTCATGGTTTAGATAATTCTTCACAACATTTGTCATACCGGAAGGTCCATCTATTCCAATTTCACCATCCCGTTTTAAGAGTCTTGTAACAAGAGGGTTCTCAAATTATACTTTAGCATCGTTTTTATTTTGCACACTTAGTTGCTCCTTCAGACAGCATATATATGCGCTGATTACCTTTAAAGATATAAAAGCAAACATTAAAAAATGGGTACCAATAGTCATACTATTAATGAAAAAATATTTCATTGTTAGTAAGGGTTACTTACTTGATCATCTAGCCATTTTCCTTTATCTAGCTAGCACGCCAAAGAACGTTGTTGTACATATATGTCTTCAATTTGCACCAATATTTCTTCTTCCGAAGAGTATAGTATAACACATTGAGCACATTCATCTTGGTAGGTCAATGTATAATCTGTTAAAAAATTAAAAGTAAAGCAAGTATATGCATTATATTACATTTTAGTTATAATGTAAAGCACAAGAATAAAAAGTGACAACTTTACCTTGTGGGAGAAAATCATATGTTAAATCATTTTTGTATGTTCTGCCTCTGGTTTCTTATCATCATATGTTGAAATTGTTTTTTCATTCATCAATTCAGAAACCATACATACTGGTTCCTTATCATCATCCGTTGGAACTGTTTGCTTATAATCTTCCTCATTCATCACTTCAGAAAACGGAGATAACGTGGACATTGTTGGAAATGTAGCCATTGACAATAGATCACTTGATTCAGAATCAGTTGATTCAGAACTTTCAGAGACCATGGATGCTTTCGAGATGTTAGTTGATGGCAATGAAGCATCCAAAGCACTTGATTCAGGGTACTTTGTTTTTTCAAAGGCCGGATGTCAAATTCCTCAGTGGTGATTCTATCACCATTTTCTTCCATTTTCTGCAATTAAACACCAAAAAAAAGGTCATCTGAATGACAACCAGTAGACTGCAACATATAGAAGGGGAAATACATTGCCATCAACTACCATCTGGAAAGCATATTTTTATCTAAATGTCGTTTTGATCATGTGTGCTTCCAACTTACATCAATCATTGAATCTAACTCCTAAATTTCTATGTGCTAAAATAATTCCTACGAATTAAAATCAGAAACATAAATGCACAGTTTGAAAACCAATGGTGAGACCAAGGGCTATTTCAAATAGTACCCCCTTTTCCCTCTCTCTAATCAGCTCTACTAACTGTACTCTTTCTTTTGCTACTCATTGCAGTTATGCTGATACCAGCGGTGCTGCAAATGACGTCTACGAGTTTGTAAGTTCGCATCCAACTATTCAAAAAGTCCCTCCGCGTAGAGGCCATGGAAGACCTTGACCAGCTAAATCAAACTCTGATCATCAAAGAGAGGATGAGCAATGATGAACTTCAAGATGCAAGGAAAGCGCTGATCAAGGTAACATGGTGTACTGGTCTTGAACAAGTTATGCACGCTTCTGCAAAAAGTGCAGCAGGTCACCCATTATTTGCTCCTACAATCTCCACCATCCTCTCTCCATTGCAGCTCCCACATTATCTCCCCCTTGTTCTGTACATGTTTTGTTTCTAGCTGGTCAAGTTATTTTTGTTTTGGGCCGGGTTCTTGTGGAAGGTCTCTGACCACATTAGATAAGCTGTAGTCCAAGTGCTAGATAATACTATCGTTATGACCAACTTAATTAGCTTGGTAGGGTCTTCCATTCGATCATGTTGGTAATTTATGCCATTTTCCTTCCATTGGTTGTGGGGAGCTGGCTACTATTAATATTCAGTGCTACTCGTGAGAACTCTTAAGCTAGTAGGTTGATTGATATGTTTCGGTCATGTGACACCCCTGCCTTCCCGTTGCTTTGCATAAGATTCCTCTAGCTAGCATCTCTACTATAATGTATACTCTACTAAGTAAGTTAGTAGTAATCTATTAGTGGCAGGACAGAATTATCCATTTGATACAATTAGTTTTAACATGGTCAAGTTAAAGTATGAAACAACCAGCTAGCTTTTGTTCTGGTATTACGTTTCATCACAACTTGGTTGTCTGCAATTCTCTTTTGTCTGATCACTTGCTCACTCGAGAGCTGAAATATATTCAGTTTAAGCTCCTATCTATGGTTAGCTGCATTCGAGTTCTTCAGCATATTATGTCACTGAATCACATGACAATCAAGAGGATGGGTGAATTGGATGAGAAGCCGTTTTTAAAAGCTTGCAAGGAGAGATATGGCAAATCTAAAATGCAAACAGATTCTTCTGAGAAAAAATAAAGGGGAAGGGAGAGTTTTACCTGTACGGCAATGTCGATCTTGGACGAAAATTCAGAGGTGTCGGTTTGGAGCTATCTTGGACGAAAATTCAGAGGTGTCGATTTGGAGCTGTGGTTGTGATTTGGAGCTGTGCTTAAGATCGAGGACTGGAGTCCTTTTTATGAAGTCACCCCATGGCCGCGTGGTCGACTACAATCCAGGTAGTAGTAGGTGTCGGAGAAGAGTTCTTCTTGGAGCACAGTTCGTGTCGGTCGAGCAGGAATCTCACACCTCCACGAGCTTCCGGTCCGGCGGGCCCTGGATGGCCTCAGTGAGGATGTCGTCGTGCGCAACGCCTCGAGGATAGAGGCGAGCTCCGATGCCGTGACGGTGCTCCCCGGTGGGAGGCGGGAAGGGACCTGGAGCAGGACGGGGAAGGTGGCGGCGAGGAGCGGGCGGGGAGGAGCAAGGGCGGGATGTGCGGCGTGGTGAGGAGGTGGTTCGCGAGGCGGGTGGCGAGAAGCGCGCGGCGAGGCCGGAGGGATGGTGGAAGACGGACTTGGGGTGGACGTGGAGCACGCCGTTGGAAGGGGGTGGCGGACTCCATCCTCTCCGGCGACGGTGCGGGGCGGCGGTCTTCCTCCTCCCTCAACCTCTGTTTCTTTCTCCGCTGTTGAGCAACGGGTTTGATTTTGGCCCCTGGACTTTTGGGGAACGAATTAAGTTGACATTTTGGCCCCTGTCCTGGACTGCGGGTTTGATTTTATACTTTCCTAGGGTTTTTTTGCAAAAATGCTAGACGACGTACGACGCCTCACAGTAAGGCATATTATATAGTAGAGATTTAAATATATTCATTATGAATTAATTATATTTTATATTAATTTAATTATTAAATAATAAAGGAAAAAGGGGGCCTCCCACCTACATGGACCCTAAGAGGGACCAAGAGGGGGAGCCGCACCACCAAGAAGGAAAGTGGGTTGGGCCCCTAGTCCAACTCGGACTAGGAGGTGCGGCCGAACCCCCCTCCCCTCATTTTCCTTTCGTCCCATATGGGGGAGGCAAGGTGTTTGCACACCCCCTCCCCCTTTTATATAGCAAGGCATATTAATTAGATTAATTACAGAAAAATACAATTAATTGTATAGCAGGCCGGCGGAGTTGCTTCTCCGCCCGTTTTGCCTCCTCTCTCCACCTAAGCTATACCGTCGGGCGCCGTTGCCCTGCGGGATTCCAGACAAGTTCTACCCTACGATTTAAGCTGGATCTGAATGACCGGGGGTTGGTGTTAAGCTTCGTATGTTTGCGAGTGCTCGGAGGCGACTCTTTTGAGGAGCCTGGACGACGTCGTCTCGCCCGCCTGCAGCCCAGCCGCTGCTCCCCCTTGCCGCCGGCGCTACACCCCCCGCCTAGTTGCCGACGCCACGCCATCTTCCGCTCGACGCCCGTCGACGCAGGTCATCGTCGACACCCCGACTTCATCGTCTACGTCATCGTGGCAAGTTCTCCGCGACCTCGAGGTCGGCTACGTACGACTTCACCGTCAACGCTTGTGCGGGAACGTAAACCCCGCTATCGGTCTATATGGAGGTAATGTAACCCGTTCCGCCACCGTTATCACATGTACTAGATAGATAGATCCTGGCAAGTTAGGGTTTCATACGCTAGAAAAATTATTGTTTTCTGCACCGGAACCCCTTCAATAAAAGTCCTAATATATTTTGAAGTCTTATAGGTCGCTAATATTAGAAACTCTCTTTTAAGAACCCCATTTCTATTGCTCTTGGAACATCAATTCCAAAAATGTTTGTTTAATTCTATTCCTACCAAAAATGCCCTGCCTTGCTTTTGTTGATCACCTTCTCACAAATATCTTTGATTTATATTAAAAGTATGGTTAGTGAACCCATTGTGTGGTTGTTTATCTATTTGTATGTGTGGTTGGCCTTTATGTTATGTGCTTAAATTGTTTCCCATAAGTATGTTATTTTATGTGTGTTCATGTGGTGTTGTATGTGACAACATTAGATTTATATAATTTAATTGGGATCTAAATGTTTGTTGTTCTTATATTGCATGAGTTTAATGTGTTTCCTATTATAATATTGTTTGGTGGTGTTTTGCTCAAAACTTCTATTTTACAAAAGTATAAAAATCTATCTTCACTCATGTTCATTTTTAGCATTTATCCAGCATGCCAAATAGGGTTTATTTTGTTAATCTTGGAAATACAAAACCTCTAATATCATCTACATCACCTCTATTTTCCTTATATATTCTTATTTACATTTTACAAAATCATTTGATCATTAATTCTTGATTGTGCCGAGTGCTTCATTTTAAAGTGGCAATATCTAGTTTATAACATAGCAATTTGCCATTTTTGTATATAGTTGATATTGAACTCCTTTGACCTAAACTTTTAAACCAAATGTTAAACCTATATGCCCTCTAACCAAGCCCTCTTGTTTTATAATTCTCCTGTCAAATAATTGACTAATCCTAGTTTGCCTTGTTAACAAGCTCAATCAGCCCGAATCTCATATTTATCTAAAACCTTCCCTCCCCTCCTCCCAAACCCTGATCTTAGACTAGCTTTGGCTACCCACACACACCTGCATTCCTTGGCCTCACCCCCTGTCAAGCCCTAGCCCAAATCAATTGTCTTTTCTCTTTTGGGCCTTCTGTCGAGCACCTTGTAGACAGAAGACAGCAATGCCATTGCTTCCCCTCCTCCAACAACCCCGAGCCAAATGCTAGCCTCCAAAACCTGCTGCTGCTAACAGAGGCACTCCTCCACCGCCCTCCCCAGCCTATCCTGAGCCCTTGACTCCTCTTCCACCCCTGGCCATGCCGAGAGCACCAACTCGGCCACCCTCTCTTATTAGGCAATCGAGACCCCCTCTGCCCCTCTCTCATTGCCATTCGAGTTCCCCTACCTCTCCTCTCTCACCCCTAGCAATGCTGCTCGAGCTCTTCTCCGCTCGCGCTCGTAATCGCCGGAGAACCTCCGCCCTAGACCGAGCTCTTTCGAGCATGCTGGCCGTCGATTACGTCCCTCTCCTCTCCCCCTTTTTGCTCCAGATTGCTCCCTTCTCGTTGCTCAACCTCTAAGACATCCCCGTTTCTCTGCAGATACGCCGAAGACGTCGCTGCCACGCCGTGCCATGTCGGGCGTCCTCGACGCCGCCATCATCGCGAGCCCCTCCGCGGCGATCTGCGGTCCTCCCTCGATGTAACGCCCCGGGATTTATCCCCTTTTAGTTTTTTTGTGTGTTTTCTTTTTTGCATCGACATGGCATCGCATTGCATCGCATTAATTAATTTGTTGCATTTAAATTCAATTCTCACAAATAAATTCAAATGCATTTCAAATTAATTAAAAATATGATATTTAAAAATCTTTTGCAAATGTTAAAAATTAGTTTATTAAATTCCCTAGTTGAAACTAAAAATATTTTGTAAAGGTTTCATGTTCAAATTCTTTTTCTATTTTGTTTTAAAAATATATAACCGAAAAGATTAAATGGGTGAGAAATAAAAAGCCCAAGCCCATCTAACCAAACCCTAGGATTCCCCTGGAAAAATTATTTCCCACCCCCTGCAATTTTGCAGCCACCCTCCTCATTTTTCCGCTTTTTGCAAAAAGCCCTTCCACCCCCTTTTTTTTCCTTTTCCCCCTTCCTTTCCTTTTTCTTTTTCTTTTTTCTTTTTCTTCTTTTATTTTTCTCTTCTTTTCTCCTTCTTCCCTCCCGCATCGAGCCCGCACGGGAGGATCCTCCAGCGCCGTGCGCCCGAGCTGCTCCCGCTCGCCCGCATGCGCGCCGGCCGCCTCGCTCCGCCGCGCGCCCTTCGCCAGCGCCGCCGCCGTGGCCCCCGACCCGCCACCGCGCGCCGCGCCCGCCGCCGCTCGCCCGCGCCAGCGCGCGCCGCGCGCTTCCTCGCCTCCACTAGCGCTCGCCAGCGCCTGCGCCGCCGACACCAGCGCGGGCCCTCCCTCCGGTCGCCGCACCGCCGGCCGCCTCTCCTCCTCCGACCCGCGCCGCCCCGGCCTCCTCCTGTCCCCGCTCCCGAGAGCCCCTCCTCCGGTCGCCGCTGCCAACGCCGCCCCAGCCGCCGCACGTCTCCTGCGCCTACGCCGCGCCTCGCCGCCGGCCGTGCCCCGAGCGCCTCGCGAGACCCCGCGCGCCTCGCCGTCCGGCCACGCCGCGCCGCCGCCCGTGCCGCGCCGTGCCGCCGTCCGCCCGTGCCGCGCCGCGCGCCACCGAGCCGCCCCCGTGCGCCCGTCTCCGCCGCCTCCTTCGCCTCCCGCGCCGCACCGCCGCTCGCCGCCGCCGCCCCGCGTGCGCCCTCCGTGTCACCGCCGCCGTGCCGCGCACCTCCGCCCGCGCCGGTAGCCACCGCCGGCACCATCCCCATCCATCCTTGGCGCACCGCACATGTTTGATTAATTTCCCACACGAGGTGCCCTCGTGCCGCCGACCCCGGAGTCCATTTCCACCGTCTTCCGTGTCGCCTCATGTGTGTGGCCGCCTTCGTGCGTGACTTGAAACCGTTGCCGTGGCCAGAAGACTGGATGCGACAAGTGCGCCACCTACTCCAAAGACGGTGCTCCGAACAACGACCACCCGGGCGACTACTTCGACCACTTCCACGACACCGACAAACGACGATGCCCCGGTTCCGCGACGACTACTTCCCCGACGTCGACTACTTCCTCTACGGACTGAAGATATCGGTTTTGAACCCTATCTCTTCCGATCCAACGTGCGAACCCAAACCCTAACCCTATACCTATTTTATTAAATGTCATATATCTTGTGCATTTCGCATCATAATTACATGTGTTACATCTCTTGGGTTTGCGGGTGTAGCAATTCACCTAAATAATAAATTATGGAATGTGTGAGGTAATAAATATATAATGCCCTATTCCATTTAATTTAATTAGATCACCCATGCCATGTGTTGCCATGCTAACCAACATTTAATGTTGTGGGTAAATAAATAACTTGCACCTAAATATTAATTGTCGGAATCCCGGTTCCGCTTAATTTGGATTAAGTGCATCTCGCAATGCATCTTGCCATGTCATACATCTTTCTCATATGATCATGCTGGATCTTTTGCCGTAGTTGTAAAATGCATATTTCACGCTTTCCAGTGTTTGTTGCTTCTTCGCGGATACGACGTTGAGATGTGTGAGCAACGACAAGATCTGCTTCCCTGCGGGATTCCAGGCAAGCAAAGTTTGCTTGTTTACCTATACATTGTCTTTCATTCCTGCCGTTGATCTCTGCTACCCTAGTATTCGATTCTTTATCGCGATCCCATCACATGTTTATCCTGCAGCCTATACAGCTATATCCCCACATCCCATCACATGTTGTTTGTTTATCTGTTGGCCTTGCGAGTCGTAGCGCATTCTTAGAGTTGATTGTGCGAGTCGTCTGTTGGTCTTATGTTTCATCTGCTTAGTATGATAGAATATTCTACCTTAATAAAATGTTATCTTATATTGGGGTATTATAATTAAAAGATAAGGCACCAGGCGGAAGGCCTTGCGAGGTGCTTTGTTCTGCTCAGTGTCGACCTAGGAACTGAGATTTTGTCCTCGGATCCAATTTTGAGCGCACTAACCACTTGTGGGAGGCCCTATGGAGCCCCCCTCGACTTTGAACGGATCTACAGCTTGTCCATGTGCCGCAAGTAGTTCGGGTTTTCCATTTGCTCATATGCATGTGCATGATGATGATGATTATGATGATGATGATGATGAGAGGGTATGTGATACGGGGGGTCATATAGGTGCGGTACGACACGAAGCAGATAGTTCCTACTGTGGTTTGAGCCGCATGGTGGCGTAGTCGCTAACTAATGAGTCCGCAATTGAGATTCGGCCGGACTCCTGACGCGGGTAACAACTCATATGGGTGGCACTTGGACTTGCTGTAGTGAAGGAATAAGTCGTGTTGAGAAGCCCTGATGCTTGCTTGGGTTGATCATGCGAGTATGGTACAGTAGTGCACCTCTTCAGGGTATAATCTTATCGATGAGCCGTGTCCACGGTTATGGACGACTTTGGTGATGATGCTGGCTAACAAGATCTAGACAACTTGCACCTAATTAAAGTTAATTAAATTGACTAGTAATATAGAAGACGCCCTCGACTTCCCGCACCTTCCTCCACCCCTCGCCGTCGCCTGTAGCGTGCGAGGTGAGCAGCTTGACCCCGCATGCCGTAGCTAGGTCTCCAATCCCACCATGGCTGCCCTGTGCCTCCATCGCGAGGAAGAAGACGGCCTCAAGTTGTCGGATTTCTGATCTGCGGCTGATATTCAAACATCCCAGATATAATCTGGTCCGTTGAGCACTGATCCGACGGTGGCTTGCCCCCTCGCCGGCGCGCGCACGGGATTGGGCCGGCCCAGCTCTGGCGGCATGGCCCACGCACGATCCGGCCCTTCTGCTCTTTTCCATTTAAGCAATTTATTCTCTGTTTATTTTTCCAGTAAAGCCTAACTTTAATTCGTTTCTGGTAGATCTAGACATCCAAATTGAGTGATTCAAATTTTGTTGCATGCATATGAGTTTTATTAACCATGTGGCACTAGCCCTTCTTAAAAAAATATTAGCATGCGTGTGCTATGTTCAATCTTGTAAAAAGTGGCATTTTCACCATTTACTAAATAACTTGAGTTTTATAGATCAACAATTAGCAAACTTTAGTTCTATGGAAATCCACTGAGAATAACGTTCTCTAAAGTTAAAAAATGACATCAGTAGCAATTTGATGAATTATTATTCTTTATTTAAAATTATTTTTGGAGTAAATCCAATTGCATGTGGTAGATATGAGTAGTAGCTATCATATCCTAGCTTGGTATAATTTTACAGCTTATATTTTTCTCATGGTAGATTATTTTCTAAAACAGTAGGTTATTACACTTGAGAAAGAATAATAACTATATTTTTTTGTTAAATGCATGTGTCTAGTTTCATTTGTTTGTACTAGATATGTTTGTGCAAATAGTTTAGGAGTATTTTTATGAAGTAGCCTTGTGTTTTCTTGAACATGCAACACTGGATTTGTATAAAAATATCTTATACATTGTTAGATATACTATTATTGCTAAAATGTATTTGCTTCACTAAAACTGAAATAGATGGAGTTAGGAATGTCCAAATTGAGTGAATCCAATTTCTACAGAAAGATAACATCAGTACCAATCTATATTAATTATTCTTACATCCAGTAGATCCCTGAAACTGAAACTATACTCATTATTGTTTTGAGACCAGTAGCATTTGCATGATTTTTAGTTTCTGTTTAGTAACAGCTTTGAATGCAAATCTAATTTTCATAGTTTCCTATAGTTACTAAGTATACTGTGGTAGAAGGATTTGATGTTCTGAACATTATCCTAAGAGTTATGATTTATCTCCCTTAACAGCACCATATTATCTTCTAAAAGTATTATTTTAATTCCCTGTTTTTTAGTTAGTAAAATTGTATGAATATTACTAGTCAACTTTTGAAAACCAGAACCTTAACTCAACCCTAATAATTTGGTTAAAACACTTTTATAATATGTGGTGCATTGTTTACTTACGTTTAGCATTATTCATGTTGTACCCTAATAATAACATCAATTGTGTATATATTGTGTGATGGTGGGTATATTTGTGTGCTATGTTTTATCTCTTGAAACATCATCTTATTTACCTAATAAATGTAAGTTAATTCCTTGTTTTACCTGAATTGTTACGTGCTGATGTGCTTAATGAACCATAAATCCAAAAACTTAGGTTAACCTTTAATAATTTTAATGAATTTTCTTAAAGTATTGTTAGTCCATTCACTTTTGAGTTTCACATAGTTCATCTTGTTCCTAGGAGTTGCACTAATTTCATCTGTGTGTTATACATGTGAATGATTGTTTGGTGTTAAATTTTATCCGGTAGTTCATTGTGTTTTGCTATGCTTAATGTATGACTTTCTTATTTTAGATTGTTGTCAACACTTGGTTACCATGTGATTGTTTGTTTATTGGTTGAACTGATCTTAATTGGTGTCTTTCTAAATAGGCCTAGTGCACCATTTTAGCTCTTATTCATCAACTTGGGTGAACAGTGGTGTTACCACTGTTGGTTGCTTAGTTACTTGGTAGTAAATGTTTTTGAGCTTGTAACATGTTTTGCATGTGAGTGTGCTAGTGTTAATATTAATACTTGCTTGTGTGTTAACCTAGTTTTGATTGAAGTATTTCCTAAACAATTAAGATACTTTTGTCTGAAGTATTTCCTGAACTACTAAGATACTTTTGTCTGAAGTATTTCCTGAAACTAATATAACAGCTCTTGTTAAATGATATAATAACCCTAAGTGATGTGTTGTTTCAGTGTTCTGTGATGGAGCGGGCGACGGAGGCGGCCGACTCTGCCTAGGCGACTCGCGCGCTTACGAAGCAGCGTGAGCGCATGTTCGAGGCAATGGTCGCTCGGGGCAACGAGCTTGCTGCGCAGCTTGTCGCGGACGCGCCGCACACCAAGGTCTGAGGCAGTGGCGACGCTGCCATGTACCTGGTTTACTTCGACCAGCTCTTCACGGCGCTCGAGGGCCCTGTCGCCGAGCTCCGGCAGGTGATAACGAACGAGAGCCGGCAGCTTTTGGGGGTGGTTGTCGAGCGCATCTTCACCAACCTCAGGATCCTCACGCCAGGTTTCGACTTATCCACCGTGACGGAGGCCGCCCAAGGCGAGGATGCGCGCAGGGTCTCCAACTCCCTCCGCGAGCAAGGTGATGCTTTCTGCAACCGCTTCAAGTGTGCGGAGGCTGCGGTGGAGGACAGCGAGGAGGAGGTCGCCTCTGCCGAGACCGAGGAGGGCGTAGTGGAGGAGGTCCAAGACGATGACACCTCCGCCTGAGCTACGCGTCATTGCGCCTGCGTGCGCTTGTATCTGAAACAATTTTATGCTTAGACATTTGCGACCTTTTGGCCTGTAATATACTCTTATTGGCAGTTTGCTTTTAGCTTGCTTTCCCCTCGAGAGGTCTCCTTGGACTCATCTTCATGTCTATTTGTTCTCTACGTCGGTAGGAACCATCTCTTCGTGCCATGACTCCGCCACTTTGGTATGCTGGAGCAATGACTCCGCAAGGCCGGGGGGAGTTTAGGCCTAGGAGAGGTAAGAGCACTGAGTCGCGATGCTCAAGTGCCCCCCTTAGACGTACGAGTAGTCCATGAAGCGGAAGGGAAAGCGAAATCGCTTGAGGGGCAAACGTGCGCTAGAGGGAAAAAACGCTCTTGAGGTGCGGGTGCGAAACTTAGCTTCTCGAGATTTTCGCCCTGTAGAGGATTTTTGCCTGGCGAGGAGGTGCTCTTGAGGGATCGTTCCCGGATGCCTCCTCAAGCTTGTAGAAGCATTCCTTCTCTGTAGATGTTAGAGTGGCGAACCCAAACGCTGGAGCACGGTACAGGGGACTCGTGCACGCTTATAGAGTAAGTACCAAGCTCCTCTGTAGAGATGGCGCGTTTGTGGGATCTTGCCCTCCAGCTAGAGCTCGGATCCTTGGATTTTGCAGTTCTGCTAGTGTGTCGTTTGAGGCACTGGCACCATACTCAGCCCCCACTCGTGAGGTACACATGTGGAGAGATATAAGCGCACATTTCAACGAAGTAATGCGTAAATAAAACTCACCACCATATATTACATAGTGGCGCCGTAGCGCTAAGTTCACTTGGGAACGAAATTGTCTCATTATGCTTGGAGTTGCCAAGTTAATGTTTTGACCATGTCGAGGCATGGGGACCACCAATTATTGGCAGAGACTCTTAACGGCCTGAGGTGGCTCGTTACAAGGAGAGCTCGGAGGGTTGACCCTCGAGAGAAGCCTTTGGAGCTTGGAGGTTTAAGCCGTGAGTTTTTAACCTTTGGAGACATAAATGTTTGGGAGTTGAGACGTAAGCTGCCTCTTCCGCCAGATGCCTTGACGTGACAATTACCACGGGCACGACGATGGTCACGGTTGCGTTTGTTCCTTTAGGAGACAAAAAATGCTTTGGAGGTTTAAGCCGTGAGCTTTTAACCTCTAGAGACAAAAAATGCTTGGAGGCTGAGCTGTAAGCTACCTCTTCCGCCAGATATCTTGACGTGACAATGATCACGGGTAGAACTTGCGTAGATGCATGATGTTCCATGGATTCTTGATGGGGATGCCCTCTTGAGTTTCGAGGCGAGCCGCGCCAGGCCTGGCGATGTGGGTGACCCTGTAGGGACCTTCCCACATCGGGGATAGATTGTGGAGGCCTTCCCTTGAGAGGATTCGCCTGAGGACGAGATCGCCTGCCTCCAAGGTAAGCGAGCGCACGTTGCGGTTGTGGTAGCGCCTAAGGTCCTACTGGTATTTGGCCGTCCGAAGGGCGGCGCGTCATCGTGGTCCCTCGAGAAGCAGCAGGTCGTCGTTGTGGAGGTCCTCTTGCTGGTCCTCGTTAAAGGCAAGGACCCGCGGGGATCCATGCTTTATCTCTGTGGGGAGGACTGCTTCGGCTCCATAGACGAGGGCGAACGGTGTTTCCCCCGTAGGCTTGGGTGGCGTTGTGCGGATGGACCAGAGCACCGAAGGGAGCTCTTTGATCCAGCACTTGCCGTGGCCTTTTAGGATCTCAAAGGTCCTGGTCTTTAGGCCCTTAAGGACTTCCGCGTTTGCTCGTTCAGCATGTCCGTTGCTCTGCGGATGCGCGACTGAGGCGAAGCAGAGCTTGATGCCCATTCTTTCGTAGTAAGCTGAAGATGCCACTGGTGAATTGCGAGCCATTGTCGGTGATGATGCGGTTAGGCACTCCGAAGCGGCAGACCAGGCCTCTGATAAATTTTACCGCCGCGCCTGCCGTGATTGTGCGCGTCGCCTCCACTTCGGGCCACTTAGTGAACTTGTCGATGGCCACGAAGAGGTAGCGATATCACCCTTGCTCTGTTGGGAAATGAGAGCGGAATGGTATGTAGCCCCAGCGCAGGTTGGTGGATTTGCTTGGCGTGGAATTGGCAGGCTACACATGCTTGGACGATGTCAACTGCATCCTGAAGTGCTTGAGGCCAGTAGAAGCCGCTCCTGAAGACTTTGCCTGCGAGGGTGCGGGCTCATGAATGGTGGCCGCATTCCCCGATGTGGATGTCCTTGATCAGCATTTTGCCTTCTTCAGGAGGAACGCATTTGAGCGTGGTGCCGTTTGGACGCTTGCGGTAGAGATTCCCTTCGAGAATTTGGTAAGATTTTGCTTGGCGGGCGATTCGCTCCGCTTCAACAACTTCCTCGGGAAGGATCCCTTTGTCGAGGTAACCTTTGATCTCGTCAATCCATCTTGCTTCTTGATGCACTGCTATGAGAAACAGACGCTCCCCTGTAGGGTGCCCGCAATCTGGAGCCCCGTTTGCAGGTGGTGGCGGGAGCACTTCTTCTGTGCTTGCGGGCTTGGCCTCTTGAGGCTGCTTTATGGATGCCCTGACGAGTCTTTCTTCAAAGACGCCTGGCAGCTGAGCTTGCCTCTTTGATGCGCGCTTGGCGATGTCATCAGCCTCTTGGTTCTCCTTTCTTGGGATGTGCATGAGCTCCATTCCCCTGATGTGCTTCTCAAGCCTACGTACCTCTTCAAGGTATGCGGCCATGTGGTCGTCCTTAGGCTTATAGCTTTTGTTGGAGAAGTTGACGAGCATCTGGGAGTTGCCCTTGATGAGTAGGTGCTTGATGCCTATGGCGATTGCGGCGCGTAGGCCAGCAAGCAGGCCTTCGTACTCAGCGATATTGTTGGAGATCTTGTCGATTCCGAAGTGACGACGTAATATAGCTTGTCGCCTTTTGGTGAGATCAAGACCACGCCAGCCCCACCGTGGCGACAAGAGAAAGCTCCGTCGAACTTCATGGTCCATTGGCTGGGCATTTTGTCTCCAGAGGGCTCTTGTTCTTCTCCCAAAGGCTCTTCAAGGGTTGGGTCAGTCCATTTGGTGACGAAGTCTGCCAGCGCTCTTTCGTCGAGCTCTTCATCAGGAGGTTTTGGCTATGGAGTGGTTGCCCTCTTCTTGTGGAGTACTGGCTCTTCCCTTTCTACCACAAGGACGGCACTGGCGGTCTGTGGAGTGGCTGATAGATACAGCTTTGGGTGCTCGCCTGTCCTTGGGGCGACCATTACTGGTGGGCTGGCTAGGTACTTCTTCAAGTCCTCAAACGCTTTTTCAGCTTCAGGGGTCCACTTGAAAGTGCATGTTCTTTTCATGATATTGAAGAATGGTAGGGCTCTTTCGCCGAACTTGGAGATGAATCAACCCAAGCTGGCCATGCAGCCTGCTAGGCGTTGCATGTCCTTGAGCCGGCGTGGAGGTTAAATGTCCTCTATGGCCTTGATTTTGTCCGGGTTTGCCTCTATGCCCCGGTGGGACACGAGGAAACCAAGCAATTTGCCTGAAGGCACTCCAAAGACGCACTTGGCGGGGTTGAGCTTGATGTTCACCTTGCGCAAGCTGGCGAAAGTCTCTTCAAGATCCTTGAGGAGAGTGTTTCCCTCTCGGGATTTTACGACAATGTCATCGACATACGCCTCAGCATTTCTGCCCATTTGCTCGCGAAGCGCTATCCTCATTAGCCTCTGGAAAGTGGCTCCGGCGTTTTTTACGCCGAACGGCATGCATACATAGCAATACACACCGCAAGGGGTAAGGAAAGCCGTCTTCTCCTCATTTTCCTTAGCTATTTTTATCTGATGATAACCAGAGAAAGCATCGAGGAAGTAGAGGAGGTCGCAGCCTGCCGTGGAGTCCACGATCTGGTCGATTCTTGGCATGGGATAAGGGTCCTTGGGGCAGGCCTTGTTCACATCAGTGTAGTCGATACAGAGGCGGCCTCCTCCGGCGGGATTTGGGACGACCACGCCGTTGGAGAGCCAAGTGAGGTGCGCGACTTCGCGGACGACCTTTGCCGCTTTGAGCTTCTCGACCTCTTTGACGATGAATGCTTGCTTCTCGGGGGCTTGTTTTCTTGCTTTTTGCTTGACGGGGTGCGCGTTTGGACACACGGCTAAGTGGTGCTCGATCACCTCCCTCGGTACACCAGACATATCCGACGGTGTCCATGCGAACATGTTAGAGTTTACCTGGAGGAAGGTGACGAGTGTGCTTTCCTATTTGGGAGGCAGCGCGGCGCCAATGTTGACGCTAGCCCCCGAGCCCTCAGCCCCCGAGCTGCTAGAGCTTAGAGAGACTTTTTTTGTAGCGGCTGGCTCCTGGGAGAACAACCGCTTCTTCTTCTTAGGTCTCTCGAGGGGCTCCATGTCTTCGTCTGGGGGGAATGCCATGGCGGCGGCCTTGTAGGCCATCTCGACAGCGAGCGTAGCATCCAGGACATATCCACGGATGGTGATTGTGCCAGCGCAGCCGGGGATCTTGACCATGTTGTAGGCATGATGCGTGACGGCCATGAATTTCGCGAGCGCGGGGTAGCCGAGGATGGCGTTGTACGGCAGGCCGATGTGCACAACATCGAAGTCGATGTGCTCGGTGCGGTAAATCTCCTCGCTTCCGAAGGTGACGGCGAGCCTGACCTGCCCCAGAGGTTCGATCGAGCCGCTGGTGACTCCCGTGAGGGTCCTAGAGGGCATGAGCCGCTCATAGGGCACTTGAAGCGCTTCGAACGACTCTGTGGAGATGACATTCAGGCCTGCTCCACCATCAATGAGTGACTTGGAGACAGCGACGTTGTCGATTGTGGGGCTGCAGGCCAGCGGGAGGGTTCCAACAGTCTTGGTGGACTTGCGGTGGTCCTGAGCGTCGAAGGCGGCGGTGTACTGCCACCACTTGAGGGGCCTGGAGGTCTTATTGCTGGGGAGGGCAGCGTTGAGTTCACGGGCGAACTGCTTGAACTGATTGTTCGACTTTGGCGCTTGCGCATCACCGAGGATACAGGCAATGCCGCCTCTTGGAGCTTGATAGCCACAATCTTCCTCGTCAGGGAGATTGCCATTCTTCTCCGCAGCATTGGCCTGGTTGCTAGATGGCTTGTGGTACCGCTCTTGTGCCCGCTCCCGCGGTAGCCACGGCCTCGACCACGGCCGCCACTGCCTTCTGCTTGCTCGCGTTCTTTGATCAACCTATTGAGGTCGAAGCAAGTCTCGGTAGAGTGACCGCGCTTGTTGTGGTAGATGCAGAATGGGCGGTGGTTGTCTTTCCTCTCCCCAGGCTCGGGAGAATCCATGCGGGTGCCCTTCGCGTCAGGCTCTGCCGCAAGGACCGCGGTGGCCTTGCGCTTGGGCTCCTCCTTCATCTTTTGGCTCCTGGACCCCTCTGCGTGCTCGTCCCCTCTCGAGGACATTTTGACGAAGAGGAGTCCCTCTTCAGCCTTGGCGTACTTGTCTGCCAGGTCGAACAGCTTCACCACAAAGGTGAGGTTGTCGTGGGTACCCAGCTTCTCGAGCATCCTGCTGTTTGTGACGCCCTCGTGGAAGGCGGCGATGACTTGGGTGTCAGGGATGTTCGGGATCTTGTTGCGCACTTGGCTGAAGCGCTGGATCTACTTGCGGAGGGTCTCATCCTTCTTCTGCACCACAGCGCGCAGGTCGTTGTGGGTGAGAGCGCGCTCGTACTTCCCCTTGAAGTTGGATACGAACTGCTTACAGAGCTCATCCCAAGAGTTCACAGAGTTCTCGGGGAGGTTCAGGAGCCGCGACAGCGCAGAGTCGCGAAGCGCGTGGGAGAACCAGTTGGCCATGACCTTGTCGTCTCCGCCTGCTGCTTGGATGTAGGTGGTGTAGAGCTGCAGGAACTCGATGGGGTTGCTGGAGGCGTCGTAGCCCTTGGGGAGAGCCGACCTGAACTTCGGGGGCCAGACCACGCGGCGCAGGGAACGGGTGAACGCCATGCAGCCGGTGGCGTACATGGCGACTCCGTGCTGCAGCGTGCTGCGGTTCTGCTTGCCCGCCTGGCCGATCTCTTCCACGAGCCTGTTCTGGCGGTTGCGCTGGAGCTCCATTCCCACGCGAGCTTCGGGTGCGGTGCGCTGCACGATCAAGCAATCGTGCGGCGAGGACGCGTGCGAGGCAGCCCTCTGCTTCGCTGCCGGTGCAGGTCCTGGCAGAGGCGGAGGCGCGTCTGGCGCGGCCGTGCCCACGAGGGAGGTGTGCGCGATGGACTGCGACGGAGCGGGGCGTGTCATGGCGATGCCGACGAGGTGGTTGAGGCGCTCCAGCCACTACTCGTGGGCCTCAGTGGTTGGCTGGTAGCGGAGAAGTTCCTTCTCCATGAGCAGTGCGGTATATGGCGCGGGGTCCGTCCTGCCAGGACCGGAGCCGATCGGGCGCCGCGTCGGGTGTGACGACTGCGCGTCCTCTTGGTGCCCGGAGTTCTGCTCGGCCTCTTCCGCATGAGGGCCCGAGTTGGCGCGCTCTTCACGGCGGGGTCGGCCCCGTCGCGCACGAGTGGTCGTGGCGTCTGGTGGGGCGCGCGCTCCTTCAGGCGCACGTCGGTTGACGCGGGCGGCTCGGGTAGCGCGGGTGTTTGTCATGGCGCGGAGGCGGCTCGAAGGTCGTTGACGTGCCTCAATCCCGTACCTGGCGCGCCAAATGTCGGGTTATGACTCCCTAGGAACAGGGGTAGTAACTTCCTGAAGGGTAGTTCGTAGAGGGGATTGAACGCGGAGGTCAAGACCCTCGAGGGGCACGACGACGGTGCTCGCCGGACCTGGAGACGAAACACCCACGACAGAGAAAGACACTAGCCTGTGCCCAGGTTCACGGTCCTCAGGAGGAGGTAAGACCGCTACTCCTGCCTGTGTGTATTGAACTTAGAAGGTTACAGTACAGCGGAGCTTGCGAGGGCCCCCTTGAGGTCGTTCGTGTCTGGGGAGGGAAGCGATGGTGTTCTTCCTCCTCCAGCCAGAGGCTATCCTACTCAGTAGTGCTAGGGTTTACAAGTGTTGTAGCAAGCAATTGGCTGACCTCCTCTACGGTGGAGGTCTTGCCCCTTTTATAGGCGCCGCAGGCGCTCTTAACCCGCTTGGCGTCCGAAGTGGCTCCCACACGGCAGTGGCATGGAGGAGCAGGAGTCCACCACCGCGGGATCGTCCATGGACGCGGTCCATCATCGATGAAGTTGGGCGTGATGGCCGACAAGCGGCCGACCGCGCAGTACTGCTCGCAGGGACGGTAGTTTCTGAGGTGGAGCCCGCGATGACGTTCTCCCTGGAGGGTTGCGCCGTCCAGCTGCTTTATCACCAGAGAGGAGGGTCTTGGCAGTCATGGAGCAGGCGGTTTAACTTTATTGACTCCTTTATCACCAAAACGGCAACGGGACAGCCTGTGTCACCATGTGGGCGTGGCAGAGGCCATGTGCGCCCGGCCGTACTTCCTTGGTTGCGACGTTTCCCCACAGGCCTGGGGAGGCCTGTGAAGGGGCTCCTGTTGACTTCCCTCCAGGCGCACTGCGCCTCGGCAGGGTCTTCCGAGGCGATGGTCCTCTTCAGGCCCTTGCCTCCCCTTCAGGCCCTCGAGGGGACTTGCCTCTCGAGGGTCTCTCCAAGCGGCGTGGCTTGGTCCTTAGTCGTTTTGTCTGATTAGCTCGCGTTCGAGGCCTGGGGAGAGTGGGCTCTTCATACCCCAGTCTCCACTGGGCCGACAATCAATTTCTTTTGAGCGACCTCGTTTAACTTTTGGCCTCAAGACAAGACTCCCTGTATCGCGGCTGGGCTCCAACCCTAAGGCGTACACCCAATTCTTGACCCTTGTGGGAAAACTCGATGTAGATGGAGTGATCCCATCTTCAATTAACTTGGGGTCTCTTGCTTCCCACAAAGGAACGGCTGTCCTGTAACCACCTGGCCCCAAACGTTGGTGATATATCTTTTTGTCCGCGTTTAACTTATTTTTCCTCGATTTTTCTAGAGCTTCTTCTGATTCCCTATAGGGCTTGAAATTTGTCCACTGTTCTTTTATCTTCAGCGTACACTCCGTCAGTAAAATCTGGAGTTTTGACCACCTTGATAAAATCCCGGTATAACCTTTTCTTGCATTTCATGAATTGTTCGGCCATTTTCTCAAGAGTCCATGTGTAGACTTTCTTTTTCTCGGCAGTTGAGAGTCTTGTCGGTAGGTTGAAATGCGCATACAGCGACTTCAGAAGTTCCTTCTTGACACAATTGTCAACAAAACTAACTCCTACAGACTTCGGCTTGTGCCATTCTTGGATGGTGATCGGAATGATGTCCCGACCAATAACTCTGCACTGACTGACATATTTACGTGCGTGCTGCTCGGGGGCAATCGGTGCACTTGTTTCAGAGATTTTTTCGATATCAAACCTTTCATCTTTCAACTTTTTGGCCGGGCCTTGTTTTCTTTTACCAGCTGATTTACCAGGCTCACTCGGTCCCGATCCTGAGGGCTAAAAGAAGAATTTATTTGTTAATATATGTATATGTAACATATCAAATCATTTATCACCAGAGGCTATGTATACCTCGACGGTAGACGTCGTCAATACATTCTCATCGGCGTTATTGAAGGATCCAAAGGCAATATCTTCTATGTTAAAAATGTCGTCGTCCTCCTCCTCCAATCCATCGCCGGACATGTTAAGATATTGTGAGCCATCATCTTCATCACTTTCTCTGATTATGCCGAACAATTCCTCTTCACCAGCTCTGCCGTCCATACCTTAACTAATACAAAAAAAAGATACAACAAATTTAGTGCCAAATCGGGTGGCAACATTGTAAAGAAATAACATGTGCACGGTAGAGGCTCGCCGCGGGGGAGCGCACAAGGGGATGCACGGGAACGACGGTGAGGCGCAAGAAAGACGAGACTCGGGAAGGTCACAAACACGACGTCGAATCCTACATGGATGTCACATTATTACGATAAGAACGACGATAGAACTATTTCATATTACATTGTCACATTGTCGCATTCCTCACGCGTTGCTGCGGGAATTATGGTTGCGCGCGCTGCTACGAGATTTATAATACAAGTGTAGTCCATAATATATGCAACTTCATTTAACAAAGTCACATATGTATTCATCTTCTCTTTCCTAGTATAACAAAGTTCTAATCATGTAAACTTTCATTTACAACTTTCATTTAGAACATGTAAACTTTCATTACAACTTTCATTTACAACATGTAAACAACATTTACAACTTTCATTTACAAAACTTAACATACCCAAATTTGACATTCCCAAATTTAACATATATACAAAAACATTAGCATATATATACAAAATCAATACCTAAAACATTGCATTTCCATATATTCAATCAAGAAATAGCAATAGCATTCATATAAATAACAATATAATTCATCTAAAAAGGAACCATTTCCTAGCAATTCTGAAATAGTCTAACACTCTATATAAAATGCCCTAAAATCTATTTAACAAATAATCTAACACTCTATATAAAATGTCCTAAACTCTATTTAACTGAACTATCAAGTGTAACTACAATTTCCCGGCAAGTCTAACTAGCAAACATAACTAAATTTTCCTAAGAAGACTTAAACAACACCTAAAACATTAGCTAAATTCTATTTAAAACGTCTAAACTGACTCTCTGGATAAACAATAGGGGTGCTGACGTTATTATGATGTGAGCAATGGCGCACACGACTCCTGCCTCGCACTCCTCTGTTGATTGAGGCCGAAAGGGAACACCTACGCACGCGCACGACTAAATGCTTGCGGCGCCGCCCTCCAATGGTCTCCGGAGAAGGCTGGGCGACGGTGGAATCATGCTCGCCGGCAATGAGGGCGAGAGGAGGGGGCTCTAAGGACCATTAGCTCACTGCGAGGCACGTAGGGATTGTCGAAGCGGCGAGGCAAGGTCGAGGATGGCCGAGGCGAGGTGAGATGGTGGAAGAAACGGCTGAAATCGTGCTCGCCGGCGGCGGACACCTAGGGTTTCTCCTCTGCAAGTGGGGAACCGACGGTGTAAGATCTCAAATCGCACGGGACGGAAGATGGCGGCGGAGCTCCGTACCAGAATTGACGACGACGGTGTCGGGAGCGGCACGGCGTCTGGGAGCGGGGCGGCGAGGCTCTCAGTCGATGACGTCGAGGTCCTGGCAGCGTCTACGTCTGCACTAGTGAGAAGTGGAACTGCCCAATCGGGCGAGGAGGCATATAAAGCACCCACCTTTAGTACCGGTCCGTGCATTCGACCGGTACTAAAGGTCCTTCAGTACCGGTTGCATACACCAACCGGTACTGAAGGTTTGTCTATTCGCCGCCCCAAAACTGGCGTGAAACGAAAAACCTTCAGTACCGGTTGGTAGATGCGACGGTAGTGAAGGTCTTTTATTTTTTTTCACTTTTTTCTCTTTTCTATTTTTTCATATGTATAGATTTAATTGTTCAAACCAATTAAAATTAGTTTCTAATAATTTGATAAAACATATCTATATTCATTGTTTTCAACAAATTAAAAAGTTACATAATTACCAAATGTAATCAACAAATATCATTTTCCATTTTATAAGTGCCAAAAATGACATTTTTTATGAACAAAGTACCAAAAATATGATGTAAAATAGCACCCATTCAATTTTCATGGAAACTAGTACACATATGATGGATAATTCCCATGTATTAGGTTTTTCCTTGATTTCTACCTAATTTCCCCTAGTTAAATGAATTTTTGCCTATTTTTCGAAATAATTCAAATTTGAACTACAACTGTTAGATAGCTTGGTTTGACATTTTTGGAAAAAAATATTTTAAGGTGCACAACTATTGGTTATATCACAGAAACATTGATAGTTCTAAAAAATACATCTTTTGATGAATTGTCATAACGACCGTTTTGACTTTTTCGGAGAAAAAAATAAATAATTTGATAAACACTTCAAAAAAAGAAACCCTTTGGCATGGGGACCTCATATGTGTACTAGTTGTTATGAAAAATGATAAACTTGATTTTTGACAAAATTTGCAAAAAAAAGTCTTCACAAAAATGTCTATCATGTGTAGACACCTATAAGTTTCAAGCCAAAGGATCAACTTATGGTCATTTGCACGACATAGTTTTTTATAAAGAACTCATATTCCACAAATATTTGCATATTGCTATAAGAAACAACCAAGTCAAAGGAAATCTTAAAATTATTTTCATAAATATCATTTTCCATTTTATAAGTGCAAAAAATGACATTTTTTGTGTACAAAGTATCAAAAATATGACGCAAAAAGGCACCCATTTAATTTTCATGGAAACTAGTACACATATGATGGATAATTCCCAAGTATTAGGTTTTTCCCTCATTTCTACCTAATTTCCCCTAGTGAAATGAGTTTTTCCTATTTTTCAAAAGTAATTCAAATTTGAACTACAACTGTTTGATAGCTTGGTTTGAAATTTTTGGAAAAATCATTTTAAGGTACACAACTATTGGTTATATCACAGAAACATTGATAGTTCTATAAAATCTTACATCTTTTGATGAATTGTCATAACGGCCGTTTTGACTTTTTCGGAGAAAAAAATAAATAATGTCATAAACACTTCAAAAAAAGAAACCCTTTGGCATGGGGACCTTATATGTGTACTAGTTGCTATGAAAAATGATAGACTTGATTTTTTACAAAATTTGCAAAAAAAGTCTTCACAAAAAGGTCTATCATGTATAGACATCTATAAGTTTCAAGCCAAATGATCAACTTATGGTCATTTGCACGACATATTACACCTCACCAATAATCAACGTCACCAAAGTAGTCTTATATTTAATACAATATTACACATCACCAATATTCTCATATGTTCTATTATTCCTCCTTTTCTTCGATTGCTTAACATTGGCTCGGAACCACGGGGAATCCTCATTATTTAACGTGATGCCTGGGTCAATGTTTACTTTGAAGGGCGGAATTTCATCAAACTTATCATAATGTTCTAACATGTCTGGCTTGTCCTCCAGCCCCACGATGTTTCTTTTTCCTTAAAGAACTATGTGGCGTTTTAGCTCGTCTGATATATTCGCTTCCATGTTTTTTTTCTTTTTTTGGGTTTGGTAGACATGTCTTTCACGTAGAAAACTTGAGCTACATTATTTGCTAGGACGAACGGTTCGTCTTTGTAATCAAGATTGTTCATATCCACCGTCGTCATTTCGTACATCGGGTCTACCTTGACCCCACCTGCATTTAGCTTCACCCATTTGCACCAAAACATAGGGACCTTCAAATCTTGTCCATACTCAAGTTCTTATATCTTCTCTATGTAACCATAATATGTGTCATTTTGCCCATTGTTGTTTATTGCATCAAAACGGACACCACTGTTCTAGTTGGTGCTCTTTTTTTCTTGAGCGATCATGTAAAATGTATTCCCACATATCTCGGACACTTCGAAAGTGACTATAGTCGAATATCGTGTCCTGGCCAACATGTACAGCTGAACATCAACTTTGGTGTTACCCATCAGATGTGTTTGCAACCAACCGCTGAATTTTGCCTTGTGTTGATCTTTAATCCAGAACTCATCCTCCACTTGGTTCTGAGATCGTAAAATATTCATGTGTTCCTCGATATACAGAGCTGCCAACGAGTAATTTTGTAGAACTGTGTAGTGTGCTTCACTGAAAGAAGGTCCGTCCCTACATACTAATACTTTTTCCCCTAAAGTGCCTTTGCCACTCAGTCTCCACTCGTGTCACGACTGAGGAACACCAATCGGATTAATGTCAGGAATAAAGTCAACACAAAACTCAATGACCTCCTCGGTTGCATAGCCCTTGGAGATGCTTCCTTCAGGCCCAGCACGGTTATGAACATATTTCTTTAAGACTCCCACGGGACCGAGAATTTGAATCTCTTCGACTAGGTGAACCAAGACATGCGTCATAACATCGAAGAAGGACGGCGGGAACACCAACTCAAAACTGACAAGACACTGGACCACATCAGTCTGCAACCTTGGTAGGATCGTTGGATCGATTACCTTCTGAGATATTGCATTGAGAAATGAAAAAAGCTTCACAATGGGTACTCAAACATTTTCCGACAAAAGCCCCCTCAATGCAATCGGAAGCAATTGCGTCATAATCACGTGGCAGTCATGGGACTTTAGGTTTTGAAATGTTTGCTTTTCCAAACTTATTATTCCCTTTATATTCGACGAGAAGCCAGACGGGACCTTGATACTGCTCAGACATTCAAAAAATATCGCTTTCTCTTGTTTGGTTAGAGCATAGCTGGCAGGACCTTCATAGTGTTCTGGTAGCAGCCCATCTCGTTCTTTCAAACGTTTCTGGTCCTCCCGTGCTTCCTTTGTGTTTTTTTCTTCCCATACATGCCCAAGTGGCCTAGCAGGTTCACGCAAATATTCTTTGTCACATGCATAACATCGATTGCAGATCGGACCTCCAGGACTTTCCAATATGGTAGCTCCCAAAATATAGATTTCTTCTTCCACATGGGTGCATGTCCGTTAGCGTCATTCGGCACCTGTATTCCTCCAGGACCCTTTCCAAAGATTACTTTTAAATCCTTGACCATATCAAATATTTGATCACCGATGCGTTCCATAGGCCTCTAACGGTGATCTGCCTCACCTTTGAAATGCTTGCCTTTCTTCCGAACGTTATGCCTAACCGGAAGAAATCAACGATGCCCCAGGTACACACACTTCTTACATTTATCCAAGTATATACATTCAGTATCATCCAAACAGTGTGTGCATGCATGGTATCCCTTAGTTCTATGTCCTAAGATGTTACTAAGAGCGGGCAATTCATTGATCATTACGAAAAGTTCCCTCGAAGGTCAAAATCCTCCTGTTTGTGCTCATCCCACACATGTACACCTTCTTCCCGCCACAACTCTACAAGTTCATCAACTAATGGCCTGAGATACTGATAAGGATCGCTCTGATGATCCCTTGAGTTTTGCCCGATCTTTCACCGCAAGAACCACCGAGATAACTATTCTCCCAACCACGTGGCAATCCACGCAACCTGAAGAATCTGGATAGATTTAGGCGAGCAACATGATGATGAACACCACGCCTCACGCCAAGCACGACAACCCTTGGCAGATCCAAGAACCTTCGCGCACACATGATAACTCTTGACAATTCAAGAACACTCATGTCTTTATTTCAAAGATAACTGACGAACGTCCGAGACGCCGTCTACACGCCGGTCCCTTAGGACGGAGGCGACCTTGAACACAATGTTCTACATAATTTTCAACTCCCCTAATATTGTGGCACCCCCTCTGGTTATAAAGGCCAAAGGGGTAGGAGCCGCTGAAACCTAACCTGGTTCGACTCAGACACCTAAACCTAATTGGACTCAAACTGATACAAACCGACCCATGGTTGGGTTCGGCCATGTTTGGCACGCAGGCCCTAATTAACAACACCTTAGACTTATATTACTATTACATATGTCCTAGCGTGTCAATAGACCAATGTTATGCCGACGATGCCCGTATCATCCTCCCCTTCTTAGAAAGGCGTTGTCCTCAACGCCGGAAGGTCTTCTCCAGCGCTTGTGGCGTCAAATATGCACATCGCCACGCTTCTTCTCCATCCTCAAGTCTTCGCCGGCCTACCACACCACTTCCTCCCTCTCGGCTAGATAGACTTGTTCTTCGCGCCCTCCACGTTTGGCACCTCAAACCTGATTGAGACACAAAATCTGTGGTACAACAACGTGCAAGCGAACCATGCAAATCATCCGAACGCAGCAGGACAACTCCTGTACACTACAGATCTAAATAAGCTGAATAAGCCTGCAGATGCAATTTCCAAACCTGTGCCTCACATTTCTTTTTATTTCTTTCCACACGTAAAAAGTCCAACTACTGACGGACAGACTAGTCACGTAACATACCAATCCGAACTGATCATCTGCCTTCTTTCCATGCAAAAAACGTGCAAACCTTTCCTTTCCTGCACCTACTCTATCACAAATTTCGGATCCGCAGCCAATTTGTTTTCTTCCCGTCCTGTCTCCCTTTTTTTTTTTATTTCTTCCCGCTTTAAAGTATCAATCCCCCTGAAATCCGGAGCAAATTTGTTCCGAGATATTCTCTTTCCTTTTCTGTTTCCTTCCGCTTTTAATGCATCTATCCAATCCGCACCAAGTCCATGAGCAATACGGCCTGTTGGACGCACCTCTCGCAGAATTCTGATGGCAGACACGAATTTTGTACTTCCCTACGTGGAAACAAACTTTACCTTTTTTTCCTCTATTTCCTATTTTCACGTACATGCATTAGCATCCGATCTGTACGCGAAAAAGTGCCAAGACTCTACACACCTTGCAGTCCGATCCAATCTCCTATGTCAAGGAAACAAACTTTCCTTTATCTCCAGAATTAACTCCACCAAATCCGGAACATAAACAAATCTGAAATCTGCTCTTTCCAAACCAGCTCTGATCTGATCCACTGCCTCCTTTTCTTTCCAATTAATATGCGATCGTTTCCTTTCCTTCTGGACTCCGCGATGTAGCAAATCTAAAATTCGGATCTGACTGCACTATTTCCGTTGCCCTTTCCTGATCGTATCTCCACTTACTTTTTTTTTTACGTCGCTCGGCCGGAACAACAGAATATACGTCTTGATCAGATCGATGATTTCGATCCGTTCCCAGCCAACCGAACAACTTTTCTCCTCAACTTGTCGAAGATGCAAATCCTTGCCAACTCGTCGCCCTTCTTCCAAACAATTCCAGCAAAAACAAATCTGCCAATCTGTAACAAACCTGCAGATCGATCTTCAACTGCACGAACTCCCTCGCGGTGATCAACCTGGCGCTCTGATACCACATGATAAGGATCGCTCTGATGATCCCTTGAGTTTTGCCCGATCTTTCACCGCAAGAACCACCGAGATAACTATTCTCCCAACCACGTGGCAATCCACGCAACCTGAAGAATCTGGATAGATTTAGGCGAGCAACATGATGATGAACACCACGCCTCACGCCAAGCACGACAACCCTTGGCAGATCCAAGAACCTTCGCGCACACATGATAACTCTTGACAATTCAAGAACACTCATGTCTTTATTTCAAAGATAACTGACGAACGTCCGAGACGCCGTCTACACGCCGGTCCCTTAGGACGGAGGCGACCTTGAACACAATGTTCTACATAATTTTCAACTCCCCTAATATTGTGGCACCCCCTCTGGTTATAAAGGCCAAAGGGGTAGGAGCCGCTGAAACCTAACCTGGTTCGACTCAGACACCTAAACCTAATTGGACTCAAACTGATACAAACCGACCCATGGTTGGGTTCGGCCATGTTTGGCACGCAGGCCCTAATTAACAACACCTTAGACTTATATTACTATTACATATGTCCTAGCGTGTCAATAGACCAATGTTATGCCGACGATGCCCGTATCAGATACACATCAAGCTCGCTGCCGGGTTGCTTCGGACCCTGAATAAGCACTAGCATCATAATGAACTTTCGTTTCATGCACAACCAAGGAGGAAGGTTGTAAATACATAGACTCACAGGCCATGTGTTATGACTGCTGCTCTGCTCCCCAAAAGAATTGAAGCTGTCCGTACTTATACCAAACCTTAAGTTCCTTGCGTCATCTGCAAAGTCCGGGAACTCTCTCTTAATTTTTCTCCACTGCGACCCATCAACGAGGTGTCTGAACATCGTGTCCTTCTTATGGTCCTCTTTGTGCCATCACAACATCTTGGCATGCTCTCTAATGCTGAACAAACGTTTCAACCGTGGTATTATAGGAGCATACCACATCACCTTGGCAGGAACCCTCTTTCTGGGATGCTCGCCCTCAACTTCACCGGGGTCATCTCGCCTCATTTTATACCGCAGTGCACCGCAAACCGGGATGCATTCAGATTCTAGTACTTCTGTAACATCCCAATATTTTGGAATGTTTAGAAATCACTAAAATTTAGAACTTTTGTTTGATTAAAATAAAACATTAAAATGCATAAGAAAACCTACTATAAAAGACTTTAAGCATATTGAAAAAGTTTAATATTTCAAATATCTCAAATAAACATTATTTTCAAAAGTTGTTTAATGTTAAATATTATATTGTCCATTGCATTTCTTAAAACCTCAATATGTAAATTGACAAATAAACCTTCAAACCATTTTCATAATAAAATAGTTTCCTAATAAGTAATTGATTTCAACCACTTAGCCATATCTATTCATAAATTCAAAACTATTTAAAAATGGTATACTTGCAAATTGGTTTCATTCTTTTACCTGAGTTCCAAACATAGTTTTGGAAATTACAAGTCTATAGTTTATAACTTTAAAACTTCAAAGATTTAAATTAATGAATTATCCTAATAGGCATTTCATTAACTTAAATTACTTTCGTTAATTTTCAAAACATAAAATGTTGAATATATTCTATATATAAAATCTAAAATCTTTTCCAAAGATATTTATGGAGTTTTCAAATGATTTATCACAATATAAAACTTAATGGTGCACAAAGTAATTTGAATTAAAAATGAATACATAATATTTCCCTCTTCATTTCAAATAGTGGTGTTTAATATTACACTAAAGCCAAAAATGAAGTTACTATTTGAAAGTGAGTTAAATAACTGAAATTCAAACATATTTGAATGTGGGTATTTCATAAATCTTATTTAACCAAAATAAAATTTAATTAAGCTATAAATTAAAATTTGACATTAAGTGTCAAATTTGTATTAAGCAAATATTTCAAAATTATTATTTTTAAGAAGTTTTCAAAACATGCCCATAACTGGTTTAAAATAAATATATGAATTTTACAAATTTTTAGAAATTAATTTAACTCAATTGGGACACATAAAACAAAAGTTAAAAGACAAATAAAGAAAAACAGAAATGAAAAAGAAAAATACCTGTGACGTCACTGCTGACGTCAGCGTGTTTTTAACCTTCAGCCGTCATTTCCGGCTGAAACTTCTCCTCCAATATCGGCTCGATTTCGAGCGTAGGTTGGGCAAATTGGTTCCCTCTACTGCTATATATAATACCCATGCCCTCCTCCCTCATTCCCCTTTCAAACCCTAACAAATCCCGCCCCTAGGCCGCCGGAAAAGCTCGCCGGAGCACCCGAAGCCGCCGCCATTTTCTATTTTCCGGCAAGTCGAGGTACCTCCCGGGGCCGAGACCACACCCTTTTTACTCCCCACCACATTAGGCACCACCACAGCGCACCCTCCGCGTTTTTAATCGTCGATCCCGTACACTACCAGATATCCACCACCGCCACCGCCACTCCGGCCACGCATCCTCGCCGCCTCAGCAAGTACCTGAGGATGCCGCTAGTCCCATCACCTCCGCTGTTCCACGGCGAAGGCCGACGACGTCTCCTCGAGTCCGGGGAGGCACCAGAGCCACCGGAGGGTCCACGTCGGAGCGCAGCACCTCCGCCTCCTCCATTTTCGGCGAAGTCGCCGCCGCCCGCTTCTGGTCCAGCACGGTGAGCCGTCCGATCTATATCCAACGCCGTACGATCAGATCTAGATCGTTCCACTTATCCACGCCAGTGCACAGTCAGCAGCCACGTCAGCGCACAGTCAGCGCCAGCGTTGAAATTAAATTTCGTAATTAGATTTAATTGGCAGTTTTGTAGAAAAGACCATGTACATTAGTTTTATCATATTTTTTTCTCTGTTTATCCAAATTCAAATATTTTTATATATTTGGAAAGCCCTTGACACGTAAAATATTTTTGAGCTGTTAGAATTCAAATTTGGCTTAGTTTAAATTATTCAAATTTCAAATTGTGAGTTTGAATATATTTGCCATAACTTTAAATTTATAAATTCAAAAATTGCAAATAAAATTGTTTTGGAATCCTTAAAATATGTGTTATATTATGATTCTGTTAGAAAATAATTTTTGAGAATAGTTTTGAAAATTTAATAATCATATCCTTAAATTGAATAGTTTGACTATTTTTGACATAACATTTGATAGAAAGATTATTTTTGAATAAATCCAATTGCTATAAATTTATTTAAATCCCCCTGTCTATTTACACTATTTACAAAATTGTGTTATAAAATTTTAATCACATAAAACTTTAATCTTATATTTATTCCTTTATTATTAATTACAAAAATAGAAATTAATTAAATTGCATTTATAGCCTAATGCATACTTTATAAATATCACAAAAATTAGTATGATGTTTCCTATGATTAAAAAATGCATTGCATGCATAAAATATTTTACCATATTGTTATACTCCTCATAGGAAAACTCCTCCCTCATTTTCTCTAAGTTAGGATTATTTTCAACATAGTATTTTGGTAAAGTGCTATGCACTTAGACACTTAGTAATTTTTTCAACATGGAGCTGGAAGCCCAATGAAGGACTTAGCCAAGAAAACAAGACTTCAGAAGTATCTTCAAGGAGTAGAAGCACTTAGAAGAAAATCAAGAAGAAGTTCATGAAGACCAACCAGCAATATTTTTCTAAGTCTTGCTTCCTCTCTCTCTACTCTCCCTTCTTCTCTTAGACCTCTTGATGACTAAGTTATATTCAAGACCAACCTGGATGCTATCAACACCATCAAGTCTTCAAAGCCATCAAGTCTACAAAATTGCAATGAAGTCAGCACATCAAGAAGAAAAGGAAGCAAGGAGAAGATTCTACATTCTTCTTTCGATCTTTTCCCTCTTTCCTAATCTTGTCTTTCACGTTATTACCATCTTTGAAGTTTGTTGGATCCTAGCGGCATAATGAGATGAAGCGGCCTGGAGACTAACCTTACATGTCCACATACATGAGACCTGTTTCACAGCTTAAGTGGTTGGCCGGGTGTCTGTCTCTCTCACTATAGTGAATATCCAATTTACAAAGAGTTGTTAATAATTGTTGATCACCTTGAAGAATAGACTTAGTAATTTTCTCTAAATGTTTCTACACATCAAGACTAAGCCATTAGAGTGCTTATTCAAGAAGATTTATAGGAAAGTATTTTGTCCAACTTATGACCTTAGTCCTTAGTAATTTTTGACCAACCTATTTGCCTTGCATTAACTTAGAAGATTTTCATGGCATGAAATGCATTTCTAGTCCTTAGAAATATTTTACACATCATGCATGACATATTTTCCTTAAAAGTTTATGAAACTTGTTTGTTCATTATGTATGTGTTGTATGCATTGTGTAGTTGTGTTTCATGTTGATTGTTGTATGGTTGCTTGTCTATATTGTTTAGATTGAACGGAGAGACTCGAGTTACGTTGAAAAGAGTTTGTGAGCAAAGACATCGTTCAAAGGCAAGTGGCACACCTCATAAACTTCCTACTATTTTCTATATGCATTACTTAGTGTATTTTTATATACGCATGTGTAGGATAGTATTGCTATGCTAGACCTGTGTAGAAATTTTCTTACTCCTGTGTCTAGGTTCCTATGCAACACTTAATAGGATTATTGATGCTATGCAATTGATGAAAAGTTTTACAAAATGTTAAGTGACTACTCAGGACTGTGCTCATGGTCGTCGTCGCCTAGGATGAATTTCTATTCTACTTAGGGCCGTGAGCATGGTGATTTTCACCTGAGAGTACACATCCACTAAGTTAATGAACCTCCTTGGTGGATTGGTTGTATGGAGTCGAATTGAGTGGCTACTCAGGCCCATGTCTATGGTTTCTAGAGAACGTGCACTTGTGGATGGCCACCCAGGGAACAAAGGGATCTGAAGAACTCCGAGTGACGATTGCTTCCAGTGCAGCCATTGCCAATGGGCTCTGTCTTGATGAACTATGTTGCATGGCCTCGCCCCGGCTTGACAAGCAAATGTAGATGGTGTTAGGTGGAACGGGTCTAGCCAGAGTGGGAGGGAAAATGCTTCTGGAAGATCTCGTCGCATTCTTCTCCTTTTCCTTATCACTATAAGAGTGTAAAGGATAGTTTGGGTTGAATGGGTACAATGGTGAACGTGCACAACCTCTGCAGAGTGTAAAACTAAGTACTTAGCCATGTCCCTAGTACGGACAATTTGAGCAGCTGATGACGGACGTCAACGGAGGATTCCACCATTCCAACTTCAAAAATATAAAACTTGATGGGTGAACAAGGGTAGAATGAGACCATGGATTTCATGCCACGGATGTCTCGAATAGAAGAAAAGTGTTTTCCAAAGAGTTAGGAAAAATTGGCTTTATGCAAAATAACCTTGAAACTCCACCAGCCAAATATGCATATAGGTTATTACAGTTTTTCCACTAAGTGTCCACCATAGTGTCACTTGCCAGACTCCATTTTTAATGGAATCTGACCCACGTTGTTGTAATATTTTCTTATTGCAGAATGTTCAGATGACGAGTGAGGTTTCGTTTAAAGGTTTCGAGTCTGCAACCAACATGTTTTCGCCTGTGGCAACATGAAGATTATGGAGACTCACTGCTATTGTATTTCCGATGTTTACTCTTTTAGTGCTAGCTTTATGCTATGCAAGTTGTAAAGACTTTATTTTCCAAGTCTAGATCATCGATGTAATAAATTGATACTTTGTTGTGATATTACATCATAAACTGTGTGTGCAAACGAATCGATCCAGTGATTTGCACTATACACATGTACCTTGCCATATTTTAAGTGCAGGTACGCTACAACTGCTCACCGCGGTAGAGTATGCAGTCATTAATGCATGCATGTATCTACTGCACCTCTAATCCTAGAGGGCAAACGATCTTCTTTGCCTCGTATGTACTGTCGGGCAATTCATTATTCTTTGGAAGCATCTTCTTTATCTTTTTCAGCAACTTTTCAAACCCCTTGTCCGATACACCATTCTCAGCCTTCCATTGCAACAAATCCAGCGTGGTACCCAACTTTTTCTGGTCATCTTCGACACTTGGGTACCATTTTTTTTATGATCCTCTAACATGCGCTCCATATTCAACCACTCCCTCTGACTGATGATGTTTCTCTGTGCATCAGCAATGGCTCGAGCAAGATCATCAGCGGGCTCATCCGGCGCCTCTTTGTCAGGCACGTCTACCTCAGGTTCCCCCATTGTAGTACCTTCGTATTCAGGAAACTCAGGATAGTTCTCGGCGTCCTCTTTTTCTTCATCGTCTTCCATTATGACTCATGTTTCTCCGTGTTTGGTCCAACAATTATAGCCGGACATGAAACCGTACTCAAACAGGTGGATGTGAATGGTCTTTTATTTGGCATAACGCTTGATATTCTTACAAGCAGAACATGGACAGTACATAAAGCCACCCCGCTTATTTGCCTCAGCAACACGGATAAAATCCTGCACACCGATCATAAACTCCGGAGAGCGTCAGTCAACGTATATCCATTGTCGATTCATCTGCATTATGTAAATATATCTAAAATCATTACACAATAGCTATATATATATATATATATATATATATATATATATATATATATATATATCATTAATACAGAGATAAGTGAGGAATGCATTAATACAAGTTCACCATATTTAAACAAATCCTCATAAACATTCATTATTTGAAACTAACATAGAACTAGTTAAAGAATTTAAATCCAACAACAAATGCGATCAAAATCTCATATAAGGTAACTATTGAACCAACAGCATAATGATACCAAGCCTCTTGACTAATGACATATTTTCTGAACTTTTTAAGCTTCAAGCACATTGCATTCATCTTGATCTTGTGATCGAAGCGCATTGCCTCCATCTTGATCTTGTTATCATCGACGACGTCGGCGATCTTAAACTCCCATTTCATGTTCTCTTCGAGACAAAGATCTTCACTTATTTTCAATTTCTCTTTCAAATCATTGTTTTCTTTTACAAAAAACTCAATAATAGGGTCGGTTGGAATTTCTGGCTCAACTACCTCCACATCTGAATAATAGAGCGGGCGAGAGCCGGTGTGGACAGATGTCAAAACCATGACACTACATATAACAAAAAAAACAAATAAGAAAATTATACAAGTAATAATTCTCTAATTAAGATTTATTAAAACGAAATAAAAAAACAAGAGGCTCACCGAGGTGGTGTCGGTGACGGGACGACGCGGGAGATCGACGACGGTGAGAAAGGGGACGAAAACACACTAGAAAAAACCACAAATCATATTTTAATTTGAGCTCAAAATCCATATAAAACAAATGAAATGCCTAAGTTAAGCATTTCATCAAACAGCTTGCTAGCACTACAAAAAAAAATGAGCTAAACTTGAAACCCCGGAGGAGTAGATGAAGGTGCTAACCCTTGTGTAGATAGATGCCACCAATCTAGACAAATGTTTGAGAAAAATGTGGTGAACTAGAGCTCTTGGGAGAGGAAAGAGAGCAAAAATGGAGTGTGTGCTCGAGCTGAAAAAATGGAGTTTGTGGCTCGGGGTGGGAGATGCTCTCTTAATACAGTGACATATTCAGTGCCGGTTGGAGACACCAACCGATACTAAAGGTGTTTGTCCTACCGCAGATGATTCGCCAAGCCGTTTAGTACCGGTTGGTTTCTCCAACCGGTACTGAAGGTCACTACGTACCGATGCTGCTGTCCCCCTCGCCTCTCGCTGTTCGGACCGGTACTGATGCCACACTAGTACCAGCCACAAACCTGGTCGGGACTGATAGTCTGGACGTAAAGTCCTATTTCCACTAGTGACACCGGAAGGTAGCACCTCCCAGTGCCAACCCGGCGGAGCCTTGTCCCGGACATCCATAGTCGCGTCCATCTCGAAACTATGGATCTTTACATTAACTCTTAAAATCCTAGACATTGTATACAACATTGTAAAATTCAAAGACATTGTATAAAATTCCAACATATTGCTAAATTCTAAATTCAACTACTAAGTCCTGAAACAATAGTTTAAATTATAAATTCTAAATTGAAGACCTAAATCAACTAAATTCCTATTGCTAAGAAACAATAATTTGCTAAGACACTAAAATAATATAACAATTTGCTAAGACACTAAATTCCAAAATAACCTAAATTCCTAAATTAATCAACTAAATTCAACTAAGAACAAAAACAATGTTTCTAAATTGTAAATTGAAGATAATAAAATACTATAACAATTTGCTAACACACTAATTAAATTACTATATCAACTAAATTCCTAAATCAATTTCACTAAATCAACTAACCCTAACCCTAACACTAACACTAAGTGATCGAGGGGAGAGGTATGCTCACCGGCTGCGACGACGACGAGCTCGGCGGGGACGGGGACGACGAACTCGGCGGTGCGGCGTTGAGGGAGATGAAGAGAAAGCGGGGACGGCGAGCTCGGCATCGGCGTTGACAGACGGTGGCGCAAGGGACAGCGGTGCGCGGCAACGGACGGCGGTTCGTGGCTCCAACCGCGACTAGTGTGTGTTTTTGCGCCAAAACTCAAATATTTTTCATTTTGCAATTTTAAAAGAGGTTGAACATACATTTGAATAATTTATGACTGCAAATTTAGATTCTGACAAAACTTTGAAAATGAAGAGTGTTTCAATTTGAATAACTAATATAAAACCATTTCTAATTCTTAAAATATTTTTATAATAATAACCATTTTGGCATTTTCAATTAAATATGAGGTAAACTCAGATCTTTTGCGTTATATTTTATAATTAAACTAATAATAACTAGAAATAAGGCGACGTGATGGCGCGGAATACATTATTACAACTTCTGACACATACAGTTACATAAAAGGTTTAATAGATTATTACACCTCACCTAGTGTTTTGCTTTCTTATATGAGTTGTGTAACCATGAGAAACTTCATTGTTTAACATGATAGTTGGGTCAATGTTGACTTTGAAGGGTGGGATTTCATCAAACTTATTGTAATCTTCTGACATATATGTCTTGTCCTCCACTCCCACGATATTTCTTCCCTGAAAGAACTATGTGGTGCTTTGTATCACCGGATAATGTTTAGTCCTTCTTTGCTTTTCTTTTATTCAGTCTAGTAGACATATCCTTCACTTAAAAAGTTGAGCCACATCATTGGCTAGGACGAATGGTTCTTTTCGGTACCCAAGATTTTTGAGATCCGTCGTTGTCATTCCGTACTAGGTATCTACATGTACCCCTGTCACCTTGACACATTTGCACCAAAACAAAGGGATCCTTAAAGAAGGTCAATAGTCAAGTTCCCGTATCTCCTCTATGTAACCATAATATGTGTTCTTACTTCCATTGTCGTTTGTTGCATCAAAGCAGACACCATTGTTTTGGTTGGTGCTCTTTTTATATTGTGTCATCGTGTAAAATGTATTCTCATTTATCTCGTACCCTTGGAAAGTTGATATGGTCGAAGATGGTCCGCTGGCCAAGTCGAACAACTCCATGTCAAAAGTGTTGTTATTCATGAGATGTGCTTGCAACCAACCGCTGAAATTCGCCATGTGTGCTTCTTTTATCGAGGAGTCATCCATCTCCGGGTTTTTGGACCGTACAATATTCATGTGTTCCTCAATATAAGGAGCCACAAAGGTGGAATTATGTAGAATAGTGTAATGTGCTTCAGTTAAAGAATGACCGTCCATACAGATCATTGTTTAGTTCCGAGAGTGCCTTTTCCACTCAATCTCCCCTCATGTCGCGATTCAGGAACACCAATCGGCTTAAAATCAGTAATAAAGTCCACACAAAACCCAATGACCTCCTGATGCACACGGGTGGTGTGTTGTTGGGAGACCCCAAGAGGAATGTATGAAGTACTTCAGCAGCAAATTTCCCTCAGTATGAAACCAATGTTATCGAACCAGTAGGAGATGAAGAGTTCCCTCGAGCTTGAAGGTGGAGACGTTGGCACGGCGCAACACCAGCGTCAACAACGAACGTGGAGCCTGCACACAAACAATCAAGATACTTTGCCCCAACTTAACAGTGAGGTTATCAATCTCACCGGCTTGCTGTAACAAATGATTAAACATATGTGTGAAAGAAAGAGTGTATGTTTGCAGAAAGTAACAGCTTTGCAGCTGTGGTTTTATCCGATTAATGAGAAGGAACAGGGTCCACAGTTCACTAGTGGTGTCTCTCCATAAATAATAACATTCATCCATGAGTGGTAAACAAATTACAGCTAGGCAATTGACTAAATAATGATGAGCAACCCAATGCATATACTAACGATCGGGCACTACAACAATATACATAGACCATTCCAACTGCATCTATGACTAATAATCCACCTTCCGTTAGCGTCCGCACCCCTTTCAGTATTATGTTGCATGCAACAGATAATCGCCTTAAGCACTGTGTGTAAAGTAAGTCTCTCCATAAATAATAACATTCATCCATGTGTGGTAATCAAATTACAGCTAGGCAATTGACAGAATAATGATGAGCAACCCAATACATATACTAACGATATGGTGTCTAGTGTGAGATTCATTCGGGTATTACAACAATATACATAGACCATTCCAACCGCATCTATGACTAATAATCCACCTTCCGGTTAGCGTCCGCACCCCTTTCACTATTAAGTTGCATGCAACAAATCATCGCCTTTAGCACTGTGTGTAAAGTAAGTAAGTAACATCATCCTTACACAAAGTACTATTGTTTTATCCCTAGTAGCAATAGTACATCTACAACCTTAGAGGTTTCTTTCACTGCCCCTGATTTAATAGAGACATGAACCCACTATCGAGCATAAATACCCGCTCTTGGAGTTACGAGCATCTACTTGGCCAACGCACACACAAGTAACAGACAACATTCAAGATCATTGAATAGCTAGCACACACATGATATATTGTGAAGCAATAACTTTAGTACTCAATATTCATCGGATCCCAGCAAACACAACATGGAGAATTACATAAAGATAATCTTGATCATGATAGGCAGCTCACAAGATCTAAACATGATAGCACAAGAGGAGAAGACAACCATATAGCTACCGCTATGGACCCGTAGTCCAAGGGTAGACTACTCACACATCAGTCTGGAGCCGGTCATGGCGACATAGAGGCCTCCGGGGACGATTCCCCCTCCCAGCAGGGTGTCGGGGAGCAGTTCTGATCTACCCCGAATTGGTGTTGACGACGGCGGCGGCTCGGGACCCGTGGAGGAAAAAGTGATTCTGATAAGGGGTGGCCCGATCTTCTCAGTGAGCGGTGGGTAGATGGATGATGGTGGAAGATAACTTGCGAGAATCCGACGAACTCTCCGGCTGTTCCCCCGTTGCCAATGCAACAGCTCTTCAACCCAATGGATATTCGCGACGCCTCACACCGATGCAACGTAGCCGCCGACCACGAAGCGGTTTTGCAATCTACTAATTCCCAGTGGAACAACAGATCACACTCAAACTTCGGATAATAATCTCCAGAGCGCAACACAGTGGAGAGGTTGAATTCCTGAGCGCAACACAGAGGAACTCGAATATAGATGAATGCTTAGCAATCCAATCTAGGGTTTATGTTTAAACGTGGTCTACCTCTCTATGGCGCAGCCCTTGGCTATTTAAAGGGGCTGGCCGAAACTAGGACTCAATTCGGATCTGAACCCAAACCTGGTTCGACTCAAACTGATACAAACCGACCCATGGTGGTTCGGCCTAACATGGCACGCAGGCCTCGTGTATAACACCTTAGACTAATATCTTCTTACGTTATGTCCTGGTGCGCCACTTGATCCCTCTAACGTGCAAACGAGTGATTTCCTTCAATGCCCTGGTGCGCCGGCCTCCCTCTCCTCCCTCGCGCACTTGCTGATATTGGAAATCAGTGATGGTTCTTCTCATTGCTGTAGCTCGTCTCCTCCTCCCATGCTTGTGTTATCAATAAACCTGATCATACATAGATGCATAGACTTAGGCAGTATAAAGTTCTCATTAACACAAACATCATATTCAATTAAGAGTGAGTTCACCTGTTGCTCAAGTAACTTGGTTCGAGCCCTTGTCATTGGTCCAATCCTCACATCATTAGCTTTGTCTTGTACAGCAACATCATCAATAGGAGAAGATGGTAAAGGACTAGGGATGTCCTCATCATCCTCCCCCCCTTCAAAAGGCGTCGACCTCGACGCGTCAAGGTCTTCTCCAGCAAATGGCGTCAAATCAGCAACATTAAACGTATTGCTCACACCAAACTCAGATGTAGGAAGATCTATCTTGTATGCATTATCATTTATCTTGGCAAGAACCTTGAAAGGACCATCACCACGTGGCAGCAATTTAGACTTGCGCTGAACAGGAAATCTGTCCTTGCGAAAGTGCACCCAAACCATGTCGCCGGGCTGAAAAAGCACCTCCTTTCTTTTCTTGTTAACACGATCAGCATTGTACTTGCCTTTCTTCTCGATAGCCTCTTTAGTCTTCTCATGTATCTTCCTCACAAAATCTGCTCTTTTCGATGCATCCATGTTGACACGTTCTTGAATTGGAAGCGGCAGCAAATCAAGCGGTGTAATGGGTTTAAAACCATACACCACCTCAAATGGACACAATTGCGTGGTGGAGTGTACAGCCCTGTTATATGCAAACTCCACATGCGGCAAACACTCTTCCCACACACGCAGATTTTTCTTGATCATTGTCCGCAGCAACGCCGAAAGTGTGCGGTTCACCACCTCCGTTTGGCCATCAGTTTGGGGATGACAAGTTGTACTAAACAGCAGCTTCGTCCCCAGCTTTCCCCAAAGTGTCTTCCAAAAGTAGCTCATGAACTTCACATCACGGTCAGAAACAATTGTCTTCGGTACTCCATGTATGCGCACGATGTCCCTGAAAAACAGATTAGCAATATGCGACGCATCGTCGCTTTTGTGGCAGGCAATAAAATGAGCCATCTTAGAAAAACGATCCACTACCACAAAAATAGAATCATGTCCTCTACTGGTCCTAGGCAATCCTAACACAAAATCCATGCTTATATCTTCCCATGGTGTAGTAGGAGCAGGAAGAGGGGTATACAAACCGTGGGGCTTAAGTTTGGACTTAGCCTTGTTGCACGTAATGCAACGCTTCACAAACCTGTCCACATCCCGCCTCATGCGTGGCCAATAGAAGTTATCAGCCAACATCAACAACGTCTTCTCACGTCCAAAGTGACCCATCAAGCCGCCTCCATGTGATTCCTGCAACAAGAGCAAACGCACGGACGACTCGGGTACACATAACTTGTTAGCTCGAAACAAATATCCATCATGCATATGGTATTTTTCCCACGCCTTCACATCAGAACAGTTAGCAAAGGCAGTGGCAAAATCAGTATCAGAAGCATATAAATCACGCAGACTCTCTAAACCCGGAACTTGAACATCAAGATGTGTCAAAAGCATGTTTTTCCTAGAGAGTGCATCAGCAACAACATTATCTTTGCCCTTCTTATACTTAATAATGTATGGAAAAGATTCAATGAATTCCATCCATTTAGCATGACGTTTATTAAGATTAGTTTGGCACTTTAAAAATTTCAAAGCCTCATGATCAGAATGTATGATAAATTCTTTTGGCCATAAATAATGTTGCCAAACCTCAAGAGCACGAACAAGAGCATACAATTCCTTATCATAAACAGGATAGTTCAATTGTGCACCATTCAATTTTTCAGAAAAATATGCAACCGGCTTTCCCTCTTGCATCAACACACCTCCTATTCCAATGCCACTAGCATCACATTCAATATAAAATTGCTTATTGAAATCAGGAAGCATAAGCAAAGGTGCAGAAATCAAACAACGTTTCAATTCATCAAATGCAGCATCTTGGGCAGCGCCCCAAACAAAAGGAACACCTTTCTTAGTAAGATCATTCAAAGCTGCAGCAATAGTACTAAAGTCTCTCACGAAACGTCTATAAAATCCAGCAAGACCAAGAAAGCTTCGTAATTGACTTAGGTTCATGGGAGTAGGCCAATTTTTAATTGCTTCAATTTTAGAGTCATCTACCTCAACCCCATGCTTAGAAACAACAAATCCCAGAAATATTACCCTATCTTTGCAAAACGTGCATTTCTCAAGATTACCATAGAGCTTATTAGCACGCAGCACATGCAAAACTTGGCGAATATGATCAATATGTTCAGTTTCGTTGTGGCTATAAATTAATATGTCATCAAAATACACAACCACAAACTTTCCAATGAAATGCCTCAAAACATGATTCATTAATCTCATGAAAGTACTAGGTGCATTAGTTAAACCAAAAGGCATGACTAACCACTCATATAGACCGAATTTAGTTTTAAAGGCTGTTTTCCACTCATCTCCTTCTTTCATCCTAATTTGATGATAACCACTACGCAAATCAATCTTAGAGAAAATAGCAGCACCACTTAATTCATCGAGCATGTCATCCAACCGTGGAATAGGGTGACGATAACGAATAGTGATGTTATTAATTGCTCTACAATCTACACACATGCGCCATGTACCATCTTTCTTAGGAACTAAAATAACAGGAACAGCACAAGGACTTAAGCTCACACGAATATACCCTTTGTCCAGAAGTTCTTGTACTTGTCGCTGAATTTCCTTCGTCTCCTCAGGATTGGTACGGTAGGGGGCTCGGTTGGGCAAAGAGGCTCCTGGAATCAAATCAATTTGATGTTCTATGCCTCTCAATGGTGGCAAACCAGCCGGTACCGCGTCGGGAAAAACGTCCTCGAAATCCTGCAACACATTAGCAACACCAAGAGAGATAGGGGTCATGTCATTAGAAACAAGAATTTCGCCCTTGCACATAAGTACAAGAGGTACTAGAGTAGGATCCGCACGAAACTCTTGTAAATCAGATTTAGTGGCTAACATGACTAGCTTTTTCTCTCCCTCACTTTTCTTTTTACCACTCGAAGTTGGCTTGTGGCTCTCACTCACCGAAGGTGGAGTCTCTCTCCTATCTAATCTCTCACGCTCATCCTCACGGTGAACCTCAACTTTTTGACGAGATTGATTGACCACAGCTTGCGGTGTCATAGGCCTCAACATGATCTCCTTTCCTTGCCAATTGAGCTGGTATGTGTTGGCCCTACCATTGTGTCGGACATCTCTATCAAATTGCCATGGCCGACCCAACAATAAATGGCACACCGTCATAGGAACAACATCACACTCCACGGTGTCCTTATAAGGTCCAATCTGAAAGTCCACACGCACCATATGGTTGATCTTCATCTCCCCACTATCACTCAACCACTGAATAAAATAAGGATTAGGATGTGGCAAGTATTTCAGATTCAGTTTTTGACAAAGCTCTTTACTAGCCAAATTGCGGCAACTGCCACCATCAATTATCACTTTGCACGCCTTGCCATTACCAAGTGCAGCCATGGTTTGAAACAGATTGCAGCGCTGCTCCATGGGACTTGGCGTAACGCTCAATGCTCGCTGCGTACAAACAATAGTGGGCAAATGAGCAGCATCAGCATATATAAGACCGCTGTCCTCTTCCTCCACAAGATCAGCCGTATGGTCCACCTCATCACCACTCTCATACTCACCAGTTTCTTCATTGACTAACATAACTTTTCTATTGGGACAATCTCGCTTGAAATGACCCTTGCCGCCGCACGTATGGCAGTTCATATCACGTGTACGGGCTGTAGAATTCGAAGAACCGGTACCACTTGCTGTAGGTGGCGGTGGAGGCTTGTGAGAAGGTGCAGCCGAAATTGGCTTTGTAGGTGCAGCTCCATGAGAACGTGGTGCAACACTAGATTGCACAATACTAGGTGTAGCACGTGAGGAAAAACTGCCCCTTCCAAAGGAAGAACGAGACAAATATTTGGCATCTTCGGCCACTTGTAACTCAGCTTCACGTGCTTGATGCAATAAATCCTCTATATCAGCATATTGATAATGACGTACAATTCTCTTGACATGAAAGTTCAAACCTGACAAGAAACGCTGCATGGTTTGTTCAGATTCTTCTCTCACTTTAGCACCCTGCATAATCAACTCCATCTCCTTGTAATATTCATCCACGGAGGAAGTACCTTGCTTCAGATTTTGCAACTTGTCATACAAGGAACGCCTATAGTTACGAGGAACAAAACGATGGTGCATCTCTTCCTTCATCTCTCGCCAAGAACGAATAGGCAAGTCATTAGTTTCACGCCTTGCATTAACAAGACCATGCCACCAAAGCAAAGCATAACCATCAAACTCAGAAGATGCAAGCTTGATCTTTCTATCTTCCGTATAATCATGCAAACGCCATAATTGTTCCATCTTCAACTCCCAATTAATATATTCTTCCACATCAATAGAGCCCTCGAATTTGGGAATGCTGAATTTTGGTTTACCCAACCCGTCATCATCACGAATGGCTGCATGACCAACATTATCAAACAGACGACGAGCACGACCAATAGGTGCCCCACCACGCCCCGGATGTGCAGCACCGCGGCCGTCTCCTCGGCCAACATTAGCAGGAATAGCGTGGCCATTAACTGCCTCATCAGCATCATCATAAGCATCGTCATGTTCGGCCTGAACACTGGCATCGTCTGCTGGCTGTCCATGACGCTGTGTGATTGCCTCCATGGCTCGAGTCATAGCATCCACGGACCGCTGAAGAGTCCCCAATGAACGCTGTACAGTATCAACCTTGGCATCTGTGGCCGCCAAACCAGTGTGCAACCTCTCAGATTCAGCCCCAAACTGACGTGAAAGATGATCACGTAGGGCCTCATATTCCCGCCAATTAACCGAAGCATTATCCTCCTTCTTTTGCTGCACCACACTTGCGGTGTCATCACCTGACGACATGATTAGTGTGCACAAGAATATCGAGATATATATGTGGAAACTCTCAACTCACTCAAAAAAAACAAAAGAATGTGTGGATCTTACCGTTCCAAAGTGAATTAGCAAAGCTTACCAACTTGTAATAGGAGCACGTGCACAGATGTGATGAAGCGAATATTATGGGTATCAAAGTGTCACACAACAAAAACAGGGTATAATGGTGGAGCTTGGTTGGGAGGCCTAACAACACCAACTACAAATCCTATTTGCTGTTCGTGTGAAACTCAAAAACACAGGAAACACACACGTGGAGAATAATGTGGCAAAGCAACTATAGGGATGAGCACAAATATGTAAAGATATGTCCGGAGTATAGCTCGTGTTGCAATGCACGGGAAGGACACTAGCAAGTTGCTCAAATAAACTCAGGCACAAGATTGCTCAACAATGAGTAGTGTCACAAAAGATACTATGCACTTCGGCCTATTTCCTTGCTCTTTTTTTTTTTTTTTTGAATTTTTCAATTTGCTATGGCCAGTACTTGAAGATACACAAGACACACAATAATGAGCAGCCTGGGAGCACAAAACGTTAGCTAGTCCTGTATGGGTAAGCTCCTAACACTGCTATAGAAAGGGTGTGTCTAAGGTCTCTGCACAAAAGTGGCAAAAAGAAATACTTCCCGACGTTTTTTGGGAATTCTGAGACGTCGAAAAGGCGTAAACAGACATATTGAGTTTGGCTGCATTCGCTTTTGTCTCCTCTTCAAAACGAGCTAAAAATCGTCCAAATCGGAGTTCGTATGCAAAAGTTATGCCCGGTTGAATTTTCTGCCGGAACCGTATACGACACGAACTCGGAAACGGAACACGGAAGGAAAACAGCGACGTACGTCGATGGAAACTGCCGATTCTGACCCGAACTCGGAAACAACCGAAACCTCTTCTCCTTTTTTTTTTTTTTTTTTTTGAATTTTGACAATGACTCCGAATCCAACACAACTAAGTACGGAAAGTAACAACTCCAAACCTAAACAAACTCTACGACACAAACGGAAAAAAAAGGAAACGCAAAAGATCGACACGAACAGCAACTAGAACATGCAATCGGTGCTATCTAGTCTATGGCGATGTCTAAACCCTAATATTTTTGTGTGGCTTTTTCTGTATAGGACGAAAAACAGTAAATCTACGGGATGGACTGGTGGATGCTCACCGAGTAAAACGCTGGAAATCTGATACCAAGATGATAAGGGGTGGCCCGATCTTCTCAGTGAGCGGTGGGTAGATGGATGATGGTGGAAGATAACTTGCGAGAATCCGACGAACTCTCCGGCTGTTCCCCCGTTGCCAATGCAACAGCTCTTCAACCCAATGGATATTCGCGACGCCTCACACCGATGCAACGTAGCCGCCGACCACGAAGTGGTTTTGCAATCTACTAATTCCCAGTGGAACAACAGATCACACTCAAACTTCGGATAATAATCTCCAGAGCGCAACACAGTGGAGAGGTTGAATTCCTGAGCGCAACACAGAGGAACTCGAATATAGATGAATGCTTAGCAATCCAATCTAGGGTTTATGTTTAAACGTGGTCTACCTCTCTATGGCGCAGCCCTTGGCTATTTAAAGGGGCTGGCCGAAACTAGGACTCAATTCGGATCTGAACCCAAACCTGGTTCGACTCAAACTGATACAAACCGACCCATGGTGGTTCGGCCTAACATGGCACGCAGGCCTCGTGTATAACACCTTAGACTAATATCTTCTTACGTTATGTCCTGGTGCGCCACTTGATCCCTCTAACGTGCAAACGAGTGATTTCCTTCAATGCCCTGGTGCGCCGGCCTCCCTCTCCTCCCTCGCGCACTTGCTGATATTGGAAATCAGTGATGGTTCTTCTCATTGCTGTAGCTCGTCTCCTCCTCCCATGCTTGTGTTATCAATAAACCTGATCATACATAGATGCATAGACTTAGGCAGTATAAAGTTCTCATTAACACAAACATCATATTCAATTAAGAGTGAGTTCACCTGTTGCTCAAGTAACTTGGTTCGAGCCCTTGTCATTGGTCCAATCCTCACATCATTAGCTTTGTCTTGTACAGCAACATCATCAATAGGAGAAGATGGTAAAGGACTAGGGATGTCCTCATCAGATTCACCGTATGAATTTTTTAGGTCAAGGAGGTATTTATCGGCGAAAGACCTAGGTCGGTGGGCGCCCAAGGGCTCCACCTCGCCTCCTGGCGCGGCCAGGCTTGGGCCCGCGGCACGAGGTGGTGTGGGCGCCTCACGGCCCCTCTTCATCACGTCTTCGGTTCCTCGTGACGCAAATATTCCAAAAATAATTCCAGGTTGTTTTATTTCCAATTTGGCGAATATTCCCTTAAGTACTTTTATGAAACCAAAAACAGTAGAAAACAGGGAACTGGCACTGTGGCATCTTGTTAATAGGTTAGTCCCAGAAAATGCATAAAACTATATAAAATGCATATAAAACATGTAATAACATGATATAACATAGTATGGAACATAAGAAATTATGGATACGTTGGAGACGTATCAACATCCCCAAGCTTAGTTCTACTCGTCCCGAGAAGGCAAGAACGATAAAAGAAGAATAATGTCGGAGAGTGACTCCCACGGAATAGGGGTAGTCACACCCTGAAGAGTAGTTCGAGAAGGGGATTGAACACGGAGGTCAAGCAACCCTCGAGAGGCACGACGACGGTGCTCGCCAGGCCTGGAGAGGAACACCCACGACAGATATGGACACCGGCCCGTACCCAGGTTCACGGCCCTCAGGAGGAGGTAACACCGCTAGTCCTGCTTATCTGTATTCCACTACAAGGGTTACAGTACAACTGAGCTTGCCGAGGGCTCTCTTGAGGCAGTTCGTGCTTGGAGAGGGACGCAATGGTCGTCTTCCTCCCCAAGCCAAAGGCTATCCTACTAGCTGGGCTGGGGTTTACAAGGGTTTAGCAAGCAATTGGCCGACCCCTTGCTACGGTGGAGCTCTTGCTCCTTTTATAGGCGCCACAGGTGTCTTCCTTGCGCGGGGCGTCCAAGGTGGGCTCCCACACGGTAGTGGCGCGGAGGAGTTGGAGTCCACCGCGGCTGAATCCTTCATGGACGCGGTCCACCGGCGATAAAGTTGGGCGTGGTGGTCGACATGCCGCAGACCGCGCAGAACGGCTCATAGGGGTTGCAGTGATCGTGGTGGAGCCCACGATGACGATCCTCTTGGAGCGTTGCGCCGTCCAGCCGCTTTATCACCAGAGAGGAAAGTCCCAGCTATACTGGCGTAGGCGGCGCAACTTTATTGACTCCTTTATCACCAAAACAACAAAGTGAGTGCCCGCGTCACTCTGTGGCTGCTGCAGAGGCCATGTGCGCCCTGTAGTACTTCCTTAGCCGCGAAGCTTCCCCACAGGCCAGAGGCGGCCTGAGGAGGGATTCATGGTAACTTCTCTTTAGGCGCGTGGCGCCTCGGGAGAGTCTCTTGAAGTGCAGGTCCTCTTCAGGCCTTCGCTTCCTCTTCGGGTCCTCAAGAGGATTTGCCTCTCGAGGGTCTTTCCAAGCGGTGACTTGGTCCTTAGTCGTTTCGTCTGATCTGTCAGTGTGCGAGGCCTGGGGAGAGTAGGCTCTGCACACCCTAGTCCCCACTGGGTCGACAGTAGACCCCGGGCCCGTGATTGGCACGATTAAGCCCATGGGCGCAGGCAGAGCGTTGTGGGCCCAAAGTGCCCGGCCGGCCCAAGCCACACGTCACTCAGACGAGTAACGGTCGCGCACGATCTGGGGCGTGCGTCGTGGGGGGTCCCACCATGCCCCGGTAACTGCTCCCTGAAGAGACATACAGTCTGGGCGTCGGAGCAGGGAGGCGTTACTATTTCCATTCCTTCTCGCAGAAACCTTCACCATTCTCGAGCTTCCACCTCTGCTCTCCAGCATTCTATTCTCCTCTCCCCTCCCGCGACACACCGAGCTCCAGCGATGAGTCCCGCCAAGAACAAAGGCAAGGCTGCCGCGGGGTCCTCCTCTCAGGCGGAGCCCGCCGAGGTCACGCATGGCGCGGCACTGCTCGGCGTGCGCGTCAACGAAAAGGCGCTCGCCAAGGTCCGCTTCCTGGTCTCAAGCCGGCCGTGCACGGGAAACGCCCGCGAGGGTTTTTCCCGGTCTTCAAGCACTGCGTCTTTCCTGGGTTGGTGCCGCCATTCTCTCCATTTCTGGGAGCGGTGCTGGCCTTCTACCAGATCCAGTTGTTGCACCTCCACCCCAACTCCGTCCTCATTCTCGCCGTGTTCGCCTACCTCTGGGAGGCGTACTTGGGCCTTGAGCCCGCGGTGGGGCTCTTCCGATGCTTCTACGCGCTCCGGAACACGGCGAAGAACGAGCGCTCGGGGTGCGTCTCGTTCCGCATTGTGGACGGCATGGGGAGAGTGAACATCCTCATGTCGTGGGACGACGGCAAGGCCGTCACCTCGGTGACGAAGAAGGTGGATGAATTCCGCCAGAGGTGGTTCTTCGTCTGGGTGGGCCAACCCTGCGATTTCCTCGAGGTCCCCGACGTGTCGCCCGTGAAGAACTCCCACTGGGGCAAGGGCGCCTTCGACGGCGCGCGGAACGTGAGCTTGATGGGCCGCCTGAGATACCTTTGCAAGGAGGGCCTCACGGGGCAAATCATCGTGGCGGTCTTCATGACGCGCCGCGTCACTCCCCTCCAGGCGCACTCGGTGCCCATGTGGATGTACTCCGGCCCTCACGACAAGAGCGGCTCCACCGCGAGGACAATGACAAGGACGCCGTCGACAACGTCTTGTCTGCGCTCTTCATCAACCCCGTGGTGCCTGCCCCGGACCGGCTCCCAATCACGCTCCGGCCTCTCCATCAATATAACATGACCGAGCGCATGGCCATATTGGATGGGATGCCCCTGTTTACCCCGGCAGGCCAGGCGGGGAAGGAGGTGCATGTGCCGGTGGTGCAGGAAGCGGAGGGAGCAGACTCTCCCTCTGCCGTGGGAGCCGGGCGAGGATAGGAGGAGGCCGCGGCAGGGGAGGTGTCCTCCTCGAGGCCTGGGCCCTTACTGACGAGATTTGCGACATCTTGTCAGGTGATGATGACACCTTCGTGGTGGCACCCTCGCGCCTCGTGGAGGAGGAGGATGAGGAGAGGGAGGCCTCCGACGCGGAGGCCACCCTGGGGCGGCGCGAGCCACGCACCAAGGCGGCCGTGGGCCGGTCTGGGGCGAGGCCGTCCGACGTCCCTTCCAAGAGGAAGGCCGTGGCGCCTCCGGAGGGGTCTGGCGCCAGGGCCACGACCTCCTGGCGCTCGCCAGGCTTGGCGTGGGTCGGCAGCGGCGCTCAAACATCCGGGTAAGTGTCTCTGGCTCTTGGTCCTTTGACTCTTGCTCTTTTTCTATTAATCCTCTCTTGAAGATGCTTCCTTGGTTTTTGTCAGTGATCTTGTGCCTGCAAAGCGCCGTAAGCTTCATAAGGAAGCAGATGTGAAGAGAGCCACGGCTGAGACCGTGACTGCAGAGGCCACGAGGCCTGTGGAGACGGCCTCTACAGGCCCAACTGACGAGGTGCCTCAAGGGGAGGCGCCTGTGCCTCGGCGGAGGCTGCAGCGCCTCAGACGGAAGAGGCCGCGCCTCGCTCAGAGGACTCTGCGCCGCCTCCTGAGCCAATGGTGGTGGAGGACTCTGCGCCGCCTCCTGAGCCAATGGTGGTGAAGGTCGCTACTCCTCCTCACACCCCTACTCCACCTCGCGCGACCAAGCCACCGCGCGAGCGAACTCCGCCGCGCGAGCCAACTCCAGCCAGCGCGGTTATTCCGCCGCGCGTGCCCACGCCTTCCGCGCAGCCAGAGGCCCAGGCGGGCCAGGCGCCACAAGGCGCTGGCGAGTTCGCAGGGGGAGCTCCTCCTTCTCCTCCCTGTCCCGTTGCAGGGGATGAGCGCAAGGCTGGTGTGGGCGGCGAGGAAGCTTCGGGCGCGGCCGGGGACGGAGTGCAACCTAGCCCCCAAGCGCGCTCCGGGTCCAGGCTCTCAGGACTCGATGCTGGGGCAGGGTCCTCCTCAAGCCAAGACCTAGTCCTCCGCGGCTGGGACTGGAGCGCTGGGCACCGTGAGGTCGCCTTTCGCCTCGTGAGGGAGTCCCTAGAGGGCTTGGAGGTGCACCTCGCCCTCGAGGACATTCAGCTCGCCCAGCAGCGCGAGGAGCTGGCTATGGCATGGGCGTCTTTTAATGCGGCCGTCGAGGCCCGACGTCAAGAGGACCAGGCGTTGCAGGCCGCGCGCGAGGAGGCCGCCCGCTTCGCCAAGGAGATCTGCGAGGGGGCCATCCGCGACGCCTCCAAACTTCTTGCGCCCCTCCAGGAGGAGCGTGACGCCGCTCCTGAGCTCCTGGCCGCGGCGACGGCCGAGCGCGAAGCTATGGAGGGCTCGCTGGCGCAAAAACGCCGCGAGCTGGGCCAGCTGGAGACCCAGCTGCTCTCGGCCCACCAGGCCGCGCGGGAAACCCTGGAGGAGGACCGCAAGGGCCTTGCCGAGTGCGAGCGGTAGCTGGCCCTCAAGGAGAAGGAAGTGCGGTTGCGCGATGAGCAGCGGCTTCAGGCGGAGAGCATGCTCGCCATTCAGCTCGAAGAGCTCGAGGCGCGCGAAGGGGACCTAGCCCAGGCGCTCCAACAATACGACGAGAACGTCTTCGCCCAGAAGCGCGCCCTGGAGCGCTTCGAGCAGCGGTACGCCGAGAAGAAGAAAGAGGCAGATGACGCCCTCCTAGAGCGCGAAAAGCAATACAGGTTGACTAAACCCCAGGAGTACCGCGACTTGGCCAAGAAGCAGCATGACAGCTTCAAGGCCAGACGCGCTGCCGATGCCCAGCGGATCGCAGAGCTCGAGAAGGCCAACTCCAAGCTCGAGGCCCGCCTCCAACGCGCCAAGGAGGGTCGACGCCTGGCGGAGGAGGGCCACAGCGCAGCCATCCAGGACCTCAACGCCCTCGCCAAGGACGTGGAGGAGCAGGTGGCTCCCACGATGGAGCAGGCGACGGAGGCTGCGGACACCGCCAAGGCGCCCCGCGCGCTCACGAGGCAGCGGGAGCGCATGTTCAAGGCGGTGGTCGCCCGGGGCAATGAGCTCGCCGCCCATCTTGGCGCGGACGCGCCGCACGCCGAGGTCCGAGGCCGTGGCGATGCTGCCATGTACCTGGTCTACTTCGACCAGCTCTTCACGGTGCTCGAGGGCCCTGTCGCTGACCTCCGCAAGATGATCGAGGACGAGAGCCGGCAGCACCTAGGGGTGGTCGTTGACCGCATCTTCACCAACCTCAGGATCCTCACGCCGGGCTTCGACCTCTCCACCGTGACGGAGGCTCGTCAAGGCGAGGACGTGCGTCGGGTCTCCAACTCCCTCCGCGAGCAAGTCGATGCCTTCTGCAACCGCTTCAAGCGTGCGGAAGTCACCTCGGAGGATACCGAGGAGGGGGCCGCTTCTGCCGAGACCGAGGAGGGCGCAGTGGAGGATGTGCAGGACGGTGTTGATTCCGCCTGAGATGTGGTCATTGCGCCTGTGTGCGCTTGTATCTGAAACCATTTTATGTTTAGACATTATGCGACTTTTGGGAATGTAATATATTCTCATTTGCAATTTGCTTCTAGCTTGCTTGCCCCTCGAGAGGTCCATTGGACTTATCGTCATGTCTATAGGTTCTCTGCGTCGTTAAGACCCGTCTCTTGATGCCATGACTCCGCCACTTCGGTATGCTAGAGCAATGACTCAGCAAGGCCGGGGGAGTTTAAGCTTAGGAGAGGTAAGAGCCCTGAGTCGCGATGCTCAAGTGCCCCCCTTAGTCGTACGAGTAGTCCATGAAGTATAAGGGAAAGCGAAGTCGCTTGAGGGGCCAACGTGTTCTTGCGGAGGAAAAAAGGCTCTCGGGGCATGGGTGCGAGACTTAGCTTCTGGAGGCTTTTTCCTTGTAGAGGTTTTTGGCCTGGCAAGGAGGTCCTCTGTAGGGGTTTTCCCCTGTTTCCTCCTCAGGCTTGTAGGGACGGTTCTTCCCTGTAGATGTGAGAGGGGCAAACCCAAACGCTTTTGCATGGTACTGGTGACTCATGCGCGGTTATAGGTCCCCTCAGGCGTTCCTCGCGAGAAGAGTAAGTACCAAGGTCCTTTGTAGAGATGGCGTGTTTGTGGGAGCTTGCCCTCCAGCCAGAGCTCGGATCCTTGGATTTTGCAGTGCTGCTGGTGTGTCATTTGAGGCACTTTCACCGTACTCAGCCCCCGCTCATGAGCTGCGCATGTGGAGAGATATAAGCGCATATTTCAATAAAGTAATGCGTAAATTAAACTCACCACCAAATATTACATATTGGCGCCGTAGCGCTAAGTTCACTTAGGAACGAAATTGTCTCATTATGGTTGGAGTTGCCAAGTTAATGTTTTGACCATGTCGAGGCATGGGGACCACCCATTAGTGGCAGAGACTCTCTACGGCCTGAGGTGGCTCGTTACATGGAGAGCTCGGAGGGTTGACCCTCGAGAGAAGCCTTTGGAGCTTGGAGGTTTAAGCCGTGAGCTTTTAACCTCTAGAGACAAAAAATGCTTGGAGGTTGAGTCGTAAGCTACCTCTTCTGCCAGATGTCTTGATGTGACAATGATCACGGGAGGGACAATGATCACGTTTTCTTTTTATCCTTCTGGAGACAAAAAATGCTTGGAGGTTGAGCCGTAAACTGCCTCTTCCGCCAGATGTCTTGACGTGACAATGAGCTCCTCCCAAGAGTTCACATAGTCCTCAGGGAGGTTCAGGAGCCATGACAGCGCAGAGTCACAAATAACGTGGGAGAACCAGTTGGCCATGACCTTGTCGTCTCCACCTGTCGCCTGGATGGAGGTGGTGTAGAGCTGCAGGAACTCGATGGGGTTGCTGGAGCCGTCGTAGCCCTTGGGGAGAGCCGGCCTGAACTTTGGGGGCCAGACCACGCGGCGCAGGGAGCGGGTGAACGCCATGCAGCCCATGGCGTATGTGGCGACCCCGTGCTGCAGCACGCTGCGGTTCTGCTGGCCCGCCTGGCCGATTTCTTCCACAAGGCGGTTCTGATGGTTGCGCTGGAGCTCCATCCCCACACGCGAGTCTGGCGCGGTGCGCTGCACGATCAGGCAGTCGTGAGGCGAGGACGCGTGTGAGGCTACCCTCTGCATCGCAATCGGTGCAGGCCCTGCTGGAGGTGGAGGCGCGTCAAGCACAGCCATGCCCGCGAGGGAGGGGTGCACGACGGACTGCGACAGAGCAGGGCGAGTCATGGCGATGTCGACGAGGTGGTTGAGGCGCTCCAGCCACTGCTCGTGTGCCTCAGCGGTAGGCTGATAGCGAAGAAGCTCTTGCGCCATGAGCAGGGCGGTCTGCGGCGTGGGGTCCGTCCTCCCTGGGCCGGAGCCGCTTGGGCGCTGCGCCGGGTGCGACGACTGCACGTCCTCCTGGTGCTCGGAGTTGTGATCGGGCTCCTCCACATGAGGACCTGAGTTGGCGCGCTCTTCACGGTGGGGTCGTCCCCGTCGTCCGCGCGTGGCCGTGGCGCCGGGCGCGGCGCGAGCTCCTTCAGGGGCGCGTCTGTTGGCGCAGGCGGTGCGAGTAGCGCAGGTGTTCGCCATGGAGTGGAGGCGGCTCGAAAGTCGTTGACGCGCCTCAATCCCCTACCTGACGCGCCAAATGTCCTAGAGTGACTCCCACAGAAAAGGGGTAGTCACACCCTAAAGAGTAGTTCGAGAGAGGGATTGAACATGGAGGTCAAGCGACCCTCGAGAGGCACGACGACGGTTCTCGCCGGGCGTGGAGAGGAACACCCACGACAGAGATGGACACCGGCCCGTACCCAGGCTCACGGCCCTCAGGAGGAGGTAACACCGCTACTCATGCTTGTCTTTATTGCACTGCAAGGGTTACAGTACAACTGAGCTTGCCGAGGGCTCTCTTGAGGCAGTTTGTGCTTGGAGAGGGACGCAATGGTCGTCTTCCTCCTCAAGCCAAAGGCTATCCTACTAGCTGGGCTGGGATTTACAAGTGTTTAGCAAGCAATTGGTCGACCCCTTGCTACGGTGGAGCTCTTGCTCCTTTATAGGCACCAAGGGCATCTTCCTTGCGCTGGGCGTCCAAGGTGGGCTCCCACACGCCAGTGGCACGGAGGAGATGGAGTCCACCGCGGCTGAATCCTTCATGGACGCGGTCCATCGGCGATAAAGTTGGGCGCGGTGGCTGACAGGCCGCAGACCATGCAGAATGGCTCGAAAGGGTTGCAGTCATCGTGGTGGAGCCCACGATGACGATCCTCTCGGAGCGTTGCGCCGTCCAGCCGCTTTATCACCAGAGAGGAAAGTCCCAGCTGTACTGGCGCAGGCGGCGCAACTTTATTGACTCCTTTAGCACCAAAACGGCAAAGGGATTGCCCGGGTCACTCTGTGGCTGCTGCAGAGGCCATGTGCGCCCTGCAGTACTTCCTTGGCCGCGAAGCTTCCCCACAGGCCCGAGGCGGCCTGAGGAGGGATTCCTGTTGACTTCTCTTCAGGCGTGTGGCGCCTCGGGGGAGTCTCTTGAAGCGCAGGTCCTCTTCAGGCCTTCGCTTCCTCTTCAGGCCCTCAAGAGGATTTGCCTCTCGAGGGTCTCTCCAAGCGGTGGCTTGGTCCTTAGTCGTTTCGTCTGATCTGTCAGTGTGCGAGGCCTGGGGAGAGTGGGCTCTGCACACCCTAGTCCCCACTGGGCCGACAAATAATTTCTGAAGTGACATGCTTAAACACAATCTTGATCATATAATAAGGTAAGGCATGTAAACAGAGATCAAATGAATAATAGATGTGGTTTATATTGATATCAAACGAGTAATGAATAAACAAGTAAGTGAAGCAAGAAACGCTTTCAATGATTTAGTACTAGATAGCAATCAACTGTGCAAAGTAGATATTAAAGATGATTTAAGCTTCAAGCACAAGAATATAATCATCTAATGCTTCCAACAAACATGACAACTTAATGAAAGGATCAAGTCAAGCAATATCAATATGCACGTAGAAGATCAATATATTATTTGTTCAAAAGATACAAGCAAGCGTTCAACGTTGGTTCCTGGCACCAAGATGTTATGGCTAAGAGAATGTTAACGGAGTTTTGGAAGGCTGATGACCCACAAGTATAGGGAGTGTATCGTAGAACTTTCGATAAATAAGAGTGTCAAACCCAACAAGGAGCAGAAGGTGTTGACAAGCGGTTTTGATGAGGATACCACTGTAAACACTAGCAGACAGATTTTTAGCAGACTTTGATATACCAGAGAAATAAAGTGCGAGTAAATAGAGCGCGGCAATTATAATTGCAGCGAGTGGCCCAATCCTTTTGAGAGCAAAGGACAAGCCGGTTTGTTTACTTATGATGACCAAACGTTCTTGAGGACACACGGGATTTATGTCTAGTGCTTTCGCTTCATATTGATGAATAATCTTTAGTGTTTAGATAATTGTCGTGTGGGTGAACCTATGCTAATGCACCGCCCTTCCTAGGACTAATACATAGTTATGATTATACCCCTTGCAAGCATCGGCAAATACAAGAAATTAATTAAGATAAATCTAACCATAGCCTTAAACTCTGAGATCCTGCGATCCCTCGCGCATCGGAATACCAACGGGGGTTTAGGTTTCTATCACTCCGGCAACCCCACAAATGATAACCGAATACACGATGCATTCCCCTAGGTCCATAAAGGCGAAGTGTCATCTAGTCGACGTCCACATGACACCACTAGAAGAATAGCACCACAACTTGAATATCAAAACATCAAATATTAATCAACATAGTACACTACTAACATCTAGACTTCTCCCATGTCCTCAAAAACACAACGAACTACTCACAACACACCATAATGAACATGATCAGAGGTGATATAATGATAGATAACAATCTGAACATAAACTTTAGTTCAACGGTTTCACTCAATATCATCAATAACAAGAGTAATCAACAACGGGAGAGTTTCCCCTATCAAATACACAAAGTTTAGCCCTAGATGTTACAGCGGGAACGGAGTGGATGGATGAAGATTACGGCATCGGCGGTGGATATGGTGGTGTTGGCGATGGTGATGGAGTACAGCTCGATGACGGTGATGATGGCGACAATTTCCCCCCTCCGGGAGGGAATTTCCCCGGTGGCAACACAGCCTGCCGGAGAGCTTTTCTCTCTCTGTCTTCTCCGCCTCGTGGTGGCGGTGGAGATGATTTCTGTCCAACATAGTAATTTTAGGTCTGGGGGGGGGGACAAGTACGCGAATGGGTGCGCCAGGTGGTGGGCCAGGGTGGCCTCATCACCTGCTCGCGCGGCCAGAAGGGCTGCCGCGCCATGGGGTGATGAGGGCCCCGTGGTGCCCACCCCAGGCTCCTCTTTTGGCCTCCTTCGTGAAATAAATCAGAAATAATTCCCAGTTAGCCACTTTGTTCTTTTGGTCTTCGCAAATATTGTATCTTGACGGTGCTTTTTCCAGCAAAATTCAGGCTCCGGAGTTTCATCCCCCAATGATCATCAATCGTGCAAAATAGAGAAAATAACATAAGTATCATCTCCAAATACGATATATATCAATGAATAGCAGTCAATTATAATATAAATAGTGATGCAAAATGGACGTATCAACTCCCCCCAAGCTTAGACCTCGCTTGTGCCCAAGCGAAAGCTGAACTCAGTTAACATGACCACAGATTTATGGAGTGAAGTGTCGATATAAAATATACGGACAAGAAGCATCACATGTATAAATGCACAAGTCATCTTAGATATTAACTTTGTTCATGTATAAATCAATTTGTAACAAGTAGAGGTAAACCAAAGTAAAGTACATAGAGAAAACCATAGTTGGTGTTGGATAACTTAGTCCTTGGTCATAGAACAATTAGCAATTGAGCTTAGTATATAAAACAACCCTCTTTATAGGTTGATAGGTAAAAAATGAAATTCCTTAGATACCTACAATGTGCTAAGCAAGAACGAATGAAAGACATGATTAACAATACTAATGTATGAATGGTTGAATCACGATCAACTCAAATGCTTGCTTAAGATAGAAGGAGATAGGTTTACTGACTCTATATAAAGTAAATGATAGGCCCTTCGCAGAGCGAAGCAGAGCGAAGCAGAGATACAAGCATGTGCTAGAGCTGTTTGTTTTATAGCTTTTTGAAATCATATAGAGAGCATAAAATTAAAAAAATTAGCGTTGTTTGTTGTTGTCAATGATTTGTAACAGAGTTCTTGTCATCTTCCATACTAAGCAAGTTAAGGGTGGTTCCGATTATTTTTTTAAAAACAAGCCTTTATCATATTCATCTTATTTTTCTCTTTACTTTCACAGCCATGACAGGAGCTTTGATTTGCGTCGTTCAGGGAATCGATCTTTGCGTAAATGTATCCAAACCAGATTACCGGGCTCAAAAGTCACCTTCTTGCGGTTCTTGTTTGCCTTAGCGGCATAATACTTGGATTTCTTCTCAATCTCTTCTCTTGTCTTCTCATGAATTTTCTTCACATATGCAGCACGCTTGGAAGCATCCATGTTAATTCTCTCTTGTAAGGGAAGTGGCAGCAAGTCAATTGGGGCAAGTGGTTTGAATCCATAGACCACTTCAAATGGACACATGCTTGTGGTCGAGTGAATAGCTCTGTTATAGGCGAACTCCACATGCGGCAAACACTCTTCCCACTCCTTTAAGTTCTTCTTGATCATTGTCCGTAGCAAAGCTGAAAGTGTACGGTTCACCACTTCTGTTTGGCCATCAGTTTGTGGGTGGCATGTTGTTGAAAACAGCAGCTTGGTTCCTAGCTTTGCCCACAATGTCTTCCAAAAATAGCTCATGAACTTGACATCCCGGTCTGATACGATGGTCCTCGGCATGCCGTGCAAACGTACAACTTCCCTGAAAAACAAATCAGCAACATGTGAAGCATCGTCGTTCTTATGGCATGGAATGAAGTGTGCCATCTTTGAGAACCTATCTACAACAACAAAAACAGAATCCCTCCCCCTCTTTGTTCTAGGTAATCCCAAAACAAAATCCATGCTAATATCTTCCCATGGAGCATGCGGAACAGGTAGGGGAGTATATAAACCATATGGGTTCAGTTTAGACTTAGCTTTGTGACATGTGATGCATCGCTGCACAAATTTCTCAACGTCCTTCCTCATCTTTGGCCAATAGAAGTGATCAGCCAGCAGCTCATACGTCTTCTCACGTCCAAAGTGTCCCATTAATCCACCTGCATGTGATTCCTGGCTTATATTGATAGGAGTTGGCCAATTCTTGATTGCTTCCACCTTAGAGTCATCAACTTCAATTCCCTGTCCTGAAACGACATAGCCAAGAAAAACAACCTTGTTTGTGCAAAACGAGCACTTCTCAATATTAGCATATAGTTTTTCTACTCTTAGCACATCCAAAACTTGTTTGATATGTTCTATATGTTCGTCTATGGATTTACTGTAGATTAAGATGTCATCAAAGTACACAACAACAAACTTTCCAATGTAAGCTCTCAAAACATGATTCATTAATCGCATGAAGGTACTGGGTGCATTGGTTAATCCAAAAGGCATGACTAACCACTCATACAAACCAAATTTTGTTTTGAAAGCTGTTTTCCATTCATCACCTTCTCTCATTCTAATCTGATGGTACCCACTTCTCAAATCAATTTTAGAGAACACAACAGAACCACTCAATTCATCTAACATATCATCTAACCTAGGAATAGGATGACGATACCTAACAGTTATATTATTGATGGCCCTACAATCAACACACATGCGCCAAGTACCATCCTTCTTAGGCACTAAAATTACAGGAACAGCACAAGGACTTAAACTTTCACGCACATAGCCTTTTCCTAAAAGCTCTCGTACTTGCCTTTGTATCTCCTTTGTTTCTTCAGGGTTGGCGCGGTAGGCGGGTCGATTGGGAAGTGATGCTCCTGGAATGAGGTCAATTTGATGTTCTATGCCACGCAATGGAGGTAGACCAGCGGGTATATCCTCCGGAAAGACATCTTTAAAATCCTGCAAGAGATCACGAACAGCTCTAGGAAGACAAGTTAAGTCATTAGCAAAAATCACGTCATCCTTGTACACGAGTACAACGACAACTTGATCTGGGTTTTGCCTCACGTCTCTCATTTCTGATTTTGTGGCTAACATGACTAAGTTCTCTCCCTCTCTTTTATTTTTACCTCTCATATTTGGCTTGTGGCACTCACTCGCTGTTTTGTGGATGTCTCTCGAATTCTTTTTCTCTCCCTCTTTCCCACTTACAAATTTTACTTCAGAAACTTTTTGTACATGCTCAGCCATGATTTGTTGTGGTGTCATTGGTCGAAGCACCAAATCTTTTCCTTTCCACTTGATGGTGTACTGGTTGGTTCTACCACAATGTTGAGCTGAAAGATCATATTGCCACGGCCTTCCCAACAGCAAGTGACACACTTTCATGGGCACAACGTCACACTCAACAGTGTCAATATAATCACCAATCTTGAATTGGACCTTCACCATATGTGTGATTTTCAGTTCACCACAATCACTCAACCATTGAACATGATATGGGTGGGGGTGCTGGAGCATTTTCAATCCAAGTTTCTCACACATGTCTATACTAGCAAGATTGTGGCAACTCCCACCATCAATAATAACCTTGCATACCTTGTCATGAACTTTAGCTCTTGTTTGGAACAGATTGTGCCGCTGTCCAATGTCATCCTCTTTAATCTGCACACTCAAAACTTTTGTGACAACAAGAGAGGTTCCTTCTTCAAAATCACAATACTTCTGTTCATTTTCTTGTGTAGCATCATCGTCCTCATCTTCTTCAAGTTCACTACAGGAATCATATTCTCCATTCTCCATGATCAACATAGCACGCTTATTGGGGCATTCCTTCCTCATGTGACCACGACCACCACATGTAAAGCACTCAATTTTGCTGCTTTTCCCACTTGATCCCATTGAAGATGCGGCTGATGCAGCAGGTTTACTTCTCTCCTTTTGGGCTGATGTTTCACTCCTAATAGGGGCTGCACGCACATTGGAATGGCTACCACTACCAGAATTTTCCATTATACCTTTCCCAACATTGAATTGGGGTACAAACTTGCTCCCACTTGATGTAGCTCTAGCTGAAAATGGCATAGTCCTATTTGGCCTTGAGTCTTCTTGCAGTTGTCTTTCAGCCTTGGAAGCTAGATGCACCAACTCCACCACATTGCGATATGGCTGCAAATCAACAACTCGCTTCACATTTGAATTCAGCCCAAACAGAAACCTTGACATGGATTGCTCTTCATCTTCATGTATATTGGCTCTTATCATTGACTTCTCCATCTCCTTATGATACTCTTCAACGGTCATTTTTCCTTGCCTCAAATTCTGGAGCTTGTCAAAGATGTCACGCTTATAATGCTTTGGGATGAATCTGGCCCTCATTTCTCTTTTCATTTCAGCCCATGTAGCTACAGCAGGTTCTCCCTCTTCTTCTCGCTGGTTTTGAACTTGCTCCCACCAGATTAGAGCATAGTCTTCAAATTCAAGAGAGGCCATTGCTAATTTCTTCTGTTCGGAATAGTTGTGCATGCGAAAAATCTTGTCAACTTTTAATTCCCATGTGAGGTATGTTTCTGGATCAGATCCACCATCAAACTTAGGCATGGTAAATTTAAGTTTACCAAACCTCTCCTCCTCGTGCCGCAAACGACCATAGTTGCCTTGGCGACGAAATCTGCCATCTCGGTGCTGCTCATAATTATCTTCCTCAAATTCTTCTTCGCTGTCTTCATCGTGTAAATTGGCCCTCCGGTGGCCGCCTCCACGACCAGCAGCATATTCACCACGACCACGACCAGCAGCACCTACACCACGACCACGACCAGCAGCACCAACATTTCCTCTCCCGGGAGCTCCATGTACACTTGCATCTTCAGGACCTTGACGTAGCTCTCGCACAATATCAGCAACAAGATCAGCCCTCATTGCTTCAATATTTTGGGTGAGCTGCTCATTCACATTGCCCATAAGTTGTTGCAAATCTTGTGACAACTTGTCTTGCTTCTCTTCAATTGGGTCAAGACTGTTTTTGAACTCTCGACGGAGATGATCACGCAAGGCATTGAAGTGAAACCGGGTGATGGGTTCATTGAGATGCCCATTACCTTCAACCTCGTACGTGTCTCCGGTACCTGCCATGATTAGTTGTGCAAAGTTCTATACTACAGCACGGGATATGTGTGTGACATCTCGATCTCACCTTCACTTACCAACCGAAGCTCGTGTAACTTCCAAGTGAGAGCAGAACATGCTCAACTGTGGTGCCGGTGGTTGGTATAGAGAGAGATAATTAAGCGAATACAAGTCTAGGGTTGCACATGCAGGGGCTGTTTTGTGGAGCTTTGGGTGGGGGTATATATGTGGATACAGCACACTAATCTGCAGTCTAGTTCTTGTTAAACCAAGTAATCATCCACACAAGATTCGAATGCCTTAGTTGCTGAATAGGATATAAGTGTAGAACAAGATCACTCAGCAATGAATCAGATTTGCTGCAACAGGAATTTTTGGATGATACACACTTGACTACTGTTTCAGCTCACACCACACAAACAAGGATTTCTCAAGATATAAGTGAAGATCAGTCCCAGATTTTCTCTTCTTTCTTTCTTTCTTTTTTTTTTTTTTTTTTTTTTTTTTGGACGGAAATGAACACAAATGGAGAACGCAGATGGGGAAAAACTCAGCAACTAAAACAAAAAAATCTAATGGACAAGAACCTGATAAAACTCACCAAACCAACAGATCTAAGACTGAAAAAGGCTATAGGTAAAGGGAAATATTTTTGTGGGGCTTTTTCTGGACTGCAGGAATGAAAACAACTAAAACTAAACTAGGGATACAAGATCCTACCGTGTCAACCGAGGCTCTGATACCAAGATGATGCGGGGTGCCCGATCTTCACGGAGGATCTGCTTGATGATCGAAACAACGCCACCTGAAGGGTACGAAGGAAACCCTCGATCCCAGCCAACAACGTTGTCGGGTAATGGAGAAGTAGTGCAACCTGACAAAACCGAAGCTAACTATTGCAATGCAACAACCAGCAACAAGTATTCGCCCAACCACACTCTCAGTTTTCCAATCCACACAACCACGCACGAAGTTGGAAGCACGAACTGGTCGCCGCCTCAACGGCTGCTGTTGTAAATCACAAAGTGAGTTTACCCTCTCACAAGGCAAGTTTACAAGAGCTAAGGAGGAAGTGAACTCTCAAACAATATTCTGGTTGCACTTAGCTAACCTATGCTGAAAACAGATTGCCCAAGAGTTGTGCTTGAAGTGGGGAAAGGGGTACTTATACTAGGAACAGCCCTCCTAGCTTAGGTGTGAAGCCAGCACGAAAATGAGGCTCAAATTCGTGGTAACTTGGGTGGATGGGAAGCAGAAGTGTGGAGCCTCGCGCAGCAATAAATGTCTTGACAGCTCAGCATTGGAAATCACATATCTTTTGACTTGGGTCTTCAAAAGGTGCACGGTTTCTTTTGCTGCAAAATAGATTTGATTTCCTGTCCAATGTGTCCCTCCAAACGTGTTACACACGTTCATGTTCATGTGTCATGGCCCAGCAAGATCAGCGACGAAAACTGGAGCTGCACTTGCGATGTATTTTTGACTGGAACCGCTTGCTGGATTCCATGGTGTAATCCTCCAACTCCTTCTCGTCCCACTGGGCCCATGGGGTGTAAGGTGAGGTCCTCAAGCAATGCACGCCGTTGATGAAGTCTTGTTCGTTGCACTTTTCTCCATAGGCTTGAATTATCTCCATAGGTAGAAACCTGAGTAAAAGCAACACACAAGATTTAGGCAGTATATAGTTCTCATTCATATCAATATTAGAATCAGCTAGAAGCGCATTCACCTCTTGTTGTATATGTTTAGCACGGCTCCTTGTCATGGGACCCAAGTATGTCTTCTTTGGAGAGGTTTCACCTTGTATTTTTGTAGCTTCATCTTGTGAACATGATGATGCATGAGATGAACCAGGGATGTCCTCATCACTCCTCCCCACCTTTCTAACATAACCATGGCTAGCCGAATTCACGGGTGCCCACCAATCAATCTCAAACCATTAGGAGTGCCTATATTTTTGAAAACTCAGCCTTTGATATTATAGTGGACTGACCACCCCTTTGCAATATTAATGACGAGCAGATGTAGCATGCAAGTCATGGGTTACTTAATTAGTACGGAAGATGACAAACCCAACTGTTATTTCCTCATGAGCTAGTGAACACTGACACAAATAGGGGATAATAATTTTGAATAAATATAGCACAAGAAGTATTTACTTGGAGTGGCTCAAAATACCACATAGTAGGTAGATATAGTGGACACATATGGCAGGGGTTTTTGTTCAAGGTTTGGATGTATGAGAAGAATTCCTTCTCGATACAGGTCTTTGGCTAGCAAGGTTGGGTAGCAAGCATAAGAGTTGAAGGATAAAAACAAACATACATATAGTAAAAGACAATCATGCAATTCTTACTTGAAAGCACACACAATTTTTAAGTTGTGAATACTAAGCTTGTCATAGACAAGTGAGAAAGATCAATGAATGCTATATTCTACACGTGATTCTTTTCCCTCTTAAGTCTCAAAGTATTGTAGCTACGGACCAATGCTAAGTTTGCCAAAGCCAAAAGATTTACTATGTGTTCCCAAAGTGATCAACAATAATAAATGACAAGATCAATCATACACGATAAAAGTTGCAACCTAAAATAAAGTGTGTAGAAGATAAATGATGATCCTTCTCATTAATATTCCATAACGACAACTCATACCAAGGGATACATAGATAACCAACTAGAAGAGAGCTACTTCCACATTGCAAACCATAATATAAGATAACTTCCCTACTCATGATATGACACTACTAAAAAGTATAGGAGGAAAGATAATGATGATACCGCGGCACTCCCCCCAAGCTTGGAACAATCGAAGGGAGATGCCAATACCGATGATGAATTACTCCTTCGGTGGCGATGGTGGAATAACTCGAAGTGGAGTAAGGAAACGCTCCAACATCTTGCGAAGCCTGTTATTCTCCTCTTGAAGTATATCCACCTCCCTCCTAAGGACGCAGTACTGCTCGCAAAACTTATCCGTGACTCGAAGAGCTTCAGTTGCTTCTGGAAAAGAACTAAGATGTGGAACAAGTGGTATTGTTCCCTGCATGTTATGAGAAAAAACATGCTGAGGGTTAATTGATCCCACGAAGATGGGCTTGCTGGTTCCCGTCCTTGTGCAATCCTTCTTGGCCGCTTGCATCTTCTTCACCTCCTTCATGACGCTCTCGTCCATGTCCTTGCGCCTAGCCTTCGCCTTCTCATAATCCGCCCATCCAACAATAGACCCTTGATCAAGATCTTGACAGAGTTCACGTTGGCGACGAAGTGCCTAGTTTTCGGAGCAAGATCCTTGAGACGACATCTGGACAACAACAGCTCGAAACAAAAAACGCGTCGAAAACACAATATACAGACCTCCTGGGCCTCGGGTGATTATATAGGAAAAATTTACGAAATAAAAAGAAGGCAACATCACGAAACCGAGTAGGAGAGGGGCTCCGAGGCCTCCTCATCACCTGGTGGCGCGGCCAGGAAGGGGCCCACGCCACGAGGTGGTGACGTCACCTCGGACCTCGTGTCCTTTTCGTTTTCATCTCATATTTTTCCATATTTTCCGAAATAAATCACAGTTAACCAATAATTAAATGTGTGGACTTTTCCTTACCGAAACTGTACCTTTTCCAAATCAGGTTCTGCGAACTCAGAAATATTTTATTTAATGTAATTCTCTGGAGAAATAGCTTGAATAACATCAACATCTTCATTATAAGAATCTCCAGAAATATAATGCTTGATTCTTTGTCCATTTACCACTTGTGTAGAGTCATCCTTGAGCGAAGCAATTTTTATCGCACCCGAACGAAACACCTCCACAATAACATATGGTCCTTCCCACTTGGAGAGTAATTTTCCTGCCAAGAATCTAAGACGAGAACTATACAATAGAACTTTCTCACCAACATGAAATTATCTCTTGAGGATTCTCTTATCATGCCATCTTTTAACTTTCTCTTTAAAGAGTTTAGCATTTTCATAAGCTTCACTTCTCCATTCATCTAAAGAACTCAAATTAAGCAATATTTTCTCACGAGCATGTTTAAAATCTCTATTTAGTGCCCTCACTGCCCAATAAGCTTTGTGTTCTAATTCTAAAGGCAAGTGACATACTTTTCCATAAACCATTTTATAAGGAGACATACCCATGAGATTTTTTATAAGCATTTCTCTAAGCAAACAATGCATCATTTAATTTACTAGCCCAATTCTTCCTCTTTCTATTAACAGCCTTTTGCAAGAGAGATTTAATTTCTCTATTTGATAATTCTACTTCCCCTGTCGAGGGGCTGCCCCCCGGGTAGGGCAGATCCCGGTACAACTCAGCAGTGTAATAACAGTGTTTGACCTTTGGAGAGAGTAAGGGCCACCCTTCGATGCACCGAAGGGGCAACTTGACCTTTTGAAGGTAGTTGGGCCCAAGGTGTCTCTTGGGGGGCGCAAAGGTCATCCCTGGCAACTATAAATAGCCCCCAGGCCTTCAGGACAGCATAAGCCCCAGCGGATGGTTCCTCTAAGAACTAGCTTCTCGAAGATGTCTTTGGTAGCACCCTAAGACATCTTCGGGAGGCTAGGCCTAGAGCTGGTCATCCTAAGTGGTAGTCCGGAGCAGAGACGGAACTCGGCGGAAACCGGGAAGGGTCTCGGATCCCACGGTCTGCGACGAGTAAGATCCCGGGTTGAGGCATACTTGGATGAACCGGATAAGGTCCCCGGGTGGAGAAGATCCCGAAGGATCCGGATAGGCTACCCGGGTAAATACTAACCGGCATGTCTGTCTCAGAACAGGCAAGTTGTCTTGTGTATGCAGGGAGGACGTACCATGTTAAGCAAGGAGGTAGCCGGCATGGGGGATGCCAGTGGGACGTCAACGGTCTGGTACAGGCTTTTCCGCCTGACACGGGGGGAAGTCCCATTCCTCCTGGCACGGAAGCATGGTCACCTCCCGCCTGACACGGGAGCGTGTCAGCCGGTACGATAACGGTACGACAAGATCGGACATGCCTAGCCTGGCAATCCGGAAAAGGCTACTCGGCATGGGCGAAGACATGTCTTGTCTCTGACAGAGGGACAATGATGTTCCAGGACGGCGCCTGCGGTCCTTGCCGGAATGATGACGGCAGGGCTAGGCCGGATAGCTCGGCGGCTAGGTCGCACTAGCTGGTGTTGACATAACCGTTAGGCCTGTCCGGTGGGGCCATGCCGGATTAGGGTTTCCGGTCCTCCCGGCCGGAAACTCTATAAAAGGAGCCATAACTGCTGAAGACGGGGAGGGACCAACTCGAGGGCCAAAACTATAGTCTCATTTACTCCTAGTGCTTTTACTCCCTTCGCTCTCTAGTTCATCTAGTTCATCTTGTTCTTCACCAAGAGATCCCAAGGAGCATGTTGTAGATCTTGTACCACACTTATATTGAGAGGGAAGGCAGGAGTAGGGGTGTTACCTCCCCACGAGGGCCCCGAACCTGGGTACATTGTGTGTGTGTTCTTTGCCTTCGCGCATTTGTTTGTCTTTGTTAGATCTTGTGGTGTGTCCTTCGGATTTGTATTGAGTTCGTCGGTGATCTCGTTGATTCCAGCATCCTCCAGCGTGTGAGTTCTTTAGCTCGCTTGCCCTCCCCGGATCCACCAGCGTCCATCGGCCCCATACTTTAGCCATCCTATGGGGCTGCGTCGCGGTCATGATGGTCGGGGTGACCGAGGAGGTGTTCCAGGACGCTCCTGATGGCGATGCCGGTAGTAACCGAGTTCGGTTAGCAAAACCACCGCAGGAGAGGGGAGCTGCCCGAGATGACGACCCCAGCCGTCCCACCCTCGTCGCCGGCCGGGTCCCCTCTCGGGTCTGGTTGCCAAGTTGGCTGTCCCTTTGGCAGTGGATGTTGATTCCCAAGCCACTTCGGCTGATTTGGACGAGCAGCGTAGATTACTGCTCGCGGAGGCTCAAGAGATCGCCGAGATCCGGCGTGAGCTTAGCGCGAGTCTCCGTGAGTACAATGCAGCTCATGGGTTCCCCAAGATAAACTCCCCGGGATAAGCGCATTGCTGACTTGCGCAAGAAGGGCAGCTTGGTGAATGATGAGTTGGCGGGTGGTGCAGCGCCTAGCCATAGCAGGTCGGACAGTATGATCTCGGCAGAGAAACCGGTGTACAGCTCACCTGCCAAAACTCTTAGGGCTGCCGAGGCAGCTATGGCTGAGTTGGCCGGGCTATCCGGAGAAGCTCTGCGCAACCAGCAAGAGCGGGTCAACGAGTTAGTAATAGAGGCTAACCGGCAGAACAAGGCTTTTAAGAAAAAGAACCCGGGTGCTGGATCCCAGGAGTACTCGGCTAGGGCCGAGAGCAACAAGTCGGGCGGAGAGGCTTCGTCTCCGCATCCGAGTCGGAGCAAGAGCAAGAGCAAAAGCCGGAGTCGAGGTCAATTGCAGACATATGACCCGGCCTTTGCCGGAGTTCAGCAAGCCGGACAGAACAATCCCGGTCAGGCTCAGGGTAGCCATGGTGATGGTAACCGGGGTATGGGAAACAATGTCCCGGCAAGCCGTGGCAATCCACCCCGGTATCCGCCACAAAGTCAGGGAAACCGGCAGAGAGAGGCCGCTTCTGTCCCGCAGCAAGCCATAGTTCCTGTGGTTAACAGGCGTGACGATGGCAACTCGAGGTTGCATCAACTCGGATACCAGCCTAACGAGAATCCCTTTGGATCTCGAACTCGGCACCTAGATCCCGCTGATGCCCGGATCAGGCTCGACCGGATTCACCAATCCGAGTTGGTGGAAGAGCAAGGCCCTCCGGAACCTGCTTGCTTTGGACCTCGGATCATGCGAGAGCCGGCTGTACGAAATTTTCAGCTCAACCGGGGTGCCAAGACCTATGAAGGCAGCTCGAAGCCGGAGGATTGGTTAACCGACTATGTAACTGCAGTAAGCATAGCCGGTGGAAACAGACGCTGGGCGGTACGGTATGTACCACAGATGTTGGAAGGACCTGCCAGGATCTGGCTGAACAAGTTGAGGACTGGCAGCATAGACTGTTGGTTGGATTTCGAGGAGGCCTTCATCAGCAACTTCACCAGCACATACAAGAGGCCCAACCGACCTCAGCAGCTCGCCATCTGCAGGCGGAGGAATAATGAAACTGACCGAGAGTACCTTACTCGGTGGAGCAACATTCGCAATTCTCGCGAAGGGGTTGTCAAGGCACAGGCCATATCGTGGTTTGCGCAAGGATGCCGGCATGGCTCTATGCTTTGGCAAAAGCTGCAAAGGAAGATGCCGACAACCTTGGCGGAGACCATGCGCATCGCCGACACCTACACGCTTGGAGATCCCATGCAACCCCTGGTGGATGTCGGAGACTCCAATAGGAGGAGTTGCGGGAAATCAGCGCTCGGGGTCGAGCAGAAGCCATGATCGCCACGATTTCGGCCAGAAGAGGAGTCGGCCCGAGTTCCACTATGCCTCGCAGCACGTGGAAGCAGTTGGCCAAGATCAGGGGGATGCCGGCAGCAATCAGCGGCAGAAAACAATTGGCCCGGCTTGGGGTCAGAGTCAAGAAGTGCAGAAAACTTGGGTGGACCAAAAGAAGCCCCTGACGTATGAAGAGATGCTGAACGAGCCATGCTGCTACCATACGTTGGAGGCCAATAAGCCTGCAAACCACTCTACCCGGCAGTGCAGCTGGTATCAGCGCACGTTACAGGAGGGCAGCGCGGGGGCTACTCGGCCAAATGCTCCGGCGTCACGGCCAAATATCCCGAGACCCCCTCCACCACTATCCGGTGCCAATGCAGTCCGGATTAATCAACCCACCCAGGGACCCCCTCCCAGACCAGTGAACATGGTGAACACCCGAAATGATAATGGTGTTGGTCCGAGTAACCAATCTGGACACCAGCAGGGCAACTACCGGGAGGCACATCAGAGCTATGTGGTCTTCGTGACCGAGCTGGCTGACAGAAAGAGTGTGCGACAACGCGCTCGGGAGGTAAATGATGTGATCCCGGCGGTGCCCAAGTTCCTGCACTGGTCCGAGATGGAGATCACCTGGAGTCGGAAGGATCACCCCCGGGTTATGCCCAAGCCTGGTGGCTATGCTCTAGTGGTGGACCCGACCTTTGTCGGACCAAGCCTCAACGTCCGCTTCAGCTGGGTACTAATTGACAATGGCAGTGCCATTAACATTATGTACAAGGATACCATGCTGAAGTTGGGGGTGTCCATGAACACGCTGCTCCCAACCGAGATCACCTTTCACGGCATTGTGCCCGGAGTCTCCTGCTCCCCTATGGGAAGAATTTGGGTTGAGGCGTCATTTGGAACCCGGGAGAACTGCCGGACAGAGAGCCTGGAATTCGAGGTCGTGGATCTCAAAAGTCCATACCATGCACTTATTGGTAGGCCGGCACGTGCCAAGTTCATGATCTCCACTCACATGGGATACCTGAAGATGAAGATGCCGGTCCCAAATGGGGTGATCACGATAGCAGGAGACCACAAGCGCTCCATGGAATGTGCATCTGCCGGCTCAAACTTAGCCGAGTCCCTGGTCATTGCTAAGGAGAAGAAGAGGATTCAGCAGGTAGTTGCACTGGCCAAGACCTCGCAACTCGGAATGCCCGGGATGGTGAACCCGGAGCAGAGCGCCTCATTCCAGCCACCAAAGGAGACCAAGAAGGTAGGGGTTGACCCCAGCAACCCGGAGCGCCAGGTCATCATTGGCAGCAACCTGGACAGCAAATAGGAAGGCGAGCTCGTTGACTTCCTCCGTGAGAATCGGGATGCTTTTGCGTGGTCGAATGACGATCTGCAAGGCGTTCTGAGGTAGTTGGCTGAGCACTCACTATTCGTCAGGCCTGATGCGAAGCCGGTGAAGCAACCGACTAGGCGCCTCTCGGATGAGAGAAGAGCTGCCATCATGGAGCATCTCGCGGTGCTGCTGGCTGCCGGATTCGTGATGGAAGTGCTGCACCCGGATTGGATTTCGAATCCGGTCCTGGTAGAGAAGAACAAAGATGGTCCCCTCCTGCTTAAGGTGTGGCGCATGTGCATCGACTTCACCAACCTCAACAAGGCATGTCCGAAGGACCAGTTTCCACTTCCTCGGATAGATCAAGTGATCGATTCCACTTCCGGGAGTGAGCTTTTGACATTTCTAGATGCCTATTCTAGTTTTCGCCAAATACCTTTGAATCCGGATGATCAATTGAAAACTGCTTTTATTACCCCGTATGGGGCTTATTGCTATCGTGTCATGACTTTTGGTCTGAGAAATGCTGGTGCTACATACCAGAGGTGCATGCAGAAATTTTTACATGACCAGATAGGCCGGAATGCCGAAGTCTATGTCGATGACATAGTAATAAAAACAAAAGAGAAATCCTCTCTGATTGATGATCTAAGGGAGACATTTAGAAACTTAAGGAGATTCCGGATGAAGTTGAATCCGGACAAGTGTACATTCGGTGTTCCGGCAGGAAAGCTACTCGGTTTCCTCATATCAAGCCGGGGGATTGAGGTCAACCCGGGTAAAATACGTGCAATTGAAAGCATGAAGTTACCGGTACGTCTCAAAGATGTGCAGAAATTTACAAGATGTCCGGCATCCCTAAGTCGGTTTGTGAGCCGGCTAGGGGAGAAGGCCTTGCCCTTGTATCAATTGATGAAGAAGAGCAAAACATTTGTATGGACCCCGCAGGCTGATGCGGCGTTCAATGATTTGAAAAGGATGCTCTCAACAGCACCAGTGCTGGCATCCCCATTACCTAAGGAGCCTATGCTGCTGTACATTGCTGCTACTAACCGGGTAGTAAGTGTAGCCATTGTCGTGGAGAGAGAAGAGGGGGACAAGCTGATACAGAGACCGGTATATTACTTGAGCGAGGTGATCTCGGAATCCAAACAGAACTACCCGCTTTACCAGAAGATGGCATATGGAGTATACCTGGCGGTCACCAAGCTCAAGCACTATTTCCAAGAACACCCGATCACGGTGGTTTGCGAAGCTCCCCTCGCCGAGATCATCGGCTGTAAGGATGCTAGCGGCCGAGTTGCCAAATGGGCCATCCAGTTGTCTCCGTACGCTCCGTCATACGAGAGACGCGACGCCATTAAGTTGCAGGCGCTGCCGGACTTCTTGGTGGACTGGGCCGAGATGCAGTATGAACCTCCAATTCCCGACTACAACTTCTAGAGAATGCATTTCGATGGTTCCAAGGCCAAGATCGGATTGGGTGCCGGAGTGGTCCTCACCTCACCGAAACAAGATGTTCTGAAGTATGTACTGCAAATTCATTTCCGAGCATCTAACAATGTCGCCGAGTACGAGGCTTTGGTCCATGGACTAAATGTCGCCAAAGAAATCGGCATCCGCCGGATAGAGTGTTTCGGTGATTCCGACCTCGTGGTGCAGCAGGTGTTAGGGAACTGGGATGCGATTGACGCCAACATGGCCTTATATCGGTTCCATGTACAGAAAATATCCGGATTTTTCGAGGGCTGCGAATTCAAGCACATACCCAGAGGGGAGAACGAAGCAGCGGATGTGCTGTCCAAGCTAGGGTCATCCCGAGATGCCATCCCACCCGGGATCGCTCTCGAGCATCTGAGGAAGCCGTCTATCCAGCCATCACCCGAGTTGGATTCTATCTTCATCCCAAGGAGCCTGGCTCGGAAGCCGTACCTATGGAGGTGGAAGTCGGGAGCACTGCATTGAACCCGGGGACTGCAACACAAGACTCGCACGTGGGAAACGGCATGAAAATGGAGGTGATGTCGGCAGAACCGATGGACATAGATGCTCCCGTGTTCCCGGTTCGACCTGTTCCGGGATGGGCACAACCCATCATGACATACATGTCGGATGGAACCCTCTCGGAGAACGAAGTGGAAGCCCGGCAGATACTGCGGAGATCCAAGGCGTACACCATTATCAATCAAGAGATGTAAAAGAGAAGTGTCACAGAGGTGCTCCAGAGGTGTGTGGAACTTGAGGAAGGCCAAGAGATGCTATTGGAAATACACCAAGGAGAGTGTGGGCATCATGCATCATCTCGGGCGATGGTGGCGAAGGTGTTCCGGCATGGGTTCTACTGGCTCACTGCCTTGCAGCAAGCAGAGGACATTGTCCGAAAATGTGGAGGATGGCAGAGGTTTGCAAACAGAATACATATGCCAGCATCAGCACTGAAGACAATACCTATCACTTGGCCATTTGCAGTATGGTGCTTGGACATGGTCGGGCAATTCAAGCCGACGAGGGGTAATATGACACACATGCTGGTCATGGTGGACAAGTTTACCAAATGGATAGCGGTTAAGCCAATCCGGAAGTGTGACGGACACACCTCGGTCCAGTTCTTGAAGGACATCATCTTAAGATACGGGTACCCGCACAGCATCATCACAGATAATGGTACCAATTTTGCTGTGGGAGAGTTTGCTCGGTTTTGTGCGGAGAAAAGAATCCGGTTGGATGTGGCATCACTAGCCCACCTGGAAGCAAATGGGCAACTCGAGAGAGCAAATGCCTTGGTCTTGGCCGGCATCAAAGCCCGCCTGATCGAGCCACTGTTGAGGACTCCGGGATGTTGGATAGAGGAGATACCGACCGTATTGTGGGGTCCCGGACCACACCGAATAGGTCTACCGCGTACACCCCGTTCTTCATGGTGTATGGTGCCAAAGCCGTGCTTCCAACCGATATCCAGTATGATGCACCAAGGGTTACTATGTTCACCGAGAACGAGGCAAAGGAAGCCCGGGAAGATAATGTGGACTTGCTCGAGGAAGCAACAGAACTCGCATTGTCTCGGTCTGCAATTTATCAGCAGAATCTCCGTCGCTATCATAGCCGGAAAGTGCATCCCAGAGTATTCCAAGAAGGGGAGCTCGTGCTAAGGCTCATCCAACGCACGGCCGGGATGCATAAACTCTCGCCTCCATGGGAGTGCCCTTTTGTTATAAGCAAGGCATTGCACAATGATTCTTATTACCTTGTAGATGCACATGAAGCTAAAAAAGGTGTAATGGACAAAGCTGGTGAGGAAACCAAGCGTCCATGGAATGTAGCCTTGCTTCGTCCCTTTTACACTTAAAGGGCGCAATGTATGTATCTCGGTTCCTCTATCAATGAAATTTCGGCACCCTGAGATGTTACTCGGGGACTGCCTGGCCAGGAGTTTGTCATTTATCCTAACTTGCATGTCGGTACCCTCGGGAGGAACCCGGGGACTACCTCATTTTGTGCCCATTTGTTTTTCCGTTCATTTATTTTATGCATGTCGGCAACCCAGGGAGGAACCCGGGGACTGTCTGGTACCTGTTTCTTGTTTAGTATATGCCGGCCAAGTTCTGAGATCGGTTTTCAAGTCGGAGTAATGTTTGTCATGTGAAATAATCTTGTGACTCGACTGACAAACGTCGAATTGGTAGTCAAGAGCAAAGAGCATCAAGTGTGGGAAACGCGAAAACAAACTCGGGGACTCGGAATAGGAACTTTTCCGGCATATGCGTCTTACTTATCCGGTTATTTGTTTTATTATGTCGGGAATTTAGCAACTGGAACTCGGATATTCATAAGTAATGTATACCGTGAGTGGAATTTTGTGACTCGACTGTCGAACGCCGAAATGGTAGACAAGAGCAGAAATTGCCTAACGACGGTAAACATGAAAACGAACTCGGGGACTCGTAGCAAAATATACCGGCATAACTTGTCTTGCATAGGGAGAAGCAGAGTACGGATTATAATGTATATTACAACTGCACCCGGCATCCCGGGGATTTAACTTTTCTACACTTGAGTGTTTGCGGCAGCAAGATCATGAAGCAGTAGGGGAAGCCGGTTTCTCGAGTTGATCAGCAGAGGGAGCAGTGACGACGGTCTCCCCCGCACCAGCAGTAGTACCCGGAGCATCCACGTACGCCTTGGCCTGAGGGATCTCGGGTGGCGAGGGAGCAGCAGCATCCCGGGAAGTCGCGGTCTCGATGGCGGCGCCAGTCGTAGCGTCATCGGCCTCCGGGATCTCGGCGTCCACGTCACCGGTTTCACCCGTCTCGCCGTCATCTTCATAATCTGACTCGGAGTCAAAAGCAATGAGGCTCGTGATGAAGGCGCCGGTGTCCGCCTAGCCGGCAAGACGATGAGCGGTCTCCTGGCGAAGTTGAATCTTTGTCGGATCCGTGTACCACTCCGAGACGACGCACAGGCTCTTGATCACCTCGAGATCGAGCCCCTCGTACCAGCTCAGCACGTGCTTCAACGCTTGGTTGGCACCGGCGCGAGCACCAGAATGTTTCCAGGCATGAAGCCGGTTCCCGGCCCAACTCGGTGACCGAGAGATTGCCGGTGACGCCAGGCCAGAGGGTACCATAAGCATGGACGGCCGCGCTGAGGAGCTCGGTGCCGATCGACCGGAGTACCATCCGGGCCTTCAGGGCAATAAGGTGGTCGTCGATGTCCCACGAATCATAGATGGGACCCTTTCCGGCGCGCTTCTCCCGGGCGGCAGCAATCGCGAGGTTGGCAGCTTCTCGGGAGTGCTCGAAGTGCCCTTTAGAAAGGAGAACTGTCACATGGACAAGCCATGAGGAGATATCGGCAAAAAGAGGAAAACGGAAAAAGAGAACTCGGTGTACTTACTGTTCATATCCCGGTTTAATCCGGTGAGCTCGGATAGCCAAGCATCTTGCTTCGACCGGAGAAGGGCCAACTCGGTCTCGGCCAGATGGGCGCGTTCCTCGGCTTGATCCAACGTCTCCTTCTGCTTCTTGGTGGCGTCCACGAAGCGCAGCTTCAAGTCTCCAGCAGTAGACTTGGCCTTCTCCAACTCGGCATTTAGCCGCACGATCTCGGATTGAGCGTTGGACAGGGCTGACTTTTGGTCTACCGAGATCGTTCGCGCGGCATCCCGCTCCTCCCAGAGGCGTCCCTCCAACTTCTTGGACTGACCGAAGTCAGCAAGAAGCCGGTGGAAGACGCTGCTGCGTTTTTTGCCGCAGTCCTGTAAAATATGTCCGACATCAGTCTCGGGAACTTCAGTAAGGGATAACAAAACACTTATGCAAGATCCCCAGTGGAGGGCCAATTCGGTGGAAAGGATCTCGGGCACTGGGAAGGAATTTTCTCTTTCTCAGATTAGAGCCTAGTGATCTGCTACTCGGTGGAGTCTGGAGCACTAAGCACTAATCTCGGGGACTAGTGGGGATAGAAGAATGAAACTTTCTAAAGGTAAAAAGAGAAAACTTACATCAACCACCCGGGTGACATCCAGCGCAGCCACCTGAAGGGCGTGCAGGGCTTGGGCGCTGCGGCTCGGACCGGCAGCGTGCAAGTCCCCCACGATCTCGGAGGCGTCAGTAGCGATCCAGGCCTTGTTGTATTCTTCAACAACGCGCAAGCCGGTCGCGGCGGCCGAGCTCACGGCAATGACCTCCCGGGATCCTGGAGACACAAAGGAGCTTACGGATGCTCGCAGGGCCTGCAGGGCGGCAGTGGGGATCTCGGCAGGAGGTGGCGGTAACCCGGAAAACTTACCCGAAGCAGAGGAACCCTTGCTTAGGGCCAAGTCTTGAGTTGAGGGCATCGGAGAAGCGCTCGGCTTAGCAGGAACTATCTTCGGCCTAGAGGCCTGTCTGCGCGATTTCCCGGCAGGAAGATCAGGTTGCCGGGAGGAAGATGCGGGCTGCTTCGGCGGCGGGTATTTGCGTGGGGCCAGCCGAGTAGAGGCGCGTGGAACGACCTGCCGTGGAGGACTCGGCGTATCCGCGTCGAGTTGAGGCACCCGGCGCGGGGTATCCGGAAGGACGACGTGCTCGGTCGCAGCGGCAGGCTGTACAGGGACCTCGGTCGCCCCGGGACGGACGTCCGCAGTCCCAGCACCGGTAGAGGCGCGAGGGGTCGCAACTTCGGTCACCGCAGGTCCGGATTCAGGACAGTCGCTGTCCTGCGCTGGACGCCGAGGTGGAGAAGGGGCAGCCCGAGATGGGCTAGGAGTTCGGGATCCCGGAGGACGGGAACCCGCCGACGGTGGAACGTCGAGAGCCGCTCTATAATGAACATGTCAGAAAAGACCTCGGAGGAAATCAAAATAAAATAACTCAAGGCGAGAAGGTCGTACCCGGAGGAAACGGTGGGAGGACCTCGTTTGCGCCGGGGAGGCTTGTCGCCCGGCTGCTTGGCGGTCTTGCTCCTCTTGGCGGCGATACTCGACACACCGGCTTGGGCGGTCTCGGAGCCCGCACGTTTGTGGGTCTCGGCGCGCTTCGTCGCGGCTACGGGACCCGGAACCACTGGCATGGCGTATCGGAGAGGCAGGGCATCAATTATATCGAGAATTTGACAGTCATCGTCATCATCTTCGTCAGTATCAACTTGGATATCCTCTTGAGCTGAAGGCTTACCCAGGGCGGCAGCACGGGCCAAAGGAATCGAGAGGTGATCCTCGCCGTCGGGATCCTCATCCGGCATCTGCTCTGGCACCGGGACGTCCTCCGCGAAATTGTCGTTGAAATGCATAGATTCCTCCTCTATCTGGCACTCGAACAGCTGCAGCAGTAAATCAGTACATGACAACCATGTCGGTTTCCAGCAGAACCCGGGTAAAAATGGAACTCGGCGGAAGGCAAGCACAAGCACCTCCTTCAGTGGTTTTTTGCGGGTGCCGGCGCACAGTCCCCACTTCCAATGCTCCGGCATCCTCGTTCCAGCAATGGCTCGAACGCGGCGCCAAACCGAAGCTTTGTCCAGCGGGAAAATACTGGTCCGTGTAGGGTCATATACCCCACTCATGTGGCATATCTTATGCACTCGGGATTGGAGAGGGCAGATGCGGCGGATGATGAAGCAGCACAAGAGGTCATCCGGCGTTAGAGTGTTCACAAGGACGCTTAAGACATCATTCATGCTCTCGACCTCCTCGGAATCTTGGAGCTTGTTCCAGAGCTCGAACTCGTGGGGAGGACCCATGAAGAACTCGGGCAGGTTAATGAAATCCGGGGCGGAGGAACCCGGAGAGTCTCCCGACGCCTCCCGGGTCTTCAGGTAGAAGAAGCTCCGCTGCCACTTCCGGCAGGATTCCAGTCCCTGGACTTTGGGGAATCCGGAGTCGCTGCGAGGGATAATGGTCGCCGCCCTGCAGTCGACGAGGTCTTTGACTTTCTTGTCCGGGTTGGGGATGACTTGTAGGCGGAGGAGGAAGTATTTGGCCCAGAGATCCAGGAAGGGCCAGACGCCGAGATACCCTTCCGCATACGTAGCGAAGACGGAGAGCATCATGATCGCGTTGGCCAGTATATGATGCGGTTGGAGGTCATAAGTGTGGAGGAAGTCGCGGAAGAAGGGGCTAGCCGGGAGCCCGAACCCACGCTCGAAGTGCGTGACGAACACTACGCGTTCACCGGGTTGGGGTTCCGTCTGGACTTCACCGCTCGGAAGTCGGCTTTCGACCTGCGGCGGGATCCGGTGTGTCCGGTATAGCCAATCGAGATCCCCCTGATTGGTCTCGGAGTCGTCCCAGCATCCTCTGATACTCTCCTCACCCATCTCGGAGGGCCCGAAGGACCTATCAGAGTTACTCTGCAGGCGGAGTATCATTTAGTCGAGTTAGTATGTCGGTAACGGAAGACCCCGTATTGGAAACTCCTAACAACAACCGGATTCCTGGCAAACAGATCTACCGCAGCCGAACAAATAAGGGATATCAGCGCAAAGGTTGTCGTGCAACGTATGAAGTTGGGGTATTACGGATGAGGGCTAGGCCAAGGAAAACGCCGCCATCTACGCCGCACCACCACGCCAAAGCACGTTCGCCGGCAGCGGCGTGGTGCGTGGAGGCGCAAACGCACCAGCCGGCGAGATGAATCGCCACCACGAAGAACTTCGCCGGAGGAGATGAAGGAACTCACCGGAGAAGAGGGTGGCACCGAGGCGCGGGAGTGTCGTGGACCGATGGTGGAGACGAACGGCTCCGGCGGCGGGTTGCAGCGGCGATTCTCGAGCTTCGGGCGCGGCGGCGGCAGAGCGCTCGGGGCAGTTGCGGAAGAAGATGGAGGTTCGGGGAAGTAGGGGAAGTGACCGCTCCGATCCCCTATTTATGGGGAGATCCGGAGCGGTTTCCGAGTTTCCCGCCCACGATCTTCCAAATCGTGGGTGGGATCAGTTTGTGCCGAGCGGCACGTGGCGCCACCCGGAGCACCCAATCCGGCCACACCCCGGGCCACACGGCCCCAACGGTTGGACTTCGGATCGGCTGCGGCTCCCGGCGCGCGAACTCGAGCAGCGGTGTGCTAAGTCAAAAGCACTCGAGTGCTTCTCTGCCTTGACAAGACCCCGGGTGGGACCCTCCCCCCGGAGAGGAATCTTCCCCGGCACGAAAGGTGAAGTGCATACCGGCATGACCATATCCGGATGGGAACCTAAGGGTACCATCTCAATTGCACGAGCACGACCTCCCGGTTGAAAAGATCTCGGGGTAGGGATGTCGGTGAAAGACATCTCGGTACGAAGGCTGAAGATTGATCCTGGCTTGCTTGGGTGTTTTTATGTTCTTAAAGCTGATCCCACACATCGTCTTGGGTCGCTGCACAGCACCAGCTTCGGGGACTAGTGTCAGGGGGCTGCCCCCCGGGTAGGGCAGATCCCGGTACAACTCAGTAGTCTAATAACAGTGTTTGACCTTTGGAGAGAGCAAGGGCCACCCTTCGATGCACCGAAGGGGCAACTTGACCTTTCGAAGGTAGTTGGGCCCAAGGTGTCTCTTGGGGGGCGCAAACGTAATCCCTGGCAACTATAAATAGCCCCCTAGGCCTTCAGGACAGCATAAGGCCCAGCGGATGGTTCCTCTAAGAACTAGCTTCTCGAAGATGTCTTTGGTAGCAGCCTAAGACATCTTCGGGAGGCTAGGCCTAGACCTGCTCATCCTAAGTGTAGTCCGGAGCAGAGACGGAACTCGGCGGCAACCGGGAAGGGTCTCGGATCACACGGTCTGCCACGAGTAAGATCCCGGGTTGAGGCATACTCGGATGAACCGGATAAGGTCCCCTGGTGGAGAAGATCCCGAAGGATACGGATAGGCTACCCGAGTAAATACTAACCGGCATGTCTATCTCAGTAATGGCAAGTTGTCTTGTGTATGCAGGGAGGACGTACCATGTTAAGCAAGGAGGTAGCCGGCATGGGGGATGCCGGTGGGACGTCAACGGTCTGGTACAGACTTTTCCACCTGACACGGGGGGAAGTCCCATTCTTCCTGGCATAGAAGAATGGTCACCTCCCGCCTGACACGGGAGCGTGTCAGTAAGTACGATAACGGTACGACAAGATCGGACATGCCTAGCTCGGCAATCCGGAAAAGGCTACTCGGCATGGGCGAAGACATGTCTTGTCTCTGACGGAGGGACAATGATGTTCCAGGACGGCGCCTGCGGTCCTTGCCGGAATGATGACGGCAGGGCTAGGCCGGATAGCTCGGCGGCTAGGTCGCACTAGCTGGTGTCGACATAACCGTTAGGCCTGTCCGGTGGGGCCATGCCGGATTAGGGTTTCCGGTCCTCCCGGCCAAAAACTCTATAAAAGGAGCCATAACTGCTGAAGAGGGGGATGGACCAACTCGAGGGCCAAAACTATAGTCTCATTTACTCCTAGTGCATTTACTCCCTCCGCTCTCTAGTTCATCTAGTTCATCTTGTTCTTCACCAAGAGATCCCAAGGAGCATGTTGTAGATCTTGTACCACACTTATATTGAGAGGGAAGGCAGGAGTAGGGGTGTTACCTCCCCACGAGGGCCCCGAACCTGGGTACATTGTGTGTGTGTTCTTTGCCTTCGCGTATTTGTTTGTCTTTGTTAGATCTTGTGGTGTGTCCTTCGGATTTGTATTGAGTTCGTCGGTGATCTTGTTGATTCCGGCATCCTCCAGCGTGTGAGTTCTTTAGCTCGCTAGCCCTCCCCGGATCCACCAGCGTCCATCGGCCCCACACTTTAGCCATCCTATGGCATCTGTTGTGACACCACCACGACATCCCCACTAGTTTGAGGATTATAAGCTGAAGCAATTCTATGATTAACACCATATCTAGCAAGGACTTTTCTAAAAACAACATGAATAAAATGAGAACGTCCATCAATCATAAGATATCTAGCAACACCAAACCTAGGAAAAATAATTTCTTGAAGCATTTTTAATGATGTTTCACCATCAGCACTTTAATTTTAGTAGGAATAGCTTCTACCCATTTAGTAACATAAGCAACAGCAACAAGTATATGTGTATTACCTTCTGAAGAAGGGAAAGGACCCATAAAGTCAAATCCCAACAATCAAACGGTTCAATAACAAGAGAATAATTCATAGGAATTTCATTACGTCTAGAGATATTACCAACTCTTTGACATTCATCCCAAGATAAAATAAACTTTCTTGCATCTTTAAAGAGAGTAGGCCAATAAAAACCTGATTGTAAAACCTTTTGTGCGGTTCTATCTCCAGCGTGATGTCCTCCATAAGCACTACTATGGCACTTTCTCAATATCTCCTTTTGTTCATACTCCGGAACACATATTTGCATAATACCATCAACTCCTTCTTTATATAGGTGTGGGTCATCCCAGAATAATGCCTCAAGTCATAAAAGAATTTTCTTCTTTGCTGAGCTGAAAAGGTTGGAGGAAAATACTTCAAAACAATAAAGTTAGCATAATCTGCATACCAAGTACTATCTCGTGAACTCCCCCTTATTGCAGCCAATTGTTCATTTGGAAAACTATCATTAACAGGTTTAGGATCATAAGCAATGTTTTCCAATCTAGACAAATTACCAGCAACAGGATTATCAGCACCTTTCCTATCTACAATGTGTAAGTTGAATTGTTGCAACAATAGTACCCATATAATAAGCCTAGGCTTTGCATCTTTCTTTTCCATAAGATATCTAATTGCAGCATGATCAGTATGAATAATAACTTTAGAATCAACAATGTATTGTCTAAATTTATCACAAGCAAATACAACAGCTAGAAATTCTTTTTCAGTTGTAGCATAATTTTATTGAGCAGAATCAAGAGTCTTACAAGCATAATGAATAACATTTGACTTCTTATCTATTATTTATCTAAGAACAGCACCAACAGCAAAATCACTAGCATCACCATAATTTCAAATGGTAAATTCCAATCAGGTGGTTGAACAATAGGAGCAGTTATTAAAGCTTTCTTGAGAGTTTCAAAAGCTTCCTTACAATCATCATAAAAAACAAACGGTATATCTTTTTGCAAGAGATTAGTAAGAGGCTTTGATACCTTGGCAAAGTCTTTGATAAACCTTCTATAGATGACCAAGAATACTACGAATACCTTTAACATCTCGGGGGCAAGGCATTTTCTCAATTGCCTCCACTTTAGCTCTATCAACTGCAATACCTCTTTCAGAAATTTTATGTCCAAGAACAATCGCTTCATTAACCATAAAGTGGCATTTCTCCCAATTAAGAACAAGATTAGTTTCTTCACATCTCTGCAAAACTTTATCAAGATTGTGCAAGCAATTATCAAAAGAAGTGCCATAGACTGAGAAATCGTCCATGAACACCTCCACAATTTCCTCACAAAAACCATGAAAGATAGCATACATACATCTTTGAAAAGTAGCTTGAGCATTACATAAACCAAAAGGCATACGCCTATAAGCATAAGTACCATAGGGACATGTAAATGTGGTTTTCTCTTGATCTTGAGTTTTAACAGCAATTTGAGAGAAACCAGAATAACCATCAAGAAAGCAAAAATGAGTTTTATTGGCTAATCTCTCCAACATTTGATCAATAAAGGGTAATGGATAATGATCTTTCTTAGTAACTTTATTAAACTTTCTAAAATCAATGCACATTCTGTAACCAACAACAACTCTTTGAGGAATAAGGTCATCATGATTATTAGGCACGATAGTAATTCCATCCTTCTTAGGGACACAATGCACAGGACTAGCACATCTACTATCAGCAATAGGATATATTATACCAGCATCAAGAAGTTTTAATACCTCATTTCTTACCACTTCCTTCATCTTAGGTATTAAACGGCGTTGTTGTTCAACAACTGGCTTCGTATCGGGCTCCATATTAATAGAATGTTGACATATAGTAGGAGAATTCCCTTTCAAATCATCCAAAGTATAACCCATAGCTCCACAGTGTTTCTTCAATATTTCCAACAATCGTTCTTCTTCTTTACCTGAAAGGTTAGGACTAATATTAAAAGCATATATTTTCTTATCATCAAGATGAGCATACTTAAGATTATCAGGCAAATGTTTTAAATCAAAGACATGATCCTCTTTAGGTGGAAGTGTTTTACCCAAGTCATCCACTTTTAAATTATGTTTAAGAATAGCTTGACGAAGGAATATGTCCTCAAGTTCATTTCTTTCTTCCATAAAATTTTCATCTTCATGATCTTCCATAAATTGCTGAATATAATTAGTAGGAGCAAGAGAGCCAGAAGCAAGTTGTTCTACTCTAAGATCTTCATTAGGCAATTCGGGTTCATAAGGTGTTTTAGCAAATTTCAAAAAATTGAATTCATATGAATCACCAAGAAATTTAGTAAGGATTCTCTCTTTCTTACAATCTATAACAACACCACAAGTATTCAGAAAAGGTCTACGAAAAATAATAGGACAAGTCTTACTAGTAGCAGAACCAAGTACAAGAAAATCAGCGGGATATTTAGTCTTACCACATAGAACTTCAACATCTCTAACAATACCAATGGGAGAGATAGTTTCTCTATTAGCAAGTTGAATAACCACATCAATATCTTCAAGTTGGCTGGGGCCAGTTTCATGCATAATCTCTTTGTAAAGCTCATAAGGAATAGAACTTGAACTTGCACCAATATCACATAAACCATAATAGCAATGATCACCAACTTTAACAGATAACACAGGAACACTAGCCTTTCTTGGCTTTGCAGGATGAGAGACAACGTTAGAAGAATCATCACAAAATATAATATACTCTTCTCCCACATTTTCAGAAACAAGTTCTTTAATTATAGCCACAGAAGGTTCAACTTTAATTTTTTTCATCGGGTTGTTTAGCTTTCTTATCACTTTTATTAACCAGACTAGCCATAAGAGAATGTTCTTTCACTTTAATAGGAAAAGGAATTTCATCAACTTAAGGCTCATGAATGATATGATCAACAATATTAACTTCAATGCTTTTAGCTAAAGGAACAACAGGTTTATCTTTATAATGTTCATGATATTTTTCAAACCTCTTCTTGGGCAAACCGAAATAATCAGCAAAGGATTTATAATAATTTGCAACAACTTGAGCATCAAGACCATAGGCATTATTCATATTTCGAAATACATCAATGTCCATAAAAGTCTTAATGCATTCAAAGTCATATTTTATACCTGACTCCCTACCTTTGTCGTTCTCCCATGCTTCAGTATTTTCTTCAATACGATCAAGAAGATCCCATTTAAACTCCTTCTTATTACGAGTGAATGATATAGCACATGAAGTATCCAATAATGTTTTATCTTCAAAGGAGAGTCTTGCATAGAAGTTATCAACAATAATATTACCAGGAAGCTCATGAATGGGACATTTGAGCATTAATGCCTTCAATCACCCCCACGCTTGGGCAATACTCTCTCCATCATGAGGCGAGAAGTTATATATAGAATTCCGATCTTGATGAATTTCACTTGGAGGATAAAATTTAGAATAAAAGAGAGCTACAATTTCCTCCCATCCAAGAACATCCCTGTTCTTCAGCAGTTTATACCAATGCGCATCGTCCATCGTAATACCTGCACACTTGAACAACTCGCATATTTCATGTAAATACAGCAAATAATCACCGGGGTGGACAGTTCCATCCCCAAAATAGCGGTTATTCATAACACGTTTAACAATTTTCATAGGTATTTTAAACGGCACAATATCATCAGGAGGGGCCTCAAGTTCTACCTCAGCAGCGGTAGAAGACCTCCCAAACAGGAAAGCAATATTTCTCTTCTCCATTATAAAGCAAATAAGAAGACAGAAATAAAAACAACACTGACAGTTGAAGTTTTCCTTACCAATTCTTCTTACCAGTAGCGCTTCACTCCCCGTCAACGGCGCCAGAAAATAGTCTTGATGACCCACAAGTATAGGGGGTGTATCGTAGTACTTTCGATAAATAAAAGTGTCGAACCCAACGAGGAGCAGAAGGTGTTGACCATCGGTGTTGATGAGGATATCACTGTAAACACTAGCAGACCAGTTTTTAGCAGACTTTGATATAACAGAGAAATAAAGTGCGAGTAAATAGAGCGCGGCAATTATAATTGCAGCGAGTGGCCCAATCCTTTTGAGAGCAAAGGACAAGCCGGTTTGTTTACTTATGATGACGAAACGTTCTTGGGGACACACGGGATTTCTGTCTAGTGCTTTCGCTTCATATTGATGAATAATCTTTAGTGTTTAGATAAGTGTCGTGTGGGTGAACCTATTCTAATGCACCGCCCTTCCTAGGACTAATACATACTTATGATTATACCCCTTGCAGGCATCCGCAAATATAAGAAAGTAATTAAGGTAAATCTAACCATAGCCTTAAACAATGAGATCATGCGATCCCTGGCGCATCGGAATACCAACGGGGGTTTAGGTTTATGTCACTCCGGCAACCCCACAAATGATAACCGAATACACGATGCATTCCCCTAGGTCCATAAAGGCGAAGTGTTATGTAATCGAACTTCACATGACACCACTACAAGAATAGCACCACAACTTAAGTATCAAAACATCAAATATTAATCAACATAGTTCACTAGTAACATCTAGACTTCTCCCATGTCCTCAAGAACACAACGAACTACTCACAACACACCATAATGAACATGATCAGAGGTGATATAATGATGGATAACAATCTGAACATAAACCCTAGTTCAACGGTTTTACTCAATAGCATCAATAACAAGAGTAATCAACATAGGGAGAGTTTCCCCTATCAAATACACAGAGTTTAGCCTTAGATGTTACAGCGGGAACGGAGTGGATGGATGGACATGACGGCGTCAGCGGTGGAGATAGTGGTGTTGGCGATGGTGATTGAGTGCAGCTCGATGATAGTGACCATGGCGACGATTTCCCCCCTCCTGGAGGGAATTTCCCCGGCGGCAACGCAGCCTGCCGGAGAGCTTTTCTCTCTCTGTCTTCTCCGCCTCGTGGTGGCTGCGGAGATGGTTTCTGTCCAACGTAGTAATTTTAGGTCTTCGGGGGTAACAAGTACGGGAAGGGGTGCGCCAGGTGGTGGGCCAGGGTGGCCTCATCACCTGCTCGCGCGGCCAGAAGGGCTGCGGCACTATGGGGTGATGAGGGCCCCCTGGGGCCCACCCCAGGCTCCTCTTTTGGAATCCTTCGTGAAATAAATTAGAAATAATTCCCAGTTAGCCACTTTGTTCTTCTGGTCTTCGCAAATATTATATCTTGACTGTGCTTTTTCCAGCAGAATTCAGGCTCCGGAGTTTCATCCCCCAATGATCATCAATCATGCAAAATAGATAAAATAACATAAGTATCATCTCCAAATATGATATATATCAATGAATAGCAGTAAATTATAATATAAAATAGTAATGCAAAATGGACGTATCAAAGGCCAACGGAAGAAAGGCTCACAAAGCTGTAGATGATCATTAGACAAGAGAAAGTCATACAATCGAAGCTATGCAAGGATTAGTTATTGCCATACAACGGATGCACAATGAGCTATAAGTATATGAAAGCTCTCCAATAGAACTAGTGGGGGTGCATCCAACTTGCTTGCTCACGAAGACCTAGAGCACTTTTGAGGAGGCTCATCATTGGAATATACAAGCCAAGTTCTATAGTGTAAAGTTCCCCGCATAGTTATGCAACTAAGACATGGAAACTCTCTCATATGGATTAAAGGTGCAAAACATGAGCACAAATGATGATTATAAATGATATGGTCTTGTAACATGAGCACAAGTGACGATTATAAAAGATATGGTGCTATAACATGAGCACAAGTGTGTGATAAAGAATAGTAATGCTGCCCCCTTTTTTATTTATTTCTTTCTTTATATTTTTTCTTTCTTTTTCTCTTTTTTTTTATTTTTCTGTTTCTGTTTTCGATGGCCTCCATGGCTCTTTTCACTTTCAGGGGCAAGCATCGTAATATGATACATGATACATGACTACACACTACTGATGATAAAAACAACATACTGATGATACAAGCAACTAATATGAATGTGTCATAAGAATACATATGACAACGGTGCCTCTGCCAGTGTAGCAGGTTATGCAATGATCTAGCGTAACATGGGTAAAACCACACATCAGCTTTATAGAATCACATAAAGCAATAAATAAGTAATGAATGACAACATGTCATGTAATTTAAGATGGATGTTGCATGGCAATATATCTCGGAACAGCTATGGAATGATGTAGTCGGTAGGTATGGTGGATGTTTTGAGGAAGATATTTGGCTTATGTGTAGGAGAACAAGATGAAGATCTCCCACGAGTTTGGATGTACCCGCGAAAAATGCACCAACTCTCAAGTGAGAAAGGGCAAAGCAAAGTAGCGAAGAGGCTAGCAATGAAAACCGCAGTTTTAGAACTCACAAGTAAAAAGATTCCAAATAAAAATACGATCATACAAGGCATAATGAAAATTACTCCTAGAGGGATCGTGGCGAATGACAAAGTCACCGTTGGCTTCCCCGACCGTAGCGCATAACATAAAGTCATTACGGTTTCTTTAGGCAAGTAGAAGTCATATACCATTATGCAATCAACTCGAAAATTAAGTGTGTCACAGTTTTCAAGTTTCTCTAGACCAACCATTTAATCATTCCACTTTACTAGACCATCATGTTTACCATTAAGAAATTAATATCTCAAAACAACATCAATGATTCAAGTGACACAATTTAATGATCTACAAGATTATGAATCATTTAGTTATACCATCTACCACATTTAGCATTTTCTGTTCTCAACCAAACACCAATCAACTTATTCAAAAGATAAACTCTCCAAGTAATTAAACAATGAGATATGAGAGTTTAATATAACAAAGCTAACAACTCTAAGAGATGCATGAAAAATAAGAGCTAGAGAGCAAACAATAACAAAAGAAGACTACTCAACAAACATAAGTGAAGAATACGAGTATTCATCTGAAAAAGCGGAGCGTGTCTCTCTCCCACACAAAAGAATGCTAGGATCCATTTTATTATGAGAATGAAAAAAAAAAAGAATGAATATGGCTCCTCCTCCTCCTCCACCCCGCCCCTCCCCCACCCCCTAGCCCTCCCCGCCGACGATCTCCCATCTCCGGCCTCCTCCCGCCTTTCTGCTCCTACCACCCTCCTCGTCGTAGTCTAGGCTCCCTGCCAGTGTGTTTTCATGGCTGTCCACGCCGCCATCACGCTGGGTTGGATATCACCCCGGGTCAAGGTTTCGCAAAGGAGATCTGGCATACTCATGATGCCACGGTGCATCCTTCGGCAACCTCAGGTCACTTCGTCATGGTGGTGTCCTTCGGCCGCACCTCCTTCCGCTTGGATGAAGATTCCGCGTATCTGGCTTTAGAGGCAGCGACTGGTGGCTTCTGTGGTCTACTCAAGGTGTCCACGATCATGGATCAGGTTTTCCATTCACGGTATCGTCAAAAAAGGTTGGTCTTGCTCTACTGGATCGCAAGTTCTACAGCTGCCCACATTTCAAATGTTTTTATCATTTGTGGGGTTATGGGGGGCCAAATTGGCAACGTGAATTTTCCCTCTGGGAGCGCGAGTGTGCTGGGGAATGTATTCTTGCAAGCCATAAACGTTCTTTGGGTTCCTAGTATGTTCGTTCTTTGGATTTTTGCCAGCAGCAGCGTTATTCTGAACGCCGAAAATCTTCAGTCCGCCCTAGTCAGTGATCTGCACCTATGACGGTGGCTCGTATAAACCCTAATCAGTCAGTGTTGATTGCGGCGGTCCGGCAGGGGTCGCCGCCAATGGTGTCTATGGGAGTCATTCAGTTCGGTTCTTTCGATCCGACTTTTACGCCATCATCTTTTGTTGCTAGATCCGTTGATCCCGCAGTCTGTGCAATTACGAGCAGGAAGAATGGTGTAGTTTCCTTTTCAAATGAGGATGTAGTTAAACGGGCCCTCCGTGATGTGGGTTTGGATTCTCCTCTTTCGGCTCCTACTGGGACAAATATTCCGTCTGTTGGGCCTTATTCTGATAGTGGCCCACGTTACGATGCTAGGAATTATAATAGCTCTGAGGATTTAATTGATGATTGGGCCTTTTTGTTTTGGAAATGTTCGCGTTGTTTTAGTATGGAGCATGCAATTCATAAATGCAAGAATAAAATCATATGCAAATCCTGTTTCCGGTCTGGTCCTATCGCCAAGAGTTGTCTTAGTAAGCTCCCAATTACCAAAAAGTGGGTTCCGAAAAAGGTGGTTGTTGCCGCGACGGAGAAGGATTCTGTTTTGACCGATACCCTAAACAGTGTTTTGGTCTCCCCAGCTTCCCGCAACAGTGATTTGGTGCCCCCAGCTTTGGATAGTTTCGATTTGTTTGTTACCTCTCCGCCCTCCAACCGCCTTGCCTCTCCCGAACCCTCGCCGCCGGATCCCGCCAAAGCCACCTTTGAGTTCGACCCGGCGGTGTGTGTGCCAGATGGTTTTGATATCATTGATGGTGGTGAACATCGACTGCCACGCACCTATGTTAAGCCATCTGCTCCGATGGTGGATGGTCATGAGACTTGGATGGTGGCCATTGTCGACCCCAAGCCACTACCGGAGGAACTACCGAATATGCTTCATCAGGTTCGAAATTTTCCATTTGATCTGGATCTAGAGCTGGTGGATTCTCTGCTGTGGTACTATGGTGTGGGAGCTTTTCAGCTAATCCTGTGGTTAGATCAGCAATGGTAGCGCATCCCCCCTGGTTGTTCATTGGTAATAGTACAATTCACTTTATTAAGCATGATGAGGGTTTAGGCTTCAAATCGCATCAAGGTGCCCGTACTAGTTGGTTGATGTTCATGGGTATCCCGCTAGATTTCAGAAACACTGATTGCATATGAGAGGCTATGAACACTTTTGGTGACTTCCGCTACTGGCAACATCGTGATATTCAGAAGTACCGCACCCTTGTTTACGCAACCTTGCCAGCACCCTCTCTGGTCCCAAGGGATGGTGTGTTCCGTCAGCCGAAAGTGGGTCGACATGCTGGTATTAGGCACTCGTGGACTGCGCCGTGCTATATTCTCTCAGTAGATTTTGCTGTGCTCATCCGGAAGATGAGGACCCAATGCCAGTCAATGGCAATCCTCACCCTTTGCCAGGACAGTTGGTTCAAGAGAATCACATGTTTGTGCTGCCAGAATATCCTGAGATTAGTTGGAACATGCCACCATGTCAGACCCTGAATTCAAGTTACACAAACAAAACGTATCGGTTGGGCCACACAACCAAGAACATACTGGGGTTACCAATCCCAGGAAGAATCAGGCCATGCTCGGAATGGATCATCGGCCGACAGTTCTTGGCGATCCCAACGTCACATACGTTTCCAGATTGTGCACGCAAGAACCCAAAAATTCTTCCAACTCGTATACTTCAACCATACACACATGGTATACGAGTCGGATTTTTAACAAGTCGAAAACACAGAATAAACCTAAGACACAAAGAAAGGAAATAATATCCAAAAGCTCTCACTGAGCAAAATATATCAAATGGCACCAATCAGAGGACACATGTCCCAACATTACATCAAGCAGCGGAAACAAACCGGTCTGAGTACAGACAAGAAGCAAAGGGCTCAAGGCCGAAACGAAAAAAAAAGAAGGCCCATCCACGCAGTCCACCAGGAAGTAGCCCAGGGGAACTCTAACTACTCGTCGTAGCTCTCGTCGTCGAACTCCAAGTAGTATCCACCAACCTGGTCGGGCGAAGACTCCTCAACTGCAGAAAAACCACAGCCCGCGAACGGGTCAATACACCGAAGCGTATCGAACAAGCTTAAGCTAACAGGTTACAAAACTGTAAGACTCCCAAAGTATGGGGTTAAGTGGACTTAGCGGCAGCAGCACTAGCAACCTAATAGAGACACGCTGCAACTTCCGTCTAAGTTAGAGAGGGATAAGAGAGCGCATAAGTTAACCATCTACAACTAACACCAATCATAACCCATTCTCGAATTAACCCCCTCAACCAAGTATGAGGAAGCAATTCGGGAATTACTCACACATTGGACAAATTTTAGTTACCAGTTATTGTGAAAATAATTCTATATTACTAGTCAGGTTAATTAACAATGATTAGGTGTAAGTTGTCTATGATCTTGTTAGCCAGCATCATCACCAAGTCGTCCATAACCGTGGACACGGCTCATCGATAAGATTATACCCTGCAGGGGTGCACTACTGGACCCGTACTCGTTCGATCAACCCCAAAAGCAAGCCAGAAGGTAGGGCATCTCAACACGGCAAATCTCTTCTCTACGACCCATCCAGGGAACCGCATGATTGTGTGCACGGCTAATCAGGTCCAGTGCCCGCGGGATACGACATTCATAGCACTCTAAGAACGTGCCACCCTATATGAGAATCGACTACTCCATCATCATGAGATCGTTAGGTAACCGTATGCATGCATCAAATGGAAAGCCCGAACTATTTGCGGCGCCCTGGATAAGAAGCGGATTAGATCGAAGTCGCGGGGGGCTCCATAGGGCCTCCCACAAGCGGTTAGTGCGCTCAAAATTGGATCCGAGGACAAGAACTGAGTTCCTAGGTCGACACTTAGCAGAACAAAGCACCTCGCAAGGCCTTCCGCCGGTGCCTTATCTTTTAATTATAATACCCCAACAAAGATAGCATTTTATTAAAGTAGACAATCTATCATGCGAAGTATAAATGACATAGGACAAACAGACTCGCAGAACCAACCTTAAGCATGCACTACGACTCGCAAGGCTAACAGATAAACATACAACAGGTTATGGGATGTGGGGATAAAGCTGTATGGGCTGCAGGATAAACATATGATGGGATCGCAGTTCATGAAACGATAACTAGGATAGCATAGATCAAAAGGCAGGAATGAAAATCAAACAATCGTGTAAACTGTTAGCAGAAGCTTGCCTGGCAGCTTGTGGCCCGGCACAAAAGCTGAAATCTCAAGGATGAAAGTATCGGCAGCAGACACGTCGTCGTCTACCCAGAGAAGAGCAAAACACAGACAATAGGAAACATAATCAATACAAAGCAAAGGCGCAAGCAAATGATGTTGCAATATGGTATGAGATGATTAGGTCATATTAATGCGGGGATGAAATCCCGGCAATTAATTATGGTGCAAGTTATTTGTGTAACCAACAAGTTAAATGTTGTTTAACATATATAACATGGCATGGTGATCTAATTAATTTAAATGGAATAGGCAATAAATAAATATTTGCCCAACACATTCCATATTTATTATTTTAGTGCAAATTATTTATCTACACATCAAATTAAATGTTTATTAGCATGGCAAGACATGGTATAAAAGATATGAGTAAATTAAATGGAATTAGGGCATGTTATAATTATTACCCCACATATTCCATATTTAATTATTTAAGTGCATTTGTTAAATTAAAGTAAGCCTTTAAAATAAATGATGCAAAATGACATAAGAATGTGATATTAATGTTTATTGCATTTTATGGATATAAAAACATATAAAGTTTATTTAATTTGGAGTTATACAAATAAAGTTATTACATTTTTAGTTCTAGGGTTGTTTCTGTAATTTTCCAGGGACCTGTTCGTGATGTGAGAAATTTCTGTGAGGGTTAAAAAGCTAGGCAGGAAGTGTAGGGGGCTCTGTGTAAATTTCCAGACTGATCTGTCTCTAGAGTGGATGACAGAGGGACCCACATGTCAGGGACCCAAACAGAGAAAAAGGTTTGTGTTTTAAAATCGCCTAAACTGGGGTTCGAACCCACGCCCACGACCGAGTGCGGGAGAGCACGGCTCTGCTAGCCACTACGCCCTGGTCGGGTTGTTGATACACTACCTAACGTACAGTTTTTATACTGAAAACAAAACGTAAACCCTGACGAAACTGAACTTCCAGCGTTAACTGAAGAACACTCATTTCTTCAGAGAACCAGCTACGGTGGCGGGATGATTCCTGCTGGCGGCGACCAAGGGAGGCGGCGCCTGGCGTGTGGGGGTAGTTGCGGGAGTGCGGGGTCTCCATTTTTGGGTTCGGTTGGTCCGGGGAGGCACGGACGGCTCGTATCGGTGCTCGCCGGCGTGCGTCGGGGGCGACACGGCCGTGGCGCGGTCGTCTCCGTTGCCGACGAAAAACAGCGTCAGAGGGCAAGGACTGGAGGGGGAAAGCTAGCGGCGAGGTGCGGCTCACCGTGAGGTGCGCGATGGCGAGGCGAGGTGGCTCGGGGGAGATGGAGATGATGGGTCCGTGCCGGGAAGGAGATGCGGTGCCGCGGACGGCGTCGGGGAAGGCGCGGTCGCTGCGGTGGCGTGCGTGGCTCCTGCTTCTTGCTCCTGGACGTCGAGGACCGAGGACGTCGTGGCGCAGCGGTTGGCGTGCTGGGAGCGGAGGAGAGGCCGGAGAGGAGGAAGAATCGGCGGTGGCGCTCCGGTGGCTTTTCGGTGGAAGAACAGGGAGGAAAAAGGGGATCGAGGTGGCGGCGCCGCGAGGAGAGGTAGGGTTAGGGTTGGGGGCGCGCTGCGGCTTAAGAGAGGGATAAGGAGAGGGGCAGAGCAGCTCGGGCGAGTGGGGGCAAGGTGCCAGCGTCTCCAGCGCCATGCCTCGCTGTAAAGCGAGGTCGTCCTCCCTGCCGTACGAAGGAGACAAGGTAGGTGGGCTGGTGGGGGTGCTGGGCTGGGCTGAGGTGGGCCAGATTTGGCCCATCTCGGCCTGGCTCTCATTTTTTTTTTTGCACTATTTCTTTTCTTTTTATTTTCTTTTCTGTTTTGTTTTTGCTTTTAAAACAAAATGGAAAGAAATTAAGATGAAACCTTTTTGACAAATTTTTCCAGTTTCAAAACAAACAGATTAAACTATTGAAAAGATTATTTGAACAAATTTGAAACTTCAACTTTGAATTGATTTGAAATAGCATTGAAATTAAATATGGGATTAGAAATTTGAAAGTAAATTATTTAATTGATATGCAATTCAAAAAGAAAGATGCATGATGACACACTATATTACACCACAACCATACAATTTAGGAAAGTACAAAATTTTTTTTGGGATGTTACAACACTCCCCCCCTCAAAGGAATCACGCCCCGAGATTCTTCATGGAGCAACGAAGAGGTCGGGATACTCGGCACGGAGGTGGTCTTCGCGTTCCCATGTAGCTTCCTTGTCAGAATGATGAGACCATTGAACCTTGTAGAACTTGACAGTGTTGTTACGGGTGCGACGTTCAGCTTCATCAAGAATGCGAATCGGTTGTTCCACATAAGAGAGATCTTCTCGAAGTTCAATAGATCCATGATCAACTGCACGACCTGGATCTTTGAAGCACTTCTTGAGTTGTGACACGTGGAAGACATCGTGCACTTTGGAGAGGTTTGGAGGAAGTTCCAGACGGTAAGCCAATTCACCACGCCTTGAAAGAACGTTGAAAGGCCCAACATAACGCGGAGCGAGTTTGCCTTTGATGCCAAAGCGTTGCGTGCCTCTCAGAGGAGTGACACGAAGGTAAGCTTGATCACCAGGTGCATAGACCATGTCCCTGTGCTTGCTATCATAATAGCTTTTCTGCCGAGACTGGGCAATCTTCAGATTGTCACGAATGATGCGAACCTTTTCTTCAGCCTCTTCGATAATGTCAGGGCCAAAGAATTGACGTTCACCAGCTTGAGACCTATTCAGAGGAGTTCTGCATTTGCGGCCATAGATAGCTTCAAAGGGAGCCATGCCTAGACTTGCTTGGAAGCTGTTGTTGTAGGAGAACTCAGCATATGGAAGGCAATCCTCCCATTTCATGCCAAAGGAGATAACACAAGCTCTGAGCATATCCTCCAGAATTTGATTCACTCTTTCCACCTGTCCACTTGTCTGCGGATGGTAAGCTGTGCTGAACAGAAGTTTGGTACCCAAGGCTTTCTGAAAGCTATCCCAAAATCGAGAAGTGAAGATACTTCCACGATCTGAGCTTATTGCCAAAGGAACACCATGTAAAGGAACCAGTCTTGTCATATAGAGTTCTGCCAACTGACTAGCTGATACTGTCTCTTTGACTGGAAAGAAGTGAGCCACTTTGGAGAGACGATCAATGACAACAAAGATTGCATCGTTGCCTTTCTTGGACTTTGGAAACCCAGTAACGAAGTCCATCTCAATCTTGTCCCATTTCCACTCAGGAATTTGCAGTGGTTGAAGAAGTCCAGGTGGTCTCTGATGAACTGCCTTGACACGACAGCAAACATCACAATGAGACACATATCGAGCAATTTCACGCTTCATCCTGGTCCACCAATAGATTGACTTGAGATCCTGGTACATCTTTGTGCTGCCAGGGTGGATAGAAAGCGGAGTATCATGAGCCTCCTTGAGAATGATCTCTCTTAAGCTGTCAAGCTTGGGCACTACAATGCGTTCTTCAAACAGCAAAGTACCCTTGTCATCGAGAGAGAAACTCTTGTACTTATCCTTGCCAATGTTGTCTTTGATATTCTTGACACCAGAATCACGCAACTGTGCGGCACGGATCTTATCCTCAAGTGTAGGAGTGGCAATCAAGTTTGCAAGATAACCAGAAGGAACGACTTGAAGATTGAGTTTCTTGAATTCTTTATGAAGAGGAGGTTGGATGTCCTCAACCATGAGGTTGTTGCAATAGGACTTGCGACTGAGAGCATCAGCCATTACATTAGCTTTGCCTGGAGTGTAAGAGATGGTAAGATCATAATCTGAGAGTTTCTCAAGCCACCTTGTTTGCCTGAGGTTCAAATCTGGTTGAGCGAAGAGATATTTGAGACTCTTGTGATCAGTGAAGATCTCACAGCTGTGCCCCAACAAATAAGGTCTCCACGCCTTGAGGGCATACATGATTGCTGCAAGTTCAAGATCATGTGTAGGATAGTTGAGCTCATGAGGCTGCAACTGGCGAGATGCATAAGCCACAACTTTGCGTTCTTGCATGAGGACTGCGCCTAGTCCTTGAAGAGATGCATCGCAGAATATTTGGAAAGGTTTGGAAGTGTCTGGGCCAACTAGAACAGGAGTAGAAGTGAGTTTAGCTTTCAAGAGATTGAAGCTCTCATCACACTTTGGAGTCCAAAGGAACTTTCTATCCTTCCTAGTAAGATCGGTGAGAGGCTTAGCGATTTTGGAGAAGTTCTCAACAAATCGGCGGCAATAGCTAGCCATGCCAAGGAAACTCCTGACTTGTTTCACTGATGTAGGAGGCAACCATTCAACAATGGCCTTCACTTTTTCTGGATCAACAGAAATGCCTTCAGAAGAGATGACATGACCAAGATAAGATACTTTAGGAAGCCAGAATTCACACTTGGAGAACTTGGCGTAGAGACGATGTTCTCGGAGTTTCAACAAGATAAGACGTAGATGTTCTCCGTGTTCTTCCTCGGTTTTGGAATAGATAAGGATGTCATCGAGATAGACTACCACGAACTTATCGAGGTATTCCATGAAAACGAAGTTCATTAGACGTGAGAAAGTCGCCGGAGCATTTGTGAGACCGAAAGACATGACAGTGTACTCATAGAGACCATAACGAGTGGTGAAAGCTGTCTTAGGAATGTCTTCTTTGCGGATCTTGATCTGGTGGTAACCTGACCTCAAGTCCAACTTGGAGAAAACCTTAGCACCAGCGAGTTGATCAAACAGGTCATTGATGCGAGGAAGAGGATACTTGTTCTTGATGGTTTTCTTGTTCAGAGGACGGTAGTCAACAACCAGTCGCTCAGTTGTGTCCCTCTTTTTGACAAACAGAGTAGGACAACCCCAAGGAGAAGTACTAGGTTGGATATGACCTTTACTTTCCAACTCCTCTAGCTGTCTCTTAAGTTCAGCCAGTTCTTTGGGGCCCATCTTGTAAGGACGTTTGGAGATAGGAGCAGTGTCTGGTTCTAGTTCAATAACGAACTCCACGGCTCTATCAGGCGGCATGCCTGGCAATTCTTCAGGAAAGACGTCAGGAAAGTCTCGGACAACCGGTATATCTTCCATAGCAGGAAGAGGATGAACATTGAGAGCGAAAAGCTGAGCTGAAGAGGTTTGATTTGGAGAATAGACTATCTGTCCAGAAGGATGAGAAAGAGTTACAGTCTTTGTGGAACAGTCTATCTTAGCTTTGTTGGCCTTCAACCAATCCATGCCAAGAATGACATCAATGTCTAAGTTACCCAGAAGAATTAAGGAAGCAAGGAACAAATGACCTCCAATTTGAATTTGGTTTCCATGGCTTACCATAGAAGTCTGCATTTGCGTTCCCGGAGAATGGATCACTAGTGGAATAGATAAGGGATCTAGAGGCAGCTTCGTTGTTTCAGCGAAGGTTACTGACACACAAGAATGAGATGCTCCAGTATCGAACAATACCTTAGCAGGAAAAGAGTTAACTAGGAGTTTGCCCATTACAACTTCTGGAGCTTCCTCTGCCTCTTTGGCGTTGAGGTGGTTCACCCTTCCACTCCTAGCTGTAGGCAAATTGCTGGGGAGAGCACAAACTAAAGCTTGTGTTGGAGGAGAAAGAGCTTGTTGCTTATGAAGCTTGTTTTGTGGACAATGGATAGAGATATGGCCTGGATCACCGCACTTGAAGCAGGTTTTTGAAGTCACTGGTTTTGGCGGAATTTGAACACTTGGCCTTTTCTGAGCTTGAGAACCTCTTGTAGGAAACATTACGGATGGAGGACGAGGAGTGAACCCTAAAGGGCTTGGAAGATAGGTGTGTTGAGTTGGAGATGCATATGGAACCCAAAGCCTACGCTTCTGCGGAGGTATGGTGTTTGCTGAAGAAGAAGCACCTTCAAGAGCATGTTTTCGAGATTCTTCAAACATCTCACGACCAAATTCCTCCCGGAGAGCTGTGTTCACGAGCTCTTCAAAGTTAACGCACTTGAACAAGGTGAGTGCATACTTCAGATTTGGGCTTAGACCTCTGCGAAATTTGGCTTGCTTCTGTGCATCAGTTGATACCTCATCTTGAGCATAGCGAGCCAGACGGTTGAACTCAGCTTGATAGTCCAGCACAGACATGCTTCCCTGAGTCAAGTCATAGAATTCATCACGCTTTCTTTCCATGACCCCATCGGGAATATGGTGGCGTTTGAAAGCCTCCTTGAACTCATCCCAAGTGATAACAACACCTGGTGCTCGTAACTGTTGGAAGTTCTCCCACCAAGACATGGATTTTCCACGGAGAAGATAGGACACAAACGGAACACGGTCCTCATCGGACACATGAGAAACAGCCAGAGCATTGTTCATCTCACGCAGCCAGTCATCAGCATCCAGTGGCTCAGAGGGAACATCAAACGTGCGTGGGTTGAGCTGGAGGAACTCTACAATTGTCACACGGCAGTTGCCCTGGTTTTGGTTTTGCTGAATGTGACCCAAAACTTGCGTCATCTGAGACAGCACTTGCCTCATTTCGGATGGCATTTGAGTATCTTCTACGCCACTCTCCATCCTGAGGAGGATACAACGTTAACACCACAATCGGATAAATAAAATCCAATGTAAGCGCTTTAAAGGAAAACTTCAGATTGTTTAAAAAAACCAAGGAACCAGACATGGCCATCCATCATGGTACGCCACTTTGCTTACTTCCAGAAAGGTTTAAAGAGAGGTAAGAAAGAAGCCTAGCATTAGAACGAGGAAACACCAATTGAGCTTGACGTAACTCCACCAGAAGAGGAGAAACAACTGATTGATTCAAGACAGAAACTGAACGTAGCCGAAGAGGTTGATAACTGATGAAGCGAAAAGCACCACCTTGAAGACACCTGCAACTATGGTACTACAGAAACCCAGAACACGTGATGTCCTAATTTTTTAAAAAAATTAAGGTGAGAAGGGAAATATCGTAACACTTCCTTACCAGAAGAACAGGGAGGGTGGGTGGGGAAAGAAGTAAAAGAACAGAATTCCTACTCTCACGTTTAAGAATTTCCTGATAACTACAAAATATTTTTCTAGACTCATACAACGACCAGTAGAAGGGAACCTGAGGGCGTTTAAGCTCTGATACCAACTGTCAGACCCTGAATTCAAGTTACACAAACAAAACGTATCGGTTGGGCCACACAACCAAGAACATACTGGGGTTACCAATCCCAGGAAGAATCAGGCCATGCTCGGAATGGATCATCGGCCGACAGTTCTTGGCGATCCCAACGTCACATACGTTTCCAGATTGTGCACGCAAGAACCCAAAAAGTCTTCCAACTCGTATACTTCAACCATACACACATGGTATACGAGTCGGATTTTTAACAAGTCGAAACCACAGAATAAACCTAAGACACAAAGAAAGGAAATAATATCCAAAAGCTCTCACTGAGCAAAATATATCAAATGGCACCAATCAGAGGACACATGTCCCAACATTACATCAAGCAGCGGAAACAAACCGGTCTGAGTACAGACAAGAAGCAAAGGTCTCAAGGCCGAAACGAAAAAAAAAGAAGGCCCATCCACACAGTCCACCAGGAAGTAGCCCAGGGGAACTCTAACTACTCGTCGTAGCTCTCGTCGTCGAACTCCAAGTAGTATCCACCAACCTGGTCGGGCGAAGACTCCTCAACTGCAGAAAAACCACAGCCCGCGAACGGGTCAATACACCGAAGCGTATCGAACAAGCTTAAGCTAACAGGTTACAAAACTGTAAGACTCCCAAAGTATGGGGTTAAGTGGACTTAGCGGCAGCAGCACTAGCAACCTAATAGAGACACGCTGCAACTTCCGTCTAAGTTAGATAGGGATAAGAGAGCGCATAAGTTAACCATCTACAACTAACACCAATCATAACCCATTCTCGAATTAACCCCCTCAACCAAGTATGAGGAAGCAATTCGGGAATTACTCACACATTGGACAAATTTTAGTTACCAGTTATTGTGAAAATAATTCTATATTACTAGTCAGGTTAATTAACAATGATTAGGTGTAAGTTGTCTATGATCTTGTTAGCCAGCATCATCACCAAGTCGTCCATAACCGTGGACACGGCTCATCGATAAGATTATACCCTGCAGGGGTGCACTACTGGACCCGTACTCGTTCGATCAACCCCAAAAGCAAGCCAGAAGGTAGGGCATCTCAACACGGCAAATCTCTTCTCTACGACCCATCCAGGGAACCGCATGATTGTGTGCACGGCTAATCAGGTCCAGTGCCCGCGGGATACGACATTCATAGCACTCTAAGAACGTGCCACCCTATATGAGAATCGACTACTCCATCATCATGAGATCGTTAGGTAACCGTATGCATGCATCAAATGGAAAGCCCGAACTATTTGCGGCGCCCTGGATAAGAAGCGGATTAGATCGAAGTCGCGGGGGGCTCCATAGGGCCTCCCACAAGCGGTTAGTGCGCTCAAAATTGGATCCGAGGACAAGAACTGAGTTCCTAGGTCGACACTTAGCAGAACAAAGCACCTCGCAAGGCCTTCCGCCGGTGCCTTATCTTTTAATTATATTACCCCAACAAAGATAGCATTTTATTAAAGTAGACAATCTATCATGCGAAGTATAAATGACATAGGACAAACAGACTCGCAGAACCAACCTTAAGCATGCACTACGACTCGCAAGGCTAACAGATAAACATACAACAGGTTATGGGATGTGGGGATAAAGCTGTATGGGTTGCAGGATAAACATATGATGGGATCGCAGTTCATGAAACGATAACTAGGATAGCATAGATCAAAAGGCAGGAATGAAAATCAAACAATCGTGTAAACTGTTAGCAGAAGCTTGCCTGGCAGCTTGTGGCCCGGCACAAAAGCTGAAATCTCAAGGATGAAAGTATTGGCAGCAGACACGTCGTCGTCTACCCAGAGAAGAGCAAAACACAGACAATAGGAAACATAATCAATACAAAGCAAAGGCGCAAGCAAATGATGTTGCAATATGGTATGAGATGATTAGGTCATATTAATGCGGGGATGAAATCCCGGCAATTAATTATGGTGCAAGTTATTTGTGTAACCAACAAGTTAAATGTTGTTTAACATATATAACATGGCATGGTGATCTAATTAATTTAAATGGAATAGGCAATAAATAAATATTTGCCCAACACATTCCATATTTATTATTTTAGTGCAAATTATTTATCTACACATCAAATTAAATGTTTATTAGCATGGCAAGACATGGTATAAAAGATATGAGTAAATTAAATGGAATTAGGGCATGTTATAATTATTACCCCACATATTCCATATTTAATTATTTAAGTGCATTTGTTAAATTAAAGTAAGCCTTTAAAATAAATGATGCAAAATGACATAAGAATGTGATATTAATGTTTATTGCATTTTTCTGATATAAAAACATATAAAGTTTATTTAATTTGGAGTTATACAAATAAAGTTATTACATTTTTAGTTCTAGGGTTGTTTCTGTAATTTTCCAGGGACCTGTTCGTGATGTGAGAAATTTCTGTGAGGGTTAAAAAGCTAGGCAGGAAGTGTAGGGGGCTCTGTGTAAATTTCCAGACTGATCTGTCTCTAGAGTGGATGACAGAGGGACCCACATGTCAGGGACCCAAACAGAGAAAAAGGTTTGTGTTTTAAAATCGCCTAAACTGGGGTTCGAACCCACGCCCACGACCGAGTGCGGGAGAGCACGGCTCTGCTAGCCACTACGCCCTGGTCGGGTTGTTGATACACTACCTAACGTACAGTTTTTATACTGAAAAAAAAACGTAAACCCTGACGAAACTGAACTTCCAGCGTTAACTGAAGAACACTCATTTCTTCAGAGAACCAGCTACGGTGGCGGGATGATTCCTGCCGGCGGCGACCAAGGGAGGCGGCGCCTGGCGTGTGGGGGTAGTTGCGGGAGTGCGGGGTCTCCATTTTTGGGTTCGGTTGGTCCGGGGAGGCACGGACGGCTCGTATCGGTGCTCGCCGGCGTGCGTCGGGGGCGACACGGCCGTGGCGCGGTCGTCCCCGTTGCCGACGAAAAACAGCGTCAGAGGGCAAGGACTGGAGGGGGAAAGCTAGCGGCGAGGTGCGGCTCACCGTGAGGTGCGCGATGGCGAGGCGAGGTGGCTCGGGGGAGATGGAGATGATGGGTCCGTGCCGGGAAGGAGATGCGGTGCCGCGGACGGCGTCGGGGAAGGCGCGGTCGCTGCGGTGGTGTGCGTGGCTCCCGCTTCTTGCTCCTGGACGTCGAGGACCGAGGACGTCGTGGCGCAGCGGTTGGCGTGCTGGGAGCGGAGGAGAGGCCGGAGAGGAGGAAGAATCGGCGGTGGCGCTCCGGTGGCTTTTCGGTGGAAGAACAGAGAGGAAAAAGGGGATCGAGGTGGCGGCGCCGCGAGGAGAGGTAGGGTTAGGGTTGGGGGCGCGCTGCGGCTTAAGAGAGGGATAAGGAGAGGGGCAGAGCAGCTCGGGCGAGTGGGGGCAAGGTGCCAGCGTCTCCAGCGCCATGCCTCGCTGTAAAGCGAGGTCGTCCCCCCTGCCGTACGAAGGAGACAAGGTAGGTGGGCTGGTGGGGGTGCTGGGCTGGGCTGAGGTGGGCCAGATTTGGCCCATCTCGGCCTGGCTCTCATTTTTTTTTTTGCACTATTTCTTTTCTTTTTATTTTCTTTTCTGTTTTGTTTTTGCTTTTAAAATAAAATGGAAAGAAAATAAAGATGAAACCTTTTTGACAAATTTTTCCAGTTTCAAAACAAACAGATTAAACTATTGAAAAGATTATTTGAACAAATTTGAAACTTCAACTTTGAATTGATTTGAAATAGCATTGAAATTAAATATGGGATTAGAAATTTGAAAGTAATTTATTTAATTGATATGCAATTCAAAAAGAAAGATGCATGATGACACACTATATTACACCACAACCATACAATTTAGGAAAGTACAAAAAAATTTTTGGGATGTTACACACCACCTCCCCCTGTTTTTGGGAATGCTAATGAGAATGCGCCTGATCAGCCTCAGCAGCCACCGCCGGTACCCCCACAGGAGTCCATATCGGCGGCTCACTCAGGGATATCTTCAGGATCTGTTCACTTTGCTTCTAATTCACAAGTTGTGCCGCAGGCTGATATCTCCATGGAGAATGTCATGGCCCCTGGTGGTGATGCAGATGCTGGGGCACACGGTTTTGTTGCTGAAGAAATTGAAATTGAAGTCCTACCAGATGATTATATGGAAGTGTCTGATGTTCCAGCGTGTGATGTTCCAGATCCTGTGGATGCGGAGATTGATGGCAATGTTGGTGTGCATGATGGCGCTGATATGCACCTGCCTTAGTTCCTTTTGTACCTTGGACTTTGTCGCCTGTCGGGGATGGTTGTAAGGAGGCAGTGACTGCAGCACCAATTGCTATACATGTGGATACCGTAATGTTGCCGCAGGTTGGGAAGAATGTTGCATCTCCGGCGATAGATAATAACACCCAGTCTGGCCCACCGGTTGGTAGCAAGAGAGACTGAGCCGAGGCGTTTGTTCGGGCCACGGTGGGCTTTGGGCTCACTGTTGGGTCTCGGTTTCAAAAAGGACAGTCTCCCGCCAGAAAGTCTCTGCACTTTGTGAGTAAACCTCAAGCTGGAGTTAGTATTGAAACTGTCCCTGGGATACATTCTGCAGCTTAGGACCCTGCTGCTTCTGAGAAGTTTGAGTTCCATGGATCGTTGGGAACGGTGGGAGCTAAGAAACCTAGAGCTCGGAAGAAGAAACAGGTGACTGTGGTGGCAGTGGACTCGGTATTCTGTCGGGTCACGCGAAGCAAGGCTCGCTCTGATGGTTTTCGCCCTGATCCAACGTCGGGTGCAGTCCCCCCAGCTAGAAAGGAATCCAAGAAATCAGTGAACAGAAAGCAGAAGCCTACACCTGTTAGAGATTCAGAAACTGCTAGAGACTCGAAAACTGCGGCAGTGACTCCTTTGATTGATGTCCCGGTGCTGCAGAAGATTGGAGTAATGCTGGAAATTCCGTCAGCAGACATAACTGTTCAGAAGCTTGTGGTTTCTGAGGTTACCCAACCCTTGAAGATTGTTCCAGATGATAAGTGAAGGCCCGAGTAATTTATGGGGTGGATGTACTCCTCTTTACATCTCTTATATTAATATGCTGCTTTAGACTTTGTGTTTAGTTTGTGGTTTGTTATTTTGGACTGTAATGCACTTTTTCATGTGTGTGATGCACCTGGTTATTGTTTGTGCTAGCTGGCTGTGTCAGTTGGTGTTAGTTGCTTGCTACAATGGTTTTTATGGATTATCAAATTAAGCAGTTGATTTGGAAGGTGTTGTGCTGGAATATCAGGGGGTTGAATTCGCATGATAAGCATCTTGCGTTGTATGATAAAATTGTGGAGAGCGCTTGTGCCATTGCCTGCATTCAGGAAACAAAAAAGGAAGAGTTCGATAGATCTTTTATCAAGGGTTGTTGCACCAAGCAATTTGATAGCTTTGCCTACTCCCCATCCATAGGTGCTTCGGGGGGGGGGGGGGGGGGGGCGGGGGGGATTCTTGTTCTGTGGAAGACTAGTATTTTTAAGGGAATCTTGGTAGAAGTAAAGAAGTTTGGTTTGGTTATGATGTTTATGTCTACACACAATAATCAGAAGTGGAATTTGGTTGTGGTTTATGGTCCATGCCATGGGGAAGAAAGGGATTTGTTTGTTAAATGGTTGTATGACATGGAGGTTCTAGATGATGAATTATGGCTATTTCTTGGGGATTTCAATTTTATTCGATCGCCTGACAATAGAAATTTGCCTGGAGGAAATGTGGGGGATATGTTGTTGTTTAATGAGCTGATTGATCATCCTGGGCTGCTCGAATTACCTCTGAAGGGCAGGTCGTATACATGGTCTAACATGCAGGTTGTCCCACTCCTTGTACAGTTGGATTGGTTCTTTACTAGCTCTAGCTGGATCACATCTTACCCTAATACGATGGTTACACCCATGGCTAAACCAGCCTCGGATCATGTGCCCTGTGTGGTCAGTATTGGTACAGTAATCCCGAAAGCACATCTATTTAGGTTTGAGAATTTTTGGGTGAATCAACCGGGCTTCTCTGAGTGTGTGAAGGAGGTTTGGGCAAGGCCTGTCAGAGCTACCTCGTCACCTGCTATAATAGTGGAGAAGCTAAAGAGTCTCAGATATGAGTTAAAACACTGGAGCGAATTGTGGGGGTAAATATCTAGTTTGATCTACAGGATCTGAACAGACCTGTCGAGGGTCTAGACGAGCTAGTGCGTCCGTTCTCTTTAGCGGAGATTGATGGGGTAGTGAAGAAAATGCCAGTTGATAAGGCTCTAGGGTCTGATGGGTTTAATGGCATGTTTGTTAAAAAGTGTTGCGACACTATTAAATCGGATTTCTATAATTTGGTTTCAGATTTTCATGGTCACTTGGTGTCACTTCAGAATCTAAATTCCTCTTTCATCACACTGGTCCCGAAGAAACAGTCTCCTGAGCAGATCAATGATTATAGGCCCATCTCATTGACTAATGTTGGTTTAAAGTTCATTACTAAACTAGTGGATGACAGGTTTTAAGGCAGGATTTTGGATTGTATTCATAAAAATCAGTATGGCTTTATTATAGGCAAATCTATTCATGATTGTCTGGCTTGGTCTTTTGAGTATCTTCACCAATGTAAAGCCTCTAAAAAAGAGATTGTTGTGCTTAAGCTAGACTTTGAGAAAGCATTCGACACAATTGAGCATGAGCCTTTATTCTTAATTCTCAAGCGGATGGGATTTTGGAGGCGTTCATTAAGTGGGTCAAATGTATTTTGGGCATTGGAACTTCCTCGGTTCTTGTAAATGGTGTGCCTAGGAGAAATTTTAAATGTCGATGAGGTGTTCGTCAGGGTGACCCACTGTCACCTCTGCTGTTTGTGCTTGGGGCTGAACTGCTACAGTTTGTGATAAATGATCTATGTCAGAAGGGTTTGATTAATAGGCCGATTAATGTGAGGGATACTGATTTCCCTGTGGTACAGTATGCGGATGATACTATACTTGTGATGGAGGCAGATGCCACGCAATTAGGCTTTCTGAAAAAGGCTTTGCAGGAGTTCAGTGCTTCTACTGGACTGGCAGTAAATTTTCACAAGTTTTGCATGCTTCCGATTAATATCTCGGATGAGCTGGTTAATCAGTTAGCGGTAGAGTTTGGCTATGTGGTTGGAAGTTTTCCTTTTACTTACCTGGGATTTCCCATGGGAACAACGAGACCAAGGATGACATAGGATGATTGATCTGATGCCCCTGGTGGATCGGATGGAGAGACAATTGACTGCTAGTTCAATTTTCCTTGACTATGGTGGCAGGTTGCAGCTGCTAACCTCCTGTCTATCATCCATGCCCATATATTTTTTGTGCTCTTTGGATGTTGCTCCTGGTATAATCAAGCAGATTAATAGGACTATTAGGCAATGTTTATGGAGGAAGAAGGATGGACAAGCTAGGGGTCAATCACTGGCCTCTTGGGAGATGGTGTGTAAGCCTAAGGCAAATGGAGGGCTTGGCATTTTGGATTTAGAAAAGCTGAATGAAGGTTTGCTTCTTAAGCATGTCCACAAGTTTTTCAATAAACAGGATATCCCATGGGTAAATTTAGTGTGGCAATATTATCCTGATGGGATACCCTAAGTGGCTAATCTATGTGGATCGTTCTGGTGGAAGGATATCATGAAGTTGCTACATAAATACACGAGTTTGTGCACTATGGAAGTACAAAGAGGCGATACTTCTCTGTTTGGGACTGATAATTGGCAAGGCAAGTTACTGAAACCGGCTTTTCCGAGACTGTTTTCCTTTGCGTTGGATGTCAATGCATCAGTCGGAGAGGTCATGCTTACCCAGGACTTAACGCAGCTGTTTGAGTTGCCCTTGTCGCAGCAAGCTGTTTGAGTTGCCCTTGTCACATGTGAGGTTGAATCATAATGGCAAGGATAAATGGAATACTGTCTGGAAGGATGGGGTGTTTACATCGCAATTTATTATAAACATTGCTTCAAGGATGTGGTTCTAGTAAGATCTATGCATATATTTGGAAGAGTAGGGTTTTACTTCGGATAAAAGTTTTTACGTGGCTGCTTGTGAGTGATCGTCTCAATACTAGGGACATGTTGAGGAGGAGGCACTGGAATGTAACTGACAACTATTCTTGTGAGCTATGTACTTTGGGAGTAATGGAGGAGTGGTTGCACCTTCTCTTCCATTGTAAATTCATTGGGTATTAGAGGACACATTTGAGGAAGTTTTCATCCGAACCAAGAAGAAATCCAAGTATCATTTCTTTACTGAAGTGGTGGTGCTAGCTGCTTGGCACATTTGGAAACAAAGAAATGATGTTGTATTCAACAATGTAATGCCAACTTTTCGGTCCTGGAAGAATTGTTTTGTCCATGAGGTCACCATGCATGCGCATAGGGTGAAGGCAAAGCATGTACAACTCTGGCTAGAATGGAGTGAGAGTCTACCTTGAGTTAGCTTGGTTTTGTAAATACATGTATATAGCCCCCAGTGCTTGTAGATAGGCCTAGTGAGGTTAGTTTTTTATTTTTCAGTCCTGCTTGTACTTTTGAAACATTCCTTTTAAATTCAATAAAATAATGTGGGGCGTAAGCCTTACAGTCCTTATATTAAAAAAATAAAAAAACAGACGCTTCAAGATAAGCACATAAGATGTGACGGAATTAAAATATAGTTTCACTAGAAAGGATCTGATAGTTTGACGATGAAGAAGGGGATGCCTTGTCTTTGACGCTTGATTCTTCTTGAATTATATTCGGGTGAACCACCGGGGCATCCCCAAGCTTTGGCGTTACTATCGTATTGATCACATTATATCATCCTTCTCTCTTGATCCTTGAAAACTTCCTCCACACCAAACTTAGAGTAACTTCATTAGAGAGTTAGTGCACAAAACAATTATGTTATTCTGTAAGAACACAATTAATACCAATGCTACTGGACATTATCTACAGCCACTGATACTTAATAGGATAAAAAGATCCAATCAAAATAGCAAAAGAGGCATTGCAAAAGAAAATGGTAGAATCTGTCAAAAACAGAACAATTCGTAAAGACGAATTTTTTCGATGCACTAAACTTGCTCAGATCAGAAAACTCAAAACTAATGAAACTTGCGTATATATCGGAGGATTATGCACAAAAAGGGCAGATTTTTCTGGTGTTCCAGTGAATTAATATGAATTTAACGGTGGACAGCAGAAATCTGTTTCAACACATGAATTGAATTTTAGCATCAACTTTCAACTAGAGGCTTAATTTGACACAACATTGCGATAAAATAAAGATACAAAGGAATTTCTAGAGAGGTAGGACAAGTCTTTACACAAGAAAAATAAAAGAAAATAACAAAAATAAAAGTGGGTTGTCTCCCATAAGCGCTTTTGCTTAACGCCTTTGAGCTAGGCACAAGGAACAAAACTCTATTATTATCAAGAAATGAAGCATCAACACCATAATTTGAACGAACAATAGAGTCAAAAGGTAGCTTCATTCTTTTCCTAGGGAAGTGTTCCATACCATTTCTTGAGTGGGAATTGGTACTTGAGGGTACCTTCTTTCATATCAATAATAGCACCCACAGTTCTTAGAAAGGGTCTTCCCAACACAATTGGATAAGATGGGTTGTATTCAATATCCAAAACACTAAAATTAACAGGGACCATGTTATTATTAACCATAATAGGAATATCATTGATCCTCCCCCAAAGGGTTCTTCAAAGCATTATCAGCAAGAAAAACATCCAAATAACAATGTTCCAATGGTGGCAAATCAAACATATCATAGAGATTTTTAGGCATAACAGAAATACTTGCACCAAGGTCACACAAAGCATTGCAAAAAAAATTATCTACTTCCATTTTAATGATGGGCTCCCAACCATCTTCTAACTTTTTAGGGATAGAAGCTTCAAGTCTCAATTTATCTTCCCTAGCTTTAATGAGAGCATTTGTAATATGAGTAGTAAAAGCCAAATTAAGAGAGCTAGCATTAGGACGTGTGGCCATTTTTTGCAAGAACTTAATAACTTCAGAGATATTACAATTATCGAAATCAAAATTATTATCATCGAATCAAACCAAACCACATTCTCTCACGTTCTTAAAATTTCAGCACTTTTATCAACACTAGTTTCAGCAGTTTTAGGCAATTTTAAATTTTTGGACGAAGTAGAGTAGACATTTCCAACACCAACTATGTTACCATGGATAGTAGGAGGCTTACTAACATGTGAAACACCATTATTTTCAGAGGTAGTAATAGTAAAAACTTTAACAATATTAGCCTATTTCTCTAATTCTCTCTCTCTCTCATTTCCCATCTAGCACGTAACTGAGCCATCATCCTAACATTTTCATCAGTTTGAATTTGTATGGCATTGATTTTAGAAAAGGGATTAACCTCTCTAGTTTCACTAGGCATAAATTTAGATTTTAAAATATCAACATCAAGGGCAAGATTATCAACTTTAGACGCAAGAATATCAATTTTCCCAAACTTTTCCTCAACAATTTTATTAAACAAAGTTTGTGTAGTGATAAAATCTTTTGACATGGTTTCAAGTTCAGAGGTGGCAGTCCTATTATAAAAATTACCTTAAGAGTTACCATAAGATTTACCATTATTAGGAGGATATGGCTTATAGTTGTTGTTACCAAAGTTGTTCCTATAGGCATCGTTGTTAAAATTGTTGCTTTTAATAAAGTTTACATCAACGTGCTCTTCTTGTGCAACTAAAGAAGCTAAATGAACATTATTGGGATCATTATGGGATTTACCACTTGCAAGCATAGACATAAAAATTTCAATATTTTCACTCAAAGAGGAGGTTTCTTCAACATAATTTACCTTCTTACCTTGAGGTGTCCTCTACGTATGCCATTCAGAATAATTTACCATCATATCATCCAAGAGTTTTGTTGCAGCCCCCAAAGTGATGGATATAAAGGTACCTCCAGCAGCTGAATCCAATAAGTTTCTTGAACAAAAAGTCGGTCCTGCATAAAAGGTTTGGATGATCATCCAAGCAGTCAGTCCATGGGTAGGGCAATTCTTTATCAAAGATTTCATTCTTTCCCAAGCTTGAGCAACATGTTCATTATCAAGTTGTTTAAAATTCAGGATACTTCTTAGAGAAATAATCTTAGCATGAGGATAGTATTTTCCAATGAAAGCATCTTTGCATTCAATCCATGAATCAATACTATTCCTAGGCAGTGAAAGCAACCATTCTTTAGCTCTTCCTCTCAAGGAAAAAGGAAATAATTTCAGTTTTATGATATCACCATCTATGTATTTATATTTCTGCATTTCACATAATTCAACAAAATTATTTAGAGGGGCAGCAGCATCATCAGAACTAAGACCAGAGAATTGCTCTCTCATAACAAGGTTCAATAAAGCAGGTTTAATCTCAATGAACTCAGCTTTAGATGCAGGTGGAGCAATAGGTGTGCATATAAAATCATTATTGTTGGTGCTTGTAAAGTCACACAACTTGGTATTTTGAGCGGAACTCATTTTAGCAAATTAAATAGCAAACCAAAATAAACAATATTAAAGAAAATAGCAAAACCAAAATAAATAAGGGCAACAAAACTGAAAATAAATAACAAAACCGAAATAAAAAAAGTAATGCAAGTAACACATTTTTTTATATTTTTTATATTAAGCAAACAAGACAGTAATAAAAATAAACTAAGCAAGACAATAACAAAATAAAATGAGTGGAAGTGCGAAAACTCCCCTCGTGATGAATCTTTATCTTCCGGCAACGGCGCCAGAAAAGAGCTTGATGCACATGGTGGGTGTGTTGTTGGGAGACCCCAAGAGGAAGGTATGAAGTAGTGCAGTAGCAAATTTCCCTCAGTATGAAACCAAGGTTCTCGAACCAGTAGGAGATGAAGAGTTCCCTCAAGGTTGTTGGTGGAGACGTTGGCACGGCGCAACACCAGCGTCAGCAACGAACGTGGAGCCTGCACACAAACAAATCAAGATACTTTGCCCCAACTTAACAGTGAGGTTGTCAAACTCACCGGCTTGCTGTAACAAAGGATTAAACGTATGTGTGAAAGAAAGAGTGTATGTTTGCAGAAAGTAAAAGGTATGCAGTTGTGGCTTTATCAGATTAATGAGAAGGACCAGGGTCCACAGTTCACTAGTGGTGTCTCTCCATAAATAATAACATTCATCCATGAGTGGTAAACAAATTACAGCTAGGCAATTGACACAATAATGATGAGCAACCCAAGGCATATACTAACGATATGGTTTCTAGTGTGAGATTCATTCGGGCATTACAACAATATACATAGACCGTTCCAACCGCATCTATGACTAATATTCCACCTTGCGGTTAGCGTCCGCACCCCTTTCAGTATTAAGTAGCATGCAACATATTATCGCCTTAAGCACTGTGTGTAAAGTAAGTAAGTAACATCATCCTTAGAAAAAATACTTTTGTTTTATCCCTAGTAGCAACAGTACATCTACAACCTTAGATCTTTCTGTCACTGCCCCAGATTTAATAGAGACATTAACCCACTATCGAGCATAAATACCCCCTCTTGGAGTTACGACAATCTACTTGGCCGAATCACACACAAGTAACAGAGAGTATGCAAGATCATTAAATAGCACACACATGATATATTATGAAGCAATAACTTTAGTACTCAATATTCATCGGATCCCAGCAAACACAACATGGAGAATTACATAAAGATGATCTTGATCATGATAGGCAGCTCACAAGATCTAAACATGATAGCACAAGAGGAGAAGACAACCATCTAGCTACTGCTATGGACCCGTAGTCCAAGGGTAGACTACTCACGCATCAGTCCGGAGGCGGTCATGGCGACGTAGAGGCCTCCGGGGACGATTCCCCTTCCTAGCAGGGTGCCGGGGAGCAGTTCTGATCTCCCCCGAATTGGTGTTGACGACGGTGGCGGCTCACGACCCGTGGAGGAAAAAGGGATTCACCGTATGAAGTTTTTAGGTAAGGTAGGTATTTATGGGCGAAAGACCTAAGTCGGTGGGCGCCTGAGGGCTGCACATCGCCTCCTGGCGCGGCCAGGCTTGGACCCGCGCCACGAGGTGCTATGGGCGCCTCGCGGCCCCTCTTCGTCTCGTCTTCGGTTCCTCGTGACGCTAATATTACAAAAAAAATCCAGGTTGTTTTATTTCCAATTTGGCGAATATTTCCTTAAGTACTTTTCTGAAACCAAAAACAGCAGAAAACAGGGAACTGGCACTGTGGCATCTTGTTAATAGGTTAGTCCCACAAAATGCATAAAACTATATAAAATGCATATAAAACATGTAATAACTTGATATAACATAGCATGGAACATAAGAAATTATGGATACGTTGGAGACGTATCACCTCCTCTGTTCCAAAGCCGTTGGAGATGGTTCCTTTAGGACTAGAACGGTTATGAGCATATTTCTTTAAGACTCCCATGAATCTCTCAAAGGGGAACATATTGTGTAGAAATACAGGATCGAGGATGGAAATCTCTTCGACTAGGTGAACTATCAGGTGCATCATAATATCGAAGAAGGATGGTGGGAACACCACGAAAATGACAAGACATTGAACCACATCAATTTGTAAGCTATGTAGACTCACTGGATCGATTACCTTCTGAGATATTGCATTCAGGAATGAACATAACTTCACAATGGGTAGTTGAACACTTTCCGGTAGAAGCCCCCTCAATGCAACCAGAAGCAATTGGGTCATAAGCACGTGGCAGTCATGAGACTTTAGGTTTTGGTATTTTTTCTTAGCCATATTTATTATTCGCTTTATATTCGATGAGAATCCGGATGGGACCTTCATACTACTCAGACACTCAAAAAATATGTCCTTCTCTTCTTTCGTAAGAGTATAGCTGGCAGGACCTTCAAACGGCTCTGATGGATGTTGTCCATTTCTCTCAAACGTTGCTGGTCCTCTCGTGCTCCCGGTGTATCTTTTTTAATCTTCCCATACACACCCAAGTGGGCTAGAAGGTTCAAGCAAAGATTCTTCGTCACGTTCATCACGTCGATACAAGAGCGGACCTCTAGGATTTCCCAATAGGGTAGCTCCCAAAATAAAGATTTTTTTCCACATGGGTGTGTGTCCGTTAGTGTCATTCAGAACTTTTAAGCTGCCAGGACCCTTTCCAACGATTACTTTCAAATCCTTAACCATATCAAATACATCAGCACCAGAACGAAGGGTAGGCTTCTTCCTTTTTTCCGCCTCACCAAAATGCTTGCCTTTTTTTCTTAATGGATGATTGGGTGGAAGAAAACGACGATGCCTAGGGTACACATTATTCCCCCCATTAGCCAAATATACACTATCAGTCTTATCTAAACAGTGTGTGCATGCATGATATCCCTTGAATGTATGTCCTGAAAAGTTACAAATAGCATGCCAATCATTGATGGTTACGAACAGCAACACTCGTAGGTCAAATTCCTCATATTTGTACTCATCCCATACACGTACACCTTCTTCCTGCGACAACTGTAAAAATTCCTCAACTAATGGCCTGAGGTACACATCAAGGTTGTTGTCGAGTTGATTGGTTCCTTGGATGAGCAATGGCATCATAATGAACTTTCGTTTCATGCACAACCACGGTGGAAGGTTATAGATACATAGAATCACGGCCAGGTGATATGACTGCTGCTCTGCTCCCAAAAAGGATTGAAGTCATCTGTACTTAGACCAAACCTTAAGTTCCTTGCTTCATTTGCAAAGTCGGGAAACATTCTATCAAATTTTTTCCACTGCGACCCATCAGCGGGGTATCTCTACATCTCTTCTTCTTACGGTCTTCATTGTGCCATCGCATCAACTTGGCATGCTCTTTGTTTCTGAACAAATGTTTTAAACGTGGTATTACAGGAGCATACCACATCACCTTGGCAGGAACCATGTTCCTGGTGCCCTTGCCCTCAACACCTTCAGGGTCATCTCGTCTGATCTTGTACCGCAATGCTTTACATACCGGTCATGCAACCAAATTCTCATACTCACCGCAGTACAGGATGCAGTCATTTGGGCATGTGTGTATCTTCTCCACTTCTAATCCTATAGGGCAGACAACCTTATTTGCTTCGTACGTACTGACGGGCAATTCGTTATCATCTGAAAGTTTCTTTTTCATAATTTTTAGCAACTTTTCAAATCCCTTATCGGTCACGCCGTTCTCTGCCTTCCATCTCAGGAATTCTAGCATGGTATCTAGCTTTTTTGGTCATTTGTCCAAGTTGGGTACATCAATTTTTTGTGATCCTCTAACATCTGCTCGAACTTTAGCCTCTCCTTTTCACTTTCGCATTCTCGCTTCACATCAGCAATGACGACCAAGATCATCAATAGGCTCATCTGGTGCTTCAACTTCTTCTTCTTGTTGTTCTTCATTTTCGACAATTTCTATCTCACACTTTTCAGGGAACATAGGATAGTTGCATTATTATCTTCTTCTTCGTCGTCTTCCATCATGACCCCTATTTCTCCATGCTTGGTCCAACATTTACAGCCAGGCATGAAACCGAACATATAGAGCTGGATGTGAATATCACGTGAGTCGGGGAAATCCCTCTCGTTCCGACACACACGGCGTGGACAACACATAAAACCATTATGTGAGTTTGCCTTAACATCGACAAATTCCCGCACGCCTTGCATGAACTCATTCGATCGCCGGTCACTGGACATCCATTATCGTCTTAGCTACACACAATTATATATAGAGAGAGTAAATGCTCAAATTAATACAGAGTTCATCACAATACAAGCGCAATCACACAATGCTAACAATAATTCTGAGTCCGAACACAATACGACAACACTAGTTTGCACACTTTAAAAACCCGTACATGGCGATTATAATCGTGACTAGGAGAACAAAGAAACCGAATGAGAAATGTAGGAACATTCATTTCGGAGAGATGTCTTTCATCTTATTAATCTTCAACCTTGTTCTTTCCCTAGTTTCACGAGTCTAGATCATGTGTCCATCGATGATATCCGCCAAATCCAACTCTATTTCCCCCTTCTTTTCCACAACCATGTCCCTTTTTTGTTTACAGTTTTTTAATTTTGCTTCATCTTGTGGATTGTATCATGAGCTAGCCATAGCTTCTCTTCGGTCCTCCTCAAAATTTTATCGATCTTTCTCTTCTCCTCTCTTGTAAAATTTAATTCTTCTGGGAGAATTAGTTTTCCAAGTAGATAATGTTGAAACTGGACACATCCATCACGAATGCCGCACTCACATACTGATTCCTAATATTATAATTGATAAAATTAAATTAGAAAATTCTCACCCTAAATTAAAAATTATTTTTTTATTGGAGAGACGACATGACATGTAGATGTGCTAATAATACCTCATCTGAAAAGGAGGAGTTGTTCACGACGCCGTAGGGGACCTCTCTATTGTCGACCATCGTTATATTCATATAAATAACTAAGTTGAGCTAAATTTGAGCTATTCTTGAGCAATGTTGAGCTAAGTTGACCATATCTTCACACATATGCAAACTAGGTAGCTTAAATTTGAGCTCACACTTTCCACAAAATTACTCCTAAACCTAAATACACCAATCTCTATACTTCTAAAGCATGAAATGAGGGAAAAAAAGCAATAAGAGATAATAGGATACAATGGCTACCATTTTAGAAGTCAGGAAGCTTTAAATATTCACAAATCGAAGGCAACGCTGAACAACTCGAGATCCATGCGATGAACATGTAGAACAGCTCTCGAGCTAGCCTTCTCCACGCCCTGATCTAGAAAATGCAATGGCTAGCTTGGGCTTGCAGGGACGAAGCATATATAAAATGGGACTTTTAGTCTGGGTTTGTTACACGAACCGCGACTAAAACCTTTGTTCGCGGTTCATATATCCAACCGGGACTAAAAGTTTTCCTGGAAACATGACTGATGGGTTTCGACCTCGAGATGCCTTACTAGCCGTTGGAACCGGGACTAAATGTAGCTTTAGTCCGGGTTCTAGGCAGGACCGGGACTGAAGGGTCTCAGGGCTCAAAACCAAAGCCCCATTTTCTACTAGTGCGCTCAGCTTTTCCATTAGAATACAACTTTTCCATTAGAATATCCTTATTCTTCACTTATATTTTTTGAGTATTCTTTTATAGTTACATCAACGCTTTCAGCTCCTGTTTTTTTATGCACCTCTTTTTTAGAGTTGTTAGTTATTTTATGAAATACTCTCTTGTCTTATTAAATATTTGGAGAGTTTATGTTTAAATAAGTTGATTGGTGTTTGGTTAGAAACAGAAAATGCTAAGTGTGGTAGATGATATAACAAAAATATTTACATAATCTTATAGATCATTAAATTGTTTCGCTTGAATAATCGATGTTTGCTTTGAGATATTAATATGCTTGGTAAACTTGATGGTTTAGTATGGTAAAAACAATTAATGGTTGGTCTAAGAACTTGAAGTCGTGCCACACTTGAATAAACACTTGATAGCATGATGATATATGACTTCTAATGTTAAAAGCAACTCTAATGATTTTTGTTATGCGCTACGGTCGGGGTAGCCAACAGTGACTTGTCATTGCCACGGACCCTCTTTGAGTGATTTTCATTATGCCTTGTAAAATAATATTTCTAGTTGGAATCTTTTAAATTGTGAGTTATAAGTTGTGGTTTTCATGGCACTTCCACTACCTTATTTGCTAGCCTCTTCGGTACTTTGCATTTCCCATTCACACATTGAGAGTTGGTGCATACTTCACGGGTATATCCAAACCTCGTGGGAGTTTACCATGTTCTCCTACCAATAATCCTAAATATCTTCCTCAAAACATCCACCATACCTACCTATCATAGCATTTCCATAGTTGTTCTGAGATATATTGCCATAATAACATCCATCTAACATTATGTGACTTGTTGACGTGTTTCATATTTATATTGCATACTGCTACACTGGCACGAGAATTCGGTTTTATACATCGGAGAAATTATGTTTTATTATGAGTTATGAGTACAAAAAGGGTGTGATGATTCATTGTAAAATAGAGTGTTGCCCCTACCGGTGAGGTATCCATAAAATCAAAAAGAAGAAGTTAAAAAGAGGCCAAAGAGAAAATAGAATTAAAAAAGAGGCAAAAGAGATAATAAAGAGAGGGGGCAACATATGTATCCTTTTATACCACACTTGTGCTTATGTTTAGCACCAATATTTCAGTTTGGAGAGAGTTTTCATATTATGACTTGTATAACTATGTGTGGAATCTTACATTATAGAACTTGGCTTGTATATTCCAATTATGAGCCTCCTCAAAATTGCTATATGTCTTCATGAGCAAGCAAGTTGGATGCAACCCCACTAATTCCATTGGAGAGCTTTCATACACTTATAGCTCTATGTGCATCCGTTGTGTGGCAATCACTACTCCTTGCATAGCTTCGATTATAAGACTTCCTCTTGTCTAACGATCACTTTCAGTTGTGTGAGACCTTCTTCCTTTGGCCTTCCAAAAACCCCATAATGTTCTCTTAGCCACAACATCCTGCTGACAGGAACCAACGTTGAACGCTTGCTTGTGTTTGAGTGAACAAATAACGAGATGATTTCCAACGTGCATATTGTTACTGCTTGACTTGATCCTAACATAAGTTGTTGTGAGTGTTTGATGAATTTGATTATTATATTACTCTCCTTGAAGCTTAAATCATCTTTAGTATACTCTGCCCAGTTGATTGCTTTTTAGTACTGATTCATTTAGAGATTTACTTTGTTCCTCCATGTTGTTTATACATCACTCATTTGATATCAACTATAAACTACACCCTTTATATATTTGATCCAAATTTCCATGCTTTACAATATTAGATTGTGTGAAAGCATGTCACTTCAGAAATTATTTCTCGTTATCGTTTTACCTACTCGGGACGAGTAGAACAAAACTTGGGGATGCTTGATACGTCTCAAACTTATCTCTAATTTCTTATGTTCCATGCTTATATTATACCGATTGCTACATGTTTTACATACACTTTATATCATGTTTATGCATTTTGGGATCAACCTATTAACAAGATGCCACAGTGCTAGTTCCATGTTTTCTGCTATTTTTGGTTTCAGAAAACATGTTAAGGAAATATTCTCGGATTGGACAAAACAAAATTGTGAAATCCCTATTTCCCCGGGAACCATCCAGAACACCAAAGAGGATACGGAGGGGGGCCACATAGCGGCCACACCTATGGGTGGCGGGGCTCCCCCCTCTACCGCGTGTGGGGCCCTCGTGGCTCCACCGAACTTGCCATTTGCCCTATTTATACCCCCCCCCCCCCGACGGGAAAACCTTACTACCCGAGCAAAAATACAGAAATCATTACGGAGCCGCAGCTGTCGTCAACCCTAGTTCGGGAGGGTTGAGAAGCTCCTATCGGCACCCTGCCGAAGAGGGGAATCATCATCGGAGGGCTCTACATCACCATGCCCACCTCCGGACTGATGCGTGAGTAGTTCATCCTTGGACTATGGGTCCATAGGAGTAGCTAGATGGTTGTCTTCTCCTTTTTTGCCATCATGTTTAGATCTTGTGAACTGCCTAGCATAATCAAGATCATCTAGCGGTAATGCTACATGTTGTGTTTGCTGGGATCCGATGAATATTGAATACTATGTCATTTGTTTTATAATATATCATGTGTGTGTTATTTGTGATCTTTCATGCTCTCCATTACTAGTAGATGCTCTGGCCAAGTAGATGCTTGTGACTCCAAGAGGGAGTATTTATGCTCGATAGTGGGTTGATGTCTCTATTTAATCTGGGGGGTGACAACAACCTCTAAGACTGTAGATGTACTGTTGCTACTATGTATAAAACAGTAATGCTTTGTCTAAGGATGATTGTGTTACTTACATTATGCACTTTACTTAATGCAATGATCTGTTGCTTGCAACTTAATAATAAATGGGCTGTGGACGCTAACATGAAGGTGGATTATTAGTCATAGTTGCGGCTGGAACGGTCTATGTATATTGTTGTATTTCCTAAATGAATCTCATACTAGACCCCATGACAAGTATATTCATCATTATGCAGCTCTTTTTTTGTAAATTGCCCAGCTGTAATTTGTTTACCCACATTTATGCTATTATTTATTGTGGAGAGACACCACTAGTGAACTGTGGACCCCGGTCCCTTTCTTTCACGTTGATAATACAACCTAGTGCAAACTGTTTCCTTTTGTTCTCTGCAAACAAACATCATTTTCCACACATACGTTTAATCCTTTGTTACAATAAACCGGTGAGATTGACAACCTCACTGTTTCATTGGGGGCAAATTAATTTGATTGTGTTGTGTGCAGGTTCCACGTTCATGGTTGACACCGGTAGTGCGCCCTGCCTAGGTCGACCGCAACAATCTTCAGACGTGTTCTTCATCTCCTACTGGTTCGATAAACCTTGGTTTCATACTAAGGGAAAACTTGATGCTGCACTCATCATACCTTCCTCTTGGGGTTTCCTAACTCCACACGTTCGTGACATCACACACTGAGAGAAGGGGGAGGATCCGGAGGGCCTCGGATGGGTGCTCCGCAGAGGCCTGCAGCTCCCTGACCGACGCTGCTACTTACAGGGGCTAATGTTATCCCGGTGAATGCGCCTCCTCCGAGGAAACCGGATCCGAGGCCAGTAAGCATGGTGAATGTCGGAGGTAACAACAATGTTGGTCCCTGTCGATAGACCGAGTATCCACAAGAGAAGTTCCTGGAGGCACATCAGAGTTATGTGGTCTTCGTGACCGAGCCAACCGACAAGAAGAGCTTGCACCAGTGTGCAATGGAAGTGAATGTTTTTATGCTGGCAGTGCCGAAATATATGCACTGGTCCGAGCACAAGATCAGCTGGAGTTTGAAGGATCATCGCCGGGTCATGCCAAACCCATGAGGTTATGCTTTGGTGGTGGATCCAACATTCATCGGGCCCACCCTCAATGTCACATTTACCCGAGTTCAGATTGACAATGTGTAACATCCCAAAATTTTGGAATCTTAAAAATCACTAAAATTTAAAACTTTTTATTCATATTAAAATAAAATCACCTTTAACCAAAGAAGATCAAACAAAAAGGATTTTATGACTTATTCAAAAGTATTATGATATTAATTGAATCAAGAAAAATTTATTTTCAAACTTAAGTGTTCAACTATAAATAGATATCCTAAATACTTATTTAATCCTAACACCATATTTGAACTACCATCAATTATTTTTGGTATGCCTATTTCAAAATGTTTTGTATAAGTTATATAATTCAAAAACATAATATTTGGAATTCTTAATAAACCCTAGGTCAATATTTAAAGTCATAAAACTATTGAGAATATTTTCCTATTTTTAAATATAGATTTGATTCAAGCATTTGACTTTGAAAATGGATGTGAAATTTTTATTTTAAACATCAGTATTGTGATATTCTTTTTGATTTTGATAAGAGACAAATTCTTTTATTAAAAATCTATTTTTAAATTCATCAAAAAAGTCTCAAATTGATATCTAATCAATATTTCAAAATTATCTTTTTTTAAAGTAATCAAAACATGTGCGTGACTGTTTTAAATGATAGATATGATTTTTAGTAATTTTTAGAAACTAGTTTGACTTAATTTGGAATTACAAAACAAACGTTATAAAAGAAATAAGAACAATAAAAAAGAAAATAAAAAGGAAAAGAAACAACAACAAAAAAATTAGTCGGGCCAACCCGAGTCGGCCGAAGTCCTCCCTCCCGCACGAGCAGCACGGAGCGGCCCATCGCAGGCCCAACAGTAGCCCGCAACCCTCTCTCCCCTTTCTCTCAGTGTCCGCTGGGACCCGCCCGTCAGGGGAGGTTATCCCCACTCTCTGTAACATCCCAACATTTTATAATATTCAAAAATCACTAAAATTTAAAAAAATTCTTTTTATTAAAATAAAATATTAAATGCATAAGGAAACCAACTATGAAAGACTCCAAACTTATTGAAAGAGTTTAATATTCAAATGTCACAGTTTAAACATTTTATTATCCACTGTATTTCAAAAACCTTAAAATGTAATTTGACAAATATTTTACAAACTACAATCCATTTTATTTTAAGTAAATAGTTTACTTATAAGTAATTGATTTCAACCACTTAGCCATATCTATTCCTAAACTCATAAATTATTTAAAAATGGTGTTAGTTGCCAAAGGGTTTACATTCTCTCAACTAAGTTCAAAACATGGTGTTAAAATTTCAATTCTGTAATTTATAACTATAAACTTCATAGATTTAAATTAATGAATTAGCCAAATAAACATTTCATTTGCTTAAATGAATTTCATTTATTTTCAAAGCATGAAATGATTAATATATTCTATATAAGGAAATGAATTAAATCTAAAAACTTTTCCAAAGTTGTTATGAAGTTTTCAAATGATTTATCATAATATAAATCTTAATGGTGCACAAAATAAAATTTAATTAAAACTTGAATCCATTATAATTTCTATTACTTTAAAAATATTGATATTATGTTATTCTACTCTTATGCCAAAATAAAGATGAATAATTACAGTAAAATGAGTTTTAATAACTCTATTTCAAACATATTTGAATGTGGGTATTTTACAAATTTTATTTAGCAAAAAGAAAATTTAATTAAGTTATAATTTCAAAATTGATATTAAGTATCAATTTTGTATTAAACCAACATTTCAAATTTATTAATTTTAAAAAGTTTTCAAAACATGCCCCCAACTGGTTTAACACAAATATATTAATTTTACAAATTTTTAGAAATTAATTTGACATCATTTGGACATTTAAATCAAAAGTTATGAATTAATTGAAAAAATCAGAAAAAGGAAAATCGCTGACGTCAGCGATGACGTCAGCATCGTCTTCAACCTCTGTCCGAAAATTGCGCCCGAGGATTGATTCGAATCAGCGTCAAATCCTCTCCGTTTCTTGCGGGATTAGTTTCCGTAGGTGCGTCCTTATAAAGCCCAGACCTCGCCGCATCTTTTCCCCGAGAAAACCGAGCTCGAAGTGCCCCCAGGCCGCCGTTTCGGCTCACCGGAGTTCATCGCCTCCGCCGTCATCTTCTTCGTTCTCCGGCGAGGTGAGCCACCCCCGTTCCCGAGACCATGCCTATCTGTTCCGCCGCGCCCGTGCGTTTCTTCTGACCCCTCCCTCGCTTCTGTCCTGCAGCCTAACGTGGGGGCAAGAGCACGACCCGAAGGTCACCGGCGTTCGGGCCACTCCGGCCTCGTATCCTCGTTGCCCTCGCACGCAATCGATGACGCCGCCACTTCCATCTCCTCCGTCGCCGCGCGCCGCGCGTCGCCGTCGTCTCCGCCGAGCAAGGGGACCATCGGAGCGACGAATCCGTCCACACCCGAACCGCGCGCCGCCATCTCCTTCCTCTCCGGCGAGCTTCTCCGGCAGGTATGGTCAACGCCTCTCCTGGCCGTCCAATCTGATATCCACGGCCGTGATTAGATTGTTTGAACGAATCGGTAAGATTCAATCTGGACCGTCAGATCTGGATCTGACGACCCAGATCTGATGCAGCCAAGCCGAGCAAAGCCACGGCTCAGACTAAGCCGAGCCGCTTCCAAGCCGAGCTCAACCAACCACAGACTGCCACGCGGCCCTCTCTATTTCCTGTTTTATTTCCGAATAGAATTAAATGCCTGTTTTGCAGAAAAGCCCCCGCATCTTAGATCTATTATAACTTTTTATTGGTTTAGCCAAATTTAACAAACTTTATATTTTTGGAAATCCCTCGACATGTAGAATATTTTGGATCTGCCAAAATTCAAATTTGACTTAGTTTAAAATATTCAAATTTCAAATGGTGAATTAGGTTATTTTTGTCATAACTTTAAATCTGTAAATTCAAAAATTGCAAATAAAATTGTTTTAGAAACTTTAGAATATTTGTAAATTAATGCCACTGCTATAAAATAATTTTGAGTAAATTTTGAATGAATTCATAGTTATATATTTAATTTGAATAGTTTGAGTATTTTCAATATAACTATTAACAAAAATATTAATTTTGATTAAAGTAAATTGCTATAAATTTGATTAAAATGCCTCCTGTCTATTAACATTATTTATAAAATTATATTATAAAAAATTTATCATAGAAAACTTTAATATTATAATTATTCCTGTTATTATATTTTCCAAAAATAGAAATTAACTAAAATCGCATTTAAAAATTCATGCATATTTATAAAGAAATCACAAAAGTCATTTTGATGCTTTCTTGTGAATAAAAAAATTGCATTTCATGCATAAAATACTTTATTATATAATTATATTCCCCATAGGAAAACCTCTTCATTAGTTTTCTCTAAGTTAGAAATAATTTCAACTTAGCATTTTTGTGAAGTGCTACACTTAGACACTTAGTAAGTTTCAAGATGGAGCTAGAAGGCCATTGAAGGACTTAGCCAAAACAAGACTTCAGAAGTATCTTCAAGGAGAAGAAGCACTTAGAAGAAAATCTAGAAGAAGTTCATGAAGGACTTAGAAGAAAACGGACTCTGGAAGCATCCCAAAGATGTCAAGCACTTGGAAGAAAAGTGAGAAGAAGTTCAAGAAGGCCAACCCCCTTTTATTCTCTAAGTCTTTCTCTCTGTCTTTTTTTTCTCCTCTGAGACTTCATGAAGACTAAGTAAATCCAAAACCAGCCTCGAGGATACAAGAATCATCAAGTCTGAATATTCATCAAAACTACCAAGAGCTCAATCAAGACATCATCCAGAAGAAAGTTACAAGTCTGGAGATGAAGCCTGGAGGACAACTACATCTTTCTTTCTATCTTTTCCCTCTTTCCTAATCTTGTCTTTTAGACTTAAACAAATTTTGATCATGATGTTATCATCTTTGAAGTTTGTTGGATCCTAGCGGCATAGTGAGATGAAGCGGCCTGGAAACAAACCTTACATGTCCACGTACATGAGACATGTTCCACAATTTAAGTGGCTGGCCGGGTGTCTGTCTCTCTCACTATAGTGAAGTCCAATTTACAAAGAGTTGATAATAATTGTTGATCATCTTGAACAAATGACTTAGTATTTTCTCTAAATATTTCTACACATCAAGACTAAGTCATTAGAGGGCTTATTCAAGATGATATAAAACAAAATATTTTATTCAACTTATGACTTTAGTCCTTAGTCATTTTTGACCAACACATTTCCTTGCATTAACTTAAAGGATTTTCATGGCATGAAAAAGCATTTCTAGCCCTTAGGAATATTTTGCACATCGTGCATAAACATATTTTCCTTAGAAAGTTTTATAAAACTTATTTATTCATCTAGTATGTGTTTGTATGCATTATGGAGTTGTGCTTGTTGTTGATTGTTGTATTGTTGCATGTCTATACTGTTAGATTGAACGGAGAGTCCCGAGTATCGTTGAAAAGAGTTGTGAACAACGACAACATTCAAAGGCAAGTGGCACACCTCATAAGCTTCCTATTATTTCTATATGCATTACTTAGTGTATTTTTATATGCATGTGTAGGATAGTATTGCTATGCTAAACCTGTGCAGAATTCCTTTTCTCCTGTGTCTAGGTTCCTATATCATACTCAACAGAAATATTGATGCTATGCATTTGATGAAAAGTTTTACAAAATGTTAAGTGACTACTCAGGGCTGTGCTCATGGTTGTCGTCGCCTAGGATGAATTTCTATTCTACTTAGGGCCGTGAGCATGGTGGTTGTCAACCTAGGAGTACACATCCACTAAGTTAATGAAACACCTGGGTGGATTGGTTGAATGGTTTATGTTGAGTGGCTACTCAGGACTGTGCTTGTGGTTGTCTTCGCCTAAGGTAGGTTCTACTATACTTGGGGCCATGAGCACGGGGGTTGTCAACCTGAGAGTGCACTTGTGGATGGCCACCCAGGGAACAGAGGAATCTGAAGAACTCCGAGTGACGATTGCTTCCAGTGCAGCCATTGCCATATGGGCTCTGGCTTGATCAATTATGTTGCGTGGACTCTCTCCGGCTTGACAAGCAGATGTAGGATGATGTTAGGTGGAACGGGTCAAGCCAGAGTGGGAGGGAAAATGCTTCTGAAAGATCTCGTCTCATTCTTCTCCTTTCCTTATCACAAATGGTGTGTAAAGGATAATCTGGGTTGAATGGGTACAATGGTGAACGTGCACAACCTCTGCAGAGTGTAAAACTAAGTACTTAGCCGTGTCCCCGGTACGGACAATTTGAGCAGCTGATCACGGACGTCAACGGAGGATTCCATCATTCCAACTTCAGAAATAAAACTTGATGGGTGAACAAGGGAAGATGAGAATTATGGTTTTCATGCCATACTTGTCTTGATTTGAAGAAAGTGTTTTACCAAAAAGATAGCAAAAATTGGCTTTATGCAAAATAGCCTTGAACTCCACCAGCCAAATATGCATATAGGCTTTAGAGTTATTCCATTAAGTGTCCACCATAGTGTCACTTGCCAGACTCCATTTTTAATGGAATCTGACCCACGTTGTTGCAATATTTTTCTTATTGCAGATTGTTCAGATGACGAGTGAGGTTTCGTTTATAGGTTTCGAGTCTACAACCAACATGTTTTCGCCTGTGGCAGCATGAAAGTGATAGAGACTCACTGCTATTGTATTTCCGCTGTGTACTATTTCAAAGCTAGCTTTATGCTATGCAACTTGTAATGAATATTTTGTAAGACTGGATCATCGATGTAATAAAATTGATACTTTGTTGTGATATTACATCGTAAACTGTGTATGCAAACGAATCGATCCAGGGATTTGCACTATACACAGGTATCTGCCTTATTTAAAGTGCAGGTACGCTTCACTCTCCGTTTGCGCCCACGACACGCACCACCACCCACTTCCTCCACTCGCCCCTCTCCCCCTTGAGCCCCCCCACGACATGCTCTGCCCCCTCCTTAAATGACCGCTACCCTGGCCTCCATTCCTTTCTCTCGCTCGTAAGAATAGCGTCGCCGGGCCGCCATTTGAGCTCGCCAGAGTACCGCACTTCCGCCGTCGCATTTCTTCAAATTCCGGCAACACCGAAGGTCCCTGCCGCTCCCTCGGCTCTCGAAAGCTTCCCCTCTCTCTTGCGCATCCCAGTGAGCCCTCTCTCATATTTTTATGCAGCCGAAGCGTCGGCTTTGTCCTTAATCCGAAGCTTGCCGGAAAAGCCGCACCTCCGCTCGCGTGCCACCGTCGCCTCGGGATGAACTCGGAGATGCCGTCGCCACCATCTGCTTCCCCGTGCGGAGCCGCACCTCCCCGTGTCCTCCACGAGTCCGGACACAATAAACAATGTTTTGAGATCAAGTTTCTTTTGGTTTGTCTAATACAATTTCTCACATCTAGAATTAAAGCAAACCCCAACATAAAATTGGAAAGAACCATAAAGTAAGTAGACCTGACTCCTTAAAGTAAGTAGACCTGACTCCTTAAATAATACCTCTGCTCTTCCCTAACAGCAATAGCAGAATGAAGATATGATGACTGAACATGTTTCCCATTCCCTGTCGAGAAAGTCAAACACATGTCTTTCGTGTCTTATTCGCTATCGCCCACCTACATAGCCGGCACCATCTCCGCCCGACACCGGCGCAGCCACGACGACATTCTCCGGCGAAGTCGGCGCCGCCACGGTAAGGTCATCGCTCCATCTCCGTCCGATCTCTATCCAACAGCCGTAATTAAGTCACTTAACGAACTAGTACAACCCAATCACAGTACGCCACGTAGCCCAGAACCTTTTCTGGATTATTTCCGAACTGAATTGTACTTTAACAGAAAAGCCCCTGCCACTTGAACCATCATAACTTTTTATCCACAAAGCCAATTATGACAAAGTTTATACCATTGGAAAGCCCTTGACATTTAGAATCTTTAAGAATTGTTAAATTTCCAATGTGACTAGTTTAAATTCATTCAAATTTCAAATGGACAATACGAGTAAATTTTACCTAGTTTAAATCCAAAAGTCCAAAAATTGCAAATAAAATATTTTTGGAAACTTTAGGATCTTTCTATTAATGTTGCACTTTTAAAATTAATTATTAGCCATGTTATTTACTTTTAAAAATCAGAAACCCTAATTGTATGTTTTAACATAGTTTAAATTCCTTTAACCTTATTAAATTGTCTTCTTTACAAAAAGAACACAAGTAATGTATTTTGACCAGAAGTATCAAAACTAAGCCTACTCAACCACTTTTGAAATACAAACTTATAAATTTATGTTTAAAACTTGTTAAAAATAATTTATCTAAAGATATGTTGTTTTATAAATAAGAGACTCAATTTGTGTAATTTTTATATAACTTAAATTCTATAAATCATTTAATATGAAACCTTTTTGCAAAATTTCACTAAAATAACTTTAGTTCTAGAGAAACCAATACTTAACTTGCTTAGTCCCAAATGAATCATAAATAGGTCAATTTGATTTAAAATATTTTATCTTTCTGAATTACAACCATAATTGGAAAAATGGTGTTAATCCCTTTTAACAAAAGCCTTGTGCAAAATATGTTGAACGTGACCAACCGTTACAACCTTGAAACAATACTTCAACCTATTCAGATTTGAAATGATCAAATTTGAATTATACCATTCCTTGAGCATAAATGGCAAACCCTAAGCCCTATGACATTAATTATTTTTGTAAATTGAATTATGTGATTTGACTTGACCATAAAATAAATGCACTAAAACAATTATTGATGAACACTTAAGTGTGATGTACGCTTTTATGTGTTATGTGTTTGTTCGATTTGTTTGTTTATTGTACATCTCCTTCCTCGTATAGATTGAACGGTATGAAACGTTATTCGTTGAAAAGAGTGTGAGAAATGACAACTTCCAAAAGGCAAGTGACACTCAAAAATCTCCTACTATTTTTACTATATGCATAGTAGTATTTTCTATAGTATGCATGTTAGGTTTGTGTGCACTTACTATTTTATGCTATGCTCCTATGTAGTGTGTATCTATCCCCCACCCTGAGCTAAGTAGCAAGAAAACTTAGTAGAATGCTTAGCCAAGCAATGAAAACTATTTTGATTAGTTGGATAGTGAAAATTAATGAAGTTATTAATGAACTACCTGGGTGCTGGTTGGAGAACTATGGTGGGGGGCTTCTCAGGGGGTCCATGTCTATGGTTCATGTCGATGGTAATTACCCTTGGTGGAAGCGCACAATTGTGGAAAGTCACCCAAGCTTAAAGAGATTGTAGACGCACCTTGTTAAGTAGCTCCCAGTGCAGCCACATGTCATATGGGCTTTGGCTTGATCATACTTGTTGCGAGATCCCGATCCGTTGTGACCAGTAGATGTAGGGGGATGGTAGGGATGTTCGGGTCACGCGTTGTGACTCGGGGAATTGCTTTAGAAAGATCTCATCTCGGTCTTATCTTTTCCTTTACATAATTGGGTGACATGGACAAGGGAATGATTGGGTCTTGTGGTGAAAGTGCACACCCTCTCGAGAGTTAAGAACTAAGTATACTTAGCCGTGTCCCCGGTTATGGACAATTGATCGACTAGACAGGGCCGATGATGAAGATCTCCTCATCCCAATTTCTTAAATAAAATTTGATGGGTGAACAAGGGTTGGGACCTTACTGATGTCTATCGGTGGTGCTCGTTGTGAGTAGTTTTCAAAGTTCTTCACCGTTTTCTATCGGTGGTACTCTTTGTTGTCAAATATGTTCACTGATATCTATCAGTGGTACTCTTTCTCTAAGATGAAAAGTTGTTCTAAAAATAAAAGGAAAAAATTGGCTTTTATGCAAATCAGCCTCAAACTTCGTCGAGCAAAATCTGCATGTAGACATAGTATTAGTAATTTTAGCTCTAAAGTGTCATCTTGCCGCCACATTTCAATTGTGCTGACCCAATATAGTTTGGCCTGCACCTCACCATCGCAGGACCCTCTGACAAAGAGTGCGGATTGATAGGGTCACGAGTCTCCAACCAACATGCCTTGCATGTGGCACATGATGAAGATGGATCTCTCTTATCCATTTGCTTTCCGATATGTGTTTATTTCGTTTTGAGCTAGCCATGAGCTATGCACCTTGTATCGAACCTTTTATTACTGGATAATCGTGTAATAAATATTGATACAATGTTACGGTATTTCATCTTAAACTATGTGTGCTAGCAAGTCGATCCAGGGACTAGCACGATAGATAGCAGGTCGCTACCTTATAATAAAAGGGGGGCCTTTACACAATGGCAGCGCCATTAACATCATGTACCGAGACACCATGGTGAAGATTGGAATCTCGATGAACATGTTGTTAACGAGTAGCACTACCTTCCGTGGCATAGTGTCGGGTGTCTCGTGTCGACCCGTGGGAAAAATCTGGGTTGATGTATTGTACGACACCAGGACAACTTCAGAACCGAGAGCAACCAGTTCGAGGTGGTGGACCTCGATAGTCCATACCATGCACTACGGGTAGGCCTGTGTTGGCTAAGTTCATGATATCCACTCACATGGCCTACCTCAAGATGAAACTGTCGGGTACCAACGGCATTATCACCATCTCGGGTGACAACAAGCGCTCCATAGAGTGTGCCTCGGCTGGTTCTTGTCTGGCCGAGTCATTAATCATTGCTGCCGAGAAGAAGAAGATTCGTGAAGTGGTGGCGCAGGCACATGCCTCGTAGCTTGGCATGCCCAACATGTCGAACTCGGAGCAGAATGCTTCCTTCCAGGCGCCGAAGGAGACCAAGAAGATCAATATGTACCCGGCTAGCCCGGAACACAAGGTCATCATCGTCAATGGTTTAGATGTGAAATAGGAAGGCGAGCTCATCAACTTCCTCCGTGAGAATCAGGATGTCTTCACCTAGTCGAACCAGGACCTGCCAGGTGTTCTGAGTGAGTTGGCTGAGCACTCTTTATTCATCTAGCTGAGCACTCTATATCCGAGGGAGTTGCCAGGTCATCGAAGACAAGATTTGGGGACGGGGAATTGCCCCCAGAGTCATCTCCATCAATTCCAGCGCTATCTCCATCGCCGTTGCTGACTCCTACGATTAGGAGTGAGTAGTTCTCCCCCGAGGTTGCGGGCTCTACCGGTAGCTATGTGGTTTATCTCTCTCTCCCATGGTGTGATCTTTATGTGATCATGAGCTTTGTAATATAGTTGAATACGTGATGCTACTCTTTATCTATTATGCACTCTAGAGGTTATTTTAATATGAACTCCACGGTTATTCATGGTTGTAAAGGTGACAGTATGTGCACCTTGTGTGATTCCTTTATGACGTTGTGGTGTTAGTTTACTCTGACTTTGGTGTTGCTCTTGTAGCCGTACACAGCGAATGGTGTTTATCATCCAACATGAGAGTGTTTGAGACTAGTATTTATTATTCAGTTTTGATGTCATTGTTGAGAATGTCCACTAGTGAAAGTAAGATCCCTGCTCCTTGTTTCTAACAATTGAAACACCGTTTACAATAAGTTCTGCTGCATGTTTGCTTGCTGTCATTTTTATTTTAGATTGTAATTACTACTTATAATCATCCATATTACTTGTATTTTACTATCTCTTCATCGAATTAGTGCACCTATACATCTGACAAGTGTATTGGGAGTGTTGGGTACACAAGAGACTTCTTGTATCTTAATTGCAGGGTTGCTTGAGAGGGATATCTTTGACCTCTACCTTACTAAGTTCGATAAACCTTGGGTGGTTCACTTAAGTGAAATTTGCTGTTGTTCTACAAACCTCTGCTTTTAAAGTCCCAACACTGTCTACGATAATAGAAACGTACATCGACATCAAGCTATTTTCTGATGCCGTTGCAGGGGAGGTTAGTGCTTGCAGGTATCTTCTTTAGATCCTACAGTTATTACTTTTTGTTTCTTATTTTTTTTCACTAGTTGGGCTAAATGGAAAACAACAAAAAAATTAAATACCTTTATGACATTTATCTTAAATTAGGACATGATACTTTTAAAGAGAAAATTGGAAAACCTATAAAAGTTTGTTTGATTAATAATTATAGTAATGTTATTAGTATAAATTATTTGAACAATGTTAAGAGCTCTCACACACCGCGGAACCTTAAAAAAACTGCGGTCTCAAAACTTCAAAAACAAAAATAACAGAAAGCTTAAAATGCACAGGTCCATAAAAAAGTTTGAGGGCGCCCTGAAATCAGCGCCACCGGCCTGTGAATTCGGGAATTTCACTCGCGAACCGCCAGGCCACCGTATACCTCAATAGTTGTTGGCCGGAGGGAAGTTTCGCTCGCGTCGTTCCCCTTTTCCTACCCCACATCGCCGCCGCCCCCACCGCCCATCCCGCCGCCGCCATTCCTGCCACTCCCTCCAAACCGTTGCCGTCTCCGGCATCCTCCCCTCACATCCTTCAGCAGGAGGAGCTGGCCGCTGACGTCATGGCCGCCCTTCCCGCCGGACTCGTCAGATCCCCCCCAGCAGCAGGAGCTGGAGGCGGTCGCCATTGCCGACGGACGGATCTCCCACTCGGAGCTGACCGCGGTTGCGGGCGCCATGTCGCCGCCACCGAGCAAGTCCGCGGGCGGCCGGGAGGTGGGCGCGAGGAGCTGGACGCCGACCGCGACGGCTTCGTCGACCTCGGAGTTCCAGGCCTTTCACGCCCACGACGACAGCCGCGACCTGGACGCCGAGCTGCGCGACGCCTTCGATTTCTACGAGGTCAACGACGACGCCCGCATCTCCGCTGCCGACTCAGCAAGGTCTGGGCCGGATCGGCGAGGGCTGCAGCGCTGAGGAGTGCGAGAGGACGATGATGGTTGCGCGACGGCATCCCCGACCACAAGCCTGCCCGCGACCACAGCCTCACAGCGCCCAACCACAGCCTGCCCGCGACGGCGTCCTCGACCACAAGCCCAAGGCAGAGTGAGCGATCCATTCCACACACTGTCACCGGCGTCCCCGTTCTCTAGTCTCTTTGTCTCCATTCCTTCATGGTCAAACTAAATCTCTGTATGCCTGATCCTGTTTTGCAAGTGCAAGGGGCATACACTCGCAGAAACTGAATCTTTGGGTTATGTGTTGGCAGTGTTTGAATGAATTAAGATTTGAAAAGTTTTTGTATCAGCTTATGTGTTCAGTGCGATGGAAAACATTTTTTTCATGACCATATTTGATAAAAACTTTGGAAATTTGGGTAATGCAAAGCCGTGCTATTAGAGATATAATTTACAAATTTAGTTCCATGGACATATGTTTCTGTATGTCATACATCTTTTCAATATCAAATGGATGATCTTTGCTGAAATGCTGAAAACTGTATGGTTTAAGGGTTCGCGAAAACGACGCGCGCCATAGCAGTTTCTGTAAAGCCGAACCGTATAAAAGAATATTATGTTCTAAGCTTCTGTTTTACGCGTACTGCTATGATGCGACTCGTTTTTTCACAAAAAACGACTTTTATGATGGGACTCGTTTTTTCACAAAAAATGTGACTTTTGTGAACCTTAAACGGGCTTTAAGGTTTCACAGTTTGAGTGCTCTGTTAGAGATGCTCTAAGGCTGCGGAAAAGGCTAAACTTGGGGAAATTAGTTTACATAAAAATAATCATTTTTGCTTCTTAACTTTGGAGGAATTAGTTTACCTTGGTGATGTTTTGCCTCCAATTACTACTATAAAGGTTGAGAGACTACACGGTGGCGGGCGTTCGGGCATGGCGGCGGCGTTCGGGCATGGCGGCGGCGGCCGTCGACCACGGTGGTGCTGGCTGTGCAGGGCAGCGGCGGACGGCGTCGACAAGAGTGTTGAGCTGACATGAGCGCGCCGGCGATGGAAGCGGGTGCATCAGGGGAGAAGATGGTCTGAGCGTCCTCCTCCCGCCTCGGTTCGTTTTTCTCCTCCTCCCACCAACAGCTATTTCCTCAATACTCTCCCCTCAGTGCCTCTGTCTGCTCTTTCCATTGCAATTTTTTCGATTGAAAAAGTCCAATTCGTTTCCTACCAATTTAGATCGATCTAATCATTGTTTTCTTTCCCGTATGATTGGGTTTCTCTGTGTGATGGAGCAGGTAGGGAGCAAGCAGGGAGCCACAGATAAGGAGTGTTTGGAAACGGCGTCGGTGGGAGCAGCAGCCAAGACCATGGTTCGGCTTGGGAAGCGACGACAAGCACGACTGAGACGCCATGGTAAGCTCCTCCCAGCCCTCTCTCTCTCTCTCAGATTGTGCCTCTCTTCCCTCAATCCCGTGACCACTTTTTTGTGGTGGTACAGGCGGTTGTGGTGGCGCAAATAGGGGATGGAGGGGCAAATGGATATTGTTAACCAAAGAAGCGTGGATGAAAACCCTAGGCCAGGTACAGTTTGGCACATTGATATTAGTTTAATTTGCATGTTCTTCTTCGTCTTCCTGTCATATTAGTGCTATTTGTGGTTATAGTTGATCTATTATTTCTTGCAGTGAGTTCCAATATGCTGCAATGGTTTTAGTTCACACAAAGTCAGGTATATTATTGCTTGACATTTTAGCTAATTGGTTATATATTTTCTCTTTTGTACCTGGATTGCACATATGAGGTTTAGCATTACGTATATTTCCATATGTTTTATATGGTTTTTTATTTAGCTAATTGGTTATATAATTTCTCTTGTACCTGGATTGCATATATGGGGTTTAGCATTAGGTATATTTCCATATGTTTTATATGGTTTTTATTCAGTTCTTTAGTAGCATATTCTCCTTTTTTTCAAACTTCATGGCTGCAAGATTGTTTGTTGTGCTCTCCATAAAGGGCTTTTTGATTGATCATGTATGAATTTTAAGTATTACTATGTTGTTTGGAACACTCTATTATGCATTTATTCTGCTTGGAAGTTTTCCCCTACTCATCTCACAGTTTCATTTTTTTCAATGCATCCATTATAATTTATTTTCAACTTATAGGCTTTTCAACTTATGAGGCATTTGTTTCAGCTATCTGGTTCTTGCAGGTTCATGGAGAGCATCTGATGGATATGCTCATAGTTCTGGAAATGGACATGATCTATCTCATATGTAAGGTAATGATTTAAAAAGTCTATTGTCTCAAGCTTTCCGACTGCTGTTTCTAATTGTTCAGGTTACATTATAGTGCTATTTTTTATGTGATTAGGTGTGATTAAGTGATGCTTCTATAGAAGATGATATCGGTGATGCTTCTATGAATTTTTTTTATGTGATTAAGTGTTTTCTCACTATGAACTCGATGCAACTTTTTTAAAACTCTATAAAATATATCATATAGTGTAGACCGTGTTATATAGTGCTTCCCTTTTCTAATTTTAGGACTTAAAATTAATGATGGGCAGTTTTGAAGGAAAACATGACAACTCTCTTCCACATGTGTGTATCTTAATGGCGCTGTTTTTTGTACTTATTTATGTTGTTTGGATATAGGTCTCATGTAATAGAATAGAGTGGGGAGTTGACATCAAGATAAATGATCTAAAGATGCTCCAGCGAGCGCAGATGATACCAATTCGCCAATGTGAGCTTTTCACAGACCTTGTTTTCCTCCTGATCCTTCTTCACTATCCATATATGAAATAATGTGTGATGTGCTCTGGTCCCTTTCTTTCCTTTTCCGGTATATGAACCTCTAATTAACTGAGGAGAGCATATTTTTTAGGTTGGTAGTATTATGTGCTTATTTATATTGGAATGGATGCTATTGTGACACATGCATGTGCTTCACTCTAGCAAATATGCTAGCCCTAAGTGAATACGTGCTCTCTTTGATTCATTCATCTTGAATGCAGATATGCATTTCCTAATAACTTTCAGTTTTTATGCTTCTTGAATAAGAATGGTGTTAGATGTTCAAGTTTAATCCATTAATTGGTATGCATTTATATTGATAGTCATATTATAAGTTAATCTGGTGGTATGATCATACTCCCTCCATTCCGTAATCCAAGAGCTATAGTTTTTTGACAACTGTTTCAAAATGAATGGGCTTCGGCTGTTTTTGCTGCCTCCCCGTGTGCACAAATTGACGGAATCCATGAAATATGGAGTTTGTTTGATCACTAAAGCTAACTTTCGAGAAAAATTAATCGCTATTTCCATCTAATCTAACTAACACATGCAACATCTCAACAGAAAACAAACGTGCGCTAATTACCGTGTAGAAAAACTATAGCTCTTGGATTATGGAACGGAGGGAGTAGATTTCTTCGTTGCGAACCACATTTTCGTGTCCGAATAGTGTTGATGTGGATAGAATGATAGAGCATGGTCTTGCTATGGATAAGCTTTATGTACACTAAATTGTGTTTCCATTGAGATCTCTCCTCTAAATTTATTTGGACACCTCTTGGGAAGAAGAGGTTGAATTGAATAGTCCTAGCAAAATATGGATGCACCATTTAGCCACATTTCATTACCCTTCAGAAAATTAGTGATATGCTTGATTGTGCTCATTCCTTTGTAATTTCTAAGAGTGTGTAATTAAGGATCTGCTAGGATACTTGCGTTCTTATTGTTTATGTAGCTTAAATCATAGTACATTTTGTGGATAGGGGCTCCATCCCTTACTCCTGTTGTCATGATATGTGTTGTCATGATATGTATACAGTACTTTTCATTTTCTTTATATTGCGTTGGTATTTATTTTGGTATTTTCTCTCTATACTAACATATAGCTTTATGCTTTACACTTTTGGTTGTAGGTTCCTTGCCATTTTTCTATAGGTGTTTGTTAGCTGCTCTAAGGTGGGGCATCAATTTCTCACTTTTGTTGTGTTAGGCGGATCATAGTTTCTCAATGCTAGAGAGGCAATGATATGTGTAGTAGGCAATGATAGAGAGGTCCAGTATAACAGTGAATATACATCCTATTCCTAGGTAAAATGGAAGTAGGATGCAATGTTAATTTATGAAATGATTTAGAAGTCCAGTATAGCAGCAACAATGATATGTGTAGTCTTCCTCTCCTTTAGGCAATGATAGAGAGGTCCAATATAACAGTGAATATACATGCTATTCGTACGTAAAATGGAAGTATGATGCAATGTTAATTTACAAAATGATTTAGAGGTCCAGTATAGCCTTTGCAGTAGTTTTGCTCTAGCATGTGGTCATTATCCATTTTTCTCAAATTATTTTCTAGAGGTTATAATCAAATTAGTTGTATAACGAGTTTCTGGTCCCTATCATTTGTTTGATACTGATAAATGGGTATGAAACTCTGGTGGCTGCGGACAATATTTCCATTCAGAAGCTAAATCTCTAGGTTAATTTAGGCAGTGATTTAGAGGTATATCATGCTTGGTTAGCTTTGGGGTATGTGTTTTTGTTGCAGAATCTTGACTTTTATATCTGAAGGGGATTAAATTTGAGTATTTTTTATTTTGATTCAGTTGAGATTTGAACAATGATGATATTTCAAGTAAATATGATGCTCATAAAGCATATTTTTAAAATTCTTTTTTTCATGTGTGTTCTGATATTTCCACTTACTGTGATTTGAAATAGTTTCTAGGAAAAGGCTCTGCGATGAAATATTGTAATTTCAATTTTATTCCCTTTTCAGAGATACTAATCATATTTACTAAGTCAACACTCTATTTCTTAATAACAGTGAACTATGGGCGAAAGGTAACAGATCTTAATCAAACATCATCTCCATCCCAATTCTGGAAGTGAGTTGGATCTGCAGTCTTAATGCACACTTTGGTCTCCCAACAGCTTGCTCTATCTAGATTCTTTAATTTGTCATTCAATTAGAGGTTTAGATGACATAATTGGTCTCGCCTTGATGGATTACGTATTTGATTTCTATACATACACTGGTCATATTCTTTATCTAGCTATCTCAGAGATTTTTGAACTATCAGTGATTGATCAGGTTAGTCGATAGAATACTTAAACATGTCAATTGTTTTGTCAGATGATGTACGCCTTCACGGTGCCTCCATACTGCCACTGGAAGTTTTTTCTCTGTTGTAGTAACAACCTGATGTGGTGGCTGTGTAAATATCTACGTATTGGCGGTTTTGTATAAATGAATTTAGTTCCAGGCGCATGCTTTCGTAGGTACATCTTATCGCTCAGTGGGGAGGAGGCTCGAGAGATTGTACCTTGGCCACATCCTATGTGCACATTATGCACTGAACTCTAATTACTTGAATGTATGGCATGAACTATAGCTTGGAGCAATTATGTACTGTAATGCATCGCACAAACAGTTGACAAAATCATCTGTTTTCTTGCAATGTCCTTGGCATATGTAAGTTTGCTGTTTAGTCATATTTCAGTTCCAGTGTTTGTGATTTACTTGTTTCTAAAAGGACAAACGAAAGATCAGATTTGTTGTGAATATGACAATGGTTTCATATATGTGCTAACATGGTGGCATTTGTTGTTGTAGATATAAGTGTAAGCATGTTTTACCATGTTCTCTACCTCCCATGATTCAGACATGGCAATATAACTGATTAAACGAAACATAGTAGTATATGTGATCAATAGTTTCTTGGATAGATGGTTCCACATATACAAAAGCATAGATACCTGCTCCTACATTTCATGATCTGGTAATGCAATGTTTAGATATGTTGTAATCTTAAGATCTGTAATCGATTCTCCATTCAAGTAATTGCTGATAAGCTTTGGGTCGACTATTTTGCAAAAGAGGTTGTCTTCCTGTCTGATAATGAAGACTAGGGCTGTCATTAAACTGAACTTGTGATATGAAAATACGGTGCTTCACTACCCAGCATACAAAAACACTCATGTGTATCGTATTGGAGCCGATAATTTATTATTTAAATTTAGTTTTTGTTATATCTTTTCTCCTATTTAAAATCCATATTCAGTTGATGTTTCATCAATACAGCTTCAACATTTCCATGTTAAAATCCATATGTAACAGAAGTTAACAGAGTGTAGAGAAAATTAGTTGCATAAGTAATTTTTTACCATTCTATTTTTAATCGATAGAAAACATCAAAATTTAACAAAGTTGAACGTCATATGACTATGAAACATATCCCTCTAACTAAAAAATATAGATAGCAAGTGCTACAAGATTATTTATCATTGAAACCTACTTCACAAAGTATTCGGCCGAAAATGATTCAGAAATATCTCTCTCTAACTAAATACTCTTGGTGGTGGCATATGTCTTTTAAGATGCAATGTGCCAAAATTCAAAAAAAAGAAAGATTCAATGTGGCATATGTCTTAAAAGAGCTGAAAATGACCGACAATGACCTCTTCAAAATCTGAGTTAATTTCATATGATGGGTCATCAAACAAATTAAGAAATCTTATAAAAATAATACGGTTTTATATTCGTCAGTTGCGTAGTTGCGCAACGGGTCATCTAGTATATGATAATTCTAATGATGCTTGTGATATTCTAAAACCACCTACTGAAAATATTGCTTATAAAATAGCTATGGAAATTGTTGAAATGGTTATAGATGAACCTTATGTAGGAGATGGAATAGTCCATCCAAAGTGATCACTTGTTGAAACTAAACGACTTTGTGAGTTGTTTAAGGTTGCAGGTTTATCAAGAGAAAATGACATGAAGAAATTATTTCCATTTTCACTTAAGGACAAAGCAAGGAAGTGGTATGAGCTACTAGATGATCATATCATTTGGAATGGAAGGAGCATGAATATCTCTTTTACTCTAAGTTTATCCTCCTTATGAATTGCATTTAGATATTAATTACATTTTTTATTTTTGGCCTCATGATGGAGAAAGCATTGCCCAAACTTGGGGAAGACTGAAAAAATTAATACTAAAATGTCCTAACCATGAGCTTTATGAGAATATAATTGTTAATAATTTTTATGCAAAGCTTTCAGGTTATTGCAAGGATTATCTAATGTCTGTTCAGCGGGATCTTTCACAAGTAAGAAGGTTGAAACTAGATGGGATCTTCTTGAAACAATTCAAAAAAAATGCCGAGGATTGGGAGAATGACAAATGTAAAGAATCAGGTATAAACTATGAATATGATTGCATTAAGTCTTCTGTTGGAACTGCTGGTTTTCAAGAGCTTAGTGCTAAATATGATCTTGATTCTCATATTATTATTAATTGTTTTAGATCCTTTGTTTCTCATATTAATGTTCCTAAAGAAAATTGGGACGTGTATCATGAACCTCTCAAAGACACTTGCATAGAAAATGAAATTGTTGTTAATGATTGCTATAAACATGCTCAAACTTTTGAAAATACTATTTCTTATAAGCATGTTAATTTTTGTGGAATGCATAGACCTTGTGGAATTAAACAAATCGAAGATGAATATTGTATCCACCATACTGTTGGGTCAGTGACCTCTGCTTGTAATATTTGCTATCTACATCGTAGAGTCACTGTTGTGTTACCGAATGTTCAACTGTTGACTCTCGAGATCGAGGTTAGGCTTATCTCAAATGCATATCTGGGATTTGTCTAGCCTGTCTCTCGGGGGTGCTACACCCGCTCATCGCTAGAATACCTAAGAGATAGTAGAAGGATGTTCAGAAACAAAAACAACAAACAAAGTAAACAGTCGAGGCATATATACGCGTTCATAGAACAAGGAAAGATACCTTCGCTCGTCCTCATCAGAATACAAGTCGCCATCGAATCGAGGCCCACCAAAACCAGAGTGGCAAGTGGAAGGTGGTGGCCAGCACTGAGCCAGAGGCGATACATCTCGCACATGTGAAGAAGCACCGGAGTCCACCATCTCGTCATCTTCACCTGTGCGCGTTGAACGGTGCCGCTTGAGAACATGCTCTGTAGTCGTCACAACCTCGGCTTGCCCTACACCCTTTCCATCTACTCCAGATTTCTCTGAAGAGGAGGTTTCAGCCTGAAGAAGAGAGTCGACTGACTTCTCACTTTCCTTCAGCACAGTTGACTCCTCGACAGGCCTGGCTTCAGGAAGGGGAGGAAGTGACGACCTGGTTGAGTGCCCCTACACGAGACAAAAGAAAAGAGTAAATATCAGAAGAGAAGCAGATAGTAGAAATCTACACGACAAAAGCAATGAATGCAAAAGTATAAGCAAAACGAAACTAACCTCAGGAAGGGGATTCTCCAAACTGAAGGGATCTGTGGCAAACACATAGTTGACGGTGTCCTCAGCTTTGTATCTGGTCACCGACTTCACGAGTGTATCAAGCTCGTTCGCCGACAGCTCCACAACGCTAATTCGAGAGGCGTCGTGTGCCCCCTCATACGCCCACATCGGGTGCGCACGTTGTTTAAGGGGACTCACCCGACACTTCAAGAAGGTGTAAATCAACTGAACACTAGTGACACCAATGTTCAGCAACCTGTCGACCTTCTCCAGCAGCGGGGCGGCCTCGCGCTCTTCAGCTGGAGTAAGAGCATGCTCCCAGGCCTTCATCTTCTCGGGAGCATCTCCAGTCGAAAAAGCAGGTTTTACATCCTAGCCCACAGGGACGTAGAACCACCTGGTCCTCCATCCTTGAGCGGAGTCGACTGCCTTCAAAGCAAAGTACTTCCAACCACTCTTAACCTGGAAGCCAACCCCTCCGACTGGGTTCACCCGATTGTTGCGGGCCATATGGCACACCTAGAAGATAGACTTCCAAAGAGGCCAGGAAGGGGATACCCCCAAGAAACACTCGCACATTACCATGAAAAAGGCAATGTGCAGAACACCATTGGGAACCTGATTATGAATCTGAATCCCATAGGCAAAAAGAAGGCCGCACACAAAATCGTGCAGCGGAAAACCAAAACCGCGGGGGAGAAACTCGGCAAAGCAAACCCGTTCACCAAGGAGTGGAGCGGGGGAGTTCTCCTTACCCGGAGCACAGAAAGCGAGCACCGTGGCAGGGGGAGAAGGCCCTCATTGCGAAGGAGCGTCAGCTTCTTCTCTGACACGGTTGATGAAGTACAACTGTCTGACGCCTTCTGCAGCACGGGAGGAATGGTGGTGCCACCCGCCTTCTTCCTTTTCTGACCGGCGGTAGCGACGGTGGCGGCGGAAGAACTCTTTTTAGGAGCCATGGTGGGTGGTGATCGTAGAAAGAAGATGGTGCGACGGCGCACAAACAGAGTGGCGGCGAGGAGGAGGATGAAGCAGAGGAACGCAGAGACAAATGGCAGGGTAAAATAAAAATAAACGAAGAAACCTGTACTTATGGCAAAACCAGAACTTCATCATAGCCGTCCGAACAAAATCACGGCGACGCGTGGCGTAATCGGAGGGCGATCGTCGCATGCTACGCCGCCCACTACGCGCATAAAACGAGGAGGTCATCATCACGTCTGCGAAAATCTCGCCACGTCAGGTCAAATCGGAGCTGAACCGGCGTCCACAACGGTCAAACAATAGGACCCACTATGTCACGTCCCGTCAGAGCGCTACTCGCACGCCAAATATGTCACGCATGACATCATTTCAGACGAGCAAATACAAAATGCGTCATACCGCAATGGGAAAATAGGAGAAGCACCTGGCAAAACGCAGTCGCAAAAATGAAAGTAAAAAATATTCGAGAGGGAAACTCCCATCGGGAGCAGGCAACAACGTTCGACTGACAAAATGAAAAATTGAGATTATCCTCTACTGCAAGTAGTAAAGCACAACCTCGGGGGCTACTCACATCAGGAGCACTGTCGTGCACCCGATAGAATCGAAAGACATTCGAAACACAAAAATTCCCGAGTGAAAATCAGCCGATAGAGTACCTCAGATGGTGTATACAAGAAATACAAAGGTAAGACCCATCGATTAGTCGAAAGGGCCGAGGATCACCCCTACAGTGTTTAATCCTAAAACTTTCCGTGTCAACAGATACGATGTAAATCTCGCGGACGCGCTGGGTAGCAAATTAAATCTGGAGAACAATATCAGTAAGACCATCGACTGGCCTGAGGTATGTATGTCTAGTATGTTCCAGGGTCGAGCCCAAGGATTCGAAACCTGAATGAAGGCTAGTAAGGTTTTGCCCAAGTGCAGTTAACTGGTTTCGACTCAACGAATAAATCCAGGCTTACTCAGCCGAAATCCTTTGTCAAAATCCATACAATCCAAAAGATAGAAATATCATATCAAAAACATTAAACATGAGACGTGCACTATGTAGTGAGTCCATGACTGATTCTCCGAATTAGGCAAGCACTCGGGGGCTAATGACAAGGTTATACCAAACGGGTACCCCTTCGTGTGGGTACCTGGTGCACGTAATGACAAAAACCCAATTGTCAACCGGCTGAGGAAGCCCATCAAACGAAGCCCAGTTCGAAGATCTCTTACTATAGGTAGCATAGTCGGTAATACTTTCCATACATCTAGTCCTAGTCGGTTACGACCCGGGACCTGAACCCCTATATAAAGGACAGGAGGGTGGTCGACTAGGGACACGCCCAACCAGAACCACAAAACCCTAGCAAGATCAACATCTTACTAGACCCCTGTACTCGCCGCATATACACAATCAATAACACACAAGCAGGAGTAAGGGTTTAACCTCACTCGAGTGCCCCAAACCTGGGTAATTCCCGCTTGTCAACCGACGAATCTGCCAACACCATGCGTTCTCTACCTCATAACTCTTACCCTAGGTTAGTAACCATGAGTATTGATGGGGACATCCCTCATCAAATAGCGTCCTCGACATCTACTCCCACTCCATATGTGGAGGACGTTTCCGGAACAACTTCCGTTGCGCCACTCGGAATTTTGAGTTCAAAATCAACGATCTCGTCGAGTTCTATTTTCCTCCCACTTACTCCTTTGGCGAGAAACCCCTTCTCGAGAAAGGTGTCGTTCTTCACGAAAAACGTTTTGCCCTCGGCTTGGTTATACAAGGTGTATCCTATGGTTTCCCGCGGATACCCTACAAAGACTACTTTCTCCAATTTCGGTTCGAGTTTGTCAGGCCGTAGTTTCTTAACATACGACTCACAACCCCAGACCTTCTGGAATGACAACTTAGGTTTCTTACCATGCCATATCTTATACCTTGTCGTTGCCACGGATTTGGACGAAGCCCTATTTAAAATGAATGCGGCATTTTCTAACACATATCCCAGAAAGATACGGGCAAGTCTGTAAGAGACATCATAGACCGGACGCTATCTAATAGGGTACGATTACGTCGCTCGGACACACCGTTGTGTTGTGGTGTTCTAGCAGGCGTAAGTTGCGGCATGATGCCACAAGCATTCAGATATGTGCAAAACTCAAAACTCAAATATTCGCCACCACGATCGGATCGAAGGTGCTTGATTTTCTTCTTGAGTTGATTTTCAACTTCACTTTGAAATTCTTTGAACTTTTCAAATGTTTCAGACTTGTGTTTCATCAAATAGATATACCCATATCTACTCAAGTCATCGGTGAAGGTGACAAAATAACGATAACCATTGCGTGTCGACACGCTCATTGGTCCACACACATCTGTATGTATGACTCCCAATAAGTCCGACGCCCGTTCCATGAAACCATTGAATGGTGTCCTGATCATCTTGCCCATGAGGCACGGTTCACATGTGTCGAGGGATCCAAAATCCAACGAGTCTAAAAGTCCATAGGTATGGAGTTTCTTCATGCGCTTTATATTAATATGACCGAGACGGCAATGCCACATATACATGGCGGTGTCGCTACTAAGGTTAATCCTCTTGGCATCAATGTTATGGATGTGAGTACTACGAACGAGATTCAACAAGAATAAACCATTACTCTTGGGAGCACTAACATAAAATATATCATTCATCAAAATAGTACAACCACTTGATATTGATTTAAACAAATATCCGTCTTGCAACAAGCAAGACCCACTAATAATGTTTACACTCAAAGATGATACACAATAACACTTATTTAAAACCAAAACTAATCCCGATGGTAGATGTAGAGGGAGTGTGCCGGCAGCCACCACGTCAAGTTTTGATCCGTTGCCGACGAGTATCGTCACCTTATCCTGAGAGTTACAAATGTGAGCAACAAAACCGGTATCAAATACCCAGGTATTTCTACGGGCGCATGTAAGGTACAAATCAATAACATGTATATCAAATATACCTTTCTCTTTTCCGACAATCTTGTCGGCCTTCTTATCTTTCAGATACTTGGGGCAGTTGGGCTTCCTCTCGATCTCCTCTTCAGCAGTCTTTAGCATCATGAACATCTCACACAGGGGCTTAGCCATGCCCTGCATGTAATAGTTCATGACGAAGCCTTCGTAGCTAGGGGACTCGATTGCAGTACCCTATCAATTACCAGCTCATCAGGAATCTCGCATTCCAGAGCATTCAGGAGTTGAACGCAGTCATACATTTTGACTACATGCTCGCTCACACTGTTGTGCTCTTCCATCTTGGCCGAGAAGAGAAGCTTAGAAGCTTCATATCTCTTAGCCTTAGCCTTCGGCGCAAAGACAACCTTGAGATCAAAAATTATCTCAAAAGCACTCATCTTCTCAAAGCGCTTTTGCAGGTCGGCTTCCATGGCGTAGAGCATGCCACTATGGACAAAAGAGGAATCTTCCGACTTGGTCTGATAGAGACTCTTCTCATCATTGGAGGCATCGTCTGCAGAGGGTCACCTAGGACGGCTTCAATGACGTAAGCCACCATATGGGGAGTGAGGAGGATCCCCAGGTTGCGGAACCAGGACATGAAGTTCGACCCATTGGTCTTAAGCTTTTCTTTCTCAAGGAACATGCCTAGGTTAAAGGTGGGACGAGACATCTACAATGGAATTTGCAAAACATAAAACTTTTGTTCATAAAATTTTGAGTTCATGTTTTAGAAAATAACTATATGAACTCCCACTCAAAACGAATATCCCTCTAATCGCTTTAGTGATTACACAACCCTAATCCATTGTGCAACCTCTCATGGTCAGAGCCGGCAACACAACTATAAAGGTAGACATCGAAATGTGAATCACAACAACTCTGTGACTCATGCTCGACCTTTCAGTCAACGTGTGCCGAGGCCACGTCTGTACATGCCAGGCTCGCCATAATGACCTTCAACGTAAACGCTTGTGCAAACCTGTCTTACACCCACTGTATGCGAACGACGATATGTATGACACCCGATCGTCACGGCCTGCCTCATAACGTAGAACTCTCTTGGTGGTGCACGTTGAAGGGAGAACACTAATGATATTTTGGAGGGATCATCTTATATTACTACCGCCGTGTAACTAATATATACTAATATATATATAATCATACAATATAAGATGCACACAAAACATCAATATGTAATGCGACGTGATATGGTCCTTGCGCTGATGGTCTCCTTGGCGCCCACAGTTTATAAACAATTTAATAAACCTACTGTCAGACCCTGAATTCAAGTTACACAAACAAAACGTATCGGTTGGGCCGCACAAGCAAGAACATACTGGGGTTACCAATCCCAGGAAGAATCAGACCATGCTCGGAATGGATCATCGGCCGACAGTTCTTGGCGACCCCAACGTCACATACGTTTCCAGATTGTGCACGCAAGAACCCAAAAAGTCTTCCAACTCGTATACTTCAACCATACACACATGGTATACGAGTCGGATTTTTAACAAGTCGAAACCACAGAATAAACCTAAGACACAAAGAAAGGAAATAATATCCAAAAGCTCTCACTGAGCAAAATATATCAAATGGCACCAATCAGAGGACACATGTCCCAACATTACATCATGCAGCGGAAACAAACCGGTCTGAGTACAGACAAGAAGCAAATGGCTCAAGGCCGAAACGGAAAAAAAAGGCCCATCCACGCGGTCCACCAGGAAGAAGCCCACGGGAACTCTAACTACTCGTCGTCGAACTCCACGTAGTATCCACCAACCTGGTCGTGCGAAGAATCCTCAACTGCAGAAAAACCACAGCCCGCGAACGGGTCAATACACCGAAGCGTATCGAACAAGCTTAAGCTAACAGGTTACAAAACTGTAAGACTCCCAAAGTATGGGGTTAAGTGGACTTAGCGGCAGCAGCACTAGCAACCTAATAGAGACACGCTACAACTTCCGTCTAAGTTAGAGAGGGATAAGAGAGCGCATAAGTTAATCATCTACAACTAACACCAATCATAACCCATTCTCGGATTAACCCCCTCAACCAAGTATGAGGAAGCAATTCGGGAATTACTCACACATTGGACAAATTTTAGTTACCAGTTATTGTGAAAATAATTCTATATTACTAGTCAGGTTAATTAACAATGATTAGGTGTAAGTTGTCTATGATCTTGTTAGCCAGCATCATCACCAAGTCGTCCATAACCGTGGACACGGCTCATCGATAAGATTATACCCTGCAGGGGTGCACTACTGGACCCGTACTCGTTCGATCAACCCCAAAAGCAAAGCCAGAAGCTAGGGCATCTCAACACGGCAAATCTCTTCTCTACGACCCATCCAGGGAACCGCATGATTGTGTGCACGGCTAATCAGGTCCAGTGCCCGCGGGATACGACCTTCATAGCACTCTAAGAACGTGCCACCCTATATGAGAATCGACTACTCCATCATCATGAGATCGTTAGGTAACCATATGCATGCATCAAATGGAAAGCCCGAACTATTTGCGGCGCCCTGGATAAGAAGCGGATTAGATCGAAGCCGCGGGGGGCTCCATAGGGCCTCCCACAAGCGGTTAGTGCGCTCAAAATTGGATCCGAGGACAAGAACTGAGTTCCTAGGTCGACACTTAGCAGAACAAAGTACCTCGCAAGGCCTTCCGCCGGTGCCTTATCTTTTAATTATAATACCCCAACAAAGATAGCATTTTATTAAAGTAGACAATCTATCATGCTAAGTATAAATGACATAGGACAAACAGACTCGCAGAACCAACCTTAAGCATGCACTACGTCTCGCAAGGCTAACAGATAAACATACAACATGTTATGGGATGTGGGGATAAAGCTGTATGGGCTGCAGGATAAACATATGATGGGATCGCAATTGAAGAATCGATAACTAGGATAGCATAGATCAAAAGGCAGGAATGAAAACCCGACAATCGTGTAACCGGTTAGCAAAAGCTTGCCTGGCAGCTTGTGGCCCGGCACAAAAGCTGAAATCTCAAGGATGAAAGTATCGGCAGCAGACGCGTCGTCGTCTACCCAGAGAAGAGCAAAACACAGACAATAGGAAACATAATCAATACAAAGCAAATGCGCAATCAAATGATGTTGCAATATGGTATGAGATGATTAGGTCATATTAATGCGGGGATGAAATCCCGGCAATTAATTATGGTGCAAGTTATTTGTGTAACCAACAAGTTAAATGTTGTTTAACATATATAACATGGCATGGTGATCTAATTAATTTAAATGGAATAGGCAATAAATAAATATTTGCCCAACACATTCCATATTTATTATTTAAGTGCAAATTATTTATCTACACATCAAATTAAATGTTTATTAGCATGGCAAGACATGGTATAAAAGATATGAGTAAATTAAATGGAATTAGGGCATTTTATATTTATTACCCCACATATTCCATATTTAATTGTTTAAGTGCATTTGTTAAATTAAAGTAAGCATTTAAAATAAATGATGCAAAATGGCATAAGAATGTGATATTAATGTTTATTGCATTTTTCTGATATAAAACATATAAAGTTTATTTAATTTGGAGTTATACAAATAAAGTTATTACATTTTTAGTTCTAGGGTTGTTTCTGTAATTTTCTAGGGACCTGTTCGTGATAGCAACAAAACAGTGAGGTCCTCTGTGTAACCAGGAAAACTCCAGGGGGCTCGGGGTAATTTTCCAGTGCCTATGTCTATGACATGTGGGACCCACTGTCAGCGAGTTAAAGAAATTAAAAAGGGGGCCTTTTTATTCCACTGGCCAGGGATCGAACTCGCCTCAGCGCGGATGAATAGGTTTGGTGGTGCTAGCCACTGGGCTCGGGTGGTGTTGTTGAAACAAAGTGTGGGTTTTTTCTTTTATCCCGTAACCAGTGCACAAATACTGACGAAACTGAAACTCTGAAAGACTACCGAACAGGCACGGCGGCGACGAAATCGGCGCCGGCGGCGACCATCCGGGGGCGGCGCCGCTGCCTGGGTGTGTGGGGTAGTTGCGGGAGTGCGGGGGTCTCAATTTTTGGATTCCGTTGGTCCAGGGAGGCACGAACGGCCCGTATCGGTGCTCGCCGGCGTGCGGTTGCGAATGGTGTCCGGCGTCGTGGTCTCCGGCGGCAGAGGAGCGAGCCGAAAGGGGAGGAGAGGGAAGTCGACGAAGCTCACCGTGGGAGGCTCGTGGCGAGGTTGGACGACGTGGGGGCGACGGAGTGCGACGAGATGGTGCTCGGCGAAGATGTTCGGTCCGCGGCGCGCGTCGGGGAAGACGACGTGGAGGCGGCTCGTCCGTGGCTCCTGAGCCCGTCCGCGTCGACGAGAGACGAGAGGCGTCTCCGGGGCTCCTCTGGTTGTCCTCGACAGCGCCGGAGCCGCGGAACGGCGAGCTCCTCTCGGTGGTCTTCGTTGGTTGACAGAGAGAACAGAGGAAAAAAATAGGAGGGGAACAGAGAGGGAAAAAGGGGCGGCGGCGCGTGGAGTGACTAGGGTTTCCTGGGGCGGCTGCGTCGAGGGGATAAGAAGGAGAGGAGGGTTAGGGCAGGTGCAGCGAGGTGGGGGCGAGGAGGCAGTGTGGGGCGAGGCGCCATGCCTCGCTGTAAAGCGAGGTCGCCCTCCTCGTGCTCTCTGTACTGAGAAGAAAGGTAGGTGGGCCTAGTTGGGTCGGGCTGAGTTGGGGTGCTGGGCCAAAGTTGGCCCAGTTCGGCCAGGAGGGCTCCAGCTCCCCTTTTTTTTTGTTTTCTTTTTCTTTTTAAAACTTTTCTGGATTTGTATTTATAAAACAAATCAGAAAGGAACCTCATAAAAACTTTTGAGCAATTTTTGATAGTTTCAAATTAGACATATTAATTATTGGTTTAATTATTTATAAGTAATTTGAAACTTTATTTGAAATAAATGAAAAACATTTGAATTTAAAAAAAAATGGGATTTAAAATTTTGAAAGTAATTTATTTAATTGAAATGCAAAACAAAAAGAAATATGCATGATGTCACACTATATTACAACACAAGCATACCATTTTAGGAAAGTACAATTTTGGGATGTTACAACACTCCCCCCCTCAAAGGAATCACGCCCCGAGATTCTTCATGGAGCAACGAAGAGGTCGGGATACTCGGCACGGATGTGGTCTTCACGTTCCCATGTAGCTTCCTTGTCAGAATGATGAGACCATTGAACCTTGTAGAACTTGACAGTGTTGTTACGGGTGCGACGTTCAGCTTCGTCAAGAATGCGAATCGGTTGTTCCACATAAGAGAGATCTTCTCGAAGTTCAATTGATCCATGATCAACTGCACGACCTGGATCTTGGAAGCACTTCTTGAGTTGTGACACGTGGAAGACATCGTGCACTTTGGAGAGGTTTGGCGGAAGTTCTAGACGGTAAGCCAAATCACCACGCCTTGAAAGAACGTTGAAAGGCCCAACATAACGCGGAGCGAGCTTGCCTTTGATGCCAAAACGTTGCGTGCCCCTCAGAGGAGTGACACGAAGGTAAGCTTGATCACCAGGTGCATAGACCATGTCCCTGTGCTTGCTATCATAATAGCTTTTCTGCCGAGACTGGGCAATCTTCAGATTGTCACGAATGATGCGAACTTTTTCTTCAGCCTCTTGGATAATGTCAGGGCCAAAGAATTGACGTTCACCAGCTTGAGACCAATTCAGAGGAGTTCTGCATTTGCGGCCATAGAGAGCTTCAAAGGGAGCCATGCCTAGACTTGCTTGGAAGCTGTTGTTGTAGGAGAACTCAGCATACGGAAGGCAATCCTCCCATTTCATGCCAAAGGAGATAACACAAGCTCTGAGCATATCCTCCAGAATTTGATTCACTCTTTCCACCTGTCCACTTGTCTGCGGATGGTAAGCTGTGCTGAACAGAAGTTTGGTACCCAAGGCTTTCTGAAAGCTATCCCAAAATCGAGAAGTGAAGATACTTCCACGATCTGAGCTTATTGCCAAAGGAACACCATGTAAAGGAACCAGTCTTGTCATATAGAGTTCTGCTAACTGACTAGCTGATACTGTCTCTTTGACTGGGAAGAAGTGAGCCACTTTGGAGAGACGATCAATGACAACAAAGATTGCATCGTTGCCTTTCTTGGACTTTGGAAACCCAGTAACGAAGTCCATCTCAATCTTGTCCCATTTCCACTCAGGAATTTGCAGTGGTTGAAGAAGTCCAGGTGGTCTCTGATGAACTGCCTTGACACGACAGCAAACATCACAATGAGACACATATCGAGCAATTTCACGCTTCATCCTGGTCCACCAATAGATTGACTTGAGATCCTGGTACATCTTTGTGCTGCCAGGGTGGATAGAAAGCGGAGTATCATGAGCCTCCTTGAGAATGATCTCTCTTAAGCTGTCAAGCTTGGGCACTACAATGCGTTCTTCAAACAGCAAGGTACCCTTGTCATCGAGAGAGAAACTCTTGTACTTATCCTTGCCAATGTTGTCTTTGATATTCTTGACACCAGAATCACGCAACTGTGCGGCACGGATCTTATCCTCAAGTGTAGGAGTGGCAATCAAGTTTTCAAGATAACCAGAAGGAACGACTTGAAGATTGAGTTTCTTGAATTCTTCATGAAGAGGAGGTTGGATGTCCTCAACCATGAGGTTGTTGCAATAGGACTTGCGACTGAGAGCATCAACCATTACATTAGCTTTGCCTGGAGTGTAAGAGATGGTAAGATCATAATCTGAGAGTTTCTCAAGCCACCTTGTTTGCCTGAGGTTCAAATCTGGTTGAGTGAAGAGATATTTGAGACTCTTGTGATCAGTGAAGATCTCACAGCTGTGCCCCAACAAATAAGGTCTCCAAGCCTTGAGGGCATACATGATTGCTGCAAGTTCAAGATCATGTGTAGGATAGTTGAGCTCATGAGGCTGCAACTGGCGAGATGCATAAGCCACAACTTTGCGTTCTTGCATGAGGACTGCGCCTAGTCCTTGAAGAGATGCATCGCAGAATATTTGGAAAGGTTTGGAAGTGTCTGGGCCAACTAGAACAGGAGTAGAAGTGAGTTTAGCTTTCAAGAGATTGAAACTCTCATCACACTTTGGAGTCCAAAGAAACTTTCTATCCTTCCTTGTAAGATCGGTGAGAGGCTTAGCGATTTTGGAGAAGTTCTCAACAAATCGACGGCAATAGCTAGCCATGCCAAGGAAACTCCTGACTTGTTTCACCGATGTAGGAGGCAACCATTCAACAATGGCCTTCACTTTTTCTGGATCCACAGAAATGCCTTCAGAAGAGATGACATGACCAAGGTAGGATACTTTAGGAAGCCAGAATTCACACTTGGAGAACTTGGCGTAGAGACGGTGTTCTCGGAGTTTCAACAAGATAAGACGTAGATGTTCTCCGTGTTCTTCTTCGGTTTTGGAATAGATAAGAATGTCATCGAGATAGACTACCACGAACTTATCGAGGTATTCCATGAAAACGAAGTTCATTAGACGTGAGAAAGTCGCCGGAGTATTTGTGAGACCGAAAGACATGACAGTGTATTCGTAGAGACCATAACGAGTGGTGAAAGCTGTCTTAGGAATGTCTTCTTTGCGGATCTTGATCTGGTGATAACCTGACCTCAAGTCCAATTTGGAGAAAACCTTAGCACCAGCGAGTTGATCAAACAAGTCATTGATGCAAGGAAGGGGATACTTGTTCTTGATGGTTTTCTTGTTCAGAGGACGGTAGTCAACAACCAGTCGCTCAGTCGTGTCCCTCTTTTTGACAAACAGAGTAGGACAACCCCAAGGAGAAGTACTAGGTTGGATATGACCTTTACTTTCCAACTCCTCTAGCTGTCTCTTAAGTTCAGCCAGTTCTTTGGGGCCCATCTTGTAAGGACGTTTGGAGATAGGAGCAGTGCCTGGTTCTAGTTCAATAACGAACTCCACGGCTCTGTCAGGCGGCATGCCTGGCAATTCTTCAGGAAAGACGTCAGGAAAGTCTCGGACCACCGGTATATCTTCCATAGCAGGAAGAGGATGAACATTGAGAGCGAAAAGCTGAGCTGAAGAGGTTTGATTTGGGGAATAGACTATCTGTCCAGAAGGATGAGAAAGAGTTACAGTCTTTGTGGAACAGTCTATCTTAGCTTTGTTGGCCTTCAACCAATCCATGCCTAGAATGACATCAATGTCTGAGTTACCCAGAAGAATTAAGGAAGCCAGGAACAAATGACCTCCAATTTGAATTTGGTTTCCATGGCTTACCATAGAAGTCTGCATTTGCGTTCCCGGAGAATGGATCACGAGTGGAATAGATAAGGGATCTAGAGGCAGCTTCGTTGTTTCAGCGAAGGTTACTGACACACAAGAATGAGATGCTCCAGTATCGAACAATACCTTAGCAGGAAAAGAGTTGACTAGGAGTTTGCCCATTACAACTTCTGGAGCTTCCTCTGCCTCTTTGGCGTTGAGGTGGTTCACCCTTCCACTCCTAGCTGTAGGCAAATTGCTGGGGAGAGCACAAACTAAAGCTTGTGTTGGAGGAGAAAGAGCTTGTTGCTTATGAAGCTTGTTTTGTGGACAATGGATAGAGATATGGCCTGGATCACCGCACTTGAAGCAGGTTTTTGAAGTCACTGGTTTTGGCGGAATTTGAACACTTGGCCTTTTCTGAGCTTGCGAACCTCTTGTAGGAAACATTACGGATGGAGGACGAGGAGTGAACCCTAAAGGGCTTGGAAGATAGGTGTGTTGAGTTGGAGATGCATATGGAACCCAAAGCCTACGCTTCTGCGGAGGTATGGTGTTTGCTGAAAAAGAAGCACCTTCAAGAGCATGTTTTCGAGATTCTTCAAACATCTCACGACCAAATTCCTCTCGGAGAGCTGTGTTCACGAGCTCTTCAAAGTTAACGCACTTGAACAAGGTGAGTGCATACTTCAGATTTGGGCTTAGACCTCTGCGAAATTTGGCTTGCTTCTGTGCATCAGTTGATATCTCATCTTGAGCATAGCGAGCCAGACGGTTGAACTCAGCTTGATAGTCCAGCAGAGACATGCTTTCCTGAGTCAAGTCATAGAATTCATCACGCTTTCTTTCCATGACCCCATCGGGAATATAGTGGCGTTTGAAAGCCTCCTTGAACTCATCCCAAGTGATAACAACACCTGGTGCTCGTAACCGTTGGAAGTTCTCCCACCAAGACATGGATTTTCCGCGGAGAAGATAAGACACAAACGGAACACGGTCCTCATCGGACACATGAGAAACAGCCAGAGCATTGTTCATCTCACGCAGCCAGTCATCAGCATCCAGTGGCTCAGAGGGAACATCAAACGTGCGTGGGTTGAGCTGGAGGAACTCTACAATTGTCACACGGCAGTTGCCCTGGTTTTGGTTTTGCTGAATGTGACCCAAAACTTGCGTCATCTGAGACAGCACTTGCCTCATTTCGGATGGCATTTGAGTATCTTCTTCGCCACTCTCCATCCTGAGGAGGACACAACGTTAACACCACAATCGGATAAATAAAATCCAATGTAAGCGCTTTAAAGGAAAAACTTCAGATTGCTTAGAAAAGACAACAAGGAACCAGACATGGCCATCCATCATGGTACGCCACTTTGTTTACTTCCAGAAAGGTTTAAAGAGAGGTAAGAACAAAGCCTAGCACTAGAACAAGGAAACACCAATTGAGCTTGACGTAACTCCACCAGAAAAGGAGAAACAACTGATTGATTCAAGAAAGAAACTGAACGTAGCCGAAGAGGTTGATAACTGATGAAGCGAAAAGCACCACCTTGAAGACACCTGCAACTATGGTACTACAGAAACCCAGAACACGTGATGTCCTAATTTTAAAATTTAGGTGAGAAGGGAAATATCGTAACACTTCCTTACCAGAAGAACAGGGAGGGTGGGTGGGGAAAGAAGTAAAAGAACAGAATTCCTACTCTCACGTTTAAGAATTTCCTGATAACTACAAAATATTTTTCTAGACTCAAACAACGACCAGTAGAAGGGAACCTGAGGGCGTTTAAGCTCTGATACAAACTGTCAGACCCTGAATTCAAGTTACACAAACAAAACGTATCGGTTGGGCCACACAACAAAGAACATACTGGGGTTACCAATCCCAGGAAGAATCAGGCCATGCTCGGAATGGATCATCGGCCGACAGTTCTTGGCGACCCCAACGTCACATACGTTTCCAGATTGTGCACGCAAGAACCCAAAAAGTCTTCCAACTCGTATACTTCAACCATACACACGTGGTATACGAGTCGGATTTTTAACAAGTCGAAACCACAGAATAAACCTAAGACACAAAGAAAGGAAATAATATCCAAAAGCTCTCACTGAGCAAAATATATCAAATGGCACCAATCAGAGGACACATGTCCCAACATTACATCATGCAGCGGAAACAAACCGGTCTGAGTACAGACAAGAAGCAAATGGCTCAAGGCCGAAACGGAAAAAGAAGGCCCATCCATGCGGTCCACCAGGAAGAAGCCCAGGGGAGCTCTAACTACTCGTCGTCGAACTCCACGTAGTATCCACCAACCTGGTCGTGCGAAGAATCCTCAACTGCAGAAAAACCACAGCCCGCGAACGGGTCAATACACCGAAGCGTATCGAACAAGCTTAAGCTAACAGGTTACAAAACTGTAAGACTCCCAAAGTATGGGGTTAAGTGGACTTAGCGGCAGTAGCACTAGCAACCTAATAGAGACACGCTACAACTTCCGTCTAAGTTAGAGAGGGATAAGAGAGCGCATAAGTTAATCATCTACAACTAACACCAATCATAACCCATTCTCGGATTAACCCCCTCAACCAAGTATGAGGAAGCAATTCGGGAATTACTCACACATTGGACAAATTTTAGTTACCAGTTATTGTGAAAATAATTCTATATTACTAGTCAGGTTAATTAACAATGATTAGGTGTAAGTTGTCTATGATCTTGTTAGCCAGCATCATCACCAAGTCGTCCATAACCGTGGACACGGCTCATCGATAAGATTATACCCTGCAGGGGTGCACTACTGGACCCGTACTCGTTCGATCAACCCCAAAAGCAAAGCCAGAAGCTAGGGCATCTCAACACGGCAAATCTCTTCTCTACGACCCATCCAGGGAACCGCATGATTGTGTGCACGGCTAATCAGGTCCAGTGCCCGCGGGATACGACCTTCATAGCACTCTAAGAACGTGCCACCCTATATGAGAATCGACTACTCCATCATCATGAGATCGTTAGGTAACCATATGCATGCATCAAATGGAAAGCCCGAACTATTTGCGGCGCCCTGGATAAGAAGCGGATTAGATCGAAGCCGCGGGGGGCTCCATAGGGCCTCCCACAAGCGGTTAGTGCGCTCAAAATTGGATCCGAGGACAAGAACTGAGTTCCTAGGTCGACACTTAGCAGAACAAATCACCTCGCAAGGCCTTCCGCCGGTGCCTTATCTTTTAATTATAATACCCCAACAAAGATAGCATTTTATTAAAGTAAACAATCTATCATGCTAAGTATAAATGACATAGGACAAACAGACTCGCAGAACCAACCTTAAGCATGCACTACGACTCGCAAGGCTAACAGATAAACATACAACATGTTATGGGATGTGGGGATAAAGCTGTATGGGCTGCAGGATAAACATATGATGGGATCGCAATTGAAGAATCGATAACTAGGATAGCATAGATCAAAAGGTAGGAATGAAAACCCGACAATCGTGTAACCGGTTAGCAAAAGCTTGCCTGGCAGCTTGTGGCCCGGCACAAAAGCTGAAATCTCAAGGATGAAAGTATCGGCAGCAGACGCGTCGTCGTCTACCCAGAGAAGAGCAAAACACAGACAATAGGAAACATAATCAATACAAAGCAAATGCGCAATCAAATGATGTTGCAATATGGTATGAGATGATTAGGTCATATTAATGCGGGGATGAAATCCCGGCAATTAATTATGGTGCAAGTTATTTGTGTAACCAACAAGTTAAATGTTGTTTAACATATATAACATGGCATGGTGATCTAATTAATTTAAATGGAATAGGCAATAATTAAATATTTGCCCAACACATTCCATATTTATTATTTAAGTGCAAATTATTTATCTACACATCAAATTAAATGTTTATTAGCATGGCAAGACATGGTATAAAAGATATGAGTAAATTAAATGGAATTAGGGCATTTTATATTTATTACCCCACATATTCCATATTTAATTGTTTAAGTGCATTTGTTAAATTAAAGTAAGCATTTAAAATAAATGATGCAAAATGACATAAGAATTGATATTAATGTTTATTGCATTTTTCTGATATAAAAACATATAAAGTTTATTTAATTTGGAGTTATACAAATAAAGTTATTACATTTTTAGTTCTAGGGTTGTTTCTGTAATTTTCCAGGGACCTGTTCGTGATAGCAACAAAACAGTGAGGTCCTCTGTGTAACCAGGAAAACTCCAGGGGGCTCGGGGTAATTTTCCAGTGCCTATGTCTATGACATGTGGGACCCACTGTCAGCGAGTTAAAGAAATTAAAAAGGGGGCCTTTTTATTCCACTGGCCAGGGATCGAACTCGCCTCAACGCGGATGAATAGGTTTGGTGGTGCTAGCCACTGGGCTCGGGTGGTGTTGTTGAAACAAAGTGTGGGTTTTTTCTTTTATCCCGTAACCAGTGCACAAATACTGACGAAACTGAAACTCTGAAAGACTACCGAACAGGCACGGCGGCGACGAAATCGGCGCCGGCGGCGACCATCCGGGGGCGGCGCCGCTGCCTGGGTGTGTGGGGTAGTTGCGGGAGTGCGGGGGTCTCAATTTTTGGATTCCGTTGGTCCAGGGAGGCACGAACGGCCCGTATCGGTGCTCGCCGGCGTGCGGTTGCGAATGGTGTCCGGCGTCGTGGTCTCCGGCGGCAGAGGAGCGAGCCGAAAGGGGAGGAGAGGGAAGTCGACGAAGCTCACCGTGGGAGGCTCGTGGCGAGGTTGGACGGCGTGGGGGCGACGGAGTGCGACGAGCTGGTGCTCGGCGAAGATGTTCGGTCCGCGGCGCGCGTCGGGGAAGACGACGTGGAGGCGGCTCGTCCGTGGCTCCTGACCCCGTCCGCGTCGACGAGAGACGAGAGGCGTCTCCGGGGCTCCTCTGGTTGTCCTCGACAGCGCCGGAGCCGCGGAACGGCGAGCTCCTTTCGGTGGTCTTCGTTGGTTGACAGAGAGAACAGAGGAAAAAAATAGGAGGGGAACAGAGAGGGAAAAAGGGGCGGCGACGCGTGGAGTGGCTAGGGTTTCCTGGGGCGGCTGCGTCGAGGGGATAAGAAGGAGAGGAGGGTTAGGGCAGGTGCAGCGAGGTGGGGGCGAGGAGGCAATGGGGGGCGAGGCGCCATGCCTCGCTGTAAAGCGAGGTCGCCCTCCTCGTGCTCTCTGTACGGAGAAGAAAGGTAGGTGGGCCTAGTTGGGTCGGGCTGAGTTGGGGTGCTGGGCCAAAGTTGGCCCAGTTCGGCCAGGAGGGCTCCAGCTCCCCTTTTTTTTTGTTTTCTTTTTCTTTTTAAAACTTTTCTGGATTTGTATTTTTAAAACAAATCAGAAAGGAACCTCATAAAAACTTTTGAGCAATTTTTGATAGTTTCAAATTAGACATATTAATTATTGGTTTAATTATTTATAAGTAATTTGAAACTTTATTTGAAATAAATGAAAAACATTTGAATTTAAAAAAAATGGGATTTAAAAATTTGAAAGTAATTTATTTAATTGAAATGCAAAACAAAAAGAAATATGCATGATGTCACACTATATTACAACACAAGCATACCATTTTAGGAAAGTACAATTTTGGGATGTTACACCTACCTGGACCATATCACACTGCCCCTGCAAAATAAAGTTAGACGCGTTCTAATTTATCTTTTACATATTTTACGTGGCTTGGGGCTGTCGTAAATAGAACCCCTTCATACCGACGAACTTATGACCACAACAACGATCAAATAATTGCATATTTATATATCCCTCATGGGCCCTCCACTGAAAATGCAAAGCTAACTAAAGAGAGAGAGACAGACACCCGCCAGCCACATATACGATACAAGCCGTGTGTCAGTAGTGGAACCAGTCTCGCGTAAGCGTACGCGTAAAGTCGGTCCGGGCCTCTTCATCAACTCAATGTTGTCAGCAGAGCAAGTGCACGCTAGAGGGTATCAATTAAAAGAACGATGTCCCCGTGATAAACACAGGTTCTAAAAGCGTACATCTATACCTACGCATAGATCGGCTCTGATACCACTGAAAGGGATCGCATGCAGAAAACAATAATTTTTCTAACAACGATAACCTTAAACTAGTTAGAATCTATACTATGCAGATACAGTAATACGAAGGAGAATGGTATACCTACACTCGTAGACCAAAAAGCGGGGATTACGCTCCTGCACAAGCGTAGTCGATGAAGCCGACGAAGATGTCAGACCCTGAATTCAAGCTACACAAACAAAACGTATCGGTTGGGCCACACAACCAAGAACATACTGGGGTTACCAATCCCAGGAAACAAGCAGGCCAGGCTCGGAATGGATCATCGGCCGACAGCTCTTGGCGACCCCAACGTCACATACGTTTCAAGATTGTGCACGCAAGAACCCAAAAAGTCTTCCAACTCGTATACTTCAACCATACACACATAGTATACGAGTCGGATTTTTAACAAGTAGAAACCACAGAATAAACCTAAGACACAAAGAAAGGAAATAATATCCAAAGCTCTCACTGAGCAAAATATAGCGAATGGCACCAATCAGAGGACACATGTCACAACATTACATCATGCAGCGGAAACAAACCGGTCTGAGTACAGACAAGAAGCAAAGGGCTCAAAGACGAAATGGAAAAGAAGGCCCATCCACGCAGTCCACCAGGAAGTAGCCCAGGGGAACTCTAACTACTCGTCGTAGATCTCGTCATCGAACTCCACATAGTATCCACCCACTTGATCGAGCGAAGGATCCTCAACTGCAGAAATACCACAGCCCGCGAACGGGTCAATACACCGAAGCGTATCGAACAAGTGTAAGCTAACAAGTTACAAAACTGTAAGATTCCAAAAGTATGGGGGGGGGGGGGGGGTTAAGTGTACTTAGCGGCAGCAGCACTAGCAACCTAAAGAGACACGCTAAAACTTCCGTCTAATTAGAGAGGGATAAGAGAGCGTTTGAGTAGCCATCTACAACTAACACCAGTCATAAGCCATTCTCGAATTAACCCCCTCAACCAAGTATGAGGAAGCAATCCGGGAATACTCACACGTTAACAATTTTAGTTACCATTTATGGTGTAAGTAATTCTATATTACTAGTCACATTAATTAACAATGATTAGGTGTAAGTTGTCTAGATCTTGTTAGCCAGCATCATCACCAAAGTCGTCCATAATCGTGGACACGGCTCATCGATAAGATTTTAGCCTACAGGGGTGCACTACTGTACCCATACTCGCATGATCAACCCAGTCAAAAACATTAGGGCCTCTCAACACGACTCATTCCTTCACTACAACAAGTCCAAGTGCCACCCATATGAGTTATTACCCGCGTCAGGAGTCCGGCCGAATCTCAATTGCGGACTCATTAGTTTGTGACTACGCCACCATGCGGCTCAAACCACAGTAGGAACTGTCCGCTTCACGACGTACCACCCCTGTATGACCCCCCGTATCAAGTAACCTCTCATCGAACATCATCATCATGCACATGCATGTGAGCGAATGGAAAACCCGAACTACTTGCGGCACATGGACGAGCTGAGGATCCGTTCAAAGTCGAGGGGGGCTCCATTGGGCCACCCACAAGTGGTTAGTGCGCTCAAAATTGGATCCAAGGACAAAATCTCAGTTCCTAGGTCGACACTGAGCAGAACAAAGCACCTCGCAAGGCCTTCCGCCCGGTGCCTTATCTTTTAATTACGAAACCCCAATATAAGACATCAGTTTATTATAGTAGAACAATATATCATACTAAGCATATGAGATAAAAGACAGAGTAACGACTCGCTTAACCAATTCTAAGCATGCACTACGACTCGCAAAGGCCAACAGATAAACATGCAAGGGGTTATGGATTGTGGGGATAAAGCTGTATAGGCTGTAGGATAAACATGTGATGGGATCGCAGTTCAAGAATCGATAACTAGGATAGCATAGATCAAAAGGCAAGAATGAAAACCAAACAATCGTGTAACCGGTTAGCAGAAGCGTGCCTGGCAGCTCGTGGCCTGGCACGAAACCTGGAACCTCAGTATCGTAGGTACTCGCAGCAGACACGTCGTCGTCTACCCAAGGAGAGCCAAACACAGACAATAGGAAACAATAATCAATACAGAGAAATGCGCAATCAAATGATGGTGCAATATGGTATGAGTGATCAGGTCAATTTAAAGCGGGGATGAAATCCCGGAAAAAGATTAGGGTGCAAATTATTTGTGTAGCCAACAATTTAAATGTTACTTAATATATAGCAGATGTGGTGATTTAATTAATTTAAATGGAAATAGGCATTAATTACTTAATTGCCCAACACAATCCACATTTAGTATTTAATTGCAGATTATTTAACTTGAACTCAAATTAAATATTTATTAGCATGGCAAGACATGGTATAAAAGATATGAGCATATTAAATGGAATTAGGGCATTATATATTTATTACCCCACACATTCCATATTTAATTAATTAATTGCATTTGTTAAATTCAAATGACATAAGAATGTTATAATGATGTTTATTACATTTTTCTGATATGAAAACATATAAAGTTTATTTTATTTGGATTTAGCGATTTAAAGTTATTGCATATTTAAATCAAGGGTTGTTTCTGTAATTAAGCAGGGACTTATCCGTGATAGCCATAGTTTCTGGTGAAGGCTTAACCGCAAGACAGAGAGTGCATGGGGCTTGTGGTAAAAGTTCTAGCGCGTGTCTATGGAGGGTGGGACCTACAAGTCAGTTACCTTAAGAAAAACAAAAAGGGGGCCTTTAATCGGCATAGCTAGGTATCGAACCCGGGCGCGCGACGCGCACGAGGATGGCGCTGCTAGCCACTGGGCTTGGTTAGCGTTTGTGTTAGGTTTAGTTAGGATTTAGTTTTAAGCGAACAAAGCTCCGGCTTTTACTGACTAACTAAAAACCAGTGTTCTGACGAACTGAAGATCGTCAGTTCACCGAGTGCGCGCCGGCGGCGAAGAGCGGACGGCGACGGCAAACCGGGAGCGGCGCCGCTGCGTGGGTTGATGCGTGCTGGGGCAGAACGTGCGATGATTCCATTTCTCCCCTCGGATGCAACGGAGGAGGGGGCGGCGTGCTCGGGCTGGTGCTCAGCGGCGCGGTGCACCACGGCCGAGCTCGAGGCCGGTGCGGGCGAAGCCGGCGAGCGGCGCTAGGTGTCCAAAATCGGAGGGGAAAGAGTAAGGGACCGCGAGGCTCACTGTGGGGAACTCGTTGGCGAGGCGAGGATGCTCGGGGACGTCGGGGTCGACCCGTCGATGTTGGAGTAGAGGAACGACGGCGTCGGGGCAACTCCGGTGGCTCTCGGTGGTGGACATGGAAGAAGAAAAAAGGCGGAAGCGGCGGCCCGTGCGACCGAGGCTAGGGTTAGGGTTTCTCCGGGGTGCAGCCCGATTAAATAGAGGAGAGGAAAGCGGGGGCTCGGTGGGGCGACCTCGGCAGAGAGCCATGGCCAACGCCCTGCTCCTCCACGCTGGAAAGGGGAACCGTACAGAGGAGAGGGACGAGGTAGATGGGCCGGAGTTGGGTCTCTTGGCCCACTTCGGCCCGAGAGAGCCCTCTCCCCTTTTTTTTGTTTTACTTTTCTTTTAAAAACTTTTCTGGATTTGTATTTTTAATAGAAATCAGAAAATAAACATAATAATAACTTTTGAACAATTTTTAATAGTTTCAATTAGTCATAATAATAACTGGTTTGATTATTTATAAATAATTTGAAACTTCAAATGAATTTATTTGAAAGCATTTGAATTTAAATTAAGAGACTTAAAAATTGGAAAAGGAATTTGGAACACATATTTAATTAATATGCAACCACATATGGACGATGACATGATTCAACATTTTTAATGCACACAAATTGGAAAGTTACAAACGGGCTGTTACAACACTCCCCCCCTCAAAGGAATCACGCCCCGAGATTCTTCATGGAGCAACAAAGAGGTTGGGGTACTCGGCACGGAGGTGGTCTTCACGTTCACATGTAGCTTCCTTGTCAGAATGATGAGACCATTGAACCTTGTAGAACTTGACAGTGTTGTTACGGGTGCGACGTTCAGCTTCGTCAAGAATGCGAATCGGTTGTTCCACATAAGATAGATCTTCTCGAAGTTCAATTGATCCATGATCAACTGCACGTCCTGGATCTTGTAAGCACTTCTTGAGTTGTGACACAGGGAAGACATCGTGCACTTTGGAGAGGTTTGGAGGAAGTTCCATACGGTAAGCCAATTCACCACGCCTTGAAAGAACGTTGAAAGGCCCAACATAACGTGGAGCGAGCTTGCCTTTGATGCCAAAGCGTTGCGTGCCTCTCAGAGGAGTGACACGAAGGTAAGCTTGATAACCAGGTGCATAGACCATGTCCCTGTGCTTGCTATCATAATAGCTTTTCTGCCGAGACTGGGCAATCTTCAGATTGTCACGAATGATGTGAACCTTTTCTTCAGCCTCGTGGATAATATCCGGGCCAGCTTGAGACCAAATCAGAGGAGTTCTACATTTGCGGCCATAGAGAGCTTCAAAGGGAGCCATGCCTAGACTTTCTTGGAAGCTGTTGTTGTAGGAGAACTCAGCATATAGAAGGCAATCCTCCCATTTCATGCCAAAGGAGATAACACAAGCTCTGAGCATATCCTCCAGAATTTGGTTCACTCTTTCAACCTGTCCACTTGTCTGTGGATGGTAAGCTGTGCTGAACAGAAGTTTAGTACCCAAGGCTTTCTGAAAGCTATCCCAAAATCGAGAAGTGAAGATACTTCTACGATCCAAGCTTATTGCCAAATGAACACCATGTAAAGGAACCAGTCTTGTCATATAGAGTTCTGCCAACTGACTAGCTGATACTGTCTCTTTGACGGGGAAGAAGTGAGCCACTTTGGAGAGCCGATCAATGACAACAAAGATTGCATCGTTGCCTTTCTTGGACTTTGGAAACCCAGTAACGAAGTCCATCTCGATCTTGTCCCATTTCCACTCAGGAATTTGCAGTGGTTGAAGATGTCGATGTGGTCTCTGATGAACTGCCTTGACACGACAGCAAACATCACAATGAGACACATAGCGAGCAATTTCACGCTTCATCCTGGTCCACCAATAGATTGTCTTGAGATCCTGGTACATCTTTGTGCTGCCAGGTTGATAGAAAGTGGAGTATCATGAGCCTCCTTGAGAATGAGCTCTCTTAAGCTGTCAAGCTTGGGCACTACAATGCGTTCTTCAAACAGCAAGGTACCCTTGTCGTCGAGAGAGAAACTCTTGTACTTATCCTTGCCAATGTTGTCTTTGATATTCTTGACACCAGAATCACGCAACTGTGCGGCACGGATCTTATCCTCAACTGTAGGAGTGGCAATCAAGTTTGCAAGATAACCAGAGGGAACCACTTGAAGATTGAACTTCTTGAAGATTGAACCACTTGAAGCTTTGCCCGGAGTGTAAGAGATGGTAAGATCGTAATCTGAGAGCTTCTCAAGCCACCTTGTTTGCCTGAGGTTCAAATCTGGTTGAGTGAAGAGATATTTGAGACTCTTGTGGTCGGTGAAGATCTCACAGCTGTGCCCCAACAAATAAGGTCTCCAAGCCTTTAGGGCATGCATGATTGCTGCAAGTTCAAGATCATGTGTAGGATAGTTGAGCTCATGAGGCTGCAACTGACGAGATGCATAAGCCACAACTTTGCGTTCTTGCATGAGGACTGCGCCTAGTCCTTGAAGAGATGCATCGCAGAAGATTTGGAAAGGTTTGGAAGTGTCTGGGCCAACTAGCACAGGAGTAGAAGTGAGTTTAGCTTTCAAGAGATTGAAGCTCTCATCACACTTTGGAGTCCAAAGAAACTTTTTATCCTTCCTAGTAAGATCGGTGAGAGGCTTAGCGATTTTGGAGAAGTTCTCAACAAATCGACGGCAATAGCTAGCCATGCCAAGGAAACTCCTGACTTGTTTCACCGATGTAGGAGGTAACCATTCAACAATTGCCTTCACTTTTTCTGGATCAACAGAAATGCCTTCAGAAGAGATGACATGACCAAGGTAGGATACTTTAGGAAGCCAGAATTCACACTTGGAGAACTTGGCGTAGAGACGATGTTCTCGGAGTTTCAACAAGATAAGACGTAGATGTTCTCCGTGTTCTTTCTCTGTTTTGGAATAGATAAGAATGTCATCGAGATAGACTACCACGAACTTATCGAGGTATTCCATGAAACCGAAGTTCATCAGACGTGAGAAAGTTGCCGGAGCATTTGTGAGACCGAAATACATGACAGTGTATTCGTAGAGACCATAACGAGTGGTGAAAGCTGTCTTAGGAATGTATTCTTTGCGGATCTTGATCTGGCGATAACCTGACCTCAAGTCCAACTTGGAGAAAACCTTAACACCATCGAGTTGATCAAACAGGTCATTGATGCGAGGAAAGGGATACTTGTTCTTGATGGTTTTCTTGTTCAGAGGACGGTAGTCAACAACCAGTCGCTCAGTCATGTCCCTCTTTTTCACAAACAGAGTAGGACAACCCCAAGGAGAAGTACTAGGTTGAATATGACCTTTACTTTCCAACTCCTCTAGCTGTCTCTTAAGCTCAGCCAGTTCTTTGGGTCCCATCTTGTAAGGACGTTTGGATATAGGAGAAGTGCCTGGTTCTAGTTCAATAACGAATTCCACGGCTCTATCAGGTGGCATACCTGGTAATTCTTCAGGAAAGACGTCAGGAAAGTCTCGGACCACCGGAATAGCTTCTATAGAAGGAAGAGGATCAACATTGAGAGCGAAAAGCTGAGCTGAAGAGGTTTGGTTTGGAGAATAGACTATCTGTCCAGAAGGATGAGAAAGAGTTACAGTCTTTGTAGAATAGTCTATCTTAGCTTGATTAGCCTTCAACCAATCCATGCCCAAAATGACATCAATATCAGAATTGCCGAGAATTATTAGAGATGCCAAGAAGATATGGCCTCCAATTTGGATTTCATTGTCGTGGCTTATCTTGGAGGAAGTCATCTGAACGCCGGGGGAAGTGACAGTGAGATTGCTTGAGAGGGGTTCGTGAGGTAAACTATGAGTGACAGCAAACTTAGTTGAAACGAAAGAATGAGACGCTCCTGTATCGAACAACACCCTAGTAGAGATAGAGTTGACGGTTAGTGTACCAAGAACAACTGCTGGAGCTTCTTCTGCTTCCTCGGCCCTGATGTGGTTCACCCGCGCAGCACGTGCCGGAGGCCTGGTGTTGGAGACGAAAGGCCTAGTCGGGGTAGGTGGTGGTGGAGGAGGACGGGTCTCCGAGCAGGGCGAGGTGGTGGTGGAGGAGGACGGGTCTCCGGGCAGTTGTTGGAGTAGTGGCCCGGTTTCCCGCACTGGTAGCAGGTCACGTTGGGGCGAGCGCCCGTTGGCCTTAGCGGTCCTCCGAAACCCCTCATAGCAAGAGCCGGGTTCGGTGGGCGAGGCACGAGTCCTGGAGGTCCTGGCACGTAGGTAGCTTGTGCGAAGGCGCTGTTAGGCACCCAGATCCGACGCTTCTGAGTAGGAGCGGGGACGATTGACGATGAAGAAGAGTTGCTCTCACGAGAGTGCTTGCGCGACTCCTCGAAGACCTTGTGCCCATGCTCCTCATTGAGCACGATGTTGACGAGGTCCTCGAAGTTGTCGGCCTTGACGAGGTTCAGCTTGTACTTGAGCGCGGGGTTGAAACCCTTGCGGAACTTGGCCATTTTCCTGACCTCAGTGTTCACCGAGCAAGGCGATTGAACTCGCCATTGTACTCCATCACGTCCATCTTGCCTTGCGTCAGCGAGTTAAACTGCTCGCGCATCCTGTCCATGAGACCTTCTGGGATGTGGTGGCGCAGGAAGGCTGTATTGAAATCCCCCCAAGTGGTAACCACCCCGGGAGCTCTCATAGCCTGGAAGTTTTCCCACCATGAGGCATACTTGCCCCTAAGCAGGTAGGACACGTAAGGCACCCTGTCGTTCTCAGCCACGTGGGCGATAGCAAGGGTCCTTTCCATCTCGTGAAGCCAATCATCAGCTTCCAGCGGCTCAGTGGGGGAAGCGAAGTTCCTTGGGCCCAGACTAAGGAAGTCCTTGACGGTCACACGTGCATTGCCTTCATTGCGATGCCCGTGGTTGTTCTGGTAGGCTTGGTGCTCAGCCATTTGAGCCAGAACTTGGGTCATCTGACCAAGCAACTCAGTGATCGGAGGCGGTTGTGGTTCACCTTCCGCATTGCGGTTGTTCCTGGTGTTCTTCATCCTGGAGACATTGGATATTAGAACAGCGACAAGATACATAAAGCCAGGGAAAAACTTGGAAAGTCGAAAAACTTGCTCAGAAAAATAGTTGCAAACTGTAGGATAACAAGGATAAGCTTCTCATAGCAAAGGTTCCTAACCATACACTTAGTTAGCCATCAGTACAACCACCAAGGTTTCAGTACTACAAGGACAACTACTAGTACAAAGTTAACCATCCGTACAACCAACACGGTTTCGGTACAAAGGATAGCTACTACAACAAAGGAAAAGATACAACTCGAAGACTAGCTCGCGCTTCCCTCAGAAGACGAAACTGTGCACCCCTCTCCGGTGATGCGATGGGTGTAGCGACGACCGCAGTACACGTGGTACTCTCGCACAATGCGTCGAAACTCAGGGGAGTAGGCATCTGGCATCTGTTTCCCGTACAGCAGTGGTCCAACGTGGTCTGGAGAAGTAGTGATCAGAGGACCACGTTCTGGAGTGTATCCGCCCACAGGAGACAGGCGACTCGGAAAAGCGAGCTGAAACCTCGGGAAAGCATCTGGTGTGACGTTCCTCCTGTCGTACTGACCCAGGTGAGAGAGTGCCCGGTGCAGCTGCTGACGGACTGCTGCTAGCTCCAAGCGTAGAGTCCCAGCAACTGAGCCTGAAGACTTGCCAAACTGAGCGGTCTTGTCAAGAACCTCGAGCTCGTACTGAGAGTCCGTATAGGGGTAGTATGGAACGTAGCAGAACGGAGGGTAGTTGAAACAATAGTAGTCCCTGCGCAGAGCCAGAGCTGCGTCATAAGCTGCCAAGTGTACTGCCATGTCCACAGTGGAAGCCTCAACCACGTGCTTGTGCACAGTATCACCATCATCTCCCATGATCCAAACAATAACTCTGTAGAAGGTCTGTCCGTAATCTCTGGGGATCTCGGACACCTGGTACTCCGGAAGAAAGTTGAAACCGACATAGTCAACCATGCTTCTGAGAAGCTTCGGGTAATCGGTAGTCTGCTCGCAGTGGGTTTTACGCACCACCTGAGAGTGCGCCATCTACATAGCAGTTTGAAGTAGAAGTTAGCCTCCGGAAATAAAAGGATTGATTGCACAGAAAGAATTGTATAATGACAAAGAGATGAATCCAGTGAAAGGTAGAAGAACAACTGATTGATTCAAGATTGAAACTGAACATCGCTGAAGAGGTTGATAACTACCAAAACGACAAAAACAACCTTCAAACACCTGCAACTATGGTACTACGGAAAACCCAGAACACATGATGTTCTAAATTTAAATTAGAGATGAGAAGGGAAAAACATCGTTACACTTCCTTACCAGAAGAACAGGGAGGGTGGGTGGCGAAAGAAGTAAAAGAACAAAATTCCTACTCTCACGTTTAAGATTTTCCTGATAACTACAAAATATTTTTCTAGACTCAAAAACCGACCAATAGAAGGGAACCTAAGGGCGTTTAAGCCCTGATACCAACTGTCAGACCCTGAATTCAAGCTACACAAACGAAACGTATCGGTTGGGCCACACAACCAAGAACATACTGGGGTTGCCAATCCCAGGAAACAAGCAGGCCAGGCTCAGAATGGATCATCGGCCGTGTCGGCCTAGTGGGAACTGGGGTATCAAGAGCCCATTCCCCCCAGGCCTCGCTCGCGGGCCAGACGGAAATAACGGCTAAGGACTAGGCGACCCCGCTTGACGGGACCCTCGAGAGGCAACTCCCCTCGAGGGCCTGAAGAGGGAGCAAGGGCCTCAAGGGACCCTTCGCCTCAGGGGATCCTCCCCGTCAAGGAACCAACCCGCCTGAGGCAAGTCCGGCAGGAATCTCCCCTCAGGCCTGAAGGGAAACGTCGTCGCCAAGGAACCCCGACAGAGCGCACGTGATCGCTGCCACGCTCGTACAGAGGCGCTCACACCCCCATCGCTGTCCCTGGCGATAAAGCGGTCAACAAAGCTGCTCCGCCTGCTGCACAGCTATGAGGACCTTCTACTCTGACGATAAAGCAGATGGACGGTGCAACCCTCCAACGGAGATCGTCATCGTGGGCTCCACCTCAGAGATTACCCGCCCTGCGGGCGGTACAAGTGCGGTCGGCCGCCTGTCGGCCACGGCGCCACCTTTATCAACAACGGACCGAGTCCATGGACTGACGGAGCGCGGTGGACTCGTGCTCCACCCTGCGACTGGCAAGTGGGAGCCACCTTGAAGGCCAAGGCGAAGAAGAAGACCGGAGGCGCCTATAAAAGAGAGAAGACATCCATCGTAGCAAGGGTCGGCCCTTTGCGTGCAAACCTCCCCCGTGAACCCTAGCATCTCTAGTTAGGTTAACCTCTGTCCGGAGGAGGAAGGAGATCATCGCTTCCCTCCCCAGGCAAGAACTGCCTCGAGGGGGCTTCCGGCAAGCTCAATTGTACTGTAACCTCCCACATATAATACATACAGGCAGGAGTAGCGGTCTTACCTCCTCACGAGGGCCGTGAACCTGGGAAAAGGGCGGTGTTTTCCTTGGTCGGGTGTGCGTCTCCTTCGGGTCCGGCGAGCAACGTCGCGGAGCCACTTGAGGGTTTACACCTCCGCGTTCAATCCCCTCTCGAACTACACTTCAGGAAGTGACTACCCCCGATTCCCGGGAGTCATAACCCGACATTTGGCGCGCCAGGTAGGGGATTGAGGCGCGTCAACAACCTTCGAGTTCGTCTCCGCGCCATGGTGAACACGCGCACCACTCGCACCACTCGAGTCAGCCGACGTGCGCCCGCGGGAACACGCGCGCCCCCAGGCGCCGCCACCACCCGCGCGACCACCCGCGCAAGGCGGGGCCGACCACGCCAAGAGGAGCATGTCCCCTCTAGCCCTCACACGGAGGAGCCAGAGCACGACGCCGAGCACCAGGAGGACGCGCAGTCGTCGCACCCGTCACAACGCCCAAGTGGCTCGGGCCCGGGGAGAACCGACCCTGCGCCCCACACCGCGCTGGTCATGGCGCAGGAGCTGCTCCGCTACCAGCCCACCGCTGAGGCCCACGAGCAGTGGCCCCAACGCCTCAACCACCTCGTCGGCATCGCCACGACGCGCCCCGCTCCGTCGCAGTCCAACGCGCACCCCTATCTCGCGGGCACGGTCGCAACAAATGCGCCTCCGCCACCTCCGGGGCCTGTGCCGGCTGCGGCACAGAGGGCAGCTTCGCACGCGACCTCGCCGCGCGATTGCATGATCGTGCAGCGCACCGCGCCCGACGCCCGTGTGGGGATGGAGTTCCAGCGAGACCGCCAGAACAGGCTCGTGGAGGAGCTCGGCCAGGCGGGGCAGCAGAACCGCGGCGCGCTTCATCACGGGGTCGCTACGTACACCTCGGGCTGCATGGCGTTCACTCGCTCCCTGCGCCGCGTGGTCTGGCCGCAGAAGTTCAGGCCGACTCTTCCCAAGGGCTACGATGGCTCCAACAACCCCGTCGAGTTCCTGCAGCTCTACACCACCTCCATCCAAGCTGCGGGAGGAGACGACAAGGTCATGGCCAACTGGTTCTCCCACGCGCTGCGCGACTCTGCGCTGTCGTGGCTCCTGAACCTCCCGGAGGACTCTGTGAACTCCTGGGAGGAGCTCTGCAAGCAGTTTGTCTCCAACTTCAAGGGGACGTACGAGCGCGCCCTCACCCACAACGATCTGCGCGCTGTGGTGCAGAGGAAGGACGAAACGCTCCGCAAGTACATCCAGCGCTTCAGCCAAGTGCGCAACAAGATCCCGAACATCTCCGACACTCAAGTCATCGCCGCCTTCCGCGAGGGCGTCACCAACAGCAGGATGCTTGAGAAAGTGGGCATCCACGACAAGCTCACCTCTGTGGTCAAGCTGTTCGACATGGCGGACAAGTGCGCCAAGGCTGAAGAGGGACTCCTCTTCGTGAAAATGTCCTCGAAAGGGGACGATCACGCTGAGGGGTCCAAGAGCCAGAAGAAGAAGGAGGAGCCCAAGCGCAAGGCCACCGCCGTTCTCGCGGTAGAACCTAACACAAAGGGCACCCGCAGGGACTCCCCCGAGACCGGAGAAAGGAAAGATGATCATCGCCCTTTCTGCATCTACCACAACATGCGCGGCCACTCTACGGAGTCCTGCTACGACCTCAAAAGGTTGAGCAAGGAGCGCGAGCAAGCAGAAGACGGTGGCGGCCGCGGTCGAGGCCGTGGCTACCGCGGAGGCGGACGCAAGGGCGGCTACCAGAAACCATCTGGAAATCGAGCCAACGCCGCAGAAAAGAATGGCAACCTCCCTGACGAGGAAGATGGCGGCTACCAAGCCCCGAGGGGCGCCATTGCCTGCATCCTAGGAGGGGCGCAAGCGCCGAAGTCGAACAACCAGTTCAAGCAGTTCTCCCGCGAGCTCAACGCCGCCCTCCCAAGCACGGAAACCTCCAGGCCCCTCAAGTGGTCGCAGTACACCATCGCCTTCGACGCTCAGGACCACCCCAAGTCCACCAAAACTATCGGAACCCTCCTGCAGGTCTGCACCCCCACCATCGACAATGTGGCTGTCTCCAAGACGCTCATCGACGGCGGAGCAGGCGTGAACGTCATCTCCGTAGATACGTTCGAAGCGCTTCAAGTGCCCTACGAGAGGCTTATGCCCTCGAGGCCCTTCACGGGGGTCACCAGCGGCTCAATCGAGCCTCTAGGCCAGGTCAGGCTTGCCGTCACCTTCGGGACGAGGAAAATTACCGCACCGAGCACATCGACTTCGATGTTGCGCACATCGGCCTGCCGTACAACGCCATCCTCGGCTACCCCGCGCTCGTAAAGTTCATGGCCGTCACGCACCATGCGTACAACATGGTCAAGATCCCCAGCAGCGCCGGCACGATCACCATACGTGGTCATGTCCTGGACGCCACGCGCGCTGTGGAGACGGCCTACAAGACCGCCGCCATGGCCTTCCCCGCCGACGAGGACCAAGAGCCTCTCGAGAGGCCCAAGAAGAAGAAGCAGGTGTTCTCCCAGGAGGCAGCTGCTACAAAGAAGATTTCTCTGAGCTCAGGAAGCTCGGGGGCTGAAGGCTCGGGGGCTAGCGTCACCATTGGCGCCGCGCTGCCGCCCAAATAGGAAAGCGCGCTCATCGCCTTCCTGCAGGCCAACTCTGACATGTTCGCGTGGACGCCGTCAGATATGTCTGGTGTACCGAGGGAGGTGATCGAGCACCACTTGGCCATGTGCCCAAACCCGCGCCCCGTCAAGCAAAAAGCAAGAAAACAAGCCCCCGAGAAGCAAGCATTCATCGTCAAGGAGGTCGAGAAGCTCAAAGCGGCAAATGTAGTCCGCGAAGTCGCGCACCCAACTTGGCTCTCCAATGGCCTGGTGGTACCAAAACCCGCCGGCGGAGGCCGCCTCTGCATCGACTACACCGACGTAAACAAGGCCTGCCCCAAGGGCCCTTACCCCATGCCCAGAATTGACCAGATCATGGACTCCACGGCAGGATGCGACCTTCTGTGCTTCCTCGATGCCTTCTCTGGTTATCACCAGATTAACATGGCTAAAGAGGACGAGGAGAAGACGGCTTTCCTCACCCCATGTGGTGTGTATTGCTACGTCTGCATGCCCTTCGGCCTAAAAAATGCCGGAGCCACTTTCTAGAGGTTAATGAGGATAGCCTTGGGCGGGCAAATGGGGCGAAACGCTGAAGCGTATGTCGATAACATCGTCGTGAAGTCACGAGAAGGAAATACTCTGGTCGGAGACCTGGAAGAAACCTTCGCCAGCCTGCGCAAGGTGAACATCAAGCTAAACTCCGCCAAGTGCGTCTTCGGAGTACCTTCGGGCAAATTGCTGGGCTTCCTCGTGTCTCATCGGGGCATAGAGGCAAACCCAGACAAAATAAGGGCCATAGAAGGCATGCAACCTCCACGGAGGCTCAATGACATGCAACGCCTGGCGGGCTGCATGGCCAGCTTGGGTCGATTCATCTCCAAGTTCGGCGAAAGAGCCCTGCCGTTTTTCAAGATCATGAAAAGGACGGGCACCTTCAAGTGGACACCTGAAGCTGAAAAAGCATTTGAGGACTTGAAGAAGTACTTGGCAAGCCCACCTGTAATGGTCGCCCCAAGACCTGGCGAGCACCTGAAGTTGTACTTGTCAGCCACCCCACAAACAGCCAGTGCTGTCCTTGTGGTGGAAAGAGAGGAGCCTGTACTTCACAAGAAGAGTGCAACCACTCCAAAGAAAAAGCCTCCTGATAAAGAGCTCGAAGAAGGGGTGGTAATCACAAGGCCCACTCCAGGCCCAAAGCCTCAAGAGGAGACCACCCCGAGTCAACTGCTGAAAGAGGCTAACGCACTCGAGACCCTCGAGGCCAAGCGCCTCGAGGCCACGTCCCCCGAGGCCAAGTCCCTTGAGGCCACGTCCCTCGAGGCCAAGTCCCTCGAGGCCACGTCCCCCGAGGCCAAGTCCCTCGAGGACAAGACCCTCGAGACCACGACCCTCGAGGCCAAGTCCCTCGAGGCCACATCCCTCGAGGCCCAGGCCAAACCACGTGAAGCCAAGAAAAGAAAACCAAGAGGCTTATGACATCGCCAAGCGCGCATCAAAGAGGCAAGCCCAGCTACCAGGTGTCTTTGAGAAAAGGCTCGTCAAGGCATCCATAAAGCAGCCCCTCGAGGCCCCGCCCGCAAGCACAGACGAAGCGCTCCCACCACCACCTGCAAGCGGAGCCCCAGGCTGCGGGCCCCCAACAGGGGAGCGTCTATTGCTCACAGCGGTGCACCAAGGGGCAGGATGGATCGACGAGATCAAAGACTACCTACACAAAGGGATCCTTCCCGAGGAAGATGTTGAAGCGGAGCGAATTTCCCGCCAAGCAAAATCATACCAAATCCTCGAAGGAAATCTCTACCGCAAGCGCCCAAACGGCATAGCGCTCAAGTGCGTCCCTCCTGAAGAAGAAAAACTGCTGATTAAGGACATCCACAACGGGGAATGCGGCCACCATTCGTGCGCCCGCACCCTCGCAGTGAAAGTCTTCAGGAGCGGCTTCTACTGGCCTCAAGCGCTTCAAGATGCAACGGACATCATCCAAGCTTGTGAAGCCTGCCAATTCCACGCAAAGCAAATTCCGCTCTCGTGGCCGTTTGCAGTCTGGGGGCTGGACATCCTGGGACATTTCCCAACGGCACAAGGTGGATATCGCTACCTCTTCGTGGCCATCGACAAGTTCACAAAATGGCCTGAAGTGGAGGCGACGCGTACAATCACAGCAGGCGCGGCGGTGAAATTCATCAGAGGCCTGGTCTGCCGCTTCGGAGTGCCTAACCGCATCATCACCGACAATGGCTCGCAATTCACGAGCGGCATCTTCAGAGCCTACTGCCAGAAAATGGGCATCAAGCTATGCTTCGCCTCAGTCGCCCATCCGCAAAGCAACAGACAGGCTGAGCGCGCAAACACAGAGGTCCACAAAGGTTTGAAGACCAGGACCTTCGATATCCTCAAGGGCCACGGCAAGGGCTGGATCAATGAGTTACCCTCGGTGCTCTGGTCCATCTGTACCACGCCACCCAAGCCCACCACGGAAACGCCGTTCGCACTCGTCTATGGAGCCGAAGCAGTCCTCCCCGCAGAGATAAAGCATGGATCCCCACGGGTCCTGGCCTTTAATGAGGACCAGCAAGAAGACCTCCACAACGACGACCTGCTGCTCCTTGAAGGGTTGAGACGCGGCGCCGCTCTACGGGCGTCCAAGTACCAGTAGTCCCTGGGGCGCTACCACAGCCGCAATGTGCGCTCGCGCACCCTGGAGGCAGGCGATCTCGTCCTCAGGCGAATCCTCTCCAGGGAAGGCCTCCACAAGCTTTCCCCGATGTGGGAAGGTCCCTACAGGGTCACCCACATCGCCAGGCCTGGCGCGGCTCGCCTCGAGACGGAAGACGGCGTCCCCGTCAAGAATCCATGGAACATCATGCATCTACGCAAGTTCTACCCGTGATCATCATCACGTCAGGGCATTTAGCGAAAGAGGCAGCCCATGGCTCAACCTCCAAGCACCTTTTTGTACCTCAAGGTTAAAAGCTCAAGGCTTAAACCTCTCAAACCTTTGTATCCGCCAGGAACAAATAAAAAAAAGTGATTATTGTCACGCCCGTGATCATTGTCACGACAAGACGTCAAAGCGGACGAGGCAGCTTACGGCTCAACCTCCAAGCATCCTTGTCTCCGGAGGTTAAAACGCCAACGGCTTAAACCTCCAAAGCCCCAAAGGCTTCGCTCGACGGAAAAACCCTCCGAGCTCTGAATTAAAACGAGCAACCTCAGGACGCTGAGAGACTCAGCCACCAACAGGTGGTCCCCATGCCTCGACATGGTCAGAGCATTAACTTGGCAACACCAAGCATAATGATTCAATCTCGTTCCTAAGTGAACTTAGCGCTTCGGCGCCGCTTAAAAAACGTTTTTGGGGGGTTTTTATATTTATGCATTACTATTGTGGAAGTGTGCGCTTATATCTCTCCACATGCGTACCTCGCGAGCGGGGGCTGAGTACGGTGCCAGTGCCTCAAATGACACACCAGCAGCACTGCAAAACCCAAGAGTCCGAGCTCTGGCTGGAGGGCAATTCCCCACAAACAAGCCATCTCAACAAAGGACCTTGGTACTTACTCTCCTCGCAAGAAACGCCTGAGGGGACCTATAAGCGCGCACGATCCCTTGATCCGTGTTCTAGCGTTTGGGTTCGCCCTCTAATACTTGCAGGGAAGATTTCCCCCCGCAAGCCTGCAGAGACCTCCGTGAGTGACCCCTTAAGCGGGCAGCCTCGCCAGGCAAAATGCCTCCCCAGGAGCGACCCCTCAAGCGGGGAACCTCGCCAGGCGAAATGCCTCCCCAGGAGCGAACCCTCAAGCGGGCAGCCTCGCCAGGCAAAATGCCTCCTCAGGAGCGACCCCTCAAGCGGGCAGCCTCGCCAGGCAAAATGCCTCCCCAGGAGCGACCCCTCAAGCGGGCAACCTCGCCAGGCGAAATGCCTCCCTAGGAGCAACCCCGCCAAGCGAACAACCTTCGCAGAGCGAAAACCTCGAGAAGCTAAGTCCCGCACTCACGCTTTAAGAGCGTTTCTCTCTCCCGAAAGCGCGACTTTGCCCCTCGAGCGACTTCGCTTTCCCTTACGCTTCATGGACTACTCGCACGTCTAAGGGGGGCACTTGAGTATCGTGACTCAAGTCTCTTACCTGTCCTAGGCCTAAACTCCCCCCGGCCTTGCGGAGTCATTGCTCCCGCATGCCGAAGTGGCGGAGTCATGGCGCGAAGAGACGGGACCTAACGACGCAGAGAACAAATAGACATGAAGATGAGTCCAAAGAGACCTCACGAGGGGCAGGCAAACTCGAATTTGAACAACATTTAAAAGTATATTACAAGCCAAAAGGTCTTAAGATGTCTAAAGCACACAGCTGGTGCAGTTAGAAACGCCCACAGGCGCGGCCAAGAAAGGCTCAGGGGGATGCAGCAGCGCTTTGAGCCTCCGCTGTGTCAATTTCGACCTCGGCGGAGCAAGCCTCCTTCTCCGTAGCGCCAGCTTCGACCTCGGCGGAGCGAGCCTCCTCCACCGCAGCACCAGCTTCGACCTCGGCGGAGCGAGCCTCCTCCTCCGCAGCGCCAGCTTCGACCTCGACGGAAAGGGCCTCCTCCTCCGCAGCGCCAGCTTCGACCTCGACGGAATGGGCCTCCTCTTCCGCAGCGCCTCCTTCGACCTCAGCGGAGCGAGCCTCCTCCTCCGCAGCACCAGCTTCGACCTCGGCGGAGCGAGCCTCCTCCTCCGCAGCGCCAGCTTCGACCTCGACGGAAAGGGCCTCCTCCTCCGCAGCGCCAGCTTCGACCTCGACGGAATGGGCCTCCTCTTCCGCAGCGCCTCCTTCGACCTCGGTGGAGCGGGCCCCTTCCCCCCCGAAGTCCTGCGCAGCTTCCACGGGCCGGAAGCGGTTGCAGAACGCATCCACCTGCTCATGGAGGGAAGCCGAGACGCGCTGCGCGTCCTCGCCGGGGGCAGCCTCAGTCACCAAACGGAAGTCAAAGTCCGGCACGAGGAGCTTGATGTTGGTGAAGATGCGATCGACAGCCACCCCCAGGAGCTGCCTGCTCTAGTCTTCGATCACCCCACGAAGCTCAGCGGCGGGACCCTCCAGCGTCGCGAAAAGCTGGTCAAAGTAGGCTAGGAACACAGCGGCGCCGTCGTAGTCTTGGGACCAAGGGTACGGTGCGTCTGCGCCAAGCCGCGCCGCAAGCTCACTACCACGAGCAACCAGCTCTTCAAACAGGCGGTCGCACTGCACCACAGGCGCACTGGACGAAGGGCCGACGCTGTGGGACGCGACATCGCGGGCCTCCCCCACTCGACGCCAATATGCCTTGGCGCGCTTGAAGCGGCGCGCCAGCTTGGTGTAGGCCTTCTCTATCTCGGCTAGCCGCTGAACGTCCGCGGCATGCTCGGCCCTAAGGCGGTCCTCCCGCTTCCGCAGCCGAGCGCGGTACTTCTGAAGAAGGGCTCGACGGAGATGTCTCTCGTGCACAAGGAGGGCCCTCTGTGCCGCTCTCGTCCTCTTGGCGAGGCGCCACTCCCAGCGCTCATCAGATCGCCCCTGAGTAGCGACGTGCTCGTCGAACTTCGAGACCGCCTGAGCCAGGCCTCCCTCGCGCGCTTCAAGGGCCTCGCGCTGGGCGGCCTGGTCCTTCTCCATCTGGAGGCACCGCTCCTCGCGCCGCTGCAGCTCGCTCCCCCTGAGGACCAGGTGCCGATCGCGCTCGGCCAAGCACTTGCGGTCCTCCTCCAGAGCGGCATGCGCAACCTGGTGGGCAGAGAGACGCTGGGACTCCAACCGGTCCAGCTCGCGTTTCTTCTGCGCCAGCGAGCCCTCCATCGCCTCACGCTCAGCCGTGACCCCTCGCAGGAGCTCCTCAGCGGCTTCGCGTTCTTCTTGGAGGGGCTCGAGTAGCTCCACGTCATCGGGAATGGCTCCGTCACGGACTTCCTTGGCAAAAGTGATGGCCTCTTCACGGGCGGCCTGCAGCGCCGAGTCCTCAAGGCGGCGCGCCTCGACGACCGCGTGGAAGGACGCCCACGACCTCGCAAGTTCCTCCTGCTGTTGGGCGAGCCGTTTGTCACCAAGGGCAAGGTGGGCCTCCAGGCCCTCCAACGACTCCCGCACAAGGCCGAACGTCACCTCGCGGCGCCCCGTGCTCCAGTCCCAACTTCAGAGAACCATTTCCTGGCCAGATGAGGGCCCAGCTGCGGCGGCCGGCCCCGAGCACCCTGCCCCAGGTCGGGCTCGGGGGCTGGGTGTGGCCTCACCTCCCTCCACGCCGGCTGTAGCTGCGGCGCTCGAGTCCCGCAGGTGATCATCTCTCCGGAAGAGCGAGGTGGCGAGCCCGCGCCCCCTCTCGTGGCTGCACCTGCGCCCGCGGGAACCTCATTCGCACCCCCCAAAGGAGATGAGGCCGCACCATCTCCAGTGGCCGCATTTGAGCCCGCTGAAGCCTCGGCCGCTCCCTCGCAAAGTGGCACGGGCGCCGCGGGTGAGCATTGTGAAGGTGACACGGGCGACGTCGTCGCGGCACGCGGCGATGGCGGCGTGCGAAGCAAAATCGCTTCGCGCGGTGGCGTAGCCGCACGAGGAGGAGTCAGAGCGCGAGACGGCCCGGGAGTTGTCTCCTCCGTGCTGTCCGCAAGCGGAGGCTCGGGAGGCACCGTTTGGGGCTCGGGCGCCCCCACCAGGGGCACGACCGCTCCCTCCTGAGGCGCCCCCTCCACGGGGCCTGGTGTGGACGTCTCTCCATGCCTCGGTGCGGCCACACGCACGGCCCAACACCTCTAGCACGCACGCCCGAACTCACGCGCGCGGCTCAGTCCAAGCAGACATCGGCGTCGCCGCGTATCGCATCTGGCAATCTTCTCTGAACCTGTTTCATACAATTTCAGTTTGTCAGGTTTTAGTTGCACGTATTAGTGTTAAAGAAAATCCGTCGCGTTTCCTAACAACGTCACCGATCCAGCCCTACTGGCTAGCACCGTGCATGATCCGCACTCTCTCGGTCGCGGGTTCAAATCCTTCCCTGGGCGTGTGGAATAAAAAGCCCATTCTTTTCCCCTCTCGCCGACAGCTGGGACCCACCGGTCAGCGACAGAGGTGCCTGGAATCTTTCTCAGAGCCCCATGTGTTCCTGGTTTTGTGCAGAAACCCTCCCAGACACTTTTCCCATCACAGATAGGTCCCTGTCTATAACTCCAAATAAAATAATCTTTATATGTTTAAATATCAGAAAAATGCAATGAACATTAATATGCCATTCTTATGCCATTTTGAATCATTTAATTTTATTGCTTAGTTTAAATTAACAAATGCAACTAAATAATTAAATATGGAATGTGTGGGGTAATAAATATATAATGCCCTATTCCATTTAATTTGATTATATCATCTATGCCATGTCTCGCCATGTTAATAAACATTTATTTTGATGTGTAGATAAATAATTTGCACCATAATTAATTGCCGGGATTCCATCCCCGCTTTAATGTGACCTAATCATCGTATACCATATTGCATCATCAATTGTTTCCGCTTTTCCTTTTATTGATTATGTTTCCTATTTTGTCTGTGTTGCTCTTCTCCGGGTAGAAGACGACATGTCTGCTGACGGTACTTTCGTCCCTGATGTTCCAGCTTTAGTGCCGGGCCACGAGCTGCCAGGCAAGCTTCTGCTAACATGTTATAGGCTGTTTGGTTTTCATCCTTGCTTTTTGATCTATGCTAGCCTATTTTAGGATTCTTGAATTGCGATCCCATCACATGTCATCCTATCCATATACAACTTTATCCCCACATTCCATGACCTGTTGTATGTTTATCTGTTATCCTTGCGAGTCGTAGTGCATGCTTAAGGTTGGTTCTGTGAGTCTGTCTGTTCTTTGTCACTTATACTTAGCATGATAGAATGTCTACTTTAATAAAATGTTATCTTCTGTTGGGAATTATAATTAAAAGATAAGGCACCGGCGGAAGGCCTTGCGAGGTGCTTTGTTCTGCTAAGTGTCGACATAGGAACTCAGTTCTTGTCCTCGGATCCAATTTTGAGCGTCCTAACCGCTTGTGGGAGGCCCTATGGAGCCCCTCGCGGCTTCGATCTAATCCGCTTCTTATTCAGGGCGCCGCAAGTAGTTCGGGCTTTCCATTTGATACATGCATATGGTTACATAATGATCTCATGATGATGGAGTAGTCGATTCTCATATAGGGTGGCACGTTCGTAGAGTGCTATGAAGGTTGATCCCGCGGGTACTTGACCTGATTAGCCGTGCACATAATCATGCGGTTCCCTGCATGGGTTGTAGAGATGAGATTTGCCATGTTGAGATGCCCTACCTTCAGGCTTGCTTTTTTGGGTTGATCGAACGAGTACGGGGCCAGTAGTGCACCCGTGCAGGGTATAATCTTATCGATGAGCCGTGTCCACGGTTATGGACGACTTGGTGATGATGCTGGCAAATAAGATCATAGAAAACTTACACCTAATCATTGTTAACTAACTTGACTAGTAATATAGAATTACTTTCACAATAGCTGGTAACAAAACTGTTCAGTGTGAGTTTCCCGAATTACTTCCTCATACTTGGTTGAGGGGGTTAATCCGAGAATGGGTTATGGTTGGTGTTAGTTGTAGTTGTTTAGTTATGCGCTCTCTCATCCCTCTCTAATTTAGACGGCAGTTATAGCGTGTCTCTATTAGGTTGCTAGTGCTCCTGCCGCTAAGTCCACTTAACCCCATACTTTGGGAGTCTTTCAGTTTTGTAACTTGTTAGCTCTAGCTTGTTGGATACGCTCCGGTGTATTGACCCGTTCGCGGGCTGTGGTTTTCTCTGCAGTTGAGGATTCTCCGTACAACCAGGTGGGTGGCTACTACGTGGAGTTCGACGACGAGATATACGACGAGTAGTTAGAGTTCCCCTGGGCTTCTTCCTGGTGGACCGCGTGGATGGGCCTTTGCTTCATGTTTGTACTCAGACCTGCATGTTTCCGCTGAATGATGTAATGTTGGGACATGTGTCCTCTGCTTGGTGATATTCGCTATACTTGCGCAACGAGAGCTTTGGATACTTATTTCCTTTCTTTGTGTCTTAGGTTTATCCTGTGATTTCCATTATGTTTCTAAACTGATTCGTATACAGTTTATGTATGTTTGAAGTATACGAGTTGGTAGGATTAGGGATCTCTTACGTGCGCAATCGTGAGACGTACCTGACGTTGGGATCGCTAGGAGCTGTCGGCCGATGATCCATTCCGAGCCAGGCCTGCTTTTATTCCTGGGTTGGGTAACCCCAGTATGCTCCTAGTTGTGTGGCCCAACCGGTACGTCTTCTTTGTGACGTCGGAATCCAGGGTCTGACAGTTGGTATCAGAGCCTAAACGCCCTCAGGTTCCCTTCTACTTGTCGTTGTTTGAGTATAGAAAAATATATTTTGTAGTTATCAGGAAAAATCTTAGACGTGAGAGTAGGAATTCTGTTCTTTTACTTCTTTCCCCACCCACCCACCCTTCTCACCTAAAATTTCAAATTAGGACATCACGTGTTCTGGGTTTCCGTAGTACCATAGTTGCATGTGTATTCAAGGTGGTTCTTTTCGTTTTGGAAGTTATCAAGCTCTTCGGCTACGTTCAGTTTCATTCTTGAATCAGTTGTTTCTACTCTTTTGGTGAAGTTACGTCAAGTTCAATTGGTGTTTCCTCGTTCTAGTGCTAGTCTTCGTTCTTACCTCTCTTTAAACCTTTATGGAAGTAAACAAAATGGCGTATCATGATGGATGGCCATGTCTCGTTCCATGTTGTCTTTTCTAGCTTTCTGAAGTAATCCTTTAAGCACTTACATTGGATTTTGTTTATCCGATTGTGGTGTTAACGTTGTGTCCTCCTCAGGACGGAGAGTGGCGAAGAAGATACTCAAATGCCAGCCGAAATGAGGCAAGTGTTGTCTCATATGATGCAAGTTTTGAGTCACATTCAGCAAAACCAAGACCAGGGCAGCTGCCGTGTGACAATTATAGAGTTCCTCCAGCTCAACCCCCGCACGTTTGATGTTCCCTCTGAGCCACTTGATGCTGATGACTGGCTGCGTGAGATGAACAATTCTCTTGCTATCTCACACGTGTCTGATGAGGACCGTGTTCCTTTTGTGTCCTATCTTCTCCGCGGAAAATCCATGTCTTGGTGGGAGAACTTCCAACAGTTTCTAGCACCAGGTGTTGTTACTACTTGGGATGAGTTCAAGGAGGCTTTCAAACGCCACCATATTCCCGATGGTGTCATGGAAGAAAGCGTGAAGAATTCTATGACTTGACTCAGGGAAGCATGTCTGTGCTGGACTATCAAGCTGCGTTGAACTGTCTGACTCGCTATGCTCAAGATGAGGTATCAACTGATGCCCAGAAGCAAGCCAAATTTCGCAGAGGTCTAAACCCAAATCTGAAGTATGCACTCACCTTGTTCAAGTGCGTTAGCTTTGAAGAGCTCGTCAACACAGCTCTTCGGGAGGAATTTGGTCGTGAGATGTTTGAAGAATCTCAAAAACATGCTCTTGAAGGTGCTTCTTCAGCAAACACCATGCCTCCACAGAAGCATAGGCTTTGGGTTCCATATGCATCTCCAACTCAACCCACCTATCTTCCAAGCTCTATAGGGTTCACTCCTCGTCCTCCTCTATAATGTTTCCTACAAGAGGTTCTCAAGCTCAGAAAAGGCCAAGTGTTCTAATTCCACCAAAGCCAATGACTTCAAAAACCTGCTTCAAGTGCGGTGATCCAGGCCATATCTCTATCCATTGCCTCCAAACCAAGCTTCATAAGCAACAAACTCGTTCTTCTCCAACACAAGCTTTAGTTTGTGCTTTCCCCAACATTAGGCCTGCAGCTAGGAGTGGAAGGGTGAACCACCTCAACACCAAAGAGGCAGAGGAAGCTCCAGAAGTTGTGATGGGCAAACTCCTAGTTAACTCTTTTCCTGCTAAGGTATTGTTCGATATTGGAGCATCTCATTCTTGTGTGTCAGTTACCTTCACTAAAACAACGAAGCTGCCTCTAGATCCCTTATCTATTCCACTCGTGATCCATTCTCCAGGAACGCAAATGCAGACTTCCAGGGTAAGCCATGGAAACCAAATTCAAATTGGAGGTCATTTGTTCCTTGCTTCTTTAATTCTTCTGGGTAACTCAGACATTGATGTCATTCTTTGCATGGATTGGTTGAAGGCCAATAAAGCTAAGATAGACTGTTCCACAAAGGCTGTAACTCTTTCTCATCTTTCTGGACAGATAGTCTATTCTCCAAACCAAACCTCTTCAGCTCAGCTTTTCGCTCTCAATGTTCATCCTCTTCCTGCTATGGAAGATATACCAGTGGTCCGAGACTTTCCTGAAGAATTTCCATGTATTCCACCTGACAGAGCCGTGGAGTTTGTTATTGAACTGGAACCAGGCACTACTCCTATTTCCAAACGTCCTTACAAGATGGGCCCCAAAGAACTGGCTGAACTTAAGAGACTGCTAGAAGAGTTGGAAAGTAAAGGTCACATCCAACCTAGTACTTCTCCTTGGGGTTGTGATAAGGGGTGGCCCGATCTTCTCAGTGAGCCGATGGTGGAATCGATGGATGATGTAGATAACTCGCGGATGCTCTCGAACTCTCCGGCTGTTCCCCCGTTGCCAATGCAATAGCTCTTCAACCCAATGAATATTCGCAACACCACACGCTAGTGCAACGCAGCCGCCGACCACGAAGCGGTTTTGCAATCTACCAATTCCCAGTGGAACGACAGATCACACTCAAACTTTGGTAACAATAACCTCTCGATCGCAACAAAGGAGAGGGGTGAATTCCTGATCGCAGCAAAGAGGAATTCTGATAGATGAATGCTTAGCAATTCGATCTAGGGTTTTGTTTAAACGTGGTCTACCTCTCTATGGCGCAGCCCTTGGCTATTTAAAGGGGCTGGCCGAAACTAGGACTCAATTCGGATCTGAACCCAAACCTGGTTCGACTCAAACTGATACAAACCGACCCATGGTGGTTCGGCCTAACATGGCACGCAGGCCTCATGTATAACACCTTAGACTAATATCTTCTTACGTTATGTCCTGGTGCGCCACTTGATCCCTCTAACGTGCAAACGAGTGATTTCCTTCAATGCCCTGGTGCGCCGGCCTCCCTCTCCTCCCTCGCGCACTTGCTGATATTGGAAATCAGTGATGGTTCTTCTCATTGTTGTAGCTCGTCTCCTCCTCCCATGCTTGTGTTATCAATAAACCTGATCATACATAGATGCATAGACTTAGGCAGTATAAAGTTCTCATTAACACAAACATCATATTCAATTAAGAGTGAGTTCACCTGTTGCTCAAGTAACTTGGTTCGAGCCCTTGTCATTGGTCCAATCCTCACATCATTAGCTTTGTCTTGTACAGCAACATCATCAATAGGAGAAGATGGTAAAGGACTAGGGATGTCCTCATCATCCTCCCCCCCTTCAAAAGGCGTCGACCTCGACGCGTCAAGGTGTTCTCCAGCAAATGGCGTCAAATCAGCAACATTAAACGTATTGCTCACACCAAACTCAGATGTAGGAAGATCTATCTTGTATGCATTATCATTTATCTTGGCAAGAACCTTGAAAGGACCATCACCACGTGGCAGCAATTTAGACTTGCGCTGAACAGGAAATCTGTCCTTGCGAAAGTGCACCCAAACCATGTCGCCGGGCTGAAAAAGCACCTCCTTTCTTTTCTTGTTAACACGATCAGCATTGTACTTTCCTTTCTTCTCGATAGCCTCTTTAGTCTTCTCATGTATCTTCCTCACAAAATCTGCTCGTTTCGATGCATCCATGTTGACACGTTCTTGAATTGGAAGCGGCAGCAAATCAAGCGGTGTAATGGGTTTAAAACCATACACCACCTCAAACGGACACAATTGCGTGGTGGAGTGTACAGCCCTGTTATATGCAAACTCCACATGCGGCAAACACTCTTCCCACACACGCAGATTTTTCTTGATCATTGTCCGCAGCAACGCCGAAAGTGTGCGGTTCACCACCTCCGTTTGGCCATCAGTTTGGGGATGACAAGTTGTACTAAACAACAGCTTCGTCCCCAGCTTTCCCCAAAGTGTCTTCCAAAAGTAGCTCATGAACTTCACATCACGGTCAGAAACAATCGTCTTCGGTACTCCATGTATGCGCACGATGTCCCTGAAAAACAGATTAGCAATATGCGACGCATCGTCGCTTTTGTGGCAGGCAATAAAATGGGCCATCTTAGAAAAACGATCCACTACCACAAAAATAGAATCATGTCCTCTACTGGTCCTAGGCAATCCTAACACAAAATCCATGCTTATATCTTCCCATGGTGTAGTAGGAGCAGGAAGAGGGGTATACAAACCGTGGGGCTTAAGTTTGGACTTAGCCTTGTTGCACGTAATGCAACGCTTCACAAACCTGTCCACATCCCGCCTCATGCGTGGCCAATAGAAGTGATCAGCCAACATCAACAACGTCTTCTCACGTCCAAAGTGACCCATCAAGCCGCCTCCATGTGATTCCTGCAACAAGAGCAAACGCACGGACGACTCGGGTACACATAACTTGTTAGCTCGAAACAAATATCCATCATGCATATGGTATTTTTCCCACGCCTTCACATCAGAACAGTTAGCAAAGGCAGTGGCAAAATCAGTATCGGAAGCATATAAATCACGCAAACTCTCTAAACCCGGAACTTGAACATCAAGATGTGTCAAAAGCATGTTTTTCCTAGAGAGTGCATCAGCAACAACATTATCTTTGCCCTTCTTATACTTAATAATGTATGGAAAAGATTCAATGAATTCCATCCATTTAGCATGACGTTTATTAAGATTAGTTTGGCACTTTAAAAATTTCAAAGCCTCATGATCAGAATGTATGATAAATTCTTTTGGCCACAAATAATGTTGCCAAACCTCAAGAGCACGAACAAGAGCATACAATTCCTTATCATAAACAGGATAGTTCAATTGTGCACCATTCAATTTTTCAGAAAAATATGCAACCGACTTTCCCTCTTGCATCAACACACCTCCTATTCCAATGCCACTAGCATCACATTCAATATAAAATTGCTTATTGAAATCAGGAAGCATAAGCAAAGGTGCAGAAATCAAACAACGTTTCAATTCATCAAATGCAGCATCTTGGGCAGCGCCCCAAACAAAAGGAACACCTTTGTTAGTAAGATCATTCAAAGCTGCAGCAATAGTACTAAAGTCTCTCACGAAACGTCTATAAAATCCAGCAAGACCAAGAAAGCTTCGTAATTGACTTAGGTTCATGGGAGTAGGCCAATTTTTAATTGCTTCAATTTTAGAGTCATCTACCTCAACCCCATGCCTAGAAACAACAAATCCCAGAAATATTACCCTATCTTTGCAAAACGTGCATTTCTCAAGATTACCATAGAGCTTATTAGCACGCAGCACATGGAAAACTTGGCGAATATGATCAATATGTTCAGTTTCGTTGTGGCTATAAATTAATATGTCATCAAAATACACAACCACAAACTTTCCAATGAAATGCCTCAAAACATGATTCATTAATCTCATGAAAGTACTAGGTGCATTAGTTAAACCAAAAGGCATGACTAACCACTCATATAGACCGAATTTAGTTTTAAAGGCTGTTTTCCACTCATCTCCTTCTTTCATCCTAATTTGATGATAACCACTACGCAAATCAATCTTAGAGAAAATAGCAGCCCCACTTAATTCATCGAGCATGTCATCCAACCGTGGAATAGGGTGACGATAACGAATAGTGATGTTATTAATTGCTCTACAATCTACACACATGCGCCATGTACCATCTTTCTTAGGAACTAAAATAACAGGAACAGCACAAGGACTTAAGCTCACACGAATATACCCTTTGTCCAGAAGTTCTTGTACTTGTCGCTGAATTTCCTTCGTCTCCTCAGGATTGGTACGGTAGGGGGCTCGGTTGGGCAAAGAGGCTCCTGGAATCAAATCAATTTGATGTTCTATGCCTCTCAATGGTGGCAAACCAGCCGGTACCGCGTCGGGAAAAACGTCCTCGAAATCCTGCAACACCTTAGCAACACCAAGAGAGATAGGGGTCATGTCATTAGAAACAAGAATTTCGCCCTTGCACATAAGTACAAGAGGTACTAGAGTAGGATCCTCACGAAACTCTTGTAAATCAGATTTAGTGGCTAACATGACTAGCTTTTTCTCTCCCTCACTTTTCTTTTTACCACTCGAATTTGGCTTGTGGCTCTCACTCACCGAAGGTGGAGTCTCTCTCCTATCTAATCTCTCACGCTCATCCTCACGGTGAACCTCAACTTTTTGACGAGATTGATTGACCACAGCTTGCGGTGTCATAGGCCTCAACATGATCTCCTTTCCTTGCCAATTGAGCTGGTATGTGTTGGCCCTACCATTGTGTCGGACATCTCTATCAAATTGCCATGGCCGACCCAACAATAAATGGCACACCGTCATAGGAACAACATCACACTCCACGGTGTCCTTATAAGGTCCAATCTGAAAGTCCACACGCACCATATGGTTGATCTTCATCTCCCCACTATCACTCAACCACTGAATAAAATAAGGATTAGGATGTGGCAAGTATTTCAGATTCAGTTTTTGACAAAGCTCTTTACTAGCCAAATTGCGGCAACTGCCACCATCAATTATCACTTTGCACGCCTTGCCATTACCAAGTGCAGCCATGGTTTGAAACAGATTGCAGCGCTGCTCCATGGGACTTGGCGTAACGCTCAATGCTCGCTGCGTACAAACAATAGTGGGCAAATGAGCAGCATCAGCATATATAAGACCGCTGTCCTCTTCCTCCACAAGATCAGCCGTATGGTCCACCTCATCACCACTCTCATACTCACCAGTTTCTTCATTGACTAACATAACTTTTCTATTGGGACAATCTCGCTTGAAATGACCCTTGCCGCCGCACGTATGGCAGTTCATATCACGTGTACGGGCTGTAGAATTTGAAGAACCGGTACCACTTGCTGTAGGTGGCGGTGGAGGCTTGTGAGAAGGTGCAGCCGAAATTGGCTTTGTAGGTGCAGCTCCATGAGAACTTGGTGCAACACTAGATTGCACAATACTAGGTGTAGCACGTGAGGAAAAACTGCCCCTTCCAAAGGAAGAACGAGACAAATATTTGGCATCTTCGGCCACTTGTAACTCAGCTTCACGTGCTTGATGCAATAAATCCTCTATATCAGCATATTGATAATGACGTACAATTCTCTTGACATGAAAGTTCAAACCTGACAAGAAACGCTGCATGGTTTGTTCAGATTCTTCTCTCACTTTAGCACGCTGCATAATCAACTCCATCTCCTTGTAATATTCATCCACGGAGGAAGTACCTTGCTTCAGATTTTGCAACTTGTCATACAAGGAACGCCTATAGTTACGAGGAACAAAACGATGGTGCATCTCTTCCTTCATCTCTCGCCAAGAACGAATAGGCAAGTCATTAGTTTCACGCCTTGCATTAACAAGACCATGCCACCAAAGCAAAGCATAACCATCAAACTCAGAAGATGCAAGCTTGATCTTTCTATCTTCCGTATAATCATGCAAACGCCATAATTGTTCCATCTTCAACTCCCAATTAATATATTCTTCCACATCAATAGAGCCCTCGAATTTGGGAATGCTGAATTTTGGTTTACCCAACCCGTCATCATCACGAATGGCTGCATGACCAACATTATCAAACAGACGACGAGCACGACCAATAGGTGCCCCACCACGCCCCGGATGTGCAGCACCGCGGCCGTCTCCTCGGCCAACATTAGCAGGAATAGCGTGGCCATTAACTCCCTCATCAGCATCATCATAAGCATCGTCATGTTCGGCCTGAACACTGGCATCGTCTGCTGGCTGTCCATGACGCTGTGTGATTGCCTCCATGGCTCGAGTCATAGCATCCACGGACCGCTGAAGAGTCCCCAATGAACGCTGTACAGTATCAACCTTGGCATCTGTGGCCGCCAAACCAGTGTGCAAGCTCTCAGATTCAGCCCCAAACTGACGCAAAAGATGATCACGTAGGGCCTCATATTCCCGCCAATTAACCGAAGCATTATCCTCCTTCTTTTGCTGCACCACACTTGCGGTGTCATCACCTGACGACATGATTAGTGTGCACAAGAATATCGAGATATATATGTGGAAACTCTCAACTCACTCAAAAAAAACAAAAGAATGTGTGGATCTTACCGTTCCAAAGTGAATTAGCAAAGCTTACCAACTTGTAATAGGAGCACGTGCACAGATGTGATGAAGCGAATATTATGGGTATCAAAGTGTCACACAACAAAAACAGGGTATAATGGTGGAGCTTGGTTGGGAGGCCTAACAACACCAACTACAAATCCTATTTGCTGTTCGTGTGAAACTCAAAAACACAGGAAACACACACGTGGAGAATAATGTGGCAAAGCAACTATAGGGATGAGCACAAATATGTAAAGATATGTCCGGAGTATAGCTCGTGTTGCAATGCACGGGAAGGACACTAGCAAGTTGCTCAAATAAACTCAGGCACAAGATTGCTCAACAATGAGTAGTGTCACAAAAGATACTATGCACTTCGGCCTATTTCCTTGCTCTTTTTTTTTTTTGAATTTTTCAATTTGCTATGGCCAGTACTTGAAGATACACAAGACACACAATAATGAGCAGCCTGGGAGCACAAAACGGTAGCTAGTCCTGTATGGGTAAGCTCCTAACACTGCTGTAGAAAGGCTGTGTCTAAGGTTTCTGCACAAAAGTGGCAAAAAGAAATACTTCCCGAGGTTTTTTGGGAATTCTGAGACGTCGAAAAGGCGTAAACAGACGTAGTGAGTTTGGCTGCCTTCGTTTTTGTCTCCTCTTCAAAACGAGCTAAAAATCGTCCAAATCGGATTTCGTATGCAAAAGTTATGCCCGGTTGAATTTTCTGCCGGAACCGTATACGACACGAACTCGGAAACGGAACACGGAAGGAAAAACAGCGACGTACGTCGATGGAAACTGCCGATTCTGACCCGAACTCGGAAACAACCGAAACCTCTTCTCTTTTTTTTTTTTTTTGATTTTTTGACAATGACTCCGAATCCAACACAGCTAAGTACGGAAAGTAACAACTCCAAACCTAAACAAACTCTACGACACAAACGGAAAAAAAGAAACGCAAAAGATCGACACGAACAGCAACTAGAACATGCAATCGGTGCTATCTAGTCTATGGCGATGTCTAAACCCTAATATTTTTGTGTGGCTTTTTCTGTATAGGACGAAAAACAGTAAATCTACGGGATGGACTGGTGGATGCTCACCGAGTAAAACGCTGGAAATCTGATACCAAGATGATAAGGGGTGGCCCGATCTTCTCAGTGAGCCGATGGTGGAATCGATGGATGATGTAGATAACTCGCGGATGCTCTCGAACTCTCCGGCTGTTCCCCCGTTGCCAATGCAACAGCTCTTCAACCCAATGAATATTCGCAACACCACACGCTAGTGCAACGCAGCCGCCGACCACGAAGCGGTTTTGCAATCTACCAATTCCCAGTGGAACGACAGATCACACTCAAACTTTGGTAACAATAACCTCTCGATCGCAACAAAGGAGAGGGGTGAATTCCTGATCGCAGCAAAGAGGAATTCTGATAGATGAATGCTTAGCAATTCGATCTAGGGTTTTGTTTAAACGTGGTCTACCTCTCTATGGCGCAGCCCTTGGCTATTTAAAGGGGCTGGCCGAAACTAGGACTCAATTCGGATCTGAACCCAAACCTGGTTCGACTCAAACTGATACAAACCGACCCATGGTGGTTCGGCCTAACATGGCACGCAGGCCTCATGTATAACACCTTAGACTAATATCTTCTTACGTTATGTCCTGGTGCGCCACTTGATCCCTCTAACGTGCAAACGAGTGATTTCCTTCAATGCCCTGGTGCGCCGGCCTCCCTCTCCTCCCTCGCGCACTTGCTGATATTGGAAATCAGTGATGGTTCTTCTCATTGTTGTAGCTCGTCTCCTCCTCCCATGCTTGTGTTATCAATAAACCTGATCATACATAGATGCATAGACTTAGGCAGTATAAAGTTCTCATTAACACAAACATCATATTCAATTAAGAGTGAGTTCACCTGTTGCTCAAGTAACTTGGTTCGAGCCCTTGTCATTGGTCCAATCCTCACATCATTAGCTTTGTCTTGTACAGCAACATCATCAATAGGAGAAGATGGTAAAGGACTAGGGATGTCCTCATCAGGTTGTCCTACTCTGTTTGTCAAAAAAGAGGGACACGCATGAGCGACTAGTTGTTGACTACCGTCCTCTAAAAAAGAAAACCATCAAGACCAAGTATCCCCTTCCTCGCATCAATGATCTTTTCGATCAACTTGCTGGTGCCAAGGTTTTCTCCAAGTTGGACTTGAGGTAAGGTTATCACCAGATCAAGATCCGCAAAGAAGACATTCCAAACACAGCTTTCACCACTCGTTATGGTCTCTACGAATACACTGTCATGTCCTTCGGTCTCACAAATGCTCTGACGACTTTCTCGCGTCTCGTAAACTTTGTTTTCATGGAATACCTCGACAAGTTCGTGGTAGTCTATCTCGATGACATTCTTATCTATTCCAAAACCGAGGAAGAACACGGAGAACATCTACGTCTTATCTTGTTGAAACCCGGAGAACATCGTCTCTACGCCAAGTTCTCCAAGTGTGAATTCTGGCTTCCTAAAGTATTCTACCTTGGTCATGTCATCTCTTCTGAAGGTATTTCTGTTGATCTAGAAAAAGTGAAGGCCATTGTTGAATGGTTGCCTCCTACAACGGTGAAACAAGTCAAGAGCTTCCTTGGCATGGCTAGCTATTACCGTCGATTTGTTGAGAACTTCTCCAAAATTGCTTAGCCTCTCACCGATCTTACTAGGAAGGATAGAAAGTTCCTTTGGACTCCAAAGTGTGATGAGAGTTTCAATTTCTTGAAAACTAAACTCACTTCTACTCCTGTTCTAGTTGGCCCAGACACTTCCAAACCTTTCCAAATCTTCTGTGATGCATCCCTTCAAGGACTAGGCGCAGTCCTCATGCAAGAACGCAAAGTTGTGGCTTATACATCTCGTCAGTTGCAGCCTCATGAGCTCAACTATCCTACACATGACCTCAAACTTGTAGAAATCATGTACGCCCTCAAGGTTTGGAGACCTTATTTGTTGGGGCACAGCTGTGAGATCTTCACCGACCACAAGAGTCTCAAATATCTCTTCACTCAACCAGATTTGAACCTCAGGCATGCAAGGTGGCTTGAGATTTTCTCAGATTTCGATCTCACCATCTCTTACACTCCAGGCAAAGCTAATGCGATGGCTGATGCTCTTAGTCGCAATTCCTATTGCAACAACCTCATGGTTGAGGATGTCCAATCTCCTCTTCACGAAGAATTCAAGAAGCTCAATCTTCAAGTGGTTCCTTCTGGTTATCTTTCAAACTCGATTGTTACTCCTACACTTGAGGATAAAATCCATGCCGCACAGTTGCGTGATTCTGTTGTCAAGAATATCAAAGTCAACATTGGCAAGTATAAGTACAAGAGTTTCTCTCTCGATGACAAGGGTACCTTGCTCTTTGAAGGACGCATTGTAGTGCCCAAGCTTGACAGCTTAAGAGAGCTGATTCTCAAGGAGGCTCATGATACTCCGCTTTCTATCCACCCTGGCAGCACAAAGATGTACCAGGATCTCAAGCAAATCTATTGGTGGACCAGGATGAAGTGTGAAATTGCTCGCTATGTGTCTCAGTGCGATGTTTGTTGTCGTGTCAAGGCAGTACATCAGAGGTCACCTGGACTTCTTCAACCACTGCAAATTCCTGAGTGGAAATGGGATAAGATCGAAATGGACTTTGTTACTGGGTTTCCAAAGTCCAAGAAGGGAAACGATGCAATCTTTGTTGTCATTGATCGTCTCTCAAAAGTGGCTCACTTCTTCCCAGTCAAAGAGACAGTCTCAGCTAGTCAGTTGGCAGAACTCTATATGACAAGACTGGTTCCTTTACATGGTGTTCCTCTGGCATTAAGCTCAGATCGTGGAAGTATCTTCACTTCTCGATTTTGGGATAGCTTTCAGAAAGCCTTGGGTACCAAACTTCTGTTCAGCACCGCTTACCATCCGTAGACAAGTGGGCAGGTTGAAAGGGTGAATCAAATTCTGGAGGATATGCTCAGAGCTTGTGTTATATCCTTTGGCATGAAATGAAAGGATTGCCTTCCGTATGATGAGTTCTCCTACAACAACAACTTCCAAGCAAGTCTAGGCATGGCTCCGTTTGAAGCTCTCTATGGGCGCAAATGCAGAACTCCTCTGAATTGATCTCAAGCTGGTGAACGTCAATTCCTTGGCCCTGACATCATCCAGGAGGCTGAAGAAAAGGTTCGCATTATTCGTGACAATCTGAAGATTGCCCAGTCTCGTTAGAAAAGCCATTATGATAGAAAGCACAGGGACATGGTCTATGCACCTGGTGATCAAGCTTATCTTCGTGTCACTCCTCTGAGAGGCACGCAACGCTTTGGCATCAAAGGCAAGCTCGCTCCACGTTATGTTGGGCCTTTCAATGTTCTGTCAAGGCGTGGTGAATTGTCCTACCGTCTGGAACTTCCTCCAAAACTCTCCAAAGTGCACGATGTCTTCCACGTGTCACAACTCAAGAAGTTCTTCCAAGATACAGGACGTGCAGTTGATCATGGATCAATTGAACCTCGAGAAGATCTCTCTTATGTGGAACAACCTATTTGCATTCTTGATGAAGCTAAACGTCGCACCCGTAACAACAGTGTCAAGTTATACAAGGTCCAATGGTCTCATCATTCTGACAAGGAAGCTACATGGGAACATGAAGACCACCTCCGTGCCGAGTATCCCGACCTCTTCGTTGCTCCATGAAGAATCTCGTGGCGTGATTCCTTTGAGGGGGGGGGGGGGGGGGGGGAGTGTTGTAACATCCCAAATGTAATGCTTTGAAGAATGTTGTGCTTGTTGTGTAATAAATTTTATCCTCATGTCATCATTCTATTTGTTTTGCATTTAATTAAGTAGTTGCTTTCAAATTCAATTTCCCACATTTAAATTCAAATGCAAATTCAAACAAAATCAAATGTGATGTTACAAATATTTTTCAAACTTTCAAAATCAGTAAATTAAATTGTCTATTTGAAAATATAAAGTTTGTCAAAAGTTTTTCTATCATGTTTCTTTTTCTATTTTGTTTTAAAAATACAAAACATCAAAATAATAAAACAAAAAGAAAAAAATAGAAATGACAGAAAAAAAGAGGTCCTGGCCGAGTTGGGCCAAACTGGCCCAACTTCTGGCCCATCCCCAGCCCGGCCTTTTCTTCTGTTGTCGCCTTCCTCCGTACACAGAGGGGAGCGAGCAGAGCTCACTTTACAGCGAGGCATGGCGTGGAGTCACTGCCGATCGCGCCCCACAGCTCCTTTCCCCCTCGCCTTATACGCCCCGCAGCGCCCCTGCGGAACCCTAGCTGCCACCTTCCTCTCCCTCCTTGCGCCGCCACTTGATCCCCTCTGTCCATCCACCACCGAAGCTACCTCGTCGCCGCGCCGTTCCAACGGGCCTTCCCCTGCCTCGCCGTCAGGCCAAGAGCTTCGCCTTTGACTACTCCGTCCATGGCAGCCCGAAACGGGACGGAGGAGCCCTTGCCTCTTCTTCCCCCTCGACGCCGTCCGCGTGCCGCTGCGACTTCCCCGGCACCGTCCTCTCCCCTCCGTCGCCCCCGAGCTGCCTCGCCTCGCTATCGGGCTCCATTAGGTGAGCAGCGTCGATCCCGGCTCTCGCCCCCTCCGTTTGCGTCCTGGCACGTCCCAAATTCCTCGACGCCGGTGGCGCACAGCCACGGCCGCACGCACCCGCGCCACGACGAGCATGAACGACGACGTCCCGTGCCTTCCCCTTCGCCTCGGTGCAGCCACACGCACGGCCCAACACCTCTTGCACGCACGCCCCAACTCACGCGCGCGGCTCCGTCCAAGCAGACGCTGGCGTCGCCGCGTATCGCATCCGGCAATCTTCTCTGGACCTGATCCGTAGAATTTCAGTTCGTCAGGTTTAAGTTGCACGTCTTACTGTTAAAGAAAATATGTCGCGTTTCCTAACAACGTCACCGATCCAGCTTTACTGGCTAGCGCCGCGCACGATCCGCACTCTCTCGGTCGCGGGTTCGAATCCTTCCCTAGACGTGTGGAATAAAAAACCCATTTTTCCCCTCTCACTGACAGCAGTGACCCACCGGTCAGCGACATATGCGCCTGGAATCTTTCTCAGAGCCCCCTATGTTCCTAGTTGCGCAGAAACCCTCCCAGACACTTTTTCCATCACAGATAGGTCCCTGTCTTTTGCAGAAACACCCCTACAACTTAAAAATGCAATAACTTTTAATCTATAACTCCAAATAAAATAATATTTATATGTTTAAATATCAGAAAAATGCAATGAACATTAATATGCCTCTATTATGCCATTTTGCATCATTTAATTTTATTGCTTAGTTTAAATTAACAAATGCAACTAAATAATTAAATATGAAATGTGTGGGGTAATAAATATATAATGTGCTATTCCATTTAATTTGATTTTTTCATCTATGCCATGTCTTTCCATGTTAATAAACATTTAATTTGATGTGTAGCTATATAATTTTCACCATAATTAATTGCCGGGATTTCATCCCCGCTTTAATGTGACCTAATCATCAAATACCATATTGCATCATCAATTGTTTGGCTTTTCCTTTTCTTGATTATGTTTCATATTTTGTCTATGCCGCTCTTCTCCGGGTAGACGACGACATGTATGCTGACGATACTTTCGTCCCTGAGGTTCCAGCTTTTTTGCCAGGCCACGAGCTGCCAGGCAAGCTTCAGCTAACATGTTACAGACTGTTTGGTTTTCATCCTTGCCTTTTGATCTATGCTAGCCTAGTTTACGATTTTTGAATTGCGATCCCATCACATGTTATCCTGCAGCCATATACAGCTTTATCGCCACATTCCATAACCTGTTGTATGTTTATCTGTTTGCCTTGCGAGTCGTAGTGCATGCTTAAGGTTGGTTCTACGAGTCTGTCTATTCTATGTCACTTATACTTAGCATGATAGAATGTCTACTTTAATAAAATGTTATCTTCTGTTGGGAATTATAATTAAAAGATAAGGCATCGACGGAAGGCCTTGCGAGGTGCTTTGTTCTGCTAAGTGTCGACATAGGAACTCAGTTCTTGTCCTCAGATCCAATTTTGAGCGCACTAACCGCTTGTGGGAGGCCCTATGGAGCCCCCCGCTGCTTCGATCTAATCCGCTTCTAATCCAGGGCGCACAAGTAGTTCGGGCTTTCCATTTGATGCATGCATATGGTTACATAACGATTTCATGATGATGGAGTAGTCGATTCTCATATAGGGTGGCAAGTTCTTAGAGTGCTATGAAGGTTGATACCGCGTGTACTTGACCTGATTAGCCGTGCACACAATCATGCGGTTCCCTGGATGTGTTTTAGAGAAGATATTTGCCGTGTTGAGACGCCCTACTTTCTGGTTGCTTTTTGGGGTTGATCAAACGAGTACGGGTCCAGTAGTGAACCCCTGCAGGGTATAATCTTATCGATGAGCCGTGTCCACGGTTATGGACGACTTGGTGATGCTGCTGGCTAATAAGATCATAGACAACTTACACCTAATCATTGTTAATTAACTTGACTAGTAATATAGAATTACTTTCACAATAACTGGTAACAAAACTGTTCAATGTGTGAGTTTTCCCGAATTGCTTCCTCATACTTGGTTGAGGGGGTTAATCCGAGAATGGGTTATGATTTGTTTTAGTTGTAGTTATTTACTTATGCGCTCTCTCATTCCTCTCTAATTTAGACGGAAGTTATAGCGTGTCTCTATTAGGTTGATAGTGCTGCTGCCGCTAAGTCCACTTAACCCCATACTTTGGGAGTCTTTCAGTTTTGTAACTTGTTAGCTCTAGCTTGTTCGATACACTCCGGTGTATTGACCCGTTCGCGGGCTGTGGTTTTCTCTGCAGTTGAGGATTCTCCGTACGACCAGGTGGGTGGCTACTACGTGGAGTTCGACGACGAGATCTAGGACGAGTAGTTAGAGTTCCCCTGGGCTTCTTCCTGGTGGACTGCGTGGATGGGCCTTCTATTTTCGTTTTGTCCTTGTGCCTATTTGCTTCTTGTCTGTACTCAGACCGGCATGTTTCCGCTGATTGATGTAATGTTGGGACATGTGTCCTCTACTTAGTGATATTCTCTATATTTTCTCACTGAGAGCTTTGGATACTTATTTCCTTTCTTTGTGTCTTACGTTTATCCTGTGAGTTCCATTCTGTTTCCAAACTGATTCGTATACATTGTATGTATGTTTGAAGTATACGAGTTGGTAGGATTTTGGATCTCTTGCGTGCGCAATCATGAGACGTACGTGACGTTGGGATCGTTAGGAGATGTCGGCTGATGATCCATTCCGAGCCATGCCTGCTTTTATTCCTGGGTTGGGTAACCCCAATATGCTCCTAGTTATGTGGCCCAACCGGTACGTCTTCTTTGTGACGTCTGAATCCAGGGTCTGACAGCATACCTCCGAGCCCCACAAGTGTAGTACCTCGCAGGGAGTCACACACGTACGGTGTCAGACCCTGGATTCAGACGTCAAAAAGAAGACGTACCGGTTGGGCCTCACAACTAGTAGCATACTAGGGGTACTAATCCCCAGGCAATACGTGGGCAGGCAGGCTCGGAATGGATCATCGGCCCACAGTTCACTAGCGATCCCAACGTCACGTACGTCTCGTGATTGCGCACGAAAGAAACCCAAAGTCCTACCAATTCGTATACTTCAAACATACATACACTGTATACGAACCGGTTTGGAAACAGAATGGAAATCACAGGATAAACCTAAGACGAGAAAGGAAATAAATATCCAAAGGTCCCACTGAGCAAAATATAGCGAATATCACCAAGAAGAGGACACATGTCCCAACATTACATCATTCAGCGGAAACATGCCAAGTCTGGGTACAAACTAGAAGCAAATAGACGCAAGGCCGAAACGATAAGAGAAAGGCCATCCACGCGGTGCACCAGGAAGAAGCCCAGGGGAACTCTATCTACTCGTCGTAGATCTCGTCATCGAGCTCCACAAAGTAGCCACCCACCTGGTCAAACAGAGAATCCTCAACTGTAGAGAAAACCACAGCCCGCGAACGGGTCAATACACCGGAGCGTATCGAACAAGCTAGAGCTAACAAGTTACATAAACTAAAAGACTCCCAAAGTATGAGGTTAGGTGGACTTAGCGGCAGCAGCACTAGCAACCTAATAGAGACACGCTACGACTTTCGTCTAATTAGAGAGGGATAAGAGGGCACATAAGTAACCACCTACAACTAACACCAATCATAACCCATTTTCGGATTACCCCCCTCAACCAAATATGAGGAAGCAATTCGGGAAAACTCACACATTGAACAATTTTTAGTTACCATTTATTGTGAAAGTAATTCTATATTACTAGTCAAGTTAATTAACAATGATTAGGTGTAAGTTTTCTATGATCTTATTAGCCAGCATCATCACCAAGTCGTCCATAACCGTGGACACGCCTCATCGGTAAGATAATACCCTGCAGGGGTGCACTACTGTATCCATACTCGCATGATCAAACCAGTAATAAACATTAGGGCCTCTCAACACGACTCATTCCTTCACTACAGCAAGTCCAAGTGCCACCCATATGAGTTGTTACCCGCGTCTGGAGTCTGGCCGAATCTCAATTGCGGACTCATTAGTTTGTGCCTACGCGCCATTCGGCTCAAACCACACTAGGAACTATCCGCTTCGCACACACCACCCCTGTATGACCCCCATATCACATAACCTCTCCTCACTCATCATCATCATGCACATTTATATGAGCAAATGGAAAACCCGAACTACTTGCAGCACATGGACAAGCTGAAGATCCGTTCAAAGTCGAGGGGGGCTCCATAGGGCCTCCCAATAGTGGTTAGTGCGCTCAAAATTGGATCCGAGGACAAGAACGGAGTTCCTAGGTCGACACTTAGCAGAACATTTCACCTCGCAAGGCCTTCCGCCGGTGCCGTATCATTTAATTATAATACCCAACATAAGATAGCATTTTATTAAAATAGAACAATTTATCATACTTAGCATGTGGAATAAAAGACAGACGGACGACTCGCACAACCAACTCTAAGCATGCACTACGACTCGCAAAGGCCAACAGATAAACATACAACAGGTGATGGGCTGTGGGGATAAAGCTGTATAGGCTGCAGGATAAACACGTGATGGGATCGTGACGCAAGAATCGAATACTAGGGTAGCAGAGATCAATGGCAAGTATGAAAATCAAACCGTCTGTAACAGGTTAGTAGTAGCTTGCCTGACAGCTCGTGGCCCGGCACAAAAGCTGAAACCTCAGGGACGTAAGTACCGTCAGCAGGCACGTCGTCGTCTACCCAGAAAAGAGCAAAACATAGACAAATAGGAAACGTAATCAATACAAGGAAATGTGGAAACAATTGATGGTGCATGACATGGCAAGATGCAATACGAGATGCACTTAATTCAAATTAAACGGGAATGCGATCCCGAAAATTAATATTTAGTTTCAAGTTATTTATCTACCAATCAAATTAAATGTTCAGTAACATGGCAAGACAAGGCATAGATGATCTAATCAAATTAAATGGAATAGGGCATTATATATTAACTACCCCACACATTCCTTATTTAATTAATTAGATGCATTTGTCAATTTAAACTAAGCAATGATGCAAAATGGCATAAGAATGGCATATTAATGTTCATTGCATTTTTCTGATATATTAACCTATAAAGATTATTTAATTTGGAATTATAAAACTAAAGTTATTAATGTTTTAAGTTTCTGGACAAACTGCAAAAGGCAGGGACTTGTTCGTGATGGAAAAGTAACAGCTAGGACTCCTGTGTAAAAGAACAGAGAGCTAGGGGGCTCTGCGCAAAGATCCAGATCGGGATCTGGTCTTTTGTCACCGTGGACGGGCCTAGCCAGTGCGGCTGACGCGCGGGCCCGGGCGCTGAATATGTGCTGCGGGCGCCCACTGTCGCTGACAGGTGGGGCCGCCCTGTCAGTGAGCGCGAGAAATTAAAATGGGGGCTTTTTGTTCAACGCGCCCACGAGATTCGAACGCGCGACGTCGCGCGACACACAAATGGAATGGAACGGCTGCGCTAGCCACAGGGTCGAGTTTGTGTTGTTGACAGACTTAGGACTTAGAAGTTTTTTAAGTGTAGCAAGATGCAAGGTTATCTGACGAAACTGAAACGAACGACTTAACTGTCGAAACTGAATTTCTTCGAGATCGAGAGCAGCGGCGGTGCAACTGGCCGGCGGCGACCATGATTTCAAGGCACTAGGTGTTCGCGTGCGTGCGTGGGGTGTTTGCAGAGGAGGGGCGGATCCGTTTTTGCGCTCGGAGGCGAAGGAGAGGGTCGGAGCCCTCGTGCTCGTGCACGGCTCCATGCGGTGCGCAGTGTCCGTGGCGTGCTCACTCCGGCACCGGACGAATTGCAACGAACCGGAGACTAAACGAAGGGAAAAAGTGGACGGCGAGTCGCGGCTCACCTCGGGGGTTGCGGTGGCGAGAGGAGGAAGCTCGGGGTGGCCGGAGGCGAGAGGATGGTGTCGAGGACGGAGTAGCCGAGCGACGGCCGGCGTCGTGGAAGGAGAAGAAGCAGCGTTTCCCGGGTCCGGCTCCTAGTTGTCGTGGATGGAGGGGTCGAAGAGGATTCTGCTGGCGTGAGGAAGGCAGAGGAAGTGGTCGGAATCAGTGGGGTCCGAGCTCGTGCTCTCGGGCTTCATGGCGACGGCGGATGCGAGGGGAAAGAGCGTGCGACAGCGGGGAAGGGGAGAGCTAGGGTTAGGGTTTGCGGCTGCGGGGGCGGCTTAATAGGAGGAGAGGGGAGTAGGTGGGGCGCTCGGTGGGGGCGAGAAGGCAGCAACCATGGCCTGTCGAGGTGGAAAGGTCATCTCTTCTCGTACGGAGAAGACGACAGGGAGAGGGCTGCCTGGGCTGAGCTGGGCCGGAGTTGGGCCAAAATTGGCCCACTTCGGCCAGAGTTCACTTTTTTTTCTGCTCTGTTTTATTTTTTATTTTATTCTTTTCTGTTTAGTATTTTTAAACCAAAATAGAAAAGGAGTTTGAATAAGGAAACTTTACAAAATATTTTTAGTTTCAAGTAGGCAATTTAGTAAACTAGTTTTTTTAATTTTTGGAAAGATTGTAACATCACATTGTAAAAGATTTGAAATTGCATTTGAATTTAAAAGTGAGTGATTTAAATTTAAATGCTACAATTTAATTAAAGAGGTGACAAAAAGAAATGATGCCATGCTGTTTTCTTTATTGCACAACAAAACACAACATTCTAGGAAGGCATTACATCTGGGATGTTACATACAGTGAAGCCGACGACCTCCGGGCTCCGATCCAGGACGAGTAGTGGAAGACTGGGACTGGATGACCAACATCACGGCAGCGTGCGTATGGTGGAGAGAACTTTCCCCTTGGTGCAACTCCAACAAGGAAATCACGTAATTCAAGGAGAAAACATAGAGAGAATTAGGTGTGTTTAAAAGCCAGGGGTGCACCTCTATATAAAGGGGGAGGAGGGCTGCCAGCCTTGCCAGCAAGGCGTGTGGGACTAGTCTCACACCCCCCCTCGACGGCCATGGTGGTGCGCCGGCCCTAGGTGGGCCCCACTTGGCCCACCTAGGTCGGCCCCTCCCCCATGCGCACCAAGGACGGGGACTTCCCCCCTCATGGGCCTTCTTTCCACGAGAAGTCCCATTTAAGGTATGCAGCCTTAAGAAAAACGAAATTAATCAAATAAAATGTATTTAACTAATAATTATACTAATTAATATTAAACACACAATATATAATTTATTCCGGCTCCAAAATCTATTTCGTCGTTGTCCGATCTCTATCGGATTTTTCCCGGGACGCTCCCGGTGCTCTCTGTTATTTTCTCTTCCGGTCTACTAAACTTGTTGACTCCCTTTAAGTGTGTTACCGTAGCGGTTCGAGACATCAACATTCATGATTGAGACACCTCTTCGATCAATGACTAATTCGTGGACCTGGATCACCAGAACTATTCCCTACGACATAACGAATAACTTTGTCGTTCGAACCTGGACGTCGAGTCTTAAACCTTTTGCCATGGCGATATTGATTGTGTACGAGACTCGTTCATAGATATCTCCATACCTAGCTTGATCTCGTTATTGACAACACTATCTTCTACTCGTCTATGATATTACGCCCCGATGACCTAGTCACATGCTTGCAAGCTCATTTGCCATAATCTCACCGAGTGGGACCTAGAGTATCTATCATGCTATGCGTACTGGCAAATCCCGCTCTTGATCTCTCGTCTCAACATACTCCCTTCCGATACCCGAGAGGGACATCTTTATTGTCATACTATTAAGACATAACGTTTTATGTAATCAAAGTATCTTTCAGTAATAGCAATAAGAGTTGATCTCACGGTCAAAGGCGTAATGACTACGTCCTATAAATATTTGGTATGCCCATCACATCGTTCTACCAACGATATGACTCCATTGTCAACTGACACCATGTCACATGATCGGGAAACCTCGATCATCGATTGCACAATGAACTAGTCACGTAGAGGCTACTAGGGACCTCGTTGTCTTACGTATCACACGTGTATTAATGTTTCCGCTTAATAAAATTATAGCATGACACAAAAATGTATTTTAAACAAATGAGATATGATAAATAAAACACTTTATTAATTGCCTCTAGGGCATATCTCCTTCAGCGACGTGGTGCGTGATACATCCAAAACCTATCTACTTTCCCGAACACTTTTGCAATTGTTTTACCTCTAATTTGCATTTTTTAGATGCAACTAACACAGACTAATGCTATTTTCAGCAGAATTACCCTGGTGTCTTCTTTTTGTGCAGAAATACCAACTTCGGATAAAAAGCCCAAAAGTCAACCAGAAGTCATTTTCTATCCGAGGAGGACCAGGAACCACGAAGACCAAACGGAGGAGAGGCCCGAGGGGCCCTCACCACCTGGCGGCGCGGGGGCCCACCTTGCCGCGCCAGGAGGTGAGGAGGCCACCTCGGCCACTCCCTCGCGACCCCCTAACGGCTATAAGTCCCTCCTTACCTAAAAACGCACAGGGGATATACACTTTTCCAAAGAACACCACCGTACGCCACCGCCATCGCGAACCCTAGTTCGGGGACCAGAAGTCTCTATTCCGGCACCCAGCCGGGACAGGGAATCGAAGGGGATCATCGTCATCTCCACCGCCTCTCCATCAATCATCCATGTTTCCCATTGTCCATGAGTGAGTAATTCACCATTGCATGCTTGAGGGGATGGTAGGGATTCGATGAGATCACTCATGTAATAGCTGTTAGATTGTTAGGCATAGTGCCTAGTATCCGTTATCGTTGTTTTTCGTCATTGTTGCAACTTGTTATGCTTAATGCTTGACACTAGGGCCCGAGTGCCATGATTTAAGATATGAACATGTTATTGAATTATGACGATAATTATTGTTTGGATCATATCTGTGAGTTGTATACACACGTTATTGTCCGGAACCGATGGCCCCAAAGTGATAACAATTGGGATAACCGGAGGGAATGGTTATGATGTGAGGATCACATGTATTCACGAAGTGTTAATGCTTTGCTTCGGTACTTTATTAAAAGGACTACCTTAATTGTCAGTAGTTTCCCTAGAGGCCCCGCTGCAAACGGGCTGGCAGGACAAAAGATGATGTGCAAGTTTCTCATTGCGAGCACGAACAACTAAATTGGAATACATGCTTATGATTAGTTTATGCCTGGATGCATTATATTATTTATCTGCAAATGCCTATGCTATGTTATTACATGAATTATCTTGTCCATGCAGCGCCCGTACATCCGTCCCTATGCCTATAGTATTTAAATCCCGCTATCTACTTCAATCACAATCGTTGTTTTAATTCTTCTGCTACTGTTATTTCACTACTGTCTCTGCTATAAAACTGTTGCTACTGATAATCTTCCTCGAGCAAGTCTATTCACAGGTGCAGCTGATCTGACAAATCATCTGTTAAATCTTACAAATATTCTTTGGCCCCCTTGTGTCGAATCAATAAATTTGGGTTTTATTTCCTTGAAGACGGTTGCGATCCCCTATACTTGTGGGTCATCAAGACTATTATCTTGCGCCGTTGACGGGGAGCATAGCTTTATTCGCAAGCCCATCTGAGTGTGATATTGTTCGCTGGAATTTATTCAACATGGGAAGAAATGCTTATAAGAAGTTTCCCATCGTGCCATCCACTACAAGGAAAGGTACAACTCTGAACTCTTCTGCTGCGCTTGACTCTCCATCTGTGTTGAATAAGCTTGTTACACCACCACACCAACACAGTCTATTACTACTGCTGAATCTGAAGTTATTTATGATGATGCTTCTACTGTTCTTGATGAAACTGGTTCATTAGGTCCCTTTTTAAATGCTACTATTGCTAAATCTAAACAAATTGAAAATGCTGAAATTCCCGATGAAAATGCTGAAACACCTGTTAATTCACCTGAATTTACGTGTGATACTTATGATGAGTCTGATGATATGTATGTGGATCTTGATGATGCTCTTGTTGAAGAAATTAACGCTATGAAAGATGTTAGTGCTATGAAAAAACTTGTTGAAAAACATGTTGTTAGATATAATTCATCTCCTGATGCTAAATTTGCTACATCTCTTGTAAACATAAAAGATAAAGATTATGATTTCTCTCTTGATTTGGCTCATATAGCTATAGTTGAAAGAGAACCTTTGTGTGGAATTGAAAATGAAAGTGCTGTAGAACACATGAATGAATTGTCTGAATTAAGTGGAATATGTTTTGAAGACATTAAAATGCGCACTTACTTTGTTGCTAAAATATTTCCTTTCTCATTAAAAGGAGAAGCTAAAACTTGGTATAATAACTTGTCTCCTCGTTCCATCACTAGTCCTAAGGGTTTGCTTGATGCTTTCTTTTAAAAATATTTCCCTGCTAGTGCTCAACATGATGCTTTGTTAAAAATCTATAATTTTAATCAAGAAGAGGGTGAGAAATTGCCCAAAGCTTGGACACGCTTTTGTTGCATCTTAAGGGGGCTGCCGAACCATGATTTGGAGAAAAATGATTTGCTTGATATATTTTATAGTGGACTAACTGATGAATCTATGAGAGACCTAGATAGTTTTGCTAGTTGTGTTTTCAGGAAAAGGACTCCCAAAGAAGCTGAAGAATTAATGGCTACTATATGCAATAATAATGATGATTGGGATATTCTTGAACCTACTCCAACACTTCCACCAACACCGAAGAAGAGAGATATGATTGAATTAAATGAAGAAACGACGAGGGAAGCTAAAAGATCTCTCCAAGAAAGTTATATTAAATCTGAAGATGTGAAGTATTTACCTCCCATTGAAGAAATATGTAACCCTATTCGTCCTCCCATCGTTATTGAGGTACACTCTCTCCAAAGGTTTGATGATAGAGATATCCCTTACTCTAAACCTCCTGCTCAATGCTTTGATGAAGTTCATGATTTTATTGTTAAGCAATGCAATTTTAATTCGAGAACAGAGAATCATTTAATGAAAAATTCTCATGCTATTAGTGATTTACATGATATTGTTGATATAACTACTAATGATGTTAAAGTGCTAATTAAACACTTTCATATGGTTCAAACTCAAATATATCAACTCACTAAAGTGCAAAAAGAATTGCTAGTAAACAACTCTATTGCTAAAGAAACACTTGTTTGTGAAGTAACAACTAGAGGTGGTAAATCCACTCAGGATCCTTTGTATCCTGAAGTACATGATAAAAGTATTGAACAAGATTCTTAACGAGTGAATGAACCTAGTATTTGTTCTAGGAAAAAGAAAAAGAAACATAAAATTGTTGTACATTCCCGAACCTGTTATTGATCCTAATAGTATATCTATTTCTGATGCTGAAACTGAATGTGATATTGAACACAACAATGATAATGCCAATAACAATTATAAAGATAAAAATGCCAATTCGGATCAGGAAGTAATAGAAGAAGAACCTGAAAAGCATGCTAAGAATAAAAAGTACACTAAAAGAAACATGGTAATGAAAGAGAACCTTGGTTCCAAAAACCAATGCATTTTCCTGCTAAACAACTTAAATCTAAAGAGGAAGACAATTATAATAGATTTTGTGATTGGATGAAACCATTTTTTTTGCAAATTACTTTGACTGATGCTATTAAATTTCCTCCTTATTCTAAATATATGAAAGATATTGTGACTAACAAAAGGAAAATTCCTAATGAGGAAATATCTACTATGCTTGCTAATTACTCTTTCAATAGTAAAGTTCCAAATAAGCTTGGTGATCCAGGTATACCAACTATTCCTTGCTCTATCAAAAATAACTATGTTAAAACTGCTCTATGTGATTTGGGAGCTGAAGTTAGTGTTATGCCTTTCTATCTTTACAAGAAACTTCACCTGGATAAATTGATACCTACCGATATGTCTTTGCAAATGGCTGATAAATCTACCGTTGTTCCTGATGGAATTTGTGAGGATGTTCTTGTCCAAATAACTACCAATTGTTTAATTATGACTGACTATGTTGTTCTTGAAATGCCTCAAGATGATAATATGTCTATTATTCTTGGAAGACTTTTCTAAATATTGCAGGGGCTGTAATTGATTGCAATAAAGGAAAAGTTACTTTTAATGTTCATGACAAGGAGCATACTATTTATTTTCCCAAGAAAGTTGATAGAATGCCCGCAGTTAATACAATTACCAATTTGAGGTCCACTAGAGTGGGAAGTATTGATTGCCCCAAGAATTCAAAACCCTCATAATTGGATCCATACCAATTCATTATAAGGTAACATGAGTGTCTCACATGTTTTAAAATCTTTCATGTCATATAAAATTCATTTGGTGGCAAGACTTGATCAACCTTGTTAACAAGTGCATTTTAAATGCATAAAGAGGCTAAACAATTTTCTTTCTGTCATCCTTGTTATACCTATTGTAATGTTATTTAGTTTGAAATGTTTAGTTGAATTTATTATTAGAAAATTATTTTTCAGTATTGAATTTAATAATGCAAAATATCAGAAAATGAAAAATAACGTTTCTTAGAAAATTTAAAAAATTATATGAAAAATCATATTTTTCGAGGAGGGTCCTGGAAGTGCCAGAGAGCCACCAGGGGGACCCCCAGGTCCACCTCATCACCTGGTGGCGCGGCTGGCATTTGACCGCGCCAGCTGGTTGTGAGGGGCCCACAGGACCCCCCACACTTACTCTCTCTCCTTCCCCTGCCTTCCTTTTCCCCGAAAAATCACTTTTGGATAGCTCAAACTCGTGTTCTTACTGCTCATCTCCTGTGATTTCGATCTCCACATTCAGCAAATTTCTGCTGCTGAAATTTGTTGCATCTCCTCTCCGGTATGTGACTCCTCAGAATATCGAAGTAGAATTTTGTTTAATGGTGTATATATGAAGTATTTTCCTGCTGCAGATTTCTTGTTTAGTGAGTTTAAATGCATGCTTAAGCCTCTAGCAAGTCACTATAGTGGTTTCCCTTCATTTAGTTGTCTAAAAATCAATTTTTATGACGATTGTTGAAAATTTCAAAACATGGAAGGGAACTCATTTGCACTTAATTATCACGAGATAGTCTTGGAAGGGAAGTATAAAGTTCGAATAGAAGAAGGAGTGTACCCTGCCGTCTAGCTGTGCGCGCAATTCATGGAATTTGCAGGGATTACACGGGATTTTGATTCTCTCTTGTCCAATGCAGGATTGGAACATTTTCTTGATAATTTACCTTACCAATATGCCATTTTTTCTATGTTGGTGGTGTAGAACTCATCTAACCCCACCGTGCATTAAACAATTTACAACAAATCTGTAGATTTGCCTTTTGATGTTTTCTGTTCAGTGTTGAGGGTTCCAAATAGAGGATCAGTGGAGAAGCCAAAGAGTAATCCAAGGCAATTGATAGATGTGTATGAAGAAATATGTGATGTGGAAGCTTCTCTAAGGATGATGGTAAAATCAGGAGTATTCACCTCCCTTCCATTCGTTATCTTGCATACTTCATTGCTAAGTGTGTTCTAGCTAAGAGATCTGCTGGTAAATTAGGCTTGCCTGATTTAGCTTTTGTTGCTGCTGTATTCCGTCGTGATAGGACTTATAATTGGGTGCTCTGATTGCTCACCGTTTCGCGACTAACCGCTAGAAGGGAGGAATTTGTGGAGGACTAGTTGCCTCACGATTATTAGCTTTGCATTGTTTAGGCCCCCATCCTAATGATTTGCTTTTACCTATGGGAAAATTTGAAATTGAGTCAATGATAAGACATGATTTTATTGCTGGAAGTGGAAACTTGCATTATCTCCCTTATACCATAACATATGCAAGGAGGAAACACCTCCGAGTAACCACCATTGAGAGAATTTTATCTTGCCTGCGCCTCTTCTTAACCTTGTTGGCAGGGAGAACTTGTCAGTCTCAGAGGCTGAGTTGGATACACTTGGAGAGCAGCCCGGCCAGGATAGTATGGGCCATGACGAGGAGTATGGGGGTGGTATCATTCAGCCCCTGGAGATACCCGTCTCCGTGTACCCGGATCCGGGGTTTGCATGACCTTCAGGATCTTCATCCACCGCAGCTGATGCGGGGTATGACTACACCAAGCATAACCCACCGAGTTGGGGAGATTATTCACGTTGGCCTTGAGATCCACTTAGGCCAAAAGCCTAAGCTTGGGGGAGGTATACCGATGCACACTCATCTTTATATCATTCTCATTCGGTACTTTGTATATCCATGCATTGTTTTTGTTTTCTTTCTTTCGTTTATTTGTTTATGTTTTTTTTGCTTTCCATAAACCCAAAAATACCAAAAAGATTTTTGTTATTTATCTTACTGGTTTGTTTTAGTATCTATTATTAGTATGCTTAGTATTTATTTCAGTTCAATATGCAAAAATACAAAAATATTTTGCTTTGTTGCGTGCTGTTTCGCGCAGGGACAAATTTATGCTGTCCACCGTAAAATTCATAACTTTTTACAGTAATATCGGAATGACCTGAAATTTCGTGTGCCTATTCCTGGGATGTGTACTCAACTTTAATTAGTTTTGAGTTCTCTGATATGGGCATGTTAAGGTCCTAGAAAAACTTCGTCTTTGCTGACTGTTCTGTTTTTCGTTTCCAAATCCGAAAACCCAAAAATATTTGCTGTTTCTTTTTGTTTTTTGTATAGCTTGTTTCAGAGGTCATTATCTTCAATTACTCTATGGAGATTGGTTATTATCTCATATCTTTCAAGCACACAAGTGATAAGGCAATTGTGATTATCTATGACAATTTTGAGTTGGATAAGAGGCTGGTAATGAACTCTATTTGTTTCTCATTTTTGTACATATACTCATTCATGTGAGCATGCTTAGATGGTTCGCATAAGATATATGTCGGTTGGTGGATGCTTAGTAGTTTGTGTTCTCTTATGATCGTCTCCAATTTATTTATGATGAATGTCATGTCTTTTTGGATATTCGTTTGCATTGTTTTGCTCATAATAGAATATGACATTGTGGTATCCTCCTCCGAAAAATTCATTTGAATTTACTTGGCACATGCTCACACATGCTATGACTGAATACAAAAAGTCAATTAAACTTTGATGACATATTTTGACTCAGAGTTTTTGTATCTTTATTGTGCATCCGTTAATTCTATTTCGTCGCAAGCATGATTATGACGGTTATTGCTCTCTTGAATTGTTGCTTCCCATCTTGAACTAAGCTGAGATAATGCTTGTGCTTCCAAATCCCTGAAAACCAAGTTATTCCAAAGAGTCCACAATAAATATCTATACATGGCAATTTTAAACCATTCAAGTAAATTCGCATGTGTTACCTTTAAAACCTTCAAACACTTCTCAATTTGTGCCACTGTTTTGAGCTCATGAGGAAGTGGTAGTTGGTCTTGTTATCTTCCATACTAATTGAGTAATTGACTTGCATGCTACATCTGCTCGTCACTAATTTTGCAAAGGGCTGGTTAGACCATTGTAATACCAAAAAAGGATTTGAGAAAATAAAAATAGGGACTCCTCCATGGTTTGAGATTGTTTGGTGGGCACCCGAGGATTTGGTTAGCCATGGTATTGTTAGCAAGGTAGGGAGGAGTGTCAAGCTATCAAAATATATGATTATAAAGATGCATATTACAAGTGCTTTGTTTTAAAAATAATCGGAACCGCTCTCAACTTGCGTAGTATGGAAGATAACGAGAACTCTATTGCCAGTCGTTGACCTAACAACCACCACTCAAAAACAATTTTACCTCTGTTTTCACAATGATAAGAAGCTCTAGCACATGTTGAATCCCTACTTCACTCAAAGAAGGGCATATCTTTTACTTTACTGTTGAGTCTTCATCCTTCTTTGAGCACATTCTTGAGAGCATAATTGTCATTATTTGTGTAATGTGCTTGTCCCTTAATATGTTAATCGCGGTGTAATATTGATGCTTTTATCTTTGATACCTTTATCTCTAGTCTCCCCTTGAAACTCAGAGGTGCTTGGGAATTTATGTTTTGCTGTTACATTCGGGCTAGCGAGATACCACTTTACCAAACTTTCTTATGATCATTGCAATCATGTGAATTGATATGCTTCATGTTATTTATCATCGGTATAATTGGCATCTTTTCATGGTTTACATAACTATTGGGTGACACTGTTTATATATGCCTTGTAATGAATAGTCTAATCATTTGTCCTCATAATGAGAATTTTTTACATCACATGAGCAAATGAGTTTGTGAAAGTTCTTTTATCGCACTTAGTTGTTAACTGAATTGCTTGAAGACAAGCAATAAGCTAAGCTTGGGGGGGAGTTGATACGTCCAAAACGTATCTACTTTCCCGAATACTTTTTCTATTGTTTTACCTCTAATTTGTGTGTTTTGGATGCAACTAACACGGACTAACGCTGTTTTCAGCATAATTAAAACAGCATAATTACCCTGGTGTCTTCTTTTTGTGCAGAAATATCAACTTCGGAGAAAAAGCCAAAAAGTCAACCAGAAGTCATTTTCTATCCGAGGAGGACCAGGAACCACGAACACCAAACGGAGGAGAGGCCCGAGGGCCCCTCACTACCTAGCGGCGCAGGGGCCCACCTCGGCCACTCCCTCGCGACCCCCTCGCGGCTATAAGTCCCTCCTGGCCTAAAAACGCACGGGGGATAGACACTTTTCCAGAGAACACCACCGTACGCCGCCGCCATCGCGAACCCTAGTTCGGAGACCAGAAGTCTCTGTTTTGGCAACCTGCCAGGACGTATCTACTTTCCCGAATACTTTTTCTATTGTTTTACCTCTAATTTGTGTGTTTTGGATGCAACTAACACGGACTAACGCTGTTTTCAGCATAATTAAAACAGCATAATTACCCTGGTGTCTTCTTTTTGTGTAGAAATATCAACTTCGGAGAAAAAGCCAAAAAGTCAACCAGAAGTCATTTTCTATCCGAGGAGGACCAGGAACCACGAACACCAAACGGAGGAGAGGCCCGAGGGCCCCTCACTACCTAGCGGCGCAGGGGCCCACCTCGGCCACTCCCTCGCGACCCCCTCGCGGCTATAAGTCCCTCCTGGCCTAAAAACGCACGGGGGATAGACACTTTTCCAGAGAACACCACCGTACGCCGCCGCCATCGCGAACCCTAGTTCGGAGACCAGAAGTCTCTGTTTTGGCAACCTGCCAGGACGGGGAATCGAAGGGGATCATCGCCATCGTATCCTCCACCGCCTCTCCATCAACCATCCATGTTTCCCCAGTCCATGAGTGAGTAATTCGCTCATGTAATAGCTGTAAGATTGTTAGGCATAGTGCATAGTATCCGTTATCGGTGTTTTACGTCATTGTTGCAACTTGTTATGCTTAATGCTTGACACTAGGGCCCGAGTGCCATGATTCAGATCTGAACATGTTATTGAATTATGATGATAATTAGTTTTTTGGATCATACCTATGAGTTGTATAGACACGTTATTGTCCGGAACCGATGGCCCTAAAGTGACAGCAACTGGGATAACCGGAGGGAATGGCTATGATGTGAGGATCACATGTATTCACGGAGCGTTAATTCTTTGCTCCGGTACTTTATTAAAAAGTACCTTAATTGCCAGTAGTTTCCCTAGAGGCCCCGCTGCAAACGGGCAGGCAGGACAAAAGATGATGTGCAACTTTCTCATTGCAAGCACGCACAACTAAATTGGAATACATGCTTATGATTAGTGTATGCCTGGATGCTTTATATTATTTGTGTGCAAATGCCTATGCTATGTTATTACATAAATTATCTTGTCCATGCAACGCCCGTACATCCGTCCCTATGCCTACAGTATTTTAATCCTGCTGTCTACTTCAATCAAAATCGTTGTCTTAATTCTTCTGCTACTGTTATTTGACTACTGTCTCTGCTATAAAACTTTTGCTACTGATAATCTTCCTCGAGCAAGTCTATTCACAGGTGTAGCTGATCTGACAAATTATATGTTAAAGCTAACAAATATTCTTTGGCTCCCCTTGTGTCGAATCAATAAATTTGGGTTTTACTGCCCTCGAAGACTGTTGCGATCCCCTATAATTGTGGGTCATCAGTGAACGAGGTTCCTCTATTAGCTAGCTGCTTGGGGTGTCTTGTACAGCTACCAGTCCATTCCTCTTGCCGCCTCCTAGCTTACTCACCTTCTCTCCGCCCCCTTTCCCTACGCTGCAGCCGTGATGGTGCGCACAAAGAAAACCGGGCAGAAGAAGCCAGAGGGCGCATCCGCGATAGTCCGACGGTCCGCCCCAGATCCACGACCGCTGCCAAGGCGGATCTCCGCCGGAGTCAGGCCTTTCTCCAAAGAAAATACGCCGGCGACTGTCGGGTTATGACTCCCAGGAATCAGGGGTAGTCACTTCCTGAAGTGTAGTTCGAAAGGGGATTGAACGCGAAGGTCTAAACCCTCATGTGGCTCCGCGACGTTGCTCGCCGGACCCGAAGAAGACGCACACCCGACCAAGGAAGACACCGTCCTTTACCCAGGTTCACGGCCCTCGTGAGGAGGTAAGACCGCTACTCCTGCCTGTCTGTATTATATGTGGAAGGTTACAATTCAATTGAGCTCGCCGGAAGCCCCCTTGAGGCAGTTCTCGCCTGGGGAGTGAAGCGATGATCTTCTTCCTCCTCTAGTCAGAGGCTAACCTAACCAGAGTTGCTAGGGTTTAAAAGGGTGTTTTGCACGCAAAGGGCCGACCCTTGCTACGATGGATGTCTTCTCTCTTTTATAGGCGCCTCGGGCCTTCTCCTTCGGCCTGGCCTTCAAGGTGGCTCCCAGTTGCCAGTGGCAGGGCAGAGCACGAGTCCACCGTGCTCCATTCGTCCATGGACTCGGTCCATTGTTGATAAAGGTGGCGCCGTGGCCGACAGGCGGCCGAACGCGCGGTACTATCCGCAGAGCGGGCAGTCTCTGAGGTGGAGCCCGCGATGACGATCTCAGTTGGAGGGTTGCGCCGTCCCCCTGCTTTATCGTCAGAGTAGAAGGTCCTCACAGTTGTGCAGCAGGCGGAGCAGGTTTGTTGACCGCTTTATCGACAGGGACAGCGACGGGGGTGTGCGTGCGTGGCAGAGGTCACGTGCGCTATGCCGTGCTTCCTTGGCCGTGAAGTTTCCCTCCAGGGCTGAGGGGAGATTCATGTTGGAATCCCCTCAGGCGGGTTGGTGCCTTGGGGGGGGGGGTCCCCTGAGGCGAGGGGTCCCTTGAGGCCCTCGAGGGGAATCGCCTCTCGAGGGTCCCGCCAGGCGATGACGCCTGGTCCTTAGTCGTTTCGTCCGTTTGGCCCGCGGGCGGGGCCTGGAGGGAGTTGGCTCTTGATACCCTAGTTCCCACTGGGCCGACAGTAGCCCCCGGGCCCATGATGGGCGTGACTGAGCCCATGGGCTTAGGCGAAGCATCGTGGGCCCTTAGTGCCCAGCCGGCCCGAGCCACGCGGCACTCGGACGATTAACGGCCTCGCACGATCTGGGGCGTGAGTCGTGGGGGGTCCCACCACGCCCCGGTAACTGCTCCTGGAGGGGACATAAAGTCCGAGCACTGCGGCAGGGAGCCGTTACCGTTTCCAACTCCTCGCAGAAAATTCCGCTCCACAGCGCTCTCCGCCTCCGTGCTCTCCTGCGAGTTTCTGTTCTCCGACTCCTTCCACCTCCGCACCCGTGACAATGAGTCTTCTCAAGAGCAAGGGTAAGGCCGCCGCGGGGTACTCCTCCCAGGCGGAGTCCGCGGAGACCGTGATGGGCGGGCGCTGCTAGGCGTGCGCGTCAACGAGAAGGCGCTCTCCAAGGTCCGATACCTGGTGGCGGACCGGACGAACGAGCACGGCGCCACCGCCCTGAAGCCTGCGGCGCACGGGAAGCGCCCGCGGGGATTTTTCCCGGTCTTCCAGCACTGCCTAGCCGCGGGACTGGTGCCGCCCTTCTCTCCGTTCCTGGAGGCGGTGCTGGCGTTCTACCAGGTGCAGCTGCTGCACCTGCACCCCAACTCCGTCCTCATCCTCGCCGTCTTCGCCTACCTCTGCGAGGCGTACCTGGGCCTGAAGCCCACGGTGGGGCTGTTCCGGTGCTTCTACGTGCTCCGGAACACGGCGAAGAACGAGCGCTCCGGGTGCGTCTCGTTCCGCATCGTCGACGGCATGAGGGGCGTCTACATCCCCATGTCCTGGAGCGAGGGCAAGGCCATCACGTCCGTGATGAAGAAAGTAGACGACTTCCACCAGAAGTGGTTCTTCGTCGGGGTGGAGCGTCCCTGCGCCTTCCTCGAAGTTCCCGACGAGCCTCCGGTGAAGAACTCCCATTGGGGCAAGGCTACCTTCGACGGCGCCAAGAATGCGAGCCAGATGGGGCGCTTGAGCTTCCTTCGCGAGGAGGGCCTCACAGGGCAGATGGTCGTGGCAAACTTCATGACTCGTCGCATCGCGCCCCTCCAAGATCACTCGGCCCCCATGTGGATGTAATCAGGGCCGAACGACAAGATGCGGCTCCACGTCGAGGACAACGACAAGGACGTCGTCGACAACATCCTCTCCGCGCTCTTCGTCAACCCCTCTGTGCTCCCCGCGGATGAGGTTCGCGGGGCGCTCCGGACCCTTCACTAGTACAACCTGACGGAGCGCATGGCCCACCTAGAAGGGATGCCTTCGTTCACCCCGACAGGCCCGACGGACTCTGATGTGCCGATGCCGGCCCCGCGGGGAGCGGAGGGGCCGATTCTCCCTCGGCTTTAGGAGCTGGCCTAGGTGAGGAGGAAGCCACAGCTGGGGAGATCTCCTCTTCTAGAGCTGGGACTTTTACTGACGAGATTCGTGATATCTTGTCAGGCGACGAAGACGCCTTCGTGGTGGCGCCCTCGCGCCCCGTGGAGGAGGAAGCTGAGGAAGGGGAGGCCTCAGGCGCGGAGGGCTCTCCAGGAAGGTGCGGGCCTCGCGCCAAGGTCGCCGTTGACCACACAGGGGCGAGGCCGTCTGACGTCCCTTCCAAGAGGAAAGCGGAGGCGCCCCCCGCGAGGCCTGCTCCCAAGCCCTTTCCCTCATGGCGCTCGTCAGGCCTGGCGTGGGTCGATGCTGGCGCTCCCCCTCCAGGGTGAGTTTATACGTTGTTGGGTCGTTTGCCCTCTTGGTTTCTTTTCCCACCTCATCCTTTGCTGAAGTTTTTTCTTGGGCTCTTGCCAGTGGTCCTGCGCCTGCTAAGCGATGCCGGCTCCCCAAGGCGTCCGAGGTGAAGAGCGCCACGGCAGGAGCCGTTGCTGACGAGGCCGCGAGGCCTGTGGAGGCAGCCCCAGCGGTCCCCCTTGAGGAGGCGCCTCAAGTCGAGGTGACTGCGCCCCTCGCGGGGGCGGCTGGCCCTCATGTGAAGGAGAGCGCCGTAGGCCCGGATGCTCCTGCAGCGCCACGCGAGCCTCCGGCGGTGGAGGGCTCGGAGGCGAGAACTTCTGCGCCACCTCGTGCTTCTACTCCACCTCGTGCGCCTACGCCTCTGCGCGAGGCTACTCCGCCACGTGCGGCTACGCCTCCGTGCGGGGCCACTCCGCCATGCGAGCCAACGCCGCCGCGCGCGTCGACGCCTCCGAGCGTGCCTGCTGCATCGCCTGCGCCCACCGCTTCTGCGCAGCCCGCGACGGAGACCTGCGAGGCACCGGCAGGCGCGGGCGCGTCTGCCGGGGACGGTTCTTCCTCTACTCCCCGCCAGGCTGGAGGTGAGGAGCGCCTCGCGACTGTAGGGTCTGGAGGGGGCGCGGGCACGGGCTCCGGCGGGGCTCAAGCTAGCCCCCTTGTTCTTCCCGAGGCCGGACCTGTGGGACTCGACGCCGAGGCCGGGCCTTCTGAGAGCCGAGACCTGGTGCTCCGCGGCTAGGACTGGAGCGCGGGGCGCCGCGAGGCTGCCTTTGGCCTCTTGAGGGAGTCCCTGGAGGGCTTGGAGGCGCACCTCGCCTTTGGCGACATATGGCTCGCTCGGCTGCCGGAGGAGCTGGCGAAGTCGTGGGCGTCCTTCCATGCGGCGGTCGAGGCGCGCCGGCTAGAAGATTTGGCGCTGCAGGCCGCCCGCGAGGAGGCCATCAGCTTCGCCAAGGAGACCCGTGAGGGGGCCATCCGCGACGCTGCAGAGCTGCTCCACCCCCTCCAGGCGGAACGCGACGCTGCGGCGAAGCTCCTGCGCGAGGTCAGGGCAGAGCGCGAGGCGATGGAGGGCTCATTGGCGCAGAAGCGCCGCGAGCTGGGCCAGCTGGAGGCCCAGCTGCTCTCCACCCACCATGCCGCATCGGCTGCTCTGGAGAAGGACCGCAAGGCCTTCGCCGAGCGCGAGCAACAGCTGGTCCTCAAGGAGGAGGAGCTGCAGCAGCGCAAGGAGCAGCGCCTCCAGGCGGAGATGTACATGGTTGCTCAGCGCGAGGCCCTCGAGGAGCGAGAGGGCGAGTTGGCCCAGGCGACCCTGAAGTACGAAGATAACGTCGCTGCCCAGAAGGTGGCTTACGAGCGCTTCGAGCGGCGCTTCGCCGAGAAGAAAAAAGAGGCCGAAGACGCCCTCGCGGAGTACCGCGACATGGCCCAGTCGCAGGAGGACCGCTTCAAGGCCAAGCATGCCGCGGACGCCCGGAAGATCGCCGAGCTTGAGAAGGCCAACTCCAAGCTGGAGGCCCGCCTCACTCGCGCTAAGGATGGCCGCCGCCGAGCAGAGTAGGCTCGCAACGAGGCTGTCCACAACCTCAACTCCCTTGCCAAGGACGTGGAGTAGCAAGTGGCCCTGACGATGCAGCGGGCGGCGGAGGCCTCGGACTCCGCCAACGCGGCCCGGGCGCTCACGAAGCAGCGCGAGCGCATGTTCGAGGCGCTGGTTGCTCATGGCAACGAGCTGGCCTCGCAGCTTGGAGCAGACGCGCCGCATACCGACGTTCGGGGCCGCGGCGATGTTGCCATGTACTTGGTCTACTTCGAACAGCTCTTCGCAGCGCTCGAGGGTCCCGTCGCCGAGCTTCGGGACATGATCGAGGACGAGATTCGGCAGCTCTTGGGGGTGGTGGTGGATCGCATCTTCACCAACCTCAAGCTCCTCACGCCAGACTTTGACCTGGGTTCTGTGACCGAAATCGTCCAGGGCGAGGATGCACAGCGGGTCTCAAGCTCCCTCCGCGAGCAGGTGGACGCCTTCTGCAACCGCTTCAGGCGCACGGAGGCTGCGCCGGAGGACAGCGAGGACGAGGCCTGCTCTGCCGAGGCTGACGAGGGCTCCGCGGAAGGGGTCCAAGACGGTGCTGCTTCCCACTGAGTCATTCTCTATTACGCCTGCGAGCGTTTGTATCTGCACCAGCTGTGTGCTTTAGACATCTTGAAACTTTTGGCTTGTAATATACTTTTAATTGCTGTTTTAATTCGAGCTTGTCTGCCCCTCGTGAGGTCTCTTTGGACTCATCTTCATGTCTATTTGGTCTCTGCGTCGTTAGGTCCCATCTCTTCGTGCCATGACTCCGCCACCTCGGTATGCGGGAGCAATGAGTCCACAAGGCCGGGGGAGTTTAGGCCTAGGAGAGGTAAGAGCCTTGATTCGCGATGCTCAAGTGCCCCCCTTAGACGTGCGAGTAGTCCATGAAGAGTAAGGGAAAGCGAAGTCGCTCGAGGGGCAAAGACGCGCGCTAGGGAGAGAAAAACGCTCTTAAAGCGTGGGTGCGACACTTAGCTTCTCGAGGTTTTCGCTCTGTGAAGGCTTTTCGCCTGGCGAGGTTGCCCACTTGAGGGGTCGCTCTTGGGGAGGCTCTTTGCCTGGCGAGGTTGCCCGCTTGAGGGGTCGCTCCTGGGGAGGCTTTTCGCCTGGCGAGGTTGCCCACTTGAGGGGTCGCTCCTAGGGAGGCTCTTTGCCTGACGAGGTTGCCCGCTTGAGGGGTCGCTCCTGGGGAGGCTTTTCGCCTGGCAAGATTGCCCACTTGAGGGGTCGCTCACGGATGCCCCTTCAGGCTCGCGGGGGAATTCTTCCCTGCAGGTATTAGAGGGGCGGACCCAAACGCTGAAACACGGATCAAGGGATCGTCCGCGCTTATAGATCCCCTTAGGCGTTCCTTGCGAGGAGAGTAAGTACCAAGGTCCTCTGTAGAGATGGCGTGTTTGTGGGGTATTTCCCTCCAGCCAGAGCTCGGACTCTTGGATTTCGCAGTGATGCTGGTGTGTCATTTGAGGCACTGGCACCGTACTCAGCCCCCGCTCGCGAGGTACGCATGTGGAGAGATATAAGCGCACACTTCAACAATAGTAATGCGTAAATAAAACCCCCCAAAAACATTTTTTAAGCGGCGCCGAAGCGCTAAGTTCACTTAGGAATGAGATTGAGTCATTATGCTTGGGATTGCCAAGTTAATGCTCTGACCATGTCGAGGCATGGGGACCACCTGTTGGTGGCAGAGACTCTCGACGGCCTGAGGTGGCTCGTTTTAATTGAGAGCTCTGAGGGTTTTCCCTCGAGTGAAGTTTTTGGGGCTTTCGAGGTTTATGTCGTTGGCGTTTTAACCTCCAGAGACAAGAATGCTTGGAGGTTGAGCCGTAAGCTGCCTCGTCCGCTAGGAGTCTCGACGTGACAATGATCACGTGCGTGGCAATGACCACGGTTGCGTTTGTTCCCTTAGGAGACAAAGCATGTGTTTGAGGTTTTAGCCTTTTGGCGTTTTAACCTCTAGAGACGACATTGCTTGGAGGTTGAGTCGTAAGCTGCCTCTTCCTCTTGTCTTCTCGACGTGACAATGATCACGGGTGTGGCAATGACCGCTTTGGCATTTGTTCCCTTAGGAGACAAAGCTATGATTTTGGAGGTTTAAGCCTTTCGTCGTTTTAACCTCTAGAGACGACAAATGCTTAGAGGTTGAGCCGTAGGCTGCCTCGTCCGCTTGACGTCTCGACGTGACAATGATCACGGGCGTGACAATAATCACTTTTTTAACTTGTTCCTTGTGGATACAAAAGTTTGCGAGGTTTAAGCCTTGAGCTTTTAACCTTGAGGGACAAAAAGGTGCTTGGAGGTTGAGCCGTGGGCTGCCTCTTTCGCTAAATGCCCTGACGTGATAATGATCACGGGTAGAACTTGCGCAGATGCATGATGTTCCATGGATTCTTGACGGGGACGCCGTCTTCCGTCTCGAGGCGAGCCGCGCCAGGCCTGGCGATGTGGGTGACCCTGTAGGGACCTTCCCACATCGGGGACAGCTTGTGGAGGCCTTCCCTGGAGAGGATTCGCCTGAGAACGAGATCGCCTGCCTCCAGGGTGCGCGAGTGCACATTGCGGCTGTGGTAGCGCCTCAGGGACTGCTGGTACTTGGCCGCCCGTAGGGCGGCGTGGCGTCTTAGCCCTTCAAGGAGCAGCAGGTCGTCGTTGTGGAGGTCCTCTTGCTGGTCCTCATTAAAGGCAAGGACCCGTAGGGATCCATGCTTTATCTCTGCGGGGAGGACTGCTTCGGCTCCATAGACGAGTGCGAACGGCGTTTCCGCGGTGGGCTTGGGTGGCGTGGTACGGATGGACCAGAGCACTGAGGGTAGCTCATTGATCCAGCCCTTGCCGTGGCCCTTGAGGACATCGAAGGTCCTGGTCTTTAAGCCTTTGAGTACCTCTGCGTTTGCGCGCTCGGCATGTCCGTTGCTTTACGAAATGGGCGACTGAGGCGAAGCAGAGCTTGATGCCCATTTTATGGCAGTAGGCTCTGAAGATGCCGCTTGTGAATTGCGAGCCATTGTCGGTGATGATGCGGTTAGGCACTCCGAAGCGGCAGACCAGGCCTCTGATGAATTTCACCGCCGCGCCTGCTGTGATTGTGCGCGTCGCCTCCACTTCAGGCCATTTTGTGAACTTGTCAATGGCCACGAAGAGGTAGCGATATCCACCTTGCGCCGTTGGGAAATGTCCCAGGATGTCCAGCCCCCAGACCGCAAACGGCCACGAGAGTGGAATGGTTTGTAGCCCCAGCGCTGGTTGGTGGATTTGCTTGGCGTGGAATTGGCAGGCTTCACAAGCTTGAATGATGTCCGTTGCATCTTGAAGTGCTTGAGGCCAGTAGAAGCCGCTCCTGAAGACTTTTCCTGCGAGGATGCGGGCGCACGAATGGTGGCCGCATTCCCCACTGTGGATGTCCTTAATCAGCAATTTTCCTTCTTCAGGAGGGACGCACTTGAGCGCGATGCCGTTTGGGCGCTTGCGGTAGAGAATTCCTTCGAGGATTTGGTACGATTTTGCTTGGCGGGCAATTCTCTCCGCTTCAACATCTTCCTCGGGAAGGATCTCTTTGTGGAGGTAGTCTTTGATCTCGTCGATCCATCCTGCTTCTTAGTGCACCGCTGTGAGCAACAGACGCTCCACCGTGGGGGGCCCGCAGCCTGGAGCTCCGCTTGCAGGCGGTGGCGGGAGCGCTTCGTCAATGCTTGCGGGCAGGACCTCGAGGGGCTGCTTTATGGATGCCTTGACGAGCCTCTCTTCAAAGACACCTGGCGGCTGAGCCTGCCGCTTTGATGCACGCTTGGCGATGTCATCAGCCTCTTGATTTTCCTTTCTTGGGATATGTATGAGCTCCATTCCCCTGAAGTTCTTCTCCAGCCTACGAACCTCTTCAAGGTATGCGGCCATGTGGTCGTCCTTGGGCTTGTAGATTTTGTTGGAGAAGTTGACGAGCAGCTGGGAGTCGCCCTTGATGAGTATATGCTTGACGCCTAGGGCGATTGCGGCGCGTAGGCCAGCAAGCAGCCCTTCATACTCAGCGATGTTGTTGGATATCTGGTCGATTCCGAAGCACAGCTGGACTGCGTAATACAACTTATCGCCTATGGGTGAGGTCAGGACTACGCCTGCCCCACCGCGGCGACAAGCGAAAGCTCCGTCGAACTTCATGGTCCAGAGGCTGGGCATTGTGTCTCCAGAGGACTCGTGCCCTTCTTCCCAGGGCTCTTCAGGGGTTGGATCAGTCCATTCGGCGACGAAGTCTGCCAGCGCTCTTCCTTTGATTACCCTTGTGGTATCGAAGTGCAAATTGAATGGCTGTAGCTTGATGTTCCATCCTGCGACACGATCTGTTGCATTTGGGTTGCGCAGAATTTCCTCCAGGGGGAAAGAGGTTACCACCTTGATGGGGTGCCCCTGGAAGTAGTGTCGCAGATTTCTTGAGGCGATGAGGAGTGCGAGGAGAAGCTTCTGCTGCATCGGGTACCGCTCGCGAGCATCACGCAGTACTGTGCTGACGAAGTAAACTGGATGCTCGACGAGAGTAGTTCCTGTTTCCTTGGCGTCTTTCGCCTGAGGTGACCCAGCTTTGCCCTCGATGGGGTTGGCTTCAAGGGGCTTGTCCTGGGCCTCGAGGGTGTTGGCCTCGAGGGATGTGGCCTCGAGGGATTTGGCCTCGAGGGATGTGGCCTCGAGGGACTTGGTCTCGAGGGACGTGGCCTCGAGGGACGTGGCCTCGAGGGACTTGGCCTCGAGGGACGTGGCCTCGAGGGACTTGGCCTCGAGGTACTTGGCCTCACAGCACTCCTCCTAGCCCTCAAGTGTGTTAGCCTCTTGAGGCTCCTCAGTCCCTTCGGCATGTTTTGGTAAAACTCCTACTTCCCATAGGAAAACTCCTACCCCATTTTCTCTAAGTTGGGATTATTTCCAACTTAGTGTTTTGGTAAAGTGTTAGACACTTAGGATTTTCAACATGGAGCTAGAAGACCAATGAAGGACTTAGCCAAAACAAGACTTCAGAAGTATCTCCAAGGAGTAGAAGCACTTAGAAGAAAGATCTAGAAGAAGTTCATGAAGACCAACCAGAAATATTTTCTAAGTCTTGTTCCCTCTTTCTTTCTTTTCTCCCTCCTTCTCTGAGACTTCATGAAGACTAAGTTAAATCAAAGACCAGCCTAGGTGATACAAAAATCATCAAGTCTGAAGATTATTCAAGTCTACCAAGAATTCAATCAAGACATCATCAAGGAGAATATTACAAGTCTGGAGATAGCCTGAAGATCAACTACATCTTTCTTTCTATCTTTTCCCTCTTTCCTAATCTTGTCTTTCACTTTGGACTTAAACAATTTTTGATCATGATATTATCATCTTGAAGTTTGTTGGATCCTAGTATCCAATTTACGGAGAGTGGTTAATAATTGTTGATCACCTTGAAGAATAGACTTAGTATTTTTCTCTAAATATTTTGCACATCATGGCTAAGCCATTTGAGTGCTTGTTTCAAGATGATATAAAACAAAGTATTTTTATCCAACTTAAGATCTTAGTCCTTAGTCATTCTTCACCCACATATTTCCCTTGCATTAACTTAAGAGATTTTCATAGCATAACATGCATCTCTAGTCCTTAGAAATAAATTGCATATGATGCATGACATGTTTTCCTTAGAAGTTTTATGAAACTTGTTTGTCCACTAGATATGAGCATGTATGTTTGATGATTGTTGTTTGTTGATTGTTGTATTGTTGTTTGCTTATATTGTTTAGATTAAACGGAGAGCAAACGTTCGTTGTTGAAAAGAGTTTGTGAACAACGACAACATTCAAAGGCAAGTGGCACACCTCATAAACTTCCTATTATTTTATACATACACTAATTAGTGTATTTTTATAAAAGCATGTGTAGGATAGTATTGCTATGCTAAACCTGTGTAGAAATTCCTTATTCCTGAGTCTAGGCTCCTATGCAATACTTAGTAGAATTATTGATGCCATGCAATGATGAAAAGTTTTACAAAATATTAAGTGACTACTCAGGGTTGTGCTCATGGTTCTCGTCGCCTAGGATGAATGTATATTCTACTTAGGGCTGTGAGCATGGTGATTTTCACCTGAGAGTGTACATCCACCAAGTTAATGAACCACCTGGGTGGTAAGTGGTTGTATGGTTTATGTTGAGTGGCTACTCACGTCCATGTCTATGGTTCCTGGAGTATGTACACTTGAGAATGGGCACCCAGGAACAGAGGAATATGAAGAACTCCGAGTGACGATTGCTTCCCAGTGCAACCATTGCCATATGGGCTCTAGCTTGATCAATTATGTTGCGTGGACTCTCTCCGGCTTGACAAGCAGATGTAGGGGGTGTTAGGTGGAACGGGTAAAGCCAGAGTGGGAGGGAAAATGCTTCTGAAAGATCTCGTCTCATTCTTCTCCTTTTCCTTATCACTATAAGTGTGTAAAGGATAGTTTGGGTTGAATGGGTACAATGGTGAACATGCACAACCTCTGCAGAGTGTAAAACTAAGTACTTAGCCGTGTCCCCGGTACGGACAATTTGAGCAGCTGATCACGGACGTCAACGGAGGATTCCACCATTCCAACTTCAGAAATAAAACTTGATGGGTGAACAAGGGAAGATGAGATTATGGTTTTCATGCCATACTTGTCTTGATTTGAAGAAAGTGTCCTCAAAAGAGTAGGAAAAATTGGCTTTATGCAAAATAGCATTGAACTCCACCAGCCAAATATGCATATAGGCTATAGAGTTATTCCATTAAGTGTCCACCATAGTGTCACTTGCCAGACTCCATTGTTAATGGAATCTGACCCACGTTGTTGCAATATTTTTCTTATTGCAGATTGATCAGATGACGAGTGAGGTTTCGTTTAAAAGGTTTCGAGTCTACAACCAACATGTTTTCGCCTGTGGCAACATGAAAGTGGTGGAGACTCACTGCTATTTTATTTCCGCTGTGTACTATTTTAAATCTAGCTTTATGCTATGCAACTTGTAATGAATATTTTGTAATTCTGGATCATCGATGTAATAAAGTTGATACTTTGTTGTGATATTACATCGTAAACTGTGTGTGCAAACGAATCGATCCAGTGATTTGCGCTATACACAGGTATCTGCCTTATTTAAAGTGCAGGTACGCTACACCAATCCATATACTAACGTTATGTCTAGTGTGAGATTCATTCGGGCATTACAACAATATACATAGACCGTTCCAACCGCATCTATGACTAATAATCCACCTTCCGAATAGCGTCGCACCCCTTTCTGTATGAAGTTGCATGCAACAGATTATTGCCTTAAGCACTGTGTGTAAAGTAAGTAAGTAAAATCATCCTTAGATAAAGTACTATTGGTTTATCCTTAGTAGCCACAATACATCTACAACCTTAGAGCTTTCTGTCACTGCCCCAGATTTAATAGAGACATGAACCCACAATCGAGTATAAATACCCCCTCTTGGAATTACGAGCATCTACTTGGCCAAAGCACACACGAGTAACGGAGAGCATGCAAGATCATTAAATAACACACACATGGTATATTATGAAGCAATAACTTTAGTACTCAATATTATTCGGATCCCAGCAAACACAACATGGAGAATTACATAAAGATGATCTTGATCATGATAGGCAGCTCACAAGATCTAAACATGATAGTAGAAGAGGAGAAGACAACCATCTAGCTACTACCATGGACCCGTAGTCCAAGGGTAGACTACTCACGCATCAGTCCGGAGGCGGGCATGGCGACGTAGAGGCCTCCGGGGATGATTCCCCCTCCCGGCAGGGTGCCGGGGAGCAGATCTGATCTCTCCCGAAGTGGTGTTGACGACGGCGGTGGCTCGGGACCCATGGAGAAAAAAGTGAATATCGTCCGATCGTTTTTAGGTCAGGAGCTATTTATGGGCGAAAGGGCGATGCCGGTGGAGGGACGAGGGGCCCACACCACCTCCTGGCGAAGCCAGGAAAGGAGTCGCGCCACGGGGTGTTGTGGCCACCTTGTGGCTCTACTCCGTCTCGTCTTCGGTGTTATGTAACGTTCCTTTTCCAAAAATAATTCCCGGATGTTTTATTTCCAATTCCGAGAATATTTCCATAAGCACTTTTCTAAAACCAAAAACAACAGAAAACAGGGAATTGGCACTTTGGCATCTTGTTAATAGGTTAGTCCCAGAAAATGCATAAAACTATATAAAATGCATATAAAACATGTAATAGCATGATATAACATAGCATGGAACATAAGAAATTATAGATACGTTGGAGACGTATCAAAATCCCCAAGCTTAGTTCTACTCGTCCCGAGTAGGCAAGAACGATAAAAGAAGAATAATTTTTGAAGTGACATGCTTAAACACAATCTTGATCATGTAATAATGTAAGGCAAGTAAACTGAGATCAAATGAATAAGGGTTGTAGTTTATATTGATATCAAATGAGTAATAAATAAACAAGTAGGTGAAGCAAGCAAAGTTTTTAATCATATAGTACTAGATAGCAATCAACTGTGCAAAGTAGATATTAGAGATGATTTAAGCTTCAAGCACAACAATATAATCATCTAATGCTTACAAAAAACATAACAACTTAATGAAAGGATCAAGTCAAGCAATATCAATATGCACGTAGAAGATCCATACATTATTTGTTCAAAAGAACAAGCAAGCGTTCAACGTTGGTTCCTGGCACCAGGAGGTTATGGCTCAGAGAATGTTAACGGAGGTTTGGAAGGCCCATGGAAGAAAGCCTCACACAGCGGCAAGTGATCATTAGACAAGAGAAAGTCTTACAATCGAAGCTATGCAAGAAGTAGTGATTATCGCACAACGGATGCACATAGAGCTATAAGTATATGAAAGCTCTCCAATGGAAGTAGTTGGGGTGCATCCAACTTGCTTGCTCACGAAGACCTAGAGAACTTTTGAGGAGGCTCATCATTGGAATATAAACGCCAAGTTCTATAGTGTAAAGTTCCCCACATAGTTATGCAACTAAGACATGAAAACTCTCTCATATGGAGTAAAGGTGCTAAACATGAGCAGAAATGATGATCACAAATGATATGGTGCTATAACATGAGCACAAGCGATGACTATAAATGATATGGTGCTATAGCATTAGCACAAGTGTATGATAAATAATAGTAATGTTGCCCCCTTTTTTATTTATTTTTTTCTTTCTTTTTTTTTCTTTTTTTTCTTTTTTCTATTTTTTTTCTTTTTTTTGTTTCTCTTTTCGATGGCCTCCCTGTCTCTTTTCACTTTTAGGGGCAAGCATCCTAATATGATATATGATATATGACAACACACTAATGATGATAAAAGAACATACTGATGATACAAGTAACTAATATGAATGTGCCCTAAGAATGCATATGACAACGGTGGCTCTGCCAGTGTAGCAGGTTATGCAATGATCTAGGGTATCATGGGTAAAACGGAAGGGGATCGTGTGCAGAAAACAAGAAAATTTCTAGCAACGATATCCTAAAACATGCCAAGATCTATTCTATGCAGATATAATAGTACGAACGGAGATCGGAATACATACCCTTGTAGACCGAAAGCGGGGATTGCGTTCCCGCACAAACGTTGTCGATGAAGACCGACGAAGCCGACCTCAAGGTCGTGTAGAGGAAGCAGACCTCCGAGTACCGCTAGCGCAGCACCTCGCAGGGCGTCACACACGTACGGTGGAGACGACGGCTTCCGAAGCTCCAGTCCAGGACGAGCAGCGGAAGACTTGGACCGGAACACCAACAGCACGGCAGCGGGCTATGGTGGAAGAGATCCCCCTCTCAACTCGCACAACTCCAACAAAGGAATCACGAAATCGAGAGAGAATCAGGGAATTATCTGGTGAATTAAAAGGCCAGGGGTGCCCCTTCTTATATAGGCTCCTAGGGGGGAGCCAACTTGCTAACCAGGCAATGTGGGACTAACGCCCACATGCCTGGTGCGGCATGGGGAGGTGCGCCGGCCCTGGTGGTCCCCTTTTGGCCCACCTAGGCCGGCCATGCCCCCCCCCCCCACCGAATTTCCTTGGGGATTTCCCCCCATGGGCCTTCTTTCCACCAGAAGGCCCATTTAGGAAAATCAGCCTTAATAAATTAGAAAATAAATATATAAAAACATATTTGCATATTAATTACACTAATTAATATCAAACATATTATATATAATTTATTCTAGCTCCGAAAACTCTTTCGTCGCTGCCCGATCTCCATCGGACCCCGCCCGGGACATTCCCGGTGATCTCTTTCCTTTCTGGGTGTCTTGTCGAAACCCCTTAAGTGTGTTACCCTAGCGGTTCGATATAATAACAGGTATGATCAAGACTCCTCTATGATCAACGACTAACTCGTAGGCCTGGACCCCATGAATTAATCCCTATGATATAACGAATGACTTTCATCTATGAAAACTGAACGCAAAGTCTTAAACCTTTTGCCATAGCGATACTTAGCGTGTCCGAGTGTCGTTCCATAGATATCTCTATACCTAGCATGACCTCGTTACCGACAACGCTCTCTTCTACTCGTCTATGATTTCATGTCTCCGTGACCTAGTCACATGCTTGCAAGCTCATTAGACATGATCTCACCGAGTGGGCCCTAGAGTATATATCCTGCTATGCGGACTGGCAAATCCTGCTCTTGACCCCTCATCTCGACTACTTATTTCCGATACCCAAAAGTATCACCGTTATTGTCATACTATATAAGACACGACGTTGTCGGCCTAGTGGGAATTGGGGTATGGAGAGCCCATTCCCCCCAGGCCTCGCACGCGAGCCAGACGGACGAATCGACTAATGACCAGGCGTCCCCGCCTGGCGGGACCCTCGAGAGGCAACTCCCCTCGAGGGCCTGAAGAGGAAACGAAGGCCTCACGGGATCCCTTGCCTCAGAGGACCCTCCTGAGGCACCACCTCGCCTCGAGGGAGTGCCGCAGGAATCTCCCCTCAGGCCTCCCCGCGCCTGAAGGGAAACGTTGCGGCCAAGGAAGTACGGCGAGACGCACATGGCCTCTGCCACTCCAACGTGGTGACGCAAGCACCCCCGTTGCCGTTTTGGTCATAAGGGGGACAATAAAGCAGCTCCGCCTGCTGCGCAGCTGCCAGGACCTTCTTCTCTGGCAATAAAGCGGGTGGACGGCGCAACCCTCCAACGGAGAACGTCATCGTGGGCTCCACCTCAGAGACTGCCCCCTCTGCGGGCAGTACAGCGCGGTCGGACGCCGGTCGGCCACCATGCTCACCTTTATCAACAATGGACCGAGTCCATCGACGAGGAGAGAGCGATGGACTCGTGCTCCACCCTGCCCCTGGCATGTGGGAGCCACCTTGAAGGCCAAGCCGAAGGGGAAGGCCAGAGGCGCCTATAAAAGGGAGGAGATATCCATCGTAGCACGGGTCGGACCTTTGTGTGCTACAAGCCCTTGTAAACCCTTGCAACACCTGTTAGGATAGCCTCTGGCCGGAGGAGGAAGAAGACCATCGCTTCCCTCCCCAGGCAAGAATAGCCTCAAGGGGGCCTCCGTCAAGCTCCATTGTACTGTAACCTTCCACATCTAATACAGACAAGCAGGAGTAGCGGTTTTACCTCCCCACGAGGGCCGTGAACCTGGGTAAAGGCCGGTGTTTTCCTCTGTCTTGTGTGTCTTCTTCGGGTCCGGCGAGCAACGTCGTGGAGCCACTTGAGGGTTTAGACCTCCGCGTTCAATCCCCTTTCCGAACTACACATCAGGAAGTGAGTACCCCGATTCTTGGGAGTCATAACCCGACATTTGGCGCGCCAGGTAGGGGATTGAGGCGCGTCAACAACCTTCAAGCTCGTCTCCGCACCATGGTGAACACCCGCGCTACCCGCGTCGCCTGCGTCTCCCGACGTGCACCTGGAGGAGCACGCGCGCCGCCTGGCAACGCGACCACCCGCGCACTGCGGTGCCGACCCCGCCGTGGAGAGCGCGTCCCTTCTGGCCCTCATGCAGAAGCGCCGGAGCACAACTCTGAGCACCAGGAGGACGCGCAGTCGTCGCACGCGACGCAGCGCCCGAGCGGCTCCGGCCCTGGGAGGACGGACCTGGCGCCTCACACCGCGCTGCTCATGGCGCAGGAGCTCCTCCGCTATCAGCCCACCGCAGAGGCACACGAGCAGTGGCTCCAACGCCTCAACCACCTCGTCGGCATCGCCACGACGTGTCCCGCTCCGTCGCAGTCCAACATCCACCCCTCTCTCGCGGGCACGGTCGCAACCAATGCGCCTCCGCCACCTCCGGGTCCTGCACCGGCTGCGGCGCAGAGTAATGCTTCGCCCGCGACCTCGCCGCATGATTGCTTGATCGTGCAGCGCACCGCGCCCGACGCTCGTGTGGGGATGGAGCTCCAGCGAGATCGCCAGAACAGACTCGTGGAGGAGCTCGTCCAGGCGGGCCAGCAGAACCGCGGCGTGTTGCAGCACGGGGTCGCTACGTACACCTCGGGCTGCATGGCGTTCACTCGCTCTCTGCGACGCGTGGTCTGGCCGCAGAATTTCAGGCCGGCTCTCCCCAATGGCTACGACGGCTCCAGCAACCCCATCGAATTCATGCAGCTCTACACCACCTCCATCCAAGCTGCGGGGGGAGACGACAAGGTCATGGCCAACTGGTTCTCCCACGCGCTTCGCGACTCTGCGCTGTCGTGGCTCCTGAAACTCCCTGAGGGCTCCATGAACTCGTGGGAGGAGCTCTGCAAGCAGTTCGTCTCCAACTTCAAGGGGACTTACGAGCGCGCCCTCACCCACAACGATCTACGCGCTGTGGTGCAGAGGAAGGATGAAACGCTCCGCAAGTACATCCAGCGCTTCAGCCAAGTGCGTAACAAGATCCCGAACATCCCTGAAACTCAAGTCATCGCCGCCTTCCGCGAGGGCGTCACGAACAGCAGGATGCTCGAGAAGCTGGGTATTGACGACAAGCTCACCTCTGTGGTGAAGCTTTTCGACCTGGCGGACAAGTGCGCCAAGGCTGAAGAGGGACTCCTCTTCATCAAGATGTCCTCGAGAGGGGACGACCATGCCGAGGGGTCCCGGAGCCAGAAAAGGAAGGAGGAGCCCAAGCGCAAGGCCACCACAGTTATCGTGGCAGAGCCTGACACGAAGGGCACCCGCAGGGACTCCCCCGATCCTGGAGAGAGGAAAGATGACCACCGTCCTTTCTGCGTCTACCACAACAGGCGCGGCCACTCTACAGAGTCCTGCTTCGACCTCACAAGGTTAAGCAAGGAGCGCGAGCAAGCAGAGGGCAGTGATAGCCGCGGTCGAGGCCGTGGCTACCGCGGAAGCGGACGCAAGGGCGGCTACTAGAAACCATCTGGAAACCAGGCCAACGCCATGGAAAAGAATGGCAACCTCCCTGACGAGGAAGATGGCGGCTACCAAGCCCCGAGGGGCGCCATTGCCTGCATCCTTGGGGGGCGCAGGCGCCAAAATCGAACAACCAGTTCAAGCAGTTCGCCCGCGAGCTCAACGCCGCCCTCCCAAGCACGGAAACCTCCAGGCCCCTCAAGTGGTGGCAATACACCATCGCCTTCGACGCTCAGTACCACCCCAAGTCCACCAAGACTGTCGCAACCCTCCCGCTGGTTTGCAGCCCCACCATCGACAACGTGGCTGTCTCCAAGACTCTCATCGACGGTGGGGCAGGCCTGAACGTCATCTCCATAGATACGTTTGAAGTGCTTCAAGTGCCCTACGAGCGGCTCACGCCCTCGAGGCCCTTCACGGGGGTCACCAGCGGCTCGATCGAGCCTCTAGGCCAGGTCAGGCTTGTCGTCACCTTCGGGAGCAAGGAAAATTACCGCACCGAGCACATCGATTTCGATGTCGCACACATCGGGCTGCCATACAATGCTATCCTCGGCTACCCCGCGCTCGCGAAGTTCATGGCCGTCACGCACCATGCCTACAACATGTTCAAGATCCCCGGCAGCGCCGGCACGATCACCATCCGAGGGCATGTCCTAGACGCTACGTGCGCCGTTGAGACGGCCTACAAGTCTGCCGCCATGGCATTTCCCGCATACGAGGACCTGGAGCCTCTCGAGAGGCCCAAGAAGAAGAAGCAGTTGTTCTCCCAGGAGGCAGCTGCTACAAAGAAGGTCTCTTTGAGCTCCAGCAGCTCGGGGGCTAGCGTCACCATTGGCGCCGCGCTACCTCCCAAATAGGAAAGCGCGCTCGTCGCCTTCCTCCAGGCAAACTCTGACATGTTCGCATGGACACCGTCAGATATGTCTGGTGTACTGAGGGAGGTGATCGAGCACCACTTGGCCGTGTGCCCAAACGCGTGCCCCGTCAAGCAAAAAGCAAGAAAACATGCCCCCGAGAAGCAAGCATTCATCGTCAAGGAGGTCGAGAAGCTCAAAGCGGGAAAAGTCGTTCGCGAAGTCGCGCACCCCACTTGGCTCTCCAATGGTGTGGTAGTCCCAAAGCCCGCCGGAGGAGGCCGTCTTTGCATCGACTACACTGATGTAAACAAGGCCTACCCCAAAGACCCTTATCCCATGCCCAGAATTGACCAGATTGTGGACTCCACGGCAGGCAACGACCTCCTCTGTTTCCTCGATGCCTTCTCTGGCTATCACCAGATTAAAATGGCTAAGGAGGACGAGGAGAAGACATCTTTCCTCACCCCATGCGGTGTGTATTGCTACGTCTGCATGCCTTTCAGCCGGAAAAATGTCAGAGCCACTTTCCAGAGGTTGATGAGGATAGCACTTGGCGGGCAAATGGGGCGAAACGCCGAAGCATATGTCGATGACATTGTTGTGAAGTCACGAGAAGCAAATACTCTCCTAGGAGACCTTGAAGAAACCTTCGCCAGCCTGCGCAAGGTGAACATCAAGCTCAACCCCGCCAAGTGCGTCTTTGGAGTACCTTCAGGCAAATTTCTTGGGTTCCTCGTGTCCCATCGGGCCAGCCTGAAAAAGCATTTGAGGACTTGAAGAAGTATCTGGCCAGCCCACCAGTAATGGTAGCCCCAAGGCATGGCGAGCACCTGAAGCTGTACTTGTCAGCTACTCCGCAAACAGCCAGTGCCGTCCTTGTGGTGGAAAGAGAAGAGCCAATACTTCACAAGAAGAGTGTGGCCACTCCAAAGAAAAAGCCCCCAGATAAGGAGCTCGTAGAAAAGGCCGCCTCAGGTCCACCGCCGCAAGGAACTCGTGCCGAGCCGTTTGAAGCCAACCCCCTCGAGGCACAGGGCGAGCCCCTTGAGGCCAACCCCCTCGAGGCACAGGCCAAGCCCCATGAAGCCAACCCCCTCGAGGGTCAAGCTGGGCCACCTCAGGCAAAAGACGCCGTGGCTACAGGAACTACCATCGTCGAGCATCCAGTCTACTTCGTCAGCACAGTACTACGTGATTCTCGTGAGCGGTATACAATGCAGCAGAAGCTTCTCCTCACACTCCTCATCGCCTCAAGAAAGATGCGACACTACTTCCAGAGGCATCCCATCACAGTGGGCACTTCTTTTTCCCTGGAGCAAATACTGCGCAACCCAAACGCAACAGATCGTGTCGCATGGTGGAACATTGAGCTACAGTCATTCAATTTGCGCTTCGATACCATAAGGGTGATCAAAGGAAGAGCGCTGGCTGACTTTGTCACCGAATGGACTGACCCAACCCCTGAAGAGCCTTTAGGAGAAGAGCAAGGGCCCTCTGGAGCCGCAATGCACGGCCTCTGGACCATGAAGTTCGACGGAGCTTTCGCTTGTCGCCACGGAGGGGCATGCGTAGTCCTGATCTCCCCCGAAGGCGACAAGTTGTATTACGCAGTCCAGCTGTGCTTCGGAATCGACAAGATATCCAACAACATCGCCGAGTATGAAGGTTTGCTTGCCGGCCTACGCACCGCAATCGCCCTAGGCGTCAAGCATCTACTCATCAAGGTCGAGTCCCAGCTGCTCGTTAACTTCTCAAACAAAAGCTACAAGACTAAGGATGACCACATGGCCGCATACCCTGAAGAGGTCCGTAGGCTTGAGAAGAACTTCAGGGGAATGGAGCTCATGCACATCCCAAGAAAGGAAAACCAAGAGGCCGATGACATCGCCAAGCGCGCATCAAAGAGGCAAGCTCAGCCGCCAGGTGTCTTTGAAGAAAGGCTCGTCAAGGCATCCATAAAGCAGCCCCAAGAGGCCATCACCGCAAGCACATACGAAGCACTCCCGCCACCACCTACAAGCGGGGCTCCTGACTGCGGGCCCCTACAGGGGAGCGTTTGTTGCTCACTGCGGTGCACCAAGAAACAGGATGGATCGACGAGATCAAAGATTACCTCGGCAAAGGAGTCCTTCCGGAGGAAGATGTTGAAGCGGAGCGAATTGCCCGCCAAGCAAAATCGTATCAAATCCTCGAAGGAATTCTCTACCGCAAGCGCCCAAACGGCATCGCGCTCAAATGCGTCCCTCCTGAAGAAGGCAAAAGGCTGATCAAAGACATCCACAACGGGGAATGCTGCCACCATTCGTGCGCCCACACCCTCGCATGCAAAGTCTTCAGGAGCGGTGTCTACTGGCCTCAAGCACTTCAAGATGCAATGGACATCATCCAATCATATGTAGCCTGCCAATTCCACGCCAAGCAAATCCACCAACCAGCGCTGGGGCTTCAAACCATTCCGCTCTCGTGGCCGTTTGCGGTCTGGGGGCTGGACATCTTGGGACATTTCCCAACGGCGCAAGGTGGATATCGCTGCCTCTTCGTGGCCATTGACAAGTTCACAAAATGGCCTGAAGTGGAGGCGGCGCGCACAATCACAGCAGGCGCGGCGGTAAAATTCATCAGAGGCCTGGTCTGCCGTTTCGGAGTGCCTAACCGCATCATCACCGACAATGTCTCCCAATTCACCAGTGGCATCTTCAGAGCCTACTGTGAAAGAATGGGCATCAAGCTCTGCTTCGCCTCAGTCGCCCATCCGCAAAGCAACGGACATGCCGAGCGCGCAAACGCTGAGGTCCTCAAAGGCCTAAAGACCAGGACCTTCGATGTCCTCAAGGGCCACGACAAGGGCTGGATCAACGAGCTCCCCTGGGTGCTCTGGTCCATCAGTACGACGCCACCCAAGCCCACCAGGGAAACCCCGTTCGCCCTCGTCTATGGAGCCGAAGCTGTCCTCCCCACTGAGATAAAGCATGGATCCCCACGGGTACTTGCCTTTAACGAGGACCAGCAAGAGGACCTCCACAACGACGACCTGCTGCTCCTTGAAGGGCTTCGACGCTGCGCCGCCCTCCGGGCGGCCAAATACCAGCAGGACCTGAGGCGCTACCACAGCCGCAACATGCGCTCGCGCACCCTGGAGGCAGGCGATCTCGTCCTCAGGCGAATCCTCTCCAGGGAAGGCCTCCACAAGCTGTCACCGATGTGGGAAGGCCCCTACAGGGTAACCCACATCGCCAGGCCTGGCGCGGCTCGCCTCGAGACTCAAGACGGCGTCCCCGTCAAGAATACATGGAACATCTTGCGCCTACGCAAGTTCTACCCGTGATCATAGTCACGTCAAGCCATTTAGCGAAAGAGGCAGCCCACAGCTCAACCTCCAAACACTTTTTGTCTCCAAAGGTTAAAAGCTCAAGGCTTAAACCTCACAAATCTTTGTATCCACAAGGAACAAAATCAAAAAAGTGATCATCGTCACACCCATGATTTGTCTCCTAAAGGAACAAATGCAAACGTGGTCATTGCCACGCCCGTGATCATTGTCACGTCGAGACTCCTAGCAGACGAGGCAGCCTACGGCTCAACCTCCGAGTGTCATAGTCTCTAGAGGTTAAAACACTCACGGCTTAAACCTCCAAAAACGTGCTTTGTCTCCTAAAGGAACAAATGCAAACGTGGTCATTGCCACGCCCTTGATCATTGTCACGTCGAGACTCCCAGCAGACGAGGCAGCCTACGGCTCAACCTCCAAGCATCATAGTCTCTAGAGGTTAAAATGCTCACGGCTTAAACCTCCAAAAATGTTATTTGGCTCCTAAAAGGAACAAATGCAAACGCGGTCATTGCCACGCCCGTGATCATTGTCACGTCGAGACTCCTAGCAGACGAGGCAGCCTACGGCTCAACCTCCAAGCGACATAGTCTCTAGAGGTTAAAATGCCAACGGCTTAAACCTCCAAGCCCCAAAGGCTTCACTCGAGGGAAAACCCTCCGAGCTCTCAATTAAAACAGCCACCTCAGGCCGTCGAGAGTCTCCGCCACTAATAGGTGGTACCCATGCCTCGACATGGTCGAAACATTAGCTTGGCAACACCAAGTTTAATGGCTCAATCTCGTTCCTAAGTGAATTTAGCGCCTCGGCGCCGCTTTAAAATATATTTAGTGAGTTTTATTATCGCATTACTCGGTGGAGTGTGCGCTTATATCTCTCCATAGGCGTACCTCGCGAGCGGGGGCTAGTACGGTGCTAGTGCCTCAAACGACACACCAGCAGCACTGCAAAATCCAAGAGTCCGAGCTCTGGCTGGAGGGCAAGATCCCACAAACACGCCATCTCTACAGAGGACCTTGGTACTTACTCTACTCGCAAGGAACGCCTGAGGGGACCTATAAGCGCGCACGAGCCCCTTGAGCCGTGTTCCAGCGTTTGGGTTCGCCCCTCTAACATCTGCAGCAAAAAATCCCCCACAAGCCTGAAGAGGCACCCAGGAGCGACCCCTCAAGTGGGCAACCTCGCCAGGTGAAAAGCCTTCCCAGGAGCGACCCCTCAAGTGGGCAACTTTGCCAGGTGAAAAGGCTCCCCAGGAGCGACCCCTCAAGTGGGCAAGCCCGCCAGGCGAAAAGCCTTCGCAGGGCGAAAACCTCAAGAAGCTAAGTCTCGCACCCACGCTTTAAGATCGTTTTTCTCTCCCTAGCGCGCGTTTGCCCCTCAAGCGACTTCGCTTTACCTTAAGCTTCATGGACTACTCACGCGTCTAAGGGGGGCACTTGAGCATCGCGACTCAGGGCTCTTACCTCTCCTAGGCCAAAACTCCCCCCTGCCTTGAGGAGTCATTTCTCCTGCATACCGAAGTGGCGGAGTCATGGCACGAAGAGATGGGACCTACCGATGCAGAGAACAAATAGACATGAAGTTGAGTCCAAAGAGACCTCACGGGGGGGGGGGGGGGCAAACAAGCTCGAATGAAACACCGATAGAAAGTATAGTACAGGCCAAAGGTCTTTATGAAGTCTAAACACGCAACTGTTTCAGATACAGACGCTCGCAGGCGCAATAAGGAAAGGCTCAGCTGGAAGCAGGGCCACCTGGGGCCTCCTCCCTGGCACCCTCTTCAGCCTCGGCAGAGCAGGCCTCCTCCTCGCTATCTTCAGCCGGGGCCTCCGCACGAGCGCCGTGAACCTGGGTAAAGGCTGGTGTTTTCCTCTGTCGTGTGTGTCTTCTTCGGGTCCGGCGAGCAACGTCGCGGAGCCACTTGAGGGTTTAGACCTCCGCGTTCAATCCCCTTTCTGAACTACACATCAGGAAGTGACTACCCCCGATTCTTGGGAGTCATAACCCGACAGACGTTTTGTGCGATCAAAGTATCTTCCAGGAATAACAATAAGAGTTGATCTCACGGTCAAAGGCGTAACGACTACGTACTCCAAATATGGGTATGTCCATCATATCGTTCTCAAACGATATGACTTCCATTGCCGACCGGCGCCATGCCCTATGATCGGGAAACCTCGATCATCAATTGCGCAACGAAACTAGTCTTAGTAGAGGCTACTAGGGACCTTGTTGTTTACGTATCACACCGTATTAATGTTTCCGCTTAATACGGTTATAGCATGACACAAAAACCTATTATGAACAAACGAGATATGATAAAGAATACAATTTATTAATTGCCTCTAGGGCATATCTCCTTCAGTCTCCCACTTGCACTAGAGTACAAATTAATCTAGATTAAAACTTGGTAAAAGCTTAACACCCATAGCTAACTGGTGTTTTTCATGCTTGTCAAGCGGGAGAGGCTTTGTCAGCGGATCTGCCACATTCAGATCCGTATGCACTTTGCAAATCTTCCCATCGCCTCCTTGTACGTACTGACGTATCACATGGAAGCGTCGGAGAATGTGTTTGGCGGTGGAGTGAGACCTTGGCTCCTTGGCGTTGGCAATGGCACCCCTATTGTCGCAAAAGAGGATCACGGGGTCTTGCACGCTCGGGAACACTCCAAGTTCGATGACAAACTTCCTCAGCCACACAGCTTCATTCGCGGCTTCGCAAGCAGCAATGTACTCCGACTCCATTGTAGATTGTGCGACAATGGTTTTCTTCCCACTTCTCCAGCACACGGCGCCCCCATTCACCTTGTACACATAACCTGTCTGTGACTTAGAGTCATCGGGGTCTGAGTAGAAACTTGCATCCACATAACTTGTTACGCCAAGTTCTTCATCGCAGCCACCATAGACAAGGAACATTTTGTTTGTCTTATTGAGATACTTAAGAATGCTCTTAACAGCAATCCAATGCGCCGTTCCAGGATTACTCTCGAACCGGCTTGTCAAACTTAGAGCTAATGCCACATCCGGTCTAGTACTCAACATTGCATACATGATCGATCCTATGGCTGAAGCATAAGGAAGTTTAGTCATATCGGCGTTATCCAGTTCCGTTACCGGACACTGTGCCCTCCGCAATATCTTATTCTTGATAACCGGCAGAGAACCTTTCTTTGCCTTCTCCATACCGAAACACTTCAGTACTTTATCAAGATAAGTACTCTGACTCAACGCTAATAGGCGCCTTGATCTATCTCGATAGATTTTTATGCCTAAGACGTATGCAGCTTCTCCTAAGTCCTTGATGGTAATTTTACTGTTTAAATATTCCTTCACGCTATTGAGAAGTTCCACATCATTCCCAATCAGCAATATGTCATCTACATATAGTGCTAAGAACACAACCGAGCTCCCACTAATTTTCTTGTAAATGCAGGTCTCCTCCAAATTTTGGACAAATCCAAAACCTTTGATTACCTCATCAAAACAAAGATTCCAGCTCCGAGATGCTTGCTTCAATCCATAGATGGATCGTTGAAGCTTGCACACCTTGTTAGCATTTCCTGGATCGACAAAACCTTTCGCTTGTACCATGTACAACTCTTCCTCAATGTTTCCATTTAGGAAGGCTGTTTTAACGTCCATCTGCCAGATTTCATAATCGTAATAGGAAGCAACTGCTAACAAAATCTGAATAGACTTAACCATCGCTACCGGTGAAAAAGTTTCATCGTAGTCAATCCCGTGAACTTGTCGGAAACCTTTTGTGACAAGCCGAGCTTTATAGACGTCACATTACCGTCAGCATCAGTCTTCTTCTTAAAGATCCATTTATTCTCGACGGCCTTGCACCCTTCGGGAATATCCATCAAAGTCCACACTTTGTTATCATACATGGATCCTATTTCGGATTTCATGGCTTCAAGCCATTTCTCGGACTCTAGACTCGCCATCGCCTCCTTGTAGTTCGTAGGTTCGTCTTGTTCCACTAACATGACGGTGCAAACCATGTTGCCATACCATTCTGGTGGGATCCGAGATCTACCAGACCTATGAGGTAGAATACTCTCCTCGACAGTTTCTCCCACTCCTTCCACGGAGGACGTTTCCGGAATTGCTTCCGTTGCGCCACTCGGAATCTCGAGTTCAGGATCAACGATCTCATCGAGGTCTACCTTCCTCCCACTTACTCCTTTCGCGAGAAACTCTGGTACCGGTCTTCGCGACAAAAGTTTTGTCCTCAGCTTGGTTGTAGAAGCTGTACCCAATGGTTTCCTGTGGATACCCTACAAAGACGACTTTCTCCGACTTCGGTTCGAGTTTGTCGGGCTGTAGTTTCTTAACATACGCCTCACAACCCCAAACCTTCAGAAACAATAACTTAGGCTTCTGGCCATACCATAATTCATACGGTGTCGTTTCAACGGATTTGGACGGAGCCCTATTTAAAATGAATGCCGCTGTTTCTAACGCATAACCCAGAAGGACACGGGCAAATCGGTAAGAGACATCATAGATCGAACACTATCCAGTAGAGTACGATTACGTCGCTCGGACATGCCGTTACGTTGTGGTGTTCCGGCTGGCGTAAGTTGGGGTACTATGCCACAACTCTTCAGATGTGTGCCAAACTCAAAACTCAAATACTCGCCACCACGATCGGATCGGAGGTGCTTGATTTTCTTGTTAAGCTGATTCTCAACTTCACTTTGGAATTCTTTGAACTTTTCAAAAGTTTCAGACTTGTGTTTCATCAAGTAGATATAACTGTATCTACTCAAGTCATCAGTGAAGGTGACAAAGTAACGATAACCATTGCGTGTCGAAACGCTCATCGGTCCACACACATCTGTATGTATGATCCCCAATAAATCCGACGCCCGTTCAACGAAACCTTTGAATGGTGTCTTGGTCATTTTACCCATGAGGCATGGTTCGCATGTATCGAGGGATCCGAAATCCAACGAGTCCAAAAGTCCATCGGAGTGGAGCTTCTTCATGCGCTTTACACCAATATGACCGAGACGGCAATGCCACATATACATGGCGGTATCATCACTACACTTAATCCGTTTGGCTTCTATGATATGGATGTGAGTACTACGATCGAGATTCAACAAGAATAAACCATTATTCTCAGGAGAATCAACATAAAAGATATCATTCATATAAATAACACAGCTGCTTGATACTGATTTAAATGAATAACCGTCTTGTAACAGGCAAGACCCACTTATAATGTTTACATTCAAGGATGGCACAAAATAACACTTATTTAAAACCAAAACTAATCCCGATGGTAGATGTAGAGGGAGCATGCCGACAGCCACCACGTCGACTCTCGATCCGTTGCCGACGTGCATCGTCACCTCATCCTTCGCCAGCCGCCGTCTATTCCGCAACTCCTCCTGAGAGTTACATATATGAGCAACATAACCAGTATCAAATACCCACGTGTTGCTCCGGGCGGATGTAAGGTACACATCTATAAAATGTATATCAAATATACCTTGCTCTTTGTCGACCGTCTAGGTGATCCGATGGTCACCACCATCTTCTCCATCTTGATTTCTAATTCGGCCACTTCGAGCATCTTCAGGATTTCTGACAGACGTTTTGAAGTCCCTTTCATGCCGTAGTCCACGATGGCGTTCTTATAGCTAGGGGGCAGAGAAATCAGCACCCTATCAATAACCACCTCTTCTGGGATCACACTTCCCAGATCACTCAGAAGGTCAACGCAGCCAAAAAACTTGGCTAAGTGATCGCTTATATTGCCGTTCTCTTCCATCTGGGCTGAGAAGAAAAGCACAGATGCTTCGAACCTCTCAGCCTTGACTTGTCGTGCAAAAACAATCATGAGTTCAGTGATTATATCATAAGCACCCTTGTTCACGAATTGGTTTTGCAGGTCAGCCTCCATGGCAAAGAGCATGCCACTCTAGACATAAGAAGAAATCTCCACCTTAACCTCATGGACATTCCTTTCGATTTCCGAGGCGGTGTTTGGAAGATCGCCTAAGAGGGCATCAAGGATGTAGGCCACCTTGTGAGTTTCAAGAATGGACTTCAGGTCGCGGAACCAGGACACGAAGTTAGACCCATCGGTCTTAAGCTTCTCTTTCTCAATGAACAGGTTTAGGTTAAAGGAGGGGTGAGACATCTACAATGGAATTTGCAACAACATAAGACTTTGTTCATAATAATTTTGAGTTATCCATCGGTCTTAAGCTTCTCTTTCTCAATGAACAGGTTTAGGTTAAAGGAGGGGTGAGACATCTACAATGGAATTTGCAACAACATAAGACTTTGTTCATAATAATTTTGAGTTATAGTATTTTTTTGGAAAATAAGTAACATAACTCCCACTCAAACGAACATCCCTCCTGGTCGTTTAAGCGATTACACGACCCCCATCCATTGCACCACCCCTCATCATGAGCCGGCAGCACAACTTCAAGAGTAGACAAAAGTCCGCCACACAAATTTTGTGACTCGTGCTCGATCTTTCGGTCTCCCTGTTCTGAGGCCATATCTGCATATGCTAGGCTCGCCACCAAAACCCTCCACGCTGACGCTCGTGCAACATGGCTTACACCCACTGTATGCAAACGACGAGATGTCTGACACCCGATCATCACATCCTGCCTCATAACGTAGAACTTTCTTGGTGGTGCGCGTTGGAGGGAGAACACTAGTGGTATTTTGAAGGGATCATCTTATATAACTACCGCCGCGTAACTAATATATACTATGTATATAATCACACAATATAAGATGCACACAAGACATCAAATGTAATGCAATGTGATATAGTCTATTCCGCCATGGTCTTCTTGGCGCCCGCAGTTTATAAACAATTTAATAAACCTACCTTGACCATATCACATAGCCCCTGCAAAATAAAGTTAGACGCTTCTACTTTATCTTTTGCATATTTTACGTGGCTTGGGGCTTTCGTAAATAGAACCGCTTCATACCTATGAACCTTATGACCACAACAACGATCCAATAATTGCATATTTAAGCATCCCTTTCGGGCCCTCCATTGAAAATGCGAAGACCAACTAAAGAGAGAGAAACTGACACCCGCCAGCCACAGATACGGTACAAGCCGTATGTCAGTAGTAGAACCAGCCTCGCGTAAGCGTACGCGTAAAGTCGGTCCGGGCCGCTTCATCAACTCGATGCCGCTGGAATCACAAGTGCACGCTAGAGGGTAGCAAATAACAGGAACGGTGCCCCTGTGCAGATTACGGATTCTAACAGCGTACAGCTATATCTACGATAGATCGGCTCTAATACCACTTAAGGGGATCGTGGGCAGAAAACAAAAAATTTCCTAGCAACGATATCCTAAAACATGCCTAGATCTATTCTATGCAGATATAGTAGTACGAACGGAGATCGGAATACATACCCTTGTAGACCGAAAGCGGGGATTACGTTCCCGCACAAACGTTGTCGATGAAGACCGACGAAGCCGACCTCAAGGTCGTTTAGAGGAAGCAGACCTCCGAGTACCGTTAGCGCAGCACCTAGCAGGGCGTCACACACGTACGGTGGAGACGACGGTTTCCAAAGCTCCAGTCCAGGACGAGCAGCGGAAGACTTGGACCGGAACACCAGCAGCGCGGCAGCGGGCTATGGTGGAAGAGATCCCCCTCTTAACTCGGCACAACTCCAACAAAGGGAATCACGAAATCGAGAGAAAATTAGGGAATTAATCGGTGAATTAAAAGGCCAGGGGTGCCCCTTCTTATATAGGCTCCCAGGGGGGAGCCAACTTGCTAACCAGACAATGTGGGACTAACCCCCACATGCCTGGTGCGGCTAGTCTTGGTGTTCTGGCCCAAGGTGGGCCCCATTTGGCCCACCTAGGACGGCCAAGCCCCCCCACCGAATTCCCCCCCCCCCCCCACGGGCCTTTTTTCCACCAGAAGGTCCATTTAGGGAAATCAGACTAAATAAATTCGAAAATAAATATATAAAATCATATTTAGACATTAATTACACTAATTAATATCAAACATATTATATATAATTTATTCTAGCTCCGAAAACTATTTCTTCGCTGTCCGATCTCCATCGGACCATTCCCGGGACGTTCCCGGTGATCTCTTTCCTTTCCGGTTTTCTTGTCGAAACCCTTTAACTGTGTTACCCTAGCGGTTCGATATAATAACAGACATGATCGAGACTCCTCTCCGATCAATGACTAACTCGTAGGCCAGGATCCCATGAATTAATCCCTGTGATATAACGAATGACTTTCATCTATCAAACCTGGACGTATAGTTTTAAACCCTTTGTCATGGCGATACTTAGCGTGTCCGAGCATCATTCTCAGATATCTCCATACCTAGCATGATCTTGTTACCGACAACACTATGTTCTACTCGTCCATGATATTATGTCAGCTGGTGACCTAGTCACATGTTTGCAAACTCATTTGACATAATCTCACCGACTGGGCCCTAGGGTATCTATCCGGCTATGCAGACTGACAAATCCCGATGTTGACCCCTCGTCTCAACTAACCCCTTCCGATACCCAAAAGTATCACCGTTATTTTCACACTAAATAAGATATGATGTTTGGTGCAATCAAAGTATCTTCCAGGAATAACAATAAGAGTTGGTCTCACGGTCTTAAGGCGTAATGACTATGTCCTATAAATACTGGATATGTCCATCACATCGTTAGACCTAACGACATGACTTCCCTTGCCGACCGGCGCCATGCCCTATGATCGGAAAAACTCGATCATCAATTGCGTAATGAAACTAGTCTTAGTCGAGGCTACTTGGGACCTGTTTGTTTTATCTACCACACCTGTATTAATGTTTTCGCTTAATACAGTTATTGCATGGTATAAAACATATAATGAATAATTGGGATATTGCCAATAAACTATGTTTATTAAGTGCCTCTAGGGCTGTAACATCCCAACATTTTATAATGTTTGAAAATCACTAAAATTTAAAACTTTTTTTTTGAGTAAAATAAAACATTAAATGCATAAGAAAACCAACTATGAAAGACTTCAAACATATTGAAAGAGTTTAATATTTCAAAAATCTCATTTATCATTATTTCCAAAATTTGTTTCAAATTAAATATTTTATTATCCGTTATATTTCTTAAAGCTCAATATATTATTTGAGAACTGATTTACCAACCTTCAAACCATTTTTCATGTAATAAAAGATTTCTTTTAAGTATTTGATTTCAACCACTTAGCCATAGCTATTCATAAATAAAAATAATATTTACATGTGTTCACTTAAAACTATTTAAAACATGGTCCATTTGGCAAAATGATTTTCATGAATATTTATTCAATGTAAGAAATGAAATAAATCTAGAATGTTTTTCCAAAGATATGTTATGAAGTTTTCAAATGATTTATCATAATATAAAGCTTAATGGTGCTCAAATTATTTTGAATTAAAAATGTATACATCATTTTCCCCTTCTCATTTCAAATAGTTGGAATATGTTATTACTAATATATTAAAGCTAAAAATTGATTTAATATTGGAATATGATTTTAAATAACTTAAATTCAAACATATTAGAATGTGGGTATTTCATAGAATTTATTTTAGCCAAAAATAAAATTTAGAAAAACCTAGTTTCAAATTTAACTTTAAGTGTGAAATTTGTATTTAATCAATATTTCAATATTATTAATTTTGAAAATTGTTCTAAACATGCCCACAACTGGTTTAGCACAAAGATATTGTTTTTACAAAAAAAATAGAAATTTATTTGACTTCATTTGGGGTCTTAAATCAAAAGATATGAATTAAATGCAAAATCAAAAAAAGAAACAAAAATGCCGACGTCAGCGATGACGTCATCGTCGTCTTCCTTCGGCCGAAAATCACGCCATCGATCTCCTTCCAAAATTCGAGCGCAACTTACACGATTTGTTTCCTCCATTTGGACCTACAAATACCCCTGCCCCTCCTCTTCATTTCCCCTCTCAAACCCTAGCATATTGCGCCCCCAGGCTGCCGTAAGAGCTCGCTGGAGTTCCTCGCCTCCGCCGCCGTTTTCTTCGACCCCCGGCGAGGTGGAGAAGAACCCGAGCCCGAGATCCACCTCCTCTTCCTCCCCTCGCTCGTGCGTGCCCAGCACTTCCCCCTCCTCTCCAAATCGCAGCAACCGGAGCTTCCCATACTGAGACCGCGACGCCGTGCTAAAGTCCGCAACCCGCGGCCACATTCGGACGAACTGCACGGCACCGACACCGCCATCGCCTTCGCCACGGTAGGCCGCGCATCCGGGGAGGCGCTGGAGCCACTGGAAGCCCTCCGCCTGACGCCGGTGACGTCGTCTTCTCCGTCTCTGGCAAACTGCGCCGCCAGGTAATGGTCGTCACTCTAGGACCGTCTGATCCATCTTCAACGGTCAGGATTAGATTCCTTATAACGAACCGGTACGGATCGTTGTCGACCGTCAGATCTGGATCTGACGATCCAGATCAGATCCAGTCAACGCTGACTCAGCGTGCACAGTCAGCGCCAGTTTGGAAAATAATTTTCCGAATAAAATTAAAATGGAAGTTTTACAGAAACACCCCTGCTAATTAAATTTGTTATAACTTTTTACTCACATATCCAAATTCAAATATTTTTATATAACTGGAAAGCTCTTGACATGTAGAATATTTTAGATCTGTTAGAATTCAAATTTGACTTAGTTTAAAATATTCAAATTTCAAATGGTGGATTTGAGTATTTTTACCATAACTTTAAATCTATAAATTCAAAAATTGCAAATAAAATTCTTTTAGAAACTTTATAATATGTGTAAAATGATGCCACTGTTATAAAATAATTTTGAGTAGTATTTGAATGATTTTATAGTTATATATTTAATTTGAATAGTTTGAATAATTTTGACATAACTCTTGATAGGAAAATCATTTTTGAGAAAATCCAATTGCAATAAAATTAATTAAATGCCCTCTGTCTATTAACACTATTTATAAAATTTTGTTATAAAAATTTAATCATTGAAAACTTTAAATCTTATGTTCATTCCTTTATTTATATTTTGAAAAAATAGAAATTAATTAAATTGCATTTATAACCTCATGCATATTTATAAAGAAATCAAAAAAGTTATTTTGATGCTTTCTTGTGATTAAAAAGTGCATTTCATGCATAAATTATTTTATTATATAGTTATACTCCTCATAGGAAAACCTCTTCATTATTTTCTCTAAGTTGGGATTATTATCAAACTTAGTATTTTGGTAAAAGTGTTATGCACTTAGACACTTAGGATTTTCAACATGGAGCTAGAAAGCCAATGAAGGACTTAGACAAAACAAGACTTCAGAAGTATCTTCAAGGAGTAGAAGCACTTAGAAGAAAATCAAGAAGAAGTTCATGAAGACCAACCAGAAATATTTTCTAAGTCTTGCCTCTCTATCTCTATTATCCCTTCTTCTCTTAGACCCTTATGATGACTAAGTTATATTAAAGATCAACCTGGAGGCTATCAACACCATCAAGTCTTCAGAGCCAGCAAGTTTACAAAATTTCAATGAAGTCATCACATCAAGATGAAAAGGATGCAAGTAGAATATTCTACATTCTTTCTATCTTTTCTCACTTTCCTAATCTTGTCTTTCACTTTAGACATAAGCAATTTTGATCATGTTATTATCATCTTTAAAGTTTGTTGGATCCTAGCGGCATACTGAGATGAAGCGGCCTGGAAACTAACCTTACATGTGCACGTACATGAGACCTGTTCCACAACATAAGTGGATGGCCGGGTGTCTGTCTCTCTCACTATAGTGAATATCCAATTTATAAAGAGTTGTTAATAATTGTTGATCACATTGAAGAACAGACTTAGTTATTTTCCCTAAGTATCTTGCACATCATGCATAACATATTTTTGAATTGTTATTTCGTTTATGTGTGTTTTGTTTGATGTGCTAGAAATTTCGGAGGGAAACGAGAACTATTGCAGCTGCTGTTGCTATTTTTCTTGTTGCCAAGGCAAGTGGCACACCTCATAAATTCCCAAGTATTTTTACATGCATAAGTATAATTATTTTCCTAAGCATGTGTAGGACTTAGTAGTATTGCTATGCAAGACATGCTTAGAATTCCCTATTCCATTGTGTCTAGGTACCTATGAAATGACTTAGTACAAGTTTGATGCTATGCAATATAATTGATGAAAGATTTTACAAAATGTTAATTGTGGCTACTCAGGACCATATCTATGAGGGTTTTCACCTGAGATAGTTTATACTATACTCAGGATCATAGTATGTGGGGGTTTTCACCTGGGAGTGCACATCCACTAAGTTAATGAATCATCTGGGTGTAATGGTCGTTTGGTTTATGTTGAGTGGCTACTCAGGACCATGTCCATGAGGGTTTTCATCTAAGATAGTTTCTACTATACTTAGGATCATGTACGTGGGGGTTTTCACCTGAGAACACACTTGTGGAAGCCCACCCAGGAACAAAGGGAATGGAAATAAGTTAAGAACTCGAAGAGAAGAACTCCAAGCAAAGACTTCAGCTGGTTAAGGACGCCAATAGAGGATTCCCAATATTCTAATTTCTTAAATAAAATTTTGATAGTTGAACATTAGTGAACTACTCAGGACCATGTTATGTGGGGGTTTTTACCTGAGGGTACAGTTAGATGGGTGAGCTACTCAGGACCATGTTTATGGTGGTTTTCACCTAAGATAGTTTTCACTATACTTAGGACCATAGTATGTGGGGGTTTTTACCTGAGAGTGCACTCAGGGATGGGCCATCTTTTGGTTCTCTGGAATTTACCAGTGTTACCAATTATGATGTTGAAACTGTTTTATAAAGTGATAGGATAAAATTGGCTTTACGCAAATTGCCCTTGGAACTCCACCAGCCAAATATGCATATAGGTTATTAGAGTTATTCCTCTAAGTGTCCACCATAGTGTCACTTGCCAGACTCCATTTTTAATGGAATCTGACCCACGTTGTTGCAATATTTTTCTTATTGCAGATTGTTCAGATGACGAGTGAGGTTTCGTTTAAGAGTTTAGAGTCTGCAACCAACATGTTTTCGCCTGTGGCAACATGAATGTGATGGAGACTCACTGCTATTGTATTTCCGCTGTTTACTCTTTCAAAGCTAGCTTTATGCTATACAACTTGTACTGAATATTTTGTAAGTCTGGATCACCGATGTAATAAAATTGATAATTTGTTGTGATATTACATCGTAAACCGTGTGTGCAAACGAATCGATCCAGTGATTTGCACTATACACAGGTATCTGCCTTATTTAAGTGCAGGTACGCTACAAGGGCATATTCCCTTCAGTCTCCCACTTGCACTAGAGTAACCCTTAATCTAGTTTACAACTTGGTAAAATCTTAACACCCATAGCATCTTGGTGCCTGCTCGCCTCGTGGAAGAGGAATACATCCAATAGATCTCACACATTGAGACCTATATGTGCTTTGCAACACTTCTATGTCACCTAGTTTGACATCATCCTCTATCTTACGATGACGGTGAAATATATCCCGGTGGATGGAGTGAGACTCGAACATTCGCATAGCATGGGACTTAAAAGTATAAGAGATCTATTAAGGGGACCACCTACGCTCGGAAAACTGCTCAGTCCAATCACACTTCCTACTTCTGAAGTCGCGATATATTTCTATACCTATGTTGATTATGTGACAGTGCATTGATATGCGACTTCGCAAACTAACCATGTCTATCTTCAAAATAAAGGACATCTCCTATATGAGATTTCTAGTTGTATGGGTCAGTGTCATAACTTGCACCATCATAACCACTTTACGGCAAGTTGTCTTTCCACTCTTACCCTTTACTAGAAAACATACCTTCAGTTCTCATAGACACTGAAAAATATACTTAACGTTTGTTCATTGATCCACACAGGGATCACTCTAGAACCTGTTCTTCAACCAAGAACTCGGGTCACACCAAGTTGAGCTTTCAGTCTGATAGACTCTATGTCTGATACATAGAGAATGTCGAACATCATTTTCTATCACTGAAAATGCCAAGATAAACTTAATATTTTACCTAGTCATACAAGCAAGAACCTCTTTCTTCGCTTGTTCTATTCTGAAACACTTTAGAATCTTAACTTAGGAAATATTCCGACTTAATGTTATTAAGCCCCTTACGATCTATACAATTATAAATCGGATGCCTAATACTCCTAACTTCATTTCATAGAAAATTTAATCACTTAAATAATCCTTTACACTCTACTAAAGGATCTGTGTCATTCAATATGTAGTTACATACAAAATCACGAATGACACCCAGCTCCCACTCAATATGCCTTCCGCATGTAAGATCAAGGAAAGCTACTTAGCTCCCACTCAAATATGCCTTCCGCATATAAGATCAAGAAAATCTACTTTGCTCCCACTCACTTCTTTGCAAATGCAGGTTTCTTCAACTATTTTGGACAACTGAAGTGAAGATCCTTTGATCCTTTGATCACATTATCAAAGTGAAGATTCCAGCTTCGATATGCTTGCTTCAGCCCATGAATGGACAACTGAAGTTTGCATACATGTTTAGCATCCTCAGGATTACCACCCAATATTGTACTGATTACAACTCTTTCTTAATGACACTATTAAGAAACATGGTTTTCTTATCCATCTATAAATTTCTCATTCAAAATTATAGTAATTGCTAAACGACCCACAATAGATTTAGGCTTCGCCACTGTAGACAAACTCTCATGTGGTCAACTTTTGAATCTGTCGGAACTGTTTCACGACAAATCGATCCTTCTCAATGTCTATTCTCTCATAAAATTCGATATTCTATTAACATCCTATGTGCCACCAAGAAGATCTCCCAAGTCATTACCTGATAATCGTACATGGATTTTATTTCGGATCATAAATGACTCATAGCCATTTCTCGGACTTAGGTCCACCATCTCTTCTTCGTAGTTCATAGGTCTGTCATATTCTATTAATATGACCTTCATAACAAGATTGTCGTAACACACAGTGTGGAACACAACCTCGTATGCCTACGCTCTTAGTATGAGCTCAGAACATCATGATCTTGAATCAACAGCTTTTTCAAGCAGTGGAGCATGACACCGAAAACACTTTCGGTTGCGCCACTATGATGTCTGGAGAGGAAGTTCACCAAGTTCGTCTTGCTCTACTTTCTTTCTCACTTATACCCTTCGAAAAGAAACTATTTCTTTCGCAAGGTATATCACGGCAACGATTTTGCCTATGTCGTGAGACATGTACCCAACTAACTCTTTAGGTACGGTACACTACAAAGATTAATCCATTTTAGGTTTGATCACATCGAAACACTAAATTGCTGAAACGACAATATAGGCTAAAAGTCATGCCATCACTCAAATGGTATTGTCTCCATGGATTTAAATGGTTTCCCTATGATCTAACGTGAGTGTTACGTTTCTACCATATTACTCTAATGATCACAATAATTTGGTAAGAGATTCATTTACCACACACTATCCGATAGTGTGCGATTACGACGTCCTAACACACCATAACGCTATGGTGTTCCATGCGACGTAATTTGCTGAATTCTTCTCACAAGTCTTCCAATGATGTGCCAACATTATAACTCAAATCTTCATTTCCTCGATCTGTATCGCGGGAATTTGATTTTCTTGTTAAGTTTATTTCCTACTTCATTATGAACTTGTTTGATCGAATCAAAGTTTCCAGACCAACATTCCCCGAGTGGATATCCATATATCTACTCGAATGTTCATGAAGTCTTTGAAATAAATACTTCCACTACACGTTAAAGTACTTCATTGATTCACATACACCCATATACATGATTCTCAACAAGTTATACTCAAAACATTCAGGGAAGTTCACGAAATAAAGGTCTCCACTACTCGTCAATTACTTCATTGAACCACATACATCTATATGCATGACTATCAATAAGTTATATGCCCGTTTTCCGAAAACGGTGTCTTAGTTATTTTGCAAGTGTTAAAAGATCAAATCTAAGGACTTGTAGATCCATCCGGTACGGAGCTAATGCATTGACTATAACTTTGACATGAATTAAACTGTAGTGTCACACATATGTGGTGTCTTTATTAAGTTTGTATCCTTTGGCATTAATATTATGAATGTGGGAGCTTCTACCATCTAAATTCAAATCGGCATATGATCATTACTTCATAAATATAGGACAACAAATTTGTCACGAACATATATGAACAAGTGTCTCGATAGAGGAGACACACTTATAACGATCATACTAACAGGCGATCATAAAGAATTTATCCAAATGATAGATCTAGGGGTAGAGTGTCTATGGACATCACAACAATTTGTCTGCCATTATCAACACGCAATGTCGCCTCATCCTTTCAAGCTACTCAAGCAGTAAACCTGGTTTTCATAAAACATGAATAGTTCAAAACTTAGTCACTACTGCGAGTACTTGCTTAGCTAAAACATTCATAACATGTGTATCATATATACACCATCATTATCGATGAGTTCCGGTGATCTGTTTCATCTTCTTGATACTTCCAACGTAATCAAGAACCATGAAGGTGAACGATTTCCCTTGCATGACATAGTTGTCGGCATAGTGGGAACTGTGGTATGGAGAGCCCGCTCCCCCCATGCCTCGCACGCTGGCCAGTCAGACGAAACGACTCAGGACCAGGCCTCGCCGCCTGATGGGACCCTCGAGAGGGAATTCCCCTCGAGGGTCTGAAGAGGAAACGAGGGCCTCAAGGGGGCCCTCGCTTCAGGAGACCCTCACGAGGCGCTAGCGCGCCTGGAGGGAAGTCAACAGAAGTCCCCCCACAGGCCTCTCCAGGCATGAGGGGAAACGTCGCGGCCAAGGAAGTACGGCGGGGCGCACATGGCCTCTGCCACGACCACGTGGTGACGTAAGCGCCCCTTTTGCCGTTTTGGGGATAAAGGAGTCAATAAAGTTGCGCCGCCTGCCGCAGAGCTGCCAGGACCTTCCACTCCAGTGATAAAGCGGGTGGACGGCGCAACCCTCCAAAGAGAACGTCATCGCGGCCTCCACCTCAGAGACTACCTCCCCTGCAGCAGTACTGCGCGGTCGGCTGCTGGTCTGCCACCGCGCCCACCTTTATCAGCAATGGACCACGCCCATGGACGAACGGGCCACGGTGGACTACTGATCCACTATGCCTCTGCCATGTGGGAACCACCTGGAAGCCCAAGCAGAAGGAGAGCGCCGAAGTCGCCTATAAAAGGAAAAAGACTGAAAGGATCGAGGAGGAGGAGAGAATCTAGAGTCCTCCCGAGCGAGGAGCACGAGGTCCTAGGCCGGGGAAGGGCTCTTCCCGGGGGTGGAGTGGCCGGCGGCGGCGGGGACGTGGAGGAGAAGGAGATGGGGTTGGGGGAAAGTGAGAGAATGCACTCTCAAACCGCCCAGCCCCGTGCCCTTAACATCCAGATCTCCCGCGGCGGTAGTACCGCTCGGTGCAGCGGTAGTACGCCCCGGTTCTGTCGGGCGCCCGAGCGAAACTGCCGCTGCGCACGGTAGTACCGCTGTATCCAGCGGTAGTACCGCTGTATCCAGCGGTAGTACCGCTTGGTACGATGCAGCGGTAGTACCGCTAGGGCGACCGGTAGTACCGGCGCCTGGGGAAAAAAGTGTTGTGGCTCAAAACGATGCCCACAATGCGTTTTTCACGCCGGTTCCGACCATCCACACCACCAAGATCATGAAACAAAGCATTTAGAGGTAGAAGGGCTTTAGGGAAGTGAGTTAGGGCTTAGGATAGAAACTCAAACTGAGAGTGGTACTTCACACGCACTTTGCAAAACGCATGAAACTCAAGAAGACCAAAATGAGTGTATTTCCCACAAAACCAAGATGAGGCAAAAGAAATCCACGAAAATGTCATGAAAACCAACTCTTCTTACAAGGAGAAGAGGGCGGTGGCCGAGGCCACCATGTTGGAGCGTATGGCATGTCACCGCGAAGATATATCTTGGGTACATAACCAATACTCGTCATTTTAGCTCATTTAGACATAAGAATGAATATAGAGGTAAAAGAACACTTGCTATCGGCATATAGGGGGGAGGGATAGTCCAATGGATTAGGACCGCACTCCCCCTATGTCCATGCCTACACCTAGAACAAATATATAGCTAAGATAGAGGTGTGCATGCAAGGTAGTCAACCAACGCTCCTAGAATCCACGATATTTAGCTCATGCCTCAAAAATGTGAACCTCGCTTCATCAAGTGGCTTCGTGAACATGTCGGCGAGTTGAATCTTCCTGGGAATATAACCAAGCTCAATGTCACCCCGGTTGATGTGATCTCGAATAAAATGATAGCGAATCTCAATATGCTTCGTTCTTGAGTGCTCCACCGGGTTGTGACCAATCTTGATAGCACTTTCATTGTCACACAAAAGAGGCACTTTGTCACAAAGGACACCGTATTCCTTTAAAGTTTGCCTCATCCATAACAACTGAGTGCAAGCACTAGCGGCCGCCACATATTCGGCTTCGGTGGTGGATAGTGATATGCAATTTTGCTTCTTGGAGGACCAACTGACCAATGACTTCCCAAGGAATTGACATGCACCGGAGGTTGACTTCCTATCATCCTTGCAACCGGCCCAATCCGAATCCGTGTAACCGGCAAGAGAGAAGTTGGAGCCCCTAGGATACCACAAACCAAACCTTGGGGTATAAACCAAATATCGAAAGATTCGATTCACCGCTATCAAGTGACTTTCTTTAGGAGCCGCTTGATACCTTGCACACACTCCTACACTTAACACAATATCGGGTCTAGATGCACAAAGATAAAGCAAAGAACCAATCATAGAGCGATAGAGTTTTTGATCGACATCTTTACCCTTTGGACTAAGTTCAAGATGGCATTTGGTGTCCATAGGAAATATCTTCTCTTTTGCATCTTGCATCTTGAACCTCTTGAGCATGTCTTGAATATATTTGGCTTGAGAGATGAAAGTCCCTCCACTCAATTGCTTGATTTCAAAACCAAGAAAGAATTTCAACTCTCCCATCATGGACATCTCAAACCTATCGGTCATAAGCTTTGAAAATTCATCATTAAAAGCTTTGTTAGATGAGCCAAAGATAATATCATCAACATAAAGTTGACATATGAAAAGCTCCCCTTTTACCCTCTTTGTGAAGAGAGTGGGATCGATTTGCCCCACTTCAAAGCCACGGTCTATTAGTAGCTCTCTTAGGTGCTCATACCAAGCACGAGGTGCTTGTTTGAGACCATAGAGGGCCTTATCAAGTTTGTAGACATGGTTTGGGAAGTGTGGATCCTCAAATCCCGGTGGTTGCTTTACATATACCAACTCCTTTAAGGGACCATTAAGAAATGCACTTTTAACATCCATTTGTTGCAACTTAAAATTATGATGTGATGCATAGGCAAGTAGGATACGGATGGACTCAAGAAGAGCCACGGGAGCATAGGTCTCTCCAAAATCAATGCCTTCAACTTGAGAGTACCCTTGAGCTACCAATCTTGCCTTGTTCCTTACAACCATTCCATGCTCATCTTGCTTGTTCTTGAATATCCACTTGGTGCCAATAACATTGCGGCAATCTTTTGGCTTCTCTACTAGATTCCATACTTTGTTGCGCTTGAAGTTATTGAGTTCTTCATGCATGGCTTCCAACCAATCCGGATCTTCAAGAGCTTCAAACACTTTCTTTGGTTCAATCATAGAGATATGAGCTTGATGTTCACTAAAGCTTGCCAATTGACCTCTTGTGGAAACCTTGCGAGATGCATCACCAATGATGGCTTCAAGCTTGTGACACTTGATCTCCAAGTTTCTCTTGACTCTTGCTTGACGGCGGGTTTCGATATCCCCATTGATGCGAGGGATTTCGGATTGATCATCTTGATCATTTGAGTCCCCGTCTTGACCGGAAGGATGAGCTTGACCATCTTGTTGAACATCTTCAATAATGGGAGTAGATGGTTGCTCTTGATCTTTATCTTGACTCGAGTTGACAATAGGAGAACTTGATTCTTGTGGGGCCTCATTGTCAACTTGAGGAGGAACTTGTTCTTGTTCTTGGATAGGTGTCTCATTTGCTTCCTTAGTAGGTGCCGCTTCAACTCGTGATGATGGAGTCTCCACTTGAGTGGAGCTTGTACTTGCTTGAGGAGGCTCATGATGGATTTCAATGGGGCGATGGAAACCAACCCCCATTCTTCTTATGGCATCTTGAGGTTCCTCATTATCTACATCACAAACATGAAATTGCGCCACTTGGGAGCCGTCATTCTCATCGAACTTCACACTACAAGATTCCAAAACTCTCCCTAAGGATTTGTCATAGACTCTATAAGTGTGAGAGTTCGCACCGTACCCAACAAGAACACCTTCTAAAGCTTTAACTTCAAATTTAGATAAATGAACACCTTTGATTTTGTAGAAACACTTAAAACCAAATACTCGATAGTAGGAGATGTTGGGCTTGTTGCCGGTAAGCATTTCATAAGGAGTTTCCTTCTTCCCTTTGCGAAAGAATAACCGGTTGGAGGAGTGACACGCGGTGGAGATAGCTTCGGCCCACAAGAAGAGTGGAGACTTAAACTCCGCCAACATGGACCTAGCCATATCCAAGAGAGTCCGGTTCTTTCTCTCGGCTACACCATTTTGTTGAGGGGTATACGCATCGGAATATTGATGACGAATTCCCTCATCACTAAGAAACTCATTTAGGGTGTAGTTCTTGAACTCGGAGCCATTATCACTTCTAATGGCCAATATGGGAACATTGTGTTGACGTTGAACTTCATTGGAGAAGTCGATGACGGTTTGTTGAGTTTCATCCTTCGTCTTGAAGAAGAAAACCCAAGTGAATCTAGAATAGTCATCAACAATCACCAAGCAATACTTCTTCCCACCAAGACTTGGTTGCGGTACGGCACCAAAGAGGTCAACATGAAGAAGTTCCAAAATCCTCGTTGGTGAGATGATGGTCTTGCTTGGGTGGGGAGAATCATGCATCTTTCCTTCAACACAAGCCCTATAAAGACGATCTCTAGAAAAAGAAACATTCTCATTTAGTCCAAGAATGTGGCCACCCTTGTGAAGACTTTGCAAAGTTCTCATATTGACATGGGATAAGCGGCGATGCCACAACCACCCCACGTCGGCCTTTCCGAATAAGCATATTGCTTGAGTGTTGGTTGACCCTGAAAAGTCAACCACAAACAACTCATTTTCAACATACCCAACGAACATGACCTTTAGAGTCTTGCTCCTCAAGAGTACCACCATATCAAGAGTGAAATGGACATCAAAGTTCATCTTATTAAGAGCACGAACGGACATAAGATTGTAACCTAGAGACTCAACAAGCATGACATTTACAAGGGTGATATCCCTTGCAACTACCACCTTGCCAAGACTCTTTACCTCGGCTTTGGACTTGTCACCATAAGAGACGGTTGAGTGATTTAAATTTGGTCTCAACTCCGTCATGATCTCCTTGCTTCCGGTCATATGACTAGTGCATCCACTATCAACCACCCATTTAGATCCACCGGAAGCATAGTCCTCGGTGACATGAGCCATGAGGCAACGAGCGGTGTTGGTGGAGAGGTTCTCATTGGGGGATTCAAAGAGAGATGATGATGAATTTGAGACAATAGCCAATGCGGCTACCTCTTTGTTAGGTGCATCTTCATCTTCGGAATCACTTGTGGCATATTCCTCTTGTGCCACCAACACAATTCTCGGTGCCTTCTTGAAGAAGGGCTTTCTTGGTCTTGCGGGCTTCTTTTGAATCAACTTGGAGTGATCCTTTGGGATAAGCTTCCCACCATTTTGCTCACGGTTCTCATAAGGGCACTCTCTTATGTAGTGGTTCTTGTCATGACAATTGTAGCATGTCTTAGTCCTTGAGGCAAGCTCTTTCTTGCCACTTGAGTTGTTATCTCGATCAACCCGAGCTTTAGCACTAGCCGGGTCATTCCAAAACACTCTTGTGGCAAGTGCAATGTGACCATTGAGGGCTTGCTCAAGATCATGTGGAGCAATGTTGCTAGGACAAGCTTCAACTTCATCATTGGCATCTAGGCAAGTCACCTTGGCCTTCAAGGCAAGAGAGGGACCTTGTCTCATTCCCATGGCCCTAGCACGGTTATCTTCGGCATTCTTGGTGGCAACCTTGGAGGCTTGGACTTCTTGCATAACTTCATGGGAAGACAATTGAAGGTAGTTGTATCTTCCTTGAATAGACTTCAACTCCATTGGCTCCGAGGGCAAGAGAGCATTCTCATACTTCCTCTTGACCCAAGCATCATCAACATATGTTGCTCCCACATCATAAAAGGCTTTGGCAAGAGTCTTGAGTCTACCATACATCTCTTCATGGGTCTCGTTGTCAAGCATGTAGAAGCCTTCGGCGGCATTTCTCAAAGATTCATATCTATTTCTCTTCATGCTTTCATTTCCAAGGAAGGCACGCTCAAGACAATCCCAAGCTTCTTTGGCGGTGGTGGCATGTAGAACATGATGCTTGTCGTTGTCGCTCAAGGAGAGTTCAATCATGTGGAGAGCGGAAGCGTTTAGTTGCTTTTCGGCGAACTCTCTCTTGGTCATGTTGCTTGGATCCTCCACTATGTATCCTTCTTCAATAATCCTCCAAAGCTCGATGGAGGCACTGTTGACATGAGATTTCATTGAGCGTTGCCAACTAGCAAAAGCTAATGCATTAAGCTTAGGTGGGGGACCTAAAGGGTTTATGCGGGTAGTGATAATTGGATCGGGAGAGTACCATCCCCGAACGGCATGATACTCTTCCTTTTCCTCATGCGAGTTGGGAGATGACTTAGGCTTATCATTTGCTTTCACCTCCTTCTCTTTTTGCTCTTTATCCTCCTTGGGTCCACCCTCATCGGAGTTAGAATCTTTTTCAAGCGGGATGATATCCGAAGGCTTGTTGTTAATGAGTTTATTGAGCAAGTCACGAAACTCGTTAAACCTAGCATCCATGGAAGATGTCAAAGTTGTTTCCAAAGCTTTGATATCGGCCATGGATGCCGCGGTGGCTTGGTCCTTTTAAGGGACTCATTAGCCTCGGCAAGCCTTGCGGTCTCATCCTCACTTTGTGTCATACTTCTCTTAGGCGGTTAAACCCAACAAGAGAGCCTTTGCTCTGATACCAATTGAAAGGATCGGTATGACACCTAGAGGGGGGGTGAATAGGTGCTAATTCAAATTTTAGTTCTTTTTCAAATTAGGCTTGACACAAAAGGTAAATTCACTAGATATGCAACTAATGTGAATTACCTATATGACAAGCTAGCAACTAAGCAAGATAATAAGGCGATAAATAAGGATAGAAGTAACCGAAGTGAAAGCACGAGACGACAAGGATGTATTCCCGAGTTCCTCCCTTAAATGGGAGTACGTCTCGTTGGAGAGGTGTGAACCAACACAATGGTTCAACGGCCACAAAGGCCTCACCCTAATCTCCGGTGAACCGCACCACAAAGGTTGGTTCACTTTCCATTATCGGAATCCTTCGAGGCGGAATCCGGAGCCTTTACAACAACGATTCGGGGCACGACCCACAAAGGGCTTGGGGGCTCCCGAACAGCTACAATCTGTCACAAAGACAATAGGTAAGTACAACAATGGGCTAGGTTTCCTAGTGGAAGCCCTAGCAAGTGTTCCCTCAAATGAATGAGGGGGAAGTGAAGAACGGCTCGGTGAAGATGTAGATCGGGGCTTCCTCCTTCAATCCTCCAAAGGTCAACGAGTTTGGGTGGGAGGATTGGGAGAGCTTGGAGCTTTTAGCTTTGCATCAATGGAGGTGAGAGAGTGTAGAAGCTCAAGTCTTCAAAGGTAGGTGAAGGGGCCCTTCTATAGTTCTTCCAAATCTGGCCGTTTGGATCTGTGACTTACGCAGCGGTAGTACCGCTGGACCCGGCGGTAGTACCGCTGGACCTTTGAATCCAGCCGTTGCCCGCTTCACGCGTTTCTGAAAAGTCCAAACTTCACGCAGCGGTACTACCGCTGGAGAGGACGGTAGTACCGCTGGAGAGGCCGGTAGTACCGCCACGGTACCGCTGGAGGTACCGCTCTGAGAAACAGAAGGCTGAAAACGGCGGTACCTCCGGCGGTACCGCCAGCGGTACCTCGACTTAGAGCTGGCCTGCGAACCTGCAGAAAATAACACAGCGGTACTACCGCTGTGAGGACCGGTAGTACCGCTGGACAGCGGTAGTACCGCCCTGGTACCACTGGGGGTACCGCTCTGCGCCACAGAGACCCGAAAACAGCGGTAGCTCGGGCGGTACCGCCAGCGGCAGCCAAGGCCCGAGCAAGGCTCAGTCCAGTGCAGCGGTACTACCGCTGATGCCAGCGGTACTACCGCTGCCTGGAGTAAGGCTTGCTGACCAAGCCACAATGATAGCAATCACAAATGCAATATTAACCAAAAGAGAAATAAGCAACACATATATAGAAAACGAGTTTCACATGTCTTACACCATGCATACATAAAGGAGTTCCACAAGTACTAATAAATTTAGGTGTTCACAAGCTAAAGAGGTCGAAATAAGTGAAAACGAGCTCGTGACACCCACCCATGCAAATTCCCGAGAGCAACCTAATAGTTATCTCTCCCCCTTTGGCACCAAAGCACCAAAAAGGGAAAAGATCGGACCTACACGCCCCAAGGGTCCCAATCTGTGTGAGAGGAAGAAGCACCATCATGTTCCGGGCGCGACCACGTGATGATCTCGCCCTCGTCATCTTTGGCTTGCCATTCATCCCACGTGGGGATGTGTTGCTCGGACCCGGAAGGCACATCTTCCCCCTCGGCACGGCGGCAAGCAACCTCAACTTGGCGAGCCTTCATCTTCTCCTTATGGACATCATATTGATGCCTCTCAACTTTCTTGGATACTTGGAAGATTTTCTTCATAGCACGAGCCATCCAAGCAAAAGAACCACCTTTGGAGGGTTTGGAGGACTCGGCTTCATCCACCACTTCCTTCCTAGGTTTGAGCTTGTGGGGCTTGATAAGGAGCCTCTTGCCCTTGTGAGGGGTCCACTTCTCGGTGTCACCGAGATCATCAATGTCATTGTGCTCAAGCCACTTCCACACCACGATCCTCATGATCAAAGGAGCAAAGGAGATGTTCTTCTTCTTGCTAATCACATGCCATATCTCATGCCAAATGAAGTCCATCACATCAAGCTTCTTGCCTTGTCCCTTCATTTGCATGGTGAGGACCATCAAGTTCTTCAAGTAGCCATGGATTTCATCAATGTTGCCCACTTTTGGATTGATTGTCTCACGGTAGATGCGGTGCATGATGTCCCAAGTGGGGTATAGGCCTTTGGAATCTCCATACTTCCACTTATCCGCACTATCCGGGTTGTAGAGGGGAGCAAGCTTCTCAACACCAAATGCACTTCCTCCTTGGAAGTGAACACGGAAGTGGGTCTCATCAAACTCTTCCGGAGGAAAAGGGCCGAACTCTTGATAGTTGAGGGACTCGGCAATATCTTCCCAAGTGGCTTCAAACACTTTCTCTTTTGTCATCCACTTGATTCTTCTTGTTGTCTCATTGCCCATGTGCACGGTGGCTAAGAACTGAGCCACAATCTCCTCATCATAGTCTTGCTCAAGCTCCATGATGTGAAAGAGGTCAAATTCCTCACAGATTTCCAAAGCTTCACCAAAGTAGTTGGGCTTGGACCTCATGAACTCAACGTTGATGTGGTGTTGGATCACGGTGTCGTCCTTTGGTTTCTTCAAGAGGATTTCCCGGTAGCACTCTTCTTGGAAGGAGTTGTGGAAGAAAGGATTGTTGCCGCGAACAGAGGGTATTTGATCCATACGATCAATCACATAGAAATCCACAGCTCGCTTTGCCACAAACTCGGGCTCACTGAGTTGACTAGCTGTTTTCGGGCGCTTGGGAAGGGACTTTGATGATGCCGGGAACTTTCGGCGCTGCAATCCATCAAGGGCATCTTGGACTTCATCAGTGGAAGCGGTCCTTTGCTTCTTCCTACTCGCAACGGACTTGGTACGACCACACACTATGAATAGCATGAGATGGAAAGCATATAGATGAGAATGCACAAATTTCATGAATTATGAACGAAGAACACGAGTGTACAAAATTCTAGGGAGAGTAAATCTAGAGGTAAAGTACCACATTTGGGTTTGAAGGTGCAACAATGAGTAGATGTAAGGCTTAAGACAAGCATTAGACCTAACTAGGGTTGCTCCAACAAATCTAAGATGGGAACTTTAAATCTAGCCTATAACTTTCCATGAAACTTCTACACAAGGTTCTTAATCCATAAAGAAGCACCTCCTCGATCCTTCACCATGAGCTCCGGTAAGCCAAATCCCTCTCTCTCATCTACTTGTGGAACTCCTTTATGTATGCATGGTGTAAGACATGTGAAACTCGTTTTCTATCTATGTGTTGCTTATTTGTCTTTTGGTTAATATTGCATTTGTGATTGCTATCATTGTGGCTTGGCTTGTAAAATTTAGGGGGAGTGTTGATTCTATATGTTGTGTATTTGTGTATTCAAAGCACTCTAAGAATATGCACACATCTAGGGGGAGCTCCGTCGAAATTTTATGAACCCTCGCGTGTTATGATTGTGTTGTCATCAAACACCAAAAAGGGGGAGATTGAAAGAGCATCTTATAATTGACCCTTGTTTTGGTGCTAATGACAACACAATATGTGTTCTAACATGGCTATTAAAGTTTGCAGGTTGTATCTAAGATTCTAGCAAAAAGGAAACGATCGAAACGGGCGATGCAAAAGCTTTTCAGCAAACCTTACTCCAGGCAGCGGTAGTACCGCTGGCATCAGCGGTAGTACCGCTGCACTGGACTGAGCCTAGGTGAAAAGCTTTCGCAGCGCCCGTTTCGATCGTTTCCTTTTTGCTAGAATCTTAGATACAACCTGCAAACTTTAATAGCCATGTTAGAACACATATTGTGTTGTCATTAGCACCAAAACAAGGGTCAATTAGAAGATGCTCTTTCAAAGACTTACATCGTAGCAGGGGTCGGCCTTTTGCTCACCACAACAGTTGTAAACCCTAGCAATCTTAAGCAGGATAGCCTCTTGCTGGAGGAGGAAGAAGGTCATCGCTTCCCTCCCCAGGTAAGAACTGCCTGAAGGTGGCCCTCGGCAAGCCCTGCTGTACTGTAAACTCCATAATCCAATACAGACAAGAAGGAGTAGCGGTCTTACCTCCTCACGTGAGCCGTGAACCTGGGTACGGGCTGGTGTCTATCTCTGTCGTGGGTGCTTCGTCTTCAAGTCCGGCGAGCAGCATCGCCGTGTCCCTCGAAGGTCTTGACCTCCGCGTTCAATCCCCTTCTCGAACTACACTTCAGGAAGTGACTACCCCCTGTTCTAGGGAGTCATAACCCGACATTTGGCGCGCCAGAGAGGGGATTTAGGCGCGTCAACGACCTTCGAGGCGCCTCCGCGCCATGGCGAACACCCGCGCTACCCACGCCGCCCGCGTCAACCGACGCGCTCCTGAAGGGCGCGCGCCCCACCAGGCGCCATGGATAATCGCGCACGACGGGGCCGACCCCGCCATGAAGAGCACGCCCCCTCGGGCCATCATGCGGAGGAGCCCGAGCGCAACTCCGAGCACCAGGAGGACGCGCAGTCGCCGCACCCGACGCGGCGCCCGAGTGGTTCCGGCCCAGGCAGGACGGACCCCGCGCCCCACACCGCGCTGCTAATGGCGCAGGAGCTTCTTCGCTACCAGCCCACCGCGGAGGCCCACGAACAGTGGTTGGAGCGCCTCAACCACCTCGTCGGCATCGCCACGACGCGCCCCGTTGCGTCGCAGTCCAACGTGCATCCCACTCTCGCGGGCACGGTCGCAGCAAACGCGCGTCCGCCCCCGCTAGGACCTGCACCGGCTGCGACGCAGAGGGCTGCCTCGCACGCATCCTTGCCGCACGATTTCCTAATCATACAGCGCACCGCGTCCGACGCTCGCGTGGGGATGGAGCTCGAGCGCAACCGCCAGAACAGGCTCGTGGAGGAGATCGGCCAGGCGGGCCAGCAGAACCGCGGCGCGCTGCAAAACGGGGTCGCCACGGGCTGCATGGCGTTCACCCGCTCCCTGCGTCGCGTGGTCTGGCCCCCGAAGTTCAGGCCGGCTCTCCCTAAGGGCTACGACGGCTCCAGCAACCCCATCGAGTTCCTGCAGCTCTACACCACCTCCAACCAAGCTGCAGGTGGAGACGACAAGGTCATGGCCAACTGGTTCTCTCACGCGCTCCGCGATTCTGCGCTGTCGTGGCTCCTGAACCTCCCCGAGGACTCCGTGAACTCTTGGGAGGAACTCTGCAAGCAGTTCGTCTCCAACTTCAAGGGAACGTACGAGCGTGCCCTCACCCACAACTTCAAGTGCGCCAAGGCTGAAGAGGGACTCCTCTTCGTCAAGATGTTCTCGAGAGGGGACGAGCACGCTGAGGGGTCCAGGAGCCAGAAGAAGAAGGAGGAGCCTAAACGCAAGGCCACCGCGGTTCTCGTGACAGAGCCTGACGCGAAGGGCACCCGCAGGGACTCCCCTGAGCCTGGAGAGAGGAAAGATGACCACCGCTCATTCTGCATCTACCACAACAGGCGCGGTCACTCTACAGAATCTTGCTTCGACCTAAAAAGGTTGAACAAGGAGCGCGAGCAAGCAGAAGGCAGTGGCTGCCGCGGCAGAAAGCAGAAGGCCATGGCTACCGCGGGAGCGAGCGCAACAGCGGCTACCAGAAGCCATCGGGCAACCAGGCCAATGCTGCGGAGAAAAACGGCAACCTCCCTGACGAGGAGGACGGTGGATACCAAGCCCCAAGAGGCGCCATTGCCTGCATCCTCGGAGGGGCACATGCGCCAAAGTCGAACAATCAGTTCAAGCAGTTCGCCCGCGACCTCAACGCCGCCCTCCCAAGCACTGAGATCTCCAGACTCCTCAAGTGGTCGCAGTACACCATCGCCTTCGATGCTCAGGACCACCCCAAGTCCACCAAGGCTGTTGGAACCCTCCTGCTGGTCTGCAACCCCACCATCGACAACGTCGCTGTCTCCAAGACACTCATTGACGGTGGAGCAGGCATGAATGTTATCTCCACAGATACGTTCGAAGCGCTTCAAGTGCCTTACGAGCGGCTCATGCCCTCCAGGCCCTTCACGGGGGTCACCAGCGGCTCGATCGAGCCTCTGGGCCAGGTCAGGCTTGCCGTCACCTTCAGAAGGAAGGAGAATTACCGCACCTAGCACATCGACTTCGATGTTGCACACATCGGCCTGCCGTACAATGCCATCCTCGGCTACCCCGCGCTGGCGAAATTCATGGCCGTCACGCTTCATGCTTACAACATGGTCAAGATTCCCGGCAGCGCTGGCACAATCACCATCCGTGGACATGTCCTGGATGCCACCCGCGCTGTCGAGACGGCCTACAAGGCTGCCATTTAATTCTCCGCGGACCAGGACCTAGAGTCTCTCGAGAGGCCCAAGAAGAAGAAGAAGTTGTTCTCCCAAGAGCCAGCCGCCACAAAGAAAGTCTCTCTAAGCTCCAGGAGCTCGGGGGCTGAAGGCTCGGGGGCTAGCGTCACCATTGGCGCCGCGCTGCCTCCCAAATAGGAAAGCGCGCTCGTCGCCTTCCTCTAGGCAAACTCTAACATGTTCGCATGGACACCGTCAGATATGTCTGGTGTACCGAGTGAGGTGATCGAGCACCACTTGGCCGTGTGTCCAAACGCGCGCCCCGTCAAGAAAAAAGCAAGAAAACAAGCCCCCGAGAAGCAAGCATTCATCGTCAAGGAGGTTGAGAAGCTCAAAGCGGCAAAGGTCGTCCGTGAAGTCGCGCACCCCACGTGGCTCTCCAACGGCGTGGTAGTCCCAAAGCCCGCCGGAGGAGGCCGCCTCTGCATCGACTACACCGACGTAAACAAGGCCTGCCCCAAGGACCCTTACCCCATGCCAAGAATCGACCAGATCGTGGACTCCACGGCAGGCTGCGACCTCCTCTACTTCCTCGATGCGCTGTTTATCATCAGATAAAAATGGCTAAGGAGGTTGAGGAGAAGACGGCTTTCCTCACCCCTTGCAGTGTGTACTGCTATGTTTGCATGCCCTTCTGCCTAAAAAATGCCAGAGCAACCTTCCAGAGGCTAATGAGAATAGCACTTGGCGAGCAAATGGGGAGAAACGCCGAGGCATATGTCGATGACATCAGCGTAAAATCCTGAGAAGGAGACACTCTCCTTGGGGACCTTGAAGAGACTTTCGCCAACCTACGCAAGGTGAACATCAAGCTCAACCCCGCCAAGTGCGTCTTCGGAGTGCCTTCAGGCAAACTGCTTGGTTTCCTCGTGTCCCACAGAGGCATAGAGGCAAACCCTGAGAAAATCAAGGCAATAGAGGACATGCAACCTCCACGCAGGCTCAAGGACATGCAACGCCTAGCAGGATGCATGGCCAGCTTGGGTAGATTCATCTCCAAGTTCGGCGAGAGAGCTCTGCCTTTCTTCAAGATCATGAAAAGAACGGGCACTTTCAAGTGGACCCCCGAAGCTAAAAAGGCGTTTGAGGACTTGAAGAAGTACCTGGCCAACCCACCAGTAATGGTCGCCCCAAGGTCAGCCGAGCACCTGAAGCTGTACCTGTCAGCTACTCCACAGACAGCCAATGCCGTCCTTGTGGTAGAAAGGGAAGAGCCAGTACTCCATAAGAAGAGCGCAACCACTCCAAAGCAAAAGCCTCCTGATCAGGAGCTCGACGAGAGGCCCGCTCCAAGTCAACTGCTGAAAGAAGATCCCGCCAGGGAGCCTGTCAAGTCCCTTGAGGCCAACCCTCCCGAGGCCCATGAGAAGCCCAAGAGGCAAACTCCCTCGAGGGCCAGTTTATGCCCCAGAGGCCAACCCCCTTGAGGTCCTAGCGGAACCCCTTCAGGCAGAAGACACCAAGGCTACACAGACTACCCTTGTCGAGCATCCAGTCTACTTCGTCAATACAGTACTGCGCGATGCTCGCGAGCGGTATACGATGCAGCAGAAGCTCCTCCTCGCACTCCTCGTCGCCTCAAGAAAGCTGCGACACTACTTCCAGGGACCCTCCATCACGGTGGTCACCTCTTTTCCCCTGGAGCAAATCCTGCGCAACCCAAATGCCACATATCGTGTTGCAGGATGGAATATTGAGCTACAGCCATTCAATTTGCGCTTTGATACCACAAGGGTAATCAAAGGATGAGCGCTGGCAGACTTTGTCGCCGAATGGACTGACCCAACCCCTGAAGAGCCTTTGGGAGAAGAACAAGAGCCCTGTGGAGACAAAATGCCCAGCCACTGGACCATGAAGTTCGACGGAGCTTTCGCTTGTCGCCACGGTGGGGCTGGCGTGGTCTTTATCTCACCAAAGAGAGACAAGCTATATTACACGGTCCAGCTGTGCTTCAGAATCCACAAGATCTCCAACAATATCGCTGAGTACGAAGCCTGCTTTCCGGCCTACGCGCCGCAATCGCCCTAGGCGTCAAGCACTTACTCATCAATGGCGACTCCCAGCTGCTTGTCAACTTCTCCAACAAAAGCAATAAGCCTAAGGACGACCACATGGCCGCATACCTTGAAGAGGTCCGTAGGCTTGAGAAGCACTTAAGGGGAATGGAGCTCATGCACATCCCAAGAAAGGAGAACCAAGAGGCTGATGACATCGCCAAGCGTGCATCAAAGAGGCAAGCTCAGCCGCCAGGCGTCTTTGAAGAAAGGCTCGTCAAGGCATCCATAAAGCAGCCTCAAGAGGCCAGGCCCGCAAGCACGTACGAAGCGCTTCCCCCACCACCTGCAAACGGGGCGCCAGACTGTGGGCCCCCAACAGGGGAGCGTCTGTTGCTCACAGCGGTGCATCAAGAAGCAGGATGGATTGACGAGATCAAAGACTACCTCGACAAAATGATCCTTCCCGAGGAAGATGTTAAAGCGGAGCAAATCGCCCGCAAGCAAAATCTTACAAAATCCTCGAAGGAAATCTCTACCGCAAGCGCCCAAACGGCACCGCGCAAATGTGTTCCCCCTGAAGAAGGTAAATTGCTGATCAAGGACATCCACAGCGGGGAATGCGGCCACCATTCGTGCGCCCGCACCCTCGCGGGCAAAGTCTTCAGGAGCGGCTTCTACTGGCCTCAAGCGCTTCAGGCTGCAGTGGACATCGTCCAAGCATGTGAAGCCTGCCAGTTCCATGCCAAGCAAATCCACCAACCTGCGCTAGGGCTACAGACCATTCCGCTCTCCTGGCCGTTCGTGGTCTGTGGGCTGGACATCGCTACCTCTTCGTGGTCATCGACAAGTTCACTAAGTGGCCTGAAGTGGAGGCGACGCGCACAATCACAGCAGGCGCGGCGGTGAAATTCATCAGGGGCATGGTCTGCCGTTTCGGAATGCCTAACCGCATCATCACCGACAATGGCTCGCAATTCACCAGCGGCATCTTCAGAGCCTACTGTGAAAGGATGTGCATCAAGCTCTGCTTCACCTCAGTCGGTCATCCGCAAAGCAACGGACAGGCTGTGCGCGCAAACGTAGAAGTCCTGAAAGGTCTAAAGACCAGGACCTTCGATATCCTCAAAGGCCACGGCAAGGGCTGGATCAACGAGCTCCCTTCGGTGCTCTGGTCCATCCGTACAACGTCACCCAAGCCTATGGAGGAAACGCCGTTCGCCCTCGTCTAGGGAGCCGAAGCAGTCCTCCCCACAGAGTTAAAGCATGGATCCCCGCGGGTCCTCGCCTTTAACGAGGACCAGCAAGAGGACCTCCACAACGACGACCTGCTGCTCCTTGAAGGACTACGACGCCACGCCGCCCTCCGGGCGGCCAAATACAAGCAGGACCTGAGACGCTACCACAGCCGCAACGTGCCCTCACGTACCCTGGAGGCAGGCGATCTCGTCCTCAGGCGAATCCTCTCCAGGGAAGGCCTCCACAAGCTGTCCCCGATGTGGGAAGGCCCCTACAGGGTCACCCACATCGCCAGGCCTGGCGCAGCTCGCCTCGAGACTCAAGACAGCGTCCCCGTCAAGAATCCGTGGAACATCATGCACCTACGCAAGTTCTACCTGTGATCATCGTCACGCCCTTGATCATTGTCACGTCAAGACATCTAGCGGAAGAGGCAGCTTACGGCTCAACCTCCAAGCATTTTTGTCTCTAGAGGTTAAAAGCTCACGGCTTAAACCTCACACAATTTTTTGTCTCCAAAAGGAACAAACTCAGAAGTGAGCAACGTCACGCCCGTGATCATTGTCACGTCAAGACATCTGGCAAAAGAGGCAGCTTACGGCTCAACCTCCAAGCACTTTTTGTGTCTAGAGGTTAAAAGCTCATGGCTTAAACCTCCAAGCTCCAAAGGCTTCTCTCGAGGGTCAACCCTCCGAGCTCTCCATGTAACGAGCCACCTCGGGCCGTTGAGAGTCTCTGCCACTAATGGGTGGTCCCCATGCCTCGACATGGTCAAAACATTAACTTGGCAACCCCAAGCATAATGAAACAATTTCGTTCCCAAGTAAACTTAGCGCGTCGGCGCCACTATGTAATATATTTGGTGAGTTTTATTTAAGCATTACTTTGTTGAAGTGTGCGCTTATATCTCTCCACATGCGTACCTCGCGAGCGGGGGCTGAGTACGGTGCTAGTGCCTCAAATGACACACCAGCAATACTGCAAAATCCAAGAGTCCGAGCTCTGGCTGGAGGGCAAGATCCCACAAACACGCCATCTCTACAGAGGACCTTGGTACTTACTCTCCTCGCGAGGAACGCCTGAGGGGACCTACAAGCGCGCACGAGTCCCTTGAACCGTGTTCCAGTATTTGGGTTCGCCCCTCTAACATCTACAGGAAACATAAGCCCCCACGAGCCTGAGGAGGCATCCGGGGATGATCCCTCAAGAGAACCTCCTCGCTAGGCAAAAAGCCTCTACAGGGCGAAAACCTCGAGAAGCTAAGTCTCGCACCCACGCCTTAAGAGCGTTTGCTCCCCCTCTAGCACGTTTGCCCCTCAAGCGACTTCGCTTGCCCTTACGCTTCATGGACTACTCGCACGTCTAAGGGGGGCACTTGAGCATCGCGACTCAGGGCTCTTACCTCTCCTAGGCCTAAACTCCCCCCGGCCTTGCGGATTCATTGCTCCTGCATACCGAAGCGGCAGAGTCATGGCACGAGAAGATGGGTCTCACCGACGCAGAGAGCAAATAGACATGAAGATGAGTCCAAATAGACCTCTCGAGGGGCAAGCAAGCTAAATGCAGATAACAATAAAGAGTATATTACAGGCCAAAAGGTCTTAAACATCTAAACACAAGATTGTTTCAGATACAAGCGCACGTAGGCGCAATAGCGTGCGGCTCAGGCGGAAGCATCGTCCTCTTCTACCTCTTCCACTGCACCCTCCGCGGTCTCAGTAGAGGTGGCCTCCTCCTCGCTGTCCTCCGCCGCAGCCTCCGCGCGCCTGAAGCGGTTGCAGAAGGCGTCAACTTGCTCGCGGAAGGAGCTGGAGACCCATTGCACTTCCTCGCCTTGAGCGGCCTCTGTCACGGTGGAGAGGTCGAAGCCTGGCGTGAGGAGCCTGAGGTTGGTGAAGATGCGATCAACAACCACCCCCAGGAGCTGCCGGCTCTCGTCCTTGAACATCTCGCGAAGCTCGGCGACAGGGCCCTCGAGCGCCGTGAAGGGCTGGTCGAAGTAGACCAGGTACATGGCCACATCGCCATGGCCTCGGACGTTGGTGTGCGGCGCGTCCGCGCCGAGCTGCGCAGCAAGCTCGCTGCCCCGAGCGACCAACGCCTCAAACATGCGCTCTCGCTGCTTCGTGAGCGCGCGAGACGCCTGGGCTGAGTCAGACGCCTCCGTCGACCGCTCCATCGCAGGGGCCACCTGCTCCTCCACATCCTTCGCCAAGGAATTGAGGTTGTGAACTGCCTCGGTGCGGGCCTCCTCCGCTCGGCGACGACCGTCCTTGGCGCGCTTGAGGCGGGCCTCCAGCTTGGAGTTGGCCTTCTCGAGCTCGGCGATCCACCGAGCATCCGCGGCGTGCTTGGCCTTGAAGCGGTCCTCCTGCTTCTGGGCCAGGTCGGGTTATTTCTGAGAATTGGACTGGCGGAACTGCTTCTTGCGCTCCGCGAAGGCGTCCTCGGCCTCCTTCTTCTTCTCGGCGAAACGCCGCTCGAAGCGCTCATATGCAAGCTTCTGGGCAGCGACGTTCTCGTCGTACTTCGAGATCGCCTTGGCCAGGTCTCCTTCGCGCGCCTCGAAGGCTTCGCGCTGGGCGGCTAAGTTTTTCTCCGCCTGAAGGCGTTGCTCCTCGCGCTTCCGCAGCTCTCTCTCCTTGAGGGCCAGTTGTCGCTCGCGCTCGGCAAAACCCTTGCGGTCTTCCTCCAGAGCGGCCTGCGCGGCCTGATGGGCGGAGAGCAACTGGGACTCCAGCTGGCCCAACTCGCGGCGCTTCTGCGCTAGCGAGCCCTCCATCGCCTCGCGCTCCACCATGGCCTCGCGCAGGAGCTCCGCAGCGGCTTCGCGTTCCGCTTGGAGGGGCTCGAGGAGCTCTGCGGCGTCACGGATGGCCCCCTCGCGGATCTCCTTGGCGAAGCGGGTGGCCTCCTCGCGTGCGGCCTGCAGCGCCAAGTCGTCCAGCCGGCGCGCCTCGACCGCCGCATGGAAGGACGCCCACGACCTCGCCAGCTCCTCCTGCTGCCGAGCGAGCCATATGTCCCCGAGGGCGAGGTGCGCCTCCAAGCCCTCCAAGGATTCTCTCACGAGGCCGAAGGCGACCTCGCGGCGCCCCGCGCTCCAGTCCCAGCCTCGAAGGACCAGCTCCTGGCTTGAAGAGGGCCCGGCTCCTGCGTCGAGTCCCGAGGGCCCGGCCTCAGGGAGAGCTCGGGGGCTAGCATGGGCTCCGCCTATGCCCGCGCTGACATCCTCTTCGGGCCCCGTGGCAGCAGGGCGCTCCTCGTTTCCAGCTTGACGAGGAGGCGAGGAAGAATCTCCCTCAGCGGACGCGCCCGCGCCTGCTGGTGCGTCGAGCGCTTCCGTCGCAGGCGCCACAGGAGCAGTGGGCGCAGACAGCGGGGTAGGCGTGCGCAGTGGCGTTGCTTCGCGCGGCGGGGTTGCCTCACGCGGAGGCGTAACCGCGCGAGGAGGAGTAGGAGCGCGAGGCGGCGTGGAAGCCCTCTCCTCCGTGGTTTCCACCACCATCGGCTCGGGGGGCAGTGCAGGTGCCTCTAGGCATGGCGTTTCCCCCTCCGCCTGAGTTTATGTCGCCCCTGCCTGAGGCGTTGCCGCCTCCGATTGAGGCACCCCTCAGGGGGGGTCTGCGGAGGCCGTCTCCACAAGCCTCGTGGCCTCGTCAGCCACGGCCTCTGTCGAGGCTCACTTCAGCTCAGCTGCCTTGCGAAGCCTGCGGCGCTTCGCAGGTACAAGATCACTGGCAAAAGCCCAAGAAAAGATCTTCAATAAAGGGCAAAGTAAAAAAGAAAGAAAACAAAACGCAAGTGACCAGGTGTCATGAACACTTACCCTGAAGGGGGGGCGCCAGCATCGACCCACGCCAAGCCTGGCGAGCGCCATGAGGGGAAGGTCTTGGATCCAGGCCTCGCAGGGGGCGTCACCGCTTTCCTTTTTGAGGGGACGTCAGACGGCCTCGCCCCTGAGTGGTCCACGGCGGCCTTGGTGCAGGGCCCGCGCCTCCCTGGAGAGGCCTCCGCGTCAGAGGCCTCCTCTTCCTCAGCCTCCTCCTCCACGGGGCGCGAGGGAGCCACCACGAAGGCATCATCGGCACCTGACAAGGTGTCGCAGACCTCGTTAGTGAATGGCCCGGCCCTCGAAGAAGAAACCTCACCGGCCGTGGCCTCCTCCTCACCTAGGCCAGCTCCTGAGGCCGAGGGAGAATCTGCCCCTTCCGCTCCCTGCATGGCTGGCGTCGGCAACTCCGAGTCCGCCAGGCCTGTCGGGGTGAACGGAGGCATCCCCTCCAAGATGTCCATGCGCTCCGTCAAATTGTATTGATGAAGAGGCCGGAGCGTCACGGGGAGCTGATCCACGGCAGGCACCGATGGATTGACAAAGAGCGCGGATAGGACGTTGTCGACGGTGTCCTTGTCGTTGTCCTCGACATGAAGCCGCATCTTGTCGCTCGGCCCTGAGTACATCCACATGGGCATTGAGTGTGCCTGGAGGGGCGCTATGCGGCGCGTCACGAAGTCCGCCACGATCATCTGCCCCGTGAGGCCCTCATCGCGGAGGAAGCTCAGGCGCCCCATCAAGCTTACGTTCCTCGCGCCGTCGAAGGTGGCCTTGCCCCATTGGGAGTTCTTCAGCGGGGGCTCGTCGGGGACCTTGAGAACGGCGCAGGGACGCTCCACCCCGACGAAGAACCACTTCTGGCGGAAGTCATCCACCTTCTTCATCACCGAAGTGATGGCCTTTTTCTCGCTCCAGGACATGGGGATGTAGACGCTCCCCATGCCGTCGACGATGCGGAATGAGACGCACCCTGAGCGCTCATTCTTCGCCGTGCTCCGGAGTGCGTAGAAGCACCGGACCAGCCCCACCGTGGGCTCCAGGCCCAGATACGCCTCACAGAGGTAGGCGAAGACGGTGAGGATGAGGATGGAGTTGGGGTGCAGATGCAATAACTGCACCTAATAGAACGCCAGCACCGCCTCCAGGAACGGCGAAAAGGGAGGCACCAGTCCTGCGGCGAGGCAATGCTGGAAGATCGGGAAGTACCCTCGTGGGCGCTTCCCGTGCGCCGCGGGCTTCAGGGCGGTGGCGCCATGCTCGTTCGTCCGGTCCGCAACCAGGAACCGGACCTTGGCAAGCGCCTTCTCGTTGACGCGAACGCCCAGCACCGCCGCACACTGCACGACCTCAGGGACCTCCGCCTGGGAGGAAGACCCCGCGGCGGCCTTGCCCTTGCTCTTGAGGGGCCTCATCGTTGCGGGCTCGGAGGATTGAAGGAGACGGAGAAAGGAGAATCGCAGGAGAGAGCGGAGGAGGAGAGCTCTAGGAGGCGGAAACTTCTGCGAGAAGGTTTGGAAACGGTAACAGCTCCCTGCTGCAACGCTTGGGCTTTATATCCCCTCAAGGAGCAGTTACCGGGGCGTGGTGGGACCCCCCACGACCCACGCCCCGGATCGTGCGAGACCGTTACTCGTTTGAGTGTCGCGTGGCTCGGGCCGGCTGGGAAATAAGGGCCCACGACGCTTCGCCTGAGCCCATGGGCTCAATCGTGCCCATTACGGGCCCGGTTGCTATTGTCGGCCCAGTGGGAACTGGGGTATGGAGATCCCACTCCCCCCAGGCCTCGCACGCTGGCCAGTCAGACGCAACGACTAAGGACCAGGCCTCGCCACCTGACGGGACCCTCGAGAGGGAATTCACCTCGAGGGTCTGAAGAGGAAACGAGGGCCTCAAGGGGGCCCTCGCTTCAAGAGACCCTCACGAGGCGCTAGCGCGCCTGGAGGGAAGTCAACAGCAGTCCCCCCACATGCCTCTCCAGGCCTGAGGGGAAACGTCGCGGCCAAGGAAATACGGCGGGGCGCACATGGCCTCTGCCACGACCACGTGGTGACGCAAGCGCCCCTTTTGCCGTTTTGGGGATAAAGGAGTCAATAAAGTTGTGCCGCCTGTCGCAGAGCTGCCAGGACCTTCCACTCCAGTGATAAAGTGGGTGGACGGCGCAACCCTCCAAAGAGAATGTCATCGCGGGCTCCACCTCAGAGACTACCTCCCCTGCAGCAGTATTGCGTGGTCGGCTGTTGGTCGGCCACCGCGCCCACCTTTATCAGCAATGGACCACGTCCATGGACGAACGGGCGGCGGTGGACTCCTGCTCCACCATGCCTCTGCCATGTGGGAACCACCTGGAAGGCCAAGCAGAAGGAGAGCGCCGAAGGCGCCTATAAAAGGGACAAGACTTCCATCGTAGCAGGGGTTGGCATTTTTGCTTACCACAACACTTGTAAACCCTAGCAATCTCAAGCAGGATAGCCTCTGGCTGGAGGAGGAAGAAGATCATCGCTTCACTCCCCAGGTAAGAACTGCCTGAAGGGGGCCCTCGGCAAGCCCTGCTGTACTGTAAACTCCATAATCCAATACAGACAAGCAGGAGTAGCGGTCTTACCTCCTCACGAGGGTCGTGAACCTGGGTACGAGCTGGTGTCTATATCTGTCGTGGGTGCTTCGTCTACAGGTCCGGCGAGGAGCGTTGCCGTGTCCCTCGAGGGTCTTGACCTCCGCGTTCAATCCCCTTCTCGAACTACACTTCAGCAAGTGACTACCCCCTGTTCTAGGGAGTCATAACCCGACAATAGTATATGACAGAGGATTTGCACTTGGCAACGACGTATGTCATCCAGTGATCGAGCTGAGCGAGGAATCTCAATTTCATCAAGTATGAACATATGTCATCAAGTATGACTGCCACGTGCTCCTTCAATGTGTGTATTCTCTTCCACCTTGGTTGAGAAGACAATCAGTCAACATGCTGATAAACTTCATCAACCCAACTTTAGGGGTACCCCGAGTTTAGCGACCATCTCATATGGTCGCGATATAACAACTCGTACCCACCGTTGGTTCTCTATGGATGAGATTATAACATACACTGGACTATGATGATATCATTCGCACAAAATCTGATAATCCAAATTATCTTTTGTTAGCGGAATCTCCGGGTTTATCTCCTAGCGGGTATTGTATCACAAAGAGCTAACGGTTTCAACAAGGAGTATCCTCAAGCTAAAGTATAAAACTATGAAGTTTGGACCCAACCTTTTAAGTTTCTCAATCGCATGAATGCGCCTAATTTTAAAACATGCTATCACAATGGTTAATATCTACAAAGGTTTTGCAAAACAGACTTTGTTCATTATATTTTGAGTTCTAGTATTTTAGAAAATAACTATCCGAACTCCCACTCAAACTAACATCCCTCCTAGTCGTTTAAGCAATTACACGACCCCCATCCATTGCACAACCCCTCATCGTCAGAGCCGGCAACACAACTTCAAGGGTAGACAATTGTCAATCACAACAATTTTGTGACTCGTGCTCGACCTTTCGGCCTCCGTGTTCCGAGGCCATATCTGCATATGCTAGGCTCGCCACTATAACCTCCAGGTTGACGCTTGTGCAACATGGCTTACACCCACCGTATGCGAACGACGATATGTTTGACACCCGATCGTCACGGCCTGCCTCATAACGTAGAACTTTCTTGGTGGTGCGCGTTGGAGGAAGAACACTAGTGGTATTTTTTAAGGGATCATCTTATATATAACTACCGCCACGTAACTAATATATACAAATATATATAATCACACAATATAAGATGCACACAAAACATCAAATGTAATGCGATGTGATATAGTCCATGCGCCATGGTCTTCTTGGCGCCTGCAGTTTATAAACAATTTATCAAACCTACCTTGACCATATCACATAGCCCCTACAAAATGAAGTTAGACGCTTCTGCTTTATCTTTTACATATTTTACGTGGCTAGGGACTGTCGTAAATAGAACCGCTTCATACCTACGAACCTTATGACCACAGCAACGATCCAATAATTTCATGTTTAACCATCCCTTTCGGGCCCTCCATAGAAAATGCAAGACCAACTAAATAGAGAGAAACAGGCACCCGCCAGCCACAGATACGGTACAAGCCGTATGTCCGTAGTGGAACCAGTCTCGCTTAAGCGTACGCGTAAAGTCGGTCTGGGCCGCTTCATCAACTCGATGCCGCTGGAATCACAAGTGCACGCTAGAGGGTAGCAAATAACAGGAACGATGCCCCCGTGTAGAACACGGGTTCTAACAGCGTACAACTATATCTACGATAGATCGGCTCTGATGCCACTGAAGGGGATCGTGTGCAGAAAACAAGAAAATTCCTAGCAATGATATCCTTAAACTAGCCAAGATCTACACTATGCAGATATAGTAGTACGGCGGAGATCGGAATACATACCCTCGTAGACCGAATAGAGGTAATTACGCTCCCGCACAAGCGTTGACGACGAAGACGACGTAGCCGTCCTCTGGGTCGCGGAGAACTAGGCGCGAAGAAGACGACGAAGATGACCTCGAGGTCGGGTGGAAGAGGTAGGCTTCCGAGCACCGCTAGCGCAGCACCTCGCAGGGTGTTACACACATACGGTGGAGACGACGGCCTCCAAAGCTCCAGTCCAGGACGAGCAGCAGAAGACTTGGACCGGAACACCAATAGCGCGGCAGCGGGCTATGGTTGAAGAGATCCCCCGTCTCTACTCGGCGCAACTCCGACAAAGGGAATCACGAGATCGAGAGAGAATTAGGAAATTAATTGGTGCATTAAAAGGCCAGGGGTGCCCCTTCTTATATAGGCTCCCAGGGGGAGCCAACCTTGCCAGCCAGGCAATGTGGGACTAGCCTTGGTGCTCCGGCCCTAGGTGGGCCCCATTTGGCCCACCTAGGCCGGCCAAGCCCCCCCCCCCCCACTGAATTCCCTTGAGGGTTTCCCCCCCATGGGCCTTCTTTCCACCAGAAGGCCCATTTAGGGAAATCACCCTAAATCAATACGAAAATAAATATATAAAATCATATTTAGACATTAATTACACTAATTAATATCAAACATATTAAATATAATTTATTCTAGCTCTGAAAACTATTTCGTCGCTGTCCGATCTCCATCAGACCATTCCCGGGACGTTCCCGGTGATATCTTTCCTTTCCGGTTGTCTTGTCGAAACCCCTTAAGTGTGTTACCCTAGCTGTTCGATATAATAACAGACATGATCGAGACTCCTCTCTGATCATTGACTAACTCGTAGGCCTGGACCCCATGAATTAATCCATGTGATATAACGAATGACTTTCATCTATCAAACCTGGACATATAGTCTTAAAGAGTTTGTCATGGCGATACTTAGCGTGTCCGAGCATCATTCTCAGATATCTCCATACCTAGCATGATCTCGTTACCGACAATACTATCTTCTACTCGTCCATGATATTATGTCAGCTGGTGACCCAGTCACATGTTTGCAAACTCATTTGACATAATCTCACCGAGTGGGCCCTAGAGTATCTATCCGGCTATGCGGACTGACAAATCCCGCTGTTGACCCCTCGTCTCAACTACCCCCTTCTGATACCCAAAAGTATCACCGTTATTTTCACACTAAATAAGATATGACGTTTGTAGCAATCAAAGTATCTTCTAGGAATAACAATAAGAGTTGGTCTCACGGTCTTAAGACGTAATGACTATGTCCTATAAATATTGGGTATGTCCATCACATCGTTACACCTAATGACATGACTTCCATTGCCGACCGGCGCCATTCCCTCTGATCGGAAAACCTCGATCATCAATCGCGCAATGAAACTAGTCTTAGTAGAGGCTACTAGGGACCTGGTTGTTTTATCTACCACACCTGTATTAATGTTATGCTTAATACAGTTATAGCATGGTATAAAACATATAATGAACAATAGGGATATTGCCAATAAACTATGTTTATTAAGTGCCTCTAGGGCATATTCCCTTCAAAAAGAGGGTCAGGGCACTCCCTGGCAAGCAAAACCGACTTGCCTACTTTCTACACCATTACCCAAAATATAGGGGAGGAGGACTTAGCGGCGGCAGCACTAGCAACCTAGAGAGACACGCTACAACTTCCGTCTATGTAGATGAGGATAAGAGAGCGCTTAAGATAACCAACTACTACTAACACCAAACATAACTCATTCTCGGATTAACCCCCTCAACCAAGTATGAGGAAGCAATTCGGGAAAACTCACACATTGAACAGTTTTAGTTACCATTTATTGTGAAAGTAATTCTATGTTACCATTAATTACGTGCAAGTTGTCTACATCTTGTTAGCCAGCATCATCACCAAGTCGTCCATAACCATGGACACGGCTCATCGATAAGATTACACCCTGCGAGGGTGCACTACTGGACGCATACTCGCATGATCAACCCAGTCAAAAACATTAGGGCCTCTCAACCCAACTCTTTTCCTTCACCGCAACAAGTCCAAGGATCCACGGCAGCTATGCTGGTCAGGGTGTGTCCCGTAGGACACACCCCTTCGCACCAACAGGCCGCGCCCTATATGCATGTAACAAGTCACACCGCCAAAGTAAAATACTACACTAGTATCAATGCAAATGAGACAAATGGAAAACCCGAACTAGGTGTGGCTCCCGGACAAGCTGAAGTTCCAGTCAAAGTCGAGAGGGGCTCCATAGGGCCTCCCACAAGTGGTTAGTGCGCTCAAAATTGGATACGAGGACAAAATCTCAGTTCCTCGGTCGACACTTAGCAGAACAAAGCACCTCGCAAGGCCTTCTGCCGGTGCCTTATCTTTTAATTATAATACCCCAATATAGGACAATATTTTATTAAGGTAGAATAATCTATCATGCTAAGCATATGAAATAAAAGACCAACATACAACTCGCACAAACAACTCTAAGCATGCGCTACGACTCGCAAGGCCAACAGATAAACATACAACAGGTGATGGGATGTGGGGATAAAGCTGTATGGGCTGTAGGTTAAACATGTTATGGGATCGCAATAAATAATAGAATCCTAGGGTAGCATAGATCAACGGCAAGAATGAAAGACAATGTATAGGTAAACAAGCAAAATTTGCTTGCCTGGAATCCCGCATGGAAGCAGATCTTGTCGTTGCTCACACATCTCAACGCCTTATCCGCGAAGAAGCGACAAGCACTGGAAAGCGTAAAAGATGCATTTTACAACTACGACAAAAGATCCAGTATGATCATATGAGAATGATGCATTACATGGCAAGATGCAAAACAAATGCAATTAATCCAAATTAAGCGGTAAAGCAACCCGACAATTAATATTTAGGTGCAAGTTATTTATCTACTCAACAATATTAAATGTTGGTTAACAGGGTAACACATGGCATGGGTGCTCTAATTAAATTAAGTGGAATAGAGCAATAATTAAATAAATGTCCAACACATTCCATGCTTATTATTTAGGTGCAATTATCAAACTACACTAAGCAATGAATTTAGAAGGTGCAAAATGGCTTATTAAAGTTCATTGCATTTTTCCGATAAATAAACATAGAAATATTATTTAATTTGGAGTTATAGATTAAAAGCTATTAGCATATTAATTCTAGGGGTTTTTCTGTAAATTGCAGGGACATGTTCGTGATGGAAACAAGGTCTTTGGGGACTTAGGTGGGAAAACCAGAGAGCGGGGGGCTCCGGGCGAATATTCCTGGCGCCAGTGTTGCTAACGGGTGGGTCCCAGGTGTCAGTGTCTGAAAAGGAAAAAAGGGGGGCTTTTTATGCCAACGCGCCCCACGGGGATCGAACTCGCAACGCGCGCGCGGGCAAGGGAACAGGATCGCTGCGCTTGCCAGAAACCCGGATGTGTGATGTTGTTAGACTCTGCGTCGGATTGTTTTTGTATTTGGATAGCGAACACGTTCTCTGACGAACTGAACAAACGCGTTTCTGACGAAACTGAAGTGTGACTGCGCCTGAGCGCCACGGCGGAGGAAAACTGGCGTCGGCAGCCTAGGGCGGGCAGCGCTTGCTAGCGTTCGTGCGGGTTCGTGCGTGCTAGGGGTGTTGTAGTGAGTGTGAGGGCACAGGAGAGGCCCCGGAAAGCATGCAGAGTCGCGGCGGATCGAGCAGAGCTCGTGTGCAAGCGCAACCATGGCGGTCGGAAGGAAAACATGGACGGATTCGTCGGCTAAGACCCGGATTCGGGAAACAGAGCAGGGGAATCAAATCGGTGGCTCACCGTGGGGGTGCTAGAGGTTGTGATTCGGCACGGGGAGGTCCGGGTCGCCGGAATCATGGCGGCGGAGCTCGTCGGCCGCGGAGAGGAAGAGGACGAAGGTGGCGGCTCCCGGCACGATTCCTTCGCCTGGCACGACAAGGAAGACGAGGTGGAGCTTCGGGGCTGTTCCGATGGTCTTTGACGGCACCGGAGTGGCGGTGCTAGGTGTGGGTGCACTGCGGTGTTTAATTGTGGAAGAAAAACAGGGGGAAGCGAGGCGGAGAAGAAGGAGCAGAGGGGAAGGTGGCGGCGGCGCGCGAGGAGGGAGAGAGGGGGGCGGCTATGGTTTGGAGGAGGGAGGAAGGACCGGCTAAAGTAGAGGGGGAGTAGGTGAGGGAGCACATGGTGGGAGAGGCCATGCCTCGGTGTAAAGGTCTCCTCCCGTACGGGGAGGAAGACGACAGGGGAGGAGAGGGGCTGGGCTGGAGGTGATGGGCCATGAGGGTTTTCGGCCCAGGTAAGGCCTTCTCACTATTTTTTATCCCCTCTTTGTTTTATTTATTCTTTTCTGTTTTATATTTTTAAAACAAAATAGGAAAGGAATTTGAATAAACAAACTTTATAAAATAGTTTTAGTTTCAATTAGGCTATTTAAGAAACTAGTTTTTAACATTTGCAAAAAAATTGAAAAACACATTTTAATTAATTTGAAATGTATTTGAATTTAAAAGTGGGAAAGAATTTAAATGGAGTTTGAATTTAAATGCAACAATTTAAATTAATGAGATGACAAATGCAACGACATGTTGATGCAAAAAATAAAACAAACAATTTAATTGGAGAAATCTCCGTGCGTTACAATCGACACCACAAACAAGGGATGGCGTCCCGCGATCCATGCGGAGACCACAAGAAGAGAGGTGTAACTACCGAGTCTTCCGGCTCCGTGATGAACTTCTCGACACCACTAACAAGGGGTTGTTGCTCCACCTCGAAATTATCGACACCACTAACAAGAAAATCTGACTCCACCTTGAACTTCTCGACACCACTAACAAAAAGAGTTGCTCCGTCGATGCTGATTTCCGAAGATCGAACCTAATGGGATAAACGGCAAGAAATCGTCCATTCACACGTAGGATCCTAAAACTTTGAAAGTTGTATAAGAGAAGAGACTCAAAACAAGCAAGGTAAGAGGAGAAATATAATTGAGGTAAGGGATAAAAGAAACCTATTGAGATCATTTCAAAACAATTTTAGCCAAATAGTTTTGACACTCTAGAAACAACGACCGTTAGCGAGGTTATCCTACAAGCTTTTGTGGACCCACTTCTTCGATAACCAATCGTATCGAAACAACAAGGAGATCGAAACCCTGGCTCTGATACCGCTTTGTGACGCCCCAAAATCGGTACTATGTAGATTTAAGCGCTCCTACCGAAATCTGCAAAATAACGATTTTAGGTCGCCCACCAGACATAATGTGCACGCTGAAACATGCACGTTATGTGGTTGGAATTGTGATAGCATTACAACAGTTCTGATACATCCACAAATACAACAGAAGATATATAATATACAACAACGACTCGAACGAGTCAAGATACAAATGTTACAATACAAAGATACAAATGACAGCGGAAGCAAAATAGTATCCGACTACGGATAAGATACAAATTGGACTAAGAGTCATGAAGATAAGCAATCGCGCCATATCCCTGCCCAGCCAAGCCGGAGGGATTCCCAAGCTAACGTCGTCAGACTTCAAACCTGTTAACTGCACATAAAGCACAGCCCAAAAGAGTGTCAGGGCACTCCCTGGCAAGCAAAACCGACTTGCCTACTTTCTACACCATCTCCCAAAATATAGGGGAGGTGGACTTAGCGGCAGCAGCACTAGCAACCTAGAGAGACACGCTACAACTTTTGTCTAAGTAGATGAGGATAAGAGAGCGCTTAGGATAACCAACTACTACTAACACCAAACATAACCCATTCTCGGATTAACCCCTCAACAAAGTAGGAGGAAGCAATTCGGGAAAACTCACACATTGAACAGTTTTAGTTACCATTTATTGTGAAACTAATTCTATATTACTAGTCAAATTAATTAACATTAATTAGGTGCAAGTTTTCTAGATCTTGTTAGCCAGCATCATCACCAAGTCGTCCATAACCGTGGACACGGCTCATCGATAAGATTATACCCTTCAGGGGTGCACTACTGGACCCATACTCGCATGATCAACCCAGTCAAAAACATTAGGACCTCTCAACTATTTTCCTTCATTGCAACAAGTCCAAGGAGCCACGGGATCTATGCTGGTCCCGGCCAAAAGGGTGCGGATTCCCGCAGGACACACCCCTCCGCACCAACAGACCGCGCCTTATATGCATGTAACAAGGCACACCGCCAAACTAAAATATTACACGGGTATCAATGCAAATGAGACAAATGGAAAACCCGAACTAGGTGCGGCTCCCGGATAAGTTGAAGTTCCAGTCAAAGTCGAGGGGGGCTCCATAGGGCCTCCCACAAGTGGTTAGTGCGCTCAAAATTGGATCCGAGGATAAAATATCAGTTCCTAAGTCGACACTTAGCATAACAAAGCACCTCGCAAACATTTCTGCCTATTTGGCCATGCAAACATTTCTGCATGCATCTCTAGTATGTAGCACCAGCATTTCTCAAACCAAAAGTCATGACACGATAGCAATAAGCCCCATATGGGGTAATAAAATCAGTTTTCAATTGATCATCCGGGTTCAAAGGTGTCTGGTGGAAACCATAATAAGCATCTAAAAAAGTCAAAAGCTCGCACCCGGAAGTGGAATCGATAACTTGATATATCCGGGGGAGGGGGAACGGATCTTTCGGGCATGCCTTGTGAGGTTGGTGAAGTCGATGCACATGCGCCACACCTTGAGCAGGAGGGGGTCATCTTTCTTCTTCTCAAGAAGGACAGGATTTGATATCCAATCCGGATGAAGTACTTTCATCACGAACCCGGCAGCCAGAAGTACTGCGAGATGCTCCATGATGGCAGCTCCTCTCTCGTCCGAGAGGCGCCTAGTCGGTTGCTTCACCGGCTTCGCGTCAGGTCTGACGAATAATGAGTGCTCAGCCAACTCCCTCGGAACGCCTTCCAGATCGTCACTCGACCACGCAAAGGCATCCCGATTCTCACGGAGGAAGTCGACGAGCTCGCCTTCCTATTTGCTGTCCAGGTTGCTTCCAATGATGACCTGGCGCTCCGGGTTGCTCGGGTCAACTCCCACCTTCTTGGTTTCCCTCGGTGCCAATGAGACGTTACTCGGGGAGTGCCTTTCTCAAGTGTGTTGTTTGCTCTAAGCTTCATGTCGGCATCCTCGGGGGGAACCCGGGGATTTCCTATTTTTGTTTCACTATGGTCTTGTTATTTACCTGTTTTATGCATGTCGACAACCCAGAGAGGATCTCGGGGACTGCCTTGTATTTATTTTTGTTTGGTATATGCCGAAAATATTCTGAACTCGGTTTCAAAGTTAAAGTAATGTATGTCATGTGAAGTAATCTTGTGACTCGACTGACGAACGCCGAAATGGTAGTCAAGAGCAAAGAGCATCAAGTATGGGGAACACGAAAACAAACTCGGGGACTTGGGATAGGAATTATGCCGGCATATGCGTCTTACTAACTTGGGATAGGATTTCGTGACTCGACTATCGAACACCGGCATGGTAGACAAGAGCAGAAATCGCCTAAGTACGGTAAACATGAAAATGAACCCGGGGACTCGTGGCAGAATAAACCAACATAACTTGTCGATTCGTTAGAAGCAAAAGTTGGCATACATAGCATATGACTTAAAAGTATATTACATATGTACCCGGCATCCCGGGGATTTAATGTTTAAACGACTAAGTGTTTTCAGATAAAACATAAGCGATATGTCGGGCTAGGCCCAAAATGTTCAAGGCGCGATAGGAGAAGCCGGCTTCTCTGCTTGGTCGGCAACAGGGGGCGCGATGACGATCTCCTCGGCACTGGCAGCAGTACTTGGCACGGACACACCCGGCTCGGGTAGTGGGACCTTGGGCGACGGAAGATCGGCAACATCCCGGGCAGCGGCGGTCTCGGTCGCTGCAGTTGCCTCGGCATCACCAACATTCAGTATCTCGGCATACGCATCACCGGCATCCTCCGCCTCGCCATCATCTTCATAATCTGACTCGGAGTCAGATGCAATGAGACTCATGATGAAGGAGTCGAGATCCGCCCAACTTGCGAGGCGGTGTGCAGTCTCTTGGCGCAACCGGATCTTTGCCGGGTCGGTGTACCATTCCGAGATGACCCGCAGGCTCTTGATCACCTCGAGATCGAGCCCCTCATACCAACTCAGCACATGTTGCAGTACTTGGTCGGCACCAGCACGGGCAGCGGACCGTTTCCAGGCATGAAGCCGGTTACCGGCATCTTGGAGCGCGGTGGCCAACTCGGTAATCGAGAGCTTGCCGGTAGCACCAGGCCACAGAGTACCATGCGCGTCAACTGCCGCGCTAAGGAGCCCGATGCCGATCGTTCGGAGAGGGACTATCCGGGCCTTCAGGACGATGAGGTGATCATCAATATCCCATGAGTCCGAGACAGGACCCTTCCCGGCCCTCTTCTCCCGGGCGACAGCGATCGCAAGGGTAGCGGCTTCTCGGGAATGCTCAAAGTGTCCTTGAGAAAGGAGAACTGTCACACGGATAAGCCATGAGGCAATATCGGCAAAAGAGGAAGACGAAGAAAGAGAACTCGGTGCACTTACTGTTCATATCCCGGTTGAGACCGGTGAGCCCGGTGAGCCAAGCGTCCTGCTTCGACCGAAGAAGGGCCACCTCGGTCTCGGCAGCATGCGCGCGCTCCTCGGATGGTCCAAGGTCTCCTTCTGCTTCTTGGTAGCGCCCAAAAACACGTCTTCAAGTCCGTTCCAGTAGACCTGGCCTTCTCCATCTCGGCATTCAGCCGCGTGATCTCGGACTGCGCATCAGCTAAAGCAGACTTTTGGACCGCCGAGGTCTTGCACGCTGCGTCCCGCTCCTCTCGGAGTCGCTCCTGCAACCTCTTGGATTGACCGAAGTTGGCAAGAAGCATGTGGAAGATGCTGCTCCTTTTTTTGCTGCAGTCCTGTAGCAGTATTTATCTGATATTAATCTCGAGGACTTTGATGGAGCAAGAGGTAATAGGAAAATTCTTCAAGATCCACACTTGTGAACTGACTACTCGCTCGAGTTTTGATACCCAAGAGAGGATCTCGGGGACTGGGAATTGAAAGTTTTTCAAGATTTGAGCCTAGTGATCTGCTACTCGGTTGAGTCTAGAGCACTAAGCACCAATCTCGGGCACTGGGAATTTAAGGTTTATTTTTCATGATTTGAGCCTAGTGATCTGCTACTCGGTGGAGTCTAGAGCACTAAGCACCAATCTCGGGGACTAGGAATGATAGAAGATAGAAGGCTTACATCAACAACCCGGGTAACGTCCAAGACGGCCACCTGGAGGGCATGCAGGGCTTGCGCGCTGCGGCTTGGGCCAACAACATGTAAGTCTCCAGTGACCTCGGAGGCGTCAGCAGCAATCGAGGCAAAGTTGTAGTCATCAACCGCGCGTAAGACGGTGACGGTGGGAGGGCTCGCCGCTCCAACCTCCCGGGATCATGAGGACACAAATGCGCTTACGGACGCTCGCAGGGCCTGCAAAGCAGCCGTGGGGATGTCGGCAGGAGGTGGTGGTAGCCCAGAATACTTACCCGAGGAAGAGGAACCCTTGGTCAGGACCAAGTCCTGAGATGAAGACTTCGGATGAGCGTTGGGCTTGGCAGGGGCACTCTTCTGGCCAGAGGCCTGGCTACGCTGTTTCCCGGCTTGGGGAGAGTGGGCTGCTTCGGCGGCGGTGTTTTCCACGGAGCTAGCCGAGTAGAAGCTCGCGGTACAACCTGCCGCGGAGGACTCGGCACATCTGTATCAGGATGCGGAGACGCTACCCGGCGCGGTGTGTCCAGAAGAACGATGTTCTCGGTGGCCGCGGCTTGCCGGGCCGGGATCTTGGTCATCACCGGCTGATCACCCGAAGTCCCTATGCCGGTAGCGGCGCGAGGAATGGAGACGTCAGCCATGACGGGGCCAGAGTCAGGCTGACCGGCATCCTGCGCTCGGCACCGAGGTGGTGAAGGGGCAGCCCGGGTTGGGATAGGAGACCTGGAACCCGGGAGACGGGAATCAGCGGACTGCGGAACATCAAGCGCCGCCCTGCAGACAAAAGGCATGTTAGAAGGGATCTCGGGGAGGACCAGGATAGAAAAACACGATGGAAGAATAGCATAGCCGGAGGACACGGTGGGAGGACCTCTTCTCCTCCAAGGAGGCTTGTCGCCGGGTGCTTGGTAGTCTTGGTCTTCTTTGCAGCTGCACCCGAGCCACCGGCGTGTGCAGTCTCGGACACCGCACGCTTGCGGCTCTCGGCGCGCTTCGTTGCGACCGCAGGTCCCGGAACCACTGGCAGGGCATATTTGAGAGGACGGGCGTCAATTACATCGAGTATTTGACAGTCATCGTCATCATCTTCGTCAGATTCGACTTGGATAGCCTCTCGAGCCGAAGGCTTACCCAGAGCGGCAGGACGCGCTAGAGGAATCGAAAGGTGATCCTCGCCGTCGGGGTCCTCCTCCGGCATCTTCTCAGGCACCGGGAAGTCGTCCGCGAACTTGCCCCCGGCATGCATCGCGTCCTCTTCCATCTGCCGCTCGAATAGCTGCAATAAGAAAAGGGGATCAGTGCATGTCAGAGATGTCGGTTTCCTGTGGAACCCGGCACAATACAGAAGTCGGCGAAAGCATGCGCAGGCACCTCCTCCAGTGGTTTTCTGCGGGTGGCTGCGCATAGTCCCCACTTCCAGTCTTCCGGCATCTTCCGCCTGACACGGGGGAAATCATATCCCTCCTGGCACGGAAGTGTTGTCACCTCTCGCCTAACAAGGGAGCGTGTCAGCCGGTACGATGACGATACGACAGGATCGGACATGCCTAGCCGGCAATCCGGAAAAGGCTACTAGGCATGGGCGAAGACATGTCTTGTCTCTGACAAGGGGACAATGATGATCTAGGACGGCGCCAGCGGTACTTGCCGGGTTGGTGACGGCAGGGCTATACCGGATAACACGGCGGCTAGGTCGCACTAACCGGTGTCGACATAACCGTTAGTCCTGTCCGGTGGGACCAAGCCGGATTAGGGTTTCCGGCCCTCCCGTCCGAAACTCTATATAAGGCGCCATAACTCCTCCTGTGGAGGGACGACCAACTTGGGGGCCAAAACTATAGTCTCATTTACTCCTAGAGCATTTACTCCCTCCTCCTGTCTAGTTCATCCGGTTCATCACCGAAATAGCTCAAGGAGCATGTTTTAGATCTTGTGAAATACATATATTGAGAGGAAAGGCAGGAGTAGGGGTCTTACCTCCTCACGAGGGTCCGGAACCTGGGTACATCGTGTGTGTGGACTTCCCTTCGTGCATTTGTTTGGGTTTGGTAGATTTTGAGTGTGTTCTTCGGTGTTCTTGAGTGTTTCTCCCTTCCTATCGTGTGAGCTCCTTAGCTCGCGAGCCCACCCCGGATCCACCAGCGTCCATCGGCCCCACACATTAGCCATCCCATGGTATCTGCCGTGATACCAACACGACAAATCTTCCGTCCCGCGGGGATCGAACTCGTAATGCGCGCGCGGGCAAGGGAATAGGATCGCTGCGCTAGCCAGAAACCCGGATGTGTGATGTTGCTAGACTCTGCGTCGGATTGTTTTTGTATTTGGATAGCGAACATGTTCTCTAACGAACTGAACAAACGCGTTTCTGACGAAACTGAAGCGTGACTGCGCCCGAGCGCCACGGCGGAGGAAAACCGGTGCCGACGGCCTAGGGCGGGCGGCGCTTGCTAGAATGCGTGCGGGTTTGTGCGTGCGAGGGGTGCTATAGTGAGTGTGAGGGCACGGGAGAGGCCCCGGAAAGCATTCAGAGTCGTGGCGGAAGCAGTGCTCGTGTGCAAGCGCAACCATGGCGGTCGGAAGGAAAACACGGACGGATTCGTCGTCTAAGACCCGGACTCGGGAAACAGAGTAGAGGACTCAAATCGGCGGCTCACCGTGGTGGTGCTAGAGGTCGTGGTTCGGCGCGGGGAGGTCTGGGTCACCGGAATCGTGGCGGCGGAGCTCGTCGGCCGCGGAGAAGAAGAGGACGAAGGCGGCGGCTCCCGGCACGATTCCTTTGCCTAACACGGCGAGGAGAACGAGGCGGAGCTTCGGGGCTCCTCTGATGGTCTTCGACGACACCGGAGTGGCGGCGCTACGTGTGGGTGGACTCCGGTGTTAATGGTGGAAGAAAAACAGGGGGAAGCGAGGTGGAGAAGGAGGAGAGGGGAAGGTGGCGGCGACGCGCGAGGAGGGAGAGAGGGGAGCGGCTAGTGTTTAAAGGAGGGAGGAGGGGCCGGTTAAAGTAGAGGGGGAGTAGGTGAGGGAGCACATGGTGGGGGAGGCCATGCCTCGGTGTAAAGGTCTCCTCCCGTACGGGGAGGAAGACGACAGGGGAGGAGAGGGGCTGGGCTGGAGGAGATGGGCCAGGAGGGGTTTCGGCCCAGGTAAGCCCTTCCCACTGTTTTTTATTCCCTCTTTGTTTTATTGATTCTTTTTTGTTTTATATTTTTAAAACAAAATAGGAAATGAATTTGAATAAACAAACTTTATAAAATAGTTTTAGTTTCAAATTGGCTATTTAAGAAACTAGTTTTTAGCATTTTCAAAAGATTTGAAAACACATTTTAATTAATTTGAAATGTATTTGAATTTAAAGTGGGAAATAATTAAAATAGAGTTTTAATTTAAATGCAATAATTTAAATTAATGAGATGACAAATGCAACGACATGTTGATGCAAAAAATAAAACAAACAATTTAATTGGAGAAATCTCCAGGGCGTTACAGCTCCTCCTTTCCGGGGACGCCTGGAGAGGAGAAGTGGCTCTCGTGCGGCATCTTCAGGCATCTCGTGGGACGGAAGCCCCCGTCGAAGGCACAGATCCGAACTGGCCGAACAAGCGGACGATGCCCTCTGCCAGCTCGCAGGTGGCTTCTTCTTCCTCCTGGGGAGAACGACAGCCACACGTTAAGGCCAAGTCTGGCTGAAAGACGGAAGGGAGGCAAGAAGCTTTCCTTACCTGAATGACGGCATCAAACTCGGCCAAGAGCTGGGAGAGGCGTGGGGTCCCGGCGGTCTTCCTCTTCAGGAAATCCATCAAGAAGGTCTTCTTGATGGCCCTCACTCGGGCTGATTCTTGCGCGGCCGGACCTGACATGGAGGTCAAATCGGCAAGGGCAATTGCAATGGACGCTCGAGAGGCCTCCCCTCGACCGGCTGCCCGGATCTACTCAGCACGAGGCGCCTGCTCCGCGCCCCGGAACGTCGACTCCGCCGTGGATATCTCCGAAGACCCGTCCTCCGACATCGCCGCTACCACACCGGACATTTTCGACAACGCGCGTCCTAGAACGAGAAGAAGCAAGGGCGGGATGTAACACCCCAATTCTCTTAGCATTAGTATTGTGGTGTTAGCCTAGATTTTCTATCTTAGCAAAAACTTTTAAGTGTGAAATTTTTTGAGGTATGTAGTATGTTGTTGCACTTATTATTCTTGTTGAGCTCCACTAGCCTTCTAAAATGATAAAAACTCTAAAACCACAACTAAAAGAAAACATCAACTATTAGGATCTTCATGCCTGTGAAAACTTAGCCAAATTGGGAGCTATTATTAATCAAACCTCAAATGGTTTATGACATGCTTTTGAAACATTTTAATCTAGGTCATGTATAGTTTCATACCCTGGTCTAAATTTTCACAAAGGAGCTTGTTTGCACATAAATCCCACTAGTTTTTGTAGCCATCAGAATAACATGACCATTTGGGTTATTTTCTTTCTTTTCCTTTGCAACTTTATCTTCTTTTGTGTGCTCAATGAGGTGTTTTGCTTGGGCAATTACCAATTCAGTAACTTCACCACAAACTTGTGAGTTTGGGCAAATAGTTTATTATCTTTAGTGATTAATGTTTGAATTTTTCAAACTTAGGATTTGAACTTGGTTGAAGAAAATTTCTCAAAAACCTCCACCCATCTCTACCCTACCTGCTGGAGAAGGAGAGCAGCACCACACACCTTGGCCCACCTGTCATGGACCTGGGTCATCTCTCCTCCACTCTCCTCTTTTCTTCTTTCTCTCCACCCAACCGGAGCCCTCCTCCTCTCTCCCTACTGGCCAAGCTTGGTCATCCCGACCAGCTCCACTCTGTCCCCTCTCCACCGCCCTCCCTAGCCAGTAGAAACGAAGGGCACCCCCTCTCTCTCTCACATGTCCGAGCCGAACCCTAGATCGGGTGGCACTCGTTATAACCACCCCGAGCCCTCCCCTGGTCATTTCTCCCCCTCTTTGTCCACTCCCCATCCCACTCCTCCCTCCTCTGGCGTAGAACCTCGAGCTCCCCCCCCCCCATTTACCCTAGAGAAGAGGGGAATCTCTTCGGTGGCCGACGGGAGAAAACCGCCGTAGGCCTCGTTTCCCTCCACCATTCTTCGACATTTTCGGTTCCCTGAGCTCCTCTCTGCTTGACCTAATCTTCCCCCTCCGCTCTTGGCTCTGTTGCAGCTCGGGAACGTCTCGCTCGTCCCCGACCCGGGTAAGGCGCCGTCGTCACCACCATGGCTCCCGGCGTTGCATGCAAGGTTTGAGGCCGCCAGTGATCTCTCCTTCGACGCCTCGTCCACCTCCAACCTCTGTTTCGTCCGTGCGACCTAGGTGAGCCCTGCGTGCTCGGCACCGTTGCTTCGAGCTCCTGCTCATCTGTTTCCTGTCGAGAGGTAGAAGTAGGCCGGAGGCCATCGATTTCCAGATCTACGGTCGTCTTTGAATCATGCCCGATCTATTCTGGACCGTAGGATCTCAGATCCACGGCCGCTTACCTCTTCGTGATCCCGCGCGCACGAGTGGGCTGGCCCGGTCCGCTCGGCCCAGCTCGAGCCAGATCCGGCCTGCCCCCTATTTTTCTTTTATTCTCTATTTTCCTGCTTATTTTCCCAGAGAATCAATAGCCTAGCTTTAATTCATTTGTGGTTAATCTGTATTAGCTAAAATGGTGAGGTTAATTTTGTAACATGCACACACGTTTTCTTAATCATGTGGCTTTGGATTTAGTCCAAAATGTATTTCCTATTGTGTGGTACAATAGATCTAGTAAAAAGTATCCATTTTACATTTTGTTTAATAACTTAGGTTTTATAAGTCCAAATCATGCAAAATTAGATCCTTTGGAAAGCCTGTAAAAATGTCTACCTAGATTGGTAAGTCTTGCATGCAGGAGATTCTTCTAGCTAAAGATATTTTTAGTTGAAGGATAACACCGGTGGGTATTTGGTGATTTTAAACTCCTTAATTAAAACACTTTTGGGGAAAATCCACTAGGAGGTGGTAAATATAAGTTGGAGGTGTAATATACTAGAAATGCAGATTTCTCCAGTAGATACTTTATGCTTGATGAATAAATTTCTAGAAAACAGGAAGATAGCCTCTTAAAGTGCATATTTGGAATTTCAGAGATTAATGCATGTCTAGTTTTGTTTGGATGAGACACCTATGTCCATGAAGTGGTGTTGGGGGTATTTTTGTGGAGTAGCCACAAGTTTTATCTAACTTACCCCACCGGTTTTGCATCAAAATAATCTATATTATTCTCTGTACCTAAATAATAGTCAGAAGTTTACCATATTTTAAAACAAGAATAACTTGAGCTAGGAGTATCCAAATTAGGTGAATAAAATGTTCACTTAAAGAGAAAACTCATATCTTCCAGGGAAATTAACCTTGCATACAGGGGTTCTATAAACTGAAAATATCTTCTGTTTGAGTTTGACATCAGTAGATCTTAGCTGATTTTTAGTTTTTGCCTGGTAATAGATTTTTATGCATAACCAATTTTCAGAGCTTCATATAGTAACTAGGAGTAATGTGGTAGAAAGGTTTATTTTTATGAACAGTAGTTTAAGAGTTATTCGTTTTCCATCTAAACAGTCCCGTAATAACTATTTAAATGCATTAGGTATATTTTCTGTTTGGAATAAGAACAAGCTTGTGTTCAAAAGCTACCAACTTAGTAATCCAGAACCTATAAGAAACCCTGACTTTAGCTTTTAAAACAACATTAGTGTTGTGGTTATTATCCTTGTGTGTAATTAGCATACCCCCTTTTGTGCCATAAGGCAACCCTAGGTGTCTGGTGTGTTTTGTTGTGCTTGTGTTTACCATAGAGTAAATCCCTCCGATAGATGGGTCTGTTTTTTGATGCTTCTTGTTTGTTATCAACTCGCATTTTAGGATTTACATTAGCCTCGTTTGTTGCATGTACGGTAGAACCGCACTCCGAGGAGGAGCAGTACGAGGTAGCTGAGCACAACTACGGAGAAGAACAAGACCAGGGACAATACTCTGAGCAAGGCAAGCCACCTCACCACCATTATGCAATCCTATTATTTACAAAGCATGTTTTGTTTTCAAAATCAAATAATGCATGTTTTACTTCTTTTGTGGCGCCTTGCCACCCGAAAACTATTTTTACAGAATATGTTTTGGCCAAAGCTATCTACTAGAAGTACTCTAGGTGTTACCAAAAAGAGTTTTAACTGATGAGCCTTGTTGTTGAAAGCTCCATCAAAAAGATTAAGTTTTCTAGTAGTGTATTCTTATTTCCTTAACTCAAAACTTTAGGATGGGAACCTATTTGATAAAAATGTTTTATAGAGGAAAACCCGAGTTGCTGGGAGCAATCGGCGAGCAAGTGTTTAATTAAAACCCGAGTTGCTGGGAGCAATCGGAGATGTTTGCGAAAACCCGAGCTGCTGGGAGTAGTCCGAGGAGAAAGTGTTTTGAAAAACAAAGTGTGACCCTAGCTATCGCTTGAAAATTAACCCGTGGAACCACACTACCTGACATGGGTAGGGCTTAGCCGGAAGCTTGTCTGTCTTAGTGTTGGGGCTCTCATACTTTCTATGAGGGTTGGGCCCTCAAAGCCGGGTTGTTGTCCGGAAGAGACAATACACTGCTGAGGACCAGCAGTCGGACTTTCTAGCCTCCGCCAACTTATTGCGCAGGCTTTCTAGCTCACTAGTGAGCTGGCTAGATTCTTGCGCAAATTTGAGTTGTTGGGCCTCCATCTCCTTCTGGTGAGCCTCCTTCAACTCCAAGTTGGCGGCCGCCAAATCAGAAGCTTCATTCATAAGAGCTTGCATATCAGTGGACGCCTTCAGAATATCCTGGGCGTGGTCTAGCAGTTCTACAAATATGGATTCGCTAACTAAATGATTGACGGCAACATAAGTCGACAGTACAGCTAAAGGCGAAGAGGATTAACCCTACCTTCATATTTTTTGCGGGCCGCCTCCAACTCGGCAATCCGCAGGTCCTTGGCCTCGCACTCCTTCTTCAGGTCGCGGCAGCGCCGGTTTATCTCGACTCGGGAGGAGACAAGCTCGACGTTGGCGGACACAAGGGCCTGCAGGACAAAACAAAGGCATAAAACATATTGTCGAATAACCACTAAGCCGGCAGTCAAAATTTCTTTTATTTTTGACTTGCCATCTAAGTGCTCGGGGGAAAGGCTATGTATATGCCGGAGTGGTAAAAACTTACAGATAGGTCGCCCTCCAAGTCGGCGAAGGCCTGCGAGGCGAAGTTGGCGAAAGCCAAAGTTGACTCCTTGGCCTCCTTAAAGGTGGACCAAGGGTCCCTGACCTTGCCGCCTCCCGCAGTCGGGGCTGCCCTCCGAGACCCGCCGGCAGTCGACTCCAGCAACCCTTCATTGGCGACGCGCAATTGAGCGGCTTCATCGGCCGTAGCCTCAGCCAGCAGTAGGGGAGTCTTGGGCGCGTGGTCGGTCGAAGAGGCCCTTGGCGGAGCGCCAGAAGCCGGAGCCGGGGGCTGACGACGAGCGTCGCCCATAAAGCTGCCGGCTTGGAGCTGAGGAGTTGGCGGCACGGTAGCCGGCGAGCTGCCTTGTGGCCGCTTACCCTTGCCAAGAAGCCTGGTCGTCAACCGGGAAGTTGCGACCCTTTCCCTGTCAATAAAAAGCAAGCACAGTCAATTGGGTGCCAGTATTAAAGAGGTTTGTCGTCTATTAAAGGCAAAGTTGAGTACCTTCGGGGGATATTAATCCCCGCGTTCTCGCCAAGGTTGGCGAGAGCCGGCTCGGTAGCCGATGCGATCCGTTTCTTCCTCTCGGCATTCACCGTAGAGGAAGCGGCGCCGGATGCCTTGCGCTTCTTCGTCTTCCCGGCTTCTGACTCGTAGAAGTCGGGAGCCAGGTCATCCTCCCCCAAGGCGGAGAGCTGAAAAAGAAGACAAGTTTAATGGAGCTCAATTTTAGCCGGCGAAGCTATCAAACAAGGGGCAAGGAAGAAGATATTTACCTCGAGGGGAGGGTTTTCGTGGGTGTGCATAGGCACGCCCTCCACCGCCTTCACCAGCCCCGCCTTGACAAGGCTGCGGAGCCGGAACGCCAGGTCGGCAACCGGCAACATCTCTTCGCTCACGCGGAGAGAGGCCGTGTCAGTAGGCGAATACTGACACATTTTGTGCGGGCTGTACCGCAGGGAGAGGATCTGCCGGCCGAGCCAGCAGATGACGGTGTCGACCCCATCCAGCAGAGGGGGAGCCATCGTCCGCGTGAGGAATTCAATCCGCCTTTGAATAAGGCGGAGTTCCTCCGTCAGCTTGGGCACCGCCTCGTCCCAGCAGGGCCGGGGCATAGGTGGCACGTTGACGAATTCCGGGATGCCAACTTGGCGGCCCGGAGCTGCCATAGCTTGGCAGTAGAAGAAGGTGGAGGTAGAGCCCTTGACGGACTCAAGGTATGGTATCTTAGGATACCATTGGCGGCCCTGGCGGCAGTTGAATGTGACGCTGCCGCAGGTTGCCAGCCCGCCGTCCGGCACCGTCTGTCGCCGGCAACGGAAGCAATATCTGAAGATGTCTAAACTAGGCCTAATACCTAGGTAGCCTTCGAACAGAGCTGTGAAGCCGGCTAGGACTAATATGCTATTGGGAGCTATGTTGTGGGGCTGGAGCCCATAATGATCTAGAACCTCGCTAAAAAGGCGGAAGGCGGAAGCGCCATTCCCCTAACCAAATGGGAGGTGAGGATTACCCGCTCCCCGACTCTCGGGGCCGGGATGACGTCTCCATAGGCGGCCCTCCACCGACAATCTTCCCGAGTGGGGAGGTAGCCGACGGCCTCCAAATCTTGGAGGGCGTCTTCGTCGACTATGGAAGGTAGCCAGTAGCGGGACCCGAGGTCCGACGCTTCCTCTTCCTCGTCGACGGGGGCGCCCGCCGTCGTCATCGCCGCTGTGGTTGGTGGAGGAGCCGAAGGACCCGCCGCTGGCGCGCGCGCGGTGGAAGTCCGGGGGGCGACGGTGGCGACATTGCCCGTCGCCGCCGTCGTAGGACGAGTTATCGCGCCGCCCATCGCCGTCGCGGGCGCGGTCTCGGTCGCCGGACCGCTCGACGCCGTGGAAAGAGTCTGGCCGGTGGACATCACCGCGCGGAAAGGTCGTCGGAGGAGAGGAGTTCGCCGGAGTTCGCTCGGAAGCAAGAAGCGGAAGAGTGGAAAGGGCAAGAGGGCACAGAGAGCAAAGGCAGGGTGGTAAAAATGGACCGTTTGGCTACCTATTTATAGGGCCAGGCGTTGCTCCCTGTGCAACGGTGCTTTTAGTCGGACACGTGTCCAGCATCCGTTGCAGCACACGATTGCACGATCTCCACGCCTCCTCTTTTTCCGCAATTTGTGATCATGGCGAGATTCCCGCCTAGGCTGTTTTCAAACTGTCGTGAGCCGGCTAGGTGGAAACCGTGAAGAAGAATGCTCGGCAAGATTGCCGAGTAACCATCTTTTCCCATGATGGATAAAGGCGGCCGCATGTCAATATCAAGACACGCATGCCTCGTTGATTTTCAGAATGGTTCAAGTCCTGCAACCGCCAACTTTGGCAGATGAAGAATCAAGAAGAAGCCGGCGCCTGGAGAACTTCAACCTTTCTGGGGGCTAATGTTGGGGATATATCAACTAGGGGTATAACCAACATGGATCAATCCGGCTAGTCCAGGGTGGCCCAAGGGTGGTAAGGCCGAAGCCTGCCGGGCGGCCCAGATAGCTGACGTACAAGGAAGTAGGCGGACGGTCCAAGGAAGGCGGAAGGCCGAAGCCCATCCAGCCTCCAAGCCCAAGACGGAAGGCGGCAACCAAGCCGGCTAGGTCTAGGACTCTGTTTACTTGCCGGACAAGTACTTACCTTGTACCCTGGGGTCTGGCCGCCTATATAAGCCGGCCACCAGGGAGCCTTTAGGGCAGACGCTTCAAGAGGCATCATACACATTGTAACCTGTTCACGGCTATTGCCTCATAGTGAATGAAAGCAGCACGTAGGATCTCGCCACCGCCGTGTGATCTGAAGCTGGGTAAACTCGCCGTGTTCAATCCCGTCCACGACGACACCAACCTTCTTCCCCACAATCCATACGTAGGCTAGAGGACCCCCGTCTCCTATCAATTATGCCGATACCACGACAGTGTATGACGACGACTTCGCCACTTAGTTGTCACCGGTCAACTGCACTTGTGGGATCAGCGCTCGGAGATGTCAAGAGTCGTCGCTAGCCACGAGCTTCCGCTGTCGTAGTTAATTCCGTCCTGCGTGACGAGGTTTATTGACTTGGTCGTATGACCGCCTGTGTGTTGTAAGACTTTTATTCGTACGACTTGAATGATGTAACTCTTTGATACCAATGTTGGTTATGTGATTGCGATGCACTGATCATTGGGATCATGATCTTTTACATAACATGGACATCTCGGACTTGTTTCGAGGGGTCCTCACAGACTTGGTATCAGAGCCATCGTTGACCTTAGGAGACTTTAGCTAGGTTGGGCGTCGACGTCACGCAAAAAAAAATTCCTAAAAATTTAGAAGAGATACTTAAAACATGCAGAATATACTGCTACCCCATCCCCTCTGTTATTAATTATGGATTCATATTATACTTGCATTAAACCTTATGTTTTTACCTGTTTAAAAAAAATTCACACCGTTCACTAATTCAAATTCCATTTAAAATTTTGTGTAGATGAGCGGAGAGTTCTCGTCGTCGATTCAGTTGGGAGTTGTGCCCGACTCCGGAGTTCCGCGCCTGTTCCAGGCAGACTTACTCCAGTTGACCCAGCACTTGAGGCGTCCGCTACCTGAGCTGCTGATAGGACGTTGTCTACCTATGGTTGGAGACGAGATGTCTTGGACCGTGAGGTGCATCCTTCGAGAACCGCTGGTGCCACCCTTCGCCGAGGAGCTGATTGAGGATGCCCTTGCATCGACTCAGATGGGGGCGTTTGTCACAATACTGCAGAGAGCTCTCGCCGCTTGGTTTGTGCTCACAGCGCCGAGCTGGGCGGCACCCGTTTTGAGTTTTACTTTGGCTTGGACGAGCAGAGTAACCCTGTGCCGCCGCGTCCCCATCCCACTTTCGGGAACCACTTGGCCGAGCTGGGACTCCTCGTCGAGTACACCCAGTCCCAGGTGGTCACTAGTCGTTTCGAGAGTGGTCTTCACCGTCTGAATCACGACGGTGCTGAGGTGCGGATCTCAGCAGCTGAGCTGAGGATCGAGGACCTGGAGGCGCAACTCAAGGCATCTCAGGACAAGCTGAAGACCGTGGAGCTGAAGCTCAAGACCTCAGAGGAGCGTCTAGTGGAGTCCCAGGCAGAGCTCAAGAAGGAGCGCAAGGAGCGCCGTTCCATCTTTGCGCGTTTCCAGACTACCCGCTTCTACAAGTTTCAGCTTGACGGTATGGTTGACATGCTCCGGTCGACCATTGACGCCCGCGACGAGCGGATCAGCGAGCTGGAGAGCGAGGTGGAGGCGATGAGCAAGGAGAACGACGATCTTCTTCCAGATGATGAGTACCCTATGGAGGATATGGATATGGAGCCTGAGAGTGGGCAGGACGACGACGACCTTCGAGGCGAGGGCGGTGAGGACTCGGGGGCTGTGATGTCCGAGGACGAGGACCCCGACGGGCCACCCTTTGACAGTGACGCTGCCGTGGACGTGGAGTAGCTAGTTGCGTAGTATCTTTTGGGTTATGACCGAACCATCGCGATATGTGGATGCGATTGTGTGGTCTAGTTAGCTTGAGTGTGTCTAAATTATTGTAAGACTATGTCAGTTCGGTGTCTTGTGGTTGTGAACTATGTGTTGATGCTTTTGGAACCTTGCTATGGGGTGGATCATATATTCTTATGAGTAATGTCTTGCTGGAATTTGTATGCTACTGTGTATGATTGACGAACTCTTTTTCCAAAACTTGTTTTAAAATTCTAATAGGAAAATTAATGTGTGTTTTATTCTGAAATTCAGAATGGCAAGGGATCCACAACCACCCCCACCACCCGAGCCATCTATGGCTCAAGTGCTGGGTCTTCTCATGGAGGATCGCGAGGCAGCTCGCTCTGAGAGGAATGCCAATCTCGCCACCCTGCAGCATCTTGCTCAGATCGCCATCAACCAGAATGGCAGCCAAGGAAATGAGGAGCCCCGCTCCAAGATTCGTACCATTGAGAACAACCTAAGGGTCGCCCAAGTTGGTGACAATGAGAAGGTGGTTTACACCACCCACTACCTCTCAGGGCCTGCCCGAGCATGGTGGGAGGCCATTCGTGCTCTGTTGCCTCCGGAGGAAGTTGTGGCTTGGGCGGCGTTCAAGACCAAGTTCTTGAAGCGTTATGTGCCCTCCGGACTCATCAGTATCATGCGAGAGAAGTTCCTGCAGTTCAAGCAAGGCGGTATGTCTGTCAGTGAGTACTTGGAGAAGTTCACTACTCTGGCAAGGTATGCGCCCACCGATACTGAGGACAAGAAGAAAGAGAGGTTCATGAATGGACTTCATGATGAAATGCAGTGCATTCTGGTGGTGATGCCTTTCACCGACCTGGAGTCCTTAGCAGATGCCGCCATTATGATGGAACACAAGCGCAAAGCTTCGTTTGACAACCGCAAGCGTCGTCAGCAGATGCAGCAAGGCAGTAGCAGCAGCAGCCCAGCCGGGAGTTACCCCCGTCCGCGCCCTTCACCTCCACCAAGGCCTTCCTATCCATCACCAAGGCCTTCAACTTTTGCACCAAGACCCAGCTATCCCTCTCGCCCACCTGCACCTCGTCCTGGAGGTGGTGTCAATCCCGGCCTCAACTTTAATAGGTCGCCTGCTCCTAAGCCAACTGGAGGATGTTTCACTTGTGGACAGTCTGGCCATTTCTCTCGGGAGTGTCCCACTAGACAGCCCGCCGGTGGTCGCCCTAATGCGACAAAGATGAACCAAGGGCCACCCCGTCCACCTGGAGGCAAGAACCCGTATCCGAAGAAAGCAGCCCCTGTCACCCGAGGCCATCCGAACCACATCAGTGCAGAAGAAGCTCAGGAGGCGCCAGACCTGGTTATGGGTATGTTCCCGGTCAGCTCAGTTCCTGCCTCGGCTTTGTTTGATTCGGGAGCTTCCCGTTCTTTCGTTACGGAGCCGTTCGTTAGGAAGTGTGGTATGGTTCCAACCTTGTTGCATCGTCCAATGCGGGTGCAAATTCCGGGGGCCACTACTAAAGCCATTGTGTCGTGCAAGGAGACTCCTGTGGAGATTCATGGAGCCCGATTCCATGCAGACTTGGTGGTATTAGGAAAGCAAGGGATAGAAGTGGTTTTAGGAATGGATTGGATGGCAGTAAACCGAGGGAAAATAGATTGCACTAGCAAGTCTATCACCCTAACCACCCCGGAAGGAGAAGAGATTACACACTTCTCGAACCATTACTCCATCTCAGGTCATTGCCATAAGAGAGTAGCTAAAACCATTCTGGAAGAGGTACCAGTAGTATGTGATTACCCGGATGTTTTTCCCGGAGAGTTATCCGGTATGCCACCTGATCGGGATATCGAGTTCATCATTGAGTTGGTACCCGGTACTGGGCCTATAGCTCAAAAACCTTACCGAATGAACCCCGAAGAGCTGGAAGAATTAAAGAAGCAGTTGGATGACCTACTTCGGAAAGGGATGATTCGCTCAAGTGCGTCACCCTGGGGGTAACCAATTATTTTTGTGGATAAGAGGGACGGTACCACTCGCTTATGTGTGGATTACCGAAAGTTAAACGATGTGACTATAAAAAATAAGTACCCTCTACCCAAAATTAAAGACATGTTTGATCAACTCAACGGAGCTCGAGTCTTCTCCAAGATCAATCTCCGCACCGGTTATCATCAGCTGAAAGTAAGAGAATCTGACATCCCTCAAACGGCCTTCATCACTCGTTATGGATTGTTCGAGTATACGGTGATGTCTTTTGGCCTGACCAATGCCCCTGCCTATTTCATGAATCTCATGAACAAGGTGTTCATGGAATACTTGGATAAGTTTGTGGTTGTCTTCATCGATGACATCCTGATTTATTCCAAATCGGAAGAAGAGCATGAGGATCATCTGAGGTTGGTTCTCGGTACTCTTCGAGAACATCAGTTGTATGCTAAGTTCAGCAAATGCTAGTTTTGGTTGAAAGAAGTAGGTTTTCTTGGTCATGTTATCTCCGCTGGAGGGATATCGGTTGACCCAACCCACATCAAGTCCATCCTTGAATTCCCAACCCCCACTAACCAGACCGAGGTGGGATCCATCCTTGGATCAGCGGGTTATTACCGCAAGTTTGTTGAGGGATTCTCAAGCATCGCAAAACCTCTTACACAGCTATTGAAGAAAGACCAGAAGTTTGTTTGGACCGACAAGTGCGAAGCCAGCTTCCAGGAACTGAAGAAACGCCTTACTACCGCACCTATTTTAACCATGCCAGATGTGACCAAAGATTTTGTGGTTTATTGCGATGCCTCCAAACTTGGACTTGGGTGTGTCCTTATGCAAGAGGGCAAAGTGATTTCCTACTCATCGCGACAACTCCGCAAGCATGAGCTGAATTATCCAACCCATGATTTAGAGCTTGCTGACGTGGTTCATGCACTCAAGACTTGGCGTCACTTCCTGATGGGCAACCGTTGCGAAATTTACACCGATCACAAGAGTCTAAAGTATATATTCACCCAGAGGGATTTGAATATGAGGCAGCGGAGATGGATAGAGCTCATCAAGGATTATGACTTGGACATCCACTACCACCCTGGAAAAGCTAACGTTGTAGCTGATGCCCTTAGCCGGCAGCCGTGTTCGTTCAACTCCATGATCAAGACTCGACAGCCAGAACTCTGGGAAGAGCTAGATAAGATGGGTATAGAAGTAGTCAGTTATGGAGCGATCGATCAACTCTTATTGCAACCCACTTTATGGGATCAGATCAAGGAAGCACAGAAGGGTCACGAAAGCATTGAGGGCATCAAGCGAAAAATGGACAAAGAGGAAGTCCCTGGGTTCACCATTGATTCCGAGGGTATTCTCTGGTACAAAGGACGTATCTGCGTACCATCAGATCATGTTTTGAAGCAGTTAATTATGAAGGAGGCTCACGAGACTTTGTATTCTATCCACCCTGGTGGAAACAAGATGTACCAGGATTTAAAACAAAATTTCTGGTGGCATGGCATGAAGCGTGAAATTGCACTCTTCGTCCAGAATTGCGACATCTGCCAAAGGATAAAAGCAGAACATCAGAGACCCGCTGGATTACTCCAACCTCTCAAATTGCCAGAGTGGAAATGGGATGAGATCGGCATGGATTTTATCACTGGATTACCCCGATCCAATCGCGGTCATGACGCTATTTGGGTTGTTGTGGATAGACTCACCAAGGTTGCACATTTTCTCCTGGTGAGCACTCGTCACCGATCAGATCAACTGGCAGATCTTTACATGTCACGCATCGTCAGCCTTCATGGAATACCTAAGACTATCGTATCAGATCGGGGAACCTAATTCACTTCTCGATTTTGGACTAAGCTTCAAGAAGAGCTCAGAACAAAACTATTTTTCAGCACCGCATACCACCCTCAGACAGGAGGACAAACGGAAAGAGTCAACCAGATCTTAGAGGATATGCTCAGGTCTTGTGTATTAGCTTATGGAGTCAAATGGGAAGGCTGTTTGCCGTTTGCCGAGTTCTCCTACAACAACAGCTACCAAGCTAGTCTGAAAATGGCACCATTCGAGGCTTTGTACGGACGCAGGTGTCTAACCCCCTTGAACTGGTCGCAGACTGGAGACAGTCAAATCTTTGGGGTTGGCACCCTGAGGGTAGCTGAAGAGCAAGTTCAACTCATTCGCGACCGTCTTAAGGCCGCTCAATCAAGGCAAAAGAGTTACGCCGATTCCAAGAGGCGTGAACTCAGCTTCAAGGCTGGTGATATGGTGTATCTGCGCGTTACACCCCTCAAGGGAATGCAGCGTTTTCATGTGAAGGGGAAGTTAGCACCAAGGTATATTGGTCCTTTTAGAGTGATCAGTCGAAGAGGAGAAGTATCATATCAGCTAGACCTGCCACCCCATCTGTCCGAATTCCATGATGTATTTCATGTGTCTCATCTCCGGAAGTGGCTGCAAGTTCCGGGAAGTACTCATTCTTATCAAGAGGTAGATCATCGCACCATTGATCTTAATCAAGATCTCACCTACCGAGAGCGACCACTCCGTGTTCTCGCTGAAGACGTCTGTCTGACCCGGAGACAAAAGATCAGATTTCTGAAGATTCAATGAAGCAACCATTCGGAAGAAGAAGCTACCTGGGAGCGTGAAGATTATTTGGAGCGTGAATTCCCTGGTTTCCTTTCTTCCTCAACTCTGGAATCTCGGGGACGAGATTCTCCCAAGGGGGGAAGGTCTGTAACACCCCAATTCTCTTAGCATTAGTATTGTGGTGTTAGCCTAGATTTTCTATCTTAGCAAAAACTTTTTAAGTGTGAAAATTTTTGAGGCATGTAGTATCTTGTTGCACTTATTATTCTTGTTGAGCTCCACTAGCCTTCTAAAATGATAAAAACTCTAAAACCACAACAACTAAAAGAAAACATCAACTATTAGGATATTCATGCCTTTTAAAACTTAGCCAAATTAGGAGCTATTATTAAGCAAACCTCAAATGGTTTTTGACATGCTTTTGAAACATCTTAATCTAGGTCATGTATAGCTTCATACCCTGGTCTAAATTTTCACAAAGGAGCTTGTTTGCACATAAATCCCACTAGTTTTTGTAGCCATCAAAATAACATGACCATTTGGGTTATTTTCTTTCTTTTCCTTTGCAACTTTATCTTCTTTTGTGTGCTCAATGAGGTGTTTTGCTTGGGCAATTACCAATTCAGTAACTTCACCACAAACTTGTGAGTTTGGTCAAATAGTTTATTTTCTTTAGTGATTAATGTTTGAATTTTTCAAACTTAGGATTTGAACTTGGTTGAAGAAAATTTCTCAAAAACCTCCACCCATCTCTACCCTACCTGCTGGAGAAGGAGAGCAGCACCACACCCCCTGGCCCACATGTCATGGACCTGGGTCATCTCTCCTCCACTCTCCTCTTTTCTTCTTTCTCTCCACCCAACCGGAGCCCTCCTCCTCTCTCCCTACTGGCCAAGCTTGGTCATCCCGACCAGCTCCACTCTGTCCCCTCTCCACCGCCCTCCCTAGCCAGTAGAAACGAAGGGCACCCCCTCTCTCTCTCTCTCATGTCCGAGCCGAACCCTAGATCGGGTGGCACTCGTTATAACCACCCCGAGCCCTCCCCTGGTCATTTCTCCCCCTCTCGGTCCACTCCCCATCCCACTCCTCCCTCCTCTGGCGTAGAACCTCGAGCTCTCCCCCCCCCCCCATTTGCCCTAGAGAAGAGGGGAATCTCTTCGGTGGCCGACGGGAGAAAACCGCCGTAGCCCTCGTTTCCCTCCACCATTCTTCGCCATTTTCGGTTCCCTGAGCTCCTCTCTGCTTGACCTAATCTTCCCCCTCCTCTCTTGGCTTTGTTGCAGCTCGGGAACGTCTCGCTCGTCCGCGACCCGGGGAAGGCGCCGTCGTCACCACCATGGCTCCCGACGTTGCATGCAAGGTTTGCGGCCGCCCGTGATCTCTCCTTTGACGCCTCGTCCACCTCCAACCTCTGTTTTGTCCGTGCACAAGACCTAGGTGAGCCCTGCGTGCTCGGCACCGTTGCTTCGAGCTCCTGCTCATCTGTTTCCTGTCGAGAGGTAGAAGCAGGTCGGAGGCCGTCGATTTCCAGATCTACGGTCGTCTTTGAATCATGCCCGATCTATTCTGGACCGTAGGATCTCAGATCCACGGCCGCTTACCTCTTCGCGATCCCGCTCGCGCGAGTGGGCTGGCCCGGTCCGCTCGGCCCAGCTCGAGCCAGATCCGGCTTGCCCCCTATTTTTCTTTTATTCTCTATTTTCCTGCTTATTTTCCCAGAGAATCAATAGCCTAGCTTTTATTCATTTATGGTTAATCTGTATTATATAAAATGGTGAGGTTAATTTTGTAACATGCACACACGTTTTCTTAATCATGTGGCTTTGGATTTAGTCCAAAATGTATTTCATGTTGTGTGGTACAATAGATCTAGTAAAAAGTATCAATTTTACCTTTTTTTTAATAACTTGGGTTTTATAAGTCCAAATCATGCAAACTAAGATCCTTTGGAAAGCCTTAAAAAATTTCTACCTAGGTTGGTAAGTCTTGCATGCATGAGATTTTCCTAGCTAAAGATATTTTTAGTTGAAGGATAACACCAGTGGGTATTTGATGATTTTTAACTCCTTAATTAAAACACTTTTTGGGGAAAAACCACTTGGAGGTGGTAAATATAAGTTGGAGGTGTCATATACTAGAAATGCAGATTTTTCCAGTAGATACTTTATGCTTGATGAATAAATTTCTTGAAAACAGGAAGATAGCCTTTTAAAGTGCATATTTGGAATTTCAGATATTAATGCATGTCTAGTTTTGTTTGGATGAGCCACCTCTGTCCATGAAGTGGTGTTGGGGGTATTTTTGTGGAGTAGCCACAAGTTTTATCTAACTTACCCCACTAGTTTGGCATCAAAATAATCTATATTATTCTCTGTACCTAAATAATAGTCAGAAGTTTACCATATTTTAAAACAAGAATAACTTGAGCTAGGAGTATCCAAATTAGGTGAATAAAATTTCACTTAAAGAGAAAACTCATATCTTTCCAGGGAAATTAACCTTGCATACAGCGGTTCTACAAAACTGAAATTACCTTCTGTTTGAGTTTGACATCAGTAGCTCTTAGCTGATTTTTAGTTTTTGCCTGGTAATAGATTTTTATGCATAACCAATTTTCAGAGCTTCATATAGTAACTAGGAGTAATATGGTAGAAAGGTTTATTTGTATGAACAGTACTTTAAGAGTTATTCCTTTTCCATCTAAACAGTCCCATAATAACTATTTAAATGCATTAGGTATATTTTCTGTTTGGAATAAGAACAAGCTTGTGTTCAAAAGCTACCAACTTAGTAATCCAGAACCTATAAGAAACCCTTACTTTAGCTTCTAAAACAACATTAGTGTTGTGGTTATTATCCTTATGTGTAATTAGCATAACCGCTTTTGTGCCATAAGGCAACCCTAGGTGTCTGGTGTGTTTTGTTGTGCTTGTGTTTACCATAGAGTAAATCCCTCCGATAGGTGGTTCTGTTTTGTGATGCTTCTTGTTTGTTATTATACTTTAGATTGCTATCAACTCGCATTTTAGGATTTACATTAGCCTCGTTTGTTGCATGTACGGTAGAACCGCACTCCGATGAGGAGCAGTACGAGGTAGCTGAGCACAACTACGGAGAAGAACAAGACCATGGACAATACTCTGAGCAAGGCAAGCCACCTCACCACAATTATGCAATCATATTATTTACAAACCATGTTTTGTTTTCAAAATCAAATAATGCATGTTTTACTTCTTTTGTGGCGCCTTGCCACCCGAAAACTATTTTTACAGAATATTGTTTGGCCAAACCTATCTACTAGAAGTACTCTAGGTGTTACCGAAAAGAGTTTTAACTGATGAGCCTTACTGTTTAAGGCTCCATCAAAAAGATTAAGTTCTCTAGTAGTGTATTCTTATTTCCTTACCTCAAAACTTTAGGATGGGAACCTATTTGATAAAAATGTTTTACAGAGGAAAACCCGAGTTGCTGGGAGCAATCGGAGATGTTTGCGAAAACCCGGGCTGCTGGGAGTAGTCGGAGGAGAAAGTATTTAGAAAAACAAAGTGTGACCCTAGCTGCCGCTTGAACAATTAACCCGTGCAACCACACTACCAGACATGGGTAGGGCTTAGCCGGAAGCTTGTATGTCTTAGTGTTGGGGCTCTCATACTCTCTATGAGGGCTGGGCCCTCGAAGCCGGGTTGTCGTCCGGAAGAGACAATACACTTCTGAGGACCAGCAGCCGGACGATTACGGCGGGTCTCCTGACGTGGCGGTGTGGCGTCCCGAGGAAAGACCAAGAGGTCTAGTGGAGCACACGGTGCCGAGGAGAACACACTTACCGGGAGGCCCCGATACTAGGGTGGTCATAGTGAAAAGTTTTGATCTTGTTATCCGGACCCCCGCATGCTGTCGTATGACGGGCCGTGGCAGACACGGCGGAATGACCGATAGGTGTGGGTAAAGTGTACAATCTCTGCAGAGTGTAAATCTATTCGAATAGCCGCGTCCGCGGTCATGGACGGTTGATAAGGTCCCACTAGGCACACTGGTTGTTTTATGGTTTCAAAAGAGAAATGTTTTCGAAGGAAAATAAGGAGGCAGCAAAGTGGTACCTGGGAGGTACGGAATTTGGGTGAGGGTGATTGGTCCCGGGGAGACAATCAGTCCAATCTCAAGTCAGGAAAAAGGGGTATCCCCATCCTAGTGTTTGTAGAGGTTTTACAAAAGAAAGTTTTGAACTTGGATATGTCCTTGCTATATCTAAAAGAAGAGAATTCTATCTCCAAATGTTTCTTCAACAAAGATACAGAGATGTCATATTCTCTACGTCTAAAGTCATCATATTCGAAAACTAAGCCCTTTAGCCTTATATAGGAGCCATCCTAGTTTTCGAAATACTTTACATGCATACCCATGAAAATATGTAAACCTAGAGGTGGTCTTGCGAGTACGTAATTGTACTCATATGGCTATGTCCCTGGATATTCAAATGTCCAGATTTCAATAAGGAGGCTTACGTCGAGGAGGAGGTGTATGACGACGACTTCGCCACTTAGTTGTCACTGGTCAACTGCACTTGTGGGATCAGCGCTCGGAGATGTCAAGAGCCGTCGCTAGCCACGAGCTTCCGCTATCGTAGTTAATTCCGTCCTGCGTGACGAGGTTTATTGACTTGGTCGTATGACCGCCTGTGTGTTGTAAGACTTTTATTCGTACGACTTGAATGATGTAACTCTTTGATACCAATGTTGGTTATGTGATTGCGATGCAATGATCATTGGGATCGTGATCTTTTACATAACGTGGACATCTCGGACTTGTTTCGAGGGGTCCTCACACGGGATGAAGAGAAGTGTGCGGTAAAGGCTGGGGGGGCTGCAAGGGCTTTTATAGACATTTCGGCCAACACCTACCGCCTAACGCTTTGGGCGCCACAATGACAAGGGCACGTTTCGCAAAAGCTTGTTCTCGTTCACAATTGGCACAAAAACAGAGTACAGAAGACGAAAGCAAGCTCTTCTTCAACAAAGACTAGATCTACATAGACAACTTACTTTTTTACAGAAAAAGGTTCCACCCCCTGTGACCCGGGAGGCGGCCAAGAAGGAGGTTAAGGACATCTTCGACGCCCCCCTTCTGGCCCGTCGCCCCCTCAGGAGGAAGAACCTTCCTCCTCCTTGACGCAGGGCGAGCTTTCCTCGTCTTCATCCTCGTTAGAGGACGCGATGTCGCTACTTCCGCTACTGCTCTCCGTGCAGCAATCGACGCGCCCTCCTGCAGCATCGAAGACCTTCACGGACAGCGTCGCATCTCCGTCGTACAGGAAAGCCACTCTCTCGCCCCGGGCCAGCCGTTGAGAGCGAGAGAACAGCCTCCACCCGTGGCCTAGGTGCATGGAGCCGTCGATGTCGTACTCCGCCCAGACCCAGGAGGGGCCGTTGGGGCAGCCTTTCGACATGCAGCTAGAAGCCGGGAGGTTTTCCTTCCGCCATCCCCTCCGCAAAGGACCAAGGGAGGCACAGACGACCGCGAAGCTCGCGGCCCAGATCCACCAAGAACTCGAAGGGAGCAAAGCCCGTGTGGGCGGAGCTCCTAGGAGGAGGGGAGAGCTCCCCGCGACCTCCTCGACCACCGCGGCTCCCTCTCCTTCGGCCTCCTGGACCGCCACGGCTCCCTCGTCCGCGTCTTCGACATCTACCCCGGCCTCGGACGGGTGAAACTTCTTCTGCGACGCTATGAGCGGCGCGAGTGCGCCTCCTGCCTCTCCTCGCCAGCGCCATGGCTCTGAGAGGGGAGTTGGATTGGAAAGCCAAGAGGACTGAGTGGAGAACGGAGGAGTCTGCCCCGCTTTTATTGTGCGGTCTCCCCTTCTTCACGCCGAACTCCTCGTTTTCTCTGTTTTCGGGAGTCGAGAAGACCCACGCAGATATTCCACCGCGCGGAATAACTCCAAGGACGACCAAGCGTTGGACCCACTTTGACTGTTTTTTGGTCATCGCCCTGGCAACCTTTGAAGAACGAAGTTGCCGGGACCATGCCCGGGGGCTACTGTCGCAGAAGTGGAACATGGGGTTCCCCTAGAGCTGCCCAAGTGGGTCCACCACCTGTGGGCCCAACCCCAAGACAAGCAAGGCCAAGACTGACCGCGAGGCTTGGTGGGTGCACCCTCGCCATCGGCACCCCGACAGGTTCGCGGGACCCCCGGGTACCCTGCACCTCGGAGCGAAGAGAAGACCCCGAGACGTGCGAGCCCCGACTCCCTCCCGGGCACAAGACCGTACAAGGAAAGGATAAGACTTCCACCTCATTCCGGAAGGTAGTAGAAGGCGCAAGAAGGCTTGGGAAGTAAGGCACGGCCAGGGGACACCACCTACCCGTTGTCAGCCCCTGCACATGGCTTTCCTCAAAGGTGGGGGAGATCCCACCAACCCGACGACTAATACTTGGAGGAGAAGAGGCCACGTCGACGTCTCCACCATGGAGAGGGGTTGCTTCCCGCCAAACCCCCTCACGCTCCTCGTATGGCCTATGTGGGATCCCCTTTCCCTATAAAAGGAGGACCAAGGCCATGGCGAGGAGGAGGTCGAACTCAGGAGGTCAAACTGAGGACGAACTAGAGGTCGAGATCAAGAGCAAGCAAGGTTGGACCTAGGTAGAAGGAAGCTCCGGTGATCCTAAGGAGGAAGACGACCTCCAAGCTAGGCTAGACAGAGAGATAGAGAGAAGGGAAGGAAGGTGATCTCCTCCGGGTAAGGATATGTCCTTCTCCTTCCTCTCGGTCGGGCCACCCTGCCGGGTACCCCGACGAGCACCACCATTGTAGCTACACCATGTTCCGCTCATCTATCCAGACATGCAGGAGTAGGGCTTTTAGCCTCCGGGCGGCCTGAACCTGGGTAGATCATTGTGTGCTTTCCTTGTTCGTTACCACGTAAAAGATCTTGAGTACGAGTGAAGGGCTCACCTGCGATCGTCCTCCGGGAGACGTGTCCAGCCTCCATCGCGCCCCATACCGAATCTACAAAGGGGGTGCCGCGCATTCCCGGTGTCCGTACTTCGAGACACGACAAAAACCCTAGGACCTGTCCGGGCAACATCGTCGTCATCGTCGCTTTTCTTCTTGGAGGTGTTGCTTGGTACGAGGCGATTCAAAGTGCCAGGATTATGATAGGAATACGCCGGAGAGGTCGCAGCGGTTGCGAGCAATTTTTTTTGTTGTTGATCCACCGATGTCAGCTTTATTTTCTCTTCTTTTTTCTCTCTCTTGGGCTTGCTTGTCCTATTGGCCCCAGCACTGCACTCTACATTGTGCATTGCACTCTATCGTACCGGGTGGTTTTCTATATTTATATAGCGGGGCAAAATACTATTTCAAAGAAAGATGATAGATCAACGCCTAAAAGATCATTTTCTCCACTGTACTGTGTATGATATATTCTAAGGCAGAAAAGTACGATAGAGTGAAGATAGAGAAAATTGTGTTGTCTCGGGGACAAGATTCTTCTTTAATGTTGCATGTCATTCTTCACAACTTTTAAATTCTTTTTTTTTCAAAAACGCAAAAGTATTTTTCATTTCATTGATAGAAAAGAGAGTTAATTACAAGGCTGCAAGGAGGCGACCCAGCACCGTACAACTCAACCCAAGACTAAGGAAGAACTAGGGCGAGACCCGGGCTCCTGCGCTCACCCACGAGTGCGCCTCCGTCTTGATGTCTTCCATCAAAGCGCTAACAGAGCGACGTGCGTTGTCGAAAACGATCGTGTTCCGTTGTTTCCAGATCCACCATGTGGAGAGCATGATCACCGAAGAGGTGCCCTTGCGCAGCGCACGAGGGGTGGCCTTGAGAACCAACGCCCACTAGGTCGCGAAGTCATCCTCAGCAAAAGGCGGTATTGAGATTGATCGTATCCAAAATAGTACTTCATGCCACATCGTGCGCGAGAAGGAACAACCCGTAAGGATGTGTCCTATCGACTCAGCCACCTGGTCACATAGTGGGCAGGTTGCCGGATGTGGCAGACCCGCCAACCTCTCCCCCGTCCAGCAGCGATCCAAGCATGCCAGCCAGACGAAGAACTTCACCCGTGGGGAGCCTAAGTTTTCCAGTTCGGCTTCCAAGAACTTGATATTGTCGCCCCACTAAACAAGGCATCGTAGCAAGATTTGGAAGAGTACTGTCCTCCGAGATCTAGCGCCGGACAATCTAAGGTGTACCCCACACAATGTGGTCTAGATGTGGATATACTGCGAGAGGGCAAGCGGGCTAAGGGCTCCCAAAATATCTGTTATCCCTGTCAGCGCCTCTCTCACCGTTCTCTTCTTTCCAGCTTTCTTGACGCTCAGGGAAAATAGATGTGGGGCTAGGTCCTGAATGGATTTGCCTTCCAATCATTTGTCCACCCAGAAGAGCGCCGTGGAACCGTCACCGAGATGCATCTCCGAGGAGGCATGCAAGATCTGGCGTTCCTCCCGAGAGAACTGCATATCCAAGCCTCGCCACGGTCAAAAATTCTTATTAGCTAGAGATGAAACTGAAGGAGACAAAAGACGCCTAGGCTCTGAAAGAGAATGCTGCAATTCTGATACAAGGCAATGAGCCACATGCCTGTAAAATATATAGAGAACGAGCGTAGTATCACATCGCTCGAACTAATAGGAGCCGGATGAAATAGAGACTTTCATCTAAGGATAATCAGTAGCACTGCAATCTTAAGCATCAGGGCCTCAATACAAGCCGGAGACTTTGCCAAACACACTGCTAAAGTGCTAATGATCCTTCTTGTTAGCACATGATTTGAACTCTTAGAACGTGTTGCACGATACTAGGACTTATACCAGGGAAACAATTTTGATCAAATGTGCTTCAGCTGTACTTTCTGCTCCGCATGAGAATAGTCATAGAATATGAGTGGATGGCATTGTTAGTATACCAAGCTCTGCAATATCAGACAAGTACTCCATGACTCCATTTTGCTGGACTGCAATGTTTGCAAAAAGTTGTTGGTTTTTCCTCATCTTCCTGATTCCGATGCCTGTACTGCATGTACAGTGGCCTGATTTGCGAGCGCTGAAATTCCAATAAAGTCTCTTTTTCCCATTAACTCTTTGTCAAAAATAGCATCAGATAGCACCACTGCGGACGCCCCTGCCACCATGTATGAATTGGTCGAGCCTTTTGAGAGGGGCCATAGAATTAGAGTGAATCGTATCATACAGCAAACCAATAGTTACACTTTGAGTAAGTTGGGAAATTGATTATCTGTAGTTACTTTAATGAGTCTTGGTATTCTACAACAAGAACTTGGATGTTGCTACTAAGGGGTCAATTGAAATATGGATGGGTATTATACAAGGTCTCTTACCTAAGGGAATACCCTGAGAAGCAACCATGGGTAGAAGAGGAAATGGTTTCTTTAGAGCAGATATATACCTCTCTCCACCCATCACTGAAACTGGGTACACCTAATCAAAGTAGCCCATATAAACCAAGAAATGTCAGATGGCCTATGAACATCCTAGGAAACTAACACATGTATTCGTCCAAAAACGAAGTACCACATTTGGCTGATTAGTACCGAATCATAATGATCGTAGAAAAGTACAACGTTAAACAGTGTCTGATAAAAAATTATCGTCTGACCTGACCTGTTTCTACCAAAACTACAAGAGGAGAGGTATAAGTCACGAAACCTTAACGACTTTAGCACCAGCATCATGAGCAGATATAACCTGTAAAAAAAATACAGTAAACCTACTCAGAATTGCACCAATTAATATAAATGGAAGTTGGTAGTGCCATATCATACATACTTCAGTTGGTGTCAGAACTCCTGGAATATATAGAATTTCACTTTCTTCGAGATCATGGAGTATTTCCTTAAGCAATACAAAATGAAAGGATCAATCAGCATTTATATGTACATTGACATGCTGTATAGATGTGGATAAAAAAAAGTATAGTCACTAAATAGCAAATAGAAATAGATTTTTATTAGATAATGTCAAAGTAAGTCCGAGTGAAGGGATCAAATTTGCAGAACTCTATATTACTGGCACCCTAATATACAAGCCTACAAAGATCTCTGGAGTCAAAATATGCTACACAAGTAATTGCAGGGATTTGTGCCAGAGTATCAGAATCTACTTTACATTGACGAACTCTAAAGGGAATTTCCGTAATGGTGTATCATAGACTATGGAATCATGTATATTTCTGGTAAAAAACAGTATTACATATCCAATAGTACTAACTCTTACCATGACTGTCCCAGGACTCATGAGAAACTGAGCGCCAGCTCTAATGGCTTTGTTTGCATCCTCAACATCTAGGACCGTGCCAACCTAAGCACATTGTGCATAAATAAAGATCAGAAAGTATCATCAGAAACTTAGCATTGTTGATAGCTACCAAACCAAATGAACCAATGCCAGAGACTCGCCCCAAATGTCAAAGAAGGGTAACTCCTGCGAAGATCCTCAAGAACCTGCAAGAAGATTTGAGCAAACAGCTAAAGGCTCGCTTGTACAAATGACCATGGTAAAAGAGAAAAAAATGCAAGACTGGTGAGAAAGGACCACCTCTAGCGCTCCAGGAGTGGACATCACAATTTCTAGCTGAATAACATTGCAAGTGTTTGTTAGCACATGGGACGGGGACTGAAACAACAGTACACTGTACGTAGCATGTAAAGAAGTTTAGTGGATGGTTCCTACAAGGATAACGTAGAGATACAAGCTCAACACTCAACACGCAATAATCTTCATCCTTTTCGAGCAAAGAGCATATTCAGATCACCCAACCACTCCACGCACTGACGCACACAACAAACAAAAGAACGCACTGGAGCAACTGACTCACCACGGAGATGCCGCCGCGAACGGCCGCGTGGGCGGCCTGCCTCGCCGTCTCTCTGCTGCAAGGGAGACACGCAAATAAGAGCGGGGAACAGAAGGGTCTTTGCTCCGGTGAGGCTAAGAGCCGAACAGGTGCCGGGGCGGCGGGAATTGGGTGAGGATGGGCATTTTGCTTACTCTTGCGCGCGAAGGCAGGCAATGACGCGCGAGCGCACTATGGCGGCGAGCGCCTTTGGTGGGTGCGGCGGATCTCGCCGGCGAAGCTGGGAGGCGGGAAGAGGCAGCTGGGCTGCGGCAACGAGCATCCTGGTTCCAGAGCAGAGGAGCGAGTGGCAACCAGTCCAGTTTGGATATATCAATCCTTGTGTCGTGGTGACAGGCCTTGTTCTCACGCGGTTATTAATTTTCCAAATACATTCAATTTTAGTCCAATGCAAGACATCTAATTTGAAATGAAATGAGTACATGTTTATGAACTGTCACGATTAGATTGAAAGGAGGATAAGAAAAAAAAGTTACACGGGAGGTGGGAGGTCAGTTTTTTCTTTTATTTTTCTAGAATGAAATTTTAAAACAAAATATCTTGAGAAATGTTGAGATCTTTAATACTAATACTCCTATGATTCATAGGTTTTGATAAACTTTTTTCACTCCCGGTTCTATAAAGTTTGTATTTTTTGTTATGTGTACTTTATACTCCCATTTGATATACATTTATTTATATATCATGTTCCGTGTATTTTTATATTTTTTCTATGTAGTTATTTTGTACTTTGTATTTGTGTTTAGTTTGAATTCCATGTTCTATGAAGTTTTTTACATTATCATCTATGTATTATGTCTCATGTGTAGTTTCTTACGTGTCAAGGACGGACACCGGGGATGCGAGGCACCCTCTTTGTACATTCGGTATGGGGCGCGAAGGAGGCTGGAAACGTCTCCCGGAGGATAATCGTCGGTGAGTTCCTCACTCGTACTCAAGATCTTCGACGTGGTAAACAAACAAGGAGAGCAACAATGATCTACCCAGGTTCAAGCCGTCCGGAGGCTAAAAGCCCTACTCCTCCATGTCTGAATAGATGAGCGGAACATGGTGTGGCTACAATGGTGGTGCTCGTCGGGGTACCCGGCAGGGTGGCCCGACCAAGAGGAAGGAGAAGGACAGATCCTTGTACGGAGGAGATCACCTTCCTTTCCTTCTCTCTCTATCTCTCTGCCTACCCGAGCTTGGAGGTCATCTTCCTCCTTGGGATCGCCGGTGCTTAATCCTTCCTTCTACCTTGGTCCAACCTTGCTTGATCTTGACCTCCCTTCCTCGCCATGGCCTTGCTCCTCCTTTTATAGGGAAAGGGGATCCCACATAGGTCATGCGAGGAGCGTGAGGGGTTTCGGCGGGAATCAACCCCTCTCCATGGTGGAGACGTCGACGTGGCCTCTTCTCCTCCAAGTATCCGTCGCCGGGTTGGTGAGATCTCTGCCACCTTTGGGGAAAGCCGCGGGCAGAGGCTGACAGTGGGTAGGTGGTGTCCCCTGGTCGCGCCTTGCTTCCCAAGCCTTCTTGCGCCTTCTACTACCTTCCGGAATGAGGTGGAAGTATTATCCTTTCCTTGCACGGTCTTGTACCCGGGAGGGAGCCGGGGCTCGCACCTCCCGGGGTCTCTCCGCTCCGAGGTGCAGGGGACCCGGGGGTCCGGTGAACCCGTCGGGATGCCGACGGTGAGGGTGCACCTGCCAAGCCTCGCGGTGAGTCTTGGCCTTGCTTGTCTTGGGGTTGGGCCCACAGGCGGTGGACACACTTGGGCAGCTGCAGGGGAACCCCATGTGCCACTGCTGCGACAGTAGCCCCCGGCCATGGTCCCGGTGGCTTTGGTCTTCGAAGGCTGACGAGGCGATGACCAAAAAAGGTCAAAGTGGGTCTGGCGCCTGGTTGCCTGCGGGGCCCGTCATGTCGAGGTAGATGCGAGCCCCCGAGTCTTGTGTGACCGCCTCGTGCCGCCCGTTGCGGTCGGCGCGGGCCTGAGACGTGGCCGAGTCGTGCCGCACGTTGCGATTCGTGCGGGCTTTGGACGGGGTCGTGCGCCAGCGGTTGGGTCGCGTTGAATTTGGCACAGCCCCTCGACCCCCACGCCTGTCAAAGTAATGGGGCCGCGACGTGGTGCACGAGGTTCCTCCTTTAGCTGGCTGCTTGGAGTGTCGTGTACAGCTACTAGTTCATTCCTCCTGCCGCCTCCCAGCCGCAGCTTCGCTCTGCTCCTTTTCCCTGAGCCGCTGTCATGATGGTGCGCACCAAGAAATCCGGGCAGAAGAAGCCGGAGGGCGCATCCGCAATAGTCCTACGGCCTCCCGCCAAATCTGCGAAGCAAGTCCGCCGAGCAGAAACTGAAGGGGATCACAGGCAGAAGACAAGAATTTTCCTAGCAACGATATCCTTAAAATAGCCAGAATCTATACTATGCAGATATACTAGTACGACGGAGATCGGAATACATACCCTTGTAGACCGAAAGTTGGTATTACGTTCCCACACAAACGTTGAAGATGAAGACGACGAAGCCGAACTCAAGGTCGTGTAGTGGAAGTATACCTCCCAGCACCGCTAGCGCAGCACCTCGCAAGGCGTTACACACCTACGGTGGAGACGACGACTCCTGAAGCTCCAGTTCAGGACGAGCAGCGGAAGATTTGGACCGGAACACCAGCAGCGCGGCAGAGGGCTATGGTGGAGAGACCCCCTCTCTTCTCGACGCAACTCCAACAAATGGAATCACGTAATCGAGGGGAGAAAGAGAATTAATTGGGTGAATTAATAGGCCAGGGGTGCCCCTCTATATAAAGGCGCAAGGAGGGAGCCAACCTCACCAGCCGGACGGTGTAGGACAATCCCCACACCCACCCGCCGACCAACATGGTGTGCCGGCCCTAGGTGGGCCCCATTAGGCCCACCTAGTCCGGGCCTTCCCCAATCCGAAGCCCTAGGGAAACTTTCCCTCCCTCATGGGCCTTCTTTCCACTAGAAGGCCCATTTATGGAAATCAGCCTTTACAAATTCAAAAATAAATTAATAAAAATGTATGTAACTATTAATTACACTAATTAATATTAATTACATATTATATAATTTATTCCGACTCCGAAAACTATTTCGCAGTTGCCCGATCTCCATCGGACCATTCCCGGGACGTTCCTGGTGTTCTCTTTCCTTTTCGGTTGTCTTGTAGAAACCCCTTAAGTGTGTTAGCCTAGCGCTTCGATATAATAACATACATGATCGAGACCCCCTCTCCGATCAATGATTAATCCGTAGGCCTGAACCCCATGAATTAACCCCTGTGATATAACGAATGACTTTTGTCTATCGAACCTAGACGTCGAGTCGTAAACCTTTTGTCATAGCGATACTTAGCATGTATGAGACTCATTCATAGATATCTCCATACCTTGCATGATCTCGTTACCGACAACATAATCTTCTACTCGTCCATGATCTTATGTCCGGTGACCTAGTCACATGTTTGCACGCTCATTAAATATAATCTCACCGAGTGGACCGTAGAGTATCTATCCGGCTATACGGACTGACAAATCCCGCTCTTGACCCCTTGATACGTCTCCAACGTATCCATAATTTCTTATGTTCCATGCTATGTTATATCATGTTATAACATTTTTTATGCATTTTATATAGTTTTATGCATTTTCTGGGACTAACCTATTAACAAGATGCCAAAGTGCCAGTTCCATGTTTTCTGCTGTTTTTAGTTTTAGAAAAGTACTTAAGGAAATATTCTCGGAATTGGAAATAAAACATCTAGGAATTGTTTTTGGAAAAGGAACGTTCCAGAACACCGATGACGAGACGGAGAAGAGCAGCGAGGTGGCCACACCACCCCGTGGCGCGACACCCTATCTGGTCGCGCCAGGAGGTGGTGTGGGCCCCTCGGCCCTCCACCGACAGCGCCCTTTCGCCCATCAATAGCTCCTGGCCTAAAAACAATCGCACGATATTCACTTTCTCCTCCACGGGTCCTGAGCCGCCGCTGTCGTCAACACCACTTCGGGATAGATCAGAACTGCTCCACGGCACCCTGCCGAGAGGGGGAATCGTCCCGAAGGCTTCTACGTCGCCATGATAGCCTCCGGAATGATGTGTGAGTAGTCTACCCTTGGACTACGGGTCCATAGCAGTAGCTAGATGGTTGTCTTCTCCTCTTGTGCTATGATGTTTAGATCTTGTGAGCTGCCTATCATGATCAAGATCATCTTTATGTAATTCTCCATGTTGTGTTTGCTGGGATCCGATGAATATTGAGTACTAAAGTTATTGCTTCATAATCTATCATGTGTGTGCTATTTAATGATCTTCCATGCTCTACGTTACTTGTGTGTGCTTTGTCCAAGTAGATGCTCGTAACCCCAAGAGGGGTTATTTATGCTCGATAATGGGTCATGTCTCTATTAAATCTGGGGCAGTGACAGAAAGCTCTAAGGTTGTAAATGTACTGTTGCTACTAGGGATAAAACAATAGTACTTTGTCTAAGGATGATGTTACTTACTTACTTTACACACAATGCTTAAGACGATAATATGTTGCATGCAACTTAATACTGAAAGGGGTGCGGACGCTAACCGGAAGGTGGATTATTAGTCATAGATGCGGCTGGAACGGTCTATGTATATTGTTGTAATGCCCGAATGAATCTCACACTAGACATCATAACGTTAGTATATTTATTGGGTTGCTCATCATTATTATGTCAATTGACTAGTTGTAATTTGTTTACCACTCATGGATGAATGTTATTTATGGAGAGACACCACTAGTGAAATGTGGACCCCGGTCCTTCTCATTAATCTGATAAAACCACAACTGCAAACCTTTTACTTTCTGCAAGCAGACATCTTTCTTTCACACATACGTTTAATCCTTTGTTACAGCAAGCCGGTGAGATTGACAAACTCACTGTTAAGTTGTGGCAAAGTATCTTGATTGTTTGTGTGCGGGCTCCACGTTCGTTGCTGACGCTGGTGTTGCGCCATGCCAACGTCGCTGCTAACAACCTCGGGGGAAACGTTCATCCCCTATTGGTTCGATAACCTTGGTTACATAACGGAGGGAAATCTTGCTGCTACACTACTTCACACCTTCCTCTTGGGGTCTCGCACCAACACGCATAACGCATCAAGGATTTGTGGCGCCGTTGCCGGGGTTTTGAAGGTTTCACTACGAGGGGAGTTTTCGCACTTCCAATCTTTTTATTTTGTTATTGTCTTGCTTAGTTTACTTTTATTACTGTCTTGTTTGCTTAATATCAAAAATACAAAAAAAATTAGTTACTTGCATTACTTTTCTTATTTTGGTTTTGTTATTTATTTTCAGTTTTGTTGTTCTTGTTTATTTTGGTTTGTGCTATTTTATTTAATATTGTTTATTTCGGTTTGTTATTTAAATTGCTAAAATGAGTTCCGCTGAAAATACTAAGTTGTGTGACTTTACAAGCACCAACAATAATGATTTTATATGCGCGCCTATTGCTCCACCTGCATCGAAAGCCGAGTTCTTTGAAATTAAACCTGCTTTATTGAACCTTGTTATGAGAGAGCAATTCTCTGGTGTTAGTTCTGATGATGTTGTTGCCCATCTAAATAACTTGTTGAATTATGTGAAATTAAAAAAACATAAAGACATAGATGGTGATATCATAAAACTAAAATTATTTCCTTTCTCCTTGAGAGGAAGAGCTAGAGAATGGTTGCTTTCATTGCCTAGGAATAGTATTGATTCTTGGATAAAATGCTGAAGGAAAGATGCCCTAGAAGCAATTAATAAAGTGTATTCTTTATCATATCTCGTTTGTTCATAATAGATTTTTTTGTCATGCTATAACCTTATTAAGCAGAAACATTAATTCAGGTGTGATATGTAAACAACCAGGTCCCTAGTAGTCTCTACTAAGACTAGTTTCGTTGCGCGATTGATGATCGAGGTTTTCCAATCATGAGGCATGGCGCCGGTCGGCAATGGGAGTCATATCGTTGGAGAACGATGTGATGGACATACCCAGATTTGGAGGACGTAGTCGTTACGCCTTTGACCGTGAGATCAACTCTTATTGTTATTCCTGGAAGATACTTTGATCGCACCAAACATCGTATCTTATATAATATGACAATAACGGTGAAACTTTTGGGTATTGGAAAGGAGTAGTTGACCCGAGGGGTCAAGATCGGGATTTACCAGTCTGCATAGCAGGATAGATACTCTCGGGCCCCACTCGGTGAGATCATGTCTAATGAGCTTGCAAGCATGTGACTAGGTCACGGAGACATGAGATCATGGACGATTAGAAGATAGCGTTGTCGGTAACGAGGTCAAGCTAGGTATGGAGATATCTATGATACGACACTCATACACGCTAAGTATCGCTATGGCAAAAGGTTAACACTTTGCGTTCAGGTTTGATAGATGAAAGTCATTCGTTATATCACAAGGATTAATTCATGGGGTCCAGGCCTACGAGTTAGTCATTGATCATAGAGGAGTCTTGATCATACATGTTATTATATCGAACCGCTAGGGTAACACACTTAAGGGGTTTCGACAAGACAACCGGAAAGGAAAGAGATCACCGGGAACGTACCGGGAGGGGTCCGATGGAGATCGGGCAGCGACAAAAGAGTTTTCGGAGCTAGAATAAATTATATATAATATGTTTGATATTAATTAGTGTAATTAATATGCAAATATGATTTTATATATTTATTTTCGAATTTACTTAGGCTGATTTCCCGAAATGGTCCTTCTGGTCGAAAGAAGGCCCAAGAGGGGGAAAATCCCGAAGGGGATTCGGTGGGGGGCATGGAGGCCGGCCTAGGTGGGCCAAATGGGGCCCCCCAGGGCCGGCGCACCAGTCATAGCCGCACCAGGCTATGTGGGGATAGTCCCACATTGCCTGGTGAGGAGGTTGGCTCCCCCCTGGGAGCCTATATAAGAAGGGGCACCCCTGGCCTTTTAATTCACCAATTAATTCCCTAATTCTCTCTAGATTGCGTGATTCCCTTTGTTGGAGTTGCGCCGAGTTGAGAGGGGGATCTCTTCCACCATAGCCCGCTGCTGGTGTTCCGGTCAGTGTCTTCGCTGCTCGTCCTGGACTGGAGCTTCGGAGGCCGTCGTCTCCACCGTACGTGTGTGACGCCCTGCGAGGTGCTGCGCTAGCGGTACTCGGAGGTCTGCTTCCTCTACACGACCTTGAGGTCGGCTTCATCGGTCTTCATCGACAACGTTTGTGCGGGAACGTAATCCTGCTTTCGGTCTACAAGGGTATGTATTCCGATCTCCGTTCGTACTACTATATCTGCATAGAAGAGATCTTGGCATGCTTCTAGGATATCGTTGGTAGAAATTTTTTTGTTTTTTGCACACGATCCCCTTCAGTGGTATCAGAGCCGATCTATTGTAGATATATCTGTACGCTGTTAGAACCCGTGTTCTACACGGGGGCACCGTTCCTGTTATTTGCTACCCTCTAGCGTGCACTTGTGATTCCAGCGGCATTGAGTTGATGAAGCGACACAGACCAATTTTACGCGTACGCTTACGCGAGACTGGTTCCACTACTGACATACGGCTTGTACCGTATCTGTGGCTGGCGGGTGTCAGTTTCTCTCTCTTTAGTTGGTCTTCGCATTTTTAATGGAGGGCCCGAAAGGGATGCTTAAACATGCAATTATTGGATCGTTGTTGTGGTCATAAGGTTCGTAGGTATGAAGCGGTTCTATTTAAGAAAGCCCCAAGCCACGTAAAATATGCAAAAGATAAAGTAGAAGCGTCTAACTTTATTTTGCAGGGGCTATGTGATATGGTCATGGTAGGTTTATTAAATTGTTTATAAACTGCGGGCGCCAAGAAGACCATGGCGCAATGGACTATATCATATTGCATTACATTTGATGTTTTGTGTGCATCTTATATTGTGTGATTGTATATAAGATGATCCCTTCAAAATACCACTAGTGTTCTCCCTCCAACACGCACCACCAAGAAAGTTCTACGTTATGAGGCAGGCCGTGATGATCGGGTGTCAGACATTTCGTCGTTCGCATACAGTGTCTATTTTATGAACAGGGAGACCGAAAGGTCGAGCACGAGTCACAAAATTGGTGTGGCGGAATTTGTCTACTCTTGAAGTTGTGCCGCCGGCTCTGATGATGAGGGGTGGTGCAATGGATGGGGGTCGTGTAATCGCTTAAACGACCAAGAGGGATGTTCGTTTGAGTGGGAGTTATGTTAGTTATTTTCTAAATAATACTATAACTCAAAATTATTATGAACAAAGTCTTATGTTGTTGCAAATTCCATTGTAGATGTCTCACCCATCCTTTAACCTAAACCTGTTCATTGAGAAAGAGAAGCTTAAGACCGATGGGTCTAACTTCGTGTCCTGGTTCCGCGACCTGAAGTCCATTCTTGAAACCCACAAGGTGGCCTACATCCTTGATGCCCCCTTAGGTGATCTTCCAAACACCGCCTCGGAAATCGAAAGGAATGTCCATGAGGTTAAGGCGGAGATTTCTTCTCATGTCCAGAGTGGCATGCTCTTTGGCATGGAGGCTGACCTGCAAAACCAATTCGTGAACAAGGGTGCTTATGATATAATCACTGAACTCATGATTGTTTTTGCACGACAAGTCAAGGCTGAGAGGTTCGAAGCATCTGTGCTTTTCTTCTCAGCCCAGATGGAAGAGAACGGCAATATAGGTGAGCACTTAGCCAAGTTCTTTGGCTGCGTTCAGCTACTGAGTGATCCGGGAAGTGTGATCCCAGTAGAGGTGGTTATTGATAGGGTGTTGATTTCTCTGCCCCCTAGCTATAAGAACGCCATCATGGACTACGGCATGAAAGGGATGTCAAAACCCCTGTCGGAATCCTGAAGATGCTCGAAGTGGCTGAATTAGAAATCAAGCTGGAGAAGATGGTGGTGACCATCGGATCACCTAAGCGCAACTGCCCCAAGTACCTGGAGGATAGGAAGTCTGGCAAGACGGTCGACAAAGAGCAAGGTATATTTAATATACATGTTATAGATGTGTACCTTACATCCGCCCGGAGCAACACGTGGGTATTTGATATTGGTTCTGTTGCTCATATATGTAACTCTTAGGAGGAGTTACGGAATAGACGGCGGCTGGCGAAGGATGAGGTGACGATGCGCGTCGGCAACGGATCGAGAGTCGACGTGGTGGCTGTCGGCACGCTCCCTCTACATCTACCATCGGGATTAGTTTTGGTTTTAAATAAGTGTTATTTTGTGCCATCCTTGAGTGTAAACATTATAAGTGGGTCTTGCCTCTTACAAGACGATTATTCATTTAAATCAGTATCAAGCAGTTGTGCTATTTATATGAATGATATCTTTTATGTTGATGCTCCCGAGAATAACGGTTTATTCTTGTTGAATCTCGATCGTAGTACTCACATCCATAACATAGAAGCCAAATGGATTAAGTGTAGTGAGGATACCGCCATGTATATGTGGCATTGCCGTCTTGGTCATATTAGTGTAAAGCGCATGAAGCAACTCCACTCCGATGGACTTTTGGACTCGTTGGATTTCGGATCCCTCGATACATGCGAACCATGCCTTATGGGCAAAATGACCAAGACACCGTTCAAAGGTTTCGTTGAACGGGCGTCAGATTTATTGGGGATCATACATACATATGTGTGTGGACCGATGAGCGTTTTGACACGCAATGGTTATCGTTACTTTGTCACCTTCACTGATGACTTGAGTAGATACGGTTATATCTACTTGATGAAACACAAGTCTGAAACTTTTGAAAAGTTCAAAGAATTCCAGAGTGAAGTTGAGAATCAGCTTTATAAGAAAATAAAACACCTCCGATCCGATCGTGGTGGTGAGTATTTGAGTTTTGAGTTTGGCACACATCTGAAGAGTTGTGGCATAGTACCCCAACTTAGCCAGCCGGAACACCGCAACGTAACGGCGTGTCCGAGCGACGTAATCGTAGTCTACTGGATAGTGTTCGATCTATGATGTCTCTTACCGATTTGCCCGTGTCCTTCTGGGGTTATGCGTTAGAAACATCCGCAGTCATTTTAAATAGGGCTCCGTCCAAATCCGTTGAAATGACACCGTATGAATTATGGTATGGCCAAAATCATTTCTGAAGGTTTGGGGTTGTGAGGCGTATGTTAAGAAACTACAGCCCGACAAACTCGAACCGAAGTCGGAGAAAGTCGTCTTTGTAGGATATCCACGGGAAACCGTTGGGTACACCTTCTACAACCAAGCTGAGGGCAAAACTTTTGTCGCGAAGACCTGTACCTTTCTAGAGAAGGAGTTTCTCGCGAAAGGAGTAAGTGGGAGGAAGGTAGACCTCGATGAGATCGTTGATCCTGAACTCGAGATTCCGAGTGGCACAACGGAAGCAATTCCGGAAACGTCCTCCGTGGAAGGAGTGGGGGAAGCTTTCAAGGAAAGTATTCTACCTTGTAGGTCTGGTAGATCTCGGATCGCACCAGAATGGTATGACAACATGGTTTGCACCGTCATGTTAGTTGAACAAGACGAACCTACGAACTACAAGGAGGCGATGGCGAGTCTAGAGTCCGAGAAATGGCTTGAAGCCATGAAATCCGAAATAGGATCCATGTATGACAACAAAGTGTGGACTTTGATGGATATTCCCGAAGGGCGCAAGGCCGTCGAGAATAAATGGATCTTTAAGAAGAAGACTGATGCTGATGGTAATGTGACTGTCTATAAAGCTCGGCTTGTCGCAAAAGGTTTCCAACAAGTTCATGGGATTGACTACGATGAAACTTTTTCACCGGTAGCGATGCTTAAGTCTATTGGGATTTTGTTAGCAGTTGCTGCCTATTACGATTATGAAATCTGGCAGATGGACATCAAAACAGCCTTCCTAAATGGAAACATTGAGGAAGAGTTGTACATGGTACAACCGGAAGGTTATGTCGATCCAGGGAATGCTAACAAGGTATGCAAGCTTCAGCGATCCATCTATGGATTGAAGCAGGCATCTCGGAGCTGGAATCTTCGCTTTGATGAGGTAATCAAAGGTTTTGGATTTATCCAAAATTTGGAAGAGACCTGCATTTACAAGAAAATGAGTGGGAGCTCGGTTGTGTTCTTAGCACTATATGTAGATGCCATATTGCTGATTGGGAATGATGTGGAACTTCTTAATAGCGTGAAGGAATATTTAAACAGTAAATTTTCCATGAAGGACTTAGGAGAAGCTGCATACGTCTTAGGCATAAAAATCTATCGTTATAGATCAAGGCGCCTATTAGCGTTAAGTCAGAGTACTTATCTTGATAAAATACTGAAGCGTTTCGGTATGGAGAAGGCAGAGAAGGGTTCTCTGCCGGTTATCAAGAATAAGATATTGCGGAAGGCACAGTGTCCCGTAACGGAACTGGATAAGGCCGATATGACTAAACAGTCTTATGCTTCAGCCATAGGATCGATCATGTATGCAATGTTGAGTACTAGACCGGATGTGGCATTAGCTCTAAGTTTGACAAGCCGGTTCTAGAGTAATCCTGGAATGGCGCATTGGATTGCTGTTAAGAGAATTCTTAAGTATCTCAATAAGACAAAGGAAATGTTCCTTGTGTATGGTGGCTGCGATGAAGAACTTTGCGTAACGGGTTACGTGGATGCAAGTTTCTGCTCAGACCCCGATGACTCTAAGTCACAGACATGTTATGTGTTCAAGGTGAATGGAGGCGCCGTGTGCTGGAGAAGTGGGAAGCAACCCATTGTCGTACAATCTACAATGGAGTCGGAGTACATTGCTGCTTGCGAAGCCGCGAATGAAGTTATGTGGCTGAGGAAGTTCGTCATCGAACTTGGAGTGTTCCCGAGCATGCAAGACCCCGTGATCCTCTTCTGCGACAATACGGGTGCCATTGCCAACGCCAAGGAGCCAAGGTCTCACTCCACCGCCAAACACATTCTCCGACGCTTCCATGTGATACGTCAGTACGTACAAGGAGGCGATGTGAAGATTTGCAAAGTGCATACGGATCTGAATGTGGCAGATCCGCTAACAAAGCCTCTCTCACTTGATAAGCATGAAAAACACCAGTTAGCTATGGGTGTTAAGCTTTTACCAAGTTGTAATCTAGATTAATTTGTACTCTAGTGCAAGTGGGAGACTGAAGGAGATATGCCCTAGAGGCAATTAATAAAGTGTATTCTTTATCATATCTCGTTTGTTCATAATAGGTTTTTGTGTCATGCTATAACTGTATTAAGCGGAAACATTTATACGGGTGTGATGCGTAAACAACCAGGTCCCTAGTAGCCTCTACTAAGAATAGTTTCGTTGCACGATTGATGATCGAGGTTTTCCGATCATGGGGCATGGCGCCGGTCGGCAATGTGAGTCATATCGTTGGAGAACGATGTGATGGACATACCCAGATTTGGAGGACGTAGTCGTTACGCCTTTGACCTTGAGATCAACTCTTATTGTTATTCCTGGAAGATACTTTGATCGCACCAAACGTCGTATCTTATATAGTATGACAATAACGGTGAAACTTTTGGGTATCGGAAAGGAGTAGTTGAGACGAGGGGTCAAGAGCGGGATTTGCCAGTCCGCATAGCAGGATAGATACTCTCGGGCCCCACTCGGTGAGATCATGTCTAATGAGCTTGCAAGCATGTGACTAGGTCACGGAGACATGAGATAATGGACGAGTAGAAGATAGCGTTGTCGGTAACGAGGTCAAGCTAGGTATGGAGATATCTATGATACGACACTCGGACACGCTAAGTATCGCTATGGCAAAAGGTTTAAGACTTTGCGTTCAGGTTTGATAGATGAAAGTCATTCGTTATATCACAGGGATTAATTCATGGGGTCCAGGCCTACAAGTTAGTCGTTGATCATAGAGGAGTCTTGATCATATCTGTTATTATATCGAACCGCTAGGGTAACACACTTAAGGGGTTTCGACAAGACAACCGGAAAGGAAAGAGATCACCGGGAACGTCCCGAAGGGGTCCGATGGAGATCGGGCAGCGACGAAAGAGTTTTCGGAGCTAGAATATATATATAATATGTTTGATATTAATTAGTGTAATTAATATGCAAATATGATTTTATATATTTATTTTCGAATTTATTTAGGATGATTTCCCTAAATGGGCCTTCTTGTCGAAAGAAGGCACAAGAGGGGGAAAATCCCCAAGGGGATTCGATGGGGGGCATCGAGGCCGGCCTAGGTGGGCCAAATGGGGCCCACCAGGGCCGGCGCACCAGCCATAGCTGCACCAGGCTATGTGGGGATAGTCCCACATTGCCTGGTGAGGAGGTTGGCTCCCCCCTGGGAGCCTATATAAGAAGGGGCACCGCTGGCCATTTAATTCACCAATAAATTCCCTAATTCTCTCTTGATTTCGTGATTCCCTTTGTTGGAGTTGCGCCGAGTTGAGAGGGGGATCTCTTCCACCATAGCCCACTGCCGCGCTGCTGGTGTTCCGGTCCAAGTCTTCCGCTGCTCGTCCTGGACTGGAGCTTCGGAGGCCGTCGTCTCCACCGTACGTGTGTGACGCCCTGCGAGGTGCTGCGCTAGCGGTACTTAGAGGTCTGCTTCCTCTACATGACCTTGAGGTCGGCTTCGTCGGTCTTCATCGACAACGTTTGTGCGGGAACGTAATCCCGCTTTCGGTCTACAAGGGTATGTATTCTGAAATTCGTTCGTACTACTATATCTGCATAGAATAGATCTTGGCATGCTTTTAGGATATCGTTGGTAGGAAATTTTTTGTTTTCTGCACACGACCCCCTTCAAATGCAAAGATGCTTTAATAGGAAAATACTATCCTCCTGCTAAGATTATCTCTCTAAGAAGTAGCATCATGAATTTTAAACAACTAGATAACAAACATGTTGCTCAAGCTTGGGAAAGAATGAAATCTATGATAAAGAATTGCCCAACCCTTGGACTGACTGCTCGGATGATCATCCAAACCTTTTATGCAGGACTGAATTTTTCTTCAAGAAACATGATTCAGCTGCTGGAGGCACCTTTATGTCAATTACTTTGGGGGCTGCAACAAAACTCGTGGATGATATGATGGTGAATTATTCTGAATGGCATACGGAGAGGACACCGCAAGGTAAGAAGGTAAATTCTGTTGAAGAAACCTCCTCTTTGAGTGAAAAGATTGATATTATCATGTCTATGCTTCCTAGTGGTAAATCCCATATTGATCCCAATAATGTTCCTTTAGCTTCTTTAGTTGCACAAGAAGAGCACGTTGATGTAAACTTTATTAAAAGCAACAATTTCAACAACAATGCCTATAGGAACAACTATGGTAATAACAACTATAAGCCATATCCTTCGAATAATAATGTTAACTCTTATGGTAATTCTTATAATAATAATAGGACTACCACCTCTGAACTTGAAACCATGTTAAAAGATTTTATCACTACACAAACTTTGTTTAATAAACTATTGAGGAAAAGCTTGGAAAAATTGATATTCTTGTGTCTAAAGTTGATAATCTTGTCCTTGATGTTGATATTTTAAGATCTAAAGTTATGCCTACTAAAACTAAAGAGATCCCTTTGCTAAAATTAATGCCATCCAAATTCAAATTGATGAAAATGTTAGGATGATGGATCAATTACATGCTAGATGGGATAGAGAGAGAGAGAACTAGAGAAATATGCTTATATTGTTTAAGTTTTTACTATTACCACCTCTGAAAATAATGGTGTTTCACATGTTAGTAAGCCTCCTACTATCAATGGTAACTTAGTTGGTGTAGGAAATGTCTCCTCTACTTCATCCAAAAAACTGGTTCGGTTTGCTTTGATGATAATAATTTTGATTTTGATAATTGTAATATCTCTGAAGTTATTAAGTTCTTGCAAAAATTGGCCACAAGTCCTAATGCTAGCTCTCTTAATTTGGCTTTTACTACTCATATTACAAATGCTCTCATCAAAGCTAGGGAAGATAAATTAAAACTTGAAGCTTCTATCCCTAAGAAGTTAGAAGATGGTTGGGAGCCCATCATTAAAATGAAAGTAGATAAATTTGATTGCAATGCTTTGTGTGACCTTGGTGCAACTATTTCTGTTATGCCTAAAAAGCTCTATGATATGTTTGATTTGCCACCATTGGAACATTGCTATTTGGATGTTTTTCTTGCTGATAATGCTTTGAAGAAAGCTTTGGGGAGGATCACTGATATTCCTATTATGGTTAATAATAACCTGGTCCTCGTCGATTTTATTGTCTTGGATATTGAATGCAATCCATCTTGTCCAATTGTGTTGGGAAGACCTTTCCTTAGAACTGTGAGTGCTATTATTGATATGAAAGAAGGTACCATCAAGTACCAATTCCCACTTAAGAAAGGTATGGAACACTTCACTATGAAAAGAATGAAACTACCTTTTGATTCTATTTTTTGTTCAAATTATGATGTTGATGCTTCATCTCTTGATAATACTTGAGTTTTTTTTGTGCCTAGCTCAAAGGCGTTAAACAAAAGCGCTTATGGGCATAAAAGACCGAGACCGAAGACCGAAGCCGAAAACACCGAGACCGAAACCGAAATACACTGAATTTCGGTCTTCGGTTATCACTTCGGTCCTGGCAATGAGATGACCGAACTAATATCGGGTTATTCGGTCCTCGCTAGCAGTAGACCGAACTGACTGACGTTCTTCTCCCCAACGCATCCAGAATCCATCGAGCGCATCTTCTCCCCCAACACATCTTCTCCAGCACGAGGTAGACCAGCAACAGCTAGCAGACGCACGTAGCGCATCTCCACGCCTTGGAACGCCTCCCCGCGCGCAGCTTGGCGTCCGGGCCCGTGGCGACGACGCCCAAGACTTGGCGATCGACGACAAGCTCGTTTGCCCGGTGGCCATGCGGACGCCCATCGAAGGGGAGAAGAACCAGATGCGCCTCAAGCCCGCAATCTGGTGGCTATCCAGACCAATCTTCTTCGTCGAACCACCGGTACATTCTCAGAGCGGAGAGGAGGCAGGGGCCGGGAGAACCTCGAGCTCAACTTCCGCTTCACGCGCCGGAGCCTCGCCGTCATTGGCATCTTTGGCCTCGCCGTCCCGTTCCTCGTCTACAAGGGCATCTTCCGCGAATTCGTAAGTCCTTCCCACGAAACTCCTTCTATCCAGACCCATCTCTCCCCGCATCTGAATACAAAGGAAGAAGTTGTACGCCTCTTTCCAACTTGGAGATCAAAATTGATAAATTATTGTCGCTGTCTAGAACTCCAAGATCGGAGAATTTTTTTATTGTTTTCTATGATCAGGAGAGAAGATCTTTCAGGTTTTTTTCCAACAGGAGATGAGTTCTATTCTCTGCAGTTTGTGCTTGTATCGAGTTGTGCAACTTGAACCTCAAGCTTGTTAATTATTTGTGCTGCCAACGTATGATGTTGTGCTGCTATTTGTGGGCTTTCATTTTGAAGGAGATATGCCCTAGAGGCAAAAAAATAAGTAGTATTTATCGCATTATCTCATAAGTTTATAATAGGTTTTTGTATTATGCTATAACTGTGTTAATCGGAATTATTAATACACGTGTGATACATAGACAACCAGAGTCCCTAGTGAGCCTCTATATAAACTAGTCCGTTGGGAAGCAGTTGATCGAGACTCCCGATCAAGGAAAATGATGTCGGTTGACAATGGGGTCATCTTATTAGTAGAATAAGGTGATGGACATACGCAAAGTATTGCAATAAGATCGTATTACAATGTTTTTCATTTGCAATAGATAAGAAATATGATAGTTTATTCCTTAGACCGTGAGACCGTACTTATTGCTACTTCGTAGGGGTGCTTTGAGAGCATCAAACGTTGTGTCTTAAATAGCATGACAATAACGGTGTCCATCTTGGGTATCCCGAAAGAGTATGTTGAGACGTAAGGATCAAGACCGGGATTTGTTCATTCTTATAATGGAAAGATACTCTGGGCCCACTCGGTGAGATTGCATCTATATAGCTACGCAGCTCGTCGGCCCAGTGGGGACTGGGGTGTGCAGAGCCCACTCTCCTAGGCCTCGCACGCTGACAAATCAGACGAAACGACTAAGGACCAAGTCACCGCTTGGAGAGACCCTCGAGAGGCGAATCCTCTTGAGGGCCTGAAGAGGAAGCGAAGGCCTGAAGAGGACCTGGAGACTCTCTCGAGGCTCCACTCGCCTGGAGAGAAGTCAACAGGAATCCCTCCGCAGGCCGTCTCGGGCCTGTGGGGAAGCTTCGCGGCCAAGGAAGTAATGCAGGGCGTCTGCAGCGGCCGAAGAGTGGTGCGGACACTCCCTTTGCCATTTTGGTGATAAGGGAGTCAATAAAGTTGCGCCACTTGCGCCAGGACAGTTGGGACTTTCCTCTCTTATGATAAAGCGGCTGGACGGCGCAACACTCCAAGAAGATTGTCATTGTGGGCTCCACCACGATCACTGCAACCCCTGCAAGCCGTTCTTCGCGGTCTGCAGCCTGTCGGCCACCGCACCCAACTTTATCGCCGATGGACCGCGTCCATGGAGGATTCAGACGCGATGGACTCCAACTCCTCCGCGCCACTGCCGTGTGGGAGTCCACCTTGGACGACCTGTGCAAGGAAGACGCCGGTGGCGCCTATAAAAGGAGCAAGACCTCCACCGTAGCAAGAGGTCGGCCGATTACTTGTAAAACACTTGTAAACCCTAGCCCAGGTAGTAGGAAGGCCTTCGGCTGGAGGAGGAAGAAGACCATTGCTTCCCTCTCCAAGCTTAAACTTCCTCAAGAGAGGCCTCGGCAAGCTAGTGCAATACAGACAAGCAGGAGTAGCGGTGTTACCTCCACCTGAGGGCCGTGAACCTGGGTACGGGCCGGTGTCTATCTCTGTCGTGGGTGTTCCTCTCCAGGCCCGGCGAGCACCGTCGTCGTGCCTCTCGAGGGTCGCTTGACCTCCGTGTTCAATCCCCTTCTCGAACTACTCTTCAGGGTGTGACTACCCCTGTTCCGTGGGAGTCACTCTCTGACATTTGGCGCGCCAGGTAGGCAACTGAGGCGCGTCAACGACTTTCGAGACGCCTCCACGCCATGGAGAACACCCACGCTACTCGCGCCGCCCGCGCCAACAGACGCGCGCCAGAAGGAGCTCGGCCACGCCCGGCGCCACGTTCGCACGCGGACGACGGGGACGACCCCGCCGTGAAGAGCGCGCCAAGTCAGGCACTCATGTGGAGGAGTCCGAACATGACTACGAGCACCAGGAGGACGCGCAGTCGTCACACCCGACGCTGCGACCTAGCGGCTCCGGCCCAGGGAGGACGGACCCTGCGCCGCACACCGCTCTGCTCATGGCGCAAGAGGTACTACGCTATCAGCCTACCGCTGAGGCACACGAGTAGTGGCTGAAGCGCCTCAACCACCTCGTCGGCATCGCCACGACTCGCCCCGCTCCGTCGCAGTCTGTCGTGCACCCTTCCCGCGTGGGCATGGCTGCGCCGGACGCGCCTCCGCCTCCACCAGGGCCTGCACCGGCTGCGACGCAGAGGGCTGCCTCCCACGTGTCTTCACCTCACGACTGCCTGATCGTGCAGCGCACCGCGCTAGACGCGCCCGTGGGAATGGAGCTCCAGCGCAACCGCCAGAACAGCCTCGTGGAGGAAATCGGCCAGGCGGGCCAGCAGAACCGCAGCGCGCTGTAGCACAGGGTCGCCACGTACGCCAAAGGCTGCATGGCGTTCACCCGCTCCCTGCGCCGCGTGGTCTGGCCCCCATAATTCAGGCCGGCTCTCCCCAAGGGCTACGACGGCTCCAGTAACCCCATCGAGTTCCTGCAGCTCTACACCACCTCCATCCAGGCGGCAGGCGGAGACGACAAGGTCATGGCCAACTGGTTCTCCCACGCGCTTCGCGACTCTGCGCTGTCGTGGCTCCTGAACCTCCCTGAGGACTCTGTAAACTCGTGGGAGGAGCTCTGCAAGCAGTTTGTCTCGAACTTCAAGGGGACATACGAGCGCGTGCTCACCCTGAACGACCTGCACGCTGTGGTGCAGAAGAAGGATGAAACCCTCCGCAAATACATCCAACGCTTCAACCAAGTGCGCAACAAGATCCCGAACATCCCCGACAACCAAGTCATCGCAGCCTTCCGCGAGGGCGTCACGAACAGCAGGATGCTCGAGAAATTGGGTATCCACGACAAGCTCACCTCTATGGTGAAGTTGTTCGACTTGGCTGACAAGTGCGTCAAGGCTGAAGAGGGACTCCTCTTCGTCAAAATGTCCTCGAGAGGGGACGAGCACGCTGAGGGGTCCAGGAGCCAGAAGAAGAAGGAGGAGCCCAAGCGTAAGGCCACCGCGGTCCTCGTGGCTGAGCCTGACGCCAAAGGCACCCGCAGTGACTCTCCCGAGCCTGGGGAGAGAAAAGACGAACATCGCCCATTCTGCATCTACCACAACAGGTGTGGTCACTATACAGAGACCTGCTTCGACCTCAAGAGGCTGAGCAAGGAGCGAGAACAAGCAGAGGGCAGCGGCAGCCGCGGTCGAGGCCGCGGCTACCGCGGAATTGGGCGCAAGGGCGGCTAGCAGAAGCCATCAGGCTATCAGGCCAACGCTGCGGAGAGGAACGGCAACCTCCCTGACGAGGAAGATGGGGGCTACCAAGCTTCGAGAGGCGCCATTGCCTGCATCCTCGGTGGGGCACAGGCGCCCAAATCGAACAATCAGTTCAATCAGTTCGCCCGCGAGCTCAACGCCGCCGTCCCCATCCTTGAGACCTCCAGGCCCCTCAAATGGTCGCAGTACACCATCGCCTTTGACGCTCAGGACCACCCCAAGTCCACCAAGACTGTTGGAACCCTCCCGCTGGTCTGCATCCCCACCATCGACAACATCGCCGTCTCCAAGACGCTCATCGATGGCGGAGCAGGCCTGAATGTCATGTCAATCGAGACGTTCGAAGCACTTCAAGTGCCCTACGAGCGGCTCATGCCCTCTAGGCCCTTCACGGGAGTCACCAGTTGCTCAATCGAGCCACTGGGGCAGGTCAGGCTTGCCGTCACCTTCGGCAACGAGGAAATCTACCGCACCGAGCACATCGACTTCAACATTGCGCACATCGTCTTGTCGTACAACGCCATCCTCGGCTACCCCGCCCTCACGAAATTCATAGCCGTCACGCATCATGCCTACAACATGGTCAAGATTCCAGGCAGCGCTGGCACCATCACCATACGTGGACATGTCCTGGATGCTACGCGCGTTGTCGAAACAGCCTACAAGGCAGCCGCCATGGAGTTCCCTGCTGACAAGGACATGGAGCCTCTCGAGAGACCCAAGAAGAAGAAGAAGCTGTTCTCCCAGGAGGCAGCCGCTACAAAGAAAGTCTCCCTAAGCTCCAGCAGCTCGGGGGCTAGCGTCACCATTGGCGCTGCTCTGCGTCCCAAATAGGAAAGCGCGCTCGTCGCCTTCCTCCGGGCAAACTCTGACATGGTCTCATGGACTCCGTCAGATATGTCCGGTGTACCGAGGGAGGTGATCGAGCACCACTTAGCCGTGTGTCAAAACGCACGCCCCATCAAGAAAAAAAGCAAGAAAGCAAGCCCCCGAGAAGCAAGCATTCATTGTCAAAGAGGTCGAGAAGCTAAAAGCGGCAAATGTCGTCCGTGAAGTCGCACACCCCACTTGGCTCTCCAACGGCGTGGTTGTCCCAAAACCCGCCGGAGGAGGCCGCCTCTGTATGGACTACACTGATGTCAACAAGTCTTGCCCCAAAGACCCTTATCCCATGCCAAGAATCGACCAGATCGTGGACTCCACGGTAGGTTGCAACCTCCTCCGCTTCATCGATGCCTTCTCTGGTTATCACCAGATAAAAATGGCTAAGGAAGACGAGGAGAAGACGGCATTCCTCACCCCTTGCGGTGTGTATTGCTATGTCTGCATGCCCTTCGGCCTGAAAAACGCTGGCGCCACTTTCCAGAGGCTCATGAGGATAGCACTTGGCGAGCAAATGGGCAGAAATGCGAGGCTTACATCGATGACATCGTTGTCATGTCTCGAGAGGGAGATACTCTCCTCAGGGATCTTGAAGAGACCTTCGCCAGCTTGCGCAAGGTGAATATCAAGCTCAACCCCGCCAAGTGCGTCTTCGGAGTGCTTCAGGCAAATTGCTTGGTTTCCTTGTGTCCCACCGAGTCATAGAGGCAAACCCTGACAAAATCAAGGCCATAGAGGAAATGCAACCTACACGCCGGCTCAAGGATATGCAACGTCTAGCAGGCTGCATGGCCAGCTTGGGCGGATTCATCTCCAAGTTTGGCGAGAGAGCTCTGCCATTCTTCAAGATCATGAAGAGAAGTGGCACCTTCAAGTGGACGCCTGAAGCGGAAAAAGCCTTCGAGGACCTAAAGAGGTACTTGGCCAGCCCACCAGTCATGGTTCCCCAAGGACAGGCGAGCACCTGAAGCTGTATCTATCAACCACTCCACAGACCGCCAGTGCCGTCCTGGTGGAAGAAAGGGAAGAGCCAGTCCTCCACAAGAAGAGTGCAACCACTCCAAAGCCAAAACCGCCTGATGAAGAGCTCGACAAAGGAACAGGCCCCACAAACCCACGTCTAGGCCCAGAGCCAAAAGCGGAGCCTGCCCCAAGTCAACCGCTAGAGGACGATCTCGCCAGGGAGCCTGAAGAGCCTCCACAGGCCAACCCCCTTGAGGGCCCTAAAGAGTCTCGACAAGCCAACCCCCTTGTGCGCCAATACTAAACTGACAATCCTTGTCGAGCACCCAGTCTACTTTGTCAGTACAGTACTGCGCGATGCTCGCGAGCGGTACACAATGCAGCAGAAGCTCCTCATCGCGCTCCTCATCGCCTTAAGAAAGCTGCGACACTACTTCCAGGGGCACCCCATCACGGTGGTTACCTCATTCCCTCTAGAGCAAATCCTGCGCAACCCTAACGCTACAGACGTGGAGCGTGATGGAACATAGAGCTACAACCATTCAACTTGCGTTTCGATATCACAAGGGTAATCAAAGGAAGAGCGCTGGCAGACTTCGTCGCCGAATGGACTGATGCAACCCCTGAAGAGCCTCTAGGAGAATAACAAGAGCCCTCTGTAGACAAAATGCCTAGCCACTGGACCATGAAGTTCGACGGAGCTTTCGCTTGCCGCCATGGCGGGGGCGGCGTTGTCCTGATCTCGCCCAAAGGCGACAAGCTCTATTATGCGGTCCAGTTGTGCTTCGGAATCGACAAGATCTCCAATAACATTGCTGAGTACGAGGGCTTGCTCGCCGGCCTACGTGCCGCCATCGCCTTGGGCATCAAGCACCTACTCATCAAGGGCGACTCCCAGCTCCTTGTCCACTTCTCAATCACGAGCTACAAGCCTAAGGACGACCACATGGCCGCATACCTTGAAGAGGGCCGTAGGCTTGAGACGCACTTCAGGGGCATGGAGCTCATGCATATCCCAAGAAAGGAAAATCAAGAGGCCAAGCGCGCATCGAGGAGGCAAGCTCAGCTGCCAGGCGTCTTTGAAGAAAGACTCGTCAAGGCATCCATAAAACAGCCTCAAGAGGCCATGCCCGCAAGCACAGACGAAGCGCTCCCGCCACCACCTGCAACTGGGGCTCCCGATTGCGGGCCCCCTACAGGGGAGCGTCTGTTGCTCACAGCGGCGCATCGAGAAACAGGCTGGATCAACGAGATCAAAGATTACCTCACCAAAGGGATCCTTCCTGAGGAAGATGTTGAAGTGGAGCGAATCGCCCGCTAGGAAAAATCCTACCACATCCTCGAAGGAAATCTCTACTGCAAGCGCCCAAATGGCATCGCGCTCAAATGCGTCCCTCCTGAAGAAGGCAAAATGCTGATCAAGGACATCCACAGCGGGGAGTGCGGCCATCACTCATGCGCCCGCACCCTCGCAAGCAAAGTCTTCAGGAGTGGCTTCTACTGACCTCAAGCACTTCAGGATGCAGTTGACATCGTTCAAGAATGTGAAGCTTGCGAATTCCACGACAAGCAAATCCACCAACCTACGCTGGGACTACAGACCATTCCGCTCTCCTAGCCGTTCGCGGTCTGGGGGATAGACATCCTGGGACCATTCCCAACAGCGCAAGGGGGATATCGCTACCTCTTTGTGGCCATCGACAAGTTCACCAAGTGGCCCGAAGTGGAGGAGACGCGCACAATTCCAGCAGGTGCGGCGGTGAAATTCATCAGAGGCCTGGTCTGCCGCTTCGGAGTGCCTAACCGCATCATCACCGACAATGGCTTGCAATTCACCATTGGCATCTTCAGGGCTTACTGCGAAAAGATGGGCATCAAACTCTGTTTCGTCTCGGTCACTCATCCACAGAGCAACGGCCAGGCCGAGCGAGCAAACGCAGAAGTCCTCAAGGGCCTAAAGACCAGGACCTTCGACATCCTCAAGGGCCACGGCAAGGGTTGGATCAGCGAGCTCCCCTCGGTGCTTTGGTCCATCCGCACAACGCCACCCAAGCCTTCAGGGGAAACACCGTTTGCCCTCGTCTATGGAGCCGAAGCAGTCCTCCCCACAGAGATAAAGCATGGATCCCCACGGGTCCTTGCCTTTAACGAGAACGAGCAAGAAGATCTCCACAATGACGACCTTCTGCTTCTCGAGGGACTACGCCGCCGTGCCGCCCTCTGGGCGTCAAAATACCAGCAGGACCTGCGACGCTACCACAGCCGCAACGTGCTCACGCACACTGGAGACAGGCAATCTCGTCCTCAGGCGAATCCTCTTCAGGGAAGGCCTCCACAAGCTGTCACCGATGTGGGAAGGCCCCTACAGGGTCACCCACATCGGCAGGCCTAGCGCGGCTCGCCTCGAAACTCAAGACGGCATCCCCGTCAAGAATCCATGGAACATCATGCACCTGCGCAAGTTCTACCCTTGATCATTGGCATGTCAAGACATCTAGCGGAAGAGGCAGCTTACGGCTCAACCTCCAAGCATTTTGTGTCTCCAGAAGAATGAAAAGCAAACGTGATCATTATAACGCCCGTGATCATTGTCACGTCAAGACATCTGGCGGAAGAGGCAGCTTACGGCTCAACCTCCAAGCATTTTTTTCTCCAGAAGGATAAATAGCAAACGTGATCATTGTCACGCCCGTGATCATTGTCACGTCAAGACATCTGGCGGAAGAGGGAGCTTACGGCTCAACCTCCAAGCATTTTTTGTCTCTAGAGGTTAAAAGCTCACGGCTTAAACCTCCAAGGTCCAAAGGCTTCTCTCGAGGGTCAACCCTCCGAGCTCTCCATGTAACAAGCCACCTCAGGCCGTAGAGAGTCTCTGCCACTAATGGGTGTCCCCATGCCTCGACATGGTAAAAACATTAACTTGGCAACTCCAAGCATAATGAGACAATTTCGTTCCTAAGTGAACTTAGCGCTACGGCGCCGCTATGTAATATTTGGTGGTGAGTCTAATTTATGCATTATTTCATTGAAATGTGCGCTTATATTTCTCCACATGTGCACCTCGCGAGCGGGTTCTGAGTATGGTGCCAGTGCCTCAAATGACACACCAGCAGCACTGCAATACCCAAGGATCCAAGCTCTGGCTGGAAGGAAAGCTCCCACAAACACGCCATCTCTACAGAGGGCCTTGGTACTTACTCTCCTCGCGAGGAACGCGTGAGGGGACCGATAAGCGCGCACGAGTCCCCAACACCGTGTACAAGCTTTGGGTTCGCCCCTCTAACATTCACAGGAAAGAAACGACCCTACAAGCTTGAGGAGGCAGCAGGGAAAGACCCTAGACAGGACCTCCTCGCCAGGCGAAAGCCTCTACAGGGCGAAAGACTCGAGAAGCTAAGTCTCACGCCCATGCCTCGAGAGCCTTTTTGCTCCGCAAGCGCACGTTTGTCCCTCGAGCGATTTCATTTTCCCTTGAACTTCATGGACTACTCGTACGTCTAAGGGGGGCACCTGTGCATCGCGACACAGGACGCTTACCTCTCCTAGGCCTAAACTCCACCCGGCCTTGCTGATTCATTGCTCTAGCATACCGAAGTGGCGGAGTCATGGCACGAAGAGAGGGGTCCTAACAACACAGAGAATCAATAGACATGAAAATCAGGCAAAAGGGACCTCTCGAGGGGCACACAAGCTAAAAGTAAATGGCAAACGAGAGAATATATTACATGCCCAAAAGTGCATAGTGTCTAAGCATGAAACTGTTTCAGATACAAGCGCACACAAGCGCAACAATCAGAGCTCAGGCGGAGTCCGCACCATCGTGCACCTCCTCTATGGCACCCTCCTCCGTCTCGGCAGACACATCCTCCTCCTCGTCGTCCTCTGCAGCGACCTCCGCGCGCTTGAAGCGATTGCAGAAGGCATCGACTTGCTCGCGAGGGAGTTGGAGACCCGTCGCACGTCTTTGCACTGACGAGCTTCGGTCACGGACGCGAGGTCGAAGCACGGTGTGAGGAGCAGGAGGTTGGTGAAGAGGCGATCCACGACCACGCCCAAGAGCTGGCGGCTCTCGACCTCGATCACCTCACGGAGGTCAGCGACGGGGCGCTTGAGCGCCGTGAAGAGCTGGTCGAAGTACACCAGGTACATGGCTGCGTCTCCACGGCCTCGAGCCTCGGCGTGCGGCGCCTCCACGCCCAGCTGGGCCGCAAGCTCATTGCCCCTAGCCACCAGCGACTGGAGCCGCCTGCGCTGTGTGAGCAGCCTCCGCCGTCTACTCCACCGTGGGAGCCACCTGCTCCTCCACGTCCTTGACGAGGGCGTTGAGGTCCTGGATGGCTGCCCGGCGGCCGTCCTCCGCCAGGCGAGAAGCCTCCTTGGCGTGTTGGAGGCGCGCCTCAAGCTTGGAGTTGGCCTTCTCGAGCTCCGCGATCCGCCGGGAGTCAGCAGTGTGCTTGGCCTTGAAGCGGTCCTCCTGCTTCTTGGCCGAGTCGCGGAACACCTGGGCTTTAGCCAGCCTGTATTGCTTCTCGCGCTCCAGGAGGGCGTCATCCGCCTCTTTCTTCTTCTCGGCGTACCGCTGCTCGAAGCGCTCAAGGGCGTGCTTATGGGCGGCGACGTTCTCGTCGTACTTCTGGAGCGCCTGGGCATGGTCCCCTTCGCGCGCCTCGAGCTCTTCACGCTGAGTGGCAAGCTCGCTCTCCGCCTGAAGCCGCTGCTCTTCGCGTAGATGCACATCCCTCTCCTTGAGGGCTAGTTGTCGCTCGCGCTCGACAAGGCCCTTGCGGTCCTCCTTCAGGGTTTCCTGCGTGGCCCGGTGGGCGGAGAGCAGCTGGGTCTCCAGCTGGCCCAGCTCGCGGCATTTTTCCGCCAGCGAGGCATCCATCTCTTTGCGCTCGGCCGTCGCCGCGGCCAAGAGCTCGGCAGCAGCGTCACGCTCCTCCTGGAGGGGCGCAAGGAGCTCAGAGGCGTCACGGATGGCCCCTTTGCGGATCTCCTTGGCGAAGCGGGTGGCCTCCTCGCGCGCGGCCTGCTGCGCCAGGTCCTCCAGATGACGAGCCTCGGCAGCCGCATTGAAGGACGCCCACGCCCTTGCAAGCTCCTCCCGCTGCTTTGCGAGCTGTATGTCCTCGAGGGCGAGGTGCACCTCCAAGCCCTCTAGGGACTCCCTCACGAGGCGGAAGGCGACCTAGCGGAGCCCAGCGCTCCAGTCCTAGCCGCGGAGGACCCGGTCTTCGCTTGAGGAGGGCCCTGCCCCGGCGTCGATGTCCGAGAGCCTGGCCCTGGAGCGCGCTTGGGGGCTAGGCTGCACTCCGTCCCCGGCCGCGCCAGAAGCCTCCTCGCCGCCCGCACCAGCCTGGCGCTCATCCCCTGCAGCGGGACGGGGCGGAGAAGAAGGAGCTCCTCCTGCGGACTCGCCAGCGCCTTGTGGCGCCTGGCCCGTCTCGGCCTCTGGCTGCGCGGGAGGCGTGGACACACGCGGCGAAGTTGGCTCGCGCGGTGGCGTGATCGTGCGAGGTGGAATAGGGGCGCGAGGAGGAGTAGCGACCCTCTCCTCCGGAGCCTCCACCACCATTGGCTCAGGAGGCGCCGCAGACGCCTCTGGGCGAGGCGCAACCTCTTTCGCCTGAGGCATTGCAGCCTTCGCCCGAGGCGCAGGCGCCTCCCCTTGAGGCACCTCCTCAGTTGGGCCTGTGGAGGCCGTCTCCACAGGCCTTGTGGCCTCTTCAGCCACGACCTCAACCGTGACTCTCTTCACATCTGCTGCCTTACGAAGCTTACGACACTTCGCAGGCACAAGATCACTGGCAAGAACCAAGAAAGCATCTTCAAGAGAGGATAAAGAGAAGAAGAGCAAGAATCAAAGGACCAAGGGCCAGAGACACTTGCCCGGACAGCAGAGCGCCGGTGTCAACCCACGCCAAGACTGGCGAGCGCCAGGAGGGCATGGCCCTGTCTCCAGACCCCTCTGGAGGCGCCAAGGCTTTCCTCTTGGAGGGAACGTCAGACGGCCTCGCCCCGGACCGATCCACGGCCGCCTTGGTGCGTGGCTCGCGCCGCCCCGGAGTGGTGCCTCCCTCTACTCATCCTCCTCCTCGACGAGGCGCGAGGGCGCCACCACGAAGGCGTCAACGTCACCTGACGAGATGTCGCAAATATCGTCAGTGAAGGGCCCAGGCCTTGAGGAGGACACCTCCCCTCCCGCGGCCTCCTCCTCTCCTCGCCCGGCTCCCGAGGCAGAGGACGAGTCTGCCACCTCTGCTTCCTGCACCACCGGCACAGGCACCTCCTTCCCCGCCGGGCCTGCCGGGGTAAACAGGGGCATCCCCTTCAAGATGGCCATGCGCTCGGTCATATTGTATTGGTGGAGGGGCCGGAGCGTGACGGGGAGCTGGGCCGCGGCAGGCACCACCGGGTTGATGAAGAGCGCAGACAAGACTTTGTCGACGGCGTCCTTGTCGTTGTCCTCACGGTGCAGCCGCATCTTGTCGTGACGGCCCGAGTACATCCACATGGGCACCGAGTGCGCCTAGAGGGAAGAGATGGGGCGTATCACAAAGTCCGCCACGATGATTTGCCCCGTGAGACCCTCCTCGTGAAGGAAGCTCAGGCGACCCATCAAGCTCACATTCCGCGCGCCGTCGAAGGGCGCCTTGCACTAGTGGGAATTCTTCACGCGCGTCGCGTCGGGGACCTCAAGGAAGGCGCAGGGCGGAAGTCGTCCACCTTCTTTTTCAGCGAAGTGACTGCCTTGCCGTCGCTCCACGACATGGGGATGTAAATGCTCCCCATGCCATCCACGATGCGGAACGAGACGCACCCCCAGCGCTCGTTCTTCGCCGTGTTCCGGAGCGCGTAGAAGCACCGGAAAAGCCCCACCGTGGGCTCCAGGCCCAAGTACGCCTTGCAGAGGTAGGCGAACACGGCGAGGATGAGGCCGGAGTTGGGGTGGAGGTGCAGCAACTGAATCTGGTAGAAGGCCAGCACCGTCTCCAGGAATGGAGAGAATGGCGGCACCAGCCCGACAGAGACGCAGTGCTGGAAGACCGGGAAAAAACCTCGCGGGTGTTTCCCGTGCGCAGCCGGCTTGAGCGCGGTGGCGCCATGCTCGTTGGTCCGGTCCGCCACCAGGTAGCAGACCTTGGAAAGCGCCTCCTCCTTGACGCGCACCCCGAGCAGCGCATCGCCATGCGCAACCTCGGCAGGTGCCTCCTGGGAAGAGGATCCCACCAAAGCCTTGCCATTGTTCTTGGCGGGACTCATCGCCGGAGTTCGGTGGGTCGCTGGAGGAGAAAGGAGGCAAGAGCGCTAGAGAGCAGAGGCGGAGACCTCGAGAATGGCGGAGGCTTGTGAGAGAAGGAATGGAAACAGTAACGGCTCCCTGCTCCGGCGCCCAGGCTTTATGTCTCTTCAAGGAGCAGTTACCGGGCGCGGTGGGACCCTCCACGACGCACGCCCCGGATCGTCGAGAGGCGAATCCTCTTGAGGGCCAGAAGAGGAAGCGAAGGCATGAAGAGGACCTTCGCTTCATGAGACTCTCCCGAGGCTCCACGCGCCTGGGGAGAAGTCAACAGGAATCCCTCCGCAGGCCGTCTCGGGCCTGTGGGGAAGCTTCGCGGCCAAGGAAGTACTGCAGGGCGCACATGGCCTCTGCAGCGGCCGCAGAGTGACGCGGGCACTCCCTTTGCCATTTTGGTGATAAGGGAGTCAATAAAGTTGCGTCGCATGCGCCAGGACAGCTGGGACTTTTCTCTCTGATGATAAAGCGGCTGGACGGCGCAACACTCCAAGAAGATCGTCATCGTGGGCTCCACTACACCCAACTTTATCGCTGATGGACCGTGCCCATGGAGGATTCAGCCGCGGTGGACTCCAACTCCTCCGCGCCACTACCGTGTGGGAGTCCACCTTGGACGCCCTATGTAAGGAAGACGCCAATGGCGCCTATAAAGGAGCAAGAGCTCCACCATAGCAAGAGGTCGGCCGATTACTTGTATAACACTTGTAAACCCTAGCCCAGCTAGTAGGAAGGCCTTCGGCTGGAGGAGGAAGAAGACCATTGCTTCCCTCTCCAAGCACAAACGGCCTCAAGAGAGCCCTCGGCAAGCTCAATTGTACTGTAACCTCTGCAGTGCAATACAGACGAGCAGGAGTAGCGGTCTTACCTCCTCCGGAGGGCCGTGAACCTGGGTACGGGCAGGTGTCTATCTCTGTCGTGGGTGTTCCACTCCAGGCCCGGCGAGCACCATCGTCGTGCCTCTCGAGGGTTGCTTGACCTCCGTGTTCAATCCCCTTCTCGAACTACTGTCCAGGGTGTGACTACCCCTGTTCCGTGGGAGTCACTCGCCGACACAGCTTATGACTAGGTCAAATATCACAAGATACAACAAGGACATCAGATGTCTACGATTATATCTTGGACAAGGTAGTATCATAGAAACAAAGGGGAATAAATATCATGTTTATGGTTCAACGACGATATTCGTAGAATGCGTAGGGACCGTCATATGCATCGAGGTATCCCTGGCGGTCATTGGTGAGCGGAGTGTCTCGACCATGTTTGGAGTGTTCTCGGACCGTAGCGTAAAAAACTTAAGGTCTTAACGACACCTGGAGAAAGGTTCTGGAACAATATATGATTTTATTGGAGAGAGATAAATGATCCGGAAAGAGTTCTGGTGGTCCGGAAGGAGTTTCGGGAAGTTCTGGAATGGTTCCGGGAATGTTCGAAAGATGTTCGGGTGGTTCGGAAAATGTTTCAGAGTCACGGGAGATTAAATAATGTGTAAATATATTAATTATGAATTAATTATATTTTATATTAATTAAAAAGGAGAAAAAGGGGGAAGACCACTTAATGGGCCAAGAGAGGCCCATGTGGGGGCCGAACCAACATGGGGTGGAGCCCAAGGCCACCACGCACCATGCATGGTGCGGCCGGCCTCCACCCTCCCTCTCCTTTAGTCCCACATGGGGGAGGCAAGGTGTTTGCACACCCCCTCCCCCCTTTATATAGCAAGGCATATTAATTGGATTAATTACAGAAAAATACAATTAATTGTATAGCAGGCCGAACGAGTTGCTTCTCCGCCCGTTTTGCCCCCTCTCTCCACCAAATACCGTCGGGCGCCGTTGCCCTGCTGGATTCCAGAAAAGTTCTACCCCTGCGATTTCAGCTGGATCTGAATGACCGGGGGTTGTTGTTAAGCTCCGTATGTTTGCGAGTGCTCGGAGGCGCCACATTTGAGGAGCCTAGGCCACGTCGTCTCGCCCACCCAGAAGCCCTGCCATCGGCGCCAGCCCCCAGCCGCCGATAACTGCTCCATGAGGGGATATAAAGCCCGAGCGTCGCAGCAGGGAGCCGTTACCGTTTCCAATCCTTCTCGCAGAAGGTTCTGCCTCCTAGATCTCTCCGCCTCCGCTCTCTCCTGCGATTCTTCTCCTTCCGTCTCCCTCAACACTCCGAGCCTGCGACGATGAGTCCCCTCAAGAGCAAGGGCAAGGACGCTGCGGTGTCTTCCTCCCAGGCGGAGGCCCTAGAGGTGGTGCAGGGCGCGGCTCTTGTGGGGGCGCGCACCGATCCTCAGGCGTTGGAGAGAATCCGTCCCCTAGTTGCGGGGCAGACCAATGAGCACGGCGCCAGCGCGCTTCGAGAAGGCATCACCGCAAGGAGTGAGGAAAGCCGTCTTCTTCTCATCTTCCTTAGCCATTTTTATCTGATGATAACCAGAGAAAGCATCGAGGAAGCAGAGGAGGTCGCAGCCTGCCGTGGAGTCCACAATCTGGTCAATTCTTGGCATGGGATAAGGGTCCTTGGGGCAGGCCTTGTTTACATTAGTGTAGTCGATGCAGAGGCGGCCTCCTCCGGCGGGTTTTGGGACTACCACACCGTTGGAGAGCCAAGTTGGGTGCACGATGTAACATCCCAACATTTTATAATGTTCAAAAATCACTAAAATTTAAAACTTTTGTTTTGTTTGAAATAAAATACTAAAATGCTTAAAGAAACCAACTATAAAAGACCTCAACCAATTTGAAAAAGTATATTATTTCAAAATTCTCAATGTGTCATGAATGTCAAAAGTTATTTCCAATTAAACATTACATCATCCATTGTATTTCAAAACCCTTAAGATGTAAATTTATGAATGTTGAAAAAATTTCAAACCAATTTCATGAAATAAATAGTTTCCTCATAAGTATATGATTCCAACCACATGGCCATAGCTATTCATAAATTAAAATAATATTTACAAGTGTTCTTTTTAAACTATTTAAAACATGATCTATTTGTCAAATAGTTTTTCACTCTTTCAACTAGTTCAAAACTTAGTGTTGAAATTACACTCTATAATTTATAACTTTAATAAATTCATAAATGGATTATCCAAATAAACATTTCATTAGCTTAAAATGAATTCCATTTAATTTCAAAACATAAAATGATTTTTATGAATATATATATTTTATATAAGAAAAGAATTAAAGCTAAAATCTTTTCCAAGGTTGTTTATGAAGTCTCAAATGAATTATCTTAATATAAAATATAATGTTACACAAAATAAAATTTAATTAACATTAGAATCCATTATATTTCCTATTGCTTTAAAATTATTTATATTATATTATGCTTCTACTAAACCAAAATAAAGATGCATGTTTAAGAAAATATGTTTTAATAACTCTATTTCAAACATATTTGAATGTGGGTATTATACAAATTTTATTTAGCAAAAAGAAAATTTAATTAAGTTATAATTTCAAAATTGATATTAAGTATCAATTTTGTATTAAACTAACATTTCAAATTTATTAATTTTAAAAAGTTTTCAAAACATGCCCACAACTGGTTTAACACAAAGATATTAATTCTACAAATTTTTAGAAATTAATTTGACATCATTTGGACATTTAAATCAAAAGTTATGAATTAATTGGAGAAAAATCAGAAAAAGGAAAATCGCTGACGTCAGCGATGACGTCAGCTCGTCTTCAACCTCCAGAGAAAATCGCGGCCGAAACTCCTCTCCCCAATCCCGGATGAAATCGAGGGCGAGATCAGCGGGATTTGTTACCATCGAGTGTCCCTATAAAATCCCCTCCTCCTCCTCTCTTTTTCCCCTCTCCTTCTTCTCAACAACACGCCGCCAGGCCGCCGGAACAACTCACCGGAGTTCATCCGTACCGCCGCCGTTTTCCTTCGTTCTCCGGCGAGGTGAGCAACACCGAGCTCTCTCTCTTGCTCCTTCTCCCTCCTTGCATCTGTGCGCATCCGTGAGAATTTTTCTGTGATTTATATTGCGCCAGATCGAGCTGCCCGTGCTCGACCGAAGCCGCCGCCGCCCCGCGAACTCCGGCGAGGTATCGAACGAACACCGGAGCACCCCGCCACCAACCACCGCCTCCATTCTCTTCGCCGAGCCACGCCGCACTCGGGGGGACCATCCGCGCGTCCGGGGAGCCTCCCCAACGCCGGCGCCGTCCAGGGCCGAGCCGCAGCGCCGCCTCCCTCTCCACCGCCGGCGAACTCCACCACCAGGTATTGGTCAACGCGTCCCCAGCCATCCGATCTGCAATCTACGGTGTAGATTAGGAGTTTTACTCCAACCGGTATGAATAGATCTGGACCGCCACGTCAGCGCCACGTCGTGCACAGTCAGCGCCGCGTCAGCGCCAGCGTGTAATTCCTTTTCTATTTTAAATTTAATTGGAAGTTTTGCAGAATAGTCCCTGTAATTAAAACATCTATAACTTTTTAACCACAACTCCAAATTTAATAATTTTTATATATTTGGAAAGCTCTTGATATGTAGATTATTTTAGATCGGCCAAAATTCAAAATTGACTTAGTATAAAATATTCAAATTTCAAATGGTGAATTTCAGTATATTTGTAATAACTTTAAATCTATAATTCCAAAAATTGCAAATAAAATTGTTTTAGAAACCTTGGAATATTTTTAAATTGATGCCACTGCTATAAAATATTTTGAGTAAATTTTGAATGAATTCATAGTTATATATTTAATTTGAATAGTTTGAGTATTTTCAACATAACTATTAATAAAAATATTAATTTTGATTAAAGTGAATGGCTATAAATTTAATTAAAATGCCCCTGTCTATTAACACTATTTATAAAATTATATTATAAAAATTTAATCATAGAAAACTTTAATATTATAATTATTCCTTTTATTATATTTTCCAAAATTAGAAATTAATTAAATTGCATTTATAAATTCATGCATATTTATAAAGAAATCACAAAAGTTATTTTTATGTTTCTTGTGATTTAAAATTTCATTTTATTCATAGCATATTTTATTCTCATAGGAAAACCCCTCTTCATTAGTTTTCTCTAAGTTAGGATCATTTCAACTTAGCATATTTGTGAAGTGCTACACTTAGACACTTAGTAATTTTCAACATGGAGCTGGAAGACCAAGGAAGGACTTAGCCAAACAAGACTCCAGAAGAATCTCCAAGGAGTGGAAGCACTTAGAAGAAAGATCAAGAAGAAGTTCATGAAGGCCAACCAGAAATATTTTCTAAGTCTTTCTTCCTCTTTCTTCTTTCTCCCTTCTTCTTCTGTTAGACTTCATGAAGACTAAGTAAATCCAAGACCAGCCTCGAGGATACAAGAATCATCAAGTCTGAAGATTCATCAAGACTACCAAGAACTCAATCAAGACATCATCCAGAAGAAAGTTACAAGTCTGGAGATGAAGCCCGGAGGACAACTACATCTTTCTTTCTATATTTTCCCTCTTTCCTAATCTTGTCTTTTAGACTTAAACAAATTTTGATCATGATGTTATCATCTAGAAGTGGTTGGATCCTAGCGGCATAGTGGGATGAAGCGGCCTGGAAACAAACCTTACATGTCCACGTACATGAGACCTGTTCCACAATTTAAGTGGCTGGCCGGGTGTCTGTCTCTCTCACTTTAGCGAATATCCAATTTACAAAGAGTTGATAGTAATTGTTGATCACCTTATAGACTTAGTGTTTTTCTCTAAGTATTTTGCACATCATGGCTAAGCCATTAGAGTGCTTGTTTAAAGATGATATAAAACAAAGTATTTTTATCCAACTTAAGACCTTAGTCCTTAGTCATTCTTGACCCACCTATTTTCCTTGCATTAACTTAAGAGATTTTCATAGCATAACATGCATCTCTAGCCCTTAGAAATAATTTGCATATCATACATGACATGTTTTCCTTAGGAGTTTTACAAAACTTGTTGTTCATTTGATATGAGCATGTATGTTTGATGATTGTTGTTTGTTGATTGTTGTATTGTTGTTTGCTATTATTGTTTAGATTAAACGGAGAGCAAACGTTCGCTGTTGAAAAGAGTTTGTGAACAACGACAACATTCAAAGGCAAGTGGCACACCCCATAAGCTTCCTATTATTTCTATATGCATTACTTAGTGTATTTTATATGCATGAGTAGGATAGTATTGCTATGCTAAACCTGTGTAGAATTCCTTATTCCCGTGTCTAGGTTCCTATGCAATACTTAGTAGAATTATTGCTGCTATGCAAATGATGTTTTGTGAAAATCTAAATTTTACTAAGTTAAGAATGAAACACCTGGGTGGTAAAAGGTTGTATGGTGGCGAAGTTGAGTGGCTACTCAGGCCCATGTCTATGGTTCCTGGAGTACGTGCACTTGTGAACGGCCACCCAGGAACCGAGGAATCTGAAGAACTCCGAGTGACGATTGCTTCCAGTGCAGCCATTGCCATATGGGCTCTGGCTTGATCAATTATGTTGCGTGGACTCTCTCCGGCTTGACAAGCAGATGTAGGGGGATGTTAGGTGGAACGGGTCAAGCCAGAGTGGGAGGGAAAATGCTTCTGAAAGATCTCGTCTCATTCTCTCCTTTCCTTATCACAAATGGTGTGTAAAGGATACCCTGGGTTGAATGGGTACAATGGTGAAAGTGCACAACCTCTGCAGAGTGTAAAACTAAGTACTTAGCCGTGTCCCCGGTACGGACAATTTGAGCAGCTGATCACGGACGTCAACGGAGGATTCCACCATTCCAACTTCAGAAATAAAACTTGATGGGTGAACAAGGGAAGATGAGATTTATGGTTTTCATGCCATACTCGTCTTGATTTCAAGAAAAGTGTTTTCAAAAGAGTAGGAAAAATTGGCTTTATGCAAATTAGCCTTGAACTCCACCAGCCAAATATGCATATAGGCTTTAGAGTTATTCCCTTAAGTGTCCACCATAGTGTCACTTGCCAGACTCTATTTTTAATGGAATCTGACCCACTCTGTTGCAAAATTTTATTTGTTACAGGTCATTCAAATGACGAGTGAGGTTTCGTTAAGGGATTTCGAGTCTGCAACCAACATGTTTTCGCCTGTGGCAACATGAAAGTTATAGAGACTCACTGCTATTGTATTTCCGCTGTGTACTTTTTCAATGCTAGCTTTATGCTATGCAACTTGTATTAAATATTTTGTAATTCTGCATCATCGATGTAATAAAATTGACGCTTTGTTGTGATATTACATCGTAAACTGTGTGTGCAAATGAATCGATCCAGGGATTTGCACTATACACAGGTATCTGCCTTATTTAAAGTGCAGGTACGCTACAGACTTCGCAGACAACCCTTGCCGCTTTGAGCTTCTCGACCTTTTTGACAATGAGTGCTTGCTTCTTAGGGGCTTGTTTTCTTGCTTTTTGCTTGACGGGGTGCGCGTTTGGGCACACGGCTAAGTGGTGCTCGATCACATCCCTCGGTACACCAGACATGTATGACCGTGTCCATGCGAACATGTCAGAGTTTGCCTGGAGGAAGGCGACGAGCGCGCTTTCCTATTTGGGAGGCAGCGCGGCACCTATGGTGACGCTAGCCCCCGAGCCTTCAGCCCCCGAGCTGCTGGAGCTTAGAGAGATTTTGTTCGTAGCAGCTGTCTTCTCGGAGAACAACTGCTTCTTCTTCTTGGGTCTCTCGAGAGGCTCCATGTCCTCGTCTGCGGGGAATGCCATGGCGGCGGCCTTGTAGGCCGTCTCGACAGCGCGCGTAGCATCCAGGACATGTCCACGGATAGTGATTGTGCCAGCGCTGCCGGGGATCTTGACCATGTTGTAGGCATGGTGCGTGACGTCCATGAATTTCGCGAGCGCGGGGTAGCCGAGGATGGCATTGTACGGCAGGTCGATGGTGACCCCCGTGAAGGGCCTGGAGGGTATGAGCCGCTCGTAAGGCACTTGAAGCGCTTCGAACGTATATGTGGAGATAACATTCAGGCCTGCTCCACCATCGATGTGAGTCTTGGAGACAAGAACGTTGTCGATGGTGGGGCTGCAGACAAGTGGGAGGGTTCCAACAGTCTTGGTGGACTTGGGGTGGTCCTGAGCGTCGAAGGCGATGGTGTACCGCGACCACTTGAGGGGCCTGGAGGTCTCAGTGCTTGGGAGGACGGCGTTAAGCTTGCGGGCGAACTGCTTGAACTGGTTGTTCGACTTTGGCGCCTGCGCCCCACCAATAATGCAGGCAATGGCGCCTCTTGGGGCTTGGTAGCCACCATCTTCCTCGTCAGGGAGATTGCCGTTCTTTTCTGTGGCATTGGCCTGATTGCCAGATGGTTTCTGGTAGCCGCTCTTGCGTCCGCTCCCGCGGTAGCCACGGCCTCGGCCGTGGTCGCCACTGCCCTCTGCTTGCTCTCGCTCCTTGCTCAACCTCTTGAGGTCGAAGCAAGATTCTGTAGAGTGACCGCGCCTGTTGTGGTAGATGCAGAAAGGGCGGTGGTCATCTTTCCTCTCTCCAGGCTCAGGGGGGTCCCTGCGGGTGCCCTTCGTGTCAGGCTCTGCCGCGAGAACCGTGGTGGCCTTGCGTTTGGGACCCTCCTTCTTTTTCTGGCTCCTGGACCCCTTAGCGTGCTCGTCCCCTCTCGAGGACATCTTGACGAAGAGGAGTCTCTCTTCAGCCTTGGCGCACTTGTCCGCCAGGTCGAAGAGCTTTACCACAGAAGTGAGCTTGTCGTGGATGCCCAGCTTCTCGAGCATCCTGCTGTTTGTGACGCCCTCGCGGCAGGCGGCGATGACTTGGGTGTCAGGGATGTTCGGGGTCTTGTTGCGCACTTGGCTGAAGCGCTGGATGTACTTGCGAAGCGTCTCATCCTTCTTCTGGACCACAGCCCGCAGGTCGTTGTGGGTGAGGGCGTGCTCGTACGTCCCCTTGAAGTTGGAGACGAACTGCTTGCAGAGCTCGTCCCAAGAGTTCACGGAGTCCTCGGGAAGGTTCAGGAGCCACGACAGCGCAGAATCGCGAAGCGCGTGGGAGAACCAGTTGGCCATGACCTTGTCGTCTCCTCCTGCAGCTTGGATGGAGGTGGTGTAGAGCTGCAGGAACTCGATGGGGTTGCTGGAGCCGTCGTAGCCCTTAGGGAGATCCGACCTGAACTTCGGGGGCCAGACCACGCGACGCAGGGAGCGGGTGAACGCCATGTAGCCTGTGGCGTACGTGGCGACCCCGTGCTGCAGCTGTAACGCCCCGGGATTTATCCCCTTTTAGTTTGTGTGTTTTCTTTTTTTTGCATCAACATTGCATCGCATTGCATCTCATTAATTTAATTTGTTGCATTTAATTTCAATTCTCACAACTAAATTCAAATGCAGTTCAAATTAATTGAAATGTGTAATTCAAATATTTTGCAAATATTATAAAAACTAGTTTATTAAATTGCCATTTTGAAATTAAAATTATTTTGTAAAGTTTCTTTATTCAATTCTTTTCTATTTGTTTTAAAATGTAAAAACATAAAAGAATAAAACAAAACTTTTAAAATAAAAACAGAGGGAGAAAGCCTTCCTGGGCCGCAACCCACTTACCTGGCCCATCTCCTGTCCTCTGGCCCAGCCCATCTCCCCCTGTCGCCTTCTTCCCCGTATGGAGCGAGCAGAGCTCGCTTTACAGCTTGGAGGCCATGGCTGCCCCACTGCTCCCCTTTTCCCTCTCCTTTAAATCGCTCCCCGAGCCTCCCCTGGAACCCTAGCTCTCTTCTCCCCCTTCCCTGCGCCGCCACTTTCCCCTCCTTCTTCCTGTTCCCTGTTCTTCCCGAGAGAGATAGAAAAAGGGCAAGGTCGCCGTCGCCCCGCATTTCCGGCGCCGTCGAGGAGGATCCGTCAGTCCCAGATGCGGCGCGACATCGCCTTCTTCCTCTCTGCGCAGTGAATCGAGCCGGGAGCGCTCGTAGCCGTCGCCCTCTTCCTCGTCTTCCCCGCGGCCTCCAAATTCCGGCCACCACGAGCTCCCCGAGACGAACGCCTCCTCCGACAACCTCTACGTGAGCTGCTCTCCCCATTCCCCTCTCTTTTTCTTGAATCTGTGGCATATTTGGTCGAGTTCTTCCACGTCTGCCCCGTCCGCCATGAACGAGCAGTGAAGCTCCGCCTCCTGTTCTTCTCCTCCTCTGTACCTCGCTCCTCTGCTTCCCCCTGGCACTCTGAGCCCTCCCGCGCATCCCTCGCAGCCGCACGCACACCAGCTTGTCCCAGTGACTTCCGAACGCCGCGGGGATCAACCGAAACGTTGATGCTCCCGTCCTTCGTCGCCTCCGTCAGGCCGTTCTGATCTGTTCTTTGAAATTCAGTTAAACATCTTCGGATATGTTCATCTGGCAGAAAACCTGCTATCTAACAAAAACACCTCACCAGTCCCTATGGCTAGCGCAGCTGACCGGACCTCCTACGCGCGCGAGACGCGAGTTCGACTCGCCGGATATGTGGTAAAAAAACCTTTTTTCTCGCGCCCACTGACAGGCGGGCCACGCTGGTCAGTGACCGCGGGAGCCCGCATAGCGCACACGCACGCCAGCATGGCATGGGCCCACCGGTCAATCGCACTAGCTAGCCCAGCGTCGGTGTAAAAAGAACCAGATCCAGATCCAGATCTGGAAAATTGCGCCTAGACCCCTACAGTTCCTGTTTTCTGCACAGAACCCCCACTGACAAGTTTTTCTATCACGAATAGGTCCCTGCCTTTTGCAGTTTAGTCCAGAAACTTAATATGCTAATAAATTTTAATTTATATCTCCAAATAAAATAATCTTTATATGTTTAATTATCAGAAAAATACATAGAATATTAATCTGCCATTTGTATGCCATTTTGCATCTATTATTTTAATTCCTTAATGTAATTTGTTAATTGCAACTAAATAATTAAATATGGAATGTTAGGGCTAATAAATATATAATGCGCTATTCCATTTAATTTAATTAGATCACCCATGCCATGTGTTACCATGTTAACCAACATTTAATATTGTTTAGTAGATAAATAACTTGCACTTAAATATTAATTGTCGGGACTGTTTTCCCGCTTAATTTGGATTAATTGCATTTGTATTGCATCTTGCCATGCCATGCATCATTCTCATATGATGCTGAATCTTTTGCCGTAGTTGTAAAATGCATCTTTTACGGTTTCCAGTGTTTGTTGCTTCTTCGCGGATAAGACGTTGAGATGTGTGAGTTTATCTGTTGGCCTTGCGAGTCGTAGCGCATGCTTAGAGTTGATTGTGCGAGTCGTCTGTTGGTCTTATGTTTCATCTACTTAGTATGATAGATATTTCTACTTGAATAAAATGCTATCTTGTGTTGGGGTATTATAATTAAATGATAAGGCACCAGGCGGAAGGCCTTGCGAGGTGTTTTGTTCTGCTCAGTGTCGACCTAGGAACTGAGATTTTGTCCTCGGATCCAATTTTGAGTGCACTAACCACTTGTGGGAGGCCCTATGGAGCCCCCCTCGACTTTGAACGGATCTTCAGCTTGTCCATATGCTGCAACTAGTTTGGGTTTTCCATTTGCTCATATCCATGTGCATGACGATGATGATTGATGAGAGGTTACTTGATACGGGGGGTCATATAGGGGTGGTGCGCGCGAAGCGGACAGTTCCTACTGTGGTTTGAGCCGCATGGCGCGCAAGCACAAACTAATGAGTCCGCAATTGAGATTTGGCCGGACTCTTGACGCGGGTAACAACTCATATGGGTGGCACTTGTACTTGCTGTAGTGATGGAATGAGTCATGTTGAGAGCCCCTGATGCTTGCTTGGGTTGTTCGTACGAGTATGGGTACAGTAGTGCACCCCTGCAGGGTATAATCTTATCGATGAGCCGTGTCCACGGTTATGGACGATTTTGGTGATGATGCTGGCTAACAAGATCTAGACAACTCGCACCTAATTAATGTTAATTAAATTGACTAGTAATATAGAATTACTTTCACAATAAATTATAATTAAAACTGTTCAACGTGTGAGTTTCCCGAATTGCTTCCTCATATTTGGTTGAGGGGGTGAATTCGAGAATGGGTTATGATTGGTGTTAGTTGTAGGTGTTTACTCTATGCGCTCTCTTATCCCTCTCTAATTAGACGGAAGTTGTAGCGTGTCTCTTTAGGTTGGTAGTGTTGTTGCCGCTAAGTCCACCTACCCCATATTTTGGGAGATGGTGTAGAAAGTAGGCAAGTCGGTTTTGCTTGCCAGGGAGTGCCCTAACCCTCTTTTGGGCTGTGCTTTATGTGCAGTTAACAGGTTTGAAGTCTGACGACGTTAGCTTGGGAATCCCTCCGGCTTGGCTGGGCAGGGATATGGTGCCATTGCTTATCTTCAAGACTCTTAGTCCAATTTGCATCTTATCCTTAGACGGATACTATTTTGCTTCCGCTGTCACTTGTATCTTTGTATTGTGTCTTTTGTATCTTGACTCGTTCGAGTCGTTGTTGTAATTATATCTTTGTTGTATTTGTGGATGTATCGTAACTGTTGTAATGTTATCATAATTCCACCAGCATAATGCGCATGTTTCGGCGTGCACATTATGTCTGGTGGGCGACCAAAAATCGTTATTATGCGGATTTCGGCGGGAGCGCTTAAATCTACATAGTACCGATTTAAGGGCGTCACAGCAGCGCGCTGCAGTTCTGCTGGCCTGCCTGGCCAATCTCCTCCACGATCCTGTTCTGGCGGTTGCGCTGGAGCTCCATCCCCACACGAGTGTCGGGCGCGGTGCGCTGCACGATCAAGCAATCATGCGGCGAGGACGCGTGCGAGGCAGCCCTCTGCGTCGCAGCTGGTGCAGGCCCTGGCGGGGGCGGAGACGCATTTGTTGCGACTGTGCCCGCGAGAGACGGGTGCATGTTGGACTGCGACGGAGCAGGGCGCATCGTGGCGCTGCCGACGAGGTGGTTGAGGCGCTGGAGCCACTGCTCGTGGGCCTCAGCGGTGGGTTGGAAGCGGAGAAGCTCCTACGCCATGAGCAGCGCGGTGTGAGGCGCAGGGTCCATCCTGCCAGGACCGGAGCCGCTCGGGCGCTGCATCGGGTGCGACGACTATGCGTCCTCCTGGTGCTCGGAGTTGCGTTCTGGCTCCTCTGCATGAGAGCCTGAGGGGCGCGCTCTTCATGGCGGGGTCGGCCCCGTTGTGCGCGGGTGGCCGCGGTGCCTGGCAGGGCGCGCGCTCCTTCAGCCACGCGTCAGTCGATGCGGGCGACGCGGGTAGCGCGGGTGTTCTCCATGGCGCGGAGACGGCTCGAAGGTCGTTGATGCGCCTCCATCCCCTGCCTGGCGCGCCAAATGTCGGGTTATGACTCCCTAGAAGTGGGGGTAGTTACTTCCTGAAGTGTAGTTCGTGAAGGGGATTGAACGCGGAGGTCAAGACCCTCGAGGGACACGGCGACGATGCTCGCTGGACTTGAAGACGAAACACCCACGACAGAGATAGACACCGGCCCGTACCCAGATTCACGGCCCTCGTGAGGAGGTAAGACCGCTACTCCTGCGTGTCTGTATTGGATTACGGTGGTTACAGTACAACAGAGCTTGCCGAGGGCCCCCTTGAGGCAGTTCTTGCCTGGGGAGGGAAGCGATGGTCTTCTTTCTCCTCCAGCCAGAGGCTATCCTACTTGGTATTGCTAGGGTTTACAAGCGTGGTTACAATGCAAGCAATTGGCCGACCTCCTCTACAATGGATGACTTGGTGCTTTTATAGGCGCCTCTGGCGCTCTCCTTCTGCTTGGCCTTCAAGGTGGTTCCCACACGGCAGCGTCGTGGAGGTGCAGGAGTCCACCGCGGCCCGTTTGTCCATGACGAGGTCCATCATAGATAAAGGTGGGCGCGGTGGCCGACAGGCGGCCGACCGCGCTGTACTGTCCGCAGGGAGGGCAGTCTCTGAGGTGGAGCCCTTGATGACGTACTCTTTGGAGGGTTGCGCCGACCACTTGCTTTATCACCAGAAAGGAAGGTCTTGGCAGTCCTGCCGCAGGCGGCGCAACTTTATTGACTCCTTTATCACCAAAACAGCAACGGGGGTGCTTGCGTCACCACGTGGGCGTGGCAGAGGCCATGTGCGTCTCGCCGTGCTTCCTTGGCCGCGACGTTTCCCCATAGGCCTCCCCTTCCTGTTGACTTTCCTTTTGGAGAAATAAGATTTCTTGAAGCGAGGGACCCCTTGAGGCCCTCGTTTCCTCTTCAGGCCCTCGAGCGGAATTGCCTCTCGAGGGTCCCGCTAGGCGGCGAGGCCTGGTCCTTAGTCGTCTCGTCTGTCAGCCCGCGTGCGAGGCCTAGGGGGAGTGGGCTCTCCATACCCCAGTTCCCACTGGGCCGACAATCACCATGACCGTATGCCTAGCACCTGAATTGAAAGAGTTGTTTCGACGCAAAGAGCCATGCGTCATGATTGATGCGATAAAGACGTACTTCAAATATGAATTGAGGCGTGAGCAATTCAAGCAGCTTAGAATGTTCCAGACCATTCATATGGAGGAGCATACCTGTCTGAAGACTCATTTGAAGATATTGTATGACATCTACTTCCAGCTGACAAATGTCTTCGATTACTGGATGGCGGATTACTGTGCCATTCAGACTGTCCTGATATCTCTGCCTCCAAGCTATGAGAAGCATGTGCGCGAGTACATTTTGAAGGCCGCCAATATGAACTTCTACAAGTTCGTGTCTGTGTTCAAATATCTAGAAGTTGATTCCATCGAAGGAGAAATCTTCGACGCTACATGTATATATTTGATATATACAAAATTATAAATGTTTTGCCTCTTGATATATGATAAAATATTTGATACTTGTTCTGTTTGTGAAACAAGTCCTAATTATCATATATATGCGGCGAATTTTGATGTGACCTGGCGCTGAAGATGGTCATCAAGGAAGTTGATGGCCATTGGTGTTCACGTCCTCAAGTTATCATTGTTATCATTAATAGTTTTCGATAAGATCTTTTGTAATAGTGAGAAAGTGTGTTTAGTGTCTTGATTATTACAAGACAAAGTTATTCATATATGTAATAAGACAAGTTCAGTTGTTTTATGTTATGGAACAAGCCAGTTGTTTTATATTATGAATAAAGTTTTCACATCTCAATTACATTACTTGTATGATAACATTCATTATAGTAGGAATGATAAAATTATGTGTCCAAGGAATAAAAGTTTTATTACTAGAACAAACACCATCAAACTTAATCATAAAGGGCAATGTAAGAAGTAATAGATACTTTTGTTCTATTTAAGTATTACATGTGCCGAATTGATTAAGTTTAAAATTTAGTATTGAAGTGTCAATACGAGGGGAAATTAATTAATAGTCATTTCGAATGATTAGTAAATTAATTAAATGGTGTACTTTTACATGATTCGAATTCTTCTATGATTATTGGTAAATAAGTGTATTTGCATAATAAATCATGAGTCTGAAATTAATTTGATAAAAGATCAAATGGGGTTTTTCAGAAGAAAGATTAGTGAATATTGTATTCGCAAGATTCGGTCAAAGGACAATATTTTTGAATTATGGTTTCAACACAAAAGACTTGTGGAAATTTGTTTCACAATATTACAATATCATATATGGTGATATGTGAAGTATTATAATCATACTCTATTTTAGATAAAGTGTGGTCTTTTAGAATCTGTCTTAGAATCTCTTAATATGTTCGAAACATTATAGTCGATGTGCACTTTAGAAAATAGATGTTTTTCAACGGTAATTCATGTGATCGACAATAGTGTCGTTATATAGATGATTATACGATAATTCAGAATATACACGAATAGTTCTTTGTAGATTACTCACATTGGATGAGGGTGTATTTCAAAACCCAATAGAAACAAAACTTGTATTGTTGTCTATGTAATTCCGAGGAAAATATGATTTTTTGAATTATGTTTAATGGAATTAGAAGCTTGAAATAAGGTGTCAGACCTATATTCATAAAAGTAGAATATTGGAAAGTGTTCCAAAAGATATATGTCTACAAATGAAAATTTAATGATTAAGAGTGAAGGAGACTAGTAAATGTTGCTATAATTCCTTTTGGAGAAATAAGATTTCTTGATCATCATATAAAGAGAAATGTAATTATAAGAAAGACGTGAAAGCACGTTTTGTCAAGAAATGTGTCTTGGACAAGATCAAATTTGTTGACTACATTAATGTAGACATGCTTGAAGTTTGTGGGATTTGTATTAATGGAATACTGTAGTTTGTATTGAATTCGAATTGATAAGTTATCAATGATTTTGGTTTTACCAAAATGTCGAAATAAATTATGAATTTAAGTGGGAGTCAAAGTTAGTTTACTCAGGTAGAATATGTAAAGGACATATTTTTGAGTGGGAGCTTAGACCCTCAAATATGTAGATGACATGTTTTTGAGTGGGAACTCGTGTTCTCTAATATGTGGAGACATAATTTGAGTGCAAGCTGAATTCATCTTGTGTAAATGACACATTGTGAATTGTACCAGTAGAATAAATTAGAAAGATGAAGTTGTGAAACTATTTGAAAGTTAGCGTCTATTTGGAATAGAACGGGAATTTTAGATAGTTAGTCGAGTAGTTTTGGATTATATCTGAGGAGTCAGAATGGATTAAATCCAAAGGATGGTCTTTGGAAATCCAATTAATCATTAAGAGTAATGACACACGGTAATAGTGGTTATATGACATGTTGGTCTATTATGTGATATTAGACGTCATACAGAAACCATATTACCTGCTCGATGAAAATATGACCGATGTTCTTAGAAGAAGAACAGTTGTAAAAGTAAATTTAGAATTTACTGGAAGTAGAGGTGTATTAGTTATTAGATTGACATTGGAATGTCGAGTTTTCTACATAGGTGTGAAAGTATATATAGATATCGCGAGGTTGTAATTGTTACAAGGAGCTCTCTATGACTAAGTGTGTTTTCAAGGCAATTATCTGGTTGACAGAATCGGAGTAAGCGCTGGGAAACAGAAGTCTCACTTAGCTACGGTATTTGTATATATGTTATTAGATAACATGTTGGTATAAAACAAGTTGATATCAATGGATCGCAAAATAAAGCACAATTATGTATTGTACAGATTGTCAGAGTAACACTCTTCCACAAGCAAGCATTATCATATAACGCTTATTTGATAAGGGGTTTTTGATGAAGTAAAATGCAGCTAGTTTATTTGTACTCTAGTGCAAGTGGGAGACTGAAGGAGATATGTCCTAGAGGCAAATAAATAAGTAGTATTTATCGCATTATCTCATAAGTTTATAATAGGTTTTTGTATTATGCTATAACTGTGTTAATCGGAATTATTAATACACGTGTGATACATAGACAACCAGAGTCCCTAGTGAGCCTCTATATAAACTAGTCCGTTGGGCAACAGTTGATCGACATTCCCGATCAAGGACAACGATGTCGGTTAACAATGGGGTCATCTTATTAGTAGAATAAGGTCATGGACATATTCAAAATATTGCAATAAGATCGTATTAAGATGTTTGTCATTTGCAATAGATAAGAAATATGATAGCCTATTCCTTAGAGCGTGAGAACGTACTTATTGGTACTCCGTAGGGGTGCTTTGAGAGCATCAAACATTGTGTCTTAAATAGCATGACAATAACGGTGTCCATCTTGGATATCCCGAAAGAGTATGTTGAGACGTAAGGATCAAGAGCGGGATTTGTTCATTCTTGTAATGTTAAGATACTCTGAGCCCACTCGGTGAGATTGTATCTATATAGCTGCGCAGTTTATGACTAGGTCATGGAGATGTAATATCACAGACGAGTTAATAACCCTTGTCGGTAACGAGATACAACAAGGACATCAGATGCCTACGATCATATTTCTTACAAGGTATTATCGTAGAAACAAAGAGAATGAATATCATGTTTATGGTTCAACGAGAATATTCGTACAATGCACAGGGACCGTCATATGCATCCAGGTATCCCTGGCGGTCATTGGTGAGCGGAGTGTCTCGACCATGTCTGGAGTGTTCTCGAACCGTAGCGTAACAAACTTAAGGTCTTAACGACACCTGGAGAAAGGTTCTGGAATAATATAGGATTTTATTGGAGAGAGAGAAATGATCCGGAAAGAGTTCCGGTGGTCCGGAAGGAGTTCCGGGAAGGTCTGGAATGGTTCCGGGAATGTCAGAACGATGTTCGGGTGGTTCGGAAAATGTTTCGGAGTCACGGGAGATTGAATAAAGTGTAAATATATTAATTATGAATTAATTATATTTTATATTAATTTAAAAGGAGAAAAAAGGGGGAAGCCCACTTAATGGGCCAAGAGGGGCCCATGTGGGGGCCGAACCAACATGGGGTGGGGCCCAAGGCCACCACGCACCATGCATGGTGCGGCCGGCCTCCCCCCTCCCTCTCCCTTAGTCCCACATCGGGGAGGCAAGGTGTTTGCACACCCCCTCCCCCCTTTATATAGCAAGGCATATTAATAGGATTAATTATAGAAAAATACAATTAATTGTATAGCAGGCCGGCCGAGTTGCTTCTCCGCCCAGTTTGCCCCCTCTCTCCACCAAAGCTATACCGTCGGGCGCCGTTGCCCTGCGGGATTCCAAAAAAATTCTACCCCTGCGATTTCAGCTGGATCTGAATGACCGGGGGTTGTTGTTAAGCTCCGTATGTTTGTGAGTGCTTAGAGGCGCCACATTTGAGGAGCCTGGGCGACGTTGTCTCGCCCACCCAGCAGCCCTGCCGCCGGCGCCACCCCCTGCCGCCGACGCCTCGCCATCTTCCGCCTGACCCCCTGATACGGGGTGCCCGATCTTCACGGAGGATCTGCTTGATGATCGAAACAACGCCACCTGAAGGGTACGAAGGAAACCCTCGATCCCAGCCAACAACGTTGTCGGGTAATGGAGAAGTAGTGCAACCTGACAAAACCGAAGCTAACTATTGCAATGCAACAACCAGCAACAAGTATTCGCCCAACCACACTCTCAGTTTTCCAATCCACACAACCACGCACGAAGTTGGAAGCACGAACTGGTCGCCGCCTCAACGGCTGCTGTTGTAAATCACAAAGTGAGTTTACCCTCTCACAAGGCAAGTTTACAAGAGCTAAGGAGGAAGTGAACTCTCAAACAATATTCTGGTTGCACTTAGCTAACCTATGCTGAAAACAGATTGCCAAAGAGTTGTGCTTGAAGTGGGGAAAGGGGTACTTATACTAGGAACAGCCCTCCTAGCTTAGGTGTGAAGCCAGCACGAAAATGAGGCTCAAATTCGTGGTAACTTGGGTGGATGGGAAGCAGAAGTGTGGAGCCTCGCGCAGCAATAAATGTCTTGACAGCTCAGCATTGGAAATCACATATCTTTTGACTTGGGTCTTCAAAAGGTGCACGGTTTCTTTTGCTGCAAAATAGATTTGATTTCCTGTCCAATGTGTCCCTCCAAACGTGTTACACACGTTCATGTTCATGTGTCATGGCCCAGCAAGATCAGCGACGAAAACTGGAGCTGCACTTGCGATGTATTTTTGACTGGAACAGCTTGCTGGATTCCATGGTGTAATCCTCCAACTCCTTCTCGTCCCACTGGGCCCATGGGGTGTAAGGTGAGGTCCTCAAGCAATGCACGCCGTTGATGAAGTCTTGTTCGTTGCACTTTTCTCCATAGGCTTGAATTATCTCCATAGGTAGAAACCTGAGTAAAAGCAACACACAAGATTTAGGCAGTATATAGTTCTCATTCATATCAATATTAGAATCAGCTAGAAGCGCATTCACCTCTTGTTGTATATGTTTAGCACGGCTCCTTGTCATGGGACCCAAGTATGTCTTCTTTGGAGAGGTTTCACCTTGTATTTTTGTAGCTTCATCTTGTGAACATGATGATGCATGAGATGAACCAGGGATGTCCTCATCATCCTCCCCCTCTTCAAAAGGAGTCGTCCTCGACTCTTGATCTTCTTGATGAATGCATGGAGACAAATCTGCTACGTTAAATGTTGGACTAACAGAATAGTCTTTAGGGAGGTCGATCTTGTAAGCATTATCATTTATCTTTGCCAACACTTTGAATGGTCCATCTCCACGAGGCAGGAGCTTTGATTTGCGTCGTTCAGGGAATCGATCTTTGCGTAAATGTATCCAAACCAGATCACCGGGCTCAAAAGTCACCTTCTTGCGGTTCTTGTTTGCCTTAGCGGCATAATACTTGGATTTCTTCTCAATCTCTTCTCTTGTCTTCTCATGAATTTTCTTCACATATGCAGCACGCTTGGAAGCATCCATGTTAATTCTCTCTTGTAAGGGAAGTGGCAGCAAGTCAATTGGGGCAAGTGGTTTGAATCCATAGACCACTTCAAATGGACACATGCTTGTGGTCGAGTGAATAGCTCTGTTATAGGCGAACTCCACATGCGGCAAACACTCTTCCCACTCCTTTAAGTTCTTCTTGATCATTGTCCGTAGCAAAGCTGAAAGTGTACGGTTCACCACTTCTGTTTGGCCATCAGTTTGTGGGTGGCATGTTGTTGAAAACAGCAGCTTGGTTCCTAGCTTTGCCCACAATGTCTTCCAAAAATAGCTCATGAACTTGACATCCCGGTCTGATACGATGGTCCTCGGCATGCCGTGCAAACGTACAACTTCCCTGAAAAACAAATCAGCAACATGTGAAGCATCGTCGTTCTTATGGCATGGAATGAAGTGTGCCATCTTTGAGAACCTATCTACAACAACAAAAACAGAATCCCTCCCCCTCTTTGTTCTAGGTAATCCCAAAACAAAATCCATGCTAATATCTTCCCATGGAGCATGCGGAACAGGTAGGGGAGTATATAAACCATATGGGTTCAGTTTAGACTTAGCTTTGTGACATGTGATGCATCGCTGCACAAATTTCTCAACGTCCTTCCTCATCTTTGGCCAATAGAAGTGATCAGCCAGCAGCTCATACGTCTTCTCACGTCCAAAGTGTCCCATTAATCCACCTGCATGTGATTCCTGCAACAACAAGGGTCGAACCGACGAATCTGGAACACACAATTTGTTAGTCCTGAAAAGAAAACCATCATGCACATGGTATTTTTCCCATCCTTTCCCATCTTTGCATTTTTCATATGGCTCCATAAAGACATGATCAGTACTATACAATTCTTTTAAACTCTCAAGTCCTGGTACTTTTACTTCCAATTGATTCAGTAGAACATGTCTACGAGACAAAGCATCAGCTACCATATTTTCTTTGCCTTTCTTGTACTTTACAACATATGGGAAAGTTTCAATGAATTCTACCCATTTAGCATGTCTTCTATTCAATTTAGCTTGTCCTTTCAAATGCTTCAAAGCCTCATGATCAGAATGTACAACAAATTCCTTAGGCCATAAATAGTGCTGCCATGTTTCAAGCGCTCTAACCAAAGCATATAGTTCTTTATCATACACAGAATAATTCAGTTGTGCACCACTTAGCTTTTCACTAAAATAAGCAATTGGTTTTCGTTCCTGCATTAATACACCTCCAATGCCTATCCCACTAGCATCACATTCGATTTCAAAAGTTTTAGTGAAATCAGGCAAAACCAGCAAAGGTGCTTCAGTTAATTGTCTCTTAAGTTCAATGAAAGCTTCTTCCTGTGGCGCACCCCACTTAAAAACAACTCCTTTTTTTGTCAATTCGTGCAAAGCTGCAGCAATGCTACTAAAATCTTTCACAAATCTCCTATAGAAACCAGCAAGGCCAAGAAAACTTCTCACCTGGCTTATATTGATAGGAGTTGGCCAATTCTTGATTGCTTCCACCTTAGAGTCATCAACTTCAATTCCCTGTCCTGAAACGACATAGCCAAGAAAAACAACCTTGTTTGTGCAAAACGAGCACTTCTCAATATTAGCATATAGTTTTTCTACTCTTAGCACATCCAAAACTTGTTTGATATGTTCTATATGTTCGTCTATGGATTTACTGTAGATTAAGATGTCATCAAAGTACACAACAACAAACTTTCCAATGTAAGCTCTCAAAACATGATTCATTAATCGCATGAAGGTACTGGGTGCATTGGTTAATCCAAAAGGCATGACTAACCACTCATACAAACCAAATTTTGTTTTGAAAGCTGTTTTCCATTCATCACCTTCTCTCATTCTAATCTGATGGTACCCACTTCTCAAATCAATTTTAGAGAACACAACAGAACCACTCAATTCATCTAACATATCATCTAACCTAGGAATAGGATGACGATACCTAACAGTTATATTATTGATGGCCCTACAATCAACACACATGCGCCAAGTACCATCCTTCTTAGGCACTAAAATTACAGGAACAGCACAAGGACTTAAACTTTCACGCACATAGCCTTTTCCTAAAAGCTCTCGTACTTGCCTTTGTATCTCCTTTGTTTCTTCAGGGTTGGCGCGGTAGGCGGGTCGATTGGGAAGTGATGCTCCTGGAATGAGGTCAATTTGATGTTCTATGCCACGCAATGGAGGTAGACCAGCGGGTATATCCTCCGGAAAGACATCTTTAAAATCCTGCAAGAGATCACGAACAGCTCTAGGAAGACAAGTTAAGTCATTAGCAAAAATCACGTCATCCTTGTACACGAGTACAACGACAACTTGATCTGGGTTTTGCCTCACGTCTCTCATTTCTGATTTTGTGGCTAACATGACTAAGTTCTCTCCCTCTCTTTTATTTTTACCTCTCATATTTGGCTTGTGGCACTCACTCGCTGTTTTGTGGATGTCTCTCGAATTCTTTTTCTCTCCCTCTTTCCCACTTACAAATTTTACTTCAGAAACTTTTTGTACATGCTCAGCCATGATTTGTTGTGGTGTCATTGGTCGAAGCACCAAATCTTTTCCTTTCCACTTGATGGTGTACTGGTTGGTTCTACCACAATGTTGAGCTGAAAGATCATATTGCCACGGCCTTCCCAACAGCAAGTGACACACTTTCATGGGCACAACGTCACACTCAACAGTGTCAATATAATCACCAACCTTGAATTGGACCTTCACCATATGTGTGATTTTCAGTTCACCACAATCACTCAACCATTGAACATGATATGGGTGGGGGTGTTGGAGCATTTTCAATCCAAGTTTCTCACACATGTCTATACTAGCAAGATTGTGGCAACTCCCACCATCAATAATAACCTTGCATACCTTGTCATGAACTTTAGCTCTTGTTTGGAACAGATTGTGCCGCTGTCCAATGTCATCCTCTTTAATCTGCACACTCAAAACTTTTGTGACAACAAGAGAGGTTCCTTCTTCAAAATCACAATACTTCTGTTCATTTTCTTGTGTAGCATCATCGTCCTCATCTTCTTCAAGTTCACTACAGGAATCATATTCTCCATTCTCCATGATCAGCATAGCACGCTTATTGGGGCATTCCTTCCTCATGTGACCACGACCACCACATGTAAAGCACTCAATTTTGCTGCTTTTCCCACTTGATCCCATTGAAGATGCGGCTGATGCAGCAGGTTTACTTCTCTCCTTTTGGGCTGATGTTTCACTCCTAATAGGGGCTGCACGCACATTGGAATGGCTACCACTACCAGAATTTTCCATTATACCTTTCCCAACATTGAATTGGGGTACAAACTTGCTCCCACTTGATGTAGCTCTAGCTGAAAATGGCATAGTCCTATTTGGCCTTGAGTCTTCTTGCAGTTGTCTTTCAGCCTTGGAAGCTAGATGCACCAACTCCACCACATTGCGATATGGCTGCAAATCAACAACTCGCTTCACATTTGAATTCAGCCCAAACAGAAACCTTGACATGGATTGCTCTTCATCTTCATGTATATTGGCTCTTATCATTGACTTCTCCATCTCCTTATGATACTCTTCAACGGTCATTTTTCCTTGCCTCAAATTCTGGAGCTTGTCAAAGATGTCACGCTTATAATGCTTTGGGATGAATCTGGCCCTCATTTCTCTTTTCATTTCAGCCCATGTAGCTACAGCAGGTTCTCCCTCTTCTTCTCGCTGGTTTTGAACTTGCTCCCACCAGATTAGAGCATAGTCTTCAAATTCAAGAGAGGCCATTGCTAATTTCTTCTGTTCGGAATAGTTGTGCATGCGAAAAATCTTGTCAACTTTTAATTCCCATGTGAGGTATGTTTCTGGATCAGATCCACCATCAAACTTAGGCATGGTAAATTTAAGTTTACCAAACCTCTCCTCCTCGTGCCGCAAACGACCATAGTTGCCTTGGCGACGAAATCTGCCATCTCGGTGCTGCTCATAATTATCTTCCTCAAATTCTTCTTCGCTGTCTTCATCGTGTAAATTGGCCCTCCGGTGGCCGCCTCCACGACCAGCAGCATATTCACCACGACCACGACCAGCAGCACCTACACCACGACCACGACCAGCAGCACCAACATTTCCTCTCCCGGGAGCTCCATGTACACTTGCATCTTCAGGACCTTGACGTAGCTCTCGCACAATATCAGCAACAAGATCAGCCCTCATTGCTTCAATATTTTGGGTGAGCTGCTCATTCACATTGCCCATAAGTTGTTGCAAATCTTGTGACAACTTGTCTTGCTTCTCTTCAATTGGGTCAAGACTGTTTTTGAACTCTCGACGGAGATGATCACGCAAGGCATTGAAGTGAAACCGGGTGATGGGTTCATTGAGATGCCCATTACCTTCAACCTCGTACGTGTCTCCGGTACCTGCCATGATTAGTTGTGCAAAGTTCTATACTACAGCACGGGATATGTGTGTGACATCTCGATCTCACCTTCACTTACCAACCGAAGCTCGTGTAACTTCCAAGTGAGAGCAGAACATGCTCAACTGTGGTGCCGGTGGTTGGTATAGAGAGAGATAATTAAGCGAATACAAGCCTAGGGTTGCACATGCAGGGGCTGTTTTGTGGAGCTTTGGGTGGGGGTATATATGTGGAAACAGCACACTAATCTGCAGTCTAGTTCTTGTTAAACCAAGTAATCATCCACACAAGATTCGAATGCCTTAGTTGCTGAATAGGATATAAGTGTAGAACAAGAACACTCAGCAATGAATCAGATTTGCTGCAACAGGAATTTTTGGATGATACACACTTGACTACTGTTTCAGCTCACACCACACAAACAAGGATTTCTCAAGATATAAGTGAAGATCAGTCCCAGATTTTCTCTTCTTTCTTTCTTTCTTTTTTTTTTTTTTTTTTTTGTGTTTGACACACTTTTCAACAGGGGACTTGATCTGAACACACACTTGGTGGAACTTCACGAATTTTATTTTGCAAAGGAAGAACTCAACAACCAAAACAGGAGCTGAAACTTTGGCAGCAAACAACCACGAACAGATCTTTTTTTTTTTTTTTTTTTTTGGACGGAAATGAACACAAATGGAGAACGCAGATGGGGAAAAACTCAGCAACTAAAACAAAAAAAATCTAATGGACAAGAACCTGATAAAACTCACCAAACCAACAGATCTAAGACTGAAAAAGGCTATAGGTAAAGGGAAATATTTTTGTGGGGCTTTTTCTGGACTGTAGGAATGAAAACAACTAAAACTAAACTAGGGATACAAGATCCTACCGTGTCAACCGAGGCTCTGATACCAAGATGATGCGGGGTGCCCGATCTTCACGGAGGATCTGCTTGATGATCGAAACAACGCCACCTGAAGGGTACGAAGGAAACCCTCGATCCCAGCCAACAACGTTGTCGGGTAATGGAGAAGTAGTGCAACCTGACAAAACCGAAGCTAACTATTGCAATGCAACAACCAGCAACAAGTATTCGCCCAACCACACTCTCAGTTTTCCAATCCACACAACCACGCACGAAGTTGGAAGCACGAACTGGTCGCCGCCTCAACGGCTGCTGTTGTAAATCACAAAGTGAGTTTACCCTCTCACAAGGCAAGTTTACAAGAGCTAAGGAGGAAGTGAACTCTCAAACAATATTCTGGTTGCACTTAGCTAACCTATGCTGAAAACAGATTGCCAAAGAGTTGTGCTTGAAGTGGGGAAAGGGGTACTTATACTAGGAACAGCCCTCCTAGCTTAGGTGTGAAGCCAGCACGAAAATGAGGCTCAAATTCGTGGTAACTTGGGTGGATGGGAAGCAGAAGTGTGGAGCCTCGCGCAGCAATAAATGTCTTGACAGCTCAGCATTGGAAATCACATATCTTTTGACTTGGGTCTTCAAAAGGTGCACGGTTTCTTTTGCTGCAAAATAGATTTGATTTCCTGTCCAATGTGTCCCTCCAAACGTGTTACACACGTTCATGTTCATGTGTCATGGCCCAGCAAGATCAGCGACGAAAACTGGAGCTGCACTTGCGATGTATTTTTGACTGGAACAGCTTGCTGGATTCCATGGTGTAATCCTCCAACTCCTTCTCGTCCCACTGGGCCCATGGGGTGTAAGGTGAGGTCCTCAAGCAATGCACGCCGTTGATGAAGTCTTGTTCGTTGCACTTTTCTCCATAGGCTTGAATTATCTCCATAGGTAGAAACCTGAGTAAAAGCAACACACAAGATTTAGGCAGTATATAGTTCTCATTCATATCAATATTAGAATCAGCTAGAAGCGCATTCACCTCTTGTTGTATATGTTTAGCACGGCTCCTTGTCATGGGACCCAAGTATGTCTTCTTTGGAGAGGTTTCACCTTGTATTTTTGTAGCTTCATCTTGTGAACATGATGATGCATGAGATGAACCAGGGATGTCCTCATCACCCCCGTCAACGCAGGTCATCGTCGACACCCCGACGTCATCGTCTACATCGTCGCAACAAGTTCTCCCCGACCTCGAGGTCGGCTACGTACGACTTTATCGTCAACGCTTGTGCGATCCCCGCTATCGGTCTACATGGAGTTAATGTAACCCGTTCCGCCACCGTTATCACACGTACTAGATAGATAGATCCTGGCTAGTTAGGGTGTTCATACGCTAGAAAAATTATTGTTTTCTGCAACGGAAACCCTTCACATTTGCGCTGCCAATCGTATGAAGTGCTGCCATTATATATATTTGTGTTGTCATTTTTTATTTGGTCTATATGGTCATGACCGAAGAATGGACTGAAAAGACCGAAGACCGAATACAGAAAGACCGAAAAGACCGAATGTTATATGGGTTGCATTCTTGGATGACCGAAATATTCGATGACCGAAAAGACCGGACCGAGCAAACCGAACAGACCGAACGCCCGGGGTGATGGGAGACAACCCACTTTTATTTCCTGTTATTTTAATTTATTTTGCTTGTGTCAAGTACTTGTCCTACCTCTGTAGCAGCTCCTTTGTATCTTTATTTTATTTCTATGTTGTGTTAAGTTAAGACTCTAGTTGAAAGTTGATGCTAAAATTCAATTCCTGCGCATAAACAGATTTCTGCTATTCACCAATAAATTCATATCAATTCACTGGAATGTCAGAAAAATCTGCCCTTTTTTGCACATAATTTTCATAAGGATACGCAACTTTCATTAGTTTGGAGTTTTCTAATCTGAGCAAGTTAACTCGAAAAAATTCGTCTTTACGGACTGTTCTGTTTTTGACAAATTCTACCATTTATTTTGCAATGCCTCTTTTGCTATTTTGATTGGATCTTTTTATCCTATGAAGTATCAGTGGATGTGTCTAATGTCCAGTAGCATTGGTAGCAAATTTGTTCCTATGGAATATCATAATTTTTGTGCACTAACCCTCTAATGAAGTTACTCTAAGTTTGGTGTGGAGGAAGTTTTCAAGGATCAAAAGAGAAGGACGATATAATGTGATCAAGAGGATAGTAAAGCCAAAGCTTGGTGATGCCCAGGTGGTCCACCCCGATATAATTCAAGAAGACGCAAGCGTCAAAGCTTGGGGATGCCCAAGGCATCCCCTTCTTCATCGACGAACTATCAGGTCCTTTCTAGTGAAACTATATTTTAATTCTGTCACATCTTATGTGCTTACCTTGAAGCGTCTGTTTATTTTTGTTTTCGTTATTTTCATTCTCTGAATAAAATGGATCCTAGCATTCTTTTGTGTGGGAGAGAGACAAGCTCCGCTTTTTCATATGAATACTCGTATTCTTCACTCATATTCGTTGAGTATTCGTTTTTTGTTATCGGTTGCTCTCTAGTTCTTGTTTTTCATGCATCTCTTGTTAGAGCTGTGGGTTTGTTATGTTATACTCTCATATCTCATTGTTTAATTACTTGAAGAGTTTATCTTTTAAATAAGTTGATTGGTGTTTGGTTGAGAACAAAAAATGCTAAATGTGGTAAATGGTGTAATTAAATGATACATTAATCTTGTAGCTCATTATATTGTGTCACTTGAATCATTGATGTTGTTTTGAGATATTAATCTGCTTAATGGTAAACATGATGGTCTAGTAAAGTGGAATGATTAAATTGTTGGTCTAGAGAAACTTGAAAACTGTGCCACACTTAAATTTCCAGTTGATTGCATAATGGTATATGACTTCTTTTTGCCTAAGGCAACCATAATGGCTTTATGTTATGTGCTACGGTCGGGTCCCCAACAGGGACTTGTTAATTTTCAACAGCACCCCTAGGAGTAATTTTCATTATGCATTGCATGATCATATTTTTATTTCGAATCTTTTTACTTGCGAGTTCTAAAACAGCGGTTTTCATGGCACTTCCACCACCATATTGATAGCCTCTTCGGTACTTTTCTTTGCCCTTTCTCACATTGAGAGTTGGTGCATTTTTCACGGGTACATCCAAGCTCATGGGAGATCTCCATCTTGTTCTCCTACACATAAGCCAAACATCTTCCTCAAAACATCCACCATACCTACCTACTACAACATTTTCATAGCTGTTCCGAGATATATTGCCATGCAACATCCATCTTACATTACATGACTTGCTGTGATTCAATACTTATTTATTGCTTTGCGTGTGTCTATAAAGCTGATGTGTGGTTTTACCCATGTTACGCTAGAGCACTTCATAACCTGCTACATTGGCAGAGGCACCGTTGTCAGATGTATTCTTATGGCACATTCATATTAGTTACTTATATCATCAGTATGTTGTTTTATCATCGTTAGTGTGTTATAATACATCATGTATCATATTAGGATGATTGCCCCTAAAAAGTGAAAAGAGCCATGGAGGCCAACGAAAAGAGAAACAGAAAAAGAAAAAAATAGAAAAAAGAGAAAATAAATAAAAAGAAAGAAAGAAAAGAAATAAAAAAGGGGGCAACATTATTATTCTTTATCACACACTTGTGCTTATGTTACAACACCATATCATTTATAGTCATCACTTGTGCTCATGTTACATCACCATATCATTTGTGCTCATGTTTAGCACATTTACTCCATATGAGAGAGTTTTCATGTCTTAGTTGAATAACTATGTGGGGAACTTTACACTATAAAACTTGGCTTGTATATTCCAATGATGAGCCTCCTCAAAAGTGCTCTAGGTCTTCGTGAGCAAGTAAGTTGGATGCTCCCCACTAGTTCCATTGGAGAGCTTTCATATACTTATAGCTCATTGTGCATTCGTTCTATGGCAATCACTACTCCTTGCATAGCTTCGATTGTATGACTTTCTCTTGTCTAATGATCATCTATAGCTTTGTGAGCCTTTCTTACGTTGGCCTTCCAAACCTTCGCTAACATTCTCTTAGCCATAACAACCTGGTGCCAGGAACCAACGTTGAACGCTTGCTTGTTTCTTTTGAACAAATAATATATTGATCTTCTACGTGCATATTGCTATTACTTGACTTGATCCTTTCATAAATTTATCATGTTTGTTGGAAGCATTAGATGATTATATTGTTGTGCTTGAAGCTTAAATCATCTTTAATATCCACTTTGCACAGGTTATTGCTATCAAGTACTATATCATTGGAAGTTTTGCTTGCTTCACCTACTTGTTTGTTCATTACTCGTTTGATATCAATATAAACTACAACCCTTATTCATTCGATCTCGGTTTACATGCCTTACAATATTACATGATCAAGATTGTGTTTAAGCATGTCACTTCAGAAATTATTCTTCTTTTATCGTTCTTGCCTACTCGGGACAAGTAGAACTAAGCTTGGGGATGTTGATACGTCTCCAACGTATCCATAATTTCTTGTGCTCCATGCTATGTTATATCATGTTATTACATGTTTTATATGTTTTTATATAGTTTTATGCATTTTCTGGGACTAACCTATTAACAAGATGCCACAGTGCCAGTTCCATGTTTTCAGCTGTTTTTGGTTTCAGAAAAGCTCTGAAGGAAGTATCCGCCAAATTGGAAATGAGGCAACCAATATTTATTTTTGGAATATTTTCGACTAGGAAAACCGAAGACGAGACAAAGAGGGGCCGCGAGGCACCCTCATCACCTGGTGACGCGACCCACAAGCCTGCCGCGCCAGGAGGTGAGGAGGCCACCTCGTGCGCCCACCAACCTAGGTCTTTCGCCTACAAATACCCCCTTGACCTAAAAACATAGCACGGTTGAACACTTTTTCCTCCACGGGTATCTAGCCGCCGCCGTCGTCAACACCAATTCGGGAGGGATCAGAACTGCTCCCCGGCACCCTGCCGGGGGGGGGGGGGGGGATCGTCCCCAGAGGCTTCTACGTCGCCAAGACCGCCTCCGGACTGATGCATGAGTAGTCTACCTTGGACTACGGGTCCATAGCAGTAGCTAGATGGTTGTCTTCTCCTCTTGTGCTATCATGTTTAGATCTTGTGAGCTGCCTATCATGATCAAGATCATCTTTATGTAATTCTCCATGTTGCGTTTGCTGGGATCCGATGAATATTGAGTACTCAAGTTATTGCTTCATAATATATCATGTGTGTGCTATTTAATGATCTTGCATGCTCTCTGTTACTTGTGTATGCTTTGGCCAAGTAGATGCTTGTGACTCCAAGAGAGGGTATTTATGCTCGATAGTAGGTACATGTCTCTATTTAATCTGGGCAGTGACAGAAAGCTCTAAGGTTGTAGATGTACTGTTGCTACTAGGGATAAAACATGAATACTTTGTCTAAGGATGATGTTACTTACTTAATTACTTACTTTACACACAGTGCTTAAGGTGATAATCTGTTGCATGCAACTTAATATGGAAAGGGGTGGACGCTAACCGGAAGGTGGATTATTAGTCATAGATGCGGTTGGAACGGTCTATGTATATTGTTGTAATGCCCGAATGAATCTCACACTAGACACCATATCATTAGAATATGCATTGGGTTGCTTATCGTTATTCTGTCAATTGCCTAGCTGTAATTTGTTTACCACGCATCGATGAATGTTATTATTAGTTATGGAGGGACAACACTAGTGAACTGTGGACCCTGGTCCTTCTCATTAATCTGATAAAAACACAGCTGCAAACCTGTTACTTTCTGCAAACATACATCTTTCTTCAACCCATACGTTTAATCTTTTGTTACAGCAAGCCGGTGGGATTGACACCCTCAACGTTGAGTTGGGGCAAAATACTTTGATTGTGTTGTGTGCAGATTCGACGTCTCCGACGCCACACTAAGAGTTTCTGGCGCCGTTGACACCTCGAGGGGAACGTTCATCTCCTACTGGTTCGATAACCTTGGTTTCATAACTGAGGGAAATCTTGCTGCTCTGCTACTTCACACCCTCCTCTTCGGGATTTACCAACCACACGCGTAAAAACCATCAGCCTCACGTGTCACTATATGCGAAAACAATATGCGTGGTATGAAGTGAAATAAAAAAGTTTGGCATCTCAATTCCTCTCGGTGTTGACGAGGGGTGTCCCCATCAATACCCACGGTTACTAGGCTAGGGTGAGAGTTATAAGGTAGAGAACGTGTAGTGTTGGTAAATTCGTCGGCTGATAAGCGGGAACTACCCAGGTTCAGAGCACTCGACTGAGGTAACACCTATACTTCCTGCCTGTCTGATATTTATTATGAATATGCGGCGAGTACAATGGTCTAGCAAGATGTCGATCTTGCTAGGGTTTGGTGGTTCTGATTGGGCGTGTCCTTGATCGGCCACCCTCATGTCCTTTATATAGGGATACAGGTCTCGGGTAAGTAACGGACTAGGATTACAAATATGGAAAGTATAACCGACTATGTCTATCTATGGTAACAATATTCGACTTGGGCTTCGCTTGTTGGGCTTCTTCATTCTCTTGTCAATTGGGCTATAGTCATCACGTGCACCAGGTACCCACACGATGGGGTACCCGTTTGGTATAACCTCGTCAGGTGTAATACCCAAAATTGGTTTGGATAGTTAAGACTAGTCATAGTGGGAGCGGTGGCGAACGGAGGAAAAAAAAGGGTGGACACACTCTCCAATAAAATTTAGATTTTCATCATGTCTATGGATTGCCAATCATTGGTTCATAAGAAATCGCAAGCATCTAAGGGAATAGATTAGCCTAGTTTTGTAGAGAAGTAGATATTTGAAGACCCAGGTTGAGAAGGTGATAAGGGGTGGCCCGATCTTCTCAGTGAGCGGTGGGTAGATGGATGATGGTGGAAGATAACTTGCGAGAATCCGACGAACTCTCCGGCTGTTCCCCCGTTGCCAATGCAACAGCTCTTCAACCCAATGGATATTCGCGACGCCTCACACCGATGCAACGTAGCCGCTGACCACGAAGCGGTTTTGCAATCTACTAATTCCTAGTGGAACAACAGATCACACTCAAACTTCGGATAATAATCTCCAGAGCGCAACACAGTGGAGAGGTTGAATTCCTGAGCGCAACACAGAGGAACTCGAATATAGATGAATGCTTAGCAATCCAATCTAGGGTTTATGTTTAAACGTGGTCTAAACCTAAAAGCCACGAAATTACAAGCCTTATAAAGGCTGCTGGACGTCCAACATTGTGTTGGAGTCAAAACCTAACTTTCCTAACTTTAACGGACTCTGTTTGGAAACAGGCAGAAAACAACTCGTGACTTGTTGCGGTCACCGCGCCCAGTCCGAGCCGAACCCGGGTATGGGGCCGGACCCATTGGAAAGCCCTTCAAATTGCCTTTTCAGATTGTGCTTCTTTGCTCTATTTGGAGTCCGTATAAAGAATCCACGTCTGTTTCAAATTCAGGACTTCTGTCAGTCCGAACCGAATCTGAACAAATCTTGAATCCGAATTGGAAAGGATCTTTCTTTGTTTGCAGCATCCTTTCTTTGCGTGATGGCTCCACTTCCTCCCTCGCCTCCCTCGTGCTAGCCACCTTGATGTTTGTCAACAGCCTCCATTCCTTGCCCACATCTTCTTCTCCATTCGCCATTATCTCCATTAACTCAAACCTAATGATACATAAACATAATAACTTAGGCAGTATAACATTCTTATAATTCATGGGATCATATCCAACTAGGAATGAGTTCACCTTATAATAATCATCGATCATGTTTAGTATTTCCTTCCAGTTTAAGCATGGATAATCATCATAATCCACCGATATATCCTCATCATCCTCCCTTTCTTCAAGAAAAGCCGTCCGCGGCTTTGGATAAGCTGAAAGTGGAAGAAACAAAAAGAACAACGTGTATGCAGAGTATATGTATATATAGCAGGTTGTATCATGTTTGTAAATAGGATGATTATTCTCAAATGACAAAATGCAACGAAAATTGCGAGCATAGCACATATAATTGTCATAATGGAACCAAGAAAATCTCAGCAATAAGCAATCAGAATTGCAAGTATAAGTGAAGTTCATAGAATCATGATCAAAATGATAGACACAAATATATAAAATGTTATGATTCAGTATTAAATCCAATGTCCTCATAGAAGATCGATGATCAAATTTCATGCTATCAAGGTCAAACCAATCCAAACGATGCAAATCATCATATGTGTCATACCATGCTTCAATTGCGCTACTCTGATATGTAGAACAAAGCAATGACCATGCAGCACAAACAGGTAAATAGTCATGTCCATTATTTCCAGTACTTAAGATGCAACTCAGTTTGCAAATATAAGTGAAGCATAAATCAGTTTGGGACAAACAAGACGGACGTGCATAATCATATGCAAATCTAGCAAGATCAGAACAGTCCAAGAAAGGTGATGCTACCTTTGTTCGCTGAGGTACATCAACTAGACTAGAAGACATCATATTATCATGATAATGAGGTATTGTCCCAAAGCAAAAAGATTTCGGCACAGAGCATATATGATTGCAAGCAAAATGTTTTAGTTCAGCAATGTTATCATAGGTAATGCATATGTGATCCACCAAAAAATTCTCGTTCATGTTATAGTCACCAATTAAATAGAATCGAAAACAGTTGGCATAGGTGCTAGAATTTACATATGAAATTTCAGAAATCCTATTCATAGCACAACTAATGGTAAGAGGTTCTTCTAGCATGATGTAAAACAAAACATCAGTCGGTTGTGGTTTAGCAAGGATCTCTTTATGTGTAATCAATACCACATGATCAAAATTCGAATTTAGCAAATTATCACATGGTGCTGAAATATGTTTGTGTATCAAATCACTAGAACTAGTCAGCGTAGAATCATACTCACAAAGTGACGCGCTTGCTGGCTGCAGCTCAAAATCATTACCCTTTTCAATGGCAAACTCCTCAGATGTAGTAGGCACTGAAATAGGTTCCTCTAGTGGTGATGCAGGTTGAAGACTTGACAGCTCCCTTTCTTCAAAAGCAACCTGCATATCACAAGAAACAACACTAGAAGTAGAGATAGTTACATTAGCAGAAATATCCTCACATGTCCTATCATCTACTACACTCATGTTGTCTTGTTCTCTCATACTCTCAAAGTGTATGCACTCATCCTCACGTTTAGTGGAATCACACAACTCACTTTTTATAACACTCTCACTCAATTTGGCTATGTGGCTCTCATTCTCACATGGGATTTGATCCATAATGTGGTCAACATGACATATAATTGAAATGTCACCGTCCATGATGACCATGTACTTAGCCGATAAGCTAAATTCTTTTCTCCTCTCCTTGCGAAGAAGATGGTACTCATGAAAATCATCGGCTGAATTTCGTAGCAGAAAACCCCGCTTCATGTTCCACATGAACGAAATTTTGTTAACCTCGGGGCGAGCTCGAACTTGAAACTTCCTGCACCAAGGATCTCCGAGAAGTACGTGACAAGAGTCAAGTGGCATGGGGGATACATCACATCGCACAATCTCAGTATGCTCGCCGAAGGTAAAAGGAACTTCAGCAGTGTGGGAAATAAGCAGTGTGCCATATGATGAGCGTAGAAGGTATGGCTTCAGATTGGAAAATTTATGTAGCTGCAACTTCTCTACAACCTCAATACTGACTAAATTGAGATTAGAAGATCCGTCAATGGTGGCAGCAGCACATCGCTCACCAATCTGCACACGATGGTGGAAAAGGCCATCACCATTGAAAGCACCTTGTTCTTCCTCCCAAAAAGTATCACTACAATATTTATGGTGGAGGAAGTGATATTGACGTGTCTCCAAAGTATCCATAGCACTGTCTACCATGGTTAGTGAAAAACAAACAGATATGTATATATGTGGAAAACTCTCAACTCACTCAACCGAAAGAAATTGTGGATCTTACCGTTCCACAGTGAATTAGAAAAGCTCACCACTTGTAGTGACAGGACGTGCACGGATGTGATGCAGCGAATATTATGGGTTTCAATGCAGCACACAGCAAACCAGGGTATTTAGTGGAGCTTGGTAGGGATACCTAACTACACCAGTTCAATTCCTAGTGCTGATCGGACACAACAGGGAAACTCACACGGTGGAGATAAATGGGGCAAAAGCAACTTTGAAAATTGAGCTCAAAATATGATATATCGGAGTAATGCTCGGTTGTTGCAAATGCACAAGAGAGATGCTAGCAAAAAGGCTCTAATGACAGGCACAAGATTGCTCAACTATGCAACAAAACACAATCAGCAAGCTCCTCAACTGAAATTTGAACTTCGGCCTTTGATTCTTTTCTCTTCTCTGAATTTTTTTCTTTTGTCACTTTTTCTCTCGTCTCTTTTCTCTTTTCTCTTTTTTTTTTTGATTTTAAATTTATGGCCACAACAAAACAGGAGCACTTGAGCAAACACGCTGAGACAAAGTGTGCAAGAAAACCGATCAAAAGAGCAGCCTGTCGAGCACAAGAAAATTTGCTATTCTCAATGGGTAAGTTCCTACTCACGTGCTGTAGAAAGGCAGTGGCTAAGCTAAACAAAGTTACGAAAATAACAACGGAAGATTTGGAAACAAACAGAACTTAGAAACCTAACTCTACTCGGAAACTGTCCACGCGGGAAAAACGGACGAAAATTGGTATTTTCTGTTTTTGGACTCCGAATTCAATAAGAGAAAGCAAAACGATTAGAACCCTAAACCTAGACTTGGACAAGATTAAAGTTACGCAAAGGAAAATTGACCAGCAACTATGAATCAAACTGCTGCAATCTAAGTCTATGGCAAAATCTAAAACCTAATCTTTTTGTATGGCTTTTTCTGGATAGGACGAAAATAAATCTACAACTACGAGATGGATTTGTGGATGCTCACCGAGTAAACACTGGAAATCTGATACCAAGATGATAAGGGGTGGCCCGATCTTCTCAGTGAGCGGTGGGTAGATGGATGATGGTGGAAGATAACTTGCGAGAATCCGACGAACTCTCCGGCTGTTCCCCCGTTGCCAATGCAACAGCTCTTCAACCCAATGGATATTCGCGACGCCTCACACCGATGCAACGTAGCCGCTGACCACGAAGCGGTTTTGCAATCTACTAATTCCTAGTGGAACAACAGATCACACTCAAACTTCGGATAATAATCTCCAGAGCGCAACACAGTGGAGAGGTTGAATTCCTGAGCGCAACACAGAGGAACTCGAATATAGATGAATGCTTAGCAATCCAATCTAGGGTTTATGTTTAAACGTGGTCTAAACCTAAAAGCCACGAAATTACAAGCCTTATAAAGGCTGCTGGACGTCCAACATTGTGTTGGAGTCAAAACCTAACTTTCCTAACTTTAACGGACTCTGTTTGGAAACAGGCAGAAAACAACTCGTGACTTGTTGCGGTCACCGCGCCCAGTCCGAGCCGAACCCGGGTATGGGGCCGGACCCATTGGAAAGCCCTTCAAATTGCCTTTTCAGATTGTGCTTCTTTGCTCTATTTGGAGTCCGTATAAAGAATCCACGTCTGTTTCAAATTCAGGACTTCTGTCAGTCCGAACCGAATCTGAACAAATCTTGAATCCGAATTGGAAAGGATCTTTCTTTGTTTGCAGCATCCTTTCTTTGCGTGATGGCTCCACTTCCTCCCTCGCCTCCCTCGTGCTAGCCACCTTGATGTTTGTCAACAGCCTCCATTCCTTGCCCACATCTTCTTCTCCATTCGCCATTATCTCCATTAACTCAAACCTAATGATACATAAACATAATAACTTAGGCAGTATAACATTCTTATAATTCATGGGATCATATCCAACTAGGAATGAGTTCACCTTATAATAATCATCGATCATGTTTAGTATTTCCTTCCAGTTTAAGCATGGATAATCATCATAATCCACCGATATATCCTCATCAGAAGGGAACTTGATGCGGTGTTGCTTCTTGCTACCTGTGTCAAAAAGAATACGGGTTAGGTTGAGACTCAATGTGTAGAGTGTATAGTAAGGGAAAGATTATTTTCCCCACGAGGGTAACTCGAGGGTTTATATCGAACTCTCGGGGAAATGAACCAAAAGTTGTTGTCTGCATATACTTCTTTATGAAACCTGCAAAACAAATTAAATTGTTTTGTGCCCTCAACCTCACCAACTGGTTGTCAAGCACAAGGTGTAAGTAAAAGATATAGAAATAACAAATGCAAAACATAAATAAATATGCAACGATGGTAAATAAATGTGCAAGGATGGTATAAATGACAGTGGATGTTGTTTTTGTGGTTTGTATGGTGTTTCCAAGATGAAAAGATGTTTTTGTATTTTGGGATTTAATAAAGTGCAATAAAAGTGTTGGAAAGGTATTTCTTATGATTAAAAATGGACTGGGGTTCATGGTTTCACAAATGCACCCTCTTTTTTATATAGTGGTAGATAATGGAACATAGGAATTGACATATGAGATTGCAACAAGACAAGTTATTAACAATATTGGCATCACATCCTAACATAGAGATCTTTTGCTTATAATGTCTCTTATACTCCACCAAGATGTAAACTAAATCATAACACCTCAGTAATTAAGATAAACAAAGTATATTTTTAAGTTCAAAGTCATGAACTTTAAATAAGAACATGCTAGATCTAGTCACGGTGATAGTGGCAATGTCACCCACATATCCCCGGTAGCATGGTATTTTCTTTATACCTAGTGAGGCCACAAAGTAAGATAAAAATCCAAGTGGATCACGGTATTGCTGTCAACTTACAACAAAACCACTCCCTATTACTCCAACTAATGCACATGTTCCCCCTCACACGCTCCCATACACATGTTGGATCAAAACACATAAACAAGAACAAGGTACATAATATGTATCTACTTTCATAACAAAGACATAATATTGGCCATCATCATAACATATATCAACTTAAGAGATCCACCACAAAAGTATTACATATATGACCATAATCATGTTCAGCAGCTCATATGTCACTTATTAGTGAAGCTCAAGAGAGAGGTAGATACATAAGTTACTTCCACAAACCGATAGCCCAGGGGTGGATTACTCCCTCTTCATCATGGAGATGGTGGAGAAGTCGTTGGAGAAGGTGGAGACCACACTGGCAGCGCCCCGCCAGAGTTTTCCCCCTCCAATCTACAACTCTAGCTCTCTGTTTCGTGGTTTCTGTATTTTTGCGCCACTCCTCTCCGAAAGCGTTCGCAGGAGTATTTTTATAGTAATTTTTAGGTCAAGACGAAGCCATGGAGACGAAGATCGAAGGCATCAGAGGCTCGAGGCGCCAGATGGGGTTCTCCACGCGGGCAAGGAATCTAGCCGCTTGGGCCCACCTATCTTGGCCCTCGGCCTTCCAATTTTGCCCCTCCTTCGCTCCTAAGCCTTGTTCCTTCCAAAAAATGGTCTCCATGGAATTTTAGGTCATTTGGACGTCGTTTGGGTCCCTGAAACATCAAAATATAGAAAAAGGGGTTTTCACACAGTGCAGGGTTAATTCCAAATAAATATGGAAAGTGTGAAATATTCCCAAAATCAGTATAAACATTGATATAACCCTTGTATGATGCAAATATGAGTAATATAATGCAAAGTTCATGTATGCATTTTACATGCATCAACATCCCCAAGGTTAACCTATACACTTCCTCTCTAACATCCCAACATTTTATAATGTTCAAAAATCACTAAAATTTAAATTTTTTGTTTCTGATTAAAATAAAACATTAAATGCATAAGAAAACCAACTATGAAAGACTTCAAACATATCGAAAGAGTTTAATATTTCAAATATCTCAATGTATCTTTATTTTCAAAAGTTGTTCAAGTAAACATTTTATTATCCATTGTATTTCATTAACCTTAATATGTAATTTGACAAATATTTTACAAACTTCAAACCATTGTATTCTAATAAAATAGTTTACTTATAAGCAATAGCTTTTCAACCACTTAGCCATATCTATTCATAAATTCAAGACTATTTAAAATTGTATTTGTTTTTGCCAAATGGTTTTCATTCATTTAACTAAATTCAAATTAAAGTTTTGGAAATTATAAGTTTATAATTCATAACTTTAAACGTCATATATTTTATAATTAATGAATTATCCAAATAAACATTTTATTAGCTTAAATGATTTTCATTTATCTTCAAAACATAAAATGAATTTCATGAATATATGTTCTATATAAGAAATGAATTAAATCTAAAATCTTTTTCAAAGTTTTTATGAAGTTTTCAAATAAGTTATCTTAAGATAAAATATAATGGTGCACAAATTATTTTGAATAAAAAATGAATACATTATATTCCCTTTTTCATTTTCATATAGTTGTGTTATACTATTTAATAATACTAAAGCCAAAAATGAATTTAGTATTTGAAAATGAGTTTAAATAACTTTAATTCAAACAAAATTGAATGTGGGTATTTCATAGAATTTATTTTAGCCAAAAAAAAAATTAATTAAACCCTAGTTTTAAATTTAACATAAAGTGTCAAAATGAATATTTCAAACTATTAATTTTCAAAATAATTCAAAATGTATCCACCACTGGTTTAACACAAAGATATTATTTTTACAAATTTTTAGAATTTTATTTGACATCATTTGGACATTTAAATCAAAAGTTATGAATTAATTGGAAAAATCAGAAAAAGGATAAATCGCTGACGTCAGCGATGACGTCAACACGTCTTCAACCTCCAGCCCAAGAATTCCGGCAGAAACTCCTCCTCCAATTTCGGCTCGATTCCGAGCGTGTGTTGCGGAATTTCTTTCCCTCTCATGCCCTATTTAATCCCCACGTCCCCGCCTCCGTTTCCCCTCTCCTCCCCATCAAAATAACGCCGCCGGGCCGCCACTGTTACTCGCCGGAGTCCGCACGGGCCGCCGTCACGAAATTGTCGATTCCGGCGAGGTAACCGGATCCCCTCGCCCGAGACCCCCTCCATCTGACTCGCCATGGTCGTGCGCTTCGTCGTGACCCCTCCTCTGATTTTGTTGCTACCAGAACGACGAGCACGAACAGGAGCCGAAGCTCGCCGGCGTCCGTGCTCCTTCATCCGCCCGAGGTCGCCACTCTGAGACGAACAGCACGAAACCGGCCTCGCCTTCGCCTCTGGAACGTTGTGTCGAGCGTCTCCGCCGTCTCCCCGAGGCCGGGGGAGCTCCACAGCGTCGCCACGGTCCAAACCGAGGCCGCCGCCGCCGTCTTCCACGTCGCCGGCGAACTTGCGCCGCCCTGTCCTGGTCAGCGCGGCCGAAGCCGTCCGATCTTCCATCAACGGCCCATATTAGATCTAGGCCGAACAGGTACGAACGGATCTGGACCGCCCGATCTTCTTTAAATCCTGTGGCCCCTGTTAACCCTAGAAACCAGCTTATCGTAGTACGCCATGTGGCAAATCTTTTTTTGTTTTATTTCCGAATAGAATTTAATTGTCTATTTTGCAGAAAAGTCCCTGCCACTTAGATTTATCATAACTTTTTAACCCTTTACCCAAATTGGAAAATTTTTATATCAAATTAAAGCCCTCGACAAGTAGAATTTCAAATTTGACTAATCTAAATAGTTTCAATTTTAAAATTAGGTTTTAATTGATAAATCCAAAATTTCCAAATAAAATATTTTTGGAAAGCTTAAGATTAGAAGAATAATGATCCAATATTTTAATTAAAGTTTGAATAATTTATAATGAATTTAAAAATCAGAAACTTATTTTAGTTAACTTGGGCATAGTGTAAATATTTATTAATATATTTAAATTATTTACTTTGCACAAATGTCTTAAATAATTGTCCTTGTTCAGAGAAACTGAAATCCATGTTTACCAAAATATTACATAACATTAATAAGTAAGTTTTATTTAAAACCTTTTTAAATGATTTTAGTTCATTTACAAGTGTATATAAATGTTATTGGTTAATTAGGTGTTACTAAAAATGTGAATTAAAACATTATGCCATTTCAAATAACTAGGTTGTATTTTTAATACTATGAACTTTTCAGTTGGGAATTAAAAATGTTAGATATGATAAATTAAGAAATTCTTGAATATGAATTTGCTTAAATTTAAATTCTGAAAACATAACCTTAGGTAAAAGAAATTAAATATGGATGGTTGTTGTAAAATCTTGAACCTTGCTTTTAAATTATGAATAAACCATCTTAGCATCTCTTCGTTTAAAGACCAATTCATTAGGATCCTGTGATCTTTCAATCCTTTCAAATTGAAAATGTCCAATTTGACTTTAGACTATACCCTAAAGGCAATCACATTAATTCTTTTTGCATATTGAATTATGTGACACCCTTGACCAAATCTACTTCTAAGCCTTATTACGCTTGATTGTTTATTTGAATGATATATGCTTGTTGGATTGTTTGTTTATTGGATACACCTTATTGTATAGTTTGAAACGGGGAGCAACCATTGACTTGGACAAGTGTGTGTGAGAAACGACAACTTTCATATGGCAAGTGACTTCATAAAACACCTACTATTTTATTCTATTGCATACCTAGTGTTTTAATCAGTATTTGCAAAAGTAGTATGCATGATAGGTTTTTGGGAGATTGTAGTATGCTATTCAAACCTGTTAGGTTACCCCTTAGAAATTCCAGTTAGACCTCTATTATAATTTAGTGGAAGTACATGCTACAAAAATGATTGTTTTATGGTTGATGTGATAAATGAAAAGTTCCACTAAATTAATTTAACGCCTGGGTGGATTGGGTCGATCGAGGAGGTTTCAAGTTGAGTGGCTTCTCAGGGCCAAGTCTCATGGTCGTCTTCGCCCAAGATAGTTTTCACTTACTTGGGGCCATGATATGCGGTGTTGACCTGAGTTGCTCACTTGTGGTAGGCCACCCAGGGCTATGAGATTTAAGTTTACACTGAGTCTAGTTGCTTATCGTGCAACCATTGGTCAATATGGGCTCTGTCTTGATGGAGTAAGTTGATGTGGACCTGGGTCAAGAGATTGATGGTGGTAGAGTTGATAGGATGGTGGTAATCTCTTAGTATGATCATGGGAAAGCAACTTCTGAAAAGTCTCGTCTTGATCTTCTCCTTTTCCTTCTCACTAAAGGAGTGTAGAGGATAGTTTGGGTTGATTAAGTCTAATGGTGAAAGTGCACACACTCTCGAGAGTTAAAACCTATGATCTTAGCCGTGTCCCCGGCATCGGACAATTTGAGTGACTACACAAGGCTGTCTTCTGAAAATCTCTTCATTCCAATTTCTAAATAAAACCTTGATGGGTGAACATGGGTAGGAGACATGGATTTTTCTCGAGATGTCTCATAAAGAGAAGATATTGTTTTAATAAAAGTTGTTTACCAAAAGTAGGAGAAAACTTGCTTTGCGCAATAGCCTTGAGCTCCACTAGCCAAATAAGCATATAGATATAGCTTAGTAGAATATTAGAAATAAAAGTCACTTTCCACCACAATTCAATTGTGCTGACCCTTTATAGCTGGGCTGCAACTAAACCTTGCAGATTCGACAAACGACGAGTGAGCATTCAATAGGATTTCGAGTCTACAACCAACACGCTTTGCATGTGGTACATGAAGATGATGAGGCACATTGTATCTACTATTTTCCGCTGCTACTCTTGGAAATTTTGCTAGCCTTTTCAGGTTAGGCAAGTTGTAAGAGATATTTGTAACACTGGATCATGCGATTTAATAAAGTATTTGACACTTTTGCATGATATACATCTTAAACTATCGTGCTAGCATTTTATCCAGGGACTAGCACATTAACACAGGGACTTCCACCTTATAATAAAAGGCGAGGTCACTATATCCTCGAGTATGAAGGTGATAAAACTAAACATGGACTTGGCATTTTATTACTTAACAAAGGATATCAAAGGTGATTGCTACATAGAATCAAATGATTCATTCTATAATAAAGAGTAGCAACATACAAGACATATTATCAAGAGATATCAAATATTCAAGGTAAAGATGTTCATTGATAATTCACAAAGTGTAACATGAAAGAAAAGTTCTATGGACCAAATGAATGCATAACTGAAAAGTAAAAAGAAATCCTATATTGGTATTAGAGTATTGTTATATAAATCTGAAGATAAAAGGTTGACACTTTGGAAAGATAGATAAATAAGTAGAGGAATAACATGCAAGAGTATCATCTAGCTTCCCAATGCTTCAACTAAAGTTAATGTTTGCCATGTAGTAACCATTGGTGTTAAGTTCTCATTACCCCTATCATACCATCTTTAGTGATTAATAGTTGAAAGTGAAAGCAAATATGAGTTATGTGCTTGACAAAGTATGGGTTAAAAGCCTCATGCCCCTTGAAAACAAAAACCTCTCCAAATGGCTAATCAACTCGGGCCACGAAGCAAGTGCAGGTTACGGTCATCGTGAATATAAGTGGAATCATAGAGAGTATCACCACGGGTACCCTTTGCCCCTGGACACGAAAATGGGAACATGTCCAAACAACAAAGCAAGCAAACAGTGGACATCTGAACATCTCATTGTTTTACCAATGCTTTTTTTCTTGTAAATGATTTTTCTGTTGTGAGATGTATCATAGATTCCTCCATTATGGGTATGTTGCAATTTTTTAATGATCCACGTGGCTTAGGTTAGCCGCCATAGGTGTCTCTATAGCCATTAATACCATTCGCCCAAACTTACTAAGTTTCCTCCTTCATTTCACACAATGTTAGGCATCCATTAACAAAAGAACATGATATAACCTTTTATATAGAATAAAATGCACGTTGAAAACTTACCACGTGTCAGCACGTATGAGCTAGCTCCCAACAAAAGACCTTTCTCAAGCCCAAAACATCATAATTTTAATCACAATGGGTCAAGTTTATTAAGTGCAATAAAAGTAATGTGTATCAAGCTCATGAGAGATTTTAAACCAACTTAACCCATAACAATCCAAATAACATAAGCATATTAATTTGGAGGCATAGATAAAACAATATACATGGTAAACATAATTGGAATAGCATATTAGCTAATAGGTAGATATGGTGGACTCACTGGATATAACTTGGTTGAAGGTGTTGGAAAACAAGTTTTTACTTGTTGGAATTTTTGGGCTAGAAAGAGGGAGAAAGTTGACCCTCTAAATGCATGCATAAGTGTCCATAGAACTAACCATTTCATGATAAACAAAGTAAAGCATCATTCAGCATATAAAACATGAATAGGAAATAACTGTAGACAAGACACTTGCATATTAATATTCATTAACAAAGCACATGAACCATGCAACTATATGTATTCTTTTACATCAACTCAAACATACTATTCCCAATATTTTTATAGCATCCAACTTAATTCAACCCAAACTTCCAGCAGCTCTCTCATAACATAAATGAGAAGTGGTGGTCTCAAACAAAAAACCGAACCGAAATAACAAAAAGAACAAAAACGCTCCAAGTTTCTGCGATGAAGTGCAATGAAAAAAACAAAAATTAGACGTGTGCAAACCGAGAGTGTGTAGGTTCAGTAGGTTTGTCTTCACCATCCTTGGATAGCTCTTATTGCATCTCCTCTAATCCCTCTGAAAACCTTCAAGGCACAAAACAATAGAGTTGCTTGCTGTATGAAATCCTTAGACAAACATAAGAAAATGTCCAGAAAGTGTATAATGTTGTACTACTTCTAATAAGCTCAATTGGACCAAAAAGATTCAAATTAAAAGCTCAAAGAATGCATAAAACAAAACGGGACATACTCTGTCCAGACAAACAGCAGCAGCAAAACACATTGTTTTACCCAACTTAAATTTGTCACAAAAATATGAAACAATTCATGCTTACATAGGGCAAAGATTTGCAACTACATTTCAAATATGAGATTATTCGGATTTACAGAATAGGAATTAAAAATCAAACAGTGCACATATTCGTGCAGGAATAAAATCTCCGAATGGAAAAAGCAACTTTGAAAGCCCAAATGGGTAAAACTTGGTACTTTCTTAAAAATTCCAGAACCTAAAATATGATCGGTGCGGCGGTTAGGCATCCTTAGACGAAAGAGTGGTCTTTCAAAAACAAAGTCTCCTGGTACAGGATTCAATGAAAATCACGAATGAAAACAACCGGGTTGCCTCCCGTAAAGCGATTTCTTATAGCCATATAGCTAGGCTTACTTACTTGATGTTTAGAGTGGACGAAGCTCATGAGGAAGCTTTAGCTTTGGTGTGTCCTTCCTCCTTGGAAAGTTCTCCATGCACTTCTTGTGTGGGAACTAAAACTTCATGTTCCCTTACTTTGAATCAATAATAGCACTTGTGGTACGAAGAAAAGGTCTTCCCAAAATGAAAGGACTAGAGGTTTTATTCCCCATGTCCATTATTATAAAGTCAACAGGCACAAAAGTCATTTGTAACTCTACCATAACATCACTTTATTTTCCTAAAGCATATTTAATGGAATCATCAGCAAGTGAAAGTTCAATAGAGCATTTCTCAATATTCTTTAACTCAAGTACTTCAAATAGTTCCTTAGACATGACATAGACAATAGATCCTAGATCTAACATGGCATGATGTGTCTCTTTTCAAATTGTTACTAGTACCTTGGGGATCCAAATATCCCCAAACTTAGGTGGTGTCATATCTTCTTTATTATACCTATTAATTTTCTCATTTAAAACATGGCTAGCAATAAAAGAACCAAAACCAGCTTGGTTAATATTAATAGAAGGATCACTAGCAAATTTCTATAAGATAGACATAAGTTCATGCAAGCTACAAGTTTCTAAGTTAAGTAGTGGTTCCTTGACTTCACTAAGCATCTTAACCTCTTCTCTCACAAGAGGGTCATCACTTATAGTTTCATTCAAACTATTAAGATAAGAGATAAATGGTAACAAGTATTCAGGGTATTGTAGAAACTCATTAAAAGTTTCTTTCAAAGTAGGTGGAAAATTTTCAGCAATAGTAATAGAGCTAACTCCCATAGGTGGTGCATGTGGTTTTCCTGCAGACATACTCAATAAAGTGGCTTGATTATCAGCTGTTTTTGAAAGGGCATTATCTACTCCTTCAGCTTGTTTTTGTAAACCTTTAATATCAGAACTAATGGAAGTGACAGTTTTACTCAACTCTTGTATCATGGTATTATGACTAGCAACTTCTTCCATAAGCATCTTATTAGCATCAAAATTATCATTACTTGAAGGCATAGGTTTCCACTTATTATCATTACTACCAGGATATGGAATAAAAGGACGGGTGTTTCAAACATATGAAGTTTATTGTAGGAATTATAATTATTGTTACCAAACCCACTAATACCATATCTAACAAAGTTAACATCAATATTCTCAGGATTATTACCAACTAGTTCTTGCAAAGGAACATTCTTAATATTTTGTTTATTAATAAAAGCAAGAATATTATCCATTTTAGATGACAAATCACTACTTTCTTCTATGGAGTATATTTTCTTAGGGGCATTAGGTGCTCTTTCAGTGTTCCATTGACTATAGTTTTGCAAAATACTCTCTAAGTTGTTCTTAGCTTCTACTGTAGTTTTACTCATAAAAACCCCTCCAGCAGCAGAATCAAGGATGTTTCTAGACATGTAGTTTAAACCATTATAAATAGAGTGAAATATGGTCCATTCGTTAACCCATGTGATGGACAAGTTCTAAGCATAATTTTTATCCTATCCCAAGCCATAGCAACATGTTCATTTTCATTTTGCCTAAAACAAATAATATTGTTTCTATTTTGCAAAAGTTTAACAGGAGGATAATATTTCTCAATGAAAGCTTCTTTTAAATCATCCCAAGAATTAATACTATCAGTAGGTAGTGAGTGCAACCACTCTTTAGCTCTATCCTTAAGTGAAAAAGGAAATAACTTCAGTTTTAGAATATCACTTTCCACATTTTAAATTTTTGCATGTCACATATTTTAACAAAATCATGAAGATGCATAGATGCATCCTCCATAGCACTACCACCAAATTGTTCCCTAATTATCAAGTTTAACATACTAGGACTCACTTCATAACTCTCAGCTGTTATCTTAGGTGTAGCATTAGGCCTAGCAATAAATTGATCATTTGGAGTGTTTGTGTAGTCACACAACTTAGTTCTTCCTCCCATTGTAGCAAGTTTTAATGGGTTTTTAATTTTTTTAATGCAAAACTGAAAATAAAATGATACTAAAACAAGGTAAACCAAAATATAAAATGGAAAACTGACTATAAAATACTAAACCGAAATATAAAAATGACCAAAACAAAACAAAATATAATATAATGCTTTGAAGGTAAAAAGATGGGTAAGATGATTCTCACATAAGTGCAACCTCCCCAAGCTTAGGTGTTTACACAAGTTGCTGATGTTGACTTTGTTTGTGAGGTATCCTTTCCACTTGTCCAACAGCTCCACCAAAAAGTATCTTGCACGGTTGATGAAGACTTGTGCGACAACTCTTTACTTGATCGCTTCCCCGGCAACGGCGCCAAAAAATATCTTTGATGACCCTGGTTGACAAGAGAACTTAATGGGGTTTTGCTTCCAGCTACCTGTGTCAAAAACAATACGGGTTAGGTTGAGACTCAAAGTGAAGAGTGTATAATAAGGGAAATATTATTTTCCCCGCGAGGGTGACTCGAGGATTTATATCGAACTCTCGAGGAAATGAACCAAAAGTTGTTGTCCCCTTATACTTCTTTATGAAACCTGCAAAACAAAGTAAATTGTTTTGTGCCCTCAACCTCACCAAGTGGTTCTCAAGCACAAGGTGTAAGTAAAAGACATAGAAATAACAAATGCAAAACATAAATAAATATGCAATGGTGGTACATAAATGTGTAAGGATGGTATAAATGATAGTGGATGTTGTTTTTGTGGTTTGTATGGTGTTTGCAAGATGTAAAGATGTTTTTGTATTTTCGGATTTAATAATGGCAGAAATTGTAAAGTGCAATAAAAGTGTTGGAAAGGTGTTTCTTATGATAAAAAATGGACTGGGGTTCATGGTTTCACAAATGCACCCTCTCTTTTATATAGTGGTAGATAATGGAACATAGGAATTGACATATGAGATTGCAACAAGACAAGTTATTAATAATATTGGCATCACATCCTAACATAGAGATCCTTTTGTTATTAATCTATCTTATACTCCACCAAGATGCGAACTAAATCATAACACCTCAGTAATTAAGATAAAAAGAGTATAGCTTTACGTTCAATGACATGAAGTTTAAATAAGAACATGCTAGATCTAGTCACGGTGATAGTGGCAATGTCATCCACATATCCCCGATAGCATGATATTTTCTTTATCCCAAGTGAGGCCACAAAGTGAGATAAAAATCCAAGTGGATCACGGTATTGCTATCAACTTACAACAAGACCACTCCCTATTACTCAAACTAATGCACATGTTCCCCCTCACACGCTCCCATACACATGTTGGATCAAAACACATAAAGAAGAACAGGGTACATAATATGGATCTACTTTCATAACAAAGACATAATATTGGCAATCATCATAACATATATCAACTTAAGAGATCCACCACAAATGTATTACATATATGACCATAATCATGTTCAACAGCTCATATGGCACTAATTAGTGAAGCTCAAGAGAGAGACATATACATAATTTACTTCCAAAAATCCATAGCCCAGGGGTGGACTACTCCCTCTTCATCATGGAGACGCTGGAGAGGTCGTTGGATAAGGTGGAGACCACACCGGCAACACCCCGCCAGAGTTTTCCCCTCCAATCTGCAACTCCAGCTCTCTGTTTCGTGGTTTCTGCGATTCTACGGCGCTCCTCTACGAAAGGGTTTGGGTGAGTATTTAATAGTCATTTTTAGGTCAAGACAAAGCCACAGAGACGAAGATCGACGACAACGGAGGCTCGAGGCGCCAGATGGGGTGCTCCACGTGGCCAAGGAATCTGGTCGCATGGGCCCACCTATCTTGGCCCTCGGCCTTCCAGTTTTGTACTTGCTTCGATCCTAAGCCTTGTTCCTTCCAAAACAATTTTCTCCGTGGAATATTAAGTTATTTGGACGTCGTTTGGGTCCCTGAAACATCAAAATATAGAAAAAGGGGTTTTCTGACAGTGCAGGGTTAATTCCAAATAAATAGGGAAAGTGTGAAATATTCCCAAATCATTATATAACATTGGTATAACCCTTATATGATGAAAATATGAATGAAATATGAGTAATATAATGCAAAGTTCATGTATGCATTTTACATGCATCAATCCTTGTTAGACACCTTCATAGTAATATTATTAGTTTTGGTGTTTGGTGTGACAAATGAGTAGCCTAGTCTTTGAACATCATTTTGATCATTAATATTATAACTTTAAATGAAATCCTTTCACCCAAATCATATGTAAGATATTGTGCATCATATGGCTGTTGGGGTGCCAGTCGATGTGGTGTTGCGTCTTCACTTTTTCAGTTTCACTCTCAACATTGGATTGGACTGGAGGTGTAGAATCAAGGCATGTCACTAATGTCGAAGGAGAAGTAGTTGGGAAACCCCAAGAGGAAGGTGTGAAGAGTGTAGCAGCAAGTTTTCCATCAGTTATGAAACAAAGGTTATCAATCCAGTAGAAGATGAGGAACACGACGAAGGTTGGTTCACCTTGGCAGGGTGCACTACCGGTGTCAACCACGAGCGTGGAACCTTGATGCAGACGGTGGTGTTGTTGGGAAACCCCAAGAGGAAGGTATGATGAGTGCAGCAGCAAGTCTTCCCTCAGTTATGAAACCAAGGTTATCAAACCAGTAGGAGATGAAGAACACGTCTGAAGGTCTCCCTGCCAATGGCGCCAGAAAACACTTGATGGAAAGGGAGGTGGAGCCTGCACAACACAATCAAACTACTTTGCCCCAACGAAACCGTGAGGTTGTCAATCTCACCAGCTTGCTGTAACAAAGGATTAAACGTATGTGTGGAGGATATTTGTTTGTAGAGAATGAAAGTAACAGTTTGTAGTTGGTTGTATTATCAGTTTAAAGAAAAGGACCGGGGTCCACAGTTCACTAGTGGTGTCTCTCCATAAATAATAATCACATACATGCGGGTAAACAAATTACAGCTGGCAATTAACAGAATAAAGAGCTGCACAATTATGCATATACTAATGTCATGATGTCTAGTATGAGATTCGTTTGGGCATTACAACAATATACATAGACTGTTCCAACCGCATCTATGACTAATAATCCACCTTCCGGTTAGTGTCCGCACCCCTTTCAGTATTAAGTTGCAGGCAATAGGTTATTGCATTAAGCAAAGTGTGTAAAGTAAGTAATAGCATTACCCTTAGACAAAGTACTAATGTTTTACCCTAGTAGCAACAATACATCTACAATCTTAGAGCTTTCTAGCACTACCCTAGATTAAATAGAGACATGAACCCACTATCGAGCATAAATACTCCCTCTTGGAGTCACAAGCATTTACTTGGCCAGAGCATCTACTAGCAACAAAGAGCATGCAAAATCATAAACAACACACAACATGATACATTATGAAGCAAATGACATAGAATTCAATATCCATCGGATCCTACCAAACACAACATGTAGCATTACATAAAGATGATCTCTTGATCAAGTTAGGCAGCTCACAAGATCTAAACATGATGGAACAAGAGGAGAAGACAACCATCTAGCTACTGCTATGAACCCGTAGTCCAAGGATGAACTACTCACATATCAGTCCGGAGGCGGGCATGGTGATGTAGAGCCCTCCGGTGATGATTCCCCTCTCTGGCAGGGTGCCAGGAAGAGCTTATGAACCCTCCCGGACTAGGGTTGACGACGGCGGTGGCTCCGTTAGATTTTGTTGAAAAATGTTCGGGTACTAGGTCTTGTGTTTTCGGGGGATATTTGTAGGCGAAAGGGCGAAGGTGGTGGACGCCCGAGGCCACCCACGTCCTCAGGTACTAGCACGACAGGGGTGGGACCTGCGCCAGCACCTGATGAGGGCGGCTCGGTCCCCTCCTCCGTCTCTTCTTCGGTGTTCTGGAAGCTCCCGTGAAAAATAGGGACTTTGGCATAAAAATCGTCCAATTCTGAGAATATTTCCCTAAGTGGTTTTCTGAAAGTAAAAACAGCAGAAAATAGGGAACTGGCACTGTGGCATCTTGTTAATAGGTTAGCCCTAGAAAATGCATAAAACTATATAAAATGTATATAAAACATTTAGAAGTTGGTTTAATATAAACATGGAACATAAGAAATTATTGATACGTTTGAGACGTATCAAGCATCCCCAAGCTTAGTTCTACTCGTCCTCGAGTAGGTAAGACGATAACAAATAATTTTTGGAGTGACATGCTCTTACACAATCTTGATCATATAATAATGTAATGCACGTAAACTGAGATCAAATGAAAAAAAACTATAATTTATATTGATATCAAATGAGTAATGAATAAACAAGTAGGAATAACAAAGTAAAACTTTCAATGAATCAGTACTAGAGAACAATCAACCGTGCAAAGTAGATATTAAATATGATTTAATCTTCAAGAACAACAATATAATCATCTAATGAATCAAACACTCATGACAACTTTGTAAAAGGATCAAGTCAAGCAGTAACAATATGCACGTAGAAAATTATCTCTCTATCTGTTCACTCAAAAAAAGCAAGCATTCAGCGTTGGTTCCAGGTACCAGGATGTTGTGGCTAAAAGAATGTTAAGGGGGTTTTGGAAGGACAAGGGAAGAAAGTCTCACAAAGCTAAAAGCGATCATTAGACAACAGAAAGTATTATAATCGAAGCTATGCAAGTAGTAGTGATTGCCACACAATGGATGCACATAGAGATATAAGTGTATGAAAACTCTCCAATGAAACTAGTGGGGATGCATCTAACTTGCTTGCTCATGAAGACCTAGAGCACTTTTGAGGAGACTCATCATTGGAATATACAAGCCAAGTTCTAAAATGAAAAGTTCCCCACATAGTTATGCAAGTAAAACATGAAAACTCTCTCATATGGAGTAAAGGAGCTAAACATGAGCACAAATGATGACTATGAATAATATGGGTGCTATAACATGAGCACAAGTGTGGATAAAGAGTAGTAATGTTGCCCCCTTTTTTTATTCTTTTTCTCTTTTTTTGTATTTTCTGTTTCTCTTTTTGATAGCCTCCATGGCCCTTTTCACTTTTTAGGGCAAACATTCTAATATGACCACACTTTATCTCGGAACAGCTATGGAAATGCTATAGTAGGTAGGTATGGTGGATGTTTTGAGAAAGATATTTGGCTTATGTGTAGGAGAACATTATGAAGATCTCCCACGAGTTTTGGATGTGCCCGCGAAGTATGCACCAACTCTCATTGTGAGAAAGGGCAATGAAAAGTACCGAAGAGGCTAGCAAATATGGTGATGGAAGCGCCATGAAAACCGCAGCTTTAGAACTCACAAGTAAAAGGATTCCAACTAGAAATATAATTTTGCAAGGCATAATGAAAATCACTCAAGAGGGTTCGTGGGAAATGACAAGTCACTGTTGGCTACCCCGACCATAGCGCATAATGCAAAGTCATTACAGTTGCTTTTAACATTAGAACTCATATATCATTATGCTATCAAATGGATAATTAAGTGTGGCACAACTTCAAGTTTCCTAGACCAACCATTAATCATTCCACCTTACGAAACCATCATGTTTACCATTAAGCATATTAATATCACAAAAAAACATCAATGATTTACGTGACACAATTTAATGATCTACAAGATTATGTATCATTTCGTTATACCATCTACCACATTTAACATTTTGTGTTCTTAACCAAACACCAATCAACTTATTTAAACATAAACTCTCCAAGCATTTAACAATGAAGCAAGATAGTATAACATATCAGAACTAACAGCTCTGAACAAGAGGTGCATGAAAAATAAAAGCTGAAACTATTGTAGTAGCTATAGAAGAATACTAAAAAAATATAAGTGAAGAACAAGAGTATTGAAATGAAAAGGCGGAGGCGTGTCTCTCTCCCACACAAGAATGTTAGGATCCATTTTATTCAGAAAACAAAAATAACAAAAGCAAAAATAAAAACAAACAAATGCTCCAAGTAAATCACATAAGATGTGGAGGAATTAAAATATAGTTTCACTAGAGATAACCTGATAAGTTGTTGATGAAGAAGGGGATGCCTTGGGCATCCCCAAGATTTCACGCTTGAGTCTTCTTGAATTATTCTTGGGTGACCCACGGGGTCATCCCCAAGATTAGGCTCTTTCATCGTCTTGATCACATCATATCATCCTCTCTCTTGATCCTTAAAAACTTCCTCCAGACCAAACTCAAATTAAACATCATTAAAGGGTTAGTGCATAGTCAAAAATTATCATATTTTGTATGGAGACAATCATTATCATGGTACTGGACATTATCTACGGCGACTTGAATTTTATGGAACAAAAAGATCCATTAAAAAACAACAAAAGAACCAATGCAAAATAAATGGTAGAATATGTCAAAAACAGAGCAGTCTGTAAGGACGAATTTTTTCGAGGCGCTTAACTTGCTCAAATCAGAAAACTCAAAACTAATGCAAGTTGCGTACATATATGACGATCAGCATCCGAAAATATCAGCTCATTCCGATGTGTTCTGTAAAGAGTTATGAATTTAATGGTGAACAACAGAAAAACTGTTCATGCGCAAAGATCCAATTTTAGCATGAACTTTCTACTAGAGACAAAGGAATACAAAGGAATTGCTACAGAGGTTGGCATGTTCCTTGACTCAAGAAAATAAAATAACAAGAATAAAAAGTGAGTTGTCTCCCATAAGCGCTTTTCTTTAACGCCTTTGAGCTAGGCACAAAAAGCAAAACTCAAGTGTTTCCAAGAGAAGAAGCATCAACATTATAGTTTGTATGAATAATAGAATCAAAATGTCGCTTCATATTATTCCTAGGGAAGTGTTCCATACCTTTCTTAAGTGGGAAGTGGTACCTTATATTTCCTTCTTTCATATCAATAATATCACCAACCGTGCGAAGGAAAGGTCTTCCCAAAACAATATGACAAGAGGGGTTACACTCAATATCCAAGACAATAAAATCAACGGGGACAAGGTTATTATTACACATGATAAGAACATATTTAACTCTCCCCAAAAGGTTTCTTCAAAGCATTATCAGCAAGAAAAACATCCAAATAGCAATGTTCCAAAGGTGGCATGTTAAACATATCATAAAGTTTCCTATGCATAACAGAAATACTTTCATCAAGATCACACAAAGCATTGCAATAAAATTCATTAACTTTTATTTTAATGATGGGCTCCCAATCATCTTCTAACTTCTTAGGGATAGAAGCTTCAAGTTTTAATTTTCTTCCCTAGCTTTAATGAGCGCATTTGTAATATGTGTAGTAAAAGCCAAATTTACAGTGCTAACGTTAGGACTTGTGGCTAACTTTTGAAATAACTTAATAACCTCAGAGATATTACAATTATCAAAATCAAAATTATTATCATCAAAGCATACCGAACCACTTTCTTCCATGTTCTTAAAAATTTCAGCACTTTTATCAAAACTAGTTTCAGCAGTTTTAGGCAGTTTTATCTTTTTGGAAGTAGTAGAAGAAACATTGCCAACACCAGTTATGTTACCCTTAATAGTAGGAGGTTTACTAGCATGCGGGATAACATTATTTAAGTAGTACTAATGGTGCAAACTCTAACAATATCAGAACCTTTAGCTAGTTCTTCCTCTCTTTCCCATCTAGCTTGCAATTATGACATCATCCTAACATTTTCATCAATTCAAACTTGGATGACATTAGCAGTAGCAAAGGGGTTTTCATAAAAAAATTCAGGTTTAGAAGCCATTCTATTATTCAAAGAAAATTGTGCTTCAGACATGGATGAAATAGTAGTTTCAGCATTTGAAATTTTCCATTGTAGACCCAAAATTTCCTTATTTAATTTCTCCATTTGATAATTAATATTCCTTAACATAGATGACTGTTCCTCCATAGTATTAGTGAAAACTTTATTTTTATCATATTGGGTTTGCATGCAATTTTTAGTAGCTCTTTCAACCTCTAACAATCTTTCCTCACTAGGCATTTTACCATAAGAATTAGCATAACCATTACCACTGGTGGGGTTGGCGCGTGGGGTTGTCGCGTGGGGTCCGCGCGTGGGGTCAGCATAGGTTAGTTTTGGTTTGCCCGCCCACCCCCGCCGCGGCTAATAAAAAGGGTCCGCCTGACGTGGGGCTACTCTTCGACTACCCCACGATGAGGCTATCTGGGCCACGCTAGGGTTATGGAGGCCCACAGAAGGCCCACTAGGGGTATCGTGTGACCTAGTACTAGTCGGTTATGTCATGCAACTCTTCCCATATCTGTAATTGCCATCGACACCGTTCACCCGAGACCTGGCTTACCTATAAAGGCCAGGAGGGTTGCTCGTCCAAGGACATGCTCATAGCCGCCACCACAAACCCTAGCGAGATCGACATCTCGCCATTGTAACCTCAACTCGCAATCAATACCAGACAAGCAGGAAGTAGGGTGTTATCCTCCGAGAGACTGAACCTGGGTAAATCGCCCCGCTTGTCAGTCGTTGTGATCACCAGCGCTCCTCTCTCCCCCTCAATCAACCTGGGGTGCACAACCCTGGGATTTGTCGAGTTACACCCTCGTCAATTGGCGCCGTCTGTGGGAAAGAACGAGCGTTGGAATCATGGTCGCACTGGCTCCATCCATGAAGAAGACCGACGTCTGCATCACCCAGGAGCCAATCCGGTTGGGCTCCTTCGAGTACGCCTTCCACCCGCCGGCCCGCTGCTCGGTGTACGCCGATCTGTACGGAGGTATACACATCACCTTTGGTTCCATACATTGCTTCGTGGACAGTCGTGGAATATTCAGGTCCACGGCAACCGCGCAATGCGCGGCGGTGACACCCGCATCGGCTATCGTCGCGCCGCACTCGTCGTCGCCTACCAACCAAGCCGCGCTCGCCACAAGCGTGAAGATCGTGTCTCCGACCGATCAACTCGCTTCTACTTCGACTACGTCGACCACTTCGACAACGGCCATGCAGATGGAGTCTACTGCGACCATCTCGATCGCACGACCGATGAAGCCAAGATTTACTCCGACTTCGACCGCGGCAACCGCACCCCCACATGCGTCGACCGAGATCGTGCTGCCGATAGCCGCGTCGTGCACATCTTCATGGACCGATCAAATTTTCCCCAAGCCAATTGCGCTTGCTCCGACGACTGCGAAATCTCCCTCCACGACCACAGTGAAGATCGCAAGAAGACGCAACAACGGCTTCGCCGCCCACCATGTGGCAGCAATTTTTGATCCAAAGCAAGATTCGGATGATGGAAGCAGCAGCGGCAGCGTAAACACCCCTAACCAGGTTTACCCCGCGCAAGTCTTCATGGCCGGCACAGTTCCTCTAGAAGGCAACGACGAACCCGCATATCCACTAGAGGTGGTCATGCCCGATCAGACGACACGGCTCACCATCACGCGCGAAATGGCAATCATGGCCATGAAGCACGTCGACGACGGCACGTTTCCACCACCCGACGCACCTCGGGAAGATCAGCTGGCAGTCCAGTACTTGCTACACAAGGAAGGTGAGCGACTCCGCGCCGAAAAAGCCGAGCTACTCCGACGCAAGAGGGATGCCGACGCCTCAAGCGCCAGACGGGCTGCCTACTCATTTACTTCCTCCACCGAAGTCAACCAAGGAGGACGGCGACATAGAGCTCGCGTTCCCCTTATGACGGAGGCAGATCGAGCCAGGGTCACCCGCAATCTCGACTCTTCCTTCGTAATAGAGGACGAGAACGGGATACCCGTCCCCAAAACGGCGAATGCTGCTATCATGGCAGTCGAAACATACCTTCAGCTCACTCAGCCACCGGAGGGAGACGCGCGTGCTCTTCTCCACAAACAGCAGATCATGTCCATGAAGGCAATCGAGGACGCCTTGTCGAACAAGGCGCCAACCGGCCGGGCACGCGAGGAACAAGAACATCAAGCACGCGAGCCGGCTGCGCTAGGTGGCCCCGCAGCAAGGCCACTAGGACAGCCACAACCAGGCGAAGACCTTCGCAACGTCATTGTGCAAAGGACGGTGGACCACAACCGCGCCCAGCGTTCGACTGACACGGCGAACCCGGACGACCAAGCCGATCGTGACTTCAAGCCGTGCGGTGCCGCATGCTTCAGCTTCAACATCCGCGACACCCCCATGCCCAAAGGCTTAAAGCTAACAGCAGGAACACCCAAGTACGACGGGAAACAAGACCCGTGCCCCTGGCTCGAAGACTACCTCATCGCCTGTACCTGTCAAGGTGGGACATCGACCACGGCGATGCAGTACATGCAGCTCATGCTCACGGATTCAGCACCCGGGTGGCTCACCAGCCAACCCAAGGACTCTTTCAAGACCTGGGAAGAATTCCAAGATACCTTTATCAAAAGTTACTCTGGAACATACGCAAGGCCGACGACCTACATCGAGTTGCAAGCCTGTAAGCAAGGAAGAGATGAGTCGCTCCGGTCATACATCCAACGATGGACACTCCTCCGCAACACCATGGAACCCGTCTCAGAAGACCGGGTGATGGATGCGTTCGTGCATGGCGTCGCTCGCCGCGACCTCCGCGAAGAGTTCGGCAGGCTCCAACCGAAGACCACGATCGAGCTCATGAAGATAGCCAACCAGTGGGCCGAAGGAGAGGACTACGTCCGCGACACCTCTCCGACAACGAAGCCGGAACAAGTAACTGGCGAGATGGATGCCAGAAGAATAAACAACGTTTCACCAACCTCGACTCGATCGAGCTAGTAGCGGCGGGATATCAAACCCCCCGTGATGATGCGCGCGATAGCAGTCGCCACTATGATCAAGGTCGCCAATACAGTCGCAGCAGCGATCTCGGACGACAGTCCGACCCAGGACAGTACAACCGCAGCAGCGGAAGCATTAGCCGCAACGACGGAGGCCAGAAATGTGAGTGGAAGCGCGCGCTGACCCCAGCCGAGGAGCTGATGCAACCTTGCAAGCATCACTCGTTCCGCAACCCGGAAACGGGCAAATGGGGCGCCAACCACCTGTTGAAGGATTGCCGTAAAGCAGGCAAGATCTACGAGGCCATGCAGCATATCATCACTCTTGTTCCGGCGCTGCAGCCAGCCCCACAGCTTTCTATTCAGGCAGCGCCCGCGAACAACAACCCAACACAGGCCGCATGAGCCTTTCCCCACCAGCAGCAGCAGCAAGAAGCCCAGCCAATGGCACACGACGCATACCCAGCCACGCGGGGACAGCTGAACATGATGCAGAAGGGACGTCCTTCAAACAGGGAGCAGAAGCTCCTCACCCGCCAAGTCCTTCAGGCTACCACTTGCCCACGTGCAGTGCCAAACTACCTGAGAGGGTCAGAGACACCAATCACATTCTCCAAGGCAGACTACCCGTCAGACGTACCTCGACCCGGGCATGCCGCCCTAGTCGTTGAAGCCCTAATCGGAGATTACAACCTGAAGAAGGTTTTCATGGATGGAGGCAGTGGCATTAACATCATAATCGCCGACACCCTGAGAAGAATGAACAAGTCGACTGAAAAGCTGTCGGAGTCTGAAACAACGTTCCACGGCATAGTACCTGGGCAAGCAATTACACCCATGGGAACGATCACACTCGACGTCATACTCGGCACACCCGATCACTTCAGGAAGGAGTCGATTGACTTTGAGGTCGTCGACTGGAAGTCACAGTACCATGCCATACTTGGGTGCCCAACCTTCGCCAGGTTCATGGCAGTACCACACTACGCCTACCTGATGATCAAGTTGCCTGGGCCCAAAGGAGTAATCACGGTGCGCGGCGGCTTCGACCGCTCTAACAGCTGCGACCGCGAGTTCAGCAGGATTTCCGAGTTCTTCGGGGTGGAAGAGCACTTCAAGGCCATATCAGCTGACAACGACAAGACCGTCTTTCCACCCCGAATGAAGCCAGCCAAGGATGTCGCCTTCAACACGAACGACGACACAAAGACTCACCAGGTCCATAAGACTGACAGCAGCAAGACGGTCAAAGTGTCATCAAGCTTTACACCCGCATAGGAAAGCGCGCTCGTCGAGTTTCTACGTGAGAACTGGAAAATCTTTGCATGGCAACCCTCTGACATGCCAGGAATACCCAGGAATCTCGCCGAGCACTCCTTAAAAGTTCACAAGGACGCCAGACCAGACAAACAAGCCATGAGACGCTTCTCAGGACCCAAACGAGACGCGATCACCATGGAGATCGACCGGCTGCTGCACGCGAAATTCATCCGAGAGATTAAGGACTCTGACTGGGTCGCCAACCCTGTCCTAGTAGAGAAGAAGAAGACAAAGAAGCTACGCATGTGCGTCGACTTCACCGCCGTCAACAAGTGTTGCCCCAAGGATCATTTCCCGCTCCCGCGGATAGACTAGATCATCGATTCGACAGCAGGCTGCGAGCGCCTGTCTTTCCTGGATGCCTATTCAGGTTACCAGCAGATCAGACTGAAAGTCGAAGACGAAGAAAAAATGGCATTCATCACGCCCGACGGCGTCTTTTGCTACCAGAGGATGCCCTTCGGGTTGAAGAACGTTGGCGCCTCGTATCAGCGCACAATGCAAGCATGCCTTAAGGGGCTAATCGGGCAAATTGTCCAAATCTACGTCGACGACATCGTCGTCACGACCCGAAAGGAAGACACCTTAGTCGTCGATCTCCGCAAGGTCTTCGCGGCGCTAGACGAATATCAGATCAAGCTGAACCCAGAGAAGTGCGTCTTCGGCGTGCCAGCCGAAGAGCTGCTGGGGTACCTCGTCTCTGCGAGAGGAATTGAAGCAAACCCTGAGAAGGTGCAGAACATACTCACAATGCCAGCACCAACCAAACTCCGTGAGGTAGGTTCATAAGTAAGTTGGGTGAGAAGGCCCTGCCCTTCTACCAACTGATGAAGAAGACCGACAAGATCGAGTGGACAGAAGAAGCGCAAGAAGCATTCGACCAACTCAAGAAAACCCTGACGACTTCCCCGGTCCTGGTAGCACCACTGGAGAACGAGCTGCTATACCTATACGTCTCAGCAACTAACAGGGTAGTAAGCACTGTACTCGTAGTGGAGCGAGAAGAAGAAGGGCACAGTCACCCTATACAAAGACCAGTCTATTACCTCAGCGAAGTCTTGACATTGTCGAAGCAAAACTACCCGCACTACCAGAAGCTGGCCTACGGGGTCTTCATGACTTCCAGAAAGGTCGTCCACTACTTCTCCGAGCACCTGATCACGGTGGTAAGCTCCTCCGGGCTAGCAGACATCCTCACAAACCAGCGCGCGACAGGGCAAGTCGCAAAATGGGTTGTCGAGCTAGGACCTTGGGGGCTGAAGTACGCTCACCCGAAGTCAATCAAGGCCCAAGTCCTTCCAGAAATCACCACCGAGTGGATAGAAGCCCAGCTACTAGATGTCCCTGACTTATCCAACGCATGGACGATGTACTTTGACGGCTCCAAGAAGTTAACGAAGCAGAGTACGAAGCCCTGATCCACGGCATGCGGATGGCCAAGAACTGCGGAGCCACTCACCTCATGATCTACGACGACTCTTACCTCGTCGTGCAGCAAACCATGAAGTCCTGCGACGCCATCGCCGACAACATGATGGCTTACAGAGACTTGTACAACCAGCTGGAGGGTACATTCGATGGCTGTGAGCTGCGGCACATTGGCCCTGACAGCAACGAAGAAGCCGACGCACTCGCCAACATGGGATCAGACAAGGTGCCAGTTCCACCCGGCGTCTTCCACGAGCGCATCACGCAGAGGTCCATCAAGACTCGACCCGCAACAAAACCCTCCACACCGGCTACGAGCAACACCAACCCGCCGAGTAAGGAGAAGGAACCCATGGAAGTCTTGTTGGTCGAAGCCACATGGACGGGACCATATCTGGCTTACATGCTGCACCGAAGACTGCCAACCGATCCAGTCGAAGCAAAGCGCATCATCCGGCGCTCCAAAAGTTTTACCGTCATCAACGGGGAACTCTACAAGAGAAGCATCTCAGGAATTCTGCAAAGGTGCGTAGATCCAGTCGACGGCCAAGCCATCCTACTCGACATTCACGCCGGCATCTGCGGGCATCACGCCAGCAGTCGGGCCTTGGTGGCCAAAGTGCTACGAGCCGGGTTCTACTGGCCAACAGCTATGCAAGACGCAGAAGACCTAGTAAGGAAGTGCCCCGGGTGCCAGGAATTCGCCAACAAGCCACACGCACCCGCGTCCGCGCTAAAGACAATATCACTAGCCTGGCCCTTCGCCCAATGGGGGCTGGACATGGTGGGCCCACTGAAGAAATCCTCACCTGGAGGACATACTCATCTCCTGGTGGCATCATCAGCAGTCAACTTCATCAGATCCATCATCTTCAGATTCGGAGTACCAAACGGCATTATCACGGACAACGGCTCGAACTTTACAGCCAAAGAATTCGAAGACTTCTGTACGGATCAAGGCATCAAACTCAACTATGCATCCGTTTCACACCCGCAGTCCAATGGGAAAGTAGAGAAGGCAAACGGTTTAGTCTGCAACGTCATCAAGAAGCGCCTGCGAGTACCACTGAGACGCGCCGCGGGCGCATGAGTCGAAGAACTGCCATCAGTCCTCTGGAGCCTGCGAACCACGCCGAACAGATCCACCCAATACACCACATTCTTCATGGTGTATGGTGCATAGGCAGTACTGCCGTACGACATAAAATTCGACGCTCCACGGATGGTCGCCTACGACGAGTTAGATGCAGAAGAAGCACTCGAAGACAGCATGGACATCCTGGATGAAGCTCGCAACATCGCTCTGGCACGATAAGCCGTATCTCAGCAAGACCTACGCAACTACCATGGCTGAAGGCTGTGACCAAGAGCATTCGTCGCAGGCGACCTAGTCCTCCGACTCAATCAGAAGAAGGTGCACAAGCTCGCTTCCCCATGGGAGGGCCCATACATTGTGACAGAAGCAATCGGCAACGGAGCCTACCGCCTGAAGGACTCGAAGACGGGGGCAGCATGCAGCAACCCGTGGAATGTCGCACAGCTTCGTCGTTTCTACGCCTAGTCGACCAAATCATTGTACCAAAGAAAGCATGTCAAGGCGGCAGGTTTCAGACGCACTCTTTCCCTTACCAGGGTAGCTAAGGGGGCTGGAAGGGTTTTAACGAGGCGGCCTGCTCGCAAGAATCAATAAAGTGATTTACGAAAAAAGTTCTCCGCCTTACTTTGTCAATCAAGGTGATTCCTAACCTAGGCCGCCACTCGAACCACTCCGGGAGCAGCGCCAACACGTCAAGTCAAAAGCCTAGGCCGCAACTCGAACCACTCGGTGGCTGCGCCATACATGCCTCAATCGCAAAATCCTAGGCCGCTACCCGATCCGCTGGGGAGCCGCGCTAGACAGGTCAAGTCAAAAATCCTAGTCCGCCACCCGACATACTCGGGGGCTGCGCCTTACAGGTATCACTTGAAGTCCTAGGTCGCCACTCGAATCACACGGGAGCTGCACCATACAGGCCCTACTAGCAAAATCCTAGGCCGTCACACGAACCACTCGGGGGCTGCGCCACACAGGTCAAGTACAAAAATCCTAGGCCGCCACCCGACATACTCGGGGGCTGCGCCTTACAGGTGTCACTTGAAGTACTAGGTCGCCACTCGAATCACTCGGGGGCTGCGCCATACAGGCCCTACTAGCAAAATCCTAGGCCGTCACCCGAACCACTCGGGGGCTGCGCCGCACAGGCCAAGTCAGAAAATCCTACGACGCCGCCGGACGCACTCGGGGGCTGCGCTTCACAGGTATCACTTGAAATCCTAGGCAGCCACTCGAAACACTCGGGGGCTGCGCCATACATGTCCACAACTCAATCTCGACGCACTCAAGCCGCGTCGCACAAGAGCTAGTCCTAAGTCGCACTAAATCCACTCGAAAGCGCACAACAGATATTCGCACAGTAATGCAAACAATTTCAACTTGCTTACTCGGAGGCTCCCTCAAACTCATAAATTCATGTTTACATTTGGCAAATTTGCCTCCTATGACTAACCCTATACAATGGAAGATTGCTACCCTTAATCTGCAGGCTCGTCCTTTGGCGCGTCGAGTGGCCCTACGAGGCGCTCACTCACCTTTTGGACTTATTGAATCATCTGGCGCGCAGCTTGCAAGGTATCGGCGTAATCGTCATCCCCAGACAGGCCACCCAACAGCCTCTCCAGAGGAAGATTTGGTCGGTGCAGTCGGACATACGCCAGCGCCACGTTCGTCCCGGCGACGAGTTGGGCATCGACGACCTCCTTCAATGCATCACCTTCACCGAACCTCTCCAGCAATGTGGCCAACTCGTCAAGTACACGCGATGGATGTGCCAGAGGGTCTTCCTGCAACTCTCTAGGAGAAAAGTAGCCCGCCAAGTACGATCAAGCATACACGCGAGGATCCGCCCTCTCGATCTGTTCGACCAGAAGTGGCGTGCCTTGTGTGAATAGCCAGTTGCCTCCCGGGTGACCCGTTCTTCAACCCGAGCCTGCTCAGCCTGCCAGTCAGGATTCACATCTGCATCAAGGAACAACAAGCGTTACAACCCTCAAACCGCAAGGACGAAATTACAGGCAAAACACTACCAACCTTGCAGTTGTCTACTGATCAGATCAATCTCTCCAAGCAAGAAGTCCTCGCGCTGAGAGAACTCCGCTACAGGGCGCGACTTAGAGCGCTCCAACTCCAACTCGGCACGCTTCAGACTCGCCTCGAGGACGACCACCTTGTTCCTCATATAAGTGATTAACCGTTGATCGTTCGTGCTTCGCTGAGGAACAGGCGTTGATCGACGACGGTGCACAGCTGCAGTCGAGCTAGAACCTCCCTCGCCACTCACGCCAGTCGTCGGAGCAACGGAAGTGGACCCGTGCAGGACAGTCTGTCACGAATATGCAATGTCAATATAGAAAAGACGACTTCTCAACCAAAGCAAAATTGAAGTGAAGGAATGTATAATTCAGCACAAAAGGTGGTTCAAGGCCAAAAGACCCGACAAAATATAAAGTCATTACAAGCACTAACTACTGCGAATGCCAAATCCTTAACTACAAGGTTCCTATGCTACTGACTCCGACCGGGAGCGACTCCTTCGAGCAGCAGCCGCCTCGGTTGCCTTGGCGATCCCCCTCTCGAAGGTGGCCACAAGCTTCACAGCCAGCTGTGTAGCCTGAGCTTTCACCCCGCTAAGGGACGTAGTCTTGCCATCAGGCCTCCGAGGGAAGCCGCTCATAACTTTCTCGAAGTCGCCAGCGACCTGGTGACCAAGCAGAAGCTGGAAGGTGAGCTCGGAGTTGCGTACCGTCTGTGCCCGAGTGAAGTCCGCGAGGGTGGTCGCGTCGTCTTCAAACGGCGCTGTGAGGGCTTCGACGGCAGTCGGCGGCGGCGCGCTGGGAAAGAGGCTCCGATGCACAGTCGCCAGCGCTCCGGTCGACTTCTGCAACGACGCCGTCGACTTCTGCAGCGCAGCGGAGCCATACACGCAGACACGATCGAGAAACCCGACCGCGGTGGCCAAGTCGACATCGTTGCTGGACGAGCCTTCCGGAGGAGCGCCTCCGCATTTCTCTGAAAAAAAGAGGTCACAAGTAAACACAAGACAAATGAAGCAAAGAAGACAACAAGTAGGCGTCGAAGCCGACAAACTGACCTCCAAGCGCGCCGGCGAGTGAGAGCAGGCGATAGACCTGGGTCTTCTCTTGGACGACCCGCACGCGCTCGCGTTCCTGCGACTCGTGCAATGCATTCTCCAGCTCCGCCTGAGCCTGAAGCTTCAGTTCCAACTATGCAGCTCGCCTAGTAGCCTGGTCCAAAGAGGTGCGTAGTTGGTCCCTCTCCTTCTCCAGGCGAACGAAGGCAGCGGCTGCCTCAAGCTGTTGGCGGTAGAATGGCTGCAAACAAGCAAGAAATTATCAAGTTGCGGGTGACTATCCTAGTCACCCGCACCTTCGGGGGCTACTCCCATCGGGAGCGCTGTTCGCGCACCCGATATAACTACAGAATAACAAGAACAAGAAAGGGAACTTACATGGTCCAAGAGGTCGGCATCTGCCGAAGTCGACGAGGTAGCTCCACTGGGCACCACGAAGCCGCCAGTCTGCGCATGCTCCTCGACCGCCACCCGCGTAACTAGCTCGGTCGAGGGAGCAGACGTGTGCTCCACTTCACGTGGAGGGGATCCGGCGCCGCCAGAGCGGCAGCTGACACAAGATCAAGACAAAACTCAACTCGAAGGCTGAAAACTCAAAAAGACAAATCAACACAGATGGACAAAAAGAAACTCACCTGGTGGTTTCAAAGTCGTCGTCGCTCCCCAGGGAGACGGACGGCATCCGAGCGAACTCCCGCGGTGGCGCAGAGCTGACCGGAGGGGCAGCCAAAGGCTCCTCCCAGTCGTCCCGGGACCTTGCACCCGAGGAGGACATGCCGGCTTCCTCCAAGTCATCAGCCACACCCTTTGCAGGGGACGACGCGGAAGTAGAGTCGCCACCACTTCGCCACTTCTGCTTCTTCCGTGCGGGTTCCTCCTATTCCTTGTCCTCCACCTCGTCGCTAGGGGAGATGGCGGACGGGATATCCTCATCATCATCCTCCTCCTCCACAAACTTCGACTCGTCATGAGGACCGTTTTATGGGAGAGGAGGAAGACTGACAAGAAAAGAGCGACCCTGTCACAAGCAAAGGCAAGTCAAATCAGGGAAACAGGATCAAGAAATCAAGCCAAGAAAAGAAGAATGGAGTACAAGCTCACCTCAGGAGCAGGGTTCGCCGCCCCGTACGCAGCGACAGGACACTTGACGTTGCAAGGGTCCGCGACTCGGAGGCTAGTGATGCCCCTCACCTTGGTCTCCACCTTCCCGTCGTCAAGTGGCTGGTCACTGACGCCTTCGACTGCCCACATCGGGTTGGGGCGAGCGCGGAGTGGCTGGACCCGGAGCCTGAAGAAGGTGGCCATGAGGTGGACGCCGCCTGACTCGCGTCCCAAGGACTTGAGCAGGTTGCGCAGCAGGCTCAGCAGAGGCCTCGCGGACTCCTTCTCCTCCTCAGCGAGCGGGTGCGCCCAGGCGCGAGTCTTCCGCAAGTTGCGCTCGCCGTCGAAGGCCGCCAGACCCTCCTGGTCGCACCTGATCTAGAACCACCTCTTCCGCCACTCCTGGACAGAGTCCGACTTCTTCATCTGGAAGTACGCGGTGTCGCCGCACACCTGGATGCCGAAGCCGCCCACCGGGTATGTCAACCCGCACTTCCCCACGTTCTTCCAAACGAGGAAGAGCGACTTCCATAGAGCCCAGTGGGGTGCGACCCCCATAAAGCACTCGCAGAGCACGATAAAGCTCACGATGCTTAAGACGCCATTTGGGGTCAGATCGTGGATCTGAACCCCATAGGCGTACAGAACACCACGAACGAAATCGTGGAGAGGGAACCCGAAGCCTCGCAGAAGGAAATCCACGAAGGAAACGCGCTCCCCCTCGCGAGGAGCATGGTAGACCTCCTTACCAGGGGCACGTACCGTGGCCTGGTCCGCCGGAGGCAGCAGGCCCTGCGTGCGCAGGAACTCGAGATCAGTTTTCTTCACCGATGACCTCTGCCGGTCGCCGTTGGGCTTCTTCATCAACCCTGCTGCGGCGGCGGCGGAGCTGGCGGCGATCTTCGACTTCCCCATGGAGTTGAATGCTCGCAGAAGGTGGGAGGACAAATGGCAAAGAGCTGGGATGGAGGGGGAAACTGTTCCAAGCAAGTAAATCTGGCCGTCCACGTGTCATACGGAGAGACTAACCGTCGCCGCCCACTCCGTCCATTACGCACGGGAATCAAGGCAACATCATCACGCCGCGAAATCTTCGCGCCCAAATCAGAGATAAGTGACAACCGCTTACCTCAGTCAACACTGATAGTGGGGCCCGCCCCGTGACGTCCCATCGGTCACAGAGGCGTGCTACGAAGCGTCATCACTGAAGTCAGCAAGGCAACTGCGCTCGTGAAGACACAGAGCAGAGAGAGAACTCGAGCGCATGATTCGAGTGGTAAGCTTCAAAGCTGAAAACAAACCAGTAGGACAGGATGCTGATCCAAGAACCCGAAACATCCATTCGGGTGACAAAGAAGAAAATGTAAGCCCAGCCGGCTGAATCAACAGATAGTAGGCCAGCAGGCCGAATGGAAGCGAGTTTCATACAAGACAAGACAAAGTAATTCGACTGCATAATTTACTTCCATCGGGAGCGTGCTCTTTGACTGAAGAAAGCGAGTCCGAATTCAAGCACAAGCAACTTTATGGCGTGCCCAGGAGGAAGGAGTCCTTTGCCCGACTCTGCGATTCGACCAAGCACTCGGGGCTACTGACGTGGGGCTACTCTTCGACTACCCCACGATGAGGCTACCTGGGCCACGCCAGGGTTATGGAGGCCCACAGAAGGCCCACTAGGGGTATCGTGTGACCTAGTCCTAGTCGGTTAGGTCATGCAACTCTTGCCATATCTGTAATTGCCATCGTCACCGTTCACCCGAGACCTGGCCTACCTATAAAGGCCAGGAGGCATGCTCGTCCAAGGACACGTTCATAGCCCCCACCACAAACCCTAGCGAGATCGACATCTCGCCATTGTAACCTCAACTCGCAATCAATACCAGACAAGCAGAAAGTAGGGTGTTATCCTCCGGGAGTCTGAACCTGGGTAAATCGCCCCGCTTGTCAGCCGTCGTGATCACCAGCGCTCCTCTCTCCCCCTCAATCAACCCGGGGTGAACAACCCTGGGATTTGTCGAGTTACACCCTCGTAACCGCCTTCGCCAGAGAAACGCCATTTTCTCTCCCTCTCTCCCTGTCCCTCCCTCGAAAATGTGGTGGAGCCCGCCCTCGCCGCAGAGCCTCCCCTACTCGCCGATGTCGGACTCAGAGCTCTACTCGCCTAAGGAACTACACAGCATGTAGGAGATGGAGCAAGAGGAGCGGCTAGCGGAGAAGAACCATCGACGGAAGCAGAAAGGTCTCTCCCCTCTGCGCGAGAAGAAAGAGAAACCATATGAAGTGGCGCGTGGAGATCTTCCGCCGCAATCCCCAGTCTACGAGTACAGGGCATCGGAGTCCTCGGATGAGCCCTACTCCGACGAGGAGCGCGGGCCTGCTGTCGTGGACCAACCGCCCGCGCCTGTCGTCATTGCGCCCATTGCCGAGCCCAATGTTGTCTACGAGGACATCTCTGGCGTGGGGAACTCCGACGACATGGACGACTCTGATGATGAGGATGACATGAATGGATCCGACGCCTCCGACTCTGACGACGAAGACAAATCCGACGCCTCTGAGGACTCTGATGTCACCGTCGGTCCACCGCGACACCCATGAAGAAGAAGAAGTAGAAGCATTAGTATTAGTATTAGTATTAGTAGCATAGTTCTTGTAACTGACTGTGTTATATGGAGATAATCGTTTGTTTCTATGGACTAAATCTTTATTCTGATCATCTATTTTGTTTGAAAAATGCATTTACACCATGATTGGAGATGACGGCTAGGCTAGGCTAGCTGTGGTGGGCAAGCAGTTCTGCGACGCGTTCAATGGCCATGCCTATCCGTGCACACTACATAGACGACAGGGTGGACTACGGCATTGTTGGAGAGTGACTCCCGGGAAACAGGGATAGTCACACTCTGCAGAGAGTGTTTGAAGGGGAACTGAACGCAGAGGTCAAACAACCCTCGAGAGGCACGGCGACGGTGCTCGTCGAGCCTGAAGAGGAACAACGACGGAGAAGGACACCAGCCCATACACAGGTTCACGGCACTCAGGAGGAGGTAACACCGCTACTCCTGCTTGTCTGTATTGCACTGTAGAGGATTACAGTACAATGAGCTTGCCGAGGGCTCTCTTTTGGCGGTGTGGAGCTCGAAGAGGGATGTCAAGATGTTCTTCCTCCTCAAGCCAGTTGTCTATCCTATGCTCTTGACTGGAGTTCAAGGGATCAAAATGATCGATCCTTTGCTACGGAGGTGCTCCCACTCCTTTTATAGGCGCCCCGGGCCTCATCCCTGCATATGCAGAGGATGGGTTCCCACATGGCGGTGACGCGAAGGAGTAGGGTGCACCGTAGCGGAATTGTCCATGGACTCGATCCATCCGTCAAAAAGCCAGCCGTAGTGGCCGGCAAGCCACCGTCCGCGCAGGACGGCCAGCAGGCGTCGTAGAGGTCGTGGCGGAGCCGACGATGACGTTGTCGTTGGAGCGTTGCGCCGTCCAGCTGCATTATCACCAAAGAGGAAAGCTTCGTAGTCTGGCTCGGGCGGCGCAACTTTGTTGACTACTTTAATCACCAGAATGGCAACTGCAGCGCCCACATCACCGTGCGCAGACGCCTACGTCACTCTGCGTCTGCTGCAGAGGCCATGTGCGCCCTGCAGCAGTTGCTTCGTAGCGAAGTATCTCCATAGGGCCTTGGTGGCCTTCTGGAGGGATTTGCGTTGACTCCTCTCCAGTGGGAGGGAGCCTTGTAGAGTAGCCGTTGCTGGAGTAGCCTCTTCAGGTCCTCAGTTCCTCTTGAGGTCCTGTCGAGGATACACCTCTCGAGAGTCTCTCCAAGCGCTGGCTTGGTCCTTAGTCATTTCTTCGATGCTGTCGTGTGCGAGGGCTTTGGAGAGTGGGCTCTATACACCCTGGTCCCCACTGGGCCGACAGGTATGCCACACACGTATTCAATGTCCACGTAGTGCCACGAACTGGAATGCTCTCAGATGTGTCTCATCGTATGACTCGTAAATATTGGTTTGCTTTGGATTCTTCCTTTCACGCTAGAACGGATAAACATGAACGGATACGTGCCGCTCGTTCTATCATATGACCAATGTTGACATAAATTTAGGCATACCGGCGGGGGCGATCGAGCTGTAACGCAAGTACGCGATTGGAACGCGACAGACATAGCTATAGCTAGTACTCCCTCCGTCCCGGTTCATAAGTAGACAGTACTTGTGCAAAAAAAAAGTAGACAGTACAATGTATTCATACATATTTTTAGGATAAATGTAGACCCAAATCTGAACTAAGGCGGCGCAGGCCTGGTTGAGCCGCTGGCGTGTTTCAGACGCACCACGTTCATCACCTCCTCAAACTTGGCATCAAAACGTCGACGCTTCTCCGCGCAGCGCTCCGAACGCACGGACTTGGTGAAACACGCGCATCCAACTCAACTTGGTTGATGATCTTGGGTAGGTCCTCGCCGTCGTCGGTGGAGAGCGATTCCAGACTTGAGTAGGAATCGTCGTCGTCGCTGGACTCGGTAAACGGTGCCGGCGGCGGCGGCGACTATAGGGTCGCTGCGGCCCGGGAGGACCCATCCTCTCCATCGTGACGTTGTTGTGGTGGGCGTCGCAGCGGTGGGCATCCTCTTCCTCGCTGCGGTGCGCCCCCCTCCTGTTAGCTAGGGTCCTCCTCCTCGCTACAATGGCATTCGATTCACGGCGGCGGCGCTCTTCCTCCTCGGAGTCGCTCTCCTCCTCCTTGTAGTCGCTCTCGGATGGGTCGCTCTCGGATGGGGATGACATGGCGGTGAGAACAAAGATGGGTGGCGAGAAGGCGGATGGAAGGGTTTAAATGGCCGCGTAGTAGGCGGGAAATGCTACGCAAAGGAAACTGGCACATACATTCCAGCGAGCACATACATTCCAGCGAGTACGCTAAACTGTCAAACTTTGTCAAAAAAGAGTGAAAAATGAATGGTACAAATGAATGGGTTTGAAGCTAAGTTAGGAAAACTTCTGTTTTTTTAAGTACGTATGAACACATTTTGCAGCGAGCCCTCTGTTTTTGCTTGGAAATGGATCCGTTTACCCTACCTTCGGAGCTCATTTGGATCGCTTTTTTTAGCGAGTCCACTCACCATTTCGACTTAGAAATGGGGCCGTTTACCCTACCTTCAGAGCTCATTTGAAACACATTTTTCACTGAGTTCATAATTTTTGCTTACAAATGGGTCCGTTTACCCTACCTTTGGATCTCATTTGAAACATAATTTTCAGCCAGTCCACTGTTTCTGGCTTAGAAATGGGGCTGCTTACCATACCTTTGGAGGTTATTTGAAACACATTTTTCAGCGTCCCCACAATTTTAGCTTAGAACTGCATGGGGCCGTTTACCCTATCTTGGGAGCTCATTTGAAAATTACATTTTTCAGCGAGTCCACAATTTTTTCTTAGAAATGGGTCTGTTTACCCTACCTTTGGAGTTAATTTGAAACACATTTTTCAGCGTGTCCCCAATTTTAGCTTAGAAATACGTGCGGTCGTTACCCTACCTTGAGAGCTCATTTGAAACACATTTTTCAGCAAGTCCACAAATTTTTCTTAGAAATGGGGCCGTTTACCCTACCTTTGGAGTTCATTTGAAACACATTTTTCAGGCAGTCCACCATTTTTTCTAAGAAATGCATGGGGCTCTTTACAAAACCTTTGGAGTTCATTTGAAACACATTTTTCAGCGAGTCCAAACTAATTTGAAAATTTATATGGATCAGGGTAGCAGTCAAAATCTGTATTTCGTGTGCCAAAATACCCATTTTGTGTCACTGAGGCAAATGGGGGTGAGCGAGCCAAAATCCCCGTTAGGTCCGCCGTGGTCCACTCATCAGCGGGTGTACTACCCTTGTCCTACGCGCGCGTCCAGTAAAATCGCAGAATGAGCTTCTCGCGGATCGCCCCGTGTCTGCCTGCAGATTCCTTCTGGAGGAAATCAGACGGCTGCAGATTCTTTCTAGAGGAAATCGGACAGCTGCAGTTTGACCGACATTTTAAATGATCTTAAAATATTAAAAAATGGAAAATCATGCACACATAGTATTCTTATGTCATATACTAACGACTCAAGTTGAAAAACATGGTCTACATACATTCAAAAGGAGAAGGGCATGGATCTCAGGTGATATCACATAACTCAAACTATGAGGTCTAAGGTTGGAGAGAAGTGGTTTTGGAATTGCAACATGAAATTTTCAAAACCTCACAAGGCTTCATTTTGGAGTGACTAAGAAGGATCCATGCTTAGTTTTTCATTTTGTGGTTTAACTTGTTTAAATGTTGGTCAAACTTAGGTTTGAGCGATTTTGAAATAACCATAAATAAATATCAAAAAATTGAAAAACCGACGCACATAGTCTTCTTATGTCATATACTAACGACTCAAGTTGAAAAACATGGTCTACATACATTCAAAAGGAGAAGGACATGGATCTCAGGTGATATCGCATAACTCAAACTATAAGGTCTAAGGTTGGACAGAATTGGTTTTCGAATTGCAACATGAAATTTTCAAAAGCCTCACAAAAGCTTCATTTTCGAGAGACTAAGAAGGATCTATGCTTAGTTTTTTATTTTGATGTTCTAAACGTGTTTAAATTTTGGTCAAACTTAGCTTTGACCGATTTTGAAATAACCATAAAAAATTAAGAAATTATCAAAAAATTGAAAAACCGACGCACATAGTCTTCTTATGTCATATACTAACGACTCAAGGTGAAAAACATGGTCTACATATATTCAAATGAGAAGGGCATGGATCTCATGTGATATCGCATAACTCAAACGTGCAAATGGGAATTGTAAAATGATAATTTCAAAATAGTGACGAAAGTATCATTTAGGAGTGACTAAGAATGGTCTAGGCTTAGTTCGTGCCCAAATTTTACACAAATGTGCGCCTGTGCGTGCCCAGAGCACCGCGGGCATGCTCTGAGCGCGTCCGGAGTGCACACTTAACATGTTCGACAGAAGTACAATAACAAATATTACAAATTTCCACATATGTTCAGAGTTTTGACTTGCTCCTTGTGTTCCTAGAAGGAGCTACGTTTTTGCTCCGGGTGATCCTTGCTACGCCCTCCCACTTCTTGTGTTTCTTGGCTTGTTTGTTCCAAGATTGTGGTGATGCTCCTGCTGGTGGTGATGCTCCTGCTGCTGGTGATCCTCCTGTTGCTGGTGATGCTCCTACTGCTACTGATGCTGGTGATGCTTCTGTTGCTGGTGATGCTCCTGTTGCTGGTGATGTTGGAACCCAGGTACTTCCAGTAGCCGAAACTGGTAGTCTCGGAGGCGAAGCTACAAATTCCTCTTCCATTCCAGCAAATGCTACAAAAAAAAAAGCCTCTCCTTCAGGATCTTCTTGTTCCGTATATTCTGGTGCCCCCATTCTTCATGAGCAGCTCTTTTCGTTGCACGAGTCCTTTTTTGCCAGAAGCCTTTAGTTTTACCCTTCTTACTTGCCTTTTCCCTAGCATTCGAAATTCAAGAGAAAAAAATATTCCCTAACAAATATGGAAAACTATAGAAACACGTACCTTTCAACAAACTCTCTTGCTACGGCTTGTGCTACTGCGGCGACTGCTTCTGCTGCTCTTGTGGCGGCTGCTGTTGCTTCTGCTGCTTCTTCTGCGCCCCATCCTTCCTCTGTTACAATAAAAGAGGGGACTGCATTGTTGCACTTCTTTTGCATGTGCCCTAGTTCCCCACATCTTTTGCACGGATGCCTCTTTACGGCTCTACCCTCTGCACCTGGTCTTACTCTGTTTACCCTTGGCCTTCCAGGTGCTCTGTTTAGCGCCGGAGGATATAGTTTGAATCCTGGAGAATACTCATCCCATCGTTCTTTTCCCAATAAAGTAGGCACGTTATCAGCATATGCTTCCTTAAGTTGGCAAAAGAGTAATATTCAGACACATATTGATCAACTTTGCCTGTTTCACCTCCGAGGTAGTTCATGAAGTAGATGGCATGTATACATGGTTTCACCTCCGAGGTAGTTCATGAAGTAGATGGCATGTAAACATGTCTTGCCACTGACCTCCCATCACTTGCAACTACATTTCTTGTTTGCCAAATCCACTGTATACCTCCAAACAAGATCTTTGAAGGCATATGTCAGCTCAACCACTAGGCTTATGCGTCTTTGCATATTCATAGTACTGTAACGCCCCGGAAATTTCCCCAATTAGAGTGTTTGTTTTTCTTTTTGCATCATCATGCATTTGTCACCTCATTTATTTATATTGTTGCATTGAAATTCAAATTCCATTTCAAATACAAATACAATGCAAATAAATTAAAAATGTGATGTTTCAATTCTTTTAAACTGTTCAAAAAGTAGTGCATCAAATTGTCTATTTTGAAACTAGAAATATTGGCTAAAGTTTTTATATTAATTTCTTTCCAAATTTTCTTCAAAACACAAAAACAGAAAAGAATAAAATGAAAAGAAGTAAAAAATACAGAAAAACCTTACATGGCGAGTTGGGCCAACTCCAGGCCCAAAGCCAGCCCAAAGCCAGCCCAACTCCGGCCCATCGGCCTTTTCCCGGTTGTCGTCTTCTTCCCCGTACACCTTTACAGCGTGGAGTCCATGGCGAGAAGACGCTGCCAGCTCGCCCCACCTTCCCACCTGCTCCTTCCCCCTCTCCTTTAAGTCAATCCGCGCCTCCCCACGAAACCCTAGCACTCTTTCCCGACCCAGCGTCGCCGCCCGCTTCTCCTCTTCACCTCGTTTCCTCTCTGAATTCATCCACCACTGAGAAGCCTCACCGTCCCCCCGCAGCTCTGGTGCCGTCAAAGACCAGCTGAGGAGCCCTGGAGAGCGCCTCTTTATCTCCGTCCTCCTACCCGAGACAATTGAAGCGGGAGCCGCTGCACCCGTCGACTCCGTCCGCTTCTTCTCCGTGACCGGCGACATCCGCCGCTTGCTCAAATCTAGCTTGAATCCATATAAATTTTCAAATGAGCTCTGACTCGCTGAAAAATGTGTTTCAAATGAGATCCAAAAGTAGGCTAAACGGCCTCATTTGTAAGAAAAAATGATGAACTCGCCGAAAAATTTGGAAACTGAATTGGATTTACACACCCAATTTGAGACGTCAAGCACAATGCCATTTCTCTTAATAGAGCAACTAACAACTGAAATAGACCAACAACTAATAACTAAATTGGCACTTGCAAAGTGAAGTCTGGATCTTCTGTGCTTTTTTGGGAGGACATCTGGCACAATAATGCATTGTCTATACAATTCCCTAGACTTTTTTCCTTTGCCAAGGATAAGCTAGCTTTGGTGAAGGAATTCATGACCCTGCATCATTTTTCTGATGGTTTTTACCTGCCATTGTCTGTGGAAGCTCTCGAGGAATTCACCTCTCTAGTTGACCTTCTGCACGAGTCAATCTAGAGCAAGGGGATGATAGTTGGATCTGCAATTTCAAAAAAGGGACATATACCCCGAAAGGGTTTTATAAGTTACAGTTCTAGACAGCCCCGTCTCATCAACCTTCTACTTGGATCTGGAAATCCAAGTGCATGTCCAAACATAAGGTGTTTGCATGGCTTTTGTTGCATGACAGATTGAACACTAAGGATATGATGCTTAGAAGGAACTGACAAGTCACTGATGACAATGATTGTGTGCTTTGTCATGCTGGCATTAGAGAAGATTGGTGTCACCTGTTTTTCCAGTGTCAATACAGTGCGAGGATATGGAATTTTCTCCAAATTGAGTGGACCTCCGACACCTTGGCTAGGAGTCTAATGCATGCAAAGAAAACATTCTCGGGACCTTATTTTATGGAGATTGTTATTCTTACTTGTTGGAATATTTGGAAGCATCGAAATGGTTGGACCTTCAAACACATTAGACCATCTTTCAAGGGATGGAAGGCCACCTTTGTTTATGATCTCTCTCTGCTTAAGCATAGAGTTAAGGCTTCGGTGGTGCCTAGCCTAGATATTTGGATTAGTAATTTTGTAAATAGGTAAGTAAAATAGGTAAGTCAGTTTGTTAATTTCTGGTTTTCAGCCAAGGCTGAAAGTTGTAAATAATTGTATATTCTTTCTATCCCTGCAATAAAAGGCCGTGGGGGTCTCCCCTGCAGTATTTTCCTTCAAAAAAATTGGCACTTGCCCTTAATAAAGCAACTAATAACTAAAATGCAAACCTCCACCGTCAAATGAGCTCCAAAGGTGAGGTAAACGGCCTCATTTCTAAGCACAAATGGTCGACTCGCCGAAAAATGTGATTGAAATGAGTTCCAAGGAAGGGTGGTGGACTCCCTGAAAAATGTGTTTCAAATGAGCTCCAAAAGGTAGGGTAAACGGCCTCATTTCTAAGCACAAATGGTCGATTCGCCGAAAAATGTGATTGAAATGAGTTCCAAACGAAGGGTGGTGGACTCGCTGAAAAATATGTTTCAAAAGAGCTCCAAAGGTAGGGTAAACGGCCTCATTTCTAAGCACAAATGGTCGACTCGCCGAAAAATGTGATTGAAATGAGTTCCAAGGAAGGGTGGTGGACTCCCTGAAAAATGTGTTTCAAATGAGCTCCAAAAGGTAGGGTAAACGGCCTCATTTCTAAGCACAAATGGTTGTGATTGAAATGAGTTCCAAACGAAGGGTGGTGGACTCGCTGAAAAATATGTTTCAAAAGAGCTCCAAAGGTAGGGTAAACGGCCTCATTTCTAAGCACAAATGGTCGACTCCCCGAAAAATGTGTTTCAAATGAGCTCCAAAGGTAGTTTGGTGGACTCGCTGAAAAAAGTGTTGCGAATGAGCTCCAAAGGTAGGCTAAACGGCCCCATTTCTAAGCAAAAATGTTGGACTCACTGGAAAATGTGTTTGAAGTGAGCTCCAAAGGTAGGGTAAACGCCCCATTTCTAAGCAAAAATAGTGGACTCGCTGAAAAATGTGTTCGCCGAAGCATATTGGACCCGCATATTTAAAATTCATATAGTTCTTCGTTCGCGGGAGATTACATTCAAAGCGCGCTCGTCAGAGCCTGCCGGAGATTACATACGACCTTCCAAAATCTATGTATACTACGCGGCCCTAACCTTGAGCAGAAAAATTAGCTCACCGGAGCTCGCAGGGTGCGGGCGCGCCATCGCCAGAGTGCTTCACTCCTCGTCGGAGTCGTCGTCGTCGACGTAGACGATGATGGCCTTCCCCTTGCTCGAGCTCGCGCCGGCCTGCTTCTCGCGGTGGAGGCGGTCCGGCTCGTTCTCGACCCCCCGGCGGCGGCGCTTCGCGTACGCTTGGACCTCCCCCAAGGACCGCGTCTGGACGACTTCGGTGACCGTTTCGAAGACCTCGTCGGGGACAAAGTCCTCGCGGGTCACCGAGGACTCGAAGGCGGCGGGATCGTAGATCTCGAACCATTCCTCGTTCACTGCGACCTCGGGTGGGCTGCACGGCGACGACGACAAGGTCCATGAGCCAGACGAGGTCTCCTCGTCAGCAGGAGGTGACGGTGGCGCGAGGACGGGCGGCACGGGCGGCGCTGGCTGGAGAACGTGGAGGAGATCAAACTCCTCCGTCTTCCGCCGCAACAGCGACGGCGGCGGCTGGATTCCCTTTAGTGTCCAGCGCCTGCTCGAGCGCTTGCGCGCTCCGCCGTCCTTGACCCAGCGGCGGCGCTCCTGGCGGAGGTGTGCGATGCCCTACAATCGATACTATGTAGATTTAAGCGCATCCGCCGAAATCCGCATAATAACGATTTTAGGTCGCCCACCAGACATAATGTGCACGCCAAAACATGCGCATTATGTGGGTGGAATTGTAATAACATTACAACAGTTCCGATACATCCACAAATACAATAAAAGAGATAAATACAACAACGACTCGAACGAGTCAAGATACAAATATTACAATCCAAAGATTCAAATGACAGCGGAAGCAGAATAGTATCCGACTACGGATAAGAAGCAAACTGGACTAAGAGTTCTGAAGATAAGCGATGGCGCCATATCCCTGCCCAGCCAAGCCGGAGGGATTCCCGAGCTAACGTCGTCGGACTTCAAACCTGTTGAAACTGCACATAAAGCACATCCCAAAAGAGGGTCAGGGCACTCCCTGGCAAGCAAAACCGACTTGCCTACTTTCTACACCATCTCCCAAAATATAGGGGAGGTGGACTTAGCGGCAGCAGCACTAGCAATCTAAAGAGACACGCTACAACTTCCGTCTAATCAGAGAGGGATAAGAGAGCGCATAAGTAAACAACTACAACTAACACAAAACATAACCCATTCTCGAATTAACCCCCTCAACCAAATATGAGGAAGCAATTCGGGAAACTCACACGTTGTACAGTTTTAGTTATAATTTATGGTGAAAGTAATTCTATATTACTAGTCAATTTAATTAACATTAATTAAGTGTAAGTTGTCTAGATCTTGTTAGCCAGCATCATCACCAAAGTCGTCCATAACCGTGGACACGGCTCATCGATAAGATTATACCCTGCAGGGGTGCACTACTGTACCCATACTCGCATGATCAACCCAAGCAAGCATCAGGGCTTCTCAACACAACTTATTCCTTCACTACAGCAAGTCCAAGTGCCACCCATATGAGTTGTTACCCGCGTCAGGAGTCCGGCTGAATCTCAATTGCGGACTCATTAGTTTGTGCCTACGCGCCATGCGGCTCAAACCACAGTAGGAAATGTCCGCTACGCGCGCACCACCCCTATATGACCCCCCGTATCACATACCCTCTCATCATCATCATCATCATCATCATCATGCACATGCATATGACCAAATGGAAAACCCGAACTAATTGCGGCACATGGACAAGCTGTAGATCCGTTCAAAGTCGAGGGGGGCTCCATAGGGCCACCCACAAGTGGTTAGTGCGCTCAAAATTGGATCCGAGGACAAAATCTCAGTTCCTAGGTCGACACTGAGCAGAACAAAGCACCTCGCAAGGCCTTCCGCCTGGTGCCTTATCATTTAATTATAATACCCCAATATAAGACAACATTTTATTAAGGTAGAAAATCTATCATGCTAAGCAGATGAAACATAAAACCAACAGACGACTCGCACAAACAAATCTAAGCATGCGCTACGACTCGCAAGGCCAACAGATAAACATGCAACGGGTATTAGGTTGTGGGGATAAAGCTGTATGGGCTGCAGGATAAACATGTGATGGGATCGCAGTTCAAGAATCGATAACTAGGGTAGCAGAGATCAACGGCAGGAATGAAAGACAATGTATAGGTAAACAAGCAAACTTTGCTTGCCTGGAATCCCGCATGGAAGCAGATCTTGTCATGGCTCACACATCTCAACGTGTTATCCGCGAAGAAGCAACAAACACTGGAAGCACAAAAGATGCATTTTACAACTACCGCAAAAGATCCAGCATGACCATATGAGAATGATGCATGGCATGGCAAGATGCAATATGAGATGCGCTTAATCCAAATTAAGCGGAACCGCGATTCCGACAATTAATATTTATGTTCGAGTTATTTATCTACCCATCAAAGTTAAATGTTCATTAACGTGGCAAGACATGGCAAAGGTGTTCTAGTCAAATTAAATGGAATTGGGCAATACACATAGTGATTTGCCCCACACATTCCATATTTATTATTTAGGTGATTTGATACACCCGCAAACCCAAGAGATGCAACAAATGCAATTATGATGTGATAAGCACAAGATAGATGGCATTTTATAAAATAGGTAGGGTTAGGGTTTGGGTTCGCACGTTGGATCGGGAGAGATAGGGTTCGAAAACGACGTCTTCGGTCCGTAGAGGAAGTAGTCGTCGTTGTGGAAGTAGTCGTCGCGGAACCGGGGCGTCGTCGTTTGTCGGTGTCGTGGAAGTGGGCGGGTAGTCGTCCGGGTGGTTGTTGTTTGGAGCGCCCGCTTCGGGGTCGGTGGCGCACTTGTCGCATCTAGTCTTCGGGGCCACGACAACGGACACCGGAAGGGGCGCGCGCACGCGCACGGGCAGCACCTCGAAGGGTGGACAACTCGGACAAAAATGTGACGCCGGGGTCTTGCGGGAATTTCACCGAACACCTTGCGGGCGGCGGACATGGAGACGCCACCGGACGGAGAAACCGGCGGAAGGAAGGCGCGGGCGTGGGGCGGCGACGGCGTGCACGTGGCCGGGAAGAGGAGGCGGCGGCGGCTCGTGCATGTGGGAGGAGGAGATGCGCACAGCAGCGAGCGGCGCGCGGCGGAGTAGCCCGGAGGCGGCGGCGCACGGCCGGCGAGTGAGTAGGGGACGGCGCGCGGGCGAGCAGCGCGGGGCGGTGCGGGGCCGGAGGCGGCAGGAAACGGCGCGCGGGCGAGCAGCGTGGGGCGGTGCGGGGCCGAAGGGGTGGGTGACGGGGGAGCGGCGGTGCGCTGCAGGGCGCGGCAGCGCGCGGTAGAGGCGCGGCGGCGGCTGCGGCGCACATCGCGCGCGGAGGCAGGGCGCGGCGGCGTGGTCACGGGAGTTGCGCGCGGGCGCGCGGGGGAGGCGGCGCGGCCGGCGCCGGCGAGCGGGAGGCGCAGGGGAGGCGAGCTCGGGAGGCGAGCTGCCGGCGGCCGGCGGGAGGCGGCCGGGCGGCGCAGGCGCGAGGAGGCGCGGCGCGCGGCGGCGGGGTCGGCCGGAGGCGGAGGGCGAGGGCGCGGGCCGGAGGGAGGAGGAGCACGGGCGGCGCGCGGCGCGGCGCTGCGTGGCCGGCGGCCGGAGCCGGAGGCGGCCGGGGCAGGGCGTCGGGTGGAGGAGGCGCTGGGCGACGGGCTGGCTGGTGCGTGCGGGGCTGGTGCGGGAAGGAGAAGAAGAGGAAAAAGGAGAAAAGGAAGGAAAGAAGAAAAGAAAAAAAGGAGAAAAAGGAAAAGAAAAGAAAGGAAGGGGAGAAAAGGAAAAAGGGAGGTGGGAGGAATCTTTTGCAAATTCCAGAAAAGAGAGGAGGGTGGCTGCATAAATTGCAGGGGGTGGGAAGAAATTTCTGGGGGAAAACCTAGGGTTTGGTTAGATGGGCTTGGGCTTTAATTTCTCACCGTTTATTCTTTTTCGTTTTGTATTTTTAAAACAAAAACGAAAATGAATTTGAACAGGAATCTTATACAAAATATTTTTAGTTTTAAATGGACAACTTAATAAACTAGTTTTTAACATTTTTAAAAGATTTGAAAATAACACATTTATAATTAATTTGAAATGCATTTGAATTTAATTGTGGAAAATTAATTTAAATGCAACAAATTAAATTAAAGCGATGACATGCGATGCTATGTCGATGCAAAAAGAAAACTCACAAAAACAAAAGGGGATAAATCCCGGGGCGTTACAAGGTGCCGTGGAAGGGCGTCTATGGTAGCCGGAATCGTCGACTGGAGGATAGGTTGGAAGTGGTTGGCGGCGAGAATTTATGCTGACCCCGCGCGCCAACCCCATGCCGACCTGACGCCCTACCCCACGCGCCGTCCCCACCAGTCAGACTAGTGCCCCAGCCCCACCAGTCAGACTAGTGCCCCGGCCCCATGTGCCGACCCCAGGAAATCCCAGCCGAGCCGACACACGAGCCGAGCCACGCCAGGCCGACCCCACCAGTCAGGCCATGTGCGGGTCAAAGGAGGTTGACCAGAGGGAGACGAGCGTTTGGGCGATATGTGAGCAGACCAGGGAATATACCAGAGAAACAGCGCGGGTATGGCACAAACCGATAAAACTCAGCGAACCATGGCACATAACCAATTGACCCTTTATTCTATAACTGAAAATTAAATAATCTTTATATGTTTATTTATCAGAAAAATGCAATGAACATTAATATGCCATTCTTATGCCATGTTGCATATTTTATTTTAATTGCTTAGTTAAATTGTCAAAGGCACCTAAATAATTAAATATGGAATGTGTGGGGTAATAATTATATAATGCCCTATTCCATTTAATTTGACTAGATCATTTATGCCATGTCTTGCCATGTTAATGAACATTTCATTTGATGTGTAGATAAATAACTTGAACCTAAATATTAATTGTCGGGATTGCATTCCCGCATAATTTGGATTAAGTACATCTCGTATTGCATCTTGTCATGCCATGCATCATTCTTATTATCATGCTGGATCTTTTGCCGTGTTTGTGAGATGCATCTTTTACGCTTACCAGTGTTTGTTGCTTCTTCGCGGATAAAACGTTGAGATGTGTGAGCAACGACAAGATCTTCTTCCATGCGGGATTCCAGGCAAGCAAAGTTTGCTTATTTACCTATACATTGTCTTTCATTCCTGCCGTTGATCTCTGCTACCCTAGTATTCGATTCTTTGTCGCGATCCTATCACATGTTTAGCCTGCAGCCTATACAGCTTTATCCCCACATCCTATTAATGTTGCATGTTTATCTGTTGGCCTTGCGAGTCGTAGCGCATGCTTAGAGTTGGTTGTGCGATTCGTATGTCTGTCTTATATTTCACATGCTTAGTATGATAGATTGTCTACCTTAATAAAATGCTATCTTATGTTGGGTATTATAATTAAATGATAAGGCACCGGCGGAAGGCCTTGCGAGGTGCTTTGTTCTACTAAGTGTCGACCTAGGAACTCAGTTCTTGTCCTGGGATCCAATTTTGAGCGCACTAACCACTTGTGGGTGGCCCTATGGAGCCCCCCTCGACTTTGAATGGATCTTCAGCTTGTCCATGTGCCACAAGTAGTTCGGGTTTTCCATTTGCTCATATGCATATGCATGATGATGATGATTGAGGAGAGGTTATGTGATATGGTGGGTCATATAGGGGAGGTGCGCGCGAAGCGGACAATTCCTACTGTGGTTTGGGCCGCATGGCGCATAGGCACAAACTCATGAGTCCGCAATTGAGATTCGGCCGGACTCCTGACGCGGGTAACAACTCATATGGGTGGCACTTGGACTTGCTGTAGTGAAGGAATGAGTCGTGTTGAGAGGCCCTAATGTTTTTGACTGGGTTGATCATGCGAGTATGGTTACAGTAGTGCACCCCTGCAGGGTATAATCTTATCGATGAGCCGTGTCCGCGGTTATGGACGACTTGGTGATGATGCTGGCTAATAAGATCATAGACAACTTACACCTAATCATTGTTAATTAACTTGACTGGTAATATAGAATTAATTTTACAATAAATGGTAACTAAAACTGTTCAATGTATGAGTTTCCCGAATTGCTTCCTCATACTTGGTTGAGGGGGTTAATCCGAGAATGGGTTATGATTGGTATTAGTTGAAGTTGGTTATTTAAGTGGTCTCTTATCCCTCTCTAATTAGACGGAAGTTGTAGTGTGTCTCTATTAGGTTGGTAGTGCTGCTTCCGCTAAGTCGACCTACCCTATATTTTGGGAGATCTTGTAGAAAGTAGGCAGGTTGGTTTTGCTTGCCAGGGAGTGCCCTGACCCTCTTTTGGGCTGTGCTTTATGTGCAGTTAACATGTTTGAAGTCCGACGACGTTATCTTGGGAATCCCTCCGGCTTGGGCTGGGCAGGGATATGGCGCCATCGCTTATCTTCATGACTCTTAGTGCAATTTGCATCTATCCGTAGTCGGATACTATTTTGCTTCCACTGTCATTTGTATCTTTGTATTGTATCACTTGTATCTTGACTCGTTCAAGTCGTTGTTGTATATTATCTCTTCAGTTGTTGTTGTGGATGTATCGGAACTGTTGTAATGTTATCACAATTCCACCCACATAATGCGCATGTTTCGGCGTGCACATTATGTCTGGTGGGCGACCTAAAATCGTTATTATGCGGATTTCGGCGGGATCGCTAAACTCTACACAGTACCAATTTTGGGGTGTCACAAAGTGGTATCAGAGCCTTGTTTTCGATCTCCTTGTTGTTTCGATACGATTGGTTATCAACGCAGCGGGTCCGCAAAAGCCTATACGATAACCTCGCTAACGGTCGTTGTTTCTAGAGTGTTAAAACTATTTGACTAAAATTATTTTGAAAAGATCTCAATAGGTTTCTTTTATTCTTTACCTCTATTCTATTTTTCTTATCTTATTTGTTTTGGAGTCTCTTCTCTTATCAAACTTTCAAAGTTTTAGGATCCTACGTGTGGGTGAACGATCTCTTGCCTTTTATCCTATTAGGTTTGATCTTCTGAAATCTTCATCAACATGAGTAACTCTTCTATTTACTGGTGTCGAGAATTTTAAGGTGGAGCAACAATCACTTGTTAGTGGTGTCAAGAAGTTCATCGTGGAGCACGAAGACTCAGTAGTTACCCCTCTCTTCTTGTGGTCTCGAGGTGGATCGCGGGACGCGATCCTTTGTTAGTGGTGTCGATTGTAACGCCCCGGAAATTTCCCCAATTAGATTGTTTTTTTTGCATCATCATGCATTTGTCACCTCATTTATTTATATTGTTGCATTGAAATTCAAATTCCATTTCAAATACAAATACAATGCAAATAAATTAAATGTGATGTTTCAGTTCTTTTCAAATGTTCAAAAACTAGTGCATCAAATTGTCTATTTGAAACTAGAAATTTTTGCTAAAGTTTTTATATTAATTTATTTTCTATTTTTCTTCAAAACACAAAAATAGAAAAGAATTAAAAGAAAAGAAATGAAAAGCAGAAGAAAAACCTTACCTGGCGAGTTGGGCCAACTCCAGGCCCAAAGCCAGGCCAACTCAGGCCCATCGGCCATTTCCCTGTTGTCGTCTTCTTCCCCGTACGCCTTTACAACATGGAGTCCATATCAAGGAGACGCTGGCAAGCTTGCCGCACCTCGCCACCTGCTCCTTCCCCCTCTCCTTTAAGTCGAGTCAGATCTCCCCACGAAACCCTTGCCCTCTTTCCCCACCAAGCGTCGCCGCCTGCTTCTCCTCTTCCCCTCGTTTCCTCTCTGAATTTATCTACCACCGAGAAACCTCACCGTCCCCCAGCAGCTCCGGTGCCGTCAAAGAACAGCAGAGGATCCCTGGAGCAGCGCCTCTTCATCGCCGTCCTCCTCCACGAGACAATTGAAGCGGGAGCTGCTGCAGCCATCGACTATGTCCTCTTCTTCTCCGCGACCGGCGACGTCCGCCGCCGCGATTCTTCGCCTCCAATCCTCCCCCAACACGATCTATTACCCCAGCACTCCCAATGTGAGATGTTCCTCCGATTCCACTCTCTTTTTCTCGAATCTGTAGCTTTTCCGTCAAATCCATCCGCGGGTGCGTCCTCCTGCCACCACTTCCGCCATTCTCGGGCCGAGCACGAACACCACGCACTTGGCCTTTGTTCTTTGCACCTGGGCACCAAAATGGAATTGCCACACCCACAGCACCCCTGCACACACTCGCCCGGGTCCATGCCACCTGATCTTGGTCGTCGCCGGTGCGATTTCGTCCATCGTGCGCACCGGCCGGAGAGTTTCAGTTTCGTCAGAAACTGTGCACCAGAATCACTTTATAAGCAAACGCGTAGTTCTCCTATCACCAACACCGAGCTGTCCTAGTGGCTAGCGCAGCCGCACCGCACCTCATCCGCGCGTCGCGAGTTCGAATCCCGGCCGTGTTGAATAAAAGGCCACCCTTTTATTTCTTTACACACACTGACACCCTGGCCCCACCGGGTAACTAAAATTGTTCAACGTGTGAGTTTCCCAAATTGCTTCCTCATACTTGGTTGAGGGGGTTAATCCGAGATTTGGTTATGATTGGTGTTAGTTGAAGTTGGTTACTTAAGCGCTCTCTTATCCCTCTCTAATTAGACGGAAGTTGCGTGTCTCTATAAGGTTGCTAGTGCTGCTGCCGCTAAGTCTACCTAACCCCATACTTTGGGAGTCTTTCAGTTTTGTAACTTGTTAGCTTTAGCTTGTCCGATACACTCCGGTGTATTGACCTGTTCGCAGATTGGTTTTGCTTGCCAGGGAGTGCCCTTACCCTCTTTTGGGCTGTGCTTTATGTGCAGTTAACAGGTTTGAAGTCCGACGACGTTAGCTTGGGAATCCCTCCGGCTTGGACTGGGCAGGGATATGGCGCCATCGCTTATCTTCAGGACTCTTAGTCCAATTTGCATCTTATCCGTAGTCGGATACTATTTTGCTTCCGCTGCCATCTGTATCTTTGTATTGTATCATTTGTATCTTGAATCGTTCGAGTCGTTGTTGGATATTATCTCTTCTGTTGTTTTGGATGTATCGGAACTGTTGTAATGTTATCACAATTCCACCCACATAATGCGCATGTTTCGTTGTGCACATTATGTCTGGTGGGTGACCTAAAATCATTATTATGCGGATTTCGGCGGGATCTGTCGTGGTATCGTCATAATTGATAGGAGACGGGGGTCCTCTAGCCTACGTATGGATTGTGGGGAAGAAGGTTGGTGTCGTCGAGGACGGGATTGAACACGGCGAGTTTACCCAGCTTCGGATCCCACGGCGGTGGTGAGATCCTACGTGCTGCTATAATTCACTATGAGGCAATAGCCGTGAACAGGTTACAATGTGTATGATGCCTATTGAAGCGTCTGCCCTAAAGGCTCCCTGGTGGCCAGCTTATATAGGCGGCCAGACCCCAGGGTACAAGGTAAGTACTTGTCTGGCAAGTAAACAGACTCCTAGACCTAGCCGGCTTAGTTGCCGCCTTCCGTCTTGGGCTTGGTGGCTTGATGGGCTTCGGCCTTCCGCCTTCCTTGGACCGTCCGCCTACTTCCTTGTATGTCAGCTATCTGGGCCGCCCGGCAGGCTTCGGCCTTACCACCCTTGGGCCACCCTGGACTAGCCGGATTGATCCATGTTGGTTATACCCCTAGTTGATATATCCCCAACATTAGCCCCCAGAAAGGTTGAAGTTCTCCAGGCGTCGGCTTCTTCTTGATTCTTGATCTGCCAAAGTTGGCGGCTGCAGGACTTGAACCATTCTGAAAATCAACGAGGCATGCGTGTCTTGGTATTTGACATGCGGCCGCCTTTATCCATCATGGGAAAAGACGGCTACTCGGCAATCTTGCCGAGCATTCTTCTTGACGGTTTCCACCTAGCCAGCTCACGACAGTTTGAAAACAGTCTAGGCGGGAATCTCGCCATGATCACAGATTGCGGGAAAAGAGGAGGCGTGGAGATCGTGCAATCGTGTGCTGCAACGGATGCTGGACACGTGTCCGACTAAAAACACCGTTGCATAGGGAGCAACGCCTGGCCCTATAAATAGGTGGCCAAACGGTCCATTTTCACCACCCTGCCTTTGCTCTCCGTGCCCTCTTGCCCTTTCCACTTCTCCGCTTCCTGCTTCCGAGCGAGCTCCGGCGAACTCCTCTCCTCCGGCGACCTCTCCGCGCGGCGATGTCCACCGGTCAGACTCTCTCCACGGCGTCGAGCGGTCCGGCGACCGAGACCGCGCCCGCGACGGCGATGGGCGGCGCGATAACTCGTCCCGCGGCGGCGGCGACGGGCAATGTCGCCACCGTCGCCCCCCGGACTTCCACCGCGCGCGCGCCAGCGGCGGGTCCTTCGGCTCCTCCACCAACCACCGCGGCGATGACGACGGCGGGCGCCCCCGTCGATGAGGAAGAGGAAGCGGCGGACCTCGGGTCCCGCTACTGGCTACCTTCCATAGTCGACGAAGACGCCCTCCAAGATTTGGAGGCCGTCGGCTACCTCCCCACTCGGGAAGATTGCCGGTGGAGGGCCGCCTATGGAGACGTCATCATGGCCCCGAAAGCCAGGGAGCGGGTAATCCTCACCTCCCATTTAGTTAGGGGAATGGCGCTTCCGCCTTCTTTGTAACATCCCAACATTTTATAATGTTCAAAAATCACTAAAATTTAAAACTTTTCTTTTTATTAAAATAAAATATTAAAATGCATAAGAAAACCAACTATAAAAGACTTCAAACATATTAAAGAGTTCAATATTTCAAATATCTCAGTTTAACATTATTTTCAAAACTTGTTTCAAGTTAAAAAATTTATTATTCCATTGTATTTTTCTTAAGCCTATAGTTTATAACTTTAAAACATCATAAATTAAAATTTATGAATTATCCAAATAAACTCTTCATTTGCTTAAATGAATTTCATTTATATTTAAAGCATGAAATGATTTATATATTCTAAATAAGAAATGGATTAAAACAAAAATCTTGTCCAAAGTTGATATGAAGTTTTTCAAATGAATAAGCACAATATAAAACATAATGGTTCACAAAACATTTAGAATTAAAAATGGAATTCATTATATTTCCCATTTCCTTCTAATTAGTTATATATTGTTCTTTAATATTATGCCAAATTAAAGATGAATGATTTCAGCAAAATAAGTTTAAATAACTTAAATTCAAACATATTTTGAATATGGGTATTTTACAAATTTTATTTAGCCAAAAGAAAATTTAATTAAGATATAAATTCAAATTTGACTTTAAGTGTCAAATTTGTATTTAATCAATATTTCAAAATATTATTTTTCAAACATATTCAAAACATGCCCACAACTGGTTTAACATAAAGATAATAATATTAAAAAAAAATAGAAATTTATTTGACATCATTTGGAGTTATAAATCAAAAGATATAAATAAAATAGAAAAATCAGAAAAGAAAAAGAAAATACCTGTGACGTCATGCTGACGTCAGCCGATCGTCTTCAACCTCCGACCAAAAATCCCGCCGTGATTTCCTTCCAAAATCCGGCGAGTTGTTTGCGGGATTTGTTCCCTCCTCTGCCTCCATATAAACCCCGCGTCCCCGCCTCCGTTTGCCCTCTCCTTCCTCTCTGTTTCGTGCCGCCAGACCGAAGAAATTGGTCGTCGGACTTCACCGCGCCGCCGCCTCATTTTCCTTCGAGTTGCGGCGAGAAGAGCAGCCCCCACCCCTGAGACCTCCTCCCCTCTCCTCCCTTGTTCGTGCGCATCCGTGGACACCATCTTTGTGTCTCCTCAACTACCAGTCGTGCGGGGCCCAGGCAAGCAAAGCTCGCCGGCGCCCGAGCACCTTCGACCACGGCCCGCCGCCGCTCCGAGACGGCCGAGCGGACATCATCGCCACCATCCACCGTGCCGTGTCGCGTCGCGCCTCCTCGTCACCTCCCCGAGCCCGGGAACCTACGGGAGCGTGGACTCCGTCCAAGCCCTAGCACCGGCACCATCTTCCTCTCCATCTCCGGTGACCTCCGCCGGCGAGGTATGAATCTTTCCATCTGAGCCGTCCGATCTATTTTCAACGGGCGCGATTAGATCTTTAGCGCGAAAGGGTACGGTTAGATCTGGACCGCCAGATCCAGATCTGACGGCCCAGATCTGTTGACTTATCCACGTCAGATCCAGTCAGCGCCACGTCATGCCTCGTCAGCGTCCAGTCAGCTGCCACGTGGAAAATGATTTCTCGATTTAATTTAAATGGCAGTTTTACAGAAAAGACCCTGCAACTTAAATCTGTCATAACTTTTTAACCACTTATCCAAATTTAAATATTTTTATATATTTGGAAAGCCCTCGACATGTAGAATATTTTGGATCTGCCAAAATTCAAATTTGACTTAGTATAAAATATTCAAATTTCAAATGGTGAAATTGAGTATTTTTGTCATAACCTTGAATCTGTAAATTCAAAAATTACAAATAAAATTGTTTAAGAAACTTTGGAATATTTGTAAATTTATGCCACTGCTATAAAATATTTTTGAGTAATATTTGAATGAATTCATAGTTATATATTTAATTTGAATAGTTTGAGTATTTTCAACATAACTATTAATAGAAATATTATTCTCGATTAAATCAAATTGCTATAAATTTAATTAAATGCTCCCTGTCTATTAACACTATTTATTAAATTATATTATAAAAATTTAATCATAAAAAACTTTAATCTTATGATTATTCCTTTTATTATATTTTCCAAAAATAGAAATTTATTAAATTGCATTTGTAAATTCATGCATATTTATAAAGAAATCACAAAAGTTATTTTGATGCTTTCTTGTGATTAAAAATTTCATTTCATGCATAAAATATTTCATTATATCATTATATCCCTCATAGGAAAACCTCTTCATTATTTTCTCTAAGTTAGAAGTATTCTCAACTTAGCATTTTGGTAAAGTGCTACACTTAGACACTTAGTAATTTTCAAGATGGAGCTAGAAGGCCATTGAAGGACTTAGCCAAAAACAAGACTTCAGCAGTATCTTCAAGGAGAAAAAGCACTTAGAAGAGAATCAAGAAGAAGTTCATGAAGGACTTAGAAGAAAAACAGACTCTGGAAGCATCCCAAAGATGTCAAGCACTTGGAAGAAAAGTGAGAAGAAGTTCAAGACTTTTCTTCTCCTCTGAGACTTCATGAAGACTAAGTTAAATCCAAGACCAGCCTCGAGGATACAAGAATCATCAAGTCTGAAGATTCATCAAGACTACCAAGAGATCAATCAAGACATCATCCAGAAGAAAGTTACAAGTCCGGAGATGAAGTCTGGAGGACAACTACATCTTTCTTTCTATCTTTTCCCTCTTTCCTAATCTTGTCTTTTAGACTTAAACAAAATTTGATCACGATGTTATCATCTTTGAAGTTTGTTGGATCCTAGCGGCATAGTGAGATGAAGCGGCCTGGAGACAAACCTTACATGTCCACGTACATGAGACCTGTTCCACAATGTAAGTGGCTGGCCGGGTGTCTGTCTCTCTCACTTTAGTGAATATCCAATTTACAAAGAGTTGTTAATAATTTCTGATCATCTTGAACAAATGACTTAGTATTAACTCTAAATATTTCTACACATCAAGAGGGCTTATTCAAGATGATATAAAACAAAATATTTTATTCAACTTATGACTTTAGTCCTTAGCCATTTTGACCAACCTAATTTCATTGCATTAACTTAAAAGATTTTCATGGCATGAAAAAGCATTTCTAGCCCTTGGGAATATTTTGCACATCATGCATAAACATATTTTCCTTAGAAAGTTTTGTAAAACTTATTTATTCATCTAGTATGTGTTTGTATGCATTGTGGAGTTGTGCTTGCTGTTGATTGTTGTATTGTTGCTTGTCTATACTGTTAGATTGAACGGAGAGTCCCGAGTATCGTTGAAAAGAGTTGTGAACAACGACAACATTCAAAGGCAAGTGGCACACCTCATAAACTTCCTATTATTTCTATATGCATGACTTAGTGTATTTTATATGCATGAGTAGGATAGTATTGCTATGCTAAACCTGTGTAGAATTCCCTTACTCCTGTGTCTAGGTTCCTATGCAATACTTAGTAGAATTATTGATGCTATGCAAATGATGTTTTGTGAAAATATAAATTCTACAAAGTTAAGAATGAAGCACCTGGGTGGTAAGTGGTTGTATGGTTTATGTTGAGTGGCTACTCAGATCCATGTCTATGGTTCCTGGAGTATGTACACTTGTGAATGGCCACCCAGGAACCGAGGAATCTGAAGAACTCCGAGTGACGATTACTTCCAGTGCAGCCATTGCCATATGGGCTCTGGCTTGATCAATTACGTTGCGTGGACTCTCTCCGGCTTGACAAGCAGATGTAGGGGGATGTTAGGTGGAACGGGTCAAGCCAGAGTGGGAGGGAAAATGCTTCTGAAAGATCTCGTCTCATTCTTCTCCTTTCCTTATCACAAATGGTGTGAAAAGGATAATTTGGGTTGAGTGGGTACAATGGTGAACGTGCACAACCTCTGCAGAGTGTAAAACTAAGTACTTAGCCGTGTCCCCGGTACGGACAATTTGAGCAGCTGATCACGGACGTCAACGGAGGATTCCATCATTCCAACTTCAGAAATAAAACTTGATGCGTGAACAAGGGAAGATGAGATTTATGGTTTTCATGCCATACTCGTCTTGATTTCAAGAAAAGTGTTTTTCAAAAGAGTAGGAAAAATTGGCTTTATGCAAATTAGCCTTGAACTCCACCAGCCAAATATGCATATAGGCTTTAGAGTTATTCCATTAAGTGTCCACCATAGTGTCACTTGCCAGACTCCATTTTTAATGGAATCTGACCCACGTTGTTGCAATATTTTTCTTATTGCAGATTGATCAAATTACGAGTGAGGTTTCGTTTAAAGGTTTCGAGTCTACAACCAACATGTTTTCGCCTGTGGCAACATGAAGTGTTGAAGACCCATTGCTATTGTATTTCCGCTGTGTACTTTTTCAATGCTAGCTTTATGCTATGCAACTTGTATCGAATATTTTGTAATTCTGGATCATCGTTGTAATAAAATTGAAGCTTTGTTGTGATATTACATCGTAAACTGTGTGTGCAAATGAATCGATCCAGTGATTTGCACTATACACATGTATCTGCCTTATTTAAAGTGCATGTACGCTACATTCTTTAGCGAGGTTCTAGATCACTATGGGCTCCAGCCCCACGATATAGCACCCAATATCATATTAGTCCTAGCCGGCTTCACGGCTCTGTTCGAAGGCTACCTAGGTATTAGGCCTAGTTTAGACTTCTTCAGATATTGCTTCCGTTGCCGGCGACAGACGGTGCCGGGCGGCGGGCTGGCAACCTGCGGCAGCGTCACCTTCAACTGCCGCCAGGGCCGCCAATGGTATCCTAAGATACCATACCTTGAGTCCGTCAAGGGCTGGACCTCCACATTCTTCTACTGCCAAGATATGGCAGCTCCGGGCCGCCAAGTCGGCATCCCGGAATTCGTCAACGCGCCACCTATGCCTCGGCCATGCTGGGACGAGGCGGTGCCCAAGTTGACGGAGGAAATCCGCCTTATTCAAAGGCGGATTGAATTCCTCACGCGGACGATGGCTCCCCCTCTGCTGGATGGGGTCGACACCGTCATCTGCTGGCTCGGCCGGCAGATCCTCCCCCTGCGGTACAGCCCGCACAAGATGTGTCAATATTCGCCTACTGACACGGCCTCTCTCCGCGTGAGCGAAGAGATGTTGCCGGTTGCCGACCTGGTGTTCCGGCTCCGCAGCCTTGTCAAGGCGGGGCTGGTGAAGGCGGTGGAGGGCATGCCCATGCACACCCACGACAACCCTCCCCTCGAGGTAAATATCTTCTTCCTTGCCCCTTGTTTGATAGCTTCTTTTTCAGCTCTCCGCCTTGGGGGAGGATGACCTGGCTCCGGACTTCTACGAGTCGGAAGCCGGGAAGACGAAGAAGCGCAAGGCGTCCGGCGCCGCTTCCTCTACGGTGAATGCCGAGAGGAAGAAACGGATCGCATCGGCTACCGAGCCGGCTCTCGCCAACCTTGGCGAGAACGCGGGGATTAATATCCCCCGAAGGTACTCAATTTTGCCTTTAATAGACGACAAACCTTTTTAATACTGGCACCCAATTGACTGTGCTTGCTTTTTATTCACAGGGAAATGGTCGCAACTTCCCGGTTGACGACCAGGCTTCTTGGCAAGGGTAAGCGGCCACAAGGCAGCTCGCCGGCTACCGTGCCGCCAACTCCTCAGCTCCAAGCCGGCAGCTTTATGGGCGACGCTCGTCGTCAGCCCCCGGCTCCGGCTTCTGGCATTCCGCCAAGGGTCTCTTCCACCGACCGCGCACCCAAAACTCCCCTACTGCTGCCTGAGGCTGCGGCCGATAAAGCCGCTCAATCGTGCGCCGCCAATGAAGGGTTGCTGGAGTCGACTGTCGGCGGGTCTCGGAAGGGCAGCCCCGACTGCGGGAGGCGGCAAGGTCAGGGACCCTTGGTCCACCTTTAAGGAGTCCAAGGAGTCAACTTTGGCTTTCGCCAACTTCGCCTCGCTGGCCTTCGCCGACTTGGAGGGCGACCTATCTGTAAGTTTTTACCACTCCGGCATATACATAGCCTTTCCCCCGAGCACTTAGATGGCAAGTCAAAAATAAAAGAAATTTTGACTGCCGGCTTAGTGGTTATCCGACAATATGTTTTATGCCTTTGTTTTGTCCTGCAGGGCCTTGTGGCCGCCAATGTCGAGCTTGTCTCCTCCCGAGTCGAGATAAACCGGCGCTGCCGCGACCTGAAGAAGGAGTGCGAGGCTAAGGACCTGCGGATTGCCGAGTTGGAGGCGGCCCGCAAAAAAAGATGAAGGTAGGGTTAATCCTCTTCGCCTTCAGCTATACTTTCGACTTATGTTGCCGTCAATCATTTAGTTAGCGAATCCTTATTTGTAGAACTGCTAGACCACGCCCAGGATGTCCTGAAGGAATTCACTGATATGCAAGCTCTTATGAATGAAGCTTCTGATTTGGCGGCCGCCAACTTGGAGTTGAAGGAGGCTCACCAGAAGGAGATGGAGGCCCAGCAACTCAAATTTGCGCAGGAATCTAGCCAGCTCACTGGTGAGCTGGAAAGCCTGCGCAATAAGTTGGCGGAGGCGGAGAAGACGGCTGCCGAGGAAATCTCGAAGCAAACTTCTCGCGCCCAAACTGCGGAGGATGCGCTGGCAACTCATATGATTGAGTTGTCCGCTTTCCATAACTCGGCCCTTGGTAATTTCTTACTCCTTATTTGATGTTGCCATTTTGCTTTAGCCTGAGCCAGACTAATGGCTTCATTTTTTATTCAGTTCCCGCCGGTTTAGGCGATGACAAGGTTGTCAGCCCCCGCCTGGATCGCCTTGCGCTTCTAGGCGAACTGATCCCCGAGACTTTGGCGGCGTCCAAGCGGTTTGCCGCCAAGTTCTTCACCTCCTCCGGCAGCCAGGAACCGACCGAGTTCAGCGACGTGCCCGCTATCTTGGAGCAGGCGACAAAACTGCACAAGAGTTCGCTGAAGTCGGCGGCGCGGGGTGGTGCCAAGACCGCAATTGGGTTATTCATGGCGCACTACCCCGAGGCGAAGATAGAAGCCGTCACTGAAGGCATGCCGTCAACATATGAAGACGGCAGCGAGGTTGAGCCGGCCGCTGTTCTGGACAGCGTTGCCGGCTACGCCACGCGTGTTGCTGATATGGTCGACACTTCAATCTTCTATCGGCGCCATCCTGTGCCTGGCGGAGAGGGAGCTGGAGCTGCCGACGCGGCCGAGGCGGAGGGGAGTAATAGCTCCGGGGCTGAAGTTGTCAGCCCCCAAGCCTGATGTAGATGCTCCGCCGAGCCATATCGTTTCTGTACTTGCCTCCTATTAGCCTTACTTGTCGGCCCCTGAAACAATGCAACATTGACTAGTAATATTTGTATATACTTTTGTTGCTGCTTTGTTAGGCGGAAACTAGCTGACAAGTTTTATTTTGTCTTTATTTATATGGCCCGTCTTAATTTTACCCAGACTTATATGTTTGACTTTTTGTATGTTGACGAAACCTCAGCCGGTAACTTTAGCTGAAACAAACAGGGCTAAACCATGCGTTTAGAATCAGAGACCAAAGTCAACATGTTGGTGTCAAAGACATACTACTAGGCGAACCACATATAAGTAATCAGAGGTAAAGGAATTAGGCGGCGCAAAAAAGTTTATTTTTGCTTTGGGTTGGCTCGAAAGCTGCAAGTATCTACCAGTTTGAACCTTTGCACGGAGCTAGAAAATAGGTAACTTAGATACATAGGGGAAATATGATTGCAAGAAAGGACAAAAGATAGCATGCTTCTCAACACAGATGAGGAACCATAGACTTTTATTTCATAATCATATTTAACTTATTACAATTATAAATTGCTAAGTGTAGAAAGGACGTAGCTGCTCAATATTCCAAGGCCGTCTTGTTTGCTCGAACGGATCGTCAATGCCTTTTTTGCGCTTGGTTCCCCTTTTTCCTGCCGCCTTCTTGCGCATTTTGTTTTCGTCTTCGTCGCGGATGTCGGCCAGGTAGTAGGAACCATTGAGCAGCGCCTTTGTGACTATAAACGGTCCTTCCCATGGCGGGGGTAACTTGTGCAAGCCTTTTCTGTCTTGAATTAGGCGGAGAACCAGGTCACCTGTTCTGAAGCTTCGCTTCCGCACTCTCCGGCTATGATAGCGGCGAAGCTGTTGCTGGTACAAGGCGGAGCGATGGAGAGCGACGTCTCTTTCTTCGTCTAGCAGGTCTAGGCTATCCTGTCTTGCACCTTCTACGTCTTGCTCGATGTAGGCCTTAACTCTTGGGGAATCGTACTTCATGTCGGTGGGTAGCACTGCCTCAGCGCCATATACTAATAAGAAAGGAGTGTAGCCGGTAGACCTGTTTGGCGTTGTGCGCAAACTCCATAGTACTGACTGTAACTCATCTGCCCAAGCGCCGGCTGCCCTGTGTAATGGAGCTTCGAGACGAGGCTTAAGTCCTGATAAGACTAGGCCGTTTGTACGCTCTACTTGTCCGTTGGATTGAGGGTGTGGCACGGATGCCAAATCTAGCCGGATACCCAGATCGCTATAGTATTCTTCTATGTCGCCTTGAGACAGGTTGCTGCCATTATCAGTGATAATGCTGTGTGGAACTCCAAACCGAGAGATAATTCCCCAGAGAAAATTGGTGGCTGTTCGTGCGTCAAGTTTGCTGATCGGTTTAGCCTCGACCCATTTGGTGAACTTGTCGACAGCGACCAATAGGTGGGTGTACCCACCACGCGCCTTTTGAAGGGACCCACCATGTCTAAGCCCCAGACCGCGAACGGACAGGTGATTGGGATCGTCCTTAGTTCCTGTGCCGGCAAGTGAGGTTGACGAGCGTACAACTGGCAGCCTTTGCATGTTTTTACGATGTTCTCGGCGTCTTCTTTGGCGGTGAGCCAGTAGAAACCTTGGCGGAAAGCTTTGGATACAATTGACCTAGCGGAAGCATGATGCCCGCAGGTGCCAATATGTATGTCCTTCAGAATTTCCCGGCCTTCTTCCGGCTGTATGTACCGCTGATAGATGCCGCACGTGCTTCGCTTATATAGCTCGCCTTTTATTATCATGAATGCCTTGGCCCGCCTTATGATCTGCCTTTTTAGCACCTCATCTTCCTCCGACAACTTTCTGTCGATTAGAAAATCGAGATATGGGACTGTCCAATCCGGCTGTGTTAAGTAGACAGAGAAACTTGCCGCTTCTACCGGTTCTTCTGCATCGGGGTCCATCAAGTCGGCGCCTTTAATGGATGGTTGGTGCAAATGTTCCAGGAAAATATCTTTTGGTACCTTTTTGCGTTCCGATCCTAGTCTTGCAAGTGTGTCCGCCGCCTCGTTCTCAGCTCTTGGAACATGCCGGACTTCGTAGCCCGCGAAGTTTTTTGCGAATTCGTCAACTTTGGCTCTGTAAGCCGCCATTGTTGCGCTTTTCGCATCCCATGTTCCGCTTACTTGCTGCGCGACCAAATCTGAGTCGCCATAACAGAGGATTCTTTTGACGCCTAGGTCGTTTGCCACGTGTAACCCGTGAAGCAAGGCTTCGTACTCGGCAACGTTGTTGGTTGTTGTGAAGTGGATTTGTAACACGTAGCTAAGCTTGTCACCTTTAGGCGTGCGTAGAACGACTCCAGCCCCCGAGCCTTTGAGCATCTTTGATCCGTAAAAGTGCATGACCCAATATTCTGATTCGGGGAGTGTCGTTTCCTCCATGGCTTCTGTCCAGTCGGCGACAAAATCTGCAAGCGCTTGAGACTTAATGCCGGTCCGTGGTTTATAGACTATATCAAAGGCGGCAAGTTCGATGCCCCATTTGGCAACTCGACCTGTTGCCTCTGCATTGTTGATTATGTCTCTCAACGGTGCCTTGCTGACTACTGTCACTGTGTGTTCCTGGAAGTAATGCCTAAGCTTTCTGGCGGCGAAGAATACGCCATACGCCAGCTTTTGGTAATGCGGATACCTCTGCTTGGAGGCGGAGAATACTTCACTGATGAAGTAGACCGGTCGCTGCTCACACGTCGCGGCTTTGTTCTCCTTTCTTTCCACAGCCAAGACAACGCTGACAACAGCTCGTGTTGCCGCGATGTACAGCAGCATTGGTTCCTGTGATCGAGGTGCTGCCAATATCGGAGCGGATATGAGGGCCTCCTTAAGTTGTTTCAAGGCGACATCTGCCTCTTCTGTCCACTCAAAGTTGTCGGATTTCTTCAATAGCCGGTAGAGAGGCATTGCCTTTTCCCCTAGGCGGCTTATGAAACGACTGACGGCTGCCGCCGATCCGGCTAGGCGCTGCACGTCCTTCATACAAGTTGGTCTGGATATGTTTTGGATGGCCTTGATCTTCTCCGGGTTAACCTCGATCCCTCGTTCTGAGACGATAAACCCGAGCAGTTTGCCGGCTGGAACACCGAAAACGCACTTGGCGGGATTGAGTGTCATCTGATACCTCCGGAGATTCTGAAACGTTTCTCCAAATCCTCTAGGAGATCTGCCTTCTTTTTTGACATTACCGCGATGTCGTCTACATAGACGTGAACATTGCGGCCGATCTGTTCGTGCAGGCAATTTTGCATACAACGCTGGTATGTTGCCCCTGCATTCTTCAGGCCAAAAGGCATTGTAATGTAGCAGAAAGTCCCGTATGGAGTGGTGAAAGATGTTTTCAGCTGATCTGACTCTCTCATCTTGATTTGGTGGTATCCTGAGTAGGCGTCCAGAAAACAAAGAAGCTCGGAGCCTGCTGTGGAGTCTACGACTTGGTCAATTCTAGGCAGCGCAAAGGGATCCTTTGGGCAGCACTTGTTAACACCGGTATAGTCAATACACATCCTCAGCTCTTTATTCTTCTTTGGAACAAGTACATGATTTGCCACCCAATCGGTGTGTACAACTTCTTTTATGAAATTGGCGGCCTTTAGCCTATTTATCTCCTTTCCTATAGCCTTGCGTCTCTCATCTCCAAAGCGTCTTGTTGCTTGCTTCACCGGCTTGGATCCTTTTATGACGTTGAGCGAGTGCTCGGCAAGTTCCCTCGATACACCAGGCATGTCGGAAGGCGACCATGCAAAGATGTCACGATTCTTACGGAGGAACTCGACGAGCGCGCCTTCCTATTTGCTGTCAAGGTTGGAGCCGATGACAACTTGCTTAGACTTGTCACCTGGGATGAGGTCCGCCTTTTTGGTGTCTTGTGAAGCTTCGAAGGTCTTCTTGACATCAATCTTTGGCCTTGGCATGGAGTTGTCTGAATCCGCCCCGAGCAGCGCGAGTTCTTCCTTGTGGATGACGGCTTCTGCGAAGGCGGCCATGCCACGCTCGCACTCCTTGCCTTTCTTGAAGTTGCCGGAAATCGTGATGGTTCCGTTTTCCCCCGGCATTTTAAGCTTGCTGTATATGTAGCACGGCCTTGCCATGAACTTGGCGAAAGCCGGTCGTCCGAAGATTGCATGATAGGCGCTTTTGAAGGGGACAACTTCGAACCGGAGAAACTCTGAGCGGTAGTTCTCTTTTGGTACGAAAGTTACCTTCAGCCTGATGCTCCCCATCGACTTTGCTTGCCTGCCGAGCACTATGCCATGAAAGGTGAGGTTGCTGTGGTCCAGCTGATCCTCTGATAGGTTCATTCGGCTTAGTGTGTCATAGTACAGGATATTGAGGCTGCTGCCGCCATCCATAAGTACATTTGTGAGCTTGAAGTTGTCGACAATGGGATCGACGACAAGGGCGTACTTGCCTGGGTGAGGAACATGGTCAGGGTGGTCGGACCGGTCCCAAGTGATCGTTGCTTCCGACCAGTTCAAGTACTGAGGGACGTCCGGCATTGTCGCGTTGAGCTCGCGCATTTCCGCCTTATCTGCCTTAGCCGAAGGCGTGCCGACAAAGCACACAAGAGATTCTTTGACCTTCGGATATGGCTTCTTTTTCTTGGCGGCTGCGTCGTCTTCACTTGAGATAGACATGTCGTCGTCATCCTCATCCTCCTTGTTGTCTTTCTTGTCGTTCTTCTTTGACTTCTTTGACTTCCAGCCGACTGTGGGATCCTTTTTGAAGTCGTCCATGAAACGGCACTCGCCAAGCATATGGTTGACCTTGCCCAGTGAGGCGTGGATAGGACATGGCAAAAGCTTTGCCTGTTCATAAGTGATTCGCGCTGCCTTAGGCCTTGAACCGGCTTCGCGACTATCTTTCTTATTCTTCCACTTCTTTTTGCCGGCGTTCCCTTGGAATGCTACGGCTACCTCATTGGAAGGTCCGGCTTTGTCATCTGCCACCTGCTTGCGCTTGTTGTTCCGCTTTGGTATGATGTTGACGTATGGGTCATCGTCCCGGGCGTCGTCATCCGCCGCCGCGTATTGGGCGGCCAGGTTGAGCATCTCACCAAGGTCCGTGATTTTCTCGCGGACGAGCCTATGACGGAGCAAGGACTTCTTCTGTAGGCCCGTGTAGAAGGCGTGGATAGCCTGTGCGTCCGAAACACCATGACAGTTGGCTTTTTCGGATATCCAACGGCTGACAAAATCTGTCATGGTTTCGTCCGGCTTTTGGATACAGCGTTGCAAATCCGTGTAGGTATTTGGGCGCTTGTATGTTCCTTGGAAGTGCTGGGAGAAAACCTTTTCCATGTCGTACCAGCTATGGATGGATTTTTCAGGAAGGTTGTCGATCCAAGCTCTTGCCGTGCCTTCCAACATGAGAGGTAGGTAGCGGACGGCAATATAGCTGCTCCCGCCGGCAATTTCTATGGCCATGGCATAATCGGATAGCCATGAGTCCGGCTTAACGAGGCCGTTGTACCTAAACAGTTTTTTGACACTGATGTCATGTCCTTAGGGAACGGCTCTCTGCGGATGGCGTCACCGAAGCACTTTGGTCCAGAGTATAGCGGCTCCTTTCCTCTTGCTATGTCTTGTAGGCGGTGTCGTGCGTCTTTTGGATCGAACTGCCGTGCGCCTCTGTTTGCGTCCGGCTCGTCCTGCGCTGCCCGGCTTATGCTGCGCCTGGGCCCTTCTACCTCCTCTCTCTTCTTGTTGCCGGCGCTACGCTGCGGAGACCGGCTTTGACCTCTCCTGGGAGGGTCGTTGCCGACATCTTTTCTAGGCGGTGGCCTGTTGTTCCGGCTACCGCCATTGTCGCGTCTTGGCTGGGATGGAGGTGGCAGGTCTCCTCTGCTTCCTGTCCTTGAATTCTCGTCCCGCCTTGGCTTTGGCGGTGGCGTCTTCTTTTGAGGTGGCGTTGCCTTCCTTTTGTCTCCATGGCTACTGGAGCCAGACGGGCCATCGGGGTCGGCGCCGGGTGCAGCTTTGCACTTTCCCGACTTAGACTCTAGGTCTCCCCCACGGGCATCCGCCATATGGCCGTAGGAATCAGCACGAGCTTGTTGTTCTAGGGCCTTGCTTACGAAGTGTCTTGCATTGGCCAGCTTCTCTTCCGCCGTGTAAGTGTTGTCGTCCAGGGTATCTAGCGCGGCGGCCGCGTTGAGGACAGGGGTGCAGAAGACAACATCTCCCCTTCTGTCCACGCGCTGTGGTGCCGTACGCCAGTCGAACCCTAGATCTTGAGCCGCTGTCGTCGCTTGCGTTGGCGGCTCTTTTCCACGGCGGTAGCTTGATGACCTTTTCTCCTCGAAGAGTTGCCGACTTGTTTTGGCCGACATCTTCTCTTGTTCTTTCTTGATCTTCTTCGCAAGGCTCTCAACGTGCTCCTCTCTTTTTCGCAGGAAGTCAGAGTGCTTAAGCATGTTAAGCCTAAGCTCTTCCACTTCGTCAAGTGGGGTGTCTTTATTCACCGGAGTATTCATGATCTCGTCTACTTCTTTGATGACGGAGAGCAAATCCGTGGGTTTGCTGCTGCCGCCTTTCTCGAGGCCAGTTTTCTTCTTTGCGCGCACCTTGTCGAAACTTTCAATGAGCTGGCCGGCAGTGGTGTCGCCGGCATCTTCCGCCGGCTTCTTTTGCGCCTCCGAAGTAACTGGGGTTGTCTCATGACCGACAACAACCATCATAGCCAGCTTGTCCGGCATGTCAGTATCCGCTATGCCCTGTGAAGGGGCCGGATTACCACTGGAAAAGCGGGTTTTGATCTTCTCTTCGAAGAGACTAGCATCATCATCAGAGTCAGAATCTACGTAGATCCGGCATCTGACATCGCATCCTCCTGTAGAGCAGGGAGGATTGACTCAGGATCGTTGTTTTCCGGCTAGGAGTCTGATCCCAGTCCGACAACTCCGACGAAGTGGAAATCAGATTCGGCCGTCTCCTGGGAGAAGGCGGATTCAGATCCATCTTGTCGGTCGACTGCTTGGTCGAAGGGTTGGTGGGTGGGGTTGTAGAAACGCGGTAGGCCGTACGCCTCTGTCGTGTACCCGATGAAGACGTCGATCCCTCCGATCGGTACGATTGCGCATCCGATAAGGTAGTCGTCCACCGGGAGCCAGGACTCATCCGAGTTGACGTAGCTATGGACGCCATACCTTGTGACGCGACCGACGGCGATCTGCTTTCCCACGCCGCCAAGTGTTCCCGCTTGGAACGTGACGCCTGGAACGTGACGCCAGGAACCTTACGCCCCACGGTGGGCGCCAACTGTCGTGGTATCGACATAATTGATAGGAGACGAGGGTCCTCTAGCCTACGTATGGATTGTGGGGAAGAAGGTTGGTGTCGTCGAGGACGGGATTGAACACGGCGAGTTTACCCAGCTTCGGATCCCACGGCGGTGGTGAGATCCTACGTGCTGCTATAATTCACTATGAGGCAATAGCCGTGAACAGGTTACAATGTGTATGATGCCTGTTGAAGCGTCTGCCCTAAAGGCTCCCTGGTGGCCGGCTTATATAGGCGGCCAGACCCCAGGGTACAAGGTAAGTACTTGTCCGGCAAGTAAACAGAGTCCTAGACCTAGCCGGCTTAGTTGCCGCCTTCCGTCTTGGGCTTGGTGGCTTGATGTGATACGGGCATCGTCGGCATTATATTGGTCCGTTGACACGCTAGGACATATGTAATAGTAATATAAGTCTAAGGTGTTGTTAATTAGGGCCTGCGTGCCAAACATGGCCGAACCCAACCATGGGTCGGTTTGTATCAGTTTGAGTCCAATTAGGTTTAGGTGTCTGAGTCGAACCAGGTTAGGTTTCAGCGGCTCCTACCCCTTTGGCCTTTATAACCAGAGGGGGTGCCACAATATTGGGGGAGTTGAAAAATATGTAGAACTTTGTGTTCAAGGTCGCCTCCGTCCCAAGGGACCGGCGTGTATGACGGCGTCTCGGACGTTCGTCTAGTTACCCAATAATTTGAGGCATGAAGGTTCTTGAGTCTGTCAAGAGTTGTAGTGCGTTTGTGAGAAGGCTCTTGAATCTGTCAAGAGTTGTCGAGCTTGGCGTGAGGCGTGGTGTTCATCACCATGTTGCTCGCCTAAATCTATCCAAGTTCTTCAGGTTGCGTGGATTGCCACGTGGTTGGGAGAATAGTTATCTCGGTGGTGCTTGCGGTGAAAGATCGGGCAAAACTAAAGGGATCGTCGAAGTGATCCTTATCATGTGGTATCAGAGCCCTGGGTTTATCACAGCGAATTTTTGTTGATCTCGTTGCTTTTGTGATTTGATCTTCGAAGGAGAATTGTTGGAGGTTGTTTCTGCTGAAGAGTGCAGATCGTGGCTGTGTGTTTGTGGTTATTGTGCGGAGGAAGCAGCAGCCGCAAGGTTGGATCGTGAGGTAGTAGTCCAGGCGATCATCATCTGGGTTCTACGTGCGTGGTATACGGCAGCCCGTAGGGTAGATTGGATCTGCTTTGATTTGGTTGTGATTGCTGGTTTGGTTGCGATCGTGCGAATCCCAACGATCGCTAGCGGGATCACCTGACGGCACGGAAAGAAATCTCCCGATCGTAGCGGGGTCACCTGGCGTCGCTTGCCCCGATCGCCTCACATCCCGCGCGCGCCCTAGGGTGGGCCGGCCCAGATCGCTCACCACGTCCTCCACTTGCGTGGCTCGCTGAGTCGCTGGCCTGGCCATCGCTCCGCGTCCTTGAAACGCTCGCGGGAACGCACACAAGACCAGACCTCACGCCGGGGTGTCTGACTGTCAGCGTAGGTGGTATTCACATCGGATTGGGGTTCTGCAGCGTTCTGAAGTTTGCGTTTTTTTTCTCTGCCACAGTACAGTTTGGTGTTAACGTCAAGCAACTATGATCGAGGTTGTTGAGCCAATTTGCACGGAAGAATCAGATTATTATCAAGCTCGTTGGCTGGGAGAAAAGGATGAAGCGCCCCTCATTTACCCTGCTGCTATTGCTGCAACCAGGGCATTAGGAGGTCTACGAAGACTGTGGTTGAAACTAGATGCAACGCCACAGGAATACCTAGCATGGGAAGAGGTAATGGACCGTTGGTTATTGCCGCGTTCTCGAGATTATGGGCAAATTATTTGTTACACTTCAGCTCTGGATCGCTTTGATCACACAACTATGACTTGGTGGAGACGTTTTAAGTATACCATGACACAAAAAGGCCAGAGTTGCACCAGCAGTTGGGAAGACTTGAAGCGGTTTCTGAGGCAGCGTTTTGTGCCCGCAGATTGTTTGGTCGCACAGGTTGGTCAGGCTACGACAACAATGGTAACTTCTAGGGATACAAAGGCTGATGTTGTCAAAGATATTGTGGAAAAGGCTAAACCATTACATGGGCTGAATATGCAACTCAAACGGGTACATGTTGAGGCTTGTATAACAGTTGACAAAGGTCAGCGTTGGAGTTTATTTCAAACGCAGTGCATGATCAAGGGCATAGCGTGCAAGCTCATGGTGGATGGTGGTAGCTACTGTAATGGCATTAGTAAGGCTGTGGTGACGACGTTGGGTTTGTCGACATGGCGTATTCCTGAACCTAAGCATGTTGCGTGGTTAAATAGCTGCGGTATGCTGAAAGTTACTCATAAGGTACGTGTGCCGTTTGCAGTTGGTGATTATGTTGATGAGGTGGAGTGCGATGTGTTGCCATTGGAGGTGTGTGGGCTGTTACTTGGACGCCCATGGCAGTATGATCGCAATGTTACTCATGCTGGGAGAGCAAATACATATTCATTTGTGCATGATGGCAAACAGCGGACTTTGAAACCTATGCAGGATGATCAAATAAAGTCTGATGCTGAGCTGGTGGTACACAAGGAGAAGTTGCGCAAGGCTAAGCCAAAATCTGAGCTAGCTACGCCGCAGCCTGAGGAGCATGATGCACGGAGCGTCAGTGTTGACATTGTTTCAGCCATGCCTGTAGATGACAAGCCAGTTGTACTTGTTAGTGACAAGCCGGTTGAAGTTATGCCTCTGATTGATGAGAAGAAGGAAATTCCAGTTCGTGTTGACATGGGTGTTCAGACCGATGATAGTGGTGCTGATCGTGTTCCGGTGCATATGGTGCCGCGGGTAGTTAGCCACAGTTTTGTGAGAACACCTCGGAAACGTTTTGTTGGAGCAGCAGTACGTGTGCATAAAGGCAAGGATGGACGTGTTCGTCAGTTGTGTGGCCCAGGCATTACTCATCTTGTGCAGGGTCGTGCAAAGCAGGTTCATGTTCAGCAACACGGGGTTCCAGCAAGAGTTGAGAAGAAGAAGATGGTGGCGCCTAGGTCCAAGCTCATGTGGAGAAGGAAAGAGATGCAGCCGCCGAAGACTGTATCAAGTCGAGCAGGCCGAGCGGGAGGATGTGGTGAGGAAGGCAAGCGAGACTTGAAGATGACGAAGACGCGTGATGTTGTTGCTGCTATCACGCCACCCTTTCGAGCCGACCCTCAAGCGTTGAGGACAACGCTTCTTGAAGGGGGGGAGGATGATATGGGCACGACGGGGGAGGTGCAGCCCAATTTCAGGACTCCACCAAGTTAGGTGTATTCGTCGTGTGTTGCTATTTTAAATAATTAGAGTTTTTAATAATTATGAGTTTGGGCTTGGTTTGGGCCTGTCCAACCAAGTCAACCTAGGGTCCATTAGGGGGCGGTACTGTAGCGCGGTACTGTAGCATCCCTCCCCTCATATAAGGAGTTGCTAGGCATCGTTTTAGGGTTAGCTTGAGTTTAGATTGAAAACAGTCCATAGACTTTGAGCTCGTTGGTGAAGCATCCCTCCGGGGACGGCGATGCCGTTTATCAGTTTGTAATAAAGATTGCTGCGAGGGTGCTTGTGTTCATCAAGTGTTATCGTGCTCAGGTTAGAGGCGTGGTGATCTTCATCACGTTGCTTGCTGGATTTATTCCCCACCTTCAGGTGACGCCGTTGGTGTTGTTGGAAGGATTTACTGTCCGGGTTACTCGCTGTGAAAGATCGGGACAACGACAGAGGATCATCCCCTTGATCCTTATCATGCATGATAAGGATCACTTCGACGATCCCTTTAGTTTTGCCCGATCTTTCACCGCAAGCACCACCGAGATAACTATTCTCCCAACCACGTGGCAATCCACGCAACCTGAAGAACTTGGATAGATTTAGGCGAGCAACATGGTGATGAACACCACGCCTCACGCCAAGCTCGACAACTCTTGACAGATTCAAGAGCCTTCTCACAAACGCACTACAACTCTTGACAGACTCAAGAACCTTCATGCCTCAAATTATTGGGTAACTAGACGAACGTCCGAGACGCCGTCATACACGCCGGTCCCTTGGGACGGAGGCGACCTTGAACACAAAGTTCTACATATTTTTCAACTCCCCCAATATTGTGGCACCCCCTCTGGTTATAAAGGCCAAAGGGGTAGGAGCCGCTGAAACCTAACCTGGTTCGACTCAGACACCTAAACCTAATTGGACTCAAACTGATACAAACCGACCCATGGTTGGGTTCGGCCATGTTTGGCACGCAGGCCCTAATTAACAACACCTTAGACTTATATTACTATTACATATGTCCTAGCGTGTCAACGGACCAATATAATGCCGACGATGCCCGTATCATCCTCCCCTTCTTAGAAAGGCGTTGTCCTCAACGCCGGAAGGTCTTCTCCAGCGGTTGTGGCGTCAAATTTGCACATCGCCACGATCCTTGTTCATCTTCAAGTCTTCGCCGGCCTGCCACACCACATCCTCCCTCTCGGCTAGCTAGACTTGCTCTTGGCGCCAACCATGTTTGGCACCATCAACCGGACTGAGACACAAAACTTTCGGACTGCAACGCAAACGCACCACGGAAATCACCCCAAACACAACAGGACAATTCCTGCACACCCAGGGTCCAAATCAGCTGAATACGCCTGCGGAGGCAATCTGAAATTGTTGGGACAAACTTGGCACATCATCCAAAACAAACAGCACAAATTACTGCACGCCAAGGATCCAAATGATTCAAGTCCACCACCGTTTGAAATTTAAATCAGTGTCTTTTTTTTTCTGCTGCTGCACCAATATCTGCTCCGCTCCAAACATAGTTGTGGTCACGTACATGCATGACGTCCCAATCAATCTGCACTTCCTCCCGAGCAGTAGCAAACTCCGTTATTTTCTTGTTTTTTTTTAACCCTGATTGCATTTTCACCACAAATTTCGGATCTGCATCAAATTTGTTTCCTTTCCTTTCTGTTTTTACTTCCTTTTGTTTACCAAACAAATCCCACAAAATCCGGAGCAAATTAAATCGAGGTCTCTTCCTTTCCTTTTCGGCCTTTTATATCTTCTCTTTTCTTATTTTCGAATCCCACGAAATCTGGAAAAAATAAATCCGGTATTTCCTTTCCTTTCGTGTCAACCAATCAAATCTTCTATTTCCGATCTGGTCGGTACGGAGCAATCAAGTCTTTCCTTTTTCCGTTTGTACTTTCCTTGTAATTCGACCTGAACAAACGGAAAGAGCCACGTCAAGAATACATGAGCAGCTCCAATCCTTCCCTGTATATCAATTCGATCCGAATTTTAAGAAACAATCTCTCGTAGGATATTTCCTGTACAATCCGTTCCTCCCTGCCTTTTATTTCTGAGACGCTCACCCGATCGAACGGAAACTCCACGACCGCTTCCGTCGACCCTTTCCTTTTTTTTTTTTTTTCTGTACGTCGCTCGGCCGGAAACCCTCCACCAGAATAAAAAAGAAACAGGAGTTTCCTTCCGTACCTTTTGTTTCCAAGCTTTTCCGTTATGCTGCCCAACCGATCGAACGAAAAATCCACCCACGAACGAACTCGCCGAGATCGCAATAGATGACAGCTTCCGATCTTCCTGTCCAACTCGTCGGCTGCTACAACGCTGCCAACTCGCCATCTCACTTCCTCCAAGCGCCTAGATGCAAATCCTTGCCAACTCGTCGCCTTCCAACTTGCGGTGATCAACCTGGTGCTCTGATACCACATGATAAGGATCAAGGGGATGATCCTCTGTCGTTGTCCCGATCTTTCACAGCGAGTAACCCGGACAGTAAATCCTTCCAACAACACCAACGGCGTCACCTGAAGGTGGGGAATAAATCCAGCAAGCAACGTGATGAAGATCACCACGCCTCTAACCTGAGCACGATAACACTTGATGAACACAAGCACCCTCGCAGCAATCTTTATTACAAACTGATAAACGGCATCGCCGTCCCCGGAGGGATGCTTCACCAACGAGCTCAAAGTCTATGGACTGTTTTCAATCTAAACTCAAGCTAACCCTAAAACGATGCCTAGCAACTCCTTATATGAGGGGAGGGATGCTACAGTACCGCGCTACAGTACCGCGCTACAGTACCGCCCCCTAATGGACCCTAGGTTGACTTGGTTGGACAGGCCCAAACCAAGCCCAAACTCATAATTATTAAAAACTCTAATTATTTAAAATAGCAACACACGACGAATACACCTAACTTGGTGGAGTCCTGAAATTGGGCTGCACCTCCCCCGTCGTGCCCATATCATGATGGGCTTCGGCCTTCCGCCTTCCTTGGACCGTCCGCCTACTTCCTTGTACGTCAGCTATCTGGGCCGCCCGGCAGGCTTCGGCCTTACCACCCTTGGGCCACCCTGGACTAGCCGGATTGATCCATGTTGGTTATACCCCTAGTTGATATATCCCCAACAGGATCGCTTAAATCTACATATTATTGATTTTTGGGCGGCACAAGTACCCTGCATATTTCTTACTCGTGCATGCAAATTCTTGATCACACTTGGGATAATGATATGGCCATCATATGAGTGTGCAATTCTATTGCGCAATACTATCTTCTCCATTATCAACTGCTTGATTCTGTCAAATATTTCCCACACCATTAGACCTTTCAGGTGCTTAATCTTTGCGTTGAAAGTTTCAACAACGTTGCTGGTCACATAGTCCACCTTGCAAAATGTTCCAAATAAGTTTCTCGTCCACAGCTTTCCGTGACGTGCTTCCATGTATGTTTCGACGATGGGATTTTCAGCGTACATGGTCTTCAAGTGGTGTTTATACTTCTTCCCGCTGCATGTGTACGATGCTGGCTAAAAGTTTGCATCAAATACTTTCCCCATATAGTGCTTCTTGAAATTAGCAGCAAGATGTCTCAGACATTCCCTGGAAGCTCCGGCTTTCCCAAGAAGGAAGACGACCTCCAAGCTAGGCTAGAGAGAGAGAGAGATAAGGGAAGGACGGTGATCTCCTCCGGGCATGGATATGTCCTTCTCCTTCCCCTGTAACATCTTATAATTTTTCAAATTCTGAAAATTTTAAAACTTTTTGAAAACTATATGTATGTCGATTTGAAAACAAAATTCATGCATGCATGCATTCATCATTTTGTTGCATTATTTATATTTGAAATTACAATGGTTGAAATATTATTCCACTCGAAAATCTATTTGAGAAAATATAAAAATAAAACAAAATAGCGATTATGATATTTATCTTATTTTTACTCTAATGATTTTATTGTATTTATTGGAAATTAATTATTTTTATATGTTTACAATTGTGGTATCAAATTTTATTTAACCACAAATAAATTCATTAAAAGCTCTATTCTCAAATTTGACAAAAGTGTCAAATTTGCAGTTAATCAAATATTTTTAAAAAGTGTTTAAAACATGTCCACACATGTTTTAAAATACAGATATGATTTTTAATTTTTTTAGAAATTAATTTCACTTAATTCGAAGTTCTAAAACAAAGGATATGAAAGAAATAAATAAAAATAAAAAAACTAATCGAGCCCAGCCGGTCGGCCCAACTAGGCCCAACCGAACCCAACCGAGTCCTGCTCGAACTATGTATCTCCAAAATTTTCTTTTTCAAACCACTCTTCATTCAAACACGTTTATCTCGAGAAATATAACTCCAAATCCGGATCCTCTTGATCCTACGCGTTGCCAGCTTCGAGGCCTATCTATTCCACCGTCCATTCACCAATATAAACCCCTGTAGCCGCCAGCATCTCTTTAACTCTTTTCGTTCTACCGAAACCCTAATCAGCGAAATTATATTTGTTCGTTTGACGCACAAAACCATCTCCAATCATGATGGAGTCTTAATCATTGTTGTAGATCTCGTCGATACCTTTCCATCCCAATAAGCCTCAACTCTTTTTATGAAGCGTGGAGGAAGAACATCGAATCGTCATCCATCAGATCTAAAGTCGTATTTCTCAGATCTCTTCGTGCTCGTTGCGCTAAATCGAAATTCCTCCAGTGAAAAGGTAGATCTTCTCTATATCTACAACTTTCCTGTTGACAACTTTTATTTTAACGTACGTAATTTTCTGTATAATACAGATTGTGTTTGATGTTGTTCGAGTAACCAAACCATCTCAAAAGTTTGGAACGACAATACGAAAGTTGTTCTCCTGATCAAGACCTTTCTTTTGCCTCAAGATTCATCTTATGTGGTTCAGCGAGCTGAGAAATATTCGCGTTTGAAGTTTCGGATCAGAAAGTTATTTTGCGATTTGTGACCAATCTATTCATGCACTTATGTTATAATTGTGATAATTAGAAAGAGCACGTAATTTTCTACAACTTTCGTTAAGAGTGTTTTTCCATCCGAGCAACTTTATTTTTGGTCAAATTCGTAATCAAATTCCAGTCAGCCTGCCACGTCAGTGAGTCAATTCCCACGTCAACGGTCAGAGTCAACAGTCAACCAAAGACCGGCAGTTTTGCAGAAAAACCCTACATTTTAGATCTATCACTACTTTTTATTGGTTTGGTCAAATTTTACAAATAAAATATTTTTGGAGAGCTTATGACACGTAGAAACTTTTGGCATAGTTAATTTTATGTATTGCCGAATTATTTATGTTTATTTTCAAAAGTGGCTTTATTAGTATTTCGAACATAATTTCAATTTTAAATTTGATTTTTGATCAAACTATTTTGCTATAAATTTGTATGTCTAAGTATTGGCAGTAGTATTTTTCTACTAATTTTTGTAGAATAATTTTCTATGATTTTATAATTAATATTGATTAAATACTTTTAAGTGTTGTTTTAATGATTAAAATTGATTAAAAATTGATTAAAAAATATTTTCATCATCTATTCGAATTATAAAGCACTTAGTCATATTATGAACACTTTGGTATTAAAAGATACTAAGAAATATTTTGCCTCTTTAAAAAAGTAAATTCCTCCTTAGAAAATATTTGATAACTATTTTTCGACAACACTCTTCCTTAGAAAAATTTCAACATCCCAAAGATGCTAAATCTTTTCCTTAGAAAATTTTAGCATCTAGAAAACTTAGTTGTTTTATTTTGTTAAGTGTTTACCTTAGAAATAAATTGCATTGCATGCATGGCATATCTATTGTATAGTTATACTCCTTATAGGAAAACTTCTTCCTTATTTTTTTCCTAAGTTAGGATTATTTTCAACCTAGTGTTTTGGTAAAGTGTTATGCACTCCGAAGGCATCTCCAAGAAGAAAAAACACTTAGAAGAAAATCAAGAGGAACTGCAAGAAGACCTCCCCCCTTGATTTCTCTAAGTCTTTCTCTCTTCTTCTGTTTCTCTTAGACTTCGTGGTGGCTAAGTTATATCCAAGACAACTCTAAAGAATCATCAATACTGAAAATCATCAAGTCTGAAAAAACAAAGTCTACAAAAGTTTAATGAAACATCACACCAAGGAGAAAGTTACGAGGAAGCCTAGAAGACAAATTACATCTTTTCTTTATCTTTTTCCGCCTTCCTATTCTTCTTTCACTTTGGACATAAACCAAGTCCTTAGTGATTTTGACCAAGTCCTTAGAGTGCTAATTGAAGATGAAGAAAACTACAAGGGAGTTGAAGATTTCAAGACCAAACATGTGAAGACTTGCAGCAGCATTACAACTTATTCAAGCTGATTTATAGCAAAGTTATTCTGTCCAACCTATGACCTTGGTCCTTAGTAATTTTGACTAACACACTTGCCCCGCATTAACTTAGAATAATTTCATGGCATGACGTGCATCTCTAGTCCTAAAGAATATTTTTCATATCATGCATGTCATATTTTTCTAAGTGTTGCATTTATGCTTAAATGTTTATTTGTGGCTTGTTTGACTTGTTAGAAATTCCGGAGAGAAACGAACGATTTTGCAAGTGATACTCCTGCTCTCCTTGTTGCCAAGGAAAGTGGCACACCACATAAACTTCCTATTATTTTCTATATGAATTACTTAGTATATTTTTATATAAGCATGTGTAGGATAGTATTGCTATGCTAAACCTGTATAGAATCCCTTACTCCTGTGTCTAGGCTCCTATGCAATACTTAGTAGAATTATTGATGCTGTATAAATGTTGTTTTGTGAAAATCTAAATTCTACTAAGTTAATAAAGAACCTCCTGGGTGGATTGGTTGTATACGGAGGCGAAGTTGAGTGGCTACTCGGGACCATATCTATGGTGTATACTTGAGTATGTGCACTTGTGGATGGCCACCCAGTGAACAGAGGAATCTTAAGAACTCCGAGTGACGATTGATTCCAGTGCAGTCATTGCCAATGGGCTCTAGCTTGATCAATTATGTTGCGTGGACTCTCTCTGGCTTGACAAGCAGATGTAGAGGGTGTTAGGTGGAACGGGTCAAGCCAGAGTGGGAGGGAAAATGCTTCTGAAAGATCTCGTCTCATTCTTCTCCTTTTCCTTATCACTATAAGTGTGTAAAGGATAGTTTGGGTTGAATGGGTACAATGGTGAAAGTGCACATCCTCTGCAGAGTGTAAAACTAAGTACTTAGCCGTGTCCCCGGTACGGACAATTTGAGCAGCTGATCACGAACGTCAACGGAGGATGCCACCATTCCAACTTCAAAAATATAAAACTTGATGGGTGAACAAGGGTAGAATGAGACAGTGGTTTTCATGCCACGAATGTCTTAAATAGAAGAAAAGTGTATTCAAAAGAGTAGGAAAAATTAGCTTTATGCAAATTAGCCTTGAACTACACCAGCCTATATGCATATAGGCTATAGAGTTATTCCATTAAGTGTCCACCATAGTGTCACTTGCCAGACTCCATTTTTAATGGAATCTGACCCACTTTGTTACAAAATTTTATTTGTTACAGGTTATTCAGATGACGAGTGAGGTTTTCGTTAAGGGATTTCGAGTCTGCAACCAACATGTTTTCGCCTATGGCAACATGAAGATGGAGACTTACTGCTATTGTATTTCCGCTGTGTATTCTTTCCAATGCTAGCCTTATGCTATGCAAATTGTAATGAATATTTTTAAGTCTGGATCATCGATGTAATAAATTTGATACTTTTTTGTGATATTACATCGTAAACTGTGTGTGCAAACGAATCGATCCAGGGATTTGCACTATACACAGGTACCTATCATATTTTAAGTGCAGGTACGTTACATCCCCCTAGTTGGGCTACCCTGCCGGGTACCCCGACGAGCATCACTATTGTAATCACACCAAGGTCCGGTCATCTATCCAGACATGCAGGAGTAGGGCTTTAAGCCTCCGGGCGGCTGGAATCTCGGTAGATCATTGTGTGCTTTCCTTGTTCATCGAACATGTCGAGATCGGAGTGCGAGTGAGGAACTTGTCCGACGATCGTCCTCCGGGAGAGGTTTCCAGCCTCCTCGTGCCCATACCGAATCTACAAAGGGAGTGCCTCACATCCCCGATGTTCGTCCTTCGAGACACGACATTTGGCGCGCCAGGTAGGCGCCGCAAGCGCTGGATTCGTTTGGATCGCAAGCTTGGCCGAGTTCTTCCTCGTCAAGATCTACTTCAAGTTCTTCCTCAACGGAAACGCTTTCCACCTCGAGCTCCTCCTCCTACTACACAAGAACTACGACCATGATCTTCGACCGGTAACGAGATCGGCCCTTGAAGACTACATCATGCCGAGGCTCTCATCACTTGAGACTCGAGCGCCTAGTTTGCCTCACCCTTCTTGGTGAGCCTCGAAGGCCACGGGGCGCTCGAACAAGGCTCGGAAGATAAAGGGGAACATTTGAATGGAACTCTTACGACATCCTTGCCTTGGTTATATCTTCGAAGGATCTTCTCCTCCACCAGCTGAAGGCCGAGCTTTCGGAGTTAAGTTCGTTCACCTGGCTCATCACACTAGCCTTTTGGTTGGCGAAGTTGGATCCGAGGAGCTCTCCCATACGCCAAGCCTGACCTTTCCCACTAAGACAAGGTGGCTCCGTGGAAGCTCGTCCGACAGCCCAGCTCGTTGACCAATCACCTCGAACGGGGGCTCTGTTCAGATTAGAGAAGGCGACTCACTAGAAGAAGATATGAGCGAGTAGACGCCTCAAGAGATCCACATCCCCCCTAAGTAAAATGGCAAACAAGGAGTCTGGTACGGATACCACCAATCGGCCTTGAAGATTGTCGGCAGTTCAGGAACGACAATTGCCACTTGACCAACCAACGAGAGTGCTACACCTGTGGAGAGCTCGGACACCTTAGCCGAGAATGCCCTTCCTAGCCAGCGCGGAAGGCCAAATCAGTCTCCCAGGTATCCAAGAAAGTAAAGCTGTCTCGGGCTTCCTCCGATGCCTCCACGCAGACAGATGGTTCCCCGGGAAGCGGCTTGCCGACCTTCTAGCAGCCCAATCAGAGTACCGCCCCCGTGCAGGATATTCTCCCGAGGGGAGCGCCTCAGATTGACAGTGGGACCTCCCCGGGCGCATGGTCACCATTCAGATTGGGCTAGAAGCATCTCCTCAGAAGTATTGGATTTCTTGATGGACGGTCTCAAAGGAAACTAGTCTTGACGCCTCTACAATTGTGGATCTGGCACCTGTGCCCCATCAATAAAAATGAGACTGGTCTCTGCCTCTCAAACCCGAGTCGTTGGGTGGAAATGGGTTTTCTGATGGGTCCCTCGACCGACGTCTCCAATACGTTAGTAAGAGTTTTCGGGTCTTCTCGCCGGAAGGATTCCTATATCTGGAAAAGGAGCCCAGAGGTCTCTAGATCGACGTCTCCATTACGTCAGCAAGCATTTTCGGGTCTTCTCGTCGAAAGGTTTTCTATGTCTGGAGAAGACGTCCAGATGTCTACGGACCGACATCTCCATTAAGTCAGCAAGTATTTCCTGGTCTTGTCACCGGAAGCATTTCTATATCTGGAGAAGAATTCTAGAGGTCCCTTGACCGGCGTCTTCACTACGCTAGAAAGTCGTCGGATCGTCCGAGTGACGAGCTCCGAGTATTGGAAGAAAAATGAAGGTCCTTGGACCGGCGTCTTCACAACGCCAGCAAATCGCAATATCGTCTGAGTGATGGGCTCAGTATTTGAACAAGAGTGGTCCCTGGACCGGCCTCGTCAAGTAACAGTCGTGCCTAGGATGGCACTACGGGTCAGACCCGGGAATCGCCTATCTCGTCTCAAGACTCTGTTTCCTGCCATGTGGGGCAGACAGAAAAGAATTGCGCCCTAACTACAGCGTAGAAGACCCGCCTTGGCGGCAACGCGATTAATTAACGAGATAGCCGGACGATTCTACAAATTGAGCAAAGTGCCTTCACCTCACTTGTTTTGTCTCTTCATACTTTGGCTAAAGAGAATGCGGGCGTAAACCTGGGGCAGCACCTACCCAGGCACTGCTGTCTGTTTCCCTCCGGCAGCGGGGTCACATGCTGAGGATTATGCGGTCAGGAACGATGGTTCGTTTGGGGGTGTTGCGCCCTGCCTTTATTTCAAAGATAACCGACGAACGTCCGAGACGCCGTCTACACGCCGGTCCCTTGGGACGGAGGCGACCTTGAACACAATGTTCATAACTTTTCAACTCCCCTAATATTGTGGCACCCCCTCTGGTTATAAAGGCCAAAGGGGTAGGAGCCGCTGAAACCTAACCTGGTTCGACTCAGACACCTAAACCTAATTGGACTCAAACTGATACAAACCGACCCATGGTTGGGTTCGGCCATGTTTGGCACGCAGGCCCTAATTAACAACACCTTAGACTTATTTTACTATTACATATGTCCTAGCGTGTCAACGGACCAATATAATGCCGACGATGCCCGTATCATCCTCCCCTTCTTAGAAAGGCGTTGTCCTCAACGCCGGAAGGTCTTCTCCAGCGCTTGTGGCGTCAAATTTGCACATCGCCACGATCCTTGTTCATCTTCAAGTCTTCGCCGGCCTGCCACACCACATCCTCCCTCTCGGCTAGCTAGACTTGCTCTTGGCGCCAACCAACAACCGAACTGAGACACACAAATTTCGGACTGCAACGCAAACGCACCACACAAATCACCCCAAACACAACAGGACAATTCCTGCACACCAAGGGTCCAAATCAGCTGAATACGCCTGCGAAGCCAATTTGAAATTGTTGGAAACAAACTTGGCACATCATCCAAAACAAACAGCACAAATTGCTGCACGCTAAGGATCCAAATGATTGAAGTCCACTACCGTTTGAAATTAAAATCAGTGTCTTCTTCTCCTTTTTTTTTTACTTCCGTGAGAGAGATAATTCCTGCCAAAACTGCACGTGAGGAAACAAAACCATAAAGAATCCAGTCAATATTCCTTTCCTTGACTACCCTTAACACGGATTTTTTTTTCCGCCTCTTTCCCATATAATCATATCCGAACTTTCCTTTTAAGCCTTGCGAATCTCCTCTTTTTATGGCCTGAATTAATAACACCCAAGCCGGAACAGAACCAAATCCGAGATTTCTTCCTTTCCTTTTCGGCCTACTATATCTTCTCTTTCCTTATTTTCGAATCCCACAAAATCTGGAAAAATAAATCCGGTATTTCCTTTCTTTTCGTGTCAACCAATCAGATCCGAACCTGCCTAAACTGATTTCGATCAGCTTTTGCCTTGCCTTTTTTTATCTTGTACGGTACGAAAACTAATATTCCTTTTGCAATACCGATCAGATCTCCTACTCGGACACAACAATTGTCTCATACATGCAGTACGAACATGCATGATAAACCATCTACTCTTGGACCGATCCAAATCAAGCTCTTTTTTAAAAAACGTCGCTCGGCCGGAAACAACGGAACATAATTAAATCCATGAACTGCTCCGATCCATATTAAATCCGATCTGGTCTTTCCTTTCCCCACGTAAGAAACTCAATCTCTGCTTTCCTTTCCTATCCTCGCAAGAAAACTACGTACCGACCAAACCAAACCTTGTGCTGCCGATCTGATCTGTACCTTCCTTATCCGTGCATGTGATCCGTGATCGATGAGAATTCCGTCGATCTGAAGAACTAGCCGACTACCAGCAGGCCGATCTACGCTGCCCAACACACCTCCCGATTGAACGGAAAATCCGCCTGCGAACCAACTTCGCCGAGATCCCAAAAGAAACATATTTGGATCTTCCTCTTCAACTCGACGATATGCAACATCGTGCCAACTCGCCATCCTTCCTCCAACAATCCCAGCAACAAAATAAATATGCCAATCTTTGCAAACTTGCAGATTAATCTTGAACTGCACGAACTCCCTCGCGGTGATCAACCTGGCGCTCTGATACCACATGATAAGGATCACTTCGACGATCCCTTGAGTTTTGCCCGATCTTTCACCGCAAGCACCACCGAGATAATTATTCTCCCAACCACGTGACAATCCACGCAACCTGAAGAACTTGGATAGATTTAGGCGAGCAACATGATGATGAACACCACGCCTCACGCCAAGCACGACAACCCTTGGCAGATCCAAGAACCTTCGCGCACGCACGATAACTCTTGACAATTCAAGAACACTCATGCCTTTATTTCAAAGATAACCGACGAACGTCCGAGACGCCGTCTACACGCCGGTCCCTTGGGACGGAGGCGACCTTGAACACAATGTTCATAACTTTTCAACTCCCCTAATATTGTGGCACCCCCTCTGGTTATAAAGGCCAAAGGGGTAGGAGCCGCTGAAACCTAACCTGGTTCGACTCAGACACCTAAACCTAATTGGACTCAAACTGATACAAACCGACCCATGGTTGGGTTCGGCCATGTTTGGCACGCAGGCCCTAATTAACAACACCTTAGACTTATTTTACTATTACATATGTCCTAGCGTGTCAACGGACCAATATAATGCCGACGATGCCCGTATCACGCCGGGTGACACTGGGGTACACGGCTGGTTAGCGCTCTGGCCGGAAAAACCTTCCCAAGCGCTTCAAGCCTCCATGGGTATAATACAGACAATTCAATGCGAGAAAAGGCTACATACATTCAAAAGCATTAAAAGTGAAGTTTTTCCCTCGGGCACTACATGGAAACACAGTTCACGACACTCGGTTGTTGTTCCTAGCATTTCAGGATGCTCAGCAGCTCACTGCTCTCCCTCGACGGAGAAGCGCCCCATGATCTTCTCCACCTCATCATTAATGCCCGGTGATGCTGTCGTCCCAGGGGAGCATATTTCATCTCTACAAACAGGGAAATGACGGGATGCCGCTGCTTAAGGGCGGAGACCAGGTGGGTCACTGCAAGACGCGCGACCTTCTCCCCGGCCAGACGAATGGCTCGATCCGCACACAAGCGAATCGAGTGGAGCAGCTCTGCGACCCTCTCCAGAAACGCCGGTTAACCATTGCAGGAGTCGAAAAAGTCGCTCGCAACGACTGGGAGTTGGGTCAACGGCAGCCCGTTGAGCTCCTGGACGATCCTCTCCGTCTGCACGTTCATTACTGGTAGATAAGTCGCCATGTCTCACATGGTGGCCCTCGCTAGGTCTCGCTCACCCAAGGCCACCTTCAGCTGCACGGACAGTTTGTCCTGGCGCACCCGTGCCACATGGGCAGAAAAATCGGAGAATCTCGTAGCCTCTTTTGCTTCTGTGAGATCAGCCTTCATGGTTTCCAACTCATGTTTCTCTTTCTTGCGAAGTGCGGCTCCTCGCGCCAGCTGACCTTCAAGATATTCCACCACTCCTTTCAGCCTGGCGACTCGGGTCGCCAGCAAGCTTCTTCTGCTTATCCCGGTCCTCCCAGGCCTTCCAAAGGTCCCGCCGGGCGGTGTCCTGGTCCCGTTGGACGGCCTTAAGATCCTTGGACAACATGTCCACCTGCTGAGAAAGCCGAGAGGCCTGCCCGCTCTTGTCACCAACCTCTCGACGCGCCCAGGCATCCACATTTGCCATACCTTGGTCCAGACGGGTTTCTCTTTCCTCCAGCTTCGGGTTGAACGGAAAATATCTCTTCCAGCTTCGAGCCTCCGCGCTGTCCAGCGCCGCTGTCCGAACCTCAAGCTCTCGTTCGCGCTCGGAGAGCTTTCGCTCCCGCGCAACCAAGTCTGCAAACCGCCCCTCCTCCTGGGGACAAAGAAACTCCGCGCCCGACGCCTCGCCTCGCACCGTTGGCATCGCCTCGCTCCGTGGCACGGAGCGCGCTGGAACCGTCAGCAGACACAACTGAACTCCCACGAAGGACAGAAGATCTTCGGCGCTGGAAAACGCTCCGACAGGGATCGACCATGCCTCGATAGGAGCCGACTCACCCGCCAGGATCTTCATTCCTGGCGATGCTCTCGCCAAGGGGTTGAGAGCTCCCCGGGAACCTCGTCGCGCCTCCCCTCGAGGGCTCCAAGGCTCGGAGCCCGGTCCGTACAAGTCGTCAAGGGGGTCTCTGTCGAACCCACAAACCTCTGATCAGATCGAGGGTCAGCCGGGACCCTAGCATCGCCGGGCTCGCTCTCACACCTTGGGTAGCGCCTCATTGGGTTCTCTGCTTTGATTACCGCGTCATCGCTCCCGCGAAGACGCTTGCTGGTGCACTCCGGTGATTGGCTCCTGCGCAAGGGAAGAATGTCAAGAAACAACACCACTTAAGATTCCCCCTACTCCAGGAACAGTGTGTGACAGATGTACTTACTGCGTTTGCCTCTTGGAAGCAGAGAAGGTCTACTTCTTATCCTGCGAATCTACGAAGATACCCGGCGATCCCGGCCCCCTAGATTCAACGCTGGCTTCTGGCGAAGGAATGCTCACGGACAGGGATTTTGGACTTATGGCTGGCCGGGAACCCGAAGAAGCTTGCCTCCTGAGCGAGTCGGCGGCATGTTGAGGGCCTTAGGACCTCACTTGGCTTTCATCCACATCCTCCTCCGAGTCCTCTCCTTCTTCCGGGGAGACGTCTCCTTTCTCTAGACCCGACGTCTACAAGGTAGCCCTGAATGGCCCGTGATCTCTGGGCACGGGAGGAGGATCAATATGAGCGGTGCCATGCAGACCATACTCGTTGCAAAGGGGCATGGAAGCAACAATCTTGTCGTCTAGAGGGTCCTCAAACAAAGAAAGGACGCCGACTGGGAGAACGACCGGTTGGCATGGCATCAGTTCCCCCACGATCGTGCGGCGGAACTTCGGCTTCCGGAATTTCGCCTCGCTCGACAGGCCTCCCACTGTGGACGGTCCATATGCTGCAGCGGTGCGATCCCTCTGTGCAGAAAGTCCGCCGCAATCATGGAACACGTCACTCCTCGCTCCCGTAGCAAAGCCAGCCAAGACACCATCAAGGACAAGTACCCATCTTGAACACTCTTCTTCTTGGAATGTGCCAGACGCTGGGCAGGACAACCTGGAACCAGCATGCTAGCGCCCACCCCATTCACGCGGACTGAGTACCATCCTCCACGCCATTCACCTTGAGGAGCCAATGCAATCGCCTCCGGGTACTAGCACCCGACATTGTATTGTACCTGCACTTAAAATATGGTAGGTACCTGTGTATATTGCAAATCCCTGGATCGATTCGTTTGCACACATAGTTTACGATGTAATATCACAACAACGTGTCAATATTATTACATCGATGATCCAGACTTAGAAAATATTCATTACAAGTTGCATAGCACGAAGCTAGCTTTGGAAGAGTAAGCAGCGGAAATACAATAACAGTGAGTCTCCATCATCTTCATGTTGCCACAGGAGAAAGCATGTTGGTTGTAGACTCGAAACCTTTAAACGAAACCTCACTCGTCATCTGATCAATCTGCAATAAGAAAAATATTGCAACAACGTGGGTCAGATTTCATTAAAAATGGAGTCTGGAAGTGACACTATGGTGGACACTTAGTGGAATAACTCTAATAACCTATATCCATATTTGGCTGGTAGACTTCATGTCTATTTTGCAAAAAGCTAATTTTTGCTAACTCTTTGGAAACCACTTTTCTTCTATTTCAGACATTCGTGACATGAAATCCACTGTCTCATTCTACCCTTGTTCGCCCATCAATTTTTATCTTAGAAATTGGAATGTTGGGATCATCCGTTGACGTCCTTCATCAGTTGCTCAAATTGTCCATACCGGGGACACGGCTAAGTACTTAGTTTTACACTCTGCAGAGGTTGTGCACGTTCACCATTGTACCCATTCAGCCCAAACTATCCTTTACACTCTGGTAGTGATAAGGAAAAGGAGAAGAATGAGACGAGATCTTTCAGAAGCATTTTCCCTCCCACTCTGGCTTGACCTGTTCCACCTAACACCCTCTCGATCTGCTTGTCATGCCGGGGCGAGTCCACACAACTTAGTTGATCAAGCAAGAGCCCATTGGCAATGGCTTCACTGGAAGCAATCTTCACTCGGAGTTCTTCAGATCCCTTTGTTCCTGGGTGGTAATCCACAAGTGTACTCTCAGGTGAAAACCACCATGCTCATGGCCCTAAGTATAGTAGAAACTACCTTAGGCGAAGACAACCACAAGCACAGCCCTGAGTAGCCACTCAACATAAACCATTCAACCAATCCACCCAGGTGTTTCATTTTAACTTACAAGAGATTAACTTTTCCATAAAACAACATCTGCATAGCATCAACAATTCTACTAAGTCATTACATAGGTACCTAGACACAGGAATAGGGAAATCTAAACATGGCTTGCATAGCAATACTATCCTACACATGCTTATAGAAAAAAATACTCTACTCATGCATAGAAAAATATTATGAAGTTTATGAGGTGTGCCACTTGACTTTGGATGATGTCTTTGCTCACAAACTCTATTCAACGTTATTCGAGGCTCCCCGTTCAATCTAAACAATATAGACAAACAACAATACAACAATCAACATAATACACAACACAACGCATACAAACACATACCTAATGAACAAACAAATTTCATACAAACTTCTAAGGAAAAATATGTTTATGCATGACGTGCAAAATATTTCTAAGGACTAGAGATGCATGTCATGCCATGAAAATATTCCAAGTTAATGCAAGGCAAATATGTTAGTCAAAAATGACTAAGGACTAAGGTCATAGGTTATACAAAATACTTTGCTATAAATCATCTTGAATAAGCACTCTAATGGCTTAGTCATGATGTGCATAAATACTTAGAGAAAAAACTAAGTCTATTCTTCAAGGTGATCAACAATTATTAACAACTCTTTGTAAATTGGATATTCACTATAGTGAGGGAGACAGACACCCAGCCAGCCACTTAAGTTGTGGAACAGGTCTCATGTACGTGGGACATGTAAGGTTAGTCTCCAGGCCGCTTCATCTCACTATGCCGCTAGGATCCAACATACTTAAAAGATGGTAATAACATGATCAAAAATTGTTTATGTCTAAAGTGAAAGACAAGATTAGGAAAGAGGGAAAAGATAGAAAGAAGGATGTAGTTGGTCTTCCAGGCTTCATCTTCACACTTGTAACCTTCTCCTTGGTGATGTCTTGATTGAATTTTTGGTAGACTTGATAAATCTTCAGACTTGGTGATTCTTGTATCACCGAGGCGGGTCTTGGATTTATCTTAGTCGTCATGAGGTCTAAGAGAAGAAGGGAGAAAAGAGGGAGGGGAAGCAAGACTTAGAAAATGTAGCTGGTTGGTCTTCATAAATTTCTTCTAAGTGCTTCTACTCCTTGGAGATGCTTGAGAAGTCTTGTTTTCTCGGCAAAGTCCTTCATTGGCCTTCTAGCTCCATGTTGAAAATCCCAAGTATTTCTAAGTGCATAACACTTTACGAGAACACTAAGTTGAACATAATCCTAATTAGAGAAAAATAATGAAGAGGTTTTCCTATGAGAAGTATAACTACAAAAAAAATATGCTCTGCATGAAATGCAATTTTTAATCACAAGAAAGCATCATAACAAGTTTTGTGATTTTTATAAATATGCATGAAGTTATCAATGCAATTTAATTAATTTCTATTATAGCAAGATATAATAAAAGGGTTAATTACAATATTAAAGTTTTCTTTGATTAAACTTTTATAACAAAAATTTATGAACAATGCTAATGAAAGAGAGGATTTCAACAAAGTTATAGCAATTGGATTTATTCAAAAAAGATTTTTCTATCAAAAAAGATTTAAACAGAGTTATGTCAAAATTACTCAAACTATTCAAATTAAACATATAACTATTAAATCATCAAAACAATATTCAAAAATATTTTATAACAGAGGCATCATATAACAAATATTCCAAAGTTTCTAAAACCATTTTAATTTCAATTTTTGGGATTAGAGATTTAAAGTTATGACAAAGATACTCAAATCATCCATTTGAAATTTGAATATTTTAAACTAAGTCAAATTTGAATTCTAACAGAACCAAAATATTCTACAAGTGAAGGGCTTTCCCAATATATAAATTTTGTTAAATTTTGCTGAAACAATAAAAAGATATAATAGATCTAAGTTGCTGGGGCTTTTCTATAAAACAACCAAATTTAATCTAAAAAGAAAATTCCTTTTCCACGCAGCGCTGACTGGATGCTGACTGGACGCCACGTCGATGCTGACTGGGCGTTGACTGGATCTGGATCGTCAGATCCAGATCTGACGGCCAGAAATGAATCGTACCGGTTGGATTTTTAAGATCTAATCGCGGGCGTTCAAACTAGATCGGCCGGACCAGATCACTAGGTTCTTACCTCGCCTGCGTAGGTCGCCGGAGACAGGGAGGAAGGCGGCGTCGGCGTCGGGCGTTGATGCTCTGGTCGCCACGGTCTCTCCCCGGACTCGAGGAGGCTACGACGCGGTGCGGGGCGAGGTGGCGGAGACGATTGATGGGGTTGCGGGTGGTGCAGGCGCTCCAGTAGACGACTATCCCTCGTCGGAGTCGCGACGGCGATGGAGCTTCGGGTCGTGCACCGATTGCTCGATCTGTTGCGGAAAAAAATACCGCGCCACGTCAAGCAGATGCGCAAGAACAAGGTGAAGCGAGGGGGAGGGATGAGAGGGGCTCGGAAGGTCGGGGCTCACCGGAAATAAAAAAGCACGATGGTGGCAATGGCGGAGTCCGGCGAGCTATTGGAATGGGCTGGCGGCGTGGTTTTGAGAGGGGGAAGAGGGGAAACGCAGAGGAGGAGCAGGGGGTCTTATTGGGTCGATCAGCCGAAGGAAATCGCGCAAATTGCGCACGGATTGAAGCCGGAATCGGAGAGCATTTTCGGGAGAAAAATCCGGCCGGAGGTTGAAGGAAGGTGACGTCATCGCTGACGTCATCCCGATAATTTTTTTCTCTTTCTGTTTTCTTTATATCTCCCGATCTAAGTGTCCAAAACATGTCAATTAAATTTCTAAATACTCCTAAAAATCATATCTTTGATTTTTAAACAATGATGGTCATGTATTGAATACTTTTAAAAAATAATACTTTTGAAATATTGATTATTTGCAAAATGGACACCTTATGTCAAATTTGAAATTTAGGGTTTTAATAAATTTATTTGTGGCTAAATTAGATTTATAAAATTTACAACACTTATATAAGTTTTACATTAAGTTATTTAAACTCATTTTTGTCTTTAGTACAATATTAAATAACATAACTTAATATTTGAAATGAAAGGGAAATGTAAAGTATTCAATTTCATCTGCATTATTTTGTGCACCAATAAGTTTCATAATATGATAAAACATTTGAAAACTCCATAACATACCTTTGGAAAAGATTTTTGATATATTTCATTTCCTATATTGAATATATTCATGAAAATCTTTTTTTGTTTTGAAAATTAATGACAATCATTTAAGCTAATGAAATGTCTATTTAGATAATTCATTAATTAAAATCTAAGAAGTTTTAAAGTTATAAACTATATTCTTGTAATTTCCAAAACTATGTTTTGAACTCAGGTAAGAGAATGAAAACCATTTTATAAAGTTGTCATACTTTAGTTAACTTTTGGGTACTTTACAAAAATGTTTTTAAGGGTTAATAAATAAACAAAAGTAAAATATTCAATTTCAACTATTTGAATAAAACATTGTATGGTGAAAGTGTCTTAGAAAATTTAAAAATACCTAGCAAAATATATTGGTTTTTATTATAATTTTAATAAAAACAAAAGTTTCAAATTTTAGTGATTTTCAAACATTACAAAATGTTGGGTGCTTACAGGCATCCTCCCAAAGACGGAAGGTCGCTCCCCTAGCTATCCATTTGGACCCGCCCAGGCGTGGCATGAAGAAATGCCGAAACAGAGCCAAAGATGGCCTGACTCCCCTGATGGAGGCGGTGGTGTGTTGTTGGGAAACCCCAAGAGGAAGGTGTGAAGTAGTGCAGCAGCAAATTTCACTCAGGAATGAAACCAAGTTTATTGAACCAGTAGGAAATGAGAATTCCCTCGAGTTGTCAATGGCGCCAGAAAAGACTGGTGCTAATTTGACGTGGAACATGCACACAACACAATCAAGATACCTTAACCCAACTTAACAATGAGGTTGTCAATCTCACCGGCTTGCCGTAACAAATGATTAAACGCATTGGAAGAATGATGTTTGTTTGCAGAGAATGAAAGTAACTGGTTTGCAGTACGTTGTTTATCAGATTAAAGAAAAGGACTAGGGTCCACAAATCACTAGTGGTGTCTCTCCATAAATAATAATAACATTCATGTGGGTAAACAAATTACAGCTGGGCAATTGATAGAATAATGAAGTGCATAACAATGCATATACTAATGTCATGATGTCTAGTGTGAGATTCATTTGGGCATTACAACAATATACATAGACCGTTCCAACCGCATCAATGACTAATAATCCACCATCCTCTTAGCGTTTGCACCCCTTTCAGTATTAATTTGCGAGCAATAGATTATCGTCTAACGCACTACAGGTAAAGTAAGTAAGTAACATCATACTTAGACAAAGTACTAATGTTTTATCGCTAGTAGCAACAGTACATCTACAACCTTAGAGCTTTCTGTCACTACCCCAGATTAAATAGAGACATGAACCTACTATCGAGCATAAATACCCCCTCTTGGAGTCACAAGTATCTACTTGGCCAGAGCATCTACTAGCAACGGAGAGCATGCAAGATCATATATAGCACACACATGATATATTATGAAGAAAATGACTTAGTACTCAATATTCATCGGATCCCAGCAAACACAACATGAAGTATTACATAACGATGATCTTGATCATGATAGGCAACTCACAAGATCTAAACATGATAGCACAAGAGGAGAAGACAACCATCTAGCTACTGGTATGGACCCGTAGTCCAAGGGTGAACAAGTCACAAGTTAGTCCGAAGGCGGGCATGGTGACGTAGAGCCCTCCGGTGTCGATTCCCCCTCCTGGCAGGGTGCCGTAGAGAGCTTCTGCTCTCCCCCAAAGTGGTGTTGATGATGGCGGCGGCTCGGGTATCCGTGGAGGAAATATTTTCTTCGTAGGTATCTTAGGTTTCCGAGGGGTATAAGTACGTGAAAGGGCGAAGGTGGTGGAGGGCCGAGGGACCCACACCATTTTCTTGCGCGGTAGGAGGTAGGGCCGCGCCTGGGCATGGTGATGGCGCCTCGGTGCCCTTCTTTGTTTCCTTTTCCGAGTTCTGGAACGTTCCCAGGAAAATAGGGGCTTTGGAATAGAAATTTTCCAATTCCAAGAATATTGCTTAAGTACTTTTCTGAAACCAAAAACAGCAGAAAACAGGGAACTGGCACTGTGGCATCTTGTTAATAGGTTAGTCCCAGAAAATGCATAAAACCATATAAACTGCATATAAAACATGTCATAAGTGGTATAATATAAGCATGGAACATAAGAAATTATAGATACGTTGGAGACGTATCACCCCCACGAATGCCTCGCAAGCATAGGCGAATACAATGAGGATCAGCACCGCGTGGGGATGTAGGTGCAGCATGGATAGCCCATAGGCCTCCAGGACGACACAGAAAAATTCAGAGAAAGAGGGCAGAAGGCCGACGATCGAGAAAGAATGGAAGGTAATCACCTCACCTTCACGCTCTCCTCCGGTCCCGGGGAACACTTCCGCCTTTGCCCCTCGGAAACGCGAAGACAGAGCGTGACATACAAATCCCAGGGACTCCTCGTGGTGAAACTCGCTCGGGAACAACAGCGCTTGCGAAAGCCGAGCCGTAGCTGCTGAAGCTTGCTCCGCCGCCGCCAAAGCTCGCTCGGCCGCCGCCGATGCCCAGCTCACCTTTGCCTCCGCCTGGCAAACCTTCTTAGGGGCCATCGGGTAGACCTCGCTCCATACTTCTGCGCAGGAGGGGAGCAGAGCAAACATTGGATTTCGGTGGAGGAAGGAAGAGATGTGGAGGCAATGGCAAAGGGGGAAGAATGGAGAAGGCTAGAAGTCTGCTGTCCGAGGAACCGCTAAGTCAAGACTTGCTGGGCCCACGCATCTCGTCGTCGCCCCATTACCCCGACGGGCGCAAGGATCGAGGGGGCGAGCCGACTTAGGCGCGACCCGACCGTTGGTGCACGACCCCGTCCAAAGCCCGCACAAATCGCAACATGTGGCACGGCGCGACCATGTCCCGGGCCCACGCAAGCAGCAATGGGCGGCACGACACGGTCGCACAAGACTCAGGGGCTCGCATCTACAACGTCACGGCGGGCCCACAGACAACCAGGCACCGGACCCACTTTGAATTTTTTGGTCATTGTCCCGGCAGGTCTGGGCTCCCACCCGGGTACAAGACCGAAGATGACGGGACCATGCCCGGGGGCTCCTGTCACAGCAGTGGAACATGGGGTTCCTCTAGAGTTTCCCAACTGTGTCTACCGCCTGTTGGCCAAACCCCAAGACAAGCAAGGCCAAGGCTCAGCGTGAGGCTTGGCGGGCGCACCGTCGCCACAAGCACCTCGACAGGTTCGTAGCGCCCTCGGGTACCCTGCACCTTGGATCGGAGAGAAGACCCCAGGAGGCGCGAGCCCCGGCAGGTCCGGGCTCCCTCCCGGGTACAAGACCGTACATGGAGAAGATAAGGCTTCCACCTCATTCCAGAAGATAGTAGAAGACGCCAGAAGGCTTGGGAAGCAAGGCGCAGCCCGGGGACACCACCTACCCACTGACAGTCCCTGCCCGCGGCTTTCCCCAAAGGTTGCAGAGATCCCACCAACCCGGCGACGGATACTTGGAGGAGAAGAGGCCACGCCGACGTCTCCACCATGGAGAGGGGTTGCCTCCCGCCAAAACCCATCATGCTCCTCACATGACCTCTGTGGGATCCCCTTTCCCTATAAAAGGAGGACCAAGGCCATGGCGAGGAGGAGGACGAACTCTAGACACATGATAGCTTAGTAGGCAGGGAAGGGAAGGAAGGTGATCTCCTCTGGGCAAGGATCTGCCCTTCTCCTTCCTCTTAGTCAGGCTACCCTTCCGGGTACCCCAACGAGCATCACTATTGTAGCCACACCATGGTCCGGTCATCTATCTAGACATGCAGGAGTTGGGCTTTTAGCCTCCGAGCGGCCTGAACCTGGGTAGATCATTGTGTGCTTTCCTTGTTCATCCACCACGTCAAGATTTGAGTGTGAGTGAGGACCTTGTCCGGCGATCGTCCTCCAGGAGACGTTTCCAGCCTCCTTTGCGCCCCTACCGAATCTACAAAGGGGTTGCCTCGCATCCCCGGTGTCCGTCCTTCGAGGCATGACATCATCTATGACTAATAATCCACCTTCCGGTTAGCATCCGCGCCCCTTTCAGTATTATTTTGCAAGCAACTGATTATTGTATTAAGCAAAGTGTGTAATGTATGTAATACAATTATCCTTAGACAAAGCACTATTGTTTTATCCCTGGTAGCAACAATACATCTACAATCTTAGAGGTTGTTGTCACTCCCCAAGATTAAATAGATACATGAACCAACTATCAAGCATACATACTCCCTCTTGGAGTCACAAGCATATACATGGCAAGAGCATCTACTAGCAACGGAGAGCATGCACGAACATAAACAACACACACATGATATATTATGAAGCAAATAACATAGTATTCTATATTCATCGGATCCCAGCAAACACAACATGTAGGATTACATAAAGATAATCTTGATCATGTTAGACAACTCACAAGATATAAACATGATGGCACAAGAGGAGAAGACAACCATCTAACTACTTCTATGGACCCGTAGTCCAAGGATGAACTACTCACGCATCAGTCCGGAGGCGGGCATGGTGGTGTAGAACCCTCCAGTGATGATTCCCCTCTTCGACAGGGTGCCGGGAAGAGTTTCAGAACCCTCCCGAACTAGGGTTGACGACGCGGGTGGCTCTGAAACTTTTCGTGGACGGGTGCCAAGGGTTTTCCAGTCGGGGGATTTTATAAGTGAGAGGGCAAGGTCGGTGGAGCACCGAGGGGCCCACACCACATGGTGGCGTGGCCAAGGGGGGAGCCGCGCCACAAATAGGCGTGGCCAACTCGTGGCCCCCCTCCGTGTCCTCTTTGATGTTCTGGATGCTTCCTGGAAAAATAGGGTTTCTAGATTTTGTCTCGTCCGATTCCGAGAACATTTCCTTAACAGATTTTCAGAAACCAAAAACAACAAAAAACAGGGAACTGGCACTGTGGCATCTTGTTAATAGGTTAGTTCCAGAAAATGCATAAAAACCATATAAAGTGTATATAAAACATGAAGCAGCTGGTTTAATATAAGCATGGAACATAAGAAATTATAGATACGTTTGAGACGTATCAAGCATCCCCAAGCTTAGTTCTACTTGTCCCGAGTAGGTAAAACGATAACAACAAATAATTTCTAGAGTGACATGCTTCACCTAATCTTGATCATATAATATTGTAAGGCTCATGTTATGAATGAACTGACTCAACGCAATGATCTATAGTTATCTAACAAATAGACAAGGAGTACACAACTACATCATATAAGTAAAAACTTTTCATGAATAGTACTTTCAAACAAGCATATAAATGATTTACATAAGAGTTAACTCATAAAGCAATATTATCGAAGTAAGAGAGCATTGAAGCAACACAAAGGAAGATATAAGTTTCAACATTGGCTTTCAACTTGGAACATGTATATCATATAGATAGTTGTCAACACCAGAAATATAACAAGTGCAATAACTAAGCATATAAGAATTGTTGCACACAATTGACACAAGTGTTTGCTTTGGGAACAGAAAGAAGTAGGTAAACTGACTCAACATAAAATAAAAGATAAGCCCTTCGCAGAGGGAAGAAGGGAGACAAACATGTGCTAAAGCTTCTTAGTTTTATAGGTTTTTAAAATCATATAGAGAGCATCAATGTAAATTTTGGAGTGGTGTTTGTCGTTGTCAACGAATGGTAATGGGCACTCTACCCCCTTGTCAACCAGACTTTCTTAAGAGCGGCTCCCATTGAAGGACGTTATTTCTTCCAGCAAGGTAGATCCCCCCTCTTATGTCTTTTGTTTACACATGTATTTAAAAAATTAGTATCATTGCTTGGCTGATTAGATGAGGGCAAAAATGTGAAGAGAATGCAGTGGTTAAAGTTGTAATTATTTGGGACTGGGCACCCCATTTGCAAGCTCTTTTTGCAACATTAATGGATCGGCGGTGTATATGCCACTAGCCCGGTTGGTGAAAGTCTGTCTAAAAGCAATTGACATAGTTGATATCCGTAACACCACATACTTCCTCATGAGTTAATAAACATTGACACAAATAAGGGATAATAAGTTTTGTATAAAAGGTAGCACATGATGTATTTACTTGGAATGGCAGAAAAATACCATGTAGTAGGTAGGTATGGTGGACACAAAGGGCTTGGGTTTTGGCTCAAGGATTTTCGATGCACGAGAAGCATTCCCTCTCAGTACAAGGCTTTGTCTAGCAAGGTTGTTTGAAGCAAACACAGGTATAAACTGTGAAAACAAGACCAATATAAAGACATATTGCAAGCATTATAAAATTGTCTTGCTTGTTGTTCAAAAACTTTAACTAGAAATTATCTGGACCTTAGACATACCAAAAATGCAAACCGAATTTCAACAAGCTCTGCGGAAGTTTTCCACTAATAGGTTTTAGCTACATGACGCAAAAGGTTAAACATGATCTACTTGAGAGCTCAAAAAAATTGCCAGGTACCACAACATGCAAGATAACTTTTTTATAAGAGCATGTATATCTTTTCTTTATACCATCTACCATATTTAGCAAATTTCTATTTCCAACCAAACACCAATCAACTTATTTAAACATAAACTGTCCAAGTATTTAACAATGAATCAAGAGAGTATAACATATGCAAGCTAACAGCTATGAACAAGAGGTGCATGAAAAATAAGAGCTGAAAATATTGCAGTAGCAATAGAAGAATACTCAACAAATATTAGTGAAGAAATAGGAGTATTCAAATAAAAAAGCGGAGTGTGTCTCTCTCCCACACAAGAATGCTAGGATCCATTTTATTCAGAAAAATAAAATAACAAAGCAAAAAATAAATACAAACAAACGCTCCAAGTAAAGCACACAAGATGTGGCGGAATTAAAATATAGTTTCACTAGACATAACCTGATAAGTTGTTGATGAAGAAGGGGATGCCTTAGGCATCCCCAAGCTTAGACACTTGAGTCTTCTTGAAATATGCTTGGGTGACCTACGGGGCATCCCCAAGCTTAGGCTCTTTCATCTTCTTGATCACATCATATCATCCTCTCTCTTGATCCTTGAAAACTATCTCCATATCAAACTCAAAGTAAACTTCATTACAGGGTTAGTGCATAATAAAAAATTATCATATTATGTATGGAGACAATAATTATCATGATACTGGACATTAACTACAGCCACTGGTATTTTGTAGAACAAAAAGATCCACTCCAAAACAGCAAAATAACCAATGCAAAATAAATGGGAGAATCTGTCAAAAACAGAAAATTCCGTAAAGACAAAAAATTTCGAGGCAATTAACTTGGTCAAATCAGAAAACTCAAAACTAATGAAAGTTTCGTACATATCTGAGGATCACACTCAAACAATACCATGTCATTTCAATGTTTCCGTAAAGAGTTATGAATTAAACGGTGGACGACAGAAAAATTGTTCCTTCGTAGAGATCCAAATCTAGCATGAACTTTCTACTAGAGACTTTACTTGACACATATATTCAACAAAATAAATATACAAAGGAATTGCTACAGAGGTAGGCATGTTCCTTGACACAATAAAAGAAAATAACAGAAATAAACAGTGGGTTGTCTCCCATAAGCGCTTTTCTTTAACGCCCTTGAGCTAGGCACAGAAAGCAAAACTCAAGTGTTACCCAAATCAAGACAAGAAATCCTCTCAAGTATGCATTGTATTTTATCTATATGAGTTTTAGAGATTCCCTCTTTATCACTCTTAGGTTTACTACATTCATCAAATGGGTTTTAAGGGACAATCCAATCAAAATTTGCTTCCAAGGCTTCATGCATAGCTACAAGTTTAATAGGTATTGGTACTTTGGTTTCTTCTACCTTTTTAGGTTCGGTGTTAACCAATTTTCCAAGTGCATTGATAACCTCTACGCATGAGCCCAGCATATTAAAACGGTCAAAACTTTCCTAGCTTCTATAGCAACATCACCAAATTCTTTAAGCAGGGTTTCTAGAATAAAGTCTTTATTTTTATCATTTTCAACATCATGAAGGTTAAGAAACATTTGTTGAAGTAAGGGATGAAGGTTAACAAACCTAGCCTCTATGATGCGGGGTGCCCGATCTTCACGGAGGATCTGCTTGATGATCGAAACAACGCCACCTGAAGGGTACGAAGGAAACCCTCGATCCCAGCCAACAACGTTGTCGGGTAATGGAGAAGTAGTGCAACCTGACAAAACCGAAGCTAACTATTGCAATGCAACAACCAGCAACAAGTATTCGCCCAACCACACTCTCAGTTTTCCAATCCACACAACCACGCACGAAGTTGGAAGCACGAACTGGTCGCCGCCTCAACGGCTGCTGTTGTAAATCACAAAGTGAGTTTACCCTCTCACAAGGCAAGTTTACAAGAGCTAAGGAGGAAGTGAACTCTCAAACAATATTCTGGTTGCACTTAGCTAACCTATGCTGAAAACAGATTGCCAAAGAGTTCTGCTTGAAGTGGGGAAAGGGGTACTTATACTAGGAACAGCCCTCCTAGCTTAGGTGTGAAGCCAGCACGAAAATGAGGCTCAAATTCGTGGTAACTTGGGTGGATGGGAAGCAGAAGTGTGGAGCCTCGCGCAGCAATAAATGTCTTGACAGCTCAGCATTGGAAATCACATATCTTTTGACTTGGGTCTTCAAAAGGTGCACGGTTTCTTTTGCTGCAAAATAGATTTGATTTCCTGTCCAATGTGTCCCTCCAAACGTGTTACACACGTTCATGTTCATGTGTCATGGCCCAGCAAGATCAGCGACGAAAACTGGAGCTGCACTTGCGATGTATTTTTGACTGGAACAGCTTGCTGGATTCCATGGTGTAATCCTCCAACTCCTTCTCGTCCCACTGGGCCCATGGGGTGTAAGGTGAGGTCCTCAAGCAATGCACGCCGTTGATGAAGTCTTGTTCGTTGCACTTTTCTCCATAGGCTTGAATTATCTCCATAGGTAGAAACCTGAGTAAAAGCAACACACAAGATTTAGGCAGTATATAGTTCTCATTCATATCAATATTAGAATCAGCTAGAAGCGCATTCACCTCTTGTTGTATATGTTTAGCACGGCTCCTTGTCATGGGACCCAAGTATGTCTTCTTTGGAGAGGTTTCACCTTGTATTTTTGTAGCTTCATCTTGTGAACATGATGATGCATGAGATGAACCAGGGATGTCCTCATCATCCTCCCCCTCTTCAAAAGGAGTCGTCCTCGACTCTTGATCTTCTTGATGAATGCATGGAGACAAATCTGCTACGTTAAATGTTGGACTAACAGAATAGTCTTTAGGGAGGTCGATCTTGTAAGCATTATCATTTATCTTTGCCAACACTTTGAATGGTCCATCTCCACGAGGCAGGAGCTTTGATTTGCGTCGTTCAGGGAATCGATCTTTGCGTAAATGTATCCAAACCAGATCACCGGGCTCAAAAGTCACCTTCTTGCGGTTCTTGTTTGCCTTAGCGGCATAATACTTGGATTTCTTCTCAATCTCTTCTCTTGTCTTCTCATGAATTTTCTTCACATATGCAGCACGCTTGGAAGCATCCATGTTAATTCTCTCTTGTAAGGGAAGTGGCAGCAAGTCAATTGGGGCAAGTGGTTTGAATCCATAGACCACTTCAAATGGACACATGCTTGTGGTCGAGTGAATAGCTCTGTTATAGGCGAACTCCACATGCGGCAAACACTCTTCCCACTCCTTTAAGTTCTTCTTGATCATTGTCCGTAGCAAAGCTGAAAGTGTACGGTTCACCACTTCTGTTTGGCCATCAGTTTGTGGGTGGCATGTTGTTGAAAACAGCAGCTTGGTTCCTAGCTTTGCCCACAATGTCTTCCAAAAATAGCTCATGAACTTGACATCCCGGTCTGATACGATGGTCCTCGGCATGCCGTGCAAACGTACAACTTCCCTGAAAAACAAATCAGCAACATGTGAAGCATCGTCGTTCTTATGGCATGGAATGAAGTGTGCCATCTTTGAGAACCTATCTACAACAACAAAAACAGAATCCCTCCCCCTCTTTGTTCTAGGTAATCCCAAAACAAAATCCATGCTAATATCTTCCCATGGAGCATGCGGAACAGGTAGGGGAGTATATAAACCATATGGGTTCAGTTTAGACTTAGCTTTGTGACATGTGATGCATCGCTGCACAAATTTCTCAACGTCCTTCCTCATCTTTGGCCAATAGAAGTGATCAGCCAGCAGCTCATACGTCTTCTCACGTCCAAAGTGTCCCATTAATCCACCTGCATGTGATTCCTGCAACAACAAGGGTCGAACCGACGAATCTGGAACACACAATTTGTTAGTCCTGAAAAGAAAACCATCATGCACATGGTATTTTTCCCATCCTTTCCCATCTTTGCATTTTTCATATGGCTCCATAAAGACATGATCAGTACTATACAATTCTTTTAAACTCTCAAGTCCTGGTACTTTTACTTCCAATTGATTCAGTAGAACATGTCTACGAGACAAAGCATCAGCTACCATATTTTCTTTGCCTTTCTTGTACTTTACAACATATGGGAAAGTTTCAATGAATTCTACCCATTTAGCATGTCTTCTATTCAATTTAGCTTGTCCTTTCAAATGCTTCAAAGCCTCATGATCAGAATGTACAACAAATTCCTTAGGCCATAAATAGTGCTGCCATGTTTCAAGCGCTCTAACCAAAGCATATAGTTCTTTATCATACACAGAATAATTCAGTTGTGCACCACTTAGCTTTTCACTAAAATAAGCAATTGGTTTTCGTTCCTGCATTAATACACCTCCAATGCCTATCCCACTAGCATCACATTCGATTTCAAAAGTTTTAGTGAAATCAGGCAAAACCAGCAAAGGTGCTTCAGTTAATTGTCTCTTAAGTTCAATGAAAGCTTCTTCCTGTGGCGCACCCCACTTAAAAACAACTCCTTTTTTTGTCAATTCGTGCAAAGCTGCAGCAATGCTACTAAAATCTTTCACAAATCTCCTATAGAAACCAGCAAGGCCAAGAAAACTTCTCACCTGGCTTATATTGATAGGAGTTGGCCAATTCTTGATTGCTTCCACCTTAGAGTCATCAACTTCAATTCCCTGTCCTGAAACGACATAGCCAAGAAAAACAACCTTGTTTGTGCAAAACGAGCACTTCTCAATATTAGCATATAGTTTTTCTACTCTTAGCACATCCAAAACTTGTTTGATATGTTCTATATGTTCGTCTATGGATTTACTGTAGATTAAGATGTCATCAAAGTACACAACAACAAACTTTCCAATGTAAGCTCTCAAAACATGATTCATTAATCGCATGAAGGTACTGGGTGCATTGGTTAATCCAAAAGGCATGACTAACCACTCATACAAACCAAATTTTGTTTTGAAAGCTGTTTTCCATTCATCACCTTCTCTCATTCTAATCTGATGGTACCCACTTCTCAAATCAATTTTAGAGAACACAACAGAACCACTCAATTCATCTAACATATCATCTAACCTAGGAATAGGATGACGATACCTAACAGTTATATTATTGATGGCCCTACAATCAACACACATGCGCCAAGTACCATCCTTCTTAGGCACTAAAATTACAGGAACAGCACAAGGACTTAAACTTTCACGCACATAGCCTTTTCCTAAAAGCTCTCGTACTTGCCTTTGTATCTCCTTTGTTTCTTCAGGGTTGGCGCGGTAGGCGGGTCGATTGGGAAGTGATGCTCCTGGAATGAGGTCAATTTGATGTTCTATGCCACGCAATGGAGGTAGACCAGCGGGTATATCCTCCGGAAAGACATCTTTAAAATCCTGCAAGAGATCACGAACAGCTCTAGGAAGACAAGTTAAGTCATTAGCAAAAATCACGTCATCCTTGTACACGAGTACAACGACAACTTGATCTGGGTTTTGCCTCACGTCTCTCATTTCTGATTTTGTGGCTAACATGACTAAGTTCTCTCCCTCTCTTTTATTTTTACCTCTCATATTTGGCTTGTGGCACTCACTCGCTGTTTTGTGGATGTCTCTCGAATTCTTTTTCTCTCCCTCTTTCCCACTTACAAATTTTACTTCAGAAACTTTTTGTACATGCTCAGCCATGATTTGTTGTGGTGTCATTGGTCGAAGCACCAAATCTTTTCCTTTCCACTTGATGGTGTACTGGTTGGTTCTACCACAATGTTGAGCTGAAAGATCATATTGCCACGGCCTTCCCAACAGCAAGTGACACACTTTCATGGGCACAACGTCACACTCAACAGTGTCAATATAATCACCAATCTTGAATTGGACCTTCACCATATGTGTGATTTTCAGTTCACCACAATCACTCAACCATTGAACATGATATGGGTGGGGGTGTTGGAGCATTTTCAATCCAAGTTTCTCACACATGTCTATACTAGCAAGATTGTGGCAACTCCCACCATCAATAATAACCTTGCATACCTTGTCATGAACTTTAGCTCTTGTTTGGAACAGATTGTGCCGCTGTCCAATGTCATCCTCTTTAATCTGCACACTCAAAACTTTTGTGACAACAAGAGAGGTTCCTTCTTCAAAATCACAATACTTCTGTTCATTTTCTTGTGTAGCATCATCGTCCTCATCTTCTTCAAGTTCACTACAGGAATCATATTCTCCATTCTCCATGATCAGCATAGCACGCTTATTGGGGCATTCCTTCCTCATGTGACCACGACCACCACATGTAAAGCACTCAATTTTGCTGCTTTTCCCACTTGATCCCATTGAAGATGCGGCTGATGCAGCAGGTTTACTTCTCTCCTTTTGGGCTGATGTTTCACTCCTAATAGGGGCTGCACGCACATTGGAATGGCTACCACTACCAGAATTTTCCATTATACCTTTCCCAACATTGAATTGGGGTACAAACTTGCTCCCACTTGATGTAGCTCTAGCTGAAAATGGCATAGTCCTATTTGGCCTTGAGTCTTCTTGCAGTTGTCTTTCAGCCTTGGAAGCTAGATGCACCAACTCCACCACATTGCGATATGGCTGCAAATCAACAACTCGCTTCACATTTGAATTCAGCCCAAACAGAAACCTTGACATGGATTGCTCTTCATCTTCATGTATATTGGCTCTTATCATTGACTTCTCCATCTCCTTATGATACTCTTCAACGGTCATTTTTCCTTGCCTCAAATTCTGGAGCTTGTCAAAGATGTCACGCTTATAATGCTTTGGGATGAATCTGGCCCTCATTTCTCTTTTCATTTCAGCCCATGTAGCTACAGCAGGTTCTCCCTCTTCTTCTCGCTGGTTTTGAACTTGCTCCCACCAGATTAGAGCATAGTCTTCAAATTCAAGAGAGGCCATTGCTAATTTCTTCTGTTCGGAATAGTTGTGCATGCGAAAAATCTTGTCAACTTTTAATTCCCATGTGAGGTATGTTTCTGGATCAGATCCACCATCAAACTTAGGCATGGTAAATTTAAGTTTACCAAACCTCTCCTCCTCGTGCCGCAAACGACCATAGTTGCCTTGGCGACGAAATCTGCCATCTCGGTGCTGCTCATAATTATCTTCCTCAAATTCTTCTTCGCTGTCTTCATCGTGTAAATTGGCCCTCCGGTGGCCGCCTCCACGACCAGCAGCATATTCACCACGACCACGACCAGCAGCACCTACACCACGACCACGACCAGCAGCACCAACATTTCCTCTCCCGGGAGCTCCATGTACACTTGCATCTTCAGGACCTTGACATAGCTCTCGCACAATATCAGCAACAAGATCAGCCCTCATTGCTTCAATATTTTGGGTGAGCTGCTCATTCACATTGCCCATAAGTTGTTGCAAATCTTGTGACAACTTGTCTTGCTTCTCTTCAATTGGGTCAAGACTGTTTTTGAACTCTCGACGGAGATGATCACGCAAGGCATTGAAGTGAAACCGGGTGATGGGTTCATTGAGATGCCCATTACCTTCAACCTCGTACGTGTCTCCGGTACCTGCCATGATTAGTTGTGCAAAGTTCTATACTACAGCACGGGATATGTGTGTGACATCTCGATCTCACCTTCACTTACCAACCGAAGCTCGTGTAACTTCCAAGTGAGAGCAGAACATGCTCAACTGTGGTGCCGGTGGTTGGTATAGAGAGAGATAATTAAGCGAATACAAGCCTAGGGTTGCACATGCAGGGGCTGTTTTGTGGAGCTTTGGGTGGGGGTATATATGTGGAAACAGCACACTAATCTGCAGTCTAGTTCTTGTTAAACCAAGTAATCATCCACACAAGATTCGAATGCCTTAGTTGCTGAATAGGATATAAGTGTAGAACAAGAACACTCAGCAATGAATCAGATTTGCTGCAACAGGAATTTTTGGATGATACACACTTGACTACTGTTTCAGCTCACACCACACAAACAAGGATTTCTCAAGATATAAGTGAAGATCAGTCCCAGATTTTCTCTTCTTTCTTTCTTTCTTTTTTTTTTTTTTTTTTTTTTTTTTTGGACGGAAATGAACACAAATGGAGAACGCAGATGGGGAAAAACTCAGCAACTAAAACAAAAAAATCTAATGGACAAGAACCTGATAAAACTCACCAAACCAACAGATCTAAGACTGAAAAAGGCTATAGGTAAAGGGAAATATTTTTGTGGGGCTTTTTCTGGACTGTAGGAATGAAAACAACTAAAACTAAACTAGGGATACAAGATCCTACCGTGTCAACCGAGGCTCTGATACCAAGATGATGCGGGGTGCCCGATCTTCACGGAGGATCTGCTTGATGATCGAAACAACGCCACCTGAAGGGTACGAAGGAAACCCTCGATCCCAGCCAACAACGTTGTCGGGTAATGGAGAAGTAGTGCAACCTGACAAAACCGAAGCTAACTATTGCAATGCAACAACCAGCAACAAGTATTCGCCCAACCACACTCTCAGTTTTCCAATCCACACAACCACGCACGAAGTTGGAAGCACGAACTGGTCGCCGCCTCAACGGCTGCTGTTGTAAATCACAAAGTGAGTTTACCCTCTCACAAGGCAAGTTTACAAGAGCTAAGGAGGAAGTGAACTCTCAAACAATATTCTGGTTGCACTTAGCTAACCTATGCTGAAAACAGATTGCCAAAGAGTTCTGCTTGAAGTGGGGAAAGGGGTACTTATACTAGGAACAGCCCTCCTAGCTTAGGTGTGAAGCCAGCACGAAAATGAGGCTCAAATTCGTGGTAACTTGGGTGGATGGGAAGCAGAAGTGTGGAGCCTCGCGCAGCAATAAATGTCTTGACAGCTCAGCATTGGAAATCACATATCTTTTGACTTGGGTCTTCAAAAGGTGCACGGTTTCTTTTGCTGCAAAATAGATTTGATTTCCTGTCCAATGTGTCCCTCCAAACGTGTTACACACGTTCATGTTCATGTGTCATGGCCCAGCAAGATCAGCGACGAAAACTGGAGCTGCACTTGCGATGTATTTTTGACTGGAACAGCTTGCTGGATTCCATGGTGTAATCCTCCAACTCCTTCTCGTCCCACTGGGCCCATGGGGTGTAAGGTGAGGTCCTCAAGCAATGCACGCCGTTGATGAAGTCTTGTTCGTTGCACTTTTCTCCATAGGCTTGAATTATCTCCATAGGTAGAAACCTGAGTAAAAGCAACACACAAGATTTAGGCAGTATATAGTTCTCATTCATATCAATATTAGAATCAGCTAGAAGCGCATTCACCTCTTGTTGTATATGTTTAGCACGGCTCCTTGTCATGGGACCCAAGTATGTCTTCTTTGGAGAGGTTTCACCTTGTATTTTTGTAGCTTCATCTTGTGAACATGATGATGCATGAGATGAACCAGGGATGTCCTCATCACTCTAGCATGTGAACCAAGGAAGTTGCGGTCATTTCATAATTTGGAGCAAGTTCTGCTATGGATCTATCTTCAAAATCATCGTGCTTACTAACATGATTAAAGAATTCTTCAGTGTTATCCTTTCCAATTATAGAACCACTACCTACTGACAGATCTTCCAAGGTGTATTTAGGGAGCAACATTTTAACAAGAATAAAGTGAAAACTGAAATATGCAAGTAACTAATTTTTTTGTGATTTAAATATAAGAAGCAAACAAGATAATAGCAAATTAAATACAAAGCAAGTAACAATTTTTTGTGTTTTGATATTTAATAGCAAACAAAAACTGTAAAAAAAACTAAGCAAGACAAAAACAAAGTAAAGTGATTGGGAAGTGAGATACTCCCCTTTTATAACTACTTCAGCTCCCCGACAACGGCGCCAACAAACTTGTTGATGTCGAAGGAGAAGTAGTTGGGAAACCCCAAGAGGAAGGTGTGACGAGTAGCAGCAATTTTTCCCTCAGTTATGAAACCAAGGTTATCAATCCAGTAGGAGATGAAGAACACGACGAAGGTTGCTGCGGTTGACCTTGGCAGGGTGCACTACCGGTGTCATCCACGAGCGTGGAACCTGCACACAATCAAAGTACTTTGCCCCAACGAAACAGTGAGGTTGTCAATCTCACCGGCTTGCTCTAACAAAGGATTGAACGTATGTGTGGAAAATGGTGTTTGTTTATAGAGAACGAAAGAAAAAGCAGTTTGCAGTTGGTTGTATTATCAGTATAAAAGAAAGGACCAGGGTCCACAGTTCACTAGTCGTGTCCCTCCATCAATAATAATAGCATACATGTGGGTAAACAAATTACAGTTGGGCAATTGACAAAATAAAGAACTGGATAATGATGCATATTGTAACATCCCAAGTGTAGACCTACCAAAAATGTAGGCTTGGTTGTGCAAAAAAAGCTTGTCATCATGTCATAATTCCATTTGTGTTTGCATTTAATTAAATAAATTGCTTTCAAATTCAAATTTCATATTTAAATTCAAATGAAGTTTCAAAATCTTTACAATTAATCAAATCAGTAATTTAACTTGACTATTTTGAAACTATTAAAATGGTCCAAAAGTTTTTATCGTGTTTCTTTTATGTTTTGTTTTACAAATACCAAACCAGAAAAGAATAAAAAAACAACAGAAAAAGAAAGAGAAAGAAAAAAAAGAGGAGAAGGGCTCACCTGTCCGAGATGGGCCAAAGCTAGCCCACCTCCTGGCCCATCTCCTTCTGGCCCAAGCCCACCGAACCCCTGTCTTCTTTCTGTACATCAGAGGAGCGAACTCCTTTACAGCGTGGCCATGGCCTTCCCCCACTGCACCTCGCCCCCACCTGCTGCCCCACTCCTCTCCTCTCCTCTCCTATTTAATCCCCCACGGAACCCTAACCCTAGCCCCTACTTCCTCTCCCCCGGCCGCCCCTCGCTTCTTCCTCGCTCTCGCCAACACCATGACAGAGAAAAGGAGGAGCTCGGAGCCCCGTTGACCCCGAGCGTCCCGGACCTACCCGCCGCGCTAGGAGACGCGCCGCTTCCTCCTCCGTCTTCGCCAACCAGGAGCCGGACCTGGGACAAGCGTGAACCCCTACATCCCCGACGCCGCCCAAACTCCGCATCTTCTTCCCCTTCATCAACCACTCCTCTCCGGACGTCCCCGAGCCTCCCCACTGCGCCAACGCCCTCTTCCCTGTAAGCGGCAGCCTTCCCCCTCCTTTTCCCTTCGATTCTCGCCTCGGTTCACCGGAATTCCACGGCACCGGCGAGCACGCCACGGACACGCACGCGGCGCCTCCCGGTCGAGCACAAATGCGAGGAAAGCGTGCTCCTTTCTTCGAACCGAGAATGAAAACGGACACGCCACACTTGCCCGCACCCAGCTCACGCACCCGCACAAGCCGCGCCGCTCAAATAAGGTCGTCGGCGCCGGATTTCGCCCCGCCGTCGCTCTGTACCTGGGCGAAGTTCTGTTCGTTAGAATTGCATCTTCAGATTCGTCAGATAAAACATATCACGTTTTTCTGTTTAAAACAAAAACAAGCCTAACCCTAAACAACAACACTAACTTGTCCTACTGGCTACCGCATACACACTGATCCGTCCTCGCCGCGGCCCGAGTTTGATTCTTCCGGGCAGAGGATAAAAGCCCAGCTTTTTGCGGCTCGCTGATAGGGCGGGCCCACCGGTCCTTGACCGTGGTGTCCGCAGCGCACCCAGCGCGCGGTCAGCGCCAGCGTGGCTCGCGGGCCCACTTGGCAGCCTCGCGAGTGTGCCTCCCGTCGGTAAGAAAAGTACAGAGGAGCCCATTGTGCCCAGTTTTACACCGAACCCCCTGTTTCTCTAGGTTTTGTGCAGAAGCCCTCGCTAGGAACTTTTCCATCACGGATAAGTCCCTGGACAATTACAGAAACACCCCTAACATTAAAAATGATATAACTTTTAAATAAAATAATCTTTATATGTTTTAATATCAGAAAAATGCAATGAACATTAATATACTCCCTCCGATCCATAAAAAGTGTCGCTCATCTAGTACAAAATGGATCGGAGGGAGTAACATTCTTATGTCATTTTACATCATTTATTTTAAATGCTTAGTTTAATTTAACAAATGCAACTAAATAACTAAATATGGAATGTGTGGGGTAATAAATATATAATGCCCTAATTCCATTTAATTTGATCATACCATCTATGGCATGTCTTGCTGTAACACCCCAATTCTCTTAGCTTTAGCATTGTGGGGTTATTCTAGATTTTTCACCTCTTGCAAAAACTTTTGTGTGTGTAGAATTTTGAGTCATGATTTAATTTGCTTGCACACCTTATGCTTGTTGTGTGTCACTAACATTTCATGAGAACTGAAAATACTAAAAAAACACAACACACTGAAATAAATAACCACTATTAGGATCTTCATGGTTGTTAAAACTTAGCCAAACTAGGAGCTATTATTAAGCAAACCATAAATGGTTTTTGACATGCATCTGAAACATTTTGGTCCAAGGAATCTATAGTTTCACACCCTGTTCAAAGTTTTCTCAAAAGGACTAGTTTGCACATAAAAATCACTACTTTAAGTGGGCATCAAATATCAATGACCATTAGCTCATATTTTCTTTTCTTATTTTATTCTCTCATCTATTATTTAGAGAATTAATAAGCAAACACTAAATTTGTCAACATCTATCATTAGCTAGTGTTTGTTCATCTTTTGTTTTGAAATTTCAAATTCAAAAATTTCCTTAGGATTTTCAAAAAAAAAAAAGAGAATGGAGGACAAGAAAACCTAATCAAAACCGAACCCTATCTAACCCCCCCCCCCCTCTTGATCTCTCTCTCTCTCAACCATCTCTGCTAGTGAAGAAGGGGACAGCACCCCATGCCCTACCCCACCTGCCAGCCTCTCCTTTCCCCTCTCCTCCACTCATCTCTCACATTTTTCTCTCCATTGCCCAACCCGAGCTCACCCCCTTCGCTCCTACTGGTTTGGACACGTCCCTGGCCGACCAACGTTCCCCTGCATCTCTCCACCACCCTCCCCAGCCAGTGGACACGCCCCAAACCCACCTCTCTCCCTCGGACCCGAGGCAAACCCTAGAAAACAACACCGAGACCAACTCGCGTCCGCGGCCTCCCCTCTCTATTTCTCTCATCCCAAACGCTCCCCTACCTCCCACACTCCACTCCCTCAATCCCTCGCTCGAGCTCTCAAACTCATTTGTGCAGGAGACGAAGAATCCCACCTCGGTAGCCGACGGAAGAAAATCGCCGTAGCCGTCGCTTCTCTCCACCATCCTTCGCTATTTTTGGCCCCTCGAGCACGTCTCGCCGAGATCTAACTCCCCCACCCTATCTTTTGCGCAGAGGAACTCCTTAGGCGTCGTGCTCGTCCTCGACCGAAGCGCTAGGGAGGCGCCATGGCTGCATGCCGGAAGCTCTTCCGACGTCGCCGCGCGTAGGAGACCACCCCTCAGCACTCTATCCACCGACCCCAGCCCCGCACTCGACCCCTGGATGCCCGAGGTGAGCGCGGTGTCGCCACCCCCTTCTTTCTCTCCCTCTCCCTCTGTTTCCCTCCCGTGCCACCGACTCGAGGAAGAAGAAGGGGCCGAAGCCGTCAGATCTTAGATCAGCGGTTCCGTTTGAATCTCCCCCGTTCTAATCTGAGCCGTCCGCTCCCGATCCGGTGGCCGCGCAACTCTCCACTCGCGCGCGCTGTGCTGCGGGCCGGCCCATCTCGCCACCTCGGCCTAGCGCCAGATCCGGCCGCTCGGCCCTTTTCTTTTTAGAAATTATTTTTCCTGTCAATATTTCCAGAGAATCTTTAGTCTAGCTTTTATTCATTTGTGGTACATCTACATTAGCTAAAATGCTGAGACTAATTTTGTAACATGCATACACGTTTTCTTAACCATGTGGCGTTGGATTTGTTAAAAAATGTGTTTTCTGTGGTGTGTTAAAATAGATCTAGTAAAGAGTACATTTTACACCATTTGTTTAATAACTTGTGTTCTGTAAATCCAAATCATGCAATCTTGGATCTGTTGGAAAGCTTGTAAAAATATCTATCTAGATTAGTAAATCTTGCATGCAGGAGATTAGTATAGTAAAAGTTGTGTTTAGTCTAAGAATAACTTTATTCTGTGTTTGGTGATATTTAGTTCCCAAATAAAAACACTTTTTAAGGTAAATCCACTTGGAAATGTTAGATATGAGTTGGGGGTATAATATACTACAAATGTAGATTTTTTCCAGTGTCTATTTATTTCTTAGTTAGCAAAGTTCTGAAAAATAGGGGGATATCCTCTTAAGTGCATCTTTGTTATTTCAGAGATTATTGCATGTCTAGTTTTGTGTGGTTGATCCACCTCTGTCCATAGATAATTGTTGGGGGTATTTTTGTGGAATGGCCACAGGTTTTATCTAACTCACCCCACTGGTTTGGCACCAAAATAATTCTTATTATTTTCTACACTTACATAATGGTCAGAAGTATACTTTATTTTAAAACTAGGATAACTTGAGCTAGGAGTATCCATATTTGATGAATAAAATCTCCACTTACAGAGAAAACTCATATCTCCCCAGAAAGGTATATTATGCATACAGGAGATCCATAAAACTGAACCTATCTTCTGTTTAAGTTTGATATCAGTAGCTCTTATCTGATTTTTAATTCTTGTTTGGTGATAGATTTTCATGCACAGCTAATTTTCAGAGCTCCACACGTGTGTTAATAGTAATGTGGTAGAAGGGTTTAATTTTAGGAGCAGTACCTTAAGAATTATGCTTAAATCATACAAACAGCCCTTAATAACTAATAAATGCACTAGTTGTGCCTCTGTTTGTGATGCTTGTTGTTTGTCAATATACTTTAGATTGTTATCAACTCGCATCTTAGGACTTACGCTAGTCTCGTTTGTTTTTCATGTTACGGTAGAACCGCAACCCGAGTAAGAGCAGTACGAGGTAGCTGAGCACGACTACGCTCAAGAACAAGACCAGGGACAGTACTCAGAGCAAGGCAAGCCCACCTCACCACTATTATGCAATCCTATTATTTACAAAGCATGTTTTGTCTTCAAAATAAAATAATGCATATTTTATTTCTTTTGTGGTCCCTTGCCACCCGAAATCTATTTTTCAAAATATTGTTTGGCCAAAGTTATCTACTAGAATATTATAGGTGTTAAAAAAAGGAGTTTAGTTGGTGAGCCTTGTTGTTGAAGGCACGATCAAAAAGATTAAGTTTTCTAGTAGTGAACTGTTATTCCTTACCTCAAAACTTTAGGATGGGAACCCATTTGATAAAACTGTTTTACGGAGGAAAACCCGAGTTGCCGGGAGCAATCGGCGAGCAAGTGTTTTATTACAACCCGAGTTGCTGGGAGCAATCGGGGATGTTTGCGAAAACCCGAGCTGCTGGGAGTAGTCGGAGGAGAAGGTGTTTGGAAAAACAAAGTGTGACCCTAGCTGCCGCCCAAACAATTAACCCGTGCAACCACACTACCTGACATGGGTAGGGCTTAGCCGGAAGCTTGTCTGTTTTAGTGTTGGGGCTCTCATACTTTCTATGGGGGCTGGGCCCTCGAAGCCGGGTTGTCGTCCGGAAGAGACAATACACTGTTGGGGATCAGCAGCCGGACGATTACGGCAGGTCTCCTGACGTGGCAGAGTGGCGTCCCGAGGAAAGACCAAGAGGTCTAGTGGAGCACACGGTGTCGAGGAGAACAAACCTACCGGGAGGCCCCGATACCAGAGTGGTCATAGTGGAAAGTTTTCATCGTGTTATCCGGACCCCCGCATGCTGTCGTGTGACGGGCCGTGGCGGACACGGCGGAAGGACCGATTGGTGTGGGTAAAGTGTGCAACCTCTGCAGAGTGTAAATCTATTCGAATAGCCGCGTGCGCGGTCATGGACGGTTGGAAAGGTCCCACTAGGCATGCTGGCTATTTTATGGTTTTTCGAAAGAGAAGTGTTTTCGAAAGAAGCAAGTAGTCAACAAAGTGGTACCTGGGAGGTACGGAAATTTGGGTGAGGATGATTGGTCTCGGGGAGACAATTAATTCGATCTCAAGTCAGGAAAAAGGGTTACCCCTATCCTAGTGTTTTGATACACTTTTACAAAAGAAAGTTTTGAACTTGGATATGTCCTTGCTATATCTAAGAGAGGAGAATTCTATCTCTAAATGTTTTTCTTCAACAAAGATAAAGAGATGTCGCATTCTAGCGAAGAGAATTCTATCTCTAAATGTTTTTCTTCAACAAAGATATAGAGATGTCGTATTCTCTATGCTTGAAATCATTGTATTCGAAATCAAGCCCTGTAGTTGTATTAAGGAGCCTTCCCAGTTTTCGATATGTGTTTTCTTGCATTATCATGAAAACTTAAGCCTAGAGGTGGTCTTGCGAGTACGTAATTGTAGCACCCCAACTTTTAATAAGTTGGAACACCTGTGTTATGTGCTAGTCCCTGGATCACTGCCAGCACCACTGTCGGGGGGCTGCCCCCCGGGTAGGGGCAGATCCCGGAATATCTCAGCAGTGTGCCAACAGTACTTGACCTTTGGCATGAACAAGGGACACCCCCTGGTGTGCTGAAGGGGCAACTTGACCCTGGAGCGCTGGTAGAGGGCAAAGTGCCTCCTGGCAGGCGCAAGGGTCAGCCTTGGCGGCTATAAATAGACACCCCCGGCCTTCTCAATGGCGGCACAAGCATAAGCGGGTGGTTCCTCTAAGAACTAGCTTCTCGAAGATGTCTTTGCTGATAGGCTAAGACATCTTCGGGAGGCTAGGCCTAGAGATACTCATCCTGGGACGAGCTCGGACGCCTCCGGAGAGGATCCCGGATCTCGGGTTCCGAGGAAACTCCCGGAAGGAGGTGTACTTGACTTTACCGGATAGGTGATCCAGATAGGTACTAACCGGAGTGTATGTCTCGGTCATGATCTTATGTAGGAGAAGCTCACAGTGGCAAGCGAGGAGGTAGCCGGCATGAGGGCTCCCGGTAGGCCGTCAACGGTCTATAGCAGGCTTTCCCGTCTGTTGCGGGGGAAAGTACCATTCCGCCTGACACGGAAGCATGGTCACCTCCCACCTGACACGGAAGCATGGTCACCTCCCGCCTGACACTGGAGCGCGTCAGCCGGTACGACCGCGATACGACAAGACCTGACATGCCTAGCCCGGCAATCCGGAAAAGGCTATCCGGGATGGGCAAAGACATGTCCTGTCTCTGACAGGGAGACAATGATGATCCAGGACGGCGCCTGCTGTCCTTGGCGAGATGATGACGAAGGGGCTACACCGGATAGCGCGGCGACTAGGTCGCACTAGCCGGTGACGGCACGTCGGCTAGGCCTGTCCGGTGGGGCCAAGCCAGTTTAGGGTTACCGGCCCTCCTGGCCGAGACCCTATATAAGGCGCCATAACTGCTTCAGTGAGAACAGGACCAACTTGGGAGCCAAAGCTATAGTTGCATTTACTCCTAGAGCATTTACTTCTTCTCACCTTGAGTTCATCTAGTTCTTTGTACTCCTCCCTTTGAGAGATCTTGCAGCAAGTTGTAGCTCTTGTACCATTGTTATATAGAGAGGAAAGGCAGGAGTAGGGGTGTTACCTCCTCATGAGGGCCCTGAACCTGGGTATATCGTGTGTGTGTTGTGTGACTTCGTGCATTTGTTCTTGTTTGTTAGATCTTCTCTATATCGTTTTGGTGTCGTTTCTGGTTCTTGGGAGATCTCGGTCATACCGGGATCCTCCTCGTGTGGGCTATTCAGCTCGCTACCCCTCCCCGGATCCACCAACGTCCATCGGCCCCACACATTAGCCATCCTATGGCATCTGCCGTGACACCACCACGACAACCACAGTACAAAATATAAGGTACCATTGCATAAGTATTAAAATTGCTACATCGAGATCCAAAAGAATAGCCAAATATGGCTTTATTACAATTTGCATAGCCATGAAGGCTAGCTAAAGTTCAAAGTTCACAGCGAAAGCAAAATAACAATGAGCCTCATCTTCAAGCATGCGCCACAGGCAGTCATGTTGGGTGTAGACTCGAGCCAAAATCATTGTGCATCAGAATTACCTGCACATTGGAATATGCAGCCCCCGAAGGAGGTCAATACAATGATGTATTGGCAAGTGACTATAGTGGATATATACTGGCAAGTCTAACATCTATATGCATATTTGGCTTGGTGGGGTTGAAGGCTATTTGCAGAAAGCAAGTTTTCTCCTATCATTTTGTAAAACACTTTTATTTCTCGAAGACTTGGCACCGAGGGATAAAGCCCAAGTGCACCAACAATTCTTTCCTTAGTCAAATTTTACTTTATGAAAATAGTGTTGAGATTCTTCTGCCCATCCTTGTCCAGTTGCTCGAAGTAGTCCATTTCGAGGGACACGGCTGAGAACTCAGATTGTCGACTCTGCAGAGGTTGTGCACTTTCACCTTTAGACTCAATTTGTCCGAGAAATCCTATACACACGGAGTGTATTATGGAAAGGAGAGAATTGAGACAAGAACTTTCAGAAGAAGAATGCAACCATACTAGCAAGACCCGTTCCACCTATCATCTCTACATCTGCTTGTCAAGCTGACAGGTTGCACACCGACAACTTAATCATTCTAGACAGAGCCCATTGTCAAAAGGTTGCACGGAAGCTTCTAAACTTGGAGGGACTTGGTAATCTCTTCGTTCCTGGGTGGCCGTCCACAAGTGTACTTCTGGGTAACAACCACCATACTCATGGCCTTAAGTAGAATAGACATTCATCCTAGGCGATGACAACCACAAGCATAGTCCCAAAAGCCACTCAACATAAACCATATCAACCAATTCCACCCAGATGTGTATTTTAGATTTTTAACACTTAGAAACATTTCCATAACATGGTAAACATTTTTATAGCATGGCTAAGCAACTAATAAAATCTTTGCATGGCTGCTTAGGAAAAGGGTGGCTACATACTACTAGGGTATTTGTAAAACACAAACTAACTTAGCATTATAAAGATAAATAAAAAATCCCTATCATGCACACTACTCAAAATATACTACTTATGCATATAGAAATTATGGGATATTGTATGAATGTCACTTGCCTTGGTAACAGGAGGAACAAGCATAGCAAGAATAACAATCACAACCAATTCCTTCCTCTTCTTCACAATCTAGCACAAACAATGAATAAAATAAATACCAATACAATACCATCACAACACTAAACAAAAACATGTATGCATGAATGATATGCTATGATAATAGGACACACTTATTCATACCTCTTATTTTCTGTCATTAACAAATGAAATATAATTTTTAGGTATTTCTTATTTTATTTATCAATTAAATAATTTTAAAATAATGTAGGAAAACTTTGATTTCTATAATTACAACTTTTATTGTTTTTATGACATCTTCAATTTGGACATTTATTAATATTGCTGGACAGAGGGAAATAATACAATCCTAAAACAATTAAATTTATTTCTAAATCATTTTTATTATTTAAGTTATTATTTTAATGGCAGAAATACTCCTCTGATAATTATACAATTTATAATTTGTCAAAGGGAAAAACAAATGATGTAGAAATAAACTACATGAGCAGGGCTTTCCAATGACATAAAGTTTATCAATTTTGTACTTACAGATTAAAAGTTATGAATTTTGCATGTTTTAATAGTTTCTGTTTTAATTTCTAAATTTTATTCGAACTAGAAAAAGAATCGGCCACGCGCGCGATCTGATTCGTCCGTACCGATTCGACGCGGATCGGCAGCGTGGGCCGTCCGATCTCCTTAATAACGAGCGCTCGGGATTAAATGGATCTCGATCCGTTGGATCTAGATCCAACGGTCCGAAAACGGAGACCACGCGCGGGCGGCGCGGTTCGCCGGAAAAACTTCCGACCGCGGCGGCGCCACGGCCGGCAATGCACGCGCGCATCCTAGGGATCTACGGGATGGATGGGTCTAACCGAGACGTGGAGAAGATCGATGCGGGGACGGTGGCGAGGTGGCGGTCTCCGGCGTGAACTCCTCCTCGCGTAATCGCTCGCCGGAGTAGCACGAGGCGGCGGTTCTCCTCGGGCGAGCACGGACACGGCGTTGCGCTGCGGAAATGAGTTCAAAACCGTGTCAAAAAGCTTCGCAAGGACAAGTTAAAGCAAGAGGGACCAACGATACGGCACGGGGTGGTTAGGTTTGCGCGCACGGCGAGGTTCTCACCGACGGCGACGGCGGAAGAGCGGGGTCTCTAGCGGCCAGCCCAGGGGCTCTTTGGAGGAGGTGTTTGGGGCAAAACACGGAGGAGCTCGGGGGCTTTTAGTAGGGGAAAACAGCGAGGTAAATGGAGTAGTAAATCGCCGCATTCAAACGAAATCCAATCGGGCGTTTTCGGTCGGAGACGTGGGCGTGATTTGGGGACGAACGACTCCGCGGGGGAGATGACAGGTGGGTCCCACCTGTCAGTGACTGCGAGCGAGCGCGCGGGGCGCTGGGCCGCTGGCGGGCTGATAGGCTACGCGCGCGCGGCAGATAGATACGGGCCACGGCCCACTCGACTCAGAAATCCAATTATTTTTATTTAAATCCTTTTCTGTTTTTAAATACTAATTTCAAATATGTTTTGGAAAGGTTATTAAAAATGGAACTTTTTAACATTATTCTTGCCCATATATAAATTGGTAAAATTTTATTTATTAAAGGAGTTTTAAATAAACACTTTATGGAATTATAGATTATTTATATTTATAATTTGAAGTTTTATGTAATATTTTTGTGATGTATTTTTATGCCCAATGATGCATGATGCTTGAATGCAAGTTTTAAATTTTTGCAAAATTTGGGATGTTACAGACTAACCCCCTTAAGAGGAAGCTTGCCCTCGAGCTTCGGAAGGATCAGCAAATAGGTGTGGATGGTCTTCTCGGAGGTCGTCCTCTCGTTCCCAGGTGGCTTCTTCCTCAGTGTGATGGTTCCATTGTACTTTACAAAACTTGATGGTTTTGGTACGGGTGACTCTTTCTGCGGTCTGCAATATCTTGATGGGTTTCTCCTCGTAGGTCAGGTCACTCTCCAATTGTACTTCTTCGAGGGGTACAGTATACTTTAAAGGAACTCCCATCATTTCGGGGTGACATTTCTTCAGCTGACTGACATGGAACACATTATGAACCGCAGACAGAGCTTCTGGTAGTTCTAACTCATATGCCACCTCACCCTTACGAGACAGAATTTTAAAAGGTCCAATAAACCGAGGTGCTAATTTTCCTTTAATTCCAAACCTCTTCACACCCCTGAGTGGCGACACTCTAAGATAAGTTCTATCGCCCACCTCGTAGGCGACTTCTCTACGTTTAGAATCCGCGTAGCTTTTCTGGCGTGACTGTGCTACCTTCAATCTATCTTTAATTAATCTGACCTTCTCTTCAGCTTCTTGGATTATATCAGTTCCAAAGAAACTTCGTTCTCCTACACCACTCCACAACAATGGGGTTGTGCATTTCTTCCCATATAAAGCCTCAAATGGTGACATCTCAATGCTAGCTTGATAACTGTTATTGTAGGAGAACTCGGCATAGGGTAGATTGTCATCCCAACTAGACCCACAATCAACCGCACAAGCTCTTAACATATCTTCTAAAATCTGGTTTACTCTTTCAGTCTGACCATCCGTTGGTGGGTGAAATGCCGTACTGAACTCCAATCTAGTTCCCAGTGATTCATGCAACTGCTTCCAAAAATGGGATGTGAACTGGGTCCCTCTATCGGACACGATACTCTTGGGGACGCCGTGTAAGCACACAATCCTCTTCATGTAAATATCAGCTAGCTTTGCGCTGGTATAGGTGGTCTTCACGGGTATAAAGTGAGCTATTTTGGTTAAGCGACAAACAATAACCCAAATAGAATCATACCCTGATCTGGTCCTTGGTAACCCGGTGATGAAATCCATCCCAATAGAATACCACTTCCAGTCCGGTACCTTCAAAGGTTGCAAAAGTCCTGCTGGTTTCTGATGCTCAGTCTTTACTCGACTGCATACATCGCACTTAGCTATATATTCTGCTATTTCTCTTTTCAGATTGTTCCACCAAAATCTCTCCTTCACATCCATATACATTTTGGTATTTCCTGGATGAATGGAGTAAGGTGTTTCATGGGCTTCTTGCAGAATTAACTTCCGGAGACCAGGATCATTTGCCACGCATACACGTTTTTCAAACCACAAGGTTCCTTGCTCATCTTCATGAAATCCCTTGGCTTTTCCTGCTCTCAAATTGGCTTTGATTTCTTCAATATCTTTGTCACCCTTCTGAGCTTCACATATATTATCCATCAAATTTGGTTGTACTACCATCGAGGCTACAAAACCATCTGGTGTATTTGAATGGCCTCACGACAGGAGAAATACCTGAGGATTTATGCAAGGCATTCAAATACACCTTACGACTCAGGGCATCAGCTACCACATTAGCCTTTCCAGGATGGTATTGGAGACTTAGGTCATAATCCTTGATAAGTTCTAACCATCTTCTCTGCCTCATGTTCAATTCTTTCTGTGTGAAAAATATACTTCAAACTTTTGTGGTCAGTGAACACTTCACATCTTTTTCCCATTAGGTAGGGTCTCCAAGTTTTTAGGGCATGTACTACTGAGGCTAACTCGAGATCATGGGTGGGATAATTTGTTTCATGCTTCTTGAGCTGTCTAGAGGCATAAGATGCCACTCTGCCTTCTTGCATCAGCACACTTCCCAGGCCTTGGCGTGAAGCATCACAGTATACTTGGAATTCTTTCTCTAAATCAGGTAGGCATAGAACTGGGGCTGAAACTAATCGTTTCTTTAATTCCTGAAAACTGGCTTCACACGCGTCAGTCCACTCAAATTTCTTCTCCTTCTTTAATAATTCCGTTAGTGCCTTGGCGATTTTGGAAAAGTTTTCTATAAATCTTCGGTAGTATCCTGCTAGACCAAGAAAACTTCGTAATTCTCCAACATTCTTTGGTGGTTCCCAATTGGTTACATCTGAAACCTTTTCAGGATCCACTGCTATACCCTCCTTGGATACTATGTGTCCTAGGAATGCGACTTGTTCCAACCAAAATTCACACTTGCTGAATTTGGCATATAACTTATGTTCACGTAGTCTCTGCAATACTAGGCGCAAATGCTCTTCATGACCTTTGTGACTCTCGGAGTAGATCATAATGTCATCTATGAACACTACCACAAACTTGTCCAGAAAATCCATGAACACTTTATTTATCATATTCATGAAATAAGCTGGAGCATTGGTTAATCCAAATGGCATTACTGTATACTCATAAGAGCCATATCTTGTAACAAACGCTGTTTTTGGTATATCCATCTCTCTAACCTTCATTTGGAGATATCCTGATCGAAGATCAATCTTGGAGAACACACATGTACCTTTCAATTGATCAAATAATTCATTTATCTTGGGTAACGGATACTTGTTCTTGGTTGTGTGTTCATTTATATCTCTGTAGTCCGTGACTAGTCTCTGGGTTTGATCTTTCTTTTTGACAAAAAGAATTGGCGCTCCCTAGGGCGAAGAACTTGGACGGATAAATCCTTTCAGAAGGTGCTCCTCTAGTTGCTTCTTGAGTTCTTTCAGTTCTTCGACGGCCATTGGGTAAGGTCTCTTGGCTATTGGTCCGGTACCGGGTTTTAGTTCAATGAGAAATTCCACATCTCTATCAGGTGGCATTCCCGGTAATTCTTCTGGGAATACATCTGGGTACTCTTGGACAATCAGCACATCACCAAGGCTAACCCCCTTAAGATAATTTAGCCTAACTTTCTTAAGTTCGAAAGTTGATCTGAATTTAATCTTTTGTTTTTCTGGGGTAGTGAGGGTGATAGCTCTGTTTGCACAGTCTATGATTCCTTCAAAACGGGTCATCCAATCCATTCTGATGATAACATCCAAACCTTGGGTTTCTAGGATGGCTAAGTCTGCTGGAAAAAGATATTTTCCAATCCTTAATTCTAGCTGCCTACAGCCTGAATTTACTATCATCTCACCCCCAGGTGAACTCACTCTAATAGGTTTTCCTAAGCTTTCCTCGGCTAGCCCATGTTTGTTCACCTAAGCATTCAGTTGCATAATGTCCTGTCTTCTTGCACTTGAAGCAAGTCACATTAGACAAGTCTTTCTTCCCTTCAGTGCTAGGACGGGGATTACCATTTCCATGATTATGGCCATGGTGATGGTTTCCCTTGAATCCACCATTATTTCCTCTTCCTATTCTCTTCCTTTCTAATGTTATTGTCCAGGGTGATTGCCTGATCCAGCAGAATCTGATAGTTAGGAGCATTTGCCACAGACAAAGGTATCTTTAGTTCTCCCCGAAGTCCATTAAGGAATTTGTCCTTCCTCTTAGCATCAGTGTCGATGTCTTCTGGTGCGTACCTTGATAGCGTACAGAAGTCATCTATATACTCCTTCAGAGTTCTACCTCCCTGTCTCAAACTACGAAACTCCTCCTTCTTCAGATTCATTATGCCAGAGGAGATGTGAGCATTGCGGAAACCATCCTTGAACGCATCCCAAGTCATGCCATCCAAGGGATGGGTCACTTGATAGGTCTCCCACCACATGGCAGCAGGTCCTTCCAATAGGTGAGCAGTGAACCTCACCTTTTCTGCCTCAGATCACTCACAGGTTACTAAGTCCTTGTTGACTGAACGGAGCCAGTCATCCGCCACTATGGGTTCAGTAGCAGAGGAGAACTTATTAGGTCTAAGCCTGAGAAATCTTTCAAGTCTGTCCACAGGAGGTGGGGGTAGTGGTGGATGGTTGTTATTGTTGTTGTTGTTGTTGTTGTTGGTTGCTGCAATGAACTGGGTCATCATAGTCATCAGTTGGGCTTGAGCTGCCATCAGCTGTTGCATAGCTTCGCTGTTGTCGGTATCACGACGTGGAGGCATCTGTGGGGTTTTTGCAGGGATGAGTAAAAGATAGATAGATCTATAAGGAGGTATCCTACCCATGCACAAAACAATCCAGTCAAGCACACCATCAACAACACACCACTTATAAAAACAATCAGCAAACAAATCAAAACCTTCGGTTTAAGGAAAGCGATATAAAAGTTTGGAAAATAAACTCGCGAGGTTCCGAGGATACAAGGGAATGTACTGCCTTACCACAAGTTGGTAGGTCAATACAAGTCTAAGACAATGTGGTGTATGGTAAATGGTAGTCTCACTAACTAACTACTCGACCATGTCCTCTTCCTCCTCTTCAATTTCCTGAATCTCGATTCCTTCATTGGCGAGTACATCCTTGAGTTCCTTTACTTCTTTCTCCAGGGCAAGGTTCTTCTCTTGCAGCTCTCTCTTCTCAGTACGAAGCCTTTTTATCAAGTCACTATCAGCCTCGAACTCGACTTCATTGCTCTCGAGTTCTGCCTTTTGTTCCCTGATAGTCTTATTCTTCTCTTGAACTCTTTTCTCTTGTCTCCTGTACTTCTCCTCTTGTGCAGCGAATCTCTCTTCCTGTGCCTTAGTCACTTCCTCTTGAACCTTCACCTTCTCTTCGTTCTCCTTAAGTAAGGCACATAATTCATCGTTCTTCAGGAGCTCGGTGCGTCGATCTTCATATAGTTCGGTGACAAGGATTTCCAGCTCCTGGAAATAAAGGCTAAGGGGTTTTGCCTTGCCTCTTTCTCCGACATCATACAGGTAAGGTTCTCCATCCTCGATTCTCCTTCCAAAGAAAATGGAGTAGTGGCCCCTCAACTCTATGCTGTAGCGTCCGCAGAGGCGCCCAATCAAATCCCGCATGACTAGATTGAGTCCCTTGTCTTTGGAGTCACTAACCATTTTGATCTCCAGTGGGGGCTCCTCTCCACGTCCTGGCTGTGTTGCTTTTATTCCCCAGCAACACTCTTTGTTAAACTTCTTCAAAATGAAGCCCTTTACTTGGGGTAGTGCTAACCCTATCTTCTCGCCGATGTCGAGAAGGTAACAGCCAAAACGGGTGTTCTCGAAGTCCTCCGCGGTGGTGAAGTGAAAGCTCGTCATCCTTTAGGTAGGAAGGAAGGGAAATTAAAAACAAGGATTGCAAAAGATAAGGAAGTACTAATCATGGTGTGTATTATTAATTTAGAAGGATACTAAGTCAAAATTCCTAAGGTGATCAACAGATATTAACTACTCTTCGTAAATTGGATTTTTCACTATAGTGAGAGAGACAAACACCCGGCCAGCCACTTATATTGTGGAACAGGTCTCATGTACGTGGACATGTAAAGTTTGTCCCGGACCGCTTCATCCCACCATGCCGTTAGAATCCAACATACTTCAAAGATGGTAACATTATGACCAAAAAGGGCTTAACCAATCCTAGGGCTCGAACCTACAGGCAACACTTTGCTCTGATAACATTTTGGAGCACCCCAACTTTTAATAAGTTGGAACACCTGTGTTATGTGCTAGTCCCTGGATCACTGCCAGCACCACAGTACAAAATATAAGGTACCATTGCATAAGTATTAAAATTGCTACATCGAGATCCAAAAGAATAGCCAAATATGGCTTTATTACAATTTGCATAGCCATGAAGGCTAGCTAAAGTTCAAAGTTCACAGCGAAAGCAAAATAACAATGAGACTCATCTTCAAGCATGCGCCACAGGCAGTCATGTTGGGTGTAGACTCGAGCCAAAATCATTGCGCATCAGAATTACCTGCACATTGGAATATGCAGCCCCCGAAGGAGGTCAATACAATGATGTATTGGCAAGTGACTATAGTGGATATATACTGGCAAGTCTAACATCTATATGCATATTTGGCTTGGTGGGGTTGAAGGCTATTTGCAGAAAGCAAGTTTTCTCCTATCATTTTGTAAAACACTTTTATTTCTCGAACACTTGGCACCGAGGGATAAAGCCCAAGTGCACCAACAATTCTTTTCTTAGTCAAATTTTACTTTATGAAAATAGTGTTGATATTCTTCTGCCCATCCTTGTCCAGTTGCTCGAAGTAGTCCATTTCGGGGGACACGGCTGAGAACTCAGATTGTCGACTCTGCAGAGGTTGTGCACTTTCACCTTTAGACTCAATTTGTCCGAGAAATCCTATACACACGGAGTGTATTATGCTAAGGAGAGAATTGAGACAAGAACTTTCAGAAGAAGAATGCAACCATACTAGACAAACCCGTTCCACCTATCATCTCTACATCTGCTTGTCAAGCTGACAGGTTGCACTCCCACAACTTAATCATTCTAGACAGCGCCCATTGTCAAAAGGTTGCACGGGAAGCTTCTAAACTTGGAGGGACTTGGTAATCTCTTCGTTCCTGGGTGGCCGTCCACAAGTGTACTTCTGGGTAACAACCACCATACACATTCATCCTAGGCGATGACAACCACAAGCATAGTCCCAAAAGCCACTCAACATAAACCATATCAACCAATTCCACCCAGATGTGTATTTTAGATTTTTAACACTTAGAAACATTTCCATAACATGGTAAACATTTTTATAGCATGGCTAAGCAACTAATAAAATCTTTGCATGGCTGCTGAGGAAAAGGGTGGCTACACACTACTAGGGTATTTGTAAAACACAAACTAACTTAGCATTATAAAAATAAATCAAAAATCCCTATCATGCACACTACTCAAAATATACTACTTATGCATATAGAAATTATGGGATATTGTATGAATGTCACTTGCCTTGGTAACAGGAGGAACAAGCATAGCAAGAATAACAATCACAACCAATTCCTTCCTCTTCTTCACAATCTAGCACAAACAATGAATAAAATAAATACCAATACAATACCATCACAACACTAAACAAAAACATGTATGCATGAATGATATGCTATGATAATAGGACACACTTATTCATACCTCTTATTTTCTGTCATTAATAAATGAAATATAATTTTTAGGTATTTCTTATTTTATTTATCAACTAAATAATTTTAAAATAATGTAGTAAAACTTTGATTTCTATAATTACAACTTTTATTGGTTTTATGACATCTTCAATTTGGACATTTATTAATATTGCTGGACAGAGGGAAATAATACAATCCTAAAACAATTAAATTTATTTCTAAATCATTTTTATTATTTAAGTTATTATTTTAATGGCCGAAATACTCCTCTGATAATTATACAATTTATAATTTGTCAAATGGAAAAACAAATGATGTAGAAATAAACTACATGAGCAGGGCTTTCCAATGACATAAAGTTTATAAATTTTGGTCTTACAGATTAAAAGTTATGAATTTTGCAAGTTTTAATAGTTTTCTGTTTTAATTTCTAAATTTTATTCGAAATAGAAAAAGAATCGGCCACGCGGCGCGATCTGATTCGTCCGTACCGATTCGACGCGGATCGGCAGCGTGGGCCGTCCGATCTCCTTAATAACGAGCGCTCGGGATTAAATGGATCTCGATCCGTTGGATCTAGATCCAACGGTCCGAAAACGGAGACCACGCGCGGGCGGCGCGGTTCGCCGGAAAAACTTCCGACCGCGGCGGCGCCACGGACGGCAATGCACGCGCTCGCATCCTAGGGATCTACGGGATGGATGGGTCTTACCGAGACGTGGAGAAGATCGATGCGGGGATGGTGGCGAGGTGGCGGTCTCCGGCGTGAACTCCTCCTCGTGTAATCGCTCGCCGGAGTAGCACGAGGCGGCGGTTCTCCTCGGTCGAGCACGGACACGGCGTTGCGCTGCGGAAATCAGTTCAAAACCGTGTCAAAAAGCTTCGCAAGGACAAGTTAAAGCGAGAGGGACCAACGATACGGCACGGGGTGGTTAGGTTTGCGCGCACGGCGAGGTTCTCACCGACGGCGACGGCGGAAGAGCGGGGTCTCTAGCGGCCAGCCCAGGGGCTCTTTGGAGGAGGTGTTTGGGGCAAAACACGGAGGAGCTCGGGGGCTTTTAGTAGGGGAAAACATCGAGGTAAATGGAGTAGTAAATCGCCGCATTCAAACGAAATCAAATCGGGCGTTTTCGGTCGGAGACGTGGGCGTGATTTGGGGACGAACGGCTCCGCGGGGGAGATGACAGGTGGGTCCCACCTGTCAGTGACTGCGAGCGAGCGCGCGGGGCGGTGGGCCGCTGGCGGGCTGATAGGCTACGCGCGCGCGGCAGATAGATACGGGCCACGGCCCACTCGACTCAGAAATCCAATTATTTTTATTTAAATCCTTTTCTGTTTTTAAATACTGATTTCAAATATGATTTTTAAACCTATTCAAAACATTTCAGAAAAATTCATAAAAATATGTTTTGGAAAGGTTATTAAAAATGGAACTTTTTAACATTATTCTTGCCCATATATAAATTGGTAAAATTTTATTTATTAAAGGAGTTTTAAATAAACACTTTTAAATTTTTGCAAAATTTGGGATGTTACAGTAATTGTACTCATGTGGCTCTGTCCCTGGATATTCAAATGTCCAGATTATAATGAGGAGGCCTACATCGAGGAGGAGGTGTATGACGACGACTACGCCACTTAGCTGTCACCGGTCAACTGCTCTTGTGGGATCAGCGCTCGGAGATGTTCAGAGCCGTCGCTAGCCACGAGCTTCCGCTATCTTAGTTAATTCCGTCCTGCGTGACGAGGTTTGTTGACTTTGGTCGTATGACCGTCTATGTGTTGTAAGACTTTTATTCGTACGACTTGAATGATGTAACTCTTTGATACCTATGTTGGTTATGTGATCGTGATGCACTGATCATTGGGATCGTGATCTTTTACATAACGTGGGCATCTCAGACTTGTTTTGAGGGGTCCTTACACTTGCCATGCTAATAAAGATTTAATTTGATGTGTAGATAAATAATTTGCACCATAATTAATTGCCGGGATTTTCATCCCCGCTTTAATGTGAACGAATCATCGCATACCATATTCGAACATCAATTGTTTGCGCATTTCCTTTATTGATTATGTTTCCTATTGTCTGTGTTTGGCTTTTCTCTGGGTAGACGACGACGTGCCTGTTGCGAGTACCTACGATACTGAGGTTCCATCTTTTGTGCCGGGCCACCAGCTGCCAGGCAAGTACCTACGATACACGATTGTTTGGTTTTCATACTTGTCGTTGATCTTTGCTACCCTAGTATACGTTTCTTGAATTGCGATCCCATCACATGTTTATCCTGCAGCCTAGACAACTTTATCCCCACAACCTATAACCTCTTGTATGTTTATCTATTGGCCTTTGCGAGTCGTAGCGCATGCTTAGAGTTGGTTGTGCGAGTCATTTGTCTATCTTTTATTCCACATGTTTTGATATGGGAACGACGGGGGAGGTGCAGCCCAATTTCAGGACTCCACCAAGTTAGGTGTATTCGTCGTGTGTTGTTATTTTAAATAATTAGAGTTTTTCATAATTATGAGTTTGGGCTTGGTTTGGGCTTGTCCAACCAAGTCAACATAGGGTCCATTAGGGGGGCGGTACTGTAGCATCCCTCCCCTCATATAAGGAGTTGCTAGGCATCGTTTTAGGGTTAGCTTGAGTTTAGATTAAAAACAGTCCATAGACTTTGAGCTCGTTGGTGAAGCATCCCTCCGGGGACGGCGATGCCGTTTATCAGTTTGTAATAAAGATTGCTGCGAGGGTGCTTGTGTTCATCAAGTGTTATCGTGCTCAGGTTAGAGGCGTGGTGATCTTCATCACGTTGCTTGCTGGATTTATTCCCCACCTTCAGGTGACGCCGTTGGTGTTGTTGGAAGGATTTACTGTCCGGGTTACTCGCTGTGAAAGATCGGGACAACAATCATAGGATCATCCCCTTGATCCTTATCATGTGGTATCAGATTACTGGGTTTCTCACAGCGAGTTTTGTTTGATCAATCTGCTAGATTGATTTCGGTGGAGATTGGTTCAGGCGGAGGCTGTTGGAGATCGCGTTCGTAGAGATCGTGTCGGTGGTCGTCCTGCAGGGAGTCCAGCGTACAGCCGGCAAGGAGGTTAGATCGATTGCAAATTTGCTAAGATCGTTTTCTGCTGCAGTCCCGATCGTGGTTGCTTTTGATCGTGGTTGTGTGGAGGTTGGCTGGAGCAGCACGTGAAGTCCAGGCAGTGCGGTTCCTGCTAGATCTGCTAGTCAATTTCAAACACCAAACATCAGATCGTGGAGGAGCAGCAAGGGACAGCACGTGGTGGTGTTTGATCATCAAGTCAAGGAAAAGGAAAGTCCAAACCGGATAGGAAATTCCAAGCAAGATCGGATCTGATAAAAACGGAAAGATAAATCTCGGATTTCATTAGTTCCGGATTTGGTGGGATTCTTTCTCGTTTTGTTTTCTGACGTGGAGTTTTGGCAGGAAAGGAAAGTAAACAAGAGGCAGATTCGGATTTACTTGGCCGATAAGAAAGGAAAGGAAATACCGGAGGAAAGGAAAAGGCAAGAGGTCAGCTTTGATCTCGCGTTCTGCCCAGTCCAGAAACGACCGTCGTCTTGTTCAGCCCACAGTGACCTGCACGTGAGGAGTCGGGACTTGGGAGGCTACCAATTGGAAAGTACATAAAATTATCTTTCCGACAAGTGCTTATTTGCCTGTTTCGGACTTCCTACGAGGAAACCACGTCCGTTTTATATTCAGAGTTTCTGTCAGTCCGAACCGAATTTGACGTGATAATGAGTTCGTTTCAGGGTGATTTTTATGGCAAGAGGTGTGTTTCTGGTGAAAGGTCCGGTGATGTTTATCATGACTACACTGGTATCATTGTTGGTTTCGCCTTTGATCCAACTAAAATCAAGTGGAGATTGGACAGCTCGGCGACGCCTGCAGAATATCAGTCTTGGGAATCAGACATGGACAGTGGTTTTGCAAAATGTCGTACGCTTGATTACAATTTTGGTGACCCTACTGCATTAGTTATTGCGTACCGGCGAGTAGATACAAAGTTGTCGAGTTGGTGGCGGGAAGAGATGCGTGTGAGAGGCATCACATGGCAAACATCTAATTGGGAGGAATTCAAACAATTTCTGCGCACCAAATTTGTGGAGCCGTCTACGGATTTGGACAAAAGTCCGGTGGAGGATGTTGTACCATTGAGTGGGTTGAATATGCAACTCAAGAGAGTACATGGTGATACTTGTATGACCGTGGATAGAGGCCAGCGATGGAATTTATTTCAGGCGCAGTGCATGATCAAAGGCAAAGCATGCAAGTTGATGATTGACAGTGGTAGCTACTGTAATGGCATTAGCAAGGCGGTTGTGGAAGTTTTGGGGTTACCCACATGGCGCATTCCAGAACCTAGGCATGTTGAGTGGGTAAATAGTTGCGGTATGATGAAGATTACTCACAAGGTGCGTGTGCCGTTTTCAGTTGGTGACTATGTTGATGAGGTGGAATGCGATGTGTTGCCATTGGAGGTATGTGGACTATTACTTGGACGTCCATGGCAGTATGATCGTAATGCTATACATGCTGGGAGAGCAAATACATATTCTTTTGTGCATGATGGCAAACATCGGACACTGAAGCCTATGACGGATGATCAAATCAAGTCCGATGTGGTGCTGGTGGTTCGTAAGGAGAAGTTGCGCAAGGCTAAGCCACAGCCAGGGCTAGCTAAGGTGCAGTGTGAGGAGCATGATGCAAAGAGCGTCAGTGATGATATTGTTTCAGCCAAGCCTGTAGATGACAAGCCAGTTGTTCTTGTTAGTGACAAGTCGGTTGAAGTCAAGCCTCATATTGATGAAGGGCAGGATATGTCAGCATGTGTTTCATATGTTCCACTTACAGTTCGTGTTGACATGGGTGTTCAGACCGATGACAGTGGTGCTGATCGTGTTCCGGTGCATATGGTGCCTCGGGTAGTCAGCCACAGTTTTGTAAGAACTCCTCGGAGACGTTTTGTTGGAGCAGCAGTGCGTGTGCATAGAGGCAAGGATGGACGTGTTCGTCAGCTGTGTGGCCCAGGCATTACTACTTTGCAGGGTCCTGTTCAGCAGGTTCATGTCCAGCAGCAAAGAGCTCCATCAAGAGTTCAGAAGCAGAAGGTTTTGGCGCCAAAGTCCAAGTTCATTTGGCGAAGAAAGGAGGCGCCAAGTGCTGTGTCAAGTCAAGCATGCCCAGCGGGAGGATGTGGTGAGGAAGGCAAGCGAGACTTGAAGATGACGAAGACGTGTGATGTTGTTGCTGCTATCACGCCACCCTTTCGAGCCGACCCTCAAGCGTTGAGGACAACGCTTCTTGAAGGGGGGGAGGATGATATGGGAACGACGGGGGAGGTGCAGCCCAATTTCAGGACTCCACCAAGTTAGGTGTATTCGTCGTGTGTTGTTATTTTAAATAATTAGAGTTTTTCATAATTATGAGTTTGGGCTTGGTTTGGGCTTGTCCAACCAAGTCAACATAGGGTCCATTAGGGGGGCGGTACTGTAGCATCCCTCCCCTCATATAAGGAGTTGCTAGGCATCGTTTTAGGGTTAGCTTGAGTTTAGATTAAAAACAGTCCATAGACTTTGAGCTCGTTGGTGAAGCATCCCTCCGGGGACGGCGATGCCGTTTATCAGTTTGTAATAAAGATTGCTGCGAGGGTGCTTGTGTTCATCAAGTGTTATCGTGCTCAGGTTAGAGGCGTGGTGATCTTCATCACGTTGCTTGCTGGATTTATTCCCCACCTTCAGGTGACGCCGTTGGTGTTGTTGGAAGGATTTACTGTCCGGGTTACTCGCTGTGAAAGATCGGGACAACAATCATAGGATCATCCCCTTGATCCTTATCATGTTTAGTATGATAGATTGTTCTACTTTAATAAATTGCTAACTTATGTGGGGTACTAATTAAAAGATAAGGCACCGGCGGAAGGCCTTGCGAGGTGCTTTGTTCTGCTAAGTTTCGACCTAGGAACTGAGATTTTGTCCTCGGATCCAATTTTGAGAGCACTAACCACTTGTGGGTGGCCCAATGGAGCCCCCCTCGACTTTGAACGGATCTTCAGCTTGTCCATGTGCCGCAAGTAGTTTGGGTTTTCCATTTGCTCATAGTCATGTGCATGATGATAATGTTCGATGAGAGGTTACCTTATACGGGAGGTCATTTAGGGGTGGTGCACGCGAAGCGGACAGTTCCTAATGTGGTTTGAGCCGCATGGCGCGTGCACACAAACTAATGAGCCCACAACTGAGATTCGGCCGGACTCCTGACGCGGGTAACAACTCATATGGGTGGCACTTGGACTTGCTGTAGTGAAGGAATGAGTCGTGTTGAGAGGCCCTTATGTTTTTTACTGGGTTGATCATACGAGTATGGGTACAGTAGTGCACCCCTGCAGGGTATAATCTTATCGATGAGCCGTGTCCACGGTTACAGACGACTTGGTGATGATGCTGGCTAACAAGATCTAGACAACTTCCACTTTATCATTGTTGATTAACTTGATTAGTAACATAGAATTACTTTCACAATAAATGGTAACTAAAGCTGTTAATGTGTAAGTTTCCCGAATTGCTTCCTCATACTTGGTTGAGGGGGTTAATCCGAGAATGGGTTATGATTGGTGTTAGTTGTAGATGGCTACTTATGCGTTCTCTTATCCCTCTCTAATTAGAAGGAAGTTGTAGCGTGTCTCTATTAGGTTGCTAGTGCTGTTGCCGCTAAGTCTACCTAACCCCATACTTTGGGAGTCTTTCAGTTTTGTAACTTGTTAGCTTTAGCTTGTTCGATACGCTCCGGTGTATTGACCCGTTCGCGGGCTGTGGTTTTCTCTGCAGTTGAGGAGAGTCCGTACGACCATGTGGGTGGCTACTACGTGGAGTTCGACGACGAGTAGTTAGAGTTCCCCTGGGCTTCACCCTGGTGGACCGCGTGGATGGGCCTTCTCTTTTCGTTTCGGCTTTGTGCCCTTTGCTTCTTATTTGTACTCAGACCGGCTTGTTTTCCGCTGCATGATGTAATGTTGGGACATGTGTCCTCTGCTTGGTAACATTCGATATATTTGCTCAGTGAGAGCGTTGGATAATTATTTCCTTTCTTTGTGTCTTAGGTTAATCCTGTGATTCCATCTTGTTCCAAACCGATTCGTATACAGTGCGTGTATGATCGAAGTATAGAAGTTGGTAGGACTTTGGTATTCTTGCGTGCACAATCGTGAGACATACGTGACGTTGGGATCGCTAGGAACTGTCGGCCGATAATCCATTCCGAGCCAAGCCTGCCTGTTTCCTGGGATTGGTAATCCCCAGTATGCTCCTAGTTGTGTGGCCCAATAGGTACGTCTTGTTTGTGTAGCTTGAATCCAGGGTCTGACACATATACTATAGTCATGATGTCTAGTATGAGATTCATTTGGGCATTACAAAAATATACATAAACCGTTCCAGCCACATCTATGACTAATAATCCACCTTTGGGTTAGCGTCTGCATGCCTTTTAGTATTAAGTTGCAAGCAACAGATTATTGCATCAAGAAAAGTGTGTAATGTAAGTAATAAAATTATGCTTAGAAAAAGCACTCTAGTAGCAACAATACATCTACAATCTTAGAGGTTGCTGTCACTCCCCACGCCCGCGCCGCCGCGCCCCCGCTGCACCGCCTCGCCTGCCCCCGCGCCCCGCGTGCGCCGCCTCCTCCCCATGCGCGCCGCGTGCCTCCATCTCCCGCCGCGCCACGCCCCTCCACGCCGCCGCCCCGGCTCCTCCTGTCGCGCCGCCGGCTGCCTCCGGCCCGCCGCGCGCGCCACCGGCCGGCCGGCCGTGCCGCCGTCCGCCCTCGCCTCCACGCCCGCCGCCCGAGCCGCCGCCCGCCGCTGCTTCCCGTGCCCCCTACTTCGTCTTTGCCGCCGGTGCCCGCGCCCCCGTTCGCCCAGCCTCCGCGTGCTCTCCGCTGCGCGCCTCCGCCTCCTCCCGCCGCCGCGCGCTCTCCGCCACGCTGCGCCCACCGCCGGCTACCTCCACCCGACGCCTCCTCCTCCGTGCTCCCCAGCCGCTTCCTGCCCCTAGCCCCGCCGCCACGGATAGCCGCCGCCGGCGCCATCCCCATCCGTCCTTGGCGCACCGCACATGTTTGATGAAATTCCCACACGAGGTGCCCTCTTGCCGCCGACCCCGGAGTCCATCTTCACGAGCCATCGACGAGGTCTTCCACCGTCTTTCCGTGCCGCCTCATGTGTGTGGCCGCCTTCGTGCGTGAATTGAAACCGTTGCCGTGGCCCGATGACTGGATGCGACAAGTGCGCCACCTACCCCGAAGCCGGTGCTCCGAACAACGACCACCCGGGCGACTACTCTGACCACTTCCACGACACCGACTAAAGACGATGCCCCGGTTCCGCGACGACTACTTCCACGATGACGACTACTTCCTCTACGGACCGAAGACGTCGGTTTCGAACCCTAGTTCACCCGATCCGACGTACGAAGCCAAACCCTAAACCTATACCTATTTTATTAAATGTCATCTATCTTGTGCATATCGCATCATAATTGCGGTTGTTGCATCTCTTGGGTTGCGGGTGTATCAAATCACCTAAATAATAAATATGGAATGTGTGGGGCAAATCACTATATGTATTGCCCTATTCCATTTAAATTGACTAGATCATCCATGCCATGTCTTGCCATGTTAACCAACATTTAATATTGTTGAGTAGATAAATAACTTGAACATAAATATTAATTGTCGAAATCCCGGTTCCGCTTAATTTGGATGAACTGCATCTCGCATTGCATCTTGCCATTTCATTCATCTGTCCCATGATCATGCTGGATCTTTTGCCTTAGTTGTAAAATGCATCTTTTGCGCTTCCAGTGTTTGTTGCTTCTTCGCGGATAAGACGTTAAGATGTGTGAGCAACGACAAGATCTGCTTCCATGCGGGATTCCAGGCAAGCAAATTTTGCTTGTTTACCTATACATTGTCTTTCATTCCTGCCGTTGATCTCTGCTACCCTAGTATTCGATTCTTTATCGCGATCCCATCACATGTTATCCTGCAGCCAACAGCTTTATCGCCACAACCCATAACCCCTTGTATGTTTATCTGTTGCCCTTGCGAGTCGTAGCGCATGCTTAGAGTTGGTTGTGCGAGTCGTCCGTTGGTCTTATGTTTCATCTGCTTAGTATCATAGATTATTCTACCTTATTAAAATGTTGTCTTATATTGGGGTATTATAATTAAATGATAAGGCACCAGGCGGAAGGCCTTGCGAGGTGCTTTGTTCTGCTCAGTGTCGACCTAGGAACTGAGATTTTGTACTCGGATCCAATTTTGAGCGCACTAACCACTTGTGGGTGGCCCTATGGAGCCCCCCTCGACTTTGAACGGATCTTCAGCTTGTCCATGTGACGCAACTAGTTCGGGTTTTCCATTTGCTCATATCCATGTGCATGATGATGATGATGAGAGGTTATGTGATATGGGGGGTCATATAGGTGTGGTACGACACGAAGCGGACAGTTCCTACTGTGATTTGAGCCGCATGGTGGCGTAGTCGCAAACTAATGAGTCCGCAATTGAGATTCGGCCAGACTCCTGACGCGGGCAACAACTCATATGGGTGGCACTTGGACTTGCTGTAGTGAAGGAATGTGTCGAGTTGAGAGGCCCTGATGCTTGCTTGGGTTGATCATACGAGTATGGGTACAATACTGCACCCCTGCAGGGTATAATCTTATCGATGAGCCGTGTCCACGGTTATGGTCGACTTTGGTGATGATGCTGGCTTACAAGATCTAGACAACTTGCACCTAATTAATGTTAATTAAGTTGACTAGTAATATAGAATTACTTTCACCATAAATTATAACTAAAATTGTTCAACGTGTGAGTTTCCCGAATTGCTTCCTCAAACTTAGTTGAGGGGGTTAGTTCGAGAATGGGTTAAGATTGGTGTTAGTTCTAGCTGTTTACTTATGCGCTCTCTCATCCCTCTCTGATTAGACGGAAGTCGTAGCGTGTCTCTTTAGGTTGCTGGTGCTGCTGCCGCTAAGTCCACCTCCCCTATATTTTGGGAGATGGTGTAGAAAGTCGGCAAGTCTGCTTTGCTTGCCAGGGAGTGTCCTGACCCTCTTTTGGGATGTGCTTTATGTGCAGTCAACAGGTTTGAAGTCTGACGATGTTAGCTTCGGAATCCCTCCGGCTTGGCTGGGCAGGGATATGGCGCCATCGCTTATCTTCAGGACTCTTAGTCCAATTTGCATCTTATCCGTAGTCGGATACTATTTTGCTTCTGCTGTCATTTGTATCTTTGTATTGTAATATTTGTATCTTGACTCGTTCGAGTCATTGTTGTAATTTTATCTTTGTTGTATTTTGGATGTATCGGAACTGTTGTAATGTTATCACAATTCCACCCACATAATGCGCATGTTTCGGCGTGCACATTATGTCTGGTGGGCGACCTAAAATCGTTATTATGCGGATTTCGGCGGGAACGCTTAAATCTACATAGTACCGATTTTAGGGCGTCACAACAACACACACACACATGAAATATTATGCAACAAATGACATAGTATTCAATATTCATCGGATCCCAGCAAACAAAACATGTAGCATTACATAAAGATGATCTTGATCATGTTAGGCAACTCACAAGATATAAACATGATTGCACAAGAGGAGAAGACAACCATCTAGCTACTACTATGCACCCGAAGTACAAGGATGAACTACTCACGTATCAGTCTTAAGGCCGGCATGGTGATGTAGATCCCTCCGGTGACGATTGCCCTCTCCGATAGGGTGTCGGAAATAGCTTCTGAACCCTCCCGAACTAGGGTTGATGATGGCAACGGCTCTGGAACTTTTCATGGATTTTTGTTCGGGTGCCAAGGGTTTTCCAGTCAGGGGAATTTATTGGCGAAAGGGCAAGGTCGGTGGAGCGACCAAGGGGGAGCCATGCCACCAACATGTGTGGATGCCTCGTGGCCACCCCCCCTCCGTGTCCTCTTCGGTGTTCTGGATGCTTCCTGGAAAAACAGGGTTTCTGGTTTTTGTTCCGTCCGATTCCGAGAATATTTCCATAAAAGCTGACGAGGGATGTCCCCATCAATACCCATGGTTATTAGCCTAGGCTTAGAGTTATGAGGTAGAGAACGCGTAGTGTTGGTAGACTCGACAGCTGACAAGCGGGATTTACCCAGGTTCAGGGCCCTCGAGTGAGGTAACACCCCTACTTCCTTCTTGTCTGTTATTGATTGTGAATATGCGATGATTACAAAGTTCCAGCGAGAGTTTGTCTCGCTAGGGTTTGGTGGATCTGATTGCGCGTGTCCTTGAACTGCTAACCTCCTAGCCCTTATATGGGGGGTCTAGGTCTCGGGTACGTAACCGAATAGGACTTCATACATGGAACTATAACCGACTCTGCATAAGGTAGGAATTAATATTCGTTTTGGGCTTCTCTTGATGGGCTTCTTTGATCTATTGGCAATTGGGTTGTAGTCATTACGTGCACCAGGTGCCCACACGATAAGGTACCCATTTGGTATAACCTTGTCACTATACCCCGAGTGCTTGACTAATTTAGAGAATCGGGCCTGGACTCACTCGTAAGTGCACGTCTCATGTGTTTGATATTTTTGTCTTTCAACTGTGATATTTATGTTTTTGCCAAAAAGATTATGGCTTAATAGGCCTGGATATACTCGAAAATATTGAGACCAGTTAACTGCGCATTCGGCCAAAACCTTACTAGCCTTCAATCAGATTCGAGTCCTTGGGCTCGAATCCGGAACATACTGGACATAATCGACTCAGGCCATCAGCGCGTCCACCGGGATTTTCTTCACGTCTGATGACACGGAAAGTTTTAAGGAAACACTGCCTGAGTGGTCCTCAGCCCAGCTCGACTGGTCGGTGGGTCTTACCTTTGCATTTAACGTATGCAGCATCCGAGACGTCATCGACTAACGCTTTGTCCAGGAATTCTTTTGAGTTACTGTTTTTGACTGAGGCAAATCAGCTTTATCGACCGCATTTTTTTCTTTTGAAATCTATCGGGTGCGCGACAGCGCTTCCGATGGGAGTAGCACCCGAGATTGTGCTTTATTGCATGTAATGAAGGATAATCTCAATTTTGCCTTTCCTTTATTCCAGTTAGTTACAAAAATTCTTACCTGCTCCTGATGGGAGTATACTAGAGCACGTTTATCTCAATTTTTGTAGTCGAGTGACTTTTGAATTTTTGTCTAGTCTTGGAGTTTTTGCTTTATCGACAGTCGAGAGACTTTTGTATGTTCTGCTTGTGGTAGTCCAGTCGACCCAAAGATTGACTGCCTCTTTTTGTTATTCTATTACGATGTCAGGTGAGTGTAGTCATATCTGAGAGTCGTGGCCTGCGCGAAGGACTATGACAGGACATGTCATTGTGGGGTCGTCTCTTTGACCGTGGCGGACGCTGTTTCAGTTGTGATTTGACTTGACGTGGTTTTCACGTGTGTGATGATGGTCTCCTTGTTTTGCGTGCGTAGTGGGCAGCGTGGCCTACGGCGGTTCCTCTCCGAGGGCGCCACATGTTGCGGTGATTTTGCATGAACGGCTAAGATTGCTTCTTCAGCTTTGGTAAATACAGATCTCGCTGCCGTAATTGAATTTACCCTGCCATTTGCCTCCTTTGTCATTGCCTCGTCTTCTTCCTCACGCGCTCACTATAGGGACCCCTTTGACTGCTAGTCAGAGATGCCCATGTTATGTAAACAGATCACGATTCCATTGATTAGTCAATCGCGATCACAAAACCAACGTGGTATACAAAGTTACATAATTCAACTCGGTTAGTGTAAGACTTACATAATAATGGTCACATGACCAAGACTGCAATCATCATCACACATGACGGGAATTAACTAAGGTACATCGGAAGTTTTCGGCTAGTGTCGGCCCTTGTCATGTCCTGACGCATTCCCACAGAGCAGTTGACCGGTGACACTCAGCTAGCGTAGTCGTCAGTGTACTCGTCCTCCTTGTCGTACATCTCCTTGTTGTAACCTGGACGTTTGAATGTCCAGGGACACAGACATATGAGTACATTTACTTACTCGCAAGACCACCTTTAAGGCTAAGTTTTTCATGGTAATGCAAGAAAACAATTTTCGAAAACTGGGATAGCTGCTATATACGACTATAAGGCTTAGTTTTCAAATACGATGCTTTTAGACATAGAGAATACAACATCTATATATCTTTCTTGAAAAAATATTTAGTGATAGAAATCTCTTCTCTTAGATATATCAAGGACATATTCAAGTCTTGAAAACTTTCTTCAGTAAAGCATGTCAAAAACAGTAGGATGGGGATACCCTTTTTCTTTCCTTGAGATCCGACTAATTGTCTGCCCGAGACGATCATCCTCACCCAAATATATGTACCTCCCAGGTACCTCCTTGTTTCACCGAAACTCTTTTTTTTAAAACAACTTCATTCTCCAAGGGGCCCAGTGTGGCCTTTACAACCGTCCATGACCGAGGACTCGTCTATTCGAATAGATTTACACTCTGCAAAGGTTGCACACTTTACCCACACCAAAATGTCATTCCGCTGTGTCTGCCACGGCCCGTCATACGGAAGTATGCGGGATCCGGATAACATGATCAAAGAATTCCACTATGTCTGCCCTAGTATCGGGGCCTCCCGGAAGGTTTGTTCTCCCCGGCACCGTGTGCTCCATTAGACCCATGGTCTTTTCTCGGGAAGCCACACCGCCACGGCAGGAGACCCGCCGTAATCGTCCGGCACGATGCCCACATGTGTATTGAATCATATAAACGACAATCCGGCTTCAGGGGCCCGGCCCCCAAAGAAAGTATGAGAGCCCCAGTACTAAAACAAACAAGCTTCCGGCTAAGCCCTACCAATGTCAGGTAATGTGGTTGCTCGGGTTAATTGTTCGGGCGGCAGCAGAGACTTCGAAATTAAACCTCCAACTCTGACTGCTCCCAGCAGCTCGGGTTTTCACAAACATCTCCGAATGCTCCAAGCAGCTCGGGTTTCTCATAAAAGCATTTCTTTCTCGCCGATTGCTCCCAGCAACTCGGGATTTCTTCGAAAATGTTTTTATCAAACCAGGCTCCCATCCTACGATTTTATGGTAAGGATATAAGAATATAATACTAGGAAAATATGATTTTATTTATATAGCCTTCAACAACAAGGCTCATAAAGTGAATACCTATTTTTATAACACCTATAATAATCTAGTGGATACCTTTGGCCAAACAATATTTTGTAAAATAGTTTTCGAGTGTCAAAGTTCCACAAAAGAAGGCAAGCATGCATTATTTTATTTTGAAAACAAAACATGCTTTGTAAATAGTAGGATTTTCATAGTGGTGAGGTGGCTTGCCTGGCTCAGCAAAATGTCCTTGGTCTTGATCTTGGGTTCACTCCTCCCTTCTAGTTGCTTCCCGATCGTATCTAACGTCGTAAACAAGAAAAGGAACAACACTCAAAATACAAGACAATGCCACAAGAACATAACAAACAACAAGCATTGCACAAGACACAAGTCCTTATAGCTAAGAAAAACAATAAACACAACTAAGACAATATACACAACAACCCTAACTTTTAATTAGGTAGTTTTAACTAAACACTAAAGTAAAACAACTCTTAGGGTTATTAGATCATTTACCAGGGGCTGCTTTATTAGTTTAGGAAATACTTCATACAAATGTATCGAAGCATGCAAGCATTACAAAGCGCAAGCAACTACTGGATAACCTCTAAAACAGACCAACATTCACATACATAGCACACAAAAAAATTTAGTGTAAACCCTAGGGAGCAAAGTGAATTATGCTGAACTCCAAAGTGACTTGCACCTCAATACTTTTAGGAAGTTTTAACAGGTTATTAAAGGTTAAATTAAGGTTCTGGACTCAGGATTCATCAAACATATGGACACATAACAACTCAAGTAAAACAGGGAAATAATTTTAATACAAAACCTAGTTGCATATGTCCTGTTTTGGGAGATTAATTACCATGCTCAGAATATAGCTACTAAAAATAAACCCTAGTAAAACAGTACACCTAGTGACCATATAAAGTCATGAAAATTAGATTTGCATCGAAAGCTATTGTCATTTGAGAATTAAAAATACTCCAAGTGCTACTGGTCTTAAAACTAAAATGACTGTAGCTACTGTTTTATGAGTCGCCTGTATGCAAAGTTAATTCCTATGGGAAGGTATTGATTTTAGCTTTCTATAGAAATTGGATTGGGTCCATTTGGACATTGTCGGAGAGTGTTTCCCAGGAAACAGGGATAGTCACACTCTACAGAGAATGTTCGAAGGGGGACTGAACGCGGAGGTCAAACAACCCTCAATCGGCACGGTGACCGTGCTCGTCGAGCCTAAGGAGGGACATCACGACAGAGAAGGACACCAGCCCGTACCCAGGTTCACGACCCTCAGGAAGAGGTAACACCGCTACTCCTGCTTGTATGTATTGCACTGCTGAGGTTACAATACAATGAGCTTGCCGAGGGCTCCCTTATGGAAGTGTGGAGCTCAAGGAGGGAAAGATGAGATCTTCTTCCTCCTCGAGCGGGGTTGTCAATGATATGTTCTTGTCTAGTCTTCAAGTGCTTAATGATCGATCGCTTGCTACGGAGGTGCTCCTGCTCCTTTTATAGGCACCCCGGGCCTCATCCTTGCGCCCTGCGCAGTGGAGGGGTTCCCACATGGCGGCGAAAGGGAGCAGCGGGGTGCACCGCAACGGAATTTTCCATGGACTCGGTCCAGGGGCGCAAAACCCTGCTGCAGGGGCAGGATAGCCACCGTCCGCGCAGGACGGCCAGCTGATGCCGCATAGGTCGTGGGGGAGCCCATGGTGACATTGTTGTTGGAGCGTAGCGCCGGCCACCCGCTTTATCACCAAAAAGGAAACTTCATAGTCGGACGCCGGGGGGCACAACTTTGTTGACTCCTTTAATCACCAGAGCGGCAACTGCGGCGCCATCGTCACCACATGCAGGCGCGCGCGTCACTCTACGGCTGCGGTAGAGGCCATGTGCGCTCTGCAGCGGTTGCTTCACAGCGAAGTATCTCTACGAGGCCTAAGTGGCCTTGTGGATGGATTTGCATTGACTCCTCTCCAGGGGAGAGAGCCTTGTAGAGTAGCAGCTGCGGGAGTAGCCTCTTTAGGTCTTCGCATCCTCTTTAGGCCCTCTTGAGGACGTTTAGCCCGAGAGTCTCTCCAAGCGTTTCTCTTGGTCCTTAGTCATTTCTCCGATGCTGTCGCGTGTGAGGGCTATGGAGAGTGGGCTTTGTACACCATGGTTCCCACGGGGCCGACAATAGCCTCCCGGGCCCAAGAAGGGCACGGCGGAGCCCATGGGCTCAGACGAAGCGTCGTGGGCCCAAAGTGTCCGACCGACCCGAGACACGCGTAGAGCCGTTGCGCAACTGCAACGACACGATCTCCGGGGAGTGCGTCGTAGGGGGTCCCACCACGCCTTGGTAACTGCTCAAACATGACATAAAGCCTGCGCGCCGGCCAGTGGAGACGTTACTGCTTCCACTCCGCGCACACAGCCTTTCAATCCCTTCTCTGAGCTTGCGCACTCCGATGATCTCCGCTTCCTTGTGTGCTGATCCGCGATTCTCCATAGTTCTCCCTTCTCCGGCGATGAGTCCAGCCAAGGGCAAGGCGGCGATGGTGAGGTCCGCGGACACTCAAGGGGAGGACGTACTCAACCCCACGCTGGTCGAGGAGCGCTTCAATGAAGCGGTGCTGGAAAAGATCCGGTATTTGGTCTCCAGGACGACCAACAAGCATGGCGCCAGCGCCCTCAAGGTCGTGAAGCTTGGCCGGCCCCAAAAGTGGTTTTTCTCCATCTTCTTTTACACCATCTTTTCTGGTCTTGTACCTCCTTACTCGCCCTTCCTGGAGGCGATTCTGGAGTTCTACCAGATCCATCTTCTTCATCTCCACCCCAACTCCGTCCTTATCCTCTCCATCTTGGCCTGTCTGTGCGAGGCCAGGTGGCCCTCTTCTGAAGCATCTACGGGCTTTGGTGCTCCGCCAGCCTCGAGCGGACGGGTTGCGTCTCCTTTCGCATCGTGGACGGCATGGGGGATGTCTACATCCCCATGTCGTGGAATGGGGATAAGCCCATCATGGCGGTGGTGAAGAAGGTGGACGACTTCCGGCAGAGGTGGTTCCTCATCGGCGTCAAGTCGGGGAGCTCCTTCCTCTACATCCTGGGGGCACCGCTCATGAAGAACTCCCACTTGGGCAAGGTGTTCTTCCTCAGCCCGCAAATCGCGGACCTAGTGGGCCGCATGAAGCTCCTTCGTTAGAGCGGCCTCACCGGGCAGATGATCGCGGAGGACTTTGTGAGGCGCCGCATCGCTCCGCTACAGGCGCATAAGAAACCGATGTGGATGTACTCGGGCCTCACGGACCTGATGCGGCTCCACTGCAGCGACAAACGCCCCGCAGTCGTCTCCACCAACATGAGCGTCCTCTTCATACCCTCGGACATGCCCGTGGTGATTGCAGAGGTGTTGAGGCCTCTCCACCAGGTCTCCACGAAGAAGCGCATGGCGATCCTGGAGCAGATGCCAACGTTCACCCCGCTTGGCCTGGCGGGGGAGGAGAAGGACGAGATGGTCGTGCCTATGGTGAAGGAGGCAGGCGCCACGGAGTCGCCTTCCGCCTCCGACGCCGAGCCAGGCGGCGAGGACGCAATGACGAACCCCTCGACCTGCGAAGCGAGCTCGTCAAGAGCAGTGCCCTTTACTGAGGAAATTTTCGAGGTCTCGTCTGGCGACGACAAGTCCTTCAGGGTGGCTCCTTCGCTCCCTATTGCGGAGGAGGAAGAAGACGACTAGGAGAACGCGGCGGGGCGGCGAGAACCCAGGTCCAAGGCGGGCCTCGACAGGCCTGTGGCGAGGCTGTCAGACGTACCCCTCAAGAGGAATGCAGTGGCGCCTCCCGAGGGGTCTGGAGCCAGGGCTACACCATCGTGGCGCTCGCCAGGCTTGGCGTGGGTTGACACCCGCGCCAAGAAAACTGAGTAAGTATTTTGACCTTGATTGTCTATTTCTTAGTCTCTTCTAGCCCACTCTTTTTTAATGGTTTTTCATGCTCTTCGCCAGTGACCTGGTGCCTGCGAAGCGTCGAAGGCTTCGCAAGGCCGCTGATGTGAAGAAAGTCGTGCAGAGGCTGCGTCTGACAAGGCCTCCAGGCCTGTGGTGATGGACATTGTAGGCTCTGCTGAGGACATGCCTCAGGCAGAGGCGACCACGCCACCTCCCGAGGGGAAAAGCCCTGAGGAGCAAGCGGAGAGGGCGCCCACTCAACCTCGCGCACCCACTCCACCACGCGCGACTATTCCTCCAACGCAACAAGAGGCCGAGGCAGGCACATCGCTGGTCTAGAGCCCGCCAAGGGCCAACGAGACGGAGGAGGGAACTCCTTCGCTGCCCTCGCCACACTCTACAGTAGGAGCAGAGAAACACTACAAGAAATATGTCAACTGATGACCCTCAATTTTGGTCACAGACAAGTCACTATAAGTCATTTTTGTGACCTTTTTGTGACCAAAACAGGAAGGTCACATACCGAGGGTCACTAATGGCAGTATGTGACCTTTTTTTCGATTGGTCATTGATACGTCTCCAACGTATCCATAATTTCTTGTGTTCTATGCTATGTTATATCATGTTATTACATGTTTTATACGCATTTTATATAGTTTTATGCATTTTGTGGGACTAACCTATTAACAAGATGCCACAGTGCCAGTTCCCTGTTTTCTACTGTTTTTGGTTTCAGAAAAGTACTTATGGAAATATCCGCCAAATTGGAAACGAGCCAACCAGTATTTATTTTTGAAATATTTGCGACCAGATGAACCGAAGATGAGATGAAGATGGACCCCGAGGGGCCCATATGCGCCGGGAGGTGGTGTGGCGACCTCGGGCGCCCACCGACCTAGGTCTTTTGCCCATAAATACCCCCCTGACCTAAAACGACGGGACGTTAGAAGATTTTTCCGCCACGGGTCTAGAACACCGCCGCCATTGCCGACAAGATTCGGGGGACAAAAGGCTCTGTTTCGGCACCCTGCGGGGACGGGAATTGCCCCCGGAGCCATCTCCATCGACTCCACCACCATCTCCATCGACGTTGCTGACTCCTATGATGAGGAGTGAGTAGTTCTCCCCCGGGGCTGCGGGATCTACGGAAACCATGTGGTTTATCTCTCTCTCCCATGATGTGATCTTGCATATGATCATGAGCTTTGTAATCAAGTTGAATATGTGATGCTACTCTTTGTCTATTATGCACAGTAGAGGTTACTTTAATATGAACATTGGGGCTATTCACGTGTGTAACGGTGACAGTATGTGCATCGTGTGTGACTCCTTTATGACATTGTTGGCGTTGGTTTACTCCGACTTGAGGGTGCTCTTGTAGCCCTAGACATTGAATGGTGTTTGTTATCCAACATGAGAGTGTTTGAGAGTAGTGTTTATTATTTAAATTTGATGTCAATGTTGAGAATGTCCACTGGTGAAAGTAGGATCCCTAGGCCTTGTTTCTAAGCATTAAAACGCTGTTTCCAACAAGTTCTGCTACATGTTTGCTGGCTGAAATTTTTATTACAGATTGCAATTACTACTTATAATCATCCATATTACTTGTATTTCACTATCTCTTTGCACAACTAGTGCACCTATACATATGACAAGTGTATTGGGTGTGTTGGGGACACAAGAGACTTCTTGTATCTTAGTTGCAAGGTTGCTTGAGAGGAATATCTTTGACCTCTACCTCCCTGAGTTCGATATACCTTGGGTGATCCACTTAAGGGAAACTTGCTGCTGTTGTACAAACCTATGCTCTTGGAGGCCCAACATTGTGTACAAGAATAGAAGCGTGCGTAGACATCAAGTTATTTTCTGGCGCCGTTACCGGGGAGGTGAGCACTTGAAGGTTTCTCCTTTAGATCCTGCAGTTATTACTTTTTGTTTCTTGTTTTTATTTTCACTAGTTAGGCTAAATGGAAAACAACAAAAAAAAATAGAGATCTTTATGAAATTTATCTTGAGCTTGGACATGAAGTGTTTGAAGGGAAAATTAAAAAACCTATTGAACTTTATATGCATGCTAGTAGCAATGTTATTAGTATGAATTCATTGAACACCATTATTGCTAATGCTATGGAAAAGTCTAAGCTTGGGGAAATTGGTTTTGATGAGCATGATAATTTTAGTCCCCCAAGCACGGAGGAGAAAATTTTCTTTGATGATATCTTGCCCCCAATATATGATAATTATAATCACTGTGCTATTTTCGTTCCACCTACTGGTAAGGATATATTTTATGTTGATTATCACATGCCTCCTATATTTGATGATTATGGTTATGAGAATAGTAATGATAGCTATTTTGTCAAATTTGCTCCCACTACAATTAATAAGAATGACTATGCTTATGTGGAGAGTATTTATTCTTTTATGCATATGGATCATGATAAGAATGTTTCATGTGATGGTTATATTGTGGATTTTATCAATGATGCTACTGAAAGTTATTATGAGAGAGGAAAACACGGTTGTAAATTTTTTCAAGTTACTAAAACACCTCTTTTTATGTTGAAAGATTTAAAGTTGCATTTGTTTCATGTTGCTATGATAGTTGCTTTATGTTTCAATAATTTATCCTATTACAAAATTCCTTTGCATAGAAGTGGGTTAGACTTAAATGTGTTTGATGTTTAACTCTTTATTGTCTCCTATGTTTTTCAACTCTCATCTCTATGAGAGCATCATATGAATCTATGTGCCTAGCTCAAAGGCATTAAACAAAAGCGCTTATGGGAGACAACCCACTTTTATTTCCTGTTATTTTAATTTGTTTTGCTTGTGTCAAGGAACATGCCTACCTCTGTAGAAATTACTTTGTATCTTATTTTTATTGCAATTTTGTGTCAACTTAAGCCTCTAGTCGAAAGTTGATGTTAAAATTCAATTCCTGTGCTGAAACAGATTTCTGTTGTCCACCGTAAAAATTATATCAATTACTGGAACGTCAGAAAACTCTACCCTTTTTTGTGCATAATACGCAGATGTATACGCAACTTTCATTAGTTTTGAGTTTTCTGATCTGAGCAAGTTAAGTACCTCGAAAAAGTTCGTCTTTACGGATTGTTCTGTTTTTGACAAATTCTGCCATTTTCTTTTGCAATGCATCTTTTGCTATTTTGATTAGATCTTTTTATCCTTTTAAGTATCAGTGGCTGTAGCTAATGTCCTGTAGCAATTGTAGCAATTGTGTTCCTACAGAATATCATAATTTTTTGTGCACTAACCCTCTAATGAAGTTACTCTAAGTTTGGTGTGGAGGAAGTTTTTAAGTATCAAGAGAGAAGGATGATATAATGTGATCAAGATGATAGTAAATCCAAAGCTTGGGGATGCCCGGGTGGTTAATACCAATATAATTCAAGAAGACTCAAGCGTCAAAGCTTGGGGATGCCCAAGCCACCCCCTTCTTCATCGACAAACTATCAGGTTCTTTCTAGTGAAATTATATTTTAATTCCGTCACATCTTATGTGCTTATCTTGAACCGTCTGTTTGTTTTTGTTTTTTTCCTTTTTTTCATTCTCTGAATAAATATGGATCCTAGCATTCTTTTTTGTGGGAGAGAGACACGCTCCGCTTTTTCATATGAATACTCGTATTCTTCACTTATATTCGTTGAGTATTCGTCTTTTGTAATCGTTTGCTCTCTAGCTCTTGTTTTTCATGCATCTCTTGTTAGAGTTGTTAGATTTGTTATGTTATACTCCCATATCTCATTGTTTAATTACTTGGAGAGTTTATCTTTTAAATAAGTTGATTGGTGTTTGGTTGAGAACAGAAAATGCTAAATGTGGTAAATGGTATAATTAAATGATACATTAATCTTGTAGATCATTAAATTGTGTTACTTAAATCATTGATGTTGTTTTGAGGTATTAATTTTCTTAATGGTAAACATGATGGTCTAGTAAAGTGGAATGATTAAATGGTTGGTCTAGAGAAACTTGAAACTGTGCCACACTTAAATTTCCAGTTGATTGCATAATGGTATATGACTTCTATTTGCCTAAAGCAACCGTAATGACTTTACGTTATGCGCTAAGGGAGGGTCCCCAACAGTGAACTTGTTCATTTTCCACAGCACCTCTAGGAGTAATTTTCATTATGCCTTGCATACCCATATTTTTATTTGGAATCTTTTTACTTGTAAGTTCTAAAACTGCGGTTTTCATGGCACTTCCACCACCATATTAGTAGCCTCTTCGGTACTTTGCTTTGCCCTTTCTCACATTGAGAGTTGGTTCATTTTTCGTGGGTACATCCAAACTCGTGGGAGATCTTCATCTTGCTCTCCTAAACATAAGCCAAACATCTTCCTCAGAACTTCCACCATACCTACCTACTACATCATTTTCATAGCTGTTCCGAGATATATCGCCATGCAACATCCATCTTACATTACATGACTTGTTGTCATTCATTACTTTTTTATCGCTTTGCGTGTTTCCATAAAGCTGATGTGTGGTTTTACCCATGTTACGCTAGAGCATTGCATAACCTGCTACACTGGCAGAGGCACCGTTGTCATATGTATTCTTATGGCACATTCATATTAGTTACTTGTATCATCAGTATGTTATTTTATCATCATTAGTTTGTTGTCATATATCATGTATCATATTCGGATGCTTGCCCCTAAAAGTGAAAAGAGCCATGGAGGCCATCGAAAGGAGAAACAGAAAGAGAAAAAAAAGAAAAAAAAGAAAGAAAGAAATAAAAAGGGGGAAGCATTACTATTCTTTATCACACACTTGTGCTTATGTTACAACACCATATCATCTCTAGTCATCACTTGTGCTCATGTTATAGCACCATATCATTTGTGATCATCATTTTTTCTCATGTTTAGCACCTTTACTCCATATGAGAGAGTTTTCATGTCTTAGTTGCATAACTATGTGGGGAACTTTACACTATAGAACTTGGCGTGTGATGAGGATATATCGGTGGATTATGATGATTATCCATGTTTAAACTGGAAGGAAATACTAAACATGATCGATGATTATTATAAGGTGAACTCATTCCTAGTTGGATATGATACCATGAATTATAAGAATGTTATACTGCCTAAGTTATTATGTTTATGTATCATTAGGTTTGAGTTAATGGAGATAATGGCGAATGGAGAAGAAGATGTGGGCAAGGAATGGAGGCTGTTGACAAACATCAAGGTGGCTAGCACGAGGGAGGCGAGGGAGGAAGTGGAGCCATCACGCGAAGAAGGGATGCTGCAAACAAAGAAAGATCCTTTCCAATTCGGATTCAAGATTTGTTCAGATTCGGTTCGGACTGACAGAAGTCCTGAATTTGAAACGGACGTGGATTCTTTATACGGACTCCAAATAGAGCAAAGAAGCACAATCTGAAAAGGCAATTTGAAGGGCTTTCCAATGGGTCCGGCCCCATGGCCCGGTTCGGCTCGGACTGGGCGCGGTGACCGCAACAAGTCACAAGTTGTTTTCTGCCAGTTTCCAAATAGAGTCCTTTAAGTTAGGAAAGTTAGAGATATGGTTGTTTTCGACTCCAACTCTATGTTGGACGTCCAGCAGCCTTTATAAGGCTTATAATTTCGTGGCTTTTAGGGACAGACCACGTTTAAACATAAACCCTAGATTGGATTGCTAAGCATTCATCTATATTCGAGTTCCTCTGTGTTGCGCTCAGGAATTCAACCTCTCCACTGTGTTGCGCTCTGGAGATTATTATCCGAAGTTTGAGTGTGATCTGTTGTTCCACTGGGAATTAGTAGATTGCAAAACCGCTTCGTGGTCGGCGGCTACGTTGCATCAGTGTGAGGCGTCGCGAATATCCATTGGGTTGAAGAGCTGTTGCATTGGCAACGGGGGAACAGCCGGAGAGTTCGTCGGATTCTCGCAAGTTATCTTCCACCATCATCCATCTACCCACCGCTCACTGAGAAGATCGGGCCACCCCTTATCATCTTGGTATCAGATTTCCAGAGTTTACTCGGTGAGCATCCACAAATCCATCCCGTAGATTTACTGTTTTTCGTCCTATCCAGAAAAAGCCCCACAAATATTTGCCATAGCCTTAGATCGCATCGTTTCATCGAGTCTAGCTGCTGATCGTGTCTTTTCGCGTTACTTTTTCTTCCGATCTGAGTCGTCCTAGCGTCTAGGTCTCTGTTTCTTTTCGTCTGTTTTTCTTGTCGTCGGAGTGCTGGTCTGTTACGTGTTTGTCCAATCGGAAGTCAGCCGAATCGCTGCTGCGCCATATAAAATTGCTTTGCTTAAATACCTGCCTCGTGAGGTGTTTGGCAAAGAATTTTCCTGCACGTGTATCCAAGCAGCAAAGGACAAGGAAAGACAAGTTTGAATCAATCTTCGTTGATGTTTTTCTTTTGGTTTCCATGCCGCATATGTGTGCTGCTGTTTCCATGTCTGATTAGAGTCCGAATTTAGATTGATTAGGTTTTTGTTCTTGTCCGTCCATTAAATTCCCTGATCCCGTTAATCCGAGTCTTCCTTTTGCTAAGCCTTAGGTAAAAGCCTGTCTATCTTTTTGTGTTTAGAACTTTCCTACGAGACTAGTAAATTATTTGCTCTTTGGGCTGCTCATATAGGTTGGAAAGTGCATTATTTTGGCAGTCTATTTTATTTGCTCCTGTGAAATATTTGTGTGGCCTAGTTAAACAGAGAAAAAGGGAGAAAAAAAAAAAGAAGAGAAAAAGGAAGTTCTGAAATTACTGTAGCTACAGTACGAGCGAAAAAGAAAAGGAGGCCAGAATTTTACTCATATAAGATCTGTTGGGAGCATTGTTTGCAAATTATATTCCTGCCTTGCACTAGTAGAATTGAGCAATCTTGTGCCCTTATTATTGAGCTTTTGCTAGCGTCTCTCCTGTGCATTGCAACACGTGGATTCTTTATACGGACTCCAAATAGAGCAAAGAAGCACAATCTGAAAAGGCAATTTGAAGGGCTTTCCAATGGGTCCGGCCCCATGGCCCGGTTCGGCTCGGACTGGGCGCGGTGACCGCAACAAGTCACAAGTTGTTTTCTGCCAGTTTCCAAATAGAGTCCTTTAAGTTAGGAAAGTTAGAGATATGGTTGTTTTCGACTCCAACTCTATGTTGGACGTCCAGCAGCCTTTATAAGGCTTATAATTTCGTGGCTTTTAGGGACAGACCACGTTTAAACATAAACCCTAGATTGGATTGCTAAGCATTCATCTATATTCGAGTTCCTCTGTGTTGCGCTCAGGAATTCAACCTCTCCACTGTGTTGCGCTCTGGAGATTATTATCCGAAGTTTGAGTGTGATCTGTTGTTCCACTGGGAATTAGTAGATTGCAAAACCGCTTCGTGGTCGGCGGCTACGTTGCATCAGTGTGAGGCGTCGCGAATATCCATTGGGTTGAAGAGCTGTTGCATTGGCAACGGGGGAACAGCCGGAGAGTTCGTCGGATTCTCGCAAGTTATCTTCCACCATCATCCATCTACCCACCGCTCACTGAGAAGATCGGGCCACCCCTTATCAGCGTGTATATTCCAATGATGAGCCTCCTCAAAAGTGCTCTAGGTCTTCGTGAGCAAGCAAGTTGGATGCACCCCCACTAGTTCCATTGGAGAGCTTTCATATACTTATAGCTCATTGTGCATCCGTTGTATGGCAATCACTACTCCTTGAATAGCTTCGATTGTATGACTTTCTCTTGTCTAATGATCATCTACAGCTTTGTGAGCCTTTCTTCCGTTGGCCTTCCAAACCTCCGTTAACATTCTCTTAGGCATATCATCTTGGTGCCATGAACCAACGTTGTATGCTTGCTTGTTTCTGTTTAACAAATAATATAATGATCTTCTACGTGCATATTGCTATTACTTGACTTGATCCTTTCATAAAGTTGTCATGTTTGTTGGAAGCATTAGATGATTATATTGTTGTGCTTGAAGCTTAAATCATCTTTAATATCTACTTTGCACAGTTGATTGCTATCTAGTACTATATCATTGAAAGCTTTGCTTGATTCACCTACTTGTTTGCTCATTACTCATTTGATATCAATATAAACTACATCCATTATTCATTTGATTTCAGTTACATGCCTTACAATGCATTACATGTTCAAGATTGTGTTTAAGCATGTCACTTCAGAAATTATTCTTCTTTTATCGTTCTTGCCTACTCGGGACGAGTAGAACTAAGCTTGGGGATGTTGATACGTCTCCAACGTATCCATAATTTCTTGTGTTCCATGCTATGTTATATCATGTTATTACATGTTTTATATGCATTTTATATAGTTTTATGCATTTTTTGTGACTAACCTATTAACAAGATGCCACAGTGCCAGTTCCCTGTTTTCTGCTGTTTTTGGTTTCAGAAAAGCTCTTAAGGAAATATCCGCCAAATTGGAAACGAGCCAACCGGTATTTATTTTTGGAATATTTTACGACCAGAGGAACCGAAGACGAGACAAAGACGGACCCCGAGGGGCCCACACCGCCTCGTGGCGCGGGCCCCATGCTGGCGCGCCGGGAGGTGGTATGGCGCCCTCGGGCGCCCACCGACCTAGGTCTTTCGCCCATAAATACCTCCCTGACCTAAAAACGACGGGACGTTAGACGATTTTTCCTCCACGGGTCCAGAATGCCGCCGCCATCACCGACAAGATTCGGGGGACAGAAGTCTCTGTTCCGGCACCCTGCTAGGACGGGGAATTGCCCCCAGAGCCATCTCCATCGACTCCACCACCATCTCCATCGCTGTTGCTGACTCCTATGATGAGGAGTGAGTAGTTCTCCCCCGGGGTTGCGGGATCGACGGAAGCAATGTGGTTTATCTCTCTCTCCCATGATGTGATCTTGAGCTTTGTAATCTAGTTGAATATGTGATGCTACTCTTTGTCTATTATGGACTCTAGAGGTTACTTTAATATGAAATCTGGGCAATTCATGTGTGTAACGGTGACAGTGTGTACATCGTGTGTGACTCCTTTATGACATTGTTGGCGTTGGTTTACTCCGACTTGAGGGTGCTCTTGTAGCCCTACACATTGAATGGTGTCTGTTATCCAACATGTGAGTGTTTGAGAGTAGTGTTTATTTACTTAACTTTTATGTCAATGTTGAGAATGTCCACTGGTGAAACTAGGATCCCTAGGCCTTGTTTCTAAGCATTAAAACAATGTTTCCAACAAGTTCTGCTACATGTTTGCTTGCTGCCATTTTTATTACAGATTGCAATTACTACTTATAATCATCCATGTTACAAGTATTTCACTATCTCTTCGCATAACTAGTGCACATATACATCTGACAAGTGTATTGGGTTTGTTGGGGACACAAGAGACTTCTCGTATCTTAATTGCAGGGTTGCTTGAGAGGAATATCTTTGACCTCTACCTCCCAGTGTTCGATATACCTTGGGTGATCCACTTAAGGGAAACTTGCTGCTGTTCTACAAACCTCTGCTCTTGGAGGCCCAACATTGTCCACAAGAATAGAAGTGTGCGTAGACTTCAGTCATAGATTGATTTGTGACCAATCCGACTGTTTGGTCACTAGCAATTCCAGCCAGGCCACGTTGGAAAGCTGAGCTGGCATTCATCCGACGTGGCGCGTGAATCTGTGACCAAATTAGATGGTCACAGATAGATTGACCCAATCCAGTTGAGTCATCTAAATGAGCCAAGCCCAACAAGCAAGCCTTTTTATATTTGTTTTTTTATTTAATTCGACTGGTTAAATGGGCCAAGCCCATGGGCTGCACGGTCCCACTTGTCATTCTGGCCCCACTTGTCAGACGGACGGAACGACTAGTCAGATCGACCCCACCTGTCAGGTTGGACCAACACGTCAGGAGACCCCACTTGTCAGTGTGGATCCCACCTGTCGGATTGGACCCACCTGTCAGTGTGGATCCCACATGTCGGATTGGACCCACCTGTTAGTGTGGATCCCACCTGTCAGAGTGGGTCTTAGTTGTCAGTGGGTCCAACCTGCCAGGATGGGTCCCGCTTGTCAGTGGGTCCCACCTGTCAAAGTGGGTCCCACATGGGTCCCACCTGTCAGAATTTTTTGGGTCCCACCTGTCAGAAATTTTTGGATCCCACCTGTCAGACATTTTTGGATCCCACCTGTCAGAAATTATTGGGTCCCACTTGTCAGAATTTTTTTGGGTCCACATGCCAGAAATCAATTTGGTCCCACATGTCAGAATTTTATGGGTCCCATCTGTCAGTCCTATGTTGGCCCACATGGCAAAAAATATAATATAATGCAACACAAATTCAAACTGAAATCACGGGCTATATTGCTATAAATCATCAGGACATAATTTGCGGTCCGAATTGCCACCAAAGGCATCCAAATGACAGTGGTCTGAATTGCCAACAATGTCATGCAAGTGTTAACACACAGTAAAAAGGCAGAGCGGAGCCAAAAATGGATCAATGTATCAAACTGAGATCAACTGTCAAATGACAGGCACGAATGGATCAAAGAACAACCAGCCTAAGTAGGCTTAGCACCCATGAGAGCAATCATCTCAGCAAACACATGCCGTTGTTCTTCCGTCTTCTTGAACATGAGTTCATATTTCTCGTCGCGGGCAGCATGTACAACTTCAGATTCTTCAGTCCTCTTCCGCAATGAAGAAACTTCTACTAACATGCATTCATTTCTCCTTTCAGCTTGTACCAGCTTCACCTTGAGCTCTTGGACATGGGATGCCGCCTTGGTGCAGGATGATCTTGACTTCAACTCAGCATTCACCAAGAATGTGCTCGAAGGGCATGTTGCAGTCAGCACTTGACCAACAACTTCCACAGCGGACACTGCATGTTGCCCTTCAGGTATCGGGGCATCCAGCTTCTCCTCTATCTTAGCCTACCAGGAACAATTAAGATTAATCAAACAACAAGTATATTAGATGATGCAACATTCTACATCTACTTCAACTTCTACTAGTACTGCAGTAATTTTGGTACTAGGTCTACAGCAACACAATGAGATAATATAGAGACAAGTTTGAACAAGCAAGCACAAAGTTTAGATATATTGTGGACTGAGTAAACAAGTTCAGAAATAGAGCAACAAGCAAACAGAGCAGCTCAAAATAGACCTTGCACTACAACAGGAAGCAAACACATCAGCTAAAATGACTTTCAATTGCTATCTTGGCTGCATCTGATAAGTCTTTCACTGCGCTCATGTGTGTGATCTCGAACACCCCAATCGCATTCAGCTCCTCATTACCTTTGAGCTTCTCCCATTGATGTTGTTCAACAAGTATCAAACCACAAGGCAGCATGACATAAGCTATTTGGGTCTAATAAAGATAAAATATGCTTTGCTCTTACAGCGGCATGGATAGTTGCTTCATAGGACTTGGAACCGGTTGTCTGCTGGAACTCAACCTTCTTTTGATTATCCGAGTTAGAGAGATAGGTTTTCTACCAAAACAATTTACAAAAAGATGATCACATACATGAGAACAAAAGCTGAAAGCATGTACATGCAAACAGCAGCGGATACATATAAGTACATGTAATATGACCAAGGGCACATGTACAGTCATACCTTGTGTTTTGGTGTGTTCCACAAATTCAATAGAGGGTGCCTGTTCTTTGATACTACCTGCAACTTCTTGGTACATGCTTCCTTTATGGCCTTCGAGTTGGTGTCCATGTTAAAATTTCCCTACAAATGAAGCAAACAAGCAACATACATTATTAGTGATCATATGAAAGGTGAAAAATAAAGAAAGAAAAAACATCCAACAAAGAATCACAAAGAGGCAAGTAACTTACATCAACTTTGCCGATGTAGTCCTTGATCAAGTTGGCATCTTTTATGTAATCCTTGAAATGGGGAAGAACTCGTGTATGGGTTCTGGCAGTATATCCACACTGATGCAAACTTGGTAGACAGCACAGGCTCCTCAGGAGCCGTCTTCCCTTCAGCAATTCCAATTGTCACCTTGGAACCCGTCATCTTAGTAATCCTTTCCATTCCTTTGCCTTTTCTCCTACGCACAGCAGCCACAATTGCATTGCCTGAATAGGAAATAAACTTTGATTAGGACCAAACATTTTACATTCTTCATCAAACACTGATGTAAATATTCACAATGAATGTGGAAATGACATGGCAATCATGTGGCATGTAATCAAATAGAAGCAAACAAGAGAGTAAGAGACAACAGTCAGAGATGAACTTGCCTTCATCACCAGTAGGCAGCTCGGTTTCTTGTTGAGTTCCTTGATCATCACAGAAGGGTTGACATTCATCAAAAAAAGTTTGCATTTCATCCAATGGTCCAACAGGGATGACGAGTGTGTGCACAATGCTTCTGTCATCCTCATCACCTTGCTGCGTGCTTTCTTCAATGTCAGGAAGGGGAGTCTTTTCATGGTTGGCTTCAACAGCCTGCTTTGCTTTGTTTCTGGTGACTCTAGCAGGAGGAGGGTCCTCAACTTCTAGCAATCTCTTTGTGTTTCCAGGGGCTATCGCAAACACCCTAGAAGGAGCCATTTGAATGGTTGTTTCTTCTGGGCTTGCCACACTCCTCTTCTTCTTCTTAACAGCACACCTTTTCCTCCTACTAGTAAACTTTTGTGCCTTCTATAAACAGCAAAGCCAGAAGCATGAGATCGAAAGTAATAAAATGCTGCAAGAACAGAATGAAGTAAAAGAACATGTGAAGGAAATAGCAAACAACTAATCCCAACCATCCAAACAAGATAGAGTAGCACCTGCACAGTCGTGTTCATCAATAACTTCCTCGTTGCAAGGATCATAGTCTGAGCTTTCATCTTGTGTGATGGAGACATGGAGGATTCAGTGGTACTCTCACTACCTTCTCGATTAACCCCATAATTGTTTCTAAGAAAATTCACTAAAGCAGGGAGACCAAGGGACCTTAACATATTGTTGTTGCTCATCATGGTCCTAGCTCTAATCTTCTCGATTTCAGTAAGTGGTTCCACTTTACATGAACGAGAAAAGATAACCATTAGATGAATGGTTGAAATGCATAGGAAGCAAGACAACACAATCCGCCAAGGTGTTTAAATAAGCTTATAGTATCATTTAATTATACTACATTAACAGCCAGAAAGCTTGACATTAAAACCTACCAAAACCATCAAATCTTTTCAATATGCAACAAGTATTAACAGGACATTGAATCATTTCAATATGCAACAAGTATTACCAGGACATGGAATCATTTCAATATGCAACAAGTATTAACATGGCATGAAAACTACCATTTCAATATGCAACATAACACCAAATCAATCCAATTCATTTCAATTTAAAACATAGGATACATTTGATTGTGATTTCATAGCAGATCAATGCAAAAAGGCTACTGTATGCACAAGCTAGGCACAATATTGTACATAGCATAGACAAAATCATTTGAAAAACTTGCAGCGCATGCAAGTGTACCCATTTACATACCAACGGCAGGCTGCCTCTTTGTTGGCTTCCTCCCCATTGATGATCTTGACGTGGTTGGATTGGTGCCGCTAGGTTGTTGATGTCCACTTGCCCTATGTGATTCGACAAAAGAAGGTAGATTAACTAGATGTAGCAAGGACAAAAGCCTCATGGTTCTTGCAAAAAAGAATGAAGCAAACAATTTATTGCAAAACACCTTTTTGTCTGAACAATTCCCCTTGCTTGGCTCCATTTAACCGGTGGAATTCCTTGATAGTTTCCTACAATATCCATATGGTTAGATGGCAGTACCAGAATGTAGTGGAAGAGCATAACATGTCCATACTACAATAAGGAACAGATCTAAACATACAAACTTCATGGATTCAAAAAACTAGCTACCAGAAGAGGACATGAAAAGTGAGTGAATGGCATGTTACTAAGGAAAGAACAAAAGGTATTTATACTAAATATCAATCATGTGCAAAAAACAAAGCTGGAAACCCTAACGGCCTAACCCTAGCCCTGGCATGAAACCCTAACGGAGTAACACTACTGAGTGGAACGTATATCCTAACCCTAGCCACCGTATGAAACGCTAACGGCCTAACCCTAGCCCATGGCATGAAACCCTAACAGACTAACCATACTACAATGGTACGCAGACCGGAGATCCCTCACCGTATCATGATAGCACAGATCTGGCATGAAACCCTAGCCCTGGCTCTGCAACCAGATGGAAGAGGAGCTGAGGAGCACGAGGAGATCAGCAGATGAACAGAGGAACTCGCCTAAACTCGTCGTCACCGTCGATTTGACCCGCCTATGCCCGTCGTTGTCGGAGCGAGCGCGGCCGCCGTCGTCCTCCTGTGGCCGCCGCCGCCCCGTCTCGCCTCGTGGGTGGGGATGAGTGGGTGGGTGGGGTTGGGAATGGGGAACGAGTGGAGGAGAGGGCTGGGAATTGATGGGTCGGTGTCCTTTTCTCTTTTGTTAGGGTCATACAAGTCATTTCCTGTCTTGGTAGGTGGGGGATTGTCCAAATCCGAAAATTGAAATGGAGGAGCGGGAAAATGAGAGGGAAAAGGTGAAAATTTTCAGATTAGTAAAACCATCGTCAAAACACCGATGTTTTGTGAAGCAGGTACCGACAACATGTTGTCAAAATGGAATTTCACAATTTATTTAAATACTTAGGACCTATGTAATAAACAATTCAACCTTTGTTTGCAACAACAACATTTTTAGGCACTATTGATAAAAAGACAAACCCTGTCGAAACAGTTGGAAATGCCGGAAATTTAAACTGTAGGTGCCTCGTATGTTGCTCCTATTTTTCCTCAAAAATCATTTTTTGGTTCACAACATGTGATTTCATGGGAGATACATCTTTAGTTTTGGAAGGTTCCACCCTTAGCTAAGAACGGCATCGCCGACCGTTTTGACATTGTTTTGAAACTGACATAAGAAATTAAAGAAAAATCCTAAAATAGTAAAACCTTCGCGTAGCTTCATTTTATGTGTCCCATTATCCACTAAAACCTAATTTCAAACGGTGAATTCTAATTTGTGTATTGAAAACTAGTGTTTTTTCATTGTTCTGAATTTTGAACACAGAGTGGGATTCTGTAAAATTAGGCCATTCATGCGACCATATGGCCCAATAAAGCAGACAAAAAGGTCGTGAGCGTGGGTCAGTGAGATTACATTCAGATCAGTTGTTCCTCCTCTCAGACAGTTCCTCTCAGTCCGTATACTCTTCCCTCTCTCTCTTCATTTCAATCGGTGCTTATGTCTTCCAATCTTAACTTCTTCATTGTTCTTCAACTAGATCAGAGGGGAAGACGAGTTCTTCCAATCGAAGAGCCTAGGAATCCACCAGAGAAGCAAGAGAAGCACGAGTTCTTGCAATCTAAACTCACTGCTGGTAAGTTGTCGTCTACTCCCTCCGATCCGAGTACAAACTTGCACAGCCGTAGCTCACTCTCCACGCCAATGTTTTTAGACCAGAGGGAGTATCTCTCATATAGTTGCGGTTTTCCCCTTGTTAGATCTATTTCCCCTAGTTAGTAACCTTCAGGTTTGTGCTTTCATAGGATTAGGGTTTTTATTTGCATGCATGAGCATTCGAATCTGAACTTTCCCTTCTTGTTCAACATTTACAGAACTGCTTCCTCTACTTCTTCATCGAAGAGGAAGACCATCTGCTCGGTGAGATCTGTTTTATCCTTGTAGTTTCAGTTGTTCTTTCTTAAGGGCTTGTTTGATTCATAGGATAGGAAAAGTGTAGGAATAGGAAATCCATATGACTGGAATGTCATGTCTTGTTGAATCTTTTAGGAAGAGTAGTTGTGTTTGATGGAGTAAAGGAATTGTAAAAAGAGGTTCAAGTGAATGTTAGATTTCCTATGGGATGTAGTTCAATGATTCCTATGGGAAAAATTCCTATAGGAATCAATCCTATGAATCAAATGAACAATGTAGGAAAACGTCCTATAGGATAAATTCCTTTAAAAATCCCATGAAGTTCCTATGAATCAAATGAGCCCTAAATGGATTTGTAGAAATAGTTTGCTTCGTGTCTGTTAAATATTTCCAACTGATTGCCTGTATTGAAAATTAATTTGATGTCCAATGTTTATGTAGTAGTGGATACTTAGTTGTGCAAACTCTGCTACCACACTAGTGGAAAAAGGCTTATAGGTGGGATGCCCCTTTGTGGCGCACCAGTATCCCATGCGCCACAGAAAAGATTTAGTGGCGCACCGAACCAATGCACCACAAACATCTGTGGCGCACACAAAAATAATATGCTACATAAAGTTGGTTTTTTATGGCGCACCGTGAGACATGCGCCACAGAAAGAGGGTGGGACCCACCATGCAGTTCGAATTTTAAAATTCTGGACACTCTCTGGACACTCGTTTTTCTCCTCTTTCTCACCCAATTCCCCCCACTCTTTCTCCATGATTCCTCCATTTCTAGAATGTTAAAAGCTATTTTGTTCCAAAGAGATTTCTTAGTACGAGAGGGGGCATCATATATCAACTCTCCTCCTCTTTTTGTCCACTAATTTCTCTCCAAACAAAGATCACACCATCACCGTCTCGGAGGAGCTCCAATCTTAGTTGAGACATCGATCTTCTCCTCTTTTTGTTGTGGCCGGTGTGCATGATTGTGTTGCGGTGGTATGTCATCGGTTTTTGGCCCTTTGTGACGGTTTATGTGGACATATGCATATATCTGCATGTTTGTTGTTTTTGTTGTCTCTTGCGCCGGCGTGGTGCATGTATATGTTTGCCGAAATGTTGATTCATTTCCATTTCGGCAATTTTTTGCACCACCCATACGTCCAACTATTAGGAGAAGTCATGCCAAAAATTTCCGTCGAAAATGCATGTGTGCATGTGTGTTACAATTGTAAATAACGTATACTCTCATTTCTCGGTTGTGTGTTTTATGTAACCCGTGTAGGCAACCATGGTCATCATTATGAGATCCGGTCAAATTACTAAATACAAGGAAGAAGCAAAGGCGGAAACGATTAAGTGCAACAAGCGCCAGATAAGATGTCCTTGTCGGAAATGCAAACTCGAGAGGTGGATCGACCCTGATTCTGTACAATTGGAGGATCACTTGCTGAGGCACGGTTTCATGGTAGGATTTAACCAGGCACCGACAACGGCAGAAAATGCGCCTGGACATGACGAAGGAGATGTGGGTGGAGTACATCATGACGTTGGTGGACAAGATGATGATCATGATGACCATGGGAGAGATGGCGGTGGAGAAGACGCGAACACGGAGAACACCCTAACGTCGGCCTTACGGGACCCTTATGTTCAAGAATTGATCCTCTAGGAGACAAGCAGCGCTAGAGAGAAAGCCAAACTGGCACAAATGGAGATCGACAGGAAGACCCCGTTGTATACTGGGTGCCGTACACAGGATACGCGGTTGCAAGTAACGCTTGATGCTCTGGAGATGAAGGCGCAAAGAAAATGGACCGACGTGAGCTTCACGAGAAACCTAAAATTCATGCAGGATCGACCTCCCGAGGGGAACACATTGCCAACAAGCATCGATGAGGCCAACAAAGTTGTGTGCCCACTTGACTTATCGCACATTAAATACCATGCATGCATCAATGATTGCGTAATTTATTGTGGCAAGTACAAGGACATAAACAAATGTCCGGTGTGCGACATAGGACGGTACAAGGGTGCGAACAAGAAAGTTCCTCGAAAAGTGGTATGGTAGTTTCCTATCACTCCCCGTCTGCAGCGGTACTTTGTGGACCCTAAGGAAGCAATGCTCATGCATTGGCACGCGGATAGGGAGAAGCCCGAAGAAGATCCGAAGAAGGGAAGAATCCTTTCACACCCTTTAGACGCTAGCCAGTCGGAAGCATTGGACGCCTTTCAAAATTTCGGAGGCGACGCAAGGAACGTTAGACTAGGTATGAGCACCGATGGACTCAATCCGTTCGGGAACCAGAGTAGCACGCACAGCACCTGGCCCGTGTTTGTATGGCCTTACAACCTTCCACCTTGGTTGTGCACGAAGCAAAGGTACGTACACATGAGCATTCTCATCCAGGGGCCGAAACAACCGGGTGTCGACATACATCTTTATCTCACACTGTTGAAGGAGGAGTTAGCCACGTTGTGGGAGACGCCATCCCGTACATGGGATGATGACGATGACAAGGATGATGCTCAAACGGAAGGAAGTCAAGGTCGCCGCAAAAGGGCAAAGAAGAAATCGGTGGTGCTTCCCGCTACCTACTTCACTATGAGTCCGCAAGAGCTCGGCCAGTTCTATAAGTGCCTCGTAGGAGTCAAATTTCCGGGCGGTTACACGGGGAAGATCAGCAGGTATCTAGATCCAACGAAGATGAGGTTCAGTGGTATGAAGTCTCACGATTGTCACGTGCTGATGACGTAGATAATTCCCGTTGCGATCCGAGGTATAATGAACGAGCACGTCTGAGATACGCTGCTTGCCCTGTGCAAGTTTTTCGATGTCATCAACAGGAAGTCGATCGACATGAAGCAGCTCGACAGACTACATGAAGATATCGTGCTGGTACTATGTGAGCTCGAGATTTACTTCCCGCCCTCATTCTTTGATATCTGCGTGCATCTCCTTCTCCATGTCGTTGAGGACATCAAGCAGCTCGGACCGACGTTCCTGCACTACATGATGCCGTTCGAAAGGCAGAACAGTGTCATGAAAGGATACGTTCGTAACAGGGCCCGTCCGGACGCAAGCATGGCGAAGGGCTTTCTAACCTACGAGTGCATCTCTTTCTGCCAGAATTATCTAAGCACCGAGAACGAGGATGTTGGTCTGCCCACCAGGAAGCACCTCGGCAGGCAAGGTGGAGTTGGTCACCGTGAGGGCTCCCGCTCACTCTTTGTGTGCGTTCATGGTCGAAGAGAAGACCTCGACAGGGCTCACCGTGTCGCACTACAACACTTACAATTGATTGAACCTTGGGTGGAGGAGCACAAGATCTTAATCGAGCGGAATTACATGAAACTTGGGCGGCAGAGGAAGAATGGAGACGTATCCAAACATCACAACTCTAGCTTCACACGTTGGTTTAAGGACAGGCAACTGTTTCAAGCAGCGAGCAAAACGCCATCTATAGAAGATGAAAAACTCATATTATCATTATCACAGGGCCCCGAACAGGACGTTCGGACCTTTCAGGCATACGACATAAACGGTTACACATTCTACACCGAGGAAAAGGACAAGAATAGTGAATATCCAAACTCAGGAGTAACTATGCTATCCTACGGTGATGACGAGGCTACTGTCAAGGAAAGATTCTTCGGAAGGATCGAGGAGATATGGGAGCTCAACTACTATGGAGAGTTGGTGCCAATGTTCCATGTAAGATGGGCCAAGGACGTCGTGAAAGAAGGCTGGTATTTCACCACCATGGTAATACCCGATGCCAAATCAGAGAAAGCCTCCGCGAAAAACGAGCCATGGATACTGACTAGCCAAGTTGAGAAATGCTTCTTCATTACCGACCCGTCAAAGCCTAGCCGTGTGGTGGTGTGGAGGGGCAAGAGGAGCATCATCGGAATGGACGGAGACGCTAACGAGGAAGACTTGGATGGCGCTCCGAAGATCGAGGAGGATTTCGACATGTTCTTCGACATGCCGACTACCAGCAAAAACCCAAGGAAAACCTCCGTACCTACTAAAGGTTGTTCGTTCACGCGAAGAAATCTCAAGGTGCCCGGCCTAAAGTACTCAACCACGAGTAAGGGAAAGAAGAGAAGCTAGCTCTCTCGGAATCGGCCGGTACGAAGAATACTTTTTTTGGTGGGTGTGAGACAATGCAAGCATATATATGCATATACGAGACTTTTTTGGGTGTGTGTGAAACAATTGTAGCGTACCTGCACTTTAAATAAGGCAGATACCTGTGTATAGTGCAAATCCCTGGATCGATTCGTTTGCACACACAGTTTACGATGTAATATCACAACAAAGTATCAATTTTATTACATCGATGATCCAGACTTACAAAATATTCATTACAAGTTGCATAGCATAAAGCTAGCTTTGAAATAGTACACAGCGGAAATACAATAGCAGTGAGCCTCCATCTCATTCATGTTGCCACAGGCGAAAACATGTTGGTTCTAGACTCGAAACCTTTAAACGAAACCTCACTCGTCATCTGAACAATCTGCAATAAGAAAAATATTGCAACAATGTGGGTCAGAGTCCACTAACAATGGAGTCTGGCAAGTGACACTATGGTGGACACTTAGAGGAATAACACTATGGTGGAGTTCAAGGCTATTTTGCATAAAGCCAATTTTTCCTAACTCTTTGGAAAACACTTTTCTTCTACTCGAGCCATTCGTGGTATGAAAACCACGATCTCATTCTACCCTTGTTCACCCATCAAGTTTTATTTCTGAAGTTGGAATGATGGAATCCTCCGTTGACGTCCGTGATCAGCTGCTCAAATTGTCCGTACCGGGGACACGGCTAAGTACTTAGTTTTACACTCTGCAGAGGTTGTGCACGTTCACCATTGTACCCATTCAACCCAAACTATCCTTTACACATTTATAGTGATAAGGAAAAGGAGAAGAATGAAACGAGATCTTTCAGAAGCATTTTCCCTCCCACTCTAGCTTGACCCGTTCCACCTAACACCCTCTACATCTGCTTGTCAAGCCGGAGAGAGTCCACGCAACATAATTGATCAAGCCAGAGCCCATATGGCAATGGCTGCACTGGAAGCAATCCTCACTCGGAGTTCTTCAGATTCCTCTGTTCCTAGGTGGCCATTCACAAGTGCACGTACTCCAGGAACCATAGACATGGCCTGAGTAGCCACTCAACATAAACCATACAACCACTTACCACCCAGGTGTTTCATTCTTAACTTAGTAGAATTTAGATTTTCACAAAACAACATTTGCATAGCATCAATAACTCTACTAAGTATTGCATAGGAACCTAGACACAAGAATAAGGAAATCAAACATGGCTTGCATAGCAATACTATCCTACATATGCTTATATAAAAATACACTAAGTAATGCATATAGAAAATAGTAGGAAGTTTATGAGGTGTGCCACTTGCCTTTGGATGCAGTCTTTACTCACAAATTCTTTTCAACGTTATTCGGAGCTCTTCGTTCAATCTAACAATATAGGCAAACAACAATACAACAATCATAAAATAAAACAACAGAACACATACAAGCATACATAATGAACAAACAAGTTTCATAAACTTCTAAAGAAAACATGTCATGCATGATATGCAAACTATTTCTAAGGACTAGAAATGCATGTCATGCCATAAAAAATCTTTTAAGTTAATGCAAGGAAATGTGTTGGTAAAAAATACTAAGGACTAAGGTTAGAAATTGGATAAAATACCTTTGTTATAATTTTTCTTGAATAAGTACTCTAATGACTTAGTCATGATGTGCATATCTACTTAGAGAAAATACTAAGTCTATTCTTCAAGGTGATCAACAATTATTAACAACTCTTCGTAAATTGGATACTAGGATCCAACAAACTTCAAGATGATATTATCATGATAAAAAATTGTTAAAGTCTAAAGTGAAAGACAAGATTAGGAAAGAGGGAAAAGACAGAAAGAAAGATGTAGTTGGTCTTCCAGGCTTCATCTCCAGACTTGTAATATTCTCCTTGGTGATGTCTTGATTGAATTCTTGGTAGACTTGAATAATCTTCAGACTTGATGATTTTTGTATCACCTAGGCTTGTTTTGGATTTACTTAGTCTTCATGAAGTCACAGAGAAGGAGGGAGAAAAGAAAGAAAGAGGGAGCAAGACTTAGAAAATATTTCTGGTTGGTCTTCATGAACTTCTTCTTGATTTTTCTTCTAAGTGCTTCTACTCCTTGGAGATACTTCTGAAGCCTTGTTTTGACTAAGTCCTTCATTGGAATTCTAACTCCATGTTGAAAATTACTAAGTGTCTAAGTGTAGCACTTTACCAAATTGCTAAGTTGAAAATACTTCTAACTTATAGAAAAATAATGAAGAGGTTTTCCTATGAGGGATATAATTATATAGAAAAAAAATTTATGCATGAAATGCAATTTTTAATCACAAGAAAGCATCAAAATAACATTGTGATTTCTTTATAAATATGCATGAATTTATAAATGCAATTTAATTAATTTCTATTTTTGGAAAAAATAATAAAAGGAATAATTATAAGATTAACGTTTTCTATGATTAAATTTTTATAACAATTTTTTATAAATAGTGTTAATAGACAAGGTGCATTTAATTAAATTTATAGCAATTTGATTTAATCAGAAATAATATTTCTATTAATAGTTATGTTGAAAATACTCAAACTATTCAAATTAAATATATAACTATGAATTCATTCAAATATTACTAAAAATATTTTATAGCAGTGGCATCAATTTACATATATTCCACAGTCTCTAAAAAAAATTTATTTGCAATTTTTGGATATATAGATTATAGTTATGCCAAAAATACTCAAATCACCCATTTGAAATTTGAATGTTTTAAACTGTGCACGCTGAGTCAGTGCTGACGTGGATAAGTGGATAGATCTGGGCCGTCAGATCTGGATCTGGCGGTCCAGATCAAATCGTACCGGTTCGTGTTAAAGTTCTAATCGTGGCCGCTGGATCTTAATCGTACGGCTCAGGAGAAGAGGCTCACCATGGCGGCGCGGGGTGGTCACCGGAGACGTGGCCGACGGCGGCGGTGGCTCGGTCGTGGACGTCGCCGTCGTGGTGGTTGTTCCCCGGATGCGTGGATGGTCTCCCCGGGTGCGGCGCTTCACGGCGGAGATATTGGTGGTGTCTGCGTCGTCTCGAGCGGCTCGGAGCGGCGTGGAGGCGCAAGCGGAGCTATGGCAACTCCGGCGAGCTCGGTCGAGCTCGTTCTACTCGCCTCTCTGCACGAAAGAAATAGCCCGAGGGCATGAGCAGGTGCACAAGGACGCGGGGAAGAAGAGGGGGTCGGTCTCGGGCTCGGTGTGAGGACCCCTCTGACTAACCGTCAGAGATGCCCACGTTATGTAAACAGATCACGATCCTAATGATCAGTGCATCGCGATCACATAACCAAAATGGTATACAAAGTTACATCATACAACTCGAATAGTATAAGACTTACATAAATAATGGTCTCATGACCAAGTCTGCAAACATCGTCGCACTTGACGAATATTTACTAAGGTTCAGCGGAAGCTTCGGCTAGCGTCGACCCTTGTCACGTCCTGACGCATTCCCACAGAGCAGTTGAGCGGGACACTCAGTTGGCGTAGTCGTCGGCGTACTCCTCCTTCTTGTCGTACATCTCCTAATTTCAACCTGGACGGTTGAATATCCAGGACACAGCCATATGAGTACATTTACGTACTAGCAAGACCACCTATAAGGCTTAAGTTTTCATGATAATGCAAGAAAACACTTTTCGAAAACTGGGATGGCTGCTATATACGACTATAGGGCTTAGTTTTCGAATACCATGATTTTAGACATAGAGAATACGACATCTCTATATCTTTGTTGAATAAAAACATTTAGAGATGGAATTCTCTTCTCTTAGATATAACAAAGAAATATCCAAGTTCAAAACTTTCTTTTGTAAAACCTTTAAAAACACTAGGATAGGGGTAACCCTTTTTCCTTCCTTGAGATCATACTGATTGTCTCCCCGAGACCAATCATCCTCACCCAAATTCCGTACCTCCCAGGTACCTCTTTGATGTCTCTTTGTTTCCTCTGAAAACATTTCTCTTTTGAAACCAAATTACCCATACGCCTAGATCAGTGGCCTTTCCAACCGTCCATGACCGCGGACGCGGCTATCCGAATAGATTTACACTCTGCAGAGGTTGTACACTTTCACCACAAGATTCGGATGGTCTGCCGTGGATCAACCATGGACTGTACAGAGACAGCATGCACACAACAGACGGCCAATCTTAATTTCCACTATGTTGATGCTGGTATAAGAATATCCTCTTCGAGTGGGTTTGTTCTCCCCGGCACCGAGTGAGCTAGCCGTATCGATCCGGTTCCCCCTAGTCTCATACCGCCATGATAGGAGACCCACCATTGCTTCCCGGTGGCACACGAAGTCCACACTCTGTATGCCCATTCCCTTGCAGCATTCGGTTCCAGGGACTCTAACCCCATCTAGCCAATTGAGGAATATTCGAACACCAACACCAACAAGCTTCCGTTAAGCCCCGTGCCCATTTTGAGGTAATGTGGTTGTACGGGTTAATTGTTCGAGCGGCTGCTAGGGCAGTACTTTGTTTTTCAAAAACAACTTCCAATCCTCCGACTACTCCCAGCAGGTCGGGTTTTCACAAACCTCTCCGATTGCTCCCAGCAACTCGGGTTTTAATAAAACACTTGCTCGCCGATTGCTCCGAGCAACTCGGGTTTTCCTCCGGGAAACAGTTTTATCAAATAGGTCCCCATCCTATAGTTTTGAGATAAGTAGATGAAAGTAGTCTACTAGAAATCTTAATCTTTTTCATGGAGCCTTCAACAACAAGGCTCATCAGGTAAAACTCTGTTTGTAATACCTACAATATTCTAGCAGATAACTTTGGCCAAACAATATATTTTGTAAAATAGTTTTTGGGTGACAAGGTACCACAAAAGAAGTGAAACATGCATCATTTTATTTTGAAAACAAAACCATGCTTGATAAAATAGTAGGATTCATTATGGTGGTGAGGTGGCTTGCCTGGCTCAGCAATATGTCTTTGGTCTTGGTCTTGATGCTCCTCAGGTTCACTCCTCACTTCAAGTTCCTTCCCGATTGTATCTAACGTTATAAACAGAAAAAGGAACAACACTCAGAATACAAGACAATGTCACAAGGACATAACAAACATCAAGCATCGCACAAGACATTTAGCTAACAATCAAAAGCAAACAATTCCTTTAGCTAAACAACAATAAACAACAAGGTCCTTAGAGATAAGACAAACAACATATACTCCTAAGGGAATATACACCACAACTCTGAGTAATAAAAAGGTAGTTCTACAGAACACTAAAACAATACATCACTTAGGGTTACTGCATCATTTAACAAGAGCTGTTATATTAGTTTCCGGAAATACTTCAGACAAAAGTATCTTAGTATATTAGGAAATACTTCAGAAAAAAGTATATTAATTTTTTAGGAAATACTCCACACAAAAATATCTTAATCACACCAGCAAGTATTAATATTAACACGAGCATTGAGAACACTCACAAGCAAACATGTTACTAGCTCAAGAAACACCCACTATCAAGTAACTAAGAGACAAACAATGGTAACATCACTGTCCAAACAAGTTTATGACTAAGAGCTAAAATGGTGCACTAGGCCTATTTAACAGGACATCACAATTAAGGTCACTTCAACCAATAAACAAACAATCACATGGCAACCAAGTGTTGACAACAATCTAAAATAAGAAAGTCATATATTAAGCATTACAAAACACAAGGAACTACTGGATAAAATTTAACACCAAACAATCATTCACATGCCTAACACACAAATGAAACTAGTGCAACTCCTAGGAAACAAGATGAACTATGTGAAACTCAAAAGTAAAAGGGCTAACAATACTTTTAGGAAATTCATTAAGGTTATTAAAGGATAACCTAAGTTTCTGGACTTATAAGATACTAAGCACGTCAACACATAACAATTCAGGTAAAACAAGGAATTAACTTATTATATTTATTGGATAAATAAGATGATGCTTTAAAGAGATAAAACCTAACACACAAACATACCCACAAGCAAAGCATATAAACACAATTGATGTTATTATTAGGGTACACCGTGAATAATGCTAAACGTAAGTAAACAATGCACCACACATTATCAAAGTGGTTTAATCAAGTCATTATTATTGAGTTAAGGTTCTTATCTTCAGAAGATTAATAGTAATGTTTATACAATTCACAATTGTTAAGAACAGATGATTAACATCTAAGACTCCTATTAGCCCAATGTTGCTGCTTTGGGAGATAAGTTATAACTCCAGTAATATTGTTCAGAAAAACAAGTTCTTCTACCACAGTACACCTAGTAGCTATAGGAAGCTAGGGAAATTGGATTTGCATCAAAAGTTAATACAGAACATGAGTTAAAAATCATACAAATGCTACTGGTCTCAAAACCAAAAAGATTGTAGCTTTAGTTTTAGGAATCTCTTGCATGAATGGTTAATTTCTATGGATAGGTATTTCCTTAATCTTTCTTTAGAAATTGGATTCACTCAATTTGGACACTCCTAGCTTCATATATTTCAGTTTTAGTGGAACACACACATTTTACCATTAATGGTGTACAACATAAGATATAAATTATTTTTACACAAATCCAACTTTGTAAGATAAAAAAAAGCATATGTACTACACAAAAATACTCCTAAACTATTTGCACAAACATATATAGCTCAAACAATTAGAACTAGACACATGCAAACCACAGAAAATATATGACGGTTTTTGGCCCTTTGTGACGGTTTATGTGGACATATGCATATATATGCATGTTTGTTGTTTTTGTTGTCTCTTGCGCCGGCGTGGTGCATGTATATGTTTGCCGAAATGTTGATTCATTTCCATTTCGGCAATTTTTTGCACCACCCATACGTCCAACTTTTAGGAGAAGTCATGCCAAAAATTTCCGTCGAAAATGCATGTGTGTGTATGCATGTGTGCATGTGTGTTACAATTGTAAATAACGTATACTCTCGTTTATCGGTTGTGTGTTTTATGTAACCCATGTAGGCAACCATGGTCATCATTATGAGATCCGGTCAAATTACTAAATACAAGGAAGAAGCAAAGGCGGAAACGATTAAGTGCAACAAGCGCCAGATAAGATGTCCTTGTCGGAAATGCAAACTCGAGAGGTGGATCGACCTTGATTCCGGACAATTGGAGGATCACTTGCTGAGGCACGGTTTCATGGTAGGATTTAACCAGGCATCGACAACGGCAGCAAATGCGCCTGGACATGACGAAGGAGATGTGGGTGGAGTACATCATGACGTTGGTGGACAAGATGATGATCATGATGACCATGGGAGAGATGGCGGTGGAGAAGACGCGAACACGGAGAACACCCTAACGTCGGCCTTACGGGACCCTTATGTTCAAGAATTGATCCTCTAGGAGACAAGCAACGCCAGAGAGAAATCCAAACTGGCACAAATGGAGATCGACAGGAAGAATCCGTTGTATACTGGGTGCCGTACACAGGATACGCGGTTGCAAGTAACGCTTGATGCTCTGGAGATGAAGGCGCAAAGAAAATGGACCGAGGTGAGATTCACGAGAAACCTAAAATTCATGCAGGATCGACCTCCCGAGGGGAACACATTGCCAACAAGCATCGATGAGGCCAACAAAGTTGTGTGCCCACTTGACTTATCGCACGTTAAATACCATGCATGCATCAATGATTGCGTAATTTATTGTGGCAAGTACAAGGACATAAACAAATGTCCGGTGTGCGACATAGGACGGTACAAGGGTGCGAACAAGAAAGTTCCTCGAAAAGTGGTATGGTAGTTTCCTATCACTCCCCGTCTGCAGCGGTACTTTGTGGACCCTAAGGAAGCAATGCTCATGCATTGGCACGCGGATAGGGAGAAGCCCGAAGAAGATCCGAAGAAGGGAAGAATCCTTTCACACCCTTTAGATGCTAGCCAGTCGGAAGCATTGGACGCCTTTCAAAATTTCGGAGGCGACGCAAGGAACGTTAGACTAGGTATGAGCACCGATGGACTCAATCCGTTCGGGAACATGAGTAGCACGCACAACACCTGGCCCGTGTTTGTATGGCCTTACAACCTTCCACCTTGGTTGTGCACGAAGCAAAGGTACGTACACATGAGCATTCTCATCCAGGGGCCGAAACAACCGAGTGTCGACATACATCTTTATCTCACACTTTTGAAGGAGGAGTTAGCCACGTTGTGGGAGACGCCATCCCGTACATGGGATGATGACGATGACAAGGATGATGCTCAAACGGAAGGAAGTCAAGGTCGCCGCAAAAGGGCAAAGAAGAAATCGGTGGTGCTTCCCGCTACCTACTTCACTATGAGTCCGCAAGAGCTCGGCCAGTTCTATAAGTGCCTCGTAGGAGTCAAATTTCCGGGCGGTTACACGGGGAAGATCAGCAGGTATCTAGATCCAACGAAGATGAGGTTCAGTGGTATGAAGTCTCACGATTGTCACGTGCTGATGACGTAGATAATTCCCGTTGCGATCCGAGGTATAATGAACGAGCACGTCTGAGATACGCTGCTTGCCCTGTGCAAGTTTTTCGATGTCATCAACAGGAAGTCGATCGACATGAAGCAGCTCGACAGACTACATGAAGATATCGTGCTGGTACTATGTGAGCTCGAGATTTACTTCCCGCCCTCATTCTTTGATATCTGCGTGCATCTCCTTCTCCATGTCGTTGAGGACATCAAGCAGCTCGGACCGACGTTCCTGCACTACATGATGCCGTTCGAAAGGCAGAACGGTGTCATGAAAGGATACGTTCGTAACAGGGCCCGTCCGGACACAAGCATGGCGATGGGCTTTCTAACCTACGAGTGCATCTCTTTCTGCCAGAATTATCTAAGCACCGAGAACGAGGATGTTGGTCTGCCCACCAGGAAGCACCTCGGCAGGCAAGGTGGAGTTGGTCACCGTGAGGGCTCCCGCTCACTCTTTGTGTGCGTTCATGGTCGAAGAGAAGACCTCGACAGGGCTCACCGTGTCGCACTACAACACTTACAATTGATTGAACCTTGGGTGGAGGAGCACAAGATCTTAATCGAGCGGAATTACATGAAACTTGGGCGGCAGAGGAAGAATGGAGACGTATCCAAACATCACAACTCTAGCTTCACACGTTGGTTTAAGGACAGGCAACTATTTCAAGCAGCGAGCAAAACGCCATCTATAGAAGATGAAAAACTCATATTCTCATTATCACAGGGCCCCGAACAGGACGTTCGAACCTTTCAGGCATACGACATAAACGGTTACACATTCTACACCGAGGAAAAGGACAAGAATAGTGAATATCCAAACTCAGGAGTAACTATGCTATCCTACGGTGATGACGAGGCTACTGTCAAGGAAAGATTCTTCGGAAGGATCGAGGAGATATGGGAGCTCAACTACTGTGGAGAGTTGGTGCCAATGTTCCATGTAAGATGGGCCAAGGACGTCGTGAAAGAAGGCTGGTATTTCACCACCATGGTAATACCCGATGCCAAATCAGAGAAAACCTCCGCGAAAAACGAGCCATGGATACTGACTAGCCAAGTTGAGAAATGCTTCTTCATTACCGACCCGTCAAAGCCTAGCCGTGTGGTGGTGTGGAGGGGCAAGAGGAGCATCATCGGAATGGACGGAGACGCTAACGAGGAAGACTTGGACGGCGCTCCGAAGATCGAGGAGGATTTCGACATGTTCTTCGACATGCCGACTACCAGCGAAAACCCAAGGTAAACCTCCGTACCTACTAAAGGTTGTTCGTTCACGCGAAGAAATCTCAAGGTGCCCGGCCTAAAGTATTCAACCACGAGAAAGGGAAAGAAGAGAAGCTAGCTCTCTCGGAATCGGCCGGTACGAAGAATACTTTTTTTGGTGGGTGTGAGACAATGCAAGCATATATATGCATATACGAGACTTTTTTGGGTGTGTGTGAAACAATTGTAGCGTACCTGCACTTTAAATAAGGCAGATACCTGTGTATAGTGCAAATCCCTGGATCGATTCGTTTGCACACACAGTTTACGATGTAATATCACAACAAAGTATCAATTTTATTACATCGATGTCCAGACTTACAAAATATTCATTACAAGTTGCATAGCATAAAGCTAGCTTTGAAATAGTACACAGCGGAAATACAATAGCAGTGAGTCTCCATCTCATTCATGTTGCCACAGGCGAAAACATGTTGGTTGTAGACTCGAAACCTTTAAACGAAACCTCACTAGTCATCTGAACAATCTGCAATAAGAAAAATATTGCAACAACGTGGGTCAGATTCCACTAACAATGGAGTCTGGCAAGTGACACTATGGTGGACACTTAGAGGAATAACTCTATAGCCTATATGCATATCTGGCTGGTGGAGTTCAAGGCTATTTTGCATAAAGCCAATTTTTCCTAACTCTTTGGAAAACACTTTTCTTCTACTCGAGCCATTCGTGGTATGACAACCACGATCTCATTCTACCCTTGTTCACCCATCAAGTTTTATTTCTGAAGTTGGAATGATGGAATCCTCCGTTGACGTCCGTGATCAGCTGCTCAAATTGTCCGTACCGGGGACACGGCTAAGTACTTAGTTTTACACTCTGCAGAGGTTGTGCACGTTCACCATTGTACCCATTCAACCCAAACTATCCTTTACACATTTATAGTGATAAGGAAAAGGAGAAGAATGAAACGAGATCTTTCAGAAGCATTTTCCCTCCCACTCTAGCTTGACCCGTTCCACCTAACACCCTCTACATCTGCTTGTCAAGCCGGAGAGAGTCCACACAACATAATTGATCAAGCCAGAGCCCATATGGCAATGGATGCACTGGAAGCAATCCTCACTCGGAGTTCTTCAGATTCATCTGTTCCTAGTTGGCCATTCACAAGTGCACGTACTCCAGGAACCATAGACATGGCCTGAGTAGCCACTCAACATAAACCATACAACCACTTACCACCCAGGTGTTTCATTCTTAACTTAGTAGATTTTAGATTTTCACAAAACAACATTTGCATAGCATCAATAACTCTACTAAGTATTGCATAGGAACCTAGACACAAGAATAAGGAAATCAAACATGGCTTGCATAGCAATACTATCCTACATATGCTTATATAAAAATACACTAAGTAATGCATATAGAAAATAGTAGGAAGTTTATGAGGTGTGCCACTTGCCTTTGGATGCAGTCTTTACTCACAAATTCTTTTCAACGTTATTCGGAGCTCTCCGTTCAATCTAACAATATAGGCAAACAACAATACAACAATCATAAAATAAAACAACAGAACACATACAAGCATACATAATAAACAAACAAGTTTCATAAACTTCTAAAGAAAACATGTCATGCATGATATGCAAACTATTTCTAAGGACTAGAAATGCATGTCATGCCATAAAAAATCTTTTAAGTTAATGCAAGGAAATGTGTTGGTAAAAAATACTAAGGACTAAGGTTAGAAATTGGATAAAATACCTTGTTATAATTTTTCTTGAATAAGTACTCTAATGACTTAGTCATGATGTGCATATCTACCTAGAGAAAATACTAAGTCTATTCTTCAAGGTGATCAACAATTATTAACAACTCTTCGTAAATTGGATACTAGGATCCAACAAACTTCAAGATGATATTATCATGATAAAAAATTGTTAAAGTCTAAAGTGAAAGACAAGATTAGGAAAGAGGGAAAAGATAGAAAGAAAGATGTAGTTGGTCTTCCAGGCTTCATCTCCAGACTTGTAATATTCTCCTTGGTGATGTCTTGATTGAATTCTTGGTAGACTTGAATAATCTTCAGACTTGATGATTTTTGTATCACCTAGGCTGGTTTTGGATTTACTTAGTCTTCATGAAGTCACAGAGAAGGAGGGAGAAAAGAAAGAAAGAGGGAGCAAGACTTAGAAAATATTTCTGGTTGGTCTTCATGAACTTCTTCTTGATTTTTCTTCTAAGTGCTTCTACTCCTTGGAGATACTTCTGAAGCCTTGTTTTGACTAAGTCCTTCATTGGAATTCTAACTCCATGTTGAAAATTACTAAGTTTCTAAGTGTAGCACTTTACCAAATTGCTAAGTTGAAAATACTTCTAACTTAAAGAAAAATAATGAAGAGGTTTTCCTATGAGGGATATAATTATATAAAAAAAATTGTTATGCATGAAATGCAATTTTTAATCACAAGAAACCATCAAAATAACTTTTGTGATTTCTTTATAAATATGCATGAATTTATAAATGCAATTTAATTAATTTCTATTTTTGGAAAAAATAATAAAAGGAATAATTATAAGATTAACGTTTTCTATGATTAAATGTTTATAACAATTTTTTTATAAATAGTGTTAATAGACAAGGTGCATTTAATTAAATTTATAGCAATTTGATTTAATCAGAAATAATATTTCTATTAATAGTTATGTTGAAAATACTCAAACTATTCAAATTAAATATATAACTATGAATTCATTCAAATATTACTAAAAAATATTTTATAGCAGTGGCATCAATTTACAAATATTCCACAGTCTCTAAAACAATTTTATTTGCAATTTTTGGATATATAGATTATAGTTATGCCAAAAATACTCAAATCACCCATTTGAAATTTGAATGTTTTAAACTGTGCACGCTGAGTCAGCGCTGACGTGGATAAGTGGATAGATCTGGGCCGTCAGATCTAGATCTGGCGGTCCAGATCAAATCGTACCGGTTCGTGTTAAAGTTCTAATCGTGGCCGCTGGATCTTAATCGTACGGCTCAGGAGAAGAGGCTCACCATGGCGGCGCGGGGTGGTCACTGGAGACGTGGCCGACGGCGGCGATGGCTCGGTCGTGGATGTTGCCGTCGTGGTGGTTGTTCCCCGGATGCGTGGATGGTCTCCCCGGGTGCGGCGCTTCACGGCGGAGAGATTGGTGGTGTCTGCGTCGTCTCGAGCGGCCCGGAGCGGCGTGGAGGCGCGAGCGGAGCTATGGCAACTCCGGCGAGCTCGGTCGAGCTCGTTCTACTCGCCTCTCTGCACGAAAGAAATAGCCCGAGGGCATGAGCAGGTGCACAAGGACGCGGGGAAGAAGAGGGGGTCGGTCTCGGGCTCGGTGTGAGGACCCCTCTGACTAACCGTCAGAGATGCCCACGTTATGTAAACAGATCACGATCCCAATGATCAGTGCATCGCGATCACATAACCAAAATGGTATACAAAGTTACATCATACAACTCGAATAGTATAAGACTTACATAAATAATGGTCTCATGATCAAGTCTGCAAACATCGTCGCACTTGACGAATATTTACTAAGGTTCAGCGGAAGCTTCGGCTAGCGTCGACCCTTGTCACGTCCTGACGCATTCCCACAGAGCAGTTGAGCGGGACACTCAGTTGGCGTAGTCGTCGGCGTACTCCTCCTTCTTGTCGTACATCTCCTAATTTCAACCTGGACGGTTGAATATCCAGGACACAGCCATATGAGTACATTTACGTACTAGCAAGACCACCTATAAGGCTTAAGTTTTCATGATAATGCAAGAAAACACTTTTCGAAAACTGGGATGGCTGCTATATACGACTATAGGGCTTAGTTTTCGAATACCATGATTTTAGACATAGAGAATACGACATCTCTATATCTTTGTTGAAGAAAAACATTTAGAGATAGAATTCTCTTCTCTTAGATATAACAAAGACATATCCAAGTTCAAAACTTTCTTTTGTAAAACCTTTAAAACACTAGGATAGGGGTAACCCTTTTTCCTTCCTTGAGATCAGACTGATTGTCTCCCCGAGACCAATCATCCTCACACAAATTCCGTACCTCCCAGGTACCTCTTTGATGTCTCTTTGTTTCCTCTGAAAACATTTCTCTTTTGAACCAAATTGCCCATACGCCTAGATCAGTGGCCTTTCCAACCGTCCATGACCGCGGACGCGGCTATTCGAATAGATTTACACTCTGCAGAGGTTGTACACTTTCACCACAAGATTCGGATGGTCTGCCGTGGATCAACCATGGACTGTACAGAGACATCATGCACACAACAGACGGCCAATCTTAATTTCCACTATGCTGATGCTGGTATAAGAATATCCTCTTCGAGTGGGTTTGTTCTCCCTGGCACCGAGTGAGCTAGCCGTATCGATCCGGTTCCCCCTAGTCTCATACCGCCATGACATGAGACCCACCGTTGCTTCCCGGTGGCACACGAAGTCCACACTCTGTATGCCCATTTCCTTGCAGCATTCGGTTCCGGGGACTCTAACCCCATCTAGCCAATTTAGGAATATTCGAACACCAACACCAACAAGCTTCCGTTAAGCCCCGTGCCCATTTTGAGGTAATGTGGTTGTACGGGTTAATTGTTCGAGCGGCTGCTAGGGCAGTACTTTGTTTTTCAAAAACAACTTCCAATCCTCCGACTACTCCCAGCAGCTCGGGTTTTCACAAACCTCTCCGATTGCTCCCAGCAACTCGGGTTTTAATAAAACACTTGCTCGCCGATTGCTCCGAGCAACTCGGGTTTTCCTCCGGGAAACAGTTTTATCAAATAGGTCCCCATCCTATAGTTTTGAGATAAGTAGATGAAAGTAGTCTACTAGAAATCTTAATCTTTTTGATGGAGCCTTCAACAACAAGGCTCATCAGGTAAAACTCTGTTTGTAATACCTACAATATTCTAGCAGATAACTTTGGCCAAACAATATATTTTGTAAAATAGTTTTTGGGTGACAAGGTACCACAAAAGAAGTGAAACATGCATCATTTTATTTTGAAAACAAAACCATGCTTGATAAAATAGTAGGATTCATTATGGTGGTGAGGTGGCTTGCCTGGCTCAGCAATATGTCTTTGGTCTTGGTCTTGATGCTCCTCAGGTTCACTCCTCACTTCAAGTTCCTTCCCGATTGTATCTAACGTCATAAACAAAAAAAGGAACAACACTCAGAATACAAGACAATGTCACAAGGACATAACAAACATCAAGCAGGGCACAAGACATTTAGCTAACAATCAAAAGCAAACAATTCCTTTAGCTAAAAAACAATAAACAACAAGGTCCTTAGAGATAAGACAAACAACATATACTCCTAAGGGAATATACACCACAACTCTGAGTAATAAAAAGCTAGTTCTACAGAACACTAAAACAATACATCACTTAGGGTTACTTCATCATTTAACAAGAGCTGTTATATTAGTTTCCGGAAATACTTCAGACAAAAGTATCTTAGTAGATTAGGAAATACTTCAGACAAAAGTATATTAATTTTTTAGGAAATACTCCACACAAAAATATCTTAATCACACCAGCAAGTATTAATATTAACACGAGCATTGAGAACACTCACAAGCAAACATGTTACTAGCTCAAGAAACACCCACTATCAAGTAACTAAGAGACAAACAATGGTAACATCACTGTCCAAACAAGTTTATGACTAAGAGCTAAAATGGTGCACTAGGCCTATTTAACAGGACATCACAATTAAGGTCACTTCAACCAATAAACAAACAATCACATGGCAACCAAGTGTTGACAACAATCTAAAATAAGAAAGTCATATATTAAGCATTACAAAACACAAGGAACTACTGGATAAAATTTAACACCAAACAATCATTCACATGCCTAACACACAAATGAAACTAGTGCAACTCCTAGGAAACAAGATGAACTATGTGAAACTCAAAAGTAAAAGGGCTAACAATACTTTTAGGAAATTCATTAAGGTTATTAAAGGATAACCTAAGTTTCTGGACTTATGAGATACTAAGCACGTCAACACATAACAATTCAGGTAAAACAAGGAATTAACTTATTACATTTATTGGATAAATAAGATGATGCTTTAAAGAGATAAAACCTAACACACAAACATACCCACAAGCAAAGCATATAAACACAATTGATGTTATTATTAGGGTACACCGTGAATAATGCTAAACGTAAGTAAACAATGCACCACACATTATCAAAGTGGTTTAATCAAGTCATTATTATTGAGTTAAGGTTCTTATCTTCAAAATATTAATAGTAATGTTTATACAATTCACAATTGTTAAGAACAGATGATTAACATCTAAGACTCCTATTAGCCCAATGTTGCTGCTTTGGGAGATAAGTTATAACTCCAGTAATATTGTTCAGAAAAACAAGTTCTTCTACCACAGTACACCTAGTAGCTATAGGAAGCTAGGGAAATTGGATTTGCATCAAAAGTTATTACAGAACATGAGTTAAAAATAATACAAATGCTACTGGTCTCAAAACCAAAAAGATTGTAGCTTTAGTTTTAGGAATCTCCTGCATGAATGGTTAATTTCTATGGATAGGTATTTCCTTAATCTTTCTTTAGAAATTGGATTCACTCAATTTGGACACTCCTAGCTTCATATATTTCAGTTTTAGTGGAACACACACATTTTACCATTAATGGTGTACAACATAAGATATAAATTATTTTTACACAAATCCAACTTTGTAAGATAAAAAAAAAGCATATGTACTACACAGAAATACTCCTAAACTATTTGCACAAACATATATAGCTCAAACAATTAGAACTAGACACATGCAAACCACATAAAATATATGACGATTTTTGGCCCTTTGTGACGGTTTATGTGGACATATGCATATATATGCATGTTTGTTGTTTTTGTTGTCTCTTGCGCCGGCGTGGTGCATGTATATGTTTGCCGAAATGTTGATTCATTTCCATTTCGGCAATTTTTTGCACCACCCATACGTCCAACTATTAGGAGAAGTCATGCCAAAAAATTTCCGTCGAAAATGCATGTGTGTGTATGCATGTGTGCATGTGTGTTACAATTGTAAATAACGTATACTCTCGTTTCTCGGTTGTGTGTTTTGTGTAACCCGTGTAGGCAACCATGGTCATCATTATGAGTTCCGGTCAAATTACTAAATACAAGGAAGAAGCAAAGGCGGAAACGATTAAGTGCAACAAGCGCCAGATAAGATGTCCTTGTCGGAAATGCAAACTCGAGAGGTGGATCGACCCTGATTCCGGACAATTGGAGGATCACTTGTTGAGGCACGGTTTTATGGTAGGATTTAACCAGGCACCGACAACGGCAGCAAATGCGCCTGGACATGACGAAGGAGATGTGGGTGGAGTACATCATGACGTTGGTGGACAAGATGATGATCATGATGACCATGGGAGAGATGGCGGTGGAGAAGACGTGAACACGGAGAACACCCTAACGTCGGCCTTACGGGACCCTTATGTTCAAGAATTGATCCTCTTGGAGACAAGCAACGCCAGAGAGAAAGCCAAACTGGCACAAATGGAGATCGACAGGAAGACTCCGTTGTATACTGGGTGCCGTACACAGGATACGCGGTTGCAAGTAACGCTTGATGCTTTGGAGATGAAGGCGCAAAGAAAATGGACCGACGTGAGCTTCACGAGAAACCTAAAATTCATGCAGGATCGACCTCCCGAGGGGAACACATTGCCAACAAGCATCGATGAGGCCAACAAAGTTGTGTGCCCACTTGACTTATCGCACGTTAAATACCATGCATGCATCAATGATTGCGTAATTTATTGTGGCAAGTACAAGGACATAAACAAATGTCCGGTGTGCGACATAGGACGGTACAAGGGTGCGAACAAGAAAGTTCCTCGAAAAGTGGTATGGTAGTTTCCTATCACTCCCCGTCTGCAGCGGTACTTTGTGGACCCTAAGGAAGCAATGCTCATGCATTGGCACGCGGATAGGGAGAAGCCCGAAGAAGATCCGAAGAAGGGAAGAATCCTTTCACACCCTTTAGACGCTAGCCAGTCGGAAGCATTGGACGCCTTTCAAAATTTCGGAGGCGACGCAAGGAACGTTAGACTAGGTATGAGCACCGATGGACTCAATCCGTTCGGGAACCAGAGTAGCACGCACAGCACCTGGCCCGTGTTTGTATGGCCTTACAACCTTCCACCTTGGTTGTGCATGAAGTAAAGGTACGTACACATGAGCATTCTCATCCAGGGGCCGAAACAACTGGGTGTCGACATACATCTTTATCTCACACTGTTGAAGGAGGAGTTAGCCACGTTGTGGGAGACGCCATCCCGTACATGGGATGATGACGATGACAAGGATGATGCTCAAATGGAAGGAAGTCAAGGTCGCCGCAAAAGGGCAAAGAAGAAATCGGTGGTGCTTCCCGCTACCTACTTCACTATGAGTCCGCAAGAGCTCGGCCAGTTCTATAAGTGCCTCGTAGGAGTCAAATTTCCGGGCGGTTACACGAGGAAGATCAGCAGGTATCTAGATCCAACGAAGATGAGGTTCAGTGGTATGAAGTCTCACGATTGTCACGTGCTGATGACGTAGATAATTCCCGTTGCGATCCGAGGTATAATGAACGATCACGTCTGATATACGCTGCTTGCCCTGTGCAACTTTTTCGATGTCATCAACAGGAAGTCGATCGACATGAAGCAGCTCGACAAACTACATGAAGATATCGTGCTGATACTATGTGAGCTCGAGATTTACTTCCCGCCCTCATTCTTTGATATCTGCGTGCATCTCCTTCTCCATGTCGTTGAGGACATCAAGCAGCTTGGACCGACGTTCCTGCACTACATGATGCCGTTCGAAAGGCAGAACGGTGTCATGAAAGGATACGTTCGTAACAGGGCCCGTCCGGACGCAAGCATGGCGAAGGGCTTTCTAACCTACGAGTGCATCTCTTTCTGCCAGAATTATCTAAGCACCGAGAACGAGGATGTTGGTCTGCCCACCAGGAAGCACCTCGGCAGGCAAGGTGGAGTTGGTCACCGTGAGGGCTCCCGCTCACTCTTTGTGTGCGTTCATGGTCGAAGAGAAGACCTCGACAGGGCTCACCGTGTCGCACTACAACACTTACAATTGATTGAACCTTGGGTGGAGGAGCACAAGATCTTAATCGAGCGGAATTACATGAAACCTGGGTGGCAGAGGAAGAATGGAGACGTATCCAAACATCACAACTCTAGCTTCACACGTTGGTTTAAGGACAGGCAACTGTTTCAAGCAGCGAGCAAAACGCCATCTATAGAAGATGAAAAACTCATATTCTCATTATCACAGGGCCCCGAACAGGACGTTCGGACCTTTCAGGCATACGACATAAACGGTTACACATTCTACACCGAGGAAAAGGACAAGAATAGTGAATATCCAAACTCAGGAGTAACTATGCTATCCTACGGTGATGACGAGGCTACTGTCAAGGAAAGATTCTTCGGAAGGATCGAGGAGATATGGGAGCTCAACTACTGTGGAGAGTTGGTGCCAATGTTCCATGTAAGATGGGCCAAGGACGTCGTGAAAGAAGGCTGGTATTTCACCACCATGGTAATACCCGATGCCAAATCAGAGAAAACCTCCGCGAAATACGAGCCATGGATACTGACTAGCCAAGTTGAGAAATGCTTCTTCATTACCGACCCGTCAAAGCCTAGCCGTGTGGTTGTGTGGAGGGGCAAGAGGAGCATCATCGGAATGGACGGAGACGCTAACGAGGAAGACTTGGACGGCGCTCTGAAGATCGAGGAGGATTTTGACATGTTCTTCGACATGCCGACTACCAGCAAAAACCCAAGGAAAACCTCCGTACCTACTAAAGGTTGTTCGTTCACGCGAAGAAATCTCAAGGTGCCAGGCCTAAATTATTCAACCACGAGTAAGGGAAAGAAGAGAAGCTAGCTCTCTCGGAATCGGCCGGTACGAAGAATACTTTTTTTGGTGGGTGTGAGACAATGCAAGCATATATATGCATATACGAGACTTTTTTGGGTGTGTGTGAAACAATTGTAGCGTACCTGCACTTTAAATAAGGCAGATACCTGTGTATAGTGCAAATCCCTGGATCGATTCGTTTGCACACACAGTTTACGATGTAATATCACAACAAAGTATCAATTTTATTACATTGATGATCCAGACTTACAAAATATTCATTACAAGTTGCATAGCATAAAGCTAGCTTTGAAATAGTACACAGCGGAAATACAATAGCAGTGAGTCTCCATCTCATTCATGTTGCCACAGGCGAAAACATGTTGGTTGTAGACTCGAAACCTTTAAACGAAACCCCACTCGTCATCTGAACAATCTGCAATAAGAAAAATATTGCAACAACGTGGGTCAGATTCCACTAACAATGGAGTCTGGCAAGTGACACTATGGTGGACACTTAGAGGAATAACTCTATAGCCTATATGCATATCTGGCTGGTGGAGTTCAAGGCTATTTTGCATAAAGCCAATTTTTCCTAACTCTTTGGAAAACACTTTTCTTCTACTCGAGCCATTCGTGGTATGACAACCACGATCTCATTCTACCCTCGTTCACCCATCAAGTTTTATTTCTAAAGTTGGAATGATGGAATCCTCCGTTGACGTCCGTGATCAGCTGCTCAAATTGTCCGTACCGGGGACACGGCTAAGTACTTAGTTTTACACTCTGCAGAGGTTGTGCACGTTCACCATTGTACCCATTCAACCCAAACTATCCTTTACACATTTATAGTGACAAGGAAAAGGAGAAGAATGAAACGAGATCTTTCAGAAGCATTTTCCCTCCCACTCTAGCTTGACCCGTTATACCTAACACCCTCTACATCTGCTTGTCAAGCCGGAGAGAGTCCACGCAACATAATTGATCAAGCCAGAGCCCATATGGCAATGGCTGCACTGGAAGCAATCCTCACTCGGAGTTCTTCAGATTCCTCTGTTCCTAGGTGGCCATTCACAAGTGCACGTACTCCAGGAACCATAGACATGGCCTGAGTAGCCACTCAACATAAACCATACAACCACTTACCACCCAGGTGTTTCATTCTTAACTTAGTAGAATTTAGATTTTCACAAAACAACATTTGCATAGCATCAATAACTCTACTAAGTATTGCATAGGAACCTAGACACAAGAATAAGGAAATCAAACATGGCTTGCATAGCAATACTATCCTACATATGCTTATATAAAAATACACTAAGTAATGCATATAGAAAATAGTAGGAAGTTTATGAGATGTGCCACTTGCCTTTGGATGCAGTCTTTACTCACAAATTCTTTTCAACGTTATTCGGAGCTCTCCGTTCAATCTAACAATATAAGCAAACAACAATACAACAATCATAAAATAAAACAACAGAACACATACAAGCATACATAATGAACAAACAAGTTTCATAAACTTCTAAAGAAAACATGTCATGCATGATATGCAAACTATTTCTAAGGACTAGAAATGCATGTCATGCCATAAAAAATCTTTTAAGTTAATGCAAGGAAATGTGTTGGTAAAAAATACTAAGGACTAAGGTTAGAAATTGGATAAAATACCTTTGTTATAATTTTTCTTGAATAAGTACTCTAATGACTTAGTCATGATGTGCATATCTACTTAGAGAAAATACTAAGTCTATTCTTCAAGGTGATCAACAATTATTAACAACTCTTCGTAAATTGGATACTAGGATCCAACAAACTTCAAGATGATATTATCATGATAAAAAATTGTTAAAGTCTAAAGTGAAAGACAAGATTAGGAAAGAGGGAAAAGATAGAAAGAAAGATGTAGTTGGTCTTCCAGGCTTCATCTCCAGACTTGTAATATTCTCCTTGGTGATGTCTTGATTGAATTCTTGGTAGACTTGAATAATCTTCAGACTTGATGATTTTTGTATCACCTAGGCTGGTTTTGGATTTACTTAGTCTTCATGAAGTCACAGAGAAGGAGGGAGAAAAGAAAGAAAGAGGGAGCAAGACTTAGAAAATATTTCTGGTTGGTCTTCATGAACTTCTTCTTGATTTTTCTTCTAAGTGCTTCTACTCCTTGGAGATACTTCTGAAGCCTTGTTTTGACTAAGTCCTTCATTGGAATTCTAACTCCATGTTGAAAATTACTAAGTGTCTAAGTGTAGCACTTTACCAAATTGCTAAGTTGAAAATACTTCTAACTTATAGAAAAATAATGAAGAGGTTTTCCTATGAGGGATATAATTATATAAAAAAATTTGTTATGCATGAAATGCAATTTTTAATCACAAGAAAGCATCAAAATAACTTTTGTGATTTCTTTATAAATATGCATGAATTTATAAATGCAATTTAATTAATTTCTATTTTTGGAAAAAATAATAAAAGGAATAATTATAAGATTAACGTTTTCTATGATTAAATTTTTATAACAATTTTTTTATAAATAGTGTTAATAGACAAGGTGCATTTAATTAAATTTATAGAAATTTGATTTAATCAGAAATAATATTTCTATTAATAGTTATGTTGAAAATACTCAAACTATTCAAATTAAATATATAACTATGAATTCATTCAAATATTACTAAAAAATATTTTATAGCAGTGGCATCAATTTACAAATACTCCACAGTCTCTAAAACAATTTTATTTGCAATTTTTGGATATATAGATTATAGTTATGCCAAAAATACTCAAATCACCCATTTGAAATTTGAATGTTTTAAAATGTGCACGCTGAGTCAGCGCTGACGTGGATAAGTGGATAGATCTGGGCCGTCAGATCTGGATCTGGCGGTCCAGATCAAATCGTACCGGTTCGTGTTAAAGTTCTAATCGTGGACGCTGGATCTTAATCGTACGGCTCAGGAGAAGAGGCTCACCATGGCGGCGCGGGGTGGTCACCGGAGACGTGGCCGACAGCGGCGGTGGCTCGGTCGTGGACGTCGCCGTCGTGGTGGTTGTTCCCCGGATGCGTGGATGGTCTCCCCGGGTGCGGCGCTTCACGGCGGAGAGATTGGTGGTGTCTGCGTCGTCTCGAGCGGCCCGGAGCGGCGTGGAGGCGCGAGCGGAGCTATGGCAACTCCGGCGAGCTCGGTCGAGCTCGTTCTACTCGCCTCTCTGCACGGAAGAAATAGCCCGAGGGCATGAGCAGGTGCACAAGGACGCGGGGAAGAAGAGGGGGTCGGTCTCGGGCTCGGTGTGAGGACCCCTCTGACTAACCGTCAGAGATGCCCACGTTATGTAAACAGATCACGATCCCAATGATCAGTGCATCGCGATCACATAACCAAAATGGTATACAAAGTTACATCATACAACTCGAATAGTATAAGACTTACATAAATAATGGTCTCATGACCAAGTCTGCAAACATCGTCGCACTTGACGAATATTTACTAAGGTTCAGCGGAAGCTTCGGCTAGCGTCGACCCTTGTCACGTCCTGACGCATTCCCACAGAGAAGTTGAGCGGGACACTCAGTTGGCGTAGTCGTCGGCGTACTCCTCCTTCTTGTCGTACATCTCCTAATTTCAACCTGGACGGTTGAATATCCAGGACACAGCCATATGAGTACATTTACGTACTAGCAAGACCACCTATAAGGCTTAAGCTTTCATGATAATGCAAGAAAACACTTTTCGAAAACTGGGATGGCTGCTATATACGACTATAGGGCTTAGTTTTCGAATACCATGATTTTAGACATAGAGAATACGACATCTCTATATCTTTGTTGAAGAAAAACATTTAGAGATAGAATTCTCTTCTCTTAGATATAGCAAAGACATATCCAAGTTCAAAACTTTCTTTTGTAAAACCTTTAAAAACACTAGGATAGGGGTAACCCTTTTTCCTTCCTTGAGATCAGACCGATTGTTTCCCCGAGACCAATCATCCTCACCCAAATTCCGTACCTCCCAGGTACCTCTTTGATGTCTCTTTGTTTCCTCTGAAAACATTTCTCTTTTAAAACCAAATTGCCCATACGCCTAGATCAGTGGCCTTTCCAACCGTCCATGACCGCGGACGCGGCTATTCGAATAGATTTACACTCTGCAGAGGTTGTACACTTTCACCACAAGATTCGGATGGTCTGCCGTGGATCAACCATGGACTGTACAGAGACAGCATGCACACAACATACGGCCAATCTTAATTTCCACTATGTTGATGCTGGTGTAAGAATATCCTCTTCGAGTGGGTTTGTTCTCCCCGGCACCGAGTGAGCTAGCCGTATCGATCCGGTTCCCCCTAGTCTCATACCGCCATGACAGGAGACCCACCGTTGCTTCCCGGTGGCACACGAGGTCCACACTCTGTATGCCCATTCCCTTGCAGCATTCGGTTCCGGGGACTCTAACCCCATCTAGCCAATTGAGGAATATTCGAACACCAACACCAACAAGCTTCCGTTAAGCCCCGTGCCCATTTTGAGGTAATGTGGTTGGACGGGTTAATTGTTCGAGCGGCTGCTAGGGCAGTACTTTGTTTTTCAAAAACAACTTCCAATCCTCCGACTACTCCCAGCAGCTCGGGTTTTCACAAACCTCTCCGATTGCTCCCAGCAACTCGGGTTTTAATAAAACACTTGCTCGCCGATTGCTCCGAGCAACTCGGGTTTTCCTCCGGGAAACAGTTTTATCAAATAGGTCCCCATCCTATAGTTTTGAGATAAGTAGATGAAAGTAGTCTACTAGAAATCTTAATCTTTTTGATGGAGCCTTCAACAACAAGGCTCATCAGGTAAAACTCTGTTTGTAATACCTACAATATTCTAGCAGATAACTTTGGCCAAACAATATATTTTGTAAAATAGTTTTTGGGTGACAAGGTACCACAAAAGAAGTGAAACATGCATCATTTTATTTTGAAAACAAAACCATGCTTGATAAAATAGTAGGATTCATTATGGTGGTGAGGTGGCTTGCCTGGCTCAGCAATATGTCTTTGGTCTTGGTCTTGATGCTCCTCAGGTTCACTCCTCACTTCAAGTTCCTTCCCGATTGTATCTAACGTCATAAACAGAAAAAGGAACAACACTCAGAATACAAGACAATGTCACAAGGACATAACAAACATCAAGCATCGCACAAGACATTTAGCTAACAATCAAAAGCAAACAATTCCTTTAGCTAAACAACAAGGTCCTTAGAGATAAGACAAACAACATATACTCCTAAGGGAATATACACCACAACTCTGAGTAATAAAAAGGTAGTTCTACAGAACACTAAAACAATACATCACTTAGGGTTACTGCATCATTTAACAAGAGCTGTTATATTAGTTTCCGGAAATACTTCAGACAAAAGTATCTTAGTAGATTAGGAAATACTTCAGACAAAAGTATATTTATTTTTTAGGAAATACTCCACACAAAAATATCTTAATCACACCAGCAAGTATTAATATTAACACGAGCATTGAGAACACTCACAAGCAAACATGTTACTAGCTCAAGAAACACCCACTATCATGTAACTAAGAGACAAACAATGGTAACATCACTGTCCAAACAAGTTTATAACTAAGAGCTAAAATGGTGCACTAGGCCTATTTAACAGGACATCACAATTAAGGTCACTTCAACCAATAAACAAACAATCACATGGCAACCAAGTGTTGACAACAATCTAAAATAAGAAAGTCGTATATTAAGCATTACAAAACACAAGGAACTACTGGATAAAATTTAACACCAAACAATCATTCACATGCCTAGCACACAAATGAAACTAGTGCAACTCCTAGGAAACAAGATGAACTATGTGAAACTCAAAAGTAAAAGGGCTAACAATACTTTTAGGAAATTCATTAAGGTTATTAAAGGATAACCTAAGTTTCTGGACTTATGAGATACTAAGCACGTCAACACATAACAATTCAGGTAAAACAAGGAATTAACTTATTACATTTATTGGATAAATAAGATGATGCTTTAAAGAGATAAAACCTAACACACAAACATACCCACAAGCAAAGCATATAAACACAATTGATGTTATTATTAGGGTACACCGTGAATAATGCTAAACGTAAGTAAACAATGCACCACACATTATCAAAGTGGTTTAATCAAGTCATTATTATTGAGTTAAGGTTCTTATCTTCAAAAGATTAATAGTAATGTTTATACAATTCACAATTGTTAAGAACAGATGATTAACATCTAAGACTCCTATTAGCCCAATGTTGTTGCTTTGGGAGATAAGTTATAACTCCAGTAATATTGTTCAGAAAAACAAGTTCTTCTACCACAGTACACCTAGTAGCTATAGGAAGCTAGGGAAATTGGATTTGCATCAAAAGTTATTACAGAACATGAGTTAAAAATCATACAAATGCTACTGGTCTCAAAACCAAAAAGATTGTAGCTTTAGTTTTAGGAATCTCCTGCATGAATGGTTAATTTCTATGGATAGGTATTTCCTTAATATTTCTTTAGAAATTGGATTCACTCAATTTGGACACTCCTAGCTTCATATATTTCAGTTTTAGTGGAACACACACATTTTACCATTAATGGTGTACAACATAAGATATAAATTATTTTTACACAAATCCAACTTTGTAAGATAAAAAAAAAGCATATGTACTACACAAAAATACTCCTAAACTATTTGCACAAACATATATAGCTCAAACAATTAGAACTAGACACATGCAAACCACAGAAAATATATGACGGTTTTTGGCCCTTTGTGACGGTTTATGTGGACATATGCATATATATGCATGTTTGTTGTTTTTGTTGTCTCTTGCGCCGGCATGGTGCATGTATATGTTTGCCGAAATGTTGATTCATTTCCATTTCGGCAATTTTTTGCACCACCCATACGTCCAACTATTAGGAGAAGTCATGCCAAAAAAATCCGTCGAAAATGCATGTGTGTGTATGCATGTGTGCATGTGTGTTACAATTGTAAATAACGTATACTCTCGTTTCTCGGTTGTGTGTTTTATGTAACCCGTGTAGGCAACCATGGTCATCATTATGAGATCCGGTCAAATTACTAAATACAAGGAAGAAGCAAAGGCGGAAACGATTAAGTGCAACAAGCGCCAGATAAGATGTCCTTGTCGGAAATGCAAACTCGAGAGGTGGATCGACCCTGATTCCGGACAATTGGAGGATCACTTGCTGAGGCACGGTTTCATGGTAGGATTTAACCAGGCACCTACAACGGCAGCAAATGCGCCTGGACATGACGAAGGAGATGTGGGTGGAGTACATCATGACGTTGGTGGACAAGATGATGATCATGATGACCATGGGAGAGATGGCGGTGGAGAAGACGCGAACACGGAGAACACCCTAACGTCGGCCTTACGGGACCCTTATGTTTAAGAATTGATCCTCTAGGAGACAAGCAACGCCAGAGAGAAAGCCAAACTGGCACAATTGGAGATCGACTGGAAGACTCCGTTGTATACTGGGTGCCGTACACAGGATACGCGGTTGCAAGTAACGCTTGATGCTCTGGAAATGAAGGCGCAAATAAAATGGACCGACGTGAGCTTCACGAGAAACCTAAAATTCATGCAGGATCGACCTCCCGAGGGGAACACATTGCCAACAAGCATCGATGAGGCCAACAAAGTTGTGTGCCCACTTGACTTATCGCACGTTAAATACCATGCATGCATCAATGATTGCGTAATTTATTGTGGCAAGTACAAGGACATAAACAAATGTCCGGTGTGCGACATAGGACGGTACAAGGGTGCGAACAAGAAAGTTCCTCGAAAAGTGGTATGGTAGTTTCCTATCACTCCCAGTTTGCAGCGGTACTTTGTGGACCCTAAGGAAGCAATGCTCATGCATTGGCACGCGGATAGGGAGAAGCCCGAAGAAGATCCGAAGAAGGGAAGAATCCTTTCACACCCTTTAGACGCTAGCCAGTCGGAAGCATTGGACGCCTTTCAAAATTTCGGAGGCGACGCAAGGAACGTTAGACTAGGTATGAGCACCGATGGACTCAATCCGTTCGGGAACCAGAGTAGCACGCACAGCACCTGGCCCGTGTTTGTATGGCCTTACAACCTTCCACCTTGGTTGTGCACGAAGCAAAGGTACGTACACATGAGCATTCTCATCCAGGGGCCGAAACAACCGGGTGTCGACATACATCTTTATCTCACACTGTTGAAGGAGGAGTTAGCCACGTTGTGGGAGACGCCATCCCGTACATGGGATGATGACGATGACAAGGATGATGCTCAAACGGAAGGAAGTCAAGGTCGCCGCAAAAGGGCAAAGAAGAAATCGGTGGTGCTTCCCGCTACCTACTTCACTATGAGTCCGCAAGAGCTCGGCCAGTTCTATAAGTGCCTCGTAGGAGTCAAATTTCCGGGCGGTTACACGGGGAAGATCAGCAGGTATCTAGATCCAACGAAGATGAGGTTCAGTGGTATGAAGTCTCACGATTGTCACGTGCTGATGACGTAGATAATTCCCGTTGCGATCCGAGGTATAATGAACGAGCACGTCTGAGATAGCTGCTTGCCCTGTGCAACTTTTTCGATGTCATCAACAGGAAGTCGATCGACATGAAGCAGCTCGACAGACTACATGAAGATATCGTGCTGATACTATGTGAGCTCGAGATTTACTTCCCGCCCTCATTCTTTGATATCTGCGTGCATCTCCTTCTCCATGTCGTTGAGGACATCAAGCAGCTCGGACCGACGTTCCTGCACTACATGATGCCGTTCGAAAGGCAGAACGGTGTCATGAAAGGATACGTTCGTAACAGGGCCCGTCCGGACGCAAGCATGGCGAAGGGCTTTCTAACCTACGAGTGCATCTCTTTCTGCCAGAATTATCTAAGCACCGAGAACGAGGATGTTGGTCTGCCCACCAGGAAGCACCTCGGCAGGCAAGGTGGAGTTGGTCACCGTGAGGACTCCCGCTCACTCTTTGTGTGCGTTCATGGTCGAAGAGAAGACCTCGACAAGGCTCACCGTGTCGCACTACAACACTTACAATTGATTGAACCTTGGGTGGAGGAGCACAAGATCTTAATCGAGCGGAATTACATGAAACTTGGGCGGCAGAGGAAGAATGGAGACGTATCCAAACATCACAACTCTAGCTTCACACGTTGGTTTAAGGACAGGCAACTGTTTCAAGCAGCGAGCAAAACGCCATCTATAGAAGATGAAAAACTCATATTCTCATTATCACAGGGCCCCGAACAGGACGTTCGGACCTTTCAGGCATACGACATAAACGGTTACACATTCTACACCGAGGAAAAGGACAAGAATAGTTAATATCCAAACTCAGGAGTAACTATGCTATCCTACGGTGATGACGAGGCTACTGTCAAGGAAAGATTCTTCGGAAGGATCGAGGAGATATGGGAGCTCAACTACTGTGGAGAGTTGGTGCCAATGTTCCATGTAAGATGGGCCAAGGACGTCGTGACCGATGCCAAATCAGAGAAAGCCTCCGCGAAAAACGAGCCATGGATACTGACTAGCCAAGTTGAGAAATGCTTCTTCATTACCGACCCGTCAAAGCCTAGCCGTGTGGTGGTGTGGAGGGGCAAGAGGAGCATCATCGGAATGGACGGAGACGCTAACGACGAAGACTTTGACGGCGCTCCGAAGATCGAGGAGGATTTCGACATGTTCTTCGACATGCCGACTACCAGCAAAAACCCAAGGAAAACCTCCGTACCTACTAAAGGTTGTTCGTTCACGCGAAGAAATCTCAAGGTGCCCGGCCTAAAGTATTCAACCACGAGTAAGGGAAAGAAGAGAAGGTAGCTCTCTCGGAATCGGCCGGTACGAAGAATACTTTTTTTGGTGGGTGTGAGACAATGCAAGCATATATATGCATATACAAGACTTTTTTGGGTGTGTGTGAAACAATTGTAGCGTACCTGCACTTTAAATAAGGCAGATACCTGTGTATAGTGCAAATCCCTGGATCGATTCGTTTGCACACACAGTTTACGATGTAATATCACAACAAAGTATCAATTTTATTACATCGATGATCCAGACTTACAAAATATTCATTACAAGTTGCATAGCATAAAGCTAGCTTTGAAATAGTACACAACGGAAATACAATAGCAGTGAGTCTCCATCTCATTCATGTTGCCACAGGCGAAAACATGTTGGTTGTAGACTCGAAACCTTTAAACGAAACCTCACTCGTCATCTGAACAATCTGCAATAAGAAAAATATTGCAACAACGTGGGTCAGATTCCACTAACAATGGAGTCTGGCAAGTGACACTATGGTGGACACTTAGAGGAATAACTCTATATCCTATATGCATATCTGGCTGGTGGAGTTCAAGGCTATTTTGCATAAAGCCAATTTTTCCTAACTCTTTGGAAAACACTTTTCTTCTACTCGAGCCATTCGTGGTATGACAACCACGATCTCATTCTACCCTTGTTCACCCATCAAGTTTTATTTCTGAAGTTGGAATGATGGAATCCTCCGTTGACGTCCGTGATCAGCTGCTCAAATTGTCCGTACCGTGGACACGGCTAAGTACTTAGTTTTACACTCTGCAGAGGTTGTGCACGTTCACCATTGTACCCATTCAACCCAAACTATCCTTTACACATTTATAGTGATAAGGAAAAGGAGAAGAATGAAACGAGATCTTTCAGAAGCATTTTCCCTCCCACTCTAGCTTGACCCGTTCCACCTAACACCCTCTACATCTGCTTGTCAAGCCGGAGAGAGTCCACGCAACATAATTGATCAAGCCATAGCCCATATGGCAATGGCTGCACTGGAAGCAATCCTCACTCGGAGTTCTTCAGATTCCTCTGTTCCTAGGTGGCCATTCACAAGTGCACGTACTCCAGGAACCATAGACATGGCCTGAGTAGCCACTCAACATAAACCATACAACCACTTACCACCCAGGTGTTTCATTCTTAACTTAGTAGAATTTAGATTTTCACAAAACAACATTTGCATAGCATCAATAACTCTACTAAGTATTGCATAGGAACCTAGACACAAGAATAAGGAAATCAAACATGGCTTGCATAGCAATACTATCCTACATATGCTTATATAAAAATACACTAAGTAATGCATATAGAAAATAGTAGGAAGTTTATGAGGTGTGCCACTTGCCTTTGGATGCAGTCTTTACTCACAAATTCTTTTCAACGTTATTCAGAGCTCTCCGTTCAATCTAACAATATAGGCAAACAACAATACAACAATCATAAAATAAAACATACAAGCATACATAACGAACAAACAAGTTTCATAAACTTCTAAAGAAAACATGTCATGCATGATATGCAAACTATTTCTAAGGACTAGAAATGCATGTCATGCCATAAAAAATCTTTTAAGTTAATGCAAGGAAATGTGTTGGTAAAAAATACTAAGGACTAAGGTTAGAAATTGGATAAAATACCTTTGTTATAATTTTTCTTGAATAAGTACTCTAATGACTTAGTCATGATGTGCATATCTACTTAGAGAAAATACTAAGTCTATTCTTCAAGGTGATCAACAATTATTAACAACTCTTCGTAAATTGGATACTAGGATCCAACAAACTTCAAGATGATATTATCATGATAAAAAATTGTTAAAGTCTAAAGTGAAAGACAAGATTAGGAAAGAGGGAAAAGATAGAAACAAAGATGTAGTTGGCCTTCCAGGCTTCATCTCCAGACTTGTAATATTCTCCTTGGTGATGTCTTGATTGAATTCTTGGTAGACTTGAATAATCTTCAGACTTGATGATTTTTGTATAACCAAGGCTGGTTTTGGATTTACTTAGTCTTCATGAAGTCACAGAGAAGGAGGGAGAAAAGAAAGAAAGAGGGAGCAAGACTTAGAAAATATTTCTGGTTGGTCTTCATGAACTTCTTCTTGATTTTTCTTCTAAGTGCTTCTACTCCTTGGAGATAGTTCTGAAGCCTTGTTTTGACTAAGTCCTTCATTGGAATTCTAACTCCATGTTGAAAATTACTAAGTGTCTAAGTGTAGCACTTTACCAAATTGCTAAGTTGAAAATACTTCTAACTAATAGAAAAATAATGAAGAGGTTTTCCTATGAGGGATATAATTATATAAAAAAATTTGTTATGCATAAAATGCAATTTTTAATCACAAGAAAGCATCAAAATAACTTTTGTGATTTCTTTATAAATATGCATGAATTTATAAATGCAATTTAATTAATTTCTATTTTTGGAAAAAATAATAAAAGGAATAATTATAAGATTAACGTTTTCTATGATTAAATTTTTATAACAATTTTTTTATAAATAGTGTTAATAGATAAGGTGCATTAAATTAAATTTATAGAAATTTGATTTAATCAGAAATAATATTTCTATTAATAGTTATGTTGAAAATACTCAAACTATTCAAATTAAATATATAACTATGAATTCATTCAAATATTACTAAAAAATATTTTATAGCAGTGGCATCAATTTACAAATATTCCACAGTCTCTAAAACAATTTTATTTGCAATTATTGGATATATAGATTGTAGTTATGCCAAAAATACTCAAATCACCCATTTGAAATTTGAATGTTTTAAACTGTGCACGCTGAGTCAGCGCTGACGTGGATAAGTGGATAGATCTGGGCTGTCAGATCTGGATCTGGCGGTCCAGATCAAATCGTACCGGTTCGTGTTAAAGTTCTAATCGTGGCCGCTGGATCTTAATCGTACGGCTCAGGAGAAGAGTCTCACCATGGCGGCGCGGGGTGGTCACCGGAGACGTGGCCGACGGCGGCGGTGGCTCGGTCGTGGACGTCGCCATCGTGGTGGTTGTTCCCCGGATGCGTGGATGGTCTCCCCGGGTGCGGCGCTTCACGGCGGAGAGATTGGTGGTGTCTGCGTCGTCTCGAGCGGCCCGGAGCGGTGTGGAGGCGCGAGCGGAGCTATGGCAACTCCGGCGAGCTCGGTCGAGCTCGTTCTACTCGCCTCTCTGCACGAAAGAAATAGCCCGAGGGCATGAGCACGTGCACAAGGACGCGGGGAAGAAGAGGGGGTCGGTCTCGGGCTCGGTGTGAGGACCCCTCTGACTAACCGTCAGAGATGCCCACATTATGTAAACAGATCACGATCCCAATGATCAGTGCATCGCGATCACATAACCAAAATGGTATACAAAGTTACATCATACAACTCGAATAGTATAAGACTTACATAAATAATGGTCTCATGACCAAGTCTGCAAACATCGTCGCACTTGACGAATATTTACTAAGGTTCAGCGGAAGCTTCGGCTAGCGTCGACCCTTGTCACGTCCTGACGCATTCCCACAGAGCAGTTGAGCGGGACACTCAGTTGGCGTAGTCGTCGGCGTACTCCTCCTTCTTGTCGTACATCTCCTAATTTCAACCTGGACGGTTGAATATCCAGGACACAGCCATATGAGTACATTTACGTACTAGCAAGACCACCTATAAGGCTTAAGTTTTCATGATAATGCAAGAAAACACTTTTCGAAAACTGGGATGGCTGCTATATACGACTATAGGGCTTAGTTTTCGAATACCATGATTTTAGACATAGAGAATACGACATCTCTATATCTTTGTTGAAGAAAAACATTTAGAGATAGAATTCTCTTCTCTTAGATATAACAAAGACATGTCCAAGTTCAAAACTTTCTTTTGTAAAACCTTTAAAAACACTAGGATAGGGGTAACCCTTTTTTCTTCCTTGAGATCATACTGATTGTCTCCCCGAGACCAATCATCTTCACCCAAATTCCGTACCTCCCAGGTACCTCTTTGATGTCTCTTTGTTTCCTCTGAAAACATTTCTCTTTTAAAACCAAATTGCCCATACGCCTAGATCAGTGGCCTTTCCAACCGTCCATGACCGCGGACGCGGCTATTCGAATAGATTTACACTCTGCAGAGGTTGTACACTTTCACCACAAGATTCGGATGGTCTGCCGTGGATCAACCATGGACTGTACAGAGACAGCATGCACACAACAGACGGCCAATCTTAATTTCCACTATGTTGATGCTGGTATAAGAATATCCTCTCCGAGTGGGTTTGTTCTCCCCGGCACCGAGTGAGTTAGCCGTATCGATCCGGTTCCCCCTAGTCTCATACCGCCATGAGAGGAGACCCACCGTTGCTTCCCGGTGGCACACGAAGTCCACACTCTGTATGCCCATTCCCTTGCAGCATTCGGTTCCGGGGACTCTAACCCCATCTAGCCAATTGAGGAATATTCGAACACCAACACCAACAAGCTTCCGTTAAGCCCCGTGCCCATTTTGAGGTAATGTGGTTGTACGGGTTAATTGTTCGAGCGGCTGCTAGGGCAGTACTTTGTTTTTCAAAAACAACTTCCAATCCTCCGACTACTCCCAGCAGCTCGGGTTTTAATAAAACACTTGCTCGCCGATTGCTCCGAGCAACTCGGGTTTTCCTCCGGGAAACAGTTTTATCAAATAGGTCCCCATCCTATAGTTTTGAGATAAGTAGATGAAAGTAGTCTACTAGAAATCTTAGTCTTTTTGATGGAGCCTTCAACAACAAGGCTCATCAGGTAAAACTCTGTTTGTAATACCTACAATATTCTAGCAGATAACTTTGGCCAAACAATATATTTTGTAAAATAGTTTTTGGGTGACAAGGTACCACAAAAGAAGTGAAACATGCATCATTTTATTTTGAAAACAAAACCATCCTTGATAAAATAGTAGGATTCATTATGGTGGTGAGGTTACTGCATCATTTAACAAGAGCTGTTATATTAGTTTCCGGAAATACTTCAGACAAAAGTATCTTAGTAGATTAGGAAATACTTCAGACAAAAGTATATTATTTTTTTATGAAATACTCCACACAAAAATATCTTAATCACACCAGCAAGTATTAATATTAACACGAGCATTGAGAACACTCACAAGCAAACATGTTACGAGCTCAAGAAACACCCACTGTCAAGTAACTAAGAGACAAACAATGGTAACATCACTGTCCAAACAAGTTTATGACTAAGAGCTAAAATGGTGCACTAGGCCTATTTAACAGGACATCACAATTAAGGTCACTTCAACCAATAAACAAACAATCACATGGCAACCAAGTGTTGACAACAATCTAAAATAAGAAAGTCATATATTAAGCATTACAAAACACAAGGAACTACTGGATAAAATTTAACACCAAACAATCATTCACATGCCTAACACACAAATGAAACTAGTGCAACTCCTAGGAAACAAGATGAACTATGTGAAACTCAAAAGTAAAAGGGCTAACAATACTTTTAGGAAATTCATTAAGGTTATTAAAGGATAACCTAAGTTTCTGGACTTATGAGATACTAAGCACGTCAACACATAACAATTCAGGTAAAACAAGGAATTAACTTATTACATTTATTGGATAAATAAGATGATGCTTTAAAGAGATAAAACCTAACACACAAACATACCCACAAGCAAAGCATATAAACACAATTGATGTTATTATTAGGGTACACCATGAATAATGCTAAACGTAAGTAAACAATGCACCACACATTATCAAAGTGGTTTAATCAAGTCATTATTATTGAGTTAAGGTTCTTATCTTCAAAAGATTAATAGTAATGTTTATACAATTCACAATTGTTAAGAACAGATGATTAACATCTAAGACTCCTATTAGCCCAATGTTGTTGCTTTGGGAGATAAGTTATAACTCCAGTAATATTGTTCAGAAAAACAAGTTCTTCTACCACAGTACACCTAGTAGCTATAGGAAGCTAGGGAAATTGGATTTGCATCAAAAGTTATTACAGAACATGAGTTAAAAATCATACAAATGCTACTGGTCTCAAAACCAAAAAGATTGTAGCTTTAGTTTTAGGAATCTCCTGCATGAATGGTTAATTTCTATGGATAGGTATTTCCTTAATATTTCTTTAGAAATTGGATTCACTCAATTTGGACACTCCTAGCTTCATATATTTCAGTTTTAGTGGAACACACACATTTTACCATTAATGGTGTACAACATAAGATATAAATTATTTTTACACAAATCCAACTTTGTAAGATAAAAAAAAAGCATATGTACTACACAAAAATACTCCTAAACTATTTGCACAAACATATATAGCTCAAACAATTAGAACTAGACACATGCAAACCACAGAAAATATATGACGGTTTTTGGCCCTTTGTGACGGTTTATGTGGACATATGCATATATATGCATGTTTGTTGTTTTTGTTGTCTCTTGCGCCGGCGTGGTGCATGTATATGTTTGCCGAAATGTTGATTCATTTCCATTTCGGCAATTTTTTGCACCACCCATACGTCCAACTATTAGGAGAAGTCATGCCAAAAATTTCCGTCGAAAATGCATGTGTGTGTATGCATGTGTGCATGTGTGTTACAATTGTAAATAACGTATACTCTCGTTTCTCGGTTGTGTGTTTTATGTAACCCGTGTAGGCAACCATGGTCATCATTATGAGATCCGGTCAAATTACTAAATACAAGGAAGAAGCAAAGGCGGAAACGATTAAGTGCAACAAGCGCCAGATAAGATGTCCTTCTCGGAAATGCAAACTCGAGAGGTGGATCGATCCTGATTCCGGACAATTGGAGGATCACTTGCTGAGGCACGGTTTCATGGTAGGATTTAACCAGGCACCGACAACGGCAGCAAATGCGCCTGGACATGACGAAGGAGATGTGGGTGGAGTACATCATGACGTTGGTGGACAAGATGATGATCATGATGACCATGGGAGAGATGGCGGTGGAGAAGACGCGAACACGGAGAACACCCTAACGTCGGCCTTACGGGACCCTTATGTTCAAGAATTGATCCTCTAGGAGACAAGCAACGCCAGAGAGAAAGCCAAACTGGCACAAATGGAGATCGACAGGAAGACTCCGTTGTATACTGGGTGCCGTACACAGGATACGCGGTTGCAAGTAACGCTTGATGCTCTGGAGATGAAGGCGCAAATAAAATGGACCGACGTGAGCTTCACGAGAAACCTAAAATTCATGCAGGATCGACCTCCCGAGGGGAACACATTGCCAACAAGCATCGATGAGGCCAACAAAGTTGTGTGCCCACTTGATTTATCGCACGTTAAATACCATGCATGCATCAATGATTGCGTAATTTATTGTGGCAAGTACAAGGACATAAACAAATGTCCGGTGTGCGACATAGGACGGTACAAGGGTGTGAACAAGAAAGTTCCTCGAAAAGTGGTATGGTAGTTTCCTATCACTCCCCGTCTGCAGCGGTACTTTGTGGACCCTAAGGAAGCAATGCTCATGCATTGGCACGCGGATAGGGAGAAGCCCGAAGAAGATCCGAAGAAGGGAAGAATCCTTTCACACCCTTTAGACGCTAGCCAGTCGGAAGCATTGGACGCCTTTCAAAATTTCGGAGGCGACGCAAGGAACGTTAGACTAGGTATGAGCACCGATGGACTCAATCCGTTCGGGAACCAGAGTAGCACGCACAGCACCTGGCCCGTGTTTGTATGGCCTTACAACCTTCCACCTTGGTTGTGCACGAAGCAAAGGTACGTACACATGAGCATTCTCATCCAGGGGCCGAAACAACCGGGTGTCGACATACATCTTTATCTCACACTGTTGAAGGAGGAGTTAGCCACGTTGTGGGAGACGCCATCCCGTACATGGGATGATGACGATGACAAGGATGATGCTCAAACGGAAGGAAGTCAAGGTCGCCGCAAAAGGGCAAAGAAGAAATCGGTGGTGCTTCCCGCTACCTACTTCACTATGAGTCCGCAAGAGCTCGGCCAGTTCTATAAGTGCCTCGTAGGAGTCAAATTTCCGGGCGGTTACACGGGGAAGATCAGCAGGTATCTAGATCCAACGAAGATGAGGTTCAGTGGTATGAAGTCTCACGATTGTCACGTGCTGATGACGTAGTTAATTCCCGTTGCGATCCGAGGTATAATGAACGAGCACGTCTGAGATACGCTGCTTGCCTTGTGCAACTTTTTCGATGTCATCAACAGGAAGTCGATCGACATGAAGCAGCTCGACAAACTACATGAAGATATCGTGCTGATACTATGTGAGCTCGAGATTTACTTCCCGCCCTCATTCTTTGATATCTGCGTGCATCTCCTTCTCCATGTCGTTGAGGACATCAAGCAGCTCGGACCGATATTCCTGCACTACATGATGCCGTTCGAAAGGCAGAACGGTGTCATGAAAGGATACGTTCGTAACAGGGCCCATCCGGACGCAAGCATGGAGAAGGGCTTTCTAACCTACGAGTGCATCTCTTTCTGCCAGAATTATCTAAGCACCGAGAACGAGGATGTTGGTCTGCCCACCAGGAAGCACCTCGGCAGGCAAGGTGGAGTTGGTCACCGTGAGGGCTCCCGCTCACTCTTTGTGTGCGTTCATGGTCGAAGAGAAGACCTCGACAGGCTCACCGTGTCGCACTACAACACTTACAATTGATTGAACCTTTTGTGGAGGAGCACAAGATCTTAATCGAGCGGAATTACATGAAACTTGGGCGGCAGAGGAAGAATGGAGACGTATCCAAACATCACAACTCTAGCTTCACACGTTGGTTTAAGGACAGGCAACTGTTTCAAGCAGCGAGCAAAACGCCATCTATAGAAGATGAAAAACTCATATTCTCATTATCAGAGGGCCCCGAACAGGACGTTCGGACCTTTCAGGCATACGACATAAACGGTTACACATTCTACACCGAGGAAAAGGACAAGAATAGTGAATATCCAAACTCAGGAGTAACTATGCTATCCTACGGTGATGACGAGGCTACTGTCAAGGAAAGATTCTTCGGAAGGATCGAGGAGATATGGGAGCTCAACTACTGTGGAGAGTTGGTGCCAATGTTCCATGTAAGATGGGCCAAGAAAATCGTGAAAGAAGGCTGGTATTTCACCACCATGGTAATACCCGATGCCAAATCAGAGAAAGCCTCCGCGAAAAACGAGCCATGGATACTGACTAGCCAAGTTGAGAAATGCTTCTTCATTACCGACCCGTCAAAGCCTAGCCGTGTGGTGGTGTGGAGGGGCAAGAGGAGCATCATCGGATTGGACGGAGACGCTAACGAGGAAGACTTGGACGGCGCTCCGAAGATCGAGGAGGATTTCGACATGTTCTTCGACATGCCGACTACCAGCAAAAACCCAAGGAAAACCTCCGTACCTACTAAAGGTTGTTCGTTCACGCGAAGAAATCTCAAGGTGCCCGGCCTAAAGTATTCAACCACGAGTAAGGGAAAGAAGAGAAGCTAGCTCTCTCGGAATCGGCCGGTACGAAGAATACTTTTTTTGGTGGGTGTGAGACAATGCAAGCATATATATGCATATACGAGACTTTTTTGCGTGTGTGTGAAACAATTGTAGCGTACCTGCACTTTAAATAAGGCAGATACCTGTGTATAGTGCAAATCCCTGGATCAATTCGTTTGCACACACAGTTTACGATGTAATATCACAACAAAGTATCAATTTTATTACATCGATGATCCAGACTTACAAAATATTCATTACAAGTTGCATAGCATAAAGCTAGCTTTGAAATAGTACACATCGGAAATACAATAGCAGTGAGTCTCCATCTCATTCATGTTGCCACAGGCGAAAACATGTTGGTTGTAGACTCGAAACCTTTAAACGAAACCTCACTCGTCATCTGAACAATCTGCAATAAGAAAAATATTGCAACAACGTGGGTCAGATTCCACTAACAATGGAGTCTGGCAAGTGACACTATGGTGGACACTTAGAGGAATAACTCTATAGCCTATATGCATATCTGGCTGGTGGAGTTCAAGGCTATTTTGCATAAAGCCAATTTTTCCTAACTCTTTGGAAAACACTTTTCTTCTACTCGAGCCATTCGTGGTATGACAACCACGATCTCATTCTACCCTTGTTCACCCATCAAGTTTTATTTCTGAAGTTGGAATGATGGAATCCTCCGTTGACGTCCGTGATCAGCTACTCAAATTGTCCGTACCGGGGACACGGCTAAGTACTTAGTTTTACACTCTGCAGAGGTTGTGCAGGTTCACCATTGTACCCATTCAACCCAAACTATCCTTTACACATTTATAGTGATAAGGAAAAGGAGAAGAATGAAACGAGATCTTTCAGAAGCATTTTCCCTCCCACTCTAGCTTGACCCGTTCCACCTAACACCCTCTACATCTGCTTGTCAAGCCGGAGAGAGTCCACGCAACATAATTGATCAAGCCAGAGCCCATATGGCAATGGCTGCACTGGAAGCAATCCTCACTCGGAGTTCTTCAGATTCCTCTGTTCCTAGGTGGCCATTCACAAGTGCACGTACTCCAGGAACCATAGACATGTCCTGAGTAGCCACTCAACATAAACCATACAACCACTTACCACCCAGGTGTTTCATTCTTAACTTAGTAGAATTTAGATTTTCACAAAACAACATTTGCATAGCATCAATAACTCTACTAAGTATTGCATAGGAACCTAAACACAAGAATAAGGAAATCAAACATGGCTTGCATAGCAATACTATCCTACATATGCTTATATAAAAATACACTAAGTAATGCATATAGAAAATAGTAGGAAGTTTATGAGGTGTGCCACTTGCCTTTGGATGCAGTCTTTACTCACAAATTCTTTTCAACGTTATTCGGAGCTCTCCGTTCAATATAACAATATAGGCAAACAACAATACAACAATCATAAAATAAAACAACAGAACACATACAAGCATACATAATGAACAAACAAGTTTCATAAACTTCTAAAGAAAACATGTCATGCATGATATGCAAACTATTTCTAAGGACTAGAAATGCATGTCATGCCATAAAAAATCTTTTAAGTCAATGCAAAGAAATGTGTTGGTAAAAAATACTAAGGACTAAGGTTAGAAATTGGATAAAATACCTTTGTTATAATTTTTCTTGAATAAGTACTCTAATGACTTAGTCATGATGTGCATATATACTTAGAGAAAATACTAAGTCTATTCTTCAAGGTGATCAACAATTATTAACAACTCTTCGTAAATTGGATACTAGGATCCAACAAACTTCAAGATGATATTATCATGATAAAAAATTGTTAAAGTCTAAAGTGAAAGACAAGATTAGGAAAGAGGGAAAAGATAGAAAGAAAGACGTAGTTGGTCTTCCAGGCTTCATCTCCAGACTTGTAATATTCTCCTTGGTGATGTCTTGATTGAATTCTTGGTAGACTTGAATAATCTTCAGACTTGATGATTTTTGTATCACCTAGGCTGGTTTTGGATTTACTTAGTCTTCATGAAGTCACAGAGAAGGAGGGAGAAAAGAAAGAAAGAGGGAGCAAGACTTAGCAAATATTTTTGGTTGGTCTTCATGAACTTCTTCTTGATTTTTCTTCTAAGTGCTTCTACTCCTTGGAGATACTTCTGAAGCCTTGTTTTGACTAAGTCCTTCATTGGAATTATAACTCCATGTTGAAAATTACTAAGTGTCTAAGTGTAGCACTTTACCAAATTGCTAAGTTGAAAATACTTCTAACTTATAGAAAAATAATGAAGAGGTTTTCCTATGAGGGATATAATTATATAAAAAAATTTGTTATGCATGAAATGCAATTTTTAATCACAAGAAAGCATCAAAATAACTTTTGTGATTTCTTTATAAATATGCATGAATTTATAAATGCAATTTAATTAATTTCTATTTTTGGAAAAAATAATAAAAGGAATAATTATAAGATTAACGTTTTCTATGATTAAATTTTTATAACAATTTTTTTATAAATAGTGTTAATAGACAAGGTGCATTTAATTAAATTTATAGCAATTTGATTTAATCAGAAATAATATTTCTATTAATAGTTATGTTGAAAATACTCAAACTATTCAAATTAAATATATAACTATGAATTCATTAAAATATTACTAAAAACTATTTTATAGAAGTGGCATCAATTTACAAATATTCCACAGTCTCTAAAACAATTTTATTTGCAATTTTTTGGATATATAGATTATAGTTATGCCAAAAATACTCAAATCACCCATTTGAAATTTGAATGTTTTAAACTGTGCACGCTGAGTCAGCGCTGACGTGGATAAGTGGATAGATCTGGGCCGTCAGATCTGGATCTGGCGGTCCAGATCAAATCGTACCGGTTCGTATTAAAGTTCTAATCGTGGCCGCTGGATCTTAATCGTACGGCTCAGGAGAAGAGGCTCACCATGGCGGCGCGGGGTGGTCACCGGAGACGTGGCGGACGGCGGCGGTGGCTCGGTCGTGGACGTCGCCGTCGTGGTGGTTGTTCCCCGGATGCGTGGATGGTCTCCCCGGGTGCGGCGCTTCACGGCGGAGAGATTGGTGGTGTCTGCGTCGTCTCGAGCGGCCCGGAGCGGCGTGGAGGCGCGAGCGTAGCTATGGCAACTCCGGCGAGCTCGGTCGAGCTCGTTCTACTCGCCTCTCTGCACGAAAGAAATAGCCCGAGGGCATGAGCAGGTGCACAAGGACGCGGGGAAGAAGAGGGGGTCGGTCTTGGGCTCGGTGTGAGGACCCCTCTGACTAACCGTCAGAGATGCCCACGTTATGTAAACAGATCACGATCCCAATGATCAGTGCATCGCGATCACATAACCAAAATGGTATACAAAGTTACATCATACAACTCGAATAGTATAAGACTTACATAAATAATGGTCTCATGACCAAGTCTGCAAACATCGTCGCACTTGACGAATATTTACTAAGGTTCAGCGGAAGCTTCGGCTAGCGTCGACCCTTGTCACGTCCTGACGCATTCCCACAGAGCAGTTGAGCGGGACACTCAGTTGGCGTAGTCGTCGGCGTACTCCTCCTTCTTGTCGTACATCTCCTAATTTCAACCTGGACGGTTGAATATCCAGGACACAGCCATATGAGTACATTTACGTACTAGCAAGACCACCTATAAGGCTTAAGTTTTCATGATAATACAAGAAAACACTTTTCGAAAACTGGGATGGCTGCTATATACGACTATAGGGCTTAGTTTTCGAATACCATGATTTTAGACATAGAGAATACGACATCTCTATATCTTTGTTGAAGAAAAACATTTAGAGATAGAATTCTCTTCTCTTAGATATAACAAAGACATATCCAAGTTCAAAACTTTCTTTTGTAAAACCTTTAAAAACACTAGGATAGGGGTAACCCTTTTTCCTTCCTTGAGATCAGACTGATTGTCTCCCCGAGACCAATCATCCTCACCCAAATTCCGTACCTCCCAGGTACCTCTTTGATGTCTCTTTGTTTCCTCTGAAAATATTTCTCTTTTAAAACCAAATTGCCCATACGCCTAGATCAGTGGCCTTTCCAACCGTCCATGACCGCGGACGCGGCTATCCGAATAGATTTACACTCTGCAGAGGTTGTACACTTTCACCACAAGATTCGGATGGTGTGCCGTGGATCAACCATGGACTGTACAGAGACAGCATGCACACAACAGACGGCCAATCTTAATTTCCACTATGTTGATGCTGGTGTAAGAATATCCTCTTCGAGTGGGTTTGTTCTCCCCGGCACCGAGTGAGCTAGCCGTATCGATCCGGTTCCCCCTAGTCTCATACCGCCATGACAGGAGACCCACCGTTGCTTCCCGGTGGCACACGAAGTCCACACTCTGTATGCCCATTCCCTTGCAGCATTCGGTTCCGGGGACTCTAACCCCATCTAGCCAATTGAGGAATATTCGAACACCAACACCAACAAGCTTCCGTTAAGCCCCGTGCCCATTTTGAGGTAATGTGGTTGTACGGGTTAATTGTTCGAGCGGCTGCTAGGGCAGTACTTTGTTTTTCAAAAACAACTTCCAATCCTCCGACTACTCCCAGCAGCTCGGGTTTTCACAAACCTCTCTGATTGCTCCCAGCAACTCGGGTTTTAATAAAACACTTGCTTGCCGATTGCTCCGAGCAACTCGGGTTTTCCTCCGGGAAACAGTTTTATCAAATAGGTCCCCATCCTATAGTTTTGAGATAAGTAGATGAAAGTAGTCTACTAGAAATCTTAATCTTTTTGATGGAGCCTTCAACAACAAGGCTCATCAGGTAAAACTCTGTTTGTAATACCTACAATATTCTAGCAGATAACTTTGGCCAAACAATATATTTTGTAAAATAGTTTTTGGGTGACAAGGTACCACAAAAGAAGTGAAACATGCATCATTTTATTTTGAAAACAAAACCATGCTTGATAAAATAGTAGGATTCATTATGGTGGTGAGGTGGCTTGCCTGGCTCAGCAATATGTCTTTGGTCTTGGTCTTGATGCTCCTCAGGTTCACTCCTCACTTCAAGTTCCTTCCCGATTGTATCTAACGTCATAAACAGAAAAAGGAACAACACTCAGAATACAAGACAATGTCACAAGGACATAACAAACAGCAAGCATCGCACAAGACATTTAGCTAACAATCAAAAGCAAACAATTCCTTTAGCTAAACAACAATAAACAACAAGGTCCTTAGAGATAAGACAAACAACATATACTCCTAAGGGAATATACACCACAACTCTGAGTAATAAAAAGGTAGTTCTACGGAACACTAAAACAATACATCACTTAGGGTTACTGCATCATTTAACAAGAGCTGTTATATTAGTTTCCGGAAATACTTCAGACAAAAGTATCTTAGTAGATTAGGAAATACTTCAGACAAAAGTATATTTTTTTTTTAGGAAATACTCCACACAAAAATATCTTAATCACACCAGCAAGTATTAATATTAACACGAGCATTGAGAACACTCACAAGCAAACATGTTACTAGCTCAAGAAACACCCACTATCAAGTAACTAAGAGACAAACAATGGTAACATCACTGTCCAAACAAGTTTATGACTAAGAGCTAAAATGGTGCACTAGGCCTATTTAACAGGACATCACAATTAAGGTCACTTCAACCAAGAAACAAACAATCACATGGCAACCAAGTGTTGACAACAATCTAAAATAAGAAAGTCATATATTAAGCATTACAAAACACAAGGAACTACTGAATAAAATTTAACACCAAACAATCATTCACATGCCTAACACACAAATGAAACTAGTGCAACTCCTAGGAAACAAGATGAACTATGTGAAACTCAAAAGTAAAAGGGCTAACAATACTTTTAGGAAATTCATTAAGGTTATTAAAGGATAACCTAAGTTTCTGGACTTATGAGATACTAAGCACGTCAACACATAACAATTCAGGTAAAACAAGGAATTAACTTATTACATTTATTGGATAAATAAGATGATGCTTTAAAGAGATAAAACCTAACACACAAACATACCCACAAGCAAAGCATATAAACACAATTGATGTTATTATTAGGGTACACCGTGAATAATGCTAAACGTAAGTAAACAATGCACCACACATTATCAAAGTGGTTTAATCCAGTCATTATTATTGAGTTAAGGTTCTTATCTTCAAAAGATTAATAGTAATGTTTATACAATTCACAATTGTTAAGAACAGATGATTAACATCTAAGACTCCTATTAGCCCAATGTTGCTGCTTTGGGAGATAAGTTATAACTCCAGTAATATTGTTCAGAAAAACAAGTTCTTCTACCACAGTACACCTAGTAGCTATAGGAAGCTAGGGAAATTGGATTTGCATCAAAAGTTATTACAGAACATGAGTTAAAAATCATACAAATGCTACTGGTCTCAAAACCAAAAAGATTGTAGCTTTAGTTTTAGGAATCTCCTGCATGAATGGTTAATTTCTATGGATAGGTATTTCCTTAATCTTTCTTTAGAAATTGTATTCACTCAATTTGGACACTCCTAGCTTCATATATTTCAGTTTTAGTGGAACACACACATTTTACCATTAATGGTGTACAACATAAGATATAAATTATTTTTACACAAATCCAACTTTGTAAGATAAAAAAAAGCATATGTACTACACAAAAATACTCCTAAACTATTTGCACAAACATATATAGCTCAAACAATTAGAACTAGACACATGCAAACCACAGAAAATAAGAATATCCGTTTTAAAGTGTAATAACCTACTGTTTTAGCAAATAATCTACCAAGAGCAAAATATAAGATGCAAAATTCTATCAATATAGTATATGATAGCTAATACCAATATATACCACATGCAATTGGATTTACTCCAAAAAAAAGTTTAAATAAATATTTAAAATTCATCAAATAGCTCCTGATGTCATTTTTAAACTTTATAGAACTTTACTTAGACACATCTCATGCATGCAAGGCTTATAGATCTAGGTAGGTATTCCCCTAAGCTTTCCATAGAACTAAAGTTTGCTAATTTTGGACCTATAAAACTCAAGTTATTTAGTAAATCGTGCAAAAACCATATTTTTTGAGATATATCAAACTCATAAAAATATATTTTTGAGAAGGGCCAGTGCCACATGATTGATAAAACACATAGCTATGCTACAAAATTTATTTCACAATTTTTGCATGTACAAATCTTCCACAAATGAATTAAAGCTGAGCTAGAAATTCTCTGGAAATAATCAGGGAAAAGATATTTAAAAAGAAAAGGTCAGACAGGCCGGATTTGGCAACGGGCCGAGCTCGCCGAGCTGGGCCGGCCCGCTGCGAAGCATGCGCTGGCGAAGGGACACGCCACCGCTGGATAGGAAATGGATGGCTAGGATTAGATCGGGGTGCTTTCAAGCGTTACCGTAGATCGCAGATCTGACGGCTGCGGCACCATCTTCTTCCTCTAGACGCACGGGCCGGAGCAGAAGACCATAGAAGAAGGGGGCATGGACGAGCAACTCACCCAGGGCGTCACAAGACCACGACGGAGGGTGGAGGTGGGTGCGGACTGATCTGGGAGGCCCGGGGTGGTCTCAGTTCGTCGGGAAACATCCTGAGACGGCGGCGCTATCGTCGACGTCCGCCACGGCCACGTTACGCTCCCGGCAGTTCCGGTGGTCCTGGAAGAAAACAAGGGTGTCTGAGGGGTAGGTAGAGCTACCGGGAGAAGGAAGAAGCAAGAATGGCGGGTCGAGAGGGACTGAGGGTGCGGCGAGCATGCATGCAAGCCAAGGGCTCCGAGCTGCGGTTTTTGGCCGTTCTTGACCGAGTCCAAGCTGGGGCTTGCACGGGATCTTGCTGGGTGATGGAGAAGAGTGAGGGGAGCAGGAGTGGCAAGGTGGGAATGGCAGAGGAGGCCTCGGTCACAATAAGAGAGGGGGGAGGGTGGCCGGGTTTGGTTCACTGGCATGGGCAGCTGAGAGAGGGGGCTCTAGCTAGCAATTGGCTCGGGGAAGCGGTGGAGGCAATGATGACCTGATGCGACACCCTCTTTGGATGCTTGCTGGTGGCCTCGAGCTGTTGGAGAGAGGAGAGAAAAGGGATGAGAGTTTTTCAGTCCGCAAGGTGCTCGACAGAATGTCCAAGAGAAAAGGACAAAGAGAAAACAGGGCTAGGGTTTGGGATTGTCGTGCTATGGGTACTTCAGGAGTGAGGGGGTTACATTACACACAAAAAACCAGAGGATGGGGTGGGAGGGATGTGAGTTTTAGATAAAGGGGATTTGTGGCTGATTTGAGTAGCCCACTTTGCTAACATGGATAAGTCAAATCTTTAGCTAGAAAAATATGAGACAAGATGGACAGGTCAGAAGGGATATGGGTGAAGCATTAGGCTTAAGAGTTTAGGTCAAAAGGTTCAACATGCACTAAACACAAAAATTGCAAGTTGCTATGTTATAAAAGAGATATGGTCACTTTAAATTGTAGCACTGATCCCAATCAAGAATTAATGATCAAACATTTTTGAATATTTTAAATAAGGTTATGGGTGGATAGTAGAGATGATAAGGATGAGGTTAGGTGAGTGGCATTCCCAAAATGAATGAAATAAACTACAGTAGTCATGCTCTAGAAATACTAAAAATTAATGGAAATGAAGATAGTTGTTTCTTATTTGAAAAAGGATAATCTTTGAGTTTCTCCTAAAATCAACATAATAATCAAAGGTTAAACACACCACAACCATATGACACAACATTTAAAGCATGAATGATCTCAATTAAATTATATAACTAAAATGTTGTCTCATACACCCCACATGACAGACATAAAATATCACACTTATGGGAAACAATTGGAGCACATAACATCTAGGTCAACCACACATAGAAATAGATAAACACCCACACAATTGTATCACTAACCATACTTTTAATATAAATCAAAAATATTTGTGAGGAGGTGATCAATAGCGTAATTTTGGTAGGAAGAGAATTAAACAAACATTCTTGGAATTGATTTTCCAAGAGAAATAGAAATGGGGTTCTTAAAAGAGAGTTGCTAATTTGAGCCATATATATAAAAAATCAAAATATATTAGGACTTATTATATAGTCCTTTATAGTCTTGCAAAGAAATAGTTTTCTTGGAAAACTGTTAGTCTCTCAAATGATATATATACTTTGGGTGGTTGCTAAAATCAAAACATCAGGGTAAAAATAGAGTTTATTAAAAAGAGAATGGGAGAAGATATGTGGACTATTTCACTTGTTAAAACATTGACCTCTGAGGTCATATAATAACTTGTTTTGAGTTTTAGATGGTTGTTACTTAGAAGTCATCAACAAAAACACCAAAACACAACTCGACAAACATAGCATACAAGGGAAAGCACATCCATTAACAAGACATTTCAAAAAGTTTTTGTTGCCTCAGAATTTTGGATCTTTTTATGATTAAGTTTTTGTTGCTTCCAAAATTTGGGGTGTTACACTCGGGTTCTTCTTTACCTCGCCGGGGATCAAAGGAAACGGCGGCGGCGGTGTGTGGCTCCGGCGAGCTTCAACTCGAGCAGCCCGACGGCGATTGGACTAGGGTTTTCGGGGGAAACGAGGAGGAGAGGCAGGGGATTATATAGGGCAGGAGATGGGAACCAATCCCGCACGAATCGCGTCCAATTTGGAGAGAAATCCGGAGGCGTGATTTCCGGGCGGAGGAAGACGACGATGACGTCATCCAGGTAATTTCCTTTTTTTTTCTTTTTTCTTTTTCTATTTAATTCATAACTTTTGACTTAAGTGTCCAAATGAAGTCAAACAAATTTCTAAAAATTTGTAAAATTATTATCTTTGTGTTAAACCAGTTGTGGGCATGTTTTGAACATTTTTTAAAAATAATATTTTGAAATATTCATAGAATACAAATTTGATACTTTATGTTAAATTTAAAACTAGGGTTTAATTAATTTTATTTTTGGCTAAAATAAATTCTATGAAATACCCACATTCAAATAGGTTTGAATTTAATTTATTTAAACTTATTTTTCTGAAATCATTCATCTTTATTTTGACATAATATTAAAATAACTAAATATAAATAATTTTAAGGAAATGGGAAATATAATAAATTCCATTTTTAATTCTAAATGTTTTGTGGACCATTATGTTTTTATATTATGCTTATTCATTTGAATAATTCATAACAACTTTGGAAAAGATTTTAGATTTAATTCATTTCTTATAGAGAACATATATTCATAAAATTCATTTTATGTTTTGAAAATAAATGAAAATCATTTAAGCTAATGAAATGTTTATTTGGATAATTCATTAATTATAAAATATATGAAGTTATTAAAGTTATAAACTATAGGCTTGTAATCTACAAACTATGTTTTGAACTCAGGTAAATGAATAATAATCTTTTGGCAAATAGACAATGTTTTCAATAGTTTAAAATAACACTTGTAATTATTATTTTAATTTATGAATTGCTATTGTTAAGTGGTTGAAATCAAATACTTATAAAGAAACCTTTTATTTCATGAATATGGTTTGAAGGTTTGTAAAACATTTGTCAAATTAGAAATTGAGGTTTTAATAATTACAATGGATAATAAATTGTTTAATTTGAAACCACTTTTGAAAAAAATGATGCATTGAGATGTTTGAATTAATAAACTCTTCTATATGCTTGAAGTCTTTTATAGTTGGTTTCTTATGCATTTTAACATTTATTTTAATAAAAAACAAAAGTTTTAAATTTTAGTGATTTTTAAACATTATAAAATGTGGGGATGTTACAACAATGTAAGAGCATATATATGTATATACGAGACTTTTTTTGGTGTGTGTAATACAATGCAAGAGCATATATATGCATGTACGAGACTTTTTTTGATGTGTACGAGACAATGCAAGTATATATATATATAGATATATATATATATATATATATATATATATATATATATATATATATATATGTGTGTGTGTGTGTATGTCATGACAATTTTTTTGTCTCTAATTATTTCTTTATATAAAAAAAAAATTAACTACTTTGAAATGCAAGAATATATATATGCGAAAGCCTCAGGTTTCAACAAATAGCGCCCCTGGATTTTAAAACTTAGGCAAATGAATTCTGCGACACACCTTAAGAAGCATGCGCCACAAAATATACACTATTTGTGGCACACCTTAACAACCCTGCGCCACAGAATATAGACATTCTATGGCGCACCGTAATAACCATGCGCCACAGAATATCGGAGGCGAGGCTTACATGTGGGGCCGCCCCTGCTCTTCCTCTCTTCTCCGGTTCACATTTGGTTAAGTCATGCTCGTGCCGCCCGCCCCGCAACCGCCGCCGCTCACCAGCGCCGCCCCTCGCCCACGCCAACTCGCCACCGCTCGCCCGTGCCAACCACCGCCTCCGGCTGCCCCAACGCCGCCGCGACCCTGCGCCACGGACGACCTCGACGCCGCGCCCCACCGCCCTACGCTGCTAGACGCCGCGGCGCACTGCCCACTGCTCGAGGAGGACTCCGCGGCGCACCGGCCCACTGCTCTTTGAGGAGGACGCCGTCCCCTTCGTCATCGCCGCCGCGACACCGCCCTCCTCCGTCCCTGTAACAGCCTGTTTGTAACTTTCCAATTTGTGTGCAATAAAAATGGATATCATGTAGTCATTCCATATGTGCTTGCATTTATTTAATTAGTTTGCTTCAAATTCAAATTCCAATTTTAAATTCTTATTTAAATTCAAATGCTTTCAAAATAATTCAATTGAAGTTTCAAATTATTTAATAAATATTTAAACCAGATATTAATATGACTATTTTTAAACTACTAAAAATGGTATAAAAGTTTTTGTCTTAATTTTCACTTCAGTTTGTGTTAAAATACAAAAATCAGAAAGTTTCGTAAAAGAAAAATAAAAACAGGAGAAGGAAAAAAATACAAACCCTGGCCGAGCTGGGCCTGCTCGGCCCAACTCAACCCAGCTCGGCCTGCTCCTGGCCTCCTTCTTGGTACGGAAGCAGAGCACGAGCTCGCTTTCCACGCTGGCCATGGCCGTGCCTCTCACTGCCTGCTCGCCCCACCTCGTTGCCCCACTCCCCTCTCCTATTTAGCATGCCGCGGCCGCAGAAACCCTAACCCTAGCCTCCTCGCGCCGCCGGCCCCCAATCCTTCCTCCTCCTCCACCCAAACCACCAGATAAAAACCGCCGGAATAGCCACCGCCGTTCTCCTTCCTCCGACCTCCCCGTGCCATCCCACCTCGCCACGAGCTCCCTCTCGGTGAGCCGCAGTTCCCTGACCCCCCTTTCCCTTTCCTTCCGTCTCGTTCGGTCGGTAATTTCGACGACGTCGGAGGCGGTCACCACGGCCATGTCGCCGCGCACGCACGGGCACGTCTCGCCGGGCCTTCCTCCTCGCGTCCTAGCAACCAGAAACGGCCCCCGAACCCCGTTCGGCCTCACGCACGCACACGCACGAAAGATCGCCGCCGAATTTCTGGTCGACACCGGCCTCTGGCTCCGCCGTGTGCCACGGCCCAATTTTTTTGGGTTCAGTTGAAACAGCTAACCTTCTAATTAGCTAAAAAACTAACCTAACTTAGATCTAACAAGATCACCTATCTAACCTACTGGCTAACAGCGCTGCACGCTCGCGTCCACGCGCTCGCGAGTTCGACTCCTCCCTAGGGCAGTGGAAAATCGCCCCCTTTTTATGTGTTTCATGCCACTGACAGCCTGGCCCTACCGGTCAGCGACCGTGGAGCCAGCGCAGGGCCAGCGCAGCGCCAGCGTGGCTCGCGGGCCCGCTTGGCAGCCTCAGAGGTGTGTGCCTTCTCCGGTGAGAAATGTCCAGAGGGGAAAAACTGTGCTGCATGTTTGCACTGAACCCCCTGGTTCCCTGGAATTGCACAGTAGCCCTTTCCAGCACTGTTTCCTCACGGATAAGTCCCTGGTTGTTTGCAGAAAAACCCTTACACTTAAAAATGCAATAACTTTTATTATATAACTCCAAATTAAATAAACTTTATATGTTTTCATATCAGAAAAATGCAATATACATTAATATCACATTCTTATGTCATTTTGCAACATTTATTTTGAATGCTTAGTTTAATTTAACAAATGCAATTAATTAATTAAATATGGAATGTGTCGGGTAATAAATATATAATGCCCTAATTCCATTTAATATGCTCATATCTTTTATACCATGTTTTGCCATGGTAATAAATATTTAATTTGAGTTGAAGATAAATAATTTGCAATTAATTATGAAATGTGTTATGTGTTGGGCAACCAACTAATTAATGAAATTTCCATTTAAATTAACTAGATCACCACATCTGCAATATATATCAAGTAACCTTTAAATTGCTGGCTACACAAATAACTTGCACCCTACTCTTTTGCCAGGATTTCAACCCCGCTTTAAATATGACCTAATCATCTCATACCATATTGCACCATCATTTGATTGCGCATTTCTCGGTATTGATTATTGTTTCCTATTGTCTATGTATGGCTCTCTTTGGGTAGACGACGACGTGTCTGTTGCGAGTACCTACGATACTGAGGTTCCAGCTTTTGTGCCAGGCCACGAGCTGCCAGGCAAGCTTCTGCTAACCGGTTACACTATTGTTTGGTTTTCATTCCTGCCTTTTGATCTATGCTATCCTAGTTATCGATTCTTGAATTGCGATTCCATCACATGTTTATCATGCAGCCTATACAGCTATATCCCCACAACCCATAACCCCTTGCATGTTTATTTGTTGGCCTTGCGAGTCGTAGTGCATGCTTAGGATTGGTTGAGCGAGTCGTTCCTTTGTCTTTATCTCATATGCTTTGTAGGATATATTGTTCTACTATAATAAACTGTTGTCTTATTTTGGGGTTCTATAATTAAAAGATAAGGCACCAGGCGGAAAGCCTTGCGAGGTGCTTTGTTCTGCTCAGTGTTGACCTAGGAACTGAGATTTTGTCCTCGGATCCAATTTTGAGCGCACTAACCACTTGTGGGTGGCCCAATGGAGCCCCCCTCGACTTTGAACAGATCCTCAGCTCGTCCATGTGCCACAAGTAGTTCGGGTTTTCCATTCGCTCATATGCATGTGCATGATGATGATGTTCGATGAGAGGTTACTTGATACGGGGGGTCAAACAGGGGTGGTACGTCGCGTAGAGGATAGTTCCTACTGTGGTTTGAGCCGCATGGTGGCGTAGTCACAAACTAATGAGTCTGCAATTGAGATTCGGCCGGACTCCTGACGCGGGTAACAACTCATATGGGTGGCACTTGGACTTGCTGTAGTGAAGGAATGAGTCGTGTTGAGAGGCCCTAATGTTTTTGACTGGGTTGATCATGCGTGTATGGGTACTGTAGTGCACCCCTGCAGGGTATAATCTTATCGATGAGCCGTGTCCACGGTTATGGACGACTTTGGTGATGATGCTGGCTAACAAGATCTAGACAACTTACACCTAATCATTGTTAATTAATGTATCTAGTAATATAGCATTACTTACACCATAAACGGTAACTAAAATTGTTAACGTGTGAGTATTCCCGGATTGCTTCCTCATACTTGGTTGAGGGGGTTAATTCGAGAATGGGTTATGACTGGTGTTAGTTGTAGTTGGCTACTCAAATGCTCTCTTATCTCTCTCTAATTAGACGAAAGTTTTAGCGCGTCTCTTTAGGTTGCTAGTGTTGCTGCCGCTAAGTACACTTACCCCCATACTTTGGGAATCTTACAGTTTTGTAACATGTTAGCTTAAGCTTGTTCGATACGCTTCGGTGTATTGACCCGTTCGCAGGCTGTGGTTTTTCTGCAGTTGAGGATACTTCGCTCGACCAGGTGGGTGGATACTACGTGGAGTTCGACGACGAGATCTACGACGAGTAGTTAGAGTTCCTCTGGGCTACTTCCTGGTGGGCTACGTGGGTGGGCCTTCTTTTCCGTTTCGGCTTTGAGCCCTTTGCTTCTTGTCTGTACTCAGACCGGTTTGTTTCCGCTTCATGATGTAATGTTGGGACATGTGTCCTCTGATTGGTGCCATTCGCTATATTTTGCTCAGTGAGAGCTTTTGGATAATTATTTCCTTTCTTTGTGTCCTAGGTTTATTCTGTGGTTCCTTCTTGTTAACAATCCGACTCGTATACCATGTGTGTATGGTTGAAGTATACGAGTTGGAAGACTTTTTGGGTTCCTGCTTGCACAATCTGGAAACGTATGTGTCGTTGGGGTCGCCAAGATCTGTCGGCCGATGATCCATTCCGAGCCAGGCCTGATTTTTATCCTGGGATTGGTAACCCCAGTATGTTGCTTGGTTGTGTGGCCCAACCGACACGTTTCGTTTGTGTAGCATGAATTCAGGGACTGACAGTTGGTATCAGAGCTTAAACGCCCTCAGGTTCCCTTCTACTGGTCGTTGTTTGAGTCTAGAAAAATATTTTGTAGTTATCAGGAAATCTTAAACATGAGAGTAGGAATTCTGTTCTTTTACTTCTTTCCCCACCCACCCTCCCTGTTCTTCTGGTAAGGAAGTGTTATGATAATTCCCTTCTCACCTTTTAAAAAAAAAAATTAGGACATCACGTGTTCTGGGTTTTCCGTAGTACCATAGTTGCAGGTGTTGAAGGTTATTTTTGTCGTTTTGGTAGTTATCAACTTCTTCGGCTATGTTCAGTTTCAATCTTGAATCAATCAGTTGTTGTTCTACCTCTCACTGGGTTCATCTCCTTGTCATTGTACAATTCTTTCTGTGCAATCAATCCTTTTTGTTTCCGGAGGCTAACTTCTACTTCAAACTGCTATGTAGATGGCGCACGCCCAGGTGGTGCGTAAGACCAACTGTGAGCAGACTACCGGTTACCCGAAGCTTCTCAAAAGCATGGTTGACTATGTCGGTTTCAGTTTCCTCCCGGAGTACCAGGTGTCCGAGATCCCCAGAGATTACGGACAGACCTTCTACAGAGCTGCTGTTTGGATCAGCGGAGATGATGGTGATACTGTGCACAAGCACGTGGCTGAGCCTTTCACTGTGGAGATGGCAGTACACTTAGCAGCTTACGATGCAACTCTGGCTCTGCGCAGGGACTACTACTGTTTCAACTACCCTCCGTTCTGCTACGTTCCATACTACCCCTACACGGACTCTCAGTACGAGCTCGAGGTTCTGGACAAGACCGCTTAGTTTGGCCAGTCTTCAGACTCAGTTGCTGGGACTCTACGCTTGGAGCTAACAGCAGTCCGTCAGCAGCTGCACCGGGCACTCTCTCACCTGGGTTAGTACGACAGGAGGAACGTCACACCATACGCTTTCCCGAGGTTCCAGCTCGCTTTTCCGAGTCGTCTGTCTGCTGTGGGTGGATACACTCCAGAGCGTGGTACTCTGATCACTACTGATCCAGACCACGTTCGACCACTACTGTACGGGAAACAGACGCCAGATGCCTACTCCGTGGAGTTTCGACGCATTGTGCGAGAGTACCACGTGTATTGCGATCGTCGTTACACCCATCGCATCACCGGAGAGGGGTGCACAGTTTCATCTTCGGAGGGAAGCGAGAGCTAGTCTTCGAGTTGTATCTTTTCCTTTGTTGTAGTAGCTATCCTTTGTACCGAAACCGTGTTCGTTGTACGGATGGTTAACTTTGTACTAGTAGCTGTCCTTGTAGTACTGAAACCTTGGTGGTTGTACTGATGGCTAACTAAGTGTATGGTTATGAACCTTTGCTATGAGAAGCTTATCCTTGTTATCCTACAGTTTGCAACTGTTCTTCTGAGCAAGAATTCGACTTTCCAAGTTTTTCCCTGGCTTTATGTATCTTGTCGATGTTCTAATATCCAATGTCTCCAGGATGACGAACACCAGGAACAACCGCAATGAAGAAGACGCACCACAACCGCCTCCAATCACTGAGTTGCTTGGTCAGATGACCCAAGTTCTGGCTCAAATGGCCGAGAACCAAGCCTACCAGAACAACCACGGGCATCGCAATGAAGGCAATGCACGTGTGACCGTCAAGGACTTCCTCGGTCTGGGCCCAAGGAACTTCGCTTCCCCCACTGAGCCGCTGGAAGCTGATGATTGGCTTCGCGAGATGGAAAGGACCCTTGCTATCGCCCACGTGGCTGAGCACGACAAGGTGCCTTATGTGTCCTACCTGCTTAGGGGCAAGTCTGCCTCATGGTGGGAAAACTTTCAGGCCATGAGAGCTCCCGGGGTGGTTACCACTTGGGGGGATTTCAAGACAGCCTTCCTGCGCACCACTTCCCAGAAGGTCTCATGGACAGGATGCGCGAGCAGTTTAACTTCGCTTCCCAGAAAGTCAAGATGGACGTGATGGAGTACAATGGCGAGTTCAATCGCCTTGCTCGTTACGCTGGAGATGAGGTGAACACTGAGGTCAAGAAGATGGCCAAGTTCCGCAAGGGTTTCAACCCAGCGCTCAAGTACAAGATGAACCTCGTCAACGCCGACAACTTCGAGGACCTCGTCAACATCGCGCTCAATGAGGAGCATGGGCGCAAGGTCTTTAAGGAGTCGCGCAAGCACTCTCGTGAGAGCAACTCTTCTTCATCGTCAATCGCCACCGCTCCTACTCAGAAGCGTCGGCTCTGGGTGCCTAACAGCGCCTTCGCACGAGCTACCTACGTGCCAGGACCTCCAGGACTCGTGCCTCGCCCACCGAACCCGGCTCTAGCTATGAGGGGTTTCGGAGGACCGCCAAGGCCAACGGGTGCTCGCCCCAACGTGACCTGCTACCAGTGCGGGAAACCGGGCCACTACTCCAACAACTGCCCGGAGACCCGTTCACTTCCTACACCACCTCGCCCTGCTCCAACTCAGGCGATGGTCCGCGCACCTGCCCCGACTAGGCTTTTCGTCCCCAACACCAGGCCTCCGACACGTGCTGCGCGGGTGAACCACATCAGGGCTGAGGAAGCAGAAGAAGCTCCAGAAGTTGTTCTTGGTACACTACCCGTCAACTCTATCTCTTCTAGGGTGTTGTTCGATACAGGAGCATCTCATTCTTTCGTTTCAACTAAGTTTGCTGTAACTCATAGTTTACCTCACGAACCCCTCTCGAGCAATCTCACTGTCACTTCCCCCGACGTGCAAATGACTTCTTCCAAGATAAGCCACGACAATGAAATCCAAATTGGAGGCCATATCTTCATGGCATCTCTAATAATTCTCGGCAATTCTGATATTGATGTCATTCTGGGCATGGATTGGTTGAAGGCCAATCAAGCTAAGATAGACTGTTCCACAAAGACTGTAACTCTTTCTCATCCTTCTGGACAGATAGTCTATTCTCCAAACCAAACCTCTTCAGCTCCGCTTTTCGCTCTCAATGTTGATCCTCTTCCTTCCATAGAAGCTATTCCGGTGGTCCGAGACTTTCCTGACGTCTTTCCTGAAGAATTACCAGGTATGCCACCTGACAGAGCCGTTGAGTTCGTTATTGAACTAGAACCAGGCACTGCTCCCATATCCAAACGTCCTTACAAGATGGGCCCCAAAGAACTGGCTGAGCTTAAGAGACAGCTAGAGGAGTTGGAAAGTAAAGGTCATATTCAACCTAGTACTTCTCCTTGGGGTTGTCCTACTCTTTTTGTCAAAAAGAGGGACGCGACTGAGCGACTGGTTGTTGACTACCGTCCTCTGAACAAGAAAACCATCAAGAACAAGTATCCTCTCCCTCGCATTAACGATCTGTTCGATCAACTGGCTGGTGCTAAGGTTTTCTCCAAGTTGGACTTGAGGTCAGGTTATCACCAGATCAAGATCCGCAAAGAAGACATTCCAAAGACAGCTTTCACCACTCGCTATGGCCTCTATGAATACACTGTCATGTCTTTCGGTCTCACAAATGCTCTGGCGACTTTCTCACGTCTCATGAACTTCGTTTTCATGGAATACCTCGATAAGTTCGTGGTAGTCTATCTCGATGACATTCTTATCTATTCAGAAACCGAGGAAGAACACGGTGAACATCTACGTCTTATCTTGTTGAAACTCCGAGAACACCGTCTCTACGCCAAGTTCTCCAAGTGTGAATTCTGGCTTCCTAAAGTATCCTACCTTGGTCATGTTATCTCTTCCGAAGGCATTTATGTGGATCCAGAAAAAGTGAAGGCCATTGTTGAATGGTTGCCTCCTACATCGTGAAACAAGTCAGGAGTTTCCTTGGCATGGCTAGCTATTGTCGTCGTTTTGTTGAGAACTTCTCCAAAATCGCTAAGCCTCTCACCGATCTTACTAGGAAGGATAGAAAGTTTCTTTGGACTCCAAAGTGTGATGAGAGTTTCAATCTATTGAAAACTAAAATCACTTCTACTCCTGTTCTAGTTGGCCCAGACACTTCCAAACCTTTCCAAATATTCTGCGATGCGTAGTCCTCATGCAAGAACGCAAAGTTGTGGCTTATGCATCTCGCCAGTTGCAGCCTCATGAGCTCAACTATCCTACACATGATCTTAAACTTGCAGCAATCATGTATGCCCTCAAGGCTTGGAGACCTTATTTGTTGGGTCACAGCTGTGAGATCTTCACTGATCACAAGAGTCTCAAATATCTCTTCACTCAACCAGACTTGAACCTCAGGCAAACAAGGTGGCTTAAGAAACTCTCAGATTACGATCTTACCATCTCTTACACTCCAGGCAAAGCTAATGTAATGGCTGATGCTCTCACTCGCAAGTCCTATTGCAACAACCTCATGGTTGAGGAACTCCAACCTCCTCTTCACGAAGAATTCAAGAAGCTCAATCTTCAAGTGGTTCCTTCTTGTTATCTTGAAAACTTGATTGCCACTCCTACACTTGAGGATAAGATCCGTGCCGCACAGTTGCGTGATTCTGGTGTCAAGAATATCAAAGACAACATTGGCAAGGATAAGTACAAGAGTTTCTCTCTCGATGACAAGGGTACCTTGCTGTTTGAAGAACGCATTGTAGTGCCCAAGCTTGACAGCTTAAGAGAACTCATTCTCAAGGAGGCTCATGATACTCTGCTTTCTATCCACCCTGGCAGCACAAAGATGTACCAGGATCTCAAGTCAATCTATTGGTGGACCAGGATGAAGCTTGAAATTGCTCGCTATGTGTCTCATTGTGATGTTTGCTGTCGTGTCAAGGCAACTCATCAGAGACCACCTGGACTTCTTCAACCACTGCAAATTCCTGAATGGAAATGGGACAAGATCGAGATGGACTTCGTTACTGGGTTTCCAAAGTCCAAGAAAGGCAACGATGCAATCTTTGTTGTCATTGATCGTCTCTCCAAAGTGGCTCACTTCTTTCCAGTCAAAGAGACAGTATCAGCTAGTCAGTTGGCACAACTCTATATGACAAGACTGGTTCCTTTACATGGTGTTCCTTTGGCAATAAGCTCAGATCGTGGAAGTATCTTCACTTCTCGATTTTGGGATAGCTTTCAGAAAGCCTTGGGTACCAAACTTCTCTTCAGCACAACTTACCATCCGCAGACAAGTGGACAGGTTGAAAGAGTGAACCAAATTCTGGAGGATATGCTCAGAGCTTGTGTTATCTCCTTTGGCATGAAATGGGAGGATTGCCTTCCGTATGCTGAGTTCTCCTACAACAACAGCTTCCAAGCAAGTCTAGGCATGGCTCCCTTTGAAGCTCTCTATGGCCGCAAATGCAGAACTCCTCTTAATTGGTCTTAAGCTGGTGAACGTCCATTCTTTGGGCCGGATATTATCCAAGAGCCTGAAGAAAAGGTTCGCATCATTCGTGACAATCTGAAGATTGCCCAGTCTCGACAGAAAAGCTATTATGATAGCAAGCACAGGGACATGGTCTATGCACCTGGTGATCAAGCTTACCTTCGTGTCACTCCTCTGAGAGGCAGGCAACGCTTTGGCATCAAAGGCAAGCTCGCTCCGCGTTATGTTGGGCCTTTCAATGTTCTTTCAAGGCGTGGTGAATTGGCTTATCGTTTGGAACTTCCTCCAAACCTCTCCAAAGTGCACGATGTCTTCCACGTGTCACAAGTCAAGAAGTGCTTCCAAGATCCAGGTCATGCAGTTGATCATGGATCAATTGAACCTCGAGAAGATCTCTCTTATGTGGAACAACCGATTCGCATTCTTGACGAAGCTGAACGTCGCACCCGTAACAACACTTCGAAGTTCTACAAGGTTCAATGGTCTCATCATTCTGACAAGGAAGCTACATGGGAACGTGAAGATCATCTTCGTGCCGAGTACCCCAACCTCTTTGTTGCTCCATGAAGAATCTCGGGGCGTGATTCCTTTGAGGGGGGGAGTGTTGTAACAGCCCGTTTGTAACTTTCCAATTTGTGTGCAATAAAAATGGATATCATGTAGTCATTCCATATGTGCTTGCATTTATTTAATTAGTTTGCTTCAAATTCAAATTCCAAATTTAAATTCTTATTTAAATTCAAATGCTTTCAAAATATTTCAATTGAAGTTTCAAATTATTTTATAAATATTTAAACCAGATATTAATATGACTATTTTTAAACTACTAAAAATGGTATAAAAGTTTTTGTCTTAATTTTCACTTCTGTTTGTGTTAAAACACAAAAATCAGAAAGTTTTGTAAAAGAAAAATAAAAACAGGAGAAGAAAAAAAAATACAAACCCTGGCCGAGCTGGGCCTGCTCGGCCCAACTCAACCCAGCTCGGCCTGCTCCTGGCCTCCTTCTTCGTACGGAAGCAGAGCACGAGCTCGCTTTCCACGCTGGCCATGGCCGTGCCTCTCACTGCCTGCTCGCCCCACCTCGCTGCCCCACTCTCCTCTCCTATTTAGCACGCCGCGGCAGCAGAAACCCTAACCCTAGCCTCCTCGCGCCGCCGGCCCCCTATCCTTCCTCCTCCTCCACCCAAACCACCGGAGAAAAACCGCTGGAGTAGCCGCCGCCGTTCTCCTTCCACCGACCTCCCCGTGTCGTCCCACCTCGCCAAGAGCTCCCTCTCGGTGAGCCGCAGTTCCCTCACCCCCCTTTACCTTTCCTTCCGTCTCGTTTGGTCGTTAATTTCGACGACGCCGGAGGCGGTCACCACGGCCATGTCGCCGTGCACGCACAGGCACGTCTCGCCGGGCCTTCCTCCTCGCTTCCTAGCAACCAGAAACGGCCCCCGAACCCCGTTCGGCCTCACGCACGCACACGCACGAAAGATCGCCGCCGAATTCGTGGTCGACACCGGCCTCTAGATCCGCCGTGTGCCACGGCCCGATTTTTTAAGGTTCAGTTTCATCAGAAACAGCTAACCTTCTAATTAGCTAAAAAACTAACCTAACCTAGATCTAACAAGATCACCTATCCAACCTACTGGCTAACAGCGATGCACGCTCGCGTCCGCGCGCTCGCGAGTTCGACTCCTCTCTGGGCAGTGGAAAATCGCCCCCTTTTTATGTGTTTCATGCCACTGACATCCTGGCCCCACCGGTCAGCGACCGTGGAGCCAGCGCAGGGCTAGCGCAGCGCCAGCGTGGCTCGCGGGCCCGCTTGGCAGCCTCAGAGGTGTGTGCCTTCTCCGGTGAGAAATGTCCATAGTGGAAAAAATGCGCTGCATGTTTGCACTGAACCCCCTGGTTCCCTGGAATTGCACAGTAGCCCTTTCCAGCATTGTTTCCTCACGGATAAGTCCCTGGTTGTTTGCAGAAACACCCTTACACTTAAAAATGCAATAACTTTTATTATATAACTCCAAATTAAATAAACTTTATATGTTTTCATATCAGAAAAATGCAATAAACATTAATATCACATTCTTATGTCATTTTGCATCATTTATTTTGAATGCTTAGTTTAATTTAACAAATGCAATTAATTAATTAAATATGGAATGTGTTGGGTAATAAATATATAATGCCCTAATTCCATTTAATATGCTCATATATTTTATACCATGTTTTGTCATGCTAATAAATATTTAATTTGAGTTGAAGATAAATAATTTGCAATTAATTATGAAATGTGTTATGTGTTGGGCAAACAATTAATTAATGACATTTCCATTTAAATTATCTAGATCACCACATCTGCTATATAAATCAAGTAACCTTTAAATTGCTGGCTACACAAATAACTTGCACCCTACTCTTTGCCGGGATTTCATCCCCGCTTTAAATATGACCTAATCATCTTATACCATATTGCACCATCATTTGATTGCGCATTTCTCGGTATTGATTATTGTTTCCTATTGTCTATGTTTGGCTCTCTTTGGGTAGACGACGACGTGTCTGCTGCGAGTACCTACGATACTGAGGTTCCAGCTTTTGTGCCAGGCCACGAGCTGCCAGGCAAGCTTCTGCTAACCGGTTACACGATTGTTTGGTTTTCATTCCTGCCTTTTGATCTATGCTATCCTAGTTATCGGTTCTTGAATTGCGATCCCATCACATGTTTATCCTGCAGCCTATACAACTATATCCCCACAACCCATAACCCCTTGCATGTTTATCTGTTGGCCTTGCGAGTCGTAGTGCATGCTTAGGATTGGTTGAGCGAGTCGTTCCTTTGTCTTTATCTCATATGCTTAGTATGATATATTGTTCTACTATAATAAACTGTTGTCTTATTTTGGGGTTCTATAATTAAAAGATAAGGCACCAGGCGGAAGGCCTTGCGAGGTGCTTTGTTCTGCTCAGTGTCGACCTAGGAACTGAGATTGTGTCCTCGGATCCAATTTTGAGCGCACTAACCACTTGTGGGTGTCCCAATGGAGCCCCCCTCGACTTTGAACAGATCCTCAGCTCGTCCATGTGCCGCAAGTAGTTCGGGTTTTCCATTCGCTCATATGCATGTGCATGATGATGATGTTCGATGAGAGGTTACTTGATACGGGGGGTCATACAGGGGTGGTACGTCGCGTAGCGGACAGTTCCTATAGTGGTTTGAGCCGCATGGTGGCGTAGTCCCAAACTAATGAGTCCGCAATTGAGATTCGGTCGGACTCCTGACACGGGTAACAGCTCATATGCGTGGCACTTGGACTTGCTGTAGTGAAGGAATGAGTCGTGTTGAGAGGCCCTAATGTTTTTGACTGGGTTGATCATGCGAGTATGGGTACTTTAGTGCACCCCTGCAGGGTATAATCTTATCGATGAGCCGTTTCCACGGTTATGGACGACTTTGGTGATGATGCTGGCTAACAAGATCTAGACAACTTACACCTAATCATTGTTAATTAATGTGACTAGTAATATAGCATTACTTGCACCATAAATGGTAATTAAAATTGTTAACGTGTGAGAATTCCCGGATTGCTTCCTCGTACTTGGTTGAGGGGGTTAATTCGAGAATGGGTTATGACTGGTGTTAGTTGTAGTTGGCTACTCAAACGCTCTCTTATCTCTCTCTAATTAGACGGAAGTTTTAGCGCGTCTCTTTAGGTTGCTAGTGCTGTTGCCGCTAAGTACAATTACCCCCATACTTTGGGAATCTTACAGTTTTGTAACATGTTAGCTTAAGCTTGTTCGATACGCTTCGGTGTATTGACCCGTTCGCGGGCTGTGGTTTTTCTGCAGTTGAGGATACTTCGCTCGACCAGGTGGGTGGATACTACGTGGAGTTCGACGATGAGATCTACGACGAGTAGTTAGAGTTCCTATGGGCTACTTCCTGGTGGGCTACGTGGGTGGGCCTTCTTTTCCGTTTTGGCTTTGAGCCCTTTGCTTCTTGTCTGTACTCAGACCGGTTTGTTTCCGCTGAATGATGTAATGTTGGGACATGTGTCCTCTGATTGGTGCCATTCGCTATATTTTGCTCAGTGAGAGCTTTTGGATAATTATTTCCTTTCTTTCTGTCCTAGGTTTATTCTATGGTTCCTTCTTGTTAACAATCCGACTCGTATACCATGTATGTATGGTTGAAGTATACGAGTTGGAAGACTTTTTGGGTTCCTGCTTGCACAATCTGGAAACGTATGTGTCGTTGGGGTCGCCAAGATCTGTCGGCCGATGATCCATTCCGAGCCAGGCCTGATTTTTATCCTGGGATTGGTAACCCCAGTATGTTGCTTGGTTGTGTGGCCCAACCGATACGTTTCGTTTGTGTAGCTTGAATTCAGGGTCTGACAGTCCCCATCCTCTTCCTCGCTGCACCCTCACCCATGTGAGCATCCCTGCCCTGCACGCAAGGTGTTTGGGGAAATTCCTCTATGGTGCTGCTCGCTGTTGTGCTTGCTCTCATGCCTAATTTGCTATGGTGCTGCACCCCTATGGTGCTGCTCTCTGCTGTGCTTGCTCTCATGCCTAAAATGCCTAAACTGAAAATGCTTGGAATTAAATTTAAATGATACATATTTAGCGCTTGGGGATTGTGCACTGATTTTTGTGGAGGTGTTTGTGCACTGTTTTTGTGGAGGTGTTTGTGCATTATTTTGGTGCTTGTGCACTCTATGCAGGTACCCCGTGAGGCCCTTGAGATTGTCAGAACGTTGATTAACTTTCGTTCCGGCAAATTCGGGTACTCCATATGGCCTTTTGTAGCAAAGGTTATGCCGAAATTTTTCGTGAAATTGAGCATGACTTGCTTAAAAAGGAAATATGGGGGTAATGCATGTCAACCCGGGGTATCTTAGTAGTTAATTAAGTCTATTTTTTACTTATATTTGTTGTACTAATTAATGTAGTGCAAAAATGGACCCTGGCACTTCTAAGCATATGAGCGTGGATGAAGCTCCTCTAGAGGCCAAAAGGACCTTCTGGGAGTTGTCACAGGAGTTGGAGGACGCCGCGCAAGAAAGTGCTGACGGCCAGGGGCATACCACCACCACCACTACCGATGGAGATGCTAGTGGCGGCCATGGTGACGCCGATACCACAACCGATGACGGCGAGGACCACGGGAAGGATCGGACGAACCCGCCCTCCCTAAAGAAAAAGAAGCCAAGGAGGGATCAGACACCGCAAGCACTTGGCAATGTCGCACACTCGTTCACTGAGGTCTCGCCTACTGGCCTCCCATTGCAGCCCAAGAGACTTGCCAAAGGATACGCCATGCAACTAGGGTGCATCCTCCGGGAAACCGTGTCGATCAACACGAGGGACCTCAGGCACACGCGGAATGAGGCTTTGGTGAACATCCTCATCCAGAAGCTTCACCAACGATACACGTTCCCGCAGCTGCTCAACAAAGAGGTGGAGAGGTTAGCCATCACGAAGATGAGCACCCCCTTGAGCAGCTGGAAATTCAGGGTGAAGAGAAAGATTGAGAAGAGTGAAAGCTGGGAGGAAATAAAAAGCAAAGAACCGACGCTAAACAAGGAGGACTTCGACGCGTTCAAGTTGTCCTTGAAAGAAGCGATGTCCTTAAAATGGACAGAGTGGGGGAAGAATATGCGGGACATGAACCTAGCTAACCACCATTTGGGAAGCGGTGGCTAGCGAGGAAAACAACCCATTTGGGACAAGGAGGATGCCAAGGTTCTTCGTCAGGGAAAAACGAACCCGTGGCACAAAATCACGGATGAGTAGGTCCGGAACTTTGTCCGGTCCCGCTACTATCTGAACAAAGATACGGGGGAATTCGTTACAGACGATGACGATGTGAAGAAATTTGAGAAAGTGCTGGTAAGGAATTTAATTTACCTTGTAGGCTATTTTGTGTACATATGCATGAGTTCACCTTAATTTGCTCTGTCTACAGGATGACGAGTTGAAGGCTGACACTGAGGCAGGGCCGTCGTCCCAGGATTCAACAGAGTCGTGGGACAATGCTTTCAATAGGGCGATGAAAGTTTGGAAGGGACAAGAACTTGCCGCCCACATCAGCTGACCGTGTCACCGGCTTTCGTACGAGCATGAAGTTCCTCCAGTACTACAACACAGACGGCGGCCAGTCGAGAAGGCAGAGGAGGAAGCCGACAAAGGATGCCACGGAGGTTATGGAGCTAAGGAAGAAGGTGGAGACATTGGAGAATGAGAAAGTTGTCTCCACCATGGTGAACGAGATGGTGAAGGATAGGCTCTATGAGCTCCTCCCCCTGGGTTGATGGAGGGGATAGTTGCTTGGAATGCGGCAGGTCGACAGGGGCCAATACACGTGCCCAGCTACGCCGCCAGCAACTCCAGCCATATGGCGACCCCTCCGGACCAGCTGGTGACCCCGCCGGCCAACACCACTTTCGAGCCGCCGCTTCATACTATGCCACAGGCGACGCCCCCTACTGAGGCACAAAAGCCCCCCATGCAAACTCCGGGACCAAACAATGAGACGCCCACCGCCAGCGCCATTGTATCAACATTAGAGGAGCTCAACGCAATCAACAAGGTAACTAACTAGTTAGTCCACGACATCTTCTATAACTAACTATGCCTTTGATGACTGCCATCTCATGATGCCCGCCAACATGCATATGTGTTGACTCTCAAGACACGATTTTCACACTCCTGCATACGGTAGGGGCCGGCGGGGAGTTGGTGGATGTTGCTAAGGGCATGATCATATAACCAAAGGGTAACCTAATGCACAACCAACACATGAACCCAACCCTGCTGAGAGACAAGTTGGATGAGGAATTGCCTCAGTTTCAACACATCAGTCCCCCAATGCAACCTGCGGGAGCCGATGCTGATGAGCAGATGGTTCTTGGAGCTTGCCTCCAATGGCTCATGGAATGGCCGAAGAGCCAAATTCGTCTTGGAGGGCTGAGATGCACCTGTTGGGGATATATCAACTAGGGGTATCTCCAACAAGGATCAATATGGCTAGTCCAGAGTGGCCCAAGGGTGGTAAGGCTGAAGCCTGCCGGGCGGCCCAGATAGCTGACGTACAAGGAAGTAGGCGGACGGTTCAAGGAAGGTGGAAGGCCGAAGCCCATCAAGCCACCAAGCCCAAGACGGAAGGCGGCGATTAAGCCGGCTAGGTCTAGGACTCTGATTACTTACCGGACAAGTATTTGCCTTGTATCCTGGGGTCTGGCCGCCTATATAAGCCGGCCACTAGGAAGCAAACAGACGCCTCTATACGCGTCAAACCCATTGTAACATGTTCACGGCTATTGCCTTATAGTGAATTATAGCAGCACGTAGGATCTCGCCACCGCTGCGGGATCTGAAGCTGGGTAACTCGCCGTGTTCAATCCCGACCTTGATGATACCAACCTTCTTCCCCACAATCCATACGTAGGCTAGAGGACCCCCGTCTCCTATCAATTATGCCGATACCACGACAGTTGGCGCCCACCGTGGGGCATAAGGTTCCTGGCGTCACGTTCCAGGTGGGAACACTTGGCAGCGTGGGCAAGCATATCGCCGTCGACCGCGTCACAAGGTATGGCGGCCACAGCTACGTCAAATCGGATGAGTCCTGGCTCCCGGCGGACGACTACCTTATTGGGCGCGCAATCGTACCAATTGGAGGGATCGACGTCTTCATCGGGTACACGCCAGTGGCGTACGGCCTACCTCGCTTCTACAACCCCACCCACCAACCCTTCGACCAAGCAGTCGACCGACAAGATGGATCTGAATCCGCCTTCTCCCAAGAGTCGGCTGAATCTGATTTGCACTTCGTCGGAGTTGTCGGACTGGGATCCGACTCCCAGCCGGAAAACAACAATCATGAATCAATCCTTCCTGCCCTCCAGGAGGATGCGATGTCAGATGTCGGATCCAGATCTACCGTTCAAGTCAACGTAGACTCTGACTCTGATGATGATGCTAGTCTCTTCGAAGAGAAGATCAAAAGCCGCTTTTCCAGTGATAATCCGGCTCCTTCAGAGGGCACAACGGAAACTGATATGCTTGACAAGCTGGCTATGATGGTTGTCAGCGGTCACGAGTCAACCCCAGTTGCTGCTGAAACGCAAAACAATCCGGCGGAATATGCCGGCGACACCACTGCCGGTCAACTCATTGAAGGTTCTGACAAGGTGCGCGCAAAGAAGAAAACTGGCCTCGAGAAAGGCGGCAGCAGCAAACCCACGGATTTGCTCTTCGCCATCAAGGAAGTAGAAGAGATTATGCACACTCCGGTGAACAAGGACACCCCACTCGATGAAGTGGAAGAGCTTAGGATTAATATGCTTAAGCACTCTGACTTCCTGCATAAAAGAGAGGAGCATGTTGAGAGCATTGCAAAGAAGATCGAGAAAGAACAAGAAAAGATGTCGGCCAAAACAAGCCGGCAGCTCTTCGAGGAAAAAAAGGCCATCATAAAACCGTCGTGATAAGGAGCCGCCAACGCGTGGAACGACAGTGGCTCAGGATCTCGGGTTCGACTGGCGCACATCACCATAGCGCGTGGACAGAAGTGGGGATGTCGTCTTCTGCACCCCCATCCTTAACGATGCTGCTGCGCTAGACACCCTAGACGACAAGACTTACACAGCGGAGGAAAAACTGGCCAATGCAACACACTTCGTAAGAAAGGCCCTCGAACAGCAAGCCCGCGCTGACTCCTACGGCCACATGGCAGATGCCCGCGGGGGAGACCTAGAATCCAAGTCAGGAAAGTGCAAAGCCGCACCTGGCGCCGACCCCGAAGGCTCATCCGGCTCCAGTAGCCATGGCGACAAAAGGAAAGCAACGCCACCTCCAAAAAAGACGCCACCGCCAAAACCAAGGCGGGAGATGAATTCAAGGACAGGAAGCAGAGGAGACCTGCCACCTCCAGCCCAGCCAAGGCGCGGTAATGGCGGTAGCCGAGATAATGGACATCCGCCTAGAAAAGAAGCCGGTAACGATCCTCCCTGGAGAGGTCGAAGCCGGTCTCCGCAGCATAGCACCGGCAGCAAGAGGAAGGAGGCGCCAGAAGGGCCCAGGCGTAGCGTAAGCCGGGCAGCATAGGAGGAGCCAAACGCAAACAGAGGCGCACAGCAGCTCGATCCAAAAGACGCGCGACATCGCCTACAAGACATAGCAAGAGGAAAGGAGCCGCTATATTCTGGACCAAAGTGCTTTGGCGACGCCATCCGCAGAGAGCCGTTCCCCAAGGACATGACATCAGTGTCTAAAAATTGTTCTAGGTACAAACGGCCTCGTTAAGTCGGATTCGTGGCTAGCCGATTATGCCATGGCCATAGAAATTACCGGCGGAAGCAGTCATATTGCCGTCCGTTACCTACCTCTCATGTTGGAAGGCACGGCAAGGGCTTGGATCGACAACCTTCCTGAAAAGTCTATCCATAGCTGGTACGACATGGAAAAGGTTTTCTCCTAACACTTCCAAGGAACATACAAGCGTCCAAATACCTACATGGATTTGCAACGCTGTATTCAAAAGCCGGACGAAATCAAGACATACTCTGTCAGCCGTTGGATCTCCGAAAAGGCCAACTGTCATGGTGTTTCTAACGCACAAGCTATCCATGCCTTCTACACGGGCCTGCAGAAGAAGTCCCTGCTCCGTCATCGGCTCGTCTGCGAGCAAATCACGGACCTTGGAGAGATGCTTAACCTAGCCGCCCAATACGCGGCGGCTGATGACGACGCACGTGACGATGATCCGGACGTCAGCATCATGCCAAAGCGGAACAACAAACGCAAGCAGGCAACGGACGACAAAGCCGGACCTTCCAACGAGGTAGCAGTCGCGTTCCAAGGGAACGCCGGCAAACAGAAGTGGAAGAACAAGAAAGACAATTGCGACACCGGCTCAGGCCCTAAGGCGGCGCGTATCACTTACGAGCAGGCAAAACTTTTGCCATGCCCATCCACGCCTCACTTGGCATGGTCAACCATATTCTTAGCGAGTGTCGTTTCATGGCCTACTTCAAAAAGGATCCCACAGTTGGCTAGAAGTCAAAGAAGTCAAAGAAGTACGACAAGAAAGACAGCAAGGACGACGAGGATGACGACGACATGTCAATCTCAAGCGATGACGACGTGCCCGCCAAGAAAAAGAAGCCATATCCGAAGGTCAAAGAATCTCTCGTGTGTTTTGTCCGCACGCCTTCGGCTAAGGTGGAAAAGGTGGAGATGCGCGAACTCAAAGCGACAATGCCGGACGTCCCTCAGTACTTGAACTGGTCCGAGGCGGCGATCACCTGGGATTGGTCCGACCACCCTGATCACGTTCCTCACCCAGGCAAGTACGCCCTTGTCGTCGATCCCATTGTCGACAACTTCAAACTCATAAAGGTACTCATAGATGGCGGCAACAGCCTCAACATCCTGTACTATGACACACTAAGCCGCATGAACCTGTCAGAGGATCAGCTTGATCACAACAACCTCACTTTCCATGGCATAGTGCCCGGCAGGCAAACAAAGTCAATGGGGAGCATTAGGCTGAAGGTAACTTTTGGACCAAAGGAGAACTACCGCTCAGAGTTCCTCCGGTTCGAAGTTGTCCCCTTCAAAAGCGCCTATCATGCAATCTTCGGACGACCGGCTGACGAGGGTGTAACTCGACAAATCCCTGGGTTGTCCATCCCGGGTTGATTGAGAGGGAGAGAGAGAAGCGTTGGTGATCACGACGGCTGACAAGCAGGGCGATTTACCCAATTTCATGCTCCCGGAGGATAAAACCCTACTTCCTGCTAGTCTGATATTGACGGCGAGTAGCAATTACAATGGCGAGATTGTGATCTCGCTAGGGTTTGGGGTGGCGTCTATGAGCGTGTCCTTGAGACGAGCAACCCTCCTGGCCTTTATAGGTAGGCCAGGTTTCGGGTGAACGATGCCGTATGGCAATTATAGATATGGCAGGTTATGCGACCTAACCGACTAGGACTTGGTCACACGATCCCCCTAGTGGGCCTTCTGTGGGCCTTCGTAAGCTTGGCGCGGGCCAGGTATCCTCACCGTGGGATAGTCGAAGAGTAGCCCCACGTCCGTAGCCCCCGAGTGCTTGGTCGAATCGTAGAGTCGAGCAAAGGACTCCTTTCTCTTGGGCGCGCCACCAGATTTCTTGTTCTTGAGTCTGATCTTGCTTTCTTCAGTCGAAGAGGACACTCCCGATGGGAGCAATCTCTGCAGTCGAATTACTTTGTCTTGGCCTTATGCAAAACTTGCTTTTATTCGGCCTGTTGGCTTACTGTGTAGATTGGTTCAGCTATGTGAGCTTACTTCCTTTTCTTTGCCACCCGAATGATTGATTCGGGTTCTTGGATCAGCACCGTGTCCTACTTGTTTGTTTTCAACCGTGAAGCTTACTAGTCGAATTTTTTGTTCGAGTTGTCGTGCTGCTCCGCTTCTTCTCTAGAGCCATTGTCTTGCTAACGTTAGTGATGACGCTTCGTGGCACGCCTCTGCGCCCGATGGGACGTGACGTAGCGGGGCCCACTGTCAGTGTTGACTGTGGTCAGCAGTTGTCACGTCTCTCCGAACTGGGCGTGAAAATTTCGCGGCACGATGATGACGCCTTGATTCCCGTGCTTAGTGGACGGAGTGGGCGGCGACGGTTAGTCTCTCCGCACGACACGTGGACGGCAAGATATAGCTGCTTGGAACAGTTTCTTTGCGGACGGCTGAGATGAATTTCTGCAAGTCATAAGTACTGCGCCGCAGCGCGAGAGCGTCATCTTCTCCAATCGTCCGCGCCTCCATTCCTTTGCCCTCTGCCATTCTTGCCTCCATCCAAGTTCTGTGCCAATTGTCCTCCCACCTTCTGCGATCCCTCGACGCCATGGGCAAGTCGAAGATCGCCGCTAGCGCCTCCGCCGCCGAAGCCGGGGTGACGAAGAAGCCCGACGGCGATTGGCAGAGGTCCACGGTGAAGAAGACAGACTTCAAGCTCCTGCGCGCGCAGGGTCTCCTGCCCCCGACTGACGAGACCACGGTACGTGCTCCTGGCAAGGAGGTGTACCCCGCGCCTCGCAAAGGGGAACGCGTGTGCTTCGCGGATTTCCTTCCACGGGGCTTCGGGTTCCCTCTCCACGATTTTGTTCGTGGTCTTTTGTACGGCTATGGGGTTCAGATCCACGATCTGACCCCCAATGGCGTCTTAAGCATCGCGAGCTTCATCGTGCTTTGCGAGTGCTTCCTGGGGATCGCACCTGACTGGGCTCTCTGGAAGTTGCTCTTCCTCGTTCGCAAGAACCTTGGGAAGAGCGGGTTGACGTACCCCGTGGGCGGCTTCGGCAGCCAGGTGCGCGGCGACACCACGTTCTTCCAGATGAAGAAGTCGGACTCCGTCCAGGGGTGGCGAAAGACGTGGTTCTACCTCCAATGCGACCAGGAGGGTCTGGCGCCCTTCGACGTCGAGCGCGGCTTGGGGAAGACTCGGGCTTGGGCGCACCCGCTCGCCAAGGAGGAGAAGGAGTCCGTGAAGCCTCTGCTGAGCCTGCTGCACAAACTTCTCGACACCCTGGGGCGCGAGTCGGGTGGCGTCTACTTGATGGCCACCTTCTTCCGGCTGCGCGTCCAGCCGCTACGCGCTCGCCCCTACCCGATGTGGGCAGTCGAGGGTGTCAGCGACCAACCGCTTGACGATGAAGAAGTGGAGACCAAGGTGAGGGGCATCACCAGCCTTCGAGCCGCGGACCCCTGCAACGTCAAGTGCCCGGTCGCTGCGTACGGAGGAGCGAACCCTGTTCGCGAGGTGAGTTTTTGCATTGTTCTTTTCGTTGCTGGTTTTCTTGATCTTCTTTTTCTTGACTCTCCGAACGATGAGGTGGAGGATGACGATGACGAGGAGGAACCCGCACGGAAGAGGCAGAAGTGGCGAAGTGGTGGCGACTCTGCGACTGCTTCGTCACCCGCAAAGGATGCCAATGTTGACTTGGAGGAGGCCGGCATGTCCTCTTCGGGTGTGCGGTCCCAGGACAACTGGGACAAACCCTTGGCTGCTCCTCCGGTCAGCTCGGCGCCGCCGCGTGGGTTTGCTTGGATGCCGTCCGTCTCCTTGGGGAGCTGTGATGGCGACGAGGCCACCAGGTGCGTTCCTTTTTGATATGGGAACGACGGGGGAGGTGCAGCCCAATTTCAGGACTCCACCAAGTTAGGTGTATTCGTCGTGTGTTGCTATTTTAAATAATTAGAGTTTTTAATAATTATGAGTTTGGGCTTGGTTTGGGCCTGTCCAACCAAGTCAACCTAGGGTCCATTAGGGGGCGGTACTGTAGCGCGGTACTGTAGCGCGGTACTGTAGCATCCCTCCCCTCATATAAGGAGTTGCTAGGCATCGTTTTAGGGTTAGCTTGAGTTTAGATTAAAAACAGTCCATAGACTTTGAGCTCGTTGGTGAAGCATCCCTCCGGGGACGGCGATGCCGTTTATCAGTTTGTAATAAAGATTGCTGCGAGGGTGCTTGTGTTCATCAAGTGTTATCGTGCTCGGGTTAGAGGCGTGGTGATCTTCATCACGTTGCTTGCTGGATTTATTCCCCACCTTCAGGTGACGCCGTTGGTGTTGTTGGAAGGATTTACCGTCCGGGTTACTCGTTGTGAAAGATCGGGACAACAATCATAGGATCATCCCCTTGATCCTTATCATGTGGTATCAGATTTCTGGGTTGATCACGGTGAAATTTTGTTGATCAGTCGATTTGTTATTGGTGGAGATTGGTTGATCTGCTACAGGTTGGTGGAGATTTGTTCATCCATACGGGCAGTAGTCAGATCGGGAAGGTTGGAGCAGATCAGCTGCGTGGGGTTGATCGGAAGAAGGGAGTGCAGGCAGATCGTGGGTGTATTTTTCATTGCGAGCTGGTGTTGATCGTGAGAACGCTAGCAGCAGCATCACGTGGGGAGTTCCCTTGATCGATCTTGGCCAGGTTTCTGCGTGCCGGAGGCCAGCAACGATTGTCGAGGAAGAGTCCAGCCAGCGTACGCGTGACGCTCAGTTCAGATCCGATCTGCAGAATCGATCCAGTTAAAAAAAAAAAATCTTGTGTTGATCTTGCGTTCTACCGAGTCCAGAAACGACCGTCATCTTGTTCAGGCCACAGCGACCTGTACGTGACGAATCGGGATTTGGTAGCCTACCCATTGGAAAGTACATAAAATTATCTTTCCAACAAGTGCTTCTTTGCCTGTTTCGGACTTCGTACGAGGAAATCACGTCCGTTTCAAATTCAGAGTTTCTGTCAGTCCGAACCGAATTTGACTTGATAATGAGTTCGTTTCAGGGTGATTTTTATGGCAAGAGGTGTGTTTCTGGTGAAAGGTCCGGTGATGTTTATCATGACTACACTGGTATCATTGTTGGTTTCGCCTTTGATCCAACTAAAATCAAGTGGAGATTGGACAGTTCGGCGACGCCTGCAGAATATCAGTCTTGGGAATCAGACATGGACAGTGGTTTTGCAAAATGTCGTACGCTTGATTACAATTTTGGTGACCCTACTGCATTAGTTATTGCGTACCGGCGAGTAGATACAAAGTTGTCGAGTTGGTGGCGGGAAGAGATGCGTGTGAGAGGCATCACATGGCAAACATCTAATTGGGAGGAATTCAAACAATTTCTGCGCACCAAATTTGTGGAGCCGTCTACGGATTTGGACAAAAGTCCGGTGGAGGATGTTGTACCATTGAGTGGGCTGAATATGCAACTCAAGAGAGTACATGGTGATACTTGTATGACAGTGGATAGAGGCCAGCGATGGAATTTATTTCAGGCGCAGTGCATGATCAAGGGCAAAGCATGCAAGTTGATGATTGACAGTGGTAGCTACTGTAATGGCATTAGCAAGGCGGTTGTGGAAGCGTTGGGTTTATCCACATGGCGTATTCCAGAACCGAGGCATATTGAGTGGGTTAATAGCTGCGGTATGATGAAGATTACTCACAAGGTTCGTGTGCCATTTATAGTTGGTGACTATGTTGATGAGGTGGAATGCGATGTGTTGCCATTGGAGGTATGTGGACTGTTACTTGGACGTCCATGGCAGTATGATCGCAATGTTACTCATGCTGGGAGAGCAAATACATATTCTTTTGTGCATGATGGCAAACAGCGGACTTTGAAACCTATGCAGGATGATCAAATAAAGTCTGATGTTGAGCTGGTGGTACACAAGGAGAAGTTGCGCAAGGCTAAGCCAAAATCTGAGCTAGCTACGCCGCAGCCTGAGGAGCATGATGCACGGAGTGTCAGTGTTGACATTGTTTCAGCCATGCCCGTAGATGACAAGCCAGTTGTACTTGTTAGTGACAAGCCGGTTGAAGTTATGCCTCTGATTGATGAGAAGAAGGAAATTCCAGTTCGTGTTGACATGGGTGTTCAGACCGATGATAGTGGTGCTGATCGTGTTCCGGTGCATATGGTGCCGCGGGTAGTTAGCCACAGTTTTGTGAGAACACCTCGGAAACGTTTTGTTGGAGCAGCAGTACGTGTGCATAAAGGCAAGGATGGACGTGTTCGTCAGTTGTGTGGCCCAGGCATTACTCATCTTGTGCAGGGTCGTGCAAAGCAGGTTCATGTTCAGCAACACGGGGTTCCAGCAAGAGTTGAGAAGAAGAAGATGGTGGCGCCTAGGTCCAAGCTCATGTGGAGAAGGAAAGAGATGCAGCCGCCGAAGACTGTATCAAGTCGAGCAGGCCGAGCGGGAGGATGTGGTGAGGAAGGCAAGCGAGACTTGAAGATGACGAAGACGCGTGATGTTGTTGCTGCTATCACGCCACCCTTTCGAGCCGACCCTCAAGCGTTGAGGACAACGCTTCTTGAAGGGGGGGAGGATGATATGGGAACGACGGGGGAGGTGCAGCCCAATTTCAGGACTCCACCAAGTTAGGTGTATTCGTCGTGTGTTGCTATTTTAAATAATTAGAGTTTTTAATAATTATGAGTTTGGGCTTGGTTTGGGCCTGTCCAACCAAGTCAACCTAGGGTCCATTAGGGGGCGGTACTGTAGCGCGGTACTGTAGCGCGGTACTGTAGCATCCCTCCCCTCATATAAGGAGTTGCTAGGCATCGTTTTAGGGTTAGCTTGAGTTTAGATTAAAAACAGTCCATAGACTTTGAGCTCGTTGGTGAAGCATCCCTCCGGGGACGGCGATGCCGTTTATCAGTTTGTAATAAAGATTGCTGCGAGGGTGCTTGTGTTCATCAAGTGTTATCGTGCTCGGGTTAGAGGCGTGGTGATCTTCATCACGTTGCTTGCTGGATTTATTCCCCACCTTCAGGTGACGCCGTTGGTGTTGTTGGAAGGATTTACCGTCCGGGTTACTCGTTGTGAAAGATCGGGACAACAATCATAGGATCATCCCCTTGATCCTTATCACTTTTCTTCCTTCTTCGTTGAGGGCATTTTCGAGTTTCTGGATTCGAGTGGATTTTTCCATTGATTTTGCTCCAGCAACCGCTCTGACGGTGCCTGCTCTCCTCCTCACGAAGTTGAGCACACTTCTGCTCCATCGACGGAGTTGGTGACGAGGGTGGTGGTCGAGGAGCGCGTGCTGACTGGCGGCTTCGCAGCTCTGAGTCGTGCTCCCCCATCGACTTCGAAGGATGTCGACCTTCTGGACCACGTAAGTCCTTTCCCTTGTTATTGTAGTCCTGAAATTTCACCGGGTGCGCGAACAGCGCTCCCGATGGGAGTAGCACTAGTCACCCACAACTTTATTACTTCTTGTTGTTTCTGCAGCCATACTACCGCCAACAGCTTGAGGCAGCCTTCTTCCCCACCCTGACGATACCAACCTTCTTCCCCACAATCCATACGTAGGCTAGAGGACCCCCGTCTCCTATCAATTATGCCGATACCACGACAGTTGGCGCCCACCGTGGGGCATAAGGTTCCTGGCGTCACGTTCCAGGCGGGAACACTTGGCAGCATGGGCAAGCAGATCGCCGTCGACCGCGTCACAAGGTATGGCGGCCACAACTACGTCAAATCGGATGAGTCCTGGCTCCCGGCGGACGACTACCTTATTGGGTGCGCAATCGTACCAATTGGAGGGATCGACGTCTTCATCGGGTACACGCCAGAGGCGTACGGCCTACGCGCTTCTACAACCCCACCCACCAACCCTTCGACCAAGCAGTCGACCGACAAGATGGATCTGAATCCGCCTTCTCCCAAGAGTCGGCTGAATCTGATTTGCACTTCGTCGGAGTTGTCGGACTGGGATCCGACTCCCAGCCGGAAAACAACAATCATGAATCAATCCTTCCTGCCCTCCAGGAGGATGCGATGTCAGATGTCGGATCCAGATCTACCGTTCAAGTCAACGTAGACTCTGACTCTGATGATGATGCTAGTCTCTTCGAAGAGAAGATCAAAAGCCGCTTTTCCAGTGATAATCCGGCTCCTTCAGAGGGCACAGCGGAAACTGATATGCTTGACAAGCTGGCTATGATGGTTGTCAGCGGTCACGAGTCAACCCCAGTTGCTGCTGAAACGCAAAACAATCCGGCGGAATATGCCGGCGACACCACTGCCGGTCAACTCATTGAAGGTTCCGACAAGGTGCGCGCAAAGAAGAAAACTGGCCTCGAGAAAGGCGGCAGCAGCAAACTCACGGATTTGCTCTTCGCCATCAAGGAAGTAGAAGAGATTATGCACACTCCGGTGAACAAGGACACCCCACTCGATGAAGTGGAAGAGCTTAGGATTAATATGCTTAAGCACTCTGACTTCCTGCACAAAAGAGAGGAGCATGTTGAGAGCATTGCAAAGAAGATCGAGAAAGAACAAGAAAAGATGTCGGCCAAAACAAGCCGGCAGCTCTTCGAGGAAAAAAAGGCCATCAAAAAACCGTCGTGATAAGGAGCCGCCAACGCGTGGAACGACAGTGGCTCAGGATCTCGGGTTCAACTGGCGCACATCACCATAGCGCGTGGACAGAAGTGGGGATGTCGTCTTCTGCACCCCCATCCTTAACGATGCTGCTGCGCTAGACACCCTAGACGACAAGACTTACACAGCGGAGGAAAAACTGGCCAATGCAACACACTTCGTAAGAAAGGGCCTCGAACAGCAAGCCCGCGCTGACTCCTACGGCCACATGGCGGATGCCCGCGGGGGAGACCTAGAATCCAAGTCAGGAAAGTGCAAAGCCGCACCTGGCGCCGACCCCGAAGGCCCATCCGGCTCCAGTAGCCATGGCGACAAAAGGAAAGCAACGCCACCTCCAAAAAAGACGCCACCGCCAAAACCAAGGCGGGAGATGAATTCAAGGACAGGAAGCAGAGGAGACCTGCCACCTCCAGCCCAGCCAAGGCGCGGTAATGGCGGTAGCCGAGATAATGGGCAGCCGCCTAGAAAAGAAGCCGGTAACGATCCTCCCAGGAGAGGTCGAAGCCGGTCTCCGCAGCATAGCACCGGCAGCAAGAGGAAGGAGGCGGCAGAAGGGCCCAGGCGTAGCGTAAGCCGGGCAGCGTAGGAGGAGCCAAACGCAAACAGAGGCGCACAGCAGCTCGATCCAAAAGACGCGCGACATCGCCTACAAGACATAGCAAGAGGAAAGGAGCCGCTATATTCTGGACCAAAGTGCTTTGGCGACGCCATCCGCAGAGAGCCGTTCCCCAAGGACATGACATCAGTGTCTAAAAATTGTTCTAGGTACAACGGCCTCGTTAAGTCGGATTCGTGGCTAGCCGATTATGCCATGGCCATAGAAATTACCGGCGGAAGCAGTCATATTGCCGTCCGTTACCTACCTCTCATGTTGGAAGGCACGGCAAGGGCTTGGATCGACAACCTTCCTGAAAAGTCTATCCATAGCTGGTACGACATGGAAAAGGTTTTCTCCTAGCACTTCCAAGGAACATACAAGCGTTCAAATACCTACATGGATTTGCAACGCTGTATTCAAAAGCCGGACGAAACCATGACATACTCTGTCAGCCGTTGGATCTCCGAAAAGGCCAACTGTCATGGTGTTTCTGACGCACAAGCTATCCATGCCTTCTACACGGGCCTGCAGAAGAAGTCCCTGCTCCGTCATCGGCTCGTCCGCGAGCAAATCACGGACCTTGGAGAGATGCTTAACCTAGCCGCCCAATACGCGGCGGCGGATGACGACGCACGTGCCGATGATCCGGACGTCAGCATCGTGCCAAAGCAGAACAACAAACGCAAGCAGGCAACGGACGACAAAGCCGGACCTTCCAACGAGGTAGCAGTCGCGTTCCAAGGGAACGCCGGCAAAAAGAAGTGGAAGAACAAGAAAGACAATTGCGACACCGGCTCAGGCCCTAAGGCGGCGAGTATCACTTACGAGCAGGCAAAACTTTTGCCATGCCCCATCCACGCCTCACTTGGCATGGTCAACCATATTCTTAGCGAGTGTCGTTTCATGGCCTACTTCAAAAAGGATCCCACAGTTGGCTAGAAGTCAAAGAAGTCAAAGAAGTACGACAAGAAAGACAACAAGGACGACGAGGATGACGACGACATGTCAATCTCAAGCGATGACGACGTGCCCGCCAAGAAAAAGAAGCCATATCCGAAGGTCAAAGAATCTCTCGTGTGTTTTGTCCGCACGCCTTCGGCTAAGGTGGAAAAGGTGGAGATGCGCGAACTCAACGCGACAATGCCGGACGTCCCTCAGTACTTGAACTGGTCCGAGGCGGCGATCACCTGGGATTGGTCCGACCACCCTGATCACGTTCCTCACCCAGGCAAGTACGCCCTTGTCGTCGATCCCATTGTCGACAACTTCAGACTCATAAAGGTACTCATAGATGGCGGCAACAGCCTCAACATCCTGTACTATGACACACTAAGCCGCATGAACCTGTCAGAGGATCAGCTTGATCACAACAACCTCACTTTTCATGGCATAGTGCCCGGCAGGCAAACAAAGTCAATGGGGAGCATTAGGCTGAAGGTAACTTTTGGACCAAAGGAGAACTACCGCTCAGAGTTCCTCCGGTTCGAAGTTGTCCCCTTCAAAAGCGCCTATCATGCAATCTTCGGACGACCGGCTGACGAGGGTGTAACTCGACAAATCCCTGGGTTGTCCACCCCGGGTTGATTGAGAGGGAGAGAGAGAAGCGTTGGTGATCACGACGGCTGACAAGCAGGGCGATTTACCCAATTTCATGCTCCCGGAGGATAAAACCCTACTTCCTGCTAGTCTGATATTGACGGCGAGTAGCGATTACAATGGCGAGATTGTGATCTCGCTAGGGTTTGGGGTGGCGGCTATGAGCGTGTCCTTGAGACGAGCAACCCTCCTGGCCTTTATAGGTAGGCCAGGTTTCGGGTGAACGATGTCGTATGGCAATTACAGATATGGCAGGTTATGCGACCTAACCGACTAGGACTTGGTCACACGATCCCCCTAGTGGGCCTTCTGTGGGCCTTCGTAAGCTTGGCGCGGGCCAGGTATCCTCACCGTGGGATAGTCGAAGAGTAGCCCCACGTCAGTAGCCCCCGAGTGCTTGGTCGAATCGTAGAGTCGAGCAAAGGACTCCTTTCTCTTGGGCGCGCCACCAGATTTCTTGTTCTTGAGTCTGATCTTGCTTTCTTCAGTCGAAGAGGACACTCCCGATGGGAGCAATCTCTGCAGTCGAATTACTTTGTCTTGGCCTTGTGCGAAACTTGCTTTTATTCGGCCTGTTGGCTTACTATGTAGATTGGTTCAGCTATGTGAGCTTACTTCCTTTTCTTTGCCACCCGAATGATTGATTCGGGTTCTTGGATCAGCACCGTGTCCTACTTGTTTGTTTTCAACCGTGAAGCTTACTAGTCGAATTTTTTGTTCGAGTTGTCGTGCTGCTCCGCTTCTTCTCTAGAGCCATTGTCTTGCTTACGTTAGTGATGACGCTTCGTGGCACGCCTCTGCGCCCGATGGGACGTGACGTAGCGGGGCCCACTGTCAGTGTTGACTGTAGTCAGCAGTTGTCACGTCTCTCCGAACTGGGCGTGAAAATTTCGCGGCACGATGATGACGCCTTGATTCCCGTGCTTAGTGGACGGAGTGGGCGGCGACTGTTAGTCTCTCCGCACGACACGTGGACGGCAAGATATAGCTGCTTGGAACAGTTTCTTTGCGGACGGCTGAGATGAATTTCTGCAAGTCATAAGTACTGCGCCGCAGCGCGAGAGCGTCATCTTCTCCAATCGTCCGCGCCTCCATTCCTTTGCCCTCTGCCATTCTTGCCTCCATCCAAGCTCTGTGCCAATTGTCCTCCCACCTTCTGCGATCCCTCGACGCCATGGGCAAGTCGAAGATCGCCGCTAGCGCCTCCGCCGCCGAAGCCGGGGTGACGAAGAAGCCCGACGGCGATTGGCAGAGGTCCACGGTGAAGAAGACAGACTTCAAGCTCCTGCGCGCGCAGGGTCTCCTTCCCCCGACTGACGAGACCACGGTACGTGCTCCTGGCAAGGAGGTGTACCCCGCGCCTCGCAAAGGGGAACGCGTGTGCTTCGCGGATTTCCTTCCACGGGGCTTCGGGTTCCCTCTCCACGATTTTGTTCGCGGTCTTTTGTACGCCTATGGGGTTCAGATCCACGATCTGACCCCCAATAGCGTCTTAAGCATCGCAAACTTCATCGTGCTTTGCGAGTGCTTCCTGGGGATCGCACCCCACTTCGGCAGCCAGGTGCGCGGCGACACCACGTTCTTCCAGATGAAGAAGTCGGACTCCGTCCAGGGGTGGCGAAAGACGTGGTTCTACCTCCAATGCGACCAGGAGGGTCTGGCGCCCTTCGACGTCGAGCGCGGCTTGGGGAAGACTCGGGCTTGGGCGCACCCGCTCGCCGAGGAGGAGAAGGAGTCCGTGAAGCCTCTGCTGAGCCTGCTGCACAAACTTCTTGACACCCTGGGGCGCGAGTCGGGTGGCGTCTACTTGATGGCCACCTTCTTCCGGCTGCGCGTCCAGCCGCTACGCGCTCGCCCCTACCCGATGTGGGCAGTCGAGGGTGTCAGCGACCAACCGCTTGACGATGAAGAAGTGGAGACCAAGGTGAGGGGCATCACCAGCCTTCGAGCCGCGGACCCCTGCAACGTCAAGTGCCCGGTCGCTGCGTACGGAGGAGCGAACCCTGTTCGCGAGGTGAGTTTTTGCATTGTTCTTTTTGTTGCTGGTTTTCTTGATCTTCTTTTTCTTGACTCGACTCTGCTTTGTTTGCTTTAGGGTCGCTCTCTTTTTGTCAGGCTTCCTCCTCTCCTTGAGAACGGACCTCACGAGGAGTCGAAGTTTGTGGAGGAGGAGGATGACGATGAAGACATCCCGTCCGCTATCTCTCCGAACGATGAGGTGGAGGATGAAGATGACGAGGAGGAACCAGCACGGAAGAGGCAGAAGTGGCGAAGTGGTGGCGACTCTGCGACTGCTTCGTCACCCGCAAATGATGCCAATGTTGACTTGGAGGAGGCCGGCATGTCCTCTTCGGGTGTGCGGTCCCAGGACAACTGGGACGAACCCTTGGCTGCTCCTCCGGTCAGCTCGGCGCCGCCGCGTGGGTTTGCTTGGATGCCGTCCGTCTCCCTGGGGAGCTGTGATGGCGACGAGGCCACCAGGTGCGTTCCTTTTCTTCCTTCTTCGTTGAGTGCATTTTCGAGTTTCTGGATTCGAGTGGATTTTTCCATTGATTTTGCTCCAGCAACCGCTCTGACGGTGCCCGCTCTCCTCCTCACGAAGTTGAGCACACTTCTGCTCCATCGACGGAGTTGGTGACGAGGGTGGTGGTCGAGGAGCGCGCGCCGACTGGCGGCTTCGCAGCTTCGAGTCGTGCTCCCCCATCGACTTCGAAGGATGTCGACCTTCTGGACCACGTAAGTCCTTTCCCTTGTTATTGTAGTCCTGAAATTTCATCGGGTGCGCGAACAGTGCTCCCGATGGGAGTAGCACTAGTCACCCACAACTTTATTACTTCTTGTTGTTTCTGCAGCCATACTACCGCCAACAGCTTGAGGCAGCCGCTACCTATGTTTGCCTGGAGAAGGAGAGGGACGAGCTGCGTATCTCCCTGGACCAGGCTACTAAGCGGGCTGAAGAATTGGAGCTAAAGCTTCAGGCTCTGGCGGAGCTTGCGAAGGCCCTGCACGAGTCCCAGGAGCGCGAGCGTATGCGGGTCGTCCGGGAGAAGACCGAGGTCGACCGCCTGCTCTCACTTGCCGGCGCCCTTGGAGGTGAGTTTTCGGCTTAGCGCCTACTTTGTCTTTGCTTCTTTTTCTCTCTGTTGATTTGTGACCTCTCGTTTCAGAGAAATGTGGCGGCGCTCCTCCGGAAGGCTCGTCCAGCGACAATGTCGACTTGGCCACTGCGGTCGGGTTTCTCGGTCACGTCTGCGCGTATGCATCCGCTGCGCTGCAGATGTCGTCAGCGGCGCTGCAGAAGTCGATTGGAGCGCTCACGACTATGCACCAGAGCATCTTTCCGAGTGACCCGCCGCCTACTGTCATCGATGCCCTCACGCCGCCGTTCAAAGATTAAGCGACTACCCTCGCCGACTTCACTCGGGCGCAGACGGTACGCGGCTCCGAGCTCACCTTCTAGCTTCTGCTAGGCTATCAAGTAGCTGGCGATTTCGAGAAGGTTGTCAGCGGCTTCTCACGAAGGTCCGATGGCCGGACCGCGTCCCTTAGCGGGGTGAAGGTGCAGGCTACACAGCTGGCTGTGAAGCTTGTGGCCACCTTCGAGTGGGCGCTTGCCAAGGCAACTGAGGCGGCTTCTCGAAAGAGTCGCTCCCGGTCAGAGTCGGTAGTTTAGGAGCTTTTGTAGTGTGGGTCCTTTTAGTCGCAAGAACTTGTATTTCATTCTGCAGCTTGTAATGACCGTTATTTTGTCGGGTCTTCTGGCCTTGGAACTTCTTTTATTCTGAATTATAATTTCTTTCTCTTCAACTGTGCTTTGGCTGAGGAATCTTTTTGCTGTATTGACATTGCATATCTGTGACAGACTGACACGCATGAGACCACTTCTGCCGCTGCGATGACTCGCGCGAGTGGCGAGGGAGGTTCTCGCTCGACTGCAGCTGGGCGTCGTCGTCGATCAGCACCCGGTCCACAGCGAAGCGCGAATGACGAGCGGTTGATCATCTATATGAGGAATAAGGTGGTTAGCCTTGAAGCGAGCCGAAGCTTGCTGAATTGGAGTTGGAACGCGCCAAATCGCATCCCACAGCGGGGTTCTCCCAGCGCGAGGAATTTTTGCTTGGCGAGATCGATCTCATCAGTCGACAACTGCAAGGTTGGTAGCGTTTGTGTCTTGCTTTCTTCTTGAAGCTTGCTTGTTATAACTTGTAACTTTTGGATGCAGATGTGAACCCGGATTGGCAGGCTGAGTAGGCTCGTGTTGATGAGCGGGTCACCCGAGAGGCGACTGGCGATTCGTACGAGGCTCGCCACTTCTGGTCGAACAAGTCGAGAGGGCGAATCCTCGCGTGCATGCTTGATTAAACTTGGCGTGTGCCTTTCTTCTTGAAGATTGCCGGAAGACCCTCTAGCACATCCACCGTGTGTACTTCCCACACAATGGGCAGCCGGACGGGCTGGCCGGCTTGTTGGAGAGGTTCCGCGAGGGTGACGCGCTGAAGGAGGTAGTCCATGCGCAACTCGTCGCCGGGGCGAATGTGGCGCTGGCGTACGTCCGGCTGCACTGGCCGAACCTTCCTTTGGAGAGGGTGCTGGGCGGCCTGCCCGGGGGCGATGACTACGCCGACACCTTGGCGGCTGCTCGCCAAATGGTTGAACAGGTCCAAAAGCTGAGTGAGCGCCTTGTAGGGCCACTCGACGCGGCAAAGGATGAGCCTGCAGAATAGGGATAACAATGTTCTGTTGTACAGGATTAATCATAGGAGGTGAATTTCCCAAATGTAAACAACAATGGATTAGATACGGGGAATGCCCGAGTAAGCAAGTTAAAATTGTTTGCTTTACTGTGCGATTATCTTTGGTGTTCCTTCGAATGGACTTAGTGTGATTTAGTACTAGGTCTTGTGCGACGTGGCTCGGGTACATTGAGCGCGAGTCGTGGACCTGTGCGGCGTAGCCCCTGAGCACCTTGGGTAGCGAACATGGCTATGTCGTGGACCTGTATGGCGCAGCCCCCGAGTGTTTCGAGTGGCGTCCTAGGGTTTCAAGTGTTACTTGTAAAGCGCAGCCCCCGAGCGTTTCGAGTGGCGGCCTAGGATTTTAGTACTTGACCTGCATGGCGCAGCCCCCGAGTTGTTCAGGTGGCGGCCTAGGATTTTACGAGTAGGTCATGAATGGCGCAGCCCCCGAGTAGTTCGAGTGGTGGCCTAGGATTTCAAGTGATACCTGTGAAGCGCAGCCCCCGAGTGTGTCGGGCGGCGGCCTAGGATTTTAGGACTTGACCTGTATGGCGTAGCCCCCGAGTGGTTCAGGTGGTGGCTTAAGATTTTTCGAGTAGAGCCTGCATGGCGCAGCCCCCGAGTGATTCGAGTGGCGGCCTAGGCTTATTTTTCAACCTGTATGGCGCAGCCCCCGAGTTATTCGAGTGACGGCCTAGGATTTTAATTGCCTTGACTGAGAAGGTAAGGTGAACAGCTTTTTTTGTAAATCTGCTTTATTGATTCTTGCGAGCAGGCCGCCTCATTAAAACCCTTCCAGTCCCCTTAAGTACCCTGGTAAGGGAAAGAGTGCGTCTGAAACCTGCCGCGTTGACATGCTTTCCTTGGTACAATGACTTTGTCGACTAGGCGTAGAACCGGCGAAGTTGCGCGACGTTCCACGGGTTGCTGCAGACTGCTCCCGTCTTCGGGTCCTTCAGACGGTAGGCTCTGTTGCCGATTGCCTCTGTCAGAACATACGGGCCCTCCCATGGTGAGGCGAGCTTGTGCACTTTCTTCTGCTTGAGGTGGAGGACCAGGTCGCCTGCTACGAATGCCCTTGGTCGCAGCCTCCTTCCGTGCTAGTTGTGCAGGTCATGCTGATACACGGCTGACCGTGCTAACGTGATGTCGCATGATTCGTCCAGGATGTCCATGCTGTCTTCGAGTGCTTCTTCTGCATCTGACTCGTCGTAGGCGACCACTCTTGGCGCGTCGAATTTGATGTCACAGGGGAGAACTGCCTCATCACCGTACACCATGAAGAATGGAGTGTACTGAGTGGATCTGTTTGGCGTGGTTTGCAAGCTCAAGAGGACTGATGGCAGTTCTTCGACCCACGCGCCTGCGGCGCGTCTCAATGGCACTTGCAGGCGTTTCTTGATGCCGCTGCAGACTAGGCCGTTGGCTTTCTCGACTTGCCCATTGGACTGCGGGTGTGAGACGGATGCATAGTTGAGTTTGATGCTTTGATCTGAGCAGAAGTATTTGAACTCTTCGCCTGTGTTGTTTGAGCCGTTGTCCGTGATAATCCCGTGTGGCACCCCGAATCTGAAGATGATGGATCAGATGAAGTTTACCGCTGACGATGCAGTTGAACTTGTGATGGGTGCTGCCTCAATCCACTTGGTGAACTTGTCGACTGCGACCAGGAGGTGATTGTGCCCTCCGGGTGAGGATTTCTTCAGCGGACCTACCATGTCCAACCCCCATTGGGCGAAGGGCCAGGCTAGTGGTATTGTCTTGAGCGTCGACGCCGGTGCGTGTGGATTGTTTGCAAATTCTTGGCATCCAGTGCATTTCTTTACTAGGTCTTCTGCGTCTTGCATAGCTGTTGGCCAGTAGAACCCGACTCGCAGTGCTTTGGCCACCAAGGCTCGACTGCTTGCATGATGCCCGCAGATACCCGCATGGATGTCGAGTAGGATGGCCTGGCCGTCTACTGGATCTACGCACCTTTGCAGAATTCCTGAGATGTTCTCTTGTAGAGTTCCCCATTGACGACGGTGAAACCTTTGGAGCGCCGGATGATGCGTTTTGCTTCGACTGGATCAGTTGACAGCTTCTGGTGCAGTATGTACGCAAGGTATGGTCCTGTCCATGTAGCTTCTACCAGCATGACCTCCATGGGCTCTTTTTCCTTGCTCGGCGGGTTGCTGTTGCTCGTTGCTGGTGTGGAGGGTTTCGTTGCGGGTCGAGTCTTGATTGATCTCTCTGTGATGCGCTCGAGGAAGACGCCGGGTGGTACTGGTACCTTGTCTGTGCCCATGTTGGCGAGGGTGTCGGCTTCCTCGTTGCTATCGCGACCGATGTGCCGCAACTCGCAACCGTCGAACGTGACCTCCAGCTAGTTGTACAAGTCTCTGTAGGCGATCATGTTGTCGGCGATGGCGTCGCAGGACTTCATGGTTTGTTGTACGACGAGGTAGGAGTCGCCGTAGATCATGAGGTGCGTGGCGCCGCAGTTTTTGGCCATCCGCATGCCATGGATCAGGGCCTCGTATTCTGCTTCATTGTTGGAGGGTGTCGGGAAGTCCATTTGCAGAACATATTTTAGCTTGTCGCCTTTGGGGGAGATGAGTACGACTCCTGCCCCTGCTGACTTGAACTTCTTGGTGCCGTCAAAGTACATTGTCCATGCGTTGGACATGTCAGGGACATCTGGTAGCTGGGCTTCTATCCACTCGGTGGTGAATTCCGGGAGGACTTGGGCCTTGATAGACTTCGGGTGAGCGTACTTCAGCCCCCGGGGTCCTAATGCGACAACCCACTTGGCGACTTATCCTGTCGCGCGCTGGTTTGTGAGTATGTCTGCTGGGCCAGAGGAGCTTACCACCGTGATCGGGTGCTCGGAGAAGTAGTGGACGACCTTCCTGGAAGTCATGAAGACTCCGTATACCAGCTTTTGGTAGTGCGGGTAGTTCTGCTTGGAAAGTGTTAGGACTTCGCTGAGGTAGTAGACTGGCCTCTAGACAGGATGACTATGCCCTTCTTCTTCCCGCTCAACCACGAGTACTGTGCTCACCACCCTGTTTGTCGTTGAAACGTATAGGTATAGCGGCTCGTTCTCCAGTGGTGCTACCAGGATTGGGGAAGTCGTCAGGGTCCTCTTAAGCTGGTTGAATGCCTCTTGTGCTTCTGCTGTCCACTCGAACTTGTCCGTCTTTTTCATCAGTTGGTAGAAAGGCAAGGCCTTTTCCCCCAACTTACTTATGAACCGGCTGAGAGCTGCGACTCGGCCGGCTAATCGCTGCACTTCGCGGAGCTTGGTGGGTGCTGGCATCGTGAGTATATTCAGCACCTTCTCGGGATTTGCTTCAATTCCTCTTGCAGAGACGAGGTACCCTAGTAGCTCCCCGGCTGGCACGCCGAAAACGCACTTTTTTGGGTTCACCTTGATCTGATAAGCGTCGAGCGCCGCGAAGACCTTGCGCAGGTCGGCGACTAGGGTGTCCTCCTTTTAGGTTGTGATGACGATGTCATCGACGTAGACTTGGACAATCTGCCCGATGAGTCCTTTGAGGCATGATTGCATCGTGCGCTGATACGTGGCGCCAACGTTCTTCAACCCGAAGTGCATTTTCTGGTAGCAAAAGACACCATCGGGTGTGATGAACGCCGTTTTTTCTTCGTCTTCAACTTTCAGTCTTATCTGCTGGTAACCTGAGTAGGCGTCCAGAAAGGACATGCGTTCGCAGCCTGCTGTCGAGTCGATGATCTGATCTATCCGCGGGAGCGGGAAATGGTCCTTGGGGCAGCATTTGTTGACGGCGGTGAAGTCGACGCACATGTGTAGCTTCTTTGTCTTCTTCTTCTCTACTAGGACATGGTTGGCGACGCAGTCTGAGTCCTTGATTTCTCGGATGAACTTGGCGTGCAGCAGTCGGTCGATTTCTGCGGTGATCGCGTCCCGTTTGGGTCCGGAAAACGTCGCATGGCCTGTTTGACGGGTCTGGCGTCCTTGTGAACTTTTATGGAGTGCTCGGCGAGATTCCTGGGTATTCCTGGCATGTCAGAGGGTTGCCATGCGAAGATTTTCCAGTTCTCACGTAGAAACTCGACGAGCGCGCCTTCCTATGGGGGGGTCAAGCTTGAGGACACTTTGACTGTCTTGCTGCTGTCACTCGTATGGACCTGATGGGTTGTGGTATCGTCAGTCGTGTTGAAGGCGGCGTCCTCGGCTGGTTTCTTTTGGGGTGGGAAGATGGTCTTGTCGTTGTCGGCTGATATGGCCTTGAAGTGCTCTTCGACCCCGAATGATATGGGCACGACGGGGGAGGTGCAACCCAATTTCAGGACTCCACCAAGTTAGGTGTATTCGTCGTGTGTTGCTATTTTAAATAATTAGAGTTTTTAATAATTATGAGTTTGGGCTTGGTTTGGGCCTGTCCAACCAAGTCAACCTAGGGTCCATTAGGGGGCGGTACTGTAGCGCGGTACTGTAGCGCGGTACTGTAGCATCCCTCCCCTCATATAAGGAGTTGCTAGGCATCGTTTTAGGGTTAGAGGCGTGGTGATCTTCATCACGTTGCTTGCTGGATTTATTCCCCACCTTCAGGTGACGCCGTTGGTGTTGTTGGAAGGATTTACTGTCCGGGTTACTCGCTGTGAAAGATCGGGACAACGACAGAGGATCATCCCCTTGATCCTTATCATGTGGTATCAGAGCCCTGGGTTTATCACAGCGAATTTTTGTTGATCTCGTTGCTTTTGTGATTTGATCTTCGAAGGAGAATTGTTGGAGGTTGTTTCTGCTGAAGAGTGCAGATCGTGGCTGTGTGTTTGTGGTTATTGTGCGGAGGAAGCAGCAGCCGCAAGGTTGGATCGTGAGGTAGTAGTCCAGGCGATCATCATCTGGGTTCTACGTGCGTGGTATACGGCAGCCCGTAGGGTAGATTGGATCTGCTTTGATTTGGTTGTGATTGCTGGTTTGGTTGCGATCGTGCGAATCCCAACGATCGCTAGCGGGATCACCTGACGGCACGGAAAGAAATCTCCCGATCGTAGCGGGGTCACCTGGCGTCGCTTGCCCCGATCGCCTCACATCCCGCGCGCGCCCTAGGGTGGGCCGGCCCAGATCGCTCACCACGTCCTCCACTTGCGTGGCTCGCTGAGTCGCTGGCCTGGCCATCGCTCCGCGTCCTTGAAACGCTCGCGGGAACGCACACAAGACCAGACCTCACGCCGGGGTGTCTGACTGTCAGCGTAGGTGGTATTCACATCGGATTGGGGTTCTGCAGCGTTCTGAAGTTTGCGTTTTTTTTCTCTGCCACAGTACAGTTTGGTGTTAACGTCAAGCAACTATGATCGAGGTTGTTGAGCCAATTTGCACGGAAGAATCAGATTATTATCAAGCTCGTTGGCTGGGAGAAAAGGATGAAGCGCCCCTCATTTACCCTGCTGCTATTGCTGCAACCAGGGCATTAGGAGGTCTACGAAGACTGTGGTTGAAACTAGATGCAACGCCACAGGAATACCTAGCATGGGAAGAGGTAATGGACCGTTGGTTATTGCCGCGTTCTCGAGATTATGGGCAAATTATTTGTTACACTTCAGCTCTGGATCGCTTTGATCACACAACTATGACTTGGTGGAGACGTTTTAAGTATACCATGACACAAAAAGGCCAGAGTTGCACCAGCAGTTGGGAAGACTTGAAGCGGTTTCTGAGGCAGCGTTTTGTGCCCGCAGATTGTTTGGTCGCACAGGTTGGTCAGGCTACGACAACAATGGTAACTTCTAGGGATACAAAGGCTGATGTTGTCAAAGATATTGTGGAAAAGGCTAAACCATTACATGGGCTGAATATGCAACTCAAACGGGTACATGTTGAGGCTTGTATAACAGTTGACAAAGGTCAGCGTTGGAGTTTATTTCAAACGCAGTGCATGATCAAGGGCATAGCGTGCAAGCTCATGGTGGATGGTGGTAGCTACTGTAATGGCATTAGTAAGGCTGTGGTGACGACGTTGGGTTTGTCGACATGGCGTATTCCTGAACCTAAGCATGTTGCGTGGTTAAATAGCTGCGGTATGCTGAAAGTTACTCATAAGGTACGTGTGCCGTTTGCAGTTGGTGATTATGTTGATGAGGTGGAGTGCGATGTGTTGCCATTGGAGGTGTGTGGGCTGTTACTTGGACGCCCATGGCAGTATGATCGCAATGTTACTCATGCTGGGAGAGCAAATACATATTCATTTGTGCATGATGGCAAACAGCGGACTTTGAAACCTATGCAGGATGATCAAATAAAGTCTGATGCTGAGCTGGTGGTACACAAGGAGAAGTTGCGCAAGGCTAAGCCAAAATCTGAGCTAGCTACGCCGCAGCCTGAGGAGCATGATGCACGGAGCGTCAGTGTTGACATTGTTTCAGCCATGCCTGTAGATGACAAGCCAGTTGTACTTGTTAGTGACAAGCCGGTTGAAGTTATGCCTCTGATTGATGAGAAGAAGGAAATTCCAGTTCGTGTTGACATGGGTGTTCAGACCGATGATAGTGGTGCTGATCGTGTTCCGGTGCATATGGTGCCGCGGGTAGTTAGCCACAGTTTTGTGAGAACACCTCGGAAACGTTTTGTTGGAGCAGCAGTACGTGTGCATAAAGGCAAGGATGGACGTGTTCGTCAGTTGTGTGGCCCAGGCATTACTCATCTTGTGCAGGGTCGTGCAAAGCAGGTTCATGTTCAGCAACACGGGGTTCCAGCAAGAGTTGAGAAGAAGAAGATGGTGGCGCCTAGGTCCAAGCTCATGTGGAGAAGGAAAGAGATGCAGCCGCCGAAGACTGTATCAAGTCGAGCAGGCCGAGCGGGAGGATGTGGTGAGGAAGGCAAGCGAGACTTGAAGATGACGAAGACGCGTGATGTTGTTGCTGCTATCACGCCACCCTTTCGAGCCGACCCTCAAGCGTTGAGGACAACGCTTCTTGAAGGGGGGGAGGATGATATGGGCACGACGGGGGAGGTGCAGCCCAATTTCAGGACTCCACCAAGTTAGGTGTATTCGTCGTGTGTTGCTATTTTAAATAATTAGAGTTTTTAATAATTATGAGTTTGGGCTTGGTTTGGGCCTGTCCAACCAAGTCAACCTAGGGTCCATTAGGGGGCGGTACTGTAGCGCGGTACTGTAGCGCGGTACTGTAGCATCCCTCCCCTCATATAAGGAGTTGCTAGGCATCGTTTTAGGGTTAGAGGCGTGGTGATCTTCATCACGTTGCTTGCTGGATTTATTCCCCACCTTCAGGTGACGCCGTTGGTGTTGTTGGAAGGATTTACTGTCCGGGTTACTCGCTGTGAAAGATCGGGACAACGACAGAGGATCATCCCCTTGATCCTTATCACCGAAGAACTCAGAAATCCTGCTGAACTCGCGGTCGCAGCTGTTAGAGCGGTCGAAGTCGCCGCGTACAGTGATTACTCCTTTGGGTCAAGGCAACTTGATCATCAGGTAGGCTTAATGAGGTACTGCCATGAACCTGGCGAAACTTGGGCGCCCAAGAATCGCATGATACTGTGACTTCCAGTCGACAACCTCGAAGTCGATCGACTCTTTCCTGAAGTGCTCGGGTGTCCCGAGTATGACGTCGAGTGTGATCGTTCCCATGTGTGTGATTGCTTGCCCTGGCACTATGCCGTGGAATGTGGTCTCGGGCTCTGGCAGCTTATCTGTCGACTTGTTCATGCTTCTCAGGGTGTCGGCGAATATGATGTTGATGCCACTTCCTCCATCCATGAAAACCTTCTTCAGGTTGTAATCTCCGATCAGGGATTCAACGACTAGGGCGCCATGCCCTGGTCGAGGTACGTATTTCGGGTGGTCTGCCCTGGAGAACGTGATTGGCGTTTCGGACCCTTTCAGGTAGTTCGGCACTGCGGGTGGGCAAGTAGTAGCCTGTAGCACTTGGCGGGTTATGAGCTTATGCGCCCTGTTTGAAGGGCGTCCTTTTTGTATCATATTGAGCTGTCCCCGCGCGGCTGGGTACGCGTCCTGTGGCATTGGCTGGGCCTTCCTGTAGCTGCTGCTGGGGGAAGGTGCCCGCTGCCTGTGTCGGGTTGTTGTTCACGGGTGCTGCCTGAATGGCGAGCTGCGGGGCCGGCTGCAGCGCTGGCACATGGGTGATGATATTTTCCATCACCTGGTAAATCTTGCGTGCTTTGCGGCAATCTTTCAATAGGTGGTTGGCGCCCCACTTGCCCGTTTTCGGGTTGCGGAATGAGTGATGCTTGCAAGGTTGCATCAGCTCCTCTGCTGGGGTGAGCGCGCGCTTCCACTCGCGTTTCTGGCCTCTGTCCTTGCGGCTAATGCTGCCGCTGCTGCGGTTGTATTGTCCTGGGTCGGACTGTCAACCCTGGTCGCTGGTTCGACTGTACTGGCGCCCTTCATCATAGTGACGACTGCTATCGTGCACGTCATCACGGGGGGTTTGATATCCCGCCGCTACTAGCTCGATCGAGTCGAGGTTGGTGAAACGTTGCTTCTTCTTCTAGCGTCCATCGCGCCAGTTACTTGTTCCGGCTTCGTTCATTGGAGAGGTGTCGCGCACGTAGTCCTCTCCCTCGGCCCACTGGTTGGCTATCTTCATGAGCTCGATCGTGGTCTTCGGCTGGAGCCTACTGTACTCTTCGCGGAGGTCGCGGCGAGCGACGCCCTGCATGAACGCGTCCATCACCCGGTCTTCTGATACGGGTTCCATGGTGTTGCGGAGGAGTGTCCACCGTTGGATGTATGACCGGAGCGACTCATCTCTTCCTTGCTTACAGGCTTGCAACTCGATATAGGTCGTCGGCCTTGCATATGTTCCAGAGAAACTTTTGATAAAGGTATCTTGGAATTCTTCCCAGGCCTTGAAAGAGTCCTTGGGCTGGCTGGTGAGCCATCAGCGTGCCGAATCCGTGAGCATGAGCTGGATATACTGCATCGCTGTGGTCGATGTCCCACCTTGACAGGTACAGACGATGAGATAGTCTTCGAGCGAGAGGCGCGGGTCTTGCTTTCCGTCGTACCTGGGTGTTCCTGCTGCTAGCTTGAAGCCCTTCGGCATGCGGGTGTCGCGAATGTTGAAGCTGAAACATGCAGCACCGCACGGCTCGAAGTTGCGGTCGGACTGCTCATCTAGGTTCGTCGTGTCAGTCGAACGCTGGCTGCGGTGTAATGTCCCCAAATTTGCTATTGGTTAATCAAGATTTGTTTGTGCATCATGAGCATCATTTGCATCTAATTAAAATGTGCACAAAATTTGAGTTTAAAAATTAAAAGAGAAAAACCCTAGGTGGCCTAAACCACTTGCTATTCTAAATGTGTTAAAGAATTTCAAAATTTTCAAAATCCAAAGTTGCCAATGGCTTCCTTGTGAAATTCTTAGTTTCCTGGTATTTTTGTATAAATTTTCTGTTTGAAAAAGGCCCTCAAATCATTTAATTTCCAAGACAGGGGTCTGGTTTTAAAAGTTTTGTGGTTTTCTAAAACTCCAGGAGGTTTTCCGAAAAATGTTCTTTTCTTTCTCTTTCTTCTTCCTCCGCCAGAAGGACCGACCGAAACCGTGTCGCTTCCCCGGCCGTCCGTCACCCTCCCCTGCGCCAAGATGCACGCCGCCGACGCCGTGCCCCCTACAAGTAACTCCGCCGCCGCTAGGAAGAAGCCCATTGCTCCTTCTCCTCTCCCGTTCTCCCCAAATGTCGAAACCCTAGCTTTTCGGGTCTCCGGCGATTGCCGCCGGTTCCTTCCATCTCGAGCTCCGGTGACACTCCCCGAAGCTCCTTCGCATTCCTCTCTCCCTCGTCCGTGATCGATGCGTGCTGGGAAGCCCGGGGCGCGACGAATTTCGCTGTTCTTTCCCCGTCTTCCCAAAGTCCGGCCGCCGTGCGCCGCGGAGGATTCCGGCCTCCTCCGACCTCCCCTCGCTTCCTCAAGTCTTCTACAAGCACCAGGGTGAGCCTACGGTCCTCCAGGACCCCTCCATGCGCTCCCGCTCCTCCTGGTTCTTCTGGACGCCGTGCGCCGCCGCTAGCCTCCGCTTCGGCGAGCGCTCCGCCCTCCCAGGCGACCATTTGCGGGCGGCGCCGCCACCCCTCGGTCGCCCGCGCCCGTACGCGTGCAACGCGTGAAGCCGCACCTCCCTTCGCGCTCGAAATCGTCGAATCTGTGATCGTCAGGGAGGATTTCTCCACTGCTGACGCCAGCTGACGTCAGCGCCTCAATTTCTTTTCCTTTTACTAAGTTATTTATTCTTATCTGTAATTCTTTTAAATCTGACTAGTAGGGTTCCCCTGTCAGAATTTTATTCATTTCCAAATAATGTTTTATGTAATTAATAAACTTATGACATGTGGGTCCAGTATTATTTATTTAACTCTATAAATGTTTTAAATTGATTTAAATTTGTTTAATCTTTGGAAATTCATAAGTAATTCATTTTAAATCAGAAAAATGTGATTTTTATACCAAAATTTGCAGAAAAATAAGATCTATTTAATTATGTCCAAATCATGCATATTTACATAACTTTGAACCATGTTTATAATAGAGGAACAAATTACACCCTTTCTTTTAAATGTGTAATTTGTCGAATGGCACCTCTCGGGTATTCCAACTCCATTTAAAATGATCTTCCATGTGTAGGATTTACATTTCAATACTTTAACTTGTCATGTCATGCATTGTGCGCATTGCATCGATGCCATGGTTGAATGTTGTTTCCCGTTTCTTTTCCGGTGTTTCGTTTTTCGCGGTAGAATGCGAATCCGAAGTGGAGTTCGACAACACCGAAGGCTTGATGAATCATCGATGGTCAAATTAAGAGGATATCTATGAAGAATTATTTTGGTTATCTCGATCAAGTGAAGCCGAAGATTTCCAATTGATATATATCTTGTTATCGAAGAGCAAGGCAAGCATAACCTCTTATCTGCACATATAAGATTTCAAAGTATTTGATTCTAGTAATATGCATGCGATTCAAATGTGGTTTTGAGTGGAGGTATAGATTGTCTTAAGTGTTGCATCGCGAGAGTCTGCTATGCTTAGCCCTGTTTAGACTTCTCTCTACTCCATCCGGTTGATGAACCAGAGTTGTGAAGGATGACGTGGAATGATCAAAGATGTGTTGAATATGCTGAAGACTTGGATGAGAGGCCACAATGGGATTGTGGTGGGTTGTCTCATTCTTGTTGATCTTAGGAACTGAGTTCCTGGGTTCGGAACCAAGATTAGTCGTGCATCCACACAGGGCATTCATTTTCCCCTCGGCTCCAACTTGCCTAGCCTACTACGTGAAGCCACTAGTTCGAGTGTTCCATTTGCGTGTGCGGTAAAATGAGTTGAGGAAATCCGGGCTCGGGTCAGGAGAGTGTGACGCTCTGATCTTGACCCTGGCAACCCGCACTAGGGATCGCTGAGATGGCGGTCTGACCTACTGCTGTGGCTCATGGACATAGGCGAAGCTTGGGAAAGGTCGTGGCCAACCCTCCTGTCGGCACTCCCCGGAAGAGTGCTTTGGCCTCTTAGGACGTCGCCGTTATGCTTTGGCCTCTTATGCCATTTGTTAGTTTGGATTGGGACGTCGCCGTTATGCTTTGGCCTCTTAGGCCTTTTGCTAGTTTTGCTATGTCTGATAGCATAATTTTGCCTTCCGTTGTATTGGTGATTGACAGGTCAGTGACCTTATTTTGGTGATATCTACTTCAAAGCTCTTTTAAGAGCTTAACCTATTGCTTCTTGTGTTGTAGGGTTTCTGCTGTGTTATGTATTTCAACTGTTGGCTTCCGAGATCTTTGTTAGGCTTATCTCAGATTAAGGTCTCAGATTTGTCTAGCGTGGCTCTTGGGGCTGCTACATGCGGTTGCGGTCTACCGTCCTTTGCGTGATGACGTTGCGAAGGTCTTCGCCTGGTTGTGGCTGTCGCACTGGCTGTGCTGTAGGGACGTCCGGTGCTGCCGGATAGCGAGCTTGGCGTTCTTGTTCTTTGCATGCCCTGTTGCTTCCCGTTTTCTTCCTCAGTGACGAAGGACGAGTCAAGGTTGCGGGTGATCCTGGCTCGATCGGCTTCCGTCATGAGGGGAACGCGGGCTCTTCGTCGCCGTCCTCCTTCGCTGACCTCGGTGGAAGAAGTGAACGAGTAGGCGGCCCTCCTGGCGCTTGACGCGTCCGCATCCCTCTTGCGCCGGATGAGTTCGGCTTTTTCGGCGCGTAGTTGTTCGCCTTCCTTGCGTAGCAAGTACTACTGCCAGCTGATCCTCCCGAGGTGCGTCGGGTGGTGGAAACGTGCCGTCATCAACGTGCTTCATGGCCATGAGCGCCATGTCGCGCGTGATTGTGAGTCGAGTCGTCTGGTCGGGCATGACCACCTCCAGTGGGTATGCGGGTTCGTCGTTGCCTTCTGGAGGTGATGTGCCGGACATGAAGACTTGCTGGGCGTAAACCTCGGTAGGGGTGTTTACGCTGCCGCTGCTGCTTCCGTCATCCGAATCTTGCTCTGGATCGAAAATTGCTGCCACGTGGCGGGCGGCACAGCCGTTGTTGCGTCTTCTCGCGATCTTTGCAGGAGTCGTGGAAGGAGATTTCGCAGTGGCTGGAGCGAGTGCGATTGGCTTGGGGTAGACTTGATGGGTCCACGAAGATGCGTGTGACGTGGCCGTTGGTAGCGCGTCCTTGGTCACACGCGTGGGTGCGACCGATGCAGTCGTGGACGAGGAAGATCTTGGTTTTGTCGGCCGTGCGATCGAGGTGGTTGAAGTAGACTCGATCTGCATGGCCGCTGTCGAAATAGTCGATGTAGTCGAAGTAGATGCGATCCTTGCAGTTGTAGCAGATGCGACTTCCGCGACAGACGATGGCGGGTACGGCGCGGGGGTGGCCAATGCGGGTGTTACTGACGTGCGTGGTGCGGTCACCGCGGACCTGAATATTCCACGACTGTCGATGAAACAGTATATGGAGCCAAAGGTGATGTGTATACCTTCGTACAGATCAGCGTAACCGAGCGGCGGGCCGGCGGGTGGAAGGCGTACTCGAAGGAGCCGAAGCGGATGGGCTCCCGGGTGGTGCAAACGTCGATCTTCCTTGCGGATGGAGCCGGTGTGACCATGATTCCAACGCGTGTTCTTTCCCACGGACGGCGCCAATTGACGAGGGTGTAACTCGACAAATCCCTGTGTTGTCGACCACGGGTTGATTGAGGGGGAGAGAGAGAAGCGTTGGTGATCACGACGGCTGACAAGCGGGGCGATTTACCCAGGTTCAGGCTCCCGGAGGATAACACCCTACTTGCTGCTTGTCTGATATTGATGGCGAGTAGCGATTACAATGGCGAGATTGCGATCTCGCTAGGGTTTGTGGTGGCGGCTATGAGCGTGTCCTTGAGACGATGCCGTATGGCAATTACAGATATGGCAGGTTATGCGACCTAAACGACTAGGACTAGGTCACACGATACCCCTAGTGGGCCTTCTGTGGGCCTTCGTAAGCTTGGCGCGGCCCAGGTACCCTCACCGTGGGATAGTCGAAGAGTAGCCCCACGTCACCGGCTTTCGCCAAATTCATGGCAATGTCGTGCTACATATACAGAAAGCTCAAAATGCCGGGGGAAAACGGAACCATCACGGTTTCGGGCAACTTCAAGAAAGCCACAAATGTGAGCGTGGCATGGCCGCCTTCGCAGAAGCCGTCATCCACAAGGAAGAACTCGCACGACTTGAGGCGGACCCAGACAACTCCATGCCCAAGCCAAAGATTGATGTCAAGAAGACCTTTGAAGCTTCAGAAGACACCAAAAAGGCGGACCTCATCCCAGGCGACAAGTCTAAGCTAGTCGTCATCGGCTCCAACCTTGACAACAAATAGGAAGGCGCGCTCGTCGAGTTCCTCCGTGAGAATCGCGACATCTTTGCATGGTCGCCATCCGACATGCCTGGTGTACCGAGGAAATTTGCCGAGCACTCACTCAACGTCATAAAAGGATCCAAGCTGGTGAAGCAAGCAACAAGACGCTTTGGAGATGATTGACGCAAGGCTATAGGAAAGGAGATACATAGGCTGAAGGCCGCCAATTTCATAGAAGAAGTTGTACACACCGATTGGGTGGCAAATCCTGTACTAGTTCCAAAGAAGAATAAAGAGTTGAGGATGTGTATCGACTATACCGGTGTTAACAAGCACTGCCCAAAGGATCCCTTTGCGCTGCCTAGAATTGACCAAGTCGTAGACTCCACAGCAGGCTCCGAGCTGCTTTGTTTTCTACACGCCTACTCAGGATACCATCAAATCAAGATGAGGGAGTCAGATCAGATGAAAACATCCTTCACCACTCCATACAGGACTTTCTGCTACATCACGATTGCTTTTGGCCTGAAGAATGCAGGGGCAACATACCAGCGATGTATGCAAAATTGCCTGCATGAACAGATCGGCCGCAATGTTCACGTCTACGTAGACGACATTGCGGTGATGTCAAAAATGAAGGCAGATCTCCTAGAGGATCTGGAAGAAACTTTTCAGAATCTCCGAAAGTACCAGATGAAACTCAATCCCGCCAAGTGTGTTTTCGGCGTTCCAGCCGGCAAGCTACTCGGATTTATCGTCTTAGACGAGGGATCGAACTTAATCCGGAGAAGATCAAGGCTATCCAAAACATATCCAGACCCACTTGTCTGAAGGACGTGCAGGGCCTAGCTGGATTGGCGGCGGCCGTCAGTCGTTTCATAAGCCGCCTAGGGGAAAAGGCAATGACTCTCTTCCGGCTATTGAAGAAGTCCGACAACTTTGAGTGGACAGCGGAGGCAGACGCCGCCTTACAACAACTTAAGGAGGCTCTCGTATCCGCTCCGATATTCGTAGCACCTCGATCGCAGAAACCAATGCTGCTCTACATCGCGGCAACTGGATCCGTTGTCAGCGTCGTCTTGGTTGTGGAAAGAAAGGAGAGCGAAGCCGCGACGTCTGAGCAACGAACGGTTTACTTCATCAGTGAAGTCTTCTCCGCCTCCAAGCATAGGTACCCACATTACCAAAAGCTGGCTTATGGTGTATTCTTTGCTGCCAGAAAGCTTAGGCATTATTTCCAGGAGCACACAGTGACAGTAGTCAGCAAGGCACCATTGGGAGACATAATCAACAATGCAGAGGCAACAGGTCGAGTCGCCAAGTGGGGCATTGAACTTGTCGCCTTTGATATAGTCTACAAACCACGGACCGCCATTATGTCTCAAGCGCTTGCAGACTTTGTTGCCGACTGGACAGAAGCCATGGAGGAAACAGTACTCCCCGAGTCAGAATATTGTGTCATGCACTTTGACGAATCAAAGATGCTCAAAGGCTCGGGGGCTGGAGTTGTTCTACGCACACCCAAAGGCGACAAGCTCAGCTGCGTGTTGCAGATTCATTTCACAGCAACCAATAACGTTGCAGAGTATGAAGCTTTGCTTCACGGGTTGCACATGGCAAACGACCTCGGCGTCAAGAGAATCCTCTGTTATGGTGACTCAGATTTGGTCGCACAGCAAGTAAGCAGAACATGGGATGCGAAAAGCGCAACAATGGCGGCATACAGGGCCAAAGTTGACGAATTCGCCAAAAAAATTGCGGGCTACAAAGTCCGGCATGTTCCGAGAGCTGAGAACGAGGCGGCAGACACACTTGCCAGACTAGGGTCAAAACGCAAAAAGGTACCAAAGGATATTTTCCTGGAACATTTGCACAGGCCGTCCATTAAGGGCGCCGACTTGTTGGACCCCGATGCAGAAGAACCGGTAGAAGCGGCAAGTCTCGCTGTCTACTCGATACAGCCGGACTGGACTATCCCATACCTCGATTTTCTAATCGATAACAAGTTGCCAGAGGACGATGAGGTGTTAAAAAGGCAGATCATAAGGCGAGCCAAGGCATTCACAATAATCAAAGGCGAGCAATATAAGCGAAGCACGTGCGGTATCTATCAACGGTGCACACCGCCAGAAGAAGGCCAGGAAATTCTGAAGGACATACATGTTGGCACCTGCGGGCATCACGCTTCCGCCAGGTCCATCGTGTCCAAAGCTCTCCGCAAGGCTTCTACTGGCTTACCGCCAAAGAAGACGCCAAGCACATCGTAAAACCATGCAAAGGTTGCCAATTGTACGCCCGCCAACCTCACATGCCGGCACAAGACCTCAGGACAATTCCAATCACCTGGCCGTTCGCGGTCTGGGGCTTAGACATGGTTGGTCCCTTCAAGAAGGCACGTGGTGGATACACCCACCTATTGGTCGATGTCGACAAGTTCACCAAATGGGTTGAGGCCAAGCCGATCAGAAAACTTGACGCACGAACAACCACCAATTTCCTCTGGGGAATTATCTCTCGGTTTGGAGTTCCACACAGCATTATCACTGATAATGGAAGCAACCTATCTCAAGGCGACATGGAAGAATACTGCAGTGATCTAAGTATCCGGCTTGATTTGGCATCCGTGTCACACCCTCGATCTAATGGACAAGTAGAGCGTACAAACGGCTTAGTCCTCTCAGGACTTAAGCCCCGTCTCGAAGCTCCGTTACATAGGGAAGCCGGCGCTTGGGTAGAAGAGTTACAGTCCGTACTCTGGAGTTTGCGCACAAAGCCAAACAGGTCTACCGGCTACCCTCCTTTCTTCTTAGTATATGGCGCGGAGGCGGTGCTACCTACCGACATGAAACACGATTCCCCAAGAGTTCAAGCCTACATCGAGCAAGACGTAGAAGGTGCAAGACAGGATAGCTTGGACCTGCTAGACGAAGAAACAGACGTTCCTCTACATCGCTCCGCCTTGTATCAGCAACAACTCCGCCGCTATCATAGCCGGAGAGTGCGGAAGCGAGGATTCAGAACATGTGACCTAGTTCTCCGCCTAATTCAAGACAGAAAAGGCTTGCACAAGTTATCCCCGCCATGGGAAGGACCGTTTATAGTCATAAAGGCGTTGCTCAATGGTTCCTACTACCTAGCCGACATCCGCGACGAAGAGGAAAAGAAAAGGCGCAAGAAGGCGGCAGGAAGGAGAGGAACCAAGCGCAAAAGAGGCATTGACGACCCGTTCGAACAAACAAGACGGCCTTCGAATATTGAGCAGCTACGTCCTTTCTACACTTAGCAATTTATAATTGTAATAAGTTATATATGATTATGAAATAAAAGTCTATGGTTCCTCATATGTGTTGAGAAGCATGCCATCTTTTGTCCTTTCTTGCAGTCATATATCCCCTATGTATCTAAGTTACCTATTTTCTAGCTCCGTGCAAAGGTTCAAACTGGTAGATACTTGCAGCTTTCGAGCCAACCCAAACCAAAAATCAACTTTTTGCGCCGCCTAATTCCTTTGTTTCTGATTACTTATATGTGGTTCGCCTAGTAGTATGTCTTTGGCACCAACATGTTGGCTTTGGTTTCTGATTCTAAACACATGGTTTAGCCCTGGTTGTTTCAGCTAAAGTTCCCGGCTGAGGTTCGCCAACATACAAACAATCAAGCATGTAAGTCAGGGTAAAATTAAGGCGGGCCAAATAAAATAAGGCAAAATAAAACATGTTAGCTAGCTTCCCGCCTAGCAGAGCATCTCCAAAAGTATATACAAATATTACAAGTTGAGAGTGTTTTGTTTTAAGGGAAGGAAAAGGCAGGCTGTCAAGTCAGAAAGGAGACAGGCAAAGGCAACTATGGCTCGGGGGGCGCCTATATCAGGCTTGGGGGCTGACAACTTCAGCCCCAGAGCTATCACTCCCCTCCGCCTCAGCCGTACCGGCAGCTCCAGCTTCCACAGCAGCAGGCACATGATGGCGCCGGTAGAAGATCGAAGTGTCAACCATGTCGGCAACACGTGTGGCGTAGCCGGCAACACTTTCCAACACAGCGGCCGGCTCAACCTCGCTGCCATCTTCATAAGTAGACGGCATGCCTTCGGTGACGGCTTCTATCTCCGCCTCGGGGTAGTGCGCCATGAATAGTCCAAGCGTAGTCTTGGCACCACCCCGCGCCGCTGATTTCAGCGAGCTCTTGTGTAGTTTCGTAGCTTGCTCCAGCATGCTGGGCACATCGCTGAACTCGGACGGCTCCTGGCTTCCGGAAGAGATGAAGAACTTGGCAACAAACCGATTGGACGCCGCCAATGTCTCGTTAATCAGCTCACCCAGACGCGCAAGGCGATCTAGGCGGGGGCTGACAACCTTGTCGTCGCCTAAGCCGCCAGCAACTGTATCAAAAATAAAAGCGTCAGTTCGGCTCAGGCTAAACAAATTGATGACGGAAAATGAAGAGTGAGAAATTACCAAGGACCGAGTTATGGAAGGCGGACAGCTCAATCATATGAGCTGCCACCGCGTCCTCAGCAGTCTGGGCGCGAGAAGTCTGCTTGGATATTTCCTCGGCAGCCGCCTTCTCCGCCTCCGCCAATTTTTTGCGCAAGCTGTCCAGCTCTCCAGTAAGCTGGCTAGATTCCTACGCAAACTTCAGCTGCTGGGCCTCCATCTCCTTCTGGTGCATCTCTTTCATCGCCAAGTTTGCAGCCGCCAAATCGGAAGCTTCATTCATAAAAGCTTGCATATCAGTGGACGCCTTCAATATATCCTGGGCGTGATCTAGCAATTCTACAATATGGATTCACTAGCTAAACGATTGGCGGCAACAAAAATTGAAAGATGACAGAAGGAAAAAAGAATAATTCTACCATCGTCTTTTTTGTGGGCCGCCTCCAACTCGGCAATCCGCAAGTCCTTGGCTTCGCAATCCTTCTTCAGATCGCGGCACCGCTGGTTTATCTCAAACCGGGAAGAGATAAGCTCAACGTTGCCGGACAGGAGGCCCTGCAGACAAGGAAAAAGGCATATAGCATATAGTCAAAAAACCACTAGGCCGGCGATCAATGATTTTGACCTGCCATCTAAGTGCTCGAAGGGGAAGACTATGTATATGCCACGAAGTTAGAAAAACTTACAGACATGTCGCCCTCCAAATCGGCAAAGGCCTGGGAGGCAAAGTTTGCGAAAGCCAGGGGTGATTCCTTGGCCTCCTTAAAAGTGGACCAAGGATCCCTAACTTTGCCGCCTCATGCAGCCGGGGCTGCCCTCTGCATTCCGCCGGCAACCGCCTCCAGCAGCTCCTCCTTGGCGGCACGAGATTGGATGGCTTCATTGGTTGTAGCCTCAGCGATGGAAGGGGAATGCTGGTTGCGCGACCAGCGGAGGAGGTCCTTGGCGGCGGACCGGAAGCCGGAGCCTGGGGCTGGTGGCGAGCATCGCTCATAAGGCCGCTGGCCCGGGGCAAGGGAGTTGGCGGCATGGTAGCGGGCTAGCTACCTTGAGGCCGCTTTCCCCTGGAGAGGAGAATGGACTGCAACCTGGAAGTTGCCACCCGTTCCCTGTCAATTCAGCAAGCACAACCAGATGAATGCCAGTAATAGAGGAATTCGACGACTATTTCAGGCGGAAATGAGTACCTTCGGGGGATGTTAATCCCCGCGTTCTCGTCGAGACCGACGAGCACCGGATTTGTAGCCGCTGCGGTCCGTTTCTTCCTCTTGGCATTCACCGTAGAGGAAGCAGCGCCGGACGCCTTGCGCTTCTTGGTCTTCCCGGCTTCCGACTCGTAGAACTCGGGAGCCAGGTCATCCTCCCCCAGGGCAGAGAGCTAAGAAAGAAGGCAAGTGTTAATAGGACTCCAGTAAGCCGGCAAAGGCCGTCAAAGAAGGGTAATAAGCAGGATATCTACCTCAAGGGGAGGGTTGTCGTGGGTGTGCATGGGCACGCCTTCCGCCGCCTTCACCAGCCCTGATTTGACAAGGCTGCGAAGTCGGAACGCCAAGTCGGCGGCTGGTAACCCCTCTTCGCTTACGCGAAGAGAAGCTGTGGCAGTAGGCGAATAATGACACATCTTGTGCGGGTTGTACCGTAGGTGCAGTATCTGCCGGCTAAGCCAGCAGATGACGGTATCCACCCCATCCAGCAAGGGGGGAGCCATCGCCCGGGTGAGGAACTTGATCCGCCTTTGAATAAGGCGGAGTTCCTCCGTCAACTTGGGGACCGCCTCGTCCCAGCATGGCCTGGGCATAGGCGGCGCATTGACAAAGTCCGGGACGCTAAATTGGCGCCCCGATGCTGCCATGTCTTGGCAGTTGAACAAGGTGGACGTCCAGCCCTTGACAGACTCGATGTATGGAATCTTGGGATACCATTGGCGTCCCTGGCGGCAGTTGAAGGTGACGTTGCCGTAGGTCGCCAATCCGCCGTCCGGCACAGTCTGGCGCCGGCAACGAAAGCAATATTTGAAGAAGCCTAAACTAGGCCTAATACCTAGATAGCCCTCGAACAGAGCTGTGAAGTCGGCTAAGACTAGTATGTTGTTGGGCTCTATATTATGGGGCTGGTGTCCGTAGTGACCTAACACCTCGCTAAAGAAGGCGGAAGGCGGCAAGGCCATTCCCCTAACTAAGTGGGAGGTGAGGATTACCCGCTCCCCGGCTTTCGGAGCCGGGATGACGTCCCCGAAGGCGGATCTCCATTGGCAGTCCTCCCGAGCCGGGAGGTAGCCGACGGCCTCCAAGTCTTGGAGTGCTTTTTCGTCGACGATGGAGGGAAGCCAATAGCGCGACCCAAGGTCGGCTGCTTCCTCCTCCTCGTCGGCGGGTGCACCTCTCGCCGTCGCCGGCGCGGCAGAAGATGAAGAAGCCGAAGAGGCCGCCGCCCGGGCGTGTGCGGTGGGAGTCAGAGAGGCGACGGTGGCGACATTGCCAGTCACCGCCGCCGCGAGGCGCGACACTGCGCCACCCATCGCCGCCGCGGAGGTGGTCTCGGCCGCGAGGCCACTGGACGCCGTAGAAGGGGTGTTCTGGCCGGTGTACATCGCTGTACGCGAAGGTCACCGGAGAAGGATGCTCGCCGGAGTTTGCTCGGTGAAGAGGGCAGGACTGGGAGAGCGGGAGAGCAATGGACAGAGGAGAGCAGGAGCAGGGGTGAAAAATGAACCGCTCGGCTTCCTATTGATAGGTCCAGGCGTTGCTTCCTGTGCAACGGCGTTGCTAGTCGGACACGTGTCCAACATCCGCTGCAACCCATGATCGCACGATCTCCAGGCCTCCTCTTTTCCCGTGATTTGCGATCATGACGTGATTTTCGCTTCGGCCGGTTTCAAACTGTCGTGAGCCGCCTGGCGATGTCTGTCAAGAAATATGTTTGGCTCGCCGTCAAAGATTAAGCTTTCTTGTGAAGCTGTTCGGCAAAGTCTCGTTTAGCCGTCTTTTCCCATGTTGGATAAAGGCGGCCGTGTGCCAACATTGGGGTACACGCGCCCCCGTTGTTTTTCCGAATGGTTCAAGTCCTGCAGCCGCCAACATTGACCAATGAAGTATCAAGAAGAAGAAGCCGGCGCCTCGAGAACATCAACCTTTCTGGGGGCTAATGTTGGGGATATATCAACTAGGGGTATCTCCAACATGGATCAATCTGGCTAGTCCAGGGTGGCCCAAGGGTGGTAAGGCTGAAGCCTGCCGGGCGGCCCAGATAGCTGATGTACAAGGAAGTAGACGGACGGTTCAAGGAAGGTGGAAGGTCGAAGCCCATCAAGCCACCAAGCCCAAGACGGAAGGCGGTGATTAAGCCGACTAGGTCGGGGACTCTGATTACTTACCGGACAAGTATTTCTTGTATCCTGGGGTCTGGCCGCCTATATAAGCCGGCCACCAGGAAGCCTTTAGAGCACGCAGACAAACGCCTCTATACGCGTCAAACCCATTGTAACCTGTTCACGGCTATTACCTTATAATGAATTATAGTAGCACGTAGGATCTCGCCACCGCTGCGGGATCTGAAGCTGGGTAACTCGCCGTGTTTAATCCCGACCTCGACGACACCAACCTTCTTCCCCACAATCCATACGTAGGCTAGAGGACCCCCATCTCCTATCAATTATGCCGATACCACGACAGCACCTTAGGCCCCACCTCCATGCCGCCACAAAAGTTTAGCCGACCCTCTATTGTTCGGCCCTCGGCGAGGCCGCCACATATTCCCGTTGTGAACGACCCGGCGCCACAAGCACCCGTTGCCAGGACCCGGAAGGAAGCTCCGGTGGTTGTCGCCACCACAAGCCGGCGCCAAATACTCTTGGAAGCGTCTACACCGCAAAAAGAAGACAAACGCAAAGGCGTTGCGCCTCAACTTGAAGACATCAACAAGGATCATCATGATGATGATATGAATGACAAGGACGTCGATGCCTTCCTCAACACTGGCGCCTTCGATGGTTCTTGCATGCCTGCTTTGGATGAAGAAGAATTCCACGACCCCCGCAGTATGCCCATTCGTCCCACTTCATGCTCGCAGTGCCTAAACTTCCATGGTTAATCTCAAGAAACGCCTCTGGAGGCCGGCGATCAAGTTGAACCGGCTACCATTTTCAGCCCTTGCACACTGCATAAGTCGATTCATGTTGTGCAATCCCCAAAGAAGAAGAAGAAGCCCAGGAAGAGAAGCAAACCAGGTGCCTCTTCAAGTCAGCCAACTCCTAAGACTGTCCAGGATGAACGAATGGTTCCACGATGTCGTGATGGCTTGACCCAAATGCATGAAGTTGGTAAACCGATCCTGCCTCCGAAGCTGTTCTGCGCGGCACAAGGATCCATGCAATCTTTGCATGATTCTATCTTGATGCTAGAGGGCATGCTTCTTAAACACAAGGACCCAAATTACCCCGTCTTCACGTGCAAGGTGCCAAAGGGCGTGAATTTCGTCGATGAAGCCCCGACGGATTTATCCTTTATAGCCTTCGAGGACATCTTCAAGCTGTTTCACGGTAGACGGCTGGACTATAACTTGGTCCGTCTATACGCGCTCAATCTGGCGATTAAGAACAAGAGAGAGTCAAACCCGTAGGTCGCGGTAGCGGATCCCTACTACGTGTGTGACAGCCTGCTATGTGAAGGATCAGCGACATGGGTCATGGCGAGGGAGTACCTCCAAAGCTTCATGTTGAATAACATGAGTAAAGACAGCCATCTTGTGCCTTTCTTTTGCAAATAAGTACACATCCGCTCGTCAATATCATAACTTATGTTTTCCCATAGAGTCATTCCATTGGTTATCATGAATTTCCTACATTCCCTTTGAATTACGTTAAGCAGTGACCAGCACGCAATATTCATCGCCGTAAACACGAGGTGGTCCATTGCCACTTATTTAGACTCGGCGAGTTCGGTTATAAAGAAAGACTACACCCAAATAAAGGGTGTTCTGTATGAGGCTCTCGAGCTCTACGCCAGTAATGGAGGCACCTTCCAAAAGAACTATAAATTCTTCAACAAGAAAAAGAAGCACAAGTTCAGGCATGTCACCGACTTTTCTTGCATCAAGGAGGCCTCTACCAGCGTGAAGGAGGCGTTCTACGTCATCCATCATCTTAAAGGGTATGTCGAGGAAGCTGATTCCATGAGGTTTCCAGTAGGGCTCCGGAAATGGATTGGAAAATGCGGGGGAAATCTCTAATTCTGATCTTAGAGAAGACTTCCATCGCACCCAGATGAAGTTATCACATATCATCCTCCACGATGTACATGAATTATTCACACTCTATTTATGTTATTAACTGATACTTACCAATCCATCTCCAGAATTGACTAAGATGGAGATCGAAGAATGTCTAGCATCGCAGCAGGACACGAGGACGTGAACGACGAAGGAACTCTACAAACCGTTCCCGGCACAGACGAAGAACAAGCTAGGCTGCACGTGATCGTGCTCTCCCGCTGATTTCGCTTATGTGCACTCCATTTGATAACTATATGTAAGAAATGATGAACTTTTCTATTTCAAGCTCCATTTGTATTATGACTTGTGTAAGATTCAGCACTAAGTACTCTTATTACTATATATATGTATGTACATCTCGGGCTCGAATGAATGTGATATGTATGTTCTAATTTATATATTGGTTGAATGTATATGTGTCAACTTATAATAAATATGTATAAATACAATATATACCTATATTTGTTCACCATGATTTTTTTTCCAAAATTCCTGTTATTTATTCTGTGGCGCATGGCTGATTTTATTTGTGGCGCGTATAATTCGGTGGCGCACTGAAACCACATGCGCCACTGAAATATTCCTGTGGCGCATCAGGAAGGATGCGCCACCGAATTCTGAAAATTTCTATGGCGCACCGAGGGGGTACGCCACAGAAATATATTTTAGTGGCGAGATAGTTGTGGCGCACCCCCCATTTTCCTGGCTGCGCCACTAAAAGGCTAAAGGGTGCACCACAGGTAGCCATTTTCCACTAGTGACAGCCTACTTCCAACTGTGGCCGATCTAACCGTTCGGCCATTCGTGTGTTATACACATGACAAAAAACTTCAAAGATTACGTGGTAATGTACAATTATGTAATCACAAATGTTTAATCACAATTTTTCTTTTATATCGTTTGGCTTCAGATTTTTTGCTGGCTAAATATGCCGAGATGCTTTTAAAAACAGGTTGTCCCTTGTTATTTCAAGGTGAAGATGGATGAAAGTGCAGACAAGTGGCTGCTTGCTCAGACAGAGCAACCAATTCATGGGGTGGTAAGATTGCATCGGTATGACTTCAATGTCTGTAGGAATGAGTTCAATACTTGGATCTGTGGTGCATACTGGAGGGCCTTCCTGAGGGAACATGTTGTAGTAAAAGGAGACTACATAAAAATGGAAATCGACCATGGTGAAGAAGAAGGCGGAGAGGCTCCTACAACTTCATATCTAGCACATGTTGTTCTTTCTGTGTTTGACATTAATGGGGAGAAGAAGCCCATGCATAGTGCCTCTGCCTGGTAAGATTCTTGAACTATCGTCTAATTCAGTATGAAAATTGATATAGTAGTTTCTTTGAATGACAGGAAGAGCATAGAGTTTACTTTTAACTGAGTTTGCTTGATTGTAAGAAATGACTATTCTGTAATTAAATTTCTTTATTGTTCACTAGACTCCCTGTTTGAAGTTTGTTATTCAATAAGGCCAACAATGATGAAGTCTACCATTTCAAAACCATGTACCATAACTGAGAAAACTATGGCTTCCATTAACTGGGAAGTATATAAGGAGGTTCACAGGTTTGAAGAGGAAGACTTCTACCATGTACCAGATCTTAAGTACTATGTGCACAAGATCACACAGCGTGAAGCGTAAGATGGATATCTGGTAATTAATTTGTTACATCGTTAAATGTGCATAGCCTGTATAAATGATTGAATTGATATGTGCATAAAATACGCTACGTGCTAATCACTCTATGTTCTTTTTTAGCTCCTACCTAAGGAGCTCATCCAAGGTTACAATTACCGTCGTGCTGGAGATGTGATGTACTGGAACAGACGCATAACTGAGCCTTCTTGGGGCAAGTATGATCCACGTTATGAGGGCAAACCATGTAAAAATATTTTGCTCTACATTGGATTCAAGGAATTCTGTGCGGTGAACAACTTGGTCGCACGCTCAGTCATAACTGTGAAGGTTGAGGTCAGAGAAATGTGCGTGGCCTTAGAAATTGAGAAGATGTAGTTCCAGTTTAGTTATGTTAGGATTGTTATTAGTTATGTTAAGACTGTTGTGAACTCAGCTGGTTTGTGAAGTATTCATTATTAGTTATGTTAAAGACTGCTGATGTAATATGGTTAGTATCCTGCTGTAATATTCGCTGATATGTGATGTGAACTCTGTTATATGGTTAGTAGTTGTAGTATTGTTCATTAAGTGTCTTCATCTTATGTGCCCCATTATATGTGCCTTCTCGTAGCGTCATTTTATGTAGTTGGTACTTGATACATATGAAATTTCATCAAATAACACATCAAACACTGCCAACATAATCACAAATATATAGATAGACCAAATTAAAGTCACAAAGTCACAGAACTATATATCTCGCAGCTAGCTAGTGCTAGCTAGAGTTTCAAATTAATGTCACAGAGTAATAGAACAATATGTCTCACAGAGCTAGCTAGTGGTAGAGTTCCGCTTCTACAGTACATCAGTGACAAACACTTACAAATTCCGACTTACAAATCAGTGACACAAATTGCTAATGTTTGACCACATATAGAAACATCAGGGCCACTAACAGTCCTAAAGCACATAACACGGTTTTGAGCAGCAATATGATCTCCTCCAACTGCCTTTCGACTACATTGCTTTCATTCTTTCTCTTCCTTGTCCATCCTCCTTTTCCTTCCACTACATATGTATTTTTCATTGGGCTACTATCAACCCTGTGATCTTTCATCGCTTCACAATCATTCTCCAAATAGTCCTGGTATTCATCCTCCCACAGCCACATGTCAGAACCACCCTCCTCCTTTGGCTGAATCAATTGCGAAAACCAAAATCATATCACAAACAATGGCCCGGGACCAAAATCAGCACCAACTGTCACAGACCATATATAGAGAGACATACCCCATGACTTGGACACCTGTAGAAATGGCGCATGTAGTTTTTCACAGTCCTCGATACAAAGTGGGAAACTGTCAGACCCTGGATTCAGACGTCATAAAGAAGACTTACCGGTTGGGCCACACCACTAGGAGCATACTAGGGTAACCAATACCAGGAAAAAGCAGGTCTGGCTCGGAAAGGATCATTGGCCGACAGCTCCTAGCGATCCCAACGTCACGTACGTCTCACGATTGCGCACGCAAGAATTCTAAAATCCTGCCAAGTCGTATACTTCTAACATACATACACTGTATACGAATCGGTTTGGAAATAGAATGGAAATCACAGGATAAACCTAAGACACAAAGAAAGGAAATAAGTATCCATAGCTCTCACTGAGCAAATATAGCGAATATCACTAAGCAGAGGACACATGTCCCAACAATACATCATTCAGCGGAAACATGCCGGACTGAGTACAAACAAGAAGGAAATAGGCACAAGGCCGAAACGAAAAGAGAAGGCCCATCCACGCGGTCCACCAGGAAGAAGCCTAGGGGAACTCTAACTACTCGTCGTAGATCTCGTCGTCGAACTCCACGTAGTAGACACCCACCTGGTCGTACGGAGAATCCTCAACTGCAGAGAAAACCACAGCCCGCGAACGGGTCAATACACCGGAGCGTATCGAACAAGCTAAAGCTAACAAGTTACAAAACTGAAAGACCCCCAAACTATGGGGTAGGTGGACTTAGCGACAGCAGCATTAGCAACCTAAAAGAGACACGCTACAACTTCCATCTAATCAGAGAGGGATAAGAGAGCGCATAAGTAACCATCTACAACTAACACCAATCATAACCCTTTCTCGGATTACCCCCCTCAACCAAGTATGAGCAATCAATTCAGGAAAACTCACACATTGAACAGTTTTAGTTACCATTTATTGTGCAAGTGATTCTATATTACTAGTCAGATTAATTAGCAAGGACTAGGTGTAAGTACTCTATGATCCTATTAGCCAGCATCATCACCAAGTCGTCCATAGCCGGGGACACGGCTCATCGATATGATTATACCCTGCAGGGGTGCACTACTGTACCCATACTCGTATGATCAACCCAGAAAAAAAATTAGGGCCTCTCAACCCAACCCTTTCCTTCACCGCAACAAGCCCAAGGAGCCACGGGAGCTATGCTGGTCCCGGCCAAAAGGGTGTGGATTCCCGTAGGACACACCCCTCCGCACCAACAGGTCGTGCCCTATATGCATGTAACAAGTCACACCGCCAAAGTTAAATACTACACTGGTATCAGTGCATATGAGACAAATGGAAAACCTGAACTAGGTGCGGCTCCCGGACAAGTTGAAGTTCCAGTCAAAGTCGAGAGGGGCACCATTGGGCTACTCACAAGTGGTTAGTGCGCTCAACATTGGATCCGAGGACAAGAACTGAGTTCCTAGGTCGACACTTAGCAGAACAAAGCACCTCGCAAGGCCTTCCGCCGATGCCTTATCATTTAATTATAATACCCCAATATAAGACAACATTTTATTAAGGTAGAATAATATATCATGCTAAGAATATGAAATAATAGACCAACAGATGACTCGCACAATCAACTCTAAGCATGCACCACGACTAGCAAGGCTAACAGATAAACATACAACAGGTGATGGGATCGCAATTCAAGAATCGGAAACTAGGGTAACATAGATCAAAAGGAAAGGATGAAAACCAAACAGCCTGTAACAGGTTAGCAATAGCTTACCTGGCAGCTCGTGGCCCGGCACAAAAGCTGGAACCTCAGGGACGTATGTATCGTTAGCAGACACGTCGTCGTCTACCCAGAGAATAACAAAACATAGACAATAGGAAAACATAATCAATATAAAGAAAGTGCGTAAACAATTGATGGTTCAACATGGTATGCGATGATTAGGTCACATTAAAGCGGGGATGAAATTCCGGCAATTAATTATTGTGCAAATTACTTATCTACACATCAAATTAAATGTTTATTAACATGGCAAGACATGGCCTAGATGATAATCAAATTAAATGGAATAGGGCATTATATATTTATTACCTTACACAATCCATATTTAATTATTTAGTTGCATTTGTTAATTACACTATGCATTTAAAATAAATGATGCAAAATGGCATAAGAATGGCATATTAATGTTTATTGCATTTTTCTGATATTTAAACACTAAGTTTGGAGTTATTGATTAAAAGTTATTAATATTTTAGGTCTAGGGGTGTTTCTGTAAATGTTCAGGGACTTAACCGTGATCGTAAAAGTGCTGGTGAGGGCTTAACTGAAAAGACAGAGAGGACAGGGGGCTCAGGGTAGTTTTTCCAGCACCTCGGTCATTGACCGGTGGGACCCCCCTGTCAGTGACCGAAAAAGAAAAAAGGGTGCCTTTTTATTCACCACGGACACGGGAGGTTCGAACTCGGGTCGGCAAGTGCGGATCGTACGGTGCTGCTAGCCAGAAGGCCGGATCGGTGGTGTTGTACACAAAGGCATAGTTTTTCCTTTGAACCAAGACGGGGGTGTTAACACTGTCGACTGAATTTCGACAGAAGTTCAGAGAAATTGCCATAGGCAATTTGAGGCGATGCCAGCATCGATTTGGACGGAACCGCGCGTGCGAGGTGCGGCGTGCGTGCGTGTGGGGTGCGGGGAGTCGTGCGCATGCTCGAGGGGCAAAGGGGAGTCCTTTCTTGCGTCGGGTCATGCTCGTTCTTGTGCGCGGTTGGCATACCCGGGCCGGAGCGGGTCCGGCGCCGGCGGAACTCCGACGAGAGGGGAAGGAATCGAAGGGGAATGGAGAGGGGAAAACCGCTGCTCACCTCGGGGTATTCGATGGCGAGAGGGGACAACTCGGGGAGGTCGGAGACGAGCAGATGGTGTCGAGGACGGAGAGCGTGGCCGCGGCCGGCGTCGGGGACGTAGAGCTCACGCGACTGCGTGCGTGGCTTCTGGGCCCGTCTCATAGGCGTCGCGGACGGAGCAGCTGGTGGCGCCGTCACTGGCGTAGCAGAAGGGGGCGAGCTGGCTTGCTACGCGGGGGAGAGCTCGCGCCCGGCTCGGACATGGCGACGGCGGAGCGAGGGAGAGAGCTAGCGGGGGCGGGATGAGAGGGAAAGGGTTAGGGATCGGGAAGGCGCTACGTTCGGAAAGGGTTAGGGGGCAGCGCGTGGGGGCGGCATAGCAGTGGCCATCGCCATGGCTTGTCCTCGCTGGAAAGGGTGTGCCCGTACGGAGGAGGGTGAAGCGAGAGATGGGCCGTAGTTGGGCCACTTGGCCCATTTCGGCCAGGAGTCATTTTTTTCATTCTCTAGTTTTTATTTTTCTTTTATTTCTTTTCTGTTTTTTGCATTTTAAAACCAAATAGAAAAGGAAAATGCGATTAAAATTTTAGCCAATTTTAATAGTTTCAAAATGTACAATTTGACATACTAGTATGAAAACGTGCAAAATATTTGAACATCACATTTAAAATATTTGAATTGCATTTGAATTTAAAAGTGTGATTTAAATTTAAATGCAACAATTTAATTAATTGAGGGGACAAAAAGAAATGATGCCATGATGTATTTCTTTATTACACAACAAACACAACATTTAGGAAAGCATTACATTTGGGATGTTACAACACTCCCCCCCTCAAAGGAATCACGCCCCGAGATTCTTCATGGAGCAACGAAAAGGTCGGGATACTCGGCACGGAGGTGCTCTTCACGTTCCCATGTAGCTTCCTTGTCAGAGTGATGAGACAATTGGACCTTCTAGAACTTGACACTTTTGTTACGGGTATGACGTTTAGCTTCATCAAGAATGCGAATAGGTTGTTCCACATAAGAGAGATCTTATCGAAGTTCAATTGATCCATGATCAACTGCACGTCCTGGATCTTGGAAGCACTTCTTGAGTTGTGACACGTGGAAGACATCGTGCACTTTGGAGAGGTTTGGAGGAAGTTCCATACGGTAGGCCAAATCACCACACCTTGAAAGAACGTTGAAATGCCCAACATAACGCGGAGCGAGCTTGCCTTTGATGCCAAAGTGTTGCATGCCTCTCGGAGGAGTGATACGAAGGTCAGCTTGATAGCCAGGTGCATAGACCATGTCCCTTTGCTTGCTATCATAATAGCTTTTCTGACAAGACTAGGTAATCTTCAGATTGTCACGAATGATGCGAACCTTTTCTTCATCCTCCTGGATAATGTCATGGACAAAGAATTGACGTTCACCAGCTTGAGACCAATTCAGCTGAGTTCTGCATTTGCGGCCATAGAGAGCTTCGAAGGTAGCCATGCCTAGACTTACTTGGAAGTTGTTGTTGTAGCAGAACTCAGCATACAGAAGGCATTCCTCCCATTTCATGCCAAAGGAGATAACACAAGCTCTGAGCATATCCTCCAGAATTTGATTCACCCTTTCAACCTGCCCACTTGTCTGCGGATGGTAAGCGGTCCTGAACAGAAGTTTGGTACCCAAGGCTTTCTGAAAGCTATCCAAAAATCGAGAAGTGAAGATACTTCCACGATCTTAGCTTATTGCCAGAGGAACACCCTGTAAAGGAACCAGTCTTGTCATACAGAGTTCTGCCAACTGACTAGCTGAGACTGTCTCTTTGACTGGTAAGAAGTGAGCCACTTTGGAGAGACGATCAATGACAACAAAAATTGCATCGTTGCCTTTCTTGGAATTTGGAAACCCAGTAACGAAGTCCATTTCAATCTTGTCCCATTTCCACTCAGGAATTTGCAATGGTTTAAGAAGTCCAGGTGGTCTCTGATGTACTGCCTTGACACGACAGCAAACGTCACACTAAGACACATAGCGAGCAATTTCACGCTTCATGCTGGTCCACCAATAGATTGACTTGAGATCCTGGTACATCTTTGTGCTGCCAGGGTGGATAGAAAGCGGAGTATCATGAGCCTCCTTGAGAATCAGCTCTCTTAAGCTGTCAAGCTTGGGCACTACAATGTGTCCTTCAAAGAGCAAGGTACCCTTGTCATCGAGAGAGAAACTCCTGTACTTATATGTCGTGGGATTGTCACGGCAGATGTTACCCGGAGGTAACTCGAGATTTGGGGCATGGCGGCTTCCGACATCAGGAGCTTGTCTAGCGTAACGTGGGGAAACAAGGGTTTACCCAGGTTCGGCCCCTCGTCTCGAGGTAAAGACCTACTTCCTGCTTCGGCTTTATTGATTAGGGTTTCGGGACTCGGCGCCTCAGCTTCCGGGTCTCGAGATTACAATGTGTCTCTCCTATGACTTGTAGAACCTCTCTCTCAAGGAACCAGGAGACCCCCTTATATAGGCGGCGGGTCTCGCTGGAGGTACAAGGCCTTGCCCGGGCCCGCGTTCCTATCATACCCGGACTCTACTCTAAGTCCTCTAAGCCTCTCCTTTCCTTAGCAGGACTCCGTCTTGTACTGGTTCTCCAGCTTTCTGGATCCTTCTTGCGTGCGGGCCAAGGCATACGTCGCACACCGGCTTACGTATCACCCGGACCATGTCTTTATACTTGATCCGGCCCAACCTCCTGTCAGACCGGCTTATCTTCCATGTCGGTGGGCCTACCGGGTTACGATCCCCCCAACAGTAGCCCCCAGGATAACTTGGACATCAGACTGGGCTTGCTTAACCTTTGCACTTTGGAGCATGTTTTTGGGGGAAGCCGTCAGTCCTATTGTCCGGGTTATCTGAAAAACAATAAACAACTCATTAAGCAAGCAGGCTCTCGGGTTACTAACTCAGCCGGCCTGATGCTTGGTCAACGGCTCGTAACCCGGCCACCACTTGCCGGCTTCCACTCTCTTGGCCCTTGACTTTCTCCTTTCTTTGGTCTTTCTCTCGTCTTTCGGTCAAACTTCTGAGTCAACAACATATTTAATGTCTATCCAAGCGCGGAAATTGAGGAGACAATAAACACCTCGGGGAAACAAAGATCTTGTCAGGGAATATCTCTCACCTACCAGATCTTGTCCCCCGGATAATCATTATCCTTTTATCTTTCCATTTCTACCCCTAGGTCAACGTTCAGGCTCTATAAATAGGAGGGCCGTGGTGAGCAGTGGCTCACTCTCCCCCACGCGCACTCCCTTCATCTTCTTCCTCGAGTTCAACGTCTCGTCTCCTCGAGCCACCCGCGACCGAGCTTTCCGAGCTTCCCGCCGCAGTTCATCTCCCCGGATCTCAAGCTTTTGCCAAGATCTTCACCGGCAAGATCTGAGTGAAGAACTTCTCGCTTTCCTCCACACGCAAAAGATCCCGATCTTCTCCTTCCTTCTTTTCTCGGTAAACTTTTATCCCAACTTTATGCTTTTAGTTTCTCGTGCTCGTGGAGTTCTTCGGATGAGTTCATGGAGTTCTTCGTTCCACTTTGCGTTGCATCGGATGAGCTTGCCTACGTTCTTCATACTTCTTGATTATCCTCCTTTAATCTTAATTTCCCAGACTATGCAGATTTGTTCTAAATTGCCCTGTTCGTTGCTTGCTGTTTGTTCTTGCCGATGAACTGCTCTGTCTCTTGATCTCCCTTTTTCCGTTATTTCTCGTAACCCCGTAGATCCATTATAACCCTTTATCTCTGCTACTCCTTGTTTGTAGATCTCCGGCTTTCAATCACCAAAATGCCGGTCAAGTCCGCTGCTCAACGAGGCCCCAAGAAGGTCAAGGGCACACCCGGCGCCGGGTCTTCCGGCACAATCGCCGCTGAGAAATCCAAACGCCGGGCCGGGTGTAACTGGGGCAAATCCAATGTCCGGGATAGCCGGCTTGAAACGCTGGTGAATCTCGGCATGCTTCCGCCTCAGTCGGAGGCCCACTGGCGCGCCCCGGACGAAGAAGAGACCCTGCCGCAGCCAGGACCCGGCGAGGTAGTTCTTTTTGCCGATCACATCCCCCGGGGTTTCAAGCCCTCGGGTTCCCTTTTCTTCCGCCAGATCCTCGATTACTTCCATATCCGTCCACAAGACATAGCACCAAACTCGGTGCTAAACATCACTCATTTTGTCGTCCTCTGCGAAGCCAATCTCGACATCGCTCCCAGTCTTCCTCTTTTCCTCGAGTTCTACTACTGCAAGCCCCAACGGGAATACCCGGGGTGGCCTTGTGACATCCCAATTTTGCTAAAAATTTAAAACTTTACATTCATACATCATTCATCATATAGGCTTAACTTTTAATGACATAAGTACTAAATAAAAATTCAATTATGAGTTTAAATAATGTTTAATCCCATTAAGTGTTACTTTAAACTTACTTAATAAATATAATTTTCCAAATTATATAATGGGTAAGTTTATTATTAAAATTTGCTAATTTAAATAACCTTTCCAAAATATATTTTTATGAAAGATTTTGAATAGATTGAAAAATCATAGTAAATCAGATTTGGAAAACAGTTTTTATTAAAAAAAATTAAAAGAATATGTTACCGGGCCGGCCCAGATGCTATCCACCGTGCGCGCATTAGATAACAGCCCATCGGTCCGCTCCAGCGCAAGCCTCGCTCCTTTCTCGCTGACAGGTGGGCCCCACCTGTCAGCCGTCTTCCACCTCCGTCCGGAGATCGCGCCGGAGACGAAGTCCACGACCGAGCCGTTTTCGAGCCGATTTCCGCCGTGATTAGCTCCCGCGCTCCCTCCTACTTATACTCCTCGAGGCCGCCTCTGAACCCCCCCCCCCCCCAAAACCCTACCTCCCCGCCGCCGGGCTGCTCGGAATCGAGATCGCCGTCGCCGCCATTGCCGTCGGACTTTTGCACGAGTGCGGTATGCACCGAGCTCCTCGAGCGCCACCGAGGCTCCCCCTCGCTTCCCCATTCTCTTGCGCATCCGTTGAGCCCCCTCGCTTGTTCTATTTCGCAGCCGAATGCCGAAACCGACCTCAACCGAAGTTCTTCGCCGCCGGCCACCATCTCCGACGAGGAAAGGAGAAGAGTTTCGACGCCGCCGCCGCTCCATCGACCTCGCCTCCTCCTCCGCGTCATTTTGGTAAGACCCGTTCATCCTGGGGCTGTGTTTTCACGCTGGAAACGTCGAGGCCGACGCGCCGCCGCCGCGGGCGCCACCGCCGGCGAGCCTTCCGGCGACCCGCGCGTCGCTCAGTTCGGCTGGGCGTCCCAAGCCGTTGGATCTAGATCCAACGGATCTAGATCAAAACGATCCCGCGCGTCCGATCTCATTTAAATCGGACGGCTTTCGTCCACAATCCACGCGAACCGTTTTCGTCCAATAGGATCGCGCCACGTAGCCCTTTTATTTTTCCTTTTCGCAGGAATTTTATAAATAAACAGAAAATATGCAAAACTTAGAAAATTCATAACTTATGTTCTGTAAGTCCAAAATCAATGAATTTTATATCCTTGGATAGCCCTGCTAGAGTAGTTTAAATCTACATCATTTTTTTTTGCTTTTGATAAATAATAATTCATAAGATCCACTATAAATATACTAGAGTAGTTTAGAGGATAGTTTGGGTTGATTAAGTCTAATGGTGAAAGTGCACACCCTCTCGAGAGTTAAATCCTAAGATCTTAGCCGTGTCCCCGGCATCGGACAATCTGAGTAACTACACAAGGTTGTGTTCTGAAAATCTCCTCATCCCAAATTTCTTAATAAAACTTTGTTGGGTGAACATGGGTAGGAGACATGGACTTGTCTCGAGATGTATCTGAAGGAGAAGATATTGATTTAAGAAAATTGTTTATCAAAAATAGGAGAAAATTTGCTTTGCGCAATAGCCTTGAGCTCCACCAGCCAAAATAAGCATATAGTTATAGCTTAATAGAACATTAGGAATTAAAGTCACTTGCCACCACAATTCAATTGTGCTGACCCTTTATAGCTGGGCTGCAACTAAACCTTGCAGAATGTCCGAATGAGGAGTAAGGGGGTCGTCTTCGAGCTACAACCAACATGATTTGCTAGTGGCTTCATGGAGAAGATGTAGCTCCATGCCATCTTTAGATTGCGTTGAACTCTGAAATAAAGTGTGAACTATTTATTCAGCTAGCATTTCCGCTATGCTAAGTTGTAAGGATATTTGTTTTTGGATCATTTGTCTCGTTCTGTAATAAATCATGACATTGTACTGTGATATTACATCTTATTGGAGAGTGCGAGACTTATGTGATCCAAGTCTTTGCACTATTCATATGTGCCATTGCTTTCGTAAGAAAGGGCACTACAGATGGTATCAGAGCACGAATTTTTCCTGTAGGCTCGAAACACCTAGGATTGGATACAAACCCTAAAATAAATATTTTTAATTAATAAAATTCGAAATACCAGACTTCTTTTCTTATAATATGTTCCTTACCTTCTACATTCTTATTTTTGTTTCATCTCCTTAATTCTTATCCCTTCAAAATTTTTGTATCTGAAGAACTTCACTCGAGAGTTATCCCCGCAGAAAGGAGACCAGTACTACTTTAGTGACCAGCTCCTCAGTATTTCCAAAACCCTGAGGTTGACGCCGCCAGTCTTCAGGGGCAAAGAAATTATGTCAGAAGATTACCCTGAAGGAAGCTGGAAGATCGAGGCAGAAGTTCTCCCTCGTCTTGATCCCCCTGGATCGCAGCTGATCCGTTTCCGATCTAGATACCCCAACTGGAAGAATGGAGTGGAGATGGCGATGCTGGAGACCTTTTCTCGCATCATTGAGCAGTTCTATGACGAGATCAAGCCCAACTCCGTCTTTCGACACTTTGCCAGGAGGGATAGCATTGGACAACCCGTTCAACCCTCACTTAGGGGTATGAACGAGAAGCATCATGGAGACCTTTGAGCTCATTGCCATAACTTGGATATACTTCTGGGACAAGAGATCTTCTACATGGCAGATTTAAGGCGCGTCCACCATCACGTTAAGGAAAGCTTAGAGGAAGAGAAGGATATTCTTCGTGTAGAAATTCAGCTGCTAACTAAGGAGAACAAGCAGCTTGAAAACAAGATTTATCTGCAAGATGATAGGATTGCGCAGAAGGATGCCCACATTTTGGCATTGCAGGCTCAGTGTGCTCATTTGTGTGAACAACTAAGCCAAATGGAACTTCAGGCAGAGAAGAATCACCCCCCTGACGCCCCAGAGCCCCTAGTGATAACCTATCCCGATGAGGACACTCCCAAGGAAGCCACAGGTGTCAAGAAGCGCAAGTGTGGGAACACCCGCAAATACATAAGGAGTTTCAAAATTTGATTAGAGAGACCACCAGTTATCCTTACCTTACGAGTATTTCTCCTTATCTCATCGAAGTTGTATTGACCCACCAATTTGTGGTGAGGCAGTACCTTGAAAACCATGTCCTAGCTTGGTATTCAAGTCTCTAAAATATCGAATTTGTAAAATACTTCAGGTGTGTCTATTTGATTGTTGTTTGATATGTTTCTGTGAAGTGTGTTGATGTGCATGGGTAGATTTTCCTTTGTAGTCTCTTTCTATCTCTACTTACCTATGCTCACACCATACAAATGCCTCCACGTCGTGATCCTGACAACAACAATGCCAACGAAATGATGCAACAAATGATGGCAGCCCAGACACAGTTGCTGACCATAATGGCTCAGTTCATGGCAAACCAAAACAATCCACCACCCCCACCACCACCCCCACCCCAAGTTGACCGCCTTGCTAGATTCTTGAGGCTCAGACCCAACAAATTCTCCACAGCTACTGAACCTATCGTAGCCGATGATTGGCTACGCTCTGTGAACAAGGATCTAGTTACTTGCGAGTGTACGGAATTGGAGAAAATAAGGTTCACTTCCCATCTACTTGAGGGGCCAGCGGCACAGTGGTGGGAAACATATCAGATCACTCACCCACTTGAAGGACTTACCTGGGAAGTCTTTAAAGAAGGTTTCCGTAATGCTCACATCTCAACTGGGATCATGAATCTGAAAAGGGATGAGTTTCGTACCCTGAGACAGGGAAATCGTGCACTGAGGGAGTACATGGAGGACTTCAATTCCCTCTCACGCCATGCCCCAGAGGATGTAGAACCGATGTAAAGAGGAAGTATAAGTTTCTGAATGGACTCAATGGTGAGCTGAAAATACCATTGTTTGTGGCCTATGCTCCCAATTATCAGGATCTTCTTGATCAGGCCATTACCCTGGACAGCAACATGAAGAAGGAGGAGAATAGAAAAAGGAAGTTCAGCGCCAATAAGTACAACACTAATATGATGCAGAAGAAACCATACGTTCCAGAGAACAGTGGGAGTCACCACAGTCACAAGAGTGGAAGTGGCCACAATCATAATGGTCATATCCATAAAGTAGGAAATTCCGGATACAGAGGAAATGGGCAGGGTGGTAGTGGACACAACCACCCGTTCAATGGGAACAATAGTGGAAAAGAGCAACACCGCCACAACAATGAACCTAAACGAGATATTAGTCAAGAGACTTGCTACAAGTGTGGGAACAAGGGACATTACTCCACAGACTGTCCAGAGAAGAAGAAGGCACCGGAAGCTTCAAAGCCTAATCCTTTCCCGAAGGCACAGGTGAATCATCTTGATGTGGAAGAAGTGCAGAATGAACCAGATGCAGTGATTGGTACGTTCCTACTACATACCTTTCCAGCATTAGTCTTGTTCGATACTGGAGCATCCCACTCATTCATCTCAAGAGCATTTGTTAATAAAAACAAACTGACTACTACAAGTCTGCTAAATCCGGTTAGGGTGAGTTCCCTAGGGGGGGAAATGCTTGCACAAACCGATTGTCAAAACTTGAGGTTAGAAATTGGTAAACACTCTTTTCGGTAAACCTGATAATATTAGAGACCCAAGGTCTAGACGTTATACTCGGTATGGATTGGTTGGCCAAGTTTGAAGGAGTATTGGATTGTGCGAATAGATCCATTACACTCACCACTCCCGAGAAGAAGAAGATTAGATACAAATCCAAATTTGAATTTAAGAAAGTTAAGCTAAATTATATTAAGGGGGTTAGCCTGGGAGACGTTCGTGTGGTAAGAGATTACCCTGATGTTTTCCCCGAAGAACTACCGGGAATGCCACCCGATAGAGATGTGGAATTCCTTATAGATTTGGTTCCCGGAACGGGACCCATAGCTAAGAGACCATACCCAATGGTTGTAGCTGAACTGAAGGAACTCAAGAAGCAGTTAGAGGAGCAACTGCAGAAAGGATTCATCCGTCCAAGTTCTTCACCTTGGGGAGCACCCATTCTGTTTGTAGAGAAAAAGGATAGTACTCAAAGGCTAGTCACGGATTATCGAGCAATCAACGAGGTGACGATCAAGAACAAGTACCCGCTACCGAAAATTAATGAGCTTTTCGACCAGCTAGAGGGTGCTTCGGTATTCTCTAAGATCGATTTGCGATCAGGATACTTTCAAATGAAAGTAAGAGAACTAGATATACCAAAGACTGCCTTCACTACCAGATATGGATTATATGAGTACACCGTAGTGCCGTTTGGTTTAACCAATGCACCGGCATACTTCATGAACATGTTGAACAAAGTGTTTATGGACTTTCTGGATAAGTTTGTTGTGGTGTTCATTGATGACATCCTGATTTACTCCAAAAGTCAGGAGGAACATGAAGAACACTTACACATGATATTAGAGAGACTTAGAGAACATAAGCTGTATGCCAAATTTAGCAAGTGTGAATTCTGGCTAGAAGAAGTTGGTTTTCTAGGACACGTTGTGTCGAAAAATGGAATAGCAGTAGACCCAGGAAAGGTGTCAGCAGTGACAAAATGGGAAGTACCCAAGAATGTGGCGGACATTCGTAGTTTCCTTGGACTGGTAGGTTATTATAGAAGATTTATTGAGAACTTCTCCAAACTTGCCAAACCATTGACTTCACTACTGAAGAAGGAAGTCAAACTCAAGTGGACTGAAGAATGTGAAATAAGTTTCCAGGAACTAAAGAAACGGCTGGTGTCAGCACCTGTTTTATGTTTGCCAGATATAGGGAAGGAATTCCAAGTATATTGTGATGCCTCGCACCATGGACTAGGAAGTGTCCTAATGCAAGAAGGGAAAGTGGTTTCATATGCTTCTAGACAGCTTAAGAAACATGAGGTCAACTATCCCACCCACGATCTGGAGTTAGCATCAGTAGTGCATGCTCTAAAGACGTGGAGACCCTATCTATTGGGAAAGCGTTGTGAGGTATTCACAGATCACAAGAGACTGAAATATATTTTCATCCAGAAGGAATTGAATATGAGGCAAAGAAGATGGCTGGAACTTATTAAGGACTATGATATGAGTTTGCAATACCACCCAGGAAAAGCTAATGTGGTGGCAGACGCTTTGAGCCGTAAGGTCCATGTAAATGGACTGACAACGGGAGAATTGCCCGAGGATTTAAGTAGGGCATTTAAGGACCTCAGATTAGAGGTAGTACCCGAAGGATTCCTCGCAACACTGGACGTACAACCTTTGTTGATGGATAAGATTCGGGAAGGCCAGAAGGGAGACAAAGTAATGGATGAAATCAAGGTCAACCTGAGCGAAGGGAAGGCCAAGGGTTTTCGGGAAGATGAATAAGGCACCTTGTGGTTTGAGAAACGCATCTGCGTGCCGCAAGATGAGGATCTTAGAAAATTGATTCTGCAAGAAGCACATAACTCGCCTTATTCCATACACCCGGGAAACACCAAGATGTACATGGATGTAAAGGAAAGATTTTGGTGGAATAACCTGAAGAGAGACATCGTGGAGTATATAGCTAAGTGCGATGTATGTAGCCGAGTAAAGGCGGAACATCAGAAGCCAGCAGGATTGTTGCAACCTTTACCTATACCGGATTGGAAATGGGAACATATAGGTATGGATTTCATTACTGGGTTACCGCGTACCAGATCGGGATATGATTCGATCTGGGTAATAGTGGATTGTTTGACAAAGGTGGCCCATTTTGTGCCAGTAAAGACTACCTACTCAAGTGCTAAGTTGGCAGAGATTTACATGAGGAGGATAGTATGTTTGCATGCTATTCCCCAGAGGATTGTGTCTGACAGAGGTACCCAGTTTACCTCGCATTTCTGGAAACAACTACATGAATCGTTGGGTACGAGATTAGAGTTCAGTACAGCATTTCATCCCCAAACGGATGGACAGACTGAAAGAGTAAACCAAATTCTAGAAGATATGCTGAGGGCATGTGCCTTGGACTACAAGACTAGTTGGGATGATAATTTGCCGTACGCGGAATTTTCCTATAACAACAACTACTGTAGTGTACCTGCACTTAAAATAAGGCAGATACCTGTGTATAGTGCAAATCCCTGGATCGATTCATTTGCACACACAGTTTACTATGTAATATCACAACAAAGCGTCAATTTTATTACATCGATGATCCAGAATTACAAAATATTCATTACAAGTTGCATAGCATAAAGCTAGCTTTGAAATAGTACACAGCGGAAATACAATAGCAGTGAGTCTCTATCACTTTCATGATGCCACAGGCGAAAACATGTTGGTTGTAGACTCGAAACCTATATACGAAACCTCACTCGTCATCTGAACAATCTGCAATAAGAAAAATATTGCAACAACGTGGGTCAGATTCCATTAAAAATGGAGTCTGGCAAGTGACACTATGGTGGACACTTAATGGAATAACTCTACAGCCTATATGCATATTTGGCTGGTGGAGTTCAAGGCTATTTTGCATAAAGCCAATTTTTCCTAACTCTTTGGAAAACACTTTTCTTATATTCGAGACATCCGTGGCATGAAATCCACTGTCTCATTCTACCCTTGTTCACCCATCAAGTTTTATATTTTTGAAGTTGGACTGGTGGAATCCTCCGTTGACATCCTCGTTCAGCTGCTCAATTGTCCGTTTCCGGGGACACGGCTAAGTACTTAGATTTTAACTCTGCAGAGGTTGTGCACGTTCACCATTGTACCCATTCCACCCAATTTACCCTTTACACACCATCTGTGATAAGGAAAGGAGAAGAATGAGACGAGATCTTTCAGAAACATTTTCCCTCCCACTCTGGCCTGACGCGCTCCACCTACAAATCCTCTACCACCACCTGTCAGGTCGGGAAGAGTCCACACAGCTTAGTTGATCAAGCCAGAGCCCATATTGGCAATGGCTGCATGAGAAGCAATCTTCACTTGGAGTTCTTCAGATTCCTTTGTTCCTGGGTGGCCATCCACAAGTGAATATTCCACAGGTAAATCCCCCGGGAACAACACTCAACTCATACAGCCAAGCAACCAAATTCCACCCAGGTGTTTGATTAAAAATTAGTAGACTCTATCTTTTTCATCAAAATAGTTTTTGCATAGCATCACTATTCTACTAAGTATTTTCATAGGACCCTAGACACAGGAATAAAGAGGTCTATCATGGCTTGCATAGCAATGATATCCTACACATGCTTATAGAAAATAATCTACTCATGCATATTAAATAATAGGACTTTTATGGGGGTGTGCCACTTGCCTTTGTACGATGTCGTTGTTCACACACTCATTTCCACAAAGAACGTTGCACTCCGTTTAACTATACAATGAAATAACACAACAAATAAACAAACAAGTTCACAACACAAGGCATACAAAAACAAAAATACAAAACAAAGTCTCCACATTAATTAGGTCAAGCTTTATCACATAATTCAATATGCAAAACGAATTGATGTGATGAATAATGGTTTTAATGGGCTGGTCTTAAATAGAAATTTATCACACATTAATTTGGTCAAAAACATTTAAATCAAACTTAATGGTCTTAAAAGGCTTTTAATACCACTGAATTACCTTAAAACACTGTTAAGACACTTTAAATGTTCTACCATCAGTTTTAATTGTTTTCTATAATTACAATTTTATTCAAAACTTATAAACAATACTACTGGTCAAAAGATATAGTTTGTGACATTTTGCAAAAAGAAACATATTAACATTATTCCTAGGATTAAAGTATAAAAAAAATACTTAAATTACGCCTCTGCTTTTTAAACCATAAAAAATAATGCTCAAAATTATTTTCTAACAGGGGCATAAAACTACACATATTTTAAGGTTTCTAAAACTATTTTATTTGCAAAAATTGGATTTATAGAATTAAATATATACCAAATTTACTCAAATTGCTCATTTGCAATTTAAATAAATTTAGACTACAAAAAAAATGTAAATCAATATAACCAAAGTATTCTACATGTCAGGGGCTTTCCAATGATATTTAATTTACATATTTTGAACTTATAGAATTAAATCAATACCTAAAACAATGTTTTACACGTTTCTGTAAATAACAAGTTAGTGCACGATTAAAATACAAGTTTTTATTATACCACTCTATTCTACACGTTCATACGATTCCATAGACTACAAAAACATTGAAAACGGAGTTACGGTTGAATTGATACGAATTTCTAAAGTTTGACTAAAATCTGTCCTAAGTCAAATCCGAAAATAAAAAGATTTTGACACATGGGAAAATTTGTAAGGCCAAAATTATTTGCTTGGACATAACATGCTGGTCTCATCTAATACATTAGAAATATTATACGGATACGATTAGACAATTTGAGAGGCTCATCGACAAGAACGATTAGCGTCGGTGTCGTAAAGAGAACATGACGCGGTTAGATGAGGTGGTCGATGTTGACGGTCAAACATGACCTCCGGGAAGTAGTTGATGAAGTTGTCGTAGATGTGCACACGGACGAAGCAAACACCATGATGCGGTTGATACGACGAAGGAGATGGTGTGGTCGGCGTCATCGGTTGCGTACTGGGACAGCGTGACCGGAGTCGCGGCGGCGGACGACGCTCTCGGTCGAGCGTGTTCTCGAGGATTTGGCATGCGGGAAAATTGGCAAAAAATAAATAAAAATGCAGGAAGACACATAGATCACGTAGGACATCATGCATGGCAAGGCCTCACCTCGTCGGGATCTTGCGTAACGCTGCAATGTTGCTCGGGCTTCGTGGTGGCGCGACCAACTGCGATGAAATGATGCAAAACCATGTCCTGGACAAAGGCCTTGATGAGGGGAATCCACTGGTGCAAGGAATTGTGTAGGGGATCATCGTAGAAGACAAGATCTAACGATGAACTCGGTTTAGGGCTGAGCTTGGCATGGTTGGTGCGAGCTGTATAGGCATCCTTTAGGAAAAGTATGAGGATGAACATGATGGAGGATGCAGAGGGGCACGAAGTGACGCGCTCGGATTTTTGTGAGATGGTCTGAGGAGGGAGATCGGGATGTGAATGTCTACGGGTGGCATTTGGTTCACGAGGTTGATGTGCATGTTTAAGGCAATGAAATCGGAAATAAACTCCCAGTATGGAAAGCCCATTCAATATGGAGTAACTTTCGTGTTGAAGTCGTGAAGAAACAGTCACAAGATTGATGGGGAAATTACAGAGAAAAAGAAACACCAAGTTCTGTTACTTGTTCTCTCGTAACGCACGAGTTCGTAACGATGCTCGAGACGCTGGAGAAGATGACCGGCCTACACAGGCCAAGATTCGGCCCAGCTAGAAAAAAAAACAGGAAGATGGGCTGCTGTGCAAAAAAAAATAGAGGGAGAGGGCGCGAGAGCTGCTTGCTGGGCTTTGGCCCAGTGGGGTTGTTCTCTTCTTTTTTTCATCTTTTATATTTTCTGGTTTTTCTTATTTATTTCATATCTTTTGTTTTAAGTGTCCAAATGAAGTCAAATAAATTTATAAAAATTTGTAAAAACAATATCTTTGTGTTAAAACAGTTGTGGGTATGTTTTGAACACTTTTCAAAAATAATAATTTCAAATTATTGATTAAATGCAATTTGACACTTTATGTCAAATTTGCAATTATGACTTAATAAAATTTATTTTTTTGCTAAATAAAATTTATACAAATACAACACTTATATAAGTTTGAACTTAAGTTAATTAAACTCATTTTGCAATATTAAAACATTTGGCTTCAGTACAATATTTAAATGACATAACACATCTATTTGAATTGACAGGGAAATATAGAGTATTCATTTTTAATTCCCATTATTTTGGGCACCATTATATTTTATATCAAGGTAATTCATTTGAAAACTTCATAAACAACTTTGGAAAAGATTTTAGATTTAATACATTTGTTATATAGAATATATATTCATGAAAATCATTTTATGTTTTGAAAATAAATGAAATCATTTAAGCTAATGAAATGTTTATTTGGATAATACATTAATTATATAATCTATGAAGTTTTAAAGTTGTAACCTATAGACTTGTAATTTCCAAAACTATGTTTTGAACTTATGTAAGATAATGAAAACCATTTGACAATTTGAACATGTTTTAAATAACTTAAAAGGATACTTCTAAATATTATTTTAATTTATGAATAGTTATGGCTAAGGTATTTAAATCGAATACTTACAAAGAAACTTTGTATTACATGAAAATGGTTTGAAGGTTGGGAAATCATTTATCAAATTACATATTGAGGTTTAAGAAATACAATGGATAATATAATGTTTAACCAAAACAACTTTTGAAAATAATAATTATTTGAGATATTTAAATTAATAAATAATTTAGAAATTGCTATGAAGTCTTTTATGGTTGGTTTTATTATTCATTTAAATGTTTTATTTTAATCAAACAAAAGTTTTTAAATTTTAGTGATTTCTAAACATTCCAAAATATTGGGATGTTACAGCTACCAAGCGAGCATAGAGATGTCGTCGTTTGAGGCGCTTTATGGTAGGAAATGCACCACACCACTACTTTGGAGCGGTGTTGGAGAGCGAAGTTTATTTGGACCTGATATAATCCAGGAAGCTGAAGAGAAGGTTCGAATAATCAAGGACAATGAAGATCGCACAGTCCAGACAGAAAAGCTATGCAGATTCCAAAAGGAGAGAAATCACATATGAGATAGGTGACATGGCTTATTTAAGAGTGTCACCAATGCGTGGTGTGAAGAGGTTAGGGATCAAGGGTAAACTTGCACCTCGATTCATCGGCCCCTTTAAGATTCTTTCCCGCAAGGGAGAAGTAGCATATGAGCTAGAATTGCCGGAAGTTCTGTCAGCAGTTCACAATGTCTTCCACGTGAGCCAATTGAAAAAGTGTCACCCAGAGATGACAGAAACCTCACTACGGGATACAGTGCCATTAGAAGAAGTTCAGTTGGAAAGTGACCTGACGTATGAAGAGAAGCCAATCAAAATCTTGGAGATGGCAGAAAGGATCACACGAACCAAGACTATCAAATTTTGTAAGGTCCAGTGGAACCACCATACCGAAGAAGAAGCAACTTGGGAACGGGAGGATGATCTTCGGGAAGAACACCCACATCTTTTTGAAGGCCAAACCGAATCTCGAGGACGAGATTCATCTTAAGGGGGTTAGGTTTCTAACATCCCAATTTTGCTAAAAATTTAAAACTTTGCATTCATACATCATTCATCATATAGGCTTAACTTTTAATCACATAAGTACTAAATAAATATTCAATTATGAGTTTAAATAATGTTTAATCCCATTAAGTGTTTCTTTAAACTTACTTAATAAATATAATTTTCCAAATTATATAATGGGTAAGTTTATTATTAAAAATTGCTAATTTAAATAACCTTTCCAAAATATATTTTTATGAATTTTTCTCAAAGATTTTGAATAGATTTAAAAATCATATAGTAAATCAGATTTGGAAAACAATTTTTATTAATTTTATTTAAAAGAATATGTTACCGGGCCGGCCCAGATGCTATCCACCCCGCGCGCATTAGATAACAGCCCATCGGCCCGCTCCAGCGCGCGCCTCGCTCCTCTCTCGCTGACAGGTGGGCCCCACCTGTCAGCCGTCTTCCACCTCCGTCCAGAGATCGCGCCGGAGACGAAGTCCACGACCGAGCCGTTTCCGAGCCGATTTCCGCCGTGATTAGCTCCCGCGCTCCCTCCTACTTATACTCCTCGAGGCCGCCTCTGAACCCCCCCCCCCCCCCAAAACCCTACCTCCCCGCCGCCGGGCTGCTCGGAATCGAGATCGCCGTCGCCGCCATTGCCGCCGGACTTTTGCACGAGTGCGGTATGCACCGAGCTCCTCGAGCGCCACCGAGGCTCCCCCTCGCTTCCCCATTCTCTTGCGCATCCGTTGAGCCCCCTCGCTTGTTCTATTTCGTAGCCGAACGCCGAAACCGACCTCAACCGAAGTTCTTCGCCGCCGGCCACCATCTCCGACGAGGAAAGGAGAAGAGTTTCGACGCCGCCGCCGCGCCATCGACCTCGCCTCCTCCTCCGTGTCATTTTGGTAAGACCCGTTCATCCTGGGGCTGTGTTTTCACGCTGGAAACGTCGAGGCCGACGCGCCGCCGCCGCGGGCGCCACCGCCGGCGAGCCTTCCGGCGACCCACGCGCCGCTCGGTTCGGCCGGGCGTCCCAAGCCGTTGGATCTAGATCCAACGGATCTAGATCAAAACGATCCCGCGCGTCCGATCTCATTTAAATCGGATGGCTCTCGTCCACGATCCGCGCGAACCGTTTTCGTCCAATAGGATCGCGCCACGTAGCCCTTTTATTTTTCCTTTTCGCAGGAATTTTATAAATAAAACAGAAAATATGCAAAACTTAGAAAATTCATAACTTATGTTCTGTAAGTCCAAATTCAATGAATTTTATATCCACGGATAGCCCTGCTAGAGTGGTTTAATTCTACATCATTTGTTTTTGCTTTTAATAAATAATAATTCATAAGATCATCCGAGGAGTAATTCGGCTATTAAATCCATAACTTAAATAATAAAAATGTTTTACAAATAAACTCAATTGTTTTAGGTTTAGGTTATCAACCTCTGCCCAAGAATATTAACATGTGTCTTATTTTAAAACTTTCTTAGAACAACAAAAGTTGTAATGGTATAATCTAAGTTTTGCTATATTGTTTTCAATTATTAAATTGTTAAGTGAGATGAGAAATTCCTAGAATTTGCATCTCATGCATTTAATAACAGAGAATATAAATTATGGATAAGTGTGTCTAATTCTACACATGGCATATCATGCATGCATACATCTTTTATTTGGTGTTGTGATATATTGTGTGGATATTTATTTGTATGTATTGCTTGTGCTAGATTGTGAAGGAGAGGAAGGACCTGCGTGTGATTGTTATTCTTGTTGTGCCTGCCCCTCCTGCAGCCAAGGCAAGTGACTTCATAAAACACCTACTATTTTATTCTACTGCATATCTAGTGTTTTCAAACAGTATTTGCAAAGGTAGTATGCATGATAGGTTTTTGGGAGATTGTAGTATGCTATGCAAACCTTTTAGGTTTCCCCTTAGAAATTCCAGATTAGGCCCCTATTATAATTTAGTGGAAGCACCTGCTGCAAAAATAATTTTTTTATGGTTGATGTGATAAATGAAAATTTCCACTAAATTAATTTAACGCCTGGGTGGATTGGGTCGATCGAGGAGGTTTCAAGTTGAGTGGCTTCTCAGGGCCAAGTTTCATGGTTGTCTTCGCCCAGGATAGTTCCTACTTACTTGGGGCCATGATATGCGGTGTTAACCTGAGTTGCTCACTTGTGGTAGGCCACCCAGGGCTATGAGATTTAAGTTTACACTCAGTCTAGTTGCTTATCGTGCAACCATTGGTCAATATGGGCTCTGTCTTGATGGAGTAAGTTGATGTGGACCTGGGTCAAGAGATTGATGGTGGTAGAGTTGATAGGGTGGTGGTAATCTCTTAGTATGATCATGGGAAAGCAACTTCTGAAAAGTCTCGTCTTGATCTTCTCCTTTTCCTTCTCACTAAAGGAGTGTAGAGGATAGTTTGGGTTGATGAAGTCTAATGGTGAAAGTGCACACCCTCTCGAGAGTTAAAACCTAAGATCTTAGCCGTGTCCCCGGCATCGGACAATTTGAGTAACTACACAAGGCTGTGTTCTGAAAATCTCCTGATCCCAAATTTCTTAATAAAACTTTGTTGGGTGAACATGAGTAGGAGACATGGACTTGTCTCGAGATGTCTCTGAAGGAGAAGATATTGATTTAAGAAAATTGTTTATCAAAAATAGGAGAAAATTTGCTTTGCGCAATAGCCTTGAGCTCCACCAGCCAAAATAAGCATATAGTTATAGCTTAATAGAACATTAGGAATTAAAGTCACTTGCCACCACAATTCAATTGTGCTGACCCTTTATAGCTGGGCTGCAACTAAAGCTTGCAGAATGTCCGAATGAGGAGTAAGGGGGTCGTCTTCGAGCTACAACCAACATGATTTGCCAGTGGCTTCATGGAGAAGATGTAGCTCCATGCCATCTTTAGATTGCGTTGAACTCTGAAATAAAGTGTGAACTATTTATTCAGCTAGCATTTCCGCTATGCTAAGTTGTAAGGATATTTGTTTTTGGATCATTTGTCTCGTTCTGTAATAAATCATGACATTGTACTGTGATATTACATCTTATTGGAGATTGCGAGACTTATGTGATCCAAGTCTTTGCACTATTCATATGTGCCATTGCTTTCGTAAGCAAGGGCACTACAGGCCTCTTATCTCCTGCGGTGGCGTTACCATCCAGCGCCGCCGCAACATCATCTTTCCGGGTGTGGTTCTCCACTCACACCCGAAGGACTGGCAGAAGACTTGGTTCTACTGCCAGTCACTCACTCCTGAAGGTGAGCCGGCCCTTCCCCGATTTCGTGCTGATAGGCTCACCCTCCACGAGAATATGAACTCCTTTGCCTCCCTGGCTGATCGGGAGGCTATCAAGCCACTGGTTGGACGGGTTTGCGCCCTGCTGGCCCACGGCCTGACTAGCGCGGACTTGGTCCGTTGCTGGGTTGGGTGGCGCATCATGCCACTCGGCATTCGGCCGGGCCTCATCTGCCAATATTCCGGGTCTCCGGACGACCCGATGCGCTTCAACCGAAGCAGTCAATCGGAGGAGGCGCTGGTCCAGGTTATCCGGAAAATCGTCAATGAATCACCGGATTCTCTGGCGAGCGTCGGCCTTCCTCCCTTCTGCGCCGCCAATCCGCTGAAGACGGTACTTTCTGTTTCCTTTGTCTTTTTCTTCATGTTTCAGAAGTTTCTCCAAGTTGCTAACCTATAATTCTTTAGGCGGACGATACATGGTGGTCCGCCGCACTGCTTTCTTCGCCCGACTCTGCCAATGAGTCGGGTCACGACGTTGAAGAGGCCGGCTCCGAGGCCAGCCTGGAGGAAGAAGCAGAAGGTGAGTTAAACTCCATCACCCGGCTTTTCCTTGAATTAATGGACGCCAACATTCGGGAAACCCGGTCCCCTTCTATTGATGAGGCCAATATGTCAGATACGGTTCTTCCGTCTTCAGACCCGGCCCCGCCGGCTTCCAAAAGGAGGCTTCGTTCAGACTCCGCCGAGGTAACTTCGCCGTGCCTGGGTTTATCTTGCTTTGCTTATTCTTACTTTGGCCTTACTGTACTTGTCTTTTTTCAGGAGGAAAAGGAAGCTCGTCGCCAGAAGCGCCGGCTTCGATCTTCCGACTCTGACGAGCCACTTTTTGAAGGTATTTCCCATAACCCGACTCCTCGCCGGGTCAGGCCTCTGCAGACACGCCCTTCCGTTCTTTATCCACTAGCCGGGACTGAGCGGCGGTCTCTCTCAGTGTCTTTAGATTCGAGCGATGATCTCTTTGGCGGCTTTGCTGTCAATGAAGGGTACGCCGCCTTTCTCGCACCCTTTTCTTTTACTTCTCTGTCTTTATCGTAACCCTCTTTCTTTTGCACAGAGTTCATACTATGCCCACGCCTTCTCCGGCTGTGGATGATGCTGCTGTTACTTCACCCCTCCGCGCTGAGGGAGGGGCCGATAAGTCACCGCCACACCTGGCTTCTCCTCAGAAATCTGGCTTGCCGGATGTGGAGATCACCGGCTCTGCCAAGGGTGAGAAGCCTCTCGACTCCCGCATCACCAAGACCGCCGCGCCGGGTGTCGCCACCTCCAAATCTTCTACCAATAAGGCCCCCGGCTTCCAGTCCTATAAGGATTTGGACTTGACAGCTCTCTTCGGGGAGCTTCACAGGCGTGTTGGGGAGTCGCGCCAGGCGGAGGACAGCGTCTTGGCTGAGCTCCAGGAAAAATTTGAGGTATGCATGTATATCTATCCTAGTCCCCTAGTGCCGAGTTATCAGCCTGCGATGACCTGGGACTTCCAATTTGTCTCGTTTTTAGTCAATTATGTCTTCTGTTGAGTAGTCCCCAAGAGTCGGAATAACTGCTTGCAGTGTTCCGGGTCTTTACTTGTTGCTTTTGTCTTTTGATTTGAGCTGAGTAGTCCTCAAGAGTCGGAATGATTGCTTGCAATGTTCCGGGTCTTCGCTTGCTCCTTGATCTTGTGCCCACAATTGAGTAGCCCCCAAGTGCCAGGTTTTTGCCTGCGCTACCTGGGACTTATAACAATTTGGGCATTACCTTTATTTGCCGGGTCTTGATCATATGTTTTTGTTTCTTGTTTTCAGGACCAGACCCGCCAGCAGGATCATGCCCTTGACGTTGTCAAGGGGGAGTTGACGACGGAAGCCGGCCTTCGTGCCGGACTTGAAAATAAACTCGCCGAGCTTAAAAAGAAACTCGGCGAGGCTGCTGAAGAGAACTCCCTCCTCCGTCGAGAGATGGAGGAGCATGAAGCCAACTGGACGGAGCAGCGTGACAAGCTTAAAGAGGACCTAAATGCCTCCAATGCTAAATATGCAAAGCTTGTTGCGTTTCTCTCTGAGATGACTATACCGCCCCGGGATTATCCCAATTTAGTTTTTTGTTTGTTTTTCTTTTTGCATCAACATGACATCATCATGCATCATTTGCATTTGTCTATCTTAATTTTAAATTGTCGCATTTAAATTCAAACTCCACTTAAATTCTTTTCTCACAATTAAATTCAAATGCTTTTGGAAATTAATTAAAATGTGTATTTCAAATATTTTGCAAATATTGTAAAAACTAGTTTATTAAATTGCCTATTTTAAACTAAAACTATTTTGTAAAATCTCCTAATTCATTTTCCTTTTTCTATTTTGTTTTAAAAATAGAAAACAGAAAAGAATTAAAAGAAATAAAACCAGAGGGAGAAAAATCTGTTTTCAGGCCGAAGCCCACTTACCTGGGCCCTCTTCCTCTCCTTCCTGGCCCAGCCCATCCCCTCCTTTCCTTCTCCTTCATACGGGCAATCAGAGGAGTCGCACATGGCGTGACGCCATGGCAGCCCCCACCTCCTCAACCACTCCCCCTCCTTTTAGCCTCCTCTCCCCCCCCCTTCCAAAACCCTAGCCGCTCCTCACTTCTCCCTCCTGCGCCGTCACCGTCCCCTCTCTTTCTCTCCCTCTTCTTGAACTTCTTCTCTGTTTTCGTTCCCGAGAGAGAGAGAGCGCAAGGGCGTCGTCGCCATGGACCACCACGAGCCCAGATGAGGACGCCAGGAGCTGCGCGGCGTCTTCGGCCACCACTCCGTGCAAGCAATTGTGTCGGGGGTCCCCGCACTCGACGGCCTCTTCCACTTCTTCTCCGCGGCCGGCGACCTCCGCCACCAAATTTTCGCCGCCTACGGTCAGCCACGAGCACGAACGACTACACCGTCCAACTCCCAGTGAGCAACTCCACCGAATCCTCCTCTCCCCGTCTCGCTTTTTTTCACGTAGGCGCCGAATCCGTCAATGCCCCCCCGCCGTTCCCGTCCGTCGGCGACATGGCTGAGCACGGACCCGAGCTCCCGTGCCTCCCCTCCTCAATCTGGGCACAAAAACGGAGCCCGCGCACGCTCCCACACCCCCGTGACTCCCACACGCGTCCCGCGCCGCCCGGGTTTGGTCACCGGCGACGAACCCCTCCCCGCCGTGCCACTGTCCCCGTAAATACAGTTTCGTCAGACGTGTTTTTACAGTTTTAGTTTCGTCAGGCTAAGGTTCTTGCAAGTGATAAAAACTGTGCCTTGCTCTTCCTATCAACAACACTCCCCGCCCATCCGGTTACCAGCACCGTTCCTCGCTCTCCCTTCGCGCGGTCGCGAGTACGAATCCCCTCGGGCGCGTGGGAAAAAGCCCATTTTTTCCCTCTTCCACTGACAGCGCGGCCCCACCTGTCAGTGACAGTGGGAGCCCGCGTAGCTTTCTTCTGCCCGGTCAGCGCCACTGTGGCAATGGCCCCACTGTCAGTCACACGAGCTAAACTCGCTCCGGTGCTAAATGTTCCAGCAGACAGAGACGATCGGTTTTTACAGTGAGCCCCCTGCCCTTCTCTTTTTTGCACAGAGAACCTCACTGACTAGTTTTCCATCACAAACAGGTCCTGTATTTTGCAGAAAGAACCCTAAAACTAAAATGCTAATAACTTTTAATTTATAACTCCAAATAAAATAATCTTTATATGTTTTTATATCAGAAAAATGCAATGAATATTAATATGCCATTTATATGCCATTTTGCATATGTTATTTTAATTGCTTAGTGTAATTTATTTGTTGCACCTAAATAATTAAATATGGAATGTGTTTGGGCTTTATTCAATTATTGCTCTATTCCATTTAATTTAATTAGATCACCCATGCCATGTGTTACCATGTTAACCAACATTTAATATTGTTGAGTAAATAAATAACTTGCACTAAATATTAATTGTCGGGGTTGCTTTCCCGCTTAATTTGGATTACCTGCATTGTATTGCATCTTGCCATGTCATACATCATTCTCACATGATCATGCTGGATCTTTGCCTTAGTTATAAAATGCATCTTTTACGCTTTCCAGTGTTTGTTGCTTCTTCGCGGATAAGACGTTGAGATGTGTGAGCAACGACAATATCTGCTTCCATGCGGGATTCCAGGCAAGCAAAGTTTGCTTGTTTACTTATACAGTGTCTTTCATTCCTGCCGTTGATCTCTGCTACCCTAGTATTCGATTCTTATCGCGATCCCATCACATGTTTATCCTGCAGCCCATACAGCTTTATCCCCACATCCTAACACCTGTTGTATGTTTATCTGTTAGCCTTGCGAGTCGTAGCGCATGCTTAGAGTTGTTTGTGCGAGTCGTATGTATGTCTTATTTAATTGCACCTGCTTAGGATGATAGGTTATTCTACCTTAATAAAATGTTGTTCTATATTGGGGTATTATAATTAAAAGATAAGGCACCGGCGGAAGGCCTTGCGAGGTGATTTGTTCTGCTAAGTGTCGACCTAGGAACTCAGTTCTTGTCCTCGGATCCAATTTTGAGCACACTAACTGCTTGTGGGAGGCCCTATGGAGCCCCCCGCAGCTTCTATCTAATCCGCTTCTTATCCAGGGCGCCGCAAGTAGTTCGGGCTTTCCATTTGATGCATGCATATGGTTACATAACGATCTCATGATGATGGAGTAGTCGATTCTCATATAGGGTGGCACGTTCTTAGAGTGCTATGAAGGTCGTATCCCGCGGGCACTGGACCTTATTAGCCGTGCACACAATCATGCGGTTCCCTGGATGGGTTGTAGAGAAGAGATTTGCCGTGTTGAGATGCCCTACCTTCTGGCTTGCTTTTGGGGTTGATCGAACGAGTACGGTCCAGTAGTGCACCCCTGCAGGGTATAATCTTATCGATGAGCCGTGTCCACAGTTATGGACGACTTGGTGATGATGCTGGCTAACAAGATCATAGACAACTTACACCTAATCATTCTTAATTAACCTGACTAGTAATATAGAATTACTTTCACAATAACTGGTAACTAAAATTGTTCAATGTGTGAGTTTTCCCGAATTGCTTCCTCATACTTGGTTGAGGGGGTTAATCCGAGAGTGGGTTATGTTTGGTGTTAGTTGTAGATGGTTATCTTATGCGCTCTCTTATCCCTCTCTGATTAGACGGAAGTTGTAGCGTGTCTGTTTACGTTGCTAGTGCTGCTGCCGCTAAGTACACCTCCCCTATATTTTGGGAGATGGTGTAGAAAGTAGGCAAGTCGGTTTTGCTTGCCAGGGAGTGCCCTGACCCTCTTTTGGGATGTGCTTTATGTGCAGTTAACAGGTTTCAAGTCTGACGACGTTAGCTTGGGAATCCCTCCGGCTTGGCTGGGCAGGGATATGGCGCCATTGCTTATCTTCAGGACTCTTAGTCCAATTTGCATCTTATCCGTAGTCGGATACTATTTTGCTTCCGCTGTCATTTGAATATTTGTATTGTATTATTTGTATCTTGACTCGTTCGAGTCGTTGTTGTATTTTATCTTCTGTTGTATTTGTGGATGTATCGGAACTGTTGTAATGTTATCACAATTCCACCCACATAATGCGCATGTTTCGACGTGCACATTATGTCTGGTGGGCGACCTAAAATCGTTATTATGCGGATTTCGGCGGGATCGCTTAAATCTACATAGTACCGATTTTCGGGCGTCACAATGACCACCGCGCTCTTTGGTAAGCCGGCTTTGACTTTGATTGTCTTGTATTTAGGCTTGTTCTGCCGCCTGACACTTCTGGCTTTCTGTTTCCAGGGTCTTGGAACCCTATCTGCAAGCTTGAGCCGGAGGGAAAGCTCAAGGCCATCTACACGCTTGTGCAGCAACTCTACTATGGAGCTGGCAAAGCATTGATGGCCTGTCACGGATGGGAGAAGCCGCCCACGACTCAGGCCAAATTTCTCCAACAACTGAACGTTCTGCCGGCTTTGCTGGACAACTGGAGGAGGTCTGCGGCCCGGGGGGCTTCGATGCGTATCTTGGCTTTGACCAAGGCGCATTACCCGGAAGTTGACACGGAGCTTCTCACCAAGGGGTGGCCCAGCAAGAGTGACGGTACTCCTCTCACCAAGGAGGACATCAAGGCCATAGATGTGAAGACCCGACATCATGCGACGGTGCTGACTGAAAACTGAGGAACCTCAGTTTTAACACCTTCCAGGTGGGGTACACTGCTGAGGGAGCTAAGCTATCTCCCAAAGAGCCGGTCTTGACGGGTCTTGATCCGAGCTACCGCGCTCCTCTGCCGACTCAGCCAGAAGTGGCTCCTGCGTCCGGGTCAACCGACGTGCCGGCTTCTCCTCGTCCGGCCTCTGGACCCTTCTCAAGCGTCTTCGAGATCTCCTGGGAAGATGCTGAGGGCTTGGCGAAGAGGAAGTCCAGGAAGAAGTCCGCCGCCTCTGGCTCGTCCGGCTTAGCCCCCGAGACCCCAGCTGTTCCGACTGAATCTGGCCCGACAGCATAATCTGGCTTGTAATTTTATCCATCTTTGCACTTTTGGAAACTCATATTCTTTTGCCCTGTAATAGGTTAGTTTCAACTCTAAGGCTATGCCTGTGATGATATGCCTTCGTGCGCCTGATACACTGCTTTTAAATTTTATATCCGGCCTCGGCCGTACTTTGCAAGCATATGTTTGGTGTTTGATTACCCTTTAGTTTTCCTTTGCATCTGCATAGTCGGCTTCCTTTTTGACCTCTTGTATTAGAAACTCGAGGTCGATCAGGGTCTACTAAGTCCCCAAGGGCATCATAGTCAGATTGAAAGCCCGATTTGCAACATTTGGTCGCTGTGGCTTCTTTGCCGGGTTAGATTAGCATCGAGCTAGCAGGCAAGTATAACCAAGAAATTGTGGCGTCTATGCCGGGTTTTGGGTTTTCAACTTGCAACTGATAGTTGTCAAGCCCCCAAGACCTGTTTGAGAGCATGTGGCGGCTATGCCGAGTCTTGAGTTTTCAACTTCTAACTGTTAGTTAGTAAGCCCCCAAGACCCTTGATTGTGTGATATCTGGGCACCTTTGTCAACAAACTCTTTTCTTCAGAGAAATTCTCTTTATTTATCACAAGATATGTACATAGCTAGCAAGCCGCCTCATTAAAAACCTTCCAGTCCCCTTAGGTACCCTGGTAAGGAAAAGAGCGCGTCGGAAACCTGCTGCTTTCTCATTAGGAGATACAAAAAACTGTAGGGACCCGGACTTGTCGGGTTTCCTCTACCTATGTGTAGTATGGTCTAAGCTCTGCTATGTTCCATGGCCTGTCGTTCTCTGTCATTGGGTATCTTGTGTGATCAGTGTTTGGTCATGTTGATGTGTTTTTTTCATTGTGTAGATTCCTACTTATCACGAAAGGTCCTTCCCATGGGGGAGTAAGCTTATGAAAGCCGGCTCTGTTCTGCGCCAATCTGAGGACCAAATCTCCTTCCTGGAAAGTTCTGGATCTGACCCGGCGGTTGTGATACCATCTCAAGTCTTGCTGATATATAGCTGATCTTTCCAGTGCTAGCTCTCTTGCCTCTTCCAGTAAATCTACTAATGTGAGCCGGGCTTTCTCATTTTCGGTCTCCATGTAATTTGCGACCCTTGGCGAAGCATGGATGATATAACTGGCCAGGACTGCTTCAGCTCCATATACCATGAAGAAAGGAGTGAAATTTGTGGATCTATTTGGGGTTGTATTGATACTCCAGACGACTGATGGCAGTTCTTCTTCCCAGGCCCCGGCTGCTCGGATCAATGGAACCCGGAGTCTTGGTTCTATCCCCCTTAGTAGCTCCTGGTTTGATCTTTCGACTTGGCCGTTTGACTGAGGGTGTGACACCGAAGCCAGGTCTAGCCGGATTCCATTGTCACCACAGAATTTCTGCATCTCTCCGAGTGAGAAGTTTGTCCCATTGTCTGTGATGATGCTGTGGGGATACCCGAATCTGAATATGATTTTCTTCAGAAATTTGACTGCTGTAGCCGCTGAGCAACTGCTGACAGCTTGTACCTCGACCCACTTTGTGAATTTGTCCACTGCTACTAGAAGGTGAGTTTTCTTGCCGGATCATGGTTGAAAAGGTCCGACCATGTCCATACCCCAAACTGCAAAGGGCCATGTGATTGGTATTGTCCTCAGGTCTTGAGCCGATACGTGAATCTGCCTTGCATACCTTTGGCATTCATCACAAACTCGGGCTATGCTCTCTGCGTCGGCCAAAGCCGTCAGCCAAAAGAAACTATGTTTGTATGCCTTGGCTACCATTGATCTTGTTGATGCGTGGTGTCCACAATCTCCTGAGTGGATCTCCTGTAAGATTTTCCGGCCTTCCTCTGGTGAGACACATCGTAGAAAAACTCCTGACGTGCTCTTCTTGTGTAACTCGCCATTGATGATGACGTAGGCTTTAGCTCGGCGCACAATTTGTCTTGCCAGAACTTCATTTTGTGGTAACTCCTCTCTGAGTAGATAAGCTAGGTACGGCTCTGTCCATGACGGTGTTTGATGTAAAGCGGCAACTAGCTGAGACTCCGGGTCATCAGGAATTGCAAGTTCTTCCTCAGTCGGCAGCTTGACGGATAGATTATATAAGTCGGCCTTGAATACATTGGGTGGTATCGGGTCTCTCCTGGAGCCAATTCTTGATAGAGCATCTGCCGCCTCATTCTTTCTCCTGTCAATGTGTTCCACTTGATACCCGGAAAAGAACCCGGTTGTCCTGTCAACCTCGCTTCTGTAAGCTGCCATATTGGCGTCCTTTCGATCCCAAGTCCCTGATACTTGCTGCGCCACTAAATCTGAGTCCCCATAGCACATGATCCTCTTGATGCCCATCTCCTTGACGACTTTCAGGCCATGTAACAAAGCTTCGTACTCGGCAATATTGTTCGTGCAGGGCTCGAAGTGTATCTGCAAGACGTAGCTCAGCTTGTCTCCTTTTGGTGAGGTTAAGACCACGCCGGCTCCAGATCCCCCGAATAGCTTAGACCCGTCAAAGTGCATGACCCAGTGTTTGACACTCGGTGCTGGTGGCAGGGGGTCAAACTCGGTCCAGTCATTGATGAAGTCGGCTAAGTCCAAAGACCAACTTCTGCCATTGCGGGTATCTTTGTTTTGACTCGGTTAGGGCCTCACTGACGTAGTAGAGTGGCCGCTGAACCGGGTATTCTTTACCTTCTTCTTTCCTTTCTACGACAACCACGGCGCTGACGGCTCGTGAATTGGCAGAGACGTATAACAACATTGGCTCCTTACTCGTAGGAGCTGCCAATACTGGTGCTGTGGACAGTGTTTTCTTCAAATCCTCAAAGGCATCATCTCCTTCTTGGTCCCATATGAACTTGTCTGATTTCTTCAATAACTTGTATAGTGGGAGTGCTTTCTCTCCCATCCTTGCTATGAACCGGCTTAGGGCTGTGATGCAGCCCGTCAACTTCTGGACATCGTTTACGCACTCTGGCTTTTTGAGGTTCATGATTGCCTTGATTTTTGCCGGGTTTGCCTCGATTCCTCTTTCTGAAACTATGAAGCCGAGTAACATGCCTGCTGGAACCCCGAATACGCACTTGGTCGGGTTAAGCTTCATCTGATACTTGCGGAGGTTGTTGAAGGTCTCTTTCCGGTTGTCGAGTAGTGACCCGGCTTTCTGGGACTTGATCACAACATCATCAACATAAGCATGGACGTTGCGTCCAATCTGATCTTCAAAGCACTTCTGGATACATCTCTGGTACGTTGCCCCTGCGTTCTTGAGGCCAAAGGACATTGTTTTGTAGCAAAAAACTCCAAAGGGTGTGATAAATGATGTCTTCTCTTGGTCTTCTTCTTTTAGCTTGATCTGGTGATACCCAGAGTAGGCGTCCAGGAAACACAGTAGTTCACTGCTGGCTGTGGCGTCAATTATCTGGTCTATCCGAGGTAGCGCAAAGGGATCCTTTGGGCAGACTTTTTTCAAGCTTGTGTAATCGACACACATTCTCCACTCTCTGTTCTTCTTTAGCGCTAGGACCGGGTTAGCCAGCCACTTCGGGTGATACACCTCCATGATAAAGCCGGCCGCTAGAAGGCGGGCTATCTCTTCTCCAATGACTTTTTTCCTGTCTGCATTGAAGCGACGTAGACCTTGCTTTACTGGTTTTGCTGATGGGTCAACATGTAAGCTATGCTCGGCGAGTTCTCTCGGAACACCCGGCATGTCCGAAGGGGACCATGCAAAAATGTCAAGATGCTCACGGATGAACTCGACGAGCGCGCTTTCCTATGTTGGGTCCATATGAGACCCGATCGAGAACTGCTTGGAGGAATCTCCTTCCACAAAATCGACCATCTTGGTGTCTGGGGCAGATTTGAATTTCTTCTTTTCTTCCTCGTGGGCCGGCTTGTCCAGCACACACTTGTCAGCCGGGTCTACCTGAGACTTGTAGTATTTCAATTCTTCTTCTGAGCATGCTTGATCTGCCATGATGGCGTCACCTCGGTCACACTCAATTGCCATGTCTTTGCTTCCTTCAATGGTGATAATCCCCTGGGGACCCGGTATCTTCAATTTGAGATAAACATAACATGGTCTCGCCATGAACTTGGCGTAGGCCGGCCTTCCGAATAAGGCGTGGTATGGGCTCTTAAGATCGACCACCTCGAATGTCAAGTACTCTGCCCTGTACTGCGTCTTGCTTACTCCGAAAGCTACCTCCAGTCTGATCTTGCCAATTGGGTGAGCCGACTTTCCTGGTACTATTCCATGGAAGATTGTTGATGTTGGAGTTAGCCGGCTTTCAGGCAAACCCATCCTTTTAAAAGTGTCCAGATATAAGATGTTAATGCTGCTTCCTCCGTCCATTAGGACCTTGTTCAGACGAAAGCTGTCCACTTGTGGTGCCACCGCCAGTGCTAGGAGACCCGGGTGTTCGATTCTGTCCGGGTGATCTTCTCTACTCCAAATTACTGGTTGCTCTGACCACTTCAGGTACTTTGGTAAAGCTGTTGCTACTGTATTAACCTCTCTGTCTTTCAACTTTTGTTCTCTCCTGCATGTGTTGGTTGTAAACACATGATATTGGCCTTGACTGTGTAGTTCTTTTGGTGTTTGCTGATAGCCTCCGCCTTGGTGCTGACCTGACCCGACGTTGTTATTTGGCGGTGCCTGAGACCCAGATCCTGTACCCTGGTTACCTTTATTGCCAAGACTTCCTTGATTACCACTGTTCCCATTGTTTCCATTGAAACTCCCTTGGTTCTGTTCCAAGGACTGCTCGTGTTTTCTCCATGCCCTCATGTCAGCGCATTGTGCTAATGTATGGCTGGTTGGTTTACCATTCCTGGCATGCCTAGGACACGGCATATTATAGATTTCGCTGATGTTTGGCCCTCTTGGGGGACCGGCTCTGAAATTTCCGCCGGGTCTTGGTCCTCTGTAACCTGAGGCTTGGGTGGTTCCAACAAACTCTGAGTTTCCTCCCTCATAGGGTCTTTTATTGTTTTGATTTCCGTTGTTCTGACTTGGCGCCGGGTTACGTGATGTGCTAACCCGGTTGCTCTTTTGTTGCTCCTCCGCCTCGCCTACTCTCTTGTCTGTTGCAGCATATTTGTAAGAAATTGAGACCACCTCTCCGATGGAGATGTCTTGGCGGGCCGGGTCTTCTCTCATACGTCCCAACTTGTGGGTTAAAGAATCGAAAGCACAATTTTTCTCCATCGTGGTTATTGCCGTGTGAGCTGAGATATTGATAGAGGATTGCAGAATCTCTGTGACCCGTGCTACCCACTGTCTCACTGACTCGGTTTTTCTCATGACACACCGATCTAGATCCGCCTTAGTGTATTGCTTCTTGCATGTCCCGGCAAAATTTGAGATAAATGCCGTCTTAATTTTGGGTGCTCCTTCCGCCATCATCAGATACAGGAATCTTGCACAGAGGTTTGGTGTAGCGTTCTTCATGTCCATGGGCATGCTGTACCCACTCAACCATGTCTCTGGATTCATGTTCGGCTCATAGTTGACAACCTTGCTCGGCTCTTTGAATTTTTCTGGGAAAGGTTCTGATCTGATCGCGTCTGACAAACACTTGGGTCCTGTTAAGTTTGCAGACGAGCCTCCTCCTTGACCCGGCGCAGGTGAATTTACGACGGGTCTGGGTTGGGCCATGGCTCCGACTCTTGCTCCGGCTTCAGGTGTAACTACCGCCGCGCGTCTTGCTCTTGAACTGTCTACTATAGATTGGGCAGCGGAAGCGGCAGGCGCGGCCATCCTTCGTGGTCCGTGCACCTGCTGCTGCTGCTGCTGTTGGATTGGTTGCGGGGCTGGCCGGTTTACCGGTCCTAGCCTATTATGAACTGATCTTGCTATCACCGTCTCTGGCTGCCGAGTTCTTGTATGGGTTCTTACCGGCTCTGAGTTGAAAGCTGGTGAACCTCGTGGGCTGTTATTTTGTTGGACCACGGCTGTCTTCAACAGATCTACTGCTCTCCTGGCCTCTAAGCCAGCTGGTGAATTATCGAAGGGTATCCGCTCTAGGGCGTGCGTTGCTGCAAAAATATTGTCAACTGGGTTATTGTAATGACCCGGTGGAGGATCGAACCTGTGTGGTGGTGGTGGTAGTTGCTCGACGATTGCCGCTCCGGCTTCTGCCGCGTTTCTTGCTGGTGCTCCTGGCAGGACAGCTGCTGGCGCCGGGTTAACTATTGCTACCGGTGTTGCTACTGGCACCGGGTTTGGTGACTGAAACTCCAAGATCACGGTGCTATGGTATTTGTTCCGGTTGGAAGGTGAAGCCGGCTTCCGCGCCTTCTGTTCTGGACTGCGGTTAACTCGTCCCTTCTTCTCTGGAGGGTGCTTCTCTCTTCCAACAGGTTTTGCTCTCTTTGGATCACAAGTTGTTCTCTTTCCTGGATACGTCGTTGATCGGCCGCACGCTCTTGGCTTGCCCTTGCCATCGCCTATCTCAGTTCTTCTAACTCTCTCATCATGGTTGTGCTATTATTTGTTACTTCACCCTGCGCCGGGCTTGCTGAAGTTCCTGCGAGCGCTTGCTACTGACCCGGAGGTCGGGTCAAGTTGGTCGGGCTTGCAACGAGTATCGGGTTTCCAAAGGGGATTCCCGCAGCTGGAGTCTGCATATGAGCTAACGAACTGAAAGTTGGTAAGATTCCTCCTACTGCTGGATTTGGGGGTGCGTAGTTCGCTGCAGGCGGAGCCTGCTGTTGATCCCAGTTTTCTCTGTGTTGCCTTGCTAACGCCTCAGCACTTGTTTCGTGTAGCACCCCCAAGAGCCACGCTAGACAAATCCGAGACCTTAATCTGAGATAAGCCTAACATAGATCTCGGAAGCCAACAGTTGAGAATCGGTAACACAACAGAGACCCTACAACACAAGAAACAATATATTAGGCTCTTAACAGAGCGAAGAAGCAAATATCACGAAAATAAGGTCACTGACCTGTCAAACATCAATACAACGGAAGGCAAATTATGCTATTGGACATAGCAAAACTAGCAAAAGGCCTGAGAAGCCAAAGCAATACGACGACGTCCCAGTCCATAGATTCCAGGCTGCCGTCTGGGAACCCCAACCTACTCGTCGATGTCGATGTCCAGAAAACACACCTGTCCAAATAATTGCGCAAGGCTGAGTACAGGAGGTACTCAACAAGACTTATTTAACCTGCTACATATATGCTCGTTCAGAGAGTACACATGAATGTCTTTTGCATAAAGCCATCTTTATTTTCAAATTGAGGGAGGAGAGAATCTCGCATCAGTAGACTTTTAAAATGGGGTAAGGGAGTAACACTAGCTTCATCCACATCTTCAATCTCCACCAGATCATCATGAGTTGTACCACCCACCAGAATCACCCCCTCGTTCAACCCGAGGAAGCGATCCGCCCTTAGTTGGCAAGTTTTATACTTAGATTATAGTTTTCTATGATCACCGAAATAAGGTACCAAGTCGTCCATAACCGTGGACACGGCTTTCCGAAAAGATTTACCCTGCAGGGGGTGTAACTACCCACACACGCCAACCAACCGATACGCCAGCTATTAGCACTCTTCCGGGGAGTGCCGGCAGGAGGGTTGGCCACGACCTTTCCCAAGCTTCGCCTATGTTCATGAGCCACAGCAGTAGATCTGACCACGCACAGCGGTCTCTAGTGCGGTTTGCCAAGTCCAAGATCTGTGACCGCAACCCACTTGAACCTGGCCCTAAATCTCTTCAACTCATTTTACCGCACACGCAAATGGAACACTCGAACTAGTGGCTTCACGTAGTAGGCTAGGCAAGTTGGAGTCGAGGGGGAAATGAATACCCTGTGTGGATGCACGACTAATCTTGGTTCCGAACCCAGGAACTCAGTTCCTAAGATCGACAAGAATGAGACAACCCACCACAATCCCATTGTGGCCTCTCATCCAAGTCTTTAGCATATTCAACACATCTTCGATCATTCCACGTCTTTCTTCACAGCTCTGATTCATCAACCGGATGGAACAGAGGGAAGATCTAAGCAGGGCTAAGCATAGCAGACTCTCGCGATGCAACACTTAAGACAATCTAACCCTCAACTCAAAACCACATTTGAATCGCATGCATAATACCAGAATCAAATACTTTGAAATCTTATATGTGCAGATAAGAGGTTACGCTTGCCTTGCTCTCCGATAACAAGATATAACGCTTTTGGATATCTTCGGCTTCACTTGATCGAGATAACCAAAAATAACTCTTCATAGATATCCTCTTAAGTAGGTCGTCGATGATTCATCAAGCCTTCGGTGTTGTCAAACTCCACTTCGGATTCGCATTCTACCGCGAAAAACGAAACACCGAAAAAGAAACGGGAAACAACATTCAACCATGGCATCGATGCAATGCGCACAATGTATGCATGACAAGTTAAAGTATTGAAATGTAAATCCTACACATGGAAGATCATTTTAAATGGAGTTGGAATGCCCGAGAGGTGCCATTCGACAAATTCCATATTTAAAAGAAAGGGTGTAATTTGTTCCTCTATTATAAACATGGCTCAAAGTTGTTTAAATATGCATGATTTGGACATAATTAAATAGATCTTACTTTTCTGCAAATTTTGATATACAAATCACATTTTTCTGATTTAAAATGAATTACCTATGAATTTCCAAAGATTATACAAATTCAAATTAATTTAAACCATTTATTAATTCCATTTTAAACATTTATGAATTTAAATAAAAGTTGGACCCACATGTCATAAGTTTATTAATTACAGAAAACATTATTTAGAAATAAATAAAATTCTGACAAACAGGGCCCACTTGTCATAATTAAATAATTACAGAAAAGAATTAAAAACAATTTAATTATTTTTCAGAAAAAGGAAAAGGAGGCGCGGACGTCAGCTGACGTCAGCAATGGAGCAATCCCTCCCTGTCGATCACCAATTCGACGATTGCTGGCGCGAGGGAAGGCGTGGCTTCGCGGGTTGCACGCGCACGGGCGCAGGCGACCAGAAGGTGGAGGCGCCGCCAGCAGATGGTCGCCGGAGCTGCTCCGACGACGAGCTCTTGCGGCGGCCCGAGAGGAGCGCGGTGGCCGGAGCAAACAAGAGCGAGAGGGAGAGGGCAACAGGGTCCAGGAGGACCAGCAGCTCACCAGGAGCGTGACGGAGAGGTCCGGGAGGCGAGGGGAGGTCCGAGACGGCCGGAATGGTCCGCGGAGGCCGGCGGCCGGAGTTGGGGAAGACGGCCGATTCCGTCGATTGCTTGCTCTCCCGCACGCGAGGCTCATCGGGGAGGAAGAGGAGAGGATGGAGAAGCTCCAGAGAACCTCACTGGAGCTCGGGGTGGCCGGAAACGGCGGCAATCGCCGGAATTTGCCGGAGGTACGAGGCTAGGGTTTCGGCCAAAACGGGGAAGAAGAGGAGAAGAGAAGGTCGTCTAGGATTCTCCCGGCGGTGGAGGAGGGTTAAATAGGAGGCGCGGTGGCGGCGGCGTGCATCTTGGCGCAGGGGCGGCGGAGGAGAAGACACGGCGGCGGCGTCCTTCTGTCGGGAGGAAGAAGAAGAAAAGAAAAGAGAAACCTTTTATGGAAAACCCCCTGGATATTTTGGAAACCTCAAAACCTTTGGAAACAGGCCCCTGCTTTGAAAAAAACAAATGATTTGAGGGCCTTTTTGTGATCAGAAAATTTATACAAAAATACCAGGAGACTCAGAATTTCACAAGGAAGCCATTGGCAACTTTGGATTTTGAAAATTTTGAAATTCTTTTAACACATTTAAAGTAGCAAGTGGTTTAGTCCACTTAGGGTTTTCTCTTTTAATTTTTAAACTCAAATTTTGTGCACATTTTAATTAGATGCAAATGATGCTCATGATGCACAAACAACTCTTAATTATTGATTAGCAAATTTGGGGACGTTACAGATCTATCCCCCTTACAAGAATCTCGTCCCCGAGATTCCTTGGGTAGGAAAAGAGATACAGAGAGGAGGGCTACACCGGTCTTGGATGATCTTGTCGATCCCACAACGATCTTCTTTCTCGAAGACGTTGATCTTTTACTTCAGGGATGATTCCGCACTTCATGTCTCGTCGGACGGTTCTTCAACTGCACCAAAGGGAAGAGGGAAATAACTCTGGAGCGAGGATCTTCCAAAAGATCGAGTATCTCATGGTCAACTCAAGGGAGGAGCGTGCAAAACAACTCTTGAGCTAACAAGCATGAATTACATCAAGGTAACGGATGGAAAAGAAGAAGTTTCAAGTTGATAGACAACTGTTACGCGAAATGATTAGAATATGAGCTTTGCACAAGGTCAAGATGGATAAATAATAAGATCTTGATACGACAAAAGGAAGAACCCTTTTCAGATTTGAACCATTTGGCTTATGAGATGTTTGCCATATGATTAAAAGTCCAGGGTCCTAAGATGACTGACAAATTCACACAATGTGAGAGTTGAAAAGGATTTCAAGTACAAGCAAAAGGATGGAATGACATATCAACGGAATGTTGAAGATTACCATGAGAAGAGAGTTCTCATGACGGATAAGTTTTCAAAAGATAAGAAAAGGATCAGGAGGATTAATTGAGAGACATTCAGAATCTCTGAGATCATCGAAGGAGGGAACTTCTTCTTGATGTTCTAGATACCCATATCAAGCTCATGACAAGCCTTTTATAGGTGAGGATGTGACATCGGGCTTTGGAAAGATAAATTCCACAAGGGGCAACTTTTAGAACAAGCCGCACAACAATCCTCATGGGGAGTGGTTGTTCTTGAAGATTCCAGGAATTTCGGCGATAGACCTTCCGACTAAGTGTGTCAACCACAACATTAATCTTGCCGGAGTTACAAAAGGACCTATGTCAAAATCCTTGAGGAACACCAACCATCGTTGCTGCTTGAGATTCAGCTCTGGCTAGTTGGGATGAAAGTTCAGACTAAGAACGTCCGAACGGAGAGGTGCAATGGCTAACATCGAGGAAAGGTTGCAGATTCTCAAGACGTGGACAACAATGTCAAGCTCTAAAAGATGAGCGAGATTGCAAGAATCATGCATTAGCAATTGGTCAAAAGACAAATGCACGTACATGATTAATATGCAACAAACACAATTGAGTCCTTGGGAAACACCAAAGAAGATAACGAAGTTTTCCGACTTCTTCTCATTCTTGATCCAATCAGTCAGTGGCTTGGTGTGCATAAATGACTTCTTCAAGGTATGCAGGTTACAACCTGTCATCCCATGAATAATACGCACATGCATGACCGACTAGAGATGATTCCAAAGGAAACAAAGGAAAACTCTACTTGGATTCACGGCGACATCTTTCAGCAAATGCACGTGAACCAGAAGAGGTTACTTCTAACATCCAGAACACACACTTTGTGATGACACAAAGATGGTTCTCGAAAGTTTCCAACATTGTTGCCAAAGGTTCATAATGATCCTCTTCAGACATGGAGGCAATAAGAATGTTATCGATGAGCTCAACAACAATCTAACTAAGATACTCCAATAAGATGGAATAATCTGATATATGAACGAGGCAGAAATATTGGTCAGACCAAGGACATGAAGATGTAAGCTGGCGGAACACCATAGGTAAAACATCATCAACGATGGTCCATGGGACTGAGTTTGATTTGACGATAACCCAAATCAAATCAAAGATTGGGATGATATCAAATCCATTAGGATATACCATCTTGCTTCAACATGACAATACAGGTAGAAAGGAGTCTTGCTTATCAAAGCAAGACGATTTGGCCTTAAGAGCGTTGGTAAAACCTAACTCTTTGACCGAGTATGTGCACCAGAACAACGGACTTGGTAGCACAGTCAACTTCACTTAGTGACCGGATAACCAATCACACAAGGAAGGAATCGAATGTCCTTATATGTCAAAGCAATGAAAATTTGCTAAGAATATTTGATAATCACATCAATACACACACCGTAGCATTCCCGAGCACGAGAAGCTAGGAGAAGAGCATGGGTAAGGACGTGAAAAACATCACTGCATCAATAAAGTCATGATACACCACACGACCTTTTGATATACAAGATGGTGACACCTTGAGATGGAACAGATTAGAAGCAAACAAAGCATCTTAATCTGCGGACTACAACACTTTGACCTGGTCCTGGAATGGAATAGGTACGGAAGTTTGTTTCTCCCTGACATCCCGAAGTGGAATGTCACGACAGACCACAAGAGCAACATGCATTAGTACACCAATGCAAATTTACAACTTGGATGCCAAGTGGCATACACTGGTCGGAGCATAACGGAAGAAAAGAAACATGCTCAGGAAAATCCTGAGATGCAGATGCTCAAGTTAGCATACATCTGATAACTTGCTCTGGTAAGGAGGGTGTGGCAGAGTCACCAACTTAGATGTGAGACTCATAAAGAGCACTCTTGTCGTGATCCTTTTGGTTCCATGACAGAACCTCTGCCAAAGCTAGTGGAAGGAGTAAACCTTGGATGTCGTAGGCCAATTACGACAAAACCACAAGCTGGAAGGCTAGCTATAACTGACATTACTAGCCCTTCTGAGGTTGCAAGCATTCCTCAGGGATCATCAAGATGGATCTTGGGTTAAAGGTCAGCATCATGTACTGATAGAGTGAGCATCACTTGGCTAACAACCAACATGACTCAACACACCACCAACAGCACAATCTGGGACCTTCGGTTCAAGTCCAGAATGAAAAACGAAAGTAGGAGTAACTACCATTCGAGTGTCACAAAGGCACAACGATGTAGTAATCACGAGATAGCTTCGGAGACCAACCACAGCTTCCGAAGTATCAAAAGGAGGAAAGGAAATCTTCGGAGTGAAGGGAACCTGAAATATTGGAATAGAATGATGCAGGGACGACAAGGTTGAGAGATCAAGAGGGAAAGGAATCTCTCATTACAAATGAGAGGAAGACGGATCAAAGAACACACCAGACTCCAGAAAACTTAACACTAGGTCAACTTGGCTGAGAAACGACCTGCACTTGGTGCACCTATATTTTGAATGACCAAGAGAAAGAGAGCAAATGTTTCCAACCAAAACAAGGTAAGGTGACCCAGAATTAGAGCGATACCAGATAAGGAGTAAAAAGAAGCCTATTTAGATTTTTTTTGGTAAATATTTTTAGCTTTGAAATATTTTCACAACCACTAGACTCAACATCGACTAATAGAAAGGTTTTCCTACAGGCGGTCCTGCTCTGATACCAAAACCTGTAGCACCCCCAAGAGCCACGCTAGACAAATCCGAGACCTTAATCTGAGATAAGCCTAACATAGATCTCGGAAGCCAACAGTTGAGAATCGGTAACACAACAGAGACCCTACAACACAAGAAACAATATATTAGGCTCTTAACAGAGCGAAGAAGAAAATATCACGAAAATAAGGTCAACAACGGAAGGAAAATTATGCTATTGGACATAGCAAAACTAGGAAAAGGCCTCAGAGGCCAAAGCAATACGGCGACGTCCCAGTCCATAGATTCCAGGCTGTCGTCTGGGAACCCCAACCTACTCGTCGATGTCGATGTCCAGAAAACACACATATAAAAATCATATTTTTCTGATTTAAAATGAATTACCTATGAATTTCCAAAGATTAAACAAATTCAAATTAATTGAAACCATTTATTAATTCCATATTAAACATTTATGAATTTAAATAAAAGTTGGACCCACATGTCATAAGTTTATTAATTACAGAAAACATTATTTGGAAATAAATAAAATTATGACAAACAGGGCCCACTTGTCATAATTAAATAATTACAGAAAAGAATTAAAAACAATTTAATTATTTTTCAGAAAAAGGAAAAGGAGGCGCTGACGTCAGCTGATGTCAGCAATGGAGCAATCCCTCCCTGTCGATCACCAATTCGACGATTGCTGGCGCGAGGGAAGGTGTGGCTTCGCGGGTTGCACGCGCACGGGCGCAGGCGACCAGAAGGTGGAGGCGCCGCCAGCAGATGGTCGCCGGAGCTGCTCCGGCGACGAGCTCTTGCGGCGGCCCGAGAGGAGCGCGGTGGCCGGAGCAAACGAGAGCGAGAGGGAGAGGGCAACAGGGTCCAGGAGGACCAGCAGCTCACCAGGAGCGTGACGGAGAGGTCCGGGAGGCGAGGGGAGGTCCGAGACGGCCGGAATGGTCCGCGGAGGCCGGCGGCCGGAGTTGGGGAAGACGGCCGATTCCGTTGATTGCTTGCTCTCCCGCACGCGAGGCTCATCGAGGAGGAAGAGGAGAGGATGGAGAAGCTCCAGAGAACCTCACCGGAGCTCGGGGTGGCCGGAAACGGCGGCAATCGCCGGAATTTGCCGGAGGTACGAGGCTAGGGTTTCGGCCAAAACGGGGAAGAAGAGGAGAAGACAAGGTCGTCTAGGATTCTCGCGGCGGCGGAGGAGGGTTAAATAGGAGGCGCGGTGGCGGCGGCGTGCATCTTGGCGCAGGGGCGGCAGAGGAGAAGACACGGCGGCGGCGTCCTTCTGTCGGGAGGAAGAAGAAGAAAAGAAAAGAGAAACCTTTTATGGAAAACCCCCTGGATATTTTGGAAACCTCAAAACCTTTGGAAACAGGCCCCTGCTTTGAAAAAAAATAAATGATTTGAGGGCCTTTTTGTGATCAGAAAATTTATACAAAAATACCAGGAGACTCAGAATTTCACAAGGAAGCCATTGGCAACTTTGGATTTTGAAAATTTTGAAATTCTTTTAACACATTTAAAGTAGCAAGTGGTTTAGTCCACTTAGGGTTTTCTCTTTTAATTTTTAAACTCAAATTTTGTGCAAATTTTAATTAGATGCAAATGATGCTCATGATGCACAAACAACTCTTAATTATCGATTAGCAAATTTGGGGACGTTACATTTCATCACTTACGGAAGTTGTTGCTCCGTCAGCCGGGGGTGCCCGGGTTACCACGTGAATCGTCATGTGACGCACGGGTCCCAATGGTGCCGGGTGATCTTCATCCATGAACCCGTCTCCAAAACAATCATCGAACAAAGGTAAGATTGATTCCGTGTCTGTATCCAGATCTGATATATTTACTGGGGTGATGATGGGATCCTCTCTGATCCGGCTCATCGATTCTTCCTCTTCTGGCGATCCGACTGATTCTTCCCCGTCTGTCTGGGTCATGGTGGCTGACCCGGACTCGGACTCAAACTCCGGCTCGTACTGCTCTGTGTCGGCTCCCTCGGACCGGATCACGCCTACGAAAACATCGATCTGTCCAAAGATGAAATAAGATCCAGTCTCCAAGAAATCTGCTTCTTCTGTCCAGCCGGAGTCGTCCACGATCCGCTCCCGTCCTAGGAGCGTGTGGATCTGGCCAATAGCTAGGTTTTCCATACCTCGCAACGCTTCTCCTGAAAAAGTGATGCTCTTGGCCGCAGGCCCCACGGTGGGCGCCAACTGTCGTGGGATTGTCACGGCAGATGTTACCCGGAGGTAACTTGAGATGTGGGGCATGGAGGCTTCCGACATCAGGAGCTTGTCTAGCGTAACGTGGGGAAACAAGGGTTTACCCAGGTTCGGCCCCTCGTCTCGAGGTAAAGACCTACTTCCTGCTTCGGCTTTATTGATTAGGGTTTCGGGACTCGGCGCCTCAGCTTCCGGGTCTCGAGATTACAATGTGTCTCTCCTATGACTTGTAGAACCTCTCTCTCTAGGAACCAGGAGACCCCCTTATATAGGCGGCGGGTCTCGCTGGAGGTACAAGGCCTGGCCCGGGCCCGGGTTCCTATCATACCCGGACTCTACTCTAAGTCCTCTAAGCCTCTCCTTTTCTTAGCAGGACTCCGTCCTGTACTGGTTCTCCAGCCTTCTGGATCCTTCTTGCGTGCGGGCCAAGGCATACGTCGCGCACCGGCTTACATATCACCCGGCCCATGTCTTTATACTTGATTCGGCCCAACCTCCTATCAGACCGGCTTATCTTCCATGTCGGTGGGCCTACCGGGTTACGATCCCCCCAACATTATCCTTGCGATGTTGATTTTGTTATTCTTGACACTAGAATCACGCAACTGTGCGGCACGGATTTTATCCTCAAGTGTACGAGTGGCAATCAAGTTTGCAAGATAACCAGAAGGAACCACTTGGGAGATTGAGCTTCTTGAATTCTTCGTGAAGAGGAGGTTGGATGTCCTCAACCATGAGGTTGTTGCAATAGGACTTGCGACTTAGAGCATCAGCCATCACATTAGCTTTGCCTTGAGTGTAAGAGATGGTGAGATCGAAATCTGAGAGTTTCTCAAGCCACCTTGCTTGCCTGAGGTTCAAATCTGGTTGAGTGAAGAGATATTTGAGACTCTTGTGGTCGGTGAAGATCTCACAGGTGTGCCCAAACAAATAAGGTCTCCAAACCTTGAGGGCATACATGATTGCTCCAAGTTTAAGGTCATGTGTAGGATAGTTGAGCTCATGAGACTGCAACTGACGAGATGCATAAGCCACAACTTTGCGTTCTTGCATGAGGACTGCGTCTAGTCCTTGAAGGGATGCATCACAATTTTTTTGGAAAGGTTTGGATGTGTCTGGGCCAACTAGAATAGGAGTAGAAGTGAGTTTAGCTTTCAAGATATTGAAGCTCTCATCACACTTTGGAGTCCAAAGTAATTTCCTATCCTTCCTAGTTAGATCGGTGAGAGGTTTAGCGATTTTGGAGAAGTTCTCAACAAATCGACGACAATAGCTAGCCATGCCAAGGAAGGTCTTGACTTGTTTCACCGTTGTAGGAGGCAACCATTCAACAATGGCCTTCACTTATTCTGGATCAACAGAAATGCCTTCAGAAGAGATGACATGACCAAGGTAGAATACTTTAGGAAGCTAGAATTCACACTTGGAGAACTTGGCGTAGAGACGATGTTCTCGGGGTTTCAACAAGATAAGACGTAGATGTTCTCCGTATTCTTCCTCGGTTCTGGAATAGATAAGTATGTCATCGAGATACACTACCACAAACTTGTCGAGATATTCCATGAAAACAAAGTTTATGAGACGTGAGAAAGTCGCCGGAGCATTTGTGAGGCCGAAGGACGTGACCATCTACTCATAGAGACCATACATGTGGTGAAAGTTTTCTTTGGAATGTCTTATTTGCGGATCTTGATCAGATGATAACCAGACGTCAAGTCCAACTTGGAGAAAACCTTAGCACCAGCGAGTTGATCGAACAGGTCATTGATGCAAGGAATAGGATACTTGTTCTTGATGGTTTTCTTATTCAGAGGACGGTAGTCAATAACCAGTCGCTCAGTCGTGTCCCTCTTTTTGACAAACAGAGTAGGACAACCCCAAGGAGAAGTACTAGGTTGGATGTGGCCTTTACTTTCCAACTCTTCGAGCTGTCTCTTGAGTTCAGCCAGTTCGTTGGGGCCCATCTTGTAAGGACGTTTGGAGATAGGAGCAGTGCCTGGTTCTAGTTCAATGTCGTACTCCACGGCTCTGTCAGGTGGCATACCTGGCAATTCTTCAGGAAAGACGTCAAGGAAGTCTCAGACCATCGGTATATCTTCCATAGCAGGAAGAGGATGGACATTGAGAGCATACAGGTGAACAGATGGAACTTTAGAATAGAAGTAGAGTATTTGGCCAGAAGAATGGGTAAGCTTAACAGATTTAGCAGTAAAGTCAATGACCGCTTTATTTGTCATAAGACAATCCATCCCTAGGATGACATCAATGTCCGAAGAACGAAGATCAATAAGAGACGCTTGGAATGGAAGGTTTCCGATTAAGATCATGTTGTTCAGGCTGACTTCCTTTGTAAGCCATTTGGATCCTGGTTGCTGCACTAAGACAGGGTTGTCCATCTTTTCAAAAGGAACATTATTGCTGGAAGCAAAACTTCGCGAAATGAAAGAATGGGACGCACCAGAATCAAACAACACTTTAGCGAGGATAGAGTTCACGAATAGATTTCCAAGAACCACATCAGTAGCTTCCTCTACTTCTTTTCCTGTAACATGATTCACCCTTGTGCGTCTACCAACAAACCTTTTGTCGATGTTGGGGGCCTGAGGATTAACAGCACAACTCTTAGGGCGACAAGGTGGTGGAGGAAGTTGGTTTTGCGGACACTTGTAAGAGTAGTGGCCCGGCTCACCGCACTTGAAACAGGTGACCGAAGAGTTCGGGACCATAGGCGTTGTCTGCTTGACGAAACTCCTTGTTGCTGAAGCTGGATTGGTTAGACCGGAAGAAAACCTCGGAGAGATTGGACTGTGGATGAGTTGAGTTTGAGCTGCATAGGGTACCCAAACCCTACGTTTCTGTGGAGGTGTAGATTCTGATGGAGAAGAAGTTGTTTCAAGAAAGTGTTTACGAGATTCTTCGAACTTCTCACCTCCAAATTCCTCTCGGAGAGCTGTATTGACAAGATCTTCAAAGGTATCGCACTTGATAAGAGTGAGTGCGTACTTAAGATCTGGGTTTAGACATCTACGGAATTTGGCTTGCTTTTTGGCATCTGTTGATACCTCATCTTGAGCATAGCGGGCCAGACGATTGAACTCAGCTTGGTAGTCCAGCAGGGACCTGCTTTCCTGAGTCAACTCATAGAATTGTTCACGCTTCCTTTCCATGACCCCGTCGGGAATATGGTGGTGTTTGAAAGCCTCCTTGAACTCATCCCAAGTAGTAACAAAACCTGGTGCTCGTAACTCTAGGAAGTTCTCCCACCAAGACATGGATTCACCGTGGAGAAGGTAGGGCACATAAGGAACACGGTCCTCATCAGACACGTGTGAGACAACAAGAGCATTTTTCACCTCACGCAGCCAGTCATCAGCATCGAGTGGCCCAGAGGGAACATCAAACGTGCGTGGGTTGAGCTGGAGAAACTCTACGATTGTCACACGGCAGTTGCCCTGGTCTTGGTTTTGCTGAATGTGACTCAAAATTTGCATCATCTGAGACAAAACTTGCCGCATTTGGGAAGGAATTGGAGTATCTTCTTCGCCACTCTCCATCCTGGGGAGGACACAACATTAACACCACAATCAGATAAAAAAAATCCAACGTAAGTTCTTAAAGGAAACTTCAGAATGCTTAGAAAAGATAACACGGAACAAGACATGGCCATCTGTCATGCTACGCCATTTTTTTTACTTCCATAAAGGTTTAAAGAGAGGTAAGAACGAAGACTAGCACTAGAATGAGGAAACACCAATTGAGCTTGACGTAACACCACCAAAAAGGAGAAACAACTGATTGATTCAATAATGAAACTGAACATAGCCGAAGAGGTTGATAACTGCTGAAACGAAAGGAACCACCTTGAAGACACCTGAAACTATGGTACTACGGAACCCCAGAACACGTGATGTCCTAATTTGAAATTTTAGGTGAGAAGGGAAAAACATCGTAACACTGCCGTACTAGAAGAACAGAGAGGGTGGCTGGGGAAAAGAATAAAAGAACATAGTTCCTGTTCTCACGTTTAAGATTTTTCCTGATAACTAAAAAATAATTTTCTAGACTCAAACAACGACCAGTAGAAGGGAACCTGAGGGCGTTTAGGCTCTGATACCAACTGTCAAACCCAGGATTCAGACGTCACAAAGAATACGTACCGGTTGGGCCACACAACTAGGAGCATACTGGGGTTACCAATCCCAGGAAAAAGCAGGCCTGGCTCGGAATGGATCATTGGCCGACAGCTCCTAGCGATCCCAACGCCACGTACGTCTCACGATTGCGCACGCAAGAAATTCAAAATCCTACAAAGTCGTAGATTTCAAACATGTATACACTGTATACAAATCGGTTTGGAAATAGAATGGAAATCACGGGATAAAACTAAGACACAAATAAAGGAAATAAGTATCCATAACTCTCACTTAGCAAATATAGCGAATATCACCAAGCAGAGGACACATGTCCCAACGTTACATCATTCAGCGGAAACATGCCGGTATGAGTACAGACAAGAAGCAAATAGGCACAAGGCCGAAACGAAAAGAGAAGGCCCATCCACACGGTCCACCAGGAAGAAGCCCAGGGGAACTCTAACTACTCATCGTAGATCTCGTCGTCAAACTCCACGTAGTAGCCACCAACTTGGTCGTACGGAGAATCCTCAACTGCAGAGAAAACCACAGCCCACGAACGGGTCAATACACCGGAGCGTATCAAACAAGTTAAAGCTAACAAGTTACAAAACTGAAAGACTCCCAAAGTATGGGGAAGGTGGAATTAGCGGCAGCAGCACTAGCAACCTAAAAGAGAAGCGCTACAACTTCCGTCTAATTAGAGAGGGATAAGAGAGCGCATAAGTAACCATCTACAACTAACACCAATCATAACCCTTTCTCGGATTAACACCCTCAACCAAGTATGAGGAAGAAATTCAGGAAAACTCACATATTGAACAGTTTTAGTTACCATTTATTGTGCAAGTAATTCTATATTACTAGTCAGATTAATTAGCAAGGTCTAGGTGTAAGTTGTCTATGATCTTATTAGCCAGCATCATCACCAAGTCGTCCATAGTCGTAGACACGGCTCATCGATAAGATTATACCCTGCAGGGGTGCACAACTGTACCCATACTCGTATGATCAACCCAGTCAATAACATTAGGGCCTCTCAACCCAACCCTTTCCTTCACCGCAACAAGTCCAATGAGCCACGGGAGCTATGCTGGTCCCGGCCAAAAGGGTGCGGGTTCCCGCAGGACACACCCCTCCGCACCAACAGGTCGCGCCCTATATGCATGTAACAAGTCACACCGCCAAAGTAAAATACTACACTACTATCAATGCCTATGAGACAAATGGAAAACCCGAACTATGTGCGGCTCCCGGGCAAGTTGAAGTTCCAGTCAAAGTCGAGAGGGGCTCCATTGGGCTACTCACAAGTGTTTAGTGCGCTCAAAATTGGATCTAAGGACAAGAACTGAGTTCCTAGGTCGACCCTTAGCTGAACAAAGCACCTCGCAAGGCCTTCCGCCGGTGCCTTATCATTTATTTATAATACCGCAATATAAGACAACATTTTATTAAGGTAGAATAATATATCATGCTAAGCATATGAAATAATAGACCAACAGATGACTCGCACAACCTACTCTAAGCATGCACTACGACTCGCAAGGCTAACAGATAAACATACAACAGGTGATGGGATGTGGGGATAAATCTGTATGAGCTGCAGGATAAACATGTGATGGGATAGCAATTCAAGAATCGGAAACTAGGGTAGCATAGATCAAAAGGAAAGGATGAAAACCAAACAACCTGTAACAGGTTAGCAATAGCTGGCCTGACAGCTCGTGGCCCGGCACAAAAGCTGGAACCTCAGAGACGTAAGTATCATCAGCAAACACGTCGTCGTCTACCCAGAGAAGAGCAAAACATAGAAAATAGGAAAACATAATCAATATAAAGAAAGTGCGCAACCAATTGATGGTGCAACATGGTATGCAATGATTAGGTCACATTAACGCGGGGATGAAATCCCGTCAATTAATTATGGTGCAAATTATTTATCTACACATCAAATTAAATATTTATTAACATGGCAAGACATAGCATAGATGATAATCAAATTAAATGGAATAGGGCATTATATACTTATTACCCCACACATTCCATATTTAATTATTTAGTTGCATTTGTTAAATTACACTATGCATTTAAAATAAATGATGCTAAATGGCATAAGAATGGCATATTAATGTTTATTGCATTTTTCTGATATTTAAACTTATCAAGATTATTAAGTTTGGAGTTATAGATTAAAAGTTTTTAATGTTTTAGGTCTAGGGGTGTTTTTGTAAATGTTCAGGGACTTAACCGTGATGGTAAAAGTGTTGGTGAGTGCTTAACTGCAAATACAGAGAGCACAGGGGGCTCGGGGTAATTTTTCCAGCACCTCAATCACTGATGGGTGGGACCCTGCTGTCAGTGACCGAAAAGAAAAAAAGGGTGTCTTTTTATTCACCACGGGCACGGGAGGTTCGAACTCGGGTCGGCGAGTGCGGATCGTACGGTGCTGCTAGCCAGAAGGCCGGATCAGTGGTGTTGTACACAAAGGCTTAGTTTTTGCTTTGAACCAAGACGGGGGTGTTAACACTGTCGAACTAAACTTCGACAGAAGTTCAGAGAAATCACCGGCGTCGATTTGGACGGAACCGCACGTGCGAGGTGCGGCGTGCGTGTGTGTGGGGTGCGGGGAGCTGTGGGAAGTCGTGTGCGTGCTCGAGGGGCAAAGGGGAGTCCTTGCTGCCTCGGGTTATGCTCGTTCGAGTGCGCGGGTTGCACGGCCGTGGCGGAGCGGGTCCGGTGCCAGCGGAACTCCGGCGAGAGGGTACGTAATCGAAGGTGAAAGGAGAGGGGAAAACCGATGCTCACCTCGTGATATTCGATGGCGAGAGGTGACAGCTCGGGGAGGCCGGAGATGAGCATATGGTGTCGAGGACGGAGAGTGTGGCTGTGGCCGGCGTCGGGGACGTAGAGGTCGCGCGGGTGCGTGCGTGGCTTCCGGGCCCATCTCTTGGGTGTCGCGGACGGAGTTGCCAGTGGCCCCGTCACTGGCGTAGCAGAACGGGGTGAGCTGGTCTGCTACGTGGGGGAGAGCTCGCGCCCGGCTCGGACATGGCGACGGTGGAGCGAGGGAAGAGAGCTAGTGGCGGCGGGGTGAGAGGGAAAGGGTTAGGGTTCGGGAAGGTTGCGGTGGCTGCTTAAAGAGAGGAGGGGGCAGTGGGGCAGCGCGTGTTGGAGGCATGGCAGTGGCCATCGCCATGGCTTGTCCTCGCTGGAAAAGGTGTGCCCGTACGGAGGAGGGAGAAGAGAGAGATGGGCCGGAGTTTGGCCACTTGGCCCACTTCGGGAAGGAGTCATTTTTTCCTTCTCTGGTTTTTTTTTTCTTTTTATTTCTTTCTATTTTTGAATTTTAAAACCAAATAGAAAAGGAAAATGAGATAAAACTTTTAGCCAATTTTAAAGTTTCAAAATATACAATTTGACATACTAGTTTGAAAACTTGCAAAATATTTGAACATCACATTTGAAATATTTGAATTGCCTCTGAACTTAAAAGTGTGATTTAAATTTAAATGCAACAATTTAATTAATTGAGGAGACAAAAAGAAATGATGCCATGATGTATTTCTTTATTACACAACAAACACAACATTTAGGAAAGCATTACATTTAGGATGTTACAGAAACCTTGTGCCTTTTACAGTCGTTGCAAATAACCAGCGGAAATCGCGGGGACTCCATGTTCTTCGAGAAGCTGCCGTTTTCGCCACCCATAACAAAGCAAGGAGTCCTACCATATGGTTAGAAGAACTATCGGGTTATGACTCCCAGGAATCAGGGGTAGGCACTTCCTGAAGGGTAGTTCAAGAGGGGATTGAGCGCGGAGGTCTAAACCCTCAAGTGGCTCCGCGACATTGCTCACCGGACCCGAAGAAGACGCACACCCGACCAAGGAAGACACCGTCCTTTACCCAGGTTCACGGCCCTCGTGAGGAGGTAAGACCGCTACTCCTGCCTGTCTGTATTATATGTGGAAGGTTACAGTACAATTGAGCTTGCCGGAAGCCCCCTTGAGCCAGTTCTTGCCTGGGGAGGGAAGCGATGATCTTCTTCCTCCTCGAGTCAGAGGCTAACCTAAACAGAGCTGCTAGGGTTTACAAGGGTGTTTTGCACGCAAAGGGCCGACCCTTGCTACGATGGAGGTCTTCTCTCTATTATAGGCCCCTCGGGCCTTCTCCTTCGGCTTGGCCTTCAAGGTGGCTCCCACTTGCCAGTGGCGGGGCGGAGCACGAGTCCACCGTGCTCCATCCGTCCATGGACTCGGTCCATTGTTGATAGAGGTGGCGCCGTGGCCGACAGGCGGCCGACCGAGCGGTACTGTCCGCAGAGCGGGCAGTCTCTGAGGTGGAGCCCGCGATGACGATCTCCGTTGGAGGGTTGCGCCATCCACCTGCTTTATCGTCAGAGTAGAAGGTCCTCACGGCTGTGCAGCAGGCGGAGCAGCTTTGTTGACCGCTTTATCGCCTGGGACAGCGACGGGGGTGTGTGCGTTGTACTACGAGCGTGGCAGAGGTCACGTGCGCTCTGCCGGGCTTCCTTGGCGACGACGTTTCCCTTCAGGCCTGAGGGGAGATTCCTATCGAACTTCCCTCAGGCGCGTTGGTTCCTCGGGGGGAGGATCCCCTGAGGCGAGGGGTCCCTTGAGGCCCTCGCTTCCTCTTCAGGCCCTCGAGGGGGATTGCCTCTCGAGGGTCCCGCCAGGCGGTGACGCCTGGTCCTTAGTCGTTTCGTCCGTCTGGCTCGCGAGCGAGGCCTGGGGGGAATGGGCTCTTGATACCCCAGTTCCCACTGGGCCGACAGTAGGCCCCGGGCCCATGATGGGCACGACTGAGTCCATGGGCTTAGGCGAAGCGTCGTGGGCCCTTAGTGCCCAGCCGGCCCGAGCCACGCGACACTTGGACGATTAACGACTTTGCACGATCAGGGGCGTGAGTCATGGGGGGTCCCACCACGCCCCGGTAACTGCTATGGGGGGGGGACATAAAGCCCAGGCGTTGCCGCGCAGAGTCGTTACCGTTTCTAGTTCTTCCCGCAGAAGTTTCCGCTCCTCAGAGCTCTCCGCCTCCGCTCTCCCCTGCGAATCTCCCATCTTCCTCTTTGCCAAAACTCAAGTCCTCTCCGATGGGCCCGGTGAAGAGCAAAAGTAAGGCCGCAGCGGGGTCTTCTTCCCGGGCGGCGGCCATGAAGGTAGTGCGGGGCGCGGCACTCGAGGGGGCGCGCACCGATCTTCAGGCGTTGGGGAAGATCCGCCACCTGGTTGCGGGGCCGACCAACGAGCATGGTGCCAGCGAACTCCAAGCCGCCCGGTTCGGGAGATTTCCTCAAGGGTTCTACCCCATTTTTCTCCACGCCATCACCGCCGGGCTGGTGCCACCGTACTCGCCTTTCTTGGAGGCAGTACTGGAATTCTACCAAATTCAACTCCTCCGTCTCCACCCAAACTCCATACTCATCTTGTCCATCTTCGCCTACCTTTGCGAGGCTTATCTGGGCGTGCACCCTTCGGTAGCGCTCTTCAGAACCTTCTACTCGCTGCGGTGTACGGCTGGTGGCGAAAGGACGGGGTGCGTCTCCTTCCGCATCGCGTACGGCATGGGGCACGTATAGATCCCCATCTCCTGGAGTGGGGATAAACCTGTCACGGCCCTGCTCAAGAAGGTGGGTGACTTTCGCCAGAAGTGGCTGCTCATCGGCGTCTCGTCACCCTGCGCGTTCCTGGACGTCCCGGAGGCGCCGCCCGTGAAGAACTCCCACTGGTGCAAGTCTGCTCTTCGCGGTGCGGACAATGCTTATTTGGAGGGGCGTTTGAGATTTCTCCGCGAGGAGGGTCTCATGGGTGAGATGGTCGCAGCGGACTTCGTGGCACGGCCCCTCCGACCCAATGCGGCTACATATGGAGGACCTTGGCTCGGACGTGGTCGACACCATCCTAAACATCCTTTTTGCCAGTCCGGATGTGCCTGGGAAGATCGCCGGCTCCGTGCGTCCTCTGCATCAGCTTCCTCTGAGCGACCGCGTGGATATCCTGGACGGAATGCCGGATTTTACTCCTCATGGTCTGGCGGGCTTGATTGATCAGGAGGTCGCTCCGCCGGCGCACACAGTCGTGGGTGTTCATTCTTCGTCTGCCTCCCATGCCTGGAGCGGCGAGGAAGAGGCCGCGACGGGAGGGGCGCCCCCTATGAGGTACGAGCCATTCATCGACGAGATTTGCGACATCTCGTCGGGCGATGACGACGCCTTCGCTGTGGCGCCTTCGCGCCTCGAGGAGGAGGCGTCTGAGGCCGGAGCGGCCTCTGAGACGGATGCTTCGCCGGGGAGGCGCGAGCCTCGCACCAAGGCGATGGTGGACCGCTCTAGGGCGAGGCCCTCTAACATCCCCTCCAAAAGAAAAGCGGCGACGCCTATGGAGGGATCAGGTGTCAAGCCCACACCTTTCTGGCGCTCTCCCGGCCTGTCGTGGGTGGACGCCGGTGCTTCCCCTTCATGGTGAGTATTCCCACCACTTGGTTATTTTTGGCTTTTGTTGTCCCTCCTGCTCCGTCTTCTCCTGAACAATCTTCTTTGGGCTTTTTTCAGCGATCTGGTGCCTGCGAAGCGTCGCAAGCTTCGCGAGGCAGCAGGTGTGAAGAGAGCCGCAGCTACGGTGGCGGCTGGCGAGCGCCTGAGGCCTATGGAGCCGTCCACTCCAGACCCAGTGGAGGGGGCGCCTCAGGAGGGAGCGGCCGTGCCCCTAGAGGGGGCGCCTGAGCCTCAAACAGCGCCTCCCGAGCCTCTGCTAGTGGACAACGCGGAGGAGACGACTCCCACGTCACCTCGCGCCCCGACTCCTCCTCGCGCGGCTACGCCACCACGCAAGGCAATTTTGCTCCGCACGCTGCCATCGCCACGCGCAGTGACGCCGACGCCTGCGTCACCTCCACCGTGCTCGCCTGGGGTGCCCGCGCCACCTTTGGAGGGAGCGACTGAGGCTTCAGCTAGCACAAGTGCGGCCACAAGAGGGGGTATGGCCTTGCCACATCTGGAGGGAGCGACCGAGGTTCCCGTAGGCGCAAGTGCGGCCGCGGGAGGGGGTGCTGCCTCGCTACCTCGCCCTGCCGGAGAAGATGAGCGTCTAAATGGCTCGAGCGCCGCAGCGGAGGCCGGCGTGGATGGACGTGGAGCCACACCCAGCCCCCGAGCTCGACCTGGGGCAAGGCTCACCGGACCGGCCGCTGCAGCTGGGCCCTCTTCTAGCCAGGAACTGGTTCTCCGAGGCTGGGATTGGAGCGCGGGGCGCCGCGAGGTGGCATTCGGCCTTGTGCGGAAGTCCTTGGAGGGCCTGGAGGCCCACCTTGCCCTTGGCGACATACGGCTCGCCCAGCAGCAGGAGGAACTTGCGAGATCATGGTCGTCCTTCCATGCGGCCGTCGAGGCGCGCCGGCTGGAGGACTCGGCACTGAAGGCAGCCCGCAAAGAGGCCATCAGCTTTGCCAAGGAAATCCGCGATGGAGACATTCGCGATGCTGCGGAGCTACTTGAGCCCCTCAAGGCAGAACGCTACGCCGCTGAGGAGCTCCTGCGAGGGGCCACAGCCGAGCGTGAGGCGATGGAGGGCTCGCTGGCGCAGAAGCGCTGCGAGCTGGACCGGTTGGAGTCCTAGCTACTCTCGGCCCACCAGGCTGCACCAGGCCGCGCAGGCCGCTCTGGAGGAGGACCGCAAGTGCTTGGCCGAGCGCGATCGGCAGCTGGCCCTCAGGGGGAGTGAGCTGCAGCGGCGTGAGGAGCAGTGTCTCCAGACGAAGAAGGACTTGGCTGCTCAGCGTGAGGCCCTCGAAGCGCGGGAGGGAGGCCTGGCACAGGCGATCTCAAAGTTCGACGAGCACGTCGCTGCTCGGAAGTGCTCCGACGAGCGCGCGGAGAGGCGCTTCGCCAAGAGGACGAGAGCAGCGCAGAGGGCCCTCGCGGAGCACGAGAGATATCTCCGTCGGTCCCTTCTCCAGAAGTACCGCGCTCGGCTGCGGAAGCGGGAGGACCGCCTCAAGGCCGAGCATGCTGCGGACGCTCAGCGGCTCGCTGAGCTCGAGAAGGCCAACTCCAAGCTGGCGCGCCGCTTCAAGCGCGTCAAGGCCTATTGGCACCGAGCGGAGGAGGCTCGCGACGTGGCAACTCTCGGGGCTGGCCCTTCGTCCAGTGCGCCTGCGATGCAGTACGACCGCCTGTTTGAAGAGCTGGTCGCGCGCGGTGGTGAGCTCACGGTGTGGCTCGCCGCAGACGCGCCGTGTCCTAGGACCCAAGGCCACGGCGGCGCCGCCGCGTTCCTGGCCTATTTTGACCAGCACTTCGCGGCGCTGGAGGGCCCCGCTGCCGAGCTTCGCGAGGTGATCGAAGACGAGAGCAGGCAGCTCTTGGGGGTGGCTATTGATCTCATCTTCACCAACATCAAGCTCCTTGTGCCGGACTTCGACCTCCGCTTGGTGACCGAGGTTGCTCCCGGCGAGGGCGCGCATCGCGTCTCGTCTTCCCTCCGCGAGCAGGTGGATGCATTCTGCAACCGCTTCAGGCGTGTGGAGGCTGCGCCGGACTTCAGGGAGGAGGAGGCCCGCTCCGCCGAGGTCAAAGATGGCATTGCGGAGGAGGAGGCCCGCTCCGCCGAGATCGAAGATGGTGCTGCGGAGGAGGCTCAAAGCGATGCTGCATCCCCCTGAGCCTTTCTTGGCTGCGCCTGCGAGCGCTTGTATCTGCACCAGCTGTGTGCTTTTAGGCAACTTAAGACCTTTTGGCTTGTAATATACGTTTAATTGCTGTTTTAATTCGAGCTTGTCTGCCCCTCATGAGGTCTTTTTGGACTCATCTTCATGTCTATTTGTTCTCTACGTCGTTAGGTCCCATCTCTTCGTGCCACGACTCCGCCACCTCGATGTGCGGGAGCAATGACTCTGCAAGGCCGGGGGGAGTTTAGGCCTAGGAGAGGTAAGAGCCTCGAGTCGCGATGCTCAAGTGCCCCCCTTAGACGTGCGAGTAGTCCATGAAGCGTAAGGGAAAGCGAAGTCGCTCGAGGGGCAAACACGCGCGCTAGGGAGAGAAATTGCTCTTAAAGCGTGGGTGCGAGACTTAGCTTTTCGAGGTTTTCGCTCTTTGAAGGCTTTTCGCCTGGCGAGGTTGCCCACTTGAGGGGTCGCTCCTGGGGAGGCTCTTTTCCTGGCGAGGTTGCCCGCTTGAGGGGTCGCTCCTGGGAAGGCTTTTCGCCAGGCGAGGTTGCCCACTTGAGGGGTCGCTCCTGGGGAGGCTCTTTGCCTGGCAAGGTTGCCCGCTTGAGGGGTCGCTCCTGGGTAGGCTTTTCGCCTGGCGAGGTTGCCCACTTGAGGGGTCGCTCATGGGGAGGCTTTTCCCCTGGCAAGGTTTCCCGCTTGAGGGGTAGCTCCTGGGGAGGCTCTTTGCCTGGCGAGGTTGCCCGCTTGAGGGGTCGCTCCTGGGGAGGCTTTTCGCTTGGCGAGGTTGCCCACTTGAGGGGTCTCTCACGGGGAGGCTTTTCGCCTGGCGAGGTTGCCCGCTTGAGGGGTTGCTCCTGGGGAGGCTTTTCGCCTAGCGAGGTTGCCCACTTGAGGGGTCGCTCCTGGGGAGGCTCTTTGCCTGGCGAGGTTGCCCACTTGAGGCTCGCGGGGGAATTCTTCCCTGCAGGCACTAGAGGCGCGAACCCGAACGCTGAAACACGGTCAAGGGATCGTGCGCGCTTATAGGTCCCCTCAGGTGTTCCTTGCGAGGAGAGTAAGTACCAAGGTCCTCTGTAGAGATGGCGTGTTTGTGGGGTATTGCCCTCCAGCCAGAGCTCGTACTCTTGGATTTTGCACTGCTGCTGGTGTGTCATTTGAGGCACTGGCACCGTACTCAGCCCCCGCTCGCAAGGTACGCATGTGGAGAGATATAAGCGCACACTTCAACAATAGTAATGCATAAATAAAACCCCCCAAAAACATTTTTTAAGCGGCGCCGAAGCGCTAAGTTCACTTGGGAACGAGATTTAAGCCGTTGGCGTTTGGGGCTCCTTTGGGGCTTTGAGGGTTTAAGCCGTTGGCGTTTTAACCTCCAGAGACAGGAATGCTTGGAGGTTGAGCCGTAAGCTGCCTCTTCCGCTAGTAGTCTCGACGTGACAATGATCACGTGCGTGGCGATGACCACGGTTGCGTTTGTTCCCTTGGGAGACAAAGCATGTGTTTGAGGTTTAAGCCTTTTGGTGTTTTAACCTCTAGAGACGACATTGCTTGGAGGTTGAGCCGTAGGCTGCCTCTTCCGCTTGTCTTCTCCACGTGACAATGATCACGGGTGTGGCAATACCAGTTTGGCATTTTTTCCTTTAGGAGACAAAGCTATGTTTTTGGAGGTTTAAGCCTTTTGGCGTTTTAACCTTTAGAGACGAAAAATGCTTGGAGGTAGAGCCGTAGGCTGCCTCGTCCGCTTGACGTCTCGACGTGACAATGATCACGGGTGTGGCAATGACCACTTTGGCATGTGTTCCTTTAGGAGACAAAGCTATGTTTTTGGAGGTTTAAGCCTTTTGGCGTTTTAACCTCTAAAGACGAAAAATGCTTGGAGGTTGAGCCGTAGGCTGCCTCGTCCGCTTGACGTCTCGACGTGACAATGATCACGGGCGTGATAATAATCACTTTTTTAACTTGTTCCTTGCGGATACAAAAGTTTGCGAGGTTTAAGCCTTGAGCTTTTAACCTTGAGGGACAAAAAGGTGCTTGGAGGTTGAGCCGTGGGCTGCCTCTTTCGCTAAATGCCCTGACGTGATAATGATCACGGGTAGAACTTGCGCAGATGCATGATGTTCCATGGGTTTTTGACGGGGACGCCGTCTTCTGTCTCGAGGCGAGCCGCGCGAGGCCTGGCGATGTGGGTTACCATGTAGGGACCTTCCCACATCGGGGACAGCTTGTGGAGGCCTTCCCTGGAGAGGATTCGCCTGAGGACGAGATCGCCTGCCTCCAGGGTGCGCGAGTGCACATTGCGACGGTGGTAGCGCCTCAGAGACTGCTGGTACTTGGCCGCCCGTAGGGCGGAGCGTCGTCTTAGCCCTTCAAGGAGCAGCAGGTCGTCGTTGTGGAGGTCCTCTTGCTGGTCCTCATTAAAGGCAAGGACCCGTGGGGATCCATGCTTTATCTCTGCGGGGAGGACAGCTTTGGCTCCATAGACGAGTGCGAACGGCGTTTCCGCGGTGGGCTTGGGTGGCGTGGAACGGATGGATCAGAGCACCGAGTGTAGCTCATTGATCCAGCCCTTGCCGTGGCCCTTGAGGACATCGAAGGTCCTGTTCTTTAAGCCTTTGAGGACCTCTGCGTTTGCGCGCTCGGCCTGTCCGTTGCTTTGCGGATGGGCGTCTGAGGCGAAGCAGAGCTTGATGCCCATTTTCTTGCAGTAGGCTCTGAAGATGCCGCTTGTGAATTGCGAGCCATTGTCGGTGATGATGCTGTTAGGCACTCCGAAGCGGCAGACCAGGCCTCTGATGAATTTCACCGCCGCGCCTTCTGTGATTGTGAGCGTCGCCTCCACTTCAGGCCATTTTGTGAACTTGTCAATGGCCACGAAGAGGTAGCGATATCCACCTTGCACCATTGGGAAATGTCCCAGGATGTCCAGCCCCCAGGCCGCAAACGGCCACGAGAGCGGAATGGTTTGTAGCCCCAGCGCTGGTTGGTGGATTTGCTTGGCGTGGAATTGGCAGGCTTCACAAGCTTGAATGATGTCCGTTGCATCTTGAAGCGCTTGAGGCCAGTAGAAGCCGCTCCTGAAGACTTTTCCTGCGAGGGTGCGGGCGCACGAATGGTGGCCGCATTCCCCGCTGTAGATGTCCTTAATCAGCAGTTTTCCTTCTTCAGGAGGGACGCACTTGAGCGTGATGCCGTTTGGGCGCTTGCGGTAGAGAATTCCTTCAAGGATTTGGTACGATTTTGCTTGGCGGGCAATTCTCTCCGCTTCAACATCTTCCTCGGGAAGGATCCCTTTGTGGAGGTAGTCTTTGATCTCGTCAATCCATCCTGCCTCTTGGTGCACCGTTGTGAGCAACAGACGCTCCCCTGTGGTGGGGCCCGCCGCCTGGAGCTCCGCTTGCAGGTGGTGGCGGGAGCTCTTTGTCTGTGCTTGCAGGCAGGGCCTCTAGGGGCTGCTTTATGGATGCCTTGACGAGCCTTTCTTCAAAGACACCTGGCAGCTGGGCTTGCCTCTTTGATGCGCGCTTGGCGATGTCATCAGCCTCTTGGTTTTCCTTTCTTGGGATATGCATGAGCTCCATTCCCCTCAAGTTCTTCTCCAGCCTACGGACCTCTTCAAGGTATGCGGCCATGTGGTCGCCCTTGGCCTTGTAGCTTTTGTTGGAGAAGTTGACGAGAAGCTGGGAGTCGCCCTTGATGAGTATATGCTTGACGCCTAGGGCGATTGCGGCGCGTAGGCCAGCAAGCAGCCCTTCATACTCGGCGATGTTGTTGGATATCCTGTCGATTCCAAAGCACAGCTGGACTGCGTAATACAACTTGTCGCCTTTGGGTGAGGTCAGGACTACACCTGCCCCACCGTGGCGACAAGCGAAAGCTCCGTCAAACTTCATGGTCCAGTAGCTGGGCATTGCGGCTCCAGAGGACTTGTGCTCTTCTTCCCAGGGCTCTTCAGGGGTTGGATCATTCCATTCGATGATGAAGTCTGCCAGCGCTCTTCCTTTGATTACCCTTGTGGTATCGAAGCGTAAATTGAATGGATGTAGCTCGATGTTCCATCCTACGACATGATCTGTTGCATTTGGGTTGCGCAGAATTTGCTCCAGGGGGAAAGAGGTTACCACCGTGATGGGGTGGCCCTGGAAGTAGTGTCGCAGTTTTCTTGAGGCGATGAGGAGTGCGAGGAGAAGCTTCTGCTGCATCGGGTACCGCTCGCGAGCATCACGCAGTACTGTGCTGACGAAGTAAACTGGATGCTCGACGAGGGTAGTTCCTGTCTCCTTGGCGTCTTTCTCCTGAGGTGGCCCAGCTTGGCCCTCGAGGGGGTTGGCTTCAAGGGGCTTGTCCTGGGCCTCGAGGGTGTTGGCCTCGCAGGACTCGGCCTCGAGGGGCTTGGCCTCGGGTGACGTGGCCTCGAGGGATGTGGCCTCGAGGGACGTGGCCTCAAGGGACATGGCCTCGAGGGACTTGGCCTCGCAGCGCTCCTCCTGGGCCTCAAGTGTGTTAGCCTCTTGAGGCTCCTCAGTCCCTTCGGCATGAACTTCTTGCAGCGGTTGACTCGGGGCGGTCCCCTCTTCAGGCTTTGGGACTTGCAGTGGCTTTGTGAGGACTGCCCTTTCGTCGTGGTCTTTATCCGGAGGCTTTCCCTTTGGAGTGGTTGCACTCTTCTTGTGAAGTACAGGCTCCTCTCTTTCCACCACAAGGACGGCACTGGCTGTTTGTGGAGTAGCAGACAAGTACAGCTTCAGGTGCTCGCCAAGCCTTGGGGCGACCATTACAGGTGGGCTGGCCAAGTACTTCTTCAAGTCCTCAAATGCTTTTTAAGCTTCAGGGGTCCACTTGAAAGTGCCCGTTCTTTTCATGATCTTGAAAAACGGCAGGGCCCTTTTGCCGAACTTGGAGATGAATCGACCCAAGCTTGCCATGCAGCCTGCCAGGCGTTGCATGTCCTTGAGCCTGCGTGGAGGTTGCATGCCTTCTATGGCCTTGATTTTGTGTGGGTTCGCCTCTATGCCCCGATCAGACACGAGGAACCCCAGCAATTTGCCTGAAGGTACTCCAAAGTCGCACTTGGCGGGGTTGAGCTTGATGTTCACCTTGCGCAGGCAGGCGAAGGTTTCTTCAAGGTCTCTCAGAAGAGTATTTCCTTCTCGCGACTTCACGACGATGTCATCGACATATGCTTCAGCATTTCGCCCCATTTGCCCGCCAAGGGCTATCCTCATTAACCTCTGGAAAGTGGCTCCGGCATTTTTTAGGCCGAAGGGCATGCAGACGTAGCAATACACACCGCATGGGGTGAGGAAAGTCGTCTTCTCCTCATCCTCTTTAGCCATTTTAATCTGGTGATAACCAGAGAAGGCATCAAGGAAACAGAGAAGGTCGCAGCCTGCCGTGGAGTCCACGATCTGGTCAATTCTGGGCATGGGATAAGGGTCTTTGGGGCAGGCCTTGTTTACATCAGTGTAGTCGATGCAGAGGCGGCCTCCGCCGGCGGGTTTTGGGACTACCACGCCGTTGGAGACCCAAGTGGGTTGCGCGACTTCGCAGACGACTTTTGCCGCTTTGAGCTTCTCGACCTCCTTGACGATGAATGCTTGCTTCTCAGGGGCTTGCTTTCTTGCTTTTTGCTTGACGGGGCGCGCGTTTGGGCACACGGACAAGTGGTGCTCGATCACCTCCCTCGGTACACCAGACATATCTGACGGTGTCCACGCGAACATGTCAGAGTTTGCCTGGAGGAAGGCGACGAGCGCGCTTTCCTATTTGGGAGGCAGCGCGGCGCCAATGGTGACGCTAGCCCCCGAGCTCCCTGAGCTCAGAGAGATCTTCTTGGTAGAAGCTGCTTTCTGAGAGAACAACTGCTTCTTCTTCTTGGGCCTCTCGAGAGGCTCTTGGTCCTCGTCTGCGGGGAAGGCCATGGCGGCGGTCTTGTAGGCCGTGTCAACAGCGCGCGTAGCGTCCAGGACATGCCCACGTATGGTGATCGTGTCGGCGCTGCCGGGGATCTTGACCATATTGTACGCATGGTGCATGACGGCCATGAACTTCGCGAGCGCGGGGTAGCCGAGGATGGCGTTGAACGGCAGGCCGATGTGCGCAACATTGAAGTCGATGTGCTCGGTGCGGTAATTTTCCTCGCTCCCGAAGGTGACGGCAAGCCTGACCTGGCCTAGAAGCTCGATTGAGCCGCTGGTGACCCCCGTGAAGGGCCTCGAGGGAAAAAGCCGCTCGTAGGGCACTTGAAACGCTTTGAATGTATCTATGGATATAACGTTCAGGCCTGCTTCGCCATCGATGAGCGTCTTGGAGACAGCCACATTGTCAATGGTGGGGGTGCAGACCAGCGGGAGGGTTCCAAAAGTCTGCGACCACTTGAGGGGCCTGGAGGTTTCCGTGCTTGGGAGGGCGGCGTTGAGCTCGCGCGCGAATTGCTTGAACTGTTTGTTCGACTTTAGCGCCTGTCGCCCGCCCCCCCAAGGATGCAGACAATGGCGCCCCTCGGGGCTTGGTAGCCGCCATCTTCCTCGTCAGGGAGGTTGCCGTTCTTTTCTGCGGCGTTGGCTCGATTTCTAGGTGGCTTCTGGTAGCCGCCCTTGCGTCCGCTTCGGCAGTAGCCTCGGCCTCGACCACGGCCGCCGCCGTCTTCTGCTTGCTCGCGCTCCTTGCTCAACCTTTTGAGGTCGTAGCAAGACTCCGTAGAGTGGCCGCGCCTGTTGTGGTAGATGCAGAAAGGGCGGTGTTCATCTTTCCTTTCTCCAGCCTCGGGGGAGTCCCTGCGAGTGCCTTTGTGTCAGGCTCTGCCGCGAGAACTGCGGTGGCCTTGCGCTTGGGATCCTCCTTCTTCTTCTGGCTCTTGGACCCCTCAACATGGTCGTCCCCTCTCGAGGACATTTTCACAAAGAGGAGTCCCTCTTCAGCCTTGGCGCACTTGTCCGCCATGTCGAACAGCTTGACCACAGAGGTGAGCTTGTCGTGGATGCCCAGTTTCTCGAGCATCCTGCTGTTTGTGATGCCTTCGCGGAAAGCGGCGATGACTTGGGTGTCGGGGATGTTCGGGATCTTGTTGCGCACTTGGCTGAAGCGCTGGATGTACTTGCGGAGCGTTTCATCCTTCCTCTGCACCACATCGCGCAGATCATTGTGGGTGAGGGCGCGCTCGTACGTCCCCTTGAAGTTGGCGACGAACTGCTTGCAGAGCTCCTCCCAGGAGTTCACAGAGTCCTCCGGGAGGTTCAGGAGCCACGACAGCGCAGAGTTGCGTAGTGCATGGGAGAACCAGTTGGCCATGACCTTGTCGTTTCCCCCAGCAGCTTGGATGGAGGTGGTGTAGAGCTGCAGGAACTCGACGGGGTTGCTGGAGCCGTCGTAGCCCTTGGGAAGAGCCGGCCTGAACTTCTGCGGCCAGACCACGCGACGCAGAGAGCGAGTGAACGCCATGCAGCCAGAGGTGTACGTAGCGACCCCATGCTGAAGCGCGCCGCGGTTCTGCTGTCCCGCCTGGCCGAGCTCCTCCACGAGCCTGTTCTGGCCTGTTCTGGCGGTCTCGCTGGAGCTCCATCCCCACACGAGCGTCGGGCGCGGTGCACCGCACGATCATGCAATCGTGCGGCGAGGTCGCGTGCGAAGCAACCCTTTGTGCCGCAGCCGGTGCAGGCCCCAGAGGTGACGGAGGCGCATTTGTTGCGACCGTGCCCGCGAGAGAGGGGTGCACGTTGGACTGCGACGGAGCGGGGCGCGTTGTGGCGATGTCGACGAGGTGGTTGAGGCGTTGGAGCCACTGCTCGTGGGCCTCAGTGGTGGGCTGGTAACGGAGCAGCTCATGCGCCATGAGCAGCGCGGTGTGGGGCGCGGGTTCGGTCCTCCCCGGGCCCGAGCCGCTCGGGCGCTGCGTCGTATGCGACGACTGCGCGTCCTCCTGGTGCTCGGCGTCGTGCTCCGGCGCCTCCGCGTGAGGGCCAGAAGGGACGTGCTCCTCGTGGCGGGGTCAGCCCCGCCGCGCGCGGGTGGTCGCGGCACCTGGGGGCGCGCGTGCTCCCGCGGGCGCACGTCGGTTGACTCGAGCGGTGCGGGTGGCGCGCGTGTTCACCATGACGCGGAGACGAACTCGAAGGTTGTCGACGCGCCTCAATCCCCTACCTGGCGTGCCAAATGTCGGGTTATGACTCCCAGGAATCGGGGGTAGTCATTTCCTGAAGGGTAGTTCGAGAGGGGATTGAACGCGGAGGTTTAAATCCTCAAGTGGCTCTGCGACGTTGCTTGCCGGACCCGAAGAAGACGCACACCCGACCAAGGAAGACACCGTCCTTTACCCAGGTTCACGACCCTCGTGAGGAGGTAAGACCGCTACTCCTGCCTGTCTATATTATATGTGGAAGGTTACAGTACAATTGAGCTTGCCGAAAGCCCCCTTGAGGCAGTTCTTGCCTGGGGAGGGAAGCGATGATCTTCTTCCTCCTCCAGTCAGAGGCTAACCTAAATAGAGCTGCTAGGGTTTACAAGGGTGTTTTGCACGCAAAGGGCCGACCCTTGCTACGATGGAGGTCTTCTCTCTTTTATAGGCGCCTCGGGCCTTCTCCTTCGGCTTGGCCTTCAAGGTGGCTCCCACTTGCCAGTGGCGGGGCGGAGCACGAGTCCACCGTGCTCCATCCGTCGATGGACTCGGTCCATTGTTGATAAAGGTGGCGCCGTGGTCGACAGGCGGCCGACCACATGGTACTATCCGTAGAGCGGGTAGTTTCTGAGGTGGAGCCCGCGATGACGATCTCCGTTGGAGGGTTGCGCCGTCCACCTACTTTATCGTCAGACTAGAAGGTCCTCACGGCTGTGCAGCAGGCGGAGCAGCTCTGTTGACCGCTTTATCGCCAGGGACAGCGACAGGGGTGTGTGCGCTGCTGTACGAGTGTGGCAGAGGTCACGTGCGCTCTGCCGGGCTTCCTTGGCAACGACGTTTCCCTTCAGGTCTGAGGGGAGATTCCTGTCGGACTTCCCTCAGGCGGGTTGGTTCCTCGGGGGGAGGATCCCCTGAGGCGAGGGGTCCTTTGAGGCCCTCGCTTCCTCTTCAGGCCCTCGAGGGGGATTGCCTCTTGAGGGTCCCGCCATGCGGTGACGCCTAGTCCTTAGTCGTTTCGTCCGTCTGGCGCGCGAGCGAGGCCTGGGGGGAATGGGCTCTTGATACCCCAGTTCCCACTGGGCCGACAAGAACATATCACACATGCATATGGTTACACTAAAGGAAACAGAACATATGCATGTTCCATATATATATAGCTGACCAACCAGAGAAACAAACACTTATTGAGTACAATAAGGATCACACTAGCTAAACAAGAAAAAAAACACCTATTGACTACATTGTTCTAAGTGGAAAAGGATGAAACAAAATAAAAAACACTTATTGACTGAAGAAACAAGATCACCTAAACCTCAACGGGCTCCCAATGGTCATCAGCGTAGGCCCTCTTGTAGACATGACTTAAATCACTGTCGCAGGACCTTGAAATCTCAGTGACAATCTGCACCATGTCGAACTTAAGCATCATACCACGGACTAGGAAGTGAGCAACCTTCAGAACCTCCATGTTGTCGCTTGCGCGATCAAACCTGATGTACATGTAACCACCCTGGTCGACAGCGAAAGCGTAGTGTCCTGGGCATGGTACCACACGGATTGCATATAGAAAATCTGAAGGGGACATTGGAAATCTGAGGTTAACCTTTATCACATTTTCTACTGTCCCTTCCTCTATCCCTAGGATTTTCATGGTACTTAGTGACATCTCTGGGTTGATGTGGCTCTCCATGTCCTCTGACAATGAAGTGTACCCTGTCGGGTACCATAGCAGCGTGTTCCCCTCTAGGCAAACGCGAAATGACTGCACAGGTGCCTCATAAGTAGTGTCTTCACCTTGTGGTAGTGCACTAATTGATGCTAGCTTGTAGATCTTGATATACTGGTGGTCAAACTTAAACTGAACATTTGCGGTGTCTACCATTTCAGCATCGGCAGGGGCTCTGCACCTAATAACTAGCTAGGCCTCCCTGGAGTTGTCGGGGGGCTGCCCCCCGGGTAGGGGCAGATCCCGGAATATCTCAGCAGTGTGCCAACAGTACTTGACCTTTGGCATGAACAAGGGACACACCCTGGTGTGCTGAAGGGGCAACTTGACCCTTGGGCGCTGGTAGAGTGCAGAGTGCCTCCTGACAGGCGCAAGGGTCAGTTCTAGCAACTATAAATAGGCACCCCCAGCCCTCACAATTGCAACACAAGCATCAGCGGATGGTTCCTCTAAGAACTAGCTTCTCGAAGATGTCTTTGCTGAGAGGCTAAGACATCTTCGGGGGGCTAGGCCTAGAGATGCACACCCACAGGCGAACTCGGACACCTTCGGAAAGGATCTCGGATCTCGGGCTCCGAGGAGATTCCCGGAAGGAGGTGTATTCGGTATTACCGGATAGGTGGTCCGGGTAAGAGCTAACCGGAATACCTGTCTCAATCTTGATCTTATGTAGGAGAGGTTCACGGAGGCAAGCAAGGAGGTAGCCGGCATGCGGGATCCCGGTAGGCCGTCAACGGTCTGCAGCAGGCTTTCCCGCCTGAGGCGGGAGGAAGTACCTTTTCGCCTGACACGGAAGCATGGTCACCTCCCGCCTGACACGGAAGCGCGTCAGCCGGTACGACAACGGTACGACAAGACCTGACATGCCTAGCCCGGCAATCCGGAAAAGGCTGTCCCGGATGGGCCAAGACATGTCTTGTCTCTGACAGGGGCGCAATGATGGCTATGGACGGCGCCTGCTTTCCTTATCGAGAGGATGACGCAGGGGCTATGCCGGATAGCGCGGCGACTAACTCGCACTAGCCGGTGACGACATGCCGGTTAGGCCTGTCCGGTGGGGCCAAGCCAATTTAGGGTTTCCGGCCCTCCTGGCCGGAACTCTATAAAAGGCGCCATAACTGCTTCTGTGAGAGGAGAGACCAACTTGAGAGCCAAAGCTATAGTGACATTAACTCCTAGAGCTTTTACTTCTTCGCACCTTGAGTTCATCTAGTTCTTTGTACTCCTCCCTTTGAGAGATCTAGCAGCAAGTTGTAGCTCTTGTACCACAGTTATATAGAGAGGAAAGGCATGAGTAGGGGTATTACCCCCTCAAGAGGGCCCTGAACCTGGGTATATCGTGTGTGTGTTGCGTGCCTTCGTGCATTTGTTCGTGTGTGTTAGATCTTCCCCCTCGTACTTTGATCTAGTTTCTCGTTCTTGGGAGATCTCGGTCATACTGGTATCCTCCTCGTGTGGGCTATTCAGCTCGCTATCCCTCCCCGGATCCACCAACGTCCATCGGCCCCACACATTAGCCATCCTATGGCATCTGCCGTGACGCCACCACGACATTTGGCGCCCACCGTGGGGCAGACAGAGGCGTTGGCTGGTGTACACATCCGGACGGGCTCCCCCGTTCATTTCGACGTTCGGGTTCTCTCTGGCCTAGTCGTCAGGCTAGGGGAGATGGACTTCGTCTGCGACAACGCAGGATGCTTCCGAAACAGACCCTTTCCGGTGAACGGATGTCTCATTGACTTTGGTGGTTTCACCACCTACGTCGCCACCGAAGTTATCTGTAGCTACCCGGACGTGGTCCTGGAAGCTGAAGACCCTCCAATGCTTGGCGCTGCTCGGGGTCTGCGTGCCGGTCGCCCCCCGAGTTCCGTTGCAGTAATGATGGTCGGGGCAACCGAGGAGGAGTACCAGGACGCTGACGGCGATACCGGGAGCGGCCACATCCGTCTGGCCAAACCCCCGCAGGAAAGAGCTGCGGCACGGGATGGCGATCCACAGCCGTCCCAGCCACGGCGACGTCCGGATCCCCTCTCGGGTCTGGTGGCCAAGTTAACTGTGCCTGTGGCTGCTGAAGCAGATACCCAGGCCACCTCGCCTGAATTGGAGGAGCAGCGGAGGTTGCTACTCGCTGAAGCACAGGAGATCGCCGAGATCCGTCGCGAGCTCAATGCTAGCCTCCGGGAGTACAATGCAGCTCACGGATTCCTTAAGATAGACTCCCGGGACAAGCGCATCGCGGATCTGCTGTAGCGCCCCATCTTTTAAATAAAGATGGAACACCTGTGTTATGTGCTAGTCCCTGGATCACTGCCAGCACCACAGTACAAAATATATAGTATCATTGCATAAGTATCAAAATACTACATCGAGATCCAAAAATGGCCAAGTATAGCTTTATTACAAAGTGCATAGTCATGAAGACTAGCTAAAATATTCAGAGTTCACAACGAAATAAAAGCAATGGGCCTCCTCTTCTAGCATACGCCACAAGCAGACATGTTGGGTGTAGAATCGAGTCCAAACTTACTCCTCATCAGAATTACCTGCACATTTGAATATGCAGCCCCCGTAGGAGGTCAATACAATGAAGTATTGGCAAGTGACTATGGTGGATAAATTATGACAAGTCTAATTCTATATGCATATTTGGCTTGGTGGAGTTTGTAGGCTATTTTGCAGAAAGCCAGTTTTCTCCTATCTTTTATAAAACACTTTTGTATCTCAAATACTTGGCACCAAGGGATGAAGCCCAAGTGCACCAATAATTATTTCCTTAGTCAAATTTTACTTTACAAAAACCATGTTGAGATTCTTCCGTCCATCCTTGTCCAGTTGCTCGAAGTAGTCCATCACCGGGGACACGGCTGAGTACTCAGTTTGTCGACTCTGCAGAGGTTGTGCACTTTCACCTTAAGACTCAATTAACCCAGACATCCTATACACGCGGAGTGCATTAAGGAAAGGAGAGAATTGAGACAAGAACTTTCAGAAGAAGAATACAACCATACTAGCAAGACCCGTTCCACCTATCAACTCTACATCTGCTTATCAAGCTGACAGGTTGCACCCTCACAACTTAGTAGTTCTAGACAGAGCCCATTGTCAGAAGGCTGCACGGGAAGATTCTAAACTTGGAGGGACTTAGAAATCTCTTTGTTCCTGGGTGGCCGTCCACAAGTGCGCTTCTGGGTGACAACCACCATACTCATGGCCCTAAGTAGAATAGAAATTCATCCTAGGCAAAGACAACCACAAGCATGGTCCCAAAAGCCACTCAACATAAACCAAACAACCAATTCCACCCAGAAGTGCATTCAAGGTTTTAACACTTAGCAATAATTCTATAACATGATAAGTAAACTCCTTTATAGCATAGCTAAGCATCTAATAAAACTTTTGGTGGCTGCATGGGGAGGGATGGCTACACACTACGAGGATATTTTCAAAGTGTAAACTAACTTAGCATTATAAGATAGTTCAAAATTTCCCTATCATGCATACTACTCAAAATCTACTGATAATGCATATATAAAACATAGAATATATTATGAATGTCACTTGCCTTGGTAACAAGAGGAACAAGCACAGCAAGAATAACAATCACAAGGACCTTCCTCCTCTTCACAATCTAGAGACAAACAATAACACCAAATAAACACACAAGCATAACACTTAAAATATCAAGACAAAAATATGTATGCATGCTTAATATGCAATGAACTTAATAAGACCATATAATTACCATTTTAATTTCTCTGTTATTAATGCGTAAAATGCAATGATCAATATTTTAATATTTTATTTAATCATTTAAAATATTGAGCATATTAGTAGTTTTAATTTCTAAAACCAATTTCTTTAAGTATATTATGAGAAATTTCAAGTAAAACTCATGTTACACTCTCTGGACAGAGGGCATTAATAAATCTCTAAAACAATTGGATTCATTTGGAAAGAGATTTTATTAATTAAGTTATATATTTAATATCCGAAAGGTAAACAATTAAATTACGCAATTTAATATACACTAAAAGGATAAACTAATGAAACCATACTAAACTACACGAGCAGAGCTTCACGTGGATGTAAAATTCATCAAATTTGGATGAACAGAACAAAAGTTGTGAATTTTGTAAGTTTGTGTTGTTTTCTGTTTTTAAAACAATTTCCAAGCGAAAATAGAAAATAAAGATGCCACGCGGTGCTCTCTGATTGGCCGATACCGGTTCGGCGCGGATCGCGAACGCGAACCGTCCGATCTATTTTAAAACGAATGCTCCAGATCCACCCGATCTAGATCCATTGGATCTAGATCCGACGGCCGGGATCAAAAGGGGGCGGACGGGCGGCGCGGTTCGCCGGTGAACTCGTGCCCGCGGCGGCGCCATGGCCGGCATCGCTTGACTTCGCGTTCTACGGCTAAGGGGAGGGGGAAACTCATACCACTTGAAGCGGATCGTCTTGGCGAACTCGATGGCGAGGTAGGTGCGGTCGAGGTGGCCTTCTCCTCCCCTGCGTGCTCGTCGGAGATGCGCGGCGGACGGCGGCGTCGGGTCGTCAAAGGATCAGTCGCCCTGGTGCAAAAGAGGACGCCGGAGCAAGTCCGTTAGATGCGTACGGAGACGGGGAGTCGCAGAGGGGGTGTGGGGGTGGTGCTCGGGTGCCGGACTCACCGGAACGGAGCGAAACGCGGCGGCGGCGATGAAACTCTCGTTTCCGCGATTTAGGCGAGTATCGGTTAGGGTTTTTGGGCGCGGGAGACGGCGGCGGAGAGGGGCTTTATATGGGGAAGGAGCGGAGCGATTTAATCGCGATTTACCAACGGATTTTGATCCGAATCGATATAGGGTTCGGTAGAGTTCGTGTTCTTCACGACGATGAAGATGACGAGTGGGCCCCGTCTGCAGTGAGAGAGGGAGTGAGGTGGGCTGGTTGCTGGGCCGTTACCTCGTGCGCGCGCGGCGGATAGCAGAGGGGGGGTCGGCCCAACTAGCCCGACACATTTTTTTCTTCTGTTTAAATCCTTTTTCAAACAATTTGATTTTTAAAACTTATCAAAACATTTCAGAAAAATTCATAAAAATATGTTTTGAAAAGCTAATTTAATTTATAACTTTTTGATATCATTTTACTAAATAAATAAAATAATAAAATACATATTTTTATAATGAGCTCAAATAAACCTCTTTATTGACCACAACTTTATTTAAACTTATAATTAAAATTCAATTTACTCTTTATGTGATTTCAATGCCATACTTTTATGATGCATGATACATGAATGCAAAGTTTTAAATTTTTGAGGAATTTGGGATGTTACAGACTAACCCCCTTAAGAAGAAGCTCTCCCTCGAGCTTCGGAAAGGTCAGCAAATAGGTGTGGGTGGTCTTCTCGGAGGTCATCCTCTCGTTCCTAGGTGGCTTCGTCCTCGGTGTGATGATTCCACTGGACCTTGCAAAACCTGATGGTTTTGGTACGGGTGACTCTTTCTGCTGTCTGTAATATCTTGATGGGCTTCTCTTCGTATGTCAGGTCACTCTCCAATTGTACCTCCTCGAGGGGTACAGTATCCTTTAAGGGAACTCCCATCATCTCGGGATGACATTTCTTCAACTGACTGACATGGAACATATTATGAACAGCAGACAGCACTTCAGGTAGCTCTAACTCATATGACACTTCACCTTTGCGAGAAAGAATTTTGAATGGTCCAATAAATCGAGGTGCTAACTTTCCTTTGATTCAAAACCTTTTCACGCCCCGAAGTGGTGACACCCTTAAATAGGTTCTATCTCCCACTTCATAGGTGACTTCTCTACGCTTGGAATCTGCATAGCTTTTCTGGCGTGACTGTGCTATTTTCAATTTGTCCTTAATCAGCCTGACTTTCTCTTCAGCATCATGTATTATATCAGGCCCAAAGAAACTCCGTTCTCCTACACCACTCCACAACAGTGGGGTTGTGCATTTCTTTCCATATAAGGCTTCAAACGGTGCCATCTCAATGCTGGCTTGGTAACTATTGTTGTAGGAGAACTCAGCGTATGGCAAATTATCATCCCAACTAGATCCATAGTCGAGCGCACAAGCTCTTAACATATCTTCTAAAATCTGATTCACTCTTTCAGTCTGACCATCTGTTTGCGGGTGGAAAGCCGTACTGAATTCCAATCTGGTTCCCAAAGATTCGTGCAACTGCTTCCAGAAATGAGAAGTGAACTGGGTCCCCCTATCAGACACGATACTCTTAGGAACGCCGTGAAGGCACACAATTCTCTTCATGTAAATATCGGCTAGCTTTGCACTAGTATAAGTGGTCTTCACGGGTATGAAGTGAGCTATTTTGGATAGGCGACAAACTATAACCCAAATAGAATCATAACCCGATCTGGTCCTTGGTAACCCGGTGATGAAGTCCATCCTAATGGAATCCCACTTCCAATCCGGTACTTTCAAAGGTTGTAATAGTCCTGCTGGTTTCTGATGTTCTGCCTTTACTCGACTACATACATCACACTTAGCGATGTATTCTGCTATTTCTCTCTTCAGATTATTCCACCAAAATCTCTCTTTCACCTCCATATACATCTTGGTATTTCCCGGATGAATTGAATAAGGTGTTTCATGAGCTTCTTGCAGAATTAACTTCCTAATATCAGGGTCATTGGCCACACATACACGTTTTTCAAACCACAAAATCCCCTGCTCATCCTCATGAAATCCTTTAGCTTTTCCAGCACTTAAATTGACTTTGATCTCTTCTATTTCCTTGTCTCCTTTCTGAGCTTCACGCATCTTGTCCATCAAAGTGGGCTGTACAACTAATGAGGTTACAAACCCTTCAGGTACTACTTCCAATCTGAGGTCCTTAAATGCCTTGCATAAATCCTCAGGTAATTCTCCTTCTGTAAGGCCATTCACATACACTTTTTGACTCAGAGCATCTGCTACCACATTAGCTTTTCCCGGATGGTATTGAAGACTTAGATCATAATCTTTAATAAGTTCCAACCATCTTCTTTGTCTCATATTCAATTCCTTCTGTGTAAATATGTACTTCAAACTTTTGTGGTCCGTGAATACCTCACATCTTTTTCCCATTAGGTAGGGTCTCCAAGTTTTCAGGCCATACACTACTGATGCTAATTCGAGATCATGAGTTGGATAATTTGCTTCATGTTTCTTGAGGTGTCTAGAGGCATAAGATGCCACTCTGCCTTCCTGCATCAACACACTCCCCAAGCCTTGGCGTGAAGCATCACAGTACACTTGGAATTCCTTCTCCAAATCAGGTAAGCATAGAACTGGGGCTGAAACCAGACGTTTCTTCAACTCCTGAAAACTGGCTTCGCATGCCTCTGTCCACTCAAATTTCTTCTCCTTCTTTAATAATTCCGTCAAGGCCTTGGCAATCTTGGAGAAGTTTTCAATGAATCGTCGGTAGTATCCTTCTAGGCCCAGAAAACTTCGTAATTCACCAACATTCTTCGGCGGTTCCCAATTCGTTACAGCTGAAACCTTTTCAGGATCCACTGCTATACCTTCCTTGGACACCACATGGCCTAAAAATCCGACTTGTTCTAACCAAAACTCACACTTGATGTACTTGGCATACAAATTATGTTCACGTAGTCTCTGCAATACCAGACGCAAGTGCTCTTCATGTTCTTTGTGACTCTTGGAGTAGATTAGAATATCATCTATGAACACTACCACAAACTTATCCAGAAAATCCATGAACACTTTATTCATCATATTCATGAAATAGGCTGGTGCATTGGTTAATCCAAAAGGCATTACTGTGTACTCATAAGAGCCATATCTCGTAACAAATGCAGTTTTGGGTATATCCATTTTTCTAACTTTCATTTGGAGGTACCCCGATCGAAGGTCGATCTTTGAGAAAACACAAGCACCTTCCAGTTGATCAAATAGTTCATTTATCTTGGGTAACGGGTACTTGTTTTTGATAGTTTGCTCGTTTATATCTCTGTAATCCGTGACTAGCCTCTGGGTTTGATCCTTCTTTTTAACAAATAAGACTGGTGCTCCCCATGGCGATGAACTTGGACGAATGAATCCTTTCTGGATATGTTCCTCTAATTGCTTCTTGAGCTCTTTCAATTCATCGACGGCCATAGGATAAGGTCTTTTAGCTATTGGCCATGTTCCCGGCTTCAGTTCGATGAGAAACTCTACATCTCTATCGGGTGGCATTCCCGGTAGTTCCTCCGGAAAAACATCTGGGTATTCCTTGACGATAAGCACATCACCAAGGCTAACCCCCTTAAGAGAATTCAGCCTAACCTTCTTAAGTTCGAAAGTTGATCTGAACTTAATCTTCCTTTTCTCTGGGGTGGTGAGGGTGATTGCTCTATTTGCACAATCTATGATTCCTTCAAAACGAGTCATCCAATCCATTCCGATGATAACATCCAATCCTTGGGTTTCTAGGATGACTAAGTCTGTTGGGAAGGTGTGTTTTCCGATTTGCAAGTCTAACTGCCTACACCCGGAGTTTACTATCATCTCTCCTCCAGGTGAACTTACCCTAATAGGTTTTCATAGACTTTCCTCAGCTAACGCATGTTTGTTAACAAAAGCTCTTGATATGAATGAATGAGATGCTCCAGTGTCAAATAAAACTAATGCTGGAAAGGAGTTGAGCAAGAACGTACCAATCACAGCATCAGGTTCATCATGAACTTCTTCCACATTGATGTGGTTCACTTGTCCCTTCTGGAAAGGATTGGGCTTGGAATTTTCATCAGCTTTCTTCTCTGGGCATTCAGTTGCATAATGTCCTGTCTTCTTGCACTTGAAGCAGGTCACATTAGACAAGTCTTTCTTCCCTTCATAGTTAGGACGGTGATTACCATTCCCATGATTATGGCCATGATGATGGTTTCCCCTGGATCCACCATTATTTCCATTGTATCCTCCATTGCTTCCTTTGTTCCCTCCATTGTGGTTATGACCATGATGTTTTTGGCCACTACCAGTGTTGGAGTGATTCCAGGGTTTATGGCTGCTGACTTCAGAGGTGTGTTGTTTCTTATATGTCCCTTCAGAATGAACCTTACTTGCACTGAACTTCCTCTTCCTATTCTCTTCCTTTCTTATGTTGTTGTCCAGGGTGATAGCTTGATCCAGCAGAGCTTGATAGTTTGGAGTATATGCCACAGACAAACGTATTTTAATTTCTCCCTTAAGTCCATTGAGGAACTTTTCCTTCCTCTTTGCATCAGTGTCAATGTCTTCTGGCGCATACCTTGATAGCATACAGAAGTCATCCATATACTCCTTCAGAGTTCTACCTCCTTGCCTCAAGCTGCGAAATTCCTCTTTCTTCAAGTTCATTATACCTGATGAGATGTGAGCATTCCGGAAACCTTCCTTGAACGCATCCCAAGTCATGCCATCCAAAGGATGAGTCACTTGATAATTTTCCCACCACAATGCTGCGGGTCCTTCCAACAGGTGTGCAGTGAACCTCACTTTTTCTGCCTCAGAACATTCACAAGTTACTAAGTCCTTGTTGACTGAACGGAGCCAATCATCCGCCACTATTGGTTAAGTAGCAGAGGAGAACTTATTAGGCCTAAGCCTTAGGAATCTAGCAAGTCTGTCCACTGGGGGTGGTGGTGGAGGTGGCGGGTTGTTGTTGTTGTGGTTGTTGTTGTTGTTATTGTTGTTGGTTGCTGCAATGAACTGAGTCATCATATTCATCAACTGAGCTTGTGTAGCGTACCTGCACTTTAAACAAGGCAGATACCTGTGTATAGTGCAAATCCCTGGATCGATTCATTTGCACACACAGTTTACGATGTAATATCGCAACAAAGCGTCAATTTTATTACATCGATGATCCAGAATTACAAAATATTTAATACAAGTTGCATAGCATAAAGCTAGCATTGAAAAAGTACACAGCGGAATACAATAGCAGTGAGCCTCTATAACTTTCATGCTGCCACAGGCGAAAAACATGTTGGTTGTAGACTCGAAATCCCTTAACGAAACCTCACTCGTCATTTGAATAACCTGTAACAAATAAAATTTTGCAACAGAGTGGGTCAGATTCCATTAAAAATGGAGTCTGGCAAGTGACACTATGGTGGACACTTATGGAATAACTCTAAAGCCTATATGAATATTTGGCTGGTGGAGTTCAAGGCTAATTTGCGTAAAGCCAATTTTTCCTATCTTTTTGGAAAACACTTTTCTTGAAATCAAGACGAGTATGGCATGAAAACCATAAATCTCATCTTCCCTTGTTCACCCATCAACTTTTAACTTAGAAATTGGAATGATGGAATCCTCCGTTGACGTCCTTGATCAGCTGCTCAAAATTGTCCGTAACCGGGGACACGGCTAAGTACTTAGTTTTACACTCTGCAGAGGTTGTGCACGTTCACCATTGTACCCATTCAACCCATGGTATCCTTTACACACCATTTGTGATAAGGAAAGGAGAAGAATGAGACGAGATCTTTCAGAAGCATTTTCCCTCCCACTCTGGCTTGACCCGTTCCACCTAACATCCCCCTACATCTGCTTGTCAAGCCGGAGAGAGTCCACGCAACATAATTGATCAAGCCAGAGCCCATATGGCAATGGCTGCACTGGAAGCAATCGTCACTCGGAGTTCTTCAGATTCCTCGGTTCCTGGGTGGCCATTCACAAGTGTACATACTCCAGGAACCATAGACATGGACCTGAGTAGCCACTCAACATAAACCATACAACCACTTACCACCCAGGTGTTTCATTAACTTAGTGGATGTGTACTCTCAGGTAAAAATCACCATGCTCACGGCCCTAAGTAGAATAGAAATTCTTCCTAGGCGACAACAACCATGAGCACAGCCCTGAGTAGTAACTTAACATTTTGTCAAACCTTTCATCAATTGCATAGCATCAATATTTCTGCTAAGTATGATATAGGAACCTAGACACAGGAGTAAGGAATTCTACACAGGTTTAGCATAGCAATACTATTCTACACATGCATAAAAATACACTAAGTAATGCATATAGAAAATAATAGGAAGTTTATGAGGTGTGCCACTTGCCTTTGAATGTTGTCGTTGTTCACAACTCTTTTCAACGATACTCGGGACTCTCCGTTCAATCTAACAGTATAGACAAGCAACAATACAACAATCAACAGCAAGCACAACTCCACAATGCACACAAACACATACTAGATGAATAAATAAGTTTTAAAAAAACTTTCTAAGGAAAATATGTTTATGCATGATGTGCAAAATATTCCTAAGGGCTAGAAATGCTTTTTCATGCCATGGAAATCTTTTAAGTTTATGCAAGGCAAATGTGTTGGTCCAAAAGGACTAAGGACTAAAGTCTTAAGTTGGATAAACATACTTTGTTTTATATCTTCTTGAAACAAGCACTCTAATGGCTTAGCCATGATGTGCAAAATACTTAGAGAAAAATACTAAGTCATTTGTTCAAGATGATCAACAATTATTATCAACTCTTTGTAAATTGGACATTCACTATAGTGAGAGAGACAGACACTCGGCCAGCCACTTAAATTGTGGAACATGTCTCATGTACGTGGACATGTAAGGTTTGTTTCCAGGCCGCTTCATCCCACTATGCTGCTAGGATCCAACAACTTCAAGATGATAACATCATGATCAAAATTTGTTTAAGTCTAAAAGACAAGATTAGGAAAGAGGGAAAAGATAGAATGAAAGATGTAGTTGTCCTCCAGGCTTCATCTCCAGACTTGTAACTTTCTTCTGGATGATGTCTTGATTGAGTTCTTGGTAGTCTTGATGAATCTTCAGACTTGATGGTTCTTGTATACTCGAGGCTGGTCTTGGATTTACTTAGTCTTCATGAAGTCTCAGAGGAGAAGAAAAGACAGAGAGAAAGACTTAGAGAATAAAAGGGAGGTTGGCCTTCTTGAACTTCTTCTCACTTTTCTTCTAAGTGCTTGACATCTTTGGGATGCTTCCCGAGTCTGTTTTCTTCTAAGCCTTTCATGAACTTCTTCTTGATTTTCTTCTCAGTACTTCTTCTCCTTGAAGATACTTATGAAGTCTTGTTTTTGGCTAAGTCCTTCATTGGTCTTCCAGCTCCATGTTGAAAATCCTAAGTGTCTAGTGCATAACACTTTTCCTAAAATACTAAGTTTGAAAATAATCCTAACTTAGAGAAAACCAATGAAGAGGGGTTTTCCTATGAGAATAAAATATGCTATGAATGAAATGAAAATTTTAAATCACAAGAAACACAAAAATAACTTTTGTGATTTCTTTATAAATATGCATGAATTTATAAATGCAATTTAATTAATTTCTAGTTTTGGAAAATATAATAAAAGGAATAATTATAAGATTAAAGTTTCCTATGATTAAATTTTTATAACAAAATTTTGTAATTAGTTTTAATAGACATAGAGCATTTAATTAAATCTATTGCAATTGGATTTAAAAAATAATGTTTCTATTAAAAGTTAATTACACAAAATAGTCAAACTTATTCAAATTGAACACCCAACTATGAAATCATTCAAAAATTACTCAAAAATATTTTATAGCAGTGGGATTAATTTACAAATATTCTAAAGTTTCTAAAACATATTTATTTGCAATTTTTTGATTTATAGATTTAAAGTTATTACAAATATACTCAAATTCACCATTTGAAATTTGAATATTTTATACTAAGTCAAATTTGAATTTTGGCCGATCTAAAATAATCTACATGTCAATAGCTTTCCAAATATATAAAAATTGTTAAATTTGGAGTTGTGGTTAAAAAGTTTTAACAAATCTATGTGGCAGGGGTGTTTCTGTAAAACTACCAATTAAATATAAATAAGAAATTTATTTTCCACGTGGCAGCTGACGCGGATGCTGACGAGGCGATGACGTGGTGCTGATGTGGCTTAAGTGATCCGATCTGATCCGTACGATCTAGATCTAACGGTCGGTAATCAACCGTACCGTTTCGTTTTAGTCGATCTAATCCTGGCCGCGGGATCTTGATCGGACGGACGAGATCTAACGGCAAAGTGAGCGGCGCTAGGTCGCCGGAGTTGCTCCGGTGCGGTGGTGCCATGGCCGGAACGCGCGTTCGAGATCATCTAGGGGTTCCCGAGAAGAGTAGAGCATACCCGAAGCTAGAGGAGGTCTTCGCGATGTCGGTGGCGAGGTGGCGCAGCCCGGGTCTCCTCGGTTCGCCGTGGAATCTTCGCCGGAGTTGCGTCTGGCGGCGGTTTGCTTCGGTGGAGCACGGATCGCTCGATCTGGCGCACGATAGCAAACAAGACCGTGTCAAAACGAAGCGCAAGAAGAAAGGAAGGAGAGCAGGAGGAGTAGGAGGGCTCGGGGTCGACGGAGCTGACCGAGGGGCGAGCTTCTTGCCGGCGGCAATGGACGGACGGCGGCGGTGTTTGTGGACAGCCTGGGGGCGAGTTTGTTTAGGGTATGAGAGGGGAAACAGGCGGCGGGATCTGGGGTATATATGGGGCACACGGGGAGACTTATCGCGCAAGAATCGGCGCCCGATTTCCACCGTAATCGGATCGAACTCCTCCGGTTCATGTTCTGTTCGTTGAGATATGGAAGGAGGGAGATGACAGGTGGGTCCCGCGCGTCAGTGGGAGGAGGAAGAAGATGGGCCGCTGCTGGGCTTCGGGCGGCTGCGCGCGCGGCAGACAGGAGATGGGCTTCGGCCCAATGGCTCGGGCTGTTCTTCTCCTTTTTTTTTTTGGACAAATCATTTTCTGTTTTCAATCTTTTAATTCAAAATTGATTTTTAAACTTAACCAAACCTTTTCAGAAAAATTCATAAAAATATGTTTTGGAAAGCTAATTTAATTTAGAACCTTTTGGTAATATTCTTGCCCAAAATAAAAATTAATAAATTGGAACATTTTGAAGGATACAATTTAACATGTTTATGGGATAATTTCCAAAACAACATATCATTAAATATTAAATTTCAAACTCTTATTTAATTTAAGCCACATGATGAAATGGTGTTTGCATGAATGCATGAGTGCAATGCTTGAACCCTCTTTCAAAAGTAACATTATGTTCTATTTTAAGATAATCATTTGAACTTCATAAACAACCTTGGAAAAGATTTTTAATTTAATTCCTTTCTTATATAGAATACCTATTCATGAAAATCATTTTAGGTGTTGAAAATAAATGGAGTTCATTTTAAGCTAATGAAATGTTTATTTGGATAATCCATGTTTTAACTAGTTTAAAAAGAACCCTTGGAAATTTTATTTTAATTTATGAATAGCTATGGCTATGTGGTTGGAATCAATTTCTTATAAGTAAACTATTTACTTAAAATAAAAATGGATTGTAGTTTGTAAAATATTTGTCAAATTATATTTTAAGGTTTTGGAAACACAGTGGATAATAAAATGTTTAAACTGTGACATTTGAAATATTAACTCAAATTTGAAGTCTTTCATAGTTGGTTTCCTTATACATTTAATATTTTATTTTAATAAAAAGAAAAGTTTTAAATTTTAGTGATTTTTGAACATTCCAAAACGTTGGGATGTTACAGACTACCACCCTTAAAAGGAATCTCGTCCCCGAGATTCGGAGAGGCTAGAAAGAAAAAGCAATTGTTTGATTGATTCTGATTACTCGGGATGTTTTGGAAAATGAAATTTCTGACATGGAAACTTGAAAACTTGTAGTGAATGGTTTTTCTGATTGGGAGGATGGAAAGAAGATAGTTTGAGATCTCTGGGTTTAAGTGACTGGGTTTGAATTATCTAGGTGGCTACCACCCTTAAAAGAAAAGTTTTGTTGATAATTAAACATTCTAATGCACAACCAAAAATCAAGATAATTCATTACAAACATCATCTAACAAACATCAAGCAACAAGGTTCAACACAAGAAACACATACGTAACATTTCAAACTTCTTTTGAGAAATCGAATAAATCGTTTATCGAACGAAAGGTCGGGGACATACAAAAGCAACAGTACTGCCATACCACAATTTGATAGGTCAATACTCTAAATTGATACGATAAGCTAAATAAGATAAATGGTGGTCCCTCTAACGTGGTTTTAATTGCTACACTTATCTCTCCTACATATTACGCTTGCGTTTTATTGCGTGGTTATTTGCCACAGGCGTGACTTCTCCCTCAGTTGACTCTTCAAACAGCACCTCTTCGGGGTCTTCTTCCTCTGGTCCTTCCTCCTTCGTAGCTGCATATACAGTCACATTTCCAGTGCCTTGGTCACCTCCTTCTTCAGCTACTGGCGGTGGTGGAGGTGGAATGAGTTGCGCCTCAAGCATGGCAATCTGCTCATCCTTGCCAAGGTTTTCCAAATGTAGGTCATGGATGAGTTCCTCCAACTGACCAATAAGATTTTCAGAAGCCTGGAGTTCTTGGGTTTTTGCGTGTATGACGGCTTGTGCATGATCCGCGACGTCATAAGCCTGTTGGACCTTCCTGGTCAGACAGTTGATGAGAAAATCCAAGTCTTCAAACGTCTTGTTAACGAGGGGCAGGTCCAGGCGATTTCCTGTGTGAGCCATCGAGAGTCCATGTGCATCCCTCTTCCCAAAGGCACGGAAGGGCGATCCTGGTGCTAGCTTGAATCGATACTTGTAACACAAACGAGCCATTAAGTCCACCATAGCTATGTTCACTCCCTCCATCCACTCTGGGTAGTAGGTGACATAGTCCACGGGCTCGAAGTCTGGCATCGTAGGATCCGGGGTCATGATGGTGCGTATTTCCCAACGTATCCCATGGGTTATGTTGGTCTCCTCTTTCCTTCCTCGGAAATAGGGTGGTGGTAGCTTCAATTCACTTGTCAACCTAGACAGCTGCCTCCCAAAGATGAAACCCGACAAAACTCCAGCATACGCAGTCTCAGTGTACTCTCCCATCTAAAATTTTGAACAGGTAAGAGTATTAGAATTTAAAAGAAAAGGGAAAGATGCAAGACTAGATAAATAATGTAAAACAATATTAAAGAAATTTTCAAAATTTACTCATATTTTGGAACCCTATTTTAGTTAACTATTTAACCTTTGGGGTCTCAGTCCAATCCTAGGGGTTTTGAACCTACAGGCAACACAGTGCTCTGATACCATCTGTAGCGTACCTGCACTTTAAACAAGGCAGATACCTGTGTATAGTGCAAATCCCTGGATCGATTCATTTGCACACACAGTTTACGATGTAATATCACAACAAAGCGTCAATTTTATTACATCGATGTTCCATAATTACAAAATATTTAATACAAGTTGCATAGCATAAAGCTAGCATTGAAAAAGTACACAGCGGAATACAATAGCAGTGAGCCTCTATAACTTTCATGCTGCCACAGGCGAAAAACATGTTGGTTGTAGACTCGAAATCCCTTAACGAAACCTCACTCGTCATTTGAATAACCAGTAACAAATAAAATTTTGCAACAGAGTGGGTCAGATTCGATTAAAAATGGAGTCTGGCAAGTGACACTATGGTGGACACTTATGGAATAACTCTAAAGCCTATATGAATATTTGGCTGGTGGAGTTCAAGGCTAATTTGCGTAAAGCCAATTTTTCCTATCTTTTTGGAAAACACTTTTCTTGAAATCAAGACGAGTATGGCATGAAAACCATAAATCTCATCTTCCCTTGTTCACCCATCAACTTTTAACTTAGAAATTGGAATGATGGAATCCTCCGTTGACGTCCTTGATCAGCTGCTCAAAATTGTCCGTAACCGGGGACACGGCTAAGTACTTAGTTTTACACTCTGCAGAGGTTGTGCACGTTCACCATTGTACCCATTCAACCCATGGTATCCTTTACACACCATTTGTGATAAGGAAAGGAGAAGAATGAGACGAGATCTTTCAGAAGCATTTTCCCTCCCACTCTGGCTTGACCCGTTCCACCTAACATCCCCCTACATCTGCTTGTCAAGCCGGAGAGAGTCCACGCAACATAATTGATCAAGCCAGAGCCCATATGGCAATGGCTGCACTGGAAGCAATCGTCACTCGGAGTTCTTCAGATTCCTCGGTTCCTGGGTGGCCATTCACAAGTGTACATACTCCAGGAACCATAGACATGGACCTGAGTAGCCACTCAACATAAACCATACAACCACTTACCACCCAGGTGTTTCATTAACTTAGTGGATGTGTACTCTCAGGTAAAAATCACCATGCTCACGGCCCTAAGTAGAATAGAAATTCTTCCTAGGCGACGACAACCATGAGCACAGCCCTGAGTAGTAACTTAACATTTTGTCAAACCTTTCATCAATTGTATAGCATCAATATTTCTGCTAAGTATGATATAGGAACCTAGACACAGGAGTAAGGAATTCTACACAGGTTTAGCATAGCAATACTATTCTACACATGCATAAAAATACACTAAGTAATGCATATAGAAAATAATAGGAAGTTTATGAGGTGTGCCACTTGCCTTTGAATGTTGTCGTTGTTCACAACTCTTTTCAACGATACTCGGGACTCTCCGTTCAATCTAACAGTATAGACAAGCAACAATACAACAATCAACAGCAAGCACAACTCCACAATGCACACAAACACATACTAGATGAATAAATAAGTTTTAAAAAAACTTTCTAAGGAAAATATGTTTATGCATGATGTGCAAAATATTCCTAAGGGCTAGAAATGCTTTTTCATGCCATGGAAATCTTTTAAGTTTATGCAAGGCAAATGTGTTGGTCCAAAAGGACTAAGGACTAAAGTCTTAAGTTGGATAAACATACTTTGTTTTATATCTTCTTGAAACAAGCACTCTAATGGCTTAGCCATGATGTGCAAAATACTTAGAGAAAAATACTAAGTCATTTGTTCAAGATGATCAACAATTATTATCAACTCTTTGTAAATTGGACATTAACTATAGTGAGAGAGACAGACACTCGGCCAGCCACTTAAATCGTGGAACAGGTCTCATGTACGTGGACATGTAAGGTTTGTTTCCAGGCCGCTTCATCCCACTATGCTGCTAGGATCCAACAACTTCAAGATGATAACATCATGATCAAAATTTGTTTAAGTCTAAAAGACAAGATTAGGAAAGAGGGAAAAGATAGAAAGAAAGATGTAGTTGTCCTCCAGGCTTCATCTCCAGACTTGTAACTTTCTTCTGGATGATGTCTTGATTGAGTTCTTGGTAGTCTTGATGAATCTTCAGACTTGATGGTTCTTGTATCCTCGAGGCTGGTCTTCGATTTACTTAGTCTTCATGAAGTCTCAGAGGAGAAGAAAAGACAGAGAGAAAGACTTAGAGAATAAAAGGGAGGTTGGCCTTCTTGAACTTCTTCTCACTTTTCTTCTAAGTGCTTGACATCTTTGGGATGCTTCCCGAGTCTGTTTTCTTCTAAGCCTTTCATGAACTTCTTCTTGATTTTCTTCTCAGTACTTCTTCTCCTTGAAGATACTTCTGAAGTCTTGTTTTTGGCTAAGTCCTTCATTGGTCTTCCAGCTCCATGTTGAAAATCCTAAGTGTCTAGTGCATAACACTTTTCCTAAAATACTAAGTTTGAAAATAATCCTAACTTAGAGAAAACTAATGAAGAGGGGTTTTCCTATGAGAATAAAATATGCTATGAATGAAATGAATCTTTTAAATCACAAGAAACACAAAAATAACTTTTGTGATTTCTTTATAAATATGCATGAATTTATAAATGCAATTTAATTAATTTCTCGTTTTGGAAAATATAATAAAAGGAATAATTATAAGATTAAAGTTTCCTATGATTAAATTTTTATAACAAAATTTTATAATTAGTGTTAATAGACAGAGAGCATTTAATTAAATCTATTGCAATTGGATTTAAAAAATAATGTTTCTATTAAAAGTTAATTACACAAAATAGTCAAACTTATTCAAATTGAACACCCAACTATGAAATCATTCAAAAATTACTCAAAAATATTTTATAGTAGTGGCATTAATTTACAAATATTCTAAAGTTTCTAAAACATATTTATTTGCAATTTTTGGATTTATAGATTTAAAGTTATTACAAATATACTCAAATTCACCATTTGAAATTTGAATATTTTATACTAAGTCAAATTTGAATTTTGGCCGATCTCAAATAATCTACATGTCAAGAGCTTTCCAAATATATAAAAATTGTTAAATTTGGAGTTGTGGTTAAAAAGTTATAACAAATCTATGTGGTAGGGGTGTTTGTGTAAAACTACCAATTAAATATAAATAAGAAATTTATTTTCCACGTGGCAGCTGACGCGGATGCTGACGAGGCGATGACGTGGTGCTGATGTGGCTTAAGTGATCCGATCTGATCCGTACGATCTAGATCTAACGGTCGGTAATCAACCGTACCGTTTCGTTTTAGTCGATCTAATCCTGGCCGCGGGATCTTGATCGGACGGACGAGATCTAACGGCAAAAGTGAGCGGCGCTATGTCGCCGGAGTTGCTCCGGCGCGGTGGTGCCATGGCCGGAACGCGCGTTCGAGATCATCTAGGGGTTCCCGAGAAGAGTAGAGCATACCCGAAGCTAGAGGAGGTCTTCGCGATGTCGGTGGCGAGGTGGCGCAGCCCGGGTCTCCTCGGTTCGCCGTGGAATCTTCGCCGGAGTTGCGTCTGGCGGCGGTTTGCTTTGGTGGAGCACGGATCGCTCGATCTGGCGCACGATAGCAAACTAGACCGTGTCAAAACGAAGCGCAAGAAGAAAGGAAGGTGATGAGGATATATCGGTGGATTATGATGATTATCCATGTTTAAACTGGAAGGAAATACTAAACATGATCGATGATTATTATAAGGTGAACTCATTCCTAGTTGGATATGATACCATGAATTATAAGAATGTTATACTGCCTAAGTTATTATGTTTATGTATCATTAGGTTTGAGTTGATGGAGATAATGGCGAATGGAGAAGAAGATGTGGGCAAGGAATGGAGGCTGTTGACAAACATCAAGGTGGCTAGCACGAGGGAGGCGAGGGAGGAAGTGGAGCCATCACGCGAAGAAGGGATGCTGCAAACAAAGAAAGATCCTTTCCAATTCGGATTCAAGATTTGTTCAGATTCGGTTCGGACTGACAGAAGTCCTGAATTTGAAACGGACGTGGATTCTTTATACGGACTCCAAATAGAGCAAAGAAGCACAATCTGAAAAGGCTATTTGAAGGGCTTTCCAATGGGTCCGGCCACATGCCCCGGTTCGGCTCGGACTGGGCGCGGTGACCGCAACAAGTCACGAGTTGTTTTCTGCCTGTTTCCAAACAGAGTCCGTTAAAGTTAGGAAAGTTAGGTTTTGACTCCAACACAATGTTGGACGTCCAGCAGCCTTTATAAGGCTTGTAATTTCGTGGCTTTTAGGTTTAAGACCACGTTTAAACATAAACCCTAGATTGGATTGCTAAGCATTCATCTATATTCGAGTTCCTCTGTGTTGCGCTCAGGAATTCAACCTCTCCACTGTGTTGCGCTCTGGAGATTATTATCCGAAGTTTGAGTGTGATCTGTTGTTCCACTGGGAATTAGTAGATTGCAAAACCGCTTCGTGGTCGGCGGCTACGTTGCATCAGTGTGAGGCGTCGCGAATATCCATTGGGTTGAAGAGCTGTTGCATTGGCAACGGGGGAACAGCCGGAGAGTTCGTCGGATTCTCGCAAGTTATCTTCCACCATCATCCATCTACCCACCGCTCACTGAGAAGATCGGGCCACCCCTTATCATCTTGGTATCAGATTTCCAGAGTTTACTCGGTGAGCATCCACAAATCCATCCCGTAGATTTACTGTTTTTCGTCCTATCCAGAAAAAGCCCCACAAATATTTGCCATAGCCTTAGATCGCATCGTTTCATCGAGTCTAGCTGCTGATCGTGTCTTTTCGCGTTACTTTTTCTTCCGATCTGAGTCGTCCTAGCGTCTAGGTCTCTGTTTCTTTTCGTCTGTTTTTCTTGTCGTCGGAGTCTGGTCTGTTACGTGTTTGTCCAATCGGAAGTCAGCCGAATCGCTGCTGCGCCATATAAAATTGCTTTGCTTAAATACCTGCCTCGTGAGGTGTTTGTTTGAGCAAAGAATTTTCCTGCACGTGTATCCAAGCAGCAAAGGACAAGGAAAGACAAGTTTGAATCAATCTTCGTTGCTGTTTTTCTTTTGGTTTCCATGCCGCATATGTGTGCTGCTGTTTCCATGTCTGATTAGAGTCCGAATTTAGATTGATTAGGTTTTTGTTCTTGTCCGTCCATTAAATTCCCTGATCCCGTTAATCCGAGTCTTCCTTTTGCTAAGCCTTAGGTAAAAGCCTGTCTATCTTTTTGTGTTTAGAACTTTCCTACGAGACTAGTAAATTATTTGCTCTTTGGGCTGCTCATATAGGTTGGAAAGTGCATTATTTTGGCAGTCTATTTTATTTGCTCCTGTGAAATATTTGTGTGGCTTAGTTAAACAGAGAAAAAGGGAGAAAAAAAAGAAGAGAAAAAGAAAGTTCTGAAATTGCTGTAGCTACAGTACCAACCGAAAAAGAAAAAAGAGGCCAGAATTTTATTCATATCAGTCTGTTTGGAGCATTGTTTGCGAATTATATTCCTGCCTTGCACTAGTAGAATTGAGCAATCTTGTGCCCTTAGTATTGAGCTTTTGCTAGCGTCTCTCCTGTGCATTGCAACACGAGCATTATTCCGACATATATCATTCTTAGCTCATTTTCAGAGTTGCAATTGCCCCATTTATCTCCACCGTGTGCGTTTCCGAGTGTCTCTTGTGTCATACGATCAGCACTAGGCTTTGTGAACCGGTGTTGTTAGGTATCCCAACCAAGCTCCACCAAATACCCTGTTTTGTTGTGTGACACTTTGATACCCATAATATTCGCTTCACCCCATCCGTGCACGTACTGCCCTACGAGTGGTAAGCTTTACTATTCACTTTGGAATGGTAAGATACACAATTTCTTTCGGTCTTGAGTGAGTTGAGAGTTTCCCACATATATACATATTTGTGTTGTTTACTAACCATGGCAGAATACGAGGGTGATTTTGAAACTAGCAAACGCAAATTTTGCAGTGCAGCCTTTTGGAAAGAAGAAAGTCGTCCAATCCAAGGAAACGGTCTGTTCCACTTCAATGCCATTATTTGTGGACGAGTTGCTGCTGTAACCATTGAGAGATTCTCGTCTATTAATTTAGTCAGCATTGAAGTCGTTGAAAAGTTGCAGCTTAGTACATGTTACCTTTCAGAGCCTTATTTCCTAGCTTCTGCGTATGGTGCACTCCAAATTTCACACCAGGCTGAGGTTCCTATTACCATAGGACCGCACACCGAGGTTGTGGTATGTGATATATCTCCTGTGGCACTTGATTCTTGTCACATCATGTTGGGAGCACTGTGGTGGAGACAATTTAAAGCAAGTTGTCCACGAGGTGTTGATGGTTTGTCCATCATTTGGAACATGAGGAAGAGATACTTACAACCTACACCTGAAGATGATTTTCATGCATTTCATCTTGTTCGGAAGGAAAAGAAGAAAGAGTTTTTAATGTCAAAAACGAACAAGAGCATGGTTGTGGAGTGTCCGAATCTGAAAACTGTTGAGCTACTTGTGCATCAAAACCCATGTGAGAATGAGCGCCACATAGCCAAATTGAGTGAGAGTGTTATAAAAAGTGAGCTGTGTGATTCCACTAAACGTGAGGTTGAGTGCATCCACTTCGAGAGTATGAGAGAAAAAGATAACATGAGTGTAGTAGATGATAGGACATGTGAGGATATTTCTGCTAATGTAACTATCTCTCCTTCTAGTGTTGTTTCTTGTGATATGCAGGTTGCTTTTGAAGAAAGGGAGCCGTCAAGTCTTCAACCTGCATCACCACTAGAGGAACCTATTTCAGTGCCTACTACATCTGAGGAGTTTGCCATTGAAAAAGGTACTGATTTTGCGATGCAGCCAGCAAGCGCGTCACTTTGTGAGTATGATTCTTCGCTGACTGGTTCTAGTGATTTTATACACAAACATATTTCAGCATCATGTGATAATTTGCTAAATTCGAATTTCGATCATGTGGTACTGATTACACATAAAGAGATTCTTGCTAAAATACCACCAACTGATGTTTTGTATTACATTATGCTAGAAGCACCGCTTACCATGAGTTGTGCTATGAATAAGATTTCTGAACTTTCATTTGTAAATTCTAGCACCTATGCCAATTGTTTCGGATTATATTTAATTGGTGACTATAACATGAACGAGAATTTTTTGGTGGATCACATATGCATTACCTATGATAACATTGCTGAACTAAAACATTTTTCTTGCAATCATATATGCTCTGTGCCAAAATCTTTTTGCTTTGGGACAATACCTCATCATCATGATAATATGATGTCTTCTAGTCTAGTTGATGTACCTCAGCGAACAAAGGTAGCATCACCTTTGTTGGACTGTTCTGATCTTGCTAGATTTGCATATGATTATGCGCATCCGTCTTGTTTGTCCCAAACTGATTTATGCTTCACTTATATTTGCAAACTGAGTTGCATCTTAAGTACTGGAAATAATGGACATGACTATTTACCTGTTTGTGCTGCATGGTCATTGCTTTGTTCTACATATCAGAGTAGCGCAATTGAAGCATGGTATGACACATATGATGATTTGCATCGTTTGGATTGGTTTGACCTTGATAGCATGAAATTTGATCATCGATCTTCTGTGAGGACATTGGATTTAATACTGAATCATAAGATTTTATATATTTGTGTCTATCATTTTGATCATGATTCTATGAACTTCACTTATACTTGCAATTCTGATTGCTTATTGCTGAGATTTTCTCGGTTCCATTATGACAATTATATGTGCTATGCTCGCAATTTTCGTTGCATTTTGTCATTTGAAAATAATCATCCTATTTACAAACATGATACAACCTGCTATATATACATATACTCTGCGTACACGTTGTTCTTTTTGTTTCTTCCACTTTCAGCTTATCCAAAGCCGCGGACGGCTTTTCTTGAAGAAAGGGAGGATGATGAGGATATATCGGTGGATTATGATGATTATCCATGTTTAAACTGGAAGGAAATACTAAACATGATCGATGATTATTATAAGGTGAACTCATTCCTAGTTGGATATGATACCATGAATTATAAGAATGTTATACTGCCTAAGTTATTATGTTTATGTATCATTAGGTTTGAGTTGATGGAGATAATGGCGAATGGAGAAGAAGATGTGGGCAAGGAATGGAGGCTGTTGACAAACATCAAGGTGGCTAGCACGAGGGAGGCGAGGGAGGAAGTGGAGCCATCACGCGAAGAAGGGATGCTGCAAACAAAGAAAGATCCTTTCCAATTCGGATTCAAGATTTGTTCAGATTCGGTTCGGACTGACAGAAGTCCTGAATTTGAAACGGACGTGGATTCTTTATACGGACTCCAAATAGAGCAAAGAAGCACAATCTGAAAAGGCTATTTGAAGGGCTTTCCAATGGGTCCGGCCACATGCCCCGGTTCGGCTCGGACTGGGCGCGGTGACCGCAACAAGTCACGAGTTGTTTTCTGCCTGTTTCCAAACAGAGTCCGTTAAAGTTAGGAAAGTTAGGTTTTGACTCCAACACAATGTTGGACGTCCAGCAGCCTTTATAAGGCTTGTAATTTCGTGGCTTTTAGGTTTAAGACCACGTTTAAACATAAACCCTAGATTGGATTGCTAAGCATTCATCTATATTCGAGTTCCTCTGTGTTGCGCTCAGGAATTCAACCTCTCCACTGTGTTGCGCTCTGGAGATTATTATCCGAAGTTTGAGTGTGATCTGTTGTTCCACTGGGAATTAGTAGATTGCAAAACCGCTTCGTGGTCGGCGGCTACGTTGCATCAGTGTGAGGCGTCGCGAATATCCATTGGGTTGAAGAGCTGTTGCATTGGCAACGGGGGAACAGCCGGAGAGTTCGTCGGATTCTCGCAAGTTATCTTCCACCATCATCCATCTACCCACCGCTCACTGAGAAGATCGGGCCACCCCTTATCAGAAGGAGAGCAGGGGGAGTAGGAGGGCTCGGGGTCGACGGAGCTGACCGAGGGGCGAGCTTCTTGCCGGCGGCAATGGACGGACGGCGGCGGTGTTTGTGGACAGCCTGGGGGCGAGTTTGTTTAGGGTATGAGAGGGGAAACAGGCGGCGGGATCTGGGGTATATATGGGGCACACGGGGAGACTTATCGCGCAAGAATCGGCGCCCGATTTCCACCGTAATTGGATCGAACTCCTCCGGTTCGTGTTCTGTTCGTTGAGATATGGAAGGAGGGAGATGACAGGTGGGTCCCGCGCGTCAGTGGGAGGAGGAAGAAGATGGGCCGCTGCTGGGCTTCGGGCAGCTGCGCGCGCGGCAGACAGGAGATGGGCTTCGGCCCAATGTTTTTTTTGACAAATCATTTTCTGTTTTCAATCTTTTAATTCAAAATTGATTTTTAAACTTAACCAAGCCTTTTCAGAAAAATTCATAAAAATATGTTTTGGAAAGCTAATTTAATTTAGAACCTTTTGGTAATATTCTTGCCCAAAATAAAAATTAATAAATTGGAACATTTTGAAGGATACAATTTAACATGTTTTATGGGATAATTTCCAAAACAACATATCATTAAATATTAAATTTCAAACTCTTATTTAATTTAAGCCACATGATGAAATGGTGTTTATGCATGAATGCAGGAGTGCAATGCTTGAACCCTCTTTCAAAAGTAACATTATGTTCTATTTTAAGATAATCATTTGAACTTCATAAACAACCTTGGAAAAGATTTTTAATTTAATTCCTTTCTTATATAGAATACCTATTCATGAAAATCATTTTAGGTGTTGAAAATAAATGGAGTTCATTTTAAGCTAATGAAATGTTTATTTGGATAATCCATGTTTTAACTAGTTTAAAAAGAACCCTTGAAAATTTCATTTTAATTTATGAATAGCTATGGCTATGTGGTTGGAATCAATTTCTTATAAGTAAACTATTTACTTAAAATAAAAATGGATTGTAGTTTGTAAAATATTTGTCAAATTATATTTTAAGGTTTTGGAAACACAGTGGATAATAAAATGTTTAAACTGTGACATTTGAAATATTAACTCAAATTTGAAGTCTTTCATAGTTGGTTTCCTTATACATTTAATATTTTATTTTAATAAAAAGAAAAGTTTTAAATTTTAGTGATTTTTGAACATTCCAAAATGTTGGGATGTTACAGCTTGAGCGGCCATTAGTTGTTGCATGACGTCGTCGTTGTTGGTATCACGACGAGGAGGCATCTGTAGGTTTTTTTAGCATAGATGAGTGAAAGATAGACAGAACTAAGAGAAGAAAAATCCTACCCATGCACAAAGCAACCAAGTCAACACAAACAACATTCATAAGACAACTTGAAAAGAAAAAGTCTACTTAGCAAAACGAAACAAATAATCTAAGTTGATTTAATAAAACAACAGAGTCTGCAAACCAAACATTCTATCCTTGTCACACCACAAGTTGGAGATCAATGTTTTAAAAGAACGACGAACTAAACGAGGGAGAATGTGGTGGTCCAACTACTAAGTCTAAGCTTCGTCCATAACGTCCTCTTCATCTTCTTCGACTTCCTCGATGGTGATGCCTTCCTTCGTAAGGATCTCCTTGTAGTCATTCACCTCCTTCTCCAAGGCCTCGTTCTTCTCCTGTAACTTTGTCGTCTCCCGGCGCAGAGTCTCGATTGCTTCCTTCTCCAGGACTTCAATCTTCTCTTGTAGCATTCTCTTCTCACGGCGTAGAGTCTCGATCAAATCTCGATCAGCTTCGAACTCGACGTCGTTGCTCAGAATTTCATCCTTCAAGGTCTTGATCTCCTTGTTCTTGTCTCTAATTCTCTTTTCTTGATTTTGGAACTTTTTCTCTTGTGCTCGGAATTTCTCCTCTTGAGCGTTGGCCACCTCTTCTTGGGCTTCGATCTTCTTTTGGGTCTCCTTGACTTGTGCCATTATTTCATCATTCTTCAACAGCTCATTGCGCATATCCTCTTCTAGTTGCCAGAGGTGAAGTTCTAAGTCTTGGAGATATGGGTACAAAGGTTCTGGTTTGTTTTTGTCTTCCTCGCTAACAAGGTAAGGAATCCCATATTCGTCACGTTGGCCAAGGTGAGCAAAGTAGTGGTCTTTTAACCCCACTTGGAATTGCAAGCAAAGACGTCCTATTACCTCCTGCGTGACGAGATTCAGCCCTTTCTCCAAGGAGTCACTAATCGACTTGTACTGGATGTCTTCGGTCTTGGGTTCAGTCTGGCGCCCTTGTTGGTAAAGGCGAATACCCCATAAGTCTTCTTTGTTGAAGTGCTTCAGCTGGCTTGCCTTGATGATGGGTATTGGAAGTGCCAACAGTTCTACTAACTCTAGAAGATATCTTCCAAAGCGCATGTCCTTGAAGTCCTCCGCGGTTTGATACATGAAGAACGACATCCTTAAGTGATAAAGGTAGAGTTTATTAAAACAAGACAAAGGTAAGATATACTAATCGTGGTGTACTTAAGTACTTAGAGAAAAAGAAATTCTTTTCTAACAGGTGATCAACACTATTATCAACTCATTGTAAGTCGGATATTCACTATAGTGAGAGAGACAGACACCCGGACAGCCACTTATAATTGTGGAACAGGTCTCATGTACGCGGACATGTAAGGTTAGTCCCGGGCCGCTTCATCCCACTATGCCGCTAGGATCCAACATACTTCAAAGATGGTAAAATTTATGATCAAAAGAGGCTTAACCAATCCTAAGGGCTCGAACCTACAGGCAACACTTTAGCTCTGATACCATTTTGTAGCGCCCCATCTTTTAAATAAAGATGGAACACCTGTGTTATGTGCTAGTCCCTGGATCACTGCCAGCACCACAGTACAAAATATATAGTATCATTGCATAAGTATCAAAATACTACATCGAGATCCAAAAATAGCCAAGTACAGCTTTATTACAAAGTGCATAGTCATGAAGACTAGCTAAAATATTCAGAGTTCACAACGAAATAAAAGCAATGGGCCTCCTCTTCTAGCATACGCCACAAGCAGACATGTTGGGTGTAGAATCGAGTCCAAACTTACTCCTCATCAGAATTACCTGCACATTTGAATATGCAGCCCCCGTAGGAGGTCAATACAATGAAGTATTGGCAAGTGACTATGGTGGATAAATTATGACAAGTCTAATTCTATATGCATATTTGGCTTGGTGGAGTTTGTAGGCTATTTTGCAGAAAGCCAGTTTTCTCCTATCTTTTGTAAAACACTTTTGTATCTCAAAGACTTGGCACCAAGGGATGAAGCCCAAGTGCACCAATAATTATTTCCTTAGTCAAATTTTACTTTACGAAAACCATGTTGAGATTCTTCCGTCCATCCTTGTCCAGTTGCTCGAAGTAGTCCATCACCGGGGACACGGCTGAGTACTCAGTTTGTCGACTCTGCAGAGGTGGTGCACTTTCACCTTAAGACTCAATTAACCCAGACATCCTATACACGCGGAGTGCATTAAGGAAAGGAGAGAATTGAGACAAGAACTTTCAGAAGAAGAATACAACCATACTAGCAAGACCCGTTCCACCTATCAACTCTACATCTGCTTGTCAAGCTGACAGGTTGCACTCTCATAACTTAGTAGTTCTAGACAGAGCCCATTGTCAGAAGGCTGCACGGGAAGCTTCTAAACTTGGAGGGACTTAGAAATCTCTTTGTTCCTGGGTGGCCGTCCACAAGTGCGCTTCTGGGTGACAACCACCATACTCATGGCCCTAAGTAGAATAGAAATTCATCCTAGGCAAAGACAACCACAAGCATGGTCCCAAAAGCCACTCAACATAAACCAAACAACCAATTCCACCCAGAAGTGCATTCAAGGTTTTAACACTTAGCAATAATTCTATACCATGATAAGTAAACTCCTTTATAGCATAGCTAAGCATCTAATAAAACTTTTGGTGGCTGCATGGGGAGGGATGGCTACACACTACTAGGATATTTTCAAAGTGTAAACTAACTTAGCATTATAAGATAGTTCAAAATTTCCCTATCATGCATACTACTCAAAATCTACTGATAATGCATATATAAAACATAGGATAGATTATGAATGTCACTTGCCTTGGTAACAAGAGGAACAAGCACAGCAAGAATAACAATCACAAGGACCTTCCTCCTCTTCACAATCTAGAGACAAACAATAACACCAAATAAACACACAAGCATAACACTTAACATATCAAGACAAAAATATGTATGCATGCTTAATATGCAATGAACTTAATAAGACCATATAATTACCATTTTAATTTCTCTGTTATTAATGCATAAAATGCAATGATCAATATTTTAATATTTTATTTAATCATTTAAAATATTGAGCATATTAGTAGTTTTAAGTTCTAAAACCAATTTCTTTAAGTATATTATGAGAAATTTCAAATAAAACTCATGTTACACTCTCTGGACAGAGGGCATTAATAAATCTCTAAAACAATTGGATTTATTTGGAAACATATTTTATTAATTAAGTTATATATTTAATATCCGAAAGCTAAACAATTAAATTCCGTAATTTAATATACACTAAAAGGATAAACTAATGAAACCATACAAAACTACACGAGCAGAGCTTCACGTGGATGTAAAATTCATCAAATTTTGATGAACAGAACAAAAGTTATGAATTTTGTAAGTTTGTGTTGTTTTCTGTTTTTAAAACAATTTCCCAGCGAAAATAGAAAATAAAGATGCCACGCGGCGCTCTCTGATTGGCCGATACCGGTTCGGCGCGGATCGCGAACGCAAACCGTCCGATCTATTTTAAAACGAACGCTCCAGATCCACCCGATCTAGATCCATTGGATCTAGATCCGACGGCCGGGATCAAAAGGGGGCGGACGGGCGGCGCGGTTCGCCGGCGAACTCGTGCCCGCGGCGGCGCCATGGCCGGCGTCGCTCGACTTCGCGTTCTATGGCTAAGGGGAGGGGTAAACTCATACCACTTGAAGCGGATTGTCTTGGCGAACTCGATGGCGAGGTAGGTGCGGTCGAGGTGGCCTTCTCCTCCCCTGCGTGCTCGTCGGAGATGCGCGGCGGACGGAGGCATCGGGTCGTCGAAGGATCAGTCGCCCTGGTGCAAAAGAGGACGCCGGAGCAAGTCCGTTAGATGCGTACGGAGACGGGGAGTCGCAGAGGCGGTGTGGGGGTTGATAAGGATCAAGGGGATGATCCTATGATTGTTGTCCCGATCTTTCACAACGAGTAACCCGGACGGTAAATCCTTCCAACAACACCAACGGCGTCACCTGAAGGTGGGGAATAAATCCAGCAAGCAACGTGATGAAGATCACCACGCCTCTAACCCGAGCACGATAACACTTGATGAACACAAGCACCCTCGCAGCAATCTTTATTACAAACTGATAAACGGCATCGCCGTCCCCGGAGGGATGCTTCACCAACGAGCTCAAAGTCTATGGACTGTTTTTAATCTAAACTCAAGCTAACCCTAAAACGATGCCTAGCAACTCCTTATATGAGGGGAGGGATGCTACAGTACCGCGCTACAGTACCGCGCTACAGTACCGCGCTACAGTACCGCCCCCCTAATGGACCCTACGTTGACTTGGTTGGACAGGCCCAAACCAAGCCCAAACTCATAAGTATTAAAAACTCTAATTATTTAAAATAGCAACACACGACGAATACACCTAACTTGGTGGAGTCCTGAAATTGGGCTGCACCTCCCCCGTCGTGCCCATATCATCCTCCCCCCCTTCAAGAAGCGTTGTCCTCAACGCTTGAGGGTCGGCTCGAAAGGGTGGCGTGATAGCAGCAACAACATCACGCGTCTTCGTCATCTTCAAGTCTCGCTTGCCTTCCTCACCACATCCTCCCGCTCGGCCTGCTCGACTTGATACAGTCTTCGGCGGCTGCATCTCTTTCCTTCTCCACATGAGCTTGGACCTAGGCGCCACCATCTTCTTCTTCTCAACTCTTGCTGGAACCTCGTGTTGCTGAACATGAACCTGCTTTGCACGACCCTGCACAAGATGAGTAATGCCTGGGCCACACAACTGACGAACACGTCCATCCTTGCCTTTATGCACACGTACTGCTGCTCCAACAAAACGTTTCCGAGGTGTTCTCACAAAACTGTGGCTAACTACCCGCGGCACCATATGCACCGGAACACGATCAGCACCACTATCATCGGTCTGAACACCCATGTCAACACGAACTGGAATTTCTTTCTTCTCATCAATCAGAGGCATAACTTCAACCGGCTTGTCACTAACAAGTACAACTGGCTTGTCATCTACAGGCATGGCTGAAACAATGTCAACACAGACGCTCCGTGCATCATGCTCCTCAGGCTGCGGCGTAGCTAGCTCAGATTTTGGCTTAGCCTTGCGCAACTTCTCCTTGTGTACCACCAGCTCAACATCAGACTTTATTTGATCATCCTGCATAGGTTTCAAAGTCCGCTGTTTGCCATCATGCACAAAAGAATATGTATTTGCTCTCCCAGCATGAGTAACATTGCGATCATACTGCCATGGACGTCCAAGTAACAGTCCACATACCTCCAATGGCAACACATCGCATTCCACCTCATCAACATAGTCACCAACTATAAATGGCACACGAACCTTGTGAGTAATCTTCATCATACCGCAGCTATTAACCCACTCAACATGCCTCGGTTCTGGAATACGCCATGTGGATAAACCCAACGCTTCCACAACCGCCTTGCTAATGCCATTACAGTAGCTACCACTGTCAATCATCAACTTGCATGCTTTGCCCTTGATCATGCACTGCGCCTGAAATAAATTCCATCGCTGGCCTCTATCCACTGTCATACAAGTATCACCATGTACTCTCTTGAGTTGCATATTCAACCCACTCAATGGTACAACATCCTCCACCAGACTTTTGTCCAAATCCGTAGACGGCTCCACAAATTTGGTGCGCAGAAATTGTTTGAATTCCTCCCAATTAGATGTTTGCCATGTGATGCCTCTCACACGCATCTCTTCCCGCCACCAACTCGACAACTTTGTATCTACTCGCCGGTACGCAATAACTAATGCAGTAGGGTCACCAAAATTGTAATCAAGCGTACGACATTTTGCAAAACCACTGTCCATGTCTGATTCCCAAGACTGATATTCTGCAGGCGTCGCCGAGCTGTCCAATCTCCACTTGATTTTAGTTGGATCAAAGGCGAAACCAACAATGATACCAGTGTAGTCATGATAAACATCACCGGACCTTTCACCAGAAACACACCTCTTGCCATAAAAATCACCCTGAAACGAACTCATTATCACGTCAAATTCGGTTCGGACTGACAGAAACTCTGAATTTAAAACGGACGTGGTTTCCTCGTAGGAAGTCCGAAACAGGCAAATAAGCACTTGTCGGAAAGATAATTTTATGTACTTTCCAATTGGTAGCCTCCCAAGTCCCGACTCCTCACGTGCAGGTCACTGTGGGCTGAACAAGACGACGGTCGTTTCTGGACTGGGCAGAACGCGAGATCAAAGCTGACCTCTTGCCTTTTCCTTTCCTCCGGTATTTCCTTTCCTTTCTTATCGGCCAAGTAAATCCGAATCTGCCTCTTGTTTACTTTCCTTTCCTGCCAAAACTCCACGTCAGAAAACAAAACGAGAAAGAATCCCACCAAATCCGGAACTAATGAAATCCGAGATTTATCTTTCCGTTTTTATCAGATCCGATCTTGCTTGGAATTTCCTATCCGGTTTGGACTTTCCTTTTCCTTGACTTGATGATCAAACACCACCACGTGCTGTCCCTTGCTGCTCCTCCACGATCTGATGTTTGGTGTTTGAAATTGACTAGCAGATCTAGCAGGAACCGCACTGCCTGGACTTCACGTGCTGCTCCAGCCAACCTCCACACAACCACGATCAAAAGCAACCACGATCGGGACTGCAGCAGAAAAACGATCTTAGCAAATTTGCAATCGATCTAACCTCCTTGCCGGCTGTACGCTGGACTCCCTGCAGGACGACCACCGACACGATCTCTACGAACGCGATCTCCAACAGCTTCCGCCTGAACCAATCTCCACCGAAATCAATCTAGCAGATTGATCAAACAAAACTCGCTGTGATAAACCCAGTAATCTGATACCACATGATAAGGATCAAGGGGATGATCCTATGATTGTTGTCCCGATCTTTCACAACGAGTAACCCGGACGGTAAATCCTTCCAACAACACCAACGGCGTCACCTGAAGGTGGGGAATAAATCCAGCAAGCAACGTGATGAAGATCACCACGCCTCTAACCCGAGCACGATAACACTTGATGAACACAAGCACCCTCGCAGCAATCTTTATTACAAACTGATAAACGGCATCGCCGTCCCCGGAGGGATGCTTCACCAACGAGCTCAAAGTCTATGGACTGTTTTTAATCTAAACTCAAGCTAACCCTAAAACGATGCCTAGCAACTCCTTATATGAGGGGAGGGATGCTACAGTACCGCGCTACAGTACCGCGCTACAGTACCGCGCTACAGTACCGCCCCCCTAATGGACCCTACGTTGACTTGGTTGGACAGGCCCAAACCAAGCCCAAACTCATAAGTATTAAAAACTCTAATTATTTAAAATAGCAACACACGACGAATACACCTAACTTGGTGGAGTCCTGAAATTGGGCTGCACCTCCCCCGTCGTGCCCATATCAGGGGTGGTGCTCGGGTGCCGGACTCACCGGAACGGAGCGAAACGCGGCGGCGGCGATGAAACTCTCGTTTGCACGATTTAGGCGAGTATCGGTTAGGGTTTTTGGGCGCGGGAGACGGCGGCGGAGAGGGGCTTTATATGGGGAAGGAGGGGAGCGATTTAATCGCGATTTACCAACGGATTTTGATCCGAATCGATATAGGGTTCGGTAGAGTTCGTGTTCTTCACGACGATGAAGATGACGAGTGGGACCCGTCTGGAAGTGAGAGAGGGAGTGAGGTGGGCTGGTTGCTGGGCCGTTACCTCGTGCGCGCGCGGCGGATAGCAGAGGGGGGGTCGGCCCAACTAGCCCGACACATTTTTTTCTTCTGTTTAAATCCTTTTTCAAACAATTTGATTTTTAAAACTTCTCAAAACATTTCAGAAAAATTCATAAAAATATGTTTTGAAAAGCTAATTTAATTTATAACTTTTTTATATCATTTTACTAAATAAATAAAATAATAAAATACTTATTTTTATAATGAGCTCAAATAAACCTCTTTATTGACCACAACTTTATTTAAACTTATAATTAAAATTCAATTTACTCTTTATGTGATTTCAATGCCATACTTTTATGATGCATGATACATGAATGCAAAGTTTTAAATTTTTGAGGAATTTGGGATGTTACATCTGCGCAAGAAAGGAAGAATGGTGAATGAGGAGCTGGCAGGTGGAGCAACAACCAGTCACACGGGAAGTCGGATTTCAGCGGGGAAGCCGGTGTACAGCTCACCGGCAAAAACTCTTATGGCCGCCGAAGCCGCCATGGCCGAGTTGGTGGGGTTATCCGGTGAGGCCCTGCGCAAGCAGCAGGAGCGGGTAAACGAGTTGGTGATTGAGGCCAACCGTCAGAATCAGGCCTTCAAGAAGAAGAACCCCGGGGCAGGGTCCCAAGTGCACTCAGCCAGACCCAATAGCCAGAAGTCGGACGGGGAGGCCTCTTCCCCGCATCCGAGCAGAAGCAAGAGCAAGAGCAAGAGCCGGAGCCGGAGTCGAGGTTCCGGGAAGAACAAGCAGCTAAAAACTTATGATTCGGCCTTCGCCGGTATCCAGCAAGCCGGGGAGCGTAACTCGGGACAGGCGGGAAGTACCCGTGAGGGTGGTAACCTGGGTGTAGGAAACAATAACCCGGTCGGCCGTGGTAATCCACCCCGGAACCCTCCTCATGCTCAGGGAAACCCACAAAGGGAGGTCGTCTCTGTTCCCCAGCAGGCCGTGATCCCTGCGCAGAACAGGCTCGATGATGGCAACTCGAGACTGCAGCAGCTCGGGTATCAGCCAGACGAGAACCCTTTGGGATCTCGGATAGGAACCAGGCAGCTGAATCCAGCAGATGCCAGATTCCGGCTTGGTCGAATTCATCAATCCGAGCTAGTGGAAGAGCAAGGGCCTCCGGGACCTGCCTGCTTTGGACCCCGGATCATGCGGGAGCCACCTGTTCGGAATTTTCAGCTCAACAGGGGTGCCAAGACCTATGACGGCAGCAAGAAGCCGGAGGACTGGCTAACTGACTATGTAACTGCAGTAAGCATAGCCGGTGGAAACAGACGATGGGCGGTACGATACGTACCACAGATGTTGGAAGGACCTGCCCGAATCTGGTTGAACAACCTGAGAGCTTGCAGCATAGACTGCTGGTTAGACTTTGAGGAAGCATTCATCAGCAACTTCACCAGCACGTACAAAAGGACTAACCGGCCTCAACAGCTCGCCATCTGTAGGCAAAGGAGTAACGAGACCGACCGGGAGTACCTTACCCGGTGGAGCAATATCCGCAATTCTTGCGAAGGAGTGGTAGAGGCACAGGCCATCTCCTGGTTTGCACAAGGATGCCGGCATGGCTCAATGCTGTGGCAGAAGTTGCAAAGAAAGATGACAACGACCTTGGCAGAGACCATGCGCATCGCCGATACCTACACGCTTGTAGATCCCATGCAACCCCTGGTGGATGTCGGTGACTCCAGCAGGAGGAATGCGGGACCTCAGCGTTCGGGACCGAGCAGGAGCCATGATCGCCAGGATTTTGGCCAGAAAAGGAACCACTCCGAGTACCACCATGCCGCACAGCACGTTGCAGCGGTGACCCGGGAGCCGGAGGATGCCGGCAACAGCCAGCGTCAAAATACAAGTGGCCCGGCTTGGGGTCAGAGCCAGGAGGTGCAAAACACCTGGGTGGAACAAAAGAAGCCCCTGACATATGAGGAAATGCTGAACAAGCCATGCTGCTACCATACTCTGGAGGCCAACAAGCCCGCAAACCATTCTACTCGGCAATGCAGTTGGTACCAGCGCACATTGCAGGAAGCCAGCTCGGGAGCTGTTCGACCGAGTGCTCCGGCATCTCGGCCCAACATTCCGAGACCCCCTCCTCCGATGTCATGGGCCAATGCTATCCGAATCAACCCACCTCCGTGAGGACCCCCGCCTCGGCCAGTGAATACGGTGCACACCTGGAATGACAACGGTGCAGGCCCCAGTAACCAAGCCGGACAGCAGCAGGGCAACTACCGGGAGGCCCATCAAAGTTATGTGGTTTTCGTAACCGAACCCACTGACCAGAGAAGTGTGCGGCAGCGCGCCTTGGAGGTGAATGCCGTGATCCCAGCAGTGCCCAAGTTCTTGCACTGGTCCGAGATGGAGATCACATGGAGCCGGAAGGATCACCCCAGGGTTATGCCCAAGCCGAGAGCATATGCCTTGGTGGTGGACCCAACCTTTGTCGGACCCAGCCTCAATGTCCATTTCAGCCGAGTTCTGATCGACAATGGCAGTGCCATTAACATCATGTATAAGGACACGATGCTGAAACTGGGGGTGTCCATGAACACCTTGCTGCCTACAGAGACGACATTCCACGGCATTGTGCCCGGAGTCTCTTGCTCACCCATGGGAAAAATTTGGGTTGAAGTGCTATTCGGAACTCGGGAGAACTGCCGAACCGAGAGCTTGGAGTTCGAGGTCGTGGACCTCGAGAGCCCGTATCACGCGCTGATCGGCAGACCGGCCCTCGCCAAGTTCATGATCTCAACTCACATGGGCTACTTGAAGATGAAGATGCCAGGACCAAACGGCGTGATCACCATCTCGGGAGACCACAAGCGCTCCATGGAGTGTGCCTCGGCGGGGTCGTGCTTAGCTGAATCCCTGGTGATCGCAGGAGAGAAGAAGAGGATCCAGCAGGTGGTGGCAATGGCCAAGACCTCCCAACTCGGAATGCCCGGGATGGTGAACCCGGAGCAGGGTGCATCATTTCATCCCCCCAAGGAGACCAAGAAGGTGTGTGTGGACCCCAGCAACCCGGAGCGCCAAGTGATCATTGGCAGCAACCTGGACAACAAATAGGAAGGCGAGCTCGTCGACTTCCTCCGTGAGAATCGGGATGCTTTTGCGTGGTCGAGTGACGATCTGCAAGGTGTCCCGAGGGAGTTGGCTGAGCACTCTCTGTTTGTCCGACCGGATGCGAAGCCGGTGAAGCAACCAACTAGGCGCCTCTCGGATGAAAGAAGAGCCGCGGTCATGGAGCATCTGGCTATACTGCTGGCTGCGGGATTCATAATGGAGGTGCTACACCCGGATTGAATATCGAATCCGGTCTTGGTAGAGAAGAAGAAGGATGATCCCCTCCTGCTTAAGGTGTGGCGCATGTGCATCGACTTCACCAACCTCAACAAAGCATGCCCAAAGGACCCCTTTCCACTTCCCCGGATAGATCAAGTGATAGATTCCACTGCCGGGAGTGAGCTCTTAACTTTTTTAGATGCCTATTCTGGTTTTCACCAGATACCTTTGAATCCGGATGATCAATTGAAAACTGCTTTTATTACCCCTTATGGGGCTTATTGCTATCGTGTCATGACTTTCGGTTTGAGGAATGCTGGTGCTACATACCAGAGGTGCATGCAGAAATGTTTGCATGACCAGATAGGCCGGAATGCCGAGGTCTATGTCGATGACATAGTCATAAAAACAAAAGAAAAGGCCTCACTAATAGATGATCTGAGGGAAACATTTAAGAACTTAAGAAGATTCCGGATGAAGTTGAACCCGGATAAGTGCACATTTGGGGTTCCGGCGGGGAAATTACTCGGTTTCCTCATCTCAAGCCGGGGAATCGAGGTCAACCCGGGTAAAATTCGTGCCATCGAAAGCATGAAGCTGCCCGTGCGTCTCAAAGATGTGCAGAAATTTACCGGGTGTCTTGCATCCCTAAGTCGGTTTGTGACTCCACTTGGGGAGAAGGCCTTGCCCTTGTACCAACTGATGAAGAAGAGCAAAACATTTGTTTGGACCCCGCAGGCTGACGCGGCGTTCAACAATTTGAAAAGAATGCTCTCAACAACACCTGTGTTGGCCTCCCCGTTTCCCAAAGAGCCTATGCTGCTGTATATTGCTGCAACCAACCGAGTAGTCAGTGTGGCAATGGTAGTAGAAAGGGAGGAAGGAGGCAAACTGATACAGAGGCCGGTGTATTACCTCAGTGAAGTGATCTCGGAATCCAAACAGAACTACCCGCACTACCAGAAAATGGCGTATGGGGTGTACATGGCAGTAACCAAGCTCAAGCACTACTTCCAGGAACACCCGATCACGGTGGTATGCGAAGCTCCTCTGGCCGAGATCATCGGTTGCAAGGACGCTAGCGGCCGCGTAGCCAAATAGGCCATCCAGTTGTATCCATATGCTCCGGCGTATGAGAGACGAGATGCCATCAAGTCGCAGGCGCTGCCGGACTTTTTGGTAGACTGGGCCAAGATTCAGTATGAACCTCCGATGCCGGATTACAGTTTCTGGAGGATGCATTTCGATGGCTCAAAGGCCATTTCCGGGCATTTCGATCGGATTGGGTGCCGGAGTGGTCCTCACTTCCCCGAAGCAGGATGTATTGAAGTATGTTCTGCAAATCCATTTCCGGGCATCTAACAATGTCGCGGAATATGAGGGTTTGGTTCATGGGCTGAACGTCGCCAAGGAGATCGGCATCCACCGGATAGAGTGTTTCGGTGAATCCGACCTCGTAGTGCAGCAGGTGTCGGGGAATTGGGATGCCCTTGATGCAAACATGGCCTTATACAGGTTTCATGTGCAGAAAATATCCGGTTTTTTCGAAGGATGCGAGTTCAAGCACATACCCAGAGGAGAAAATGACGCAGCATACGTATTGTCCAAGCTAGGGTCATCTCGGGATGCCATCCCACCCGGGATAGCTCTTGAGCATTTGAGGAAGCCATCTATTCAACCCTCACCCGAGTCGGTGTAGCGCCCCATCTTTAAAATAAAGATGGAACACCTGTGTTATGTGCTAGTCCCTGGATCACTGCCAGCACCACATTACAAAATATATAGTATCATTGCATAAGTATCAAAATACTACATCGAGATCCAAAAATAGCCAAGTATAGCTTTATTACAAGGTGCATAGTCATGAAGACTAGCTAAAATATTCAGAGTTCACAACGAAATAAAAGCAATGGGCCTCCTCTTCTAGCATACGCCACAAGCAGACATGTTGGTTGTAGAATCGAGTCCAAACTTACTCCTCATCAGAATTACCTGCACATTTGAATATGCAGCCCCCGTAGGAGGTCAATACAATGAAGTATTGGCAAGTGACTATGGTGGATAAATTATGACAAGTCTAATTCTATATGCATATTTGGCTTGGTGGAGTTTGTAGGCTATTTTGTAGAATGCCAGTTTTCTCCTATCTTTTGTAAAACACTTTTGTATCTCAAAGACTTGGCACCAAGGGATGAAGCCCAAGTGCACCAATAACTCTTTCCTTAGTCAAATTTTACTTTATGAAAACCATGTTGAGATTCTTCCGTCCATCCTTGTCCAGTTGCTCGAAGTAGTCCATCACCGGGGACACGGCTGAGTACTCAGTTTGTCGACTCTGCAGAGGTTGTGCACTTTCACCTTAAGACTCAATTTGTCCGAGAAATCCTATACACGCGGAGTGTATTATGGAAAGGAGAGAATTGAGACAAGAATTTCAGAAGAAGAATGCAACCATACTAGCAAGACCCGTTCAACCTATCAACTCTACATCTGCTTGTCAAGCTGACAGGTTGCACTCTCACAACTTAGTAGTTCTAGACAGAGCCCATTGTCAGAAGGCTGCACGGAAAGCTTCTAAACTTGGAGGGACTTAGAAATCTCTTTGTTCCTGGGTGGCCGTCCACAAGTGCGCTTCTGGGTGACAACCACCATACTCATGGCCCTAAGTAGAATAGAAATTCATCCTAGGCAAAGACAACCACAAGCATGGTCCCAAAAGCCACTCAACATAAACCAAACAACCAATTCCACCCAGAAGTGCATTCAAGGTTTTAACACTTAGCAATAATTCTATAACATGATAAGTAAACTCCTTTATAGCATAGCTAAGCATCTAATAAAACTTTTGGTGGCTGCATGGGGAGGGATGGCTACACACTACTAGGATATTTTCAAAGTGTAAACTAACTTAGCATTATAAGATAGTTCAAAATTTCCCTATCATGCATACTACTCAAAATCTACTGATAATGCATATATAAAACGTAGGATAGATTATGAATGTCACTTGCCTTGGTAACAAGAGGAACAAGCACAGCAAGAATAACAATCACAAGGACCTTCCTCCTCTTCACAATCTAGAGACAAACAATAACACTAAATAAACACACAAGCATAACACTTAGAATATCAAGACAAAAATATGTATGCATGCTTAATATGCAATGAACTTAATAAGACCTTATAATTACTATTTTAATTTCTCTGTTATTAATGCATGAAATGCAATGATCAATATTTTAATATTTTATTTAATCATTTAAAATATTGAGCATATTAGTAGTTTTAAGTTCTAAAACCAATTTCTTTAAGTCTATTATGAGAAGTTTCAAACAAAACTCATGTTACACTCTCTGGACAGAGGGCATTAATAAATCTCTAAAACAATTGGATTTATTTGGAAAGCGATTTTATTAATTAAGTTATAGATTTAATATCCGAAAGCTAAACAATTAAATTCCGCAATTTAATATACACTAAAAGGATAAACTAATGAAACCATACTAAACTACACGAGCAGAGCTTCACGTGGATATAAAATTTCATCAAATTTGGATGAACAGAACAAAAGTTATGAATTTTGTAAGTTTGTGTTGTTTTCTGTTTTTAAAACAATTTCTCAGCGAAAATAGAAAATAAATATGCCACGCGGCGCTCTCTGATTGGCCGATACCGGTTCGGCGCGGATCGCGAACGCGAACCGTCCGATCTATTTTAAAACAAACGCTCCAGATCCACCCGATCTGATCCATTGGATCTAGATCCGACGGCCGGGATCAAAAGGGGGCGGACGGGCGGCGCGGTTCGCCGGCGAACTCGTGCCCGCGGCGGCGCCATGGACGGCGTCGCTCGTCTTCGCGTTCTACGGCTAAGGAGAGAGGGAAACTCATACCACTTGAAGCGGATCGTCGTGGCGAACTTGATGGCGAGGTAGGCGCGGTCGAGGTGGCCTTCTCCTCCCCTGCGTGCTCGTCGGAGATGCGCGGCGGACGGCGGCGTCCGGTCGTGGAAGGATCAGTCGCCCTGGTGCAAGAGAGGACGCCGGAGCAAGTCTGTTAGATGCGTACGGAGACGGGGAGTCGCAGAGAGGGTGTGGGGGTGGAGCTCGGGTGCCGGACTCACCGGAACGGAGCGAAACACGGCGGCGGCGATGTCGGAGATGAAACTCGCGTTTCCGCGATTTAGGCGAATATCGGTTAGGGTTTTTGGGCGCGGGACACGGCGGCGGAGAGGTGCTTTATATGGGGAAGGAGGGGAGCTATTTACTCACGATTTCCCAACGGATTTCGATCTGCAAGATTCTAGGTTCGGTTGTGTTCGTGTTCTTCACGAGTTGGGGAGGGAGATGACGTGTGGGCCCCGGCTGGCAGTGAGAGAAGGAGGGAGGTGGGCTGCTGTTGGGCCTCTGCGCTTCGCCTGCGCTGCGCGCACGGGAGGGAACGAAGTGGGCTTCGGCCCAGATTGGGTCGGGCCGTTCTTCTCTCCCCTTTTTTTTTAACAAAACATTTTCTGATTTCAAACATTTAATTCAAATTTGATTTTAAAACTTAGTAAAAACTTTTCAGAAAAATTCATAAAAATATGTTTTGAAAAGCTAATATAATTTATAACTTTTTGATATCATTTTTCTAAATAAATAAAATAATAAAATACAGATTTGAATAAGGAGCTCAAATAGACCTCTTTAATGAAAACAATTTTATTTAACCTTATAATTAAAATTCAATTTACTCCTTATGTGTTCTCAATGCCATACTTTTATGATGCATGATGCATGAATGCAAAGTTTTAAATTTTTGAGAAATTTGGGATGTTACAGACTAACCCCCTTAAGAAGAAGCTCGCCCTCGAGCTTCGGAAAGGTCAGCAAATAGGTGTGGGTGGTCTTCTCGGAGGTCATTCTCTCGTTCCCAGGTGGCTTCGTCTTCGGTGTGATGATTCCACTGGACCTTGCAAAACCTGATGGTTTTGGTACGGGTGACTCTTTCTGCTGTCTGTAATATCTTGATGGGCTTCTCTTCGTATGTCAGGTCACTCTCCAATTGTACCTCCTCGAGGGGTACTGTATCCTTTAAGGGAACTCCCATCATCTCGGGATGACATTTCTTCAACTGACTGACATGGAACACTTTATGAACAGCAGACAGTACTTCAGGTAGTTCTAACTCATATGCCACTTCACCTTTGCGAGACAGAATTTTGAATGGTCCAATGAATCGAGGTGATAACTTTCCTTTGATTCCAAACCTTTTCACACCCCGAAGTGGTGACACCCTTAAATAGGTTCTATCTCCCACTTCATAGGTGACTTCTCTACGCTTGGAATCTGCATAGCTTTTCTGGCGTGACTGTGCTATTTTCAATCTGTCCTTAATCAGCCTGACTTTCTCTTCAGCATCCTGTATTATATCAGGCCCAAAGAAACTCCGTTCTCCTACACCACTCCACAACAGTGGGGTTGTGCATTTATTTCCATATAAGGCCTCAAACGGTGCCATCTCAATGCTGACTTGGTAACTATTGTTGTAGGAGAACTCAACATATGGCAAATTATCATCCCAACTAGATCCATAGTCGAGCGCACAAGCTCTTAACATATCTTCTAAAATCTGATTCACTCTTTCAGTCTGACCATCTGTTTGCGGGTGGAAAGCCGTACTGAATTCCAATCTGGTTCCCAAAGATTCGTGCAACTGCTTCCAAAAATGAGAGGTGAACTGGGTCCCCCTATCAGACACGATACTCTTAGGAACGCCGTGAAGGCACACAATTCTCTTCATGTAAATATCGGCTAACTTTACACTAGTATAAGTGGTCTTCACGGGTATGAAGTGAGCTATTTTGGTTAGACGACAAACGATAACCCAAATAGAATCATAACCTGATCTGGTCCTTGGTAATCCAGTGATGAAGTCCATCCCAATGGAATCCCACTTCCAATCCGGTACTTTCAAAGGTTGTAAGAGCCCTGCTCGTTTCTGATGTTCTGCCTTTACTCGACTACATACATCACACTTAGCGATGTATTCTGCTATTTCTCTTTTCAGATTATTCCACCAAAATCTCTCTTTCACATCCATATACATCTTGGTATTTCCCGGATGAATTGAATAAGGTGTTTCATGAGCTTCTTGCAGAATTAACTTCCTAATATCAGGGTCATTGGCCACACGTACACGTTTTTCAAACCACAAAATCCCCTGCTCATCCTCATGAAATCCTTTAGCTTTTCCAGCTCTTAAATTGACTTTGATCTCTTCTATTTCCTTGTCTCCTTTCTGAGCTTCACGTATCTTGTCCATCAAGGTGGGCTGTACAACTAATGAGGTTACAAACCCTTCAGGTACTACTTCCAATCTGAGGTCCTTGAATGCTTTACATAAATCCTCAGGTAATTCTCCTGCTGTAAGGCCATTCACATACACCTTACGACTCAGAGCATCTGCTACCACATTAGCTTTTCCCGGATGGTATTGAAGGCTTAGATCATAATCTTTAATAAGTTCCAGCCATCTTCTTTGTCTCATATTCAATTCCTTCTGTGTAAATATGTACTTCAAACTTTTGTGGTCCGTGAATACCTCACATCTTTTTCCCATCAGGTAGGGTCTCCAAGTTTTCAGGGCATGCACTACTGATGCTAACTCGAGATCATGAGTTGGATAATTTGTTTCATGTTTCTTGAGTTGTCTAGAGGCATAAGATGCCACTCTGCCTTCCTGCATCAACACGCTTCCCAAGCCTTGGCGTGAAGCATCACAGTATACTTGGAATTCCTTCTCCAAATCAGGTAAACATAGTACTGGGGCTGAAACCAGACGTTTCTTCAACTCCTGAAAACTGGCTTCGCATGCCTCTGTCCACTCAAATTTCTTCTCCTTCTTTAATAATTACGTCAAGGCCTTGGCAATCTTGGAGAAGTTTTCAATGAATCGTCGGTAGTATCCTGCTAGGCCCAGAAAACTTCGTAATTCACCAACATTCTTCGACGGTTCCCAATCAGTTACAGCCGAAACCTTTTCAGGATCCACTGCTATACCTTCCTTGGACACCACATGGCCTAAAAATCCGACTTGTTCTAACGAAAACTCACACTTGCTGTACTTGGCATACAAATTATGTTCACGTAGTCTCTGCAATACCAGACGTAAGTGCTCTTCGTGTTCTTTGTGACTCTTGGAGTAGATTAGAATATCATCTATGAATACTACCACAAACTTATCCAGAAAATCCATGAACACTTTATTCATCATATTCATGAAATAGGCTGGTGCATTGGTTAATCCAAAAGGCATTACTGTGTACTCATAAGAGCCATATCTCGTAACAAATGCAGTTTTGGGTATATCCATTTCTCTAACTTTCATTTGGAGGTACCCCGATCGAAGATCGATCTTTGAGAAAACACAAGCACCTTCCAGTTGATCAAATAGTTCATTTATCATGGGTAACGGGTACTTGTTTTTTATAGTATGCTCGTTTATATCTCTATAATCCGTGACTAGCCTCTGGGTTTGATCCTTCTTTTTAACAAATAAGACTGGTGCTCCCCACGGCGATGAACTTGGACGAATGAATCCTTTCTGGATATGTTCCTCTAATTGCTTCTTGAGCTCTTTCAATTCATCGACGGCCATAGGATAAGGTCTTTTAGCTATTGGCCCTGTTCCCGGCTTCAGTTCGATGAGAAACTCTACATCTCTATCGGGTGGCATCCCCGGTAGTTCCTCCGGAAAAACATCTGGGTATTCCTTGACGATAAGCACATCACCAAGGCTAACCCCCTTAAGAGAATTTAGCCTAACCTTCTTAAGTTCGAAAGTTGATCTGAACTTAATCTTCCTTTTCTCTGGGGTGGTGAGGGTGATTGCTCTATTTGCACAATCTATGATCCCTTCAAAACAAGTCATCCAATCCATTCCGATGATAACATCCAATCCTTGGGTCTCTAGGATGACTAAGTCTGTTGGGAAGGTGTGTTTTCCAATTTGCAAGTCTAACTGCCTACACCCTGAATTTACTATCATCTCTCCTCCAGGTGAACTTACCCTAATAGGTTTTACTAGACTTTCCTCAGCTAACCCATGTTTGTTAACAAAAGCTCTTGATATGAATGAATGAGATGCTCCAGTATCAAATAAAACTAATGCTGGAAAGGAGTTGAGCAAGAACGTACCAATCACAGCATCAGGTTCATCATGAACTTCTTCCACATTGATGTGGTTCACTTGTCCCTTCTGGAAAGGATTGGGCTTGGAATTTTCATCAGCTTTCTTCTCTGGGCATTCAGTTGCATAATGTCCTGTCTTCTTGCACTTGAAGCAGGTCACATGAGACAAGTCTTTCTTCCCTTCATAGTTAGGACGGTGATTACCATTCCCATGATTATGGCCATGATGATGGTTTCCCCTGGATCCACCATTATTTCCATTGTATCCTCCATTGCTTCCTTTGTTCCCTCCATTGTGGTAATGACCATGATGTTTTTGGCCACTACCAGTGTTGGAGTGATTCCAGGGTTTATGGCTACTGACTTCATAGGTGTGTTGTTTCTTATATGTCCCTTCAGAATGAACCTTACTTGCACTGAACTTCCTCTTCCTATTCTCTTCCTTTCTTATGTTGTTGTCCAGGGTGATAGCTTGATCCAGCAGAGCTTGATAGTTTGGAGTATATGCCACAGACAAAGGTATTTTCAGTTCTCCCTTAAGTCCATTGAGGAACTTTTCCTTCCTCTTTGCATCAGTGTCAATGTCTTCTGGCGCATACCTTGATAGCATACAGAAGTCATCCATATACTCCTTCAGAGTTCTACCTCCTTGCCTCAAGCTGCGAAATTCCTCTTTCTTCAAGTTCATTATACCTGATGAGATGTGAGCATTCCGGAAACCTTCCTTGAACGCATCCCAAGTCATGCCATCCAAAGGATGAGTCACTTGATAATTTTCCCACCACAATGCTGCGGGTCCTTCCAACAGGTGTGCAGTGAACCTCACCTTTTCTGCCTCAGAACATTCACAAGTTACTAAGTCCTTGTTGACTGAACGGAGCCAATCATCCGCCACTATTGGTTCAGTAGTAGAGGAGAACTTATTAGGCCTAAGCCTTAGGAATCTAGCAAGTCTGTCGACTGGGGGTGGTGGTGGAGGTGGCGGGTTGTTGTTGTTGTGGTTGTTGTTGTTATTGTTGTTGGTTGCTGCAATGAACTAAGTCATCATATTCATCAACTGAGCTTGAGCGGCCATCAGTTGTTGCATGACATCGTCGTTGTTGGTATCACGACGAGGAGGCATCTGTAGGGTTTTTCAGCATAGATGAGTGAAAGATAGACAGAACTAAGAGAAGAAAAATCCTACCCATGCACAAAGCAACCAAGTCAACACAAACAACACTCATAAGACAACTTGAAAAGAAAAAAAAGTCTACTTAGCAAAACAAAACAAATAATCTAAGTTGATTTAATAAAACAACAGAGTCTGCAACCAAACATTCTATCCTTGTCACACCACAAGTTGGAGATCAATGTTTTAAAAAGAACGACGAACTAAACGAGGGAGAATATGGTGGTCCAACTACTAAGTCTAAACTTCGTCCATAACGTCCTCTTCATCTTCTTCGACTTCCTCGATGGTGATGCCTTCCTTCGTAAGGATCTCCTTGTAGTCATTTACCTCCTTCTCCAAGGCCTCGTTCTTCTCCTGTAACTTTGTCGTCTCCCGGTTCAGAGTCTCGATTGCTTCCTTCTCCTTGTAGCATTCTCTTCTCACGGCGTAGAGTCTCGATCAAATCTCGATCAGCTTCGAACTCGACGTCGTTGCTCAGAATTTCATCCTTCAAGGTCTTGATCTCCTTGTTCTTGTCTCTAATTCTCTTTTCTTGATTTTGGAACTTCTTCTCTTGAGCTCGGAATTTCTCCTCTTGAGCGTTGGCCACCTTGGCCACCTCTTCTTGGGCTTCAATCTTCTTTTGAGTCTCCTTGACTTGTGCCATTATTTCATCATTCTTCAACAGCTCATTGCGTATATCCTCTTCTATTTGCCAGAGGTGAAGTTCTAAGTCTTGGAGATATGGGTACAAAGGTTCTGGTTTGTTTTTGTCTTCCTAGCTAACACAGTAAGGAATCCCATGTTCGTCACGTTGGCCGAGGTGAGCAAAGTAGTGGTCTTTTAACCCTTCTTGGAATTGCAAGCAAAGACGTCCTATTAGCTCCTGCGTGACGAGATTCAGCCCTTTCTCCAAGGAGTCACTAATCGACTTGTACTGGATGTCTTCGGTCTTGGGTTCAGTCTGGCGCCCTTGTTGGTAAAGGCGAATTCCCCATAAGTCTTCTTTGTTGAAGTGCTTCAGCTGGCTAGCCTTGATGATGGGTATTGGAAGTGCCAACAGTTCTACCAACTCTAGAAGATATCTTCCAAAGCGCATGTCCTTGAAGTCCTCCGTGGTTTGATACATGAAGAACGACATCCTTAAGTGATAAAGGTAGAGTTTATTAACACAAGACAAAGGTAAGATATACTAATTGTGGTGTACTTAAGTACTTAGAGAAAAAGAAGTTCTTTTCTAACAGGTGATCAACACTATTATCAACTCTTTGTAGGTCGGATATTCACTATAGTGAGAGAGACAGACACCCGGCCAGCCACTTATAATTGTGGAACATGTCTCATGTACGCGGACATGTAAGGTTAGTCCCGGGCCGCTTCATCCCACTATGCCGCTAGGATCCGACATAGTTCAAAGATGGTAATATTATGATAAAAAAGAGGCTTAACCAATCCTAAGGGCTCGAACCTACAGGCAACACTTTTGCTCTGATACCATTTTGTAGCGCCCCATCTTTAAAATAAAGATGGAACACCTGTGTTATGTGCTAGTCCCTGGATCACTGCCAGCACCACAGTACAAAATATATAGTATCATTGCATAAGTATCAAAATACTACATCGAGATCCAAAAATAGCCAAGTATAGCTTTATTACAAGGTGCATAGTCATGAAGACTAGCTAAAATATTCAGAGTTCACAACGAAATAAAAGCAATGGGCCTCCTCTTCTAGCATACGCCACAAGCAGACATGTTGGGTGTAGAATCGAGTCCAAACTTACTCCTCATCAGAATTACCTGCACATTTGAATATGCAGCCCCCGTAGGAGGTCAATACAATGAAGTATTGGCAAGTGACTATGGTGGATAAATTATGACAAGTCTAATTCTATATGCATATTTGGCTTGGTGGAGTTTGTAGGCTATTTTGTAGAATGCCAGTTTTCTCCTATCTTTTGTAAAACACTTTTGTATCTCAAAGACTTGGCACCAAGGGATGAAGCCCAAGTGCACCAATAACTCTTTCCTTAGTCAAATTTTAATTTATGAAAACCATGTTGAGATTCTTCCGTCCATCCTTGTCCAGTTGCTCGAAGTAGTCCATCACCGGGGACACGGCTGAGTACTCAGTTTGTCGACTCTGCAGAGGTTGTGCACTTTCACCTTAAGACTCAATTTGTCCGAGAAATCCTATACACGCGGAGTGTATTATGGAAAGGAGAGAATTGAGACAAGAACTTTCAGAAGAAGAATGCAACCATACTAGCAAGACCCGTTCCACCTATCAACTCTACATCTGCTTGTCAAGTTGACAGGTTGCACTCTCACAACTTAGTAGTTCTAGACAGAGCCCATTGTCAGAAGGCTGCACGGAAAGCTTCTAAACTTGGAGGGACTTAGAAATCTCTTTGTTCCTGGGTGGCCTTCCACAAGTGCGCTTCTGGGTGACAACCACCATACTCATGGCCCTAAGTAGAATAGAAATTCATCCTAGGCAAAGACAACCACAAGCATGGTCCCAAAAGCCACTCAACATAAACCAAACAACCAATTCCACCCAGAAGTGCATTCAAGGTTTTAACACTTAGCAATAATTCTATAACATGATAAGTAAACTCCTTTATAGCATAGCTAAGCATCTAATAAAACTTTTGGTGGCTGCATGGGGAGGGATGGATACACACTACTAGGATATTTTCAAAGTGTAAACTAACTTAGCATTATAAGATAGTTCAAAATTTCCCTATCATGCATAATACTCAAAATCTACTAATAATGCATATAGACAACATAGGATAGATTATGAATGTCACTTGCCTTGGTAACAAAGGGAACAAGCACAGCAAGAATAACAATCACAAGGACCTTCCTCCTCTTCACAATCTAGAGACAAACAATGACACTAAATAAACACACAAGCATAACACTTAGAATATCAAGACAAAAATATGTATGCATGCTTAATATGCAATGAACTTAATAAGACCTTATAATTACTATTTTAATTTCTCTGTTATTAATGCATGAAATGCAATGATCAATATTTTAATATTTTATTTAATCATTTAAAATATTGAGCATATTAGTAGTTTTAAGTTCTAAAACCAATTTCTTTAAGTCTATTATGAGAAGTTTCAAATAAAACTCATGTTACACTCTCTGGACAGAGGGCATTAATAAATCTCTAAAACAATTGGATTTATTTGGAAAGAGATTTTATTAATTAAGTTATAGATTTAATATCCGAAAGATAAACAATTAAATTCCGCAATTTAATATACACTAAAAGGATAAACTAATGAAACCATACTAAACTACACGAGCAGAGCTTCACGTGGATATAAAATTCATCAAATTTGGATGAACAGAACAAAAGTTTTGAATTTTGTAAGTTTGTGTTGTTTTCTGTTTTTAAAACAATTTCTCAGCGAAAATAGAAAATAAATATGCCACGCGGCGCTCTCTGATTGGCCGATACCGGTTCGGCGCGGATCGCGAACGCGAACCGTCCGATCTATTTTAAAACAAACGCTCCAGATCCACCCGATCTGATCCATTGGATCTAGATCCGATGGCCGGGATCAAAAGGGGGCGGACGGGCGGCGCGGTTCGCCGGCGAACTCGTGCCCGCGGCGGCGCCATGGCCGGCGTCGCTCGTCTTCGCGTTCTACGGCTAAGGAGAGAGGGAAACTCATACCACTTGAAGCGGATCGTCGTGGCGAACTTGATGGCGAGGTAGGCGCGGTCGAGGTGGCCTTCTCCTCCCCTGCGTGCTCGTCGGAGATGCGCGGCGGACGGCGGCGTCGGGTCGTCGAAGGATCAGTCGCCCTGGTGCAAGAGAGGACGCCGGAGCAAGTCCGTTAGATGCGTACGGAGACGGGGAGTCGCAGAGGGGGTGTGGGGGTGGAGCTCGGGTGCCGGACTCACCGGAACGGAGCGAAACACGGCGACGGCGATGTCGGAGATGAAACTCGCGTTTCCGCAATTTAGGCGAGTATCGGTTAGGGTTTTTGGGCGCGGGAGACGGCGGCGGAGAGGTGCTTTATATGGGGAAGGAGGGGAGCTGTTTACTCACGATTTCCCAACGGATTTCGATCCGCAAGGTTCTAGGTTCGGTTGTGTTCGTGTTCTTCACGAGTTGGGGAGGGAGATGACGTGTGGGCCCCGGCTGGCAGTGAGAGAAGGAGGGAGGTGGGCTGCTGTTGGGCCTCTGCGCTTCGCCTGCGCTGCGCGCACGGGAGGGAACGAAGTGGGCTTCGGCCCAGATTGGGTCGGGCCGTTCTTCTCTCCCCTTTTTTTTAACAAAAGATTTTCTGATTTCAAACATTTAATTCAAATTTGATTTTAAAACTTAGTCAAAACTTTTCAGAAAAATTCATAAAAATATGTTTTGAAAAGCTAATTTAATTTAGAACTTTTTGGTATCATTTTGCTAAATAAATAAAATAATAAAATACAGATTTGAATAAGGAGCTCAAATAGACCTCTTTAATGAAAACAATTTTATTTAACCTTATAATTAAAATTCAATTTACTCCTTATGTGTTCTCAATGCCATACTTTTATGATGCATGATGCATGAATGCAAAGTTTTAAATTTTTGAGAAATTTGGGATGTTACAGTCGGATTCTATCTTCATCCCCAAGGAGCCTGGTTCAGATGTCGTACCCATGGAAGTAGATGTCGGGAGCATAACATCGAACCCGGGGACTGCGGTACAGTGCTCAGAAAGGCAGAGAAAGATGATGATAGAGGTGATGTCGGCAGAGCCAATGGACATAGACGCTTCCATGTTCCCGGTTCGACCTGTCCCGTGATGGGCACAATCCATTATGGCTTATATCTTGGAAGGAGTCCTCCCAGAGAATGAAGTGGAAGCCCGGCAGATAATGCGAAAGTCAAAAGCATACACCTTCATCAATCAGGAACTATACAAGAGAAGTGTCACTGAGATACTCCAGAGGTGTGTAGAGCCGGCAGAAGGACAAGAGATGCTCCTAGAAATACATCAGGGGGAGTGTGGGCATCATGCATCATCCCGGGCCCTGGTGGCGAAAGTGTTCCGGCATGGGTTCTATTGGCCCACTGCATTACAGCAAGCAGAAGATATTGTCCGGAAATGTGGAGGATGCCAGAGGTTTGCTCACCGGATACATATGCCGGCGTCAGCGCTGAAGACAATCCCTATCACTTGGCCATTTGCAGTGTGGTGTTTAGATATGGTCGGGCAGTTCAAGCCGGCAAGAGGCAATATGACACATATACTGGTTATGGTGGACAAGTTTACCAAGTGGATAGAGGTCAAGCCAATCCGGAAGTGCGATGGACACACCGCCGTGCAATTCCTGAAAGACATCATCTTGAGATACGGATACCCGCACATTATCACAGATAATGGTACCAACTTTGCTGTGGGGGAATTCGCTCGATTTTGTGCTGACAAGGGAATCCGGCTGGATGTAGCATCAGTTGCACACCCGGAAGCAAATGGGCAGGTCGAAAGAGCAAATGCCTTAGTCTTAGCCGGTATCAAAGCTCGTTTGATCGAACCACTGTTGAGAACTCCGGGATGCTGGATAGAGGAGTTACCAGCGGTGTTATGGGGTCTCCGGACTACACCGAATAGGTCTACCGGGTACACGCCATTCTTCATGGTATACGGTGCCGAGGCAGTACTCCCGACCGACATACAGTATGATTCCCCGAGAGTGACAATGTTCACCGAGACCGAGGCAAAGGAGGCCCGAGAAGATGATGTAGATTTACTCGAAGAGGCAAGAGAATTGGCACTATCTCGGTCCGCAATTTATCAACAAAATCCCCGTCGCTATGATAGCCGGAAAGTACACCCGAGGGTGTTCCGGGAAGGGGATCTTGTGCTGAGGCTCATCCAACGCACGGCCGGAATGCATAAATTGTCACCTCCATGGGAGGGACCTTTTGTGATAAGCAGGGCATTGCACAATGACTCTTATTACCTTGAAGATGCACCGGAGGCTAGGAAAGGTGTAATGGACAAATCCGGTGAGGAAACCAAGCGTCCATGGAATGTAGCACTACTTCGCCCCTTTTACACGTAAAGGGCTCAGTGTATGTTGTATCTCAGTTTTTAGTGTTAATGAAAGTAAGGCACCCCGGGAGGAACCCGGGGACTGCCTGGTTATGTGCATATCTTATCTTGTTTTTATTTTTGTCAAGTTCATTTATTGTTTTGTACCGGCATCTCGGGAAGGAACCCGGGGACTGCCGGGTTGCTATCTTTTATGTTATTTGTATGCCGGGAAAGTTCCGAGTTCGATTCTCAAAGTCAAAGTAATGTATGTCATGTGAAATCATCTTGTGACTCGACTGACGCACGCCGAAATGGTAGTCAAGAGCTAAGAGAGGGAAGGTGGGAAACACGAAAATGGTCTCGGGGACTCGGAGCAGGAACTTGTCCGGCATACCTGTTTTTTACTAACTCAGTTATTTTTTATGTCGGGAATTCGGTTAGCCGGAACTCGGATTGTTTTAAGTAATGTATGCCGTATGTGGAGTTTTGTGACTCGACTGTCGAACGCCGAAATGGTAGACAAGAGCAGAAATTACCTAAATACGGTAAACATGAAAAACAACTCGGGGACTCATAACAGAATAAATTGGCATAAATTGTTCGGATAGGTAGCACAGTACGAAACGAGAATAATATAAGTGTATGTTACATATTGCACCCGGCATCCCGGGGATTTGACGAATCTACTCTTAAGTATTTCAAGTGATAGGGGAAGTCGGCTTCTCGACGGAGGTGTCAGCAGAAGCAGCGACCTCGGGAGCAGCAGCAGCAGGAGCAGCAGCAGGAGCAACAGCAGTGGCTTCGGTTCCGGCGGCGGTACTCGGGGCATCAGGGCGCACCTCGGCCTGAGAGGCCTCGGGTGTCGGAGAAGTAGCCGCATCCCGGGGAACCACGGTCTCGGGCGCAGCACCGGAGGCAGCGTCATCTTCTGCCGGGATCTCGTCATCCGCGTCGCCGGTCGCGCCGGTGTCTTCGTCATCCTCATAGTCGGATTCGGAATCAGAAGCAATCACGCTGGCGGTGAAGGCATGGATGTTGGACCACGAAGCGATGCGATGCGCCACTTCTTTCCGCCGCTGGATCTTAGCCGGATCACTGCACCACGGCGAGATCGTCCGCAGGCGCTGGATCGCGTCCAGGTCGAGACCTTCGTACCAGCTAAGTACTTGGGTCAAGGCCTGGTCGGCACCAGCCCGCGCACCGGAACGCTTCCAAGCGTGGATGCGCCTCCCGGCACACCGGAGTGCGCTCGCGAGCTCGGCGACCGAAAGCGTCGCGCGGATACTCGGCCACAGTGCGCCGTGGACATGGATCGCAGCGCTAAGCAGCTCCGTCCCGATAGACCGGAGAGGCACTATCCGGGCCTTCAGGGCGGTGAGGTGATCCTCGATGTCCCAGACATCCGAGACAGGGCCCTTCCCGGCGCGCTTCTCTCGGGCGGCAGCAACGGCAAGGGCGGCAGCCTCGCGGGAGTGCTCGAATTCTCCTTTGAAAAGAAGAGCTGTCAAACGGCTAGGTCATAAGAAAAGCAACAACAAATAAAGAAAGCAACAAGAGAAGGGGGATGTCGGTCCACTTACTGTTAAGATCCCGGTTCAGTACAGTGAGCTCGGAAAGCCAAGTATCGGACCGTGACCGGAGGAGAGCCAGCCCGGTCTCGGCAAGATGCGCACGCTCCTCGGACTGGTCCAAGGTTTCCTTTTGTTTCTTCGTCGCCTCAATGAAGCGCGTCTTCATCTCGGTCGCAACAGCCTTGACTTTTTCGAGCTCGCCGTTGAGTCGCGCGATCTCGGCTTGCGCGGTGGCAAGTGCGGCCTTCTGGTCTACCGAGACCTTGCGCGCGGCGTCTCGCTCCTCCCGGAGGCGCCCCTCGCACTTCTTGGACTGACCGAGGTCAGCAAGAACTCGGTTGAAGATCCTGCAGCGTTTCTTGCTGCACTCCTGAAATCAAGACAAAGAAGGAGGAATCAGCCTGGGAAAAATGTAAGGAAATCGGGAGAGTCCGGGATCTCTAGCGCATAGAAAGCTACCCGGTTGGGAGGATCTCGGGGACTCGGTCTCCGAGTCCTGAAATTTTCTCTAAGATTGGAGCCTAGTGATCTGCTATTCGGTGGAATCTAGAGCACTAAGCACCAATCTCGGGGACTAGTGGTCATGGAGCAAATTTTGAAACAAGCTACCCGGTTGGGAGGATCTCGGGGACTCGGTGTCCGAGTTCTGGAATTTTCTCTAAGATTGGAGCCCAGTGATCTGCTATTCGGTGGAATCTAGAGCACTAAGCACCAATCTCGGGGACTAGTGGTGGTGGAAGGAACAAATATTTTTTGATGAAAGAAATAGAACAAGCTTACCTCGGTCACCCGAGTAACATCCAGCGCGGCCACCTGGAGAGCGTGCAGAGCTTGAGCGTTGCGGCTTGGGCCTGCAGCGTGCAAGTCTCCCGCGGTCTCGGAGGCGTCGGCGGCAAGCCAGGCCTGGTTGTATTAATCAACAACCTGTATGCCGGAGCCGCCGGGCGCGCGGGTAGCAGCAACGTCCCGGGATCCTGAAGGCACAAAGGAGCTAACGGTTGCTCGCAACATCCGCAAGGCAGCAGTAGGGATCTCGGCGGGAGGCGGTGGTAACGATGAAAACGTACCCGTGCGCGCACCAAGTCTTGGGCCGAGGATGTCGGGGCAGCTGCAGGCTTGGCAGAAGTTGTTTTCTGCCCAGCAACCTTGGCGCGCGACTTTGCGGGAGGTTGATCAGCTGGCCGGGAGGAGGCTGCGGGCCGTTTCCCCGGGGTGGTCTTGGTCGCGGCTTGCCGGGAGGGGCCACTTGCCGCGAGCTGCCGGCGAGGGCTCAGAATCTCTACCTCAAGCCCGGGCACCCGGCGTGGACTCTCCGGAAGAAGAATATCTCCTGAGGTGGTGGTGGCCTGCACCGGGATCTCGTCGATCACCGGGCGTGCATCCGGAGTCACAACGGTAGCCGGTGCAGCACCAAAGGCAGCAACCTCGTTTCCTCGTGTAGAAGGGCGAGGTGGAGAAGGGGATGCCCGAGCCGGGCTGGGAGTCCGAGTTCCGGGAGGAGGAGGAACAACAGGTGACGGGAGGTCGAGTGCGTCCCTGAAAGAAAGTATCTCAGTAATAGTTTATGGAGAAGGCAAAGTCAGATACCATAAGACAAAGAAAATGTACCCAGAGTCCACAGTGGGAGGACCCCTCTGTCGGCGTCGAGAAGGCTTCTCGGCCGTTTGTTTGTTCGGCTTGCTTCTCTTGGGGGGGTGGCCGGAGTCATCAGCAGCGTCGGTGTCGGAAGCCACACGCTTCCGGCTCTCAGCGCGTTTGGTCGCAGTTGAAGGTTTCGGAACCACTGCTGAAGCCCAATTGAGGGGGAGAGCGTCAATCACATCGAGAATTTGACAGTCAATCTCCTCCTCTTCATCCGAAGAAATTGAAATAGCCTCTGAGGTGGAAGGGTTACCCGGGGCAGCAGCTTTGACTAGAGGAATGGCGAGATGGTCCTCGCCGTCAGGATCCTCCCTCGGCATCTCTTCCGGTGCTGGGAAGTTCGGCGCGTAATTCCCGTTGGCGTGGATAGCGTCTTCCTCAATTTGCCGCTCGAATAACTGCGCAAATAAATCACCACATGATACCCATGTCGGTTTCCAGCAGAACCCGGGCGCGAAGGGAAGCTTGCGAAAGGCAGATATGAGCACCTGTTTCAAGGGTTTTTTCCGGGATCCCCCAATGGCACCCCAAGAGTAGTCATCCATCATCTTCGTCCGAGCAATAGCTCGAACGCGACGGACGACCGTGGCGTGATCTAGCCCAAAGATACTGGTCCGGGTAGGGTCTAAGTTCCCGGCCATATGGCACATCTTGTGCACTCGGGTTTGGAGGGGGCAGACGCGGCGAATGATGAAGCAGCGCAGGAGATCGTCGCCGCTCATCGTGTCGTTCAGCACGTTCAGAACGTCGTGCATGCACCTGACTTCCTTGGTGTCGGGAAGCCGCTTCCAGAGGTTGAATTTGTGCGGAGGACCAATGGCGAACTCCGGCAGATTAATCAAGTCCGGATTCGAGGATCCCGGAGCGTCTCCCGAGCATTCCCGGTTCTTCACATAGAAGAAGCTGCGCTGCCACTTCCGGCAGGACTCTAGTCCTTTGACTATTGGGAATCCGAGTCAGCGCGGGGGATGATGGTGGCAGCTCCGCAGTCGACCAAGTCTTTTATCTTCTGATCCGGGCTGGGGATGGCTTAGCGACGAAGAATGAAGTACTTGGCCCAGAGGTCCAAGAATGGCCATACGCCGAGGTAGGCTTCCGAGTAGGTGGTGAAGACTGAAAGCATCATGATGGCGTTGGCGGGGAGATGATGGGGTTGGAGGCTGTAAGTGTCGAGGAAGTCGCGGAAGAAGGGGCTAGCCGGAAGCCCAAACCCACGCTCAAAGTGCGTGAGGAATACCACGTATTCCCCGGGTTGGGGTTCCGGTTGAACCTCATCCTCCGGGAGACGACTCTCAACTTCCGGAGGAATCCGGTGGGTCCGGTACAGCCAATCCAGGTCTGACTGTTTGGTCTCGGATCCATCCCAGCATCCCCGGATACCTTCTTCGCCCATGCCGGAGGAGTGCGCAGACGTATCCGAGCTACTCTGCAGGCGCAGTGGCGGTTAGTCGGGGTTAGTCTATCGGGAGCTAGGATGCCGGATCATAAACTCCTAAACACAACCGAGTTCAGGGCAAGTAAGATCTACCGCATGCTGATAAATCAAAACTATAGTGAGGAAAATATACTCGGGCTAAACTCGAGCGAGGCGCAATGCGAGCGAAAGATCTGCATCCTACCGCAACGGTGCGTCACCGCCATGCACCCCGTGTGCGCCGCACGAGTCATGCTCACCGGCGGCGGCTCAACCGCGCATGTGTTAGGGCACGGCTGAAGGCGAGGGGTTATTCTACTAAAGGAGATCATCGGAGCGGAGAGAGCAACTCACCGGAGAAGAGGAGGTCGATGACGGCGAGGGCGAAGGCGTTCGGGCTCCGGCGAACGGCGAGGGCGGCGGCGTTCGGGCGACGAATGCAGCGGCGGCGATGCGCTCGAGACAATGGTGGAGGAGAAGCAAAGGAGAGGAAGGAGGAGAGGAGACCGTTCCGGTCCCCTATTTATGGGGGGGATTCCGGAGCGGATTCCAGTTTTCCCACCCACGATCTCCACGATCGTGGGTGGGATCTGTTTTGCGCAGCACGCCACGTGGCGCTAGCCGGAGCGCCCGATCCAGCCACACCGAGGGTCACACGGCCCCAACGGTTGGATTCCGGATCGCCTGCGGCTCCCGGCGCGGGAACCCAAGCGACAGCGTGCTCGGGCAGAAGCACTCGAGTGCATTTCTGCTCAGACGGGACGTCGTGTGGGGCCCAGCTCGCAATCTCGAGTTCAGCACGAAGCCAACGGTCGAGATTCGCTGAGGACTGCAGTATCCGGTTACGGGCTTCATCTCCCGGTTAAAACAATCTCGGTAAGAAGATCTCGGGAAGAACCGAGCTCGGCAGATAGTGAAAGGCTGGTGTCATATGTTTTCAGAATATGGTTGTTATTAAAGCTGATCGCGCACATCATCCGAGGTCGCTGTGCAGCACCAGCTTCGGGGACTAGTGTCGGGGGGTTGCCCCCCGGGTAGCGGCAGATCCCGGAATATCTCAGCAGTGTGCCAACAGTACTTGACCTTTGGCATGAACAAGGGACACCCCCTGGTGTGCTGAAGGGGCAACTTGACCCTTGGGCGCTGGTAGAGTGCAGAGTGCCTCCTGACAGGCGCAAGGGTCAGTTCTAGCAACTATAAATAGGAACCCCCAGCCCTCACAATGGCAACACAAGCATCAGCGGATGGTTCCTCTAAGAACTAGCTTCTCGAAGATGTCTTTGCTGAGAGGCTAAGACATCTTCGGGAGGCTAGGCCTAGAGATGCACACCCACAGGCGAACTCGGACACCTTCGGAAAGGATCTCGGATCTCGGGCTCCGAGGAGATTCCCGGAAGGAGGTGTATTCGGTATTACCGGATAGGTGGTCCGGGTAAGAGCTAACCGGAATACCTGTCTCAATCTTGATCTTATGTAGGAGAGGTTCACAGAGGCAAGCAAGGAGGTAGCCGGCATGCGGGATCCCGGTAGGCCGTCAACGGTCTGCAGCAGGCTTTCCCGCCTGAGGCGGGAGGAAGTACCTTTTCGCCTGACACGGAAGCATGGTCACCTCCCGCCTGACACGGAAGCGCGTCAGCCGGTACGACAACGGTACGACAAGACCTGACATGCCTAGCCCGGCAATCCGGAAAAGGCTGTCCCGGATGGGCCAAGACATGTCTTGTCTCTGACAGGGGCGCAATGATGGCTCTGGACGGCGCCTGCTGTCCTTATGATGAGGATATAATAGGTGTACATGCTGATTATATATGCTTGAACTGGAAGGAAATATTGAGCCTCACTGATGTTCATTATAAGGTGAATTCTTTCCTAGTAATAAATAATGTTTGTGCTTATGAGAATATTATACTATCTAAGCCTATGAATTTATGTATGATTAGGTTTACTAATAACACAAACATGGATGGAGGAGAGGAAGCAAGGAGCACAAGGACGCGTGGAAAACAAAGATGCTGCCATGGAAAACAACATCAAGGAAATGATATTTCAGTTCGGATTGGCAGAAGTCCCGAATTTGAAATAGTCATGGATTTTTCATACGGGTTCCAAATAAAGCAAGGAAACACAATCCGGAAAGGATATTCGAAGAGCTTTCCAATGGATCCGGCCCCAACTAAAGATTCGACTCGTGCAAGGCGTGGTGACCGAACCAAGTTACGAATCGTTTTCTGTCAGGTTCCAAAAGGAGTCCAATTGGCTGTACCCATGTCGGGTCAGTTTGTAATCGAGTTGGTTGAGTCCAACCGAGTAGGAATAGGCTAGATTCGTGGGAGGCATCCCCCTCCCTCATATATACCTCATAGCCACGAATTATTAGGTTAGACCACGTTTAAACAAAACCCTAGACATCATAGATCGAACTGCTGTAAGCATTCATCTTGAAGTATCGTTACTGCTTGCAAATTATGCGTGTTATCTGCTGTTCCATTGGGAATAAGGGGATACAGGACCACTCGTAGTCTTTGATTACGTTGTGCAAGAGTGTGTAGTTGAGAATATCCAAAGGGATTGAGGGCTGTTGCATTGGCACCAGGGTTCATCCAGGAGAGTTGTCAGTGAAGCACTAGTTATCTATCAAGTTATCGTGAGAGTTCATCGAGAAGATCGGGCCACCCCATATCATCTTGGTATCAGATTCTCGGGTTTACTCGGTGAGCTAATTCCATCCTGTAGTTTAGTTGTTTTTATTACCTATCCAGAAAAAGCCATACAAAAAAAATTAGGTCTAGATTGTTGCCATAGCCTAGATCACACCGAAATTGCTTAGTTTACTTTGCTGTTTTGGTTGATTTTGCGTTTCTGTTTTTCCTTTTCTAGTTTTCGAGTTTAGGGTTTAGTTCGTTTCCGTGTCAATTTCGTTTTGTTTCGGAGTCCATATCGAAAATCCCAAAAAATTCGCTAGTTTCTGAGTTCGTTTCAGCTTCCAGCCGCGAATCAGTTTCCGTCGCTCGGATCGCTGGTTTCCATCGACGTACGTCGCTGTTTTGGTCAGTTTTTCCGGTTCCGAGTCCGTGTCGTGGACGGTTTCCGGCAGAAAATTCAAACTGCCATAACTTTTGCATACGAACTCCGATTTCGACGTTCTTTAGCTCGTTTCGAAGAGGAGACCGAAGCGAAGGCAGCCAAACTCACTACGTCTGTTTACGGCTTTTCGACGTCTCAGAATTCCCAAAAAAAAAAACATCGGGAAGTAATTCTTTTTGGCACTTCTTTGCAAAAAAATTTAGACACAGCCTTTCTACAGCAATTTAACCTTAGGCACCTACCCAAAGGAATAGCTATTTTGTGCTCATACAGGCTGCTCATCCTAGTGTTCAATTCTTGTTTCTGTAATTTCTACTCCTAGCATTGTTAAGGCCATTGGAAAAATACATAAAAACAGAAAAAGTGATAGTATAAAAAAAAAAAGAGCAAAAGAGCAATATTCAAAGGAGGCCGAAAGTTACAAGTGCATAATTTGGAGAGTGGAGCTGTTTTGATCCTTGCTATATATTGACACTACATTGAGCAATCTTGTGCCTGTTTTCTTTGAGCTTAGCTAGTGTCTTTCTAGTGCATTGCAAAAACTCTATCCATATATTTGCATTGCCACATTTGTCTCCAAAATTTTGTGTGAGTTTCCTAGGTGTGTTTTCTATCATTACAAAACAGCAAATAGGCTTTGTCATTTTGGTGTGTTAGGATTCCCAACCAAGCCCCACCAAATACCCTGTTTGCATTGTGACACGTGATATCCTGGTTATTCTCTTCTCACACTTGGTACACTTTTCATTGATACTTGTTGGTAAGTACATCCTATTCACTTTGGAACGGTAAGATACACTATTATTTGCTGGTTTTTGAGTGAGTTGTGAGAGAACACCACAAACCATTGCTATTTTGTTTTCACTAACAAGTTAATCAATGCAGTCTCCTAGTAATGATGTGCAGGAACCATTTCATGCGGGTTCTGTTTGCAGTAACACATTTTGGGAGGAGGATGCTAGTGGGATCCCTGCATCGGATTTGTTCCACTTCACAGCAGACATCAAAGGAAGCCATGTTGCTATTACCCTTGATAAAGGTACACGGTATAATTTTGTTAGTATTGAGGTTGTTGCACAATTGCAGTTGGTTCCAACGAAACTTAAGCGACCATTCATAATATCTACTAATGATGCTGCACTTCACATTAATCATACTACCTCTATTCCGTTAACTATGCATGGTCATACGGAGCGAGTTTTTTGTAATGTGCTTCCTAGAGCGTTTACTTGCTGTCATCTTCTGTTAAGTGCAAAGTGGTGCCATAGCTATAACGTTAATTTTGTTAGCCATTATCCTGATTTACAATTCTTTTGGAACAAAAAGAAAAATTGGATAATACATGCACGGCTTAAAAAAATTCAGGAGGTTAGACGTCAACCATTATTTTTGTCTCATCATTTCCTTGAAAAGCAAAGACTTGAAAACATTGAGATGCAAAGATTGGAGCATATAGTAATGGGATTTGTCGAGGTTAAGGAGACATGTGAGGCTGTTTCTACTAATGTAACCATGTCTACTCCTAGTGTTCTTTCCTGTGATGTGCAGGTTGATTTTGAAGAAAGGGAGCCTATAGTACAACCTGCACCACTACCACATACTTTGGAGGAGCATACTATCGTTCCTAGTGTTGTTTCTTGTACTATGCAGGTTGTTTCTAAAGAAAGGGAGCCTACTCAAGTACAATCTACAACACCACTTGAGAAAGATGAGCCAGTGCCTACTAAATCTGAGGAGAATGCTATTGATATTGGTGCTGATTTGGAGCTGCACCATGCAAATTCGAAATTTTTTGAGCATACTAATTTGCTAGCTGATTCTTGTGATTTGCATGACATATATATTCATGACCCATGTGCTAATTTTCCAATTTCGACTTTTGAGCATGTGGTCTTAATTACTCATAAAGAAGTACTTGCTAAAATACCACCAGTTGATATTGCGTATTCCATCATGTTAAATGAACCAATTACTGTGCAATGTGCTATGAATACGATTTCTGCAATTTTATATGTGAATTCTAGCACCTTTACTTCTTGTTTCACATTAAATCTCGTTGGTAACTATGGCATGAATGAAATATTTATGGTGGATCATATATGCATTACTTGTGTTAGAATTGCTGCATTGCAAATTGATTTACCTCGGTTAGATTGTTTGGAGCTTGCTAGATTCGAACATGATTATACAATTATGTTTTGTTTGCCCAAACAATTGCTATATATACATGCTACTGATTTATACACCACTTCTATTTGCAAATTGAGTTGCATTTTCGATAATGGGAATAATGAACATGATCATATTATTGAGTGTACTACCTTCTGGTTTTACCTTGTTACCATGAAATTTGATCATAGATCTTCTGTCAGAACACTGCATTTAATACAAAACAACAATAATTTATATATGGTTGTTTGCCATTTTTATCATGATCATATGACCTTCACTTATATCTGCAATTGTGATTGCTGTTTGATGAGATGTTCTTTGTTTTCATGTGACAAATATGTGCTGATTATGTGCAATTTTCCTTGCCTTATGTCATGTGAGAATACTTATCATGTCCATAACAATGATGCACCCCGTTATAGATACATGTATTGTGCATACACGTTGTTCTTTTTGTTTCTTCCACGTTCAGCTTACCACAAGCCGAGGACGTCTTGTCTTGAAGAAAGGGAGGATGATGAGGATATAATAGGTGTACATGCTGATTATATATGCTTGAACTGGAAGGAAATATTGAGCCTCACTGATGTTCATTATAAGGTGAATTCTTTCCTAGTAATAAATAATGTTTGTGCTTATGAGAATATTATACTATCTAAGCCTATGAATTTATGTATGATTAGGTTTACTAATAACACAAACATGGATGGAGGAGAGGAAGCAAGGAGCACAAGGACGCGTGGAAAACAAAGATGCTGCCATGGAAAACAACATCAAGGAAATGATATTTCAGTTCGGATTGGCAGAAGTCCCGAATTTGAAATAGTCATGGATTTTTCATACGGGTTCCAAATAAAGCAAGGAAACACAATCCGGAAAGGATATTCGAAGAGCTTTCCAATGGATCCGGCCCCAACTAAAGATTCGACTCGTGCAAGGCGTGGTGACCGAACCAAGTTACGAATCGTTTTCTGTCAGGTTCCAAAAGGAGTCCAATTGGCTGTACCCATGTCGGGTCAGTTTGTAATCGAGTTGGTTGAGTCCAACCGAGTAGGAATAGGCTAGATTCGTGGGAGGCATCCCCCTCCCTCATATATACCTCATAGCCACGAATTATTAGGTTAGACCACGTTTAAACAAAACCCTAGACATCATAGATCGAACTGCTGTAAGCATTCATCTTGAAGTATCGTTACTGCTTGCAAATTATGCGTGTTATCTGCTGTTCCATTGGGAATAAGGGGATACAGGACCACTCGTAGTCTTTGATTACGTTGTGCAAGAGTGTGTAGTTGAGAATATCCAAAGGGATTGAGGGCTGTTGCATTGGCACCAGGGTTCATCCAGGAGAGTTGTCAGTGAAGCACTAGTTATCTATCAAGTTATCGTGAGAGTTCATCGAGAAGATCGGGCCACCCCATATCACCTTATCGAGAGGATGACGCAGGGGCTATGCCGGATAGCGCGGCGACTAGCTCGCACTAGCCGGTGACGACATGCCGGTTAGGCCTGTCCGGTGGGGGCCAAGCCAATTTAGGGTTTCCGGCCCTCCTGGCCGGAACTCTATAAAAGGCGCCATAACTGCTTCTTTGAGAGGAGAGACCAACTTGAGAGCCAAAGCTATAGTGACATTAACTCCTAGAGCTTTTACTTCTTCGCACCTTGAGTTCATCTAGTTCTTTGTACTCCTCCCTTTGAGAGATCTAGCAGCAAGTTGTAGTTCTTGTACCACAGTTATATAGAGAGGAAAGGCGGGAGTAGGGGTATTACCTCCTCACGAGGGCCCTGAACCTGGGTATATCGTGTGTGTGTTGCGTGCCTTCGTGCATTTGTTCGTGTGTGTTAGATCTTCCCCCTCGTACTTTGATCTAGTTTCTCGTTCTTGGGAGATCTCGGTCATACCGGGATCCTCCTCGTGAGGGCTATTCAGCTCGCTATCCCTCCCCGGATCCACCAACGTCCATCGGCCCCACACATTAGCCATCCTATGGCATCTGCCGTGACGCCACCACGACAGGTGTGGTTCACAACATACATGAATTCACTCTTCAACATTTTCTTTATTACATGGAGAGCACTATAAATCCCATCTTTGCTGTATCGTGAACAATTCTTGACAATGAACGCATCATTGACATGCCCAGGGTTGATCCTAAGGTAGTCCAGCACAACACGTGACACGGCTGGCCTCTTAGACTCAACAACATAATCCATTGTTCCTCTAAATTTCATTAAAAAAGAGATAAGAACAACATAATAATAATCAGAAAAAAGAAGAAAAACACAGTACAAAACATTGATGAATACATGCCTATAATGGTGTTGATAAACTAGCCTATCTGATCTCATATGAATACATGCCTATGAGAGCAATAAATTGAGAAATACATTGAGGATATCAAGCAATCCATACATCATTTTATATATTAGAGCAACATTGAGGAACATGCCAATCAGATCATAGATGAATACATGCCTATCAGAGCAATAAATTTGGAAATACATTGAGGAAATCATTCAATCCATACAACATTTTATATATTCGAGCAACATTGAGGAACATGCCTAGCAGATCACATCAACATTGAGGAATACATCAAAATAGCATTGGTGGCAAGTACACAAATCATAGCATATTTCGGTGACAGATCAAGAACTGAACAGTAGATAGCCCTATCCCAAACTACATGGTAAGCACAATCCTAAGATGATCCTACGCTGCACAATCGAAGGACATGGAAAGCGGGGACGGTGAGTGCGGCTTACCCTTGCTCCGAGATGCGGCCGAGGAGGCGGAGGCGGAGCACGGAGGCGGACGATGTTGGGGTGGTCAAGGTCTTCGTAGAGGACGAGGAGGCGGAGAACTGGGAATCACCGTGGGTGATTTTGAAATGGAGAAGAGGAGTGGGGATCGCCATTGGAAGAACGAGTCGCGTTAGCGATCTAGGGTTTCTGATTGTATAGGGGAAGAACGAGTCTCGTGGGCCGTTAGATCGTGGATGATTGCGCGGCCACGATCGAGGATGACCCCACCGAGTCGTGGTCGTGGAAGACCCCACCGAGCAGTCGTGGTCGCATCGCCTCCCCAGTCCCCACTTCTCACTCTCCGCCCACCGAGTCGCCTCCCCAGTCCCCACTTCTCAATCTCCTCCCCACCGTCGTTCCCCTCTGCCTCCCCACCGTCGTTCCCCTGTCCTCCCCACCGCCCTCCTCTCTCTGCACCAGAGCGAGTGGGGATCCAATGGTGCATGCGGCGGGTCCCTCGGCGCGGCTGCCCAAGCAACAGAACCCCGCCGACCAAACCCCTGCGCCACCCGCTCACCGAACCCCTGCGCGGATGAAGATAACTAGCTAGTTCTCTGATGTAGATTAGGGTTTAGGATTCTTTGATGTAGATTAGGGTTTAGGGTTTTCGACAAGAAGTCGTTCATGTACATGATAGAATTAGGATTTAGTGATTGAATTAGGATTTTTTTGATGTGGATTACTTAGAGTTCGTGATGTCAACTTCCTCTAGGGTTAGGGTTCTCTCTGTTGTAAATTATTTATCTGTTGTTGATGTAGCCAGTTTTTTTCTCCAAATAGTAGATACAGGGTCAAACCATTAAGCCTCCCGAGCCTGCATATTTGTTCAAGTCTATATAAGTCTATATAACCATTATTTGTTGTTGTTTGTTTGTAGGTGACCATGGACAATACTCAGATCATCGACCTTAGCTCAGATGATGAAGCTGTGGTTGCTGCAGTGGCTGCTGCTACGAGGTCTGAGGCTAGGCGGCGCGCAAAGAAAGCTGCTGCAAGGGAACTTGCTGCTGCTGGAAAGGAACGTGTTGCTGCAAGGATGGTTGCTGCTGATGCGGAAGCTAATAGAATTATTATGCGTCGCTGTAAAGAGATTGGCATTTGCTTTGCTATCATTTAGTATTCTTGTTCTTTTCCTTTATCTTTTCCTTATGCAGTTTCCTTACATGTAGGTCCCAAGGAATATGGAGGTTCCTGCAACTTCGATAGGTTTTGTGTTTTTTGGCAACTTTGTTGCTCTCAAATACAAGCAAGTGAGGTTCTTGAAGAAAGTAGCAATGAAGGAACCCCCATTGCCTCCCTATATATGCACTATGAAGCTAGCAAACACCGAGAGTCCAAAAGAAAAAATGGTAAACAAATTGTCCCTGATGATCATTGTCATTGCTTGTTGGAGTACATTGATTGTCTTTGACCTCTTTTGATTAATCTGCAGTATTTCCCCAAGAAGTTCAGCAACACCTACATTAATAAGTACATGCACTTGCCATCAGCGTATTTGAGGGTCCACTGCGTAGCCCATGATCACATCGTGGTCACCATCCTTGTGGGTAAAGGAAAGGGTACGGGAGCACAAATAACAACAAACTGGTGCCAGGTTGTGAAGGCGACCAAGATGCAGCGGGACGATGTCTAGATGTTCCGCTTCCGCAACAGTGCTTCCCCTGGCCACAGGTTGACCGTCCAAAAGGTCGAGTAGTTAGCTGTTGGGGGTTCGTCATGTACATTTTGGTGCTAGTTAGATGTGGTTGTTGGTCCTGAACTACTTAACTACTTATGCTACCTGACATATATGCTTTTGGAAATTATGTGGTACTTATGCTATGCTACTTGAATCTGGTATGAAGTATGGTTTATGAACCATGTTTGGTTATCTGCAAGTGTAAGTGAATCTGGTATGAAGTATGACTGCATGTTTCTATTGTTTGAAAAGAATCAGAGATAAGAATTCGGATGGTTATTGAGTTTGTGGTGGAGGTGTTGTGTTTCTATTGTTTCAAAACATACCAGGTATATGAAGTATGGTTTATGAACCATGTTGTTTTAAAAAATGGCAAAAAAATGTGTTGGTCAGCCGGGGAATCGAACCCAAGACCAAGCGCGAACAGCAATACCGCCCTTCCCCGGTTCCGTTAAGCAACGCCAAACGAAACCAGCGAAACAACATGCCACGGTTCCATTAAGCAACGCCAAACGAAACCAGCAAAACATCATGCCAAACGGCAAGTTCAGAAGTTCTCCGACAAATGTAAGAACAGAAAACTAAAGCTAACACGGCTGCTACAGCTCCCTAACGCCAACAAAATGGCCAACTACACGGCCCCTCCAAGCCAAAACACCACCAGCTACTTAAAAAGGTTTTATCTTACAAAACAACAGCGAGCCAAAATCAAGAAACTCCAGGGATCCAGCCTTCATCTTCGGACGAGCCAGCCTTCATCTTCGGACCAGAGGTGGCCATTGTCGTCAACGGGAACTCCATTGCCGCCTCCATCTCTGGATTTAGCATGAAATCCCCAATTCGCAGAGATTGAGAACTGCCCATAGATGGTCCAGCTCTGTTAGCGCCATGGCCGTCAATCGGAGCTCTGTTAGCGCCATTGCCGCCTCCATCTATGTCCCTTGCATTTGGATCGGCTCCACCACGAACGCCAAGCCCTTCTCCTTCCTCTGCTTCCACCTGCTCAGCTCGCGCATGGAGCCAAACCTCCTTGCTGGACGAAAGCGAAGCCTCTGGGGTTTTCCCTACCGAAGTGCATGCATCGTCCAGGCTTATTTGAAGATCATCTACAACGAGATTGTGACGCCCTAAAATCAGTACTATGTAGATTTAAGCGCTCCCGACGAAATCCGCATAATAACGATTGTAGGTCGCCCACCAGACATAATGTGCACGCCGAAAGATGCGCATTATGTGGGTGGAATTGTGATATCATTACAACAGTTCCGATACATCCACAAGTACAACAGAAGATATAATACAACAACGACTCGAACGAGTCAAGATACAAATATTACAATACAAAGATACAAATGACAGCGGAAGCAAAAAAGTATCCGACTACGGATAAGATGCAAATTGGACTAAGAGTCCTGAAGATAAGCAATGGCGCCATATCTCTGCACAGCCAAGCCGAGGGATTCCAAAACTAACGTTGTCACACTTCAAACCTGATAACTGCACATAAAGCACATCCCAAAAGAGGGTCAGGGCACTCCCTGGCAAGCAAAACCGACTTGCCTACTTTCTACACCATCTCCCAAAATATAGGGGAGGTGGACTTTGCGACAACAGCACTAGCAACCTAAAGAGACACGCTACAACTTCCGTCTAATTAGAGAGGGGTAAGAGAGCGCATAAGATAAACATCTACAACTAACACCAAACATAACCCATTCTCGAATTAACCCCCTCAACCAAGTATGAGGAAGCAATTCGGGAAACTCACACGTTGAACAGTTTTATTTATAATTTATGGTGAAAGTAATTCTATATTACTAGTCAAAATAATTAACTTTAATTAGGTGCAGGTTGTCTAGATCTTGTTAGCCAACATCATCACCAAAGTCGTCTATAACCGTGGACACGGCTCATCGATAAGATTATACCCTGCAGGGTGCGCTACTGTTCCCATACTAGTATGATCAACCCAAGCAAGCATCAGGGCCTCTCAACACGACTCGTTCCTTCACTACAGCAAGTCCAAGTGCCACCCATATGAGTTCTTACCCGCGTAAAGAGTCCGGCCGAATCTCAATTGCGGACTCATTAGTTTGTGCCTGCGCGCCATGCGGATCAAACCACAGTAGGAACTGTCCGCTTCGCGTGCACCACCCCTATATGACCCCCCGTATCATGTAACCTCTCATCAGTCATCAACATCATGCACATGGATATGATCAAATGGAAAACCCCAACTAGTTGTTGCACATGGACAAGCTTAAGATCCGTTCAAAGTCGAGGGGGGATCCAGAGGGCCTCCCACAAGTGGTTAGTGCGCTCAAAATTGGATCCGAGGACAAAATCTCAGTTCCTAGGTCGACACTGAGCAGAACAAAGCACCTCGCAAGGCCTTCCACCTAGTGCCTTATCTTTAATTATAATACCCCAATATAAAACAACATTTTATTAAGGTAGAATATTCTATCATACTAAGCAGATGAAACATGAGACCAACAAACGACTCGCACAATCAACTCTAAGCATGCGCTACGACTTGCAAGGCCAACAGATAAACAAACAACAGGTGATGGGATGTGGGGTTAAAGCTGTATGGGCTGCAGGATAAACATGTGATGGGATCGCGATAAGAATCGAATACTAGGGTAGCAGAGATCAACGGCAGGAATGAAGGACAATGTATAGGTAAACAAGCAAACTTTGCTTGCCTGGAATCCCGCATGGAAGCAGATCTTGTCGTTGCTCACACATCTCAACGTCGTAACCGCGAATAAGCAACAAAAAATGGAAAGCGTAACAGATGCACTTTACCACAACGGCAAAAGATCCATCATGATCATATGATAGTGATGCATGGCATGGCAAGATGCAATACAAATGCAATTGATCCAAATTAAGTGGAACCGGGAATCCGACAATTAATATTATTGTTAAAGTTATTTATCTACCCTACAAATTAAATGTTCATTAACATGGCAAGACATGGCAAAGATGATCTAGTTGATTTAAATGGAATTGGGCAATACAGATATTCATTTGTCCCACACATTCCATATTTATTATTTAGGTGATTTACTACACCACCAAACCCAAGAGATGCAACACATGTAATTATGATGCGATATGCACAAGATAGATGGCATTTAATAAAATAGGTATAGGGTTAGGGTTTGGGTCCGTACGTTGGATTTGGTGAACTAGGGTTCGAAACCGACGTCTTCGGTCCATAGAGGAAGTAGTCCTCGTCGTGGCAGTAGTCGTCGCGGAACTGGGGCATCATCGTTTGTCGGTGTCGTGGAAGTGGTCGGGGTAGTTGTACTTGACGGGCGCGGGCACGTAGGAGCACGCTAACGGACACCGGAAGGAAAAGCGCATGGGCGGGCACCGCAACACAGACACGGGCAGTCGCGGAAACGCGGCACCGGAAGAGGACGCGCACGCTAACGTAGCAACACCAAGAAGGGTGGACAACTCAGAAAAAATTGCGACGCCGAAAGTCTTTCGGTCATTTTGTCGAACACCTTGCGGGCGGCGGATGCGGGGACGCCAACGGACAGAGAAACCGGCGAAAGGAAGGAGCGGAGGCGCGGAGCGGAACGCAAGGCCGTTGCGACACGGAGGGCACGTGCGGGGGGGGGGGGGGGTGGGGGGGGCGCTACGTGGGCAGCGGCGGTGCGGACGGCGCGGGCGGAGGCGGCGGCGGCGTGGGGCGGCAACACGGGCGGCGCGGAGTAGGCGGCGACAGCAAGGCGCGGGCGGCCAGAGGCGCGGCGGCACGCGTGGGCGGCGAGAGGAGGAGCGGGGGAGCTGCGGGGGGCGCTCGGGGGGCGCGGCTGGCGGCGGGGCGCGACGCACGGCAGCGGCACAGGGCGGTCGGGGGGCGCAGGCACGGGAACACGGCGCAGCGCGACCGGCGGTGGGCGGCGCGCGGGGCGCAGGCCGGAGGGCGGCGGTGCAAGGGGCGGCGGTGGCCGGCGCGGGAGCAGGGTGGAGGCATGCGGGGCGGCGGCGCTGGGGAGGTCGCGTCGGGGGCGCGGCGGCTCGGTGCGGCGGCCGGGTAGAGGCGGCGCGCATGGCGCGGTGGAGGGTGGCCGGGAAGGAGGCGCGTGGGGGATGGGGAGCACGGCTCGTGCGGGAGGCGTGGTGCAGGGGCAGTTTCTCCCGTGCGGTGCGGGAGAGGAAAGGAAGGAAAGAAGAGAGAAAAAAGGAAAGCAAAGAAGAAGAAAGGAAGGAAAGAAAGGAAAAAAAGAAAAGAAGAGAAAAAGGTAGGGGAAAAAGAAGAAAAGAGAGGTGGGAGGATTATTTCGCAAAAACCAGAAAAAGGAGGAGGGTGGCTGCAAAAAGGCAGGGTGTGGGAAATAAGTTTCCAGGGGAAACCCTATGGTTTGGGTTAGATGGGCTTTTGGGCTTTTATTTCTCTCCCTTTTATTATTTTTGATATATATTTTTAAAACAAAATAGAAAAGAAAATTGAATACGAAAACTATACAAAATAGTTTTTAGTTTTCAAAAGACAATTTAATAAACTAATTTTTAATGTTTTTAAAAGATTTGAAATTAACACATTTTTAATTAATTTCAAATGCATTTGAATTTAATGGTGGGAATTGAAATTAAATGCAACAAATTAAATTAAAGAGATGCAATGCGATGCCATGTTGATGCAAAAAGAAAACACACAAAATTAAAAGGGGATAAATCCTGGGGCGTTACAATCGACACCACTAACAAGGGATCGCATCCCGCGATCCATGCCGAGACCACAAGAAGAGAGGGGTAGCTATCGAGTCTACAGGCTCTGTGATGAACTTCTTGACACCACTAACAAGGGATTGTTGCTCCACCTGAAAATTCTCGACACCACTAACAAGGGATTGTTGCTCATGATGAAGACGACTCCGAAAGATCGAACCTAATAGGGTAAAAGGCAAGAAATCGTCCACCCACACGTAGGATCCTAAAACTTTGAAAGTTGGATAAGAGAAGAGACTCAAAACAAGTAAGGTAAGAAGAGAAATAGAATTGAGGTAAGGAGTAAATAGAAACCTAATGAGATATTTCCAAAATAATTTTAGTCAAATAGTTTTCGACACTCTAGAAACAACGACCGTTAGCGAGGTTATTCTACAGGCTTTGCGGACCCGTTGCTTCGATAACCATTCCTATCGAAAAAACAAGGAGATCGTAACCAAGGCTCTGATACCACTTTGTGACGCCCTAAAATCAGTACTATGTAGATTTAAGCGCTCCCGCCAAAATCCGCATAATAACGATTGTAGGTCGCCCACCAGACATAATGTTCACGCCGAAACATGTGCATTATGTGGGTGGAATTGTGATATCATTACAACAGTTCCGATACATCCACAAGTACAACAGAAGATATAATACAACAACGACTCGAACGAGTCAAGATACAAATATTACAATACAAAGATACAAATGACAGCGGAAGAAAAATAGTATCCGACTACGGATAAGATGCAAATTGGACTAAGAGTCCTGAAGATAAGCAATGGCGCCATATCTCTGCCCAGCCAAGCCGGAGGGATTCCCAAACTAACGTCGTCAGACTTGAAACCTGATAACTGCACATAAAGCACATCCCAAAAGAGGGTCAGGGCACTCCCTGGCAAGCAAAACCGACTTGCCTACTTTCTACACCATCTCCCAAAATATAGGGGAGGTGGACTTTGCGGCAGCAGCACTACCAACCTTAAGAGACACGCTACAACTTCCGTCTAATCACGGAGGGGTAATAGAGCGCATAAGATAAACATCTACAACTAACACCAAACATAACCCATTCTCGAATTAACCCCCTCAACCAAGTATGAGGATGCAATTCGGGAAACTCACACGTTGAACATTTTTATTTATAATTTATGGTGAAAGTAATTCTATATTACTAGTCAAACTAAATAACTTTAATTAGGTGCAGGTTGTCTAGATCTTGTTAGCCACCATCATCACCAAAGTCGTCCATAACCGTGGACACGGCTCATCGATAAGATTATACCCTGCAGGGTGAACTACTGTTCCCATACTAGTATGATCAACCCAAGCAAGCATCAGGTCCTCTCGACACGACTCGTTCCTTCACTACAGCAAGTCCAAGTGCCACCCATATGAGTTCTTACCCGCGTCAAGAGTCCGGCCGAATCTCAATTGTGGACTCATTATTTTGTGCTTGCGCGCCATGCGGATCAAACCACGGTAGGAACTGTCCGCTTCGCGTGCACCACCCCTATATGACCCCCCGTATCATGTAACCTCTCATCAATCATCAACATCATGCACATGGATATGATCAAATGGAAAACCCCAACTAGTTGCGGCACATGGACAAGCTGAAGATCCGTTCAAAGTCGAGGGGGGCTCCCTAGGGCCCCCCACAAGTGGTTAGTGCGCTCAAAATTGGATCCGAAGACAAAATCTCAGTTCCTAGGTCGACACTGAGCAGAACAAAGCACCTCGCAAGGCCTTCCACCTGGTGCCTTATCTTTAATTATAATACCCCAATATAAAACAACATTTTATTAAGGTAGAATATTCTATCATACTAAGCAGATGAAACATGAGACCAACAGACGACTCGCACAATCAAATCTAAGCATGTGCTACGACTCGCAAGGCCAACGGATAAACAAACAACAGGTGATGGGATGTGGGGATAAAGCTGTATGGGCTGCAGGATTAACATGTGATGGGATCGCGATAAGAATCGAATACTAGGGTAGCAGAGATCAACGGCAGGAATGAAGGACAATGTATAGGTAAACAAGCAAACTTTGCTTGCCTGGAATCCCGCATGGAAGCAGATCTTGTCGTTGCTCACACATCTCAACGTTGTAACCGCGAATAAGCAACAAACACTGGAAAGCGTAAAAGATGCACTTTACCACTACGGCAAAAGATCCAGCATGATCATATGATAGTGTTGCATGGCATGGAAAGATGCAATACAAATGCAATTGATCCAAATTAAGTGGAACCGGGATTCCGACAATTAATATTAATGTTAAAGTTATTTATCTACCCTACAAATTAAATGTTCATTAACATGGCAAGACATGGCAAAGATGATCTAGTCAATTTAAATGGAATTGGGCAATACATATATTGATTTGTCACACATATTCCATATTTATTATTTAGATGATTTACTACACCACCAAACCCAAGAGATGCAACACATGCAATTATGATGCGATATGCACAAGATAGATGACATTTAACAAAATAGGTATAGGTTTAGGGTTTGGGTCCGTACGTCGGATCGGGTGAACTAGGGTTCGAAACCGACGTCTTCGGTCCGTAGAGGAAGTAGTCGTCCCCGTGGCAGTAGTCGTCGTGGAACCGGGTCATCGTCGTTTGTTGGTGTCGTGGAAGTGGTCGGGGTAGTTCTACTTGATGGGCGCGGGCATATAGGAGCACGGTAGCGGACACCGGAAGGAAAAGCGCACTCGCGGACACCGCAACACAGACACGGACAGTCGCGGAAACGCGGCACCGGAAGAGGACGCGCACGCGCACGTAGCAACACCACGAAGGGTGGACAACTCAGACAAAATTGCGACGCCGAAAGTCTTTTGGGCATTGTGTCGAACACCTTGCGGGCGGCGGATGCGGGGACGCCACCGGACGGAGAAACCGGCGGATGGAAGGAGCGGAGGCGCGGAGCGGAACGCACGACGGCGGTGACACGGAGGGCACGCGCGCGGGGGGGGGGGGGGGGGGGGGGGCTGCGTGGGCGGCGGCGGTGCGGACAGCGCGGGCGGAGGCGGCGTGGGGCGGCAACACGGGCGGCGCGGAGTAGTTGGCGGCAGCAAGGCGCGGGCGGCCGGAGGCGCGGCGGCACGCGTGGGCGGCGGGAGGAGGAGCGGGGGAGAAGCGGGCGGCGCTCGGGGGGGGGGGGGGGGGGGCGGGGGGCGCGGCCGGCGGCGGGGCACGGCAGCGGCAGAGGGCGGCCGGGGGATGCGGGCGGGAGCACTGCGCGGCGCGGCCGGCGGAGGGCGGCGGCGCAAGGGGCGGCGGCGGCCGCAGCGGGAGCAGAGTGGAGGCGTGCGGGGCAGAGGCGCTGGGGAGGTCGCGCCGTGCGGGGCAGAGGCGGCGCGCATGGCGCGGTGGAGGGTGGCCGGGAAGGAGGCGCGTGGGGGATGGGGAGCACGGCTCGTGCGGGAGGCGTGGTGCAGGGGCAGTTTCTCCCGTGCGGTGCGGGAGAGGAAAGGAAGGAAAGAAGAGAGAAAAAAAGAAAAAAAAAGTAGAAGAAAGGAAAGAAAGAAAGGAAAAAAAGAAAAGAAGAGAAAAAGGAAGGGGAAAAAGAAGAAAAGAGAGGTGGGATGATTATTTCGCAAAAACCAGAAAAAGGAGGAGGGTGGCTGCAAAAAGGCAGGGGGTGGGAAATAAGTTTCCAGGGGAAACCCTAGGGTTTGGGTTAGATGGGCTTTTGGGCTTTTGTTTCTCTCCCTTTTATTATTTCTGTTTTTTATTTTAAAACAAAATAGAAAAGAAATTTGAATATGAAAACTATTCAAAATAGTTTTTAGTTTTAAATAGACAATTTAATAAACTAATTTTTAACATTTTTAAAAGATTTGAAAGTACCACATTTTGAATTAATTTGAAATGCATTTGAATTTAATGGTGGGAACTAAAATTAAATGCAACAAATTAAATTAAAGAGATGCAATGCGATGTCATGTTGATGCAAAAAGAAACACACAAAATTAAAAGGGGATAAATCCCGGGGCGTTACAGAGACCTTGTACCTCCTGCCATGGATCGATGTTGCCTGAGAGTTTGTCGATCCTCTGTGTGCGAACCGCGCCGCCGCCCTTCTCGGAGACCGGCGCCCGAACCTCCCCCAAACTCCTATCCCCGCCGCAGAACATAAGAGCAGCGAGCCCGAAGCCCGCCGCGCCCATGCCGCGGCCCGCCGTGCTCGCTCAGAGGACTCCTCCACCACCATAGCGAGCACCGCCGCACATCCCGCCCTCTCCATCCACTTCCGACTCCAGAGTCGATTTCCTCGAGTATCGCCAAGAGAGTGCCTGCGGAGAAGCCAAGACGACATGAAGAAGGTAGAGTGTCGAGTGTGGAGTGTGAATGCCGCGTGGCGGGGTATTCATATCGGAGTGTAGAGTGTGGAGTGTGAATGCCGGCCGGAAACAGAGATGGAGAAGTGATGTTTTAAAAAATGGCAAAAAAAATGTGTTGCTCAGCCGGGGAATCGAACCCAATTCCAAGGGCTGGCAACAATACCGCTCTGCCACTGTGATGTTGTTCTGTGTGCAAAAGTTGAAAAATATATAGGTTCGTATTTGTGTTTGACTGCTATGTGCCAAAGCAACGCAAACATAGCGGGTGACCTTGCGACTGATTCAACAAAAATCAAATCCCGCTTTCCTAGCGACTGCCGGCGGGTGACCTTGCGACTAGCGGCGCTGCGACCGAGCAAGGGGCGTCAGTGGCGTGGGTGGCAGTGGATGGCGGTGCCCGTTGTGGGCCGGAGGTTGATCCGCCGCTGCCGAAGGGTTGTGTCCGTGTTCGCCTCGGCACTTGCAGGAGCAGACCGGTCAAGAAGATCTCCTTCCGTGACGACCTGCTCGAGAACTAGTCCCCTCCCACCGCAGAACTCCCCGTCGGCGGACAACCTCGAGGTCTGCACCACTCTCTTATCTCCTCTCTCCCCTCTCTATAATTAGAAGCAGGAATTTGGTTGTTAGGCCATGGATCTAAATCGAGTTGCACTTGCTGGATTCTTTGTGTCTCTTGCATACAAATGGACATAAGCACACCGCTCGAGTCGATCTCCTTCCACGACTAGAGCTCTCCCACTGTCGGCCCAGTGGGAACTGGGGTATGGAGAGCCCATTCCCCCCAGGCCTCGCACACTGGCCAGTCAGACGAAACGACTAAGGACCAAGCATCACCACCTGGCAGGACCCTCGAGAGGCAACTCCCCTCGAGCGCCTGAAGTGGAAACGTTGGCCTCAAGGGGTCCCTCGCCTCAGGGGACCCTCCCGAGGCGCCAGCTCGCCTCGAGGGAGTCCCGCAGGAATCTCCCCTCAGGCCTCCTCGTGCCTGAAGGGAGACGTTGCGGCCAAGGAAGTACGACAGGACGCACGTGGCCTCTGCCACGCCCACGTGGTGACGTAAGCACCCCCGTTGCCGTTTTGGTGATAAAGGGGTCAATAAAGCGGCGCCGCCTGCTGCGCAACTGCCAGGACCTTCTACTCTGGCAATAAATCAGGTGGACGACGCAACCCTCCAACGGAGAATGTCATCGCGGGCTCCACCTCAGAGACTACCCTCTCTGCGGGCAGTACAGCGCGGTCGGCCGCCTGTCGGCCACCGCGCCCACCTTTATCAACAATGGACCGCGTCCATGGACAAACGGACCACGGTGGACTACTACTCCACTATGCCTCTGCCGTGTGGGAGCCACCTTGAAGGCCAAGCCGAAGGAGGGCGCCACAGGGGCCTATACAAGGGACAAGACATCCATCGTGGCAAAGGTCGGCTCTTTGCGTGCTACAACCCTTGTAAACCCTGGCAACACTTGTTAGGATAGCCTCTGGCTGGAGGAGGAAGAAGACCATCGTTTCCCTCCCCAGGCAAGAACTGCCTCAAGGGGGCCTCCGGCAAACTCCATTGTACTGTAACCTCCACCATCTAATACAGACAAGCAGGAGTAGCGGTCTTACCTCCTCACGAGGGCCGTGAACCTGGGTAAAGGCCGGTGTCTATCTCTATCATGGGCGTGTCATCTTCGGGTCCGGGGAGCAACGTCGCAGTGTCCCTCGAGGGTATTGTCCTCCGTGTTCAACCCCCTTCACGAACTACTCTTCAGGAAGTGACTACCCGCGATTCTTGGGAGTCATAACCCGACACCCACTGCTGTGGACCTGCTCGAGAACTAGTCCCCTTCCGCGATGACCCCTCCCACCGTAATACTCCCCGTCGGTGGACAACTCGAGGTCTACACCCCTCTCATGTCTCCTATCTCCTCCTTCCTCTCTCCCCTCTATCATTATAATAAAGTGGGAATTTGGTGCGGCCATTTATATGAATGGAGTTGCACCTGCTGGATTCTTTTGTTTTCTCCGTACAAATGGAAGGAAGCTGGATTACAAAAATAGTTAGAAGGCTTTCTTTTGAGCATCTAAGGAGGGTGGGTGAGTTCATCTAGTTTGTTCTCGGAAGTATTGTTCTCGATGCTCAAGTACTTTGCCCATGCCCCAGCTGTAATAACCGTGTTCACCAGACTGTACGAATGTGGAGGATCATCTTCTCCAGCGTGGGATAGCATCCACGTATGATAGGTGGATCCATCACGGGGAGCCTTTACATCCAGAACCTGGAGGTTAACCTGAACATGAACCAGGAGCTCAACCTGAACATGAACCTGATGCACAACATATTGATGAATACAATGAGTTTGTAGGACATGATGTTCCACAAGATGATGCTGGTTTGGAAGAGGAGGATGGGTTTGAGGATGACAGAATCCCTGACCTATTCAAGGATTTGTACGAGTCTGAACCACAAAGTGATGGAGATAATACAATTAATGCTAAACTTATAGAGGAGGCAAAGCGGGCAGCTAGTGATGGCGGGACATTGTCCCGATTTGCTTTCACCGTGAAGTTACTTCATGTCAAGTCCTTCTACCGGATGAGCAACATCGCCTTCAACGGAATACTCCGTGTCATCGCCCTCCAATACCCTAGAAGCTAATTTCCCAAAAGTTACGATGAAGCACTTGGTATAATTGGCAGATTGGGGCTTGGTTATGATACAATACATGTTTGTCCGAACAACTATGTCTTGTTTAGGAAGACATATGCCATGCTTGACATGTGCCCAAAATGTGATGCCTCTAAATGGAAAGATGGCAGGAAGCGGATACTGATACGTCTCCAACGTATCCATAATTTCTTGTGTTCCAAGCTATTTTATATCATATTATTACATCTTTTATATGCATTTTATATAGTTTTATGCATTTTCTGGAACTAACCTATTAACAAGATGCCACAGTGCCAGTTCCCTATTTTCTGCAGTTTTTGGTTTCAGAAAATCTCTTAAGCAAATATCCGCAAAATTGGAAACGAGTCAACCAGGATTTATTTTTGGAATATAGACGTCCAGGAAAACCGAAGACGAGACAAGAGGTGCCGCGAGGTGGCCACATCACCTGGTGGCGCGGCGCAATGCCGGCCGCGCCAAAAGGTGAGGAGGGCCCCTCGGGCGCCCACCGACCTAGGTCTTTCGCACATATAAACCCCGTCTGACCTAAAAACAGAGCACGGTTGAATACTTTTTCCTCCACGGGTCCGGAGCCGCCGCTGTCGTCACCACCACTTCGGGAGAGATCAGAACTGCTCCCCGGCACCCTGCCGGGAGGAGGAATCGTCACCGGAGGCCTCTACGTCGCCATGACCACGTCCGGACTGATGTGTGAGTAGTCTACCTTGGACTACGGGTCCATACCAGTAGCTAGATGGTTGTCTTCTCCTCTTGTGCTATCATGTTTAGATCTTGTGAGCTGCCTATCATGATCATATTTATGTAATTCTCCATGTTGTGTTTTGCTGGGATCCGATGAATATTGAGTACTAAAGTTATTTCTTCATAATATATCATGTGTGTGCTATTTAATGATCTTGCATGCTCTCTGTTACTTGTGTATGCTCTGGCCAAGTAGATGCTCGTAACTCCAAGAGGGGGTATTTATGCTCGATAGTAGGTTATGTCTCTATTTAATCTGGGGCAGTGACATAAAGCTCTAAGGTTATAGATGTACTGTTGCTACTTGGGATAAAACATTAGTATTTTGTCTAAGGATGATGTTACTTACTTACTTTACACATAGTGCTTAAGGAGATAATCTGTTGCATGCAACTTAATACTGAAAGGGGTGCGGACGCTAACCGGAAGGTGGATTATTAGTTATAGATGCGGTTGGAACGGTCATTGTATACTGTTGTAATGCCTGAATGAATCTCACACTAGACACCATATAATTAGTATATGCATTGGGTTGCTCATAATTATTCTGTCAATTTCCTAGCTGTAATTTGTTTAACACGCATGGATGAATGTTATTATTATTTATGGAGAGACACCACTAGTGAACTGTGGACCCCGGTCCTTCTCATTAATCTGATAAAACCACAACTGGAAACCTGTTACTTTCTGCAAACATCACTCTTCCTTCCACACATATGTTTAATCGTTTTGTTACAACAAGCCGCTGGGATTGACACCCTCACCGTTGAGTTGGGGCAAAATACTTTGATTGTGTTGTGTGCAGATTCCACGTCAACCTGTCAAGCTCTTTTCTGGCGCCGTTGATACCTTGAGGGAATTCTTCTTCTCCTACTAGTTCGATAACCTTGGTTTCATACTGAGGGAAATTTGATGCTACACTACATCATATCTTCCTCTTGGGGTCTCCCAACAACACACCCACCGTGGGTATCAAGCTCTTTTCTGGCGCCGTTGCCGGGGAGACAAGCATTCCTTCCCGAGGGGAGTTTTCGCACTTCCTATCTTTTTTATTTTTTTATTGTCTTTCTTAGTTTATTTTTATCACTGTTTTGTTTTCTTAATATCCAAAAATACAAAAAAAATTGTTACTTGCATTACTTTCTTTATTTTGGTTTAGTCTTTTATTTTCAGTTTTGTTGCTTTGTTTATTTCGGTTTGCCCTAAAATTGCTGAAATGGGTAGTCCCGAAGTTGAAGTTCGTTCTTTTAAACAACAAGGAGGAGAAATTTTAAAAGATATTTGGTATAGGACAAATGATGCTCATAAAAAATGCACTTAGAAACACTCCACTTTAACCCTGCTTAGGAATTTTTATGTTGGTATCTCTAGGTTGTATAGGTATGTTCTTGACACTCTTACGGGGGGTAATTTTCTTGGCTCACCTGCTTCTGAAGCTTGCAATTTAATTGAAAGTTTGGTAGGAACACCACCCCTTACTAAACAAGTTAAAACTGAGATCACTTTGGAGGATATTATTAAAAGGTTGGATTCTATGGAGAATACTTTTCTTGATAATGCTACAAGGGTAATGAATCAAAGAATGATATTAATGGAAGAATCGCTGCTTTAGAAACTAGTAACACTCTTGATACTCATAATCATAGAATTGATGAACTAGAAGATGTTGTGGAAACTTTAGGTTCAACATTTGCTTCTGTTAAAACTAAGAGAGATAATGTTTTTGTAGGAAGAGAGCAAAAGTTCATATATATTGCCAAACCCAAACCTCCCAATATGCCTAAAAGTGATGGTTTACATAATAGAACATACTCATGGATACCAAAAACACATATTTCAACCATCCATGTTTTGGACGAAGTTATTGATGTTGATGCTTCATCTCTTGATAATACTTGAGTTTCACTTTGTGCCTAGCTCAAAGGCGTTAAACAAAAGCGTTTATGGGAGACAACTCACTTTTATTTCCTATTATTTTATTTTGTTTTGCTTGTGTCAAGGATTTGTCCTACCTCTGTAGAAATTCCTTTGTATCTTATTTTATTGCAATGTTGTGTCAAGTTAAGCCTCTAGTCGAAAGTTGATGTTAAAATTCAATTCCTGTGCTGAAACAGATTTCTGCTGTCCACCGTAAAATTCATATCTCCCTACTGGAACTTCAGCAAACTTGTCCTATTTTTGTGCGCAATCATCATATGTTTACGGAACTTTCATTAGTTTTGAGTTTCTGATCTGAGCAAGTTAAGTGCTTCGATTTTTTTTTATGGACTGTTCTGTTTTTGACAAATTCTGCCATTTTCTTTTGCAATGCCTCTTTTGCTATTTTGATTAGATCTTTTTATCCTATTAAGTATTTGTGGCTGTAGCTAATGTCAAGTAGAAATGGTAGCAATTATGTTCCTACATAATATTGTAACATCCCAACATTTTATAATGTTCAAAAATCACTAAAATTTAAAACTTTTCTTTTTATTAAAAAAAATATTAAATGGATAAGGAAACCAACTATGAAAGACTTCAAACTTATTGAAAGAGTTTAATATTTCAAATGTCACAGTTTAAACATTTTATTATCCACTGTATTTCAAAAACCTTAAAATGTAATTTGACAAATATTTTACAAACTACAATCCATTTTATTTTAAGTAAATAGTTTACTTATAATAAATTGATTTCAACCACTTAGCCTTAGCTATAAATAAATTAAAATAATAATTACAAGTGTTATTTTAAACTATTGAAAACATTGTCTATTTGCCAGAAGATTATTATTCATTTACCTGAGTTCAAAACATAAATGGCATATTACAAGTCTATAGTTTATAACTTAAAACCTCATAGATTTTATAATTACTTAACAACCCAAATCAACATTTCATTAGCTTAAATGATTTTCATTTATTTTCAAAACATGAAATGATTAATATACTCTATATAAGGAATACATTGAATCTAAAATATTTTTCAAAGTTGTTTTGTGAAGTTCCATTGAATTATCTAAATATAAAATATAATAGTGCGCAAATTATTTTGACTTAAAATGAATACATTAATTTCCCCTTTTTATTTTCATATAGTAAGTGTTATGTTATTTAGTATTATACTAAAGCCTAAAATGAATTTAGTATTTGAAAATGAGTTTAAACAACTTAAATTCAAAATATATTTGAATGTGGGTATTTCATATAATTTATTTTAGCCAAAAATAAAATTAATTAAACCCTAGTTTTAAATTTAACATAAAGTGTCAAAATTGTATTAAACCCATATTTCAAATTTATTAATTTTAAAAAGTTCTCAAAACATACCCACTACTGGTTTAACAGCAAGATATTATTTTTACAAATTTTTAGAAATTAATTTGACATCATTTGGGCATTTAAATCAAAAGATATGAATGAAATAAATAAAAACAGAAAAAGAATTACCTGGATGACGTCATCGCTGACGTCATCATCGTCAACCTCCAGCCGGGAATTTCGCCCCGATTTGCACCTTCCTTGTTTCGATCGATTCGCGCGATTTAAGTGATTAAAACCCTAACTGAGGACGCTTATAAATTCTCCGCGTCCCCGCCTCTGTTTCCCCTCTTGATCCCATCGAAATCGTGCCGCCAGGTCGCTCAAAAGGCTCGCCGGAGCTCCGTCGGTCCGCCGCCGTTCTTCTCGGTTTCCCGACGAGGTGAGCAGCAATCGAGCCCAAGAGCCTCCCCATCCTCTCCCTCGTGCCCTTGCGCAGCTCCCTAACCCCACCCCCTTCCCTTCTACGTAGCGAATCGAGGGGGAGTGCTCCACCGAAGAATCGCCGGCGCCATAGCTTCTCCTCCCGCACCTCCCTGCCGTACCAAGAAAAACGCGACGACGACTTTGGACCCATCGTCTCCAGCACGCCGCGCCTCACCTCTCCGTGCCCTCGGCGATCCCGGAGACCCCCCGGAGCGTCAAATCCGTCCACGTCCGAACCACCGCCGCCGTCTCCTTCGTCTCCGGTGACCGGAGCGCCGCCATCTTCTGGTCAAGCACGGTGAGCCGTCCGATCTCCTTCCAACGCACCAGATTAGATCTTATTAAACGAACCGGTACGGAAAGATCTGGACCGCCAGATCCAGATCTGACGGCCCAGATCTGTTGACTTATCCACGTCGATGCCCAGTCAGCGCCTCGTCAGCTGCACAGTCAGTGCCCAGTCAGCGCTGACGTGTAAAATGAATTTCTCGATTTATTTAATTAGCAGTTTTATAGAAAAGACCCTGCAACTTAAATCTGTTGTAACTTTTTACTCACACATCCAAATTCAAATATTTTTATATATTTGGAAAGCCCTCGACATGTAGAATATTTTCGATCTTCCAAAATTCAAATTTGACTTAGTTTAAAATATTCAAAATTCAAATGGTGAATTTGAGTATTTTTGTCATAACTTTAAATCTGTAAATTCAAAAATTGCGAATAAAATTGTTTTAGAAACTTTAGAATATTTGTAAATTAATCCCACTGCTATAAAATATTTTTGAGTAGTTTTTAAATGAATTCATAGTTATATATTTAATTTGAATAGTTTGAGTATTTTCAACATAACTATTAATAAAAATATTATTTTTTATTAAAGTAAATTGCTATAAATTTCATTAAAATACCCCTGTCTATTAACACTATTTATTAAATTATATTATAAAAATTTAATCATAGAAAACTTTAATCTTATAATTATTCCTTTTATTATATTTTCCAAAAAGAGAAATTAATTAAATTGGATTTATAAATTCATGCATATTTATAAAGAAATCACAAAAGTTATTTTGATGTTTCTTGTGATTTAAAATTTCATTTCATTCATAGCATATTTTATTTTGTAGATATAATTCTCATAGGAAAACCCCTCTTCATTATTTCCTCTAAGTTAGGATTATTTTCAACCTAGCATTTTGGTAAAGTGTTATACACTTCGGATTATCAAGATGGAGCTAGAAGGCCATTGAAGGACTTAGCCAAAACAAGACTTCAGAAGTATCTTCAAGGAGTAGAAGCACTTAGAAGAAAAGTGAGAAGAAGTTCAAGAAGACCAACCTCCTTTATTCTCTAAGTCTTTCATGCTCTCTCTCTTTTCTTCCTTCTTATCTGAGACTTCATAAAGACTAAGTTAATTCCAAGACCAGCCTCGGTGATATGAGAATCATCAAGTCTGAAGATTTATCAAGTCTACACATCACCAATGGGAAAGCTACAAGTCTGGAGATGAAGCCTGGAGGACAACTACATCTTTCTTTCTATCTTTTCCCTCTTTCCTAATCTTGTCTTTTAGACTTAAACAAAGTTTGATCATGATGTTATCATCTTTGAAGTTTGTTGGATCCTAGCGGCATAGTGAGATGAAGCGGCCTGGAGACAAACCTTACATGTCCACGTACATGAGACCTGTTCCACAATTTAAGTGGCTGGCCGGGTGTCTGTCTCTCTCACTATAGTGAATGTCCAATTTACAAAGAGTTGATAATAATTGTTGATCATCTTGAAGAAATGACTTAGTATTTTTCTCTAAATATTTATACACATGAAGACTAAGCCATTAGAGGGCTTATTCAAGCAGATATAAAACAAAATATTTTTTTCAACTTATGACCTTAGCCTTAGTCCTTTTGGACCAACCTATTTGCCTTGCATTAACTTAAAAGATTTTCATGGCATGAAAAAGCATTTCTAGCCCTTAGGAATACTTTGCACATCATGCAAAAACATATTTTCCTTAGAAAGTTTTATAAAACTTGTTTATTCATCTAGTATGTGTTTGTATGTTTTGTGTAGTTGTGATTGTTGTTGATTGTTGTATTGTTGCTTCTCTAATACTGTTAGATTGAACGGAGAGTCCCGAGTCTCGTTGAAAAGAGTTGTGAACAACGACAACATTCAAAGGCAAGTGGCACACCTCATAAACTTCCTATTATTTCTATATGCATTACATAGTGTATTTTTATATGCATGAGTAGGATAGTATTGCTATGCTAAACCTGTGTAGAATTCCCTTACTCATGTGTCTAGGTTCCTATATAATACTTAGTAGATGTATTGATGCTATGCAATTCATGAAAAGTTTTACAAAATGTTAAGTGACTACTCAGGGCTGTGCTCATGGTTGTCGTCTCCTAGGATGAATGTCTATTCTACTTAGGGCCGTGAGCATGGTGATTTTCACCTGAGAGTGCACATCCACTAAGTTAATGAACCTCCTGGGTGGATTGGTTGTATGGCGGCGAAGTTGAGTGGCTGCTCAGGTCCATGTCTATGGTTCCTGGAGTACGTGCACTTGTGGATGGCCACCCAGGGAACAGAGGAATCTGAAGAACTCCGAGTGACGATTGCTTCCAGTGCAGCCATCGCCATATGGGCTCTGGCTTGATCAATTATGTTGCATGGACTCTCTCCGGCTTGACAAGCAGACGTAGGGGGATGTTAGGTGGAACGGGTCAAGCCAGAGTGGGAGGGAAAATGCTTCTGAAAGATCTCGTCTCATTCTTCTCCTTTCCTTATCACAAACGGTGTGTAAAGGATAATTTGGGTTGAATGGGTACAATGGTGAACGTGCACAACCTCTGCAGAGTGTAAAACTAAGTATTTAGCCGTGTCCCTGGTACGGACAATTTGAGCAGCTGATCACGGACGTCAACGGAGGATTCCATCATTCCAACTTCAGAAATAAAACTTGATGGGTGAACAAGGGAAGATGAGATGTATGGTTTTCATGCCATACTTGTCTTAACTTGAAGAAAGTGTTTTCCAAAGAGATAGGAAAAATTGGCTTTATGCAAAATAGCCTTGAACTCCACCAACCAAATATGCATATAGGCTATAGAGTTATTCCATTAAGTGTCCACCATAGTGTCACTTGCCAGACTCCATTTTTTATGGAATCTGACCCACGTTGTTGCAATATTTTTCTTATTGCAGATTGTTCAGATGACGAGTCAGGTTTCGTTTATAGGTTTCGAGTCTACAACCAACATGTTTTCGCCTGTGGCAGCATGAAAGTGATAGAGACTCACTGCTATTGCATTTCCGCTGTGTACTATTTCAAAGCTAGCTTTATGCTATGCAACTTGTACTGAATATTTTGTAAGTCTGGATCATCGATGTAATAAAATTGATACTTTGTTGTGATATTACATCGTAAACTGTGTGTGCAAACGAATCGATCCAGGGATTTGCACTATACGTAGGTATCTGCCTTATTTAAAGTGCAGGTACGCTACAAATATCATAATTTTTTGTGCACTAACCCTCTAGTGAAGTTACTCTAAGTTTGGTGTGCAGAAAGTTTTCAAGGATCAAGAGAAGAGGATGATATAATGTGACAAGAGGATAGTAACGCCAAAGCTTGGGGATGCCCCGGTGGTTCACTCCAATATAATCCAAGAAGACTCAAGCGTCAAAGCTTGGGATGCCCAAGGCATCCCAAGCTTCATCGACAAACTATCAGGTCCTTTCTATTGAAACTATATTTTAATTCTGTCACATCTTATGTGCTTATCTCTGAATAAATATGGATCCTAGCATTCTTTTTTGTGGGAGAGAGACACACTCCTCTTTTTCATATGAATACTCTTATTATTCACTTATATTTGTTGAGTATTCGTATTTTGTTATTGTTTGCTCTCTAGCTCTTGTTTTTCATGCATCTCTTGTTATAGCTGTTAGCTTTGTTATATTATACTCTCATATCTCATTGTTTAATTACTTGGAGAGTTTATCTTTTAAATAAGTTGATTGGTGTTTGGTTGAGAACAAAAATGCTAAATGTGGTAGATGGTATAATTAAATGATACATTAATCTTGTAGATCATTAAATTGTGTCACTTGAATCATTGATGTTGTTTTGAGATATTAATTTGCTTAATGGTAAACATGATGGTCTAGTAAAGTGGAATGATTAAATGGTTGGTCTAGAGAAACTTGAAAACTGTGTCACACTTAAATTTCCATGAGATTGCATAATGGTATATGACTTCTGCTTGCCTAAAGCAATTTTAATGACTTTATGTTATGTGCTACGGTTGGGGAAGCCAACGGTGACTTTGTTCATCGCCATGATCCCTCTATGCATAATTTTCATTATGTCTTGCATGATCATATTTTTATTTGGAATCTTTTTACTTCTGAGTTCTAAAACTGCGGTTTTCATGGCACTTCCACCACCATATTGCTAACCTCTTCGGTGTCGGCCCAGTGGAGACTAGGGTATAGAGAGCCCACTCTCCCTAGGCCACGCACGCGGGCTCGTCGGACGAAACGACTTTGGACCAAGCCATCGGTTGGAGAGACCCCCGAGAGGAAAATCCCCTCGAGGGCCTAAAGAGGAAGCAAGGGCCTGAGGAGGACCCGCGCTTCAAGTAACCCTCCTAAGACGCAACGCGCCTGGAGGGAGGTCAATGGAAACCCCTCCACAGGGCGCCCCAGTCCTGTCGGGAAACTTCGCGGCCAAGGAAGTACGACAGGACGCACATGGCCTCGGCCATACCCGCGGGGTGACGGAGGCGCTCCCCTTGCCGTTTTGGTGATAAAGGAGTCAATAAAGCTGCACCGGTTGCGCCAGGATAGCTGGTACCTTCCTCTCTGATGATAAAGCAGCTGGACGGCGCAACACTCCAAGAAGATCGTCATCGTCGGCTCCACGCTGGAGACTGCGAACTCTGCAAGCTGTTCTGCGCGGTCGGCAGCTTGTCGGCCACCACGCCCAACTTTATCGACGATGGACCGCGTCCAGGGACGATCCCGCAGCGGTGGACTCCTACTCCTTCACGCCGCTGCCGTGTGGGAGCCACTTTGGACGCCAAGCGGAAGTAGGGCGCCTGCAGCGCCTATAAAAGGAGCAAGGCCTCCACCATAGAGGTGTTTCGGCAAATTTGCTAAGAGAACACTTGTAAACCCTAGCTCGACTCGGTAGGATAGCCTGGGCCTGGATGAGGAAGAAGATCTTTGTTTCCCTCCCCAGGCACAAACTGCCTCAAGAGAGCCCTCGGCAAGCTCAACTGTACTGTAACCTCCGCAGTGCAATACAGACAAGCAGGAGTAGCGGTCTTACCTCCTCCTGAAGGTTGTGAACCTGGGTACGGGCTGGTGTCTTTCCATGTCGTGGGTGTTTCCTCTCCAGGCCCAACGAGCACCGTCGTCGTGCCACTCGAGGGTCTTGACATCCGCGTTCAATCCCCTTCACGAACTACTTTTCAGGAAGTGACTACCCCTGTTCCATGGGAGTCATAACCCGACATTTGGCGCGCCAGGTAGGGGACTGAGGCGCGTCAACGACCTTCGAGTCGCCTCCGCGCCATGGTGAACACCCGCGCGACCCGTGCCGCCCGTGTGAACAGACGCGTGCCTGAAGGAGTGCGCGCCTCGCCAGGCGCCACGACCACTCGCGCACGACGGGGGCGACTCCGCCGTGAAGAGCGCGCCAACTCGGGCCCTCATGCGGAAGAGCCCGAGCACAGCGCCGAGCACCAGGAGGACATGTAGTTGTCACTCCTGACGCGCCGTCCAAGGGGCTCCGGTCCAGGCAGGACGGACCCCGCGCCACACACCGCACTGCTCATGGCACAGGAACTTCTCCGCTATCACCCTACCGCTGAGGCCCACGAGCAGTGGCTGGAGCACCTCAACCACCTCGTCGGCATCGCCACGACGCGCCCCGCTCCGTCGCGGTCCATCGCGCACACCTCCCTCGCGGGCACGGCCGTGCCAGACGCGCCTCCGCCCCCGCCAGGGCAGGCACCGGCTGTGACGTAGAGGGCTGCCTCGCACGCGACCTCGCCGCATGATTGCATGATTGTGCAGCTTACCGCGCCAGACGCTCACGTGGGGATGGAGCTCCAGCGCAACCGCCAGAACATGCTCGTGGAAGAAATCGGCCAGGCGGGCCAGCAGAACCGTGGCGCGCTGCAGCACGGGGTTGCCACGTACGCCACCGGCTGCATGGCGTTCACCCGCTCCCTGCGCAACGTGGTTTGGCCCCCAAAGTTCAGGCCGGCTCTCCCCAAGGGCTACGACGGCTCCAGCAACCCATCGTGTTCCTGCAGCTCTACACCACCTCCATCCAAGCGGCTGGCGGAGACGACAAGGTCATGGCCAACTGGTTCTCCCACACGCTTCGCGACTCGGCGTTGTCGTGGCTCCTGAACCTCCCTGAGGACTCAGTGAACTCTTGGGAGGAGCTCTGCAAGCAGTTCGCCTCCAACTTCAAGGGGACGTACGAGCGTGCTCTCACCCAAAACGACATGCGTGTTGTGGTGCAGAAAAAGGATGAGACCCTCCGCAAGTACATCCAGCGCTTCAGCCAAGTGCGCAACAAGATCCCAAACATCCCTGACACTCAAGTCATCGCCGCCTTCCGCGGGGGCGTCACCAACAGCAGGATGCTCGAGAAGCTGGGTATCAACGACAAGCTCACCTCTGTGGTGAAGTTGTTCGACCTAGTGTACAAATGCGCCAAGGCTGAAGAGGGACTCCTCTTCGTCAAGATGTCCTCGAGAGGGGACGAGCTCGCTGAGGGGTCCAGGAGCCAGAAGAAGAAGGATGAGGCTAAGCGCAAGGCCACCACGGTCCTCGCGGCTGAGCCTGACGTGAAGGACACTCGCAGGGACTCTCCTGAGTCGGGCGAGAGAAAAGACGACCAACGCCCATTCTGCATCTACAACAACAGGCGCGGTCACTCTACCGAGACTTGCTTCGACCTCAAAAGGTTGAGCAAAGAGCGCGAGCAAGCAGAAGGCAGTGGCAACCGCGGTCGAGGCCGTGGCTACCGCGGAAGTGGGCACAAGAGCGGCTACCAGAAACCATCTAGCAACCAGGCCAACGCTGCGGAGAAAAATGGCAACCTCCCTGACGAGGAAGATGGTGGCTATCAAGCTCCAAGAGGCGCCATTGCCAGCATCCTCGGAGGGGCGCGGGCGCCAAAGTCGAACAATCAGTTCAAGCAGTTCGCCCGCGAACTCAATGCCGCCCACCCCAGCCCCGAGACCTCCAGGCCCCTCAAGGGGTCGTAGTACACCATCGCCTTTGACACTCATGACCACCCCAAGTCCACCAAGACTGTTCGAACCCTCCCGCTGGTCTGCAGCCCCACCGTCGACAACATTGCTGTCTCCAAGACACTCATTGATGGTGGAGCAGGCCTGAATGTCATCTCCACAGAGACGTTCGAAGCGCTTCAAGTGCCCTACGAGTGCCTCATGCCCTCTAGGCCCTTCACAGGAGTCACCAGTGGCTCGATCGAGCCTCTAGGCAGGACAGGCTCGCCGTCACCTTCGGAAGCGAGGAAAATTACCGCACCGAGCACATCGACTTCGATGTTGCGCACATCGGCCTGCCGTACAATGCCATCCTCGGCTACCCCGCTCTCGCGAAATTCATGGCCGTCACGCATCATGCCTACAACATGGTCAAGATCCCCGGCAACGCTGGAACAATAACCATCCGTGGACATGTCCTGGATGCCACCTTCAAAATAAATGCGGACAGGGTAGAGCTCGGCAGAGGGTTCGAGAATACCCCCCCCCCCCCCCCGTCTTACCGCGGCTGCTGGCATGGAGTTAGCCCGAGCTTCTTCCTCGAGTCCTGTCATGATCGCGCACTCGACGAAAGAGCTTTAGAAGTGGCATTGCCCTTCTCTTAAGAGAATAGAATCATCCTTTTTTGGAGTCAAAGAAAGCAAAGCTTATGAATGAATTGTGTGCTCTGACCACTGAGTTAAGTAGGCAATTTATCACCACGCGCGCTGTTGAGACGACCTACAAGGCAGCCGCCATGGCGTTGCCCGCAGACGAGGACATGGAGACTCCCAAGAGACCCAAGAAGAAGAAGCAGTTGTTCTCCCAGGAGCCAGACGTTACAAAGAAAGTCTCTCTAAGCTCCAGCAGCTCGGGGGCTGAGGGCTCGGGGGCTAGCGTCACCATTGGCGCCGCGCTGCCTCCTAAATAGGAAAGCGCGCTCGTCGCCTTCCTCCTGGCAAACTCTGACATGTCCGCATGGACACCGTCAGATATGTCCGGTGTACCGAGTTAGGTGATCGAGCACTGTTGAGCCGTGTGTGCAAACGCGCTCCCCGTCAAGCAAAAAGCAAAAAAACAAGCCCCCGAGAAGCAAGCATTCATCGTCAAAAAGGTCGATAAGCTAAAAGCGGCAAAAGTGGTCCGCGAAGTCGCACACCCCACCTGGCTCTCCAATGGCGTGGTCGTCACAAATCCCGCCGGAGGAGGTCGCCTCTGCATCGACTAAACAGATGTGAACAAGGCTTTCCCCAAGGACCCTTATCCCATGCCAAAAATTGACCAAATTGTGGACTCCACGGCTGGCTGCGACCTCCTCTGCTTCCTCGATGCCTTCTCTGGTTATCATCACATAAAAATGGATAAGGAAGATGAGGAGAAGACGGCTTTCCTCACCCATTGGGGTGTGTATTGCTATGTCTGCATGCCCTTCGGCCTAAAGAAATGCCGGAGCCACTTTCCATAGGCTAATGAGGATAGCGCTTGGCGAGCAAATGGGCAGAAATGCCGAGGCTTATGTCGATGACATTGTCGTAAAATCTCGAGAGGGATATACTCTCCTTAGAGACATTGAAGAGACTTTCGCCAGCTTGCGCAAGGTGAACATCAAGCTCAACCCCGCCAAGTGCATCTTCGGAGTGCCTTCGGGCAAATTGCTTGGTTTCCTCGTGTCCCAATGGGGCATAGAGGCAAACCCTGACAAAATCAAGGCCATAAGGAAATGCAACCTCCACGCCGGCTCAAGGACATGCAACGCCTAGCAGGTTGCATGGCCAGCTTGGGTATATTCATCTCCAAGTTCGGCGAAAGAGTCCTGCCGTTCTTCAAGATCATGAAAAGAACCGACACTTTCAAGTGGACCCTGAAGAGGAAAAAGCATTTGAGGACTTGAAGAGGTAACTGGCCAGCCCACCAGTCATGGTCGCCCCAAGGACAGGCGAGCACCTGAAGCTGTACCTATCAGCCACTCCACAGACCGCCAGTGCCGTCCTTGTGGTAGAAAGGGAAGAGCCAGTACTCCACAAGAAGAGCGCAACCAATCCAAAGCCAGAACCCCCTAACGAAGAGCTCGACAATGGACCAGGCCTCGCAAGCCCACTGCGAGGCCCAAAGCCACAAGCGAGCCTGCCCCAAGTCAACTGCTACAGGATGATCCCGCCAAGAAGCCTGAAGAGCCTCCAGAGGACAACCCCCCCCCCCCCCCCCCGAGGCCCCTGATGAGCCTCTAGAGGCCAACCCCCTTGAGGGCCCAGCAGAGCTCCTTCAGGCAGAAGGCATCAAGGCTACACTGACCACCCTTGTCGAGCATCCAGTCTACTTTGTCAGCACAGTACTGCGCGATGCTCGCGAGCGGTACACAATGCAACAGAAGCTCCTCGTTGCGCTCCTCATCGCCTCAAGAAAGCTGTGACACTACTTCCAGGGGCACCCCATCACGGTGGTCACCTCTTTTCCCCTGGAGCAGATCCTGCGCAACCCTAACGCCACAGATCGTGTCGCAGGATGGAATATAGAGCTACAACCATTCAATTTGCGCTTCGATACCACGGGGTAATCAAAGGGGGAGGAGTGGCAGACTTTGTCGCCGAATGGAATGACCCAACCTCTGAAGAGCACTTGGGAGAAGAACAAGAGCCCTCTGGAGACAAAATGCCCAGCCACTGGACCATGAAGTTCGACGGAGCTTTCGCTTGTCGCCACGGTTGGGCTGGTGTGGTCTTGATCTCACCTAAAGTCGACAAGCTATATTACGCGGTCCATTTTTGCTTCGGAATCAACAAGATCTCCAACAATATCGCTGAGTACGAAGGCCTGCTTCTGGCCTCGCGCCGCAATCGCCCTAGGCATCAAGCACCTACTCATCAAGGGCGACTCCCAGCTGCTCGTCAACTTCTCCAACAAAAGCTATAAGCCTAAGGACGACCACATGGCCGCGTACCTTGAAGAGGTCCGTAGGCTTGAGAAGCACTTCACGGGAATGGACCTCATGCACATCCCAAGAAAGGAGAACCAAGAGGCTGATGACATCGCCAAGTGCGCATCAAAGAGACAAGCTCAGCTGCCAGGCGTCTTTGAAGAAAGACTCGTCAAGGCATCCATAAAGCAGCCTCAAAAGGCCATGCCCGCAAGCACAGACGAAGCGCTCCCGCCACCACCTACAAACGGGGCTCCAGATTGTGGGCCCCCTACAAGGGAGCGTCTGTTTCTCACAGCGGTGCATCAAGAAGCATAATGGATTGACGAGATCAAAGGCTACCTCGACAAAGGGATCCTTCCCGAGGAAGATGTTGAAGAGGAGCGAATTGCCCGCAATGGCAAAATCTTACCACATCCTCGATGGAAACCTCTACCGCAAGCGCCCAAACGGCATCGCGATCAAATGCGTTCCTCCTGAAGAAGGCAAAATGCTGATCAAGGACATCCACAACGGGGAAGGCGGCCACCATTCATGTGCCCGCACGCTCGCAGGCAAAGTCTTCAGGGGCGGCTTCTACTGGCCTCAAGCACTTCAGGATGCAGTTGACATCGTCCAAGCATGTGAAGCCTGCCAATTCCACGCCAAGCAAATCCACCAACCTGCGCTGGGGCTACAGACCATCCCGCTCTCCTAGCCATTCGCGGTCTGGGGGCTGGACATCCTGGGGCATTTCCCAGCAGCGCAAGGAGGATATCGCTACCTCTTCGTGGCCATCGACAAGTTCACTAAGTGGCCCGAAGTGGAGGCGACGCGCACAATCACAGCAGGCGCAGCGGTAAAATTCATCAGAGGCCTGGTCTGCCGCTTCGGGGTGCCTAACTGCATCATCACGGACAATGGCTCGCAATTCACCAGTGGCATCTTCAGAGCTTACTGTGAAAGGATGGGCACCAAGCTCTGCTTCGCCTGAGTTGCTCATCCGCAGAGCAACGGACAGGCGGAGCGAGCAAACGCAAAACTCCTCAAGGGCCTTAAGACCAGGACCTTCGCATCCTCAAAGGCCACGGCAAGGGCTGGATCAGCGAGCTCCCTTCGGTGCTCTAGTCCATCCGCACAACGCCACCCAAGCCTACAGGGGAAACACCGTTCGCCCACGTCTATGGAGCCGAAGCAGTCCTCCCCACAGAGATAAAGCATGGATCCCCACGGGTCCTTGCCTTTAACGAGGACCAGCAAGAGGACCTCCACAATGACGACCTGCTACTCCTCGAGGGACTACGATGCCGCGCCACCCTCGGGGCGGCCAAATACCAGCAGGACCTGAGACACTACCACAGCCGCAACGTGCGCTCGCGTACCCTGGAGGCAGGCGATCTCGTCCTCAGGCGAATCCTCTCTAGGGAAGGCCTCCACAAGCTGTCACCGATGTGGGAAGGTCCCTACAGGGTCACCCACATCGCCAGGCCTGGCGCGGTTCGTCTCGAGACTCAAGATGGCATCCTCGTCAAAAACCCGTGGAACATCATGCACCTAAGCAAGTTCTACCCGTGATCATCGTCAAGCCCGTGATCACTGTCACGTCAAGACATATGGCGGAAGAGGCAGCTTACGACTCAACCTCCAAGCATTTTTTGTTTCTAGAGGTTAAAAGCTCACGGCTTAAACCTCCCAGAAATTTTTGTCTCCAGAAGGAACAAACGCAAACGTGATCATCGTCACGCCCGTGATCATTGTCACGTCAAGACATCTGGCGAAAGAGGCAGCTTATGGCTCAACCTCCAAGCATTTTTGTCTCCAGAGGATAAAAGCTCACGGCTTAAACCTCCAAGCTCCAAAGGCTTCTCTCAAGGGTCAACCCTCCGAGCTCTCCATGTAACAAGCCACCTCAGGCCGTTGAGAGTCTCTGCCACTAATGGGTGGTCCCCATGCCTCGACATGGTCAAAACATTAACTTGGCAACTCCAAGCATAATGAGACAATTTCGTTCCCAAGTGAACTTAACGCTACGGCGCCGCTATGTAATATTTGTTGGTGAGTTTTATTTACGCATTTACTTCATTGATATGTCAGCTTATACCTCTCCACATGCATACCTCACGAGCGGGGGCTGAGTACGGTGCCAGTGCCTCAAATGACACACCAGCAGCACTGCAAAATCCAAGGATCCGAGCTCTGGCTAGAGGGCAAGATCCCACAAACACGCCATCTCTACAGAGGACCTATGTACTTACTCTCCTCGCGAGGAACGCCTGAGGGGACCTATAAGAGCGCACGAGTCCCCTGTACCGTGCACCAGCGTTTGGGTTCGCCTCGCTAACATCTATATGGAAGAAATGCTCCCGGAAGCCTAAGGAGGCATCCGGGAACGATCCCTCAAGAGGACCTCCTCTCCAGACAAAAAGCCTGTACAGGGCAAAAACCTCGAGAAGCTAAGTCTCGCACCCGCGCCTTAAGAGCGTTTTCCCCACTAGCGCACATTTTCCCCTCAAGCGACTTCGCTTTCCCTTACGCTTCATGGACTACTCGTACGTCTAAGGGGGCACTTGAGCATCGCGACTCAGGGCTCTTACCTCTCCTAGGCCTAAACTCCCCCCGGCCTTGCGGATTCATTGCTCCAGCATACCGAAGTGGCGGAGTCATGGCACGAAGAGATGGGTCGTACCGACGCAGAGCACAAATAGACATGAAGATGAGTCCAAAGAGACCTCTCGAGGGGCAAGCAAGCTAAAAGAAAATTGGAAATAAGAGTATATTACATGTCAAAAGGTCGCAAATGTCGAAGCATACCACATGATAAGGATCACTCCGATGATCCCTTGAGTTTTGCCCGATCTTTCACCGCAAGAACCACCGAGATAACTATTCTCCCAACCACGTGGCAATCCACGCAACCTGAAGAATCTGGATAGATTTAGGCGAGCAACATGATGATGAACACCACGCCTCACGCCAAGCTTGACAACCCTTGACAGAATCAAGGACCTTCTCGCCACGCACGAACACTCTTGACAGACTCAAGAACTATCATGCCTCAATTTATTGGATAACTAGACAAACGTCCGAGACGCCGTCTACACGCCGGTCCCTTAGGACGGAGGCGACCTTGAACACAATGTTCTACATATTTTTCAACTCCCCTAATATTGTGGCACCCCCTCTGGTTATAAAGGCCAAAGGGGTAGGAGCCGCTGAAACCTAACCTGGTTCGACTCAAACACCTAAACCTAATTGGACTCAAACTGATACAAACCGACCCATGGTTGGGTTCGGCCATGTTTGGCACACAGGTCCTAATTAACAACACCTTAGACTTATATTTCTATTACATATGTTCTAGCGTGTCAACGGACCAATATAATGCCGACGATGCCCGTATCATCCTCCCCTTCTTAGAAAGGCGTTGTCCTCAACGCCGGAAGGTCTTCTCCAGCGCTTGTGGCGTCAAATTTGCACATCGCCACGATCCTTGTTCATCTTCAAGTCTTCGCCGGCCTGCCACACCACATCGTCACTCTCGGCTAGCTAGACTTCTTCTTGGCGCCCTCCATGTTTGGCGCCACCAACGTGATTGTGACACACAACTTTTCTTTCTGACTGCAACGCAAACGTACCACGCAAATCACCCCGAACACAACAGGACAATTCCTGCACACCAAGGGTCCAAATTAGCAGAATACGCCTGCGGAGACAATCTGAAATTATTGGGACAAACTTGGCACATCATCCAAAACAAACAGCACAAATTGCTGCACACCAAGGATCCAAATGATTCAAGTCCACCACCGTTTAAAATCAGTGTCTTCTTCTCTTTCTCCTTCAGCCTTTAATTTCCGATCCAAGGAAAAATCACGCCAGATATCTATACATGCACAGGCGTACGTATAAGGGCGGATTTTTTTTTTTTAAACTGTTCCCCATCGCTGATCAGATCGGTAATGCTGATACCGCACCGATCTGCCCTCCACTGGCCCCCTTTTTTTTTTTTAATAAACATCGCTCGGCCGGAAACAACGGAACTGCTCCGATCCACCGATCTGCACTGCTTTCCCATGTAACAAACTCAATCCTTCCTTTACTGCTTCCGACACGAAATCTCCTAGCAAACCAATTCGCAGTCTGCCCTTCCTTTTTTTTTTAACTTGCCTTTCTGTTCAGATTAATTCCACGAAATCCGGATCTGAATCAAATCCGAGATCGCCCCTTCCCTTTTTATTCCTTTCCTATTTCCACGCGGGTAGCAATCAGATAGATCCGATCCGGGCCGTGTACGTACCTAGCGCTGCTTCTCCTTTCCTTTTCTGTTTTCTGCTCGATCACCACACCAATACGCCTAGCTTCCAATCGCAAACAGAAACGGCTTGACCAAAAATCACGGCCCCTCGTGAAACGTGAGGACACCACCTCGAAGCAGCAACTCGCGTATCCCGTACCAACCGACCTCGCGTCCTCGCCGAGATTGGAAATAGAAAAATATTGCAGCTTCGATCTTCAACTCGCCGCGAACATAACAATCGCCACTAGAAATCCCGCTGCTCGCGAAAACAGCTCCTTTCCGCTTTCCGCAAGACAACCCGACGAGATGAAACATCGTGCCAACTCGCCATCCTTCTTCCAACCAATTCCAGCAAAAAATAAATCTGCCAATCTGTAACAAACCTTCAGATCGATATTCAACTGGACGAACTCTCTCGCGGTGATCAACCTGGCGCTCTGATACCAGATGATGTAGATGTTTGCCCGATCTTTCACCGCAAGAACCACCGGATAACTATTCTTCCAATCACGGGAACGATCCGCGCAACCTGAAGAACGAGAGAACGAATCTCACGGCGAGCAACGAGATGATGAACACCACGCCTCACGCCAAGCTTGACAACCCTTGACAGAATCAAGGACCTTCTCGCCACGCACGAACACTCTTGACAGACTCAAGAACTATCATGCCTCAATTTATTGGATAACTAGACAAACGTCCGAGACGCCGTCTACACGCCGGTCCCTTAGGACGGAGGCGACCTTGAACACAATGTTCTACATATTTTTCAACTCCCCTAATATTGTGGCACCCCCTCTGGTTATAAAGGCCAAAGGGGTAGGAGCCGCTGAAACCTAACCTGGTTCGACTCAAACACCTAAACCTAATTGGACTCAAACTGATACAAACCGACCCATGGTTGGGTTCGGCCATGTTTGGCACACAGGTCCTAATTAACAACACCTTAGACTTATATTTCTATTACATATGTTCTAGCGTGTCAACGGACCAATATAATGCCGACGATGCCCGTATCACCTCGCCTTGGGGAGCCTCCGTCACGGTGGAGAGGTCAAAGCCTTGCGTGAGGATCATGAGGTTGGTGAAGATGCGGTCGACGACCACCCCCAGAAGCTGCCGGCGACAGGGCCCTCGAGCACCGTGAAGAGCTGGTCGAAGTAGACCAGGTACATGGCAGGATCGCTGCAGCCTCGGGCCTCGGTGTGCGGCGCGTCCGCGCCAAGCTGCGAGGCGAGCTTGTTGCCTCGGGCGACCAGCGCCTCGAACATGCGCTCACGCTGCTTCGTAAGCGCGCGAGCCGCCTGGGCAGAGTCGGTCGCCTCCGTCGCCCTCTCCATCGCGGGAGCCACCTGCTCCTCCACGTCCTTGGCCAGGGTGTTGAGGTCATGAACGGCCTCGTTGCGGGCCTTCTCCGCCCGGCGTCGACCATCCTTGGCGCGCTTGAGGCGGGCCTCTAGCTGGGAGTTGGCCTTCTCAAGCTCAGGGATCCGCTGAGAGTTGGCGGCGTGCCTGGCCTTGAAGCGGTCCTTCTGCTTCTAGGCCTAGTCGCGGTACTCCTGAGACTTGGCCAGCCGGAACTGCTTCTCGCGCTCCGCAAGGGCGTCCTCCGCCTCCTTCTTCTTCTCGGAGAACCGCTGCTCAAAGCGTTCATAAGCACGCTTCTGGGCAACGACGTTCTCGTCGTACCGCTGGAGTGCATGGGCCAATTCTCCCTTGCACGCCTCGAGCTCCTCGCGCTGGGTGGCGAGTTCCTTCTCCACCTGAAGCCGCTGCTCGTCGCGCTGCCGCAGTTCCTTCTCCTTGAGGGCAGCTGTTGCTCGCGCTCGGCAAAGCCCTTGCAGTCCTCCTCCAGAGTTGCCTGCGCAACCTGGTGGGCGGAGAGCAGCTGGGTCTCCAGTTGGCCCAGCTCGCGGCGTTTCTGCGCCAACGAGCCCTCCATAGCCTCGCGCTCGGCCGTCGCTACATGCAGGAGCTCAGCGGCAGCGTCACGTTCCTCTTGGAGGGCGCAAGAAGTTCTATGGCGTCGCGAATGGCCCCCTCGCGGACCTCCTTGGCGAAGCGGGTGGCCTCCTCGCGTGCGGCCTGCAGCGCCAAGTGCTCCTGCCGGTGGGCCTCGACAGCCGCATTGAAAGAAGCCCACGACCGCGCGAGCTCCTCCCGCTGCTGGGCGAGCTGTATGTCCCCAAGGGCAAGATGCGCCTCCTGGCCCTCTAGTGACTCCCTCACGAGGCCAAAGGCGACCTCGCGGGCCCCACGCTCAACTCCCAGCCACGGAGGACCAGCTCTTGGCCTGTAGAGGGCCCAGCCCCGACGTCATGTCCCGAGAACCTGGTCCCAGGGTGCGCTCGGGGGCTAGGCATTGCTCCGCCTCCGCCCGCGCCAGGGTCCTCCTTGGCGCCCGCGTCAGCCAGGCGCTCATCCCCTGCAGTTGGACGAGGCGAAGAAGAGGAACCTCCCCCTATGGACTCACCCACGGCCTGTGGCGCCTCACTCGCCTCAGCTCCAGGCTGCACAGGAGCCATGGGCGCGTGCGGCGGAGTTGGCGCGCGCGGCGGCGTTGGCTCGTGTGGCGTAGTCGTCTCGCGTGGAGGTGTGACCATGTGAGGGGGAGAAGGGGCGCGAGGTGGAGTGGAGATCCTCTCCTAAGAAGGCTCCACCACCATTGGCTCGGGGGGCGGCCTAGAGGCCTCTGGGCGAGGCGCGTCCTCCTTTGCCTGAGGCTCTGCAGCCTCGGCCCGAGGCGGAGCCGCCTCCCCATGAGGCACCTCCTCAGTGGGGCCTGTGGAGACCGTCTCCACAGGACTCGTGACCTCTTCAGCCACGGCCTCATCCGCGGCTCTCTTCACATCAGCAGCCTTGGGAAGCCTACGGCGCTTCGCAAGCACAAGATCACTGGCAAAAACCAAGGAAAGATCTTCAAGAGAGGATAAAGCGAAGGGAAACAAGAATCAAATGACCAAGTGCCATGAACACTTACCCGGACGGTGCAGCACCGGTGTCTACCCACGCCAGGCCTGGCGAGCGCCAGGAGGGCATGGTCTGGGCGCTTGACCCCTCCGGGGCCGTCACCGCTTTCCTTTTAGAGGGAACGTCAGATGGCCTCGCCCTAGAGCGGTCCACGCCCGCCTTGGTGCGTGGCTCGCGCCGCCCCGGCTTGGCCTCCGCATCAGAGCCCTCCCCCTTCTCGTTCTCATCCTCTACGGTGCGCGAGGGAGCCACCACGAAGGCATCGTCATCGCCTGACGAGATGTGACAAACCTCGTTAGTGAATGGCCCGGCCCTTGAAGAAGACACCTCCCCTGCCGCGACCTCCTCCTCACCTAGCCCAGCTCCCATGGCCGAGGGAGATTCCGCTCCCTCCGCTCCTCGCACCGCCGGTAGTGGCCCCTCCATCCCCGCCAAGCCTGTCAGGGTGAACGGAGGCATCCCCTCCAAGATGGCCATGCGCTCCGTCATGTTGTATTGATGGAGAGGCCGGAGCGTGATGGGGAGATGATCCGCGGTAGGCACCATTGGGTTGATGAAGAGCGCGGACATGAAATTGTGAACGGTGTCCTTGTCGTTGTCCTTACGATGGAGCCGCATCTTGTCATTCGGCCTAGAGTACATCCACATGGGCACAGAGTGTGCCTGGAGGGGGCGATACGGCGCGTCACAAAATCGGCCACAATGGTCTGGCCCGTGAGGCCCTCCTCGCGGAGGAAACTAAGGCGTCCCATCAGGCTTGCGTTATTCGTGCCGTCGAAATACGCCTTGCCCCAGTGGGAGTTCTTAAGTGGCGGCTCATCGGGGGCCTCGAGTATGGCGCAGGGATGCTCCACCCCGACGAAGAACCACTTCTGGCGGAAGTCGTCCACTTTCTTCGTCACCGAGGGGACGGCCTTGCCGTCGCTCCACGACATGGGGATGTATACGCGTCCCATGCCGTCCACGATGCGGAACGAGATGCACCTGAGCGCTTGTTCTTCGTCGTGTTCCGGAGCGCGTAGAAGCACCGGAACAGCCCCACCGTGGGCTCCAAGCCCAGGTACGCCTCGCAGAGGTATGCGAAGACGGCGAGGATGAGGATGGAGTTGGGGTGCAGATGCATCAACTGCACCTGATAGAACACCAATACCGCCTCTAGGAACGACGAGAAAGGCAGCACCAGCCCGGCGGCGAGGCAGTGCTGGAATATCGGGAAATACCCTCGCGGGTGTTTCCCGTGCGCCGCGGGCTTCACCGCGGTGGCCCGTGCTCGTTCGTCCGGTCCGCTACCAGAAAGCGGACCTTGGCGAGTGCCTTGTCGTTGACGCGCACGCCCATCAGAGTCGCGCCGTGCGCGACCTCAGCGGCCTCTGCCTGGGAAGAGAAGCCCACGGCAGCCTTGCCCATGCTCTTGGCGGGACTCATCGCCGGAGTTAGGTGTGTCGCTGGAGGCGAAAGGAGAAGAGAGCGGAAGCGGAGAGCTCAAGAATGGCGGAGGCTTCTGCGAGAAGAATTGGAAACGGTAACGGCTCCCTTCTCCGGCGCCCGAGCTTTATGTCCCCTCAAGGAGCAGTTACCAGGGCATGGTGGGACCCCCCACGACGCACGCCCCAGATCGTGCGCAACCGTTACTCGTCTGAGTGCCGTGTGGCTTGGGCTGGCCGGGCACTTTGGGCCCACGACGCTCCGCCTGCGCCCATGGGCTCACTCGCTCCCATCGCGTGCCCGGGGGCTACTGTCGGCCCAGTGGAGACAGGGGTATAGAGAGCCCACTCTCCCCAGGCCATGCACGCGGGCTCGTCAAACGAAACGACTAAGGACCAAGCCATCGCTTGGAGAGACCCCCGAGAGGCAAATCCAGTCGAGGTCCTGAAGAGGAAGCAAGGGCCTGAGGAGGACCCGCGCTTCAAGAGACCCTCCAGAGGCGCAACGCGCCTCGAGGGAGGTCAACGGAAACCCCTCCATAGGGCGCCCCAGGCATGTGGGGAAACTTCACGGCCAAGGAAGTACGGCAGGACGCACATGGCCTCTGCCATACCTGCGGGGTGACGCAGGCGCTCCCCTTGCCGTTTTGGTGATAAAGGAGTCAATAAAACTGCACCGGTTGCGCCAGGACAGCTGGTACCTTCCTCTCTGATGATAAAGCAGCTGGACGGCACAACACTCCAAGAAGATCGTCATCGTGGGCTCCACGCCGGAGACTGCGAACTCTGCAAGCTGTTCTGCGCGGTCGGCAGCTTGTCGGCCACCGCGCCCAACTTTATCGACGATGGACCGCGTCCATGGACGATCCCGCAACGGTGGACTCCTACTCCTTCACGCCACTGTTGTGTGGGAGCCACTTTGGACACCAAGCGGAAGAAGGGCGCCTGCGGCGCCTATAAAAGGAGCAAGGCCTCCACCATAGAGGTGGGTCGGCAAATTTGCTAAGAGAACACTTGTAAACCCTAGCTCGACTGAGTAGGATAGCCTGGGCCTGGAGGAGGAATAAGATCTATGCTTCCCTCCCCAGGCACGAACTGCCTCAAGAGAGCCCTCGGCAAGCTCAACTGCACTGTAACCTCCGCGGTGCAATACAGACAAGAAAAAGTAGCGGTCTTACCTCCTCCTGAGGGCCGTGAACCTGGGTACGGGCTGGTGTCTTTCTCTGTCGTGGGTGTTTCCTCTCCAGGCACGGCGAGCACCGTCGTCGTGCCACTCGAGGGTCTTGACCTCCGCGTTCAATCCCCTTCACGAACTACTCTTCAGGAACTGAATACCCCTGTTCCGTGGGAGTCATAACCCGACATTCGGTACTTTCCTTTGCCCTTTCTCATATTGAAAGTTGGTACATTTTTCACGGGTAGATCCAAACTCATGGGAGATCTTCATCTTGTTCTCCTACACATAAGCCAAATATCTTCCTCAAAACAGCCACCATACCTACCTACTACAGCATTTTCATAGCTGTTCTGAGATATATTGCCATGCAACATCCATCTTACATTAAATGACTTGTTGTCATTCATTACTTATTTATTGCTTTCCGTGTTTCTATAAAGTTGATGTGTGGTTTTACCCATGTTACGCTAGAGCAGTGCATAACCCGCTACACTGGCAGAGGCACCGTTGTCATATGTATTCTTATGGCACATTCATATTAGTTACTTATATCATCATTAGTGTGTTGTCATACATCATGTATCATATTGGGATGCTTGCCACTAAAAGTGAAAAGAGCCAGGGAGGCCATCGAAAAGAGAAACATATCAAAACATTGTATATTGATTGGTGATGATTCGGTTTCAATCGATAAGGTAGGTGGACCAATGTGATCTACCAAGAGTACCTCGAGGGGGCGTAGTATCTGCTAACCAGTCTACTGCAAGAATGAGAGTGGGATCATTGCTAGAAGACTGGTGTAATTTCAGTCAAAAAAGTGAAGGATAGCTCAGTTGGTAGAAAAGTGAGTTTAGATCACTTCAGAAAATCGTATCAAAATCAAGAAAGAAAACGGATGCGCCACAAACAAGCGCAACGGCTTTCGCGCTTCTCTTCTGTCTTGGAAAAGTGAGGCTGTCGGGAAAGAAGAGAGGTGTTTTGTGTTGCTGTGTCAAATCGAGATTATGTGGGTGTTCAGTCTACCGCTCATGTTCGACGCTATCGAAAATCATGCATTGGATGGATGCCCGGGCATTGAGAAGGAAGGACGCTTTCAGAGGGAAGAGAAAAAATAGAAAATAGAAAAAAAAGAAAGAAATAAAAAAAGGAGGAAGCATTACTATTCTTTATCACACACGTGTGCTTATGTTACAGCACCATATCATCCATAGTCATCATTTGTGCTCATGTTTAGCACCTTTACTCCATACGAGAGAGTTTTCATGTATTAGTTGCATAACTATGTGGGGAGCTTTACACTATAGAACTTGGCTTGTATATTCCAATGATGAGCCTCCTCAAAAGTGCTCTAGGTCTTCATGAGGAAGAAAGTTGGATGCACCCCCACTAGTTCCATTGGAGAGCTTTCTTATAGTTATAGCTCATTGTGCACCCGTTGTATGGCAATCACTACTCCTTGCATAGCTTCGATTGTATGACTTTCTCTTGTCTAATGATCATCTACAGCTTTGTGAGCCTTTCTTCTGTTGGCCTTCCAAACCTCCGTTAACATTCTCTTAGCCATAACATCCTGGTGCTAGAATCCAACGTTGAACGCTTGCTTGTTTCTTTTGAACAAATAATATATTGATCTTCTACGTGCATATTGCTATTAATTGACTTAATCCTTTCGTTAAGTTGTCATGTTTGTTGGAAGCATTAGATGATTATATTGTTGTGCTTGAAGCTGAAATCATATTTAATATCTACTTTGCAAAGTTGATTGCTATCTAGTTCTATATCATTGAAAGCTTTGCTTGCTTCACCTACTTGTTTATTCATTACTCGTTTGATATCAATATAAACTACAACCCTTATTCATTTGATCTCAGTTTACATGCCTTACATTATTACATGATCAAGATTGTGTTTAAGCATGTCACTTCAGAAATTATTCTTATTTATCGTTCTTGCCTACTCGGAACGAGTAGAACTAAGCTTGGTGATGTTGATACGTCACCAACGTATCCATAATTTCTTGTGTTCCATGCTATGTTATATCATATTATTACATATTTTATATGCATTTTATATAGTATTATGCATTTTCTGAGACTAACCTATTAAGAAGATGCCACAATGCCAGTTCCCTGTTTTCTGCTGTTTTTGGTTTAAGAAAAGCTCCTAAGGAAATAGCCGCCAAATTGGAAACGAGCCAACCAGGATTTATTTTTGGAATATATGCGTCCAGGAAAACCGAAGACGAGACGAAGAGGGGCCGCGAGGCGGCCTCATCACCTGGTGGCGCGACCCCAATGCTAGCCGCGCCAGGAGGTGAGGAGGGCCCCTCGGGCGCCCACCGACCTAGATCTTTCGCCCATATACACCCCCCTGACCTAAAAACAAAGCACGGTTCAATACTTTTTCCTTCACGGGTCCCGAGCCACCGCCGTCGTCCCTACCACTTCGGGAGAGATCAGAACTGCTCCCCTGCACCCTGTCGGGAGGGTGAATCGTCTCCAGAGGCATCTACATCGCCATGACCGCCTCCAGACTGATGTGTGAGTAATCTACCTTGGACTACGGATCCATAGCAGTAGCTAGATGGTTGTCTTCTCCTCTTGTGCTATCATGTTTAGATCTTGTGAGCTGCCTATCATGATCAAGATCATCTTTATGTAATTCTCCATGTTGCGTTTGCTGGGATCCGATGAATATTGAGTACTAAAGTTATTGCTTCATAATATATCATGTGTGTCCTTTTTAATGATCTTGCATGCTCTCTGTTACTTGTGTATGCTTTGGCCAAGTAGATGCTTGTGACTCCAAAAGGGGGTATTTATGCTCGATAGTAGGTTCATGTCTCTATTTAATATGGGCAGTGACAGTACGCTCTAAGGTTGTAGATGTACTGTTGTTATTAGGGATAAAACAGTAGTACTTTGTCTAAGGATGATGTTACTTACTTAATTTACACAAAGCGCTTAAGGCGATAATTCTGTTGCATGCAACTTAATACTGAAAGGGGTGCGGACGCTAACCGGAAGGTGGATTATTAGTCATATTAGCGGTTGGAACGGTCTATGTATATTGTTGTAATGCCCGAATGAATCTCACACTAGACACCATATCATTAGTATATGCATTGGGTTGCTTATCATTATTCTATCAATTGCCTAGCTGTAATTTGTTTACCACGCATGGATGAATGCTATTATTATTTATGGAGAGACACCACTAGTGAACTGTGGACCCCGGTCCTTCTCATTAATCTGATAAAACCACAACTGCAAACCAGTTACTTTCTGCAAACATCACTCTTTCTTCCACACATACGTTTAATCCTTTTGTTACAACAAGCCGGTGGTATTGACACCCTCACCGTTAAGTTGGGGCAAAATACTTTGATTGTGTTGTGTGCACATTCCACGTCAACTACGTCAAGCTCTTTTCTGGCGCCGTTGATACCTCGAGGGAATTCTTCAAGTCCTACTGGTTCGATAACCTTGGTTTCATACTGAGTGAAATTTGCTGTTGCACTACTTCATACCTTCCTCTTGGGGTCACCCAAAAACACACCCACCGTGTGCATCAGATAGCGAGGTAGGTGTTGAGGTACTTTCCAATTATTCCAAGGCTGCAGAGGATGTTTATTTCAAAGAAACAATCTGAGGAGGTACAATGGCACAAGCTAAAGCGGGAACCTGTGGCTGATGAGTTTAGCCATCCAGCGGACGGGCAGGCGTGGAAATACTTTGATGATGAACATAAAGAGTTTGTTGCGGATGCAAGGAACATAAGACTCGGCCTTGCCACTAATGGCTTTATTCCTTTTGGAATGACCTCACAGTATAGCATGTGGCATGTATTTATCATGCCCTACAACCTTCCACCATGGTCGTGTATGGATCAATCCAATTTCATGATGGCTCTGCTGGTCCTAGGTCCACATTCTCCGGGAAAGGATTTTGATGTCTTTATGGAGCCCCTCATAGAAGATCTGCTCAAGCTATGGGGGTGTATAGACCTATGATACCATGAGTTCCCATAAGTTCAGTTTGCATGTTGCGGTCATATGGTGCATCCATGATTTCCCGGCACTGCACACCTTGTCGTGGAGGATCACGGTTGGTTATCAAGTTTGTGTGCGTTGTGACAAGGACCTGTGATCGGAGAGAATAAGGAACAAGATATGTTAGACCGGGCACCGCCGTTTTCTTGCTCGCAACCATAGTTAGCGAAGAAGCAGAGAGTTCAATGGAAATAATGAAACTCAGGGCTGTCCGACAGAGTTTACTAAAGAAGAGCTCGAGCAACAACTTGACAAGGTGAAAGATGTGAGACCGGGAAAGCATCAAAAGAAAAAGAAGCGAGTGGATGGTCAATGTTGGGACCGGAGGTCAATTCTGTGGGACCTCCCGTATTATGTAAATTTGAAGCTGAGGCACAATGTGGATGTAATGCACATCGAGACAATCTGCCATGTACATTTTTTAAGATTGAAAGGAAGTCAAAGGACACATTGAACTCGAGACTAGATCTCGAAGATATGGGCATAAGAGAGGAGTTGCACCTACGTCATGTTAACGGCGAATAGTCCTTTGAACCGGAAGCATGGTACACAATGAGTACAGAAGAAAAGAAAGCATTCTGTGAATTCATCAAAGCGGTAAGGTTTCCAGATGGGTATGCAACTAACTTAGCGAAATGTGTGTCTCCCGATGGATGCAAGCTCCAAGGGCTGAAAACCCATGATTGCCATATTCTTCTCCAAAGGATATTACCAGCTGGACTGCGTGGAATAATGGATAAATAAATATATGAAGCGGTAGCTGAGCTAGGAAATTTCTTCTAAGAGTTCTGCTCCAAAACAATAAAGCTCTATGTTCTTGAAAGACTCGAACAAGAAATCCCAGTAATCCTCTGCAAACTTGAAATGATCTTTCCTCCAACCTTCTTCATTGTGATGTTCATTTGGCGGCCCATTTACCCAAAGAGGCAAGACTTAGAGGCCCCATACAATACGGTTGGATGTATCCCGTTGAAAGAAGAATGCTTACATTCAAGCGCTATGTGCGAAACACGGCCAAACCAAAGGGGTCAATTGCCGAGGCATATGTTGTTGATGAGTGCCTGACGCTTTGCTCTCGGTACTTTGAGGATGTCGAAACAATTTAATAGGCCGACCAGAAATCCACAACAGGCTGATTCGAAAGGTTCTGATGTATCGGTTTTCGACCATGGTGTCAGTTTTATTGGAGGGTCACAATACTTGGAGGTTGGTGAGAAGTATGACAAGATGCATTGGTATGTGCTCAGAAGTTGCCCTGAGGTTCTACCATATATCGAGTATGTCATCTCTTGTGCACTCTCATCTTTTTTCTTCGGTTGTAAGGAACCAATATTTTAGGCCTGATGTACAGTGTTATTAACTATATGCTTCTGTGGGAATTGCAGTTTGTGCAAGGAGGAGCTGAAGGATCAAGATAGTCGTATCAATATTCACAAATGGCTTGCGGAAAATTTTGCTAGATGGTTTAAAGAACTTGTGAGATCTTTAGCTATTAGTATTCATCAGGCATGATCAGTACCTATTGCTTAGGATGCTTGATGTCCTGGCCATTTAATTTGCACATCATACTGAATTTATTTTCTCATGGACATGTTTGTACAGATTGGGAAATTGCACGAGGAGAAGAAGGTCAGTGATTATCTGTTTGCATTGGCATGTATGACGGATAGCCGAGTAAGGCTGTATTCCGCATGTGTTGTTCAAGGTGTCCGCTACAACACCGTTGACCATGAGTTAAATAGGAAGACTCAGAATACTGGAATTATTGTAGAGGGACTACATCAGAATGCCTTCATTGACTTCTATGGTCAGCTGAGGAGCATTATCAAACTGAAGTACAACTCCAGCGGAGGAGTCCATCGTTCAGTTGTCTTGTTCCGCTGTGATTGGTTTGATCTTGGTGGCAAGAAGATGAGCCGAGTCCGGGAAGATGGATACTTCAAAAGCATTAACACTGGAAGGTGCTGGTACAAAAGTGATCCTTTCATTCTTACAACACAATCAACAAAGGTCTTCTATGTGCCAAACACTGATTTGGGTGGGCATTGGCCAGTTGCCAGACACCTATCGAGTGTGAAGGAAAATGAATTTGGAAGGGGTCCTGGGTGTGGGTTGGGCTATCATACCAAGATGACGACACACTAGAAGTTCCACTGATACTTCATGGACCCAATGTGGAAACCAGATCCAAAAGGCACCATGAACGAGTGTTAGTTGATGCTGTGGTTGTGGAAAGAATGAATAAGAGAAGGAAGCATGTAGTGGATCAGCCTGAAAGCGATGATGCGGAAACAAACATAGCCGATGGCACAACTTTCCAGTACTGTAGCGACGGTGACAATAATAGGCAGGTTGAAGATGATGAGTAGCTTTAACCATCTGTAAGGTGAATTGCTCATTTTTACTGCTGTTTGGTAAATATATGTGCATTTCTGGAACTAGCTTACCAAGTTGAATCTTGTTTGCAGGTCTTCAATGTTCAAGATGGGGTAGCTCAAACTGGAGCAACCTGATGCTTGATGGCATGGCAATTGGAGCAACCTAATGCTTGATAGCACGATGACAGTGCAATATGGTTTCATTCTGTACTTTTGTATTGTTCTATGGCAGGCCAATCTTCTATGGTTGAACAACCTGATATGGTTGCATTATGTACATTTGTATTGTTCAAACTAAATAGATGGTGTTCAACAATTGCACTATGCATCAATCTATAAATATTTGGCAATTTGTGCTATGTGCAGCATTCTATAAGATGGTGTTCGAGCTATGTTGTCATCGTGGGCCATGTTTGTATTGTTCCTTTTTCCTCCAGGTTGTTTGAAACAAATGAGAGCTACTACTGTAGCTTTTCAGTATTTGTCCCAGATGAAAAGTAAGTACAAGTAGATTTCTTGTCTAGACTAATCACGAAAGAGTGGCCGGTCTGGTGGTAGTAGTGCAGGCGGGGGAGGAGGAGGTCGCGAGTTCGATCCCTACCCAATGCGCTCGTATTTCTTTTTATTCGGTGGGCATGGGCATGGGCTCGACCCAGAAGTCAGCGTGTGGGTGTTTGCGGACCCACGGGTTAGTGGGTTGGGGCGTGTGCGGACCCGTAGGTCAGTGTGTTGTGAGTAGGGTGTGATGCGGACCCGCAATTCAGCGTGTGGGCGTGAGCGGACCCCCGTGTCAGTGACGTGGGGCGTGTGTGGACCCGCAGGTCAGTGTGTTGTGAGTGGGGTGTGCTGCGGACCCGCAGGTCAGCATGTGGGCATGTGCGGACCCCGGGTCAGTGGCGAGTGGTGGTGGGTGGGACCCAGTGGTCAGGTGGGGTGCGTGGGACACCCATGTCAGTGGGCGTGTACGGACCCTCGGGTCTGTGGCGTGCGGCGTGTGCGGACCCGCAAGTCAGTGTGTTGTGAGTTCGGTGTGCTACGGACCCACAGGTCAGCGTGTGGGCGTGTGCGGACCCCTGGGTCAGTGGCGTGTGGTGTTGGGTGGGACCAAGTGGTCAGGTGGGGTGCGTGGGACACCCGTGTCAGTGGGCGTGTGCGGACCTCCGGGTCAATGGCGTGGGGCGTGTGCGGACCCGCAGGTCAGTGTGTCGTGAGTGGGGTGTGCTGCAGACCCGGAGGTCAGCGTGTTGGCGTGTGCGGACCCCCGGGTCAGTGGCGTGGGGCATGTGCGGACCCGCAGGTCAATGTGTTGTTAGTGGGGTGTTCTCCGGACCCACTGGTCAGCGTGTGGGCGTGTGCGGACCCCCGGGTCAGTGGCGTGTGGTGGTGGGTGGGACCCAGTGGTCAAGTGGGGTGCGTGGGACACCCGTGTCAGTGGCGTGTGCTGGGGGAGTGGGACCCAGTGGTCAGGTGCGGGGGAGTGGGACCTAGTGGTCAGTGGCGTGTGGGGGTGAGTGGGACCCAGTGGTTAGTTGGGGGAGTGGGACCCTGTGGTCAGTGGTGTGTGGGGGTGGGTGGGGCCAAGTGGTCAGGTTGGGGGAGTGGGACCCAGTCGTCAGTGGCGTGTGGGGTGGGTGGGACCCAGTGGTCAGGTTGGGGGAGTGGGTGGGACCTAGTGGTCAGTTGGGGGGAGTTGGACCCAGTGGTCAGTGGCGTGTGGGGGTGGTCGGTGGGACCCAATGGTCGGGTGGGGGAGTGGGACCCAGTTGTCAGTGGCATGTGGGGGTGTGTGGGACCCAGTGGTCAGGTTGGGGGAGTGGGACCCAGTGGTCAGTGGCATGTGGGGTGGGTGGGACCAAGTGGTCAGGTTGGGGGAGTGGGATCCAGTGGTCAGTGGCGTGTGGGGGTGTGTGGGACCCAGTTGTCAAGTTGGGAGAGTGGGTGGGACCTAGTGATCAGGTGGGGGAGTGGGACCCAGTAGTCAGTGGCGTGTGGGGGTGGTGGGTTGGACCCAGTGGTTAGGTGGGGTACGTGGGACCCAGTGGTCAGTTGCGCGTGCTGGTGGGTGGGACCCAGTGGTCAGGTGGCGGAGTGGGACCAAGTGGTCAGTGGCGTGTAGTGGTGGGTGGGACCCAGTGGTCAGTGGCGTCGGGGAGTGGGTGGGACCTAGATGTCAGGTTGGTGGGACCTAGTGGTCAGGTGGGGGAGTGGGACCCAGTGGTCAGTGGCGTATGGGGGTGGATGGGACCCCGTGGTCTCGTGGGGGACCGTGGGACCTAGTGGTCAGTGGCGTGTGGGTGGGACCCTCAGGTTAGGTGGGGTCGGTGGAACCCGCATGTAAGACGGAACTGCACGCCGGGTCCCACAGTTCAAGCGTGGCTACTGGGCTGGTCCCACAGGTCATTGTTGTGACACGTAGGCGAGTTGGATTAGGTGTCAGCCCAGTCGCACAAGTATATCAGTGTGACCTATTAGATTGGTCGTTAAACTCTGTAATTAAGGTCATGGAGTAGTGCTGTTAGAATTTATGACCAATTGGTGTCTGCGTGTTATGACCTTTCTAAAACAGAAGGTCATAATTTTGTCCCTCTCAGTTGGGTTATGACCAACGAGTTTAAAATGGTCATAAATTTATGACCAAAAAATACTTGGCCGTTAAGATAACGTCACCAGTTGACATATTTCTTGTAGTGAAAATGGCGACGGGGCAGGCTCCTCCTGCCTCGGAGTCCCACGAGGAGGTGGTGTTCGAGGGCGGCGACATCGGCGCGCGGAGTGCAGACTCAGAGGGGACGTGCTTGCTGCCCAGCCCCCAAGCATGCGGCGCTACGGGGTCCCGCACAGAGGCCCCCTTCTTCGAGCTCGACATGCGTGTTGGGTCCTCTGCTTCACGTGACCTAGTCCTAAGCGGCTGGGACTGGGGCAGAGGACGTCGCGATATCGCCTTCCGCCTGGTGCGGGTGTCTTTGGATGGGCTGGATGCCCATCTCGCCCTCGAGGACGCGGGGATTGCCCGCATAGCGACCTAGCTCTGCAGGCGGAGCTCGAGGAGGCATTACGCTTCGCCAAGGAGGACCCGAGGAGACCGCTGAGCCCCTCAAGGCCGACCGCGAGGCCGCTACGTAGGACTTGTCCACGGCCATGGCAGAGCGCGAGGCGGTGGAGCACCTTCTGGCGGACAGGCACCACGAGCTCGTCCAGCTTGAGCCCAAGATTCTTGCTGACTCCGAGACCGCGCGTCCTTGGATGCAAGGGAGCAACGGCTGAAGGAGCGCGAGAAGGAGGTGCGGCTGCTCGACGAGCAGCTTCTGCAGACGGAGCAGGAGCTGTCCGCGCAGCACGATAACCTTGAGGCCCGGGAGGGAAACCTAGCCGAAGCCCTCGACAAGAACAACTGGGAGGTGGCCGCCCACACGAAGCATATGGAGCGCTTCACCGTGGGGTTCGCCCAGCAGAAGGCGGAGGCGGAGCAGGAGTTCCAAACCCGAGAGAGGGAGTACCGCGCGACTGTCTCCAAGGACTACCGCGAGAAGTTTGAGAAGCAGGAGGGCCGCTTCAAGAAGAGGTGAGCCGAGGATGCCGACCGGATCCGTGAGCTGGAAAAGATGAACGCCAAGTTGGAATCTTGGGCGAAGCGTGCTGCGGAAGGTTGCCGCCTTGCTGAAGACGCTCGTGAGCGCATGTCGCGGGACCTCAACTCCCTCATGGTGGACATGGAAGAGATGAACAAGCAGGTGGGTCCTGCCGTGGAGCGTGTGGTGGAGGCTGCTGAGGGCGCCCAAGCGGTGTTGGTGCTGTCGCAACAGCGGGAACGCATGTTCTAGTCCTTGGTGGCTCGGGCCAACGATCTCGCAGCAAAGCCGGGAGTAGAGGCGCCGCATGTCTCTTCCCAAGGCCACGCCGACACCGCCATGTTTCTCGTCTACTTCGACCACCTCTTCGTAGCGCTCGAGGGCCCTGCCGCAGAGCTCTGCGACGTCTTCGAGGAGGAAAGCCCCCAACTCCTGGCAGTGGCTGTCGACCGCATCTTCTCCAACCTCCAGCGTATCCAGCCCGGCTTCGACTACGTGATGGTGACTGAGCCTCTCGAGGGGGAGAAGGGGTGGAAGATCTCCAACTACATCCGCGACCAGGTCGACGACTTCTTTAGCCGTTTCAAGCGAGTTCAGGCGAAGGAGGACGACGGCGAGGAGGCAGGATCCATGGAGAGGTAAAGTAGGAGACGGCGAGCTGAGCTGAGGTGAAGGAGGATGACGACGGCGAGGCTTCTGCCTGATCCTCTCCTGCATTTACCATGCGCTTGTAGCGCCATTTAGAAGACTCTGTTAGAGACTTTTGCTCCAGTATGTAATATACTTTGAAGTAGATGCATGTTTGAATCTGCACGAGTGCCCCTCGAGAGGCCTTTATCTTAACCTCATGTCTTTGTTCGCTCTGCGTTGCTAGGACCCGTCTCTTTGCGCTATGATTCCGCCGCTGTGGTATGCCTGAGCAATGACTCGACAAGGCCGGGGGGAGTTTAAGGCTTAGAGAGGTAAGAGCCCTTGAGACGCGATGCTCAAGAGCCCCCCTTTGACGCACAAGCAGCCAATGAGGTGTGAGGGAAACAAATCGCTGGAGGGACGACGAGTCCTCGTGAGAGACAACAGACATTCGAGGCGTGAGCGTAGAACTTAGCTTTGCGAGGATTTTTGCTCTGCAGTGATTTTCCCTGGTGAGGCGCTCTCCTTGGGTTGAGTTTTTGCCTCCATGAGCTTGGATGGACTTATGTTCCCTGCTGATGTTAGGGAGGCAAACCCAAATGCTAGTGCATGTTAGGAAGGACTCATGTGCGCTTATAGGTTTCCTTAGGTGTATCTCGCGAGGAGAGTAAGCACCAAGGTCCTTTGGAGAGGTGGCGTGTGTTTGGGAGCTTGCCCTTTAGCCAGAGCTCGGATCACTTGGGTTTTGAAGTGTTGTTGGGGTGCTCTTGAGGCACAGGCACCATACTAAGCCCCTGCTCGCAAAATGCGCATGGGAAAAACATGAGCGCACATGAAAAAGCAATAAGGTGAAAGTAAACTCACCACCAAAATATTACATAGCGGCGTTGTAGCACATGGTTCACTTAGGAACGAAATGGTTCATTACACTTGGGGTTGCCAAGTCAAGGTTCTTTCATGTCGAGCCATGGGGACCACCCATTAGTGGCTGAGACTCTCTGCGGCCTGCGGTGGCTCGCTACAAGGAGTGCTCGGAGGGCAGGCCCTCGGGAGAAGCTTTGTGAAGCTTGGAGGTGAAGCTGTGAGCTTCCCTCTAGAGACAAAAATGTCTTATGTGACCTTTCCCACATCGCCAGACCTCGAGACTGAAGACGGCATCCCCGTCACGAACCCTTGGAACATTGTGCATCTACGCAAGTTTGACCCGTGATCATACTCACGCCCGTGATCATTGTCACGTCAGACATTTTTTGTCTCCAAAGGGAACTACTGGAGCTGGTTGTTGGACCTGGGCGCCTAAGCTCCACCGAGGATGAATGCCATAGCCCCCCTTGGGGCCTGGTAACCTCCATCTTCCTCGTCGGCGAGGTCGATGTTCTTCTCGGCGGCGTTGGCTTGAGTATCCGGTGGCCTCTGGTAGCCACCCTTGTGCCCGCCTCCGCAGAAGCCGCGGCCTAGGCCGCGGCTTCCACTGCCCTCTGCTTGCTCTCGCTCCGTGCTCAGCCTCTTGAGGTCGAAGCAGTTTTCGATAGCGTGGTTGTGCCTGTTATGGTAGACGCAGAACGAGCGATTGTCCTCCTTTTTCTTGCCAGGCTCGGGAGAGTCTCTATGGGCGCCCTTGGCGTCTGGCTCTCCCGCGAGGACAGCGGTGGCCTTGCGCTTGGGCTCTTCCCGCTTTCTTGTGACTCTTTGATCCCTCGGCCTGGTCGTCACCTCGTAGGCTCATCTTGACGAAGAGGAGTCCCTCTTTAGCCTTGGCGCACTTGTCAGCGAGGTCAAACAACCTCACTAGAGAGGTGAGCTTGTCGTGGATGCCCAGTTCTCGAGCATCCTGCAGTTCGTGACGCCCTCTCTGAAGGCGGCGATGACTTGAGTGTTGGGGATGTTCGGGATCTTGTTGCGCACTTGGATGAAGTGCTGGATGTACTTGCGGAGGGTCTCATCCTTCTTTTGCACCACAACGCGCAGGTCGTTGTGGGTCTGCACACGCTCGTATGTGCCCTTGAAGTTGGCGACAAACTGCTTGCAGAGGTCCTCCCACGAGCCTACAGAGTCCTCAGGCAGGTTTAGGAGCCACGACAGCGCGGAATCCCTGAGCGCATGGGAGAACCAGTTGGCCATGACCTTGTCTTCCCCTCCTACAGCTTGGATAGAGGTGGTGTAGAGCTGCAGGAACTCGATGGGGTTGCTGGACCCGTCGTAGCCCTTGGGAGGGCAGATGGCCTGAACTTCTATGGCCAGACCACGCGGCGTAGAGCGCGGGTGAAGGCAATGGAGCTAGTGGCGTACGTGGCGATCCTGTTATGGAGAGCCCCGCGGTTCTGCTGGCCCGCCTAACCGATTTCCTCCACGAGGCCGTTTTGGCGGTCTCTCTGACGCTCCATCCCCACACGCGCGTCAGGCGCGGTGCACTGCACGATTTTTCAGTATCGTAGCGAGGACGCATGAGAGGCAACCCTCTATGTCGGGGTCAGAGGTGGTCCCGGAGGTGACGGAGGTGCATCCGGCGCGCCCATTTCTGCGAGGGAGTGGTGCACCATCGACCTCGACGGAGCGGGGCGTGTCGTCGCGATGCCGACGAGGTGGTTGAGACCGTCGAGCCACTGGTCATGGGCCTCCGGGTTGGGCCGGTAGCGGAGGAGCTCCTGCGCCATGACCAGCGCGGTGTGTGGACCGGGCTATGCATGTAACGTACATGCACTTAAAATATGACAGGTACCTTTTTATAGTGCAAATCCCTGGATCGATTCGTTTGCACACACAGTTTATGATGTAATATCACAACAAAGTATCAAATTTATTACATAGATGATCCACACTTAAAAATATTAATTACAAATTGCATAGCATAAGGCTAGAATTGGAAGGAATACACAGCGGAAATACAATAACAGTAAGTCTCCATCTTCATGTTGCCACAAGCGAAAACATGTTCGTTGCAGACTCAAAATTCGTTAACGAAAACCTCACTCATCATCTGAATAACCTGTAACAAATAAAATTTTGCAACAGAGTGGGTCAGATTCCATTAAAAAAGAAGTCTGGCAAGTGACACTATGGTGGACACTTAATGGAATAACTCTATAACTGACGAGGGCGTAACTCGACAAATCCCAGGGTTGTCCACCCCGGGTTGATTGAGGGGAGAGAGAAGCGTTGGTGATCACGACGGCTGACAAGCGGGGAATTTACACAGGTTCAGGCTCCCGGAGGATAACACCCTACTTCCTGCTTGTCTGATATTGATGGAGAGTAGCGATTACAATGGCGAGATTGCGATCTCACTAGGGTTTGTGGTGGCGGCTATCAGCGTGTCCTTGAGACGAGCAACCCTCCTGGCCTTTATAGGTAGACTAGGTCTAGGGTGAATGGTGCCGATGGTAATTACAGATATGGCAAGCTATGCGGATAACCGACTAGGACTAGGTCACATGGTATCCATATTAGGCCTTCTGCGGGCCTTCATGAGCTTGGCGCGGCCCAGGTAGCCTCACCGTGGGGGAGTCGAAGAGTACCCCACGTCAGTAGCCCCCGAGTGCTTGGTCGAATCGTAGAGTCGGGCAAAAGACTTCTTCCTCTTGGGCGCCGCTTGTTTTCTTGTTCTTGAGTTTGAACTCGTTTTCTTCAGTCGAAGAGGGCGCTCCCGATGGGAGTATTTTCTGCAGTCGAATTACTTCGGCTTTGTCTTGTATGAATCTTGCTTATATTCGGCCTGGTGGCTTACTTGTGGATTGATTCAGCCTTCTGAGCTTACTTCATTTTCTTTGCCACCCGAACGATTGGTTCGGGTTCTCGGATCAGTTGACTGTCTTGTTTACGCTCAGCTGTTAAGCTTACTACTCGAACCGTGCGTTCGAGTTGTCCCACTACTCCGCGTCTTGTCCAGAGCCATTGTCTTGCCGACGTCAGCGGTGACGCTTCATGGCACGCCTCTGCGCCCAATGGGACGTGACGTAGCAGGCCCCACTGTCAGTGTTGACTGTGGTCAGCAATTGTCACGTCTCTCTGAACTGGACGCGAAAATTTCGTGGCACGATGATGACGCCTTGATTCCCGTGCGTAGTGGACGGAGTGGGCGGCGACGGTTAGCCTCTCCGCATGACACATGGACAGCTGGATGCGCTTGTTGTCAGTCCCTGAATTCAAGCTACACAAACGAAACGTATCGGTTGGGCCACACAACCAAGAACATACTGGGGTTACCACTCCCAGGAAAACCATCAGGCCATGCTCGGAATGGATCATCGGCCGACAGTTCTTGGCGATTCCAACGTCACATACGTTTCCAGATTGTGCACGCAAGACCCAAAAAGTCTTCCAACTCGTATACTTCAACCATACACACATGGTATATGAGTCGGATTTTTAACAAGTTGAAACCACAGAATAAACCTAAGACACAAAGAAAAGAAATAATATCCAAAAGCTCTCACTGAGCAAAATATATCGAATGGCACCAATCAGAGGACACATGTCCCAACATTACATCATGCAGCGGAAACAAACCGGTCTGAGTACAAACAAGAAGCAAAGGGCTCAAGGCCGAAACGAAAAAGAAGGCCCATCCACGCAGTCCACCAGGAAGTAGCCCAGGGGAACTCTAACTACTCGTCGTAGCTCTTGATATGGGCACGACGGGGGAGGTGCAGCCCAATTTCAGGACTCCACCAAGTTAGGTGTATTCGTCGTGTGTTGCTATTTTAAATAATTAGAGTTTTTAATACTTATGAGTTTGGGCTTGGTTTGGGCCTGTCCAACCAAGTCAACGTAGGGTCCATTAGGGGGGCGGTACTGTAGCGCGGTACTGTAGCGCGGTACTGTAGCATCCCTCCCCTCATATAAGGAGTTGCTAGGCATCGTTTTAGGGTTAGCTTGAGTTTAGATTAAAAACAGTCCATAGACTTTGAGCTCGTTGGTGAAGCATCCCTCCGGGGACGGCGATGCCGTTTATCAGTTTGTAATAAAGATTGCTGCGAGGGTGCTTGTGTTCATCAAGTGTTATCGTGCTCGGGTTAGAGGCGTGGTGATCTTCATCACGTTGCTTGCTGGATTTATTCCCCACCTTCAGGTGACGCCGTTGGTGTTGTTGGAAGGATTTACCGTCCGGGTTACTCGTTGTGAAAGATCGGGACAACAATCATAGGATCATCCCCTTGATCCTTATCATGTGGTATCAGATTACTGGGTTTATCACAGCGAGTTTTGTTTGATCAATCTGCTAGATTGATTTCGGTGGAGATTGGTTCAGGCGGAGGCTGTTGGAGATCGCGTTCGTAGAGATCGTGTCGGTGGTCGTCCTGCAGGGAGTCCAGCGTACAGCCGGCAAGGAGGTTAGATCGATTGCAAATTTGCTAAGATCGTTTTCTGCTGCAGTCCCGATCGTGGTTGCTTTTGATCGTGGTTGTGTGGAGGTTGGCTGGAGCAGCACGTGAAGTCCAGGCAGTGCGGTTCCTGCTAGATCTGCTAGTCAATTTCAAACACCAAACATCAGATCGTGGAGGAGCAGCAAGGGACAGCACGTGGTGGTGTTTGATCATCAAGTCAAGGAAAAGGAAAGTCCAAACCGGATAGGAAATTCCAAGCAAGATCGGATCTGATAAAAACGGAAAGATAAATCTCGGATTTCATTAGTTCCGGATTTGGTGGGATTCTTTCTCGTTTTGTTTTCTGACGTGGAGTTTTGGCAGGAAAGGAAAGTAAACAAGAGGCAGATTCGGATTTACTTGGCCGATAAGAAAGGAAAGGAAATACCGGAGGAAAGGAAAAGGCAAGAGGTCAGCTTTGATCTCGCGTTCTGCCCAGTCCAGAAACGACCGTCGTCTTGTTCAGCCCACAGTGACCTGCACGTGAGGAGTCGGGACTTGGGAGGCTACCAATTGGAAAGTACATAAAATTATCTTTCCGACAAGTGCTTATTTGCCTGTTTCGGACTTCCTACGAGGAAACCACGTCCGTTTTAAATTCAGAGTTTCGGTCAGTCCGAACCGAATTTGACGTGATAATGAGTTCGTTTCAGGGTGATTTTTATGGCAAGAGGTGTGTTTCTGGTGAAAGGTCCGGTGATGTTTATCATGACTACACTGGTATCATTGTTGGTTTCGCCTTTGATCCAACTAAAATCAAGTGGAGATTGGACAGCTCGGCGACGCCTGCAGAATATCAGTCTTGGGAATCAGACATGGACAGTGGTTTTGCAAAATGTCGTACGCTTGATTACAATTTTGGTGACCCTACTGCATTAGTTATTGCGTACCGGCGAGTAGATACAAAGTTGTCGAGTTGGTGGCGGGAAGAGATGCGTGTGAGAGGCATCACATGGCAAACATCTAATTGGGAGGAATTCAAACAATTTCTGCGCACCAAATTTGTGGAGCCGTCTACGGATTTGGACAAAAGTCTGGTGGAGGATGTTGTACCATTGAGTGGGTTGAATATGCAACTCAAGAGAGTACATGGTGATACTTGTATGACAGTGGATAGAGGCCAGCGATGGAATTTATTTCAGGCGCAGTGCATGATCAAGGGCAAAGCATGCAAGTTGATGATTGACAGTGGTAGCTACTGTAATGGCATTAGCAAGGCGGTTGTGGAAGCGTTGGGTTTATCCACATGGCGTATTCCAGAACCGAGGCATGTTGAGTGGGTTAATAGCTGCGGTATGATGAAGATTACTCACAAGGTTCGTGTGCCATTTATAGTTGGTGACTATGTTGATGAGGTGGAATGCGATGTGTTGCCATTGGAGGTATGTGGACTGTTACTTGGACGTCCATGGCAGTATGATCGCAATGTTACTCATGCTGGGAGAGCAAATACATATTCTTTTGTGCATGATGGCAAACAGCGGACTTTGAAACCTATGCAGGATGATCAAATAAAGTCTGATGTTGAGCTGGTGGTACACAAGGAGAAGTTGCGCAAGGCTAAGCCAAAATCTGAGCTAGCTACGCCGCAGCCTGAGGAGCATGATGCACGGAGCGTCTGTGTTGACATTGTTTCAGCCATGCCTGTAGATGACAAGCCAGTTGTACTTGTTAGTGACAAGCCGGTTGAAGTTATGCCTCTGATTGATGAGAAGAAAGAAATTCCAGTTCGTGTTGACATGGGTGTTCAGACCGATGATAGTGGTGCTGATCGTGTTCCGGTGCATATGGTGCCGCGGGTAGTTAGCCACAGTTTTGTGAGAACACCTCGGAAACGTTTTGTTGGAGCAGCAGTACGTGTGCATAAAGGCAAGGATGGACGTGTTCGTCAGTTGTGTGGCCCAGGCATTACTCATCTTGTGCAGGGTCGTGCAAAGCAGGTTCATGTTCAGCAACACGAGGTTCCAGCAAGAGTTGAGAAGAAGAAGATGGTGGCGCCTAGGTCCAAGCTCATGTGGAGAAGGAAAGAGATGCAGCCGCCGAAGACTGTATCAAGTCGAGCAGGCCGAGCGGGAGGATGTGGTGAGGAAGGCAAGCGAGACTTGAAGATGACGAAGACGCGTGATGTTGTTGCTGCTATCACGCCACCCTTTCGAGCCGACCCTCAAGCGTTGAGGACAACGCTTCTTGAAGGGGGGGAGGATGATATGGGCACGACGGGGGAGGTGCAGCCCAATTTCAGGACTCCACCAAGTTAGGTGTATTCGTCGTGTGTTGCTATTTTAAATAATTAGAGTTTTTAATACTTATGAGTTTGGGCTTGGTTTGGGCCTGTCCAACCAAGTCAACGTAGGGTCCATTAGGGGGGCGGTACTGTAGCGCGGTACTGTAGCGCGGTACTGTAGCATCCCTCCCCTCATATAAGGAGTTGCTAGGCATCGTTTTAGGGTTAGCTTGAGTTTAGATTAAAAACAGTCCATAGACTTTGAGCTCGTTGGTGAAGCATCCCTCCGGGGACGGCGATGCCGTTTATCAGTTTGTAATAAAGATTGCTGCGAGGGTGCTTGTGTTCATCAAGTGTTATCGTGCTCGGGTTAGAGGCGTGGTGATCTTCATCACGTTGCTTGCTGGATTTATTCCCCACCTTCAGGTGACGCCGTTGGTGTTGTTGGAAGGATTTACCGTCCGGGTTACTCGTTGTGAAAGATCGGGACAACAATCATAGGATCATCCCCTTGATCCTTATCAGCTCTCGTCGTCGAACTCCACGTAGTATCCACCCAACTGGTCGAGTGAAGGATCCTCAACTGCAGAAAAACCACAGCCCGCGAACGGGTCAATACACCGAAGCGTATCGAACAAGCTTAAGCTAACAGGTTACAAAACTGTAAGATTCCCAAAATATGGGGGTAAGTGTACTTAGCGGCAGCAGCACTAGCAGACTAAAGAGACACGCTAAAATTTCCGTCTAATTAGAGAGGGATAAGAGAGCGTTTAAATATCCACCTACAACTGACACCAGTCATAACCCATTCTCGAATTAACCCCCTCAACCAAATATGAGGAAGCAATCCGGGAATACTCACACGTTAACAATTTTAGTTACCATTTAGGGTGTAAGTAATGCTATATTACTAGTCACATTAATTAACAATGATTAGGTGTAAGTTGTCTAGATCTTGTTAGCCAGCATCATCACCAAACTCGTCCATAACCGTGGACACGGCTCATCGATAAGATTATACCCTGCAGGGGTGCACTACAGTACCCATACTCGCATGATCAACCCGTGAGGGCCTCTCAACACGACTCATTCCTTCACTACAGCAAGTCCAAGTGCCACCCATATGAGTTGTTACCCGCGTCAGGAGTCCGGCCGAATCTCAATTGCGGACTCATTAGTTTGTGCCTATGCACCATGCGGCTCAAACCACAGTAGGAACTGTCCGCTACGTACGCACCACCCCTATATGACCCCCCGTATCAAGTAACCTCTCATCGATCATCATCATCATGCACATGCATATGAGCGAATGGAAAACCCGAACTACTTGCGGCACATGGACGAGCTGCGGATCCGTTCAAAGTCGAGGGGGGCTCCATTGGGCCACCCACAAGTGGTTAGTGCGCTCAAAATTGGATCCGAGGACAAAATCTCAGTTCCTAGGTCGACACTGAGCAGAACAAAGCACCTCGCAAGGCCTTCCGCCTGGTGCCTTATCTTTTAATTATAGAACCCCAAAAAGAGACAGCAGTTTATTATAGTAGAACAATATATCATACTAAGCATATGAGATAAAGACAAAGGAACGACTCGCTCAACCAATTCTAAGCATGCACTACGACTGGCAAAGGCCAACAGATAAACATGCAAGGGGGTTATGGGTTGTGGGGATATAGCTGTATAGGCTGCAGGATAAACATGTGATGGGATCGCAATTCAAGAATCGATAACTAAGATAGCATAGATCAAAAGGCAGGAATGAAAACCCGACAATCGTGTAACCGGTTAGCAAAAGCTTGCCTGGCAGCTCGTAGCCTGGCACGATAGCTGGAACCTCAGTGTCGTAGGTACTCGCAGCAGACACGTCGTCGTCTACCCAAAGAGAGCCAAACACAGACAATAGGAAACAATAATCAATACAGAGAAAATGCGCAAACAAATGATGATGCGACATGGTATGAGATGATTAGGTCATATTAAAGCGGGATGAAATCCCGGCAAAAGATTAGGGTGCAAGTTGTTTGTGTAGCCATCAATTTAAAAGTTACTTAATATAGCAGAAGTGGTGATACAATTAATTTTAGAAATGGAAAGACATTAATTACTTAGTTGCCCAACACATTCCACATTTAAGAATTTAATTGCAATTCATTTATCTTTAACTCAAATTAAATATATATTAGCATGGCAAGATATGGTATAAAAGGGATGAGCATATTAAATGGAATTAGGGCATTATATAATTATTACCCCTCATACTCCATATTTAATTAATTAATTGCATTTGTTAATTTAAACTAAGCATTTAAAATAAATGATGCAAAATGACATAAGAATGTGATATTAATGTTTATTGCATTTTTCTGATATTAAAACATATAAAGTTTATTTAATTTGGAGTTATAAATTTAAAGTTATGCATTTTTTAAAGTGTAGGGGTGTTTCTGAAGTAACCAGGGACTTGACCGTGATAGAAAACGAGCAGGGGAGGTCTACTGTGTAAAACCAGGAAAACAGGGGCTTCGGTACAAAATTCCCCCGCTCTGGACTTTTCGCACCGGGCGCGGGGCACACCCAGCGACTGCTGGTGGGACCTGGTGCCACGCGGGCGAGATGCGCACGGCGCTGGCCTCCGCGGTCGCTGACCCGCGGGGCCCGCGTGTCAGTGGGTGCGAGGAAAAATAAAAGGCTTCCTTTTTCCACTGCCCGCGACAGGATTCGAACGCGCGACGCGCTCGATGCGTAGCGTTCGGTTAGCCAGTGGGTTAGTGTAGCGATTAGTGATAGGTTTGGAAGGTTTTGCCTTAACACGTTTTAGAGAAACAGGGGGGGCTCTGGTTCGTTTCTCTGACGAAACTGACGGACAGAACACCTAACCGCGCGACGGCGGAACGAACTCGACGTCGGCGACCTCCTTTGAGTGCCGCTGCTGGTGTGGAGGGTGTGCTGGGATGCAGGGATCGCTCGGGGAACCGTTCCCGTGCTCAGAACCGAACGGGAGTCCGTGGGGGTTCGTGTTGGTGGTCGACACCGAGCGGGTCCGAGGCGTGCTCGCCGGCGAAGAGAAGATTTCCGGCGAACCGTGACGAATCGAAGGGGAAAAGGGGTAGGGCGGCGGCGGCTCACCGAGGGAAGCACGGTGGCGAGGTGGAAGAGCTCGGGGAGGTCGGGGCTGAGCGGACGGTGCGGGGAGGAGAGGCCGAGCCGCGGCGGTCGTCGAAGAAGAGGAAGAAGCAGTCGCTTGTCTTGCTCTCCGCGGTGTCGAGGTAGGAGAGGAGGGGGCGTGGCTGCTGCGGTGTCGAGGACGGAGGGGGCTGTCCGTGCGGGGACCCGAGCTCAGCTTACCTCGGCCATGGCGACGGCAGAGCGAGAGGAGCACGCGGCGGCGGGGGAGGAGAAGATCTAGGGTTAGGGTTCGGGCTTGGCGGCGCGGGTGCTTAAAAGAGAGAGGGGGGCAGGAGAGTGCAGTGGGGAGAGCTGTGGGGCGAGCTTGGCAGAGGGTCATCGCCATGGCCAGCTCTGCTCGCCTCGCTGGAAAGGCGTACGGAGGAAAGGGAAGGAGGAGTTGGGTCGGGTTGGCGTGCTGGGCCAGGGAGTGGCCTAGTTCGGCCAGGAGCTCCCTCCCCACTAATTTTTTTTTTCTGGTTTTGTTTTTCCTTTTTAAAACTTTCCTGTTTTTGTATTTTTAAAACAAAACAGAAAGGAACCTCATCAAAACTTTTGAGCAATTTTTGATAGTTTTAAATTAGACATATTAATTATTGGTTTAATTATTTATAAGTAATTTGAAACTTTATTTGAAAAAGTTGAAGAGCATTTGAATTTAAAATAAGGATTTAAAATTTGTAATTTTAATTTGATGCACAAAATTAAGTAAATGCAAGCACTTATGGGATGATGACATGATATAACATTTTTATTGCACACCAAAAGGAAAGTTACAGTAGGGCTGTTACAACACTCCCCCCCTCAAAGGAATCACGCCCCGAGATTCTTCATGGAGCAACAAAGAGGTTGGGGTACTCGGCACGGAGATGGTCTTCACGTTCCCATGTAGCTTCCTTGTCAGAATGATGAGACCATTGAACCTTGTAGAACTTGACAGTGTTGTTACGGGTGCGACGTTCAGCTTCGTCAAGAATGCAAATCGGTTGTTCCACATAAGAGAGATCTTCTCGAAGTTCAATTGATCCATGATCAACTGCACGACCTGGATCTTGGAAGCACTTCTTGAGTTGTGACACGTGGAAGACATCGTGCACTTTGGAGAGGTTTGGAGGAAGTTCCAGACGGTAAGCCAATTCACCACGCCTTGAAAGAACGTTGAAAGGCCCAACATAACGCGGAGCGAGTTTGCCTTTGATGCCAAAGCGTTGCGTGCCTCTCAGAGGAGTGACACGAAGGTAAGCTTGATCACCAGGTGCATAGACCATGTCCCTGTGCTTGCTATCATAATAGCTTTTCTGCCGAGACTGGGCAATCTTCAGATTGTCACGAATGATGCGAACCTTTTCTTCAGCCTCCTGGATAATATCCGGCCCAAAGAATGGACGTTCACCAGCTTGAGACCAATTGAGAGGAGTTCTACATTTGCGGCCATAGAGAGCTTCAAATGGAGCCATGCCTAGACTTGCTTGGAAGCTGTTGTTGTAGGAAAACTCAGCATACGGAAGGCAATCCTCCCATTTCATGCCAAAGGAGATAACACAAGCTCTGAGCATATCTTCCAGAATTTGGTTTACTCTTTCAACCTGTCCACTTGTCTGCGGATGGTAAGCTGTGCTGAACAGAAGTTTAGTACCCAAGGCTTTCTGAAAGATATCCCAAAATCGAGAAGTGAAGATACTTCCACGATCTGAGCTTATTGCCAAAGGAACACCATGTAAAGGAACCAGTCTTGTCATATAGAGTTCTGCCAACTGACTAGCTGATACTGTCTCTTTGACTGAAAAGAAGTGAGCCACTTTGGAGAGACGATCAATGACAACAAAGATTGCATCGTTGCCTTTCTTGGACTTTGGAAACCCAGTAACGAAGTCCATCTCGATCTTGTCCCATTTCCACTCAGGAATTTGCAGTGGTTGAAGAAGTCCAGGTGGTCTCTGATGAACTGCCTTGACACGACAGCAAACATCACAATGAGCCACATAGCAAGCAATTTCACGCTTCATCCTGGTCCACCAATAGATTGACTTGAGATCCTGGTACATCTTTGTGCTGCCAGGGTGAATAGAAAGCGGAGTATCATGAGCCTCCTTGAGAATGAGTTCTCTTAAGCTGTCAAGTTTGGGCACTACAATGCGTCCTTCAAACAGCAAGGTACCCTTGTCATCGAGAGAGAAACTCTTGTACTTATCCTTGCCAATGTTGTCTTTTATATTCTTGACACCAGAATCACGCAACTGTGCGGCACGGATCTTATCCTCAAGTGTAGGAGTGGCAATCAAGTTTGCAAGATAACCAGAGGGAACCACTTGAAGGTTGAGTTTCTTGAATTCTTCATGAATAGGAGTTTCGATGTCCTCAACCATGAGGTTGTTGCAATAGGACTTGCGACTGAGAGCATCAGCCATTACATTAGCTTTGCCTGGAGTGTAAGAGATGGTAAGATCATAATCTGAGAGTTTCTCAAGCCACCTTGTTTGCCTGAGGTTCAAGTCTGGTTGAGTGAAGAGATATTTGAGACTCTTGTGATCAGTGAAGATCTCACAGCTGTGCCCCAACAAATAAGGTCTCCAAGCCTTGAGGGCATACATGATTGCTGCAAGTTCAAGATCATGTGTAGGATAGTTGAGCTCATGAGGCTGCAACTGGCGAGAAGCATAAGCCACAACTTTGCGTTCTTGCATGAGGACTGCGCCTAGTCCTTGAAGAGATGCATCGCAGAATATTTGGAAAGGTTTGGAAGTGTCTGGGCCAACTAGAAAAGGAGTAGAAGTGAGTTTAGCTTTCAAGAGATTGAAACTCTCATCACACTTTGGAGTCCAAAGAAACTTTCTATCCTTCCTTGTAAGATCGGTGAGAGGCTTAGCGATTTTGGAGAAGTTCTCAACAAATCGACGGCAATAGCTAGCCATGCCAAGGAAACTCCTGACTTGTTTCACCGATGTAGGAGGCAACCATTCAACAATGGCCTTCACTCTTTCTGGATCCACAGAAATGCCTTCAGAAGAGATGACATGACCAAGGTAGGATACTTTAGGAAGCCAGAATTCACACTTGGAGAACTTGGCGTAGAGACGGTGTTCTCGGAGTTTCAACAAGATAAGACGTAGATGTTCTCCGTGTTCTTCCTCGGTTTTGGAATAGATAAGAATGTCATCGAGATAGACTACCACGAACTTATCGAGGTATTCCATGAAAACGAAGTTCATGAGACGTGAGAAAGTCGCCGGAGCATTTGTGAGACCGAAAGACATGACAGTGTATTCATAGAGACCATAACGAGTGGTGAAAGCTGTCTTTGGAATGTCTTCTTTGCGGATCTTGATCTGGTGATAACCTGACCTCAAGTCCAACTTGGAGAAAACCTTAGCACCAGCCAGTTGATCGAACAGATCGTTGATGCGAGGGAGAGGATACTTGTTCTTGATGGTTTTCTTGTTCAGAGTACGGTAGTCAACAACCAGTCGCTCAGTCGTGTCCCTCTTTTTGACAAACAAAGTAGGACAACCCCAAGGAGAAGTACTAGGTTGAATATGACCTTTCCTTTCCAACTCCTCTAGCTGTCTCTTAAGCTCAGCCAGTTCTTTGGGGCCCATCTTGTAAGGACGTTTGGATATAGGAGCAGTGCCTGGTTCTAGTTCAATAACGAACTCGACGGCTCTGTCAGGTGGCATACCTGGTAATTCTTCAGGAAAGACGTCAGGAAAGTCTCGGACCACCGGAATAGCTTCTATGGAAGGAAGAGGATCAACATTGAGAGCGAAAAGCCGAGCCGAAGATGTTTGGTTTGGAGAATAGACTATCTGTCCAGAAGGATGAGAAAGAGTTACAGTCTTTGTGGAACAGTCTATCTTAGCTTGATTGGCCTTCAACCAATCCATGCCCAGAATGACATCAATATCAGAATTGCCGAGAATTATTAGAGATGCCAAGAAGATATGGCCTCCAATTTGGATTTCATTGTCGTGGCTTATCTTGGAAGAAGTCATTTCCATACCGGGAGAAGTAACCGCGATGTTTTTGGGTAGAGGATCGAGAATTAGCCCATGTAAATCCGCAAAGCCAACTGATACGAAAGAATGAGATGCTCCTGTATCAAACAACACTCTAGAAGAGATAGAGTTGACAGGAAGTGTACCAAGAACAACTTCTGGAGCTTCTTCTGCTTCCTCAGCCCTGATGTGGTTCACCCGCGCAGCACGTGCCGGAGGCCTGGTGTTGGGGACGAAAGGCCTAGCCGGGGCAGGTGCGCGGACCATCGCCTGAGTTGGAGAAGGGCGAGGTGGTGGAGGAAGTGTACGGGTCTCCGGGCAGTTGTTGGAGTAGTGGCCTGGTTTCCCGCACTGGTAGCAGGTCACGTTGGGACGAGCGCCCGTTGGCCTTGGCGGTCCTCCGAAACCCCTCATAGCAAGAGCCGGGTTCGGTGGGCGAGGCGCGAGTCCTGGAGGTCCTGGCACGTAGGTAGCTCGTGCGAAGGCGCTGTTAGGCACCCAGAGCCGACGCTTCTGAGCAGGAGTGGCGGCGATTGACGATGAAGAAGAGTTGGTCTCACGAGAGTGCTTGCGCGACTCCTCGAAGACCTTGCGCCCATGCTCCTCATTGAGCGCGATGTTGACGAGGTCCTCGAAGTTGTCGGCCTTGACGAGGTTCAGCTTGTACTTGAGCGCGGGGTTGAAACCCTTGCGGAACTTGGCCATCTTCTTGGCCTCAGTGTTCACCTCATCTCCAGCGTAACGAGCAAGGCGATTGAACTCGCCATTGTACTCCATCACGTCCATCTTGCCTTGCGTCAGCGAGTTAAACTGCTCGCGCATCCTGTCCATGAGACCTTCTGGGATGTGGTGGCGCAGGAAGGCTGCCCTGAAATCCCCCCAAGTGGTAACCACCCTGGGAGCTCTCATAGCCTGGAAGTTTTCCCACCATGAGGCAGACTTGCCCCTAAGCAGGTAGGACACGTAAGGCACCTTGTCATGCTCAGCCACGTGGGCGATAGCAAGGGTACTTTCCATCTCGCGAAGCCAATCATCAGCTTCCAGCGGCTCAGTGGGGGAAGCGAAGTTCCTTGGACCCAGACCGAGGAAGTCCTTGATGGTCACACGTGCATTGCCTTCATTGCGATGCCCGTTGTTGTTCTGGTAGACTTGGTTCTCGGCCATTTGAGCCAGAACTTGGGTCATCTGACCAAGCAACTCAGTGATTGGAGGCGGTGGTGGTGTGTCTTCCGCATTGCGGTTGTTCCTGGTGTTCGTCATCCTGGAGACATTGGATGTTAGAACAGCGACAAGATACACAAAGCCAGGGAAAACTTAGAAGTCGAATTCTTGCTCAGAAAAACAGTTGCAAACTGTAGGATAACAAGGATAAGCTTCTCATAACAAAGGTTCATAACCATACACTTAGTTAGCCATCAGTACAACCACCAAGGTTTCAGTACTACAAGGACAGCTACTAGTACAAAGTTAATCATCCGTACAACCAACACGGTCTCGGTACAAAGGATAGCTACTACAACAAAGGAAAAGATACAACTCGAAGACTAGCTCTCGCTTCCCTCAGAAGACGAAACTAGGCTGCTGCGATGGGTGTAGCGACGATCGCAGTACACGCGGTACTCTCGCACAATGCGTCGCAACTGAACGGAGTAGGCATCTGGCGTCTGTGTCCCGTACAGTAGTGGTCCAACGTGGTCTGGATCAGTAGTGATCAGAGGACCCCGCTCTGGAGTGTATCCACCCACAGCAGACAGACGACTCGGAAAAGCGAGCTGGAACCTCGGGAAAGCGTCTTGTGTGACGTTCCCCCTGTCATACTGCCCCAGGTGAGAGAGTGCCCGGTGCAGCTGCTGACGGACTGCTGCTAGCTCCAAGCGTAGAGTCCCAGCAACTGAGTCTGAAGACTGGCCAAACTGAGCGGTCATGTCCAGAACCTCGAGCTCGTACTGAGAGTCCGTGTAGGGGTAGTATGGAACGTAGCAGAATGGATGGTTGTTGAAGCAGTAGTAGTCCCTGCGCAGAGCCAAAGCTGCATCGTAAGCTGCCAAGTGTACTGCCATGTCCACAGTGGAAGCCTCAGCAACGTGCTTGTGCACAGTATCACCATCATCTCCACTGATCCAAACAGTAGCTCTGTAGAAGGTCTGTCCGTAATCTCTGGGGATCTCGGACACCTGGTACTCCGGGAGGTAGCTGAAACCGACATAGTCAACCATGCTTCTGAGAAGCTTCGGGTAACCGGTAGTCTGCTCACAGTGGGTCTTACGCACCACCTGATAGTGTGCCATCTACATAGCAGTTTGAAGTAGAAGTTAGCCTCCGGAAACAAAAAGGATTGATTGCACAGAACGAATTGTACAATGACAATGAGAAGAAAACCAGAGAAAGTTAGAACAACAACTGATTGATTCGAGATTGAAACTGAACATAGCCGAAGAAGTTGATAACCACCAAAACGACAAAAACCACCTGCAACTATGGTACTACGGAAAACCCAGAACACGTGATGTCCTAAATTTTAAAATTAATGTGAGAAGGGAATTATCGTAACACTTCCTTACCAGAAGAACAGGGTGGGTGGGTGGGGAAAGAAGTAAAAGAACAGAATTCCTACACTCACGTTTAAGATTTCCTGATAACTACAAAATATATTTCTAGACTCAAACAACGACCAGTAGAAGGGAACCTGAGGGCGTTTAAGCTCTGGTACCAACTGTCAGACCCTGAATTCAAGCTACGCAAACGAAACGTATCGGTTGGGCCACACAACCAAGAACATACTGGGGTTACCACTCCCAGGAAAACCATCAGGCCATGCTCGGAATGGATCATCGGCCGACAGTTCTTGGCGATCCCAACGTCACATACGTTTCCAGATTGTGCACGCAAGACCCAAAAAGTCTTCCAACTCGTATACTTCAACCATACACACATGGTATACGAGTCAGATTTTTAACAAGTTGAAACCACAGAATAAACCTAAGACACAAAGAAAAGAAATAATATCCAAAAGTTCTCACTGAGCAAAATATATCGAATGGCACCAATCAGAGGACACATGTCCCAACATTACATCATGCAGCGGAAACAAACCGGTCTGAGTATAGACAAGAAGCAAAGGGCTCAAGGCCGAAACGAAAAAGAAGGCCCATCCACGCAGTCCACCAGGAAGTAGCCCAGGGGAACTCTAACTACTCGTCGTAGCTCTCGTCGTCGAACTCCACGTAGTATCCACCCAACTGGTCGAGTGAAGGATCCTCAACTGCAGAAAAACCACAGCCCGCGAACGGGTCAATACACCGAAGCGTATCGAACAAGCTTAAGCTAACAGGTTACAAAACTGTAAGATTCCCAAAATATGGGGGTAAGTGTACTTAGCGGCAGCAGCACTAGCAGACTAAAGAGACACGCTAAAATTTCCGTCTAATTAGAGAGGGATAAGAGAGCGTTTAAATATCCACCTACAACTGACACCAGTCATAACCCATTCTCGAATTAACCCCCTCAACCAAATATGAGGAAGCAATCCGGGAATACTCACACGTTAACAATTTTAGTTACCATTTAGGGTGTAAGTAATGCTATATTACTAGTCACATTAATTAACAATGATTAGGTGTAAGTTGTCTAGATCTTGTTAGCCAGCATCATCACCAAACTCGTCCATAACCGTGGACACGGCTCATCGATAAGATTATACCCTGCAGGGGTGCACTACAGTACCCATACTCGCATGATCAACCCGTGAGGGCCTCTCAACACGACTCATTCCTTCACTACAGCAAGTCCAAGTGCCACCCATATGAGTTGTTACCCGCGTCAGGAGTCCGGCCGAATCTCAATTGCGGACTCATTAGTTTGTGCCTACGCACCATGCGGCTCAAACCACAGTAGGAACTGTCCGCTACGTACGCACCACCCCTATATGACCCCCCGTATCAAGTAACCTCTCATCGATCATCATCATCATGCACATGCATATGAGCGAATGGAAAACCCGAACTACTTGCGGCACATGGACGAGCTGCGGATCCGTTCAAAGTCGAGGGGGGCTCCATTGGGCCACCCACAAGTGGTTAGTGCGCTCAAAATTGGATCCGAGGACAAAATCTCAGTTCCTAGGTCGACACTGAGCAGAACAAAGCACCTCGCAAGGCCTTCCGCCTGGTGCCTTATCTTTTAATTATAGAACCCCAAAATAAGACAGCAGTTTATTATAGTAGAACAATATATCATACTAAGCATATGAGATAAAGACAAAGGAACGACTCGCTCAACCAATTCTAAGCATGCACTACGACTCGCAAAGGCCAACAGGTAAACATGAAAGGGGGTTATGGGTTGTGGGGATATAGCTGTATAGGCTGCAGGATAAACATGTGATGGGATCACAATTCAAGAATCGATAACTAAGATAGCATAGATCAAAAGGCAGGAATGAAAACCCGACAATCGTGTAACCGGTTAGCAAAAGCTTGCCTGGCAGCTCGTAGCCTGGCACGATAGCTGGAACCTCAGTGTCGTAGGTACTCGCAGCAGACACGTCGTCGTCTACCCAAAGAGAGCCAAACACAGACAATAGGAAACAATAATCAATACAGAGAAAATGCGCAAACAAATGATGATGCGACATGGTATGAGATGATTAGGTCATATTAAAGCGTGGATGAAATCCCGGCAAAAGATTAGGGTGCAAGTTGTTTGTGTAGCCATCAATTTAAAAGTTACTTAATATAGCAGAAGTGGTGATACAATTAATTTTAGAAATGGAAAGACATTAATTACTTAGTTGCCCAACACATTCCACATTTAAGAATTTAATTGCAATTCATTTATCTTTAACTCAAATTAAATATATATTAGCATGGCAAGATATGGTATAAAAGGGATGAGCATATTAAATGGAATTAGGGCATTATATAATTATTACCCCTCATACTCCATATTTAATTAATTAATTGCATTTGTTAATTTAAACTAAGCATTTAAAATAAATGATGCAAAATGACATAAGAATGTGATATTAATGTTTATTGCATTTTTCTGATATTAAAACATATAAAGTTTATTTAATTTGGAGTTATAAATTTAAAGTTATGCATTTTTTAAAGTGTAGGGGTGTTTCTGAAGTAACCAGGGACTTAACCGTGATAGAAAACTAGCAGGGGAGGTCTACTGTGAAAACCAGGAAAACAGGGGCTTCGGTACAAAATTCCCCCGCTCCGGACTTTTCTCACCGGGCGCGGGGCACACCCAGCGACTGCTGGTGGGACCTGGTGCCACGCGGGCGAGATGCGCACGGCGCTGGCCTCCGCGGTCGCTGACCCGCGGGGCCCGCGTGTCAGTGGGTGTGAGGAAAAATAAAAGGCTTCCTTTTTCCACTGCCCGCGACAGGATTCGAACGCGCGACGCGCTCGATGCGTAGCGTTCGGTTAGCCAGTGGGTTAGTGTAGCGATTAGTGATAGGTTTGGAAGGTTTTGCCTTAACACGTTTTAGAGAACAGGGGGGGGCTCTGGTTCGTTTCTCTGACGAAACTGACGGACAGAACACCTAACCGCGCCACGGCGGAACGAACTCGACGCCGGCGACCTCCTTTGAGTGCCGCTGCTGGTGTGGAGGGTGTGCTGGGATGCAGGGATCGCTCGGGGAACCGTTCCCGTGCTCAGAACCGAACGGGAGTCCGTGGGGGTTCGTGTTGGTGGTCGACACCGAGCGGGTCCGAGGCGTGCTCGCCGGCGAAGAGAAGATTTCCGGCGAACCGTGACGAATCGAAGGGGAAAAGGGGTAGGGCGGCGGCGGCTCACCGAGGGAAGCACGGTGGCGAGGTGGAAGAGCTCGGGGAGGTCGGGGCTGAGCGGACGGTGCGGGGAGGAGAGGCCGAGCCGCGGCGGTCGTCGAAGAAGAGGAAGAAGCAGTCGCCTGTCTTGCTCTCCGCGGTGTCGAGGTAGGAGAGGAGGGGGCGTGGCTGCTGCGGTGTCGAGGACGGAGGGGGCTGTCCGTGCGGGGACCCGAGCTCAGCTTACCTCGGCCATGGCGACGGCAGACCGAGAGGAGCACGCGGCGGCGGGGGAGGAGAAGATCTAGGGTTAGGGTTCGGGCTTGGCGGCACGGGTGCTTAAAAGAGAGAGGGGGGCAGGAGAGGGCAGTGGGGAGAGCTGTGGGGCGAGCTTGGCAGAGGGTCATCGCCATGGCCAGCTCTGCTCGCCTCGCTGGAAAGGCGTACGGAGGAAAGGGAAGGAGGAGTTGGGTCGGGTTGGCGTGCTGGGCCAGGGAGTGGCCCAGTTCGGCCAGGTGCTCCCTCCCCACTAATTTTTTTTATCTGGTTTTGTTTTTCCTTTTAAAAACTTTCCTGTTTTTGTATTTTTAAAACAAAACAGAAAGGAACCTCATCAAAACTTTTGAGCAATTTTTGATAGTTTCAAATTAGACATATTAATTATTGGTTTAATTATTTATAAGTAATTTGAAACTTTATTTGAAAAAGTTGAAAAGCATTTGAATTTAAAATAAGGATTTAAAATTTGTAATTTTAATTTGATGCACAAAATTAAGTAAATGCAAGCACTTATGGGATGATGACATGATATAACATTTTTATTGCACACCAAAAGGAAAGTTACAGTAGGGCTGTTACACTTGTGCGGAGCAGTTTCTTCGCGGACGGCTGAGATAGATTGTGCACGGCATAAGTACTGCGCGACGGTGCGAGGGCAGGTCATCTTCTCCAATCATCCGTGCCTCCATTCCTTGCTCCTTGCAATTCCTGCCTCCGTAAGCTCTATTCCATTTGTCCCGCTACCTTCTGTGATCCAGCGACGCCATGGGAAAGTCGAAGATCACCGCTAGCGCCGCCGCCGCCGAAGCCGAGGTGTGAAGAAACCCGAGGGCGATTGGCAGAAGTCGACGGTGAAGAAGACGGACTTTGAGCTCCTGTGCGCACAGGGTTTCCTGCCCCCGACGGATGAGGCCACGGTACGTGCTCCTTTCAAAGAGGTGTATCCTGCTCCTCGCAAGGGGGAACGTGTGTGCTTCGTGGATTTCCTTCCACGGGGCTTCGGGTTCCCTCTCCACGATTTCGTTCGTGGTCTTCTGTATGCCTATGGGGTTCAGATCCACGATCTGACCCCCAATGGCGTCTTAAGCATCGCGAGCTTCATCGTGCTCTGCGAGTGCTTCTTGGGGATGGCACCCACTGGGCTCTATGGAAGTCGCTCTTCCTTGTTTGCAAGAACGTTGGGAAGAGCGGGTTGACATACCCAGTGGGCGGCTTCGGCATCCAGGTGCGCGGCGACACCGCGTTCTTACAGATGAAGAAGTCGGACTCCGTCCAGGGGTGGCGGAAGAGGTGGTTCTACATACAGAGTGACCAGGAGGGCCTGGCGCACTTTGACGTCGAGCGCGGCTTGCGGAACACTCGTGCCTGGGCGCACCCGCTCGCCGAGGAGGAGTAGGAGTCCGCGAGGCCTCTGCTGAGCCTGCTTCGCAACCTCCTCCGGACCCTGGGGCGCGAGTCGGGTGGTGTCTACTTGATGGCCACCTTCTTCCGGCTGCGCGTCGAGCTGCTACACGCTCGCCCCCACCCGATGTGGGCAGTCGAGGGCGCCAGCGACCAGCCGCTTGACGATGAGGAGGTGGAGATCAAGGTGAGGGGCATTACCAGCCTCCGAGCCGCGGACCGTTGTAACGTCAAGTGTCCGGTTACTGCTTACGGAGGAGCGAACCCTGTTCCTGAGGTGAGTTTTTGCTTTGTTCTCTTCATTGCTTGCTTTTCTCGATCTTCTTTGTCTTGATTCGACTCTGCTTTGTTTGCTTCAGGGTCGCTCTCTTCTGGTCAGCCTTCCTCCTCTCCCCGAAGACGGACCGCACGATGAGTCAAAGTTTGTGGAGGAGGAGGGTGATGATCAAGACATCACGTCCGCTATCTCTCATAGCGAAGAGGTGTAGGATGATGACGACGAGGAGGAACCCGCGCGCAAGAGGCAGAAGCGGCGAAGTGGTGGCGACTCTGCGACTGCTTCGTCACCCGCGAAGGATGCCGATGTTGACTTGGAGGAGGCTGGCATGTCCTCTTCGGGTGTGCGGTCCCAGGAGAACTGGGACGAACCCTTGGCTGCTCCTCCGGTCAGTTCTGCGCCGCCGCATGGGTTTGCTCGAATGCCGTCCGTCTCCCTGGGGAGCTATGATGGGGACGAGGCCACCAGGTGAGTTTCTTTTCTTCCTTCTTCGTCGAGTTGCATTTTCGAGTTTCTGGATTCGAGTTGATTTTTTCCTTGATTTGATTTCAACAACCGCTCTGGCGGCGTCCGCTCTCCCCCTCACGAAGTTGAGCACACTTCTGCTCCCTCGACGGAGTTTGTGACGCGGGTGGTGGTCGAGGAGCGCTCGCCGACTGGCGGCTTCATGGCTCCGAGTCGTGCTCCCCCATCGACTTCGGAGGATGTCGACCTTCTGGACCACGTAAGTGCTTTTCCTTGTTATTGTAGTCCTGAAATTTCATCGGGTGCGCGAACAGCGCTCCCGATGGGAGTAGCCCCCGAAGGTGTGGGTGACTAGTATAGTCGCCCGCAACTTTATAACTTCTTATTTTTCCTCAGTCGTACTACCGCCAGCAACTTGAGGCAGCCACTGCCTATGTTCGCCTAAAGAAGGAGAGGGACCAGCTGCGTGCCTCTCTGGACCAGGCTACTAAGCGAGCTGCGGAGTTAGAGCTGAAGCTTCGAGCTCAGGCGGAGCTTGAAAAGGCGTTGCACGAGTCTCAGGAGCGTGAGCGTGTGCGGGCCGTCCAGGAGAAGACTCAGGTCGACCACCTGCTCTCACTCGCCGGTGCCCTTGGAGGTGAGTTTTCGGCTTGACGCTTACTTTGCCTTTGCTTGACTTACTTTTTGTTGACTGCTAACCCTTTTTCCAGAGAGATGCGGCGGCGCCCCTCCGGAAGGCTCGTCCAGTGACGATGTCGACTTGGCGACCGCGGTCGGCCTCCTTGACCGCGTCTGCGCGTATGCATCCGCTGCGCAGCAGAAGTCGTCGGCGGCGCTGCAGAAGTTGACTGGAGCGCTCACGACTGTGCACCGGAGCATCTTTCCGAGCGACCCGCCGCCGACTGCCGTCGATGCCCTCACGGCGCCATTTGAAGATGAAGCGACTACCCTCGCCGACTTCACTCGGGCGTAGACGGTACGCGGCTCCGAGCTCACCTTCCAGCTTCTGCTAGGCCATCAAGTAGCTGGCGATTTTGAGAAGGTTGTCAGCGGCTTCCCGCGAAGGTCCGATGGCCGGACCGTGTCCCTTAGCGGGGTGAAGGCGCAGGCTGCACAGCTGGCTATGAAGCTTGTGGCCACCTTCGAGAGGGCGCTTGCCAAGGCAACTGAGGCGGCTTCTCGGAAGAGTCGCTCCCGGTCGGAGTCGGTAGTTTAGGAGCTTTTGTAGTGTAGGTCCTTTTAGTCGCAAGAATCTGTACTTCATTCTGCAGCTTGTAATGACCTTTATTTTGTCGGGTCTACTGGCCTTGGATCCTCTTTTATTCTGACTTATAATTTCCTTCCCTTCAACTTGCTTTGGCTGAGAAGTTATAATTTATGTATTGACGCTGTATATTCGTGACAGACTGCCCTGCACGAGTCCACTTCCGTTGCTCCGACGGTTGGCGCGAGTGGCGAGAGAGGTTCTCGCTCGACTGCAGCTGGGCGTCGTCGTCGATCAGCACCCGTTCCCCAGCGTAGCACGAATGACCAGCGGTTGATCACCTATATGAGGAAAAAGGTGATTGGCCTTGAAGCGAGTCTGAAGCTTGCTGAGTTAGACATGGAGCGCTCCAAATAACGTCCTACTGTGGGGTTCTCCCAGCGCGAGAAATTTTTGCTTGGCGAGATTGATCTAATCAGTCGGCAACTGCAAGGTTGGTAGCCTTTTGTTTCTTGACTTCCTCCTTGAGATTTGCTGGTTTTAACTTGTAATTTCTGGTCGCAGATGTGAACCCAGATTGGCAGGCCGAGCAAGCTCGGGTTGAAGAGCGGGTTACCCGAGAGGCGATTGGCAATTCTTTGAGGCTCGCCATTTCTGGTTGAACAAGTCAGGAGGGCGAATCCTCGCGCGCATGCTCGATCGAACTTGGCGGGCTGCCTTTCTTCTTGAAGGTTGCCGGAAGACCCTCTGGCATATCCACCGTGTGTACTTCCCACACAACGGGCAGCCGCATGGGTTGGCCATCTTGCTGGAGTGGTTCCGTGGGGGTGACGCATTGAAGGAGGTAGTCAACGCGCAACTCGTGTTGGGGCGAATGTGGCGCTGGCGTATGTCCGGCTGCATCGGCCGAACCTTCCTCTGGAGAGGGTGCTGGGTGGCCTGCCCGGGGACGATGACTACGCCGACACCTTGGCGGCTGCTCGCCAAATGGTTGAGCAGGTCCAAAAGCTGAGTGAGCGCCTTGTAGGGCCACTCGATGCGCCAAAGGATGAGCCAGCAGATTAGGGACAACCGTCTTCTGTTTGTACAGGATTAGTCATAGGAGGCAGATTTGCCAAATGTAAACATCAATGTATGAGATATAGGGAATCCCCAACTAAGCAAGTTAAAACTGTTTTCTGTACTGTACGACTATCCGTTGTGCTCCTTCGAATGGATTCAGTGCGACTTAGGACTAGGTCTTGTGCGACCTGGCTCGAGTACATTGAGCGCGAGTCGTAGACCTGTGCGGCGCAGCCCACGAGTACCTTGGGTGGCAGCCATGGCTGTGTCGTGGACCTGTATGGCGCAGCCCCCGAGTGTTTCGAGTGGCGTCCTAGGGTTTCAAGTGATACCTGTAAAGCGCAGCCCCCGAGTGTCGAGTGGCGGTCTAGGACTTTAGTACTTGATCTGCATGGCGCAGCCCCCGAGTGGTTCAGGTCTAGGACTTTAGTACTTGATCTGCATGGCGCGGCCTAGGATTTTAAGAGTAGGGCATGCATGGCGTAGCCCCCGAGTAGTTCGAGTGGTGGCCTTGGATTTCAAGTGATACCTGTGAAGCGCAGCCCCCGAGTGTGTCGGGCGGCGGCCTAGGATTTTAGGACTTGACCTGTATGGCGCAGCCCCCGAGTGGTTCGGGTGGCGGCCTAGGATTTAGTGAGTAGGGAATGCATGGCGCAGCCCCCGAGTGATTCGAGTGGCGGCCTAGGCTTATTTTTCAACCTGTATGGCGCAGCCCCTGAGTTATTCGAGTGACGGCCTAGGATTTTTGTTTCAACCTGTATGGCGCAACCCCCGAGTGATTCGAGTGACGGCCTAGGTTATTAATTGCCTTGACTGATAAGGTAAGGTGGACAACTTTTTCTTTATATCTCTTTATTGATTCTTGCGAACATGCCGCCTCATTAAAACCCTTCGGTCCCCTCAGGTACCCTGGTAAGGGAAAGAGTGCGTCTGAAACCTGTCGCGTTGACATGCTTTCTTTTGGTACAACGATTGTGTCGACTAGGCGTAGAACCGGCGAAGTTGTGCGACGTTCCACGGGTTACTGCAGACTGCTCCCGTCTTCGAGTCCTTCAGACGGTAAGCTCCGTAGACGATTGCCTCAGTCACAATATATGTGCCCTCCCATGGGGAGGCGAGCTTGTGTAACTTGTTCTGCTTGATTCTAAGGACCAGGTCGCCTGCGACGAATGCCCTTGGTCGCAACCTCCTTCCATGGTAGTTGCGCAGGTCTTGCAGATACACGGCTGACAGTGCTAGGGCGATGTCGCGGGCTTCATCCAGGGTGTCCATGTTGTCTTCGAGTGCCTCTTCTGCATCTGACTCGTCGTAGGCGACTATTCGAGGTGCGTCGAACTTGATGTCGCATGGGAGAACCGCCTCTGCGCCATACACCATGAAGAATGGAGTGTACTAAGTTGACCTGTTTGGCGTGGTTCGTAGACTCCAGAGGACTGATGGCAGTTCTTCCACCCATGCGCCCGCTGCGCGTCTCAGCGGTACCCGCAGGCGTTTCTTGATGCCGTTGCAGACTAGGCCATTGGCTTTCTCGACTTGCCCATTGGACTGCGGGTGCGAGACAGATGCATAATTGAGCTTGATGCCTTGGTCTGAGCAGAAGTCCCTGAACTCTTCGGCTCTGAAGTTCGAGCCGTTGTCCGTGATGATCCCGTTTGGTACCCCGAATCTGAAGATGATGGATCTAATGAAGTTGACCGCTGACAATGAAGTCAAACTTGTGATAGGCACGGCCTCAATCCACTTGGTGAACTCGTCGACTGCGACCAGGAGGTTAGTGTGCCCTCTGGGTGAGGATTTCTTCAGCGGACCTACCATGTCCAACCCCCATTGGGCGAGGGGCCAGGCTAGTGGTACTGTCTTGAGCGCCGACGCCGGTGCGTGTGGCTTATTTGCAAATTCCTGGCATCCGGGGCATTTCTTTACTAGGTCTTCTGCGTCTTGCATAGCTGTTGGCCAGTAGAACCTGGCTCGCAGCGCCTTGGCCACCAAGGCTCGGCTGCTTGCATGATGCCCGCAGATACCCGCATGGATGTCGAGTAGGATGGCCTGGCCGTCTACTGGATCTACGCACCTTTGCAGAATTCCTGAGATGCTTCTCTTGTAGAGTTCCCCGTTGACCACGGTGAAACCTTTGGAGCGCCGGATGATGCGCTTTACTTCGACTGGATCGGTTGGTAGTCTCTGGTGCAGTATGTACGCGAGGTATGGTCCTGTCCACGTAGCTTCGACCAGCATGACTTCCATGGGCTATTTTTCCTTGCTCGGCGCGTTGGTCGTTGCTGGTGTGGCAGGTTTTGCTACGGGGCGAGTCTTGATGGATCTCTGCGTGATGCGCTCGAGGAAAATGCCGGGTGGTACTGGTACCTTGTCTGACCCCATGTTGGCGAGAGCGTCGGCTTCCTCGTTGCTATCGCGACCGATGTGCCGCAACTCGCAGCCGTCGAATGTGCCCTCCAGCTGGTTGTACAGGTCTCTGTAGGCGATCATGTTGTCGGCGATGGCGTCGCAGGACTTCATGGTTTGCTGTACGACAAGGCAGGAGTCGCTGTAGGTCATGAGGTGCGTGGCGCCGCAATTTTTGGCCATCCGCATGCCATGGGTCAGGGCCTCGTACTCTGCTTCGTTGTTGGAGGGTGTCGGGAAATCCATCTGCAGAACATATTTTACCTTGTCGCCTTTCAGGGGAGATGAGTACGACTCCTGCTCCTGCTGACTTGAACTTCTTGGATCCGTCAAAGTACATTGTCCATGCGTTGGACAGGTCAGGTACATCTGGTAGCTGGGCTTCTATCCACTCGGTGGTGAATTCCGGGAGGACTTGGGCCTTGATGGTCTTTGGGTGAGCGTACTTCAGCCCCCAGGGTCCTAGTTCGACAACCCACTTGGCGACTCGTCCTGTCGCGCGCTGGTTTGTGAGGATGTCTGCTAGACCGGAGGAGCTTACCACCGTGATCGGGTGCTCGGAGAAGTAGTGGACGACTTTCCTGGAAGTCATGAAGACCCCGTACGCCAGCTTCTGGTAGTGCGGGTAGTTTTGCTTGGACAGTGTTAGGACTTCGCTGAGGTAGTAGACTGGCCTCTGGACACGGTGACTATGCCCTTCTTCTTCCCGCTCGACTACGAGTACTGTGCTCACCACCCTGTTTGTCGCTGAGACGTATAGGTATAGCGGCTCGTTTTCCAGTGGTGCCACCAGGACTGGGGAAGTCGTCAGGGTCTTCTTAAGTTGGTCGAATGCCTCTTGTGCTTCTTCTGTCCACCCGAACTTGTATGTCTTCTTCATCAGTTGGTAGAAAGGCAAGGCCTTCTCGCCCAACTTACTTATGAACCGGCTGAGAGCTGCGACTCGGCCGGCTAGTCGTTGTACCTCAAGGAGCTTGGTGGGTGCTGGCATCGTGAGTATATTATGCACCTTCTCGGGATTTGCTTCGATTCCTCTTGCAGAGACGAGGTACCCTAGTAGCTCTCCGCCTGGCACGCCGAATACACACTTCTATGGGTTCAGCTTGATATGGTATGCGTCGAGCGCCGCGAAGACCTTGCGGAGGTCGGCGACTAGGGTGTCTTCCTTTCGGGTCGTGACGACGATGTCATCGACGTAGACTTGAACAATCTGCCCGATGAGCCCTATGAGGCATGCTTGCATTGTGCGCTGATATGTGGCGCCGGCGTTCTTCAACCCGAAGGGCATTGTCTGGTAACAAAAAGCGTCGTCGGGTGTGATGAACGCCGTTTTTTCTTCGTCTTCGACTTTCAATCTTATCTGCTGGTAACCTGAGTAGGCGTCCAGAAATGACAGGCGTTCGCAGCCTGCTGTCGAGTCAATGATTTGTTCTATCCGCGATAGCGGGAAGTGATCCTTGGGGCAGCATTTGTTGACGGCGGTGAAGTCGACGCACATGCGTAGCTTCTTCGTCTTCTTCTTCTCTACTAGGACATGGTTGGCGACCCAGTCCGAGTCCTTGATTTCTCGGATGAACTTGGCGTGCAGTAGTCGGTCAATTTCTCCTATTATCGCGTCCCATTTGGGTCCGGAAAAGCATCTCATGGCCTGTTTGACGGGTCTGGCGTCCTTGTGAACTTTTAAGGAGTGCTCGGCAAGATTCCTGGGTATTCCTAGCATGTCAGAGGGTTGCCATGCAAAGATTTTCTAGTTCTCACGTAGAAACTCGACGAGCGCGCCTTCCTATGCGGGGGTCAAGCTTGAGGACACTTTGACCGTCTTGCTGCTGTCACTCGGATCGACCTGGTGAGTTGTCGTGTCGTCGTTCGATTTGAAGGCGGCATCCTTGGCTGGCTTCTTTCAGGGTGGAAAGATGGTCTTGTCGTTGTCGGCTGATATGGCCTTGAAGTGCTCTTCGACCCTGAAGAACTCAGAGATTCTGCTGAACTCGCGGTCGCAGCTGTTAGAGCGGTCGAAGTCGCCGTGTACCGTGATTACACCTTTGGGTCCAGGCAACTTGATCATCAGGTAGGCGTAGTGAGGTACGGCCATGAACCTGGCGAAACTTGGGCGCCCAAGAATAGCATGATATTGTGACTTCCAGTCGACAACTTCGAAGTCGATCGACTCTTTCCTAAAGTGCTCAGGTGTCCCGAGTATGACGTCGAGTGTGATCGTTCCCATGGGTGTGATTGCTTGCCCTAGTACTATGCGGTGGAATGTCGTCTCGGACTCTGGCAGCTTATCTGTCGACTTGTTCATCCTTCTCAGGGTGTCGGCGAATATGATGTTGATACCACTGCCTCCGTCCATGAAAACCTTCTTCAAGTTGTAATCTCCGATCAGGGCTTCCACGACTAGGGCGGCATGCCCGGGTCGAGGTACATCTGACGGGTGGTCTGCCCTGGAGAATGTGATTGGTGTCTCCGACCCTCTCAGGTAGTTTGGCACTGCGGGTGGGCACGTAGTGGCCTGTAGGACTTGGCGGGTTATGAGCTTCTGCGCCCTATTTGAAGGGCGTCCTTTTTGTATCATATTGAGCTGTCCCCGCGCAGCTGGATACGCGTCGTGTGCCATCAGCTGGGCTTCTTGTAGCTGTTGCTGGGGGAAGGTGCCCGCTGCCTGTGTCGGGTTGTTGTTCGCGGGTGCTGCCTGAATAGCAAGTTGCGGTGCTGGCTGCACTCCTGGCGTAGGCGTGACGATATTCTGCATCGCCTGGTAAATCTTGCGTGCTTTGCGGCAGTCTTTTAATAGGTGGTTGGCGCCCCACTTGCCCGTTTCCGGGTTGCGGAACGAGTGATGCTTGCAAGGTTGCATCAGCTCCTCTGCTAGGGTCAGCGCGCGCTTCCACTCGCGTTTCTGGCCTCCGTCGTTGCGGCTAATGCTGCCGCTGCTGCGGTTGTATTGTCCTGGTTCGGACTGTCGACCTTGATCGCTGTTTCGACTCTACTGGTGACCTTCATCATAGTTGCGACTGATATCGTGCGCATCATCACGGGGGTTTGATACCCCGCCGCTACTAGCTCGATCGAGTTGAGGTTGGTGAAATGTTGTTTCTTCTTCTGGCGTCCATCTCGCCAGTTACTTGTTCCGGCTTCGTTCTTTGGAGAGGTGTCGCAGACGTAGTCCTCTCCTTCAGCCCACTGCTTGGCTATTTTCATTAGCTCGATCGTGGTCTTCGGCTGGAGCCTACCGAACTCTTCGCGGCGAGCGACGCCATGCATGAACGCGTCCATCACCCGGTCTTCTGAGACGGGTTCCATGGTGTTGCGGAGGAGTGTCCATCGTTTGATGTATGACCGGAGCGACTCATATCTTCCTTGCTTCCATGCTTGCAACTCGATGTAGGTCGTCGGCCTTGCATATGTTCCAGAGAAACTATTGATAAAGGTATCTTCGAATTCCTCCCAGGTCTTGAAAGAATCCTTGGGTTGGCTGGTGAGCCATCCGCGTGCTTAGTCCGTGAGCATAAGCTGGATGTACTGCATTGTCGTGGTCGACGTCCCACCTTGACAGGTACAGGCGATGAGGAAGTCTTCGAGCCAGAGACGCGGGTCTTGTTTCCCGTCATATCAGGGTGTTCCTGCTGCTAGCTTGAAGCCCTTCGTGTAACGCCTCGAGATTTATCCCCTGTTGTTTTGTGAGTTTTCTTTTTGCATCGACATAGCATCGCACTGCATTGCATCGTATTAATTTAATTGTTGCATTTAAATTTATTTTCCACAATTAAATTCAAATGCATTTCAAATTAATTAAAAATGTGTTATTTTCAAATCTTTTAAAAATGTTAAAAACTAGTTTATTAAATTGTCTATTTAAAACTAAAAATATTTTGTATAGTTTTCGTACTGAAATTCCATGTGTATTTTGTTTTAAAAATATAAATCAGAAATAATTAAAGGGGAGAGAAATAAAAGTCCAAGCCCATCTAACCCCAAACACTAGGTTTTGCCATCTGAAAACTTTTTCCCACCCCCTGAAATTTTTACAGCCACCCTCCTCTACTTTTCTGGATTTTTTACAAAAGTGCTACCCCTTTTTTTCTTTCTTTTTCCCCCTCCTTTTCTTTTCTTTTCTTTTCTTCTTTCTTTTTCTCCTCTTTCTTTCCTTTTCCTCTTCTTCTCCTTCCCGAGCTCGTCCCGCACGGGAGAGAGCTCCCGAGCTCGCCCTGCGCCGCCGGCCGCCCCACCCGCGCCGCTCCTCCCGCCGGCCCGCGCCTCCACCTCCGGCCGCCGCCCGCGACGCGCGCCGCGCCCGCCGCCTCCTCGCCTCCACTAGCGCTCGCCGGCGCCTGCGCCGCCGCCACCAGCGCGGGCCCTCCCTCCGGCCGCCACGCCGCCGGCCGCCTCTCCTCCGACGACCCGCGCCGCCCCGGCCTCCCCCTCGCCACGCTCCCGAGCCACCGAGCTCCTCCTCCCGCCGCCGCTCCCCGCCGCCACGACGGCCGCGCCGCCGCAGCGCCCCTTGCCCACGTCTCCGGCCCGCCGCCCGAGCTGCTGCCGCCAGCGCCTCCCCCGCCGCCGGCCACCCTCTGCCGCAGCCGCGCGCCGTGCTCCCCATCTCCGGCCGCCCCGCTCCCCGAGCTCCCGCGCCACCTCGTCGCCGGCCGCCTCCGCGCCCTGCTCCGCCGCCGCCGCACGTGCCCGGCCTCCTCCCGCACCCGGCGCCGTCCCGTGCGCTGCGCCTCCGCGCGCCACCGTCCTGCCGCGCCGTGCCGTCGTCCGCCCGTGCTGCGCCGCGCGCCCCCGAGCCGCCCCCGTGTGCCCGCGCGCTGCGCCCGTCTCCGCTCGCCCACCTCCATCCGACGCCCCGCGTCCCCGTGCGCTCGCCGCCGTCGTGCGTTCCACTCCGCGCCTCCGCTTCATCCGCCGTCTCCGTCCGGTGGCCTCCCCGCGTCTGCCGCACGCCGGGTGATTGACGCAATGGCCGCAAGACCCCGACGTCTTTTGTTGTCCGCGTTTGTCCACCCTTCGAGGTGTTGCCCACCCGTGCGTTTTCCCTCCGGTGTCCGTTGCCGTGCTCCTACGTGTCCGCGCCCGTCAACGGTGATGACCGAGTTCGACTACTTCGACCACTTCCACGACACCGACAAACAACGATGCCCCGGTTCCGCGATGACTACTTCCACGACGACGACTACTTCCTCTGCGGACCGAAGACGTCGGTTTCGAACCCTAGTTCACTCGATCCGACGTACGGACCCAAACCCTAACCCTAAAACCTATTTTTATTAAATGTCATCTATCTTGTGCATATCGCATCATAATTGCATGGTTTGCATCTCTTGGGTTTGCCGGTATAGCAAATCACCTAAATAATAAATATGGAATGTGTGGGGGTAATAAATAAACAATGCCCTATTCCATTTAATTTAATTAGATCACCCATGCCATGTGTTGCCATGCTAACCAACATTTAATATTGCTGGTCAATAAATAACTTGCACCTAAATATTAATTGTCGGAATCCCAGTTCCGCTTAATTCGGATTAAGTGCCTCTCAAATTGCATCTCACCATGCCATGCATCATTCTCATATGATCATGCTGGATCTTTTGTCGTAGTTATAAAATGCATCTTTCGCGCTTCCAGTGTTTGTTCCTTCTTCGCGGATACGACGTTGATATGTGTGAGCAACGACAAGATCTGCTTCCATGCGGGATTCCAGGCAAGCAAAGTTTTCTTGTTTACCTATACATTGTCTTTCATCCCTGCCGTTGATCTCTGCTAGCCTAGTATTCGATTCTTATGGCGATCCCATCACATGTTTATCCTGCAGCCCATACAGCTTTATCCCCACACCCCATCACATGTTGTTTGTTTATCTGTTGGCCTTGCGAGTCGTAGCGCATGCTTAGAGTTGTTTGTGCGAGTCGTCTGTTGGTCTTATGTTTCATCTGCTTAGTATGATAGATTTTCTACCTAAATAAAATTTTGTCTTATATTGGGGTATTATAATTCAAAGATAAGGCACCAGGCAGAAGGCCTTGCGAGGTGTTTTGTTCTGCTCAGTGTCGACTTAGGAACTGAGATTTTGTCCTCGGATCCAATTTTGAGCGCACTAACCACTTGTGTGTGGCCCTATGGAGCCCCCCTCGACTTTGAACGGATCTACAGCTTGTCCATGTGCCGCAAGTAGTTCGGGTTTTCCATTTGCTCATATGCATGTGGATGATGATGATGATGATGATGATGATGAGAGGATATGTGATACGGCGGGTCATATAGGTGCGGTACGACACGAAGCGGACAGTTCCTACTGTGGTTTGAGCCGCATGGTGACGTAGTCGCAAACTAATGAGTCCGCAATTGAGATTCGGCCGGACTCCTGACGCAGATAACAACTCATATAGGTGGCACTTGGACTTGCTGTAGTGAAGGAACGAGTCGTGTTGAGAGGCCCTGATGCTTGCTTGGGTTGATCATACGAGTATGGGTACAGTAGTGCACCCCTGCAGGGTATAATCTTATCGATGAGCCGTGCCCACGGTTATGGACGACTTTGGTGATGATGCTGGCTAACAAGATCTAGACAACTTGCACCTAATTAAAGTTAATTTATTTGACTAGTAATATAGAATTACTTTCACCATAAATTATAAATAAAACTGTTCAATGTGTGAGTTTCCCGAATTGCTTCCTCATACTTGGTTGAGGGGGTTAATTCGAGAATGGGTTATTATTGGTGTTAGTTATAGATGTTTACTTTATGCGCTCTCTTATCCCTCTCTAATTAGAAGGAAGTTGTAGCGTGTCTCTTTAGGTTGCTAGTGCTGCTGCCGCTAAGTCCACCTCCCCTAAATTTTGGGAGATGGTGTAGAAAGTAGGCAAGTCGGCTTTGCTTGCCAGGGATTGCCCTGACCCTCTTTTGGGTTATGCTTTATGTGCAGTCAACAGGTTTGAAGTCTGACGACGTTAGCTTGGGAATCCCTCCGGCTTGGCTGGGCAGGGATATGGCGCCATCGCGTATCTTCAGGACTCTTAGTCCAATTTGCATCTTATCCGTAGTCGGATACTATTTTTGCTTCCGCAGTCATTTGAATCTTTGTATTGCATCATTTGTATCTTGACTCGTTCGAGTCGGTGTTGTAATTATATTTCTGTTGTATTTGTGGATGTATCGGAACTGTTGTAATGTTATCACAATTCCACCCACATAATGCGCATGTTTTGGCGTGCACATTATGTCTGGTGGGCGACCTAAAATCGTTATTATGCGGATTTTGGCGGGATCGCTTAAATCTACATAGTACCGATTTTAGGGCGTCACAAAGTGGTATCCGAGCCTTGGTTTCGATCTCCTTGTTTGATAAGGGGTGGCCCGATCTTCTCAGTGAGCGGTGGGTAGATGGATGATGGTGGAAGATAACTTGCGAGAATCCGACGAACTCTCCGGCTGTTCCCCCGTTGCCAATGCAACAGCTCTTCAACCCAATGGATATTCGCGACGCCTCACACCGATGCAACGTAGCCGCCGACCACGAAGCGGTTTTGCAATCTACTAATTCCCAGTGGAACAACAGATCACACTCAAACTTCGGATAATAATCTCCAGAGCGCAACACAGTGGAGAGGTTGAATTCCTGAGCGCAACACAGAGGAACTCGAATATAGATGAATGCTTAGCAATCCAATCTAGGGTTTATGTTTAAACGTGGTCTGTACCTAAAAGCCACGAAATTATAAGCCTTATAAAGGCTGCTGGACGTCCAACATAGAGTTGGAGTCGAAAACAACCATATCTCTAACTTTTCTAACTTAAAGGACTCTATTTGGAAACTGGCAGAAAACAACTTGTGACTTGTTGCGGTCACCGCGCCCAGTCCGAGCCGAACCGGGCCATGGGGCCGGACCCATTGGAAAGCCCTTCAAATTGCCTTTTCAGATTGTGCTTCTTTGCACTATTTGGAGTCCGTATAAAGAATCCACGTCCGTTTCAAATTCAGGACTTCTGTCAGTCCGAACCGAATCTGAACAAATCTTGAATCCGAATTGGAAAGGATCTTTCTTTGTTTGCAGCATCCCTTCTTCGCGTGATGGCTCCACTTCCTCCCTCGCCTCCCTCGTGCTAGCCACCTTGATGTTTGCCAACAGCCTCCATTCCTTGCCCACATCTTCTTCTCCATTCGCCATTATCTCCATTAACTCAAACCTAATGATACATAAACATAATAACTTAAGCAGTATAACATTCTTATAATTCATGGTATCATATCCAACTAGGAATGAGTTCACCTTATAATAATCATCGATCATGTTTAATATTTCCTTCCAACTTAAACATGGATAATCATCATAATCCATAGATATATCCTCATCATCCTCCCTTTCTTCAAGAAAAGCCGTCCGCGGCTTTGGATAAGCTGAAAGTGGAAGAAACAAAAAGAACAACGTATACGCAAAGTATATGTATATGTAGCAGGTTGTATCATGTTTGTAAATAGTATGAATATTCTCAAATGACAAAATGCAACTAAAATTGCAAGCATAGCACATATAATTGTCATAATGGAACCAAGAAAATCTTAGCAATAAGCAATCAGAATTGCAAGTATAAGTGAAGTTCATAGAATCATGATCAAAATGATAGACACAAATATATAAAATCTTATGATTCAGTATTAAATCCAGTATCCTCACAGAAGATCGGTGATCAAATTTCATGCTATCATGGCAAAACCAGTTCAACATATGCAAATTTGTTGGATACCACATTTTACATGCGCTACTCTGATATTTAGCACAAAGTAATGACCATGCAGCAGCACAATTAATTATAAGTCCATGATCATTAATCCCGGTATTGAAGATGCAACTCAATTTGCAGATATAAGTGAAGTATAAGTCAGTTTGGGACAAACACAACGTATGTGCATACGCATATTCAAATCTGGCAAGATCAGAATAGTTCAACAAAGGTGAAGCTACCTTTGTTCGCTGTAATACATCAACTAGACTAGAATATAGCACATTATCATGAGAATTAGGTATCGTCCCAAAACAAAAAGATTCCGGCACATAGAATATATGACTGAAAACAGCATGTTTCAGTTCAGCAATTTTATCATAGGTAATGCATATGTGATCCACCAAAAAATTCTCGTTCATGCTATAGTCACCAATTAAATTGAATCGAAAACAATTGGCATATGTGCTAGAATTTACATATGAAATTTTAGAAATCTTATTCATAGCACAACTCATGGTAAGAGGTTTTTCTAGCATGATATAATACAAAACATTAGTCGGTGGTATTTCAGCAAGGATCTCTTTATGTGTAATCAATACCACATGATCAAAATTTGAATTCAGCAAGTTATCACATGGTTCTGAAATATGTTTGCATATCAAATCACAAGAATCATCCAGTAAAGAATTATGCTCACAAAGTGGCGCGCTTCCTGGCAGCAGCTCCAAATCAGTACCTATGTCAATGGCAATCTCCTCAGATGTAGTAGGTACTGGAACATCTTCCTCTTGTGGTGATGCAGGTTGTAGACTTGACGGCTCCCTTTCTTCAAAAGCAACCTGCATATCATAAGAAACAACACTAGAAGTAGAGATAGTTACATTAGCAGAAATATCCTCACATGTCCTATCATCTACTACACTCATGTTGTATTGTTCTCTCATACTCTCAAAGTGTATGCACTCAACCGCACGTGTAGTGGAATCACACAGCTCACTTTTTATAACACTCTCACTCAATTTGGCTATGTGGCGCTCATTCTCACATGGGTTTTGATGCAGAAGTAGCTCAACAGTTTTCCGATTCGGACACTCCACAACCATGCTCTTGTTCGTTTTTGACATTAAAAACTCTTTCTTCTTTTCCTTCCGAACAAGATGAAATGCATGAAAATCGTCTTCAGGTGTAGGTTGTAAGTATCTCTTCCTCATGTTCCAAATGATGGACAAACCATCAACACCTCGTGGACAACTTGCTTTAAATTGTCTCCACCACAGTGCTCCCAACATGATGTGACAAGAATCAAGTGCCACAGGAGATATATCACATACCACAACCTCGGTGTGCTGTCCTATGGTAATAGGAACCTCAGCCTGGTGTGAAATTTGGAGTGCACCATACGCAGAAGCTAGGAAATAAGACTCTGAAAGGTAACATGTACTAAGCTGCAACTTTTCAACGACTTCAATGCTGACTAAATTAATAGACGAGAATCTCTCAATGGTTACAGCAGCAACTCGTCCACAAATAATGGCATTGAAGTGGAACAGACCGTTTCCTTGGATTGGACGACTTTCTTCTTTCCAAAAGGCTGCACTGCAAAATTTGCGTTTGCTAGTTTCAAAATCACCCTCGTATTCTGCCATGGTTAGTAAACAACACAAATATGTATATATGTGGCAAACTCTCAACTCACTCAAGACCGAAAGAAATTGTGTATCTTACCGTTCCAAAGTGAATAGTAAAGCTTACCACTCGTAGGGACAGTACGTGCATGGATGGGGTGAAGCGAATATTATGGGTATCAAAGTGTCACACAACAAAACAGGGTATTTGGTGGAGCTTGGTTGGGATACCTAACAACACCAATTCACAAAGCCTAGTGCTGATCGTATGACACAAGAGACACTCGGAAACGCACACGGTGGAGATAAATGGGGCAATTGCAACTCTGAAAATGAGCTAAGAATGATATATGTCGGAGTAATGCTCGTGTTGCAATGCACAGGAGAGACGCTAGCAAAAGCTCAATAATAAGGGCACAAGATTGCTCAATTCTACTAGTGCAAGGCAGGAATATAATTTGCAAACAATGCTCCCAACAGATCTTATATGAGTAAAATTCTGGCCTCCTTTTCTTTTTCGCTCGTACTGTAGCTACAGTAATTTCAGAACTTCCTTTTTCTCTTCTTTTTTTTTCTCCCTTTTTCTCTGTTTAACTAGGCCACACAAATATTTCACAGGAGCAAATAAAATAGACTGCCAAAATAATGCACTTTCCAACCTATATGAGCAGCCCAAAGAGCAAATAATTTACTAGTCTCGTAGGAAAGTTCTAAACACAAAAAGATAGACAGGCTTTTACCTAAGGCTTAGCAAAAGGAAGACTCGGATTAACGGGATCAGGGAATTTAATGGACGGACAAGAACAAAAACCTAATCAATCTAAATTCGGACTCTAATCAGACATGGAAACAGCAGCACACATATGCGGCATAGAAACCAAAAGAAAAACAGCAACGAAGATTGATTCAAACTTGTCTTTCCTTGTCCTTTGCTGCTTGGATACACGTGCAGGAAAATTCTTTGCTCAAACAAACACCTCACGAGGCAGGTATTTAAGCAAAGCAATTTTATATGGCGCAGCAGCGATTCGGCTGACTTCCGATTGGACAAACACGTAACAGACCAGCACTCCGACGACAAGAAAAACAGACGAAAAGAAACAGAGACCTAGACGCTAGGACGACTCAGATCGGAAGAAAAAGTAACGCGAAAAGACACGATCAGCAGCTAGAACTTGTAATCCGATGCAATCTAGGGTTCTGGCGAGATCTAAACCTAATATTTTTGGCTTTTTCTGTATAGGACGAAAAACAGTAAATCTACGGGATGGATTTGTGGATGCTCACCGAGTAAACGCTGGAAATCTGATACCAAGATGATAAGGGGTGGCCCGATCTTCTCAGTGAGCGGTGGGTAGATGGATGATGGTGGAAGATAACTTGCGAGAATCCGACGAACTCTCCGGCTGTTCCCCCGTTGCCAATGCAACAGCTCTTCAACCCAATGGATATTCGCGACGCCTCACACCGATGCAACGTAGCCGCCGACCACGAAGCGGTTTTGCAATCTACTAATTCCCAGTGGAACAACAGATCACACTCAAACTTCGGATAATAATCTCCAGAGCGCAACACAGTGGAGAGGTTGAATTCCTGAGCGCAACACAGAGGAACTCGAATATAGATGAATGCTTAGCAATCCAATCTAGGGTTTATGTTTAAACGTGGTCTGTACCTAAAAGCCACGAAATTATAAGCCTTATAAAGGCTGCTGGACGTCCAACATAGAGTTGGAGTCGAAAACAACCATATCTCTAACTTTTCTAACTTAAAGGACTCTATTTGGAAACTGGCAGAAAACAACTTGTGACTTGTTGCGGTCACCGCGCCCAGTCCGAGCCGAACCGGGCCATGGGGCCGGACCCATTGGAAAGCCCTTCAAATTGCCTTTTCAGATTGTGCTTCTTTGCACTATTTGGAGTCCGTATAAAGAATCCACGTCCGTTTCAAATTCAGGACTTCTGTCAGTCCGAACCGAATCTGAACAAATCTTGAATCCGAATTGGAAAGGATCTTTCTTTGTTTGCAGCATCCCTTCTTCGCGTGATGGCTCCACTTCCTCCCTCGCCTCCCTCGTGCTAGCCACCTTGATGTTTGCCAACAGCCTCCATTCCTTGCCCACATCTTCTTCTCCATTCGCCATTATCTCCATTAACTCAAACCTAATGATACATAAACATAATAACTTAAGCAGTATAACATTCTTATAATTCATGGTATCATATCCAACTAGGAATGAGTTCACCTTATAATAATCATCGATCATGTTTAATATTTCCTTCCAACTTAAACATGGATAATCATCATAATCCATAGATATATCCTCATCATTGTTGTTTCGATACGAATGGTTATCGAAGCAGCGGGTCCGCAAAATCCTGTAGGATAACCTCGCTAACGGTCGTTGTTTCTAGAGTGTCAAAACTATTTGAGTTAAATTATTTTGAAAAATATCTCAATAGGTTTTATTTTTATTCCTTACCTATATTCTATTTCTCCTCTTATCTTATTTGTTTTGGAGTCTCTTCTCTTATCCAACTTTCAAAGTTTTAGGATCCTACGTGTGGGTGGCCGATTTCTTGCCTTTTACCCTATTAGGTTCGATCTTTCGGAGTCGTCTTCGTCAGAGCAACTCCTTTTGTTAGTGGTGTCGAGATTTTTGAGGTGGAGCAACAATCCCTTGTTAGTGGTGTCGAGAAGTTCTTCACGGAGTCGGAAGACTCGGTAGTTACCCTTCTCTTCTTGTGGTCTCGGCGTGGATCTCGGGACGCGATCCCTTGTTAGTGGTGTCGATTGTAACGCCCCGAGATTTATCCCATTTTGTTTTGTGAGTTTTCTTTTTGCATCGACATAGCATCGCATTAATTTAATCGTTGCATTTAAATTTATTTTCCACAATTAAATTCAAATGCATTTCAAATTAATTTAAAAAAAATTATTTTCAAATCTTTTAAAAATGTTAAACACTAGTTTATTAAATTGTCTATTTAAAACTAAATATATTTTGTATAGTTTTCGTATTTAAATTCCCTGTGTATTTTGTTTTAAAAATATAAATCAGAAATAATTAAAGGGGAGAGAAATAAAAGTCCAAGCCCATCTAACCCCAAACACTAGGTTTTGCCCCCTGAAAACTTTTTCACACCCCCTGAAATTTTTACAACCACCCTCCTCTACTTTTCTGGATTTTTTACAAAAGTCCTCCCCCTTTTTTTCTTTCTTTTCCCCCTCCTTTTCTTTTCTTCCATTTTTTCTCCTCTTTCTTTCCTTTTCCTCTTCTTCTCCTTCCCGAGCTCGTCCCGCACAGGAGAGAGCTCCCGAGCTCGCCCTGCGCCGCCGGCCGCCCCACCCGCGCCGCTCCTCCCGCCGGCCCGCGCCTCCACCTCCGACCGTCGCCGGCGACACGCGCCGCGCCCGCCGCCGCTCGCCCGCGCGAGCGCGCCTCCTCGCCTCCACTAGCGCTCGCCGGCGCCTGCGCCGCCGCCACCAGCACGGGCCCTCCCTCCGGCCGCCACGCCGTCGGCCGCCTCTGCTCCTCCGACCCGCGCCGCCCCGGCGTCCCCCTCGCACCGCTCCCGAGCCCCCGAGCTCCTCCTCCCGCCGCCGCTCGCAGCCAGCAACGCCCCTTGCCCGCGCCTCCGGCCCGCCGCCCGCGCTGCCGCCGCCAGCGCCTCCCCTGCCGCCGGCCGCCCTCTGCCGCAGCCGCGCGCCGTGCTCCCCATCTCCGGCCGCACCGCTCCCCGAGCTCCCGCGCCACCTCGTCGCTGGCCGCCTCCGCGCCCTGCTCCGACGCCGCCGCGCGCGCCCGCGCCCGACCGCCTCCCCGGTCTCCCGCGCCGCCGCGCCTCACGCCTCACGCTGCCGCCGCGCCCGGCCTCCTCCCGCACCCGGCGCCGTCCCGTGCGCTGCGCCTCCGCGCGCCACCGTCCGGTCGCGTCATGCCGCCGTCCGGCCGCGCCGTGCCGCCTTCCGTCCGCGCCGTGCCGCGCCGCGCGCCCCTGAGCCGCCCCCGTGCACCCGCGCGCTGCGCCCGTCTCCGCTCGCCCACCTCCATCTGACGCCCCGCTTCCCCGTGCGCTCGCCGCCGTCGTGCGTTCCACTCCGCGCCTCCGCTTCATCCGCCGTCTCCGTCCGGTGGCCTCCCCGCGTCCGCCGCACGCCGGGTGATTGACGCAATGGCCGCAACACCCCGGCGTCTTTTGTTGTCCGTGTTTGTCCACCCTTCGAGGTGTTGCCCACCCGTGCGTTTTCCCTCCGTGTCCGTTGTCGTGCTCCTACGTGTCCGCGCCCGTCAACGGTGATGACCGAGTTCGACTACTTCGACCACTTCCACGACACCGACAAACGACGATGCACCGGTTCCGCGACGACTACTTCCTCTACGGACCGAAGACGTCGGTTTCGAACCCTAGTTCACTCGATCCGACGTACGGACCCAAACCCTAACCCTAAAACCTATTTTTATTAAATGTCATCTATCTTGTGCATATCGCATCATAATTGCATGGTTTGCATCTCTTGGGTTTGCGGGTGTAGCAAATCACCTAAATAATAAATATGGAATGTGTGGGGGTAATAAATATATAATGCCCTATTCTATTTAATTTAATTAGATCACCCATGCCATGTGTTGCCATGCTAACCAACATTTAATATTGCTGGTCAATAAATAACTTGCACCTAAATATTAATTGTCGGAATCCCAGTTCCGCTTAATTCGGATTAAGTGCCTCTCAAATTGCATCTCACCATGCCATGCATCATTCTCATATGATCATGCTGGATCTTTTGCCGTAGTTATAAAATGCATCTTTCGCGCTTCCTGTGTTTGTTGCTTCTTCGCGGATACGACGTTGATATGTGTGAGCAACGACAAGATCTGCTTCCATGTGGGATTCAAGGCAAGCAAAGTTTGCTTGTTTACCTATACATTGTCTTGCATCCCTGCCGTTGATCTCTGCTACCCTAGTATTCGATTCTTATTGCGATCCCATCACATGTTTATCCTGCAGCCCATACAGCTTTATCCCCACACCCCATCACATGTTGTTTGTTTATCGGTTGGCCTTGCGAGTCGTAGCGCATGCTTAGAGTTGTTTTTGCGAGTCGTCTGTTGGTCTTATGTTTCATCTCCTTAGTATGATAGATTTTCTACCTAAATAAAATGTTGTCTTATATTGGGGTATTATAATTAAAAGATAAGGCACCAGGCAGAAGGCCTTGCGAGGTGTTTTGTTCTGCTCAGTGTCGACTTAGGAACTGAGATTTTGTCCTCGGATCCAATTTTGAGCGCACTAACCACTTGTGGGTGGCCCTATGGAGCCCCCCTCGACTTTGAACGGATCTACAGCTTGTCCATGTGCCGCAAGTAGTTCGGGTTTTCCATTTGCTCATATGCATGTGCATGATGATGATGATGAGAGGATATGTGATACGGCGGGTCATATAGGTGCGGTACGACACGACGCGGGCAGTTCCTGCTGTGGTTTGAGCCGCATGGTGACATAGTCGCAAACTAATGAGTCCGCAACTGAGATTCGGCCAGACTCCTGACGTGGGTAACAACTCATATGGGTGGCACTTGGACTTGCTGTAGTGATGGAACGAGTCGTGTTGAGAGGCCCTGATGCTTGCTTGGGTTGATCATACGAGTATGGGTACAGTAGTGCACCCCTGCAGGGTATAATCTTATCGATGAGCCGTGTCCACGGTTATGGACGACTTTGGTGATGATGCTGGCTAACAAGATCTAGACAACTTGCACCTAATTAAAGTTAATTTATTTGACTAGTAATATAGAATTACTTTCACCATAAAATATAAATAAAACTGTTCAATGTGTGAGTTTCCCGAATTGCTTCCTCATACTTGGTTGAGGGGGTTAATTTGAGAATGGGTTATGATTGGTGTTAGTTATAGATGTTTACTTTATGCGCTCTCTTATCCCTCTCTAATTAGACGGAAGTTGTAGCGTGTCTCTTTAGGTTGCTAGTGTTGCTGCCGCTAAGTCCACCTCCCCTATATTTTGGGAGATGGTGTAGAAACTAGGCAAGTCGGTTTTTCTTGCCAGGGAGTGCCCTGACCCTCTTTTGGGTTATGCTTTTGTGCAGTCAACAGGTTTGAAGTCGGACGACGTTAGCTTGGGAATCCCTCCGGCTTGGCCGGGCAGGGATATGGCGCCATCGCTTATCTTCAGGACTCTTAGTCCAATTTGCATCTTATCCGTAGTCGGATACTATTTTTTGCTTCCGCAGTCATTTGAATCTTTGTATTGTATCATTTGTATCTTGACTCATTCGAGTCGGTGTTGTAATTATATTTCTATTGTATTTGTGGATGTATCGGAACTGTTGTAATGTTATCACAATTCCACCCACATAATGCGCATGTTTCGGCGTGCACATTATGTCTGGTGGGCGACCTAAAATCGTTATTATGCGGATTTCGGCGGGATCGCTTAAATCTACATTGTACCGATTTTAGGGCGTCACAAAGTGGTATCAGAGCCTTGGTTTCGATCTCCTTGTTGTTTCGATATGAATGGTTATCGAAGCAGCGGGTCCGCAAAAGCCTGTAGGATAACCTCGCTAACGGTCGTTGTTTCTAGAGTGTCGAAACTATTTGAGTTAAATTATGTTGAAAAATATCTGTAGCGTACCTGCACTTTAAATAAGGCAGATACCTGTGTATAGTGCAAATCCCTGGATCGATTCGTTTGCACACACAGTTTACAATGTAATATCACAACAAAGTATCAATTTTATTACATCGATGATCCAGACTTACAAAACATTCGATACAAGTTGCATAGCATAAAGCTAGCATTGAAAAAGTACACAGCGGAAATACAATAGCAGTGAGTCTCTATAACTTTCATGCGGCCACAGGCGAAAACATGTTGGTTGTAGACTCGAAACCTATAAACGAAACCTCACTCGTCATCTGAACAATCTGCAATAAGAAAAATATTGCAACAACGTGGGTCAGATTTCCATTAAAAAAGGAGTCTGGCAAGTGACACTATGGTGGACACTTAATGGAATAACTCTAAAGCCTATATGCATATTTGGCTGGTGGAGTTCAAGGCTAATTTGCATAAAGCCAATTTTTCCTACCCTTTTGAAAAAACTTTTCTTGAAATCAAGACGAGTATGGCATGAAAACCATAAATCTCATCTTCCCTTGTTCACCCATCAAGTTTTATTTCTGAAGTTGGATGGTGGAATCCTCCGTTGACGTCCGTGATCAGCTGCTCAAATTGTCCGTACCGGGGACACGGCTAAGTACTTAGTTTTACACTCTGCAGAGGTTGTGCACTTTCACCTTTAGACTCAATTTGTCCGAGAAATCCTATACACGCGGAGTGTATTATGGAAAGGAGAGAATTGAGACAAGAATTTTCAGAAGAAGAATGCAACCATACTAGCAAGACCCGTTCCACCTATCATCCCCCTACATTTGCTTGTCAAGCTGACAGGTTGCACACTCACAACTTAATTATTCTAGACAGAGCCCATTGTCAAAAGGATGCACGGGAAGCAATCGTCACTCGGAGTTCTTCAGATTCCTCTGTTCCCTGGGTGGCTATCCACAAATGCACGTACTCCAGGAACCATAGACATGGACCTGAGCAGCCACTCAACTTCGCCGCCATACAACCAATCCACACAGGAGTTTCATTAACTTAGTGGATGTGCACTCTCAGGTAAAAATCACCATGCTCACGGCCCTAAGTATAATAGACATTCATCCTAGGCGACGACAACCATGAGCATAGCCCTGAGTAGTCACTTAACATTTTGTAAAACTTTTCATCAATTGCATAACATCAATACATCTACTAAGTATGATATAGGAACCTAGACACAGGAGTAAGGGAATTCTACACAGGTTTAGCATAGCAATACTATCCTACTCATGCATATAAAAATACTAAGTAATGCATATAGAAAATAATAGGAAGTTTATGAGGTGTGCCACTTGCCTTTGAATGTTATCGTTGTTCACAACTCTTTTCAACGATACTCAGGACTCTCCGTTCAATCTAACTGTATAGACAAGCAACAATACAACAATCAACAGCAAGCACAACTCCACAATGCATACAAACACATACTAGATGAATAAATAAGTTTTATAAAACTTTCTAAGGAAAATATGTTTATGCATGATGTGCAAAATATTCCTAAGGGCTAGAAATGCTTTTTCATGCCATGGAAATCCTTTAAGTTTATGCAAGGCAAATGTGTTGGTTTAAAAGGACTAAGGACTAAAGTCATAAGTTGAATAAAATATTTTGTTTTATATCATCTTGAAACAAGCACTCTAACGGCTTAGCCATGATGTGCAAAATACTTAGAGAAAACTACTAAGTCTATAAGGTGATCAACAATTACTATCAACTCTTTGTAAATTGGATATTCACTAAAGTGAGAGAGACAGACACCCGACCAGCCACTTAAATTGTGGAACAGGTCTCATGTACGTGGACATGTAAGGTTTGTTTCCAGGCCGCTTCATCTCACTATGCCGCTAGGATCCAACAAACTTCAAGACGATAATATCATGATCAAAAATTGTTTATGTCAAATGTGAAAGACAAGATTAGAAAAGGGGGAAAAGATAGAAGAAAGACGTAGTTGTCCTCCAGGCTTCATCTCCAGACTTGTAATATTCTCCTTGATGATGTCTTGATTGAAGTTTTGATAGATTTGATAAATCTTCAGACTTGGTGGTTCTTGTATCCTCGAGGCTGGTATTGGATTTACTTAGTCATCATGAAGTCTAGCAGAAGAAGGAGGGAGAAAGAAGAAAGAGGGAGAAAGACTTAGAAAATATTTCTGGTTGGTCTTCATGAACTTCTTCTTGATCTTTCTTCTAAGTGCTTACACTCCTTGGAGATTCTTCTAGAGTCTCGTTTGGCTAAGTCCTTCATTGGTCTTCCAGCTCCATGTTGAAAATTACTAAGTGTCTAAGTGTAGCACATCACAAAAATGCTAAGTTGAAATTATTTCTAACTTAGAGAAAAACTAATGAAGAGGGGTTTTCCTTTGAGAATTATGTCTACAAAATAAAATATGCTATGAATGAAATGAAATTTTTTAATCACAAGAAACATCAAAATAACTTTTTTGATTTCTTTATAAATATGCATGAATTTATAAATGCAATTTAATTAATTTCTAATTTTGGAAAATATAATAAAAGGAATAATTATAAGATTAAAGTTTTCTATGATTAATTTTTATAATATAATTTAATAAATAGTGTTAATAGACAGGGGTATTTTAATTAAATTTATAGCAATTTACTTTAATCAAAATTAATAATTTTATTAATAGTTATGTTGAAAATACTCAAACTATTCAAAATAAATATATAACTATGAATTCATTCAAAAATTACTCAAAAATATTTTATAGCAGTGGCATTAATTTACAAATATTCTAAAGTTTCTAAAACAATTTTATTTGCAATTTTTGAATTTACAGATTTAAACTTATGACAAAAATACTCACATTCACCATTTGAAATTTGAATATTTTAAACTAAGTCAAATTTGAAATCTAACAGATCTAAAATATTCTACATGTCCAGGGCTTTCCAAAAATATAAAAAATTTCAAATTTGGAGTTGTCGTTAAAAAGTTATAGATGTTCTAATTACAGGGACTATTCTGCAAAACTTCCAATTAAATTTAAAATAGAAAAGGAATTACACGCTGGCGCTGACGCGGCGCTGACTGGATCTGATCTGGATCGTCAGATCCAGATCTGACGGTCGACAACGATCCATACCGGTTCGTTTTAAGAGATCTAATCCTGACCGCTAACAGCAGATCGGACGACGCTGGGAGTTTGGTCCATACCGTGGCGGCGACGAAGACGGCGGCGCGGCCTCGGTGAGGACGACGGCGAGGCTCCGGTGGCCTTGTTGCAGCGGCGGAGCGACTATGCCGCGCAGAAGGATGTCGCGAAGACGACGGGCGTGAAGATGCCAAGCTTCGCGTCCTGGAGGGGCGTGGAGGCGCGGCCGGTCTTTCTCAAACGCCGGCGAGCTTCGGTTGAGTTCTTCCCCGACGAACTGCTGCGGATACGAAGCGAGCAAGGGGTTGGAGGGTGCGCATGGTCCAGGGAAAGAGGAGGAGGGGCCTCAGGTGCGAGGGGGTGGCTCACCTCGCCGGAAGTTGGAGAAAAACGACGGCGGATGGTGCGGACTCCGGCGAGCAAATTCTCGAGCCTGGCGGCGCGATTTGAAGAGGAGGCAGAGGGGAAAAACTGAGGGGGTGGTGAAGTTTATAAGGGGGTGCTCCGGCAAACAAATCACGGAGATTTCGCTCTGATTTGGGATTGTAATCGGAGGCAGATTTTTGGGTGCGAAATATTCGCTGGAGGTTGAAGATGGATGATGTCAGCAGTGACGTCATCAATTTTCCTTTTTCTGATTTTTTTCCAATTAATTCATTACTTTTGATTTAATTGTCCAAATGAGGTCAAACAAATTTCTAAAAATTTGTAAAATTATTATCTTTCTGTTAAACCAATTGTGGGAGTGTTTTGAACACTTTTCAAAAATAATAACGTCGAAATATTTATTAAATGTAAAATTGACACTTTATGTTTAATTTAAAGCTAGGGTTTAATTCATTTTAATTTTGGCTAAATAAATTAAATGAAATACCCATATTGAATTATGTTTGAATTTAAGTTATTTAAACTTGTTTTGCTGAATGTGAGGACCCCTCTGACTAACCGTCAGAGATGCCCACGTTATGTAAACAGATCACGATCCCAATGATCAGTGCATCGCGATCACATAACCAACATGGTATACAAAGTTACATCATACAACTCGAATAGTGTAAGACTTACATAAATGCTGGTCACATGACCAAGTCTGCAAACATCGTCGTACATGACGAAAATGAACTAAGGTACAGCGGAAGTTTTCGACTAGCGTCGGCCCTCGTGCCTAATATGTATTGCCTACAAGGCGTGCTTGTGAAATATACCAGAGAACCACAGGTCCACAACAAGCAAACAAACAAGGCACACACAAGCGACAATCATACCAGCAAAAGAGCACACAAGACACCTATAGAACTAGAAAAAGGCACTCAACAAACGCGTTAGTTGGAAAATCCAACCAAGGGTCATTTCCTAGAAGTCCTATGGGTCTTGGTCATTCCTACTTTATGGAGTCTACACTTGTTCCGTTGGGGATCCTGCTAGTAAGCTTGAGGCAGTTGAAGTTGCAACTGGAGCACCATTGTTGTGGTTGAAGTCTTGATAGTAAGACTACTTCGGCAAGCAAGGGTTGCTTTGTAACTTGTTTCTTCACTTGACGACCACCTTGATGTCACATGCTGGAATCTGGAGACTGAACTTTGCCTTCTCGGTACTGGTTACATAGGTCTCATTTGGGTTCATCGTCAAGTTTATACACGTTTTGAATAGGGACAAGATAGTAGAGAAAACTCTTTTGAAATAATTAAAATAGAGATGTAAGGTCAAGATATTTTTGGAGAATAGATGAGGAGTGGAAGCCATACTAAGCTTACCTAGAAGAAAATAGATTTCTGTCGAAAAAGGTTTTAGCAGAACATTTCCTTCCTAAGCTAACGACCATGCTAACTAAGGTCTCCTAAGGTCAACGATGGCTCTGATACCAAGGCTGTGAGGACCCCTCTGACTAACCGTCAGAGATGCCCACGTTATGTAAACATATCACGATCCCAATGATCAGTGCATCGCGATCACATAACCAACATGGTATACAAAGTTACATCATACAACTCGAATAGTATAAGACTTACATAAATGCTGGTCACATGACCAAGTCTGCAAACATCGTCGTACATGACGAAAATGAACTAAGGTACAGCGGAAGTTTTCGACTAGCGTCGGCCCTCGTCACGCCTTGACGCATTCCCACAGAGCAGTTGAGCGGGACACTCAGTTGGCGTAGTCGTCGGCGTACTCCTCCTTCTTGTCGTACATCTCCTCATTTCAACCTGGACGTTTGAATATCCAGGGACACAGCCATATGAGTACATTTACGTACTCGCAAGACCACCTCTAAGGCTTAATTTTTCATGATAATGCAAGAAAGCACTTTTCGAAAACTGGGGTGGCTGCTATATACGACTATAGGGCTTAGTTTTCGAATACCATGATTTTAGACATAGAGAATAGGACATCTCTATATCTTTGCTGAAGAAAACATTTTGAGATAGAATTCTCTTCTCTTAGATATAGCAAGGACATATCCAAGTTCAAAACTTTCTTTTGTAAAAATCTTTTAAAACACTAGGATAGGGGTAACCCTTTTTCCTTCCTTGAGGTCGGACTGGTTGTCTCCCCGAGATCAACCATCCTTGCCCAAATTCCGTACCTCCCAGGTACCACTTTATTTCCTCCTCGTTTTCCTTCGAAAACCTTCCTCTTTTTAAACCATAAAACATCCAGCATGCCTAGTGGGACCTTTCCAACCGTCCATGACCGCGGACGCGGCTATTTGAATAGATTTACACTCTGCAGAGGTTGTACACTTTCACCACAAGATTTGGATGGTCTGCCGTGGATCAACCACGGACTGTACAGAGACAGCATGCACACATCAGACGGCCAATCCTAAGTTCCACTATGTTGACGCTGGTACAAGAGTATCCTCTTCGAGTGGGTTTGTTCTCTCCGGCACCGAGTGAGCTAGCCGTATCGATCCGGTTTTCCCTAGTCTCACACCGCCATGACAAGAGACCCACCGTTGCTTCCCGGTGGCACACGAAGTCCACACTCTGTATGCCCATTCCCTGACAGCATTCGGTTCCGGGGACTCTAACCCCATCTAGCCCATTGAGGAATACTCGAATACCAACACCAACAAGCTTCCGTTAAGCCTTGTGCCCATTTAGAGGTAATGTGGTTGCACGGGTTAGTTGTTCAAGCGGCAGCTAGGGTCACACGTTGTTTTTCAAAACACTTTCTTCTCCGACTACTCCCAGCAGCTCGGGTTTTCGCAAACACCTCCGATTGCTCCCAGCAACTCGGGTTTTAATAAAACACTTGCTCGCCGATTGCTCCCAGCAACTCGGGTTTTAATAAAACACTTGCTCGCTGATTGGTCCCAGCAGTTCGGGTTTTCCTCCATAAAATATTTTTATCCAATAGGTCCCCATCCTATAGTTTTGAGGTAAGATAACAGAATATACTACTAGAAAACTTAATCTTCTTGATGGAGCCTTCAATGACAAGACTCATCAAGTAAAACTCTTTTTATAATACCTACAGCTATTCTAGTAGATAACTTTGGCCAAACAATATTTTGTAAAAATAGGAATCTCCTACAGCTACTCAATATAGTTTAAGTTTTAGGAATCTCCTACATGCAATGTTAATTGATATGGATAGGTATTGACTTAAGCCTTCTGTAGAAATAGGATTCACTTAATTTGGACACTACTAGCTCCATATATTTCAGTTTCAGTGGAACACACACATTTTAACATTAATAGTGTGTAGCACAATAAACGATTTATTTTTAGACAAATCCAACTTTGCATGATAAACAAAATGCATAAGTACCACAAAAAAATACTCCTACAACATTTGCATAAACATATAAAGCACAAAAAGGTCAAACTAGATACATGCAAATAACATAAAATAATGATATCCATTTTAAAGTGTATAACCTACTGTTTTAGAAACTAATCTACCAAGATCAAAATATGAGAGTTAAAATTCTACCAAGCTAGGACATGATAGCTACTACTCATATCTAACACATGCAATTAGATTTGCTCAAAAATGTATTTTTAATAATGAACTAAAAATCCCCAAAGTGGTACTGGTGTGAAACTTAAACATGATATAACTTTTACAAGATTGGACATAGAGCACACATAAAAACATATTTTTGAGAAAGGCCAGTTCCACATGGTTAAGGAAACACTTAGCTATGCTACAAAATTTATTTCACAATATTTGCATGCACGGACAGAAACCCTAGAAGGAGAGGGCGCGGACGAGCAGCTCACCTCAGGGATCGAGGGGCAAAAGAGAGGGGCGGAGGGAGATGCGGAGGGCCAGGGAAGACGAGGGGAAGTCGTCGTTCCTGTCGGAGGGCTTTAGGTCGACGGCGCCGTCATCGGCGTCCGCGGCGGGCACGTCGCGGCTCCGGCGGCTCCGGTGAGCCTGCAGGAAAAAGGGAATGTCAAAGAGGTAGCCAGGGAAGAGGCGAGCTCTCAGGAAGAAGAATGGAGGGCAGAGGGAGAAGAGGGTGGTGGAAAACATCCGCGCAAGTGCTCGAGACCGAGCTCGTCTCCTCGCGTTAGCCAGGGCATCAGAGGGGGAGAGGGCTCGAGTGGCCGTGTCTGGAGGGAGGATAGAGAGTTGGGGGAGTGTTCAGGCAAGGTTAAAGGCTGGGGCACGACATGGGCTGGCCAGAACGAGGTGAGGTGGCCAGCAGCTAGAGGGCAGCAACATCGGCGTTTCGGACAACAGAAACGGACAAGGGGTTGGGGCAGGGGTGCGCCAGTGTACTCATGAGGGTGTTGGGGAGCTGCTGGTGCGAGGATAGGTCCAGAGAGGGTCGAGGGCACAGATTGGGTGGAGAGGGAGGTGTCTGGTTATTTCTGCCCATAAGATGCTCGTAGAAATGTCCATAAGAGAAAAACAAAGGAGATTCGAGCTAAGGCTGGCAGGGTCGTTGACCAAAACGTCCAGTGGGTGTGTGTGAGGGTTGGGGTGTGTCAAAACAATGGTTGATGAGAAGGGAGTGTCGATGTTTAGTTATAGACAAGTTTTGAGCTGATTAGATTAGCCCCCTTTGCTAACATGGATTTGAGAGCTCCTTGACATGAAAAATATAACACAAGCTGGGTTGATTAGAAGGGGTATAGGTGCAGTAGTTGGATAAAGGGATTAGGTGAAAAGGGATCAACAACCACAAGATAAGAAAATGGGAAAAGGCTATCCAATAACATTACATATGGCCACCTTATAAAGAAACACTCAAAACACTCATGGATTAGTGATCCCACAATCTTGAAGAATTTAATGAAGGTTATTCAGGAGTAAAAGAGATGATAAGGATGAGCTTAGGTGAGTTGCATTACTAATTTGAATAGAATAAACTTAATTATCATGTTCTACAAAGGCTAAATATTAATGGAAATGAAGATAATTGTTTCTTATTTGAAAAAGGATAATCTTTGAGTTTCTCCTCAAAATCAACATTATAATAAAGAGTTAAACACAACTTTATCATAGGGCACAACATTTAAAGCATGAATGGTCTCCAGCAAATTATATAGATAAGATGTTGTCTCATACACCACCACATGAACACACATAAAATAACACACTCATGGGAAACAATTTAAACACAAAACATATAGGTCAACCACACATAAAAATAGATAAACACCCACACAATTGGATCAATAGCCATACTTTTAATATAGATCAAAAATATTTGTGAGGAGGTGATCAACAGAATCAAAACAGGTTATTTTTGGTAGGAGTGGACTTAAACCAGAATAAGGTGAGGTGGTGATCATAATGATCCAGACATGGCTCTTGGTATAAAAAAAAGAATTACTCCAACAAGCTGAGCATTGATTTCCAGAGGCTAATTAAATTGGTGTTTTGGAAAAGAGTGTTGGTAATGCTTGCGAAATATTAACAAGCAATAATATTGAGGACTTATTGTATGGTCATGTATAGTTTTGCAAACAAATAGTTTTTAGGAATTACAGTTGGTTTCTCCAATGATATATATATTTTGGGTGGTTGACTGATCAAGACATTAGGGAAAAATAGAGTTTATTAAAAAGAGAATGGGAGAAGATATGTGGACTATTTCACTTGTTAAAACATTGAATACAGAGGTCATATAATAACTTGTTTTGAGTTTTAGATGGTTGTTATTTAGAAGTCATCAACACAAACACAAAACACAACATGACAAACAGAGCATAAAAGAGAAAATACATCCATTAACAAGACATTTCAAAAAGTTTTTGTTGCCTCAGAATTTTGGATCTTTTATAATTAAGTTTATGTTGCTTCCAAAATTTGGGGCGTTAAAGACCTTCCCCCCTTAACAGAATCTCGTCCCGAGATTCCTAAGTGTGTATTAAGAGAGTGAAGGGAAAAGAGGGTCCAAAGATTCTTCATCTTCCGAGGTGGTTGATTCCTGAATGAGGTTTCCTTGTTGATGAGACGTCTGATATCTTCTGGAAAACTTGGGTCCTTGCTGAAAGTGTTGAACTGAAGGTCGATGATGTTGTTGGGTTCTTGTTGAGCTGACCTCAAAAACTTCTGGGATTGGGGCGCAAGGAACAACTTCGTCACAACTATCAAATAAAACTAGCTTGTGTCTTCCCCCCTTAAAGAGGGCACACATGAAGGGTTAAAGTTGATGACAAAAGTTGTCGCCGACTTCAGGGTGTAGTTTGTCTTGAGCATCATGATGATCTTCATTTAGGTCGCGGCTCCTTGGTGCTTGGGGGTTGATGTAGACACTCGTCTCGATATTGCCATCTTGAGGGGTTAGCAGTTAGACACAGGCAAACAACTTTTCAAGCTTCACAGGGGCGTCAGGTCGGTAGACTTGGCTCCCTTTTTTTTCATCAAAAAGTCAAAGGGTGCTAAGACATACTAAAGACATCTAAGCTTGCTTGATGCAAGGTGTTGCCAAGTGCACAATCTTCAGTCTTCTCACCTTTCTTGGCGTCTTGCTGGCTATGGTGTCTCCTATTGTGTCCATCTTTAGTTTAGCTGCCGTAGAGTTTTGACTTCCTTGGTTATTGGGCTTCATACAACTTTGAACCAGTCTTCGGAGGTTAGTTGCATCTAAGTTAGCCTAAAAGTCATTACTTTATATAAAACTCAAGTAAGGGTCAATTGAGTTAATCAAGTTGGTGCACGGACGGAATTGATGACTCTTGCTTAGAGATACATCTTCAGGTAGATGATCTTCAGTGCTGGTTGTCTTCGTTGTTGCTGACGTCGATATTCTTTGCACGTCACCGTTTTAGGTGTTCACAAAGTCTTCAAAAAAAGTATTGGGTTTTGGCGTTATCTGAGTCCTCCGTGCTGCCATTTGCAAAAGGGACTTCCGTAGACACTTCTCTTCTGATCTTGGTTTGTAGGTCTTGAAGAGGTTGGTTAGCAACAAGTCAATGATGTTAGTTGTTTTCTCTAAAGTTAGATACGTTAGGTTAATGATGGTATACTTGTAATTCTAATAGTCCATTAAACTACCAAGGCTTTCCATATGGGGGATGGCTTTATTTGGGCGGTCTTTTGTATCATGTGTAGTTAAAAACTCTAGCAAGTTAAAGTTTAGATCAGAGGGAAGAGCATTTTAGGAAGTTTTCGAGGAAAAGTTTATAACTCTCACATGTTAAAGGTTAGATTAGAAAGAAAACATTTTAGGAAGTTTTTGAGTACAACTTTATAAGTGCATTAGGGTACATTTGTGGCAAAAGGTAAGAAAATTTTGTGTGTGGAGAAATCAAGATGTTTGAACAAGTTTAAAGTATGTGCCTAATATGTATTGCCTACAAGGCGTGCTTGTGAAATATACCAGAGAACCACAGGTCCACAACAAGCAAACAAACAAGGCACACACAAGCGACAATCATACCAGCAAAAGAGCACACAAGACACCTATAGAACTAGAAAAGGGCACTCAACAAACGCGTTAGTTGGAAAATCCAACCAAGGGTCATTTCCTAGAAGTCCTATGGGTCTTGGTCATTCCTACTTTATGGAGTCTACACTTGTTCCGTTGGGGATCCTGCTAGTAAGCTTGAGGCAGTTGAAGTTGCAACTGGAGCACCATTGTTGTGGTTGAAGTCTTGATAGTAAGACTACTTCGGCAAGCAAGGGTTGCTTTGTTACTTGTTTCTTCACTTGACGACCACCTTGATGTCACATGCTGGAATCTGGAGACTGAACTTTGCCTTCTCGGTACTGGTTACATAGGTCTCATTTGGGTTCATCGTCAAGTTTATACACGTTTTGAATAGGGACAAGATAGTAGAGAAAAGTCTTTTGAAATAATTTAAAATAGAGATGTAAGGTCAAGATATTTTTGGAGAATAGATGAGGAGTGGAAGCCATACTAAGCTTACCTAGAAGAAAATAGATTTCTGTCGAAAAAGGTTTTAGCAGAACATTTCCTTCCTAAGCTAACGACCATGCTAACTAAGGTCTCCTAAGGTCAACGATGGCTCTGATACCAAGGCTGTGAGGACCCCTCTGACTAACCGTCAGAGATGCCCACGTTATGTAAACAGATCACGATCCCAATGATCAGTGCATCGCGATCACATAACCAACATGGTATACAAAGTTACATCATACAACTCGAATAGTATAAGACTTACATAAATGCTGGTCACATGACCAAGTCTGCAAACATCGTCGTACATGACGAAAATGAACTAAGGTACAGCGGAAGTTTTCGACTAGTGTCGGCCCTCGTCACGCCTTGACGCATTCCCACAGAGCAGTTGAGCGGGATACTCAGTTGGCGTAGTCGTCGGCGTACTCCTCCTTCTTGTCGTACATCTCCTCATTTCAACCTGGACGTTTGAATATCCAGGGACACAGCCATATGAGTACATTTACGTACTCGCAAGACCACCTCTAAGGCTTAAGTTTTCATGATAATGCAAGAAAACACTTTTCGAAAACTGGGGTGGCTGCTATATACGACTATAGGGCTTAGTTTTCGAATACCATGATTTTAGACATAGAGAATAGGACATCTCTATATCTTTGCTGAAGAAAACATTTTGAGATAGAATTCTCTTCTCTTAGATATAGAAAGGACATATCCAAGTTCAAAACTTTCTTTTGTAAAAATCTTTTAAAACACTAGGATAGGGGTAACCCTTTTTCCTTCCTTGAGGTCGGACTGGTTGTCTCCCCGAGATCAACCATCCTTGGCCAAATTCCGTACCTCCCAGGTACCACTTTATTTCCTCCTCGTTTTCCTTCGAAAACCTTCCTCTTTTTAAACCATAAAACATCCAGCATGCCTAGTGGGACCTTTCCAACCGTCCATGACCGCGGACGCGGCTATTCGAATAGATTTACACTCTGCAGAGGTTGTACACTTTCACCACAAGATTTGGATGGTCTGTCGTGGATCAACCACGGACTGTACAGAGACAGCATGCACACATCAGACGGCCAATCCTAAGTTCCACTATGTTGACGCTGGTACAAGAGTATCCTCTTCGAGTGGGTTTGTTCTCTCCGGCACCGAGTGAGCTAGCCGTATCGATCCGGTTTTCCCTAGTCTCACACCGCCACGACAAGAGACCCACCGTTGCTTCCCGGTGGCACACGAAGTCCACACTCTGTATGCCCATTCCCTGACAGCATTCGGTTCCGGGGACTCTAACCCCATCTAGCCCATTGAGGAATACTCGAATACCAACACCAACAAGCTTCCGTTAAGCCTCGTGCCCATTTTGAGGTAATGTGGTTGCACGGGTTAGTTGTTCAAGCGGCAGCTAGGGTCACACTTTGTTTTTCAAAACACTTTCTTCTCCGACTACTCCCAGCAGCTCGGGTTTTCGCAAACACCTCTGATTGCTCCCAGCAACTCGGGTTTTAAAAAACACTTGCTCGCCGATTTCTCCTCGCAACTCGGGTTTTAATAAAACACTTGCTCGCCGATTGCTCCCAGCAGTTCGGGTTTTCCTCCATAAAATATTTTTATCCAATAGGTCCCCATCCTATAGTTTTGAGGTAAGATAACAGAATATACTACTAGAAAACTTAATCTTCTTGATGGAGCCTTCAATGACAAGACTCATCAAGTAAAACTCTTTTTATAATACCTACAGCTATTCTAGTAGATAACTTTGGCCAAACAATATTTTGTGAAATAGTTTTCGGGTGGCAAGGTGCCACAAAGGAAGTAAAACATGCATTATTTTATTTTTGAAAACAAAACATGCTTGATAAAATAATAGGAATCATTATAGTGGTGAGGTGGGCTTGCCTGGCTCAGCAATATGTCCTTGGTCTTGGTCTTGATGCTCCTCGGGTTCATTCCTCACTTTCCGTTCCTTCTCGATCGTATCTAACGTCGTAAACAGAAAAATGAAGCACACTCAGAATACAAGACAAAGCTACAAGGACATACTAAACAGCAAGCATTGCACAAGACAATAAGCTAACAGTCGAGAGCAAACAACTTCTTTAGCTAAACAAAAACAAACAACAAAGTCCATAGAGATAAGACAAACAACAGATTCTCCTAAGAAAATATACACAACAACCCTGAGTATTAAAAGGGTAGTTCTACAGAACACTAAAACAACACATCACTTAGGGTTATTATATCCTTTAACAAGAGCTGTTATACTAGTTTCAGGAAATACTTCATACAAAAGTATCTTAAGGGTTAAAGTATGTGAATTGTTTAGGAAATACTTCAGACAAAAGTATCTGAACACACAAGCAAGTTTTAATATTAACACTAGCATTGAGCACACTCACATGCAAACATGTTATTAGTTCAAGAAACACCTACTATCAAGTAACTAAGCGACAAACAATGGTAACACCACTGTCCAAACAAGTTTATGACTAAGAGCTAAAATAGTGCATTAGGCTTATTTAATAGGACATCACAATTAAGGTCACTTCAACCAATAAACAAACAATCACATGGCAACAAAGTGTTGACAACAATCTAGAATAAGAAGGTCATATATTAAGCATTGCAAAACACAAGGAACTACTGGATATAATTTAACACCAAACAATCATTCACATGCATAACACACAAATGAAATTAGTGCAACTCCTAGGAAACAAGATGAACTATGTGAAACTCAGATGTGAAGGGACTAGCAATACTTTCAGGGAATTTATTAAGTCTATTAAAGGGTAACCTAAGTTTCTGTACTTATGAGTTACTAAGAACACCAACACATAACAATTGAGGTAAAACAGGAATTTATCTCATCACACTTATTAGATAAATAAGATGATGTTTAAAGAGATTTAACATAACACACCAACATACCCACATGCAAAGCTTATAAACACAATTGACGTTATTATTAGGGTACAAAGTGAATAACGCTAAACATAAGTAAACAATGCACCACACATTATAAAAGTGTTTCAACCAAATTATTATGGTTGATTTAAGGTCCTGATCTTCAAGAGTTGATTAGCAATAATTATACAATTCACATTTGTTAGGAATAGATGATTAAAATCTAAGACTCCTATTAGCCAAATGTTGCTGCTTGGGGACATAAGCTATAACTCCAATAATATTGTTCAGAAATATAAGTTCTTCTACCACAGTACACTTAGTAGCTATAGGAAGCTAGGGAAATTGGATTTGCATCAAAAGTTATTACTGAACATGAGTTAAAAATCATACAAATGCTACTGGTCTCAAAACCATAATCAATATAGTTTAAGTTTTAGGAATCTCCTACATGCAAGGTTAATTGATATGGATAGGTATTGACTTAATCCTTTTGTAGAAATAGGATTCACTTAATTTGGACACTACTCGCTCCATATATTTCAGTTTTAGTGGAACACACACATTTTAACATTAATAGTGTGTTGCACAATATACGATTTATTTTTAGACAAATCCAACTTTGCATGATAAACAAAATGCATAAGTACCACAAAAAAAATACTCCTACACCATTTGCATAAACATATAAAGCACAAACAAGTCAAACTAGATACATGCAAATAACATAAAATAATGATATCCATTTTAAAGTGTATAACCTACTGTTTTAGAAACTAATCTACCAAGATCAAAATATGAGAGTTAAATTCTACCAAGCTAGGATATGATAGCTACTACTCATATCTAACACATGCAATTATATTTGCTCAAAAATGTATTTTTAATAATGAACTAAAAATCCCCAAAGTGGTACTGGTGTCAAACTTAAACATGATATAACTTTAGTTATAAACATCTCCTTCAGGCAAGGCTTATAGATCTGGGTAGGTATTCTCCTAAGCTTTCCATAGAACTAAAGTTTACTAATTTTGGACCTATAAAACTCAAGTTATTTAATAAATGGTGCAAAAACCACTTTTGAGAAAGGCCAGTTCCACATGGTTAAGGAAACACTTAGCTATGCTACAAAATTTATTTCACAATTTTTGCATGCACAAATCTTCCACAACCGAATTAAATCTAGAGCACTAGATTTCTGGAAAAATAAAACAGGAAAATATTCAAAAAGGAAAAATGGGCAGAAGGGCCGGATCTGGCGCTGGGCGCCTCGGGCGAGCTGGGCCGGCCCACGGCGGCGCGCGCGCTGGCGAACAGGTAATCCACCGCCCGATCTAGATCGGACGGCCGAAAATAGATCTGGCCAGTTCAAAGGGAGCCGTGGATCCAGGAATCGACGGCCAGGAGTCGTCTTGAACCTCCCGCCGCGCAGAGCACGGACAGAAACCCTAGAAGGAGAGGGTGCGGACGAGCAGCTCACCTCAGGGATCGAGGGGCAAAAGAGAGGGGCGGAGGGAGATGCGGAGGGCCAGGGAAGACGAGGGGAAGTCGTCGTTCCTGACGGAGGGCTTTAGGTCGACGGCGCGGTCATCGGCGTCCGCGGCGGGCACGTCGCGGCTCCGGCGGCTCCGGTGAGCCTGCAGGAAAAAGGGAATGTCAAAGAGGTAGCCAGGGAAGAGGCGAGCTCTCAGGAAGAAGAATGGAGGGCAGAGGGAGAAGAGGGTGGTGGAAAACATCTGCGCAAGTGCTCGAGACCGAGCTCGTGTCCTCGCGTTATCCAGGGCATCAGAGGGGGAGAGGGCTCGAGTGGCCGTGTCTGGAGGGAGGATAGAGAGCTGGGGGAGTGTTCAGGCAAGGTTAAAGGCTGGGGCACGACATGGGCTGGCCAGAACGAGGTGAGGTGGCCAGCAGCTAGAGGGCAGCAACAGCGGCGCTTCGGACAACATAAACGGACAAGGGGTTGGGGCAGGGGTGCGCCAGTGTACTCATGAGGGTGTTGGGGAACTGCTGGTGCGAGGATAGGTCCAGAGAGGGTCGAGGGCACGGATTGGAAGGAGAGGGAGGTGTCTGGTTGTTTCTGCCCATAAGATGCTCGTAGAAATGTCCATAAGATAAAAACAAAGGAGATTCGAGCTAAGGCTGGCAGGGTCGTTGACCAAAACGTCCAGTGGGTGTGTGAGAGGGTTGGGGTGTGTCAAAACAATGGTTGATGAGAAGGGAGTGTCGATGTTTAGTTATAGACAAGTTTTGAGCTGATTAGATTAGCCCCCTTTGCTAACATGGATTTGAGAGCTCCTTGACAAGAAACATATAACACAAGCTGGGTTGATTAGAAGGGGTATAGGTGCAGTAGTTGGATAAAGGGATTAGGTGAAAAGGGATCAACACCCACAAGATAAGAAAATGGGAAAAGGCTATCCAATAACATTACATATGGCCACCTTATAAAGAAACACTCAAAACACTCATGGATTAGTGATCCCACAATCTTGAAGAATTTAATGAAGGTTATTCACGAGTAAAAGAGATGATAAGGATGAGCTTAGGTGAGTTGCATTACTAATTTGAATAGAATAAACTTAATTATCATGTTCTACAAAGGCTAAAAATTAATGGAAATGAAGATAATTGTTTCTTATTTGAAAAAGGATAATCTTTGAGTTTCTCCTCAAAATCAACATTATAATAAAGAGTTAAACACACCTTTATCATAGGACACAACATTTAAAGCATGAATGGTCTCCAGCAAATTATATAGATAAGATGTTGTCTCATACACCACCACATGAACACACATAAAATAACACACTCATGGGAAACAATTTAAACACAAAACATATAGGTCAACCACACATAAAAATAGATAAACACCCACACAATTGGATCAATAGCCATACTTTTAATATAGATCAAAAATATTTGTGAGGAGGTGATCAACAGAATCAAAACAGGTTATTTTTGGTAGGAGTAGACTTAAACCAGAATAAGGTGAGGTGGTGATCATAATGATCCAGACATGGCTCTTTGTATAAAAAAAGAATTACTCCAACAAGCTGAGCATTGATTTCCATAGGCTAATTAAAAATGTGTTTTGGAAAAGAGTGTTGGTAATGCTTGCGACATATTAACAAGCAATAATATTGAGGACTTATTGTATGGTCATGTATAGTTTTGCAAACAAATAGTTTTTAGGAATTACAGTTGGTTTCTCCAATGATATATATTTTGGGTGGTTGACTGATCAAGACATTAGGGAAAAATAGAGTTTATTAAAAATAGAATGGGAGAAGATATGTGGACTATTTCACTTGTTAAAACATTGAATACAGAGGTCATATAATAACTTGTTTTGAGTTTTAGATGGTTGTTATTTAGAAGTCATCAACACAAACACAAAACACAACATGACAAACAGAGCATAAAAGAGAAAATACATCCATTAACAAGACATTTCAAAAAGTTTTTGTTGCCTCAGAATTTTGGATCTTTTATAATTAAGTTTTTGTTGCTTCCAAAATTTGGGGCGTTACACTGAAATCATTCATCTTTATTTTGGCATGATATTAAAGAACAAAATATAAATAATTTTTAGGAAATGTGAAATATAAGGTATTCATTTTTTATTGAAAATAATTTGTGCACCATTATATTTTATATTATGATAATTCATTTGAAAACTTCATAACAACTTTGGAAAAGATTTTTGTTTTAATTCTATTCTTTTATAGAAGATATTAATCATTTCATGCTTTGAAAATAAATGAAATTCATTTAAGAAAATGAAATGTTTATTTGGCTAATTCATTAATTTAAAATCTATGAAATTTATAGTTATAAGTTACAGAATTGAAATTTTAACACCATGTTTTGAACTTAGTTGAGAGAATGAAAACCATTTGGCAACTAACACCATTTTTAAATAATTTGTGAATTTATGAATAGATATGGCTAAGTGGTTGAAATTAATTTCTTATAAGTAAACCATTTACTTAAAATAAAATGGATTGTAGTTTGTAAAATATTTGTCAAATTACATTTTAAGGTTTTTGAAATACAGTGGATAAAAAAATGTTTAAACTGTGATATTTGAAATATTAAAATCTTTCAATAAGTTTGAAGTATTTCATAGTTGGTTTCCTTATGCATTTAATATTTTATTTTAATAAAAAGAAAAGTTTTAAATTTTAGTGATTTTTGAACATTATAAAATGTTGGGATGTTACAATATCTCAATAGGTTTCTTTTTATTCCTTACCTATATTCTATTTCTCCTCTTATCTTATTTGTTTTGGAGTCTCTTCTCTTATCCAACTTTCAAAGTTTAGGATCCTACGTGTGGGTTGACGATTTCTTTCCTTTTACCCTATTAGGTTCGATCTTTTGGAGTCGTCTTCGTCGGAGCAACTCCTTTTGTTAGTGGTGTCGAGATTTTCCAGGTGGAGCAACAATCCCTTGTTAGTGGTGTCGAGAAGTTCTTCACGGAGCCGGAAGACTCGGTAGTTACCCTTCTCTTCTTGTGGTCTCGGCGTGGATCTCGGAACGCGGTCCCTTGTTAGTGGTGACGATTGTAACGCCCCGAGATTTATCCCCTTTTGTTTTGTGAATTTTCTTTTTGCATCGACATAGCATCGCATTGCATTGCATCGCATTAATTTAATTGTTGCATTTAAATTTATTTTCCACAATTAAATTCAAATGCATTTCAAATTAATTAAAAATGTGTTATTTTCAAATCTTTTAAAAATGTTAAAAACTAGTTTATTAAATTGTCTATCTAAAACTAAATATATTTTGTATAGTTTTCGTATTTAAATTCCCTGTGTATTTTTTTTTAAATATAAATCAGAAATAATTAAAGGGGAGAGAAATAAAAGCCCAAGCCCATCTAACCCCAAACCCTAGGTTTTGCCCCCTGAAAACTTTACAGCCACCCTCCTCTACTTTTCTGGATTTTTTACAAAAGTCCTCCCCCCTTTTTTTCTTTCTTTTTCCCCCCTCCTTTTCTTTTCTTTTCTTTTCTTCTTTTTTTTTGCTCCTCTTTCTTTCCTTTTCCTCTTCTTCTCCTTCCCGAGCTCGTCCCTGCGCCGCCGGCCTCCCCACCTGCGCCGCTCCTCCCGCCGGCCCGCGCCTCCACCTCCGGCCGCTGCCCGCGAAGCGCGCCGCGCCCGCCGCCGCTCTCCCGCGCCAGCGCGCCTCCTCGCCTCCACTAGCGCTCGCCGGCGCATGCGCCGCCGCCACCAGCGCGGGCCCTCCCTCCGGCCGCCTCTCCTCCTCCGACCCGCGCCGCCCCGGCCTCCCCCTCGCCCTTCTCCCGAGCCCCCGAGCTCCTCCTCCCGCCGCCGCTCCCCGCCGCAGCGCCCCTTGCCCGTGCCTCTGGCCCGCCGCCCGCGCTACAGCCGCCAGCGCCTCCCCCGCCGCCGACCGCCCTCTGGCTCCCCATCTCCGGCCGCCCCGCTCCCAGAGCTCTCGCGCCACCTCGTCGCCGGTCGCCTCCGCGCCCTGCTCCGCCGCCGCCGCGCGCGCCCGGCCGCCTCCCGGTCTCCCGCGCCGCCGCGCCCAGCCTCCTCCCGCACCTGGCGCCGTCCCGTGCGCTGCGCCTCCGCGCGCCACCATCCGGCCGCGCCGTGACGCCGTCCGACCGTGCCGTGCCGCCGTCCGCATGTGCCGCGCCGCGTGCCCCTGAGCCGCCCCCGCTCGCCCACCTCCATCCGACGCCCCGCGTCCCCGTGCGCTCGCCGCCGTCGTGTGTTCCACTCCGCGCCTCCGCTTCATCCGCCGTCTCCATCCGGTGGCCTCCCGCGTCCGCCGCACGCCGGGTGATTGACGCAATGGCAGCAAGACTCGGCGTCTTTTGTTGTCCGCGTTTGTCCACCCATTGAGGTGTTGCCCACCCGTGCGTTTTCCCTCTGGTGTCCGTTGCCGTGCTCCTACGTGTCTGCGCCCGTCAACGGTGATGACCGAGTTCGACTACTTCGACCACTTCCACGACACCGACAAACGACGATGCCCCGGTTCCGCGACGACTACTTCCACGACGACGACTACTTCCTCTACGGACCGAAGACATCGGTTTCGAACCCTAGTTCACTCGATCCGACGTACGGACCCAAACCCTAACCCTAAAACCTATTTTTATTAAATGTCATCTATCTTGTGCATATCGCATCATAATTGCATGGTTTGCATCTCTTGGGTTTGCGGGTGTAGCAAATCACCTAAATAATAAATATGGAATGTGTGGGGGTAATAAATATATAATGCCCTATTCCATTTAATTTAATTAGCTCACCCATGCCATGTGTTGCCATGCTAACCAACATTTAATATTGCTGGTAAATAAATAACTTGCACCTAAATATTAATTGTCGGAATCCCAGTTCCGCTTAATTCGGATTAAGTGCCTCTCAAATTGCATCTCACCATGCCATGCATCATTCTCATATGATCATGCTGGATCTTTTGCCGTAGTTATAAAATGCATCTTTCGCGCTTCCAGTGTTTGTTGCTTCTTCGCGGATACGACGTTGCTATGTGTGAGCAACGACAAGATCTGCTTCCATGCGGGATTCCAGGCAAGCAAAGTTTGCTTGTTTACCTATACATTGTCTTTCATCCCTGCCGTTGATCTCTGCTACCCTAGTATTCGATTCTTATTGCGATCCCATCACATGTTTATCCTGCAGCCCATACAGCTTTATCCCCACACCCCATCACATGTTGTTTGTTTACCTGTTGGCCTTGCGAGTCGTAGCGCATGCTTAGAGTTGTTTGTGCGAGTCGTCTGTTGGTCTTATGTTTCATCTGCTTAGTATGATAGATATTCTACCTAAATAAAATGTAGTCTTATATTGGGGTATTATAATTAAAAGATAAGGCACCAGGTAGAAGGCCTTGCGAGGTGTTTTGTTCTGCTCAGTGTCGACTTAGGAACTGAGATTTTGTCCTCGGATCCAATTTTGAGCGCACTAACCACTTGTGGGTGGCCCTATGTGAAGGGGATCGTGTGCAGAAAACAAATTTTTTCCTCCCAACGATATCCTTGAACTAGCCAAGATCTATTCTATGCAGATATAGTAGTACGAACGGAGATCGGAATACGTACCCTTGTAGACCGAAAGCGGGGATTACGTTCCCGCACAAACGTTGTCGATGAATACCGACGTAGCCGACCTCAAGGTCGTGTAGAGGAAGCAGGCCTCCGAGTACCGCTAGCGCAGCACCTCGCAGGGAGTCGCACACGTACGGTGGAGACGACGCCTCCGAAGCTCCAGTCCAGGACGAGCAGCGGAAGACTTGGACCGGAACACCAGCAGCGCGGCAGCGGGCTATGGTGGAGGAGATCCCCGACTCCTCTTGCTCGGCGCGGCTCCAACTTGGGAACCACGAGATCGAGAGAGAAATCAGGAATTAATTGGTGAATTAAAAGGCTGGGGGTGCCCCTTCTTATATAGGCTCCCAAGGGGAGCCAACCTTGCCAGCCAGGCAATGTGGGACTAACCCCCCACAGCCTGGCTCGGAATGGGAGGTGCGCCGGCCCCCTGGTGGGCCCCTTGTGGCCCACCTAGGCCGGGCCTCCTGGCCCCCACCGAATTCCCCTAGGGAATTTTCCCCTCCTGGGCCTTCTTTCGTCCGGAAGGCCCATTTAGGGAAATCTGCCTTAATAAATTCGAAAATAAATATATAAAATCATATTTGCATATTAATAACACTAATTAATATCAAACATAATATATATAATATTTCCTAGCTCCGAAAACTCTTTCGGCGCTGCCCGATCTCCATCGGACCTCTCCCGGGACGTTCCCGGTGATCTCCTTCCTTTCCGGTTGTCTTGTCGAAACCCCTTAAGTGTGTTACCCTAGCGGTTCGATATAATATCAGGTATGATCAAGACTCCTCAATGATCAACGACTAATCCGTAGGCCTGGACCCCCTGAATTAATCCCTGAGATATAACGAATGACTTTCATCTATCAAACCTGAACGTGAAGTCTTAGACCTTTTGCCATAGCGATACTTAGCACGTCCGAGCGTCGCTCCATAGATATCTCCATACCTAATCCCGACCTCGTTACCGACGACGCTATCTTCTACTCGTTCATGATCTCATGTCTCCGTGACCTAGTCACATGCTTGCAAGCTCATTAGACATGATCTCACCGAGTGGGCCCGAGAGTATCTATCCTGCTATGCGGACTGGCAAATCCCTCTCTTGACCCCTCGTCTTAATACTCCTTTCCAATACCCAAAAGTATCACCGTTATTGTCATACTAAATAAGATACGACGTTTGGTGCAATCAAAGTATCTTCCGGGAATATCAATAAGAGTTGATCTCACGGTCAAAGGTGTAACGACTACGTTCTCCAAATCTGGGTATGTCCATCACATCACTCTCCAGCGATATGACTCTCATTGCCGACCGGCGCCATGCCCCATGACCGGGAAACCTCGATCATCAATCGCGCAACGAAACTAGTCTTAGTAGAGGCTACTAGGGACCTGGTTGTTTACGTATCACACCCGCATTAATGTTTCCGCTTAATACGGTTCCAGCATGACACAAAAACCTATTATGAACAAACGAGATATGATAAAGAATACACTTTATTAATTGCCTCTAGGGCATATCTCCTTCAGTCTCCCACTTGCACTAGAGTACAATTTAATCTAGATTACAACTTGGTAAAAGCCTAACACCCATAGCTAACGGGTGCTGTTCATGCTTATCAAGCGGAAGAGGCTTCGTCAGCGGATCTTCCACATTCAGATCCGTATGCACTTTGCAAATCTTCACATCACCTTCTTGTACGTACTGACGTATCACGTGGAAGCGTCGGAGAATGTGTTTGGCGGTGGAGTGAGACCTTGGCTCCTTGGCGTTCGCAATGGCACCCGTATTGTCGCAGAAGAGGACCACGGGGTCTTGCACGCTCGGGAACACTCCAAGTTCGATGACGAACTTCCTCAGCCACACAGCTTCATTCGCGGCCTCGCAGGCAGCAATGTACTCCGACTCCATTGTAGATTGTGCGACTATGGGTTGCTTCCCACTTCTCCAGCACACGGCGCCTCCATTCACCTTGAACACGTAACCTGTCTGTGACTTACTGTCATCGGGGTCTGAGTAGAAACTTGCATCTACGTAACCCGTTACGCCAAGTTCCTCATCGCAGCCACCATACACAAGGAACATTTCCTTTGTCTTATTGAGATACTTAAGAATGCTCTTAACAGCTATCCAATGCGGCATCCAGGATTACTCTGGAACCGGCTTGTCAAACTTAGAGCTAATGCCACATCTGGTCTAGTACTCAACATTGCATACATGATCGATCCTATGGCTGAAGCATAAGGATGTTTCGTCATTTCGGCCTTACCCAGTTCCGTCACCGGACACTGCGCCTTACGCAATATCTTATTCTTGATAACCGGCAAAGAACCCTTCTTTGCCTTCTCCATATGAAAACGCTTCAATATTTTATCAAGATAAGTCCTCTGACTTAGTGCTAATAGGCGCCTTGATCTATCACGGTAGATTTTTATGCCTAAAACATACGCAGCTTCTCCTAAGTCCTTCATGGAAAACTTACTGTTTAAATATTCCTTCACGCTATTCAGAAGTTCCACATCATTCCCTATTAGCAATATGTCGTCAACATACAGTGCTAAGAACACAACCGAGCTCCCACTCATTTTCTTGTAAATACAGGTCTCTTCCACATTCTGGATAAATCCAAAACCTTTGATTACCTCATCAAAGCGAAGATTCCAGCTCCGAGATGCCTGCTTCAATCCATAGATGGATCGCTGAAGCTTGCACACCCTGTTAGCACTTCCTGGATCGACAAAACCTTCCGGCTGTACCATGTACAACTCTTCCTCAATGTTTCCATTCAGGAAGGCCGTTTTGACGTCCATCTGCCAGATTTCATAATCATAGTAGGCAGCTACCGCTAACAAAATCCGAATAGACTTAAGCATCGCTACCGGTGAAAAAGTTTCATCATAGTCAATTCCATGAACTTGTCGGAAACCCTTTGCGACAAGCCGAGCTTTATAGACGGTCACATTACCATCAGCATCAGTCTTCTTCTTAAAGATCCACTTATTCTCGACGGCCTTGCGCCCTTCGGGAATATCCACCAAGGTCCACACTTGGTTATCATACATGGATCCTATTTCGGATTTCATGGCTTCAAGCCATTTCTCGGACTCTAGACTCTCCATCGCCTCCTTGTAGTTCGTAGGTTCATCTTGCTCGACTAGCATGACGGTGCAAACCATATTGCCATACCATTCTGGTGCGATCCGAGATCTACCAGACCTACGAGGTAGAACATCTTCCTCGACAGTTTCTCCCACTCCTTCCACGGAGGACGTTTCCGGAATTGCTTCCGTTGCGCCACTCGGAATCTCGAGTTCAGGATCAACGATTTCATCAAGGTCTACCTTCCTCCCACTTACTCCTTTCGCGAGAAACTCCTTCTCTAGAAAGGTACCGGTCTTCGCGACAAAAGTTTTGCCCTCAGCTTGGTTGTAGAAGGTGTACCCAACGGTTTCCCGCGGATATCCTACAAAGACGACTTTCTCCGACTTCGGCTCGAGTTTGTCGGGCTGTAGTTTCTTAACGTACGCCTCACAACCCCAAACCTTCAGAAACGATAACTTAGGCTTGTGGCCATACCATAATTCATACGGTGTCGTTTCAACGGATTTGGACGGAGCCCTATTTAAAATGAATGCGGCTGTTTCTAACGCATAACCCTAGAAGGACACTGGCAGATCGGTAAGAGACATCATAGATCGGACACTATCCAGTAGAGTACGATTACGTCGCTCGGACACACCGTTACGCTGCGGAGTTCCGGCGGGCGTAAGTTGGGGCACAATGCCACAACTCTTCAGATGTGTGCCAAACTCAAAACTCAAGTACTCTCCACCGCGATCGGACCGGAGATGCTTGATTTTTCTATTAAGCTGATTCTCAACTTCACTCTGGAATTATTTGAACTTTTCAAACGTTTCAGACTTGTGTTTCATCAAGTAGATATAACCGTATCTACTCAAGTCATCAGTGAAGGTGACGAAGTAACGATAACCATTGCGTGTCGAAACGCTCATTGGTCCACATACGTCTGTATGTATGATCCCCAACAAATCCGACGCCCGTTGAACGAAACCTTTGAACGGTGTCCTGGTCATTTTGCCCATGAGGCATGGTTCGCATGTATCGAGGGACCCGAAGTCCAACGAGTCCAAGAGTCCATCAGAGTGGAGTCGCTTCATGCGCTTTATACCAATATGACCAAGACGGCAATTCCACAAAAACATGGCGGTATCGTCACTACACTTAATTCGTTTGGCCTCTATGTTATGGATGTGAGTACTACGATCGAGATTCAACAAGAATAAACCATTACTCTCGGGAGCATCAACATAAAAGATATCATTCATATAAATAGCACAATTGCTTGACACTGATTTAAATGAATAACCGTCTTGTAACAGGCAAGACCCACTTATAATGTTTACACTCAAGGATGGCACAAAATAACATTTATTTAAAACCAAAACTAATCCCGATGGTAGATGCAGAGGGAGCGTGCCGACAGCCACCACGTCGACTCTCGATCCGTTGCCGACGCGCATCGTCACCTCATCCTTCGCCAGCCGCCTTCTATTCCGTAACTCCTCCTGAGAGTTACATATATGAGCAACAGAACCAGTATCAAATACCCACGTATTGCTCCGGGCGGATGTAAGGTACACATCTATAACATGTATATGAATATACCTTGCTCTTTGTCGACCGTCTTGCCAGACTTCCTATCCTCCAGATACTTGGGGCAGTTGCGCTCAGGTGATCCGATGGTTACCTCCATCTTCTTCAGCTTGATTTCTAATTCGGCCACTTCGAGCATTTTCAGGATTTCCGACAGGGGTTTTGACGTCCCTTTCATGCCGTAGTCCACTATGGCATTCTTGTAGCTAGGGGGCAGAGAAATCAGCGCCCTATCAATCACCAACTCCTCTGGGATCACACTTCCCAGATCACTCAGAAGTCGAGCGCAGCCAAACAACTTGGCCAAGTGCTCACTGATATTGCCGTGCTCTTCCATCTGGGCTGAGAAGAGAAGCACAGTTGCCTCGTACGTCTCAGCCTTGACTTGTCGTGCAAAAACAACCATGAGTTCAGTGATTATTTCATAAGCACCCTTGTTCATGAAGCGGTTTTGCAGGTCAGCCTCCATGGCAAAGAGCATGCCACTCTGGACATAAGAAGAAATCTCCGCCTTCACCCCATGGACAATCCTTTCGATTTCCGGGGCAGAGCTGGGAAGATCACCTAAGGGGGAATCAAGGATGTAGGCCACCTTGTGGGTTTCAAGGATGGACTTCAGATTGCGGAACCAGGACACGAAGTTAGACCCATCGGTCTTAAGCTTCTCTTTCTCAATGAACAGGTTCAGGTTAAAGGAGGGGTGAGACATCTACAATGGAATTTGCAACAACATAAGACTTTGTTCATAATAATTTTGAGTTATAGTATTTTAGAAAATAACTGACATAACTCCCACTCAAACGAACATCCCTCCTGGTCGTTTAAGCGATTACACGACCCCCATCCATTGCACCACCCCTCATCATCAAAGCCGGTGGCACAACTTCAAGAGTAGACAAAATCGTCCGCCACATCAATTTTGTGACTCGTGCTCGACCTTTCGGTCTTCCTGTTCCGAGGCCATACCTCTGAGTGTGCTAGGCTCGCCACCAAAGACCTCCACGCTGACGCTTGTGCAACATGGCTTACACCCACCGTATGCAAACGAAGATATGTATGACACCCGATCATCACGGCCTGCCTCATAACGTAGAACTTTGTTGGTGGTGCGCGTTCGAGGGAGAAAACTAGTGGTATTTTGAAGGGATCATCTTATTCAGCTACCGCCGTGTAACACACAATCACACAAAAATAAGATGCACACAAAACATCAAATGTAATGCAATGTGATATAGTCCATCGCGCCATGGTCTTCTTGGCGCCCGCAGTTTATAAACAATTTAATAAACCTACCTTGACCATATCACATAGCCCCTGCAAAATAAAGTTAGACGCTTCTACTTTATCTTTTGCATATTTTACGTGGCTTGGGGCTTTCGTAAATAGAACCGCTTCATACCTACGAATCTTATGACCACAACAACGATCCAATAATTGCATGTTTAAGCATCCCTTTCGGGCCCTCCATTGAAAATGTGAAGACCAACTAAAGAGAGAGAAACTGTCACCCGCCAGCCACATATACGGTACAAGCCGTATGTCAGTAGTGGAACCAGTCTCGCGTAAGCGTACGCGTAAAGTCGGTCCGGGCCGCTTCATCAACTCAATGCCGCTGGAATACACAAGTGCACGCTAGAGGGTAGCAAATAACAGGAACGGTGCCCCCGTGCAGAGCACGGGTTCTAACAGCGTACAACTATATCTTACGATAGATCGGCTCTGATACCACTGAAGGGGATCGTGTGCATAAAACAAAAAATTTCCTACCAACGATATCCTTGAACTAGCCAAGATCTATTCTATGCAGATATAGTAGTACGAACGGAGATCGGAATACGTACCCTTGTAGACCGAAAGCGGGGATTACGTTCCCGCACAAACGTTGTCGATGAAGACCGACGTAGCCGACCTCAAGGTCGTGTAGAGGAAGCAGGCCTCCGAGTACCGCTAGCGCAGCACCTCGCAGGGAGTCGCACACGTACGGTGGAGACGACGCCTCCGAAGCTCCAGTCCAGGACGAGCAGCGGAAGACTTGGACCGGAACACCAGCAGCGCGGCAGCGGGCTATGGTGGAGGAGATCCCCGACTCCTCTTGCTCGGCGCGGCTCCAACTTGGGAACCACGAGATCGAGAGAGAAATCAGGAATTAATTGGTGAATTAAAAGGCTGGGGGTGCACCTTCTTATATAGGCTCCCAAGGGGAGCCAACCTTGCTAGCCAGGCAATGTGGGACTAACCCCCCACAGCCTGGCTCGGCATGGGAGGTGCGTCGGCCCCCTGGTGGGCCCCTTGTGGCCCACCTAGGCCGGCCCTCCTGGCCCCCACCGAATTCCCCTAGGGAATTTTCCCCTCTTGGGCCTTCTTTCGTCCGGAAGGCCCATTTAGGGAAATCTGCCTTAATAAATTCGAAAATAAATATATAAAATCATATTTGCATATTAATAACACTAATTACTATCAAACATAATATATATAATATTTCCTAGCTCTCTTTCGGCGCTGCCCGATCTCCATCGGACCTCTCCCGGGACGTTCCCGGTGATCTCCTTCCTTTCCGGTTGTCTTGTCGAAACCCCTTAAGTGTGTTACCCTAGCGGTTCGTTATAATATCAGGTATGATCAAGACTCCTCAATGATCAACGACTAATCCGTAGGCCTGGACCCCCTGAATTAATCCTTGAGATATAACGAATGACTTTCATCTATCAAACCTGAACGTGAAGTCTTAGACCTTTTGCCATAGCGATACTTAGCACGTCCGAGCGTCGCTCCATAGATATCTCCATACCTAATCCCGACCTCGTTACCGACGACGCTATCTTCTACTCGTTCATGATCTCATGTCTCTGTGACCTAGTCACATGCTTGCAAGCTCATTAGACATGATCTCACCGAGTGGGCCCGAGAGTATCTATCCTGCTATGCGGACTGGCAAATCCCGCTCTTGACCCCTCGTCTTAATACTCCTTTCCAATACCCAAAAGTATCACCGTTATTGTCATACTAAATAAGATACGACGTTTGGTGCAATCGAAGTATCTTCGGGGAATATCAATAAGAGTTGATCTCACGGTCAAAGGTGTAACAACTACGTTCTCCAAATCTGGGTATGTCCATCACATCACTCTCCAGCGATATGACTCTCATTGCCGACCGGCGCCATGCCCCATGACCGGGAAACCTCGATCATCAATCGCGCAACGAAACTAGTCTTAGTAGAGGCTACTAGGGACCTGGTTGTTTACGTATCACACCCGCATTAATGTTTCCGCTTAATACGGTTCCAGCATGACACAAAAACCTATTATGAACAAACGAGATATGATAAAGAATACACTTTATTAATTGCCTCTAGGGCATATCTCCTTCACTATGGAGCCCCCCTCGACTTTGAACGGATCTACAGCTTGTCCATGTGCCGTAAGTAGTTCGGGTTTTCCATTTGCTCATATGCATGTGCATGATGATGATGATGATGATGAGAGGGTATGTGATACGGGGGGTCATATAGGTGCGGTACGACACGAAGCGGAGAGTTCCTACTGTGGTTTGAGCCGCATGGTGACGTAGTTGCAAACTAATGAGTCCGCAATTGAGATTCGGCCGGACTCCTGACACGGGTAACAACTCATATGGGTGGCACTTGGACTTGCTGTAGTGAAGGAACGAGTCGTGTTGAGAGGCCCTGATGCTTGCTTGGGTTGATCATATGAGTATGGGTACAGTAGTGCACCCCTGCAGGGTATAATCTTATCGATGAGCCGTGTCCACGGTTATGGACGACTTTGGTGATGATGCTGGCTAACATGATCTAGACAACTTGCACCTAATAAAAGTTAATTTATTTGACTAGTAATATAGAATTACTTTCACCATAAATTATAAATAAAACTGTTCAATGTGTGAGTTTCCCAAATTGCTTCCTCATACTTGGTTGAGGGGGTTAATTCGAGAATGGGTTATGATTGGTGTTAGTTATAGATGTTTACTTTATGCGCTCTCTTATCCCTCTCTAATTAGATGGAAGTTGTAGCGTGTTTCTTTAGGTTGCTAGTGCTGCTGCCGCTAAGTCCACCTCCCCTATATTTTGGGAGATGGTGTAGAAAGTAGGCAAGTCGGCTTTGCTTGCCAGGGAGTGCCCTGACCCTCTTTTGGGTTATGCTTTAGTGCAGTCAACAGGTTTGAATCTGACGACGTTAGCTTGGGAATCCCTCCGGCTTGGCTGGGCAGGGATATGGCGCCATCGCTTATCTTCAGGACTCTTAGTCCAATTTGCATCTTATCCGTAGTCGGATACTATTTTTGCTTCCGCAGTCATTTGAATCTTTGTATGGTATCATTTCTATCTTGACTCGTTCAAGCCGGTGTTGTAATTATATTTCTGTTGTATTTATGGATGTATCGGAACTGTTGTAATGTTATCACAATTCCACCCACATAATGCGCATGTTTCGGCGTGCACATTATGTCTGGTGGGCGACCTAAAATCGTTATTATGCGGATTTCGGCGGGATCGCTTAAATCTACATAGCACCGATTTTAGGGCGTCACACTTCGGCATGCGGGTGTCGCGAATGTTGAAGCTGAAGCATGCGGCGCCGCATGGCTCGATGTTGCGATCTGCTTGATCTTCTGGGCTCGTCATGTCAGCCGAACGCTGGCTGCGGTTGCGGTCTACCGTCCTCTGTGTGATGACGTTGCGAAGGTCTTCGCCTGGTTGTGGCTGTCGCAATGGCTGTGCTGCAGAGACATCTGGTGCTGCCGGATCGCGGGCTTGGTGTTGTTGCTCTTCTCGTGCCCGGTTGCTTGGCACCCTGCTCGCCCGGGCTTCCCTCGATTGCCTTCATGGACATGATCTGTTGTTTGTGGAGAAGGGCTCGTGCGTCCCCCTCCGGCGGCTGTGTGAGCCGAAGGTACGTTTCGACTGCCATGATGCTAGCGTTCGCCGTTTTAGAGACGGGTATCCCGTTTTCGTCCTCGGTGACGAAGTATGAGTCAAGGTTGCGGGTGATCCTGGCTCGATCGGCTTCCGTCACGAGGGGAACGCGGGCTCTGCGCCGCCGTCCTCCTTGGCTGACCTCGGTGGTGGAAGTAAACCAGTAGGCAGCCCTTCTGGCGCTTGACGCGTCCGCATATCTCTTGCGCCGGATAAGTTCTGCTTTTTCGGCGCGTAGTCGTTCGCCTTCCTTGCGTAGCAAGTACTGGACTGCCAGCTGATCCTCCCGAGGTGCGTCGGGTGGTGGAAACGTGTCGTCGTCGATGTGCTTCATGGCCATGATCGCCATGTCGCGCGTGATGGTGAGTTGAGTCGTCTGGTTGGGCATGACTACCTCCAGTGGGTATGCGGGTTCGTCGCTGCCTTCTGGAGGTGTTGTGCTGGCCATGAAGACTTGCGCGGGGTAAACCGGGGTAGGTTTGTTCACGCTGCCGCTGCTTCTTCCGTCGTTCGAATCTTGCTCTGGATCAAAAATTGCTGCCACGTGGCGGACGGCGCAGTCGTTGTCGCTTCTTCTTGCAATCTTTACGGGGGTCGTGGAAGGAGATTTCACAGTCGCCGGGGCGAGTGCGATCGTCTTGGGGTAGACTTGATGAGTTCATGAGGATGCGGGCTACGTGGCTGTCGGCGTCAGGCCCTTGGTCACGCGTGCGGGTGCAGTCGATGCAGTCGCGGTTGCGGTAGGTCTTGGTTTTGCTGGCCGCGCGATTGAGGTGGTTGAAGTAGACTCGGTCTGCATGGCCGCTGCCGAAGTAGTCGATGTAGTTGAAGTAGATGCGATCTTAGCAGTTGTGGCAAATGCGGCTCCCGCGGTAGACGACGGCGGGTTTAGCGCGAGGGTGGCCGATGCGGGTGCCCCCGCCGCGCGTGGCATGGTCGCCGCGGACCTGAATATTCCACAACTATCGACGAAACAGTATATGGATCCAAAGGTGATGTGTATACCTTCATGCAGATCGGCGTACACCGAGCGGTGGGCCGGCGGGTGGAAGGCGTACTCGAAGGAGCCAAAGCGGATGGGCTCCCGGGTGGTGCGGATGGAGCCGGTGCGACCATGATTCAAACGCTTGTTCTTTCCCACAGACGGCGCCAATTGACGAGGGCGTAACTCGACAAATCCCAGGGTTGTCCACCCCGGGTTGATTAAGGGGAGAGAGAAGCGTTGGTGAGCACGACGGCTGACAAGCGGGGAACTTACCCAAGTTCAGGCTCCCGGAGGATAACACCCTACTTCCCGCTTGTCTTATATTGATGGCGAGTAGCAATTACAATGGCGAGATTGCGATCTCGCTAGGGTTTGCGGTGGCGGCTATCAGCGTGTCCTTGAGACGAGCAACCCTCCTGGCCTTTATAGGTAGACCAGGTCTCGGCTGAACGGTGCCGATGGCAATTACAGATATGGCAAGCTATGCGAAGGACTAGGTCACATGGTATCCCTATTGGGCCTTCTGCGGGCCTTCATGAGCTTGGCGCGTCCCAGGTAGCCTCACCGTGGGGGAGTCGAAGAGTAGCCCCACGTCAATAACTTATATGCATATTTGGCTGGTGGAGTTCAAGGCTAATTTGCACAAAGCCAGTTTTTCCTACTCTTTTGAAAACACTTTCTTCAAATCAAGACAAGTATGGCATGAAAACCATAATCTCATCTTCCCTTGTTCACCCATCAACTTTTAACTTAGAAATTGAAATGTTAGGAGCCTCCGTTGAATCCTTGATCAGCTGCTTAGATTGTCCGTAACCGGGGACACGGCTAAGTACTTAGTTTTACACTCTGCAGCGGTTGTGCACTTTCACCATTAGACCCAACAAACCCAAACTATCCTCAAGCACACCATTTGTGCTAGGAAAAGGAGAGAGTTGAGACGAGACTTTTCAGAAGCACTTTCCCTCCCCATAACGGCCTTACGCGCTCCACCTACAAAACTTCTACCACCACCTGTCAGGCCGGGGCGAGTCCACGCAACTTAATCCATCTAGCTAGAGCCAATTTACTAATGGTTGCACTAGAATCAATCTTCACTTGGAGTTCTTCAAATCCTTTTGTTCTCTGGGTGGCCGTCCACAAGTGACCATCCCTTAGAGGTCACCCCTAAGAGACAACACTCAACATAAACCATTCAAAACCAATTCCACCCAGGAGTTCTATTCTTAACTTTGTAGAAATTAACTTTTCATAAAACAATTTCGCATAGCATCAATATTTCTACCAAGTTATCAATGGGATTATAGACACAACTAGTGTAAGGGATATAGTAGTTTTAGCATAGCAATACTATCCAACACATGCATATAGAAAATACACTAAGTAATGCATAGAAAAATACTTAGGAAATTTATGAGTTGTGCCACTTGCCTTGGAAACCAGAAGAATAGCAACAGCAGCTGCAACAGTTGTCGTTTCCCTCCGAAATTTCTAACACATCAAACAAAACACACATAAACATACAAACAAAATAACAATACAAAAATATTCTAAGGACTAGAGATGCATGCCATGCCATGAAAATATTCTGTTAAGGCAAGTAGCCAAAATGGCTAAGGACCAAAGTCATAAAAATAACTTGCTATAAATCAGCTTGACTAAGTTGTAAGACTGCTCCTAGTCTTCAACATGTTTGATCTCGAAATCTTCAACTCCTTTGTAGTTTTCTTCATCTTCAATTATCATTCTAAGGACTTGGTTAAAATCACTAAGGACTTGGTTTATGTCCAAAGTGGAAGAAGAATAGGAAGGCGGAAACAGATAAAGAAAAGATGAAAAATTTCTTCTAGGCTTCCTCGTAACTTTCTCCTTGGTGTGATGTCTTCATTAAACTTTTATAGACTTTGGTTTTTCAGACTTGATGATTCTTCAGTATTGATGATTCTCCAGAGTTGTCTTGGATATAACTTAGCCACCACGAAGTCTAAGAGAAACAGAAGAAGAGAGAAAGACTTAGAGAAATAAAGGGGGATGGTCTTCTTGCAGTTCCTCTTAATTTTCTTCTAAGTGTTTTTGCTTCTTGGAGATGCCTTCGGAGTTTTGTTTTTCTTGGCTAAGTCTTCATTGGCCTTATAGTCTTCATGTTAAGAATCTCAAGTGTCTAAGTGCAAATAAGGAAGAAGTTTTCCTATAAGGAGTATAACTATACAATAGATATGCCATGCATGCAATGCAATTTATTTCTAAGGACAACACTTACCAAAATAAAACAACTAAGTTTTCTACATGCTAAAATTTTCTAAGGAAAAGAGTTGTCAAATTATTATCAAATATTTTCTAAGGAAGAAATTTTTTTTTTTTGAGAAGGCAAAAAATTTCTAAGTACTTTTTGTGACCAAAGTGGTCATAATATGACTAAGTACTTTATAATTTTGAATAGATGATGAAAAATAATTTTAATATATTTTTATCAATTTTATTCATTAAATATCATTTAAAAGTATTAAATCAATATTAATTACAAAAATTCACAGAAATTATTCTACAAATATTTAGTAGAAAAATCCTACTACAAATACTTAGTCATTCAAATTAATAGCAGTTGGATTTACTCAAAAATAATATTTTTATCAAAAGTTATATCCAATTTACTTAAACTTACTCAATTTAAAATTATGAAATTTAAATTGTCAAAATAATGCTCAAAATATTTTGTAACAGTGGCAACATATAACACATATTGTAAGGTTTCTGAAACAAATTTATTTTCACTTTTTGGACTTATAGATTTAAAGTTATGACAAATTTACTCAAACTCTCCATTTGAAATTTGAATTAATTAAACTAGGACAAATTTGAATTACAACAGAACTAAAATATTATACAAGTTGAGAGCTTTTAAAAAGTATAAGTTTGTTAAATTTGGCCAAACCAGTAAAAAGTAATAATAGAACTAAGATACGGGGGCTTTTCTGCAAAACTGCCAGTTTTAATCTATTTAAGAAAATCGCAGAAAATCTAATCTGACGTGGCGCTGACTGTGCTGCTGACGGTGCGTCGACGTGGCGTCTTCTTATTCGCCGATACAGGTTCGGTTAAGAAAATAGATAACAGCCGCTGGATTTAGATCTAACGCTCTAGATCTATTTGACCAATTCGGAGCGGCGCCACTCGCCTGAACCCTAGCCGGAGATGGAAGCCGCGGCGGCGCCACGCACGCCATCGTGCGTTTCCGATGAAACAAAGCTTACAGGGACGAACGGATCTGACCAGGATGGAGAGAAGGACAAGGCGGGGTTGGTGGCGCGGCAGAGAGCTCTGTGGTGGCCGTCTCCTCCTTGTATTGCTCGCAGGAGTAAGGGCGGGTGGCGGCTTGCGTGGGGAGTGGACGAGTTTGTTGTTTGGCTGTGGTAGGAAACGAAAGGAGGTGTCACGAAGGTGCGCACAGCAATAGCAAGAAAGAAGAGAGGGAAAGGAGGGTCCGGGGAGCTCGGTCATTGTTGAAATCGACGATACTCAGCGGAGGAAATGGCGGCTGAGGAAGCTCGAAAACGGCGCAGTCAAGAGGCGATTGCTAGGGCTTGGGGTGCGAGAAAAAGGCGGCCATGTTGTAGTTTATAAAGGGGTGCACATAGGACGGATTTTGTGGAGAACAAGCTCGGATTCGACTCGTACCCGGAACGAACTCCGCGGGAAGATCTCATGCGAGAGGTTGAAGACATGACGACAGGGATGAAAAGTGGGTCCAGCACGTCAGCGAGAGAGAGGGAAGATGGGCTGCTGCTGGGCCACGGCTTGCTGCGCGTACGAAGAGAAAGAAAATGGGCTTTGTCCCTATTAGCTCGGGGAAGCGGCTTGTTCTATTTTTTGACAATTCATTTCTCTGTTTTCAAACTTTTAAATCAAATTTGATTTTAAAACTTAACCAAAACGTTTCAGAAAAAAATCATGAAAATATGTTTTGGAAAGCTTGTTTAATTTAGAACTTTTTGGTAGTATTATTGCACAAACATAAATTAATAAAAATGGAATATTATAACAGGTACAAATAACATAATTTGTGGAAATTAATTCCAAACAAACATATAAATAAATTTAAAATCCAAACCCTTATGTAATTTATGCAACATGATGAAATGATGTTGATGCATGAATGCATGAGTGCATGAATGCAATGCTTGAATTTTCTTTTCAAAGCAATATACATAGAAATTTTCAAAAGTTTTAAATTTTTCTGATTTTCAAATCCAGGATGTTACAATGCATGTCCTTGAGAGGACGCGCTCGGGCGGCGAGACGGATGCAAGGACTCAGCATCCTCGTGGTGCTCGGAGAGGTCCTCGTCGCCGCGGCGGTTGCCATCCTGGTGTTCCTCGCTCTCGGGCTTATCCACGTACGGGCCGGTGTTGGCGCACTCCGTCCTGCGAGGGCGGCCACGGCGAGCGCGAGTGGTGGCGACACCGGACTCGGTATGAGCCCCTCCAGCCGCGTGGTTGCTGGCGCTGGTTGTGCGGGTGTCCATCATGGTGCAGAGGCTGGTCGAAGGTTGCAGATGCGCCTCTGTGCCCTACCTGGCGCGCTTAATGTCGGAGAGTGATTCCCAAGAAACAGGGATAGTCACACTCTGCAGGGAATGTTCGAAGCGGGACTAAACGCGGAGGTCAAACAACCCTCAACCAACACGACGATGGTGCTCGTCGAGCTTGAGGAGGAACATCATGACAGAGAAGGACAACAACCCGTACCCAGGTTCACGGCCCTCAGGAGGAGGTACACCGCTACTCCTGCTTTTTTGTATTCCACTACACCGCTACTCCTGCTTGTCTGTATTCCACTACAGGGACATTATGGCAGTGTGGAGCTCAAGGAGGGAAAGCTAAGATCTTCTTCCTCCTCGAGCGGGGTTGTCTATGCTATGTTCTTGTCTAGTCTTCAAGTGCTTAATGATCGATCCCTTGCTACGGAGGTGCTCATGTTCCTTTTATAGGAGCTCTGGGCCTCATCCTCGCGCCGTGCATGGTGGATGGGTTCCCACATGGCGACGAAAGGGAGTAGCGGGATGCACCGCAGCGGAATTGTCCATGGACTCGGTCCAGGGGAGCAAAAGCCTGTTGCGGGGGCAGGAAAGCCACTGTCTGCATAGAACGGCCAGCTGGTGCCGCAGAGGTCGTGGTGGAGCCCACGGTGACATTTCCGTTGGAGCGTAGCACCAGCCACCCGCTTTATCACCAAAGAGGAAAGCTTCGTAGTCCGACGCGGGGGGCACAGCTTTGTTGACTCCTTTAATCACCAGAACAGAAACTGCAGCGCCATTGTCACCACGCGCAGGCGCGCGCATCACTCTGCGGCCGCGACAGCATGTGCGCTCTGCAGCGGTTGCTTCGCAGTGAAGTATCTCTACAAGGCCTAAGTGGCCTTGTGGAGAGATTTTCGTTGGCTCCTCTCCAGGGGAGAGAGCCTTGCAGAGTAGCAGTTGCGGGAGTTGCCTCTTCAGGCCTTCGCTTCCTCTTCAGGCCCTCTCGAGGACGTTTAGCTCGATAATCTCTCCAAGCGTTTGGCTTGGTCCTTAGTCATTTCTCCGATGATGTCACGTGTGAGGTCTGTGGACAGTGGGCTCTGCACACCCTGGTTCCCACTGGGCCGACAGACATTCCTAGCTCCTTCTATTTTAGTTTTAGTGCAAAACATGCATTTTACTAATTATTATGCACAACTAAAAAATATAAATAGATTTTGGACAAAACTAGCTCCGCATGTTTAGGAAAACACATAAGTACTCCACAAAAAAACTCCTAATCAATTTGCATAAACATATCTAGCATAAACAAATAAAACTAAACACATGCAAACATCAGAAAATAAAAACAACCATTTTTATGTGTAATAATCTATTGTTTTCAAAACTAAATCACGCATGGAAATATATAAGTTAGAAAAATATTCCAGGCTTGGATATGATAGCTACTAATCATATCTAACACATTAAATTGGATTTACTCCAAAATGTATTTTTAATAAGAATAAAAAATCATCAAAAAGCTACCGTCGTTAATCTTAAACTTAATAGAACTTGAGTTTTACATATCTCCTGCATACATGCATTATCGATCTAGGTAGGTATTCTTAGGAACGAAATGGTTCATTATACTTGGGGTTGCCAAGGTAATATACTTTCCATGTCGAGGCATGGGGACCACCCATAAGTGGCTGAGACTCTCTACGGCCTGCGGTGGCTCGTTACAAGGAGAGCTCGGAGGGATGACCCTCAAGAGAAGCTTTTGTGAAGCTTGGAGGTGAAGTCGTGAGCTTCCCTCTAGAGACAAAAAATGCTTGGACGTGGAGTCGTAAGCTTCCCTCTAGAGCCAAATGTATGTCGTGGCAATGATCACGGGCGTGACTATGATCACGGGTAGAACTTGCGTAGATGCATGATGTTCCACGGGTTCTTGACGGGGATGCCATCTTGAGTCTCGAGCCAATCCGCAACAAGCCTGGCAATATGAGTGACCCTGTAGGGACCTTCCCACATCGGTGACATCTTGTGGAGGCCTTCCCTGGAGAGGATCCGCCTGAGGACGAGATTGCCTGTCTCAAGAGTGCGCGAGCGCACATGACAGCTGTGATAGCGTTGCAGGTCCTGCTGGTACTTTCCTGCCCTGAGGGCGGCACGGCGACATAGTCCCTCCAGAAGCAGCAGGTCGTCGTTGTAGAGATCCTCTTCCTCGTCCTCATTGAATGCAAGGAACCGTGGGGATCCATGCTTAATCTCGGTGGGGAAGACTGCTTCGGCTCCATAGACGAGGGCGAACGGTGTTTCTCCCGTGGGCTTTGGCGGAGTTGTGTGTATACACCAGAGCACTCCGAAGCGGAAACCAGGCTCCTGATCAATTCACTGCCGCCCTGGCTGGGATGGTGCGCGTCGCTTCGACCTCGGGCCATTTGGTGAACTTGTCGATGGCCACGAAGAGGTAGCGATAGCTCCCTTGCGACTTAGGGAATGGTCCCAAAATTTCCAGCCCCCAGACTGCGAACGGCCAGGAGAGCGGGATGGTCGGGAGCCCCAGCGCCGACTGATGGATTTGCTTGGCGGCAGGCGTTGCAAGCTTCGACGATGGTGACAACATCTTGAAGCATTTGCGGCCAGTAGAATCCGCTCCTGAAGACTTTGCCTGCGACGGAACGTGCGCACGAGTGGTGGCCGCACTACCTGTTGTGGATGTCTCTAATCAACCTTCTTCCTTCTTCAGGAGGGATGCATTTTATCGCGATCCCATTTGGGCGCTTCCGGTAGAGGTCTCCCTCGAGGATGTAGTAGGATTTCGCATGTCGAGCGATTCGCTCTGCTTCTGCATCTACCTCGGGGAGGATTGCCTTGGCGAGGTAATCTTTGAGCTCACCGATCCCGCATGTCTCTTGATGTGCCGCTGTGAGCCCTAGCAGCAGGAGGTGTTGGGAGTTCTTCGTCTGTGCTTGCGACTGTGGCCTCTTGAGGCTGCTTTATGGATGCCTTGACGAGCCTTTCTTCAAAAACGCCTGCCTGTTGAGCTTGCCTTCGCGATGCTCGCTTGGCGATGTCGTCAGCCTCCTAGTTTTCTTTCCTCAGGATGTGCATGAGCTCCATGCCACTGAAGTGCTTCTCAAGCTTGCGAACCTCTCCAAGGTATGCGGCCATGTGATCATCTTTAGGCGTGTAGCTTTTGTTGGAGAAGTTAACAAGCAACTGGGAGTCGCCTTTGATGATTAAATGCTTGACGCCTAGAGCAATGGCGGCCCGTAGGCCGGCGAGAAGGCCCTCGTATTCGGTGATGTTGTTGGCGGTCTTGTCGATTGCGAAGCACAGCTGGACAGCGTAGCAAAGCTTGTCGCCCTTGGGCGAGGTCAAGACGACAACAGCCCCACCATTGCGGCAGGCGAAGGCTCCAACGGACTTCATGGTCCAGTGGTTGGGCATCGTGTCTCCAGAGAGCTCTGCCTCTTCCCCTCGAGGCTTTTTTTTTAAGTTTTCTACCGTAAGGGAGAACCCCTACGGTGTAGTTTTCGATTAATACTCAAACACCAGACATACAACAGGGGTAAACAGGAGGTGGGGAGAGTCAGAGCATCGTGACTCAAGCCCAAAAGGAAAGAAATAGAGAAAGAACAACTCTAGGGCAGGGAAGACAAAGGTACAGACAAATGGATCAGTGCAGGTGAGTCACTAGCCAGGAGGTCAGCTCTTGTACTTGGGTTTGTTTGACTCTGTAAGTGTGTAGCTCAAGGGTCTTGCTTAAATCTTTGCCTCCATTTACCCAAAGATGGGCGGATCCCTTTGAAAATGAGATCATTTATCTCTTTCCATATATTCCAAGCAGCTGACGCAAATTTTTCAAAGAAATAGCTGATGTGAAGCTCATTGTTCGTAATCAATAATCTTGTTTTAACTGTTTCGTTGAAGGTCCAAGAAAAACCAACGGAGTTCCAGCACTCCTGGGCAAAATTGCACTTGAAGAACAGGTGATCTACATCCTCGCGAAACTGTTGGTTGCACAACACACAATTCGGACCTCCTTCCACATGCCAGTGCTTACGTAACATGATGTCTTTAGTATTTAGCCTATCTTGTAATAGTAACCAACTGAAAACTTTTAGTTTCGGCAGACATCTTGAAGTCCAAATTTTGTTTAAGAGGACATCATCGGGTAAGACTTCAAACATGAACCTGTAGAAAGCTGATGCTTAGAAAGTATTTTTACCCCAGACAAATGTTCTAGCATCAGTAGTATCCGAAACAGTGATCCGGTCGCAAATGGCGTTTAGAAGTTGATACTCTTCAAAGGCTTGCGTAGATAGGGGTAAGGAGAATAATCTCCCAGGAGTCCGAGGCTGTAGCATGTGATGCACACTTATATCTTCTTTATGTACAAAGGAAAACAACCGTGGGAATTTGTCAGAAAGTAAATCATCAGCCCACCAAAAATCTTTCCAAAAGAGAACTGTGGAACCATCGCCAATAGTGGTAGTTGTGATACTTCTGTAAAGGTGGTGAAGTTTGAAGATGTCACGCCACCAGAAGGATCCTTTCTTAGACTGTGCGTGTGGCACTTCATTACCATATAAGGCCCAAATCAAGTTGACCCAAGGTATGTCCTCTCTACTATAAAATTTGTGCAGTTGCTTAAGGAGAAGACCTATATTCTGGAGCTCCAAATTGATAACACCAAGACCACCTTTGTTCTTAGGTCTGCAAACCACATCCCAGGAGGCGAGACCCGAGGAGGAAGAAGAGTCGTCACGTTTGTCCCAAAGACAGTGACGTCGAGATCTATCACAAACTTTGATGAACCCTTTGGAAACTTTTAGAGTGCACAGGAGAAAGGTGGGCAAAGCTGACATCACCGAGTTCACCAGCTGCAATCTACCACCATGAGGGAGGTGCCGAGCACAAGCATTTAGACGTTTTTCCATTTGATCACTAACCGGGGCAAGATCACGAATAGTAGGTCTGGAGATGCCTAAGGGAAGGCCCAAATATGGGAAGGGGAGTGAACCAATGGAGCAATCGAAAACTGAGGCTAGATGTGTCATCTTTTCATCAGGTACATTGATAGGAATAATACTGGATTTTGCAAAGTTAACTTTAAGACCCGTGGCCAGGGAGAAAGCATGTAACAGAGACTTCATAGTTACCAATTGGGTTGGGCAGGCTAGCATTACCAAGAGCGTATCATCCACATATTGCACAATGGGGCAATCACTCCCAGGTATAGGAAGAGGTGGTACAAGTAGCCCCTCATTGCAGGTGTAATTGACCATGGATTGCAGTAAGTCCGAGCCGGCAACATAGAGGATTGGTGACAAAGGGTCTCCCTGACGTACACCACGCTTGCACCCAAATTTCTTCCCTGGCACACCGTTTAACAAGACTGAAGATGTACCCGTTGACATGATTGCGACCATCCAACTAATCCATCTCTCATCAAAGCCTTTGCATCTCAGGATCTGAATAATGGTGCCATGCTCAACAGTATCGAAAGCTTTTGCGAAATCAAGTTTCAGAATTACGCATTCTCTTTTGGATTGTGTGCACAGATGAATGTATTGGTAAGCCCATGCTACACAATCTTGAAGCGTGCGAGACTTGATGAACCCATATTGGTTTGTATGAATGAGCTTGATAATTTTGAGCTGTAAGCGGTTTGCTAGAATTTTCGTCAGAAACTTGAGGCATGTATTGAGCAAGGAGATTGGCCGGAAATCATTAGTATTTTCTGGGGAGTGCACCTTAGGAACTAGTGTGATGAAGGAGTCGTTTATGCTTTGCAGATTAACTGAGTTTGACCAGAAATCCCGACAGAGGTCAAAAAAATCACATTTGATAATATTCCAACATTTCTTTAGGAATAAACCCGAGAAACCATCTGGGCCAGGAGCACGATTACTAGGCATTTCTTTGATAACTTTCTCAATTTCTTGCATAGTGAAAGGCGCAGATACACTCTCGCATGAGGAGAGATGTATTTGGCAAAATCAAAGGAGGGATCAATGCCACAAGCAATGCCAAGCCTCAGCTTGTAACTGTGCCAAACCAAACCAGCTTTCTCTTCGTGAGAGGTAGCAACTGAACCATCTTCTCTGGTTAAAGAAGCAATAGTATTTTTCCGAAAGCTCACTGTTGCAATGGAGTGAAATTAGGCAGTGTTTTCTTCGCCTAGTTTGGCCCATCTGATTTTGCAGCGATGTTTCCAATAGGATTGCTTGCAGAGCAATAAGTGACCAAGTTGGTTTCTGACAATGCATCTGAAATTCCATTCAGTGATGTGAAGTGGAAGAGCATCCTCCAATCCATCAAGCATTAGAATGATCTCATTGCAGTTGTCAATCGTGCAGTTAAGTTGTGAGATACTGGTAGCCCATTTTTTGATACCCTTGCGAAGCAACTTGAACTTTGAGGAAAGTCGTTTAGCATTGTCTCCTGGGCAATTGATTTCCCAGATGGAGCTAACTAATTCCATAAACCCTGGTATATGAAACCAGTAATTCTCGAAACGGAAGACGGCAGATTTGGGGATTGTCGTTCCAATAGCAACGACACAAGGCACATGATCTGATGTTGGACGAGCTAGGGGAGTTACCATAGTGTTTGGGTATTTTGTGGTCCAAGCTAGAGAGGTTAGAAACCAATCAAGCTGGACTAGCAGTGGATCAGATTGCATATTAGACCATGTAAAGGCACGTCCTTTCAGCGGTAATTCAATCAGCCCATGATAACTGATAATTTCATTAAATGTTTCCATGTGCACAAAATTAGCACCTTCTCTGCTTCTGTTCTCAGTAGATCGATAGAAGTTGAAATCGCCAACTAGCAACCATAACGCCTCATCAGCAATATGAAGATGAAACAGCCAAGCCACAAAATCTTCCCTAGGGGTACCAGAACAGGGTCCATAGATATTAGCGAGGATAAACGATTCATTAGATTGAGTGGAAGTGAGGGTAAGTACGAGTCCACAAAAATCTGCAAGCAACACCTGTCCAACGAAGGATTTTCCAGACCAAAGAATAAGCAGACCACCTGATGCACCATCCGAAGGTACAAATTCAAATTTATCAAAACGTTTCGGCGCGAAACCTTTGATGAAGGTATGATCAAAGTGGGCTTTCTTTGTTTACTGCAAGCAAATAATAGAGGCAGCACTTTCCTCAATTTTGCAGCGAATAAAAGGCCACTTGGCCGGGTCATTGATACCCCTTACATTCCAGCTAAGAATGTTCCAAGACTTAACACGCGAGTACGAGTCCATGATCACAAAATAAGAAAGGCAAAGTCCAGAGATAAAGGATAAAGTAAAGTGAAACAAAAATAAAATCCCAGAAGATGGGACTCCCTATGCGTCACGTCCGCGACGAAGCTTAGCTTCAGTGAGATCTTCAGGATCAATGCGACAGCGCTCGACCCCCATCTTCTGCATTTCTTCCACCCCGAGAATATCTGGACGCTTGGCCTTTGGAGCAGTGGTGCGGGCTGATCGCTGATCCGGCAGGGCTTGGTATTTATATCCATCTAGATGTTGCCGAGTAGGGCGTCGCGGTGCTGGAGCAACCAGTGGAGCGTTAACCAGGATAGTTTTTCCGTTCCCACGGGTGGGGCCACGGACAGGAGCAGACAAAGCACTAGTTTCAGATTCAGTATCAGGGAGCAACATAGTAGAGGACTCCAAATCCTGGGCTGTATCAGTGATAGAGGAAGCCAGCCCACCCGAAGAAACCAAACTCGAAGGCCCATTTAGTTGCGGATAGCCCAAGAGTGCAGCATTATTGTTTGTGACCAGGTGATCCTGCCCATCAGACTCAGAGAACCCCCAAGCTGCAACAACCAAGTTTGAGTTGGAGTAAGGCGCCAAAACCCACTGACCATCAGAGACATCCAGCACCCCAGGGTTGATGCATGTATTCCCAGAAAGGAGTGGCTTGATCGAGCGCAGGTTAGCATAAGTCTGAGCAATGTCAAGTACTGTCACAGAAGTGAAGCAATACCTTAAGAGTAAGTAGTAGATGCAGTTTGCCAGGACAGAAGCTTCAGATTCAACTGATAACCTAGCAGCATGCTCAGGAGAGTAATCAAACAAAGGCGTGGACCAATAGATCTTGCGTACAAGCCACTTCCAGAAGGCAGCAAATTCAGAAATGGTCAGGTTAAAAGGAGTGTTATCAGCCGTCCAGAGAAAAAGCAGGTTGGAGCTGCTACCTTCCCCCCTTACGGTGCGAGAGAACATCAATTGATCAATTCCCAGAGTCAAAATAGGGCCACCAGCAGGGATGAAAGCAATATCAGTAGGAGGTGCTCCATTGATCAATCTGTCCGCAACAGCATTAACCAAAAATAATTCATCATAAGAGACAACAGGTGACCAGGTGGCTGGGTCGTCACTTATATTATGATCTGTTACAATGCCATCCATCACGGAGGGACCTTCGTAACCAGTAAAAGCGCGAAAGCTAAAACCTTGATAAAATGGATCCTCCTCAGGCCAAACACCCCAGTCATTATTTGACACATTATTTTGCTGTAACTGGGCAGCAGCTGCTTCCCACGGATCAACAGCATTCTGCTGAACCCAAGACTGCACATCAAGATGGTGTTGTTGAGCCATAGTTAGATACGGTAGTGCAACTGGATGCGGAGTGACATTCAAAGGCGGCGCCGGTTCCTCGTCAGAGGCAGGTGCATTGATTCTGGTTCGTCTATTCAGCACATAGACCGGGATAGACCAGGAGCGAGTAGAAGATCCGATCAAATGGGGAATCAGAGTCATGATAACGCTGTGTGGGATTAATTTGCTTTCCTTAAGGAGCACCTTGACAAGAACACGAGAAATATTACCACCAGGGTTGTGCCAAAGAACTACCCCACCAAACAGGGAAACCACCTTATTGACATAGTATTGGGTTTGATAATCCAGGGGGAAACATAGAAACATAATCCAAGCCTCTTTAGCAAACACAGGGTTTCTCATGTTCAGACCTTCATCGTGAGGAATCACAGAGAAGGTACCTCCAACCTCACGGTCTAGTAGATGCGGACTGGTGGCAATAATCTGGTCTCTAACCGTAGGCGAGTCAAATCTAATAAGACCAACACCAAGGGGGCTGACAGCGCTGAAAGAAACAGGAGCATGCATCCGATCAAGAATCGTGCAAACCTCAACGAGCATCTCCTCTTTATCAACCTCCAGGATATCAAAATCAGCAAGAACAATACCGTAATCTTCATGCTGGAGCGGAGCTGGTCCAACCATAACATGGAGGCGCTGCAGGCGATCTTCAGGACCCCGATCGATGCCAACAAGGCCGGGGAGGTAGCGGTCCGGTACCACCGGGAAGTTAGCCATCGGGCGAGTACCGCGAGTCTCTGGTGGCGTAAGCAGTGGCGAGCCCGGCGGTGGAGGAGGTGGTGAAGGTGGCTGCGGAGGAGGAGGGTGTGGCGAACAAAGAGACTGAGAGAGAAGCGGAGAGACCGGTGTGGAAAGAGAAGCTCATGTCGGCTTAACCATCGAAGGTGAATCGTTAACCTCAATCACCGCAGGAATTGATTTCTTTGGTACCCAAATCATTTTAGAGGGAAAATGCGGGACGGAGGTCGAGATTTTTGGCGCAGAATTGATAATATTAATGGCCTTTGTCTGCTTTACTTTGGGAACCCAAACCTGCTTAGTCAAACAATTAAAAGAAGAATGTCCGACCTTGCCACAACCCTGACAGCCGATATTAAAAACCTGATTAGGGCATCCTTTCCGGGCTAGGCCCACACTCCCGCACAAGTCATCCTTGGGCTTCGTAGGGCGGGAGGATTTTGAGAGGCCCAAACCATTGCATCCCAAGTAGGCCGACGAATTCTTAGCACAAACGTCACAAGTATGACCCAAGTCGTGGCAAGCACGACATTTAATTCCCGGGCAAACTGAGACTAGGTGACCGATAATACCACACCTGGCACATTTGTTAAGCAGGGCATAAATGGTGTTTAAGGAGGGAATGAATTCCAATTCAAATATGTACGCAATTTCCTCATCAGAATAGAGAGCCGTTTTTGCGTCCATTAAATCCAGCAATAAAGCCTTAATCCAGGATTTGAAAAAAACCAATTCGTTTGAAACCAGAGCGGGTTTCGGAATGATAGGCTGAGATTCAGAAGCCAGCGGGCAAGAGAATTTTCCAATGATGATAGAATCCATGGACCTTGATGATTGAGCAGTGGGTGCAGGCAGGGGCACACGGCTGAAGGACCCAAACGTGATACCATCGCAAAGAACTGGTGGACTGGGGGTCACCGCACATGAATTGGGTTTGAGGAAATCCAAATTGGTGCGAACAGCAATGAACCTTTTCCAATGATGCGGGCCTCAAAATAACTTTCAAACCATAATTTAGCAGCTTCATCCACATGGACGGAAGGAAAAGCTAGAGAATCACCTCGGAATAATTTGAAATGGCAAGTAAAATCCGGCCAGACACGGTCTCTGAGGCCATAAATAAAATGGCCAACTTGGTTCGAGGCAACCGAAAACCTGAATCTCTTATCCGAAAGTTTAAAAACTCTGAAATCCGAGGTTGAACCTCCAATACAACATTGCAACGCGAGTGCCACTGATTCTTCTGAGAGCAGGAAAGAGGCCGAAGAGAAAACCACCACCAAGAAGAACTCCTTGGAGGCACCTGAGGGAGAGAAAGAGACTGGAGAGCCAAAGAGGCGACGCACCTGATCCTCGACCGCGAGGCCGGGAGAGAAATCCCAATGGAGGAGCCCTTCCATCGCTGCTCAAGCTTGGAGAAAACCATGGTCTACGGTGGTGGTGGGGGGAGGCTGGGGGAGGAGAGGAGGAGAGCCATTCCCTTCCCTCGAGGCTTTTCAGGGCTTGGGTCAGTCCATTCGGCGACAAAGTCTGCCAGCGCTCTTCCTTTGATAACTCTTGTGGTATCAAAGCGCAAGTTGAATGGCTGCATCTCTATGTTCCATCCCGCGACACGATCTGTGGCGTTAGGGTTGTGAAGGATCTGCTCCAGGGGGAATGAGGTGACCACCGTGATGGGATGGCCTTGGAAGTAGTGTCACAACTTCTGCTGCATTGGGTACCGTTCCCGAACCTCCCGTAGTACTGCACTGACGAAGTAGACTGGGTCCTCGACAAGGGTTGTCACTTGAGGCGCGGAGTTAACTGTCTGAGGAGGCTCTTCAGGGTCCCTGACGAGATCGTTTTGTGGAGGCTCTTCAGGGCCTTTGCCGAGATCGGCCTATAGAGGTGTCTCGGCAAGGGTGCTTGGGGCAGACTCTACTTAAGGCTTTGGGCCTGGCGTTGGGTCTGTGGAGTCTGGCCCTTTGCCGAGATCTTAGTAAGGCGGCTTTGGACTTGGAGTGGTAGCATTCTTCTTGGGGAGGTGTAGCGTACATGCACTTCTACTTCCTTGAATTCTTCAAGATACTTCTGGGTGTTGTGAAGTCTAAAACGAAGTCTTTCTGCAAGGTACTCGATGGCTCTCCATGCTGCATTTCTTTCTGAATCGAAGAATGATGTGTGAAGTGTTGGGTTGGTGAACATGTGATCATCCTCAGTCTTGTTGTCATCTTCTTTGCTCCTGTATAGATGGACTTGCACCCACCAGTACTCTTGGCCTTCATCCATGAAAGGAAAACCTTTGTATACTGCTTCTCCTTCAAAACCTAAGCTCTTCATGTTATCCTTAAGTGCTCTTGGAACTCTGTCTCACATTCCAAGGTCATGGTCATCACTGGTCCCTTCATGAGTGATTCAATGAGGGCGATCATCTAAGAAACAAGAGAAGACACTTAGAAAGGAAATAGTTAAGATGATTACAAGAATGATGTTTGGAAAAGTTATTATTTTCAGTAAACTGAATGAAATAGATTTTCAATCCTATGGCCAAATCCTATTTCTATCCAAACCTAGAGTTTCGAACCTACATGCAACTCAGTGCTCTGATACCATCTGTAGCGTACTTGCACTTATAATAAGGCAGATACCTCTGTATAGTACAAATCCTTGGATCGATTCGTTTGCACACACAGTTTACGATGTAATATCACAACAAAGTATCAATTTTATTACATCGATGATCCAGACTTACAAAATATTCAATACAAGTTGCATAGCTTAAAGCTAGCTTTGAAAGAGTAAACAGCGGAAATACAATAGCAGTGAGTCTCCATCACATTCATGTTGCAACAGGCGAAAACATGTTGGTTGTAGACTCGAAACCTTTAAACGAAACCTCACTCGTCATCTTAACAATCTGCAATAAGAAAAATATTGCAACAACGTGGGTAAGATTCCATTAAAAATGGAGTCTGGCAAGTGATACTATGGTGGACACTTAATGGATTAACTCTAATAACCTATATGCTTATTTGGCTGGTGGAGTTGAAGGCTATTTTGCATAAAGCCAATTTTCCTAACATTTTGGAAAACACTTTTCTTCTATTCGAGACATTCGTGGCATGAAAAGCACTGTCTCATTCTACCCTTGTTTACCCATCAAGTTTTAGCTTTGAAGTTGGAATGGTGGAATCCTCTGTTGACGTCCGTGATCAGCTACTCAAATTGTCCGTACCGGGGACACGGCTAAGTACTTAGTTTTACACTCTGTAGAGGTTGTGCACGTTCACCATTGTACCCATTCAACCCAAACTATCCTTTACACACTTATAGTGATAAGGAAAAGGGGAAGAATGAGACGAGATCTTTCAGAAGCATTTTCCCTCCCACTCTGGCTTGACCCGTTCCACCTAACGCCCTCTGTATCTGCTTGTCAAGCCGGAGAGAGTCCACGCAACATAGTTTATCAAGCCAGAGCCCATTGTCAATGGCTGCACTAGAAGCAATCATCACTCGGTGGTTTTCAGATTCCTCTGTTCCTGGGTGGCCATTCACAAGTGTACGTACTCCAGGACTCAACATAAACCATACAACCTCTTACCACCCGGGTTTTTCATTCTTAACTTAGTAGAATTTAGATTTTCACAAAACAACATTTGCATAGCATCAATAATTCTACTAAGTATTGCATAGGAGCCTAGACACGGGAATAAGGAATTTATACACAGGTTTAGCATAGCAATACTATCCTACACACGCGTATATAAAAATATACTAAGTAATGCATATAAAAAATAGTAGGAGGTTTATGAGGTGTGCCACTTACCTTTGAATGATGTCTTTGCTCACAAACTCTATTCAACGATACTCAGAACTCTCCGTTCAGTCTAAACAATATAAACAAACAACAATACAACAATCATAAAACAAAACAACACAACACATACAAGCATACAAAATGAACAAAGAAGTTTCATAAACTTCTAAGGACAACATGTCATGCATGATATGCAATTTATTTCTAAGGACTAGAGATGCATGTCATGCCATGAAAATCTTTTAAGTTAATGCAAGGCAATTAGGTTGGTCAAAATGACTAAGGACTAAGGTCATAAGTTGGATAAAATACTTTGTTTTATATCATCTGGAAATAAGCACTCTAATAGCTTAGTCATGATGTGCAAAAGTACTTAGAGAAAAATGCTAAGTCTATTTTTCAAGATGATCAACAATTATTAACAACTCTTTGTAAATTGGATATTCACTATAGTGAGAGAGATAGACACCCGGCCAGCCACTTAAGTTGTGGAACATGTCTCATGTACGTGGACATGTAAGGTTAGTCTCCAGGCCGCTTCATCTCACTATGCCGCTAGGATCCAACCAACTTCAAGATGGTAATAACATGATCAAAAATTGTTTAAGTCTAAAGTGAAACACGAGATTAGGAAAGAGGGATCAGATAGAAAGTAGAATGTAGAATCTTCTCCTTGCTTCATTTTCTTCTTGATGTGATGATTTCATTGCAGTTTTGTAGACTTCATGGTTTTGAAGACTTGATGGTGTTGATAGCCTTCAGGTTGGTCTTGAATATAACTTAGTCATCCAGGGGTCTAAGAGAAGAAGGGGGAAAAGAGAGAGAGAGGGAGCAAGACTTAGAAAATATTGCTGGTTGGTCTTCATGAACTTCTTCTAAGTGCTTCTACTCCTTGAAGATGCTTCTGAAGTCTTGTTTTCTTGCCTAAGTCCTTCATTGGCCTTCGAGCTCCATGTTGAAAATCCTAAGTGCCTAAGTGTATAACACTTTACAAAAATACTAAGTTGAAAAATAATCCAAACTTAGAGAAAATGGGGGAGGAGTTTTACTATGAGGAGAATAACTACAAAATAATATATGCTATGCATGAAATGCAATTTTTAATCACAAGAAACATCATAATAATTTTGTGATATTCATAAAGTATGCATAAAGTTATGATTGTAATTTAATTTGTTTCTAATTTTGCAAAACATAATAAAAGGAAAACATATAGATTAAAGTTTTATGTTATTTAATTTTTATAACACAATTTTTAGAAATAGTGTTAATAGACAGAGGTGATTTAATTAAATTTATTGCAATTGAATTTACTCAAAAATAATATTTCTATCAAAAGTTATATCAAAATAGTCAAACTATTAAAATTAAACATACAACTAACAAATCATGAAAATAATACTCAAAAATATTTTATAACAGAGGCATCATATTAAAAATATTCCAAAGTTTGTAAAACAATTTTATTTGCAATTTTTGGATTTATAGATTTAAAGTTATGACAAAAATACTCAAATCCACCATTTGAAATTTGAATATTTTAAACTAAGTCAAATTTGAAATCTATCAGATCTAAAATATTCTATATGTCAAGGGATTTCCAAATATATAAAATTTGTCTAGTTTGAATAAGTGGTTAAGAAGTTATAATGGTTTGAATATGCAGGGGCTTTTCTGTAAAACTGCCAATTAAATCTTATTAAGAAAATTCGCAGAAATTATTTTTCCGACGTGGCGCTGACTGGGCAGTGACGTGGCCGCTGAGTTGGCGTTGAGTTGCATAAGTTGTTGGATCTAGATCTGACGACACAGATCAGCCCATACCCCTTCGATTTGAAATATTTAATCGAGACCGTGGATGGAGGATCGGACGGTGCAGATGGAAGGCTCACCGGGCGGCGCTCTGGTCGCAGGAGACGGAGGTGGCGGCAGCGTTACGGCTCGGTCTTCGACGAATCCCTCGCTCTGGTGGCTCCCCGGCGAAGCTGACGTGACGACGAGGCGCGGCTCGTCACGACAGAGTCGAAGGTGGCGGCGTCGCCAAGCAGCACGTCTCGTCGCAGCGAGGAGGTGCGGCCGGACTGGATGCGAAGCACGGCAAGCTTCGATCGGGTTTTTCCCCGACGAACGACTGCAGCTAAAAGCAAAAGAAGTACGTCAAGGGGTTTGCACGGTTGTGGGAAAGAGAAGAAGTGCCGCCTCGGTTTCGGGAAGGGCCTCACCTCGCCAGGAAAAGCAAATCGCGGTGGCGGAAATGACGAACTCCGGCGACAAATTTCTCCGGCCTGGCGGCGCGATTAGGTTAGGGGCGAGAGGCCAATGAGAGAGGATGTCGTGGGGATTTATATGGAGGCAGAGAGGGAACCAAATCGCGATAAGTTCGCTCGGATTTGGAAAGAATTCGAAGGCGGGAATCTCGGTCGTGATTTTCGCCGGAGGAGGAAGACGAAGTGATGTCAGGATGACATGATCGGTTTTTCTTTGTCTTATTTTTCTATTTAATTCATAATTTTTTATTTATAACTCCAAATGAAGTCAAATCAATTTAAAAAAATTTGTAATATTCATATCTATGTTTTAAAATATTAGTGGGTATGTTTTGAAAACTTTTTAAAATTAATAATTTTGAAATATTCATTGAATACAAATTTGACACTTTATGTTAAATTTGGAAATAGGGTTAAAATAATTTTATTTTTGCCTTGATAAGTTTTATAAAAATACAACACTTATATAAGTTTGAAATTAAGTTAATTAAACTCATTTGCTTTAACCATTCAACTTTATTTTGGTATATTAGTAGAATAACTAAATATAGATAATTTTAAGGAAATGGAAATTATAGTGTATTCATTTTTATTTCAAATTATTTGTTGCACCATTAAGTTTCATAATATGATAAATCATTTGAAAACTTTATAACATATCTTTGGATAATATTTAAATTTAATTTCATTTCTTATATTGAATATATTCAGGAAAATCATTGAATTTTTTGAAAATACATGAAAATCATTTAAGCTAATGAAATGTTTATTTGGATAGTTAATTAATTATAAAATCTATGAGGTTTTAAAGTTATAAACTATAGACTTGTAATCTCCAAACTATGTTTTGAACTCAGGTAAAAGAATAATAATCTTTTGGCAAATAGACAATGTTTTCAATAGTTTAAAATAACACTTGTAATTACTATTTTAATTTATGAATTGCTATTGCTAAGTGGTTGAAATGAAATACTTATAAAGAAACTTTTTATTTCATGAATATGGTTTGAAGGTTTGTAAAACATTTCTGAAATTAGATATTGATGTTTTAATAATTACAATGGACAATAAATTGTTTAACTTCAAACAACTTTTGAAAATAATGATAAACTGAGATATTTGAAATATTAAACTCTTTCAATATGTTTGAAGTCCTTCATAATTGGTTTTCATATGCATTTTAAAGTTTTATTTTAATCCAAACAAAAGTTTAAATTTTAGTGATTTTTGAACATTACAAAATGTTAGGATGTTACACACTACCACCCTTAAAAGGAATCTCGTCCGCGAGATTCAGAGAGGCTAGAAAGGAAAGCAAATGCTTGGAGTACTTTTGATAACTCGAGAGGTTTTGAGAAATGTAATTTCTGACATGGAAACTTGAAAACTGGCAGGGAATGATTTTTCTGATTGGGGAGGCTAGTAAGAAAGATGGTTTGGGATCTCTGGGTTTAGGCAGCTGGGTTTGAATTATCTGGGTGGCTACCACCCTTAAAAGAAATTTTTGTGGTCAGTGTAGGAACTTTGTTTAATCTTGTTTACTTTTCTGATGTAGAGTGTACAAGTATTCAAAATACAATGGAAGGTGGTGATACGACAAGTTATAGTACTTACGTTTTCCACTCGGTCCTTGGAGAGATTTATCCTTCTTCCACTCAGGGCACTTATCAGCGCAATGTCCCTTATCTTTGCACTTGTAGCAACTTATGTGGCTAAGATATTTCTTGGATTTAACCTTTTGTCCTTCTTCCTCCAGGGTCTTCATGAGAGACTGTTGCATTCCTTCCTTGGTTTGCTGGATAGCTTGTTGCACCAAGGGATAAAGTTGACACTGTATTGGGACATGATTTGTTCCTTCACACAAAAAGCAAGTAACATGAGTTGTGGGGCATCCTTTAACTAGATGTCTGGTATGACCATGGGGCCAATCATCAGAACATTCTTTGGACGTATGTCCTATCTCTCCAAAAGTTTTGCATGCCTTTGGTTTGGTCATAAGGACCTCATCAAAATCACTATGGTTTTGATCAATCTTAGGCAGGTTGTCATTGATCAAATTCCACAACTGACTCTGGTTCTCTAATAGTAGTCGCATAGTTGTGTGCAAATCAATGGTGTTGGCATTGGGGTGGGACATATGTTTGGTTTAGAGAATAAATGAGTTGAGTTATATGTACTATGGAGAAATCCTAATTCAATAAATCAGAACAAGGCAACCAATTTCTAACAAATCACTCAACATGGTTCAACATAAGCAAACACAAACATATCAAAACTTCAAACTTCTTTTGAAAAACCAAACTAATCGTTTATCGAACGAATATACCCCAACGTCATGGTATTACAGAAGTGATAGTACTGCCATACCACAAATTGATAGGTCAATACGTCATCGGATCTCGTTATTCTAATGGGTAGGTGGTCGGTCTATCTTTTTCTTGAGTGCCTCGAGTTCCTCTTCTACTTCCTTGAGTTCTTCAAGATACTTCTGGGTGTTGTGAAGTCTAAAACGAAGTCTTTCTGCAAGGTACTCGATGGCTCTCCATGCTGCATTTCTTTCTGAATCGAAGAATGATGTGTGAAGTGTTGGGTTGGTGAACATGTGATCATCCTCAGTCTTGTTGTCATCTTCTTTGCTCCTGTATAGATGGACTTGCACCCACCAGTACTCTTGGCCTTCATCCATGAAAGGAAAACCTTTGTATACTGCTTCTCCTTCAAAACCTAAGCTCTTCATGTTATCCTTAAGTGCTCTTGGAACTCTGTCTCACATTCCAAGGTCATGGTCATCACTGGTCCCTTCATGAGTGATTCAATGAGGGCGATCATCTAAGAAACAAGAGAAGACACTTAGAAAGGAAATAGTTAAGATGATTACAAGAATGATGTTTGGAAAAGTTATTATTTTCAGTAAACTGAATGAAATAGATTTTCAATCCTATGGCCAAATCCTATTTCTATCCAAACCTAGAGTTTCGAACCTACATGCAACTCAGTGCTCTGATACCATCTGTAGCGTACTTGCACTTATAATAAGGCAGATACCTCTGTATAGTACAAATCCTTGGATCGATTCGTTTGCACACACAGTTTACGATGTAATATCACAACAAAGTATCAATTTTATTACATCGATGATCCAGTTGCATAGCTAAAGCTAGCTTTGAAAGAGTAAACAGCGGAAATACAATAGCAGTGAGTCTCCATCACATTCATGTTGCCACAGGCGAAAACATGTTGGGTGTAGACTTGAAACCTTTAAACGAAACCACACTCGTCATCTTAACAATCTGCAATAAGAAAAATATTGCAACAACGTGGGTCATATTCCATTAAAGATGGAGTCTGGCAAGTGACACTATGGTGGACACTTAATGGAATAACTCTAATAACCTATATGCTTATTTGGCTGGTGGAGTTGAAAGCTATTTTGCATAAAGCCAATTTTTCCTAACATTTTGGAAAACACTTTTCTTCTATTCGAGACATTCGTGGCATGAAAACCACGGTCTCATTCTACCCTTGTTTACCCATCAAGTTTTAGCTTTGAAGTTGGAATGGTGGAATCCTCTGTTGACGTCTGTGATCAGCTACTCAAATTGTCCGTACCGGGGACACGGCAAAGTACTTAGTTTTACACTCTGCAGAGGTTGTGCACGTTCACCATTGTACCCATTCAACCCAAACTATCCTTTACACACTTACAGTGACAAGGAAAAGGAGAAGAATGAGACGAGATCTTTCAGAAGCATTTTCCCTCCCACTCGTGCTTGACCCGTTCCACCTAACGCCCTCTACATCTGCTTGTCAAGCCGGAGAGAGTCCACGCAACATAGTTGATCAAGCCAGATCCCATTGGCAATGGCTACACTGGAAGCAATCATCACTCAGAGTTCTTCAGATTCCTCTGTTCCTGGGTGGCCATTCACAAGTGTACGTACTCCAGGAACCATAGACATGGCCTGAGTAGCCACTCAACATAAACCATACAACCTCTTACCACCCAGGTGTTTCATTCTTAATTTAGTAGAATTTAGATTTTCACAAAACAACATTTGCATAGCATCAATAATTCTACTAAGTATTGCATAGGAGCCTAGACACAGGAATAAGGAATTTCTACACAAGTTCAACATAGCAATACTATCCTACACATGCGTATATAAAAATATACTTTGTAATGCATATATAAAATAGTAGAAGGTTTATGAGGTGTGCCACTTGCCTTTGAATGATGTCTTTGCACACAAACTCTTTTCAACAATACTCGGAACTCTCCGTTCAGTCTAAACAATATAAACAAACAACAATACAACAATCATAAAACAAAACAACACAACACATACAAGCATACAAAATGAACAAAAAAGTTTCATAAACTTCTAAGGAAAACATGTCATGCATGATATGCAATTTGTTTCTAAGGACTAGAGATGCATGACATGCCATGAAAATCTTTTAAGTTAATGCAAGGAAATTAGGTTGGTCAAAATGACTAAGGTCATAAGTTGGATAAAATACTTTGTTTTATATCATCTTGAAATAAGCACTCTAATAGCTTAGTCATGATGTGCAAAAGTACTTAGAGAAAAATACTAAGTCTATTTTTCAAGACGATCAACAATTATTAACAACTCTTTGTAAATTGGATATTCAGTATATTGAGAGAGACAGACACCCGGCCAACCGCTTAAGTTGGGAAACAGGTCTCATGTACGTGGACATGTAAGGTTAGTCTCCAGGCCGCTTCATCTCACTATGCCGCTAGGATCCAACCAACTTCAAGATGGTAATAACCATGATCAAAAATTGTTTAAGTCTAAAGTGAAAGAAGGGATTAGGAAAGAGGGAACAAATAGAAAGTAGAATGTAGAATCTTCTCCTTGCTTCATTTTCTTCTTGATGTGATGACTTTATGGCAATTTTGTAGACTTGATGGTTTTGAAGACTTGATGGTGTTGATAGCCTCCAGGTTGGTCTTGAATATAACTTAGTCATCCAGGGGTCTAAGAGAAGAAGGGAGAAGAGAGAGAGAGAGGGAGCAAGACTTAGAAAATATTGTTGGTTGGTCTTCATGAACTTCTTCTTGATTTTCTTCTAAGTGCTTCTACTCCTTGAAGATGCTTCTGAAGTCTTGTTTTCTTGGCTAAGTCCTTCATTGGCCTTCTAGCTCCATGTTGAAAATCCTAAGTGTCTAAGTGTATAGCACTTTACCAAAATACTAAGTTGAAAAATAATCCACACTTAGAGAAAATGGGGGAGGAGTTTTCCTATGAGGAGTATAACTAAAAAATAATATATGCTACGCATGAAATGTAATTTTTAATCACAAGAAACATCATACTAATTTTGTGATATTCTTAAAATATGAGTAAAGTTATAATTGCAATTTAATTAGTTTCTAATTTTGCAAAACATAATAAAAGGAAGACATATCGATTAAAGTTTTATGTGATTTAATTTTTATAACACAATTTTTATAAATGATGTTAATAGACAGAGGTGATTTAATTAAATTTATTGCAATTGAATTTACTCAAAAATAATATTTCTATCAAAAGTTATATTAAAATAGTCAAACTATTCAAATTAAACATACAACTAACAAATCATGAAAATAATACTCAAAAATATTTTATAACAGAGGCATCATATTACAAATATTCCAAAGTTAGTAAGACAATTTTATTTGCAATTATTTGATTTATAAATTAAAGTTATGACAGAAATACTCAAATCCACCATTTGAAATTTGAATATTTTAAACTAAGTCGAATTTGAAATCTATCAGATCTAAAATATTCTACATGTCAAGGGCTTTCCAAATATATAAAATTTTTCTAATTTGAATAAGTGGTTAAGAAGTTATAATGGTTTGAATATGCAGGGGCTTTTCTGTAAAACTGCCAATTAAATCTAGTTAAGAAAACTCGCAGAAATTCATTTTCTGACGTGGTGCTCACCGGGCAATGATGTGGCCGCTGAGTTGGCGCTGAGCTGGATAAGTGGTTGGATCTAGATCGTTGGATCTTGATGTGACGGCACAGATCAACCCATACCCCTTCGATTTGAATAATCTAATCGAGACCGTGGATGGAGGATCGGACGGTGCAGATGGAAGGCTCACCGGGCGGCGCTCTGGTCGCCGGAGACGGAGGTGGCGGTGGCGCTGCGGCTCGGTCGTCGATGAATCCCTCGCTCCGGTGGCTCCCCAGCGAAGTAGACGTGACGACGAGGTGCGACTCGTCACGGCAGAGTCGATGGTGGCGGCGTCGCCAAGCAGCACGTCTCGTCACAGCGAGGAGGTGCGGCCGGACTCGATGCGAAGCACGGCAAGCTTCGATCGGGTTTTTCCCCGACGAACGACTGCATCTAAAAGGAAAAGAAGTGCGTCAAGGGGTTTGAACGGTTGTGGGAAAGAGAAGAAGTGTCGCCTCGGTTTCGGGAAGGGCCTCACCTCGCCGGGAAAAGAAAATCGCGGTGGCGGAAATGACGAACTCCGGCGATAAATTTCTCCGGCCTGGCGGCGCGATTAGGTTAGGGGCGAGAGGGGAATGAGAGAAGATGTTGTGGGGATTTATATGGAGGCAGAGAGGGAACCAAATCGCGATAAGTTCGCTCGGATTTGGAAAGAATTCGAAGGCGGGAATCTCGGCCGTGATTTTCACCGGAGGAGGAAGACAAAGTGACGTCATCGGTTTTTCTTTTTCTGATTTTTCTATTTAATTCATAAATTTTTATTTATAACTCCAAATGAAGTCAAATCAATTTCTAAAAATTTGTAATATTCATATCTATGTTTTAAAACATTAGTGGGTATGTTTTGAAAAAAAATTAAAAATAATAATTTTGAAATATTCATTAAATACAAATTTGACACTTTATGTTAAATTTGAAAATAGGGTTTAAATAATTTTATTTTTGGCTAGATAAGTTTTATAAAAATACATTACTTATATAAGTTTGAAATTAAGTTAATTAAACTCATTTGCTATAACCATTCATCTTTATTTTGGTATAATAGTGGAATAACTAAATATAGATAATTTTAAGGAAATGGAAATTATAGACTATTCATTTTTATTTCAAATTATTTTGTGCACCATTAAGTTTCAAAATATGATAAATCATTTGAAAACTTTATAACATATCTTTGGATAATATTTAAATTTTATTTCATTTCTTATATTAATATATTCAGGAAAATCATTTAATTTTTGAAAATACATGAAAATCATTTAAGCTAATGAAATGTTTATTTGGATAGTTAATTAATTTCAAAATCTACGAGGGTTTAAAGTTATAAACTATAGACTTGTAATCTCCAAACTATGTTTTGAACTCAGGTAAAAGAATAATAATATTTTGGCAAATAGACAATGTTTTCAATAGTTTAAAATAACACTTGTAATTATTATTTTAATTTATGAATTGCTATTGCCAAGTGGTTGAAATCAAATACTTATAAAGAAACTTTTTATTTCATGAATATGGTTTGAAGGTTTGTAAAACATTTGTCAAATTAGATATTGAGGTTTTAATAATTACAATGGACAATAAATTGTTTAACTTGAAACAAATTTTGAAAATAATGATAAACTGAGATATTTGAAATATTAGACTCTTTCAATATGTTTGAAATCTTTCATAATTGGTTTTCTTACGCATTTTAATGTCTTATTTTAATCAAAACAAAAGTTTTAAATTTATTGATTTTCGAACATTATAAAATGTTGGGATGTTACAGGAGGTATGGCTCTTCTCTTTCGACCACCAGGACGACGCTACGGTCTGAGGAGTAGCTGAGAGGTACAGCTTCAGATTTCGCATGTCCTTCGGGCAACCGTGACTGGTGAGCTGGCCAAGTACCTCTTCAAGTCCTCAAAGGCTTTTTTTCTGCTTCACGCGTCCACTTGAATTTGCCGGATCTCTTCATGATCTTGAAAAATGTCAGGGCCCTCTCGCCGAACTTGGAGACGAAGCTGGCCATGCAGCCTGCTAAGCGCTGCATGTCCTTGAGCCGGCGAGGAGGCTGCATTTCCTCTATAGCCTTGATATTGTCAGGGTTTGCCTCTATGCCACGGTGGGACACGAGGAATCTGAGAAGTTTGCGTGAAGGTACTCCAAATACGCACTTGGCTGGGTTTAGCTTGATGTTCACCTTTCGCAGGCTGGCGAAGGTCTCCTCAAGATCCCTCAAGAGAGTGTCTCCCTCGCGAGACTTGACGACAATATCGTCGACATAAGCCTCTGCATTTCTGCCCATTTTCTCTCCTAGAGCTGTCCTCATGAGCCTCTGGAAGGTGGCGCCAGCGTTCTTCAGGCCGAACGGCATGCACACATAGCAACACACACCACAAGGGGTGAGGAATGTTGTTCTCATCTCGTCCTCTTTAGCCATCTGGATCTAGTGATAACCAGAGAAGACGTCTAGAAAACAGAGGAGGTCGTAGCCTGTAGTGGAGTCCACGATCTGGTCTATCCTTGGCATGGGGAGTGGGTCCTTGGGGCAGGCTTTGTTGACATCGGTGTAGTCGATGCAGAGTCGGCCTCCTACGGCGGGCATTGGGACGACCATGCCGTTGGAGAGCCAAGTGGGGTGCACGACTTCGCGGACAACATTTGCCGCTTTGAGCTACTCTACTTCCTTGACGATGAACACTTGCTTCTCGGGGGCTTGCTTTCGTGCTTTCTGCTTGATGGGGCGTGCGGTTGGAAACACGGCTAAGTGGTGCTCGATCACCTCCCTTTGTACACCGGACATGTCTAACGGAGTCCATGCGAACATGTCATAGTTTGCCCGGAGGAAGGCGACGAGCGTGCTTTCCTATTTGGGAGGCAGAGTAGCGCCAATGGTGATGCTATCCCCCGAGCCACTGGTGCTCAGAGACACCTTCTTCGTGGAAGCTGGCTCCTGAGAACAACTGCTTCTTCTTCTTCGGCCTCTCGAGAGGCTCCATGTCCTTTTCAGCCGGAAACGCCATGGTGGCTGCCTTGTAGGCGCTCTCAACAGCGCGCGCGGCGTCCAGGATATGACCATGGATGGCGATGGTGCCAGTGCTGCCGAGTATCTTGACCATGTTGTATGCATGATGTGTGAAGGCCATGAACCTCGCGGGGGCGGGGTAGCCCAGGATGGCGTTGTACGGCAAGACGTTGTGCGCGACATTGAAGTCGATGAGCTCGGTGCGGTAGTCTTCTGCGAGCCGAAGGTGACGGCGAGCCGGCCTTGTCCCAGAGGCTCAGTTGAGCCACTAGTGACCCCCGTGGATGGCCTGGAGGGCATGAGCCACTCGTAGGGCACTTGGAGAGTCTCGAAGGTCTCGACAAAGATGACGTTCAGACCAGCGCCCCCATCAACGAGTGTCTTAGAGACAGCGATGTTGTTGATGGTGGGGGAGCAAACCAGGGGGAGGGTTCCAACAGTCTTGGTGGACTTGGAGTGGTCCTGGGTGTCGAAGGCAATGGTGTACTGAGACCACTTGAGGGGCCTAGAGACCTCGACGCTCGGGAGTGCGACATTGAGCTCGCGGGCGAATTGCTTGAACTGATTGTTCGACTTGGGCGTCTGTGCCCCGCCGAGTATGCAAGCCATAGCGTCTCTCGGGGCTTGGTAGCCTCCATCTTCCTCGTCAGGGAGGTTGTTGTTCTTCTCGGCGGCATTGGCTTGAGTGCCTGGTGGCCTCCGATAGCCGCCCTTGCATCCGCCTCCGCGGTAGCTACGGCCTCGGCCGCGGCTTCCCCTGCTCTCTGCCTGCTCGCGCTCCTTGCTCAGCCTCTTGAGCTCAAAGCAGGTCTCTGTAGAGTGTCTGCGCCTATTGTGGTAGACGCAGAATGGACGATTGTCCTCCTTCTTCTCGCCAGACTCTAGAGAGTCTCTGATGAGGACATCCCTGGTTCATCTCATGCATCATCATGTTCACAAGATGAAGCTACAAAAATACAAGGTGAAACCTCTCCAAAGAAGACATACTTGGGTCCCATGACAAGGAGCCGTGCTAAACATATACAACAAGAGGTGAATGCGCTTCTAGCTGATTCTAATATTGATATGAATGAGAACTATATACTGCCTAAATCTTGTGTGTTGCTTTTACTCAGGTTTCTACCTATGGAGATAATTCAAGCCTATGGAGAAAAGTGCAACGAACAAGACTTCATCAACGGCGTGCATTGCTTGAGGACCTCACCTTACACCCCATGGGCCCAGTGGGACGAGAAGGAGTTGGAGGATTACACCATGGAATCCAGCAAGCTGTTCCAGTCAAAAATACATCGCAAGTGCAGCTCCAGTTTTCGTCGCTGATCTTGCTGGGCCATGACACATGAACATGAACGTGTGTAACACGTTTGGAGGGACACATTGGACAGGAAATCAAATCTATTTTGCAGCAAAAGAAACCGTGCACCTTTTGAAGACCCAAGTCAAAAGATATGTGATTTCCAATGCTGAGCTGTCAAGACATTTATTGCTGCGCGAGGCTCCACACTTCTGCTTCCCATCCACCCAAGTTACCACGAATTTGAGCCTCATTTTCGTGCTGGCTTCACACCTAAGCTAGGAGGGCTGTTCCTAGTATAAGTACCCCTTTCCCCACTTCAAGCAGAACTCTTTGGCAATCTGTTTTCAGCATAGGTTAGCTAAGTGCAACCAGAATATTGTTTGAGAGTTCACTTCCTCCTTAGCTCTTGTAAACTTGCCTTGTGAGAGGGTAAACTCACCTTGTGATTTACAACAGCAGCCGTTGAGGCGGCGACCAGTTCGTGCTTCCAACTTCGTGCGTGGTTGTGTGGATTGGAAAACTGAGAGTGTGGTTGGGCGAATACTTGTTGCTGGTTGTTGCATTGCAATAGTTAGCTTCGGTTTGGTCAGGTTGCACTACTTCTCCATTACCCGACAACGTTGTTGGCTGGGATCGAGGGTTTCCTTCGTACCCTTCAGGTGGCGTTGTTTCGATCATCAAGCAGATCCTCCGTGAAGATCGGGCACCCCGCATCATCTTGGTATCAGAGCCTCGGTTGACACGGTAGGATCTTGTATCCCTAGTTTAGTTTTAGTTGTTTTCATTCCTACAGTCCAGAAAAAGCCCCACAAAAATATTTCCCTTTACCTATAGCCTTTTTCAGTCTTAGATCTGTTGGTTTGGTGAGTTTTATCAGGTTCTTGTCCATTAGATTTTTTTGTTTTAGTTGCTGAGTTTTTCCCCATCTGCGTTCTCCATTTGTGTTCATTTCCGTCCAAAAAAAAAAAAAAAAAAAAAAAAAAGAAAGAAAGAAAGAAGAGAAAATCTGGGACTGATCTTCACTTATATCTTGAGAAATCCTTGTTTGTGTGGTGTGAGCTGAAACAGTAGTCAAGTGTGTATCATCCAAAAATTCCTGTTGCAGCAAATCTGATTCATTGCTGAGTGTTCTTGTTCTACACTTATATCCTATTCAGCAACTAAGGCATTCGAATCTTGTGTGGATGATTACTTGGTTTAACAAGAACTAGACTGCAGATTAGTGTGCTGTTTCCACATATATACCCCCACCCAAAGCTCCACAAAACAGCCCCTGCATGTGCAACCCTAGGCTTGTATTCGCTTAATTATCTCTCTCTATACCAACCACCGGCACCACAGTTGAGCATGTTCTGCTCTCACTTGGAAGTTACACGAGCTTCGGTTGGTAAGTGAAGGTGAGATCGAGATGTCACACACATATCCCGTGCTGTAGTATAGAACTTTGCACAACTAATCATGGCAGGTACCGGAGACACGTACGAGGTTGAAGGTAATGGGCATCTCAATGAACCCATCACCCGGTTTCACTTCAATGCCTTGCGTGATCATCTCCGTCGAGAGTTCAAAAACAGTCTTGACCCAATTGAAGAGAAGCAAGACAAGTTGTCACAAGATTTGCAACAACTTATGGGCAATGTGAATGAGCAGCTCACCCAAAATATTGAAGCAATGAGGGCTGATCTTGTTGCTGATATTGTGCGAGAGCTACGTCAAGGTCCTGAAGATGCAAGTGTACATGGAGCTCCCGGGAGAGGAAATGTTGGTGCTGCTGGTCGTGGTCGTGGTGTAGGTGCTGCTGGTCGTGGTCGTGGTGAATATGCTGCTGGTCGTGGAGGCGGCCACCGGAGGGCCAATTTACACGATGAAGACAGCGAAGAAGAATTTGAGGAAGATAATTATGAGCAGCACCGAGATGGCAGATTTCGTCGCCAAGGCAACTATGGTCGTTTGCGGCACGAGGAGGAGAGGTTTGGTAAACTTAAATTTACCATGCCTAAGTTTGATGGTGGATCTGATCCAGAAACATACCTCACATGGGAATTAAAAGTTGACAAGATTTTTCGCATGCACAACTATTCCGAACAGAAGAAATTAGCAATGGCCTCTCTTGAATTTGAAGACTATGCTCTAATCTGGTGGGAGCAAGTTCAAAACCAGCGAGAAGAAGAGGGAGAACCTGCTGTAGCTACATGGGCTGAAATGAAAAGAGAAATGAGGGCCAGATTCATCCCAAAGCATTATAAGCGTGACATCTTTGACAAGCTCCAGAATTTGAGGCAAGGAAAAATGACCGTTGAAGAGTATCATAAGGAGATGGAGAAGTCAATGATAAGAGCCAATATACATGAAGATGAAGAGCAATCCATGTCAAGGTTTCTGTTTGGGCTGAATTCAAATGTGAAGCGAGTTGTTGATTTGCAGCCATATCGCAATGTGGTGGAGTTGGTGCATCTAGCTTCCAAGGCTGAAAGACAACTGCAAGAAGACTCAAGGCCAAATAGGACTATGCCATTTTCAGCTAGAGCTACATCAAGTGGGAGCAAGTTTGTACCCCAATTCAATGTTGGGAAAGGTATAATGGAAAATTCTGGTAGTGGTAGCCATTCCAATGTGCGTGCAGCCCCTATTAGGAGTGAAACATCAGCCCAAAAGGAGAGAAGTAAACCTGCTGCATCAGCCGCATCTTCAATGGGATCAAGTGGGAAAAGCAGCAAAATTGAGTGCTTTACATGTGGTGGTCGTGGTCACATGAGGAAGGAATGCCCCAATAAGCGTGCTATGCTGATCATGGAGAATGGAGAATATGATTCCTGTAGTGAACTTGAAGAAGATGAGGACGATGATGCTACACAAGAAAATGAACAGAAGTATTGTGATTTTGAAGAAGGAACCTCTCTTGTTGTCACAAAAGTTTTGAGTGTGCAGATTAAAGAGGATGACATTGGACAGCGGCACAATCTGTTCCAAACAAGAGCTAAAGTTCATGACAAGGTATGCAAGGTTATTATTGATGGTGGGAGTTGCCACAATCTTGCTAGTATAGACATGTGTGAGAAACTTGGATTGAAAATGCTCCAACACCCCCACCCATATCATGTTCAATGGTTGAGTGATTGTGGTGAACTGAAAATCACACATATGGTGAAGGTCCAATTCAAGATTGGTGATTATATTGACACTGTTGAGTGTGACGTTGTGCCCATGAAAGTGTGTCACTTGCTGTTGGGAAGGCCGTGGCAATATGATCTTTCAGCTCAACATTGTGGTAGAACCAACCAGTACACCATCAAGTGGAAAGGAAAAGATTTGGTGCTTCGACCAATGACACCACAACAAATCATGGCTGAGCATGTACAAAAAGTTTCTGAAGTAAAATTTGTAAGTGGGAAAGAGGGAGAGAAAAAGAATTCGAGAGACATCCACAAAACAGCGAGTGAGTGCCACAAGCCAAATATGAGAGGTAAAAATAAAAGAGAGGGAGAGAACTTAGTCATGTTAGCCACAAAATCAGAAATGAGAGACGTGAGGCAAAACCCAGATCAAGTTGTCGTTGTACTCGTGTACAAGGATGACGTGATTTTTGCTAATGACTTAACTTGTCTTCCTAGAGCTGTTCGTGATCTCTTGCAGGATTTTAAAGATGTCTTTCCGGAGGATATACCCGCTGGTCTACCTCCATTGCGTGGCATAGAACATCAAATTGACCTCATTCCAGGAGCATCACTTCCCAATCGACCCGCCTACCGCGCCAACCCTGAAGAAACAAAGGAGATACAAAGGCAAGTACGAGAGCTTTTAGGAAAAGGCTATGTGCGTGAAAGTTTAAGTCCTTGTGCTGTTCCTGTAATTTTAGTGCCTAAGAAGGATGGTACTTGGCGCATGTGTGTTGATTGTAGGGCCATCAATAATATAACTGTTAGGTATCGTCATCCTATTCCTAGGTTAGATGATATGTTAGATGAATTGAGTGGTTCTGTTGTGTTCTCTAAAATTGATTTGAGAAGTGGGTACCATCAGATTAGAATGAGAGAAGGTGATGAATGGAAAACAGCTTTCAAAACAAAATTTGGTTTGTATGAGTGGTTAGTCATGCCTTTTGGATTAACCAATGCACCCAGTACCTTCATGCGATTAATGAATCATGTTTTGAGAGCTTACATTGGAAAGTTTGTTGTTGTGTACTTTGATGACATCTTAATCTACAGTAAATCCATAGACGAACATATAGAACATATCAAACAAGTTTTGGATGTGCTAAGAGTAGAAAAACTATATGCTAATATTGAGAAGTGCTCGTTTTGCACAAACAAGGTTGTTTTTCTTGGCTATGTCGTTTCAGGACAGGGAATTGAAGTTGATGACTCTAAGGTGGAAGCAATCAAGAATTGGCCAACTCCTATCAATATAAGCCAGGTGAGAAGTTTTCTTGGCCTTGCTGGTTTCTATAGGAGATTTGTGAAAGATTTTAGTAGCATTGCTGCAGCTTTGCACGAATTGACAAAAAAAGGAGTTGTTTTTAAGTGGGGTGCGCCACAGGAAGAAGCTTTCATTGAACTTAAGAGACAATTAACTGAAGCACCTTTGCTGGTTTTGCCTGATTTCACTAAAACTTTTGAAATCGAATGTGATGCTAGTGGGATAGGCATTGGAGGTGTATTAATGCAGGAACGAAAACCAATTGCTTATTTTAGTGAAAAGCTAAGTGGTGCACAACTGAATTATTCTGTGTATGATAAAGAACTATATGCTTTGGTTAGAGCGCTTGAAACATGGCAGCACTATTTATGGCCTAAGGAATTTGTTGTACATTCTGATCATGAGGCTTTGAAGCATTTGAAAGGACAAGCTAAATTGAATAGAAGACATGCTAAATGGGTAGAATTCATTGAAACTTTCCCATATGTTGTAAAGTACAAGAAAGGCAAAGAAAATATGGTAGCTGATGCTTTGTCTCGTAGACATGTTCTACTGAATCAATTGGAAGTAAAAGTACCAGGACTTGAGAGTTTAAAAGAATTGTATAGTACTGATCATGTCTTTATGGAGCCATATGAAAAATGCAAAGATGGGAAAGGATGGGAAAAATACCATGTGCATGATGGTTTTCTTTTCAGGACTAACAAATTGTGTGTTCCAGATTCGTCGGTTCGACCCTTGTTGTTGCAGGAATCACATGCAGGTGGATTAATGGGACACTTTGGACGTGAGAAGACGTATGAGCTGCTGGCTGATCACTTCTATTGGCCAAAGATGAGGAAGGACGTTGAGAAATTTGTGCAGCGATGCATCACATGTCACAAAGCTAAGTCTAAACTGAACCCATATGGTTTATATACTCCCCTACCTGTTCCGCATGCTCCATGGGAAGATATTAGCATGGATTTTGTTTTGGGATTACCTAGAACAAAGAGGGGGAGGGATTCTGTTTTTGTTGTTGTAGATAGGTTCTCAAAGATGGCACACTTCATTCCATGCCATAAGAACGACGATGCTTCACATGTTGCTGATTTGTTTTTCAGGGAAGTTGTACGTTTGCACGGCATGCCGAGGACCATCGTATCAGACCGGGATGTCAAGTTCATGAGCTATTTTTGGAAGACATTGTGGGCAAAGCTAGGAACCAAGCTGCTGTTTTCAACAACATGCCACCCACAAACTGATGGCCAAACAGAAGTGGTGAACCGTACACTTTCAGCTTTGCTACGGACAATGATCAAGAAGAACTTAAAGGAGTGGGAAGAGTGTTTGCCGCATGTGGAGTTCGCCTATAACAGAGCTATTCACTCGACCACAAGCATGTGTCCATTTGAAGTGGTCTATGGATTCAAACCACTTGCCCCAATTGACTTGCTGCCACTTCCCTTACAAGAGAGAATTAACATGGATGCTTCCAAGCGTGCTGCATATGTGAAGAAAATTCATGAGAAGACAAGAGAAGAGATTGAGAAGAAATCCAAGTATTATGCCGCTAAGGCAAACAAGAACCGCAAGAAGGTGACTTTTGAGCCCGGTGATCTGGTTTGGATACATTTACGCAAAGATCGATTCCCTGAACGACGCAAATCAAAGCTCCTGCCTCGTGGAGATGGACCATTCAAAGTGTTGGCAAAGATAAATGATAATGCTTACAAGATCGACCTCCCTAAAGACTATTCTGTTAGTCCAACATTTAACGTAGCAGATTTGTCTCCATGCATTCATCAAGAAGATCAAGAGTCGAGGACGACTCCTTTTGAAGAGGGGGAGGATGATGAGGACATCCCTGGTTCATCTCATGCATCATCATGTTCACAAGATGAAGCTACAAAAATACAAGGTGAAACCTCTCCAAAGAAGACATACTTGGGTCCCATGACAAGGAGCCGTGCTAAACATATACAACAAGAGGTGAATGCGCTTCTAGCTGATTCTAATATTGATATGAATGAGAACTATATACTGCCTAAATCTTGTGTGTTGCTTTTACTCAGGTTTCTACCTATGGAGATAATTCAAGCCTATGGAGAAAAGTGCAACGAACAAGACTTCATCAACGGCGTGCATTGCTTGAGGACCTCACCTTACACCCCATGGGCCCAGTGGGACGAGAAGGAGTTGGAGGATTACACCATGGAATCCAGCAAGCTGTTCCAGTCAAAAATACATCGCAAGTGCAGCTCCAGTTTTCGTCGCTGATCTTGCTGGGCCATGACACATGAACATGAACGTGTGTAACACGTTTGGAGGGACACATTGGACAGGAAATCAAATCTATTTTGCAGCAAAAGAAACCGTGCACCTTTTGAAGACCCAAGTCAAAAGATATGTGATTTCCAATGCTGAGCTGTCAAGACATTTATTGCTGCGCGAGGCTCCACACTTCTGCTTCCCATCCACCCAAGTTACCACGAATTTGAGCCTCATTTTCGTGCTGGCTTCACACCTAAGCTAGGAGGGCTGTTCCTAGTATAAGTACCCCTTTCCCCACTTCAAGCAGAACTCTTTGGCAATCTGTTTTCAGCATAGGTTAGCTAAGTGCAACCAGAATATTGTTTGAGAGTTCACTTCCTCCTTAGCTCTTGTAAACTTGCCTTGTGAGAGGGTAAACTCACCTTGTGATTTACAACAGCAGCCGTTGAGGCGGCGACCAGTTCGTGCTTCCAACTTCGTGCGTGGTTGTGTGGATTGGAAAACTGAGAGTGTGGTTGGGCGAATACTTGTTGCTGGTTGTTGCATTGCAATAGTTAGCTTCGGTTTGGTCAGGTTGCACTACTTCTCCATTACCCGACAACGTTGTTGGCTGGGATCGAGGGTTTCCTTCGTACCCTTCAGGTGGCGTTGTTTCGATCATCAAGCAGATCCTCCGTGAAGATCGGGCACCCCGCATCAGTCTCTACGGGAGCCCTTTGCGTCTGGCTCTGCCGTGAGGACCGTGGTTGCCTTGCGCTTGGGCTCCTCCTTCTTCTTGTGGCTCTTTGACCCCTCAGCAGGGTCGTCTCCTCGCGAGCTCATCTTGACGAAGAGGAGTCCCTCTTCATCCTTGGCGCACTTGTCAGCTAGGTCTAACAACCTCACCACATAGGTGAGCTTGTCGTGGACACCCAGCTTCCCGAGCATCCTGCGGTTCGTGACGCCCTCTCTGAAGGAGGCATGACCTGAGTGTCAGGTATGTTCAGGATCTTGTTGCACACTTGGCTGAAGCGCTGGATGTACTTGCGGAGGGTGTCAACCTTCTTCTGCACCACACCACGCAGGTCATTGTGGGTGAGCGCACGCTCATACGTGCCCTTGAAGTTGGCGATGAACTGCTTGCAGAGCTCCTCCCACGAGCTCACGGAGTCCTCAGGCAGGTTCAGGAGCCATGATAGCGTGGAGTCGTGAAGCGCGTGTGAGAACCAGTTGGCCATGACCTTGTCGTCTCCTCCTGCAGCTTGTATGGAGGTGGTGTAAAGCTGCAGGAACTCGATGGGGTTGCTGGACCCGTCGTAGCCCTTGGGGAGGGCTGGCCTGAACTTCTGTGGCCAGACCATGTGGCACAGGGTGCGGTTGAACGCCACGCAGCCCGGGCCGTACGTGGTGATCCCGTTCTGGAGAGCCTCGCGGTTCTGCTGGCCCGCCTTGCCAATCTCCTTCACGAGGCGATTTTGGCGGTCCCGCTGGCGCTCCATCCCCACGCGTGCGTCGGGCGCAGTGTGCTGCACGATTTGGCAGTCGCGCGGTGAGGATGCGTGCGAGACGACCCTCTGTGCCGCGCCTAGAGGCGGTCCCGGAGGAGGTGGTGGCGTGTCAGGCGCAGCCGTTCCCGCAAGGGAGTGGTGCACTATCGACCGCGACGGAGCGGGGCGCGTTGTTGCGATGCCAACGAGGTGGTTGAGGCGGTCCAGCCACTGGTCGTGGGCATTCGGGTTAGGCCGGTAGCGGAGGAGTTCTTGCGCCATGAGCAGCGTGGTGTGCGGACCGGGCTCTGCACATCCTTGGGAGGACCCGCTCGGGTGCCGTAATGGGTGCGAGGACTCCGCGTCATCAGGGTGCTCGGGGAGCTCCTTACCGTCATGTTCGGCCTCGCTTTCGGGCTCCTGCACATGCAGGCCGGTGTTGGCGCGCTCCTACTTGCGGGGGCAGCCACGACGCGCACGAGTGGCGTTGGCGTCGGGCTCGGTGTGAGTCCCTCCAGTTGTGCGCTTGCTCGCGCGGGTGGCGCGAGTGTCCGTCATGTCGCGGAAGCGGCTCGAAGGTTGCAGACGCGGCTCAGTCCCCTACCTGGCGCGCTGATGTCTACGCACGCTTCTATTCTTGTAGATAGTGTTGCGCCTTCAAGAGAAGGGGTTTGTAGAACATCAGCAAGTTTCCATTAAGTGGATCACGCAAGGTATTTCAAACTCAGGGAGGTAGATGTCAAAGATAATCCTCTCGAACAACCCTGAAATTAATATACGAGAAGTCTCTTGTGTCCCCAACACACGCAATACACTTGTGAGATGTATAGGTGCACTAGTTATGCGAAGAGATAGTGAAATACAAGCAATATGGATGATTATAAGTAGTAATTGCAATCTGTAATAAAAATGTCAGGAAGCAAACATGTAGCAGAACTTGTTGGAAACGGTGTTTTAATGTTTAGAAACAAGGCCTAGGGATCCTACTATCACCAGTGGACATTCTCAACAATACCATCAAAGTTAAATAAATAAACACTACTCTCAAACAATCTCATGTTGGATAACAAACACCATTCATTGCGTAGGGCTACAAGAGCACCCTCAAGTCGGAGTAAACCAACGCCAACAATGTCATAAAGGGAATCACACACGGTGCACACATTGTCACCATTACACACGTGAATAACCCCGGAGTTCATATTAAAGTAACCTCTAGAGTGCATAATAGGTAAAGAGTAGGATCACATATTCAACTGGATTACAAAGCTCATGATCACATGCAAGATCACATCATGGGAGAGAGAGATGAACCACATGGCTTCCGTAGATCCCGCAGCCTCGTGGGAGAACTACTCACTCCCCATCGTAGAAGTCAGCAACTGCGATGGAGATGGCGGTGGGGTCGATGGAGATGGCTCCGGGGGCAATTCCTCGTCCCGACAGGGTGTCGGAACAGAGACTTATGTCCCCCGAATCTTGTCGGCGATGGCGGCGGCGTTCGGGACCCATGGAGGAAAAATCATCTAACCTTTTAGCGTTTTTAGGTCAAGGGGGTATTTGTAGGCGAAAGACCTAGGTCAGTGCGCGCCCGAGGACGCCACACCCCCTCCCGGCGCGGCTGGCATCTCTGCCGTGCCAGCAGGCGATGTGGGCCCCTCGGGGCCCGTCTTTGTCTTGTCTTCGGTTCTTCTGATCGCAAATATTCCAAACATAAATACTGGTTGGCTCGTTTCCAATTTGGCGGATATTTCCTTAAGAGCTTTTCTGAAACCAAAAACAGCAAAAAGCAGGGAACTGGCACTGTGGCATCTTGTTAATAGGTTAGTCCCAGAAAATGCATAAAACTATATAAAATGCATATAAAACATGTAATAACATGATATAACATAGCATGGAACACAAGAAATTATGGATACGTTGAAGACGTATCAACATCCCCAAGCTTAGATCTACTCGTCCCGAGTAGGAAAGAACGATAAAAGACGAATAATTTCTGAATTGACATGCTTAAACACAATCTTGATCATGTAATAATGTAAGGCATGTAAACTGAGATCAAATGAATAAGGGCTGAAGTTTGATATCAAACGAGTAATGAATAAACAGGTAGGTGAAGCAAGCATAGCTTTCAATGATATAGTACTAAATAGCAATCAACTGTGCAAAGTAGATATTAAAGATGATTTAAGCTTAAAGCACAACGATATAGTCATCTAATGCTTCCAACAAACATGACAACTTTATGAAAGGATCAAATCAAGTAATAGCCATATGCACGTAGAAGATCAAATAATATATTTGTTCAAAAGAAACAAGCAAGCGTTCAACGTTTGTTCCTGCCACCAGGATGTTATGGCTAAGAGAATGTTAACGGAGTTTTGGAAGGCCAACGGAAGAAAGGCTCACAAAGCTATAGATGATCATTAGACAAGAGAAAGTCATACAATCGAAGCTACCCAATGAGTAGGGATTGCCATACAACAGATGCACAATGAGCTATAAGTATATGAAAGCTCTCCAATGGAACAGGTGGGGGTGCATCCAACTTGCTTGCTCATGAAGTGTAGCGCCCCAACTCTTATTAAAGTTGGAACACCTGTGTTATGTGCTAGTCCCTGGATCACTGCCAGCACCACAGTACAAAATATAAAGTACCATTGCATAAGTATCAAATTGCTACAACGAGATCCAAAAATAATAGCTAAGTATAGCTTTATTACAAGTTGCATAGCCATGAAGGCTAGCTAAAATTCAGAGTTCACAACAAAAGCGAATAACAATGAGCCTCATCTTCAAGCATGCGCCACAGGCAGACATGTTGGGTGTAGACTCGAGTACAAACTTATTCTTCATCTGAATTACCTGCACATTTGAATATGTAGCCCCCGAAGGAGGTATATACAACGAAGTATTGGCAAGGGACTATGGTAGGTATAAAATGACAAGTCTAGAATCTATATGCATATTTGGCTTGGTGGGGTTGGAGGCTATTTTGCAGAAAGCAAGTTTTCTCCTATCTTTTGTAAAACACTTTTATTTCTCAAAGACTTGGAACCAAGGGATAAAGCCCAAGTGCACCAGCAATTCTTTCCTTAGTCAAATTTTACTTTATGAAAACAGTGTTGAATTCTTCCGCCCATCCTTGTCCAGCTGCTCGAAGTAGTCCATTTCCGGGGACACGGCTAAGTACTCAGATTGTCGACTCTGCAGAGGTTGTGCACTTTCACCTTTAGACTCAATTAACCCAAACATCATATACACGCGGAGTGTATTAAGGAAAGGAGAGAATTGAGACAAGAAATTTCAGAAGAAGAATGCAACCATACTAGCAAGACCCGTTCCACCTACCAACTCTACATCTGGTTGTCAAGCTGACAGGTTGCACCCTCACAACTTAATTATTATAGACAGAGCCCATTGTCAAAAGGCTGCACGGGAAGCTTCTAAACTTGGAGGGACTTAGTAATCTCTTCGTTCCTGGGTGGCCGTCCACAATTGCACTTCTGGGTAACAACCACCATGCTCATGGCCCTAAGTAGAACATACATTCATCCTAGGCGACGACAACTACAAGCATAGTCCCAAAAGCCACTCAACATAAACCATAACAACCAATTCCACCCAGATGTGCATTTTAATTTTGACACTTAGAAACATATCTATAACATGGTATATAAACACTTTTATAGCATAGCTAAGCAACTAATAAAACTTTTCATGGCTGCATAGGAAAAAGGGTGACTACACACTACTAGGATATTTGCAAAGTATAAACTAACTTAGCATTATAAAATAGTTCAAAAATTCCTATCATGCATACTACTCAAAATATACTACTAATGCATATAGAAAATATTGGGTATAATATGAATGTCACTTGCCTTGGTAGCAGGAGGAGCAAGCACAACAAGAATAACAATCACAAGCAAGTCCTTCCTCTTCTTCACAATCTAGCACAAGCAATACAAAAATAAATACCAACACAATATCACACCACACCAAACATAAATATGTATGCATGCATGATATGCTATGAGTATAACAAGACACGCTTATTAATAATTTTTATCTGTTATTAAATGTATGAAATTCAATTTCTAGGAATTTCTTATTTTACTTATTAATTAAATAATAGAAAACAATATAACAAAACTTGATTTCTATAGCTACAACTTTTATTGTTTTATGAAAGTTTTCAAATAAGACACATATTAATATTTCTGGACAGAGGGAAATAATACAACACTAAAACACTTAAATTTATTTGCAAAACATTTTTATTATTTAAGTTATGGATTTAATAGCCGAAATACTCCTCGGATAAATACACGAATTATAATTTATCAAAAGGAAAAGCAAATGATGTAGAAATAAACTACACTAGTAGGGCTATCAATGGATATAAAATTTATCAAATTTGAACTTACAAATCAAAAGTTATGAATTTTCTAAGTTTTGCATATTTTCTGTTTTATTTATAAAATTCCTACGAAAAAGAAATAAAAGGGGGCTATGTGGCGTGTTCTTATTGGACGAAAACGGTTCGACACGGATCACGGCGCGAGCCGTATGATCGAATTAGAAATGGACGTGCGAGATTAGATCGATCTAGATCCGTTGGATCTAGATCTAACGGCCCACGACTCAAGGACCAAAAACGGGCGGCGCCGTCGCTGGAATACGCCCGACCGCGGCGGCGCCATTGCCGGACTAGCGCAAGAAGGGGAGCGGGAGGGGTAGGGTGTTACCGAGCGAGGCGGGGCGTCGTGGTGAAGTCGATGGCGCGGTGGGGGAGCTTCACGACATCTCCTCCTCTCCTCGGGTGCTTGCCGGAGACGCCGGGGCGGACGGCGGCGTCGGTCGCGGACGGGGACTGCGCTCGGCTGCAAATTAACCCGCCAGACCAAGTCACAAACATGTGCAAAGAGAAAAGGAAGCGGGGAGGGGCGAGTAGCGAGTCCGGGGTGGCAGGGATACTCCGTACGGCGAGGTTTTCAGCGGCGGAGGTGGCGGAGCTTCGAGCTCGTTCGCGAGCTGCCCGGCGGCGGAGAAATTAGGGTTTGGGGTGGGGAGGGTGGCGGCGGGGTTGGTGGTTTAAATAGGGGTCGGAGAGGGGGCAAACACCGAGCTAATTACGCTCGGATTTTCCGGCCGGCGCCGTTTTAAGCTCGGCGCGATCTCCGGCGGAGGAGGAAGAACCTGACAGGTGGACCCCACCTGTCAGTGAGAGGAGGGAGAGAGAAAGGCTGCGCGGGCTGTCTGGGCTGTTTTCGGACGCACGCGCGGTAGATAACAAACGGGCCGGCCCGAACTCCTAACCTTAAACAAAATAAAAAATCTGTTTTCAAATACTGATTTCAAAAATGATTTTTAAACCTATTCAAAAATATTTCAGAAAAATTCATAAAAATATGTTTTGGAAAGGTTATTAAAAATGGATTTTTTTAGCATTATACTTGCCCATTAAATAATTTGGAAAGATTATATTTATTAAAGAAGTTTAAATAAACACTTTATGGAATTATAAATTATTTAAACTTAATTGAAATTTTATTTAATATTTTTGTGATGTAATTTTATGCCTAATGATGAATGATGCATGAATGCAAAGTTTTAAATTTTTGCAAATTTTGGGATGTTACATGAAAACCTAGAGCACTTTTGAGGAGGCTCATCATTGGAATATACAAGCCAAGTTCTATAGTGTAAAGTTCCCCACATAGTTATGCAACTAAGACATGAAAACTCTCTCATATGTTGTAATGGTGCTAAACATGAGCACAAATGATGATCATAAATTATACGGTGCTATAACATGAGCACAAGTGATGACTATAAATTATATGGTGCTGTAACATAAGCACAAGTGTGTGATAAAGAATAGTAATGTTGCCCCCTTTTTATTTCTTTTTATTTTTTTCTTTTTCTCTTTTTTTCTAGATTTTTTTTGTTTCTCTTTTCGTTTTCCTCCATGGCTCTTTTCACTTTTAGGAGCAAGCATCCTAATATAATACATGATGTATGACAACACACTAATGATGATAAAACAACATACTGATGATACAAGTAACTAATATGAATGTGCCATAAGAATACATATGACAAAGGTGCATCTGCCAGTGTAGCAAGTTATGCAGTGCTCTAGCGTAACATGGGTAAAACCATACATCAACTTTATAGAAACACGCAAAGAAATAAATAGTTAATGAATGAGAACAAGTCATGTAATGTAAGATGGATGTTGCATGGCAATATATCTCGGAACAGCTATGGAAATGGTGTAGTAGGTAGGTATGGTGGCTGTTTTGAGGAAGATGTTTGGCTTATGTGTAGGAGAACAAGATAAAGATCTCCCACGAGTTTGGATGTACCCGTGAAAAATGCACCAACTTTCAATGTGAGAAAGGGAAAAGCAAAGTACCGAAGAGGCTAGCAATATGGTGGTGGAAGTGCCATGAAAACCGCAGTTTTAGAACTCACGAGTAAAAAGATTCCAAATAAAAATATGATCATGCAAGGCATAATGAAAATTTATCCTAGGGGTGAAGTGGAAAATGAACAAGTCACTTTTGGGGACCCGACCGTAGCGCATAACATAAAGCCATTACGGTTGCCTTAGGCAAAAAGAAATCATATACCATTATGCAATCAACTGGAAATTTAAGTGAGGCACAGTTTTCAAGTTTCTCTGGACCAACCATTTAATCATTCCACTTTACTAGACCATCATGTTTACCACTAAGCAAATTAGTATCTTAAAACAATATCAATGATTCAAGTGACACAATTTAATGATCTACAAGATTAATTTATCATTTAATTATACCATCTACCACATTTAGCATTTTCTATTCTCAACCAAACACCAATCAACTTATTTATAAGATAAACTCTTCAAGTAATTAAACAATGAGATATGAGAGTATAACATAACAAAGCTAACAGATCTTACAAGAGATGCATCAAAAACAAGAGCTAGAGAGCAAACGATAACAAAAGACGAATACTCAACGAATATAAGTGAAGAATACGAGTATTCATATGAAAAAGCGGAGCGTGTATCTCTCCCACACAAAAGAATGCTAGGATCCATATTATTCATAGAATTAAAATAAAAAAAACAAAACAAAAAATAAACAGGCGCTTCAAGATAAGACAATAAAATGTGACAAAATTAAAATATAGTTTCACTAGAAAGGACCTGATAGTTTGTCGATGAAGAAGGGGATGCCTTGGGCATCCCCAAGCTTTGACGCTCGAGTCTTCTTGAAATATATTGGGGGTGAACCATCAGGGCATCCCCAAGTTTGGCGTTAATATCCTCTTGATCACATTATATCATCCTTCTCTCTTGATCTTTGAAAACTTCCTCCACACCAAACTTAGACTAACTTCATTAGAGGGTTAGTGCACAAAACAATTATGATATTCTGTAGGAATAAAATTTCTACCAATGCTACTGGACATTAGCTACATCCGCTGATACTTCATAGGATAAAAAGATCCAATCAAAATAGCAAAAGAGGCATTGTAAAATAAATGGCAGAATCTGTGAAAAACAGAAAAGTCCGTAATGACGAATTTTTTCGAGGCACTAAACTTGCTCACATTAGAAAAGTCAAAACTAATGTAAGTTGCGTATACATCTGGGGATTGCGCACAAAAAAGTGAAGATTTTTATGACGCTCCAGTAGGGAGATATGAATTGTACGGTGGACAGCAGGAATCTATTTCAGCACAGGAATTGAATTTAAGCATCAACTTTCAACTAGAGTCTTAACTTGACACAACATTGCGATAAAATAAAGATAAAAAGTATTTGCTACAGAGGAAGGACAAGTCCTTGATACAAGCAAATATAAATAAAATAACAGGAAATAAAAGTGGGTTGTCTCCCATAAGCACTTTTCTTTAACGCCTTTGAGCTGGACACATAGATCCATATGATGCTCTCATAAAGATGAGAGTTGAAAAACATAGGAGAGTATCAAGAAGTAGACATCAAAAAAAAATTAGTCTAACCCACTTCCTATGCAAAGGAGTCTTGTGATAGAATAAATTATTGAAACATAAAGCAACTATCATAGCAACATGAAACAAATGAAATTTCAAAACTTCCAACATAAAGAGAGGTGTTTTAGTAACTTGAAAGCTTTTAGACCCGTGTTTTCCTCTCTCATAATAACTTTCAGTAGCATCATTGATGAAATCCACAATGTAACCATCGCATGAAACATTCTTATCATGATCCATATGCATGAAAGTATCGTTATCTCCCTCATAAGAAAAGTTCTTCTCATTCATAACAAGGGGAGTAGGATTATCATAAAGAACTTGAACATGATAGACAAGTTGTACATTAAAAGTATTGGTTTGAGTGATTCCTCTATAATTATGACAAGTTTAAAGGATAATTGTAATTATAACCCATGTCATAGTATTCTTTATAATTATCAAAGACCGGAGGCCTTGTATCATCATAAGAAATAGAATAATTATCCTCTAAAGTACGTTCATTTGCAAACATGTCATCATTTTTACTAGAAGGAGATGTATCAAATATATAATCATTAGTGGCAAAAGGATTTTCAAACACTTCATCCCCAAGCTCAGAGCTCTCTATATCATCATGGGAAGGAACATAGATAGTATTAATAGTGCAACAATTATTAACCTCATCATTTTCATAATTATTATCCCAAAGATCTTCAATATCAAAAGAAGTGTGCTTATCCCAGTCATGATCACTAATATAAATAACAGGCATAGGTACATCATCAAGTTCAGAATCATCGAATTCAGAATTATAACTATAGATCTCCCCTTTTTCCGCCCGACTCTTTGAGTAATAGGAGCAAGAAGTTTGGGAGAAAATACCGTTTCCTCTCTCCTTTTACTCCTATTCCACATAATCTTGTTTAGTATTAGAAACAATGGAAGAAACTTGGGAGGATTCCTCTCTTTCATTAATAAGATGAAAACACATATTAGTCATATCATACTTTGGTAAAGTCTCATCTTTTATATTATTTTGTATGTAGCTGTTAGGATGGCAATTATTAACACAATAGAGATAACATCCATGCAACAAATCATTCATATCAATATCACTCATATTTAACAAAGAAGTTTTTCTTGATATCTCTTCACACCCCAAATATAATGTAAGTTCATCATGTTGATTAGGGGTGATAATGTTATCACTAAAATCTCGTGCAATATCTTTATGAAAACCTGAGCATTGAAATTTGAAATGACCCTCTTCATAGCAAAGTTCGTAAAAAGAAGGATAGGTGGCACAAATCGTTTTACCAAGATCACTTAAAACTTTATACCAACCTCTAGTATTTTCATTCCTATGATGGATACAATATTCATCTTCAATTTGATTAATTCCACAAGGTCTATGTATTCCACGAAAATTAACATGCTTATAGGAAATAGTATTTTAAGAAGTTTGAGCATGTTTATTGCAATCATTAACAACAATTTCATTTTCCATACAAGTTTCTTTGAAAGGTTCATGATACACGTCCCAATTTTCTTTAGGAACATTAATATGAGAAGCAAAGGTTCTAAAATAATCAACAATAATATGAGAATCAAGACCATATTTAGCACTAAGCTCTTGAAAACTAGCAGTTTCAACACAAGACTTAATGCAATCATATTCATAGTTCATACCTGATTCTTTACCTTTGTCATTCTCCCAATTTTCAGCATTGTTTCAAATTGTTTCAAGGAGATCCCATCTAGATTCAACCTTCTTACTTGTGAAAGAGCCCTCTGAACAAGCATCTAGATAATCCTTGCAATGTCCTGAAAGTCTTGCATACAAATTATGATACGGGGTGGCCCGATCTTCTCAATGAACTCTTGCGAATTATGTTGATGGTGGTGCTGTGGATGGATTGGTAACTAGTGCTACACTGAGATCTCTCCTGGATAATCCCCGTTGCCAATGCAACAACAATCTCTCCCTTTGGATATTCTCAACTACACACTCTTGCACCTGCAATCAAGATCACAAGTGGTCCTGTATCCCCTTATTCCCAATGGAACAACAAGATAGACGTAGAATTTGCGATGGTATACTTCAAGATGAATGCTTAGCAGCAATACAATCTGGAGGCTAGGGTTTTAGGTTTAAACTGGTTCTAACCTAATAATTCGTGGCTATGAGGTATATATGAGGGAGGGGGATGCCTCCCACGAATCTAGCCTATTCCTACTCGGTTGGACTCAACCAACTCGATTACAAACTGACCCGACATGGGTACAGCCAATTGGACTCCTTTTGGAAGCTGACAGAAAACGATTCGTAACTTGGTTCGGTCACCACGCCTTGCACGAGTCGAATCTTTAGTTGGGGCCGGATCCATTGGAAAGCTCTTCGAATATCCTTTCCGGATTGTGTTTCCTTGCTTTATTTGGAACCCGTATGAAAAATCCATGACTATTTCAAATTCGGGACTTCTGCCAATCCGAACTGAAATATCATTTCCTTGATGTTGTTTTCCATGGCAGCATCTTTGTTTTCCACACGTCCTTGTGCTCCTTGCTTCCTCTCCTCCATCCATGTTTGTGTTATTAGTAAACCTAATCATACATAAATTCATAGGCTTAGATAGTATAATATTCTCATAAGCACAAACATTATTTATTACTAGGAAAGAATTCACCTTATAATGAACATCAGTGAGGCTCAATATTTCCTTCCAGTTCAAGCATATATAATCAGCATGTACACCTATTATATCCTCATCATCCTCCCTTTCTTCAAGACAAGACGTCCTCGGCTTGTGGTAAGCTGAACGTGGAAGAAACAAAAAGAACAACGTGTATGCACAATACATGTATCTATAACGGGGTGCATCATTGTTATGGACATGATAAGTATTCTCACATGACATAAGGCAAGGAAAATTGCACATAATCAGCACATATTTGTCACATGAAAACAAAGAACATCTCATCAAACAGCAATCACAATTGCAGATATAAGTGAAGGTCATATGATCATGATAAAAATGGCAAACAACCATATATAAATTATTGTTGTTTTGTATTAAATGCAGTGTTCTGACAGAAGATCTATGATCAAATTTCATGGTAACAAGGTAAAACCAGAAGGTAGTACACTCAATAATATGATCATGTTCATTATTCCCATTATCGAAAATGCAACTCAATTTGCAAATAGAAGTGGTGTATAAATCAGTAGCATGTATATATAGCAATTGTTTGGGCAAACAAAACATAATTGTATAATCATGTTCGAATCTAGCAAGCTCCAAACAATCTAACCGAGGTAAATCAATTTGCAATGCAGCAATTCTAACACAAGTAATGCATATATGATCCACCATAAATATTTCATTCATGCCATAGTTACCAACGAGATTTAATGTGAAACAAGAAGTAAAGGTGCTAGAATTCACATATAAAATTGCAGAAATCGTATTCATAGCACATTGCACAGTAATTGGTTCATTTAACATGATGGAATACGCAATATCAACTGGTGGTATTTTAGCAAGTACTTCTTTATGAGTAATTAAGACCACATGCTCAAAAGTCGAAATTGGAAAATTAGCACATGGGTCATGAATATATATGTCATGCAAATCACAAGAATCAGCTAGCAAATTAGTATGCTCAAAAAATTTCGAATTTGCATGGTGCAGCTCCAAATCAGCACCAATATCAATAGCATTCTCCTCAGATTTAGTAGGCACTGGCTCATCTTTCTCAAGTGGTGTTGTAGATTGTACTTGAGTAGGCTCCCTTTCTTTAGAAACAACCTGCATAGTACAAGAAACAACACTAGGAACGATAGTATGCTCCTCCAAAGTATGTGGTAGTGGTGCAGGTTGTACTATAGGCTCCCTTTCTTCAAAATCAACCTGCACATCACAGGAAAGAACACTAGGAGTAGACATGGTTACATTAGTAGAAACAGCCTCACATGTCTCCTTAACCTCGACAAATCCCATTACTATATGCTCCAATCTTTGCATCTCAATGTTTTCAAGTCTTTGCTTTTCAAGGAAATGATGAGACAAAAATAATGGTTGACGTCTAACCTCCTGAATTTTTTTAAGCCGTGCATGTATTATCCAATTTTTCTTTTTGTTCCAAAAGAATTGTAAATCAGGATAATGGCTAACAAAATTAACGTTATAGCTATGGCACCACTTTGCACTTAACAGAAGATGACAGCAAGTAAACGCTCTAGGAAGCACATTACAAAAAACTCGCTCCGTATGACCATGCATAGTTAACGGAATAGAGGTAGTATGATTAATGTGAAGTGCAGCATCATTAGTAGATATTATGAATGGTCGCTTAAGTTTCGTTGGAACCAACTGCAATTGTGCAACAACCTCAATACTAACAAAATTATACCGTGTACCTTTATCAAGGGTAATAGCAACATGGCTTCCTTTGATGTCTGCTGTGAAGTGGAACAAATCCGATGCAGGGATCCCACTAGCATCCTCCTCCCAAAATGTGTTACTGCAAACAGAACCCGCATGAAATGGTTCCTGCACATCATTACTAGGAGACTGCATTGATTAACTTGTTAGTGAAAACAAAATAGCAATGGTTTGTGGTGTTCTCTCACAACTCACTCAAAAACCAGCAAATAATAGTGTATCTTACCGTTCCAAAGTGAATAGGATGTACTTACCAACAAGTATCAATGAAAAGTGTACCAAGTGTGAGAAGAGAATAACCAGGATATCACGTGTCACAATGCAAACAGGGTATTTGGTGGGGCTTGGTTGGGAATCCTAACACACCAAAATGACAAAGCCTATTTGCTGTTTTGTAATGATAGAAAACACACCTAGGAAACTCACACAAAATTTTGGAGACAAATGTGGCAATGCAAATATATGGATAGAGTTTTTGCAATGCACTAGAAAGACACTAGCTAAGCTCAAAGAAAACAGGCACAAGATTGCTCAATATAGTGTCAATATATAGCAAGGATCAAAACAGCTCCACTCTCCAAATTATGCACTTGTAACTTTCGGCCTCCTTTGAATATTGCTCTTTTGCTCTTTTTTTTTATACTATCACTTTTTCTGTTTTTATGTATTTTTCCAATGGCCTTAACAATGCTAGGAGTAGAAATTACAGAAACAAGAATTGAACACTAGGATGAGCAGCCTGTATGAGCACAAAATAGCTATTCCTTTGGGTAGGTGCCTAAGGTTAAATTGCTGTAGAAAGGCTGTGTCTAAATTTTTTTGCAAAGAAGTGCCAAAAAGAATTACTTCCCGATGTTTTTTTTTTGGGAATTCTGAGACGTCGAAAAGCCGTAAACAGACGTAGTGAGTTTGGCTGCCTTCGCTTCGGTCTCCTCTTCGAAACGAGCTAAAGAACGTCGAAATCGGAGTTCGTATGCAAAAGTTATGGCAGTTTGAATTTTCTGCCGGAAACCGTCCACGACACGGACTCGGAACCGGAAAAACTGACCAAAACAGCGACGTACGTCGATGGAAACCAGCGATCCGAGCGACGGAAACTGATTCGCGGTTGGAAGCTGAAACGAACTCAGAAACTAGCGAATTTTTTTGGGATTTTCGATATGGACTCCGAAACAAAACGAAATTGACACGGAAACGAACTAAACCCTAAACTCGAAAACTAGAAAAGGAAAAACAGAAACGCAAAATCAACCAAAACAGCAAAGTAAACTAAGCAATTTCGGTGTGATCTAGGCTATGGCAACAATCTAGACCTAATTTTTTTTGTATGGCTTTTTCTGGATAGGTAATAAAAACAACTAAACTACAGGATGGAATTAGCTCACCGAGTAAACCCGAGAATCTGATACCAAGATGATACGGGGTGGCCCGATCTTCTCAATGAACTCTTGCGAATTATGTTGATGGTGGTGCTGTGGATGGATTGGTAACTAGTGCTACACTGAGATCTCTCCTGGATAATCCCCGTTGCCAATGCAACAACAATCTCTCCCTTTGGATATTCTCAACTACACACTCTTGCACCTGCAATCAAGATCACAAGTGGTCCTGTATCCCCTTATTCCCAATGGAACAACAAGATAGACGTAGAATTTGCGATGGTATACTTCAAGATGAATGCTTAGCAGCAATACAATCTGGAGGCTAGGGTTTTAGGTTTAAACTGGTTCTAACCTAATAATTCGTGGCTATGAGGTATATATGAGGGAGGGGGATGCCTCCCACGAATCTAGCCTATTCCTACTCGGTTGGACTCAACCAACTCGATTACAAACTGACCCGACATGGGTACAGCCAATTGGACTCCTTTTGGAAGCTGACAGAAAACGATTCGTAACTTGGTTCGGTCACCACGCCTTGCACGAGTCGAATCTTTAGTTGGGGCCGGATCCATTGGAAAGCTCTTCGAATATCCTTTCCGGATTGTGTTTCCTTGCTTTATTTGGAACCCGTATGAAAAATCCATGACTATTTCAAATTCGGGACTTCTGCCAATCCGAACTGAAATATCATTTCCTTGATGTTGTTTTCCATGGCAGCATCTTTGTTTTCCACACGTCCTTGTGCTCCTTGCTTCCTCTCCTCCATCCATGTTTGTGTTATTAGTAAACCTAATCATACATAAATTCATAGGCTTAGATAGTATAATATTCTCATAAGCACAAACATTATTTATTACTAGGAAAGAATTCACCTTATAATGAACATCAGTGAGGCTCAATATTTCCTTCCAGTTCAAGCATATATAATCAGCATGTACACCTATTATATCCTCATCAAATTATTAACAATTATATTATCAGGAAGCTCATGGCTAGGACATTTGAGTATTAATGTTTTCAGCGTTCCCCAGGATTGAGCAATGCTTTCTCCTTCAAGAGGCCAGAAATTATATATAGAATTACAATTTTTGTGAATCTCACTTGGAGGATAAAATTTAAAATAAAAGAGAGACACAACCTCCTCCCATTCAAGAGAGTGCTGATCTTAACCAATTTATACCAATCCACAGCTCTTCCACCAAGTGATATAGGAAATAATTTCTTCTTAACTTTGTCCATTGAAATACCTCCACACTTAAACAACTCGCATAATTCATGTAAAAATAGCAAATGATCACCAAGACGGACAGTTCCATCCCCTACATAGCGGTTATTCATAACACGTTTAATAATTTTCATAGGTATTTTAAATGGCACTATATCTTCAGGTGGCTTAAGAATATCACAAGCATCATTACTATTATCACATATTGGAGGTAAAACATTATCAAGACCAAATATTTCCTCCAAAGCTGAGGAGCAAAAACGATTATCCTTATTTAAACTAGCTCCCCCAAGCTTAGGTTTATCCATAGCTTTAGCAATAATAGTGTCAAAAGAGTTTATACTAATAACATTACTACCACTATTATGCAAACAAACTTCCATAGATTTTTTAATTTTCTCTTCAAAAGTGTCATGTCCTAATGCAATATAAATTTCATAAAGATCTCTAATTTTGTTGTTGTTTTCCATTAGCTTAACTAGTGAAAATTGAAACAAGAAACAAAAAGTAATAACTGCAGAATCTAAAGGAGGTACCTTCAAGAGCTCACTTCCCCGGCAACGGCGCCAGAAAATAGCTTGATGTCCACGCACGCTTCTATTCTTGTAGACAGTGTTGGGTCTCCAAGAGCAGAGGTTTGTAGAACAGCAACAAGTTTCCCCTAAGTGGATCACCCAAGGTATTTCAAACTCAGGGAGGTAGATGTCAAAGATAACCCTCTCGAACAACCCTGCTATTAATATACGAGAAGTCCCTTGTGTCCCCAACACACGCAATACACTTGTGAGATGTATAGGTGCACTAGTTATGCGAAGAGATAGTGAAATACAAGCAATATGGATGATTATAAGTAGTAATTGCAATCTATATAAAAATGTCAGCAAGCAAACATGTAGCAGAACTTGTTGGAAACGGTGTTTTAATGCTTAGAAACAAGGCCTAGGGATCCTACTATCACCAGTGGACATTCTCAACAATGACATCAAAGTTAAATAAATAAACACTACTCTCAAACAATCTCATGTTGGATAACAAACACCATCCATTGCGTAGGGCTACAAGAGCACCCTCAAGTCGGAGTAAACCAACGCCAGCAATGTGATAAAGGGAATCACACATAGTGCACACACAGTCACCATTACACACGTGAATAACCCCGAAGTTCATACTAAAGTAACCTCTAGAGTGCAAAATAGATAAAGAGTAGCATCACATATTCAACTAGATTACAAAGCTCATGATCACATGCAAGATCACATCATGGGAGAGAGAGATTAACCACATGGCTTCCATAGATCCCACAGCCTCGGGGGAGAACTACTCACTCCTCATCGTAGGAGTTAGAAACGGCGATGGAGATGGCGGTGGAGTCGATGGAGATGGCTCCAGGGGCAATTCCCCGTCCCGGCAGGGTGCCGGAACAGAGACTTCTGTCCCCCGAATCTTGTCGGCGATGGCGGCGGCGTTCGGGACACGTGGAGGAAAAATCGTCTAACCTTTTAGCGTTTTTAGGTCAAGGGGGTATTTGTAGGCGAAAGACCTAGGTCGGTGGGCGCCCGTGGGCGCCACACCCCCTCCTGGCGCGGCTTGCATCTGTGCCCATCTTCGTCTCTTCTTCGGTTCTTCTAGTCACAAATATTCCAAAAATAAATACTGGTTGGCTCGTTTCCAATTTGGCGGATATTTCCTTAAGAGCTTTTCTTTTTTGACGCTGTGAAGAGTGGGTGAGAACCCCACTGCGTCGTTTTTCATTTTATATAAATGGGGGAAAAATTACAAATGGGGGGTGGGGGGGCAGGGTTTAAGTGTCCAAATTACAACAAATCAAGCCAGTCTTGCATACCCTCTTTGAGGCTAGGTTTAACTCTATGCCTAATAAGGCTTATTGAATCTTTAAAGAAACTAAAACAAGTATCTAGATTTCTGTTGTCACCCTAAAAAATGATCTTATTTCTGTGATTCCAAAGACTCCAGCATCCTGCAATCATAGCCACTTTGAAAAAAGGATTGTTGGATCGATTATTGGCATCAATGAGCATATCAATGAAACTCAAATCAGTGTTCCAGTTGTTTCCAGTTCTCAACCAGAACTGCTTGCTGAAAGGGCAATCAAAGAACAAGTGAGTTCGGTTCTCAATCACCGAAATATCACATAGCACACAATCAGTTGTTTCCACATAAAAATTCTTCCTTGCTAGCATATCTCTTGTGTTGACTCTGTCTTGTATCATCAACCAGAAAAAGAATTTATGCTTTGGAAGGCAAGGAGATTTCCATATCCATCTAAAAGGTGCAGGGGCTGCAGGCGCATTCAGAATACAGTTATAAACATTCTTGACTGAGTATTTGCCAGCTCCCCATTGGAAACTCCAGGAATCATTCTCAGTGGGTGTATAATTATCATTAAGAAGTTGTCCAAACTGAACACATTGCGCATCCGCAATCATAGAAAGAGGTAAATGAAATAGATTATATATCATATCACCTTCTATATTATCTGTCGAATCAGAAACAGTGATCTCCTTATTAATTGCAAAGGAGTAGAGTTCAGGAAAAAGATCTTTCAGTGGAATGCCCTGCCATTTGTCCTGCCATAGAGAAATACTTTTCCCGTCACCAAGTTTGCATGTGGTTAACTGTTTGAAGGTATCTATATTTTCAAGACAATTCCTCCACCAAAAAGAACCCACATTGCCATTGCTTTCAGGATATTTACCATTCGGGTAATGTGCTTTCCAAATTAACTCTACCCAAGGCAAGTCATGTGAGTTATAGAATTTGAATAAATTCTTCATTAGCAACGCTTTATTTTGATTCCTCAAGTTCAATACTCCCAGACCTCCTTTATCTTTCGGCAAACAGACTTTGTCCCACTTGACTAAACATTTACCATGTTTTTCTATTTCTTTACCATGCCACACAAAGGTGCGCATAGATTTTTCCATATGATCAATGTGTGTAAAATGAACTTTTAAAGCACACATTATATAATTAGGCATTGCTGATAGTACTGATCTTACCACTTCGAGCCTCGAGCAGTATGACAGCAGGTTGGAAATACCAGACAGTCTCTTTTCAAATTTAGTGATCATAGGCATCAAATCATCTAACCTCGGCCTTGTTGTGCCCATTGGCAAGCCTAAATAAGTAAATGGTAAAGCCTCCTGCTTACAACCAAAAACATCAGCCAACTCAGCACATCTTTCCTGGGTAATATTGATTGGTACCATTGAGGATTTATGAAAATTAATCTTCAAATCAGTTGCCTTTGTAAACTTATCCAGTATCATCTTGAGATTAATTAACTGATCCTCATTGGCCGGCATGATTAAGAGTGTATCATCAGCATACTGCAGAATAGGATATTTCTGACCAAAAGATTCAGCTATCGGCAAACTTATTAATCCCTCATACCATGCATCATTAACCACGACTTGTAGTAATTCAGCAGTAGATACAAATAGTAAAGGTGAAAGAGGGTCTCCCTGCGTGACCCCCCTTTTACATTTAATCACTTTACCCGGCACTCCATTGAGAATAACTGAAGTAGTTGCACTATTAAGGATGCTTCTAATCCAGTTGATAAATCTGTCACCAAATCCTAGTTTTTTCAGCATTAAAAGGATAGCACTGTGTTCCACCATATCAAAGGCCTTTTCAAAATCTAATTTAACAATCACAATCTCTCTTTTGGACTGATGGCATTAGTGTAAGTACTCAAAGGCCCAAGCAATGCAATCATGAATAGATTTAGATTTTATGAAACCATACTGATTCTTGTGAAGCAAAGGAATGATCACCTTTTGTACTCTATTGGCCAAGATCTTAGTGATTATCTTAAGTGCCATACTGACCAATGAGATTGGCCTGAAGTCTGCAGGTGTTACTGGAGAAGGAACCTTTGGGATTAGTGTGATATAAGCAGTATTAATACTGTGTAAATCCAAATCACCATTATAGAAACAGTTGCACAAGTTATAGAACTGAGGCTTCACAATATTCCAGTGTTTTTTCATGAATAGACCATTAAAGCCATCTGGTCCAGGAGATTTGTCACTAGGCGTGTACTTAATCACATCATCAATCTCCTCATGTGAAAAAGGAATTTCCACATCACAAAGGTCATGTGGAGTAATCATACGATCAAAATCAAATAAAACAACTGTTTGATTGGTTTCCCCCAGCCTTCTTTTAAAGGAGCTCCATAGGATAGCAGCTTTTTGTTCATGATCATAAATCTCTCTATTATCCTCTGTTTTTAAAAGAGTAATAAAATTGTGCCTGTAGTTTCTAGTAGCCACTGCATGAAAAAACTTAGTATTCTCATCTCCAAGCTTAGCCCATCTAATGTTGGCTCTTTTCTTCCAATAAAGCCTCTTGGCTTCGAGTAACTTCACTTGATGTGCTTTTACCGCAGCTCTGAAATTATTTTCAATATTCGAGAGAGTTCTCTGCTCTTCAATACCATCAAGCATAGCTAAGACGAAACTACAATTTTTAATAATCATAGAAAGTTGTGATAGGCTCTTACTCCAGCACTTAATACCATGTCTGAGAGTCTTAAAACGTGAAGTGATATCCTGAGCAGCGTTTTTATAAGCTCCCTTATTCTCCCAATTGTTAGTAACAACCTCATGAAGTCCATCAAATTCCAACCAGTACTCTTCAAATCTAAAAATTTGCGATCTTGGGATTGATGTGCCAATTTGAATAAGAATAGGAACATGATCTGAACCCAGTCTGGCCATTGGAGAAGCTAGAGTATTAGGAAAGCTTGCAGCCCAGGAATGAGAAGTAAAATCCAGTCCAGTTTCTCCAAAAGAGGTGTATGTTGCATATTGCTCCACGTGTAATCTCTACCTTTTAAAGGTATCTCCTCTAAATCATGAGCTTGTATAATGGTATTAAATAATAACATGTTGTTAATATTTCCACCCGGTCTATTTCTATCAGTCGTGCTTCTGATCATGTTGAAATCTCCCATAATGATCCACAATTCAAAGATAGAAGAATCAAGCTGCATAAACCAATCAACAAATTCTGCTCTCCCTTCAACAGAACAAGGTGCATAGATATTGGTTAAGTACCAAACTTTATTGGAGAAATTACATTTTAGTTCCACAGTTATCTGAAAATAAGACTGGCTCACCACCGCTCCAGTAAAGTAATTACCATTCCAAATAGTAATCAGACCACCAGAATTACCCACAGAAGGTTGATAAACAAATTGGTTCAATCTTCTCGGACAGAACTTTTTAATGTAATTGCTATCAAACACTTCTCTTTTAGTTTCCTGCATACATATCACATTGCAGTTGCTCTCATTTATCTTATTTCCAATATCGTCCCATCTATTCTGAGAATTGATTCCTCGAATATTCCCATCTAAAATATTCCAATTACGGTTTCTATTCATTGAAAACCTTATGGGAGATGTTGCAATGAGTACAGATATTGAACTCATATTCAGACGTCATAACATAAGCTATAGCATAAGAGAGAGAAAAGAGGCAATAGAGCAACCAGTATGCACACAACACAGGCTGACTAGCACTGGCAACACAGTGTTCACAGATAGCAGATAACAGGAATACACAGCATAATACAACCAAAGAACACCATAATAATATGACTCTGTCAAACTGACGCTGACATAAATAAAGTTCAACTGACTGGGAACACATAGAACTTGAAAAGATAACAGGCAGCCCAAAGCAACTCACACAAACACTGTCACAAAACAAAAGCTCATACTGACATAACAGGACTGCCTGACACTGGCTAACTGACTGACACTGTCTAACTGACTGACAGAGATTAAACTTGAGAACATAAAAGATAACTGAACAGCAAATGGCCCTGGTCGTGGCCTTCTGGAGATAGTGATTACACACTATCATTGGAACTGTCATACCCCAGAGCAACCGAGGACACCGCCGCAGGAGGCATCTTGCAATGTTCAGTACCAATAGCTTGTAGCAAGTTTAACGGTAGCAGGGGAGGTGGAGCTTCTTGATCATCTACAACTGCAGCTTCAAATTGAGATGCAAGATTACCATTGCTTGTGCTGCAACCAGCCTCCATGGCACTTTTCTGGTCCTTGAAACCAAGAGTAAGCTTAGCAAGCCTACTACTACGACGTACACCGTTAACATTCTTAATTTTCTCCTTCTTTTGTCTCTTGGCTTTAGGGATTGTTGCCTACTGAACTTCCTTTGCCCCAGCTTGTTCAGCTACTGAGCAGATCTCTATTGCCCCTTCATTCTCTTCCTCAGTAATTTCAGTGAGTTCCACAAAAGAATTGGTCTTGGCTTTGGACTCACTGGGAAACAGAGTGTTGATCTGCAAGTAACACTTGCGAGAAACCCCCTCTAGCCCAGTAGATTCCTCAATTCTACAGCTGGCACTAGTAACCTGGGCTCCTCCTAACTTAGGGAGAAGTTCATTGGCATTGCTTACTAAGTCTGAAATCAGTTTCTTAAGAACATCCAATGCTTCATCAGATTCTGATTCTGCATGTACTTCTGGCAATGGAGCATTGTCTTGATCAGCTGCAACAAATAAATCATGCTCTTCTGGAACCATATGATCTATGGGAGGGGTAGCTGGGTCCAGATCAACTTGCTCAACTGCAGCAGGTGCTGCATCAGCAGGTGCTGCACCTCCATTGTGAAAAACATCTTGTTGCATGTCCTGCTGCATGTCCTCGGGTCCCATAGCTGCATCATGCCAGAAAGCTCCAGGGTTTTGGAGTGGAATAGGATGCGGATTACCACCATTAGGTGGAAACGGATCCTCATCTCCAGCCCCTCCTCCAAGCATCTTGCGAGAGAGTACAACAAGAGGACAGGTAAAAGAATCTGTGTTTCCATCTTCACTTAAATTCCTCAGCACCACAAGACTCATTGGTAGCGTGTCTACATTATAAGCTCTGATCTTCACCAAAATCCGAGCACGGTTTGACAGATCTTTATTCCAAACAATGAAACGCCCATAAGGCACAAAGGTCTTAATAATAGTACTGCAGTCCCAACACTCCAGAGGATAGTTCAACAGCATAACCCATACATCATGAGTAAGTATGGTAGCTCGACGATTAATACCTTGATCCTGTGACACAAAGCGCAGCACCGTGTCCCCGATTTGGTGAGGATTCAGTTCAATCGCTGCATCTCTATCGGTGACTGTCACAAATCTGATCAAAGTTGTTCCCATAGCACAACGAGAAGAGTCACGCACCTCCAAACCAATGGCATTCAGACGACCCAGGATCATGGCTAAAGCGAGCTCAAAGTGTTCGTCTCCCACCTCGGGTGAGAGCGTGGCAATGGCCCAATCATCGCAAACTGCCGGGAAGTCCCCACCAAGAATCACATACCCGCGTTGAGTGCGCAGGGGTCCCGGAGGGATGGCCGTCATGCCAGCAGGAATATGGGGGAAGACATCGCAGTCGTAGTTCGCCATCGCCGGGAGCGGAGAGGCCGAGGGGGGTGGGGTTTCTTAAACGTGAGTTGGGCTCTGTACTGTAGCAGAATATGAGGAGTCCACCTCCTTCCCCGCGTTAGATTGGATATATCCAGGAGATTTTAGAAATAGGTTTCCAACAGAACTTCGATTTATTAAGTAAGGAAAAGCAGTTAATAGCAATATGACCAAATAAACCGCATGATTTACACCTGATTAGATTTTTACAGAATCTTCTGACGTGTCCACCTAACAAACAACGTGAGCAAACACCGGTCCATTGCTGAACTGGGAAAGAGTCCGTAACAAACTGCCTTTGCTGTAGCGAAGTTCCAGGGCCGTTAACGGGATGATCCTTCAGAATCAGCCTCGCAGTTTCTTGCATGCAAGAATTGGAAATCCCGCCAAACTGAGTCCGATGAGCATGATCGGATCGCTCAAGAATACTGAGAGGAAAATTGCCAAGACGTACAGTATTGGCACCCGTAAGTGCATTCACAGGATTAACATTGTCAAGAGGAACTGCCTGATTAGTGGGAAGTGCAGGATCACGAACAACTGTCCTGTATACCAAATTCTGACGAGTTCTAGAATGAGAAGATCTAGATTTAACCAAAGTCCATTCCCTATCCTGCTCCGAATACCAAAGGATCTCTTCCCGCATCCAGTTTAGACCACCAAAGCCCCACAAATGGAAATAGCAAACGAAATCCTTACACTTAATTGAGCGGAGCTGGCAGATGAGAAATCCCACTGACTTTGAACAAACATCAAAGAGAAACACTCTTCCTCGTAGAGGACTAACCCTTAGATCTTCAAACGATGCACCCAGACAAGATGATAGAGCAAAGCTGACATTGAGGGGAGACAGATCGAAAGCAGCACGGCCAAACGAGACAACTAGAGAGAAACCACTTCTGGCAGAGACGGGCTGGACAGAAGAGTGGAAAAGACGACGAACCTTGGCTCGAAAAGCATGACCAATCGAGAAATCTAGACGATGAACAAGGGAGGAGGGATCCTTGAAAGGATCCAACGTCATCTTGATCAGATCTATCGTGGAGAAATCCCTTAATCATCGAGATGGTGGAGATCGCCATGGGAGCCGTCGGAGAGCCGGGGGTGGGTGGGTGAGAGAGCCATCTTCTTAAGAGCTTTTCTTAAACCAAAAACAACAGAAAATAGGGAACTGGCACTATGGCATCTTGTTAATAGGTTAGTCACAGAAAATACATAAAACTATATAAAATACATATAAAACATGTAATAACATGATATAACATAGCATGGCACACAAGAAATTATGGATATGTTGGAGACGTATCACGCGCCAAATTTCGGAGAGTGACTCCCAAGAAACAGGCATAGTCACACTCTGTAGAGAGTGTTCGAAGGGGGACTGAACGCGGAGGTCAAACAACCCTCGAGAGGCACGACGACGGTGCTCGTCGAGCCTGAAGAGGATCAACACGACAGAGAAGGACACCAGCCCGCACCCAGGTTCACGACACTCAGGAGGAGGTAACACCACTACTCCTGCTTGTCTGTATTGCACTGCAGAGGGTCACAATACGATGAGCTTGCCGAGGGCTTTGTTTTGGCAGTGCGGAGCTCGGAGAGGGAATCTAGGATTTTCTTCCTCCTCTAGCCAGTTGTCTATCCTATGCTCTTGACTGGTGTTCGAGGTCTCAAAGTGATCGATCTTTTGCTACGGAGGTGCACCCGCTCCTTTTATAGGCACCCCAGGCCTCATCCTTGCACTTTATGCAGTGGATGGGTTCCCACATGACGGTGACGCGAAGGAGTAGGGTGCACCGCAGCAGAATTGTCCATGGACTCGGTCCATCCGTCCAATAGCCAGCTGTAGTGGCCGGCAAACCACCGTCCGCCGTAGGACAGCCAGCAGGCGCTGTAGAGGTCGTGGCAGAGCCCACGGTGTCGTTGCTCGCTTGAGCGTTGTGCCGTCCAGCTGCTTTATCACCAAAGAGGAAAGCTTCGTAGTCCGGCTCGGGCGGCCCAGCTTTGTTGACTCCTTTAATCACTAGAATGGCAACTGCGGCACCCGCGTCATCGTGTGTAGACGCGTACGTCACTCCCCCACAGGGCCTTGGTGGCCTTGTGGAGGTATTTACGTTGACTCCAGGGGGAGGGAGCCTTGTAGAGTAGCCGTTGCTGGAGTAGCCTCTTCAGGCCCTCAGTTCCACTTGAGGCCCTGTCGAGGATATTCCTCTCGAGAGTCTCTATAAGCGCTGGCTTGGTCCTTAGTCGTTTCTTCGATGTGGTCGCGTGCGAGGGCTGTGGAGAGTGGGCTCTGCACACCCTGGTCCTCACTGGGGCGACATCCTTCTCGATATGGCATCGGATTCCTTCTGGAAGGCTTTTGATCTCTTTTGAAAGTGTTGATGGGTTGGTCGGTGCTGATGCGAGGTTCTTGTCGGGTTGACTCAAAAAAAACTCCAGGGTTGGGGCGCAAAGAACAACTGGCCAAAACTCTTTAATGAAACTAGTGTATGACTTCCCCCCTTAAAAAGGGGACACTATAAGTGTTATTTTTTATGGTATAAGTTGTTGTCGGCTCCAGGGTGTCGTTGGTCTTGGGTACCATGACGATTTTCATATTGGCGTAACTCCTCAGTGCTTTGGTTTGATGTAGACACGTGTGTTGGGTTATGAGTCCCAAGAATCGGGGGTAGTCACTTCCTGAAGAGTAGTTCGTAAAGGGGGTTGAACGCGGAGGTCAAGACCCTCGAGGGGCACCGCAACGTTGCTCGCCGGACCCGAAGACGACATTCTTACGATAGAGATAGACACCAGCCTTACCCAGGTTCACGGCCCTCGTGAGGAGGTAAGACCGCTACCCCTGCTTGTCTGTATTAGATGTTGGAGGTTACAGTTCAGTGTAGTTGGCCGGAGGCCCCCTTGAGGCAGTTCTAGCCTGGGGAGGGAAGCGATGGTCTTCTTCCTCCTCCAGCCAGAGGCTATCCTAACAAGAGTTGCTAGTGTTTACCAGGGTTGTAGCACGCAAAGAGCCGACCTGTGCTACGATGGATGTCTTGTCCCTTTTATAGGCCCCTCTGGCGCTCTCCTTCGGCTTGGCCTTCAAGGTGGCTCCCACACGGCAGAGGCATGGTTGTCGTGGTGGTGTCACGGCAGATGCCATATGATGGCTACTGTGTGGGGCCGATGGACGTTGGTGGATCCGGGGAGGGATAGCGAGCTGAAGGGCTCACACGGGGAGGATCCCGGTGTAACTGAGATCTCCCAAGAACAAGAGACAAGATCAAAGTGTAAGGGGAAAGATCTAGCAAACACGAACAACTGCACGAAGGCACACAACACACACACGATGTACCCAGGTTCGGGGCCCTCGTGGGGAGGTAACACCCCTACTCCTGCCTTTCCTCTCAATATAAGTGTGGAACAAGGGCTACAACTTGCTCTCAGAGCTCTTGAGGTGAAGAACACGAAGAACTAGATGAACTAGAGGGAGGAGGAAGTAAATACTCTAGGATTAAATGAGACTAGAGTTTTGGCTCCCAAGTTGGTCTCTCCTTCGCAGGAGCAGTTATGGCGCCTTTTATAGAGTTCCGGCGAGGAGGGCCGGAAACCCTAATCCGGCTTGGCCCCACCGGACAGGCCTAACGGTTATGTCGACACCGTCTAGTGCGACCTAGCCGCCGTGCTATCCGGCATAGCCCCTTCGTCATCATTCCGGCAAGAACGGCAGGCGCCGTCCTGGAACATCATTGTCCCCCTGTCAGAGACAAGACATGTCTTTGCACATCCCGGGTAGCCTTTTCCGGATTGCCGGGCTAGGCATGTCCGATCGTGTCGTACTGTTGTCGTACCGGCTGACGCGCTCCCGTGTCAGGCGGGAGGTGACCATTCTTCCGTGTCAGGCGGGAGGTGACCATGCTTCCGTGTCAGGGGGGATGGTACTTCCCCCCGCATCAGGCGGAAAAGCCTTCTCCAGACCGTTGACGGCCTACCGGCATCCCTCATGCCGGTCACCTCCTTGTTCGACCTTGCGAGTCCTTCCTGCACACATAAAGCAATCTTCTTGGACCGAGATAAACACTCCGGTTAGCTCTTACCCGGGTTGCCTATCCGGTACCTCCGGGTACCTCTCCTTCCGGGGGTCTACTCGGAGCCACCAGGTCCGAGGTCTCTCCCGGATGCACCCTAGTTCCTCTTAGGATGAGTATCTCTAGGCCTTGCCTCTCGAAGATGTCTTAGCCCACCAGCAAAGACATCTTCGAGAAGCTAGTTCTTAGAGGAACCACCCACTGATGCCTGTGCTGTTATGAGGGCTCGGGGTGGCTATTTATAGCCACCAGGGATGACCCTTGCGCCCGCCAGGAGGCATCTTGCACTCTACCAGCTCCGAAAGGTCAAGTTACCCCTTCAGCGCACCAGGGGGTGACCCTTGCTTTGCCAAAGGTCAAGTTACCCCTTCAGCGCACCAGGGGGTGGCCCTTGCTCTCGCCAAAGGTCAAGTACTGTTGCCACACTGTAGAATTACGCCGGGATCTGCCCTACCCGGGGGGTAGCCCCCCGACACTAGTCCCCGAAGCTGGTGCTGCGCAGCGACCCCGGATGATGTGCGCGATCTGCTTTAATAACAACAATCACCCAAGGAAACATGAGACGATCCTTTGATTTGATACCGAGATGGTTTTTACCGAGATCCCTGCACTGAGATCCTTTCGACCGGAAGGCCATGCTCCTAACCGGATAGTGCCCCGTCAGTGAATATCATCGTTCGTGTCAGATTGAATTCTAAATCATGGGTTGGGTCCCACCCGAGGTCTTGTTGAGTCAGAAACGCACTCTAGTGCTTCTGACCGAGCACGCCGCTGCTCGGGTTCGCGCGCCGGGAGCCGCAGCCGATCCGAAGTCCAACCGTTGGGGCTATGTGGCCCGCGGTGTGGCCGGATCGGGCGCTCCTGGAGACCACAAAACTGATCCCACCCACGATCGGAGAGATCGTGGGCGGGAAACTCGGAAACCGCTCCGGATCCCCCCCCCCCCCCATAAATAGGGGACCGGAACGGTCCCTTCTTCCTCTTCCCCAAATCCTCATCTCTCCTGCAACCGTCTCGAGCACCTCGCCGTCGCCGCGCCCGGAGTTCAAGCACTGCCGTTGCCGTTCGTCACAGGAGTGCTTCGCCTCCGCCAGCGGGCCACGTTACTCTCGCTCGTCATCGGCCTCATTTCCTCTGGTGAGTTCTTCCACCCGCTCCGGCGAACTTCACCACGACAACGATGCTTCGCGCTCGGCCGTGAAACCACGCATCCGTGGGTTGCGCCGCCGCCGGCGAGCATGAGCCGTGCGGCGTTGACGACGATGCCTTCCACACTTTATCTTTCACTCGCATTAGGCCATCTTCGTATCTCACCCGAGTATATTCGCGTCGATTAAGTTTCAATTTATTCGCACGCGGTAGATCTCATTTGCTAGGAACCCGGTTGCTTTTAGGAGTTTGTGATCCGGAGTCTTAGCTCCAGGTAGACTAACTCGACTAACCGCCGTTCCGCCTGCAGAATAACCCGGATACATCCTCAGGTCCCTCCGACATGGGTGATGAGAGTGTACGGGGGTGCTGGGATGGGTCCGAGACCATCCAGAAGGATCTCGACTGGCTGTACCGGACGCACCGGATTCCGCCAGAAGTCGAGAGTCGACTTCCGGAGGGCGAGGTCCAACCGGAACCCCAACCCGGGGAATATGTTGTATTCCTCACGCATTTTGAGCGTGGGTTCGGGCTTCTGGCTAGCCCCTTCTTCCGCGACTTCCTCGACACCAACGGCCTCCAACCTCATCATCTCCCAGCCAACGCTATTATGATGCTCTCGGTCTTCACCACCTACGCGGAAGCGTATCTCGGCGTGTGGCCTTTCTTGGACCTCTGGGCCAAGTACTTCATCCTCCACCGCCAAGTCATCCCCAACCCAGATAAAAAGGTCAAAGACTTAGTCGACTGCGGGGCGGCCACTATAATTCCTTGCGCTGACTCCGGATTCCCCAAAGTCCAGGGGCTAGAATCCTGCCGGAAGTGGCAGCGGAGCTTCTTCTACGTGAAGAACCGCGAGGCCTCGGGAGATGGTCCGGGATCCTCGAACCCGGATTTCATCAACCTACCGGAGTTCGTCATGGGTCCTCTCCACGAATTCGACCTCTGGAACCGGCTCCCGGATACCGAGGAGGTCAGATGCATGCACGGCGTCCTCAATGTGCTGACGGATAAAATGACGTCCGACGACCTCCTGTGCTGCTTTATCATCCGCCGCGTCTGCCCCTACAGACCCGAGTGCACAAGATGTGACATATGGACGGGCTGCTAGATCCCGCTAGGACCAGCATTTTCGGGTTGGACCATGCCGCAGTCGCCCGGCACGTTCGAGCTATTACTCGAACGAAGATGCCGGATGACTATAACTGGGGTCTTGTCGGGGGTTCCCGGAAAAAACCACTGCGGCAGGTGCTTGTGTCTGTCTTTCGCCAACTTACATTTGCACCTGGATTCTGCTGGAAATCGACATGGTTGTCATGTAATGACTTGTTCGTGCAGTTATTCGAGCGGCAGACCGAAGAGGACGTGATGCATGCCGGTGGGCAGTTCACGCCGAACGTCCAGGTACCGGATAAGCTGCCGAGAGAGGATCCCGACGGCGAGGACCACCTTGCCATTCCTCTAGCTCGTGCTGCTGCTCCGGGTAATCCTTCAACCTCAGAGGCTATTTCCATTTCATCAGATGATGAGGATGAGATTGATTGTCAAATACTCGATGTGATTGACGCACTTCCCCTCAACTGGGCTTCGCCAGTGGCTCTGAGACCAACGGCCGTGACGAAGCGCGCCGAGACCCGCAAGCGTGCGGCTTCCGACACTACCCCTGCCGGTGCACCCGGCACCACCACCAAGAAGAGCAGGCCGAACAAGCAAACGACCGAGAAGCCTCCACGCCGAAGGAGAGGTCCTCCCACCGTTGATTCCGGGTAAGACCTTTTTGCTTGGAGTTACATGGTTTTATCTTCTCCCGATGTCCGTTCTGATATATATATATTTTTAGAGAGGCACTCGACGTCCCGGCATCTGCGGCTTCCCAACCTCCGGGATCCCGCACTCCTAGCCCGCCTCGGGCTGCTCCTTCTCCATCTCGCCCTTCCGCACAAGACAGCGAGCACCTTTCCCCTGGTGCCGCGCAGACTGCCGACGCGACTCCGGATGCTCGTCCCGTGGTGGACGAGATTCCGGCCCAGGCTACTGCCGCATCCGAAGATATCCTCCTCACGGACAGCCCGCGTAGGGTGTCCGAACTTGAGACGGACATCGCAAGTCCTCCTCGGCAGGTCGTGCCGGGATCCCCCTCCCGGCATGCCCCGGGCAAGATTCCTCCGCCGAAACAGCCTACGGCTCCTTCTCGGCAATCTGACCATCCTTCCGGGAAATCGCGCAGCAAGGCCTTCGGGTAGAAAATAGCTTCTGTCAAACCTACTGCTCCTCCGACATCTTCGGCCCAAGACTTGGCCCTAAGCACGGGTAAGTTTTCGCAATTACCGCCACCTCCTGCCGAGATCCCCACTGCCGCCCTGCAGATGCTGCGAGCAACCGTAAGCTCCTTTGTGTCTTCAGGATCCCGGGAGGTCGTTGCTGCTAGCGCGCCTGGCGGTTCCGGCGTGCGCGTTGTCGAAGAGTACAACAAAGCCTGGATCGCTGTCGATGCCTCCGAGATCGTGGAGGATTTGCACGCTGCCGGCCCTAGCCGTAGTGCCCAAGCTCTACACGCTCTTCAGGTGGCCGCGCTGGACGTCACTCGGGTGGTCGATGTAAGTTTTTTCCCTTTAACTTTTCCAAAATTTAACTGCTCCATCTCCACAAGTCCCCGAGATTGGTGCATAGTGCTCTAGATTCCACCGAATAGCAGACCACTAGGCTCCAATCTTTAGAAAAAATAGCAAGACTTTGCACACGAGTCCCCGAGATCCTCCCTATCGAGTAGTTTAATTGACATGGATCCCGGAACACCCCGAGTCCCCGGGATCCTTCCCGAGATTGACATCGTTCTCCCTGTTTGGATCCAGGATTGCCGCAAGAAACGCGGCAGCATCTTCCACCGGCTTCTTGCTGACTTTGGTCAGTCCAAGAAGTGTGAAGGGCGCCTCCGGGAGGAGCGGGATGCCGCGCGAAAAGTCTCGGTGGAGCAAAAGTCTGCGCTTGCAGCGACCAAGTCCGAGATCGCGCGGCTAAGTGCCGAGCTCGAGAAGGCCAAATCTGCCGCGACTGACATGAAGGCGCGCTTCGTGGAGGCGTCTAAGAAGCAGAAGGAGACTTTGGATCAATCCGAGGCGCGCGCGGACCACGCCGAGACCGAGCTAGCGCCTCTCCGGTCACAGGCAGATACCTAGCTCTCCGAGCTAACCGGGTTGAACCGGGATCTGAATAGTAAGTTTACCGAGATCTTTTTCTCCTACTCTCTTTCTCTACTGCTACCATCCTCATGACCTGGCCGCTTGACAGCTCTTCTTTTTAAAGGACAATTTGAGCACTCCCGCGACGCCGCCAACCTTGCAGTCGCTGCCGCCCGGGAGAAGCGTGCCGGGAAGGGTCCTGTCTCGGACTCCTGGGACATCGAGGACCACCTCACCGCCCTGAAGGCCCGGATAGTGCCTCTCCGGTCGATCGGGACCGAGCTGATCAGCGCGGCCGTCCATGTCCATGGAGCACTATGGCCAGGCGTCAACGCTACCCTCTCGGTCAGCGAATTGGCGACTGTGCTCCGAGATGCCGGCAAGCGACTTCACGCTTGGAAGCGCTCCAGTGCGCAGGCTGGTGCTGACCAAGTCTTGACTCATGTGCTTAGCTGGTACGAGGGTCTCGATCAGGATGTGATCCAGCGCCTGCGCACCATCTCGCCGTGGTGCACCGATCCGGCCAAGATCCAGCGGCGCCAAGAGGTGGCGCATCGCATCGCGTCCTGGTCCGACATCGGCGTCTTCACCACCAGCCTCATCACTTCTGACTCCGAGTCAGATTACGAGGACGATGGTGAAACCAGTGCAACTAGTGATGCGGACGCCGATATCCCGGAGGAAGACGATGCCGCTTCCGGTGCCGCCACCGAGATCGTGGACTCCCGGGATGCTGCCACTCCATCGCCACCCGAGGCCTCTCAGGCCGAGGCGCATCCGGATGCCCCGAGTACTGCTGTTGGCGCGGAGGAGACTGTCACCGCCGTTCCTGCTGCTGCTGCCTCCGAAAAGCCGGCTTCCCCTATTGCCTAGAAACACTTAAGTGTAGAATCGTTAAATCCCCGGGATGCCGGGTGCAACTTGTAATATATACTTTTTAAATTCGTACTTCGCACTATGTTATATATAAAAACGAGCTATGTTGGTTTACTCTGCAACGAGTCCCCGAGTTCATTTCCATGTCTACCGTACTCAGGCAATCTCTGCTCCTGTCTACCATTTCGGCGTTCGACGGTCGAGTCACAAAATTCCATGCACGACATACATTACTCATGAATATCCGAGTTCTAGTTAGCCGAATTCCCGACATAAAAAAAATAACCGGGTTAGTAAAACATATATGCCGGATAAGTTCCTGCTCCGAGTCCCCGAGACCGTTTTCGTGTTCCCCACATTTGATGCTCTTTGCTCTTGACTACCATTTCGGCGTTCGTCAGTCGAGTCACAAGATTATTTCACATGACATACATTAATTTGACTTGAGAATCGATCTCGGAACTTTCCCGGCATATAGAGAACATAAAAAATAGGTACCCGGCAGTCCCCGGGTTCCTTCCCAGGCTGCCGACATGAAATAATAAATAAATGGAACAAAATAAAGGGGCACACAACGAGGCAGTCCCCGGGTTCCTCCCGGGGTGCCGAACTTTCATTGATAGATAAAAATCGAAATACAACATACATTGCACCCTTTACATGTAAAAGGGTCGAAGCAGGGCTACATTCCATGGCCTCTTGGTTTCCTCACCGGATTTGTCCATTACACCTTTCCTAGCCTCCTGTGCATCTACAAGGTAATAAGAATCATTGTGCAATGCCCTGCTTATCACAAAAGGTCCCTCCCATGGAGGCGACAGCCTATGCATTCCGGCCGTGCGCTGGATGAGCCTCAGCACATGATCTCCTTCTCGGAATACTCTTGGGTGTACCTTCCGGCTATGATAGCGACGGAGATTTTGCTGATAAATTGCAGACTGAGACAATGCCAACTCTCTTGCCTCTTCAAGTAAGTCAACATCATCTTCTCGGGCCACTTTTGCCTCGGTCTCGGTGAACATTGTCACTCTCGGGGAATCATACTGTATGTCGGTCGGGAGTACTGCCTCGGCACCATATACCATGAAGAATGGCGTATACCCGGTAGATCTATTCGGTGTGGTCGGGAGACCCCATAGCACTGCCGGTATCTCCTCTATCCAGCATCCCGGAGTTCTCAACAGTGGTTCAATCAAGCGGGCTTTGATGCCGGCCAAGACCAATGCATTTGCTCTCTCAACTTGCCCGTTTGCTTCCAGATGTGCCACTGATGCCACATCCAAGCGGATTCCCTTCTCAGCACAAAATCGAGCGAATTCCCCCACGGCAAAATTGGTGCCATTATCCGTGATGATGTTGTGTGGGTATCTGTACCTCAATATGATGTCTTTCAGGAACTGCACTGCGGTGTGTCCGTCACACTTCCGGATTGGTTTGACCTCTATCCACTTGGTGAACTTGTCCACCATGACCAGTATGTGTGTCATATTGCCTCTTGCAGGCTTGAACTGTCCGACCATGTCCAAACACCATACCGCAAATGGCCAAGTGATAGGGATTGTCTTCAGTGCCGACGCCGGCATATGTATTCGGTGAGCAAACCTCTGGCATCCCCCACACTTACGGAAAATGTCCTCTGCCTGCTGTAATGCAGTAGGCCAGTAGAACCCATGTCGGAACACTTTTGCCACCAGGGCTCGGGATGATGCATGATGTCCACATTCCCCCTGGTGTATTTCCAGTAGCATCTCTTGGCCTTCCTCCGGTTCCACACACCTCTGGAGTACCTCGGTGACACTCCTCTTGTATAGCTCTTGATGGATAACGGTGTACGCTTTTGACCTCCGCAATATTTGCCGGGCTTCCACTTCGCTCTCCGGTAGGGTTCCATCCAATATGTATGCCATGATAGGCTGTGCCCATCCCGGGACAGGTCGAACCGGGAACACGGGAACATCTATGTCCATTGGTTCTGCCGACATCACCTCCATCATCATTTTTCTTTTCCTCTCTGAGCACTGTGGTGCAGTCCCGGGGTTCGATGCGATGCTCCCGACTTCTACTTCCATGGGTACAGCTTCCGAACCAGGCTCCTTGGGGATGAAGATAGAATCCGACTCGGGTGAGGGCTGAATAGATGGCTTCCTCAAGTGTTCGAGAGTGATCCCGGGAGGGATGGCATCCCGAGATGATCCCAGGTTGGACAACACATCTGCTGCCTCGTTTTCTCCTCTGGGTACGTGCTTGAACTCGCATCCCTCAAAAAATCCGGATATTCTGCAAATGAAACCGATACAAGGCCAAGTTGGCATCCAGTGCATCCCAGTTCCCCGACACCTGCTGCACCACGAGGTCGGAATCGCCAAAACACTCTATCCGGCGGATGCCGATCTCCTTGGCGACATTCAGTCCATGAACCAAGGCCTCGTATTCAGCGACATTGTTAGATGCCCGGAAATGAATTTGCAGGACATACTTCAGCACATCCTGTTTTGGTGAGGTGAGAACCACTCCAGCACTCAACCCGATCTTGGCCTTGGAGCCATCGAAATGCATCATCCAGAAATTGTAATCCGGCATCGGAGGTTCGTACTGCATCTCGGCCCAGTCTACCAAAAAGTCCGTCAACGCCTGCGACTTGATGGCATCTCGTCTCTCGTATGCCGGAGCGTACGGAGACAACTGGATGGCCCATTTGGCTACCCGGCCGCTAGCATCCTTGCAACCGATGATCTCGGTGAGGGGAGCCTCGCACACGACTGTGATTGGGTGCTCTTGGAAGTAGTGCTTGAGCTTGGTCACTGCCATGTACACTCCATATGCCATCTTCTCGTAGTGCGGGTAGTTCTGCTTGGATTCCAAGATCACCTCGCTGAGGTAGTACACCGGTCTCTGTATCAGCTTGTCCCCTTCTTCCCTCTCTACCACAATGGCTACACTGACTACCCGGTTAGTGGCAGCAATATACAGCAGCATAGGCTCCTTGGGTAACCGGGATGCCAACACGGGTGCTGTTGAGAGCATTCTCTTCAAATCGTTGAACGCCGCATCGGCTTGCGGGGTCCAAACGAATGTTTTACTCTTCTTCATCAACTGGTACAGGGGCAAGGCCTTCTCACCTAGTCGACTCACAAACCGACTTAGGGACGCTAGACAACCCGTGAACTTCTGCACATCTTTGAGACGTACCGGCAACTTCATGCTCTCGGTAGCACGTATTTTACCCGGGTTGACTTCAATTCCCCGGCTTGAGATGAGGAAACCGAGTAGTTTTCCTGCCGGAACGCCGAATGTGCATTTATCCGGATTCAACTTCATCCGGAACCTTCTTAAGTTCTTAAATGTTTCCCTCAGATCATCGATCAATGAGGCTTTTTCTTTTGTTTTTATGACTATGTCATCTACATAGACCTCGGCATTCCAGCCTATCTGGTCATGCAAACATTTCTGCATGCACCTCTGGTACGTAGCACCAGCATTTCTCACACCGAAAGTCATGACACGATAGCAATAAGCCCCATATGGGGTAATAAAAGCAGTTTTCAATTGATCATCCGGATTCAAAGGTATCTGGTGAAAACCGGAGTAGGCATCTAAAAAGGTCAAGAGTTCACTCCCGGCAGTGGAATCGATCACTTGATCTATCCGTGGAAGCGGAAATGGGTCCTTTGGACATGCCTTGTTGAGGTTGGTGAAGTCGATGCACATGCTGATAAGGATCAAGGGGATGATCCTATGATTGTTGTCCCGATCTTTCACAACGAGTAACCCGGACGGTAAATCCTTCCAACAACACCAACGGCGTCACCTGAAGGTGGGGAATAAATCCAGCAAGCAACGTGATGAAGATCACCACGCCTCTAACCCGAGCACGATAACACTTGATGAACACAAGCACCTCTTGAGTTGCATATTCAACCCACTCAATGGTACAACATCCTCCACCAGACTTTTGTCAACAGCAGCCTGGACAACATCGACTGCTGACACTTCAGAAATCGTGACTGCCGCCTTGTTAACTCTCGGCAATGGAACAACTGTCAGCTTCTCCTGAGTAGTCACACTCTTGCCAACTGCTGCTATCTCATGCTCAACCTTCGGTGGCTGCTGGATGTCCTCCATATATGGTAATACAAAACCATTACGGAGAAAAACCTTGTAGTCCTCCCAAGTATGAGAAAAACCCTCTCTTGCAACCGCCTCGGACCACCAACTGTCTAACTCCTTGTCCACACGCCGATGAGCAAGAACATACGCATAATATCCACTAAACTTGCCATTGTATTTACGACATCGATGGAAACCCTGTTCCATGTTCGTTTCCCAATCTTGATACTCCTCAACTGTCGCAAGCCTATGTAGGCGCCAGCTAAGCTCGGATGCATGACGTTCCACTCTATTCATGAGATCAAGATAGTCATTGAAAACAGCACTCGATTTCTTACCAAGATCACATCTCTTGCCCAAAACATCTCCTGGAAACGAACTCATTATCACGTCAGATTCGGTTCGGACTGACAGAAACTCTGAATTTGAAACGGACGTGATTTCCTCGTACGAAGTCCGAAACAGGCAAAGAAGCACTTGTTGGAAAGATAATTTTATGTACTTTCCAATGGGTAGGCTCCCAAATCCCGATTCGTCACGTACAGGTCGCTGTGGCCTGAACAAGACGACGGTCGTTTCTGGACTCGGTAGAACGCAAGATCAACACAAGATTTTTTTTTTTTTAACTGGATCGATTCTGCAGATCGGATCTGAACTGAGCGTCACGCGTACGCTGGCTGGACTCTTCCTCGACAATCGTTGCTGGCCTCCGGCACGCAGAAACCTGGCCAAGATCGATCAAGGGAACTCCCCACGTGATGCTGCTGCTAGCGTTCTCACGATCAACACCAGCTCGCAATGAAAAATACACCCACGATCTGCCTGCACTCCCTTCTTCCGATCAACCCCACGCAGCTGATCTGCTCCAACCTTCCCGATCTGACTACTGCCCGTATGGATGAACAAATCTCCACCAACCTGTAGCAGATCAACCAATCTCCACCAATAACAAATCGACTGATCAACAAAAATTCGCCGTGATCAACCCAGAGCTCTGATACCACATGATAAGGATCAAGGGGATGATCCTATGATTGTTGTCCCGATCTTTCACAACGAGTAACCCGGACGGTAAATCCTTCCAACAACACCAACGGCGTCACCTGAAGGTGGGGAATAAATCCAGCAAGCAACGTGATGAAGATCACCACGCCTCTAACCCGAGCACGATAACACTTGATGAACACAAGCACCCTCGCAGCAATCTTTATTACAAACTGATAAACGGCATCGCCGTCCCCGGAGGGATGCTTCACCAACGAGCTCAAAGTCTATGGACTGTTTTTAATCTAAACTCAAGCTAACCCTAAAACGATGCCTAGCAACTCCTTATATGAGGGGAGGGGTGCTACAGTACCGCGCTACAGTACCGCCCCACTAATGGACCCTACGTTGACTTGGTTTGACAGGCCCAAACCAAGCCCAAACTCATAAGTATTAAAAACTCTAATTATTTAAAATAGCAACACACGACGAATACACCTAACTTGGTGGAGTCCTGAAATTGGGCTGCACCTCCCCCGTCGTGCCCATATCACATGCGCCACACCTTAAGCAGGAGGGGATCATCTTTCTTCTTCTCTACCAGGACCGGATTCGATATCCAATCCGGGTGCATCACTTCCATCACGAATCCGGCAGCCACCAGTATAGCGAGATGCTCAATGATGGCAGCTCTTCTTTCATCCGAGATGCGCCTAGTCGGTTGCTTCACCGGCTTCGCATCCGGTCTAACAAACAGAGAGTGCTCAACGAACTCCCTCGGAACACCTTGCAGATCGTCACTCGACCATGCAAAAGCATCCCGATTCTCACGGAGGAAGTCGACGAGCTCGCCTTCCTATTTGCTGTCCAGGTTGCTACCAATGATGACCTGGCGCTCCGGGTTACTGGGTTCACCCCCACCTTTTTCGTCTCCTTTGGTGGCTGGAACGACGCGCTCTGCTCCGGGTTCACCATCCCGTGCATTCCGAGTTGGGAGGTCTTGGCCAGCGCCACCACTTGATGGATCCTCTTCTTTTCCTCAGCTATCACCAGGGACTCAGCTAAACACGAGCCGGCCGAAGCACACTCCATGGAGCGCTTGTGGTCCCCCGAGATGGTAATTATGCCGTTAGGACCCGGCATCTTCATCTTCAGGTAGCCCATGTGAGTTGAGATCATGAACTTGGCCAGGGCTGGCCTGCCGATCAGTGCGTGGTACGGGCTTTCGAGGTCCACGACCTCGAATTCCAAGCTCTCGGTTCGGTAGTTTTCCCGGGTTCCGAATAACACCTCAACCCAGATTTTACCCATGGGTGAGCAAGAGACTCCGGGCACAATGCCATGAAAGGTCGTCTCGGTAGGTAGCAAGGTGTTCATGGACACCCACAGCTTCAGCATCGTATCCTTGTACATGATGTTAATGGCGCTGCCATTGTCAATCAGAACCCGACTGAAGCGGACGTTGAGGCTTGGTCCGACAAATGTTGGGTCTACCACTAAGGCATACGCCCCCGGCTTAGGCATAACTCTGGGATGATCCTTCCGGCTCCACGTGATCTCCATCTCGGACCAGTGCAAGAACTTGGGCACCGCCAGAATCACAGCGTTCACTTCCAGGGCGCGCTGCCGCACACTCTTCCGGTCAGTGGGCTCGGTCACGAAGACCACATAGCTCTGATGTGCCTCCCGGTAGCTGCCTTGCTGATGTCCAGGTTTATTACTGGGGCCTGCACCATTGTCGTTCCGGGTGTGCACCACGTTCACCGGCCGGGGCGGGGGACCTCGGTGAGGTTGATTAATCTGGATCGCGTTGGCTCCGGAAGCCGGAGTGGGAGGTCTCGGAATGTTGGGTCGAGATGTCGGAGCACTCGGCCGAGTAGCCCCCGTGCTGCCCTCCTGCAATGTGCGCTGATACCAGCTGCACTGCCGAGTGGAGTGGTTTGCCGGCTTGTTGGCCTCCAGGGTATGGTAACAGCATGGCTTGTTCAGCATCTCTTCATACGTCAGGGGCTTCTTCTGGTCCACCCAAGTTTTCTGTACTTCCTGGCTCTAACCCCAAGCCGGGCCACTTGTTTTCTGACGCTGACTGTTGCCGGCATCTTCTTGATCTCGGGTCACAGCCGTGACATGCTGTGCGGCGTGGTGGTACTCGGGCTGATTCCTCTTCTGGCCAATATCTTGGCGATCATGGCTTCTGCTCGATCCTGAACGCTGAGGTCCCGCATTCATCCTGTTGGAGTCACCGACATCCACCAGGGGTTGCATGGGATCTCCAAGCGTGTAGGTATCGGCGATGTGCATGGTCTCTGCCAAGGTCGTCGGCATCTTCCTCTGCACATTCTGCCAAAGCATTGAGCCATGCCGACATCCCTGCGCAAACCAGGAGATGGCCTGTGCCTCTACCACTCCTTCGAAAGAATTGCGAATGTTGCTCCACCGGGTAAGGTACTCCCGGTCGGTTTTGTTGCTCCTTTGCCTACAGATGGCGAGCTGTTGAGGTCTGTTGGGCCTTTTGTACGTACTGGTGAAGTTGCTGATGAACGCCTCCTCGAAATCTAACCAGCAGTCTATGCTGCCGGTTCTCAAGTTGTTCAGCCAGATTCTGGCAGGTCCTTCCAACATCTGTGGCACATAACGTACCGCCCAGCGTCTGTTTCCACCGGCTATGCTTACTGCAGTTACATAGTCGGTCAACCAGTCCTCCGGCTTCTTCCTGCCGTCATAGGTCTTAGCACCCCGGTTGAGCTGGAAGTTCCGGACAGGCGGCTCCCGCATGATCCGTGGTCCAAAGCAGGCAGGTCCCGGAGGTCCTTGCTCTTCCACTAGCTCGGATTGGTGAATCCGGTCGAGCCGGATTCTGGCATCGGCCGGATCCAGTTGTCTGGTTCCTACCCGAGATCCCAAAGGATTCTCATTGGGTTGGTACCCAAGCTGCTGCAACCTTGAGTTGCCATTGTTGTGCCTGTCTTGTACCGGGATCACAGCTTGCTGCGGGACAGAGGCGGCCTCCCTTCGTAGGTTTCCCTGAACCTGTGGCGGATTCCGGGGTGGATTACCACGGCTAGACGGGTTATTGTTTCCTACACCCCGGTTGCCACCACCAGGATTACTCTCTGCCTGCCCCGAATTATGCTGTCCGGCTTGCTGGATACCAGCAAAGGCCGGGTCATAAGTCGGCAACTGCTTGTTTTTCCCGGAGCCCCGACTTCGGCTCCGGCTCTTGCTCTTGCTTCTGCTCGGATGCGAGGAGGAGGCCTCTCCGCCCGATCTCCGGCTGTCAGCCCTAGCTGAATGCACTTGTGATCCCGCCCCGGAGTTCTTTTTCTTGAAGGCCTGGTTCTGCCGGTTGGCCTCGACGACCAGCTCATTCACCCGCTCCTGCTGCTTGCGCAGAGCCTCACCGGATAGCCCAGCCAGCTCCGCCATGGCGGCTTCGGCAGCCCTAAGAGTTTTTACCGGCGAGCTGTATACCGGTTTCCCAGCCGAGATCATGCTACCCGTATGACTGGTTGCGGCCCCACCGGCCAGCTCATCATTCACCATTCTGCCTTTCTCGCGCAGATCCGCGATGCGCTTGTCCCAGGAGTCTATCTTAAGGAACCCGTGAGCTGCATTGTACTCCTGGAGGCTAGCACTGAGCTCACGCCGGATCTCGGCGATCTCTTGCGCTTCGGCGAGCAGCAACCTACGTTGCTCATCCAAGTCAGCCGAAGTGGCTTGGGTGTCTGCGTCAGCTGTCAAGGGGACAGCCAACTTGGCCACCAGACCCGAGAGGGGATCCGGGCGACGACGGGGCTGGGACGGCTGCGGATCGCCGTCTCGGGCCGTACCTCTCTCCTGAGGATCGCAGAGCATGGGAGGATCCTCAGCTTCCAGGACAACGTCCGGGTAGCTGCAGATAACTTCGGTGGCGACGTAGGTGGTGAAGCCACCGAAGTCGATGAGGCATCCGTTCACCGGGAAGGGTTTGTTCCGGAAGCACCCGGCGTTGTCGCTGACGAAATCCATCTCGCCTAGCCTGAAGACAAGGCCAGAGAGAACCCGGACGCCGAGGCGAACGGGGGAACCCGTCCGGAAGTGTACACCAGCCAACGCCTCTACCGGCCCCACGGTGGGCGCCAACTGTCGTGGTGGTGTCACGGCAGATGCCATAGGATGGCTAATGTGTGGGGCCGATGGACGTTGGTGGATCCGGGGAGGGATAGCGAGCTGAAGAGCTCACACGGGGAGGATCCCGGTGTAACCAAGATCTCCCAAGAACAAGAAACAAGATCAAAGCGTAAGGGGAAAGATCTAGCAAACACGAACAACTGCACGAAGGCACACAACACACACACGATGTACCCAGGTTCGGGGCCCTCGTGGGGAGGTAACACCCCTACTCCTGCCTTTCCTCTCAATATAAGTGTGGAACAAGGGCTACAACTTGCTCTCAGAGCTCTTGAGGTGAAGAACATGAAGAACTAGATGAACTAGAGGGAGGAGGAAGTAAATACTCTAGGAGTAAATGAGACTAGAGTTTTGGCTCCCAAGTTGGTCTCTCCTTCGCAGGAGCAGTTATGGCGCCTTTTATAGAGTTCCGGCGAGGAGGGCCGGAAAACCTAATCCGGCTTGGCCCCACCGGACAGGCCTAACGGTTATGTCGACACCGGCTAGTGCGACCTAGCCGCCGTGCTATCCGGCGTAGCCCCTTCGTCATCATTCCGGCAAGGACGGTAGGCGCCGTCCTGGAACATCATTGTCCCCCTGTCAGAGACAAGACATGTCTTTGCCCATCCCGGGTAGCCTTTTCCGGATTGCCGGGCTAGGCATGTCCGATCGTGTCATACCGTTGTCGTACCGACTGACGCGCTCCCGTGTCAGGCGGGAGGGGACCATGCTTCCGTGTCAGGGGGGATGGTACTTCCCCCCGCATCAGGCGGAAAAGCCTGCTCCAGACCGTTGACGGCCTACCGGCATCCCTCATGCCGGTCACCTCGTTGTTCGACCTTGCGAGTCCTCCCTGCACACATAAAGCAATCTGCTAGGACCGAGATAAACACTCCGGTTAGCTCTTACCCGGGTTGCCTATCCGGTACCTCCGGGTACCTCTCCTTCCGGGGGTCTACTCGGAGCCACCAGGTCCGAGGTCTCTTCCGGATGCACCTGAGTTCCTCTTAGGATGAGTATCTCCAGGCCTAGCCTCTCGAAGATGTCTTAGCCCACCAGCAAAGACATCTTCGAGAAGCTAGTTCTTAGAGGAACCACCCGCTGATGCCTGTGCTGTTATGAGGGCTCGAGGTGGCTATTTATAGCCACCAGGGATGACCCTTGCGCCCGCCAGGAGGCACCTTGTACTCTAACAGCTCCGAAAGGTCAAGTTACCCCTTCAGCGCACCAGGGGGTGGCCCTTGCTCTCGCCAAAGGTCAAGTTACCCCTTCAGCGCACCAGGGGGTGACCGAGGCGGGGAAGGCCCTCGAGACAGGTGCTTCGCCGGGGAGGCGCGAGCCTCGCACCAAGGCCGTGGTGGATCGCTCTGGGGTGAGGCCCTCTGACATCCCCTCCAAGAGGAAAGCGGAGTCGCCTCTGGGGGGATCAGGCGCCAGGACCACTCCTTCCTGGCGCTCTCCCGGCCTGGCGTGGGTCGATGCCGGTGCTTCCCCTTCAGGGTGAGTATTCACGGCTCCTGGTCATTCTTGGCTCTTGGTTTTTCCCTCTGTTTCGCCCTCTCTTGAATGTCTTTTTTTGGGCTTTTTGCCAGCGATCTTGTGCCTGCGAAGCGCCACAGGCTTCGCAAGGCAATAGACGTGAAGAGGGCCACAACTAAGGCAGTGGCCGACAAAAAACATGAGGCCTGCGGAGACGGCCACTTCGGGCCCTGCTGAGGGGGCGCCTCACGTAGAGGCGGCCGTGCTCCCGATGGGGGTGGCAGTGCCTCAAGCCGGGGAGGGCGCGCCACGCCAATAGGCCTCTACACCACCCCTCGAGCCTCTGGTGGTGGAAAGCGCGAAGGGGAAGGCTTCCTCGCCGCCTCGCGCTCCCACTCACCCTCGCGCGGCTACGCCTCCGTGCGAGGCAACTGTGCCCCGCGGGCCGACACCGCCGCGCGAATTGACGCCAACGCGTGCGTCAGCTCCACCGGGCACGCCCGCGGCTGCCGCGCCGCCTGCGGAGGAAACGAGCGAGGCGCCAGTGGGCGCAAATGCGTCTGTGGGAGGGGGTTTTTCCTCGCCTCCTCGTTCCGCTGGAGAAGATGAGCGCCTCACCGGCCCGAGCACCGAAGCGGAGGCAGGCGTGGACGGAGGCGGAGCTACGCCTGCTCGCGGGACCGAACGCCGCGGCTGGGCCTTCGTCTAGTCAAGAGCTTGTCCTCCGAGGCTGGGATTGGAGCGCGGGGCGCCGCGAGGTGGCTTTTGGCCTTGTGCGGGAGTCCTTGGAGGGCCTGGAGGCTCACCTCGCCCTCGAAGACATACGACTCGCCCAACAGCGGGAGGAGCTTGCGAGGTCGTGGGCGTCCTTCCATGCGGCCATAGAGGCGCGCTGGCTGGAGGACTCGGCGCTGCGGGCCGCCCGTGAGGATGTCGTCCGCTTTGCTAAGGAAATCTGCGACGGGGCCATTCGCGACGCTGCAGAGCTTCTTGATCCCCTTCAGGCAGAGCGCGGCGCCGCCGCGGAGCTCCTGCGAGAGGCCAAAGCTGAGCGCGAGGCGATGGAGGGCTCGCTGGCACAGAAGCGCCGCGGGCTGGGCCAGCTGGAGTCCCAGCTGCTTTCCGCCCACCAGGCCGCGCAGACTGCTCTGGAGGAGGACCGCAAGGGCTTGGCCGAGTGTGAGCGGCAGCTGGCCCTCATGGGGAGAGAGAAACAGCGGCCCGAGGAACAACGCCTTCAGGCGGAGCAGGACTTGTTTCCCAGCGTGAGGCCCTCGAGGCGCGCGAGGGAGGCCTGGCCCAGGCGATCTCGAAGTTCGACGAGCATGTCGCTGCTCAGAAGCTTTCTTATGAGCGCTTCAACGACGTTTCGCCAAGAAGACGAAGGCGGCTGAGAAGGCCCTCGTGGAGCGCGAGAAACAGCTCCGTCGGTCCCTCTTTCACAAGTACCGCGCCGAGGTTTGGAAGCAGGAGGACCGCATCGAGGCCAAATATGTTGCAGACGGTCAGCGGCTCACTGAGCTCGAGAAGGCCAACTCCAAACTGGAGCGCCGCCTCAAGCGCGCCAAGGCTGGCCGGCGCCGAGCGGAGGAAGCCCGCGACAAAGCCGTCCACGGTGCCGACTCTCTGGCCGAGTGTGTGGGGGAACAGGTGGCTCTGGCGATGGAGCGGGTGGCAGAAGCGCCGGACTCGGCCCAGGCGGCCAGCGCGCTCGCGAAGCAGTGCGAGTACTTGTTCGAGGCTTTGGTCACGCGCAGCAATGAGCTCGCAGCGCAGCTCAGCGCGGATGCGCCGCACACAAAGGACCGAGGCCATGTTGATGCCGCCACGCACTTGGCCTACTTCGACCGACTCTTCGCGGCGCTTGAGGGTCCTGTCGCCGAGCTCCGCGAGATGATCGAGGACGAGAGCAGGCAGCTCCTGGGGGTGGTTGTTGATCGCATCTTCACCAACCTCAAGCTCCTCACTCCAGGCTTCGACCTCTCCTCCGTGACAGAAGCTGCTCAGGGCGAGGACGCGCAGCGGGTCTCCTGTTCCCTCCGCGAGCAAGTTGACGCCTTCTGCAACCGCTTCAGGCGCGCGGAGGCTGCGGCTGGGGACAGCGAGGAGGAGGTCTGCTCTGCCGAGGCTGAGGAGGGTGCCGCGGAGGAGGTCCAAGGCGGCGCTGCTTCGCCCTGAGCCTCTTCTTATTGCGCCTGCGTGCGCTTGTATCTGAAACAACTGTGTGTTTAGATTTCTTAAGACCTTTTGGCCTGTAATATACTCTTTATTGCTGTTTGATTCGAGCTTGTTTACCCCCCGTGAGGTCTCTTTGGACTCATAACATCTGCGTCGGTAGGTACCATCTCTTCGTGCCATGACTCTGCTACTTCGGTATGCAGGAGCAATGACTACGCAAGGCCAGGGGAGTTTAGGCCTAGGAGAGGTAAGAGCCCTGAGTCGCGATGCTCAGGTGCCCTCCTTAGACGTGCGAGTAGTCCATGAAGCGTAAGGGAAAGCGAAGTCGTTTGAGGGGCAAACGTGCGCTAGGGGGAGAAAACGCTCTTAAGGCGTGGGTGCGAGACTTAGCTTCTTGAGGTTTCGCCTTGCAGAGGCTTTTTGCCTGGCGAGGTTGCCCACTTGAGGGGTCGCTCCCGGATGCCTCTTCAGGCTCGTGGGGGGATTTTTCCCTACAGATGTTAGAGGGGCGAACCCAAACGCTGGAACACGGTTCAAGGGACTCGCGCGCGCTTATAGGTCCCCTCAGGCGTTCCTTGCGAGGAGAGTAAGTACCAAGGTTCTCTGTAGAGATGGCGTGTTTGTGGGATCTTGACCTCCAGCCAGAGCTCGGACTCTTGGATTTTGCAGTGCTGCTGGTGTGTCATTTGAGGCATTGGCACCGTACTCAGCCCCCGCACGCGAGGTACGCATGTGGAGAGATATAAGCGCACACTTCAACAGAGTAATGCGAAAATAAAACTCACCAAATACATTACAAAGCGGCGCCGAGGCGCTAAGTTCACTTGGGAACGAAATTGAGTCATTATGCTTGGAGTTGCCAAGTTAATGGTTTGACCATGTCGAGGCATGGGGACCACCCATTAGTGGTAGAGACTCTCAACGGCCTGAGGTGGCTCGTTAAATGGAGAGCTCAGAGGGTTTCCCCTCGAGAGAAGCCTTTGGAGCTTTGAGGTTTAAGCCGTGAGCTTTTAACCTCTAGAGACAAAGATGCTTGGAGGTTGAGCCGTAGGCTGCCTCTTCCGCTAGAAGTCTCGACGTGACAATGATCACGGGCGTGACAATGATCATGGTTGCATTTGTTCCCTTAGGAGACAAAAAATGCTTGGGAGGTATAAGCCGTGAGCTTTTAACCTCCAGAGACAAAAACGCTTTGAGGTTGAGCCGTAGGCTGCCTCTTCCGCTAGAAGTCTCGACGTGACAATGATCACGGGCGTGACAATGATCACGGTTGCGTTTGTTACCTTAGGAGACAAAAAATTCTTTGGAGGTTTAAGCTGTGAGCTTTTAACCTCTAAAGACAAAAATGCTTGGAGGTTGAGCCGTAGGCTGCCTCTTCCGCTAGAAGTCTCGACGTGACAATGATCACGGGCGTGACAATGATCACGGTTGCGTTTGTTCCCTTAGGAGACAAAAAATGCTTTGGAGGTTTAAGCCGTGAGCTTTTAACCTCTAGAGACAAAAATGCTTGGAGGTTGAGCCGTAGGCTGCCTCTTCCGCTAGAAGTCTCGATGTGACAATGATCACGGGTAGAACTTGCGTAAGTGCATGATGTTCCATGGATTCTTGACGGGGACGCCTTCTTGCGTCTCGAGGCGAGCCGCGCCAGGTCTGGCGATGTGGGTGACCCTGTAGGGGCCTTCCCACATCGGGGGCAGCTTGTGGAGGCCTCCCCTGGAGAGGATTCGCCTGAGGACGAGATCGCCTGCCTCCAGGGTGCGCGAGCGCACGTTGCGACTATGGTAGCGTCTTAGGTCCTGCTGGTATTTGGCCGCCCGGAGGGCGGCGCGTCGTCGTAGCCCTTCAAGGAGCAGCATGTCGTCGTTGTGGAGGTCCTCTTGCTGGTCCTCGTTAAAGGCAAGGACCCGTGGGGATCCATGCTTTATCTCTGTGGGGAGGACTGCTTCGGCTCCATAGACGAGGGCGAACGGTGTTTCCCCGGTGAGCTTGGGTGGCGTGGTACGGATGGACCAGAGCATCGAGGGGAGCTCGTTGATCCAGCCCTTGCCGTGGCCCTTGAGGATATCGAAGGTCCTGGTCTTTAGGCCTTTGAGGACCTCTGCGTTTGCGCGCTCAGCCTATCTGTTGCTTTGCGATGGGCGACTGAGGCGAAGCAGAGCTTGATGTCCATTCTTTCACAGTAGGCTCTGAAGATGCCACTGGTGAATTGTGAGCCATTGTCGGTGATGATGCGGTTAGGCACTCCGAAGCGGCAGACCAGGCCTCTGATGAATTTCATCGCCGCGCCTGATGTGATTGTGCGCGTCGCCTCCACTTCAGGCCATTTTGTGAACTTGGCAATGGCCATGAAGAGGTAGCGATATCCACCTTGCACCGTTGGGAAATGTCCCAGGATGTCCAGCCCCTAGACCGCAAACGGCCACGAGAGCGGGATGGTCTGGAGTCCCAGCGCTGGTTGGTGGATTTGCTTGGCGTGGAATTGGTAGGCTTCACATGCTTGAATGATGTCCGTTGCATCTTGAAGTGCTTGAGGCCAGTAGAAGCCGCTCCTGAAGACTTTGCCTGCGAGGGTGCGGGCGCGCGAACGGTGGCCGCATTCCCCGCTGTGGATGTCTTTGTTCAGCAGTTTGCCTTCTTCAGGAGGGACGCATTTGAGCGCGATGCCGTTTGGGCGCTTGCGATAGAGAATTCCTTCAAGAATTTGGTATGATTTTGCTTGGCGGGCAATCCGCTCCGCTTCAACGTCTTCCTCGGGAGGTAATCTTTAATCTCGTCGATCCATCGTGTTTCTTGGTGCACCGCTGTGAGCAACAGACGCTCCCCTGTTGGGGGCCCGCAACCTGGAGCCCCGCTTGCAGGTGGTGGTGGGAGCGCTTCGTCTGTGCTTGCGGGCAGGGCCTCTTGGGGCTGCTTTATGGATGCCTTGACGAGCCTTTCTTCAAAGACACCTTGCGGCTGAGCTTCCCTCTTTGATGTGCGCTTGGCGATGTCATCAGCCTCTTGGTTTTCCTTTCTTGGGATGTGCATGAGCTCCATTCCCCTGAAGTGCTTCTCGAGCCTACGGACCTCTTCAAGGTATGCGGCCATGTGGTCGTCCTAAGGCTTGTAGGTTTTGTTAGAGAAGTTGACGAGCAACTGGGAGTCGCCCTTGATGAGTAGATGCTTGACGCCTAGGGCGATTGCGGCGCGTAGGCCGGCAAGCAAGCCTTTATACTCGGCGATATTGTTGTATATCTTGTCGATTCCGAAGCACAGCTGGACTGCGCAATACAACTTGTCGCCTTTGGGTGAGATCAGGACTATGCCTGGCCCGCCGTGGCGACAAGCGAAAGCTCCGTCGAACTTCATGGTCCAGTGGCTGGGAATTGCGGCTCCAGAGGGCTCTTGCTCTTCTCCCAAAGGCTCTTCAGGGGTTGGGTCAGTCCATTCGGCGACGAAGTCATCCAACGCTCTTCCTTTGATTGATGTTCCAAAGACGCACTTGGCGGGGTTGAGCTTGATGTTCACCTTGCGCAGGCTGGCAAAAGTTTCTTCAAGATCTCCGAGGAGAGTATTTCCTTCTCGTGATTTCACGACGATGTCATCGACATATGCCTCGGCGTTCCGCCCCATTTGCCCGCCAAGGGCTATCCTCATCAACCTCTAGAAAGTGGCTCCGGCATTTTTTTGGCCGAAAGGCATGCAGACGTAGCAATACACACCGCACGGGGTGAGGAAAGCCGTCTTCTCCTTGTCCTCCTTAACCATCTTTATCTGGTGATAACCAGAGAAGGCATCGAGGAAACAGAGGAGGTCGCAGCCTGCCGTGGAGTCCACAATCTGGTCAATTCTGGGCATGGGATACGGGTCTTTGGGGCAGGCCTTGTTTACATCAGTGTAGTCGATGCAGAGACGGCCTCCTCCGGTGGGATTTGGGACTACCACACCGTTGGAGAGCCAAGTGGGGTGCGCGACTTCGCGAACGACTTTTGCCGCTTTGAGCTTCTCGACCTCCTTAACGATGAATGCTTGCTTATCGGGGGCTTGCTTTCTTGCTTTTTGCTTGATGGGGCGCGCGTATGGGCACACGGCCAAGTGGTGCTCAATCACCTCCCTCGGTACATCAGACATATCTGACGGTGTACATGTGAACATGTCAGAGTTTGCCTGGAGGAAGGCGACAAGCGCGCTTTCCTATTTGGGAGGCAGCGCGGCGCCAATGGTGACCATAGCCCCCGAGCCTTCAGCCCCCGAGCTGCTGGGGCTCAGAGAGATCTTCTTTGTAGCAGCTGCCTCCTGGGAGAAAAACTGCTTCTTCTTCTTGGGTCTCTCAAGAGGCTCTAAGTCCTTGTCTGCGGGGAATGCCATGGCGGCTGTCTTGTAGGCCGTCTCAACGGTGCGCGTAGAGTCCAGGACATGCCCACAGATGGTGATCGTGCCAGTGCTGCCGGGGATCTTGACCATGTTGTAGGCATGGTGCGTGACGGCCATGAACTTCGCGAGCGCGGGGTAGCCGAGGATGGCATTGTACGGCAGGCCGATGTGTGCGAGATCGAAATCGATGTGCTCGGTGCGGTAATTTTCCTTGCTCCGGAAGGTGACGGCAAGCCTGGCCTGGCCTAGAGGCTCGATCGAGCCGCTGGTGACTCCCGTGAAGGGCCTCGAGGGCATGAGCCGCTCGTACACATATGGAGATAACGTATCTATGGAGAGAACATTCAGGCCTGCTCCGCCATCGATGAGAGTCTTGGAGACAGCCACGCTGTCGATGGTGGGGCTGCAGACCAGCGGGAGGGTTCCAACAGTCTTGGTGGACTTGGGGTGGTCCTGAGCGTCGAAGGCGATGGTGTACTGCGACCACTTGAGGGGCCTGGAGGTTTCCGTGCTTGGGAGGGCGGTGTTGAGCTCGCGGGTGAACTGGTTGTTCGACTTTGGCGCCTGCGCCCCCCCCCCCCCCCCCCCCCGAGGATGCAGGCAATGGCGCCTCTCGGGGCTTGGTAGCCGCCATCCTCCTCGTCAGGAAGGTTGCCGTTCTTTTCTGCGGCGTTGGCCTGATTTCCAGATGGTTTCTGGTAGCCACCCTTGCGTCCGCTCCCGCGGTAGCCACGGCCTCGGCCGCGGCTACCACTGCCCTCTGCTTGCTCGCGCTCCTTGCTCAACCTTTTAAGGTCGAAGCAGGACTCTGTACAGTGGCCACGCCTGTTGTGGTAGATGCAGAAAGGGCGGTGGTCATCTCTTCTCTCTCCAGGCTCGGGGGAGTCCCTGCGGGTGCCCTTCGCGAGAACCGCGGTGGCCTTGCGCTTGGGCTCCTCCTTCTTCTTTTGGCTCTTGGACCCTTCAGCCTGATCGTCCTCTCTCGAGGAAATCTTGGCGAAGAGGAGTCCCTCTTCAGCCTTGGCGCACTTGTCCGCCAGGTCGAACAGCTTTACCACAGAGGTGAGCTAGTCGTGGATGCCCAGCTTCCCGAGCATCCTGATGTTTGTGACGCCCTCGCGGAAGGCGGCGATGACTTGGGTGTCAGGGATGTTCGGGGTCTTGTTGCGCACTTGGCTGAAGCGCTGGATGTACTTGCGGAGCGTCTCATACTTCTTCTGCACTACAGCGCGCAAGTCGTTGTGGGTGAGGGCGCGCTCGTATGTCCCCTTGAAGTTGGAGACGAACTGCTTGCAAAGCTCCTCCCAGGAGCTCACGCAGTCCTCAGGGAGGTTCTGGAGCAACGACAGCGCAGAATCGCGAAGCGCGTGGGAGAACCAATTGTCCATGACCTTGTCATCTCCACCCGCAGCTTGGATGGAGGTGGTGTAGAGCTGGAGGAACTCGATGGGGTTGCCGGAGCCGTCGTAGCCCTTAGGGAGATCCGGCCTTAACTTTGGGGGCCAGACCACGCGACGTAGAGAACGGGTGAACGCCACGCAGCCTGTGGCGTACGTGGCGACCCCGTGCTGCAGCGCGCCACGAATCTGCTGACCCGCCTGGCCGATCTTCTCCACGAGCCTGTTCTGGCGGTCTCGCTGGAGCTCCATCCCCACGCGAGCGTCGGGCGCGGTGCGCTGCACGATCATCCAATTGTGCGGCAAGGTCGCGTGCGATGCAGCCCTCTGCGTCGCGGACGGTGCAGGTCCCGGAGGTGGCGGAGTCGCGTTTGTCGCGATCGTGCCCGCGTGAGAGGGGTGCAGGTTGGACTGGGACGGAGTAGGGCGCGTCATGGCGATGCCGACGAGGTGGTTGAGGCGTTGGAGCCACTGCTCGTGGGCCTCAGCGGTGGGCTGGTAGCGGAGAAGCTCCTGCGCCATGAGTAGCGCGGTGTGGGGTGCGGGGTCGGTCCTCCCCGGGCCCGAGCCGCTCGGGTGTTGCGTCGTGTGCGACGACTGCGCATCCTCCTGATGCTCGGAGTCGCGTTCCGACGCCTCGACATGAGGGCCAGAAGGGACGCGCTCTTCGTGACGGGGTCGTCCCCGCCGTGCGCGGGTGTTCGCGGTGCCCGGCGGAGCGCGCGCTCCGGCGGGCACTACAATTGCCGGTTTTGGAAAGCTAATTTAATTTAGAACTTTTTGGTAGTATTCTTGCCCAAAATAAAAATTAATAAATTGGAATATTTTGAAAGATACAATTTAACATGTTTATGGAATAATTTCCAAAACAAACATATCAATAAATATTAAATTTCAAACTCTTATTTAATTTAAGCCACAAGATGAAATGATGTTTATGCATGAATGCATGAGTGCAATGCTTGCAATGCTTGAATTTTCTTTTCAAAGTAAAATACTTAATAGGTTTTCAAAAGTTTTTAAATTTTTCTGATTTTTCAAAATTTGAAAATTTCCAGGATGTTACAGACTACCACCCTTAAAAGGAATCTCGTCCCCGAGATTCAGAGAGGCTAGAGAGACAAAGCAATTGTTTGATTGATTCTGATAACTCGGGATGTTTTGGGAAATGAAATTTCTGACATGGAAACTTGAAAACTTGGCAGTGAATGGTTTTTCTGATTAGGAGGATGGAAAGAAGGATAGTTTGAGATCTCTGGGTTTAAGCGACTGTGTTTGAATTATCTAGGTGGCTACCACCCTTAAAAGAAAAGTTTTGTTGATAATTAAACATTCTAATGCACAACCGAAAATCAAGGTAATCCATTACAAACATCATCTAACAAACATCAAGCAACAAGGTTCAAACACAAGCAAATACATACATGAAAATTTCAAACTTATTTTGAGAAATCGAACAATTCGTTTATCAAACGAAACACACCCAAGTCGGGGAAATACAAAAGCAACAGTACTGCCATACCACAATTTGATAGGTCAATACATCAAATCGATACGATAAGCTAAAAGAGATAAATGGTGGTCCCTCTAACGTGGTTTGTGTTGCTACACTTATTCCTCCTAAATATTACGCTTGCGTTTTATTGCGTGGTTATTTGCCACAGGCGTGACTTCTCCCTCAGTTGACTCTTCAAACAGCACCTATTTGGGGTCTTCTTCCTCTGGTCCTTCCTCCTTCGTAGCTGCAGATACAGTCACATCTCCAGTGCCTTGGTCACCTCCTTCTTCAGCTACTGGCGGTGGTGGAGGTGGAATGAGTTGCGCCTCAAGCATGGCAATTTGCTCATCCTTGCCAATGTTCTCCAAATGTAGGTCATGGATGAGTTTCTCCAAATGACCAATAAGATTTTCAGAAGCCTGGAGTTCTTGGGTTTTTGCGTGTATGACGGCTTGTGCATGATCCGTGACATCATAAGCCTGTTGGACCTTCCTTGTCAGACAGTTGATGAGAAAATCCAAGTCTTCAAACGTCTTGTTAACGAGGGGCAGGTCCAGGCGATTTCCCGTGTGAGCCATCGAGAGACCATGTGCATCCCTCTTCCCAAAGGCACGGAAGGGCGATCCTGGTGCTAGCTTATTGCGATACTTGTAACACAAACGAGCCATTAAGTCCACCATAGCTATGTTCACTCCCTCAATCCACTCTGGGTAGTAGGTGACATAGTCCACGGGCTCGAAGTCTAGCATCGTAGGATCCGGGGTCATGATGGTGCGGATTTCCCAACGTGTCCCATGGGGTATGTCGGTCTCCTCCTTCCTTCCTCGGAAATAGGGTGGTGGTAGCTTCAATACACTTGTCAACCTAGACAGCTGCCTCCCAAAGATGAAACCCGACAAAACTCCAGCATACGCAGTCTCAGTGTACTCTCCCATCTAGAATTTTGAACAGGTAAGAGTATTATAATTTAAAAGGAAAGGGAAGGATGCAAGACAAGATAATGTAAAACAATATTAAAGGAAATTTCAAAAATTTACTCATGTCTTGGAAACCTAGTTTAGTTAACTATTTAACCTTTGGGGTCTAAGTCCAATCCTAGGGGTTTCAAACCTACAGGCAACACAGTGCTCTGATACCATTTGTAGCGTACCTGCACTTTAAATAAGGCAGATACCTGTGTATAGTGCAAATCCCTGGATCGATTCATTTGCACACACAGTTTACGATGTAATATCACAACAAAGCGTCAATTTTATTACATCGATGATCCAGAATTACAAAATATTTAATACAAGTTGCATAGCATAAAGCTAGCATTGAAAAAGTACACAGCGGAAATACAATAGCAGTGAGTCTCTATAACTTTCATGTTGCCACAGGCGAAAACATGTTGGTTGCAGACTCGAAATCCTTTAACGAAACCTCACTCGTCATTTGAATAACCTGTAACAAATAAAATTTTGCAACAGAGTGGTTCAGATTCCATTAAAAATGGAGTCTGGCAAGTGACACTATGGTGGACACTTAAGGGAATAACTCTAAAGCCTATATGCATATTTGGCTGGTGGAGTTCAAGGCTAATTTGCATAAAGCCAATTTTTCCTACTCTTTTGAAAACACTTTTCTTGAAATCAAGACGAGTATGGCATGAAAACCATAAATCTCATATTCCCTTGTTCACCCATCAAGTTTTATTTCTGAAGTTGGAATGGTGGAATCCTCCGTTGACGTCCGTGATCAGCTGCTCAAATTGTCCGTACCGGGGACACGGCTAAGTACTTAGTTTTACACTCTGCAGAGGTTGTGCACGTTCACCATTGTACCCATTCAACCCAAACTATCCTTTACACATTTATAGTGATAAGGAAAAGGAGAAGAATGAAACGAGATCTTTCAGAAGCATTTTCCCTCCCACTCTAGCTTGACCCGTTCCACCTAACATCCCCCTACATCTGCTTGTCAAGCCGGAGAGAGTCCATGCAACATAATTGATCAAGCCAGAGCCCATATGGCAATGGCTACACTGGAAGCATTCGTCACTCGGAGTTCTTCAGATTTCTCTGTTCCCTGGGTGGCTTTCCACAAGTGCACGTACTCCAGGAACCATAGACATGGACCTGAGCAGCCACTCAACTTCACCGCCATACAACCAATCCACCCAGGAGTTTCATTAACTTAGTGGATGTGCACTCTCAGGTAAAAATCACCATGCTCACGGCCCTAAGTAGAATAGAAATTCATCCTAGGCGACGGCAACCATGAGCACAGTCTTGAGTAGTCACTTAACATTTTGTAAAAACCTTTCATCCATTGCATAGCATCAATATTTCTGCTAAGTATGATATAGGAACCTAGACACAGGAGTAAGGGAATTCTACACGGGTTTAGCATGGCAATACTATCTTACACATGCATATAAAAATACACTAAGTAATGCTTATAGAAAATAATAGGAAGTTTATGAGGTGTGCCACTTGCCTTTGAATGTTGTCGTTGTTCACAACTCTTTTCAACGATACTCGGGACTCTCCGTTCAATCTAACAGTATAGACAAGCAACAATACAACAATCAACAGCAAGCACAACTCCACAATGCATACAAACACATACTAGATGAATAAATAGGTTTTATAAAACTTTCTAAGGAAAATATGTTTATGCATGATGTGCAAAATATTCCCAAGGACTAGAAATGCTTTTTCATGCCATGAAAATCTTTTAAGTTAATGCAAGGCAATTAGGGTGGTCCAAAAGGACTATGGGCTAAGGTCATAAGTTGAGTAAAATATTTTTTTTATATCAACTTGAATAAGCCCTCTAATGGCTTAGTCTTGATGTGTAGAAATATTTAGAGTAAATACTAAGTCTTTTGTTCAAGATGATCAACAATTATTATCAACTCTTTGTAAATTGGACATTCAGTATAGTCAGAGAGACAGACACCCGGCCAGCCACTTAAATTGTGGAACAGGTCTCATGTACGTGGACATGTAAGGTTTGTTTCCAGGCCGCTTCATCCCACTATGCCGCTAGGATCCAACAACTTCAAGATGATAACATCATGATCAAAATTTATTTAAGTCAAATGTGAAAGACAAGATTAGAAAAGAGGGAAAAGATAGAAAGAAAGATGTAGTTGTCCTCCAGGCTTCATCTCCAGACTTTTAATATTCTCCTTGATGATGTCTTGATTGAAGTTTTGATAGATCTTCAGACTTGGTGGTTCTTGTATCCTCGAGGCTGGTCTTGGATTTACTTAGTCATCATGAAGTATAATAGAAGAAGGAGGGAGAAAGAAGAAAGAGGGAGAAAGACTTAGAAAATATTTCTGGTTGGTCTTCATGCACTTCTTTTTGATCTTCTTCTAAGTGCTTCCACTCCTTGGAGATTCTTCTGGCGTCTCGTTTGGCTAAGTCCTTCATTGGTCTTCCAGCTCCATGTTGAAAATTACTAAGTGTCTAAGTGTAGCACTTCACAAAAATGTTAAGTTGAAATTATTTCTTACTTAGAGAAAACTAATGAAGAGGGGTTTTCCTATGAGAATAAAATATGCTATGAATGAAATGAAATTTTAAATCACAAGAAACATAAAAATAACTTTTGTGATTTCTTTATAAATAAGCATGAATTTATAAATGCATTTTAATTAATTTCTAATTTTGGGAAAATATAATAAAAGGAATAATTATAAGATTAAAGTTTTCTATGATTAAATTTTTATAATATAATTTAATAAATAGTGTTAATAGACAGGGGTATTTTAATTAAATTTATAGAAATTTACTTTAATCAATAATATTAATAGTTATGTTGAAAATAGTCAAACCATTCAAATTAAATATATAACTATGAATTCATTCAAAAATTACTCAAAAATATTTTATAGCAGTGGCATTAATTTACAAATATTCTAAAGTTTCTAAAACAATTTTATTTGCAATTTTTGGATTTATAGATTTAAAGTTATTACAAATAAACTCAAATTCACCATTTGAAATTTGAATATTTTATACTAAGTCAAATTTGAATTTTGGCCGATCTAAAATAATCTACATGTCAAGAGCTTTCCAAATATATAAAAATTATTAAATTTGGAGTTGTGGTTAAAAAGTTATAGATGTTTTTAATTACAGGGACTAATCTGCAAAACTTCCAATTAAAATTAAAATAGAAAATGATTTACATGCTGGCGATGACGCGGATGCTGACAAGGCGCTGACGCGGATGCTGACGAGGCGCTGACGGGGCATCCACATGGCATCCTCTGATTCGTCGGTACCGGTTCGGATAAGTGATCAATTGGTAGCCGTTGGATCTCGATCTAACGGGGTAGATCTATTCTACTAAGTCTGGGCGGCGCGGTTCGCCGGAATAACTCCGGTGACCTAAATCCCGTGGCGGCGACACGCCGGTGACGCGCGTTTCCGATGATCTACAACCTAAAAGGACTAGCGGAGCGTACCGTGATGAAGAGGAGGTCTAGGCGAGGTCGATGGTGTGCTCGTGGTCCTCGGCGCTTCCTCGTTCTTCGGCAATACCTCGTCGGAGTTGCGCACGGCGGCGGGGAGCTTCGGTCACGGACGGATTGCTCGTCCTGCTGCGCAATAAGCTATCGCGCCAAGTCAGGGAGGTGCATAAGATCAAGGTGAAGCTAGGGGGGTGGATGAGAGGGGCTAGATCGATCGAAGCTCACCGGAAATTGTCGAAGACGCCGACGGCAATGGCGACACGGCGGAGACGATTGTGGGCAGCCTGGAGGCGATGAGCTAGGGTTTTCGGGTGCGGGAGAGGGTGGTGGAGGTGGGGTTTAAATAGGGGGCGTCAGGAGAACTTATCCCGCAAGAATCGTGGTGTATCGATCGTTTCCGGATCGGTCTCTTCCGGTTCATGAGCTGTTTCGTTGACATACGGGAGGAGGGAGATAACGTGTGGGTCCCGCGCGTCAGTGAGAGGAGGAAGAAGATGGGCCGCTGCTGGGCTACTGCGCTGCGCGCGCGGGAGAAAGCGGATGGGCTTCGGCCCAGTTGGCTCGGGCTGTTCTTCTCTTTTTTTTGACAAATCATTTTCTGTTTTCAAACTTTTAATTCAAAATTGATTTTTAAACTTAACCAAACCTTTTCAGAAAAATTCATAAAAATATGTTTTGGAAAGCTAATTTAATTTAGAACTTTTTGGTAGTATTCTTGCCCAAAATAAAAATTAATAAATTGGAATATTTTGAAAGATACAATTTAACATGTTTATGGAATAATTTCCAAAACAAACATATCAATAAATATTAAATTTCAAACTCTTATTTAATTTAAGCCACAAGATGAAATGATGTTTATGCATGAATGCATGAGTGCAATGCTTGCAATGCTTGAATTTCCTTTTCAAAGTAAAATACTTAATAGGTTTTCAAAAGTTTTTAAATTTTTCTGATTTTTCAAAATTTGAAAATTTCCAGGATGTTACAATCATGCATAAACATATTTTCCTTAGAAGCTTTATAAAACTTGTTTGTTCATTAGGTATGTGTTTGTATGCATTGTGTAGTGGTGTTGTTTGTTGTATTGTTGCTTGTCTATATTGTTTAAACTGAACGGAGAGCATCGACTTACGTTGAAAAGAGTTTGTGAGCAAAGACATCATCCAAAGGCAAGTGGCACACCTCATAAACTTCCTACTATTTTCTATATGCATTACTTAGTGTATTTTTATATAAGCATGTGTAGAATAGTATTGCTATGCTAGACCTGTGTAGAAATTCCTTACTCCTTTGTCTAGGTTCCTATGCAATACTTAGTAGAATTATTGATGCTATGAAAATGTTGTTTTGTGAAAATCTAAATTCTACTAAGTTAAGAATGAAACACCTGTGTGGTAAGTGGTTGTGTGGTTTATGTTGAGTGGCTACTCAGGCCCATGTCTATGGTTCCTGGACTACGTGCACTTGTGAACAGCCACCCAGGAACAGAGGAATCTGAAGAACTCCGAGTGACGAGATCAATTATGTTGTGTGGACTCGCCCCGGCTTGACAACAGATGTAGAGGGTGTTAGGTGGAACGGGTCAAGCCAGGTGGGAGGGAAAATGCTTCTGAAAGATCTCGTCTCATTTTTCTCCTTTTTCTTATCACTTCAGAGTGTAAAGGATAGTTTGGGTTGAATGGGTACAATGGTGAACATGCACAACCTCTGCAGAGTGTAAAACTAAGTACATAGCCGTGTCCCGGTACGGACAATTTGAGCAGTTGATCACGGACGTCAACGGAGGATTCCACCATTCCCATTTCTAATATAAAACTTGAAGGGTGAACAAGGGTAGATTGAGACTATGGTTTTCATGCCATACTTGTCTCAACTAGATTAAAGAGTTGTCCAAAGAGTTAGCAAAAATAGGCTTTATGCAAAATAGCCTTGAACTCCACCAGCCAAATATGCATATAGGTTATTGGAGTTATTCCACTAAGTGTCCTCCATAGTGTCACTTGCCAGACTCCATTTTTAATGGAATCTGACCCACGTTGTTGCAATATATTTCTTATTGCAGATTGTTCAGGTGACGAGTGAGGTTCCATTTAAAGGTTTCGAGTCTGCAACCAACATGTTTTCGCCTGTGGCAACATGAATGTGATGGAGACTCACTGCTATTGTATTTCCGTTGTTTACTCTTTCAAAGCTAACTTTATGCTATGCAACTTGTATTGAATATTTTGTCAGTCTGGATCATCGATGTAATAAAATTGATACTTTGTTGTAATATTACATCGTAAACTGTGTGTGCAAACGAATCGATCCAGGGATTTGCACTATACACAGGTATCTGCCTTATTTAAAGTGCAGGTACGCTACATATCCTCATCCAATATCGGTACCTCCCAGGTACCTCCTTGTTTCACCGAAACTCTTTTCTTGAAAAATAACTTCTTTCTCCAAGGCGCCCAGTGTGGCCTTTACAACCGTCCATGACCGAGGACACCAAACGGTCATTTCGCCGTGTCTGCCACGGACCATCATACGGAAGTATGCGGGGGTCCGGATAACACGATCAAAGCTTTCCACTATGTCTAACCCTAGTATCGTGGCCTCCTAGTAGTTTTGTTCTCCCTGACAAAGTGTGCTCCATTAGACCCATGATCTTTTCTCGGGATTCCACACAGCCACAGCAGGAGACCTACCATAACCGTCTGGCGTGATCCCGACATGTTTATTGCCTCGTACAAACGGCAACCCGGCTTTAGGGGCCCGACCCCCATAGAAAGTATGAGAGACCCAATACTAAAACAGACAAGCTTCCGGATAAGCCCTACCAATGTGAGGTAATGTGGTTGCACGGGTTAATTGTTCGGGCGGCAGCAGGGACTTTGAAATTAAACCTCCAACTCCGACTGCTCCCAGCAGATCGGGTTTTCACTAACATCTCTGAATGCTCCCAGCATCTCGGGTTTTTCATACAAGCATTTATTTTTCGCCGATTGGTCCCAGCAACTCGGGTTTTCTCCTAAAACATTTTTATCAAACCAGGCTCCCATCCTAAGATTTGAGGTAAGGCTATAAGAATATAATACTACGAAAATATGATTTTATTTATATAGCCTTCAACAACAAGAATCATAAATTGAATACCTTTTTTTATAACACCTATAATAATCTAGTGGATAGCTTTGGCCAAACAATATTTTGTAAACTAGTTTTGGAGTGGCAAAGTGTCACAAAAGAAGTAAAGCATGTGTTACTTTATTTTGAAAACAAAACATGCTTTGTAAGTAGTAGGATTTTCATAGTGGTGAGGTGGCCTGCCTGGCTCAGCAAAATGTCCTTGGTCTTGATCTTGATATTCCTCAGGTTCACTCCTCGCTTCCAGTTACTTCCCGATCGTATCTAACACCGTAAACAGGAAAAGGAACAACACTCAAAATACAAGACAATGCCACAAGGACATAACAAACAACAAGCATTGCACAAGACACTAAGCTAACAATCAAAAACAAGCATTTCAGTTAGTAAACAGTAATAAGCAACAAGTCCTTATAGTTAAGACAAACAATAAACACGATTAAGACAATACACACAACAACCCTTACTGTTAATTTGGTAGTTTTAACAAAACACTAAAGTAAAACACCTCTTAGGGTTATTATATCATTTAACAGGGGCTGCTATATTAGATCAGGAAATACTTCAGACAAAAGTATCTCAGCATGCAAGCATTACAAAGCACAAGTAACTACAGGATAACCTCTAAAACAGACCAACATTCACATACATAGCACACAAATAAAATTACTGTAAACCTTAGGGAGCAAAGTGAATTATGCTGAACTCCAAAGTGACTTGCACCTCAATACTTTTAGGAAGTTTTAACAGGTTATTAAAGGTTAACTTAAGGTTATGGACTCAGGATTCATCAAACATATGGACACATATCATTTCAAGTAAAACAGGGAAATAATTTTAATACAAAACCTAGTTGCATATGTCCTGTTTTGGGAGATTAATTACCATGCTCAGAATATAGCTACTAAAAATAAACCCTTAAAACAGTACACCCAGTTACCATATTAAGTGATGAATATTAGATTTGCATCAAAAGCTATTGTCATTTGTGAATTAAAAAAACTCCAAGTGCTATTGGTCCTAAAACTAAAATTAGTGTAGCTACTGTTTTATGAGTCTCCTGTATGCAAAGTTAATTCCTATGCGAAGGTATCGATTTTAGCTTTTTGTAGAAATTGGATTGGGTCCATTTGGACATTCCTGGCTCCTTCTACTTTAGTTTTAGTTGAAAACATGCATTTTACCAATTATTATTCACAACACAAAATATAAATAGATTTTGGACAAAACTAGCTCTGCATGTTTAGCAAAACACATAAGTACTCCAAAAAAATACTCCTAATCACTTTGCACAAACATATCTAGCATAAAAAACTAAAACTAAACACATGCAAACATGTGAAAATAAAAATCACCATTTATGTGTAATAATCTACTGTTTTCGAAAATAAATCACTTAGGGAAAATATAAGCTAGAAAAATATACCAAGCTAGCACATGATAGCTACTAATCATATATACCAGATATAATTGGATTTACTCCAAACGAGTATTTTTAATAACAAATTAGAAATCATCAAAAACCTACTGTTGTTAATATTAAACTTAATAGAACTTGAGTTTTACAGTTCTCCTGCATGCATGTATTAGAGATCTCGGTAGGTATTCTTAGTAGCTTTCCGAAAAACCAAAGTTTGCCTAATTTGGACTTATAGATCAAACACAATTAAATAAAACGTGGAAAACAAACTTTTTACAAGATTAGATCTAGCACACACCTAAAAAAAAATATTTACAAACCGCAAGTTCCACAGGGTTAGGAAAACACACAGAAAGCTACCAAAATTTACTTCACCTCATTTGCATGCACATTTTTACCACTAATGCAATAAAGCTAGGCTAGAAGTTTTCTGGAAACAGGGAAAGGATTTTTAAAGGAAAAGGAGCAGAAGGGATGGATCTGGCGCAGGGCTGAGCTACGCGAGCTGAGCCAGCCCACGGCGGTGCGCGGGATCACAAAGGGATAACTCGCCGCCAGATCTGATCTGGACGACCTAGATTAGATCAGAAGGATTCAAACCTCGGCCAATGATATACAAATCGACGGCCTCATCTCGTCTTCTTCCTCACGATTGGGGCACGGGAGAGAACTAGAGGGAGAGAGGAAAAAGGAGTGGGCAGCGACGGAGAGCTCACCTCAGGGACCTGTGGGATGACGAGGAGGGTAAGGGGTGGACACAGATGCTTGGGGAGGGCCTCGGGTGATCTCATAACTCGTCGGCGAGCTCTGGTCGATGGCGGCGTCGAGGGTGTCCGGCACGGGCACGGCGAGGTCGCCGCGACTCCGGTGTTCCTGTAGGCGCACAAGGATGTCTTAGAGGTTGCCCAAGAGGAGGGGAAGGAGTCAGTGCTAAGAGAACAAGCAGAGAAGGACGGGGGTGGACGCAAGCATGCATGCAAGCTCACGGACCCGGGCTTCGATTCTTCGAAGAGCTTGAGCAGCAGAATGGGCGAGCTCAAGATATTTAGCTGGGGGGTGGGAGAGTGAGAGTGTGGGATTCAAATGGGCAAGGACAGAGGGAGATTTGGAGCCTCGAGGGCTTTAGGCGGTCCTGTAACGCTCCAAATTTTGGAAGCAATAAAAACTTAATTAATAAAGACCCAAATTTCTAAGGGAACAAGAACTTTTTGAAATGTCTAGTTAATGGATGTGCTTTCCCTTGTATGCTCTGTTTGTCGAGTTGTGTTTTGGTGTTTGTGTTGATGACTTCTAAATAACAACCATCTAAAACTCAAAACAAGTTATTATATGACCTCTGAGGTCAATGTTTTAACAAGTGAAGTAGTCCACATATCTTCTCCCATTCTCTTTTTTATAAACTCTATTTTTTTACCCGACGTTTTGATTTTAGAAACCACCCAAAATATATATATCATTTGAGAGACTAATAGTATTCCAACAAAACTGTATGTTTGCAAAACTATATAGGACCATATAGTAAGTCCTAATTTATATTGCATGTTAATATGTTGCAAGCATTACTAACTCTCTTTTCCAAAAGCACCAATTTAATTAGCCTCTGAAAAATCAATGCTCAACATGTTGGAGTAATTATAATTCTACCAAGAACCATGTCTGGATCATTATGGTCACCACCTCACAAATATTTTTGATTTATATTAAAAGGATGGTTAGTGATCCAATTGTGTGTGTGTTCTATCTATTTGTATGTGTGGTTGACCATTATGTTATGTGCTTATATTGTTTCCCATAAGTGTGTTATTTTATGTGTATTCATGTGGTGGTGTTTGATTCAACCTTTTATTTATATAATTTAATTGAGATCATTCATGCTTTAATGTTGTGCCATATGGTTGTGGTGTGTTTAACTTTTTATATTATTATGTTTGATTTTAGGAGAAACTCAAAAATTGCCCTTTTTCAGATAGGAAATAACTATCTTCATTTCCATAAATTTTTTGCATTTCTAGGGCATGACAATTAGGGTTTATTTTGTTAATCTTGGAAATACAAAACCTCTAGTATCATCTACATCACCTTCACTTTCCATTTATAGCCCCCTTTAAATCATAAAAAAATGTTTGATCACTAACTCTTGCTTGTTTTGAGTCCTTAAACCTAAGGTGGCCATATGTTGTGTTACAGAGTAGCATTTTGACATTTTGTATCTAGATGATATTGAACCCCTGTGACCCAAACTTTTAAGCAAAATGTTAAACCTATTTTACCTCTAGCTATCTCAACTTGTTTTGTAATTTTCAAGTCAAAGGGTTGACTAATCCATCTTAGCACAGTGTCCTAATCCTTATTTTCCTAAAATTGTATTTAACTAAACCTACCCCTCTCCTCTTGTCCATCATGTGTTTTTGGGTGTGCTCTGGACCCCCACACCCTGGAAACTCTTAGCACAATTTTTTTCAAACTCTAGCCCTTCTTTTCTTCTTGTCTTTTTCTTGTTGGCATTCTGTCAAACACCCTGGGGGCAGGAGAGTCCACTCCATTACTTCAACCTCTCCAGCGACTCTAGTCCGTGTGATACTATCCAAGGAGGAGCATCGCACATCATCATTGCACACCGCCTCCGCGATCCAATCCCCTAGCCCCTGCTCTCTCTCCCACTGCCCATCCCGAACCCCCCTCTCTCTCACTCTTCCCGTGGCAACCTAAACCGAGCACCCTCTCGGATAAGGCACCACAGCCGCTCTCCATCTCCTTGCCATTCACACGCCCCTCGCTCCACTCCACCACCCCCAGCTCACTCGAGCTATCCCTAGCTCCCTCTCGGCCAGGAACGGTCGTGAACCTCCGCCGTAGCCCGAAGCCTTTCGAGCAAGAGCGCCATCGACTCAGACCACCTCTTCTCCTTCCTTTTGCTCTATCTCGCTCCCCTTACCATGGGCTATCCCTTTGACATCACCATTGTTGTGCAGGTCCTCCAGCACCGCCGCGGACTCGCCGTGGCCGACACGGGTGTCGACCTCGACGCCGCGGATCCGGAGCTCCTCTTCTCATTCTTCGGCCATCCCTCGGCTGCCCTGGCGCTCCGCACCTCATTTGACCCCCTCCTCCGGCCTGCGCGTCCTCTAGGTGAGCAGCGCAAGCCCCACTGTCGCTAGGGTTCCGCTGCCCTCATTGTCCGTTCTCTGCTCCTGTCGCGAGGTAGGAGACGCACAAGAGCCGTTCGTTTTTGGATATGCGACCCCTGTTGAATTCTCCTGGGTTTAATCGTGGCCCTCCGCTCGCGATCCAACGGCCGCTTACCTCCCTGCTCGCGCGTGTGCCGCTGCGGGCCGGCCCATGTCGCGCGGCGAGGCCCATCTCTGGATCTGGCCCTTTTATCTTTTTCAGTTAAAACTTTTCCCTGTTATATTTTGTGAAAAGTTACTAATCAGTTTTAAATAATTTGTGGGAGATCCACATATCCAAATAGGTTATTCAAATTGTTTTGAGTAGCTATGTGTTTTCTCAACCATGTGGCACTGGCCTTTCTCAAAAATATGTTTGTATGTGTCCTCTATGTTCAATCTTGTAAAAAGTGGATTTTTAACCATTTACTTAATAACTTGAGTTTTATAAATCCAAATCTTGCAAACTTTAGTTCCCTGGAAAGCCTAGGAAAATACCTACCTAGATCTATAAGCCTTGAATGCAGGAGATGTGTCTAAATAAAGTTCTATTAAATTTAAGATTAACAACAATAGCATTTTGTTGATTTTTATTTCATTATTAAAAATACAGTTTTTAGCAAATCCAATTGTATGTGGTAGATATGAGTAGTATCTATCATATCCTAGCTTGGTAGAATTTTACATCTTATATTTTGCTCTTGGTAGATTATTTTCTAAAACAGTGGGTTATTACACTAGAAAAAGAATATTTTTATTTTCTGTTAATTGCATGTGTTTCACTTTAATGTTTGGTGCTATATCTGTTTGTACAAATAAATTAAGAGTAATTTTGTTGGTTACTTATGTGTTTTCCTAAGCATGAAAAGTTGGATTTTTTTAAAAATAATTTATATCTTATGTTGTACACCATTAATGGTAAAATTTGTGTGTTCCACTAAAACTGAAATATATGGAGCTAGCAGTGTCCAAATTGAGTTAATCCAATTTGTACAGAAAGATAAAATCAATAACTATCCATAGCAATTAATATTCCATGTAGGAGAGTCCTAAAACTGAAACAATATTCATTATGATTTTGAGTCCAGTAGCATTTGCATGATTTTTAGCTCCTGTTTAGTAATAGCGTTGCATGCAAATCCAACTTTCCTGGTTTCCTATAGTTATTAGGAGTACTGTGGTAGAAGGGTATGATGTTCTGAACATTATCTTAGGATTTATGATTTATCTCCCAAAACTGCACCAGATTATCTACTAAAAAGTATTATTTTAATTCTCTGTTTTTAGTTAGTAAAATTGTATAAATATTACTAGTCAACTTTTGAAAGCCAGAACCTTAACTCAACCATAATGATTTTGTTGAAACACTTTTATAATGTGTGGTGCATTGTTTACTTATGTTTAGCATTATTCACATTGTACCCTAATAATAACATCAACTTTGTTTATATGTTTTGCTTGTGGGTATGTTTGTGTGTTAGGTTTTATCTCTTTAATCATCATCTTATTTATCCAGTAAGTGGTGATGTTTGAAGTGCTAGTTGTTTGCTTGTTTATTTTAGATTGTTGTCAACACGCTCCTTTGTGGTGTTTTGTTAAATCAGCCAACTACACCTTTTTGGTTTTAAATCAACAACTCGTGAGAGCAGCGATGTTAACCTTTCTTAACCCTAATAAGTTTCCTAAAAAAATATTGTGATGTCATACACTAGTTAGTTTAACTTAGTTCGTCTTGTTTCCCGAGTGTTGCACTAATAATTAGGTATTATGCATGTGTATGTGACTGGTGTTAAAAGCTATTAAGTAATTGTTTGTGCTTTGTAATGATTGTTGTATGGTTTGTTCACTTCAAGATTTGCTGTCTACACTTGTTTACTGTGTGATTGTTTGGTTTAATTGTTGAAGTGGTATTAATTGCAGTGTCTTATTAAATAGGCTTAATGCACCTTTTTAGCTCTTAGTTAAAATTGTTTGGACAGTGGTGTTACCATTGTTTGTCGCTTAGTTACTTGTTAGTAGGTGTTTCTTGAGCTAGTAACATGTTGGCATGTGAGTGTGCTCAATGCGAGTGTTGATATTAATACTTGCTTGTGTGTTAATATACTTTTGTCTGAAGTATTTCCTGAACCTATTATAACAGCTCCTGTTAGATTATATAATAACCCTAAGTAATGTGTTGTTTTAGTGTTTTGTAGAACTACCTTTTTAATACTCAGAGTTGTTGTGTATATTTTCATAGGATAATCTGTTGTTGTCTTAGCTCTCTGGACTTTGTTGTTTATTGTTGTTTAGCTAAAGGAGTTGTTTGTTTTGATTGTTAGCTTAGTGTCTTATGCAATGCTTGTTGTTTAGTATGTGCTTGCAGCCTTGTCTTGTATTCTGAGTGTGGTTCATTTTCCTGTTTACGACGTTACATACGAACGAGAAGGAACTAGAAGTGAGGAATGAACCTGAGGAACATCAAGATCAAGACCAAGGACATATTGCTCAGCCAGGCAAGCCCACCTCACAACTATAATGAATCTGACTATTTTATCAAGCATTGTTTTGTTTTCAAAATAAAATGATGCATGTTTCACTTCTTTTGTGGCACCTTGCCACCCGAAAACTATTTTACCATATATTGTTTGGCCAAAGTTATCTACTAGAATACTATAGGTGTTACAAAATAAGTTATCACTTGATGAACCTTGTTGTTGAAGGCTCCATCAAGAAGATTAAGTTATCTAGTAGTATATTCTTATTTCTTTATCTCAAAACTAAAGGATGGGAACCTAATTGATAAAACTGTTTTACGAATGAAAACCTGAGTTGCTGAGAGCAATCAGCGAGAAAGAAATGCTTTATGAAAACCCGAGATGCTGAGAACATTCGGAGATGTTGCGAAAACCCGAGCTGCTGGGAGCAGTCGGAGATGGAGGTTTAATTTCAAAGTCCCTGCTGCCGCCCGAACAATTAACCCGTGCAACCACACTATCTGACATGGGTAGGGCTTAGCCGGAAACTTGCCTGTTTTAGTATTGGGGCTCTCATACTTTCTATGAGGGCTGGGTCCTCGAAGCCAGGTTGTCGTCCGGAAGAGACAATACACTGCTGAGGACCAGCATCGAACGATTACGGTGGGTCTCCTGACGTGGCGGTGTGGCGTCCCGAGGAGAGACCAAGAGGTCTAGTGGAGCACACGGTGCCGAGGAGAACAAACCTACCAGGAGGCCCCGATACTAGGGTGGTCATAGTGGAAAGCTTTGATCGTGTTATCCGGACCCCGTGGCAGACACGTCGAAAGGACCGATTGGTTTGGGTAAAGTGTGCAACCTCTGCAGAGTGTATATCTATTCGAATAGCCGTGTCCGCGGTCATGGACAGTTGGAAAGGCCACATTGGGCGCCTGGGGAAAGAAGTTGGATATGTCCTTGCTATATCTAAGAGAAGAGAATTATATCTCTAAATGTTTTCCTTCAACAAAGATATAGAGATGTCGTATTCTCTATCCCTAAAATCATCGTATTCGAAAACTAAACCCTATAGTCATATATAGCAGCTATCCCAGTTTTCGAAAGATGTTTTTCTTGCATTACCATGAAAACATAAGCCTTAAAGGTGGTATTGCGAGTACGTAAATGTACTCATATGGCTTTGTCCCTGGATATTCAAACGTCCAGGTTCCGATGAGGAGATGTACGGAAAGAAGGAGGAGTACGCCAACGACTACGCCAACTGAGTGTCCCGCTCAACTGCTCTGTGGGAATGCGTCACGATGTGGCGAGGGCCGACGCTAGCCGAATCTTCCGCTGAACCTTAGTTAATATTCGTCAAGTGCGACGATGTTTGCTGACTTGGTCATGTGACCAGTATCTATGTAAGTTTTGTATTATTCGAGTTGAATGATGTAACTTTGTATACCCTGTTGGTTATGTTATCGCGATGCACTGATCATTGGGATCGTGATCTGTTTACATAACGTGGACATCTCTGACGGGTAGTCAGAGGGGTCCTTAAAGGTCCACCGTGCGCTCCGTGCATGGGCACGAGTAGGGTGGTCGGAGGAGAGTGATTGGAGGGGGTTGGGTGGTGTCCGCGGTGTGCCAAGAGAGGAGGGAGAGCTCACGGGCAAGGTTTAAAGCGAGGTAGGGGCGTGGGGTGGTCGGAATGCGGACGTGGCCGACGTGGACTGGCGTGAGAAGGGCGGCGCATGGGACGACCGCAAGGGACAAAAGGAGGGGACATAGTCTTGCCAGTACAATCAAGGGGGTGTGGGGGATCTGAAAGCGAGAGGAGTGGTCAAGAGGGGGTCGAGAGCACGGGTTGGGTGGAGAGGGAGGTGCTCGGCTGTTTTCTGCCCAGCTGTTGTTTGCAGAAATATCCAAGAGAGAAAAACAAACGAGATTGGAGCTAGGGCTGGGCAAGTTCGATGACCAAAACGGCCAGGAGGTGTGAGCGGGTTAGTGCATGTCCAAGACAAGGGTTTGGGGAGAGGGGTGTGTCGATTTAGGGTTTAGAGTTGTTTTAGGCTGATTAGGTTAGGCTCCTATGCAAGGATGGATTAGTAATCCATGGACTAGAAAATTATGAGACAAAGTGGAATTATTAGAATGGACATAGGTGCAATACTTGACTTAAGAGCTTAGGTCAAAAAGTTCAACAACAACTCTATACAAAAATGGCAAAACGGGCTATCCAGTAATACACATATGGTCACCTTACCACGAAGCACTCAAAACATGCATGGACAAGTAATCAAACATTTTTCTAAATTTTAAAGAAGGCAAAGGTTGGATACTAGAGATGTTGAAGAAGAGGTAAGATGAGTTTCTTGTCCAAAATGAATAAAATAAACACCAAAGTGCTAAAACTTAACACGAATTAAGATAGCTTTTCATAGTACAAAATTTACGTGTTTAAATATATTATTAACCAAGCATCTTAAGAGTAGGGAAACAAGTTCCAAGGATGCAAAACCATCAAATAGTTGTCTATGAATCCAATTCAAGCAATAGCCATTCAGTTGATACAAGTATCATCCACATGTCACTCAAAGAAATTCATACTCAAGGCAACCAATTTAAGCACATGTCAAATGATTAGAACACACAGACAATAGAATAATTAACCACACTCTTAAGATAAAACAAATATATTGGTGAGGTGGTTCTAAATATAATTATGACAAGATTTTTAAGAAAGAGGGTCAAACCACTTAGTAATATTTTCCCGAGAAATTAAATTAAGAATTTTGAAACCACGGTTGCTAAAATCAAAACATCATGGTAAATAGAGTTTGTTAAAAAGAAGAAGGAGAATATATTGACATTTTACTTGGGAAAACATTGACCACAAGGTTCATATTATAACTTGTTTGAGTTATAAAAGGTTGTTATTTAGAATATATTGACTATTTTAACAAAAAAAAAAGCATGTATGTATTTGAGTTCCGAGCCTGCTGAGCTTTTATGTATGATTGGTATCCCCTCATGTTGTGCTTGTGAATATCTTCTTTCTGCTTGGATATCTTGCTCTTCGAGTATTTGAGTGGCTTGTGTTTTTTGCTTATTATGAAAAAGGCGCAGCCCCCGAGTGATCGAGTGGCTGGTTTTTTTTATTTTTATGAGTGAGGCTCAGTCCTCGAGTGATTGAGTGGCTGAGTTTTTGCCGTGTATGAGTAAGTCTCTTCCTCTGAGTGATCGAGTGGCCGAGTTTTTGTTGTTTTATGAGGAAGTCTCTGCCCCCGAGTGGGTGGGGTATGATGTTTCTGAAATAGTAGGGTATGCATAATTTTTGTGAAAAATATCATCTTTTTGCAGATATTAGCCAGCAAGCCGCCTCATTAAAAACCTTCCAGTCCCCATAGGTACTCTGGTAAGGAAAAGAGCGCGTCTGAAACTTGCTGGCCATTTTGACATTTGTGCTATGTTACATGGATTTCTATGTGACTTGTGCTGGAGACAAGCTTGCGGGAACTTGTATTGCCTTGGCTTTGCCGACTGGTTGTCTGTTTTGCTCTGGCATGTATGCTGGGTCGTTTGTGAGCGAAAGCTCTTCGAATGTTTGATCCATCCCGAACATCTCAGAGATCTTGCTGAAGTCACGGTCACACGCGTCTGACCTTTGAAAGTTTTTGTTGACTGTGATGACACCTTTTGGTCTATGCGTAGTGCGGGACTGCCATGAATCGAGCGAATGCAGGACGCCTGAGGATAGCATGGTATTGTGATTTCCAGTCGACGACTTTGAACTCAAACGACTCTGTTTTGAAGTGGTTTGCATCGCCGAAGTTGACGTCGAGTTGTATTGTTCCTTATGGTAGTACAACTTTCCCTGGGACAATGCCATGAAAAGTGTTTGTGGACTGGGGTAGGTTTTTCATTGACCTATTCATTCTGCGAAGTGTGTCGGTGAAGATTATATTTATGCCGCTGCCTCCATCCATGAAGACCTTGGACATGGCGTATCCGCCGATTTGAATGTCGAGTACCAGGCAGCATGGCCTGGACGGTAGACTGAGGGTGGGTGGTCCTCTCTGCTGAACACGATTGTTGTTTCTGAGCCTCGCAGGAGTTCTGGTATAGCTGGTGGTGCCATGACCGCCATGTTGACATGTCGAGTGTGTAGTTTTTCCTGCCTGTTGGATGGGCGCCCTGTTTGGATCATGTACATATGTCCTTATGCCTTTGGATACTGCTCTTCCACGACTTGTGGTATGAGATGCATGGCTCCTGCGATTTGGTTACATGGGTTGTACGGTGGTGGAGGTGGTAGTGCCGCAACTGGTTCTGCCTGAGGCAGTGCGATGTAGGGTGGTGGAGCAGCCGAGGGTGCGTCTCTCCTTAGCCGTTTTATGTAGTCTACTGCTATCTGCTCGAACTCGCGGCAGTTTTCGAGTGTGTGATTGGAGACTAGCCGTCCGTCCGCTGGATCTTTGTACAGGTGTAGCCTGAAGTGGTCTTCCATCTTTTCTTGGATCGTCCTCTCAGGTCTTGCATCTGTGCGTCTTCGCCACTCTTGCCTTCGGTATCCGCTGCTTCGCTGCTCGCGGTCTCGGCTATCACGACGATCATACGATCGACTGTCGCGGCGATCATCGCTTCGACTGTCACAGTGATTGTTGCTGCGACTTTCTCGGTGATCGTCTTGCCACCTGTCTTCTTGGTTGTCTTGTGTGAATCCAGCGGCTACAATTTTTCTTTGTCGTCGTCGCTGTACCCGCCTCTGCGTCTCCTTCTTCTATCGTCCCTATCATGATGGTCATAAATGTCACGTCTTTCGTCACGATCTCGTGGTGAGGGTGGCTGTTTTGATCTTATGGAGTCCTCTCCATCTGCCCACTCGGTTGCAATCTTCATGAGTTCTGCCATGGATTTTGGTGTTTCATACCGGAGTGCTTCTCTAGAGTCTTCAGAAATTGTGCCCACGGAATTGCGTATGGTGGTCCATCGTCTGATGTATGCTCGCAACATCTCGCTTGGCTTTTCTTAGCATGCTCGTAACTCGGCAAACGTTTTGGGTCGTTCGCACAAAGGATCGAATTACTTTATGAAGTCTTCGCGGAATTGTTCCCAGGAGTCGTATGATGCTTGAGGTAACGATTTGAGCCAGTCGCGGGCTGTGCCATCAAGCATCAGCTATATGTATTGTAGTGTTGTGGTAGTCGTTCCTCTTTGGCACACGACCGCCAATTTGTAGTCTTCTAGCCATCCTGACGGTTCTTGTCGTTGTCGGTAGGCCAAACTTTTTGGGCATTTTGGTTTAGCGGATTCGTTGAGTCAAGCCTCGCGCTCGGCAGGGCCATGTGTCGTGGCTATCGCCGCTTGAGGATCTTCTGGATCTACTATGTGATCTGCTTCGCGATCGTTTTTGACTAGATTCTCTTCTTGAACTTTTTCTATGAGGACTACGACTATGAGGATCTCGTGAGCGGCTCCTGCTACGCTCTCTGCGTTTCTCCGACCGGAGTCCTTTTGCCGCTAGCGTGAGTGCTTTGAGTTGCTGGCGATGTAGCTCTTCGGTTGGATCCCCTGGTGGAGGCGCTGTCGCCTTTACGTATGCTCCAAGTGTTATGAGGGTGTTGATACGTCTCCAGCGTATCAATAATTTCTTATGTTACATGCTTATATTATACCAATTGCTACATGTTTTATATACATTTTATACGGTTTTATGCATTTTATAGGACTAACCTATTAACAAATATGCCATGGTGCGAGTTCCCTGTTTTCTGCTAATTTTGGTTTCAGAAAAGTGGTTAAGGAAATATTTTTGGAATTGCACGAAACAAAATCCAAAGTCCCTATTTTCCCCGGAACGTTCCAGAACACCGAAGACGAGACAGAGAGGGGCCACGAGGCAGCCACACCATCTGGTGGCGCGGCTCCCTTCCTGGCTGCTTGGCCACGTGGTGTGGGCCCTTCGGGCGCCCACCGACATCGCCCTTTCGCCATATATTGCCCCCGATGCAGAAACCCTAAAACAATAGGCCATCTTCCACGAAAAGTTCTGCAGCGTCGCCGCCATCGAAGACAAGTTTCGGGGGTCAGAAGTTCCTGTTCCAGCACCCTGTTGGGACATGGATTGACCCACGGAGCCATCTTCAGCGACTCCACTGCCTCCACTTCGACTCCATGATGGTTTGTGTGTAGTTCCCCCATGGACTACGGGTTCTAGCTGTAGCTAATTGGTACTCTATCTCCCATGTACTTCAATACAATGATCTCATGAGCTGTCTTACATGATTGGGATCCATATGATGTAATTCATGTTGTGTTTGTTGGGATCCGATGAATTGTTACATTACGATCAATCTATCTATCAAAGTTTGTGAAGTTATTGTTGCTGCAATCTTGTTGTGTTTAATGTTTGTCACTAGTGCGCGAGTGGCATGATCTTAGATTTGAGCTCTATATTTATTGCTTAGATTGTATCTACAAGTTGTATGCACATGTCATTGTTCGGAACCCGAGGTCCAAAAGTGACAATAACTAGGGCAGCTGAGGGGAATGGCTGTGATATGAGGATCACAGGTTTTCACCAAGTGTTAATTCTTTGCTTCGGTGCTCTATTAAAAGGAGTACCTTAATTACCAGTAGTTTCCCTTGAGGGCTCGCTACAAACGGGCTGGTAGTACAAAAGATGTCATGGAAGTTTCGCATTGCGAGCACGTGTTACTATATATGGAAAACATGGCTACATAACTAATAATCTAGATATTCTAACTTAATGTTATTTCAATACTGTCAATTCCCCAACTGTAATATGATCACCCAACACTTGTTCTTGAGAGTTACCACTAGTGTAGATAGCTGGAACCCCGGTCCTTCTGTTATCATCATTGCTCTAAAGTCAACTTCACGCAAGCAACTATTTTCCGGTGCCATTGTCTCTGTGTTACTGTTACTATTGGTATTATATTACTGCTGCTTTCACATCACCCCTGTTACTAGTGCTTTTACAGCTGCAGCTGAATTGACAACTACGTTATTAAGGCTTATAAGTATTCTTTGTCTCCCGTTGTGTAGAATCAATAAATTTGGGTTTTACTTCCCTCAAAGACTATTGCGATCCACTATACTTGTGGGTTATCAAGACTATTTTCGGGCGTCGTTGCCGGGACGACATAGCTCTACTTTTTTTTTGAAGCGAAAAATAGTAGGGAAGACCCCTACTGTTACATTTTTCATTTTCTATTGCCACACAGGCTGATATTTTCATTATTACAAAAGATCAGAGACTGTTCATAAAGTATCTAACCATTGTTGCATGCCCTCTCTAAGACTAGGTTTATCTCTATGCATAATAAGACTAAATGACTCCTTGAACATAATGAAGCATCTATCCAAACTGATGGCCTCATTATCAAAGGTGATTTTATTCATGTGGTTCCATAAACTCCAGCAGCCAATTATAATAGCTTCCTTTATACAGATAAAATTCTGTCTCTGCTTCCCCTCAATGAGCATATCCAAGACTTCCATTCTGGTATCCCATAATAAGTTTAGTTTATCCCAAAATGATTGACTGAATTCACAGTGAAAGAATAAATGATCAACTCTTCTCTGTGATGTACTGTGCAAAGAACACAATCTGTACTTTCCACATAAAATTTCTTCCTCGCCATAAGATCTTTAGTGTTTAGCCTATCCATCAGGAGAAGCCAGAAGAAGAATTTATGTTTGGATTGGCAACAGGACCTCCAATTCCATTTAAAAGGCATAGCTGCATAAGGAGGATCCAAAATATTTGTATGGCTCTACTCGGCTGCTTTAATAACAGATATCTCCTGGTTCTTAGCAAAAGAATGCAACTGAGGAAATTTCCTTTGCAAAGTATTATGCTCTCCTTCCTGCCACTTGTCCTTCCACATAAGAGTAGTGTTACCTCTATTTGTAGCACATATGACATTCTGTTTAAATGTGTCGATGAATTTGGTACAGTCTCGCTACCAAAACGAGCCTTTAGAAGACTTTCTGGTCGGTACCTTTCCATCAGCATAATGTGCTTCCCAGATCAACTGAACCCAAGGAGTATCTTTACAATTATAAAACTTGTAAAGAAATTTAACAATGAGAGCCTAGTTCTGAGTTCTAAGGCTGAGTACACCTAGACCCCCATTTTTCTTGGGTAAACATACTTGTTCCCATTTAGCAAGACACTTTCCACTCTTCTGGATGTCCCTATTATTCCATAAGAACGTTCTGCATGATTTTTCAATATGATCAAGTATTGAGACTTGCACTAACAAGGTGCACATAGCAAAGATTGGCATTGCTAAGATGATAGACTTGATCACCATTAGTCTACTTGAGTAAGCAAGTATATCTGAAATCCCAGCAAGTGTTCTATCAGCCTTGACTGCCAAGTAGATCATGTCATCCACTTTGGGTCTAGTAGTCCCCATTGGGAGCCCCAAATATGTGAAAGGCTGCTGCTCAACCTTACATCCAAGAATGTCCGCAAGCTCCTGACATCTCTCACTAGTTATATTGATAGGCACCATAGTTTTCTTGCTGTAATTGACTTCCAATCCAGTAGAATTAGAGAAATTGTCAAGTATAATCTTGAGCTTATGCAACTGGTCAGAATCAGCATGGAAAATAATTAGGGTGTCATCAGCATATTGCAATATAGGATAATCTTGACCATAAGAGTTATCCACTGGCAGTCGAATTTCGTTATCAACCTATGCTTGGTTAATAACAATCTGAAAAAGCTCTACAGCCAGTACAAAGAGAATAAGCGATAATAGATTTCCTTGTCTAACGCCCCTCTTGCATCTGATAATTTTCCCAACAACATCATTTAAAATAATGGATGTAGTAGCACTGTTCAAAATTGAGCTAATCCATTTAATGAATTTCCCTCCAAACCCTAAGTGTCGGAGCATTGCAACAATAGCACTGTACTCAACCTTATCAAATGCCTTTTTGAAGTCTATCTTGAGAATAACAATTTCCTTTTTCGACTTATGGTATATATCCAAATATTCAAATGCCCAAGCCAAGCAGTCTTGAATATTCCTTGTTTTAATAAAACCATATTGATTTTTATGAATCAAAGGAATGATTACTTTCTGGAGCCTATTGGCAATAATTTTGGTAATTATTTTCAGTGCCATGATAACAAGGGAAATTGGCCTAAAATCAGATGCAGTCAAAGGGCTTTCCACCTTAGGAATAAGAGCAATATAAGCAGTATTAATACTCTGCAAATCCAAGGTACCATTATGAAATGAGTAACACATAGTATAGAACTCATTTTTAATTTTAGGCAAGCACTTCTTCATGAAGTGTCCATTAAACCCATCAGGTCCAGGTGATTTATCCTTGGGCATGTGTTTGATGATTAAATCAATCTCCTCCTTGGTAAATGGCTGCTCAAGAACCTGCAAATCCTCATTAAGATAATCTGTATTAAGTGCAAATTGCATAATCAGATTGTCAGATATCCCCAGCCTGTCTCTGTAAGCTTGCCAGAGAACATCAGCTTTCTCATTATGCTCAGTAACAGTTCTGCCATCATCAGTATTCAGTGAAGCAATATAGTTATGCCTAAAATTCCTGGTTGCAATGGCATGAATTTTTTTAGTATTTTCATCGCCAAGTTTAGCCCATCTAATGTTGGCTCTCTTTCTCCAGTATTTTCTCTTAGCTTCAAGTAAACACAGGATATGCTTTCTCAAGGCTACCCTCAAATTTCTTTCAATATTTGGTAAAGATCTCTGATCCTCCAAGCCATCCATAACAGCTACAACATAGCAGCATAAATCTATTAATTTATTGAGCTGAGACAAGATTTTACTCCATTTTTTCAAAGCATGCCTAATGGTTTTAAACCTAGCAGTAATGTCATGTGCTGGATTTTTATATGCTTCTCTATTCAACCAATTGTTCTCAACAATATCTGTGAAACCTGGCATGTCAGTCCAATATTCCTCAAAACTGAAAATGTTGGATCTCAGAATAGAATTACCAATTTTAATCTGAATTGGTACATGATCAGAGGTTAGCCTACATAATGGTGTTGCAATGGTATCCTGATAAAAAGATGTCCACTCACCAGATGTGAACACCCAATCTATTTTTTCCAGTAGTGGATCAATCTGCATATTACTCCATGAAAATGCTCTTCCTTTCAAAGGAATTTCCTCCAAATCCAGATGTTTAATAATACTACTGAACTGTAACATACTGTTGCTATCACCCCCTGGCCTGTTCCTGTTTTCAGGACATCTGATAAGATTGAAATCACCTAGAAGCATCCACAATTGATGGTCATCATGATTGAGAGAGAGTAACCAATCAGTAAAAATATTACTAGCCTCAGTTCCTGTAGGACCATATATATTGGTTTAAACCCACTTAACATTGTTTATATTACAGGCTAGCTCCACAGAAAGCTCAAGCTGATGCTGATGCAGCACCACCCCTGTAAATTGACTCCCAATCCAGATAATGATTAGACCATCAGAATTACCCACCAACGGTACATATGCAAACTGGTTGAACTTTCTCGAGCAGAAATCTCTAATGTAGCTCTGGTCAAAGTGCTCCCTTTTAGTCTCCTTGAAGCAAATGATATTGCAATCACTCTCTTCGATTTTCCTATTGATTTCATCCCATCTTAACTGGGAGTTAATACCTCTCACATTCGAATCCAGAATACACCAATGTCTATTATTCATTAAAACTGTATCTGGTATTGTGAGCAGTACTTTGCAAGAATACATTAACATAGTACATGTTTTTAATCAGAGAGAATTCCATAACCCGAGAAAATATCATATTATCAGTCTTATTCACTGAATGTTGCAATGTGTGGTTGTTGTATTGTTTATCATGCAGTGGTAAGAGCTCCTGATATAGATTCACATTCTCCATATAGACACAAGACACATCATAAAGTGGATAATGGATCACAACCAGCGAGAAGCAAACATAGCAGCAATAGGCATCATGAAGAAGTGCAGAGGCCCCAGCATACCAAGAGGTACCAACATAGCAACAATAACAAGTGTACCAAATATAACAAACAAGAGTATGATAGCAAATAAAGAGTCTGATGCAAATATCTCTGATACATAAATCATAGGCAACTGGGTGCCACTCATAACTGAAATAAAACCTAGGGATACAAATGCAGTTTTTCACAGGCCTGCCCAATGCCTGCATAGTGGTTGATTCACACACTATCATAAGAACTGTCATAGTTCAGTGCTTCCTCAGACACCGCAGTATGTGGCATCTGACACAGTGCAGTTCCAATCACCTGAAAAGTGCTTAGTGGCAGCTTGGGAGGTGGTTGTGCATCCGACTCCACAGCAGCAGCTTCAAATTGTGGCGCCAGGTTTTGGTGCAATCTTTTGCTGATCAGTCAGAGTACTCTCATCTGGCACATAGCCAGCAGCCTGAGCAGTTGCTTGATCCTTAAACCCTCCAAGAATCGTGGCAATTCTGTTGCTCCTACGCACTGGCCCCTCATCATGTTTGCCCCTTGTCTTCCTGTTAACCTGATGCTGAGCTGCGATCTGCACCTCTTGTGGTACTGCTTGAGGCTCATCATCATGAATTTCAATCACCTCTCTAGGAGAATTGGTCACTTGGAGCATTGGAGCCATTAACAGTACTGATCTTCAGATAGCACTTTCTTTCCATGCCTCCATTCTGTCGCTGCACATCGACAATCTTACAACTAGCTCCAGTAATATGAGCACCACCAAGTCTGGGTAGGATATCAGGTGCATTTGCAACAACAGATGCAATCGACCCCTGCATAGCAGTGATTGGATCCAGAGGCAGCTCCTCCTGAGTAGCTGGAGCATCATTCTGAGGAGGTGTAATAGGGTTATTCAGATCAGGTAGTATGTCATCCACAATAATGGACTGATCAGCGTCCACACCCTGCACCGGTTCATTAACCACTTCTTGCTGTTCATGCATGTGCTGCACACCATCACCATGTATACCACCATGTCCATGTACTCCAGCCCAAATGTCATCAAATCCCATTGGCATAGGATGTGGGCTAATATCATCAGGTGGGAGTGGGTCCTCATCTGCCCTAATCTCACCAAGTAAGGTGCTAGAAATAATATAAGTGGGACATGTCCGGGGATCCCGAGCACCCCTATCATTGTTGTTGTGCAGCACTACAATACTAAGTGGCAGAGTATCAATGTTATACGGACGAATCATAACCAGTATCCTAGCCTTATTGGATCTTCCTTATTTTAGACAACAAATCTACCATATGGAACCATAATTCTAGCGATAATATCCACATCCCAACACTCTAGCGGAAAGTCCATCAGCATCAACCAGCACTCATGTGTAAAGACGGCATTACGGTGATTAATACCTCTGCTCTGGGGGATGAACCTAAGTACAGTGTCGCCGACGAAGTGCGGGCTTGTGTTGACAGCAGCATCCTTCTCAGTCGCACTAATGAATTGGATCAGCGCGGCACCTTGTCCACAGCGTGAAGAATCCTTGACACGCCATCCCTTCTCCTCCAGGAAGTGCTCAATAAGAGCAATGGTGGCATGGTATTCATGCGGCGCAGCTTCCGGAGCCATCGTGGCGATCACCCAGTCGTCACAGATGATCGGGAGATCACCCCCAACCACCACATAGCCTCTCTTCACTCGATGCGGGCCAGGTGGAAGAATCTCCATCCCAGGTGGGAGGAAGGGGTAGGGATCACAAGCATAGTTCGCCATTGCAGCGCACGGAGAGCTCGAGGTGGTGGCTATAGTAATCAGATTGGAATGCAAGTCGCCAGGGGCGTGACAGTCTTTATTATTTATGGAGGCAGAGTTCGTTTTGATACAGTAACAAACTTTCCTCATCTTAATTAGCAACAGCAAAACATTGGCGCGCAATATGACCATAATTATAACAAACTCTGCATCGTATCTTGCTGGTACAGTTGCGAGAAAAATGCCCAAGAGATAAACATTTAAAACAAATCTGCGAGTTAGTTTCAAACGTACCAGACCGAGATATATGTGGTGGAGTAACCCTGCTGTTTTGCAATGAGCTACCTGGCCCATTTGGCCCATGAATAATAGACTGATCAATTCCAACAGACTGCCCAGCTGACGGCACGGGATCAACTGGTTTATCCGCAACAGATGGCCCGGATTCAAATTTGAATTCAAACAATTACCGCTCAATGGCTGGCGCTCATGTGGGATCTGGACCCGATCGACGTGATCAACATGATCATCGGACTGAAGCAGAAAAGATCCAACTTGAATGGAATGCACAACTAGTTGAACCACATCATTAACATCAGGAGTTGCTGATGAAATAACTTGATTGACATGCACTCGGGCTTGATTAACAACAACCGTATTAGCACCAGCAAGCACATGGGATCTAGGCATAGAAGTCTTCTTTCTACATTGCAATTTAGTGCGAGATACTCTAGTCCATTCTGAATCCATTTCTCTACCAAAGCTTCTCTTCATAAATCCAATTAGGACCACATTTACCCCTTTAATGGAAATAGCAATGAAATTCCGGACATGAATAGAACCTCTTTCTATTGATCAGAAAGCCCACAACTATTGAACAGACGGAGAAGCGAAATGCTCGTCCCGAGAGATGCAAAATATCCATGGAATCATACGCAGCACCAAGAACAGAAGACAAAGCCAATCCAACATGGAGCTCAGACATTTGGAATGAAGCACGACCAAAAGAAACCACCAGATGGAAACCAGGAGAGGAGGAAACAGGGTTCACCGGAGTGGAGAACAATTCACGAACCTTTGTCCGGAGGGAATGCCCCGGAGTGAAGTCAAGGAGATGAGCGATAGAGTGTGGATCCCCATAGGGATCATACCTCGCCATGGTAGAGATCTTCAGAGGAGGGTAGGATCGCCATGGTGATCGTCTAGGGAGCCGCCGGTGGGAGGGTGGGAGGGGTGGGAGCGAGCCATTCTTTAATTGGGTGTGGCATAGCTCTATTCATAAGTTCACCTAGGGAGTACCCTCTACCTCTCTCTCTGTTTTTCATTTTGTCTTGTCTAGTTTATTTGTTCTTAGTTTATTTATGTTTAGTTGTATTTTGTTTAGTTTACTTTTGTTTAGTTTATTTTTTCTAGTTTATTGTTGTCTAGTTTACTATTGTTCTCTTTTATTTTTATATACCCAAAAACCATAAGTTTTGAAAAACCGAAAATTAAAAAAATTGTTTTTTATGGAACTTAATGAACTATTTATAAAGTATAGAGTATCATATAAAGGGAAAGTCATGAGAGCGTGTTAGCTAAGTTAAATACAATTGCCAAAGTTTTGCTTAAACGCCATGATATAAATTGTTGCTCTAAACAAGATACTAAACATCTTAAATTCCAATGTGGCTTTAGTAAAGAAGTTTTAATTGTGAACTATCATTGGAATACCTATATTGACCTTGAATTTGAAGAAGTAGAACAATTTTTTTTATTTATGGGACCTTCTGAAATAGAATCCTTCGTGTCAAACAATTATGAAACATGTGTTGCTTGTAAAACCTTTTAACCTTATGTCTCTTCTATCATTGATTATTGCATAGAAAATTTCAGCAATAATTGTTATATCATTGATTATAAAGAGAGACTCATTAATTCACAAGAATGTATCCACAATTTGCAGGAACATGTGGAAGAAGAAATTGTTGAACCTGAAATCTCATTCTATATAAAAAAAGGAGGAGAGTGAAGAACAAAAGGAGGAAGAATGGAGAAGCCTACCCATGCCTACCTTCTAATTAGAGTAACTCTTCATCTCTTACACTATTTGATTGTCCCCCATGCTTACCAAAGGAGGATGAATGTTATGTTCTTGTTGATTCTCTTGAAATATTCCCTATGAATAAAACTTGTGAAAATAATTATGTACAGTTATATATGATAATACATGCTATTTTGATAAATGTTATGAAAATCCTTTATTTGTGCCTAATTTCGAAATGCATGGTACTAAAGTGTAACATCCCAATATTTTGTAATGTTTGAAAATCAATAAAATTTGAAACTTTTGTTTTTATTAAAATAAAATACTAAAATTATAATAGAAACCATTATATTTGCCAAGATGATTTAAAATTATTCAAATACACCTTCATCTTATAAAATGTCTCATTAGTTTATTTTGAATATTTAACTTTTGACTATTTATTAAAATCAAAAACTATCTTTGAAAAGTGCCTTAATGTTATTTAAAAGTATGCCTAATTTGTAAAATAGATTTCATGAATAAAGTCAACATGAATAACAAAATGTTTTCCAAATATATTTTTAGAGAGTTTCAAATAATGCATATCTTTTTCAAACATAACTTTGCATAAAAGTATTCTTGTTTTGAAAATGATTCCATTATATTTCTGTTTCATTTTCAAATAGTTGTGTTATGTTATTTAATATTGTACTAAAGCCAAAAATGAATTTAATATTTGAAAATGAGTTTAAATAACTTAATTTCAAACTATTAAAAATGTTGTATTTTTATTTAGCCATAAATAAATTTATTCGAGGCATGTTTTCAAATTTGACATAATGTGTCACATTTGTATTTAACCAATATTTCAAAATTATGATTTTAAAAAGTGTTCAAAACTTGCTCATAAGTGTTTTTAATTGATAGATATTGGTTTTACAAATTTTTAGAAACTAATTTGAGTAGATTGAACTTTTAAATTAGAAGTTATTAATAAAAACAGAAAACAGAAAAAGAAAACAATAACAAAAAAAAGTTTTCTAAATTAGCCATGCCGGCCCAAACCTTTGCCTCGCGCGTGTGCAGCGCATAGTAGCCCAGCGGCCCACTCCAGCCCGCAGCCTCTGTCTCGCTCAATGACAAATGGGGCCCACCTATAAGACGACCATCTTCTTCAACCTCCAGGCGAAAAAGCCCGAAATCACCGGCGATTCCTCCTTTCAATTCACGCAATTGAAGACCCTAAATCAACGCCCCGACCCTCTCCTTTTATTCCCCTCGACCTCCTCTCTTTCCCCTCTCCCTCCCACTCAAATAGCACCCCCAGGATCGTGATATTGCTCGCCGAAGTTTTCCGAGCCGCCGCCGTTTTTTTCCTTCCCCGGTGAGGTGAGCCACTACCGGTACCCGAGACCATGCCCTTTCTCCTCCACTCGTTGTTTCGCACCCGTTGACGCAATACCCGCCCCTCCTTCACAGGAAAATAGAGCGCCTCGTGCAAAACCGAAGCTCGCCGCCGTAGCCGCGCCTCCGGTCGCGACTCTGCCCCTCTTCAAGACGCAATCAAGGCCTCCACCACGCCATAATCCTTCTTCGTATCCTCCCGCTCCCAGCCGTAGTTTCCTTGGAGTGAGGCGACCACCGGAGTAAGGAAACCGACCGCGCCGCCGCCGTATTCGCCAACTCCGGTGACCCCACGCCACGAGGTACTGGTCCTCGCACCCGTCCGTCCAATCTGTATCAAACGCCCCAGATTAGATCCTTTTTTTCCGAATCGGTACGGGTTGCAAAGATCCGTCAAATCTGGATCTAACGATCCAGATCAACCGAGCTGAGCCTATCCACGACTTAAACCTAGCCGAAGCCGAGCCGAGCCCAACACATCGCAACACGCCACGTCAGCCCAGCCTTTTCTAGATTTATTTCCGAATAGAATTTAATTTCCTATTTTGTAGAAAATCCCCTGCAAATTAGTTTAATCATTAATTTTTCTCTGTTTATCCAAATTCAAATACTTTTCTATATTTGGAACCCTTAGAACAAGTAGAATCTTTTGGCATTATTAGAATTCAAATTTGACTTAGTTTAAATTATTCAAATTTCAAATGGATGATTTGTGTAATTATGTCATAACTTTAAATCTATAATTCCAAAAATTGCAAATAAAATTGTTTTAGAATCCTTAGAATATGTGATATATTATCTTCTGCTAGATAATAATTTCGACAATAATTTATTTTGATTTCATAATCATAATTTTAAATCAAGTAAGTTTGAATAATTTTGACATAACTTTTGAGGGAAAAATCATTTTTGAGTGAATCCAATTGCTAAAAATTTGTTTAGATGCCCCCTGTCCATTAGCACTCTTTATAATTTTAAGTAATAAAAGTTTAATCGTAGAAAATTTTAATCTTGTATTTATTCCTTTTATTATATTTGCAATAATGGAAATTAATTAAAATTGCATTTATAGCTTCATGCATAATTTATAAATATCACAAGAATTAGTATGATGTTCCTTATGATTCAAAAGTGCATTGCATGCATAACATATTTTACCATATAGTTATACTCCTCATAGGAAAAGTTCTTCCTTATTTTCTCTAACTTAGGATTATTTTCAACATAGTTGTTTTGGTAAAGTTTTATGCACTTGGGATTTTCAACATGGAGCTAGAAGGCCAATGAAGGACTTAGCCAAGAAAACAAGACTTCAGATGTATCTTCAAGGAGTAGAAGCACTTAGAAGAAAATCAAGAAGAAGTTCATGAAGACCAACCAGCTACATTTTCTAAGTCTTGCTTCCCTTCTCTCTTTTCTCCCTTCTTCTCTTAGACCTCATGGCGACTAAGTATATTCAAGACCAACCAGGATGCTGTCAAGAAAGCAAGGAGAAGATTCCTGGAAGACCAACTACACCCTTCTTTCTATCTTTTCACTCTTTCCTAATCTTGTCTTTCACGTTAGACATAAACAATTTTTGATCATGTTATTACCACCTTTGAAGTATGTTGGATCTTAATGGCATAGTGAGATGAAGCGGCCTGGAGACTAACCTTACATGTCCACGTACAGGAGACATGTTCCACAACATAAGTGGCTGGCCGGGTGTCTGTCTCTCTCACTATAGTCAATATCCAATTTACAAAGAGTTGTTAATAATTGTTGATCACCTTGAAGAATAGACTTAGTATTTTCTCTAAGTATTTATGCACATCATGACTAAGCAATTAGAGTGCTTATTGAAGATGATTTATAGCAAAGTTATTTTGTCCAACCTATGACCTTAGTCCTTGGTCATTTTTACCAACATATTTGCCTTGCAATAACTTAGAAGATTTTCATGGCATGACATGAATCTCTAGTCCTTAGAAATATCTTGCACGTCATGCATAAACATATTTTTTTCTTAGAAGTTTTATGAAACTTGCTTGTTCATTATGTATGTGTTTGTATGCATTGTGGTGTGTTGTGTTTTATGTTGATTGTTGTATTGTTGTTTGTCTATATTTTTTAGATTGATCGGAGAGCCCCGAGTTACGTTGAAAAGAGTTGTGAGCACCGAAAACTTCCAAAGGCAAGTAGCACACCTCATAAACTTCCTAATATTTTTCTATGCATGAGTAGAGTATTTTTCTATAAGCATGTGTATGATAGAATTGGTATGCAAGCCATGTTTAGATTCCCCTATTCCTGTGTGTAGGTACCTATATAATACTTAGTAGAATTATTGATGCTATGCCAATGTTGTTTTGTGAAAATCTAAATTCTACTAAGTTAATAAAGAACCTCCTGGGTGGATTGGTTGAATACGGTGGCGAAGTTGAGTGGCTACTCAGGCCCATGTCTATGGTTCCTGAGTATGTGCACTTGTGGATTGCCACCCAGAGAACAAAGGGATCTGAAGAACTCTGAGTGAAGGTTGCTTCAAGTCCAGCCATTGCCATATGGGCTCTTGCTTGATGAACTAAGTTGCGTGGACTCGCCCCGGCTTGACAAGCTGATGTAGAGGGTGTTAGGTGGAACGGGTCAAGCCAGAGTGGGAGGGAAAATGCTTCCGAAAGATCTCGTCTCATTCTTCTCCTTTTCCTTATAACTTCAGAGTGTAGAGGATAGTTTGGGTTGAATGGGTACAATGGTGAACGTGCACAACTTCTGCAGAGTGTAAAAATAAGTACTTAGCCGTGTCTCCGGTACGGACAATTTGAGCAGCTGATCAAGGACGTCAACGGAGGATCCCACCATTCCAACTTCAAAATTTAAAACTTGATGGGTGAACAAGGGTAAAATGAGAAAGTGGATTTCATGCCACGGATGTCTCGAATAGAAGAAAAGTGTTTTTCTAAAGAGTTAGGAAAAATTGGCTTTATGCAAAATAGTTTTGAACTCCACCAGCCAAATATGCATATAGGTTATTAGAGTTATTCCACTAAGTGTCCACCATAGTGTCACTTGCCAGACTCCATTTTTAATGGAATCTGACTCACGTTGTTGCAATATTTCTCTTATTGCAGATTGTTCAGATGACGAGAGAGGTTTCGTTTAAAGGTTTCGAGTCCGCAACCAACATGTTTTCGTCTGTGGCAACATGAAGATGATGGAGACTCACTTCTATTTATTTCCGTTGTTTACTCTTTCAGTGCTAGCTTTATGCTATGCAAGTTGTAAAGAATATTTTCGAAGTCTGGATTATAGATGTAATAAAGTTAATACTTTGTTCTGATATTACATCGTAAATTGTGTGTGCAAACGAATCGATCCTGAGATTTGCACTATACACAGGTACCATGCCATATTTTAAGTACAGGTACACTACATAAAGAAGTTTGCTTAGAAAATGTTTATGATAAAGCTCTAGATGATTGCAACGTCCCAATTTTCACAACAAATTGAAACTTTCAAATTGCATCCATAGCATTTATCATTTCACTGCATTTTGCATTTGCACCTTTATTTTCAAATTCTAAAAGAATTAAAAACTTTGATTTTAATATCTGTTGCAAAGTGCTTCCAAATAGTTAGTTTGATAAAGGAATTTTGTTTTTAGAATTTACGTTCTTATTTGAATCAATTTGGACTTGAAAACAAAAGTTATAAAACATTTCAGAAAAAAAAATTTAAAAAGAGAAAACAAGAGAGAGAAGGAGACCATTTCGGCCGCAGCCCAACTCTGAAGCCCATTTCTTTCTCTCAGGCGCGCGACATGCAACAGCCCAGCAGCCCAAAGCCGGCCTTGTTCTCTCATCCCTCACTGACAAGCGAGACCCGCAGATGATGCCAGCGATGACGTCACCTTCCTCAACCTCCAGCAACGATTTTCCCGGCCGGAAGAGTTCGATCCGAACGTCTCAAATCCGAGTTGTGCACTTCACGAACTCATCACCGTGCGCCCCTATATAAACCCAGCCCCGCCGTCGTTCCCCACAACCCGAAACCCTAAACTAATCGCCCCAAGGCTGCCTCATCCGACGCCATAGCCGCCGCCGTAATCTACAAACTCCGGTGAGTGTCGAGCTCCTCGAGTCCTCTTGTGTCTCTCTCTCGACTACATGTCATTGTGCTCTCCTCTGTGACTTCTTCTCTCTTTGTGTTCGGCCCTAGAATAACATCTCTGTCCGCCGCCCTCTCTCTCTCTCTCTTTTCCCCCTCTTATTATCCCTATTTCTTCCTCCACACCGAACCACCGGAGACCATCTCGTCGCTGCACCGCCACTCCGGCACCGACGAAGCACCATGGAACAGCCCTAAAGTAGCGCCTCGTCGTCCTCAACCTCTGCCCCTGAGGAATTGGACCGGGAGCCGCTGCATCCGTCGTCCATGTCCGCTTCTTCCCCACAGCCGGCGAACCTCCGCCTCCGATTCCGGTGACCACGGGCCTCCTCGAACCAGAACAACGTCCCCGACAACCTCCCGGTGAGCTACTCGTCCGATTTCCCTGCTTCTCTTCTCGATTCCGTGCGGTATACGACGAATTCGTCCACTCCCTCTTCCCGGTCAGCCATTGACGAACGAGGAAGCTCCGCCCGTGTTTCTCCTCCTATGCACGTCGTCTCTTCCACTTTTCCTCCTCCCTGCACGCACGCACCTACCATGCTACCCCAGCACCACGCCTCCCCGCTTGCACAACCGCCCGTGCGCACTGGAAGTCGCCGCGCCTCTGACCTTCGTCCCCATCGAGCAGATTCAGAAAAGTCTGAACCTCTGTTGTTGTTTAGTCAACGTCGCCCGATATGTTCATATAGAGTTCGGTTCAGTTTATGTCATGAACCAATCTGGAGTCCAGTGGCTACACTCCTGTTGCAGATGCCGGAGATCCGTTTTTGTTTCCCGTCAGGCCTAACAACCCACTCTTTTCTGTTTTTGTTTCAGATCCATCCATCCATATATCTTTCTTCTGTTGCTGTTGATGCCAACAAACTAGAGAGCCCCAAGTTCAAATCCGGGTGGATGCCTCGCTTTCTTTTTAATTTTTATTTCTTTTATATAAAATGTGTAATCTTCTATTTATCATATCTCATGTTTTATTAATCCAATGAACACAAAGTTTATATCTATTTTGATCATAAAATTACAATGAACATGCATATTTTATTCTAATTGTTTAGTGTCATTTGTTAGTTGCACCTAAATAAATAAATATGGAATGTGTGGGGTAATTAATATATGTATTGCCCTATTCCATTTAATTTGACTAGAACATCTATGCCATGTCTTGCCATGTTAATGAACATTTAACATATATGGGTAGATAAATAACTTGAACCTAAATATTTATTTGTCAGAATCTCGGTTCCGCTTAATTTGGATAAAGTGCATCTCGTATTGCATCTTGCCATGCCATGCATCATTCTCATTATCATGCTGGATCTTTTGCCATAGTTGTAAGATTCATCTTTTACGCTTTCCAGTGTTTGTTGCTTCTTCGCGGATAAGACATTGAGATGTGTGAGCAACGACAAGATATTCTTCCATGCGGGATTCAAGGCAAGCAAAGTTTGCTTTTTTACCTATACATTGTCTTTCATTCCTGTTGTTGATCTCTGCTATACTAGTATTCGATTCTTGTGCCGCGATCCTATCACATGTTTATCTTGCAGCCTATACAGCTTTATCCCCACAACCTATTACTTGTTGCATTTTTATCTATTGGCCTTGCGAGTCGTAGCGCATGCTTAGAGTTGATTGTGCGAATCGTCTGTCTGTCCTATGTTCCACTTGCTTAGTATGATAGAATGATCTACTATAATAAAATGTTGTCTTCTGTTGGGTATTATAACTAAATGATAAGGCACTGGTGGAAGGCCTCGCGAGGTGCTTTGTTCTGCTAAGTGTCGACCTAAGAACTGAGATCTTGCTCCCCTAATCCAAGTTTGAGGGCACTAACCACTTGTGACAGACCCTATGGAGCCTCCCGCGGCTTTGATCTAATCCGCTTCTTATCCAGGGCGCCGCAAGTAGTTCGGGCTTTCCATTTGATGCATGCATATGGTTACATAACGATCTGATGGTGATGGAGTAGTCGATTCTCATATAGGGAGGCACGTTCTTAGAGTGCTATGAAGGTTGATCCCGCGGGCACTTGACCTCATTAGCCGTGCACGCAATCATGCGGTTCCCTGGATGGGTTGTAGAAAAGAGATTTGTCGTGTTAAGATACTCTGCCTTCTGGCTTGCTTTTGGTGTTGATCGAACGAGTATGGGCTAGTAGTGCACCCCTACAGGGTATAATCTTATCGAGGAGCCGCGTCTGCGGTTATGGACAACTTGGTACGTTGCCGACTAATAAGATCTAGACAACTTGCACCTAATTAATGTTAATTGATTTGACTAGTAATATAGAACTTACTTTCACAATAAAATGGTAACTTAAACTGTTCAATGTGTGAGGTTTCCCATATTGCTTCATCATACTTGGTTGAGGGGGTTAATCCGAGAATGGGTTATGATTGGTGTTAGTTGTAGTTGGTTACTTATGTGCTCTCTTATCCCTCTCTAATAGACTAATGTTGTAGTGTGTCTATGTATTTGTCTAGAGCTTGCGCTCCGTCCTAAGGAGATGCGCTCACCTGTTCGAAATGCATATTTCGCATTCATTAGAACTCTTCTTAATTCTTGCCTTGCTATCATTACCGATAGTATAGACCCATATATATGGGATGTATTCATGTGCAGTTAACAGGTTTGAAGTACGACGAAGTTAGTTTGGGAATCCCTCCGGCTTGGGCTGGGCAGGGATATGGCGCCATTGTTTATCTTTAGGACTCTTAGTCCAATTTGTATCTTATCCATAGTCAGATACTATTTTGCTTCCGCTGTCATTTGAATATTTGTATCATTTGTATCTTGACTCGTTCGAGTCTTTATTGTATATTTATATCTTCTGTCGTTGTTGTGGATGTATCGGAACTGTTGTAATGTTATCACAATTCCACCCACATAATGCGCATGATTCGGCGTGCACATTATGTGTGGTGGGCGACCTAAAATCGTTATTATGCGGATTTCAGCATGATCGCTTAAATCTACATAGTACCGATTTTGGGGCGTCACACAACCTGTTCACGCCCACTTATCCCGCAACGCCCGAAGACCAGTCAACACGAGCTCAGCGCCAATCAGAGGATGACATGTCGCCAGAGACCTCAGCGCAAAGACTATTAGTTTTCCTTCACATATTAATCCCTCCGATTAATTAGATCTATCACTACTTTTTATTGGCTTGTCCAAAAATTGGAAAATTTAGATTTTTGGAAAGCTTATGACTTGTAGAATCTTGTGGCATAATTAAATTTATGTTTTTTCAAAATTAAAATTGTTTAAACTCAGAAGTGGCTTTAATGGTATTTTGAACATAACTTCAAATTTAAAATTTGTAATTGATCAAACTCTTTGGCTATAAGTTCGAATGTGTAAGTATTGGCCTTAGTAATACTCTAACAATTGTAATATAAGTTTTCCATGGTTTTTGTAATTAATATTGATTAAATGATTTTAGGTGTTATTTTAATAACTACAATAGATCAAAATTATTTTTCTTCAAAATTATTTTTCTTCATCTATTCGAATAATAAAATGACTTAGTCATATTTGATCACTTTAGTTACAAAAGTACTTAGAAATTGTTTTGCCTCTTCAAACAAAGTAGTTCTTAGAAAATATTCCATAAATATTTGACAACACTTTTCCTTAGAAAAATTTCAACATCTTAAAAGTGCTAAATCTTTCCTTAGAAAAATTTAGCAACTAGAAACTTAAGTGTTGTCCTTAGTAAAAATTCGACCGCAAGTGTTATGACATTGGTCCTTAGTTCTTTTTGTAACATCTTACTTGCCTTGCATTCCTTATAGTAATTTTCATGGCATTGTATGCATATCCGGTCCTTTGAAATATTTTGCATTAGTTACACGACTTTTCCCCTTAGAAAAAAACTAGGATGCATGTTAGCCCTTTTGAGCCTCCTAGTCGAAAACCACTAAGTTGTAATTAGTGGTTGCCAATGAAGGACTTAGCCAGAAAACAAGACTCCAAAGTATCTCCTAGAATTAAAAGTACATAGAAGAAAATCAAGAATAAGTTCATGAAGACCAACCACCTACATTTTCTATGTCTTTCTTTCCTTTCTCTCTTTTCTTCCTTCTTCTCTTAGACTTCATGGTGACTAAGTTATAATCAAGACCAAACTGGATGCTGTCAGAACCATCAAATCTTCAAATTGCAACAAAGTCATCACATCAAGGAGAAAGCTACAAGGAAGAAAGGAGAAGATTTCTGGAAGACCAGCTACATTCTTCTTTCTATCTTTTTTCTCCTTCCTAATTTTCTCTTCCACTTTGTACATAGACCAAGTCCTTGGTGTTAAGACTAAGTCCTTAGTGTTTAATCCCTTTAGAGAATGTTTTTAGTATTCTTTTAACTTAGAATTTTTGTGTGTGTTTTGTTGCATCTCATGCATGTCATATTTTTCTAAGTGTTGCATTTCTTCTTGTATGTTTATTTGTGGCTTGTTTGACTTGTTAGAAATTCCGGAAAGAGACGAAGGCTTTTGCAGCTGTTGTTGCTATTCCACTTGTTGGCAAGGCAAGTGGCACACCCCCATAAATTTCCTAAGTATTTTCCTATGCATGACTTAGTGTATTTCTTTATATGCATGTGTTGGATATTGCTATGCTAAAACTACTATCTCCCTTAAACTAGTTGAGTCTAGAGTCCTATTGATTAACTTAGTAGCAATATTGATGCTATGCAAAAGTGTTTTATTTGAAAAGCTTAATTCTACTAAGTTAATTTACCATCTGGGTGGAAGTGGTTTGTATGGTTTATGTTGAGTGGCTACTTAGGACCATGTTCATGGGGGTTTTCACCTAAGATAGTTTACTATACTTAGGACCATGGTATGTGTGGGTTCTCACCTGAGAGTTCACTTGAGGATGGCCACCCAGGAACAAAGGGACCAAAGTTTTCTCCAAGTGAAGATGCTTCCTGTGCAGCCACGTGGTATAATGGCTCTCCCTTGACTTTTCCCAAAGGTCTCGTCTGAGTCTTCTCCTTTCCTTTTCGCTACATCAGGGTCAAGGACAGAAGGTCTGTTTGAGTCTCTTGGTGAAAGTGCACACCCTCTCGAGAGTTAAAACTAAGTACTTAGCCGGGTCCCCAGTTACGGACAATTTGAGCCGCTGATCAAGGATTCAACGAAGGCTCCCAACATTCCAATTTCTTAGGTTAAAATTTTGATGGTAGAACAAAGGTGGACAAGAGGATGGTTTTCATGCCATACATGTTTTCACAAAAGAAAAGTGTTCTATAAAAAGATAGGAAAACATGGCTTTATGCAAAATAGCCTTGAACTCCACCAGCCAAATATGCATATAGGTTATTAGAGTTATTCCACTAAGCGTCCACATAGTGTCACTTGCCAGTTCCATTTTTAATGGTTCTGACCCACATTGTTGCAATATTTTTGTTATTGCAGATTGTTCAGATAACGAGTGAGGTTTCGTTTAAGGATTTCGATTCTACAACCAACATGTTTTCGTCTGTGGCAACATGAAGATGATGGAGACTCATTGCTACTTTATTTCCGCTATTTACTCTTTCAAAGCTAGCTTTATGCTATGCAAGTTGTAATGAATATTTGTAAGTCTGGATCATCGATGTAATAAATTTGATACTTTGTTATGATATTACATCGTAAACTGTGTGTGCAAACGAATCGATACAGTGATTTGCACTATACACAAGGACTTGCCATTTTCTAAATGCAGGTCCGCTACAGATGGTATCAGAGCACTTTGTTGCCTGTAGGTTCGAAACCCCTAGCTCTGGATAGAAATAGGTTTGAACATAGGATTGAAAATCTATTTTCATCCAGCTATCTAAAAAACAAAAAAAATCATTTTATCCTCTCTTATACTCTCGTCTAATATCAAACTTCTGAAAAAATCTTATCTTTTTCTAGTTGACCATGTTCTCAAAGTCTGAGTTTGATACTTGATATGCAATTCTACAAGTCAACATGAAGCACTACGTGCAAGACCATTGAACAACCCAGATTCAGAGGGCAAACACTTAGAAGATTTTCAAGGAAGTTGAAAAAGAAAATGAATCCCTCAAGGAGATTGACTAGACCACCACTTAATTAGAACAACAACACCGTGATAGTGTATTGGCTATACCAACTTAGGTTGTATGACAATACTAGATTGTTTACTTTGTGTTAACACCTTGTTGCTTGATGTTTGTTAGATGTTTCTTGTAAAATGATTTGACTTAATCTGTTGTGTTTGGGGTTGAAATTTTCCTTACTATCCTTCTATCTTTTACTCATCTATGCTTAAACCACAGATGCCTCCCTGCCGTGCTCCTGAGAACAACAACAACAATGATGATGATGTTATGCAACAGTTGATGGCCGCCCAATCCTAGTTGATGACTATGATGACTAAGTTTATTGCAACAAGCAACAACAACAATGACAACAATCCGCCGCCACCACCTCCCCAAGTGGACAGGCAAACCAGATTTTTGAGCCTGCCAAACAAGTTCTCAACTTCAACTGAGCCAATGGTGGCTGATGATTGGGTGTGTTCTGTGCAAAAAGATCTGGTGACAACTGATTGTGATGATGCTGAGAAAGTTAGGTTCACCGCACATCTACTTGAAGGACCTGCTGCCCAATGGTGGGTAACTTATCAAATTACTCACCCATTGGACACCTTGACGTGGGAGGAATTCAAGCAAGGATTTCGTAATGCTCATGTCTCCACGGGTATTATAAATAGGAAGAGTTTCGCAATCTGCGTCAGGGGAACAGAAGTCTTTGGGAGTACATGGATGACTTTCATGCCTTGTCTTGATATTGACACAGATGCAAAGAGGAAGGCTAAATTTCTCAAGGGACTAAGTGATGAGCTGAAGATACCTCTGACGGTTGCTTATGCGCCAAACTATCAGATACTTCTGGATCAAGCAATCACCCTTAAAGATAGCATGAAGAAAGCTGAAAACGGAAAGAGGAAGATGAACAAGCACTCCTCTGAACCCTCATTCAAGAAGCACTTTGTTCATGATGGGAACCACCATGGTAGAGGAATCAACCACAAGAATGATCATCACAATGGTGGATCCAAGAAGCAATGGGGATCACAAGGGAAATGGACTTGTTGTCCATAACCACAACAATGGACAACACCGTCCAAATCCTGAACACAGAGATATCAGCCAGGTGCTCTTCTACAAATGCAAGAACAAGGGTCATTACGCCAATGAGTTCCCAACAAAGAAGAAGGCCGAAGAAGCCGCCAAGTCAAATCCTTTTGATAAAGGATATGTGAACCACATCAATGTGGAAGAAGTATTTGAGGAACCTAGCTTGGTGAACGGTACGTTCTCAATCAAGTTTGCATCTTGAAGTTGGAGTACAAACACAAATTCCTTTTAAGGGTGGTAGCCACCCCGCTAAACCAGTCAAAACCTTTTGCTAGCCTTCTCGAATCTCGAGGACGAGACTCGCTTTCAGGGTGGTAGTCTGTAACATCCCAATTTTCACAAAAATTTAAAACTTTCAAATTGCATCCATAGCATGCATCATTTCACTGCATTTTGCATTTGCACCTTTGTTTTCAAATTCTAAAAGAATTGAAAACTTTGATTTTAAAAACTATTGAATAGTGCTTCCAAATAGTTAGTTTGATAAAGGATATTGTTTTAAGAATTTACGTTCTTATTTGAATCAATTTGGAGTTGTAAAACAAAAGTTATAAAACATGTCAGAAAAGAATTTAAAAACCAAAAACACAAGAGAGATAAGGAGACCATTTCGGCCGCAGCCCAACTCCGAAGTCCATTTCTTTCTCTCGGGCACGCGATACGCAACAGCCCCGCTACCCAAAGCTGGCATCGCTCTCTCTTCCCTCACTAAGGCGTGGGACCCGCAGATGATGCCAGTGATGACGTCACCTTTCTCAACCGCCAGCAACAATTTTCCCGGCCGGAAGAGTTCGATCCGAACGTCTCAAATCCGAGTCGTGTTCTTCACAAACTCATCCCCGTGTGCCCCCTATATAAACCTAGTCCTGCCGCCGTTCCCACACACAGAAACCCTAAGCTAATCGGCCAAAGTCTGTAGCAATCAAGCCGCATCCGATGCCATTGTCGTCGCCGTAATCTTCAAACTCCGGTAAGTCCCGAGCTCCTCGAGTCCTCCTGCGACTCTCTCTCTCTCTCTCTCGACTACCTGTCATCGTGCGCTCCTCTGTGACTTCTTCTCTCTTTGTGTTCGGCCCCAGAATGACGTCTCCATCCTTAACCGAAGACCACCGTCGCCGTACACGACTCGGGCGAGCAATTGAAGGAGAAGGGTGACGCACCGGAGCCTGCCAACACGCCACTGACGACGCATCATCATCCTCTACGCGCTGGTATGATCCGTTCTTCTCGGGAACCCGTAGATCCTGTAGAACACTGTGTCGCTGCTGCGGTTTGTGGTTGCCGGAGTAACTCCGGCCGGTAGCGCTGCTAGGTTTAGGTCAAACAGATCTAAACCGTTAGATCTAGATCCATCATCTCGTTTTACTTTTTTTTTGCGAATCGGTACGAGCGAATAACATGAAGCCACGTCGTCCTCCCGCATCCGTCCGCGCCCACTTATCCTGCAACGCCCGAAGACCAGTCAACACGAGCTCCACGCCAATCAGAGGATGACATGTCGCCAGGGACCTCAGCGCAAAGACTATTAGTTTTCCTGCGTAGATTAGTCCCTGCGATTTAGTTCTATATCTACTTTTTATTGGCTTGTCCAAAAATTGCAAACTTTAGATTTATGGAAATCTTATGACTTGTAGAAACTGTTGACATAATTAAATTTATGTTTTGTCGAAATTAAATTGTTTAAATTCAGAAGTGGCTTTAATGGTATTTTGAACATAACTTCAAATTTAAAATTTATAATTGATTAAACTCTTTGGCTATAAGTTTGAATGTCTAAGTACTGGCCTTAGAAATACTCTAAAAAAATTGTAATATAATTTTTCCATTGTTTTTGTAATTAATATTGATTAAAGGAGTTTAGGTGTTATTTTAATAATTAAAATTGATTAAAATATTTTTCTTCACCTATTCGAATAATAAAATGACCTAGTCATATTTGATCACTTTAGTTACAAAAGTACTGAGAAATTGTTTTGCCTCTTCAAACAAAGTAGTTCTTCCTTAGAAAATATTTCATAAATATTTGACAACACTTTTTTCTTAGAAAAATTTCAACATCTTAAAAGTGCTAAATCTTTCGTTAGAAAATTTTAGCAACAAGAAATTTAAGGGGTCAATTTGTTATGTGCCATACCTACCTAAGTTCTATCTATTTGTGCCATACCCGCGTTGTTTCTCTCGTATGTGCCCTCGTTTGCTCTCATATCGCCCAAACGCTCGAATCCCTCTAGTCAACCTACTTTAACCGATGGGGTCGGCCTGGTGGAGACGGCCTAGCGCGGCTCAGGCTGACTGGAGTAGTACGTCATCCTCCTCGAAGTAGGAACGCTCAAGCGGGGACAGGAAGAGACGAGTATGACTCCCAGGTTGGGTATCTCCGCCCCAATTAACACGTCGTGAACACCGAATTAACTGAATCATTGAATTAACTAAATTAACACTGACTTAACTGGATTAACATTAACATAACTGACAATTTGTTGATTAATACATCATTGTTTAGTGAAACTGGTACTACTAATTGAAACTCGATTTATAGTAGGATTCATTATTCGATTTGAAAACTGAAACTCGATTTATAACTCAAATTGAAACTTCTACTACTAATTGAAACTCGATTTATAACTCGAATATGATTATATTAGGATTATATTAACAATTACAAAAGATTAGCACTGCTACTACGCCGGCGGCGGCCTAATACTACTATTAATCTGTATCAGTGCAGCTAATGCACTTCTACTGCAAGTACGACGATTGCCGGGTGTGGCTCCTACGCGCGCTGCCTCTTGGGCGGAGGTTCGTCGTCGTCGTCGGAGGAGTCCTCCTCCTCCTCCTCTTCCTCGTCGTCCTCGTGTGGGCCCCTCGGGCTCCGTCTTCGCCTCCTCTTCGGTGCTCTGGAAGGTTCCCAGGAAAATAGGGGCTTTGGAAAATAAATCATCCAATTAAATATTTCCTTCAGTACTTTTCTGAAACGAAAAACAGCAGAAAACAAGGAACTGGCACTGTGGCATTTTGTTAGTAGCTTAGTCCCAGAAAATGCATAAAACTATATAAAATGCATATAGAACATGTAATAACTTGGTATAATATAGAATGGAACATTAGTAATTATAAATACGTTGAAAACGTATCACATACCCCGGCATGTCAATGTAGCAATCAGTGCAGAAACTTTGGCAGCAACAACCGGTCGAAGGCCTACATAATTCCCCTGCACAGTCACATTACCAGATGGCACGACACAACTAACCATCACAGTAGAGATGGCAGCAAAAGTCAACAAAGTCATAACCGATTGCACAATGATGCCGGCAGTTGCAACACCAGACGAGTTGTTAACTTACAACTAGTTCAACTGGCAAAAGACACAACGTCTCCAGCAGTACAGAGGAACACTCGAGCAGCGCAGAAAACAAGCTAGCATCTCAAGTATGCGCAGAAAGCAACTATCCCTCAGCTCTACAGGCGCAACGACACCAAGACGCAGATCCAGATATGCAGACATCCCAGAAGGCGAAAGATTTGCAGTCACTCGAAACCTAGACCACTCGTTCTTAACTCTATATTCAGAAGGCAAGCTAGTACCCAAAACAGCAGAAGGCGCCCTCATAACACTTGGAGCATACCTAAAGGCGACAACACCTCCACCAGGGGATCCAATCGAAGAGCTACATCGCCAGCAACTCAAAGAACTCACGCTAGCGACAAAAGGACTCCAGTCGGAGAAAAGCAGAGAGCATAGCAGGAGCCACTCACGAGATCATCGCATTCGCAGTCCTCACATAAAAAGTTCAAGAAGAGAATCAAGTCGAAAACGATCGTGAAGCAGATCACGTAGCAGGTCCAGAAGATTCTCAAGCGGCGACAGCCGCGACACAGGGCCCTGTGGAGGGCGATTCTTCACTTGACGAATCCGTGAAACGAAAATGTCTAAGAAGTTTGGCCTACCCACAACTCCAAAGTTCAACTGCAAACAAGAGCCGCCAGACTACCTAGAAGAATACAAACTGGCACTCGTGTGCCAAAGAGGAACGACTACCACAACACTACAATACATACAGCTGATCCTCCATGGCGCAGCCTGCGATTGGCTCAAATCGTTACCCGAAGCATCATTCGACTCATGGGAACTCTTCCGTGAAGACTTCATCAAGTACTTTGATCCTTTGTGCGAATGACCCAAAACGTTCGCCGAGTTACGAGCCTGCAAACAAAAGCCAAACGAGACGCTACGAGCATACATATGGTGATGGACCACCATCCGTAATTCCGTGGGCACAATTTCTGAAGACAGAGCCATGGACGCGTTCACATGGGTCTCTACAGAGAAGACTTCAGAGAAGCACTCGAGCGTCAAAAGCCAAAATCCATGGCAAAACTCATGAAGATTGCAACTTAATGGGCAGATGGAGATGACTCCATAAGATCAAAACAACCATCTTCACCACGGGGTCATAACGAAAGACGTGACAGTCGAGACCATCGCGACAGAGGTGATAGAAGAAGGAGACGCAAAAGCGGGTACAGCGACGGCGAAAAAGTAAAATTTGTGGCCGCTGGATTGACACAAGACAACCAGGAAGACAGGCGGCAAGACGATCGTCTGGATAGTTGTAGCGACAATCGCCGTGAAAGTCGAAGCGATGATCGCCGCAAAAGTCGATCAGATGATCGTCGTGATAGTCGAGATCGTGACCAGCGAAGTAGCGGCTACCGAAGGCAAGAGTGGCGAAGACGCACAGATGCAAGACCAGATAGGATGATCCAAGAAAAGATGGAAGACCACTGCAGGCTAAACTTGTACAAAGATCCAGCAGACGGACGGCTAATCTCCAATAACACACTCGGAAACTGTCGCGAGTTCGAGCTGATCACGGCAGACTACATATAAAGGCTAAGGAGAGACGCGCCCTCGGCTGCTCCACCAACCTATGTCGCACCACCTCAACCACAGCCAGTTGCGGCATTACCACCTCCACCAACTTACAATCCAGGTAACCAAATCACAGGAGCCATACATCTCATACCACAAGTTGTGGAAGAGCAGTATCCAAAGCCACAAGGTCAGATGTACATGATCAAAAGGGTTGGGCATCCAATAGGCAAGAAAAACTACACACTCGACACGTCAACATGGCAGTCATGGTGCCACCAGCTATACCAAAATTCCTGCGAGGCTCATAAACAGCAATCGCATTCAGCAGAGAGGACCACCCACCCTCAATCTACCGCCCAGGTCATGCTGCCCTGGTACTCGATGTTCAAATCGGCGGATGCGCCATGTCTAAGGTCTTCATGGATGGCGGCAGCGGCATAAATATAATCCCCACCAACAAACTTCGCAAAATGAACAGGTCAGTCAAAAACCTACCTCAGTCCACAAACACTTTCCATGCCATTATTCCAGGGAAAGTCGTATTGCCAGAAGGCACGATACAACTCGACTTCAAGACAGAGTCGATTGAGTTCGAGGTTGTCGACTGAAAATCTCAATACCACGCTATCCTCGGGCGCCCTGCATTTGCCTGATTCATGGCAGTTCCACGCTACGCATATCTAGAACTGAAGATGCTCGGTCCAAAAGGTGTGATCACAGTCAACGACAACTTTCAAAGATCAGACGTGTATGACCGCGACTTCAGCAAGATCTCTGAGATGTTCGGGATGGAGCAAACCTTCGAAGAGATTTCGCTCACAAATGACCCAGCACACATGCCAGAGCAAAAGAAGCAAGCAGTCGACAAAGCCAAGGCAGTCCAAGTTCCTGCTAGCTTGGCTCCAGCATAAGTCGCGTAGAAAACCATGTAACAGAGCATAATTGTGAAAACAGACAGCAGGTTCCAGACACGCTCTTTTCCTTACCAGGGTACCTATGGTGACTGGAAGGTTTTTAATGAAGCGGCTTGCTGGCCAATATCTGCAATAAAGATGATATTTCTTCACAAAAAAACGCATACTCTACTATTACAGTAACATCATACCCCACTCGACCACTCGGGGGCTGAGACTTATTCATAAACGACCAACATTTATCCACTCGATCACTCAGGGGGTCGAGCCCTACTCATAAAAAGAAAAAACTCAGCCACTCCATCACTCGGGGGCTGAGCCTTACTCATAAAAAGAAAAAACCCTGCCACTCGATCACTCGGGGGCTGCGACTTGTTCATAATAAGAAAAATATCAAGCCACTCAAATACTCGAAGAACAAGATATCCAAAAATAGCAGAAAGAAGATATTCGCAAGCAGAAAATGAGGGGATGCCAATCATACATAAAGCACAGAAGGCTTAGACCTCAAATACGTACATACTTACAAGAACGGTTACATCTATACAAAGCCCCACTTGACAGGCTCAGGGGCTGGTTACAAAAAAATCTACGCATCCTCATGCTTCAAAGGCAAGTTGGAGTCAATCAACTGCTTACGAAGACGATCTACCAACTTCTTGGCTGCACCGGCAGTTCGCTCCAAGTCATCATCCTTCAGTCAAAGTTCAGATCTAGTTGAAGAAGAAGGACGACCAGGATCTCGACTGCGCATATATGCAAAATCTACATTGGCTCCAAGAACAACCCTTCGGGTCACGACTGTCCGTATTGGCTCCGCAGATCGAAACAACTCAACTAGCACATAAATCTTTTGATGCAGCGGACCTTCGGGGAACAGGAAATGATTAACACGCATAAGGGCAGATCAGCAACGTTCGAGCAAGATAGCACCATGCCATACACGATCCTTCAGGGTCCTGAGTTAAGTGGCGTGGTACTTGTCAAGCCAAAAATGTTGGTGGCCAGTGACGGCGTCCTCAGTCGCGTTATCCAAATGCTCTTTGACCCATGTCGCTTCATCTTCAAAGCTATCAACAAAAATTGTGGACAAAGCAAAAATTTCAAGACGAAGGAACAAAGGAAGAACTAGGCATAATCAAAAAGCATTCGACTGGTTAAATACCTTCGAGCTGCCTATTTGAGTGATCTAGTTCTCCAAGCACATACCCCTCACGTTGAGTGGCAAGGGCTGGCCTCTCCCGGAGTATCTTAAGCTCAGTCTGAGCGGTTTTTAACTCTTGCTCCAGCGTCACAACCTTTTTATTCGCATAAGCCAAGATCCTGGCATCATTGGCCGCATTGGCAGAAGCTAAAGGATCAACCTGCAACAGAGAACCCTCAGCCGGTCTGGAGTCAACTGACTGTAAAAAAGCACGATGGCATAACTCATATTCAATGACAAATCAGAACAAAAAGCATACACGGAACCGGGCCAAAAGCTCTCATATCATAAATATTAAAAGTGCCAAAAGTACACACACATCATGTGGAAGTTACTATTACAAGACATATAAAAGCTAGCTACAGGATACAGACTCTGCTCTATCCCCGCGCGACTTGGACTTCACTCCACACGCAGCTACCCTACGCTCCATGGTATCAATGCAAACATGAGAGAGCTGCACGGCGCGCTCAGTCACCCTCTTCAACGGCAAAGGCTTCCCGCCTGACTTCTTTGGGGAGTCAGACAAGATGTCCTCATAGTCGATGACGACGTCGTTAGCAAGAAGGAGCTAGAGGGTGGATGCAGAGCCGCGTACCGTCTGGGCACGCGAGAAGGCCTTAATGGTCTCCAACCTTGGACCCAGCATGGCCGCAAATCCTTGCGCACTCGAAGGAACTGCAGTGACGGCATCACTTCCTTGATAACATCACTAAGGGTCTGAGTGGACATGTCCAGCAAGCCTTTGGTGTGTTGGATGGCTGCACCTAGCTGCTCGATCACATGATCAAGTTAAAAATTGTCACTCGCCGCACCGTCAGAAGCAGCAGAAGAAGAACCTTCAGAAGATCAAAAAGAAGGAAACTTCAGAAAGAAGACATAGATAAAAGATAGATGCAACTGTAGCAGAAATCTACTAACCTCCCATATCACACATAAAGCCAAGCAGTCCCTTGGTGATACGGGGTGGCCCGATCTTCTCAATGAACTCTTGCGAATTATGTTGATGGTGGTGCTGTGGATGGATTGGTAACTAGTGCTACACTGAGATCTCTCCTGGATAATCCCCGTTGCCAATGCAACAACAATCTCTCCCTTTGGATATTCTCAACTACACACTCTTGCACCTGCAATCAAGATCACAAGTGGTCCTGTATCCCCTTATTCCCAATGGAACAACAAGATAGACGTAGAATTTGCGATGGTATACTTCAAGATGAATGCTTAGCAGCAATACAATCTGGAGGCTAGGGTTTTAGGTTTAAACTGGTTCTAACCTAATAATTCGTGGCTATGAGGTATATATGAGGGAGGGGGATGCCTCCCACGAATCTAGCCTATTCCTACTCGGTTGGACTCAACCAACTCGATTACAAACTGACCCGACATGGGTACAGCCAATTGGACTCCTTTTGGAAGCTGACAGAAAACGATTCGTAACTTGGTTCGGTCACCACGCCTTGCACGAGTCGAATCTTTAGTTGGGGCCGGATCCATTGGAAAGCTCTTCGAATATCCTTTCCGGATTGTGTTTCCTTGCTTTATTTGGAACCCGTATGAAAAATCCATGACTATTTCAAATTCGGGACTTCTGCCAATCCGAACTGAAATATCATTTCCTTGATGTTGTTTTCCATGGCAGCATCTTTGTTTTCCACGCGTCCTTGTGCTCCTTGCTTCCTCTCCTCCATCCATGTTTGTGTTATTAGTAAACCTAATCATACATAAATTCATAGGCTTAGATAGTATAATATTCTCATAAGCACAAACATTATTTATTACTAGGAAAGAATTCACCTTATAATGAACATCAGTGAGGCTCAATATTTCCTTCCAGTTCAAGCATATATAATCAGCATGTACACCTATTATATCCTCATCATCCTCCCTTTCTTCAAGACAAGACGTCCTCGGCTTGTGGTAAGCTGAACGTGGAAGAAACAAAAAGAACAACGTGTATGCACAATACATGTATCTATAACGGGGTGCATCATTGTTATGGACATGATAAGTATTCTCACATGACATAAGGCAAGGAAAATTGCACATAATCAGCACATATTTGTCACATGAAAACAAAGAACATCTCATCAAACAGCAATCACAATTGCAGATATAAGTGAAGGTCATATGATCATGATAAAAATGGCAAACAACCATATATAAATTATTGTTGTTTAGTATTAAATGTAGTGTTCTCACAGAAGATCTATGATCAAATTTCATGGTAACAAGGTAAAACCAGAAGGTAGTACACTCAATAATATGATCATGTTCATTATTCCCATTATCAAAAATGCAACTCAATTTGCAAATAGAAGTGGTGTATAAATCAGTAGCATGTATATATAGCAATTGTTTGGGCAAACAAAACATAATTGTATAATCATGTTCGAATCTAGCAAGCTCCAAACAATCTAACCGAGGTAAATCAATTTGCAATGCAGCAATTCTAACACAAGTAATGCATATATGATCCACCATAAATATTTCATTCATGCCATAGTTACCAACGAGATTAAATGTGAAACAAGAAGTAAAGGTGCTAGAATTCACATATAAAATTGCAGAAATCGTATTCATAGCACATTGCACAGTAATTGGTTCATTTAACATGATGGAATACGCAATATCAACCGGTGGTATTTTAGCAAGTACTTCTTTATGAGTAATTAAGACCACATGCTCAAAAGTCGAAATTGGAAAATTAGCACATGGGTCATGAATATATGTGTCATGCAAATCACAAGAATCAGCTAGCAAATTAGTATGCTCAAAAAATTTCGAATTTGCATGGTGCAGCTCCAAATCAGCACCAATATCAATAGCATTCTCCTCAGATTTAGTAGGCACTGGCTCATCTTTCTCAAGTGGTGTTGTAGATTGTACTTGAGTAGGCTCCCTTTCTTCAGAAACAACCTGCATAGTACAAGAAACAACACTAGGAACGATAGTATGCTCCTCCAAAGTATGTGGTAGTGGTGCAGGTTGTACTATAGGCTCCCTTTCTTCAAAATCAACCTGCACATCACAGGAAAGAACACTAGGAGTAGACATGGTTACATTAGTAGAAACAGCCTCACATGTCTCCTTAACCTCGACAAATCCCATTACTATATGCTCCAATCTTTGCATCTCAATGTTTTCAAGTCTTTGCTTTTCAAGGAAATGATGAGACAAAAATAATGGTTGACGTCTAACCTCCTGAATTTTTTTAAGCCGTGCATGTATTATCCAATTTTTCTTTTTGTTCCAAAAGAATTGTAAATCAGGATAATGGCTAACAAAATTAACGTTATAGCTATGGCACCACTTTGCACTTAAGAGAAGATGACAGCAAGTAAACGCTCTAGGAAGCACATTACAAAAAACTCGCTCCGTATGACCATGCATAGTTAACGGAATAGAGGTAGTATGAGTAATGTGAAGTGCAGCATCATTAGTAGATATTATGAATGGTCGCTTAAGTTTCGTTGGAACCAACTGCAATTGTGCAACAACCTCAATACTAACAAAATTATACCGTGTACCTTTATCAAGGGTAATAGCAACATGGCTTCCTTTGATGTCTGCTGTGAAGTGGAACAAATCCGATGCAGGGATCCCACTAGCATCCTCCTCCCAAAATGTGTTACTGCAAACAGAACCCGCATGAAATGGTTCCTGCACATCATTACTAGGAGACTGCATTGATTAACTTGTTAGTGAAAACAAAATAGCAATGGTTTGTGGTGTTCTCTCACAACTCACTCAAAAACCAGCAAATAATAGTGTATCTTACCGTTCCAAAGTGAATAGGATGTACTTACCAACAAGTATCAATGAAAAGTGTACCAAGTGTGAGAAGAGAATAACCAGGATATCACGTGTCACAATGCAAACAGGGTATTTGGTGGGGCTTGGTTGGGAATCCTAACACACCAAAATGACAAAGCCTATTTTGCTGCTTGTGAAGATATAAAAAACACACCTATGGAACTCACACAATTTATTGGAGACAAATGTGGCAATGCAAATATATGGATGGAAATTTTGCAATGCACTCGAAAGACACTAGCTATGCTCAATGAAAACAGGAACAAGATTGCTCAATAATGTCAATGTGTTGCAATGATCAAAACTAGCTCCAATCTTCCAAATATTGTAATGAAACTTTCGGCCTCTTTCTCTTTTCTCTTTTTTTTTTTTTATATACTTTTGCTTTTTCTATTTTTTTTTGTACTTTTCCAATGGCCAATATATCAAAACAGGAGCAAATGAACTAAAAACAGAAAGTAAACACACTGATATGAACTTTTATGAGCAGCCTGTATGAGCAGAAATAGCTATTCTTTATGGGTAGGCTCCTAATTTATATTGCTGTAGAAAGGCTGTGTCTAGGCTCACAAAGATCAGACTTGAAACCCTAAAGAAAATTGCAAAGGAAAAACAAAACGAAAACTAGCTAAACTCACTAATGGATCACGGCAGAAAAACAGCTCAAAACGCTGCCGGGCCGGCAGAGATCAAACGTGCCTCAAAAAATTCTCAAATAATTTTTATGCTGATCTGAAGACACGGAGGACTCTACTAGACAGTACCAAGCCAATGCAAAAGGCCGATCTCGATTTGGACTAGGAATCCGATTTGCACAAGGAGATCCACCCGAACCAAAACAACTCGAATTTTAGGGAGAAGTAGGACTCGGATTGGAAACCAAATTCGACTAGAACTAATATATTTGGGATGTTTAGGGTATAAGCTCGAAAAAAACAGGAATAAGAACTCGGATAGATCTAACAAATTGAAAACCTAATTAGATGAACTCGAAACTAAAAACAGAAAAACAGAGACACAAAATCAACCCAAACAGCAAAGTGAACTAAGCAAATTGGTGTGATCTAGGCTCTGGCACAATCTAAACCTAATATTTTTGGCTTTTTCTGGATAGGAAATAAAAACACTCGAAACTAGGGGATAGAAATAGCTCACTGAGTAAACCTGTGAATCTGATACCAAGATGATACGGGGTGGCCCGATCTTCTCAATGAACTCTTGCGAATTATGTTGATGGTGGTGCTGTGGATGGATTGGTAACTAGTGCTACACTGAGATCTCTCCTGGATAATCCCCGTTGCCAATGCAACAACAATCTCTCCCTTTGGATATTCTCAACTACACACTCTTGCACCTGCAATCAAGATCACAAGTGGTCCTGTATCCCCTTATTCCCAATGGAACAACAAGATAGACGTAGAATTTGCGATGGTATACTTCAAGATGAATGCTTAGCAGCAATACAATCTGGAGGCTAGGGTTTTAGGTTTAAACTGGTTCTAACCTAATAATTCGTGGCTATGAGGTATATATGAGGGAGGGGGATGCCTCCCACGAATCTAGCCTATTCCTACTCGGTTGGACTCAACCAACTCGATTACAAACTGACCCGACATGGGTACAGCCAATTGGACTCCTTTTGGAAGCTGACAGAAAACGATTCGTAACTTGGTTCGGTCACCACGCCTTGCACGAGTCGAATCTTTAGTTGGGGCCGGATCCATTGGAAAGCTCTTCGAATATCCTTTCCGGATTGTGTTTCCTTGCTTTATTTGGAACCCGTATGAAAAATCCATGACTATTTCAAATTCGGGACTTCTGCCAATCCGAACTGAAATATCATTTCCTTGATGTTGTTTTCCATGGCAGCATCTTTGTTTTCCACGCGTCCTTGTGCTCCTTGCTTCCTCTCCTCCATCCATGTTTGTGTTATTAGTAAACCTAATCATACATAAATTCATAGGCTTAGATAGTATAATATTCTCATAAGCACAAACATTATTTATTACTAGGAAAGAATTCACCTTATAATGAACATCAGTGAGGCTCAATATTTCCTTCCAGTTCAAGCATATATAATCAGCATGTACACCTATTATATCCTCATCACTTGGCACGCTCCTCCTCTCAGATTGTGGCAGAGTTCCGAGCTTCTTCAAGCTCCTTCTCCACACACGACTGCTGAGCAGCAAGGTTTTTCTCTGCATCCTCTAGCCGCTTCGCAAGGGCAGCGTTGTCCTATGAAGGAGTATAGAACATAGTCGAAAAAGTGTCGAAATTCAATAACAAGGGAGTAGTCCTGCAAGCAAAAAAAAGATGGGTAGAGACTTACAGCTCAGCTCTTCCAAACGGGAGCGGAGAGCGACTCGTTCCTCCTCCGACTACACAAATGCCTTCCCAGCAGCAACAAGTCCGCTTACGGCAGGCTACGCGAGAGACGTACATCATCCATACGAAACATATGGGTCGACACACCAAAAAGGACTTACATTGTCAAGCCACAAGGAAGTCGCAGAGGAAGATGGTCTCGTGGCCGGAGCAGTCGTAGGAGGCGTGGAACCCGTGGTGGTCACCGCAGCTGCCAAGGCACTCGTTGCAACTTCAGCATGAGGAGAGGATGGCGGCGTTTTCTCCGCCGCTGGGGAGATATGAGCTTGCTCGCCACTGACGCTATCAAACATAATAACAGCCATATGTCAATCAAATGAAGTAAAAAAGAGGCCAAAGGCAAAAACGGAAGAGACGCAATCACAAAATACTCACCTCTGCTCGTCCTCTTCTGAGCTAGGGTAAGTATTGAAGGATATACCACCAAAATTACCCAACTCAGTCGCGGGTGGTGGCGAACGCTGGACCAGTGGAATAGCATCCTTCACAGGTGAAGAAATACCAGAGTCCACAAGCTCTTTGCGCGTGCCATTGCCTGAAGAAGAACTCGAAGTTTCTTCAGAATGCACCCGATGCCGCTTAAGAGTGGGTCTTGGCTAGACTCAACCTCTTTCTAGCCCTCGCTATCTCCTTCGACTTCTGTTTGCTCCCAAGAAGAAGTGTGAGCGGTAGGCGGTGAGTCAGCAGATTTCTTCCCCTCATCCAGCACAGTCGCTTCTTCAACGGGATCGGCCTCGGGAAGAGGAGGAAGCGAAGTCAGAGTCGAATGTCCTGCAAATGAAAGAAGACAAATCAAACATAAAAGAAGGATACATCACAAGAAGAAAAGGACATGAAGCTTAGAACAAAACATAGAGTTCAGAACACTCACCTCAGGAAGGGCATTCATCAAATCGTAGGGAGCGGTGGAGAACTCATAGTCAAGGACCTCACCAGTCTTGTGACGTGTTAACGACTTCACAAGGGAGTCGAGCTTGTTTTCAGATAGCTCCACAACACTCATACGGGTCACATCATGTGTGCCTTCATATTGCCACATGGGGTGGGTGCGTTGCTGAAGAGGGCACACACGATGCTACAAAAAGTACTCATCAACTGGATACCGCGAACGGTGTCCAGCAATCCTTTTACCTTCTTCAAAATGGGAGCAACCTTCTTCTTCTCATCATTGAAAAGATTATGCTCCCAAGACTTGATACTTCTCAAACGTATCTATAATTTCTTATGTTCCATGCTTTTATTACGGGTCAATTGGTTATGTGCCATAGCTACCTCAGTTCTATCTGTCTGTGCCATACCCGTGTTGTTTCTCTGGTTTGTGCCCTGGTTGGCTCGCATATCGCCCAAACGCTCAGTTTGGCCTGACTGGTCGGGTCGGCCAGGCTCGGCTCGGTTGGAATTTCGTGGGGTCGGCTAGTGTGTGGCTCGGTTGGGATTGCGAGGGCTCGGCGCTTGGGGTTGGCTTGGGGCCGGGGCACTTGTTTAATCAAGGGAAACCGCTGATGGGGCCCATGTGGTCTTTCTGCCCTGGCTCACTGCTGCCGCCCATAGAAATCTCTGATAAACCCCCAAGAACAGAGCAAAACAAAGCAATAGGAGTTTGATTGATGGCGGAGAGAAGGGTGATTGAAGGCGCAAAGGAGCTCCATCGCCATCGCCATTTTCGTCGCCGGCCAGTCCCGTCACCCGTCGAGAAGGAGGGACAAGCAAGGAGCTCCATCGCCCATGCCATTGTATGACCGCCTTCACCGTTTGGGGTTTTTTGGTCGCCGACGGTTCCAGATGCAGTCCATCAACCCCATTTTGTCGCCGATGGTCAGTGCTATCTTCTCTACATGGTTCATTTTCCTGTTTGGTGCATTATATGTGAGTAGATTTGATTTTCTATTTGGATTGCGGAATAGGGAAAACCCTTGTTTCCGCCTGTTTATCTGGTTCTAAATTTCATTTGTTAAAATAGGATTCCGATAGCAATAGCAATGGCGTCGATTACTGTGCTCTGTGCCTTTACGAAGCAACTTTCTATCGCACACTAACTTGTGGTTCCACTTTCAAAGTTCCGATTGAACATGGTTTCAAAACGGCCGTTGTAAGTATTGCCTTTCAAATTCAAGGGAATGTCATTTGTTTTTCCTTCAATGAATGTCTTCATAGTTTTTCCGGTTTTGTATTACATGTAGATTCTGCCATGCCCTTTAAGATATCTTCTATATCAGAGCCTGGCACTTGGCCCTCGTAAGAACTTGATGGAGGCTAGGTGTCCGAACGGAGACCAGTACTTTTTCTACCTGGATAAGTGGGGATTTGATGACACAGATGGGACATATCTCGTAAAGCAACTAAGTGGTAGCCCGAACATCCATATGCACACGGAGATATGTGGAACGCAGTGGAGAGCACTATGTGAAGTCTACGACATCGAGGAGGGCGATGTTGTCAAATTCGCTTGGAAGGAAGATCTGCATTTGTTCAACGTTGAAGTTACTAACAATCACAATGCTGCGAAACCTCTTGTGCAACACACGGGTATGCTCGTTTGTGTTCCTTTTCTTACACATTGAGTAGTTTACAAGTTTTCTAAATGTCCTCCTCTCTCTGATCAAAGTTTCAACAGATTGACGGATGCTGCAAGCCAGCCCACCTATCGAGCATATTTCACCAACCGAGAGATGTCACCTATTCAGAAATGAATGCGATATCTCTCGCTTTATTGAAATATTCCACGATGGAGTTGGAAGAGATCACTCAGTACTACGTACGCATGATTGAGAATGATTCTATATATCAAGTTTCTCTGGTATTCTGATACGATGTTCATGCTCTGTCATTTGAATGATCCCTCGGTTCTGTCATTTTAACTATTTTGATATGATGCTCATGTTGTTTTGATAGCATCTCAAGATTGAGTTACTATATGGCTATGATGTTTTTCCACCGCTTGATCTCATATTACGTCAAGATCATGGAATTTCTCGTCTTTTGGCGAAAGATGTCGAGATCTTTGGATCATATCGAGTGGTCGACGGCCATGATTACATCGAGTTCGAGAGGAACTGGGATCTATTCTGGTAGCAACTGCCGATTCCCGTTGGTGATCTCTACGTTATCAAGGTGATCATCAAGTACATCTAGCTGACATTTGAGAAGATCAGCGAAGAGATCGAGCAGTCGGACGAAAAAATCGAGCAATCAGACGAAGAGATCGAGAAGTGTGCTGACGAGATGATGTCCGGCTTTGACGACGTCAAAGAAGAGACTGATTAACATTACTAACGTTGTATTTTGGTCGAATGTAATTTGGTCGAACACCTTATGGGCGTGCTCTAGGCATGAACTGTGCGCGCTCTGGCATGAATTGTGCGCGCTCGGTTCCGATAAAATCAAAAAAAATACAAAATCCTAATTTCATTGTTACTAAGACGCATCTGCACTTTGTTCATTTTCATATTTTAAACTTCTTTTGGAGACGCTCAAAGTGTGTTTGACCGGGTTTGACCAGACATTCAAATGATCATAAATGATTGAAAAATATCGAAAAAATGTGAAATCAGCGCACATTGTCTTATTATGTGACATAGTTATGATAAAAATATATAAACCTGGGCTTGGTTCATTTTATGAAAAATGGTACGAACAAATGAGCTATCACGTAAAAAGAGTTATGGAGTTTTTAGGAGAGTGAGAGGGTTTCGGTTTCCATAAAATAAAATAAAAAAATCACAAAATCTTCATTTCATTGTTACTAAGAAGCATCTGCACTTCGTTTTCATTTTCATATTTTAAACTTCTTTTGGAGACGCTCAAAGTGTGTTTGACTGGTTTGACCAGACATTCAAATGATCATAAATGATTCAAAAAAAATCAAAAAATGTGAAACGAGTGCACATTGTCTTATTATGTGACATAGTTATGAAAAAATATATAAACCTGGGTTTGGTTCATTTCATGAAAAATAGTACGCACAAATGAGTTATCACGTACAAAGAGTTATCGAGTTTGTAGGAGACTGAGAGGCTTTCGGTTTCGATAAAATAAAAAAATCAGAGAAGCTTCATTTCAGTGTTACCTGTGTCGATTCGTTTGCACACACAGTTTACGATGTAATATCACAACAAAGTATCAATTTATTACAACGCTGATCCAGACTTAGAAAATATTTATTACAATTTGCATAGCGTAAAGCTAGCAGTGAACAGAGTAAACAGCGGAAAAAAATTCTTCATGGAGTCCCCATCATCAGCATGTGCCACAGGCGAGCATGTTGGTTGAAGACTCGAAACCCTTAGCAAAATCTCACTCATTATCAGAATAGTCTACAATAAGAAAAATATTGCAACAACGTGGGTCAGAACCATTTAAAAATGGAACTGGCAAGTGACACTATGGTGGACACTTAAAGGAATAACTCTATAACCTATATGCTTATTTGGCTGGTGGAGCTCAAGGCTATTTTGAAGAAAGCAAGTTTTTCCCTAACTCTTTGAAACAACTTTACCAAGTTGAGACAAATATGCTATGAAAGCCATAGTCTAAATCTACCCTTATTCTCCCATCAAGTTTTAATTTAAAAGTTGGAATGGTGGAATCCTCCGTTGACGTCCTCGTTCAGCTGCTCAATTGTCCGTTTCCGGGGACACGTCTAAGTACTTAGATTTTAACTCTGCAGAGGTTGTGCACGTTCACCATTCTACCCATTCAACCCAAACTATCCTATACACTCTTGAAGTGTTAAGGAAAAGGAGAGGAATGAGACGAGATCTTTCAGAAGTATTTTCCCTCCACATGCTGGCCTGACGCGCTCCACCTACAAATCCTCTACCACCGCCTATCAGGCCGGGGCGAGTCCACGCAGCTTAGTTGATCAAGCCAAAGCCCATATTGGCAATGGCTGCACGAGGAGCAATCTTCACTCGGAGTTCTTCAGATTCCTCTGTTCCTGGGTGGCCATCCACAAGTGAATATCCCACAGGTAAAACCCCTGGGGACAACACTCAACTCATACAGCCAATCAACCAATTCCACCAAGGTGTTTGATTATAACTTATTAGAATTTAACGTTTTATCAAAATAGTTTTGCATAGCATAAAAATTCTACTAAGTATTTTCATAGGAACCTAGACACAGGAATAAGGAATTCTAAACAGGTCTAGCATAGCTTTTCTACTAAGTCCTAAACATGCTTAGGAAAATAAACTTCTCATGCATAGAAAAATACTAGGACTTTTATGAGGTGCGCCACTTGCCTTGGCAACCGGGAGTGCAGCAGTTACAGTTGTAAAGACTCTCGTTTCCCTCAGAATAGTCTAACAAAATATAAAGCCACATATAAACACACAAGCAGTATAATCATACAAAAATATGGTATGCATGAGATATAATAATTTAATTTCAAGAAAACTAATATATTTATCTCTTAATTTTTTTATGAAGTATGCATGATAATAATTTAAATTTGTTTTTCAATTATTTAGACTTGAATAAAAAGGGTAACTCTAAAATTTTAGTTTACAGTAATAATTTTTTATAACCAAAATTTGTAAAAATGGTTATTGCACAGAGGGCATCTAAATTTTTTTTTAACAATTTGATTTACTCAAAAATAATTTTTCTAACTAAAGTTATGTCAAAAACACTTAAACTACTCACATGAATATTTGAAATTTTGAATGTGCCAAAACAGAAAACTAATGAAGACAAAATATTCTACTGGTTCTAAGGATTCCAAATATATAAAAATATTTTAATTTGGATAAACAGATAAAAAGTAATGAAAAAAACAGTATGCAATGTGTTTTCTGCAAAACCGCCAATTAAAATGATTTAATATAAATCGCAGAAAATAATATCTGACTCGGCGCTGACGCGGCGTGCCACGCAAGCATACTGGTTCGAGTTTTAAGTGATCTAATCCTGGCCGTGCACGCAAGATCTAACGGTCTAGATTAAAACAACCAAAACTGAGCGGCGCTTCGCCGGAACCCTAGCCGGAGACAAGGCCCGCGGCGGTGACATCGCCGGCGTACACGTTCCTGGCGTTCTACTGCCTACGGAGACGAACGAGTCATACCCGAGCGTGGAGGAGGCCGAGGCGGAGACGATGGCGAGGTTGTAGACGATGGGGTCCACTGACGCGCCTGAATTTGCTCGCCGGAGTCGTGCTTGGCGGCGGTCCTCTTCGGGTGTGGACGGAGACGAGGTTCTGCTGCCCGAGAACAAGCAAAAACTTGTCAAAACGATGCGCAAGATCAAAATAAATACAGAGGGAGTGGAGAGAGGTATCGGGCTTCACGATTTTTGCCGGAGACGCGAAATTTCGCCGGCGGCTACGGCGGAGCTCCGAGGATGCTCGCGGGCGGCCTGGTGGCTCTCGGGAGGTGGTGCTTGGGGCAAAAGAGAGAGGGTAGTAAGGGGGTCTTATAGCGAGCAACGGCGAAGGAAACGGGGTAGTAAATCAATCGCAATAAATCGATTTGAGTCGGGTGTTTCTCGGTGTTCATCGAGGGCGTGATTTGGGGCGAGCCGTTGCCGCAGGAGGGATGACAGGTGGGGCCCACCTATCGGTGACCGACAGGGAGAGAGGGAGAGATGCTGGGCCGCTGGCGGGCTGGGGCGCTGCGCGCGCGGCAGATAGCCAGTGGGCTTCGGCCCACCTAGCTGGCCCGACTCCTTTTTATTTTATAAATCATTTTCTGTTTTTAAATATTTTGAGTATAAAACAATTTCAAAACTATATCAAAACTTCTCAGAAAAATTTATAAAGATATAATTTGAAAAGCTTATTAAAAATAGATCTTTTTGGTAGTATTTTTCTCCAAAGTAAAAATAAAATAAAAAGGAAAATTATTATAAATTCAAATAACAATTTTGTGGACTTAAAATCAATTTAAACATATATAAGTAATTTAATTTAAATCATATGTGATTCAAATGACAAGTTTTAAATGATGATGATGCATGAATGCAAAGTTTTAAATTTTTCTGAAAATTGGGATGTTACAAACCTTACCCTCTTAAGATGAATCTTGCCCTCGAGATTCGGGTTGGCTAGCAAATAGGTGAGGGTGGTTTTCTTTCAAGTCATCTTCTCTTTCCCAAGTTGCTTCTTCTTCTGAATGGTGATTCCACTGTACTTTACAGAATTTGATGGTCTTGGTTCGGGTGACACTTTCTGCTGTCTCTAAAATCTTTATGGGTTTTTCTTCATAAGTGAGATCACTTTCTAGTTGTACTTCCTCTAGTGGCACCGTATCTCTTAGCAGTGTCTCTGCCATTTCTGGATGACATTTCTTCAGCTGGCTGACATGGAATACATTGTGAACTGCGGAAAGCGCTTCCGGGATTTCCAATTCATAGGCTACCTCTCCTTTGCGGGATAATACCTTGAAAGGTCTAATAAATCTAGGTGCCAATTTTCCTTTGATTCCAAATCTTTTAACTCCACGCATAGGTGAAACTCTGAGATAGGCTCGATCGCCTACTTCATAAGTGACTTCCCTTCTTTTGGAGTCTGCATAGCTCTTCTGTCTGGATTGTGCTATTTTTAAACGGTCCTTAATCAGTCTGACTTTTTCTTCAGCCTCCTTGATTATGTCTGGTCCGAACAAACTACGTTCTCCAACGCCACTCCATAGCAGTGGTGTAGTGCACTTCCTTCCATACAGGGCTTCAAATGGCGACATCTCTATGCTCGCTTGATAGCTGTTGTTGTAAGAGAACTCAGCATATGGGAGATTATCGTCTCAGCTAGACTTATAATCTAGAGCGCATGCTCTTAGCATATCTTCTAGGATTTGGTTTACTCTTTCTGTCTGTCCATCCGTCTGCGGATGAAACGCTGTGATGAACTCTAATCTGGTTCCCAAGGACTCTTGTAATTGATTCCAGAAATGAGAAGTAAACTGAGTACCCCTATCCGACACAATTTTCTTGGGAACACCATGTAGACACACAATCCTCTTCATATAAATGTCAGCTAGTTTGGCACTAGTGTAAGTAGTCTTCACGGGTATAAAGTGAGATACTTTCGTCAGATGATCGACTATAACCCATATAGAATCATACCCTGATTTGGTCCTGGGCAGACCAGTGATGAAATCCATACCAATCTGTTCCCATTTCCAATCTGGTACTGGTAAGGGTTGCAGCAATCCTGCTGGTTTTTGGTGTTCTGCTTTCACATGACTGCAGACGTCACACTTTGCAATGTATTCAGCAATATCTCTCTTCAAATTGATCCACCAATACCTCTCATTTACATCCATATACATCTTGGTGTTACCCGGATGTATGGAATAAGGTGAGTCATGAGCTTCTTGAAGTATTAACTTCCTAAGATCTGCATCGTCAAGAACACATATGCGTTCTTTATATCATACAGTTCCTTCCTCATCTTCTCTAAAATCCCTGGCCTTGCCTTCACTTAGGTTCTTCTTGATTTCTTTTACTGCTTTATCCTCTAACTGAGCTTCCTTGATTTTGTTAAATAGAAGAGGTTGAACTTCTAAGGATGCTATGAATCCTTCAGGTACCACTTCCAATCGAAGGTCCTTAAATCCTTTACATAGATCTTCAGGCAATTCTTCTGCCGTGAGTCTGTTTACATAAGTCTTACGACTCAAGGCATCAGCCACTACGGTGGCTTTCCCTGGGTGATACTATAGACTTAAATCACAGTCCTTGATCAATTCTAGCCATCTCCTTTGTCGCATGTTTAATTCCTTCGGAGTAAAGAAGTACTTGAGGCTTTTATGATATGTGAATACGTCACATCGCTTTCCCCATAAATACGGTCTCCATATTTTAAGCGCATGTACCACAAAAGCTAACTCTAGATCATGAGTGGGATAGTTTACTTCATGATTTTTTAGTTGTCTTGAGGCATAAGACACTACTTTGCCTTCTTGCATCAATACGCTTCCTAGACCACGATATGAAGCGTCGCAATAAACTTGGAAATCTTTCTCTAGATCTGGTAGGCAAAATACTGGTGCAAACACTAAGCGTTTCTTTAATTCTTGAAAACTGGTCTCACAAGCTTTTCTCCACTCAAACTTTTTCCCTTCTTCAGTAGTTCAGTCAAGGCCTTGACAATCTTGGAGAAATTTTCAATGAATCTTCGGTAGTATCCTGCCAGTCCTAGAAAACTGCAGATTTCTCCCACATTTTTGGGTGATTCCCAATTTGTCACGGCAGCAACTTTTTCAGGATCCACTGTTATTCCATCTTTAGACACCAGGTGTCCTAGAAATCCTACTTGTTCTAACCAAAATTCACACTTGTTGAACTTAGCATATAACTTATGCTCTCGGAGTTTTTGCAACACTAGACGTAAATGTTCTTCATGTTCTTTGTGACTTTTGGAGTAGACTAAGATGTCATCGATGAAGACAACAACAAACTTGTCCAGAAAATCCATAAATACCTTACTCATCATATTCATGAAATACGCTGGAGCTTGGTTAACCCAAAAGGCATTACGGTGTATTCATACGAACCATATCTTGTAACAAAAGAAGTTTTGGGTATATCCATCTCCCTAACTTTCATCTGAAAGTACCCTGATCTGAGATCGATCTTGGAGAACACGACGACCCCTTCTAATTGATCGAAGAGCTCATTGATTTTGGGTAGCGGATATTTGTTCTTGATTGTATGCTCATTTATGTCACGGTAATCGGTGACTAATCTTTGTGTACTATCCTTCGTCTTGACAAAAAGGATTGGGGCTCCCCAGGGTGATGAACTTGGACGGATAAAGCCTTTCTGCATAACTTCTTCCAGTTGCTTCTTGAGTTCTTTCAGTTCATCAGTTGCCATCGGGTAGGGTCTTTTAGCAATTGGTCCTGTACCCGGCTTCGGTTCAATGAGAAACTCTACATCTCTATCGGGTGGCATTCCCGGTAGTTCTTCCGGAAACACATCAGGGTATTCCTTGACTATAAGAACCTCACCGAGACTAACCACCTTAAGAGAATTAAGCCTAACCTTCTTTAGCTCAAACTTTGATCTGAAATTGATTTTCAAACCTTCTGGAGTGGTGAGAGTGATGGTTCTATTTGCGCAGTCTATGATTCCTTCATAACGGGACATCCAATCCATCCCTATGATAACATCCAAGCCTTGTGTTTCCAGGATGATCAAGTCCGTAGGAAACTGATGCTTTCCAATCTTCAGACTCAACTGTCTACAACCTGAGGTTACTAGCATTTCTCCTCCCGGAGAGCTTACTCTAATAGGGCTTCCTATATTCTCCACAACTAACCCATGTTTGTTTACAAAAGCTCTTGAAATGAATGAATGCGATGCTCCAGTATCAAATAAAACTAATGCTGGACATGAATTGAGCAAGAACGTACCAATGACAGCATCAGGTTCATCGTGCACCTCTTCCACGTTGATGTGGTTCACATGTCCCTTCTGGAAAGGATTGGGCTTGGCAGCTTGTGCAGTCTTCTTCTCGGGGCAGTCAGTGGCGTAGTGGCCCTTGTTATTGCACTTGAAGCATAAAATTTGGCTGATATCTTTCTTATATTCAGGATTTGGGCGATGATGTCCATGGTTATGGCCAACATTTCCATTTCCTTTGGGATTCCCATTGTTTCCTTTGAACCCACCACTATGGTTGTGACCATGATGTTTGTGGTTGCTTCCTCCACTAGGATAGTGCCCATGTTTATGAAGATGGTTTGTATCTTGAGGAAAGTGCCTTTTGAATGAAGGTTCAGAATGGTGTTTCTGAACATTCAACTTTCTCTTCATGTTTTCAGCCTTCTTGATGTTATCCTCCAGTATGATAGCCTGATCTAGGAGGGTTTGATAATTTGGGGCATATGCTACTGTTAATGGAATCTTCAGTTCGTCATTCAGCCCATTAAGGAATTTTGCCTTCCTCTTAGCCTCAGTGTTGATGTCTTCAGAAGCATATCGAGAAAGGGCATAGAAATCAGCCATGTACTCCTTAAGGCTCATGTTTCCTTGCCTCAGGTTTCTGAATTCTTATTGCTTCAAGTTCATAATGCCCGAGGAGATATGAGCATTACGAAATCCTTCCTTATAGTTTTCCCAATTCAAGGTTTTTAGCGGGTGAGTGATTTGATAAGTTTCCCACCACTGAATTGCTGGTCCTTCCAACAGGTGAGTAGTGAACCTCACCTTCTCAGCGTCGGTACATTCACAAGTCACTAGATCTCTGTCCACGAACGCAGCCAGTCATCTACCACAATTGGCTCAGTTGCAGTGGAGAACTTGTTAGGCCGGAGCCTCAGAAATCTGGTAAGTCTATCCACTTGGGGGGGTGGTGGCGGTGGCGGTGGTGGGTTGTGGTTATTGTTGTTGTTATTGTTGTTGGTTGCCGCAATAAACTGGGTCATCATAGTCATTAGCTGAGCTTGAGCGGCCATCAACTGTTGTATAGCATCATTGTTGTTGTTGTTGTTGTTGTTGTTGTTATCGGGCACACGGCGGGGAGGCATCTGTGGTTTTTTTAGCATAGATGAGTTTAGATGGAAAGGTCTAAAGAGAAATTACCCCAACAAACAAACAACTTATAAGAACAACCAACACACAAATCCAAACCTTTGGATTAAAAACGATATGAAAGTTTGGAAAATAAACTCGTGAGGTTCCGGGGATACAAGGGAAAGTACTGCCTTACCACAAGTTGGTAGGTCAATACAAGACTAAGATAACGATGAGGTGTAAAGTAAATGGTAGTCTCACTAACTAACTACTCGACCATGTCATCTTCTTCTTCTTCAATTTCCTGAATCTCGATTCCTTCATTGTCGAGTACTTCCTTGAGTTCCTTCACTTCTTTCTCCAGGGCAGAGTTCTTTTCTTGCAGCTCCCTCTTCTCAGTACGAAGTCGGTTGATCAAGTCACTATCAGCTTCAAACTCGACTTCATTGCTCTCGAGTTCTGCCTTCTGTTCTCTGATAGTCTTGTTCTTCTCTTGAGCCCTTTTCTCCTGTCTCTTGTACTTCTCCTCTTGTGCAGCAAACCTCTCATGTTGGGCTTTAGTCACTTCCTCCTGAGCCTTCATCTTCTCCTCGTTCTCCTTGAGTAAGGCACATAACTCATCGTTCTTCAGGAGCTCAATGCGCCTATCCTCATAAAGCTCTGTGACGAGGATCTCCAACTCCTGGAAATAGAGATTAAGGGGCTTTGCTTTGCCCCTATCTCCGACATAAAAAAGGTAAGGTTCTCCATCCTCGTTTCTCCTTCCAAAGAAAATGGTGTAGTGGCCCCTCAACTCTGTGCTGTAGCGTCCATAGAGGCGCCCAATCAGGTCTTGCATGACTAGATTGAGTCCTTTATCTTTGGAGTCACTATCAATTTTGATCTCCAACGGGGGATCTTCTCCACGTCCTGCTGAGTTGCTTTTATTCCCCAACAACCCTCTTTGTTAAACTTCTTCAGGATGAAGCCCTTGACTTGAGGTAGCGGTAAACTTATCTTCTCGCCGATGTCGAGGAGGTAGCAGCCAAAACGGGTGTTCTCGAAGTCCTCCGCAGTGGTGAAGTGGAAGCTCGTCATCCTTTAGATAGAAAGAAAAGAATTAGAAACAAGAAATGCATAAGGTAAAGCAGTACTAGTCATATGTGCAATATTTATTTAGAAAAATACTAAATCAAAACTTAAGGTGATCAACAAATATTAACAACTCTTTGCAAATTGGATATTCACTATAGTGAGAGAGACAGACACCCGGTCAGCCACTTATGATTGTGGAATAGGTCTCATGTAGGCGGACATGTAAGGTTTGACTCCAGGCCGCTTATCTCACTATGCCGCTAGGATCCAAAATACTCAAGGAGGTAATACTATGATCAAAAGATTTTTCCAATCCTAAGGGCTCGAACCTACAGGAAACACAGTGCTCTGATACCATCTGTAATGTACCTGCACTTAAAATATGGCAGGTACCTGTGTATAGTGCAAATCCCTGGATCGATTCGTTTGCACACACAGTTTACGATGTAATATCACAACAAAGTATCAATTCATTACAACGCTGATCCAGACTTAGAAAATATTCATTACAATTTGCATAGCGCAAAGCTAGCAGTGAACAGAGTAAACAGCGGAAAATTTTTCTTCATGGAGTCCCCATCATCAGCATGTGCCACAGGCGAGCATGTTCGTTGAAGACTCGAAACCCTTAGCAAAATCTCACTCATCATCAGAACAATCTGCAATAAGAAAAATATTGCAACAACGTGGGTCAGAACCATTTAAAAATGGAACTGGCAAGTGACACTATGGTGTACACTTAAAGGAATAACTCTATAACCTATCTGCTTATTTGGCTAGTGGAGCTCAAGGCTATTTTGCAGATAGCAAGTTTTTCCCTAACTCTTTGAAACAACTTTACCTAGTTGAGACAAATATGGTATGAAAGCCATAGTCTAAATCTACCCTTGTTCTCCCATCATGTTTTAATTTAAAAGTTGGAATGGTGGAATCCTCCGTTGACGTCCTCGTTCAGCTGCTCAATTGTCCGTTTCCGAGGACACGGCTAAGTAATTAGATTTTAACTCTGCAGAGGTTGTGCACGTTCACCATTGTACCCATTCAACCCAAACTATCCTATACACTCTTGAAGTGTTAAGGAAAAGGAGAGGAATGAGACGAGATCTTTCAGAAGCATTTTCCCTCCCCATGCTGGCCTGACGCGCTCCACCTACAAATCCTCTACCACCACCTGTCAGGCTGGGGCAAGTCCATGCAGCTTAGTTGATCAAGCTAGAGCCCATATTGGCAATGGCTGCACAAGGAGCAATCTTCACTTGGAGTTCTTCAGATTCCTCTGTTCCTGGGTGGCCATCCACAAGTGAATATCCCACAGGTAAAACCCCTGGGGACAACACTCAACTCATACAGCCAAGCAACCAATTCCACCCAGGTGTTTGATTATAACTTAGTAGAATTTAACATTTTATCAAAATAGTTTTGCATAGCATCAAATTTCTACTAAGTATTTTCATAGGAACCTAGACACAAGAATAAGGAATTCTAAACAGGTCTAGCATAGCTTTTCTACTAAGTCCTATACATGCTTAGGAAAATACACTACTCATGCATAGAAAAATACTAGGACTTTTATGAGGTGTGCCACTTGCCTTGGCAATCTGGAGTGCAACAGTTACAGTTGCAATGACTCTCGTTTCCCTCAGAATAGTCTAACAAAATATAAAGCCACATATAAACACACAAGCAATATAATCATACAAAAATATGCTATGCATGAGATGCAATAATTTAATTTCAGGAAAACTAATATATTTATCTCTTAAATTTTTTATGAAGTATGCATGATAATAATTTAAATTTGTCCTTCAATTATTTAGACTTGAATAAAAAGGGTAACGCTAAAATTTTAGTTTACACTAATAAATTTTTATAACCAAAATTTGTAAAACTGGTTATTGCACAGAGGGCATCTAAACAAATTTTTAGCAATTTGATTTACTCAAAAATAATTTTTGTAACTAAAGTTATGTCAAAAACACTTAAACTACTCACATGAATATTTGAAAATTTTGAATGTGCCAAAACAGAAAACAATGAAGCCAAAATATTCTACTGGTTCTAAGGATTCCAAATATATAAAAATATTTAAATTTGGATAAACAGATAAAAAGAAATGATAAAAACAGTATGCAGGGGGTTTTCCTCAAAACTGCCAATTAAAATGATTTAAGAAAAATCGCAAAAAATAATATCTGACGCGGCGCTGACGCGGCATGCCACGCAAGCGTACCGGTTCGGGTTTTAAGTGATCTAATCCTGGTCTTGCACGCAAGATCTAACGGTCTAGATTAAAACGACCAAAACCGAGCGGCGCTTCGCCGGAACCCTAGCCGGAGACGAGGCCCGCGGCGGTGACATCGCCGGCGCACACGTTCCTGGCGTTCTACTGCCTACGGAGACGAACGAGTCATACCCGAGCGTGGAGGAGGCTGAGGCGGAGACGATGGCGAGGTTGTAGACGATGGGGTGCACTGACGCGCAGGAATTTGCTCGCTGGAGTCGTGCTTGGCGGCGGTCCTCTTCGGGTGTGGAAGGAGACGAGATTCTGCTGCCCGAGAACAAGCAAAAAAATTTCAAAACGATGCGCCAGATCAAAATAAATCAAGAGGAGTGGAGAGAGGTGTCGGGGTTCACGATTTTTTTCCGGAGTCGCGAAATTTTCCCGGCGGCTTCGGCGGAGCTCCGGGGATGCTCGCGGGCGGCCTGGTCGCTCTCGGGAGGTGGTGCTTGGGGCAAAAGAGAGAGGGGAGCGAGGGGGTCTTATAGCGAGCAACGGCGAAGGAAACGTGGCAGTAAATCAATCGCAATGAATCGATTTGATTCGGGCGTTTCTCGGCTTTCATCGCGGGCGTGATTTGGGGCGAGTCGTTGCCGCGGGAGGGATGACAGGTGGGGCCCACCAGTCGGTGACCGAGAGAGAGAGAGGGAGAGATGCTGGGCCGCTGGCGGGCTAGGGCGCGGCGCTCGCGGCAGATAGCCAGTGGGCTTCGGCCCACTTAGCTGGCCCGACTCCTTTTTATTTTATAAATCAGTTTCTGTTTTTAAATCTTTTGAGTATAAAACAATTTCAAAACTATATCAAAACTTCTCAGAAAAATTTATAAAAATATAATTTGAAAAGCTTATTAAAAATAGATCTTTTTGGTAGTATTTTTCTCCAAAGTAAAAATAAAATAAAAAGGAAAATTATTATAAATTCAAATAACAATTTTGTGGACTTAAAATCAATTTAAACATATATAAGTAATTTAATTTAAATCATATGTGATTCAAATGACAAGTTTTAAATGATGATGATGCATGAATGCAAAGTTTTAAATTTTTCTGAAAAATTGGGATGTTACACTTTGTTTTTCATTTTCATATTGTAAACTTCTTTTAGAGACGCTCAAAGTGTGTTTGACCGGGTTTGACCAGACATTCAAATAATCATAAATAATTGAAAAAAAATCCAAAAAAATGTGAAACCCGCGCACATTGTCTTATTATGTGACATAGTTATGATAAAATATATAAATCTGGGTTTGGTTCATTTTATGAAAAATGGTACGCACAAATGAGCTATCACGTAAAAAGAGTTATAGAGTTTGTCAGAGAGTGAGAGGGTTTCGGTTTCGATAAAATAAAAAATTCACAAAAACTTCATTTCATTGTTACTGAGAAGCATCTGCACTTCGTTTTTCATTTTCATATTTTAATCTTCTTTTGGAGACGCTCAAAGTGCGTTTGACTAGGTTTGACCAGACATTCAAATGATCATAAATTGTCGGCCCAGTGGGGACTGGGGTATGAAGAGCCCACTCCCCCCAGGCCTCGCACGCTGGCTAGTCAGACAAAACGACTAAGGACCAGGCCTCGCCGCCTGGCGGGACCCTCGAGAGGCAATTCCCCTCGTGGGCCTGAAGAGCAAACGAGGTCCTCAAGGGGTCCCTCGCTACCAGAGACACTCCCGAGGCGCCAGCGCGCCTGGAGGGGAGTCAACAGGAATCCCTCCACAGGCCTTCCCAGGCCTATGGGGAAACGTCGCGGCCAAGGAAGTACGGCGGGGCGCACATGGCCTCTGCCACGCCCACGTGGTGACGCAAGCACCCCCGTTGCCGTTTTGGTGATCAAGGAGTAAATAAAATTGCGCCGCCTGCTGTAGAACTGCTAGGACCTTCCACTCTGGTGATAAACCAGGTGGACGGCGCAACCCTCCAAAGAGAACGTCATTGTAACATCCCAAATATCAATATAAATTATTAATGCAAAAATGTGGCCCACCAAAAACTTTTCTTATAAATTGGTATATGTTTGTTTCATGATTTCTGTTTGTTATGCTTTGCTTGCAAGATTGTTGGAATCTAATTCTAATTACAAAATTGAAGAATAGAAAATAAACACAACAACATTTCAAAACTAGAAAACAATGTGACACATGTCACCATATTTTCCAAAATAAGGAACCTACTTTACTTTATTTTTCAAGCCAAAAACAGTGGGGAATATCCTAAATCCTACTATTTGATTTCCCCAAGTATCTCTCTTTCAAATAAAAATTCAAACACCTAAATCCAAATTATAAATTCTTTATTTGAAATTTTCAAAATATTCCAAATGGATTTTGAGACACTTGCCACTAATATAATCAAACTATATCCTAAGTTTGGACACAAATGGAATAAGCAAAGTATAAAAATAAAATACCAAAAAGGTGTACTGTTTTGGTTCAGGAAATCCAGCAAACACCTTTTGTGCATCGTGTGTTCTTCCCAAACCCGAACCAAACCTTGGATCAATTCGTGTTAAGCGTTGATCATTTGCCGAATTGAGGCCTCCCTTGCACGCCCCTAATCACCACGATCACGCCGCACCCGAGGACGAGCCAAATGGTGGCCGGGATCAGCGACGAGACGCCGGCGACAGCGGCAGCCGTGCGCACGTCGCCGTGTCGGCACTGTGGCTGCGGCGACGCCGCGCCGTGCCGGCCGCGCTGCTTCCTCTCTCTCCCTCCCTCACCTCCTGGTTCCCTCACTCAGCAGCAGCACGCGCCAGCAGCCGCCCGAGCACGCCGCGTCCGCGACACGCCGCGCCCGCCGTACGCCGCCCGGACGTGCTCCACGGCCCGGACCACCGACGACCTCGCCAGAGCGCGCCACGCCACCCCTCCATGCCCAATTGGTCCCCCGAGCACCCCGCAACCTAGCCGCCCCCTCCACCGGCCTACGGCGAGCTAGCACGGCCACGGGCGCCCTCTGCACTGCGTCCACCGTGCGCCGCCCGTCCGCTATAAAAGGGCACCCCCGTGCTCCACCCTTGCCACACCGCCACTGCCTCTCCTCTCCACTCCCCTCTCTCGTGCGCCGCGAAGCCTCGGGCCGCCGTGGTCTCCTCGAGCTCGCCGTGCCCGAGGTAGGCGCCGACCACGGCCGGGCCACGGTGCCCTCCCCTTCGCTCCCCTCTGCCCTCACTCGCCTCCCCTTGGTCCCCTCTCTCACCCGCGCCCTTTTTCCCTCTGGTTCGTGCCCAGGAGCGCCGCCGATTGCTCGCCGGAGCTGGAGCAAGGCCGCGGAGGAGGAGTTGCTCGCCGCCGCCGCTCGGAGCCACGCCAGCAAGCGCCGCTCGTCCCAAGGTCTTCCCCGAGTCGCCGCCGTCGATCTGCACCGTCCCCACGTCCTCCCGAGCCCCCTAGGTGAGCTATCCGTCCACCTCACCATCGCCGGAGCCGCAGCGCCGCTCGGTTTTGGTCGCCGGCGACGCGCGCGATCTGAGCCGTTGGATCTTGATCCAACGGTGACTTACCGGTTCGTTTTAAATAAAAAGAATCTGACGCGCGGACCCCACCTGTCATGTTTTTAAACATTTCCCGCGCCCGCACCTGTCACTGTCCAGTAGACCCCACCAGTCAGATTTTTCAACATTATCCACTCCGGGATTTTTAATTCGAATTTAGATTTAAATTGAAATCAGTACTGAACTCAATTTTAGAAATTCCATATCTGGAGATTTACAACTCCAAATGGAGCAAATCCAACTGTTCTGGAAAGCTTATGAAATTATATATCCAACCCAATTGGTTTCACCCAATTTGGATATATAATAAAAATACACTATTCAAAATACCCTAAAAGGTTTAAATTCTAAACTTCTTTGTTTCTGATACTCTGTTAATCCAAATTAGTTTAAACTAATTTTATTAGATCACATTTAACCATGGTTAGTCACCCCTAAAAGGGTTTAAGTTTTAGATGAACATAATTTAAATAATAGCCAAAACTTTATTAATTGGCTTCTGGATTCAAAACATTGTGTAGGGAGTTTGGTAACTCCAAATGACTCAAATCCAATTGGGTCATCTTCTACACATCATTAGCTTTATGTGGAAATTTATTTTGTATTTTTGTGATCAAGAGAACTTAAGATATGTAATTAAACATGTTCAACTAGTTTCTGCCATAATTAAGACATAATCAAATAATGGCTAATTCAATTAAATTGAAACCAAATTGTGTTGCTTGATATATGAAGTGAATATTTAGAGCATTTAAGATTGCATTGCTGTAATGATTGTTGTTCTGCTGTTGCTTGCTAGTTGTTGTAGTTTAGCATGTTATAATATGTTAGTACTGTTAGTGTTAGTTGTTAGACACATTGGTGAGTAATATGTTTGCATGGCTTGATGAACTTGATAGTCTTGGAGTGGAATACTAGCTTAAATATCTTGTTAGTGTATCCACCTTAGCTTGTTGAGGTATCTAAATTTTAGAGATTAATTGGTGACTTAACTTTTGTCTGAAGTATTTCCTGATCAGAGAAAAGTGGTTACTAATTACCTCTAATTGAGGATGCCTTGGTGCTCTATATTTTGGCATATGAATGGTGTTATACTCCTGTGAGTATAATGCCCTAGTAAATATAGATTTAGTTCATTGCTTGATTAAACTAGTGCTATGTTTGTGGCTTGAGTGATTAGTTTGATACTTGTGGTTTGTTCCTTGTTTATATGCCACTTGTGGTTTGGTTTGCTTATTGTGTGTTGATTATTTTGATGTTGCGACGCTAGTTATAAACGCTACCGGAGTGGTATTTGGAAAAGATTTATCGGAGGAGGATGATATTTATTCCTTGAGCGGTGAGAAGAAGTCCAAGAACATCATACTGAAATCAGGCAAGCTATTCTCTGAGCTTGCGTCTACATACATCTATTTTGGTTCACATGTTTTACTTATAAAGGGCATATGTGATTTAAGTGGTGGTTGCCACTAAAGCTATGAGTTTGAAAACCCTTTTTCCAAATTACAAGTATATTATTTTGACACCCTGTATGGAGATATTAGATGGAAATTCTTTTTCAAACTATAGGATGGGAAAATATTGTTTACTCAAAACTCCTTTGAAAATACTTGTGTGGACATGGAATACCGAGATGTCGGTGTTGAAATTGAGAAAGGGTGAATGGTGATGTTTATGAAAATGCACATTGTGTCTTTGTACTTACGTCGACCAGCCGATAACCTGTGCGACCACATCTACCCACATATGGGAAAGGGCTTAGTCATATAATTTGCTCATATTAGTATGGGATACCTCATCATTGGAGATGACTCCGTTATGCATGAGGGGATGGTTTGGTGACCTACCCCTGACCTGGGTCCTCGCTCAAACTCTATGAGTAGGTAAGGAGGAGGATAGAAGGATGTCCCCTATACACCGCCAGATAAAACCTATGAGTCCTCACACTTAGATTCCGACAGGCTGGGTTAAGTGTCGATGGAAAGTATCATAGGGGCAGGGTCCTATACTAGCATGAGCAAAGGACAGACTAGGGTCGGTGACTCAACTTCGCATACCCCTGGTATGGCGAGACGTGGCAGACACGATGAGTTATCGGATGGGTGTGGGAAAAGCGTGCTACCTCTGCAGAGGGTTAAAACTATTCGAATAGCCGAGTCCTCGGATATGGACAGTTGAGAGGCCCTACTTCGACCATGTGCAAGTTTTGGAAAAGATTTGAGTTTTAATAAGAAAATGAAGTGGAGAATGATCCATACACTATACCAACGGATCGGTATGAGGTTGTTGGAGATAGTCTTGGAAAAGGTTTGAGTTTTTAAAAGAAAAAGGAAGTGGAGAATGTTCCATACACCTATACCAACGGATCGGTATGAGGTTGTTGGAGAATATGTATCATGACGGTTTATGGTCAGGAAAAGTAGGAGTTTTGGAGAAACAGATAAAATGGTGATTTTTCGATAAAATGTTTATTAAAGAGACTTCTTACCTTTTTCAACAAAGATGCCCCCTTTTGGGAAAAAGTTTTAAAGAGACTTCTTACAAAGGCAGATTTATGGGAAAAGTTCTGAAGACTTCATTTCCTTTTTCAATAAAGATATAGAGTTTTCAAGGAAAACAAAGTTTTATTTAAACAAATAAAAGAATAGCGCATGCTCATGTTGGGGTAGTTTGCGAGTACGTAAATGTACTCATGGCTGTGTCCCTGGATATTCCCATGTCCAGAGTTCAAGAAGAAGTATGATGAAGACCGAGAGACCGATGACGTCTTTGCGAACTAGGCCGTCTTCCCAGTCAGCTGCCTGTAGGTGTCTTGGCAAATGACTCGGGCCCCACGTTGATTGGTGTTTTTCCGCTGCAATAACTTATTGAAGATTATGGCTTCAATCAAGTAAGTAATTCATTCGGTAATTATGGAAGTTCTTTTGATACCAGTTCGATTGTGCTCAGCGACAGACTGATCACGGGATCGCTGATGTTGTAGGCACAAGGGTATTTCAGACAGCTAGTCCGGGGTCCCCACAGTCATCGCGGGCTCCACCTCAGAGACTACCTCCCCTGTGGGCAGTACTGCGCGGTCGGCCGCCTGTCGGCCACCGCGCCCACCTTTATCAGTGATGGACTGTGTCCATGGACAAACGGGCCGCGGTGGACTCCTGCTCAACCATGCCTCTGCCATGTGGGAACCACCTTGAAGGCCAAGCAGAAGGAGAGCGCCGGAGGCGCCTTTAAAAGCACCAAGAACTCCATCGTAGAGAGGGTCGGCCAGTTGCTTACGACAACGCTTGTAAACCCTAGCAATACCAAGTAGGATAGCCTCTGGCTGGTGGAGGAAGAAGATCATCGCTTCCCTCCCCAGGCAAGAACTGCCTCAAAGGGCCCCTCGGCAAGCTCTGTTGTACTGTAACCACCATAGTCCAATACAGCCAAGCAGGAGTAGCGGTCTTACCTCCTCACGAGGGCCGTGAACCTGGGTACGGGCCGGTGTCTATGTCTGTCGTGGGTGTTTCGTCTTCGGGTCCGACGAGCAACGTCGCCGTGCCCCTCGAGGGTCTTGACCTCCGCGTTCAGTCCCCTTCACGAACTACACTTCAGGAAGTGACTACCCCTGTTCTTAGGGAATCATAACCCGACATTTGGCGCGCCAGGTAGGGGGTTGAGGCGCGAGAACGACCTTCGAGCTGTCTCCGCGCCATGGAGAACACCCGCGCTACCCGCGCCGCCCGCGTCAACCGACGCGCGCCTGAAGGAGCGCGCGCCCCGCCAGGCGCCACGGCCACTCGCGCACGACGTGGCCGACCCTGCCATGAAGAGCGCGCCCCCTCGGGCCCTCATGCGGAGGAGCCAGAACGCAACTCCGAGCACCAGGAGGGACCCCACACCTCACACCGCGCTGCTCATGGGGCAGGAGCTTCTCCGCTACCAGCCCACCGCTGAGGCCCACGAACAATGGCTGGAGCGCCTCAACCACCTCGTCGGCATCGCCACTACACGCCCCGCTCCGTCGCAGTCCAACATGCACCCCTCTCTCGCGGGCACGGTCGCAACAAACGCGGCTCCGTCCCCGCCAGGGCCTGCACCGGCTGCGACGCAGAGGGCTGCCTCGCACGCGTCCTCTTCGCACGATTGCTTCATCGTGCAGCGCACCGTGCCCAACGCTCGCGTGGGGATGGAGCTCGAGTGCAACCGCCAGAACAGGCTCGTGGAGGAGATCGGCCAGGCGGGCCGGCAGAACCGCAGTGCGCTACAACACGGAGACGCCACGTACGCAACAGGCTTCATGGCGTTCACCCGCTCCCTGCGTCGCGTGGTCTGGCCCCCGAAGTTCTTGCCGGCTCTCCCTAAGGGCTACGATGGCTCAAGCAACCCCATAGAGTTCCTGCAGGTATACACCACCTCTATCCAAGCTGTAGGAGGAGACGACAAGGTCATGGCCAACTGGTTCTCCCACGCGCTTCGTGATTCGGCGCTGTCGTGGCTCCTGAACCTCCCCGAGGACTCCGTGAACTCTTGGGAGGAGCTCTGCAAGCAGTTCGTCTCCAACTTCAAGAGGACGTACGAGCGCGCCCTCACCCACAACGACATGCGTGCTGTGGTGCAGAAGAAGAATGAGACGATCCGCAAGTACATACAACGCTTCAGCCAAGTGCGCAACAAGATCTCGAACATCCCTGACACCCAAGTCATCGCTTCCTTCCGCGAGGGCGTCACAAACAGCAGGATGCTCGAGAAGCTGGGCATCCACGACAAGCTCACTTTTGTGGTGAAGCTGTTCGACCTGGCGGACAAGTGCACCAAGGCTGAAGAGGGACTCCCATTCGTCAAGATGTCCTCGAGAGGGGACGAGCACACTGATGGGTCCAGGAGCCAGAAGAAGAAAGAGGAGCCCAAACGCAAGGCCACCGCGGTTCTCGCGGCAGAGCCTGACGCGAAGGGCACGCGCAGGGACTCCCCTGAGCCTGGAGAGAGGAAAGATGACCACCGCCCATTCTGCATCTACCACAACAGGCGCGGTCACTCTACAGAATCTTGCTTCGACCTCAAGAGGTTGAGCAAGGAGCGCGAGCAAGCAGAGGGCAGTGGTGGCCGCGGCCGCGGCCGAGGCCGTGGCTTTCACGGGAGCGGACGCTAGAGCGGCTACCAGAAGCCATCTCGCAATCAGGCCAATGCCGCGGAAAAGAATGGCAATCTCCCTGACGAGGAATATGGTGGCTACCAAGCCTTAAGAGGCGCCATTGCCTGCATCCTTGGTGGGGCGCAGGCGCCAAGGTCGAACAATCAGTTCAAGCAGTTCGCCCGCGAGCTCAACGCAGCCTTCCCAAGCACTGAGATCTCCAAGCCCCTCAAGTGGTCGCAGTACACCATCGCCTTCGACGCTCAGGACCACCCCAAGTCCACTAAGATTGTTGGAACCCTCCCGCTGGTATGCAGCCCCACCATCGACAACGTTGCTGTCCCCAAGACTCTCATCGATGGTGGAGCAGGCCTGAATCTTATCTCCGCAGATACGGTCGAAGCGCTTCAAGTGCCCTACGAGGGGCTCATGCCCTCTAGGCCCTTCACGGGAGTCACCAGCGGCTCGATCGAGACTCTGGGCCAGGTCAGGCTTGGCGTCACCGTTGGAAGCGAGGAAAATTACCGCACCGAGCAAATCGACTTCGATGTCGCGCACATCGGCCTGCCGTACAATGCCATCCTCGACTACCCCGCGCTCGCAAAATTCATGGCCGTCACGCATCATGCCTACAACATGGTCAAGATCCCCGGCAGCGCTGGCACAATCACCGTCCATGGACATGTCCTGGATGCTACACGCACTGTCGAGACGGCCTACAAGGCCGCCGCCATGGCATTCCCCGCAGACGAGGACATGGAGCCTCTCGAGAGACCCAAGAAGAAGAAGCAGTTGTTCTCCCAGGAGACCGCCGCTATGAAGAAAATCTCTCTGAGCTCCAGCAGCTCGGGGGCTGAAGGCTCGGGGGCTAGCGTCACCATTGGCGCCGCGCTGCCTCTCAAATAGGAAAGCGCGCTCGTCGCCTTCCTCCAGGCAAACTCTGATATGTCTGGTGTACCGAGGGAGGTGATCGAGCACCACTTAGCCGTGTGCCCAAACGCGCGCCCCGTCAAGCTAAAGCAAGAAAACAAGCCCCCGAGAAGCAAGCATTCATCGTCAAAGAGGTCGAGAAGCTCAAAGCGGCAAAGGTCATCCGCGAAGTCGCGCACCCCACTTGGCTCTCCAACGGCGTGGTAGTCCTGAAACCCGCCAGAGGAGGCCGCCTCGGTATCGACTACACTGATGTAAACAAGGCCTGCCCCAAGGACCCTTATCCCTTGCCAAGAATTGACCAGATCGTGGACTCCACGGCAGGCTGCGACCTCCTCTGTTTCCTCGATGCTTTCTCTGGTTATCATCAGATAAAAATGGCTAAGGAAGATAAGGAGAAGACGGCTTTCCTCACCCCTTGCGGTGTGTATTGCTATGTCTGCATGCCCTTCGGCCTAAAAAATGCCGGAGCCACTTTCCAGTGGCTAATGAGGATAGCACTTGGCGAGCAAATGGGGAGAAACGCCGAGGCATATGTCGATGAAATCGTCATAAAATCCCGAGAGGGAAATACTCTCCTCGGGGACCTTGAAGATACTTTCGCCAACCTGCGCAAGGTGAACATCAAGCTCAACCCCGCCAAGAGCGTCTTTGGAGTACCTTCAGAGAAATTGCTTGGGTTCCTCGTGTCCCATCGAGGCATAGAGGCAAACCCAGACAAAATCAAGGCCATAGAGGGCATGCAAGCTCCACGCAGGCTCAAGTACATGCAACGCCTAGCAGGCTGCATGGCCAGCTTGGGTTGATTCATCTCCAAGTTAGGCGAAAGAGCCCTGCCGTTCTTCATGATCATGAAAAGAACGGACACTTTCAAGTGGACCCGTGAAGCTGAAAAAGCATTTGAGGACTTGAAGAAGTACCTGGCAAGCCCACGAGTAATGGTCGCCCCAAGGTCAGGCGAGCAGCTGAAGCTGTACCTATCAGCCACCCCACAGACAGCCAGTGCCGTCGTTGTGGTAGAAAGGGAAGAGCCAGTACTCCACAAGAAGAGTGCAACCACTCCAAAGCCAAAGCCTCCTGATCAGGAGCTCGACGAAAGGGAACCCCTCATAAAACCACCGCCAGGCCCAAAGCCACCAGGGAAGCCCACCCCAAGTCAATCGCTGCAAGAAGATCCCGCCAGGGAGCCTGAGAAGCCCCCTGAGGCCAGCCCCCTCGAGGCCCATGACAACCCCCCTGAGGCCAACCCCCTTGAGGTCCTAGCTGAGCCCCTTCACGCAAAAGACGCCAAGGCTACACAAACTACCCTCGTCGAGCATCCAGTCTACTTCGTCAGCACAGTACTACGCGATATTCGCGAGCGTTATACAATGCAGCAGAAGCTCCTCCTCGCACTCCTCATCGCCTCAAGAAAGCTGCGACACTACTTCTAGGGGCACCCCATCACGATGGTTACCTCTTTTCCCCTGAAGCAAATCCTGCGCAACCCAAACGCCACAGATCAAGTCGCAGGATGGAACATAGATCTACAGCCATTCAATTTGCGCTTCGATACCACAAGGGTAATCAAAGGAAGAGCGCTGGCAGATTTCGTCGCCGAATGGACTGACCCAACCCCTGAAGAGCCTCTGGGAGAAGAACAAGAGCCCCTTGGAGATAAAATGCCCAGCCACTGGACCATGAAGTTCGACCGAGCTTTCGCTTGTCGCCACGGTGGGGCTGGCGTGGTCCTTATCTCACCAAAAGGCGACAAGCTGTATTACGCGGTCCAGCTGTGCTTCGGAATCGACAAGATCTCCAACAATATCGCTGAGTACGAAGGCCTGCTTGCTGGCCTACGCGCCACAATCGCCCTAGGCATCAAGCATCTACTCATCAAGGGCGACTCCCAGTTGCTCGTCAACTTCTCTAACAAAAGCTACAAGCCCAAGGATGACCACATGGCCGCATACCTTGAAGAGGTATGTAGGCTGGAGAAGCACTTCAGGGGAATGGAGCTCATGCACATCCCAAGAAAGGAGAACCAAGAGGTTGATGACATCGCCAAGCGCGCATCGAAGAGGCAAGCTCAGCCGCTAGGCGTCTTTGAAGAAAGGCTCATCAAGGCATCCATAAAGCAGCCTCAGGAGGCCATGCCCGCAAGCACAGACGAAGCGCTCCCGCCACCACCTGCAAATGGGGCTCCAGATTGTGGGCCCCCTACAGGGGGCATCTATTGCTCACAGCGGTGCATCAAGAAGCAGAATGGATTGACGAGATCAAAGGCTACCTCGACAAAGGGATCGTTCCCGAGGAAGATGTTGAAGCGGAGCGAATCGCCTGCCAAGTTAAATCTTACAAAATCCTCGAAGGGAATCTCTACCGCAAGCGCCCAAACGGAACCACGCTCAAATGCGATCCTCCTGAAGAAGGCAAAATGCTGATCAAGGACATCCACAACAGGGAATGCGGGACCCATTCATGCGCCCGCAGCTCGCAGGCAAAGTCTTCAGGAGCGGCTTCTACTGGCCTCAAGCACTTCAGGATGCACTGGACATCGTCCAAGCATGTGAAGCCTGCCAATTCCACGCCAAGCAAATTCACCAACCTGCGCTGAGGCTACAAACCATTCCGCTCTCCTGTCCGTTCGCGCTCTGGGGGCTGGACATCCTAGGACATTTCCCAACAGCGCAAGGCGGATATCGCTACCTCTTCGTGGCCATTAACAATTTCACTAAGTGGCCCGAAGTGGAGGCGACGCGCACAATTACAGTAGGCGTGGCGGGGAAACACCGTTCGCCCTCGTTTATGGAGCCGAAGCAGTCCTCCCCACAGAGATAAAGCATGGATCCCCGCGGGTCCTTGCCTTTAACGAGGACCGGCAAGATGACCTCCACAATGACGACCTGTTGCTCCTTGTAGGACTGCGAAGCCGCGCTGCCCTACGAGCGGCCAAATACCAGCAGGACCTGAGACGCTACCACAGGCGCAACGTGCGCTCGCATACCCTGGAGGCAGGCAATCTCGTCCTCAGGCGAATCCTCTCCAGGGAAGGCCTCCACAAGCTGTCACCGATGTGGGAAGGCCCCTACAGGGTCACCCACATCGCCAGGCCTGGCGCGGATCGCCTCAAAACTCAAGACGGCATCCCCGTCAAGAATCCATGGAACATCATGCACCTACGCAAGTTCTACCAGTGATCATCATCACGCCCGTGATCATTGTGACGTCGATACATCTAGCGGAAGAGGCAGCTTACGGCTCAACCTCCAAGCACTTTTGTCTCCAGAGGTTAAAAGCTCACGACTTAAACCTCACAGAATTTTTTGTCTCCAGAAGGAACAAACGCAGAACATGATCATCGTCACGCCCGTGATCATTGTCACGTCAAGACATCTGGCGGAAGAGGCACCTTAGGGCTCAACCTCCAAGCACTTTTTGTCTCTAGAGGTTAAAAGCTCACGGCTTAAACCTCCAAGCTCCAAAGGCTTCCCTCGAGGGTCAACCCTCCGAGCTCTCCTTGTAACGAGCCACCTCAGGCCGTTGAGAGTCTCTGCCACTAATGGGTGGTCCCCATGCCTCGACATGGTCAAAACATTAACTTGGCAACCCCAAGCATAATGAGACAATTTCGTTCCCAAGTGAACTTAGCGCCACGGCGCCGCTATGTAATATATGGTGGTGAGTTTTATTTACGCATTACTTTGTTGAAATGTGCGCTTATATCTCTCCACATGCGTACCTCACGAGCGGGGGCTGAGTATGGTGCCAGTGCCTGAAATGACACACCAGCAGCACTGCAAAACCCAAGGATCCGAGCTCTGGCTGGAGGGCAAGATCCCAAAAACACGCCATCTCTACAGAGGACCTTGGTACTTACTCTCCTCGTGAGGAACGCCTGAGGGGACCTATAAGCACGCACGAGTCCCCTGTACCGTGTTCTAGCGTTTGGGTTCGCCCCTCTAAAATCTACAGGGAAGAAATGCCCCCGCAAGCCCGAGGAGGCATCCGAGAAATATCCCTCAAGAGTACCTCCTCGCCAGGCAAAGATCCTCTACAGAGCGAAAACCTCGAGAAGCTAAGTCTCGCACCCACGCCTTGAGAGCGTTTTCTCCTCTAAGCGCGCGTTTGCCCCTCAAGCGACTTCGCTTTACCTTACACTTCATGGACTACTCGTACGTCTAAGGGGGGCACTTGAGCATCGCGACTCAGGGCTCTTACCTCTCCTAGGCCTAAACTCCCCCCGGCGTTGCGGAGTCATTGCTCCTGCATACCGAAGTGGCGGAGTCATGGCACGAAGAGATGGGTCCTACCGACGCAGAGAACAAATAGACATGAAGATGAGTCCAAAGAGACCTCTCTAGGGGCAAGCAAGCTAAAAGCAAGTGGCAAATAAGAATATATTACAGGCCAAAAGGTCACATATGTCTAAACACAAGATTGTTTCAGATACAAGCGCACGCAGGCGCTATAAGGTGTGGCTCAGGCGGAGGGGACGTCGTCTTGGACCTCCTCCACGGCGCCCTCCTTGGTCTCAGCAGAGGCGGCCTCCTCCTCGCTGTCCTCAGCTGCAGTCTCCGCCCGCCTAAAGCGGTTGTAGAAGGCATCAACCTGCTCGCGGAGGGAGTTGGAGACCCTGTGCGCATCCTCGCTTCGGGCGGCCTGCGTCACGGTGGAGAGGTCGAATCCTGGCGTGAGGAGCCTGAGGTTTGTGAAGATGCGATCAACAACCACCCCCAGGAGCTGCCTGCTCTCGTCCTCGATCATCTCGTGAAGCTCGGCGACGGGGCCCTCGAGCGCCGCGAAGAGCTGGTCAAAATAGACCAGGTACTTGGCAGCATCGCCATGGCCTCGGACCTCGGTGTGCGGCGCGTCCGCGCCGAGCTACGCAGCGAGCTCGTTGCCCCGGGCGACCAACACCTCAAACATGCGCTCACGCTGCTTTGTGAGCCGCCTGGGCTGAGTCCGTCGCCTCCGCCGCCCGCTCCATCGCAGGAGCCACCTACTCCTCCACGTCCTTGGCCAAGGAGTTGAGGCCGTGAACTGCCTCATCGCGGGCCTCCTCCGCTCGGCGTCGGCCATCCTTGGCGCGCTTCAGGCGGGTCTCTAGGTTGGAGTTGGCCTTCTCGAGCTCAGCGATCCGCTGAGCGTCCGTGGCGTGGCTGGCCTTGAAGCGGTCCTCCTGCTTCTGAGCCAGGTCGCGGTACTTTTGAGAGTTGGACTGGCAGAACTGCTTCTCGTGCTCCACGAGGGCATCCTCAGCCTCCTTCTTCTTCTCGGTGAAATGCCGCTCGAAACGCTCATAAGCAAGCTTCTGGGCAGCGACGTGCTCGTCTTACTTCAAAAGCGCCTGGGCTAGGTCCCCTTCACGCGCCTCAAGCTCCTTGCGCTGGGTGGCTAGGTCCTTCTCCGCCTGAAGGCGTTGCTCCTCGCGCTGCCGCATCTCTCTCTCCTTGAGGGCCAGCTGCCGCTCACGCTCGGCAAGGCCCTTGCGGTCTTCCTCCAGAGCGGCCTGCGCGGCCTGGTGGGCGGAGAGCAGCTGGGACTCCAGCTGGCCCAGCTTGCGGCGCTTATGCGCCAGCGATCCCTCCATCGCCTAGCGCTAAGCCGTGGCCTCGCGCAGGAGATCCGCAGCGGCATCGCGCTCCACTTGGAGGGGCTCGAGAAGCTCTGCGGCGTCAAGGATGGCCCCATCGCGGATTTCCTTGGTGAAGCGGGTGGCCTCCTCGCGGGCGGCCTGCAGTCCCAAGTCCTCCATCCGGCGCGCCTCGACTGCCGCATGGAAGTACACCCACGACCTCGCGAGCTCCTCCCGCTGCTGGCGAGCCGTATGTCCCCGAGGGCGAGGTGCGCCTCCAAGCCCTCCAAGGATTCCCTCACAAGGCCGAAGGCGACCTCGCGGCGCCCTGCGCTCCAGTCCCAGCCTCGAAGGACCAACTCCAGGCTTGAGGAGGGCCCGGCTCCAGCGTCGAGCCCCGAGAGCCCGACCTCGGGGAGAGCTCTGGGGCTAGCCTGGGCTCCGCTCGTTCCCGCGGAAGCGTTCTCTTCGGGGCCCGCGGTAGCGCGGCGCACATCGCCTCCGGCTAGACGAGGAGGCGAGGAAGAATCTCCCACTGCGGACGCGCCCGCGCCCGCTGGCGCCTCGCGCGCTTCCGTCGCAGGCTGCACGGGAGCCGTGGGCGCAGACGGCGGAGTGGCCCCACGCGGTGGCGTCGACACGCGCGGTGGTGTTGGTTCGCGCGGCGGAGTTGCCTCGCGCGGAGGCGTGACCGCGCGAGGGGGAGAAGGAGCGCGAGGTGGCGTAGAGGCCCTCTCCTCCGTGGTTTCCACCACCATTGGTTCGGGGGGGCGGTGTAGGTGCCTCTGGGCGAGGCCCTTCCTCCTCCGCCTGAGGCTCGGCCGCCCCCACCTGAGGCGCAGGCACCTCCACTTGAGGCGCCTCCTCAGTGGGGCCTGTGGAGGCCGTCTCCCCAGGCCTCGTGGCCTCGTCAGCCACGGCCTCAGCCATGGCTCTCTTCACATCGGCAGCCTTGTGAAGCCTACAGCGCTTCGCAGGCACAAGATCGCGGGCAAAAAACCCAAGAAAAGACCTTCAAGAGAGGGAAAAACGAAGGGAAAAACAAGAACCAAAACGACTAGGCGTCATGAGTACTCACCTCGATGGAGCAGCACCGGCGTCGACCCACGCCAGGCCTGGTGAGCGGCAGGAGGGAAAGGCCTTGGCGCCTGACCCCCCGGAGGCGTCACCGCTTTCCTTTTGGAGGGGACGTCGGAGGGCCGCACCCCAGAGCGATCCACGGGGGCCTTGGTGCGGGGCCCGCGCCTTCCTGGAGAGGCCTCCGCGTCAGAGGCCTCCCCTTCCTCAGCTTCCTCCTCCACGGGGTGCGAGGGAGCCACCACAAAGGCATCGTCATCACCTGACGAGATGTCGCGGACCTCGAAGAAGACACCTCCCCTGCCGTGGCCTCCTCCTCACCTAGACCAGCTACTGAGGCCGAGGGAGAGTCTGCCCCTTCCGCTCCCCGCATGGCTGGTGTTGGCACCTCCAAGTCCGTCAGGCCTGTCGGGGTGAACGGAGGCATCCCCTCCAGGATGGCCATGCACTCCGTCAAGTTGTACTGATGGAGAGGCCGGAGCGTCGCAGGGAGCAGGTCCACGACAGGCACCGCAGGGCTGACGAAGAGCGCGGACGGGACATTGTCGACGGTGTCCTGATCGTTTTCTTCATTATGGAGGCGCATCTTGTCGTTCGGACCCGAGTATATCCACATGGGCACCGAATGGGCCTGGAGGGGAGCAATGCGGCGCGTCACAAAATCCACCACGATGATCTGCCCCGTGAGGCCCTCCTCGCGAAGGAAGCTCAGGCGCCCCATCAAGCTCGCGTTCCTCGCTCCGTCGAAGGTTACCTTGCCCCAATGGTAGTTCTTCAGCGGTGGCTCCTCGGGGACCTCGAGGAAAGCGCAGGGATGCTCCACCCCGACAAAGAACCACTTCTGGCGGAAGTCGTCCACCTTCTTCGTCACCGAGGTGATGGCCTTGTTTTCGCTCCATGACATGGGGATGTAGACACTCCCCATGCCGTCGACGATGCGGAATGAGACGCACCCGGAGCGCTCATTCTTCGCCGTGCTCCGAAGCACGTAGAAGCACCGGAACAACCCCACCATGGGCTCCGAGCCCAGGTACACCTCACAGAGGTACGCGAAGACGGCGAGAATGAGGATGGAGTTGGGGTGCAGATGCAGCAACTGCACCTGGTAGAACGCTAGGACCGCCTCCAGAAACGGCGAGAAGGGCGGCACCAGCCCGGCGGCGAGGTAGTGCTGGAATATCGGGAAGTACCCTCGTGGGCGCTTCCCGTGCGCCGCGGGCTTCAGGGTGGTGGCGCCGTGCTCGTTCGTCCGGTCCGCAACCAGGTACCGGACCTTGGCGAGCGCCTTCTCGTTGACGCGCACGCCCAACAGTGCCGCGCCCTGTACGATCTCAGGGGCCTCCGCCTGGGATGAAGACCCCGCAGCGGCCTTGCCTTTGCTCTTGAGGGGACTCATCGTCGAGGGCTTGGAGTGTTGAGGAAGCCGGAAGGAGAAGAATCACAGGAGAGAGCGGAGGCGAAGAGCTCAAGATGGCGGAAACTTCTGCGAGAAAGATTGGAAACGGCAACGGCTACCTGCTGCGACGCTCGGGCTTTATATCCCCTCAAGGAGCAGTTACCGGGGCGTGGTGGGACCCCCCACGACTCACGCCCCGGATCGTGCGAGACCGTTACTCGTCTGAGTGTCGCGTGGCTCGGGTTGGCTGGGCACTAAGGGCCCACGACCCTTCGCCTGAGCCCATGGGCTCAATCGTGCCCATCGCGGACTCGGGGGCTACTGTCGGCCCAGTGGGGACTGGGTTATGAAGAGCCCACTCCCCCTAGGCCTCACACGCTGGCTAGTCAGACAAAACGACTAAGGACCAGGCCTCGCCGCCTGGCGGGACCCTCGAGAGGCAATTCCCCTCAAGGGCCTGAAGAGGAAACGATGGCCTCAAGGGGTCCCGTGCTTCAGGAGAACCTCCCGAGGCGCCAGCGCGCCTGGAGGGGAGTCAACAGGAATCCCTCCACAGGCCTTCCCAAGCCTGTGGGGAAACGTCGCGACCAAGGAAGTACGGCGGGGCGCACATGGCCTCTGCCACGCCCACGTGGTGACGCAAGCACCCTTGTTGCCGTTTTGGTGATAAAGGAGTCAATAAAGTTGCGCCGCCTGCTGCAGAACTGCCGGGACCTTCCACTCTGGTGATAAAGCAGGTGGACGGTGCAACCCTCCAAAGAGAACGTCATCGCGGGCTCCACCTCAGAGACTACCTCCCCTGTGGGCAGTACTGCGCGGTCGGCCGCCTGTCGGCCACCGCGCCCACCTTTATCAGTGATGGACCACGTCCATGGACGAACGGGCCGCGGTGGACTCCTGTTCCACCATGCCTCTGCCATGTGGGAACCACCTTGAAGGCTAAGCAGAAGGATAGCGCCGGAGGCGCCTATAAAAGCACCAAGACCTCCATCGTAGAGAGGGTCGGCCAGTTGCTTACGACAACGCTTGTAAACCCTAGCAATACCAAGTAGGATAGCCTCTGGCTGGAGGAGGAAGAAGATCATCGCTTCCCTCCCATGGCAAGAACTGCCTCAAGGGGCCCCTCGGCAAGCTCTGTTGTACTGTAACCACCATAGTCCAATACAGCCAACCAGGAATAGCGGTCTTACCTCCTCACGAGGGCCGTGAACCTGGGTATGGGCCGGTGTCTATCTCTATCGTGGGTGTTTCGTCTTAAGGTCCGACGAGCAACGTGGCCGTGCCCCTCGAGGGTCTTGAACTCCGCGTTCAGTCCCCTTCACGAACTACACTTCATGAAGTGACTACCCCTGTTCTTAGGGAGTCATAACCCGACATAAATGATTCAAAAAATATCAAAAAATGTGAAACCACTGCACATTTTCTTATTATGTGACATAGTTATGAAAAAAATATAAACCTGGGTTTGGTTCATTTGATGAAAAATGGTACGTACAAATGAGCTATCACGTACAAAGAGTTATAGAGTTTGTAGGAGAGTGAGAGAGATTTTCGGTTTCGATAAAACTGCCTTCTTAGCCACTTGAAAATTAAACTTGGACACTTTATCAAACTTATATTACCATCTCCTTGCATTGACAGAGCATCCATTCTCCTTTTATTACCATCTCCTTCCTCGCATAGACAGAGCACACATCCTTACTCGCATAGACAGAGCATCCATCCTCCTCTTTGGACCATCTTCTTCTTCCTATTCCTTCATCTTCTTCCTCTCCGGCGACGAAGGGCAGCAGCAATGTCGAGCTCCTCCACTTCATCCGTTCGCCCAAATTGGCCAAAGCAGCATGAGGTGACGTTGTCGCCATGTCCTAAATGCTCACGCAAGGACCCACTGCTCCGTAATACTACTAAGCAAGGAAAGAACATGGGGCGCGAGTACTTGACATGCGAGAGCCTACCACAAGATGTAAAGATCTTTATCTCGCATCCTTTTGCTTTGATTTCTTCAGTGATTTCAATTTCTTGCTCACATCTGGGATTTAGAGTTCCGGTTGACTCTTTTAGGGGCTCAGCTTAGATCCATGCAAATATTTTCAGTGGGTGGATGAATATGTTGCGCAGCTGAGACAGGAGGGGCGCGCGCACATCGACCTTCCTCTGTTGTCTGATGTGGAGATTGCACCCTCTGCTCCGCCGATGGGCATCGTTGCTCCGCCAATGGGGCTTGCGGAAGCGGAAGTGAGAGGCGAACTGAAGAAGTTGAACAATCACTTAAGGCAGATTTTATCTGTGTATAGTTGCTCTAGGATTTGTTTATCTGCTGATTGTCAGTCGTTGTTAATGAATGTGATGTAAACATAATTAACGCAATGTAACCTCTATGTAATCAACCGCTTATGATAAACCAGTCGTCTTATTTGGACCAACCGCTTCCCTATTACTAATCATCCGTACTGAAACTATCTTCTCCAGAAATTAGAGGCAGATCCATACATCAACACGTATTTTATACCAGAAAGATCCGTTCAATGATGACGATAGCTTTGGAATATTGTGATATACTCCCTCTTCTGATTTAATTGACTCAGATTTAGTACAATTTGCACTAAATTTGAGTCAATTTAGAACGAAGGGAGTATAATATAAAGAGGTCGCGCACACACCCAACTAGCGAGCGGTGGTGATTCCCTGTGGGTTCCACATCCGGTGGGTCCGGCCCCACCAAGTCAATACCCCCACCAGGTCAGAGTTGTCCCTCGGTCCCCACCAAGTCAGACTAGTGCCTCGGCCCCACCAGTCAGACTAGTGCCCCGGCCCCACGTGCGGACCATGCACAAATCCCAACCGAGCCGTGGAAATTCAAGCCGAGCCGCGCCAGGCCGACCCCACCAGTCAGACCAAGTGCGGGTCAAAGTAGGTTGACCAGAGGGAAACAAGCGTTTTGCCGATATGTGAGCAAACCAGGGTACAGACCTGAGAAACAACGCGTGTATGGCACAGAAAAATAGAACTCAGAGAACCATGGCACAAAACCAATTAACCCTTATATTATACCAATTGCCTACATGTTTAATATACATTTTATATAGTTTTATGCATTTATGGAACTAACCTATTAACAACATGCCATAGTGTCAGTTCCATGTTTTCTGTTGTTTTTGGTTTCAGAAAATCTCTGTTGTTTTTGGTTTCAGAAAATCTCTTAAGGAAATATTCTCGGAATTGGACAATTTTTTATAACGAAGGCCTTATTTTTTCCGACACGTTCCAGAAGTCTGAGGGGGAAACGAAGAAGGGCACCGAGGCGCCATCCTCAGGTGTGGGTGCGGCTCCCCCTCTGGCCGCGCCGAGACATGACGAGGGAGCCTCGGTCCTCTACCGCCTTCGCCCTTTCGCCCATATAATGCCCCTGACCTAAAAACCCTAAAACAATAAGCCTTTTCCCAAGAAGAGTTGTGCTGCGCCGCCACCATCGAAGACAAGATTCGGGGGAAAGAAGTCTATGTTCCGGCACCCTGTCGGGACAGGGAATTGCCCTCGGAGCCATCTCCATTGAATCCACCACCATTTCCATCGCCGTTGCTGACTCCTATGACGAGGAATGAGTAGTTCTCCCCGGGGTTGCGGGGTCTACCGGTAGCTATGTGGTTTATCTCTCTCTCCCATGTGTGATCTTTATGTGATCATGAGCTTTGTAATCTAGTTGAATATGTGATGGTACTCTTTATCTAGTATGCACTCTAGAGGTTACTTTAATATGAACTTCGGGGTTATTCATGGTTGTAAAGGTGACAGTATGTGCACGGTGTGTGATTCCTTTATGACGTTGTGGTGTTAGTTTACCCTGACTTTGGGGGTGCTCTTGTAGCCCTACAAAGTGAATAGTGTTTATCATCCAACATGAGAGTGTTTGAGTGTAGTATTTATTACTCAGCTTTGATGTCATTGTTTAGTATGTCCACTAGTGAAAGTATGATCCCTAGGCCTTATTTCTAAGCATTGAAACACCGTTTTTAACGATTTCTTCTACATGTTTGCTTGCTGCCATTTTTATTTAAGATTGCAATTACTACTTATAATCATCCATATTACTTGTATTTCACTATCTCTTCGCCGAACTAGTGCACCTATACAATTGACAAGTGTATTGGGTGTGTTGGGGACACAAGAGACTTCTTGTATCTTAACTGCAGGGTTGCTTGAGAGGGATATCTTTGACCTCTACCTCCCTGAGTTCGATATACCTTGGGTGATTCACTTAAGGGAAACTTGCTGCTGTCCTACGAACCTCTGCTCTTGGAGGCCGAACACTGTCTACAAGAATAGAAGCGTGCGTAGACATCAGGCCTTTGTCTTCACAGGGGTGGTCCTAGTCGAAAATCCAGGCTTCACATTCTGGTCGACTGGAACATAGAACCACTTGGATCTCCATCCTTGCGCGGACTCGACTGTCTTTAGATTCAAGTATTTGAAGTCGCTTCACACTTGGAATCCGACCCCTCCCAACAGGGTTCACACGGCCATTACGGCACATATGATGCACGAAGATAGATTTCCATAGTGGCCAGCTTGGGGATATCCCTAAAAAGCACTGGCACATCACCATAAAATAGGCAATGTGCAAAATGCCATTGGGGACAAGATCATGGATCTTTATTCCGTAAGCATAAAGGAGCCCGCGCACGAAATCGTGCAATGGGAGGGAAAATCCGCGGGGGAGGAACTCGACCAAACATACTTGTTCGCCGGGTCGCGGTTTGGGGAAGACCTCCTTGTTGGAGGGAGCACAAGCGGCGATTTTGTCCGCTGGAGGCAGGAAACCATCCTTCCGGAGCACCGCCAGCTTTTTTCCGTGACGGAGGACTTGGCCCAGTCCCCCGAGCTTTTCTTCAGGGTGGAGGAGGAGTCAGCAGCAGGTGTCGCGTCGCCTTTCCTTTTCTTGCTGGCGGCAGCGGTGGAGGACGGCGCAGCAGCAGAAGCTTTCTTGAGAGCCATGGCGACAGAGCTTAGCGGGAATACAAGTAGCACGCGAGCGCGTAAGGAAGAAAAGGAAGCAAAGGCAAAGGACGCAAATGGTAGGGTAAATTTAATTAAGGTGGCGGGATCTATATTTACCAAGGCTGAAGAGGCAATCTCAGCCGTTCATGCAAAATCGCCTCAACACGTGGCGCCCTCAGAGAGCAACCGTCGCAGGCCACCTCACCCACTACGCACGCAAACGAGGAGCACATCATCACGCACGCGAAAATCTCGCCACATCAAGTCAAATAAGAATTGAACCAGCGTCCACCGCGGTGAAAGAGACGGTCCCACAATGACACGTGTTATCAAAGTCCTTTCGCGCACGCCACGGCTATCACGCATGACGACACTCACCTGACATCGTAATAGGATAACAAAAAGAGGCGGTCAATCATCGGGGCGACTAGACTACCACAAACATAGCATACCAAAAGTCTATCGACTATCGATAAAGCAAAAACTCCAAGGCTAGACAAAAAATCAGAAGTCACTCGACTATCAAATACTATGGAAAAAGCAGTCCAATATACTCCCATCGGGAGCGGGTAAGAATTTCTTCAAACTGACAGAATTAATGGATTTTTTTTAGATTATTCTTCATTACATGCAATATAGCACAATCTTCGGGGCTACTCCCATCGAGAGCGCTGTCACGCACCCGACAGATTCAGAAGGAAAAAAGGCATTTGATAAAGTTGATTCGCCTCTGTCAAAAAAAAACTCAGAAAAATTCCCGAATAAAACGTCAGTCGATGATGTCTCGGATGGTGCATACGTTAAATGCAAAGGTGACCCCTCGATCAGTTGAGCAGGGCTGAGGACCTCTCCGGCAATGTATCCTTAAAACTTTCTGTGTCAACAGGCGCGAAGAAAATCCCGGTGGATGCACTGGGTAGCATAGTTTCGATTGCAAAACGAAACAATAAGACCAGAGATGGCCTGAGTCGATTTTGTCCAGTATGTTCCGGATTCGATCCCGGGGACTCGAATCTGATTGAAGGCTTGTAAGGTTTTGCCCGAATGCGCAGTTAACTAGTCTCAATCTTTTCGAGTAAATCCAGGCTTACTAAGTCATAATCCTTTGGCAAAAATCATAACTAGCACAGACAAAAAAGAAATATCGTACACATGAGACGTGCACTTACGAGTGAGTCCATGCCTAATTCTCTGAATTGGCCAAGCACTCGGGGGCTAGTGACGAGGTTGTACCAAACGGGTACCCTATCGTGTGGTTACTTGGTGCACGTAAGGACTAAATCCCAATTGTCGACATATCAAAGAAGCCCACCAAGAGAAGCCCAAGACAAAGATTACTTCCTAAATTATGCATAGTCGGTTATAGTTTCCATGGATTAAGTTCTAGTCGGTTACGTACCCGAGAGCTAGACCCCCCATATAAGGGCTAGGAGGGTAGACAATCAAGGACATGCACAATCATATCCACAAAAACCTAGCGAGACGAACTCTCGATGGACCGCTGTAATCGCCGCATATTCACTATCAATAACAAACAAGCAGGAAGTAGGGGTGTTACCTCACTCGAGGGTTGTGAACCTAAGTAAATCCCGCTTGTCAGCCATTGAGTCTATCAACACTACACGTTATCTACCTCATAACTCTAACCCTAGGCTAATAACCATGGGTATTGATGGGGACATCCCTCGTCAATAACCGACTATGCATAATTTAGGAAGAAATCTTCGTTTTGGGCTTCTCTTGATGGGCTTCTTTGATCTATTGACAATTGGGTTGTAATCATTACGTGCATCAGGTACCCACACGATAGGGTACCCATTTGGTATAACCTTGTCAACAACTTTTCTGAAACAAAAACAGCATAAAACAGAGAACTGGCATTATGGCATCTTGTTAATAGGTTAGTCCCAGAAAATGCATAAAACCATATAAAGTGTATAAAACATGTAGCAATCGGTATAATATAAGAATGGAACATAAGAAATTATACATACGTTTGATACGTATCAGTCACCAATATCCCATAGTATTCGATTAGTTCATCATCTACCACCAACGACGGTGAAGAAGGCACAATCTTCTCGGCTTCATGTTTCTGGAAAAGCAACGCAATATGGTTATTCATCTTTGTAATAATCTACAATTATAATAACAATGTCCCAGCAGTGGAACATGGGGTTCCCCTAGAGCTGCCCAAGTGGGTCCATCGCCTGTGGGCCCAACCCCAAGACAAGCAAGGCCAAGACTCACCATGAGGCTTGGCGGGTGCACCATCGCAGCCGGCACCCCGACACTTTCGCAAGGCCCCCGGGTCGCCTGCACTTCGGAGTGAAGAGAAGACCCCGGGAGGTGCGAGCCTCCCGGGTCCAAAACTGTACAAGGAAAGGATAAGAGTTCCACCTCATTTCGGAAGGTAGTAGAAGGCGCAAGAAGGCTTGGGAAGCTAGCCACATCGATGTCTCCACCTTGGAGAGGGGGGTTGCCTCCCGCCAAAACCCCTCACGCTCCTCGCATGACCTATGTGGGATCCTCTTTGTAGCGCCCCATCTTTTATATAAAGATGGAACACCTGTGTTATGTGCTAGTCCCTGGATCACTGCTAGCACCACGGTACAAAATATCAAGTATCATTGCATAAGTATTAATTTGCTACAACGCGATCCAAAATAATAGCCAAGTATGGCTTTATTACAAATTGCATAGCCATGAAGGCTAGCTAAAATTCAGAGTTCACAACGAAAACAAATAACAATGGGCCTCATCTTCAAGCATGCGCCACAGACAGACATGTTGGGTGTAGACTCGAGTCCAATCTCATTCCTCATCAGAATTACCTGCACATTTGAATATGCAGCCCCCGAAGGAGGTCAATACAATGAAGTATTGGCAAGTGACTATGGTTGATAATTTATGACAAGTCTAATTCTATATGCACATTTGGTGAAGCGTACCTGCACTTTAAATAAGGCAGATACCTATGTATATTGCAAATCCCTGGATCGATTCGTTTGCACACACAGTTTACGATGTAATATCACAACAAAGTATCAATTTTATTACATCGATGATCCAGACTTAGAAAATATTCGATACAAGTTGCATAGCATAAAGCTAGCATTGAAAAAGTACACAACGGAAATACAATAGCAGTGGGTCTCCAACAACTTCATGTTGCCACAGGCGAAAACATGTTGGTTGTAGACTCGAAACCTTTAAACGAAACCTCACTCGTCATTTAATCAAATCTGCAATAAGAAAAATATTGCAACAACGTGGGTCAGATTCCATTAAAAATGGAGTCTGGCAAGTGACACTATGGTGGACACTTAATGGAATAACTCTATAGCCTATATGCATATTTGGCTGGTGGAGTTCAAGGCTATTTTGCATAAAGCCAACTTTTCCTATCTCTTTGGAAAACACTTTCTTCAAATTAAGAGAAGTATGGCATGAAAACCATAAATCTCATCTTCCCTTGTTCACCCATCAAGTTTTATTTCTGAAGTTGGAATGGTGGAATCCTCCGTTGACGTCCGTGATCAGCTGCTCAAATTGTCCGTACCGGGGACACGGCTAAGTACTTAGTTTTACACTCTGTAGAGGTTGTGCACGTTCACCATTGTACCCATTCAACCCAAATTATCCTTTACACACCATTTGTGATAAAGAATGGAGAAGAATGAGACGAGATCTTTCAGAAGCATTTTCCCTCCCACTCTGGCTTGACCCGTTCAACCTAACACCCTCTACATCTGCTTGTCAAGCCGGAGAGAGTCCACGCAACATAGTTGATCAAGCCAGAGCCCATATGGCAATGGCTGCACTGGAAGCAATCGTCACTCGGAGTTCTTCAGATTCCTCTGTTCCCTGGGTGGCCATCCACAAGTGCACGTACTCCAGGAACCATAGACATGGACCTGAGTAGCCACTCAACTTCGCCACCATACAACCAATCCACCCAGGAGATTCATTAACTTAGTGGATGTGCACTGTTAGGTGAAAATCAGCATGCTCACGGCCCTAAGTAGAATAGACATTCATCCTAGGCGACGACAACCATGAGCACAGCCCTGAGTAGTCACTTACATTTTGCAAAACTTTTCATCATTGCATAGCATCAATATATCTACTAAGTATTATATAGGAACCTAGACACAGGAGTAAGGGAATTCTACACAGGTTTAGCATAGCACTACTATCCTACACATGCATATAAAAATACACTAAGTAATGCATATAGAAATAATAGGAAGTTTATGAGGTGTGCCACTTGCCTTGAATGTTGTCGTTGTTCACAAACTCTTTACAACAACGAACTTTTGCTCTCCGTTTAATCTAAACAATATAAGCAAACAACAATTCAACAATCAACAAACAGCAATCATCAAACCTACATGTTCATATCTAGTGAACAAACAAGTTTTGTAAACTTCTAAGGAAAACATGTCATGCATGAAAATCTTTTAAGTTAATGCAAGGAAATGTGTTGGTCAAAAATGACTAAGGACTAAGGTCATAAGTTGAATAAAATATTTTGTTTTATATCATCTTGAATAAGCCCTCTAACGGCTTAGTCTTGATGTGTAGAAATATTTAGAGTAAATACTATGTCATTTCTTCAAGATGATCAACAATTATTATCAACTCTTTGTAAATTGGACATTCACTATAGTGAGAGAGACAGACACCCGGCCAGCCACTTAAATTGTGGAACAGGTCTCATGTACGTGGACATGTAAGGTTTGTTTCCAGGCCGCTTCATCTCACTATGCCGCTAGGATCCAACAAATTTCAAGACGATAATATCATGATCAAAAATTGTTTATGTCAAATGTGAAAGACAAGATTAGAAAAGAGGGAAAAGATAGAAGAAAGATGTAGTTGTCCTCCAGGCTTCATCTCCAGACTTGTAATATTCTTCTTGATGATGTCTTGATTGAAGTTTTGATAGACTTGATAAATCTTCAGACTTGGTGGTTCTTGTATCCTCGAGGCTGGTCTTGGATTTACTTAGTCATCATGAAGTCTAACAGAAGAAGGAGGGAGAAAAGAAAGAAAGAGGGAGAAAGGCATAGAAAATATTTCTGGTTGGTCTTCATGAACTTCTTCTTGATCTTTCTTCTAAGTGCTTCCCCTCCTTGGAGATTCTTCTGGAGCCTTTTTTGGCTAAGTCCTTCATTGGTCTTCCAGCTCCATGTTGAAAATTACTAAGTGTCTAAGTGTAGCATTTCACCAAAATGCTAAGTTGAAAATATTTCTAACTTAGAGAAAAATAATGAAGAGGAGTTTTCCTATGGGAAATATATCTATATGTGAAAAATAAGTTATGCATGCAATGCACTTTTTAAATCCTACGAAATATCATACAAAATTTGTGATATTTATAAAGTATGCATTTGGCTATAAATGCATTTTAATTAATTTCTATTTTTGGAAAATATAATAAAAGGAATAATTATAAGATTAAAGTTTTCTATGATTAAATTTTTATAATAAAATTTTATAAATAGTGTTAATAGACAGGGAGTATTTAATTAAATTTATAGCAATTTGATTTACTCAAAAATAATATTTATATTAATAGTTATGTTGAAAATACTCAAACTATTCAAATTAAACAAACAACCATTAAATCAACAAATAATACTCAAAAAATATTTAATAACAGAGGCATAATATTACTAATATTCCTAGTTTCTAAAAAAAAATATTTGCGATATTTGGATTTATAGATTTAAAGTTATTACAAATATATCCAAATTCACCATTTGAAATTTGAAGATTTATACTAAGTCAAATTTGAATTTTGGTCGATCTAAGATAATCTACATGTCAAGAGCTTTCCAAATATATAAAAATATTTGAATTTGGATAAACAGAGAAAAAGATATGATAGTTTGAATAGACAGGGGCTTTTCTGCAAAACTGCCAATTAATTAAATCGTGAAAATGATTTTACACGTCAGCGCTGACTAGGCGCTGACTGTGCGCTGACTGGGCTGCTGACTGGGATCCGATGTGGATAAGTGATTCGATCTGGGCCGTCAGATCTGGATCTGGCGGTCCAGATCTAAGTACCGGTTCGATTTAAAATTTCTAATCTACACTTTAGATGGAGGATCGGAAGGATCTGGTGTGTTGACACAGATCAAGCGGCGCTACCCGCCGGAGACCTCGCCGGAGACGATGCCGACGGCGGCAACTCGGTGCTTTACAACTTCTACGGTGTCCTGAGATCAATGGGTCATACCAGATCGAAGAGGGGGTCGCGGCGGAGGTGGTGGCGAGGTGGCGGTGCTCGGCGTGCTCCCCTTCTCTTGCAATCGGTCGCCGGAGTTGCGCATGGCGGCGGTTTGCTTCGAGTGTGCACGAACACGTCGACTCGCTGCGGAAAAACATATCACGCCAAGTCAGGAAGAGTCGCAAGACCAGAGGAGGAAGAAGAAAAGAGAAACGAGGCCGCGGGGACGACTGAGCTCACTGGAAACAGAGGAGTTCTCCGGCGGCAATGGCGGTGGCGCAACTTCAAATCCGAGCAGCCTGGGGGCTCTCGGGCTATGGTTTTGGAGGGGAAAGGAGGCGGTGTCGAAGGGGGATTAAATAGAGGCAGAGGGGGAACACAATCGCGTAAATTGAGCTCGGATTTTGGAAGGGTATCGGAGAAGAAATCGGGCGCGATTTCGGGACAGAGGAGGAAGACGACTCGGGCTGACAGGTGGGTCCCGCTGTCAGGTTTTTCTCCTTTTCCTTTTCTGATTTTCTATTTTCTTAATAACGTTTGATTTATAACTCCAAATGAAGTCAAATCAATTCCTAAAAATTTGTAAAGTTCTTATCTTTGTTTTGAACCAGTTGTGGGCATGTTTTGAATAATTTTAAAACTTAATATTTTGAAATATTCATAAAATGCATAATTGCCCATTTATGTCAACTTTGAAATTAGTAATTTAATAAATTCATTTTAGGTTAATAAAATTTATGAAATTACCCACATTCAAATATGTTTGAATTTAAGTTATTTAAACTTGTTTTGCTGAAATCATTCATCTTTATTTTGGTATAATAGTAAAGAACAAAATATAACTAATTTGTAGGAAAGGGGAAATATAAGGTATTAATTTTTAATTGAAAATAATTTGTGCACCAATATATTTAATTCCAAGATAAATCAATTGAAACTTTTATTAATAATACAATGGTTTGAAGTTTGTGAAACATTTGTCATTTTATATATTGAGGTTTTAAGAAGTACAATGGATAATAAATTGTTTACTTGAAAACAACCTTTGAACACAATGTTAAATTGAGATATTTGAATTATTAAATCCTTTGAATATGTTTGAAATCTTTTTTAGTTGGTTTTCTTATGCATTTTCATATTTTATTTTCATCAAAAACAAAAGTTTTAAATTTTTGTGATTTTTAAACATTCCAAAATGTTGGGATGTTACAGACTACCACCCTTAAAAGGAATCTCGTCCCCGAGATTCGGAGAAGCTAGAAAGACTAAGCAATTGCTTGTATGATTCTGATAACTCGAGAGGTCGTGAGAAATGAAATTTCTGACATGGAAACTTGTAGGGGATGATTTTTCTGATTGGGAGGCTAGAAGGAAGATAGCTTGGTATCTCTGGGTTTAAGCGACTAGGTTTAAATTATCTGGGTGGCTACCACCCTTAAAAGGAAAGTTTTGTTGATACTCAAAATGTTCTAACTTATATAAGAAGATCAATACAAATCACTACTTACAACATCTAACAAGCATCCAGCAACAAGGTTCAAACACAAGCAAACACATATGTGAAAAGTTTTCAAACTTATTTTGAGAAATCGAACTAATCGTTTATCGAACAAAACACACCAATGTCATGGAAAGACAAAAGTGACAGTACTGCCATGCCACAATTTGATACGTCAATACGTCACCGGATCTCGTTATTCTAATGGGTAGGTGGTCTAATCTATCTTTTTCTTGAGTGCCTCGAGTTCTTCCTCCACTTCCTTGAGTTCTTCAAGATACTTCTGGGTGTTGTGAAGTCTAAAACGAAGTCTTCTGCAAGATACTCGATGGCTCTCCATGCTGCATTTCTTGCTGAATCAAAGAATGATGTGTGAAGTATTGGGTTCGTGAACATGCAGTCACCCTCAGTCTTGTGGTCAGCTTCTTTGCTCATGTATAGATGGACTTGCACCCACCAATACTCTTGACCTTCATCCATGAAAGGAAAACCTTTGTATACTACTTCTCCTTCAAAACCTAAACTCCTCATGTTAACCTTAAGTGCTCTTGGAAACTCAGTCTCGCATTCCAAGGTCATGGTCATCACTGGTCCTTTCTTGAGTGCTTCAATGAGGGCGGTCATCTAAAGAAACAAGAGAAGAATCATAGAAAGGAAATAGATAAGATAGTTACAAGAATAATGTTTGAAAAGTTCTTATTTTCAGCAAACTGAATGAAATAATTTTTAATCCTATGGCCAAATCCTATTTCTATCCAAACCTAGGGTTTCGAACCTACATGCAACACAGTGCTCTGATACCATCTGAAGCGTACATGGACTTTAAATAAGGCAGATACCTGTGTATAGTGCAAATCCCTGGATCAATTCGTTTGCACACACAGTTTACGATGTAATATCACAACAAAGTATCCATTTTATTACATCGATGATCCAGACTTACAAAATATTCGATACAAGTTGCATAGCATAAAGCTAGCATTGAAAAAGTACATAGCGGAAATACAATAGCAGTGGGTCTCCAACAACTTCATGTTGCCACAGGCGAAAACATGTTGGTTGTCGACTCGAAACCTTTAAACGAAACCTCACTCGTCATTTAATCAAATCTGCAATAAGAAAAATATTGCAACAACGTGGGTCAGATTCCATTAAAAATGGAGTCTGGCAAGTGACACTATGGTGGACACTTAATGGAATAACTCTATAGCCTATATGCATATTTGGCTGGTGGAGTTCAAGGCTATTTTGCATAAAGCCAACTTTTCCTATCTCTTTGGAAAACACTTTCTTCAAATTAAGAGAAGTATGGCATGAAAACCATAAATCTCATCTTCCCTTGTTCACCCATCAAGTTTTATTTCTGAAGTTGGAATGGTGGAATCCTCCGTTGACGTCCGTGATCAGCTGCTCAAATTGTCCGTACCGGGGACACGGCTAAGTACTTAGTTTTACACTCTGTAGAGGTTGTGCACGTTCACCATTGTACCCATTCAACCCAAATTATCCTTTACACACCATTTGTGATAAAGAATGGAGTAGAATGAGACGAGATCTTTCAGAAGCATTTTCCCTCCCACTCTGGCTGGACCCGTTCAACCTAACACCCTCTACATCTGCTTGTCAAGCCGGAGAGAGTCCACGCAACATAGTTGATCAAGCCAGAGCCCATATGGCAATGGCTGCACTGGAAGCAATCGTCACTCGGAGTTCTTCAGATTCCTCTGTTCCCTGGGTGGCCATCCACAAGTGCACGTACTCCAGGAACCATAGACATGGACCTGAGTAGCCACTCAACTTCGCCACCATACAACCAATCCACCCAGGAGATTCATTAACTTAGTGGATGTGCACTGTCAGGTGAAAATCAGCATGCTCACGGCCCTAAGTAGAATAGACATTCATCCTAGGCGACGACAACCATGAGCACAGCCCTGAGTAGTCACTTACATTTTGCAAAACTTTTCATCATTGCATAGCATCAATATATCTACTAAGTATTATATAGGAACCTAGACACAGTAGTAAGGGAATTCTACACAGGTTTAGCATAGCACTACTATCCTACACATGCATATAAAAATACACTAAGTAATGCATATAGAAATAATAGGAAGTTTATGAGGTGTGCCACTTGCCTTGAATGTTGTCGTTGTTCACAAACTCTTTACAACAACGAACTTTTGCTCTCCGTTTAATCTAAACAATATAAGCAAACAACAATTCAACAATCAACAAACAGCAATCATCAAACCTACATGTTCATATCTAGTGAACAAACAAGTTTTGTAAACTTCTAAGGAAAACATGTCATGCATGAAAATCTTTTAAGTTAATGCAAGGACATGTGTTGGTCAAAAATGACTAAGGACTAAGGTCATAAGTTGAATAAAATATTTTGTTTTATATCATCTTGAATAAGCCCTCTAACGGCTTAGTCTTGATGTGTAGAAATATTTAGAGTAAATACTATGTCATTTATTCAAGATGATCAACAATTATTATCAACTCTTTGTAAATTGGACATTCACTATAGTGAGAGAGACAGACACCCGGCCAGCCACTTAAATTGTGGAACAGGTCTCATGTACGTGGACATGTAAGGTTTGTTTCCAGGCCGCTTCATCTCACTATGCCGCTAGGATCCAACAAATTTCAAGACGATAATATCATGATCAAAAATTGTTTATGTCAAATGTGAAAGACAAGATTAGAAAAGAGGGAAAAGATAGAAGAAAGATGTAGTTGTCCTCCAGGCTTCATCTCCAGACTTGTAATATTCTTCTTGATGATGTCTTGATTGAAGTTTTGATAGACTTGATAAATCTTCAGACTTGGTGGTTCTTGTATCCTCGAGGCTGGTCTTGGATTTACTTAGTCATCATGAAGTCTAACAGAAGAAGGAGGGAGAAAAGAAAGAAAGAGGGAGAAAGGCATAGAAAATATTTCTGGTTGGTCTTCATGAACTTCTTCTTGATCTTTCTTCTAAGTGCTTCCCCTCCTTGGAGATTCTTCTGGAGTCTTGTTTGGCTAAGTCCTTCATTGGTCTTCCAGCTCCATGTTGAAAATTACTAAGTGTCTAAGTGTAGCATTTCACCAAAATGCTAAGTTGAAAATATTTCTAACTTAGAGAAAAATAACGAAGAGGAGTTTTCCTATGAGAAATTATCTATATGTGAAAAATGAGTTATGCATGCAATGCACTTTTTAAATCCTAAGAAATATCATACAAAATTTGTGATATTTATAAAGTATGCATTTGGCTATAAATGCATTTTAATTAATTTCTATTTTTGGAAAATATAATAAAAGGAATAATTATAAGATTAAAGTTTTCTATGATTAAATTTTTATAATAAAATTTTATAAATAGTGTTAATAGACAGGGACTATTTAATTAAATTTATAGCAATTTGATTTACTCAAAAATAATATTTATATTAATAGTTATGTTGAAAATACTCAAACTATTCAAATTAAACAAACAACCATTAAATCATCAAATAATACTCAAAAAATATTTTATAACATAGGCATAATATTACTAATATTCTAAGTTTCTAAAAAAAATATTTGCGATATTTGGATTTATAGATTTAAAGTTATTACAAATATACCCAAATTCACCATTTGAAATTCGAAAATTTTATACTAAGTCAAATTTGAATTTTGCCGATCTAAAATAATCTACATGTCAAGAGCTTTCCAAATATATAAAAATATTTGAATTTGGATAAACAGAGAAAAATATATGATAGTTTGAATAGACAAGGGCTTTTCTGCAAAACTGCCAATTAATTAAATCGTGAAAATGATTTTACACGTCAGCGCTGACTAGGCGCTGACTGTGCGCTGACTGGGCTGCTGACTGGGATCCGACGTGGATAAGTGATTCGATCTGGGCCGTCAGATCTGGATCTGGCGGTCCAGATCTAAGTACTGGTTCGATTTAAAATTTCTAATCTACACCGTAGATGGAGGATCAGACGGATCTGGTGTGTTGACACAGATCGAGCGGCGCTACCCGCCGGAGACCTCGCCGGAGACGATGCCGACGGCGGCGACTCGGTGCTTTACGCCTTCTACGGTGTCCTGAGATCAATGGGTCATACCAGATCGAAGAGGGGGTCGCGGCGGAGGTGGTGGCGAGGTGGCGGTGCTCGGCGTGCTCCCCTTCTCTTGCAATCGGTCGCCGGAGTTGCGCACGGCGGCGGTTTGCTTCGGGTGTGCACGGACACGTCGACTCGCTGCGGAAAAACATATCACGCCAAGTCAGGAAGAGTCGCAAGACCAGAGGAGGAAGAAGGAAAGAGAAACGAGGCCGCGGAGACGACTGAGCTCACTGGAAACGGAGGAGTTCCCCGGCGGCAATGGCGGTGGCGCAGCTTCAAATCCGAGCAGCCTGGGGGCTCTCGGGCTAGGGTTTTGGAGGGGAAAGGAGGCGGTGTCGAAGGGGGATTAAATAGAGGCAGAGGGGGAACACAATCGCGTAAATTGAGCTCGGATTTTGGAAGGGAATCGGAGAAGAAATCGGGCGCGATTTCGGGACAGAGGAGGAAGACGACTCGGGCTGACAGGTGGGTCCCACTGTCAGGTTTTTCTCTTTTTCGTTTTCTGATTTTCTATTTTCTTAATAACTTTTGATTTATAACTCCAATGAAGTCAAATCAATTCCTAAAAATTTGTTAAGTTCTTATCTTTGTTTTAAACCAGTTGTGGGCATGTTTTGAATAATTTTAAAAATCAATATTTCGAAATATTCATAAAATGCATAATTGCCCATTTAGGTCAACTTTGAAATTAGTAATTTAATAAATTCATTTTAGGTTAATAAAATTTATGAAATTACCCACATTCAAATATGTTTGAATTTAAGTTATTTAAACTTGTTTTGCTGAAATCATTCATCTTTATTTTTGTATAATATTAAAGAACAAAATATAACTAATTTGTAGGAAAGGGGAAATATAAGGTATTAATTTTTAATTGAAAATAATTTGTGCACCAATATATTTAATTCCAAGATAAATCAATTGAAACTTTTATTAATAATACAATGGTTTGAAGTTTGTGAAACATTTGTCAATTTATATATTGAGGTTTTAAGAAGTACAATGGATAATAAATTGTTTACTTGAAAACAACTTTTGAACACAATGTTAAATTGAGATATTTGAATTATTAAATCCTTTGAATATGTTTGAAATCTTTTATAGTTGGTTTTCTTATGCATTTTCATATTTTATTTTAATAAAAAATAAAAGTTTTAAATTTTTGTGATTTTTAAACATTCCAAAATGTTGGGATGTTACATTTGGCTTGGTGGAGTTGTAGGCTTTTTTGCAGAAAGCAAGTTTTCTCCTATATTTTGTAAAACAATTTTGTCTTTCAACGTCTTGGCACCAAGGGATGAAGCCCAAGTGCACCAACAATCTTTCCTTAGTCAAATTTTACTTTATGAAAACTATGATGAGATTCTTCCGTCCATCCTTGTCCAGTTCCTCGAAATAGTCCATCACCGGGGACACGGCTAAGTACTCAGATTGTCGACTCTGCAGAGGTTGTGCACTTTCACCTTCAGACTCAATTAACCCAAACATCCTATACACTCGGAGTGCATTAAGGAAAGGAGAAAATTGAGACAAGAACTTTCAGAAGAAGAATGCAACCATACTAGCAAGGCCCGTTCCACCTACCAACTCTACATCTGCTTGTCAAGCTGACAGGTTGCACTCCCACAACTTAATCATTCTAGACAGAGCCCATTGTCAAAAGGATGCACGGGAAGCTTCTAAACTTGGTGGGACTTAGAAATCTCTTTGTTCCTGGGTGGCCGTCCACAAGTGCACTTCTGGGAAACAAGCACCATGCTCATGGCCCTAAGTAGAATAGACATTCATCCTAGGCGACGACAACCACAAGCATAGCCCCAAAAGTCACTCAACATAAACCATAACAACCAATTCCACCCAGATGTGTATTTTAGATTTGAAACACTTAGAAACATTTCCATAACATGGTAAACATTTTAATAGCATAGCTAAGCAACTAATAAAACTTTTCATGGCTGCATAGGAAAAGGGGTGGCTACACACTACTAGGATATTTTCAAAGTGTAAACTAACTTAGCATTATAAGGTAGTTCAAAAATCCCTATCATGCATACTACTCAAAATATACTACTAATGCATATAGAAAATATTGGGTAGATTATGAATGTCACTTGCCTTGGTAACAGGAGGAGCAAGCACAACAAGAGTAACAGTCACAAGCAAGTCCTTCCACTTCACAATCTAGCACAAGCAATACATAAAATAAATACACACCCCCACAACACTTAAACCACCAAAACCTAAACATGTATGTATGCATGATATGCTATGAGTATAACAAGACACACTTATTACATTTTATAATTTCTGTTATTGAATGCATGAAATGCAATTTCCAGGAATTCCGTATTTCAATTATCAATAAAATACTTGAAACAATATAGCAAAATTTAGATTTCTAAAATTACAACTTTTATTTGTTTTATGAAAGTTTTCAAATGAAACACATGTTGATCTTTCTGGACAGAGGGTAATAATACAAATCTAGAACAATTAAATTTATGAGAAAAGTATTTTTATTATTTAAGTTATGGATTTAAATAGCCTAATTACTCCTCTGATAATTACACAAATTAAAAGTTATCACAGGGAAAAATAAAAGATGTAGAAATAAACTACACTAGCAGGGTTATCCGTGGATATAAAATTTATCAAATTTGGACTTACAGATCAAAAGATATAAATTTTTAAGTTTAACATATTTTCTGTTTTTATTTACTAATTCTGCCGAAAATAGAAAAAGGGAGGGCTACGTGTCGCAATCTGATTAGCCGATACCGATTCGAAGATGGATCTAATCGTGGCCTCTCGTTCTAGATCGGACGGTCACGAAGGGTTGACCAGCCCGTGGCGGCGGGGCTTACCGGAGCTGGAGAGGACGACGGCGCCGTCGGCTCGGGAGTGGACGGAAACGAGGCTCTGGTTGTTCCCTGAGTGCGCCGAGGCGATGAAGACGATCAGCAAGACGCGGCGAACTCGATGGAGGCGGTGGCGTCGTCGAACTCCTCCGGGAAGCAGCGGGGATGCGTGGACGGAGCAGCTTCCACGCCGAAGAACTTCGGTGATCTTGCTCCGCTTCAACTGCTGCGGAAACAAATCGAGAAGGGGTTCAAGAGATGCGCAAGTCCAGAGCGGGGAGAGAGGGGTGGACCACGGGCTCGAGCGCGTGCTACCTTGGCCGGACTCAGAGAAAACGGCGGCGGCAATGGCGGACGATCTCGAGCTCACCTTCGGCAGCCTGGAGGCGATTTTGTTTAGGGCTTAAGGGGGAATGGTGGCGGCGGGGCTGGGTTACAAATTGGAGGCGGAGGCACGAGATAAAATCGTTTTAAACGATCCGTATCGATCTCGAATTTGAGATGAGCTCGAAGCCGGAAAAATCTTGTCGGGAGGTTGAGGATAACACGCTTCGGGTGACGTCAGCGTGCGGGCCCCGCGTGTCAGCGAGAGGCGAGGCGCGGGCTGGGCTGTTCCTGGGCTGATGTGAGCTGCGCGCGCGGTAGATAGGGGGTTGGCCGGCCCGATTCTTCTTTTTCCTATTTTCTTTTTATTTAATTTATTTCTGTTTTCAAAACCTAATTTCAAAAATAAATTTTAAACTTAACCAAATCATTTCAGAAAAATTTATAAAAATATGTTTTGGAAAGCTTATTAGAATTAGAACAGTATCCTTTAAAGGAACTCCCATCATCTCGGGATGAAATTTCTTCAACTGGCTGACATGGAACATATTATGAACAGCAGACGGAACTTCGGGCAGTTCTAACTCATATGCCACTTCACCTTTGCGAGAAAGAATTTTGAATGGTCAAATGAATCGAGGTGCTAACTTTTCTTTGATTCCAAACCTCTTTACACCCCGTAGTGGAGACACTCTAAGATAGGTTCTATCACCCACCTCGTAGGTGACTTCTCTACGCTTGGAATCTGCATAGCTTTTCTGGCGTGACTGTGCTATTTTCAATCTATCCTTAATCAGTCTGACCTTCTCTTCAGCATCCTGTATTATATCAGGTCCAAAGAAACTCCGTTCTCCTGGACCACTCCACAACAAGGGGGTTGTGCATTTCTTTCCATATAAGGCTTCAAACGGTGCCATCTCAATACTGGTTTGGTAACTGTTATTTTAGGAGAACTCAGCGTAAGGTAGATTATCATCCCAACTAGATCCATAATCAAGCGCACAAGCTCTTAACATATCCTCTAAAATCTGATTTACTCTTTCAGTCTGACCATCTGTTTGCGGGTGGAAAGCCGTACTAAATTCCAATCTGGTTCCCAAGGATTCGTGTAACTGCTTCCAGAAATGAGAAGTGAACTGGGTCCCTCTATCCGACACGATACTCTTAGGAACGCCATGAAGGCACACAATTCTCTTCATGTAAATATCGGCTAACTTTGTACTTGTATAAGTGGTCTTGACGGGTATAAAGTGAGCTATTTTGGTTAGACGGCAAACGATAACCCATATAGAATCATAACCCGATCTGGTCCTTGGTAATCCGGTGATGAAATCCATCCCAATAGAATCCCACTTCCAATCCGGTACTTTCAAAGGTTGTAAGAGTCCTGCTGGTTTCTAATGTTCTGCCTTTACTCGACTGCATACATCGCACTTAGCGATATATTCTGCTATTTCTCTTTTCAGATTGTTCCACCAAAATCTCTCCTTCACATCCATATACATCTTGGTATTTCCTGGATGAATGGAATAAGGTGTCTCATGGGCTTCTTGTAGAATTAACTTCCTAAGGCCGGGGTCATTTGCCACACATACACGTTTTTCAAACCACAGAATCCCTTGCTCATCCTCATGAAATCCTTTAGCTTTTCCTGCTCTCAGATTGACTTTGATTTCTTCTATTTCCTTGTCTCCTTTCTGAGCTTCACGTATCTTGTCCATCAAAGTAGGTTGTACTACTAATGAGGCTACAAAACCTTCTGATACTACTTCCAATCTGAGATCCTTTAATGCCTTGCATAACTCTTCGGGTATTTCTCCTGCTGTGACGCCATTTACATACACTTCACGACTCAGGGCGTCTGCTACTACATTAGCCTTTCCTGGGTGATATTGGAGACTTAGATCACAATCTTTGATAAGTTCCAACCACCTTCTTTGTCTCATGTTCAATTCCTTCTGAGTGAAAATATACTTCAAACTTTTATGGTCAGTGAAAACTTCACACCTTTTTCCCATCAGATAGGGTCTCCATGTCTTCAAGGCATGTACTACTGAGGCTAACTCGAGATCATGAGTTGGATAATTTGCTTCATGTTTCTTGAGCTGTCTAGAGGCATAAGATACAACTCTGCCCTCCTGCATCAACACACTTCCTAAGCCTTGGCGTGAAGCATCACAATACACTTGGAATTCCTTCTCCAAATCCGGTAAACATAGGACTGGGGCTGAAACTAGACGTTTCTTCAATTCTTGAAAACTGGCTTCACATGCCTCAGTCCACTCAAACTTCTTCTCCTTCTTTAATAATTCCGTCAAAGCCTTGGCGATCTTGGAGAAGTTTTCAATGAATCTTCGATAGTATCCTGCTAGACAAAGGAAACTTCGTAATTCTCCAACGTTTTTTGGCGGTTCCCAATTAGTTACAGCTGAAACTTTTTCAGGATCCACCGCTATACCTTCCTTGGACACCACATGGCCTAGAAATCCGACTTGTTCTAACCAAAACTCACACTTGCTGTATTTGGCGTACAACTTATGTTCACGTAGTCTCTGTAATACTAGACGCAAATGCTCTTCATGTTCTTTGTGACTCTTGGAGTAGATTAGAATGTCATCTATGAACACTACCACAAACTTATCCAGAAAATCCATTATCACTTTATTCATCATATTCATGAAATAGGCTGGAGCATTGGTTAAACCAAAAGGCATTACAGTGTACTCATAAGAGCCATATCTCGTAACAAATGCAGTCTTGGGTATATCCATTTCACTAACTTTCATTTGGAGGTACCATGATCGAAGATAGATTTTTGAGCAAACACACGCACCTTCCTGTTGATCAAATAGTTCATTTATCTTGGGTAACGGGTACTTGTTTTTGATAGTTTGCTCATTTATTTCCCTGTAGTCCGTGACTAGCCTCTGAGTGTGATCCTTCTTTTTAACAAATAAAACTGGTGCTCCCCATGGCGATGAACTTGGTCGAATGAACCCTTTCTGGATATGTTCCTCCAGTTGCTTCTTGAGCTCTTTCAATTCATCAACGACCATAGGATAAGGTCTTTTAGCTATTGGTCCTGCTCCCGGTTTCAGTTCGATGAGAAACTCTACATCTCTATCGGGTGGCATTCCCGGTAGTTCTTCCGGAAAAACATCTGGGTATTCCTTGACAATAAGCACATCACCAAGGCTAACCCCCTTAAGAGAATTTAGCCTAACCTTCTTAAGTTCGAAACTTGATCTGAACTTAATCTTCCTTTTCTCTGGGGTGGTGAGGGTGATTGCTCTATTCGCACAGTCTATGATTCCTTCAAAACGGGTCATCCAATCCATTCCGATGATAACATCCAAACCTTGGGTTTCTAGGATGACTAAGTCTGTTGGAAAGGTGTGTTTTCCAATCTTTAATTCTATCTGCCTACACCCGGAATTTACTATCATCTCCCCTCCAGGTGAACTTACCCTAATAGGTTTTCCTAGACTTTCCTCAGCTAACCCATGTTTGTTCACAAATGCTCTTGATATGAATGAATGAGATGCTCCAGTATCAAATAAAACTAATACTGGAAAGGAATTGAGCAAGAACGTACCAATCACAGCATCGGGTTCATCATGAACTTCCTCCACATTAATGTGGTTCACTTGTCCCTTTTGGAAAGGATTGGGCTTGGAATTTTCATCGGTCTTCCTCTCTGGGCAATCAGTTGCATAATGTCCTGTCTTCTTGCACTTGAAGCAAGTCACATTAGACAAGTCGTTCTTCCCTTCATAGTTAGGACGGTGATTACCATTCCCATGATTATGGCCATGGTGATGGTTTCCCCTGGATCCACCATTATTTCCGTTGTATCCTCCATTACTTCCTTTATATCCTCCATTGTGGTTATGACCATGATGTTTTTGGCCACTACCATTGTTGGAGTGATTCCAGGGTTTATGGCTACTGACTTCAGAGGTGTGTTGTTTCTTGTGTCCCTTCAGAGTGAACCTTACTTGCACTGAACTTCCACTTCCTATTCTCTTCCTTTCTTATGTTGTTTTCCAGGGTCGGTATCTTTAGTTCTCCCCTAAGTCCATTGAGGAATTTTTCCTTCCTCTTAGCATCAGTGTCGATGTCTTCTGGTGCATACCTTGATAGCATATAGAAGTCATCCATATACTCCTTCAGAGTTCTACCTCCCTGCCTCAAGCTGCGAAATTCCTATTTCTTCAGGTTCATTATACCAGAGGAAATGTGAGCATTGCGGAAACCTTCCTTGAACACATCCCAAGTCATGCCATCCAAAGGATGAGTCACTTGATAAGTCTCCCACCACAATGCAGCAGGTCCTTCCAACAGGTGTGCAGTGAACCTCACTTTTTCTGCCTCAGAACACTCACAAGTTACTAAGTCCTTGTTGACTGAACGGAGCCAATCATCCGCCACTATTGGTTCAGTAGTAGAGGAAAACTTATTAGGCCTAAGCCTTAGGAATCTAGCAAGTCTGTCCACTGGAGGTGGTGGTGGTGGAGGTGGCGGGTTGTTGTTGTGATTGTTGATGTTGTTTGTTGCAGCAATGAATTGAGTCATCATAGTCATCAACTGAGCACTAAGAGAAGAAATTTCTACCCATGCAAAAACAACCAAGTCAAACAATCAACACTCAATAAACAACTTAAGATTTTTCTTACTTAGCAATTCAAAACAGGTATTCTAGGTTGATTAACTAAACGACAGAGTCTGAAAACCAAAACATTCAAACCAAAACATTCTAGCATTGTCACACCACAAGTTGAGATCAATGTTTCAAAGACGACGAACTACGCGAGGAATAACATGGTGGTCCCACTAATAAGTCTAAACTTCGTCCATGACGTCTCCTTCACCTTCTTTGACCTCCTCGATGGTGATGCCTTCCTTCATAAGAATCTCCTTGTAGTCGTTCACCTCCTTCTCTAAGGCCTCGTTCTTCTCGTGTAACATTGTCTTCTCACGGTGCAGAGTCTCGATCGCTTCCTTCTCCAGGAGTTCAATCTTCTCTTGTAGCATTCTCTTCTCACGGCGTAGAGTCTCGATTAAATCTTGATCAGCTTCAAACTCGACGTCGTTGCTCAGAATTTCATCTTTCAAGGTCTTGATCTCCTTGTTCTTGTCTCTAATTCTCTTTTCTTGGTTTTGGAACTTCTTCTCTTGTGCTCGGAATTTTTCTTCTTGCGCGTTGGCCACCTGTTCTTGGGCTTCAATCTTCTTTTGAGTCTGCTTGACTTGGGCCATTATTTCATCATTCTTCAGTAGCTCGTTGCGCCTATCCTCTTCTAGTTGCCAGAGGTGAAGTTCTAAGTCTTGGAGATAAGGGTACAAAGGTTCTGGTTTGTTTTTGTCTTCCTCGTCAACAAGGTAGGGTATCCCATGTTCGTCACGTTGACCAAGGTTAGAAAAGTAGTGGTCCTTTAACTCCTCCTGGAATTGCCAGCAAAGACGTCCTATTAGCTCCTGTGGGACGAGATTCAGCCCTTTCTCCAAGGAGTCACTAATCGACTTGTACTGGATGTCTTCGGTCTTGGGTTCAGTCTGGCGCCCTTGTTGAAAAAGACGAACTCCCCATAAGTCTTCTTTGTTGAAGTGCTTCAGCTGGCTTGCCTTGATGATGGGTGTTGGAAGCGCCAGTAGTTCTACCAATTCCAGAAGATATCTTCCAAAGCGCATGTTCTTGAAGTCCTCCGCGGTTTGATACAAGAAGAAAGACATCCTTAAGCTATAAGAGTAGAAATTGTTAAAATAGAAAACTTAAGGTAAGAAGTACTAGTCATAGTTTTAATTAAGTACAAGAAGAAAGGGTGATCAACACTATTATCAACTCTTTGTAGGTCGGATATTCACTATAGTGAGAGAGACAGACACCCGGCCAGCCACTTATAATTGTGGAACAGGTCTCATGTACGAGGACATGTAAGGTTTGTCCCGGGCCGCTTCATCCCACTATACCGCTAGGATCCAACATACTTCAAAGATGGTAATATTATGATAAAAAGAGGCTTAACCAATCCTAAGGGCTCGAACCTACAGGCAACACTTTGCTCTGATACCATTTTGTAGCGCCCCATCTTTTATATAAAGATGGAACACCTGTTGTAGCGTACCTGCACTTTAAATAAGGCAGATATCTGTGTATAGTGCAAATCCCTGGATCGATTCGTTTGCACACACAGTTTACGATGTAATATCACAACAAAGTATCAATTTTATTATATCGATGATCCAGTCTTACAAAAAATTCGATACAAGTTGCATAGCATAAAGCTAGCATTGAAAAAGTACACAGCGGAAATATAGTAGCAGTGAGTCTCTATCACTTTCATGCTGCCACAGGCGAAAACATGTTGGTTGTAGACTCGAAACCTATAAACGAAACCTCACTCGTCATCTGAACAATCTGCAATAAGAAAAATATTGCAACAACGTGGGTCAGATTTCATTAAAAATGGAGTCTGGCAAGTGACACTATGGTGGACACTTAATGGAATAACTCTAAAGCCTATATGCATATTTGGCTGGTGGAGTTCAAGGCTATTTTGCATAAAGCCAATTTTTCCTATCTTTTTGGAAAACACTTTCTTCAAATCAAGACAAGTATGGCATGAAAACCATAAACCTCATCTTCCCTTGTTCACCCATCAAGTTTTATTTCTGAAGTTGGAATGGTGGAATCCTCCGTTGACGTCCGTGATCAGCTGCTCAGATTGTCCGTACCGGGGACACGGCTAAGTACTTAGTTTTACACTCTGCAGAGGTTGTGCACGTTCACCATTGTACCCGTTCAACCCAATTTATCCTTTACACACCATTTGTGATAAGGAAAGGAGAAGAATGAGACGAGATCTTTCAGAAGCATTTTCCCTCCCACTCTGGCTTGACCCGTTCCACCTAACGTCCCCCTACATCTGCTTGTCAAGTCGGAGAGATTCCACGCAACATAATTGATCAAGCCAGAGCCCATGTGGCAATGGCTGCACTGGAAGCAATCGTCACTCGGAGTTCTTCAGATTCCTCTGTTCCCTGGGTGGCTATCCACAAGTGCACGTACTCCAGGAACCATAGACATGGACCTGAGCAGCCACTCAACTTCGCCGCCATACAACCAATCCACCCAAGAGTTTCATTAACTTAGTGGATGTGCACTCTCAGGTAAAAATCACCATGCTCACGGCCCTAAGTAGAATAGACATTCATCCTAGGCGACGACAACCATGGGCACAGCCCTGAGTAGTCACTTAACATTTTGTAAAACTTTTCATCAATTGCATAGCATCAATACATCTACTAAGTATGATATATGAACCTAGACACAGGAGTAAGGGAATTCTACACAGGTTTAGCATAGCAATACTATCCTACTCATGCATATACAAATACTAAGTAATGCATATAGAAAATAATAGGAAGTTTATGAGGTGTGCCACTTGCCTTTGAATGTTGTCGTTGTTCACAAACTCTTTTCAACAACGAACGTTTGCTCTCCGTTTAATCTAAACAATATAAGTAAACAACAATACAACAATCAACAAACAACAATCATCAAACATACATGCACATACATAGTGAACAAATAAGTTTCATAAAACTTCTAAGGAAAACATGTTATGTATGATATGCAAATTATTTCTAAGGACTAGAGATGCAAGTCATGCCATGAAAATCTTTTTAAGTCTTAAGTGAAAGACAAGATTAGGAAAGAGGGAAAAGATAGAAGAAAGATGTAGTTGGTCTTCCGGGCTTCATCTCCGGACTTGTAATATTCTCCTTGGTGATGTCTTGATTGAATTCTTGGTAGACTTAAATAATCTTCAGACTTGATGGTTTTTGTATCACCTAGGCTGGTCTTAGATTTAACTTAGTCTTCAAGAGGTCTAAGAGAAGAAAGGAGAAATGAAAAAGAGAGGGAGCAAGACTTAGAAAATATTTCTGGTTGGTCTTCATGAACTTCCTCTTGATTTTTCTTCTAAGTGCTTCTACTTCTTGGAGATTCTTCTGGAATCTTGTTTTGGCTAATTCCTTCATTGGTCTTCTAGCCCCAAGTTAAAAATCCTAAGTGTCTATGTGTATAACATTTTACCAAAATGCTAAGTTGAAAATAATCCTAACTTAGAGAAAATGGGGGAGGAGTTTTCTGATGGAAAATATAACTACAAAATAAAATATGCTATGCATGAAATGCAATTTTAACTCACAAGAAACATAATACTAATTTTTGTGATATTTATAAAGTATGCATAAAGTTATAATTGCTATTTAATTAGTTTCAAATTTTGCAAAACATAATAAAAGGAAAACATATAGATTAAAGTTTTATGTGATTTATATTTTATAACACAATTTTTATAAATGGTGTTAATAGCCAGAGGTGATTTAATTAAATTTATTGCAATTTGATTTAATCAAAAATAATATTTCTATTAATAGTTATGTTGAAAATACTCAAACTATTCAAATTAAATATATAATCATGATTTCATTCCAATATTACTCAAAATTATTTTATAGCAGTGGCATTAATTCACAATTATTCTAAAGTTTCTAAAACAATTTTATTTGCATTTTTTGGAATTCTAGATTTAATGTTATGACAAATATACTCAAATCTTCCATTTGAAATTTGAATATTTTAAATTAAGTCAAATTTGAATTTTGGCCGATCTAAAATATTCTACATGTCAAGGGCTTTCCAAATATATAAAAATATTTGAATTTGGATAAACAGAGAAAAAGATATGATAAATCTAATGTACAGGGTCTTTTCTGCAAAACTGCCAATTAAAATTAATTACAAAAATAATTGCTGACGCGGACGCTGACGAGGCACGACGTGGTGCTGACTAAGCACGCTGAGTCAGCGCTGACGTGGATAAGTGGATAGATCTGGGCCGTCAGATCTAGATCTGGCGGTCCAGATCAACTCGTACCCCTTCGCGTTAAAGTTCTAATCGTGGCCGTTAAACTTAGATCGGATGGTCCAGGAGAGTTGACCAAAAACCGGCGGCGGGACTCACCGGAGATGGAGGGGACGGCGGCGTTCCGCTCGGGCGTGGACGGCGAAGTCGCTCCGGTGGCTCTCCCGGCTCGGAAAGGCGACGACGAGGTGCGACGCGAGGCGGCGGAGACGATGGAGGTGAAGGCGGCTACGATTTCTTCACGAACAGGCAGGGGGTTGCGGCCGGAGGCGAGGTTACGGCGGCGAGCTCCGGTCGAGCACGCCCAGCTCGATTCTCTGCCTAAAACATTGAAGAGATGGTCAGGGGAGGTGCGCACGAGCGAGGGGAGAAGGAGGGGGTGGGTCTCGGGCTCACGGAGCGATTACCTCGCCGGGGACGGAGGAGAAACGGCGGCGGCTTAGACGAACTCCGGCGAGCTCTCGCGGCGGCCTGGGGGCGTCTTAGGGGCTAGGGTTTGGGGCAAAACAGAGATGGTGGAGAGGGCTATTTGAAGGAGCAAGCGGAGGAGGGAATCACGGCCTTAATCGCCGGGATTTAAGAGAGGAAACGGCCGGCTGTTTTCGGGCGTGAAAACCGGCTGGAGCTTGAAGACGATGACGTCATGCTGACGTCATCAATTTTCTTTTTCTTTTCTGATTTTTCTTTTAATTCATATCTTTTGATTTAAGTGTCCAAATGAAGTCAAACAAATTTCTAAAAATTTGTAAAATTATTATCTTTGTGTTAAACAGTTGTGGGCATGTTTTGGACACTTTTCAAAAATAAAAATTTCGAAATATTGATTAAATGTAAAATTGACACTTTATGTTTAATTTAAAACTAGTATTTAATTAGTTTTAATTTTGGTTAAATAAATTATATGAAATACCCATATTCAATTATGTTTGAATTTAAGTTATTTAAACTCATTTCCCTTATTAAATAAATTTTAGCTTTAACATATTACAACTATTTGTAATGAAAGAGAAAATGTAATGTAAACATTTTTAATTCAAATTATTTTGTGCACCATTAAGTTTCATAATATGATAATTCATTTGAAAACTTTATAACATATCTTTATAATAGATTTTAGATTTAATTTATTTCTTATACTGGATATAAATTCATGAAAATCGTTTTATGTTTTGAAATAAATGAAATTCATGTAAACTAAGGAAATATTTATTTGGATAATTCATTAATTATAAAATATATGAAGTTTTAAATTTATGAATTATAAACTTATAATTTCCAAAACTTTAATTTGAATTTAGTTAAATGAATGAAAACCATTTGGCAAAAATATACCATTTTAAATAGTCTTGAATTTATGAATAGATATGACTAAGTGGTTGAAATCAATTATTTATAAGTAAACTATTTACTTAAAATAAAATGGTTTGTGCCTTATAAAACATTTGTCAAATTACATATTAAGGTTTTTGAAATACAATGGATAATGTAATGTTTTATTGGAAATAACTTTTAAAAATAATGACACATTGAGAATTTTGAAATAATAGACTTTTTCAAATTGGTTGAAGTCTTTGATAGTTGGTTTCTTTAAGCATTTTAGTATTTTATTTCAATCTAAACAAAAGTTTTAAATTTTAGTGATTTTTGAACATTATAAAATGTTGGGATGTTACACCTGTGTTATGTGCTAGTCCCTGGATCACTGCTAGCACCACAGTACAAAATATAAAGTATCATTGCATACGTATTAATTTGCTACAACGCGATCCAAAATAATAGCCAAGTATGGCTTTATTACAAATTGCATAGCCATGAAGGCTAGCTAAAATTCAGAGTTCACAACGAAAACAAATAACAATGAGCCTCATCTTCAAGCATGCGCCACAGGCAGACATGTTGGGTGTAGACTCGAGTCCAATCTCATTTCTCATCAGAATTACCTGCACATTTGAATATGCAGCCCCCGAAGGAGGTCAATACAATGAAGTATTGGCAAGTGACTATGGTGGATAATTTATGACAAGTCTAATTCTATATGCACATTTGGCTTGGTGGAGTTGTAGGCTATTTTGCAGAAAGCAAGTTTTCTCCTATCTTTTGTAAAACAATTTTGTCTTTCAACGGCTTGGCACCAAGGGATGAAGCCCAAGTGCACCAACAATCTTTCCTTAGTCAAATTTTACTTTATGAAAACTATGATGAGATTCTTCCGTCCATCCTTGTCCAGTTGCTCGAAGTAGTCCATCACCGGGGACACGGCTAAGTACTCAGATTGTCGACTCTGTAGAGGTTGTGCACTTTCACCTTCAGACTCAATTAACCCAAACATCCTATTCACTCGGAGTGCATTAAGGAAAGGAGAGAACTGAGACAAGAACTTTCAGAAGAAGAATGCAACCATACTAGCAAGACCCGTTCCACCTACCAACTCTACATCTGCTTGTCAAGCTGACAGGTTGCACTCCCACAACTTAATCATTCTAGACAGAGCCCATTGTCAAAAGACTGCACGGGAAGCTTCTAAACTTGGTGGGACTTAGAAATCTCTTTGTTCCTGGGTGGCCGTCCACAAGTGCACTTCTGGGAAAGTAGAATAGCCCAAAAAGTGCTCATGGCCCTAAGTAGAATAGACATTCATCCTAGGCGACGACAACCACAAGCATAGCCCAAAAAGTCACTCAACATAAACCATAACAACCAATTCCACCCAGATGTGTATTTTAGATTTGAAACACTTAGAAACATTTCTATAACATGGTAAACATTTTAATAGCATAGCTAAGCAACTAATAAAACTTTTCATGGCTGCATAGGAAAAGGGGTGGCTACACACTACTAGGATATTTTCAAAGTGTAAACTAACTTAGCATTATAAGGTAGTTCAAAAATCCCTATCATGCATACTACTCAAAATATACTACTAATGCATATAAAAAATATTGGGTAGATTATGAATGTCACTTGCCTTGGTAACAGGAGGAGCAAGCACAACAAGAGTAACAGTCACAAGCAAGTCCTTCCTCTTCACAATCTAGCACAAGCAATACATAAAATAAATACACACCCCCACAACACTTAAACCACCAAAACATAAACATGTAGGTATGCATGATATACTATGAGTATAACAAGACACACTAATTACATTTTATACTTTCTGTTATTGAATGCATGCAATACAATTTCCAGGAATTTCGTATTTCAATTATCAATTAAATACTTGAAACAATATAGCAAAATTTAGATTTCTACAATTACAACTTTTATTTGTTTTATGAAAGTTTTCAAATGAAACACATGTTGATCTTTCTGGACAGCGGGCAATAATACAAATCTAAAACAATTAAATTATGAGAAAAGTATTTTTATTATTTAAGTTATGGATTTAAATAGCCGAATTGCTCCCCTGATAATTACATGAATTAAAAATTATCACAAGGAAAAATAAAGATGTAGAAATAAACTACACTAGCAGGGCTATCCGTGGATATAAAATTTATCAAATTTGGACTTACAGATCAAAAGATATGAATTTTTCAAGTTTAACATATTTTCTGTTTTTATTTACTAATTCTGCCGAAAATAGAAAAAGGGAGGGCTACGTGTCGCAATCTGATTAGCCGATACCGATTCGAAGATGGATCTAATCGTGGCCTCTCGTTCTAGATCGGACGGTCACGAAGGGTTGACCAGCCCGTGGCGGCGGGGCTTACCGGAGTTGGAGAGGACGACGGCGCCGGCGGCTCGGGAGTGGACGGAAACGAGGCTCTGGTTGTTCCCTGAGTGCGCGGAGGCGATGAAGACGATCAGCAAGACGCGGCGAACTCGATGGAGGCGGTGGCGTCGTCGAACTCCTCCGGGAAGCAGCGGGGATGCGCGGACGGAGCAGCTTCCACGCCGAAGAACTTCGGTGATCTTGCTCCGCTTCAACTGCTGCGGAAAAAAATCGAGAAGGGGTTCAAGAGATGCGCAAGTCCAGAGCGGGGAGAGAGGGGTGGACCACGGGCTCGAGCGCGTGCTACCTTGGCCGGACTCAGAGAAAACGGCGGCGGCAATGGCGGACGATCTCGAGCTCGCCTTCGGCAGCCTGGAGGCGATTTTGTTTAGGGCTTAAGGGGGAAGGGTGGCGGCGGGGCTGGGTTACAAATAGGAGGCGGGGGCACGAGATAAAATCGTTTTAAACGATCTGTATCGATCTCGAATTTGAGATAAGCTCGAAGCCGGAAAAATCTCGTCGGGAGGTTGAGGATGACACGCTTCGGGTGACGTCAGCGTGCGGGCCCCGCGTGTCAGCGAGAGGAGAGGCGAGGCGCGGGCTGGGTTGTTCCTGGGACGATGTGAGCTGCGCGCGCGCTAGATAGGGGGTTGGCCGGCCCGATTCTTCTTTTTCCTATTTTCTTTTTATTTAATTTATTTCTGTTTTCAAAACCTAATGTCAAAAATAAATTTTAAACTTAACCAAATCATTTAAAAAAAATTAAAAAAACATGTTTTAGAAAGCTTATTAGAATTAGAACCTTTTGATATCATTTTGCCAAATAAATAATCTAATAAAATAAAGATTAATATAAGGAGTTCAAATAACCCTCTTTATGGAATACAAATTTATTTAAACTTATAATTAAATTTTAAATTATTCTTTATGTGATCTAAATGCCATGCCTATATGATGAATGATGCATGAATGCAAAGTTTTTAAATTTTTGAGAAATTTGGGATGTTACACTCTTTCCCTAAAAAAGAGGACCTAGGGCATGACGAGGGGGGAGGTCGGACTGAGGACGAACTCAAGCTAGGATAGACAGAGAGATACAGAGAAAATGAAGGAAGGTGATCTCCTCCGGGCAAGGATCTTTCCTTCCCCTTGTTCTTGGTCGGGCCACTCTGCCGGGTACCCCGACGAGCACCACCATTGTAGCCACACCATGTTCCGCTCATCTATCCAGACATGCAACAGTAGGGTTGTTAGCCTCCGGGCAGCCTGAACCTGGGTAGATCCTTGTGTGCTTTCCTTGTCCGTTCACCACGTAGGAGATCTTGATTACGAGTGAGGAACTCACCGGCGATCGTCCTCTGCGAGACGTTTCCAGCCTCCTTCGCGCCCCATACAAAATCTACAAAGGGGGTGCCTCGCATCCCCAGTGTATGTGCTTCGAGACACGAAATCTGGCGCGCCATGTAGGGGGCGCAAGCGCTGGTTTCGTTTGGATCTCCAGCACCAACGAGTCCTTCCTCGTCAAGATCTTCTACGAGCTCTTCGTCGAGATCTACTCCAAGCATGGCTCCCAAGAAGAAGTCCAAGGCTACCGCCACCAAGATCGCCCCTTCTCCTCGCACGCGGACGTTTACAGATCGCCTCGCCGCGAACAACGAGCACTCGGACGCGCTGCCTCCACCACCTGAGGCGCATGTGGTGCACGGCGTCGTAGCCGAGCCCAGCCATGAACCCGTGGGAGGATCCAAGGAGAATGTGGCTCCTCGCCCATCGGCCCGACAGGAACTCCCTCTCTCCGGAGAGAAGAGTGTCGACGAAAAGGCTGCCAAGACTCGCGCTGCCGGACCTTCCGCCTCAAACAGGAGCAAGTCCGTCACCAACATGTCTCTGAACGCTCAGGCTCGCCATCACGCTCTTGTGGTAGCCCAGGCCATGACGCAATTCCCACCAAGCACTCCCGACCCCAAGATGTACCATGTATGGAGAGAGCGCCTGGAGAACCTCCTCCACTGCGCCGACGACTGGCCGACACCTGCAGAAGTGCATGCCACCACCGTAGATAACCTCGGCGCCACGACCGGAGGAGCATGTACGTAGGGGGCTAGGCCTCGCGGAACCCTCTCCCCAAGGCAGGTACTCCTCTCACTGGGCCTCCCGCGGCCAACCGTCCCGAGCGAGGTCTGGACGAGACCGTCTCCGTCGGGTCCTCAACCTCCGAGGAGCATGACCTTTGTCGTGACCTCGAGAAACGTCAGCGCGAGGACATGCGCACCCGCATCCAGCGCCATCACGAGCGGGGTCGCCGAGAACATCACGACGATGTCCTCACCAAGGGATGTAATGCCCTTGCACCCGAGATCCGGCGCTTCGACTGGATGAAGAAGTTCAAGATTGACGTTCTTCGCTTCGACGGCACCACCAACCCCCGGGACTTCCTACAGATCTACTCTCTGGCTGATATTGTCGCCAAGGCTGACGAGATCATGATGGCCAACTGGTTCCCACTGGCCCTCAAGGGAGATGCTCAGACTTGGCTTCTCAATCTCCCCAAGTGCTCCATCAACTCCTAGCGAGCACTGAAGGAGCAGTTGATGGGAGCGTTTCAAGGGGGTTTCGAGCCTCCGGGCACCCCGCGAGACCTGTACGACTTCAAGCAGCTTCCCGGCGAGACCCTTCGCAAGTACATCCAGCGCTTCACGCACAACCGTCCCATGCATCAAGAACGAGGTGGTGATCCAGTCCTTCAGCACCAACGTCCGCAACCCTTGGATGCAAGAGAAGCTCAGCATCCATCGTGTGGAGACAGCCCGTAAGCTCTAGGAGCTAGCGGACTGCTGCGCGCGCGAAAGAAGGCGTAAAATACAGCGAGCCCAAGGACAAGGCTACTGCCTCCAAGGCCAAGAAGAGGGACCCCGGGAACAACAAGCGCATCTTCGTCACCGAGCCACTCGCAAAAAGGGTCAAGCTTGCCGAAGAAGAAGAAGAAGAAGAAGAAGAAGAAGAAGAACAAGAAGAACAAGAAGAAGAAGAAGAAGAAGAGCCTTATTGTCACATACACCCTAAAGGCTTGCCGAAGAAGAAGAAGAAGAAGAACAACAACAACAAGAAGAAGAAGAAGAAGAAGAACAAGAAGAACAAGAAGAAGAAGAAGAAGAATAAGAGCCTTGGTGTCACATACACCCTAAAGGCAATCACCCCCTTAAGGACTGTCGCGCTCTACGAGGATTTGCCATGAGGGAGCACCGCTGGGAGGGTGGCGTCTTCCCGGGCTGCTGCTTCAACTGCGGCGTCGCTAGGCATCGCGCCCGCGAGTCCCCACGGGTCGCCAAGGCGGCGGCCGGGGCTGGCCGCGAGGCGGCGGTCGCCGAGGCCGTGGCGGCCAAGAAGGACAAGAGTAGCAGCCTCAGGCAACAATCCATGGCGACCACGGCACTGCCCCTACCGTTCCTGGGAACGGTGGGCAGTTCCAAGAAGTCGCCGGAGTTGTTGGCTGCATCCATGGGGGCTCCTCTCTGCCTCCATCCACCAGCGCCGGCAAGAAGCTGGTGCGTGAGCTGAACGCGGTGGTTTCCGTACCACCTCGACCCCTGGATTGGTCTCACTGGGTCATCACCTTCGACTCAGAAGACCATCCCGCCAACAAAGACGGGATCGTAACGCTGCCCTTAATCGTGTCTCCCATCATCCACAACTTCAAGGTCACCAAGATGCTGGTCGATGGAGGCTCCAGCCTCAACCTGCTGACGGCCAAGGCGTTGACCGCCCTGCAAGTTCCGTTCGCCCGTCTCTCCTACATGAACGTCTTCCAGGGCGTGAACGGGAGCATCACGCGCCCCATCGGGAAGATCACTCTCCCCGTCACCTTCAGTGACTTCTAGATCTTTCGCTCCAAGGATGTCACCTTCGATGTTGCGGACACCCCGCTTCCACTTCATGGTCGTCTCCCACTTCGCCTACAACATGTTGAAGATCCCGGTGCCGCATGGAGTGATCAAGATCCACGCCGACGTGGAAGACGCTATCTTCTGCATCCAAAATCTGAACCAGACGGTGGCCACAACGTCAAGAATCCGCCCCGAAGCAATGGAGGACAATTTCGGTGCATTCCCCGGGAACGAGGCTTACCCCGAGGGCTCGACTTCAACTTCCATCAAGAAGGAGGCATTTCAAGGCGACCCCCAGATGACCAAGAAGGTGGCTCCATCACCATTGGCGCCCACTTAACGGATAAATAGGAAAGCGCGCTCGTCGCCTTCCTTCGGGAGAACTCTGATGTCTTCGCGTGGGACTGATACGTCTCCAACGTATCTATAATTTCTTATGTTCCATGCTATATTCTACCAAGTTATTAATAGTTTTATATGCATTTTATATAGTTTTATGCATTTTCTGGGACTAACCTTTTAACAAGATGCACCCGTCCCAGTTCCCTGTTTTCTATAGTTTTTGGTTTCAGAACAGTACTTATGGAAATATTCTCGGAATTGCACGATTTCTTTTCTGAAGTCCGTTTTTCATTGGGAACGTTCCACAAAGTCAAACACGAGACGAAGTGGGCGAACGAGGCTCCGTCACCTGGTCCTTGCGCGGCAGGCATCTAGGCCGCGCGAGCACGTGGTGTGGGCCCCTCGGGGCGCCACCGACGTTGTTGGGGATATACGAACTAGGGGTATCTCTGACATGGATCAATCCGGCTAGTCCAGGGTGGTCCAAGGGTGGTAAGGTTGATGCCTGTCAGGCGGCCCATATAGCTGACGTACAAGGAAGTAGGCGGACGGTCCAAGGAAGGGGGATGGCCGAAGCCCATCAAGCCACCAAGCCCAAGACGGAAGGCAGCAACTAAGCCGGCTAGGTCTAGGACTCTGTTTACTTGCTGGACAAGTACTTACCTTGTAACCCGGGGTTTGGCCGCCTATATAAGTCGGCCACCGGGAAACCTTTAGGGCACGCTCCAATACGCAACATACACATTGTAAGTTGTTCACGGCTATTGTCTTATAGTGAATTGTAGCCTGCGCCACCTCGATGTGTTCAATCCCGACCTCGACGACTCCAGCCTTCTTCCCCACATCCATCCATAGACTAGAGGACCCCCGTCTCCTATAGACTATGCCGATACTTTGAAAGTTGGCGCCCACCGTGGGGCATAAGGTTTCTGCCATCACGTTCTAGGCAGGAACACTTGGCGGCGTGGGCAAGAAGATCGCCGTCGGCCACGTCACAAGATATGGCGGCTGCAGCTACATCAACTCAGATGAGTCCTGGCTCCCGGTGGACTACTACCTCATCGGGTGCGCAATCGTGCCGATCAGAGGGATCGACGTCTTCATCGGGTACACGCCGGAGGCGTACGGCTTACCGCGTTTATACAACCCCACCCACCAACCCTTCGACCAAGAAGTCGACCGGCAAGATGGATCTGAATCCGCCTTCTCTCAGGAGTCGGCTGGATCTGACTTCCACTTCGTCGGAGTTGTCAGACTGGGATCCGACTCCCAGTCGGAAGACAACGATCCTTAATCGATCCTTCCTCCTCTTCAAGAGGATGCGGTATTAGATGTCGGATCCAGATCTACCGTTCAAGTCAACGTGGATTCTGACTCTTATGATGATGCTAGTCTCTTCGAAGAGAGAGTTAGAAACTGCTTTTCCTGTGCTAATCCAGTTCCTTCAGAGAACACAATGGATACAGACATGCCTGACAAGCTGGCTATGATGGTTGTTATCGGCAACGAGACAACCCCAGTTGCTTCTGATCGGCAAGACAAGCTGGAGGAGATATGCGGCAACACCAATGTCGGTCAAATCGTTGACGGATCCGACAAGGTGTATGCGAAAAAGAAGACTGGTCTCGAAAAAGGCGGCAACAGCAAGCCTATGGATTCGCTCCCCGTCATCAAGGAAGTTGACGAAATCATGAACACTCCGGTGACTAAAGATACCCCACTCGACGAAGTGGAGGAGCTTAGGCGAAACATGCTTTTGCACTCTGATTTCCTACGCAAAAGAGAGGACCATGTTGAGGGTCTTGTGAAGAAGATCGAGAAGGAGCAGGAAATGATGTCGGCAAATACAAACAAGAAGCTCTTTGAAGAAAAGAAAAAGGTCAACAAAAAACCGCCGTGAAAAAGAACCGCCAATCTATGCGGCCACATCAGCTCAACATTTGGGTTTCGACTAGCGCACCACAACGCACAAACAGAAGGGGCGATGTTATTTGTTGCACCCCGATTCTTTACGCTGCCGCTGCATTCGATATCTTCGATGACAAGGCTTACACAGTGGAAGAAAAGGTGCCCAATGCAAGACACTTCATGAAAAAGGCCCTAGAACAACAAGTGTGCGCCGACTCCTATGGCCATATGGCGGATGCCCATGGAGGAGCTCTGGAATCCAAGTCGCATAAATGCAGAGAAGAACCCGATGCTGCCCTCGAAGGCCCGTCCGGCTCCAGCAGCCATGGCGACAAAAGGAAGGCAACGCCACCTCCAAAGAAGACGTCGCTGTCAAAACCAAGGCGGGACGAACAGTCGCGGACAGGAAGCAGAGGCGACCTACCACCTCCACCTCAGCCCAGGCGCGGCGATGGCGGTAGCCGCAACAATGGCCAGCCGCCTAGAAAAGATGACGGTAACGACCCTCCCAGAAGAGGTCGAAGCCGGTCTCCACCACGCAGCACCGGCAATAAGAGAAAGGTGGCGGCAGACGAGCCCAGGCGCAGCAGAAGCCAGGCAGCACAGGACGAGCCGAACGCCAACAGAGGTTGACAACAGCTCTCTCTAGAAGACGCACGACACCACCTACAAGACATAGCAAGAGGAAAGGAGCTGCTATAGTCTGGTCCAAAGTGCTTCGGCGACGCCATCCCCGCAGAGAGCCTAGGTACAACGGCCTCGTTAAGCCGGACTCCTGGCTAGACGACTATGACATGGCCACAGAGATTGCCGGCGGAAGCAATCACATTGCCGTCCGCTACCTTCCTCTCATGTTGGAAGGCACGGCAAGAGCTTGGATCGACAACCTTCTAGAAAAGTCTATCCATAGTTGGTATGACATGGAAAAGGTGTTCTCCCAGCACTTCCAAGGAACATACAAGCGTCCAAACACTTATACGGATTTGCAACGCTGTGTTCAGAAGCCGGAGGAAACCATGACAGACTTTGTCAGCCGATGGATCTCAGAGAAGGCCAACTACCATGGTGTTTCGGACACTCAGGCTATCCATGCTTCCTATACGTGCCTATAGAAGAAGTCTCTACTCCGTCATAGTCTCGTCCGCGAGCAAGTTACGAACCTTGGCGTAATGCTCAACCTCGCTGCCCAGTACGTAGCAGCAGACAATGACGCCCGTGACGATGTTCCAGATGTCAGCATCATGCCAAGGCGGAGCAACAAGCGCAAGCAAGCAATGGAAGAAAAAGTCGGACCATCTGACGAGGTTGACGTCGCGTTCCTAGGAAACGCCGGCAAAAAGAAGTGGAAAAATCAGAACCGTGACGCCGGCTCGGGCCCTAAGGCGGCACGCATCACTTACGAGTAGGCAAAAATTCTGCCATGCCCCATCCACGCCTCACTTGGCAAGGTCAACCATATGCTTAGCGAGTGTCGCTTCATGGACGACTTCAAAAAGGACCCCACTGTTGGATGAAAGTCAAAGAAGTACGAGAAGAAAGACAGCAAGGACGACGAGGATGACGACTCAATGTCAATCTCAAGCGATGACGACGGCTCTCCCAGGTGACAAGTCTAAGCAAGTTGTCATCGGCTCCAACCTTGACAGCAAATAGGAAGGCGCGCTCGTCGAGTTCCTCCGTGAGAATCGTGACATCTTTGCATGGTCGCCATCCGACATGCCTGGTGTACCGAGGGAACTTGTCGAGCACTCGCTCTATATAATCAAAGGATCCAAGCCGGTGAAGCAAGCAACAAGGCGCTTTGGTGATGAGAGACACAAGGATATAGGGAAGGACATAAATAGGCTGAGGGACGCTAATTTCATTAAAGAAGTTGTACACACCAATTTGGTGGCAAATCCTGTACTTATTGCAAAGAAGAATAAAGAGCTGAGGATGTGTATCGACTATACTGATGTTAACAAGTGTTGCCCAAAGGATCCCTTTGCGCTGCCTAGAATCGACCAAGTCGTAGACTCCACAGCAGGGTTCGAGCTACTTTGTTTTCTGGACGCGTACTCAGGATACCACCAAATAAAGATAAGAGAGTCGGATCAACTGAAGACATCTTTCACCACTTCTTACAGGATTTTCTGCTACATAACGATGCCTTTTTGGTCTGAAGAATGCAAGGGCAACATACGAGCGTTGTATGCAAAATTGCCTGCATGAACAGATCGCCCGCAATGTTCACGTCTACGTTGACGACATTGCGGTGATGTCAAAAAAGAAGGCGGATCTCCTAGAGGACTTGTAAGAAACTTTTCTGGATCTTCGGAAATACCAAATGAAGCTCAATCCCGCCAAATGCGTTTTTGGTGTTCCAGCCGGCAAGCTACTTGGCTTTATCGTGTCTGAACGAGGGATTGATGTCAATCCGGAGAAGATCAAGGCTATCCAAAACATATCTAGACCAACTTGTCTAAAGGACGTGCAACGCTTAGCCGGCTCGGCTGCGGCCGTCAGTCGTTTCATAAGCCGCCTTGGAGAAAAGGCCATGCCTCTCTACCGGCTATTGAAGAAATCCGACAACTTTGAGTGGACAACAGAGGCAGACGCCGCCTTACAGCAACTTAAGGAGGCACTCATGTCCGCTCCCATATTGGCAGCACCTCGATCACAGGAACCAATGCTGCTCTATATCGCGGCAACCGGTGTAGTTGTCAGCGTTGTCCTGGCTATGGAATGAAAGGAAAGCGAAGCCGCGATGTCTGAGCAACGTCCGGTCTACTTCACTAGTGAAGTCCTCTCCGCCTCCAAGCAGAGGTATCCACATTACCAGAAGCTGGTTTATGGTGTATTCTTCGCCGCCAGAAAGCTTAGGCACTATTTCCAACAGCACACAGTGTCAGTAGTCAGCAGGGCACCGTTGGGAGGCATAATGAACAACGCAGAGGCAGCAGGCCGTGTCGCCAAGTGGTGCATCGAGCTGGCCGCCTGCGATATAGTCTATAAACCACAGACCGCCATCAAGACTCAAGCACTTGCTGAATTTGTTGCCGACTGGACAGAGGCCATGGAGGAAACAATACTCCCCAAGTCAGAATATTGGGTCATGCACTTTGACGGATCAAAGATGCTCAAAGGCTTAGGGGGGCTGGGGTTGTCTTGCGCACACCAAAAGGCGATAAGCTCAGCTACGTGTTGCTGCTTCATTTCACAGCAACCAACTGAAAGGAATATGCCCGATAGGCAATAATAAGGTGGTTAATATCTTATTCCATGTTTATGATAAATGTTTATTTCTCATGCTAGAACTGTATTAATAGGAAACGTTAATACATGTGTGACTAATGAAAAAATTATAGTTCCTAGTAACGCCTCTCGTTTAACTAGCTCGTTGATTAACTGATGATCAAGGTTCCCTGATCATGAACATTGGATGTTGTTAATAACGGGATCACGTCATTAGGAGAATGATATGATGAACACACCCAAATTAAGTATAGCAATACGATAAGGTCATTAAGTTTATATTGCTGTACTAAGCATACAAAGTAACCCTAATCCTTAGACCATGAGATCATGTCAATCACTAACACCGGAAGAATGCTTTGATGACATCAAACGTCACACCGTAACAGGGTGACTATAAAGGTGGAGTTGGGTATTCCAAAAATACTAGTTGAGGCTCATGGATCAAGAAGTGGGATTTGTCCATCCAGATGACGGAGATATATACTCTAGTCCCTCTCGGTGATATCACATCGACACTGCTTGCAAGCACGTGACTAGGTCACAAGGATGTCATATCACAAAACGAGTAAAGAGTACTTCTCAGGAACGAGATCGAACAAGGTATAGATGATACCAATGATCGGATCTCGGACAAGTAAAATATCGCGAGACAAAAGGAATTGGTTATGACGTTTTTGGTTCAAACGATCACAAGATTCATCGTCGAATATGTAGGAGTCATTACGGATCTCCAGATCCCGCTGTTGACTATTGATCGGAGAGGTGTCTCGATCATGTCTACATGATTCACGAACCGTAGGGTGACACACTTAAGGTTTGTCGACACTTTTGGGTAGACACGGAATTTCAGAGAAAATTTTGGACAGCACCGAAATTGTTTCGGGTAATATTGAAATAGTTCAATGGGTTAATTCAAAGGTTGCCAATTGTTGTTAATAGAATTAACAAATGAACCAAGGGGATAAGTGTTAATGTTTGTTAATATAATTAACAAATATTAAAAAGAAATGAAATTGTTTTATTTAATAAAGAAAAACCCTTGGGATTTTCAGTGGAGATTAAAAGAGAGTGAGTGGGCATGAGTGGATGCTCCACTCACATCAAGAGGGAAGAGGTGGAGTCACCCCTAGGGGGCAACGACCCAACCTCACCCCTCTCCTATATATGGAGGGGTGGGAGCTCCCTCTTGAGCACACAATTGATCCTCTCTCCCTCCTCCCGCTGATCCACCTTTCGGCCATCCGCTTGGCGAAGCCATGGCCGTTTAGTTCTCCACCACACCACTCCATCGTGCTGTTGGAGTTCCTTGGTGGCTCTACTACTTCCGCTGCCCCGCTGGATTGAGGGAACGGAGGTCGTCATCAAGCCGTACGTGCGACTGAGTACGGAGGCACTTCCCGTTACAGCGCACATCTTCACGATCTTGAGATCGGCAAGTGAACGACTACATCATCCACGAGAATTATTCTCGAAACGTTTACGGTCTTCGAGGGTGATTTTCTGTTGGAATATGTTCCACTCGTTACGAGCATCTCCTAGAGTAGATTTTGGCTTGTTGGTTTGTTCTCACCGTAGGAAATTTTTTGTTTTCTATGCTACAAACCCATCACCAACAATGTAGCAGAATGCGAAGCTTTTCTTCACGGGATACACGTGGCAAACGATCTCGGCGTCAAAAGAATCCTCTGCAATGGTGACTCCGACTTGGTCGCGCAACAAGTAAGCGGCACATGGGATGCATAAAGCGCGACAATGGCGGCGTACAGAGCCAAGGTTGACGAATTCGCGAAAAAATCATGGGCTACGATGATCATGTTATTGCTTCCTTTGTATATTTTGTATCTCAGTGGCATAGTGGGATGAAGCGGCCCGGACTAACCTAGTAACCTTACATGTCCACGCACATGAGACTTGTTCCACGACTGACATGCAACTTGTTTTGCATAAGTGGCTTTGCGGGTGTCTGTCTCCCTCACTATAGTTAAGATATAAAATAGAACGGGTTGCTAATAATTTTTTCATCACCGTTGTGGTTTCATGTTCGTAGGTAAGAACGTTTCTATCTTTGAAAGCCCTAACCACGTACAATATGAAAAAATAAATTAGAGGACGTCTAACTTGTTTTTGCAGGACATGTGATGTGATATGGTCAAAGTTACAAATTTGATGTATGAGATGATACATTTTGTAAATTATGACAAACCGGCAGGAGCCAAATGGTTGTCTTTTAATTTTAAGGCATGCGTGCTAAATATCATATCCATATGATGTGTTGTAAATTTGGAGGACAATCATGAAGGAGGCGCCATGGACCTTGGTGCCACGCCGGTGGAATGATGGAGATCATGCCAAGATGCACAAGATGGAGATCAAGTGCAAGAAGGACCATATCATATCACATTATCCATGCATGTGATGTTAATCCTTTTATGCATCTTATTTTGCTTAGATGGCGACGGTAGCATTATAAGATGATCCCTCTCATAATTAATATCAAGATAATAATGTGTTCTTCCTTAGTATGCACTGTTAGGAAAGTTTGTCGTTTCGAAGCACCACGTGATGATCGGGTGTGATAGACTCAACGTTCGCATACAACGGGTGTAAGCCAGATTTACACACGCAAATACTACAGTTTTACTTGGCGAGCCTAGCATGTACAGACATGGTCTCGGAACACGTAACCGAAAGGTAAAGAATGAGTCATATTGATGATATGATGAACATGTCGATGTTCACCTTTGCAGCTGCACCATCTCTCGTGATGATCGGTTATTGGTGTAGTGAATTTGGTTTGTGTAATCACTAAAACGATTAGAGGGATGTTTTTTTGAGTGGGAGTTCACGTAATAATATTGAATTAACTTGAACTTAACTTATCATAACCTTAGTCAAAATAGTCTTTGCAAATATGTTGTAGATCATGGCACCACCTGCTTTCAATTTCAATATTGTAGCGTACCTGCACTTTCAATAAGGCAGATACCTGTGTATAGTGCAAATCACTGGATCGATTTGTTTGCACACACAGTTTAAGATGTAATATCACAACAAAGTATCAATTTTATTACATCGATGATCCAGACTTACAAAATATTCAATACAAGTTGCATAGCATAAAGCTAACTTTGAAATAGTACACAGTGGCATTACAATAGCAGTGAGTCTCCATCAACCTCATGTTGCCACAGGCGAAAACATGTTGGTTGTAGACTCGAAACCTCACTCGTCATCTGAACAATTTGCAATAAGAAAAATATTGCAACAACGTGGGTCAGATTCCATAAAAAATGGAGTTTGGCAAGTGACACTATGGTGGACACTTAATGGAATAACTCTATAGCCTATATGCATATTTGGCTGGTGGAGTTCAAGGCTATTTTGCATAAAGCCAATTTTTCCTAACTCTTTGGAAAACACTTTCTTCAAATCAAGACAAGTATGGCCTGAAAACCATAATCTCATCTTCCCTTGTTCACCCATCAAGTTTTATTTCTGAAGTTTGAATGGTGGAATCCTCCGTTGACGTCCGTGATCATCTGCTCAAATTGTCCGTACCGGGGACACGACTAAGTACTTAGTTTTTACACTCTGCAGAGGTTGTGCATGTTCACCATTGTACCCATTCAACCCAAACTATCCTTTACACACTTATAGTGATAAGGAAAGGAGAAGAATGAGACGAGATCTTTCATAAGCAGTTTCCCTCCCACTCTGGCTTGACCCGTTCCACCTAACATCCCCCTACATCTGCTTGTCAAGCCGGAGAGAGTCAATGCAACATAATTGATCAAGCCAGAGCCCATATGGCAATGGCTGCACTGGAAGCAATCGTCACTCGGAGTTCTTCAGATTCCTCTGTTCCTAGGTGGCCATTCACAAGTGTACATACTCCAGGAACCATAGACATGGACCTGAGTAGCCACTCAACATAAACCATACAACCACTTACCACCCAGGTGTTTCATTCTTAACTTAGTAGAATTTAGATTTTCACAAAACAACATTTGCATAACATCAATAATTCTACTAAGTATTGTATAGGAGCCTAGACACAGGAATAAGGAATTTCTACACAGGTTTAGCATAGCAATATACTATCCTACACATGCTTATATAAAAATACACTAAGTAATGCATATAGAAAATAATAGGAAGTTTATGAGGTGTGCCACTTGCCTTTGAATGTTGTTGTTGTTCACAAACTCTTTTCAACAACGAACGTTTGCTCTCCGTTCAGTCTAAACAATATAAGCAAACAACAATACAACAATCAACAAACAACAATCATCAAACATACATGCACATACATAGTGAACAAATAAGTTTTATAAAACTTCTAAGAAAAACATGTTATGTATGATATGCAAATTATTTCTAAGGACTAGAGATGCATGTCATGCCATGAAAATCCTTTTAAGTCTTAAGTGAAAGACAAGATTAAGAAAGAGGGAAAAGATAGAAGAAAGATGTAGTTGGTCTTCCAGGCTTCATCTTCAGACTTGTAATATTCTCCTTGGTGATGTCTTGATTGAATTCTTGGTAGACTTGAATAATCTTCAGACTTGATGATTTTTGTATCACCTGGGCTGGTCTTGGATTTACTTAGTCTTCATGAAGTCTCAGAGAAGAAGAAAGGACAGATAGAAAGACTTAGAGAATAGAAGGGAGGTTGGCCTTCTTGAACTTCTTCTCACTTTTCTTCTAAGTGCTTGACATCTTGGAATGCTTATAGAGTCTGTTTTCTTCTAAGTCCTTCATTGGTCTTCTAGCTCCATGTCGAAAATCCTAAGTGTCTAAGCGTATCACTTTACCGAAATGCTAAGTTGAAAATATTTCTAACTTAGAGAAAATGGGGAAGGAGTTTTCTTATGGGAAATATAACTACAAAATAAAATATGATATGCATTAAATGCAATTTTTTTAATCACATGAACAATTATGCTAATGCAATTTAATTAATTTCTATTTTCACAAAATATAATAAATGAATAAATATAAGATTAAAGTTTTCTATGATTAAATTTTTATAACCAAATTTTATAAATAGTGTTGGTAGACAGAGGGAATTGAAAGAAATTTATAGCAATTGGATTTACTCAAAAATAATTTTTATATCAAAAGTTATGTAAAATTTACTCTAACATCATATTTTGAATTTGAATAAATCTAAATTTCTCAAGGTTGGAAAACAACATAACTAACACAATCTACAGGTCATGAGCTTTTCAAGATATTTTATTTACAAATTTTGACCTTACAGAATTAAAACCATAATTAAAATAATGTTTTACATGTTTATTTAAATATCAAGTTAGTGCACGACTAAAATACAAGTTTTTATTATACCACCATTTTCTGCATGTTCATACGATTCCAGAGACTACAAAAACATCAAAAACGGAGTTACGGTTGATTTAATATGAATTTTGGAAGTTATATCTAGACAGAAAAACGAAAATATTGAATAGGTGACCTATGACGTTTTTCTAATGGCTGCTACCCTTCATCAAGTGGATCGGCCGGGCGATCGCAGGCGGACGCGGACGGTCGACGTGCTGTGGTTGTCAGCAACGGGTGTGGACGGCGACGATGTTTCGGAGCGAGGGAGACGACGGCGATGCGCGTATGGACACGGCGGAGCGGAAGACGGTGTCGGAGTTGAGCGGCGATTCCCGGAGCTGCGTGAGAGGCGGACGGAGTGGCGACGGCGACGATGACCTTCGGGTCGAGGTCGGCCTCCACGATTTGGTTGTGGAAATGAAGCAAGGAGGGTGTTTAAAGGAGCGCACGGACATGGGAAAGAGGAAGGAGCAAGAATCGGCGGCGGGTACTCACTCTGCTTGCCGAAATCAAAGAAATACGGTGGCGGTCGAGCGAAACTCCGGCGAAGAATTCGTCGGCCTGGGGGCGTATTGGAGAGGGCTTTTAGGGGGGGGATGGAGGAGGAGGTTGAGGGCTATCTATAGGAACCAACCGTGCTTGATTTGGTGCAGTACTTTGCCCGCAATCAATCGGAGATTAATTTCGACCAAAAAAGCTCATGTCTAATGGCGGACGAATTAGAGCAATTTAGGACGTTTAAGAGAGGACTTTTATGGGGGAATGAAAGAGGAGATCAAGGGATTTAATTAGAAAGAAACGGTGCGTCATTTGGTGCTCTAAATCGCCGAGAATCATGTAGAGAAGAATGCACGGAGCGATTTTCGCGTGCGCATGCGTTTCTGGTTCCGTCCCAGCTTGAAGACGATGCTGACGTCACGCTGACGTCAGCGATTTTTTTTTAAATTTCTTTGATAACTTTTGATTTAAGACTCCAAATTAAGTCAAATAAATTTTTAAAAATTTGTAAAAATAATATCTTTGTGTTAAACCAGTTGTGGGCATGTTTTGAACACTTTTCAAAAATCAAAATTTTGAATTATTGATTAACTACAAATTTGACACTTAATGTCAAATTTGAAAACATGGCTTAAATAATTTCTTTTTTGGCTAAATAAAATTTATAAAAATTCAACACTTATATAAGTTTAAAATTAAGTTATTTAAACTCATTTTCCAACATTAAATCATTTTTGGCTTTAGTACAATATTAAATAACATCACACATTTATTTGAAATGAAAAGGGAAATATAATGCATTCATTTTTAATTCAAAATATTTTGTGCACCATTAAGTTTTATATTATGATAAATCATTTTAAAACTCTATAAAATACCTTTGGAAAAGATTTTAGATTTATTTCCTTTCTTATATTGAATATATTCATGAGAATCATTTTATGTTTTGAACATTATTGAAAATCATTTAAGCTAAGGAAATGTTTATTTGGATAATTCATTAATTATATAATCTATGAAGTTTTAAAGTTATAACCTATAGGCTTGTAATTTCCAAAACTATGTTTTGAACTCATGTAAGATAATGAAACCTATTTGACAATTTGACCATGTTTTAAATAGTTTAAAAAGGATACTTCTAAGTATTATTTTAATTTATGAATAGTTATGGCTAAGTTATATAAATCAAATACTTACAAAGAGACTTTTTATTATGTAAATGGTTTGAGAGTTTGTAAATTATTTGTCAATTTACATATTGAGGTTTTAACAAATACAATGGATAATAAAATGTTAACTTGAAACAACTTTTGAAAATAATAATAAACTGAGATATTTAAATTACTCTCTCCGTTCCTTTATATAAGGTGTATAGTTTTTCCTAAAAAGTCAAACTTCACTATCTTTGACCAAGATTTCAGAAAATATTACTAGCAGTTACTATATTAAATCATTACTATTTGATTCATCATGAAATATATTTTCGTATTTTATTTTCTTAGTACTCAAAATATTGATGGTTTTTGCTAAAATCTTGGTCAAAGTTCTTCAAGTTTGACTTTTCAGGAAAAACTATACACCTTATATCAAGGAACGGAGGGAGTAATAAACTTTTTCAATATTATTGAAGTCTTTTATAGTTGGTTTTTTATGCATTTAATGTTTTATTTTAATGAAAAACAAAAGTTTTAATTTTTTTGTGATTTTTGAACATTATAAAATGTTGGGATGTTACAAATATGTTCATGGAGAAAGAGAAACCAACAAACAATAGAAGCAACTTCACCAATTGGGCACTTAACCTGAGGATTATTGTAAGGACCCCTCGGACAAGTCCGAGATGCCCACGTTATGTAAGAGATCACGATCCCAATGATCAGTGCATCGCAATCACATAACCAACATAGGTATCAAAGAGTTACATCGCAGATTCCCACAAGTGCAGTTGACCGGTGACAGTTAGGTGGCGAAGTCGTCGTCATACACCTCCTCCTCGATGTAGGCCTCCTCAGTATAATCTGGACATTTGAATATCCAGGGACAGAGCCACATGAGTACAATTACGTACTCGCAAGACCACCTCTAGGCTTAAATTCTCATGATAATGCAAGAAAACACATTTCGAAAACTGGGAAGGCTCCTGAATACAACTACAGGGCTTACTTTTGAATACAATGATTTCAAACATAGAGAATACGACATCTCTATATCTTTGTTGAAGAAAAATAGTTAGAGATAAAATTCTCTTCGCTAAAATGCGACATCTCAATATCTTTGTTGAAGAAAACATTTAGAGATAGTATTCTCTTCTCTAAGATATAGCAAGGACATATCCAAGTTCAAAAACTTTATTTTGTAAAACCTTTAAAAACACTAGGATAGGGGTAACCCTTTTTCCTTCCATGAGGTCGGACTGGTTGTCTCCCCGAGATCAACCATCCTTGCCCAAATTCCGTACCTCCCAGGTACCACTTTATTGCCTCCTCGTTTTCCTTTGAAAACCTTCCTTTTTTTGAAAACCATAAAACATCCAGCATGCCTAGTGGGACCTTCCAACCGTCCATGACCGCGGACGCGGCTATTCGAATAGATTTACACTCTGCAGAGGTTGTACACTTTCACCACAAGATTCGGATGGTCTGCCGTGGATCAACCACGGACTGCACAGAGACAGCATGCACACATCAGACGGCCAATCCTAAGTTCCACTATGTTAATGCTGGTACAAGAGTATCCTCTTCGAGTGGGTTTGTTCTCCCCGGCACCGAGTGAGCTAGCCGTATCGATCCGGTTTTCCCTAGTCTCACACCGCCACGACATGAGACCCACCGTTGCTTCCCGGTGGCACACGAAGTCCACACTCTGTATGCCCATTCCCTGGCAGCATTCGGTTCCGGGGACTCTAACCCCATCTAGCCCATTGAGGAATACTCGAATACCAACACCAACAAGCTTCCGTTAAGCCTCGTGCCCATTTTGAGGTAATGTGGTTGCACGGGTTAATTGTTCAAGCGGCAGCTAGGGCCACACTTTGTTTTTCAAAACACTTTCTTCTCCGACTACTCCCAGCAGCTCGGGTTTCCGCAAACACCTCCGATTGCTCCCGGCAACTCGGGTTTTAATAAAACACTTGCTCGACGATTGCTCCCATCAGTTCGGGTTTTCCTCCATAAAACATTTTTATCAAATAGGTCCCCATCCTATAGTTTTGAGGTAGGATAACAGAATATACTATTTGAAAACTTAATCTTCTTTATAGAGCCTTCAATGACAAGACTCATCAAGAAAAACTCTTTTTATAATACCTACAGCTAATCTAGTAGATAACTTTGGCCAAACAATATTTTGTAAAAATAGTTTTCGGGTGGCAAGGTGCCACAAAGGAAGTAAAACATGCATTATTTTATTTTTGAAAACAAAACATGCTTGACAAAATACTAGGAATCATTATAGTGGGGAGGTGGGCTTGCCTTGCTCAAAGTACTGTCCCTGGTCTTGTTCTTCAGCGTAGTCGTGCTCAGCTATCTCGTACTGCTCTTCCTCGGGTTGCGATTCTACCGTAACATGAAAAACAAACGATACTAACGTAAGTCCTAAAATGCGAGTTGATAAGAATCTAAAGTATATCAAAAAACAACAAGCATCACCAACAGGAAACACAACTAATGCATTCAATAGTTTTTAGGTGCTGTTTACATGGTTTAAGCATAACCCTTAAGGTACTGCTCCTAAAATCAAACCTTCTACCACATTACTCCTAACAATCATGTGGAACTCTGAAAATTATCTGTGCATGAAAACCTATCACCAAACAAGAATTAAAAATCAGATAAGAGCTATTGATATCAAACTTAAGCAGAATATAGGTTCAGTTTTATAGATCTCCTGAATGCATAACTAGCCTTTCTGGTGAGATAGGAGTTTTCTCTTTAAGTGGAGATTTTATTCATCAAATTTGGATACTCCTAGCTCAAGTTATCCCAGTTTTAAAATAAAGTATACTTCTGACCATTTTCTATGTGCAGAAAATAATAAGAATTATTTTGGGGTCAAACCAGTGGGGTGAGTTAGATAAAACCTGTGGATATCCCACAAAATTATCCTCAACATTCATCTGTGGATAGAGGTGGCCCCACCAATAAAAACTAGACATGTCATAATCTCTGGAATTTCAGAAATGCAATTTAAGAGGTTATCTCCCTGTTTTTCAGTGATTTATTCACTAAGAAATAACTAATTACTGGAAAAATCTAAGTTTGTAGTATATGATACCTCCAACACATATCTAACACTTCCAATTGGATTTACCTCAAAAATTGTGTTTATTGAAGAGTTAAAAATCACCAAACTCATAGTGATGTTATTCTTAGAGTAAATATAACTTTTGCTAGAGTAATCTCCTGCATGCAAGATTCCCCAATCTAGATAGGCATTATTACATGCTTTCCAACAGATCTAAGATTGCATGATTTGGATTTACAGAACCCAAGTTATTAAACAAATGGTGTAATAGATACTTTTTACTAGATCTATTTTAACACTCAACAGGAATTACATTTTGGACCAAATCCAATGCCACGTGGTTAAGAAAACGTGCATGCATGTTACAAAATTTATCCCATCATTTGAGCAACTCTATATTTACCACAAATGATTTAAAGCTAAACTCTAGATTAACTGGAAAATAACAGGAAAAAGGATAAAGGAAAAGCAGGCCGAACGGGCCAGATCTGGGCCAGATCGGCCCAGTGGCGACGCAGAGCAGCGCGGGGCTGAGCTGGGCCAGCCCAAGCGCTGCACGCGCGCCGGCGAAGCGTTAAGTGACCGTGGATCTGGGATCCAACGGTCACGGACAGATCGGGCGCGGTTCAAACACAACCGCTGATCAGAAAATCGACAGCCTCAGGCCATCGTCTTCCTCCTCGGGTCGTGGACGAACCAGATGCTCTCGAGCTGCAACAGAGCTAAGGGAGGGGAGAGGAGTTAGATCCAGACGAGGGGAAGCCAGGGAACCAAAAATGGCGAGAAATGGTGGAGAGGAACGAGTGCTACGGCAGTTTCCCTCCTTCGGCCACCGAAGGAAATCTCCTCGTCTACAGAGCGAATGAGGGGGAGAGCTTGGTGGTTTTCGCCAGAGGGGGAGAGGAGTGAGTTGTTAGGAGCCAAGGAGGGGGAGAAATGGACAGGGGAGAGCTCGGGCGATTTAAAACGAGCTCCACCCAATCTAGGGTTTGCTCGGGCAGGAGAGAGGGAGGGGGGTGTCTCCTATGTTCTTATTGGCTCAGGTGGCCGGTGGAGAGGGGGCAGAGAGGAGTTTGGTCGGATGACTTGCCCTGGCCAGTGAGAGGAGAAGAGGTGAGCTTCGGTTGGGTGGAAAAGAAGAGAAAAGAGAGAAGATAGAGGAGAGGTTGGCCCTAGCCCATGACAGGTGGGACCAGGGGTGAGGTGGCTGTCCTCCTCTTCAGCAAGTGGAGTAGAAAAGAGTGAGAGAGAGATAGAAGATGAAAGCTTTGAGTGAATAGCTCAAATGAATTTGAAAATCTAAGTTTGAATTATTCAAAAATGACCCACAAAAGTAAAATGGGTCTACACCCCAAACTTACCTAAATTAAGAGAGGGTACTGAACTTACAAAAGCCCAAGTCAACTATCTCATTTGGTTTTCAAAGAAAAGAAATCTTTTGGTGATAAATAAAAGAATATCTCAAATGGTCATGTTAATTTGATGCCCCCAAAAGCTAGTGATATTTATGTGCAAACCAACTCCTTTGAGAGCATTTAGAGCAGGGTGTGAAATTATACATGCCGTAGATCAAAATGTTTCAGATGCATGTCAAAAACCATTTAGGGTTTGCTTAATAATAGCTCCTAGTTTGGCTAAGTTTAGCAACCATGAAGATCCTAATAGTGGGTATTTTAATTCTTTGGTGAGATGTGATTTTTAGTGTTTTAAATTTTCATGAAAAGTTAGTGACACACAACAAACATAAGGTGTGCAAGCAAATTTAATCATTTCTCAAACTTCTACACACAAAAGTTTCTGCAAGAGGTGAAAATCTAGAATAACACCAAAATACTAAAGCTAAGAGAATTGGGGTGTTACAGACCTTCCCCCCCTTAGGAGAATCTCGTCCCCGAGATTCCAGGTTTGAAGAAGAGAGAAAACCAGGGAATTCATACTCCAAATAATCTTCACGCTCCCAGGTGGCTTCTTCCTCCGAATGGTTGCTCCACTGGACCTTCAGGAACCTGATCTTCCGTCTCCGTGTCAGACGGACGTCTTCAGTGAGAACACGAAGCGGTCGTTCTCGATAAGTGAGATCATGATTTAGGTCAATGGTGTGATGATCTACCTCCTGATATGAATGCGTGTCACCAGGAACTTGCAGGCACTTCCGGAGTAGAGATACATGAAATACATCATGGAATTCCAACAGATGGGGTGGCAGGTCTAGCTGATAAGAAACTTCTCCTCTACGGCTGATCACCTTAAAAGGGCCAATATATCTTGGTGCTAATTTCCCCTTGACATGGAAACGTTGCATTCCCTTGAGTGGTGTAACGCGCAAGTAAACCATATCTCCTTCCTTGAAGTTGAGTTCACGCCTTCCGGAATCTGCATAACTTTTCTGCCGGGATTGGGCGGCCTTAAGACGGTCGCGAATGAGTTGAACTTGCTCTTCGGCTTCTCTCAGGGTGTCGACTCCAAAAATTTGGCTATCTCCGGTTTGCGACCAATTCAAGGGGTACGGCACTTGCGCCCGTACAAAGCCTCAAACGGTGCCATCCTTAGGCTGGCTTGATAGCTGTTGTTGTACGAGAATTCGGCAAACGGCAAGCAATTCTCCCATTTGGCCCCATAAGCTAACACACAAGACCTCAACATATCTTCAAGGATCTGATTGACTCTTTCAGTTTGTCCTCCTATCTGAGGGTGGTACGCAGTACTGAAAAAGAGCTTCGTTCCGAGTTCCTCTTGGAGCTTAGTCCAAAAAACGAGAGGTGAATTGAGTTCCTCGGTCAGACACGGTAGTCTTAGGTACTCCATGAAGGCTGACGATACGAGATATGTAAAGGTCCGCAAGTTGATCGGCTCGATGACGAGTGCTTACCGGGAGAAAATGTGCAACCTTGGTGAGTCTATCCACAATGACCCAAATGGCATCATGCCCTCGATTGGACCGTGGCAATCCAGTGATGAAATCCATGCCGATCTCATCCCATTTCCACTCGGGCAACTTGAGAGGTTGAAGTAATCCAGCGGGTCGCTGATGCTCTGCTTTGACCCTTTGGTAGATATCGCAATGCTGGACGAACAGTGCAATCTCGCGCTTCATGCCGTGCCACCAGAAATTCTGCTTCAAATCCTGGTACATCCTGGTTCCACCGGGGTGGATAGAATACAAAGTCTCATGAGCCTCCTTCATAATTAACTGCTTCAAAACAGGGTCTGAAGGTACGCAGATGCGTCCCTTATACCAAAGAATACCGTCAGAGTCGATGGTGAACCCAGGGACTTCCTCTTTGTCCAACCTTCTCTTGATGCCCTCAATGCTTTCGTGACCCTTCTGTGCTTGCTTGATCCGCTCCCATAAGGTGGGTTGCAACAGGAGTTGATCGACTGCCCCATAGCTGACCACCTCAATACCCATCTTATCCAGCTCTTCCCAGAGTTCTGGCCGTCGAACCTTGATCAGGGAGTTGAATGAACACGGCTAACGACTAAGGGCATCAGCTACAACATTAGCTTTTCTAGGGTGGTAATGGATGTCCAAGTCATAATCCTTGATGAGTTCTATCCATCTTCGTTGCCTCATGTTCAAGTCCCTCTGGGTGAAGATGTACTTCAGGCTCTTGTGATCGGTGTAAATTTCGCAACGGTTGCCCATCAGAAAGTGCCGCCATGTCTTGAGTTCATGGACCACAGTAGCAAGCTCTAGGTCATGGGTTGGGTAATTTTGCTCATGCTTGCGGAGTTGTCGCGACGAGTAGGAAATTACCTTGCCCTCTTGCAAAAGGACACAGCCAAGTCCGAGTTTGGAGGCATCGCAATAAACCACAAAATCTTTGGTCACATCAGGCATGGTTAAGATAGGTGCGGTAGTAAGGCGCTTTTTCAGTTCCTGGAAGCTGGCTTCACATTTGTCGGTCCAAATGAACTTCTGGTCCTTCTTCAATAGTTGGGTAAGAGGCGTTGCAATGCTTGATAATCCCTCAACAAACTTACGGTAATAACCGGCTAATCCAAGAATGGATCTTACCTCGGTTTGATTGGTGGGGGTTGGGAATTCAAGAATGGACTTGATGTGGGTAGGGTCTACAGATATCCCTCCGGCTGAAATAACGTGGCCGAGAAAGCCTACTTCTTTCAAGCAAAACTGGCACTTACTGAACTTAGCATACAACTGGTGTTCTCGTAGGGTACCGAGAACCAACCTCAGATGCTCTTCATGCTCCTCTTCTGACTTGGAATAAATCAAGATGTCGTCAATAAAGACAACCACAAATTTATCCAAGTAATCCATGAACACCTTGTTCATGAGATTCATGAAATAGGCTGGAGCATTGGTCAGGCCAAAAGACATCACTGTGTACTCGAACAATCCGTAACGAGTGACAAAGGCCGTCTTAGGGATATCAGACTCTCTGACTTTCAGCTGATGGTAACCGGTGCGGAGATCGATCTTGGAGAAGACTCGAGCTCCATTGAGTTGATCAAATAGATCTTCAATCTTGGGTAGGGGGTATTTGTTTTTAATAGTCACATCATTTAACTTACGGTAATCCACACACAAACGGGTGGTACCGTCTCTCTTATCCACGAAGATGATTGGTGACCCCCAGGGTGACGCACTAGGGCGTATCATACCCTTCCTAAGTAGGTCATCCAACTGTTTCTTTAGTTCTTCCAATTCTTCAGGATTCATCCGGTACGGTTTCTGAGCGATAGGCCCAGTACCGGGTACCAGCTCAATAATGAACTCAATATCCCTATCCGGTGGCATTCCGGGCAACTCTTCGGGAAAAACATCGGGATAGTCACAAACTACCGGTACCTCATCCAAAATGGCCCCCGCTACACTTTTATGGCAATGACTTGAGGTGGAGTGGTAGGTTGAGAAGTGTGTAATCTCTTCTCCTTCCGGTGTGGTTAGGGTGACAGACTTGTTAGTGCAATCTATTTTCCCTCGATTTACTGCCATCAAGTCCATTCCTAAAACCACTTCTATCCCTTGCTTTCCTAATACCACAAGGTCTGCATGGAATCGGTCTCCTTGAATTTCCACAGGAGTCTCCTTGCAAGACAAAATGGCTTTGGTAGTGGCCCCCGGAATTTGTACCCTCATGGGACGATGCATCACAGTTGGAATCATACCACTCTTCCTGACAAACGGCTCCGTAACGAAAGAATGGGAAGCTCCCGAATCAAACAAAACTGAGGCAGAAACTGAGTTGACAGGGAACGTACCCATAACCAGGTCTGGTGCCTCCTGGGCTTCTTCTGCGCTGACATGGTTTAAATGGCCTCGGGTAACAGGGGCTGCTTTCTTGGGATACGGGTTCTTGCTTCCAGGTGGACGGGGTGGCCCTTGATTCATTTTTGTCGCATTAGGGCGACCACCGGCGGGCTGTCTAGTGGGACACTCCCGCGAGAAGTGTCCAGGCTGTCCACAAGTGAAACATCCTCCTGTGGGCTTCGGAGCAGGCGGCCTGTTAAAGTTGAGGCCGGGGTTGGAACCACTTCCAGGACGAGGTGCTGGCGGGCGAGGAGAGTAGCTGGGTCTTGGTGCAAAGGTTGGAGGCCTTGGTGATGGATAAGAAGGCCTCGGTGGAGGTGAAGGGCGCGGACAGGGATAACTTCCAGTTGGGCTGTTGCTGCTACTGCCTTGCTGCATCAGTTGGCGACGCTTGAGGTTGTCAAACGAAGCCTTGCGTTTGTGCTCCATCATAATGGCTGCATCCGCCAAGGATTCCAGGTCGGTGAAAGGCATCACCACCAGAATGCACTGCATTTCATCATGAAGTCCATTCATGAACCTCTCTTTCTTCTTGTCCTCAGTATCGGTATCGGTGGGCGCATACCTCGCTAGAGAAGTAAACTTCTCCAAGTACTCACTCACCGACATCCCGCCTTGCTTGAGCTGCAAGAACTTCTCTCGCATGATACTGACGAGTCCAGAGGGCACATAACGCTTCAAGAACTTGGTCTTGAACGCTGGCCAAGCCAAAACTTCCTACGGTGGCAACAGAGCACGAAGGGCCTCCCACCATGCTCGGGCAGAACCGGAGAGGTAGTGAGTGGCGTAGACCACCTTCTCGTTGTCACCCACTTGGACGACCCTCAGGTTGTTCTCTATAGTACGGATCCAGTCATCGGCATCCAGTGGCACTTCACTCTTGGAGAAAACTAGAGGATTAGGGTTCTGAAAGTCACGAAGCTTTGAGCGGGGTTCTTCATTCCCTTGGCCGCCATTCTGATTGACGGCAATCTGAGCAAGATGATGCAGGGTGGCAAGGTTGGCATTCCTCTCGGTGCGAGCTGCCTCGCAATCCTCCATGAGAAGACGGAGCACTTGAGCCATAGATGGCTCGGGTGGTGGGGGTGGTGGTGGATCCCTTGCCATTCTGAATTTCAGAATAAAACACACATTAATTATTCTACATAGAAATTTTAAAACAGGTTTTGAAAAAGGGTTCATCAAGCATACCCAAAAACATACAAATTTCAGCAAGACATTACTCCTAAGAAGACATGATTCCATCCCATAGCAAGGTTCCAAAAGCATCATCACAAAGTTCACAACCACAAAACACGGACTGACATAGTCTTACAACAATTCCGACACACACTCATGCTAACTAGACCACACAATCGCATCCACTTATCGCGATGGTTCGGTCCTAACCCAAAAGATACTGCGCAACTAACTACTCCACGTCCACGGCAGCGTCACTGTCAAAGGGTGGCTCGTCGGGGTCCTCGTCCTCAGACATCACAGCTCCCGAGTCCTCACCGTCCTCGCCTCGAAGGTCATCGTCGTCCTGCTCGCTCACGGGCTCCATATCGACATCCTCAGTAGGGTCCTCATCATCAGGCAGGAGATCGTCATTATCCTTGCTCAGAGCCTCCACCTCACTCTCCAGCTCGCTGATCCGCTCGTCTGTAACGTACCTGCACTTAAAAAATATGGCAGGTACCTGTGTATAGTGCAAACCCCTGGATCGATTCGTTTGCACACACAGTTTACGATGTAATATCACAACAAAGTATCAATTTTATTACATCGATGATCCAGACTTACAAAATATTCTTTACAAATTGCATAGCATAAAGCTAGCTTTGAAAGACTAAACAGCGGAAATAAGACATCAATGAGTCTCCATCTTCATGTTGCCACAGGCGAAAACATGTTGGTTGCAGACTCGAAATCCCTTAACGAAACCTCACTCGTCATTTGAATAACCTGTAACAAATAAATTTTGCAACAGAGTGGGTCAGATTCCATTAAAAATGGAGTCTGGCAAGTGACACTATGGTGGACACTTAATGGAATAACTCTATAGCCTATATGCATATTTGGCTGGTGGAGTTCAAGGCTAATTTGCATAAAGCCAATTTTTCCTACTCTTTTGAAAACACTTTTCTTGAAATCAAGACGAGTATGGCATGAAAACCATAATCTCATCTTCCCTTGTTCGCCCATCAACTTTTAACTTAGAAATTGGAATGATAGGATCCTACGTTGACGTCCTTGATTAGCTGCTCAAAATTGTCCGTAACCGAGGACACGGCTAAGTACTTAGTTTTACACTCTGCAGAGGTTGTGCACTTTCACCATTAGACCCAACAAACCCAAACTAACCTCAAGCACACCATTTGTGCTAAGGAAAAGGAGAGAGTTGAGACGAGACTTTTCAAAAGCATTTTCCCACCCCATAACGGCCTGACACGCTCCACCTACAAAACCTCTACCACCACCTGTCAGGCCGGGGCGAGTCCACACAACTTAATCGATCTAGCCAGAGCCCATTTACTAATGGTTGCACTAGAAGCAATCTTCACTTGGAGTTATTCAGATCCTTTTGTTCCCTGGGTGGCCATCCACAAGTGACCATCTCTTAGAGGTCACCCCTAAGAGACAACACTCAACAAAAACCACACACAGCCAATTCCACCAAGGAGTTTCATTCTTAACATAGTAGAAATTAACTTTTCATAAAACAACTTTTGCATAGCATCAATATTTCTACCAAGTTACCAATAGGATTCTAGACACAACTAGTGTAAGGGATATAGTAGTTAGCATAGCAATACTATCCAACACCTGCATATAAGAAATACACTAAGTAATGCATAGAAAAATACTTAGGAAGTTTATGAGGGTGTGCCACTTGCCTTGGCAACAGAGAGAGCAGGAGTAACAGTTGCAAAAGCCTTCGTTTCTCTCCGAATTTTCTAACAAGTCAAACAAGCCCCAAATATACATAGAAGCATAAATGCAAGACTTAGAAAAATATGACATGCATGATATGAAAAAAAATATTCTTAAGGACTAGAGATGCATGTCATGCTATTAAATTATTCTAAGTTAATGCGGGGCAAGTGTGTTAGCCAAAATTACTAAGTACCAAGGTCATAGGTTGGACAGAATAACTTGGCTATAAATCAACTTGAATAAGTTGTAATGCTGCTGCAAGTCTTCACATGCTTGGTCTTGAAATCTTCAACTCCCTTGTAATTTTCTTCATCTTCAACTAGCATTCTGACTTGGTCATAATCACTATGGACTTCGTCATGCCCAAAGTGAAAGAAGAATAGGATGGCGGAAAAAGATAAAGAAAAGATGTAGTTTTTCTTCTAGGCTTCATCTCCAGACTTGTAACTTTCTCCGATGTCTTCATTGAATCATGTAGACTTGATGGTTCTTCAGACTTGATGATTTGTATATCACCCGGGCTGGTCTTGGATATACCTTAGCAACCACGAAGTCTAAGAGAAAGAGAAGAAGAGAGAAATTCTTAGAGAAATAAAGGGGGATGGTCTTCTTGCAGTTCCTCTTGATTTTCTTCTAAGTGTTTTTTGCTTCTTGGAGATGCCTTCGGAGTTTTGTTTTTCTTGGCTAAGTCTTCATTGACCTTCTAGTCTTCATGTTAAGAATCTCAAGTGTCTAAGTGCATAGTACTTTACCAAAACACTATGTTGAAAAATAGTAACTTAGAGAAAAACAATAACTATACAATAAATATGCCATGCATGCAATGCAATTTATTTCTAAGGACAACACTTAACAAAATAAAACAACTAAGTTTTCTAGATGCTAAAATTTTCTAAGGAAAAGATTTAGCATCTTTAAGATGTTGAAATTTTTCTAAGGAAGAGTGTTGTCGAAAAAATAGTTATCAAATATTTACTAAGGAAGAATTTATTTTGTTTAAAGAGGCAAAATATTTCTAAGTACATTTTAATACCAAAGTGGTCATAATATGACTAAATACTTTATAATTCGAATAGATGATGAAAATAATTTTTAATAAATTTTTAATCAATTTTAATCATTAAAACAACATTTAAAAGTATTTAATCAATATTAATTATAAAATCATAGAAAATTATTTTACAAAAATTATTAGAAAAATACTACTGCCAAAAATTAGACATTAAAATTTATAGCAAAAGAGTTTGACAAGTTTTAAATTTTAAATTTGAAGTTATGTTCAATTTACCATTAATGCCACTTTTGAATTTCAACAAATTTTAATTTGACAAAACATAAAAGTAATGATGCCAAAAGTTTCTACGTGTCATAAGCTTTCCAAAAATATTTTATTTGTAAAATTTGACCAAACTAATAAAAAATAGTGATACATTTAAAATTTAGGATTTTTCTGCAAAACTGTCGGTATTCGGTTGACTGTTGACTTTGACCGCTGACGTGGGAATTGACTCGCTGACGTGGCAGGCTGACTGGGATTTGACTACGAATTTGACCAAAAATAAAGTTCCTCGGATGGAAAAATACTCTTAACGAAAGTTGTAGAGAATTACGTGCTCTTTCTAATTATCACAATTATAACATAAGTGGATGAATAGATTGCTCACAAATCTCAAAATACCTTTCTGGTCTGAAACTTCAAACGCGAATATCTCTCAGCTCGCTGAACCAAAAGAGGTGAGGCTTGGGGCAAAAGAAAGGTCTTGATTAGGGGAACAACTTTCGTATTGTCGTCTCAAACTTTTGAGATGGTTTGGTTACTCGAACAACATCAAATACGATCTGTATTATGTAGAAAATTACGTACGTCAAAATAAAAAGTTGTCAACAGGAAAGTTGTAGATATAGAGTAGGTCTACCTTTTCACCAGAGGAATTTCGATTTGACGCAACGAGCGCGAAGAGATCTGAAAAATACGACTTCAGGTCTGATGGATGACGATTCGAAATTCTTCCTCCACGACTTGATGAAAAGAGTTGAGCCTTATTGGGATGGAAAGGTATCGACGAGATCTACAACAATGATTAAGCACCCGTCGCGATTGGAGATGGTTTTGTTCGTCAAACGAACGAAATACTATTTTGCTGATTAGGGTTTCGGTAGAACGAAAAGAGTAAAAGAGATGCCGGCGGCTATAGGGGTTTATATAGGCGGAGGGATGTTGGAATAGATAGGGCTCGGAGTTGTGAACGCGTAGGATCAAGCGGATCCGAATTTTGAGTTATATTTTTCGAGATATACGTGTTTGAATGAAAGGTGGTTGGAAAAATGAATTTTCAGAGAGTTTGAGTTGGATACGGGTCATGTTCGGTTCGGCCCGGTTTGGGCCGGCCGGCTGGGCCTAATTCGTTTTTTTTTTCTTATTTCTTTCATATCTTTTGTTTTAGAACTCCGAATTAAGTGAAATTAATTTCTAAAAATTTGTAAAGATCATATCTTTATTTTAAAACATTTATGGACATGTTTTGACCACTTTTTTAAAAATATTAATTTTGAATATTTGATTTAATGCAAATTTGACACTTTTGTCAAATTTGAAAACAAAAATTTAGTCAATTTACTTATGGCTAAATAAAATTTGGTTCCGCAATTGTGAACATATGAAAATAATTATTTCTAATAATTACAATCAAAATATTAAAGTAAAATAAGATAAATAGCATAATCATTATTTTGTTTTTAATATTTTCTCAAATAGATTTTCAAGTGGAAATAATATTTCAACCATTGTAATTTCAAATATAAACAATGCAAGAAAATGATGATGCATGCATGAATTTTGTTTTCAAATCGATATACAAATATTTTTCAAAAAGTTTTAAATTTTTCCGATTTTTCAGAATTTGAAAAATCCTTGGATGTTACATCGTCACGGGCATCAACGGTCGACCTGAGCATTTCCACCATCCCGTCAAGCTGGAACCTGTAGAAGCGAGTAGTCTGGAGGCGCGCAAAGGTGGAACGACGCTCCTTGCGCTCCATCTTGTGCTCTGCCTGGGACTCCACTAAGCGCTCCTCCGAGGTCTTGAGCTTCAGCTCCACGGTCTTCAGCTTGTCCTGAGACGCCTTGAGTTGCGCCTCCAAGTCCTCGATCCTCAGCTCAGCTGCCGAGATCCGCACCTCAGCTCCGTCGTGATTAAGACGGTGGAGGTCACTCTCGAACCGACTAGTGACCAACTGGGACTGGGTGTACTCGACGAGGAGTCCCAGCTCGGCCAAGTGTTTCCCGAAAGTGGGGTGGGGACGCGGCGGCACAGGGTTACTCTGCTCGTCCAAGCCAGAGTAAAACTCAAAACGGGTGCCGCCCAGCTCGGAACTGTGAGCACACACCAAGCGCGCAAGAGCCCTCTGCAGCACGGTGACGAACGCCCCCATCTGAGTCGATGCAAGGGCATCCTCAATCAGCTCCTCGGCGAATGGTGGCACGAATGGTCCTCGAAGGATGCACCTCACAGTCCAGGACATCTCGTCTCCCACCATGGGCAGACAACGTCCAATCAGCAGCTCTGGTAGCGGACGCCTCAGGTGCCTGGTCAGCTGGAGTAGGTATGCTTGGAACAGACGCGAAACTCCAGTGTCGGGCACAACTCCCAACTGAATAGACGACGAGAACTCTCCGCTCATCTACACAAAATTTTAAAGGGAGGTTTAATTAGTGAACGATGTACAAAATTTTAAACAGGTAAAATCATAAGATTTAATGCAGTTATAATATTAGTAAGTGAGTAATAACAGAGGGGAGGGAGGAGTAGCAGTATATTCTGCACATTTTTAAATATTTCTCTCCTAACTATTTAGGAAAACATTTTTGCGTGACGTCGACGCCCAACCTAGCTAAAGTCTCCTAAGGTCAACGATGGCTATGATACCAAGTCTGTAAGGACCCCTCGGACAAGTCCGAGATGCCCACGTTATGTAAGAGATCACGATCCCAAGGATCAGTGCATCGCAATCACATAACCAACATAGGTATCAAAGAGTTACATCATTCAAGTCGTACAAATAAAAGTCTTACAACACACAGACGGTCATACGACCAAAGTCAACAAACCTCGTCACGCAGGACGGAATTAATTAAGATAGCGGAAGCTCGTGGCTAGCGACGGCTCTTAACATCTCCGAGCGCAGATTCCCACAAGTGCAGTTGACCGGTTATAGCTAGGTGGCGAAGTCGTCTTCATACACCTCCTCCTCGATGTAGGCCTCCTCAGTATAATCTGGACATTTGAATATCCAGGGATAGAGCCACATGAGTACAGTTACATACTCGCAAGACCACCTCTAGGCTTAAATTCTCATGATAATGCAAGAAAACACATTTTGAAAACTGGGAAGGCCCCTGAATACAACTACAGGGCTTACTTTTGAATACAATGATTTCAAACATAGAGAATACGACATCTCTATATCTTTGTTGAAGAAAAACAGTTAGAGATAGAATTCTCTTCGCTAAAATGCGACATCTCTATATCTTTGTTGAAGAAAACATTTAGAGATAGAATTCTCTTCTCTTAGATATAGCAAGGACATATCCAAGTTCAAAAACTTTATTTTGTAAAATGTAACGCCCCGGGATTTTTCCCAATTAGAACATCGTCTATTTTTCTTTTTGCATCAACATGACATCATCGTGCATCATTTTTCATTTGTCAATCTTAATTTAAATTCTTGCATTTAAATTTAACTCCATTTAAATTCTTTCTACTTTTAAATCTAATTGCAAATCAAATTAATTTAAATGTGGTATTTAAATTCTTTTCAAATATTCAAACTAATATATTAAATGGTGTATTTTGAAATAATAATTATTTGTCGAAAAGTCTATATATCTTTTCCTTCTTCTATGTTGTTTTAAAATACAAAAACAGAATTGAATAGAAAGAAGAAATAGTAACATGGAGAAAAAAATATACTCTCCTGGCCCATCTAGCCCAAGCCCAGCCCACCTCCTTCTCTTCCTCCTCCGTACGGTCAACAAAGCAGAGGAGAAAAAGCGCACATGGCCATGGCTGCCCCACCTCCAACCACTCCCCCTCCCCTCTTTTAGCCGGCCCTCCTCCCAAACCCTAGCCTCCCCTCTCTCCTTCCCCTCCCCGGCGCCGCCACCGTCCCCTCTCTTCCTCTCCCTCTTCTTCATATTTTCTCTGTTTCCTTCCCGAGAGTGAGAGCGCAAGGGCGTCGTCGCCATGGACCACCTCGAGCCTAGCTGAGGACGCCAGGAGCTGCGCAGGCTCGTCTTTGTCCTCTGCACCGAAACGATTGATGCGGGAACGCCCAGGACGCCGCCGCCAGGATCTTCTTCCCCGTCGGCCGGAGCTCTTCCCCGCCAAAATCCATGGTCTTCGTTCGTCCCCGAGACGTACAACCACACCGATCCCCCTCCCGGTGAGCTCCCCTTTCGATTTCCCCGATCGTCTTCTCAAATCCGTGCGGGAGTCGTCGAATTGATCCACGACCTCCCGCTGGCCGCCATGGATTTCGCAGCGAGGTCATGCTCGAGCTGCTTCGGCCTCTCCTTTTCCTCTCGTCCATCTTCAACGTCCCCTGCACCATCCATGCCTCCAGCACACACACACTCACACGCAGCCCCACTGCAGACTGCAGGTCGCGCAAGCATCTGGGAACCACGGCGCGTTGTCGTTCTTCTCTGTCGCCGGTCTATGAATCTGAAACTCGAGTTTCAGTTAACATCGCACGCTCACCTCTATTGACAGTCGGGCGGCAATCCAATCAGAAACACCACCCCGCCCTATTGGCTAGCGCAGTGATCCACCTAGCTCGTTGGTGCGTCTCAGGATCAAATCCCTGTCACACATACTCCTCTTTTCCTTTCATTTGTTTTTTTCCCAGATCCGTCGTCAGCGCTACACAATAATAAGAGTGCGGTTCAGTTTCAAGCAACAAACACGACAGAAGTCCAGTGGCTGCGTTCCACCCACACGTTCCATGAGACCCGAGCTGGAATCCTCCAGGGCGCGTTGCTAATAAAATGCCCACTTTTTATTTTCTTTTCACCGACAGACAGCTGGGTCCCACCTGTCAGTGACAGCTGTGATGGGATTCTTACACCCGAGCCCCCTGCCTTTCTGTTTTTGCCCCGAGAACCTCACTGATAAGTTTTCTATCACGAGCAGGTCTCTGCAAATTACAGAAACAACCCTAAACTTAATATGTTAATAACTTTAATTCTATAACTCCAAATTAAACAATCTTTATATGTTTTTATATCAGAAAAATGCAGTGAATATGAATATGCCATTTGTATGACATTTTACATCTGTTATCTTAATTGCTTAGTATAATTTATTAATTGCAACTAAATAATTAATTATGGAATGTTAGGGGTAATAAATATATAATGCCATATTCCATTTAATTTAATTAGATCACCCATGCCATGTGTTGCCATGCTAACCAACATTTAATATTGCTGGTAAATAAATAACTTGCACCTAAGTATTAATTGCCGGGGTTGCTTTCCCGATTAATTTGGATTACCTGCATTGTATTGCATCTTGCCATGCCATGCATCATTCTCGTATGATCATGCTGAATCTTTTGTTGTAGTTGTAAAATGCATCTTTTACGCTTTCCAGTGTTTGTTGCTTCTTCGCGGATAAGACGTTGAGATGTGTGAGCAACGACAAGATCTGCTTCCATGCGGGATTCCAGGCAAGCAAAGTTTGCTTGTTTACCTATACATTGTCTTTCATTCCTGCCGTTGATCTCTGCTACCGTAGTATTCGATTCTTTATTGCGATCCCATCACATGTTTATCCTGCAGCCTATACAGCTTTATCCCCACAACCTATTACCTGTTGTTTGTTTATCTGTTAGCCTTGCAAGTCGTAGCTCATACTTAGAATTGGTTGTGCGAGTCCTCTGTTGGTCTTTTATTTCATATGCTTCGCATGATAGATTATTCTACCTTAATAAAATGTTGTATTATATTGGGGTATTATAATTAAAAGATAAGGCACCGGCGGAAGGCCTTGCGAGGTGCTTTGTTCTGCTAAGTGTCGACCTAGGAACTGAGATTTTGTCCTCGGATCCAATTTTGAGCGCACTAACCACTTGTGGGAGGCCCTATGGAGCCCCCCTCGACTTTGACTGGAACTTCAACTTGTCTGGGAGCCACACCTAGTTCGGGTTTTCCATTTGTCTCATATGCATCGATACTAGTGTAGTATTTTACTTTGGCGGTGTGCCTTTTTACATGCATATAGGGCGCGGCCTGTTGGTGCGGAGGGGTGTGTCCTGCGGGAGTCCGCACCCTTTTGGCCGGGACCAGCATAGCTCCCGTGGCTCCTGGACTTGTTGCGGTGAAGGAAAAGAGTTGGGTTGAAAGGCCCTAATGTTTTTGACTGGGTTGATCATGCGAGTATGGGTCCAAAAGTGCACCCCTGCAGGGTATAATCTTATCGATGAGCCGTGTCCACGGTTATGGACGACTTGGTGATGATGCTGGCTAACAAGATCTAGACAACTTACACCTATTCATTGTTAATTAACCTGACTAGTAATATAGAGTTACTTACACAATAAATGGTAATTAAAACTATTCAACGAGTGAGTTTCCCGAAATGCTTCCTCATACTTGGTTGAGGGGGTTAATTCGAGAATGGGTTATGTTTGGTGTTAGTAGTAGTTGGTTATCTCATGCGCTCTCTTATCCCTCTCTGATTAGACGGAAGTTGTAGCGTGTCTCTTTAGGTTGCTAGTGCTGCTACCGCTAAGTCCACCTCTCCTATATTTTGGGAGATGGTGTAGAAAGTAGGCAAGTGGGTTTTGCTTGCCAGGGAGTGCCCTGACCCTCTTTTGGGTTGTGCTTTATGTGCAGTCAACAGGTTTGAAGTCTGACGACGTTAGCTTGGGAATCCCTCCGGCTTGGCTGGGCAGGGATATGGCGCCATTGCTTATCTTCAGGACTCTTAGTCCAATTTGTATCTTATCCGTAGTCGGATACTATTTTGCTTCCGCTGTCATTTGAATCTTTGTATTATAATATTTGTATCTTGACTCGTTCGAGTCGTTGTTGTATTATATATCTTCTGTTGTATTTGTGGATGTATCGGAACTGTTGTAATGCTATCACAATTCCACCCACATAATGCGCATGTTTCGGCGTGCACATTATGTCTGGTGGGCGACCTAAAATCGTTATTATGCGGATTTCGGCGGGATCGCTTAAATCTACATAGTACCGATTTTAGGGCGTCACATAAAACCTTTAAAAACACTAGGATAGGGGTAACCCTTTTTCCTTCCTTGAGGTCGGACTGGTTGTCTCCTCGAGATCAACCATCCTTGCCCAAATTCCGTACCTCCCAGGTACCACTTTATTGCCTCCTCGTTTTCCTTCAAAAACCTTCCTTTTTTTGAAAACCATAAAACATCCAGCATGCCTAGTGGGACCTTCCCAACCGTCCATGACCGCGGACGCGGCTATTCGAATAGATTTACACTCTGCAGAGGTTGTACACTTTCACCACAACATTCGGATGGTCTGCCGTGGATCAACCACGGACTGTACAAAGACAGCATGCACACATCAGACGGCCAATCCTAAGTTCCACTATGTTAATGCTGGTACAAGAGTATCCTCTTCGAGTGGGTTTGTTCTCCCCGGCACCGAGTGAGCTAGCCGTATCGATCCGGTTTTCCCTAGTCTCACACCGCCACGACAGGAGACCCACCGTTGCTTCCCGGTGGCACACGAAGTCCACACTCTGTATGCCCATTCCCTGGCAGCATTCGGTTCCGGGGACTCTAACCCCATCTAGCCCATTGAGGAATACTCGAATACCAACACCAACAAGCTTCCGTTAAGCCGCGTGCCCATTTTGAGGTAATGTGGTTGCACGGGTTAATTGTTCAAGCGGCAGCTAGGGTCACACTTTGTTTTTCAAAACACTTTCTTCTCCGAATACTCCCAGCAGCTCGGGTTTCCGCAAACACCTCCGATTGCTCCCAGCAACTCGGGTTTTAATAAAACACTTGCTCGACGATTGCTCCCAGCAGTTCGGGTTTTCCTCCATAAAATATTTTTATCAAATAGGTCCCCATCCTATAGTTTTGAGGTAGGATAACAGAATATACTATTTGAAAACTTAATCTTCTTTATAGAGCCTTCAATGACAAGACTCATCAAGAAAAACTCTTTTTGTAAAAATAGTTTTCGGGTGGCAAGGTGCCACAAAGGAAGTAAAACATGCATTATTTTATTATTGAAAACAAAACATGCTTGATAAAATACTAGGAATCATTATAGTGGGGAGGTGGGCTTTCCTTGCTCAAAGTACTGTCCCTAGTCTTGTTCTTCAGCGTAGTCGTGCTCAGCTATCTCGTACTGCTCTTCCTCGGGTTGCGATTCTACCGTAACATGAAAAACAAACGAGACTAACGTAAGTCCTAAAATGCGAGTTGATAACAATCTAAAGTATATCAACAAACAACAAGCATCACCAACAGGAAACACAACTAATGCATTCAATAGTTTTTAGGGGCTTTTTACATGGTTTAAGCATAACCCTTAAGGTACTGCTCCTAAAATCAAACCCTTATACCACATTACTCCTAACAATCATGTGGAACTCTGAAAATTATCTGTGCATGAAAACCTATCACCAAACAAGAATTAAAAATCAGATAAGAGCTACTGATGTCAAAATTAAGCAGAAGATACGTTCAGTTTTATAGATCTCCAGAATGCATAATTAGCCTTTCTGGTTACATAGGAGTTTTCTCTTTAAGTGGAGATTTTATTCATCAAATTTGGATACTCCTAGCTCAAGTTATCCAAGTTTTAAAATAAAGTATACTTCTGACCATTTTCTATGTGCAGAAAAAAATAAGAATTATTTTGGTGTCAAACCAGTGGGGTGAGTTAGATAAAACCTGTGGCTATCCCACAAAATTATCCTCAACATTCATCTGTGGATAGAGGTGGCCCCACCAATAAAAACTAGACATGTCATAATCTCTGGAATTTCAGAAATGCAATTTAAGAGGTTATCTCTCTGTTTTTTAGGGATTTATTCACTAAGAAATAACTAATTACTGGAAAAATCAAAATTTGTAGTATATGATACCTCCAACACATATCTAACACTTCCAATTGGATTTACCTCAAAAATTGTGTTTATTGAAGAGTTAAAAATCACCAAACTCATACTGATGTTATTCTTAGAGTAAATATAACTTTTGCTAGGGTAATCTCCTGCATGCAAGATTCACCAATCTAGATAGGCATTATTACAAGATTTCCAACAGATCCAAGATTGCATGATTTGGATTTACAGAACCCAAGTTATTAAACAAATGGTGTAATAGATACTTTTTACTAGATCTATTTTAACACTCAACAGGAATTACATTTTGGACCAAATCCAATGCCACATGGTTAAGAAAACGTGCATGCATGTTACAAAATTTATCCCATCATTTTAGCCACTCTATATTTACCACAAATGATTTAAAGCTAAACTCTAGATTTACTGGAAAAATAACAGGAAAAAGGATAAAGGAAAAGCAGGCCGAACGGGCCAGATCTGGGCCAGATCGGCCCAGTGGTGACGCAGAGCAGCGCGGGGCTGAGCTGGGCCAGCCCAAGCGCTGCGCGCACGCCGGCGAAGCTGTAAGTGACCGTGGATCTGGGATCCAACGGTCACGGACAGATCGGGCGCGGTTCAAACACAACCGCTGATCAGAAAATCGACGTCCTCAGGCCATTGTCTTCCTCCCGACCGATAAAACACGAGCAGAGCTCGAGAAAACGATGCCGAGCACAGAGGGCTCACCTAGGGCTCGCGTATGGACGCACTGGTGGTTGGAGGTGGATGCGGCGTCGAAGGGAAGCTCAGGGGTGGTCGCAAAGCTCGCATGCAACGTCGGAGTCCGAGATGGTGACGACGGCGTCCTCCTCAGGTCGTGGACGAACCAGATGCTCTCGAGCTGCAACAGAGCCAAGGGAGGGGAGAGGAGTTAGATCCAGACGAGGGGAAGCCAGGGAACCAAAAATGGCGAGAAATGGTGGAGAGGAACGAGTGCTACGGCAGTTTCCCTCCTTCGGCCACCGAAGGAAATCTCCTCGTCTACAGAGCGAATGAGGGGGAGAGCTTGGTGGTTTTCGCCAGAGGGGGAGAGGAGTGAGTTGTTAGGAGCCAGGGAGGGGGAGAAATGGACAGGGGAGAGCTCGGGCGATTTAAAACGAGCTCCACCCGATCTAGGGTTTGCTCGGGCAGGAGAGAGGGAGGGGGTGTCTCCTCTGTTCTATTGGCTCAGGTGGGCAGTGGAGAGGGGGCAGAGAGGAGTTTGGTCGGATGACTTGCCCTGGCCAGTGAGAGGAGAAGAGGTGAGCTTCGGTTGGGTGGAAAAGAAGAGAAAAGAGAGAAGAGAGAGGAGAGGTTGGCCCTAGCCCATGACAGATGGGACCAGGGGTGAGGTGGCTGTCCTCCTCTTCAGCAGGTGGAGTAGAAAAGATTGAGAGAGAGATAGAAGGTGAAAGCTTTGAGTGAATAACTCAAATGAATTTGAAAATCTAAGTTTGAATTATTCAAATATGACCCACAAAAGTAAAATGGGTCTACACCCCAAACTTACCTAAATTAAGAGAGGGTACTGAACTTACAAAAGCCCAAGTCAACTATCTCATTTGGTTTTCAAAGAAAAGAAATCTTTTGGTGATAATTAAAAGAATATCTCAAATGGTCATGTTAATTTGATGCCCCCAAAAGCTAGTGATATTTATGTGCAAACCAACTCCTTTGAGAGCATTTAGAGCAGGGTGTGAAATTATACATGCCCTAGATCAAAATGTTTCAGATGCATGTCAAAAACAATTTAGGGTTTGCTTAATAATAGCTCCTAGTTTGGCTAAGTTTTAACAACCTTGAAGATCCTAATAGTGGGTATTTTAATTCTTTGGTGAGATGTGATTTTTAGTGTTTTCAATTTTCATGAAAAGTTAGTGACACACAACAAACATAAGGTGTGCAAGCAAATTTAATCATTTCTCAAACTTCTACACACAAAAGTTTCTGCAAGAGGTGAAAAATCTAGAATAACACCAAAATACTAAAGCTAAGAGAATTGGGGTGTTACAATTCTCCTCACAGCTTGTAAAAATCTCTATGTGCTTGATGCACCGCTAGGTGCCCTGCCCGCTGATGACACTCCCGATGATGTGAAAAATGTTTTCCTGACTCAGAAGGAGGACCACAATGTAGTTCATTGCGGCATTCTGTATGGTTTAGAGCAAGAGCTGCGAAAACGTTTCGAGAACATCACCGCTTTTGATACAATGGGATAATGAATATGATTTTCGATACCCATGCTGCCGTAGAGAGTTATGATGCTTCAGACAAGTTCTTTAGCTGCATGATGGAAGAGAATAGCTCCGTTAGCGAGGACGTACTCAAAATGTCTGGGTACGCCGATAAGCTCATAGCTCTGGGTATATCGATCCCCAATGAGCTAGGAATTTATCTTGTTCTCCAATCACTCCCACCAAGTTACAAGAACTTTGTGATGAACAGCAATATGCAAGGCATGAAGAAGACTCTCCCCGAGCTTCTGTCAATGCTCAAAACTACTGAAGTGGAGATCAAAAAGGAGCATCAAGTGTTGATGATAAATAAAATCACTAGGTTCAAGAAAGGCAAGCCAAAGGGTAATTTCAAGAAGGGTGGCAAAACTGTTGCCGCGCCTGAGAAAAAGACCAAGGATGGACCTAAGCCTGACACTGAGTGCTTTTACTGCAAGGGCACTCGGCACTGGAAGCGTAATTGCCCCAAATATTTGGCGGATAAGAAGGCCGACAAAGTGAACAAAGGTATATGTTATATACACGTTATTGATGTGTACCTTACTAGTACTCACAGTAGCGCCTGGGTATTTGATACTCGTTCGGTTGCTAACATATGTTACTCGAAACAAGAACTACGGAATAGGTGACAACTAGCAAAGGATGAGGTGACAATGCGCGTCGGCAATGGATAAAAGGTTGATGTGGTCGCTGTCGGGACGCTACCTCTTCATCTACCATCAGGATTAGTGATGAACCTAAATAATTTTTTATTTGGTGTCTGCGTTGAGCATAAACATTATATCTGGATCTTGTTTAATGCAAAACGGTTATTCATTTAAGTCTGAGAACAATGGATGTCTTATATATATGAATGATATCTTTTATGGTCATGCTCCTATGAAGAATGGTTTATTTCTTTTGAATCTTGATAGTAATAATACACACATTCATAATGTGAATGTCAAAAGAATCAAGTTGAATGATGATATTGTTGCATACATGTGGCATTGCCGCTTAGGTCATATTGGTGTTAAGCGCATGAATAAGCTCCATTCTGTTGGGCTCCTAGAATCACTTGATTATTAATCATTTGAGACATGTGAACCATGCCTTATGGACAAGATGACTAGAACCCCGTTTTCCGGCACGATGGAACGGGCGACGGATTTATTGGAAATCATACATACCGATGTGTGTGGTCCAATGAGTGTGTCGACGCGCGGTGGATATCGTTATTTTGTTACCTTCACTGATGATTTAAGTAGATATGGGTATATTTACTTAATGAAACACAAGTCTGAGACGTTCGAAAAGTTCAAAGAATTTCTGAGTGAAGTGGAAAACCATCGTAACAGAAAAATTAAATTTCTGCGATCCGATCGTGGAGGTGAATATTTGAGTTACGAGTTTGGCACACATATGAAAGAATGTGGAATAGTTTCACAACTCACTCCTGCCAGAACACCACAGCGTAATGGTGTATCCGAACGTCGTAATCGTACTTTATTGGATATGGTTCGGTCTATTATGTCTCTTACAGATTTGCCACTATCATTTTGGGGTCATGCACTAGAGACAGCTACATTCACTTTAAATAGGGCTCCATCTAAATCCGTTGAAACGACACCGTATGAACTATGGTTTGGAAACAAATCTAAGCTATCGTTTCTAAAAGTTTGGGGATGTGATGTTTATGTGAAGAAGCTTCAGCCTGATAAACTCGAACCCAAAGCGGAAAAATGTGTCTTCATAGGATACCCTAAAGAAACAATTGGGTACACCTTCTATCACAGATCCGAAGGCAAAGTTTTCTTTGCCAAGAATGTATCCTTTTTGGAGAAGGATCTTCTCTCAGAAGGTGTGAGTACTAGGAAGGTAGAACTCGACGAGGTTATTGAACCTTCACTTTTTGGAATGGCGAGTAGCGCAGCGCCGGAAATTGTTCCGGAGTTGACTTCACCAGATGAAGAGTAAACTAATGATAATCAAGATCATGAAACTCCGAAAGAGGATACTACCGAACTTCGCAGGTCAACAAGGACGCGTACAACTCCTGAACTGTACGGCAACCCCGTCATGAACGTCATGGGAGTTGACAATGATGATCCTGCGACGTATGATAAAGAGATGATGGGCTAAGATTCCAACAAATGGCTAGAAGCCATGAAATCCGAAATGGAATCCATGTACGAAAACCAAGTATGGACTTTGGTGGACTTACCCAATGACCGCAAGATCGTTGAGAACAAATGGATATTTAAGAAGAAAACTGACGCTGATGGTAATGTGACCGTCTATAAGGCTTGACTAGTCGCAAAAGGTTTTCGACAAATTCAAGGAATTGACTACGAGGAGACTTTCTCTCCCGTAGCTATGCTGAAGTCTGTTTGGATTATGTTAGCAATTGATGCATTTTTCGATTACGAAATCTGTCAAATGGATGTCAAAACTGCGTTCCTTAATGGTCACATTGAGTAAGAGTTGTACATGGTGCAATCCAAAGGTTTTGTCGAGCCTAAGGATGCTGACAAGGTACGGAAACTTCAGCGATCCATTTATGGACTGAAGCAAGCATCCCGGAGTTGGAACCTCCGCTTTGATGAGGTCATCAAAGGGTTTGGATTTATCCAAACCTATGGAGAAGCTTGTATATACAAGAAAGTGAGTGGGAGCACTGTAGCATTTCTAGTGCTATATGTGGATGACATATTGTTGATTGGAAATGATATAGAATTTTTGAATAGTATAAAAGGTTATTTGAACAATAGTTTTTCGATGAAGGACCTCGGTGAAGCATCGTATATATTAGGCATCAAAATTTATAGAGATAGATCAAGACGCTTAATTGGGTTTTCACAAAGTACATACCCTGACAAGATTTTGAAGAAGTTCAGAATGGACGAAAGTAAGAAAGGGCTCTTACCTATGTACAAGGAAAGACCTTGAGTCAGAATCAAAGTCCAGCTACATCAGAAGATAGAGAATTGATGAACAAGATCCCTTATGCCTCAGCCATATGCTCTATCATGTATAATATGCTATGTACAAGACCGGATGTGGCACATGCTATTAGCTTGACTAGCAGGTACCAATGTGATCCAGGTTTGGAACACTAGATGGCGGTGAAGAATATCCTAAAGTACTTAAGAAGGACTAAGGATATGTTTCTCGTGTATGGCGGTGAACAAGAGATCGTCGCAAGATGTTACGTCGATGCTAGCTTCGACACTGATCTGGATGACTCTAAGTCACAATCTGGGTACGTATTTCTTATGAATGGAGGAGCAGTAAGCTGGAGGAGTTCCAAGGAACCCGTGGTGGCGGGATCGTCGACATAAGCGGAATATGTTGCTGCCTAGGTGGCAGCGCGGGAAGGAGTTTGGATGAAAGAGTTCATATCCGAACTAGGTGTGGTTCCAAGTGTGTTCGATCCGATGGTTATCTATTGTGACAACAATGGTGCCATAGCCAATGCTAAAGAACCTAGGTCTCACAAGAACTCCAAGCATTTCAAGCGCCCTTTTCACTCCATCCGTGAGCATGTCAAGGATGGTGATATAAAGATTTGCAAAGTACATACGGATCTGAATGATGCAGACCCTTTAACTAAACAACTCCCAAGGGCAAAACATGATCAACACCGGAAATCCATGGGTGTTAGGGTCATTACAATGTAATACAGATTATTGCCCCTAGTGAAAGTGGGAGACTGAAAGGAATATGCCTTAGAGGCAATAATAGAGTGGTTATTATCTTATTCCATGTTTATGATAAATGTCTATTTCTCATGCTAGAATTGTATTAATCGGAAACGTTAATACATGTGTGACTAATGAACAAATTAGAGTTCCTAGAAACGCCTCTCGTTTAACTAGCTCGTTGATTAACTGATGATCAAGGTTTCCTGATCATGAACATTGGATGTTGTTAATAATGGGATCACGTCATTAGGAGAATGATATGATGAACACACCCAAATTAAGTATAGAAATAAGATCAAGTCATTAAGTTTATATTGTTGTACTGAGCATACGAAGTAACCCTAATCCTTAGACCATGAGATCATGTCAATCACTAACACTGGAAGAATGCTTTGATGACATCAAACGTCACACCGTAACAGGGTGAATATAACGGTGGCGTTGGGTATTCCGAAAGTATTAGTTGAGGCTCATGGATCAAGAAGGGGGATTTGTCCATCCAAATGACGGAGAGATATACTGTGGGCCTTCTCGGTGATATCACATCGACACCGCTTGCAAGCACGTGACTAGGTCACAAGGATGTCATATCATAGAACGAGTAAAGAGTACTTGTCGGGAACGAGATCGAACAAGGTATAGACGATACCAATGATCGGATCTCGGACAAGTAAAATATCGCGGACAAAAGGAATTGGTTATGACTTTTTGGTTCACACGATTACAAGATTCATCGTCGAATATGTAGGAGTCATTGGTTATATACCAGATCCCGTTGTTGACTATTGATCGGAGAGGTGTCTCGATCATGTCTACATTATTCACGAACCGTAGGGTGACACACTTAAGGTTTGTCAATGCTTTTGGGTAGACCCAGAATTTCGGAGAAAAGTTTGGACAGCACCGAAATTGTTTCGGGTAATATTGAAATAGTTCAATGGGTTAATTGTCAAAGGTTGCCAATTGTTGTTAATAGAGTTAAAAAATGAACCAAGGGGATAAGTGTTAATGTTTGTTAATAGAATTAACAAATACTATAAAGAAATAAAATTGTTTTATTTAATAATGAAAAACCCTTGGGATTTTTTAGTGGAGATTAAAAGAGAGTGAGTGGGCATTAGTGGATGCTCCACTCACATCAAGAGGGAAGAGGTGGAGTCACCCCTAGGGGCAACGACCCAACCTCACCCCTCTCCTATATATGGAGGGGTGGGAGCTCCCTCTTGAGCACACACTTGATCCTCTCTCCCTCCTCCCGCTGCTCCACCTCGCGGCCTTCCGCCTGGCGAAGCCATGGCCGTTTAGTTCTCCACCACACCATGCCATCGTGCTGTTGGAGCTCCTTGGTGGTTCTACTACTTCCGCTGCCCCGCTGGATCGAGTGAACGGAGGTCGTCATCAAGCCATACGTGTGACCGAGTACGGAGGCGCTGCCCGTTGCAGCGCACATCTTCACGATCTTGCGATCGGCAAGTGAACGACTACATCATCCACGAGAATTATTCTCGAAATGCTTACGGTCTTCGAGGGTGAGTTTCTCTTGGAATATGTTCCACTCGTTACGAGCATCTCCTAGAGTAGATCTTGGCTTGTTGGTTTGTTCTCACCGTAGGAAAAAATTTGTTTTCTATGCTACGAACCTATCACCAACAATGTAGCAGAATGCGAAGCTTTGCTTCACGGGCTACACGTGGAAAACGATCTCGGCGTCAAAAGAATCCTCTGCAATGGTGATTCCGACTTGGTCGCGCAACAAGTAAGCGGCACATGGGATGCGTAAAGCGCGACAATGGCGGCGTACAGAGCCAAGGTTGACGAATTCGCGAAAAAATCGGGTCAGAACGTAAAAAAGGTGCCAAAGGACATTTTCCTGGAACATCTGCACAAGCCATCCATTAAGGGCGCCGACTTGTTGGACTCCGATGCAGAAGAACAAGTGGAGGTGGCAAGCCTTGCCGTCTACCTTGTTCTGCCAGATTGAATTGTCCCCTAGTCGACCAGAAGTTGTCGGAAGACGATGTTGTGTTGAAAAGGCAGATCATAAGGCGAGCAAAAGCATTCACAATCATCAAAGGCGAGCTATACAAGCAAAACACGTGCGCTATCTATCAACGGTGTATATTGCCGGAAGAAGGTCGGGAAGTTCTATAGGACAAACATATTGGCCCCTGCGGGCATCACGCCTCCGCCGGGTCCATCGTGTCCAAAGCTTTCCGCCAAAGAAGACGCTGAGCACATCGTGAAAACATGCAAAGGCTGCCAATTGTACGCCCGCCAACCTCATTTGCCGGCGCAAGAACTTAGGACAATCCCAATCACCTGGACGTTCGCGGTCTGGGGCTTAGACATGGTAGGTCCCTTTCAAGAATGCAAAAGGTGGATACACCCACCTATTGGTCGCTGTGGACAAGTTCACTAAATGGGTCGAAGCCAAGCCAATCAGAAAACTTGATGCACGCACATCCACCAATTTCCTCTGGGAATAATCTCTCGGTTCTGAGTTCCACACAGCATTATCACAGATAATGGAAGCAACTTTTCTCAAGGCGACATCGAAGAATACTGCAATGATCTAGGCATCTGACTTGATTTGGCATCTATGTAACACCCTCAGTCAAACGGACAAGTAGAGCGCACAAACGGCCTTGTCCTCGTCTCGAAACTCCATTACTCAGGGAAGCCGACGCTTGGGCAGATGAGTTACAGTATGTACTCTGGAGTTTACGTACAACGCCAAACTGATCTACAGGCTACACTCCTTTCTTTTTAGTTTATGGCGCAGAGGCGGTGCTACCCACCAACATGAAATACGACTCCCCACGAGTTCAAGCCTACATCGTGCAAGACGTAGAAGTTGCAAGACGGGATAACCTAGACTTGTTGGATGAAGAAAGAGATGTTGTTCTCTATCGCTCCGCCTTGTATCCGCAACAACTTCACCGCTATCATAGCATGAGAGTGCGAAACCGAAGCTTCAGAACAGATGACCTGGTTCTCTGCCTAATTCAAGACAGAAAAGTCTTGCATAAGTTATCCCGCCATGGGAAGGACCTTTTATAGTCACAAAGGCATTACTCAATGGTTCCTACTACCTGTCCGGCATCAGAGACGCATAGACAAGAAAAGGCGCAAGAAGCAGACATGAGGGAGAGGAACCGAGCGAAAACAAGGCATTTATGACCCGTTCGAGCAAACAAGACAGCCTTGAAACATTGAGCGACTACTTCCTTTCTACACTTAGCAATTTCTAATTGTAATAAGTTATATATGATTATGAAATAAAATTCTGTGGTTCCTCATCTGTGTTGAGAAGCATGACATATTTTGTCTTTTCTTGCAATCATATACCCTTATGTATCTAAGTTACCTATTTTCTAGCTGCGTGCAAAGATTCAAACTGGTAGATACTTGCATATTTCGAGCCAAACCAAAGCAAAAATCAACTTTTTGCGCCGCCTAATTCCTTTACTTTTGATTACTTATATGTGGTTCGCCTAGTAGTATGTCTTTGGAGCCAACATGTTGGCTTTGGTTTCTGATTCTAAACATATGGTACTAGCCCTGGTTGTTTCAGCTAAAGTTCCCGGATGAGGTTTGCCAACATACAAAAAGCCAAGCATATAAGTCAAAAGAAAATTAAGGCGGGCCACATAAACAAAGACTACTTAAGTAGCAAAATAAAGTTAGCTGGCCCCCGCCTAGCATTACATCTCCAAAAGTTATTTACAAATAATACAAGTTGAGATCAAATGTTTCAGGGGCAGGAGAAGGCTGGCCGCCAAGAAGCACTCAAAGATGACGCCGACAAAGTAAGGCATATGCTCGGGGGCTGCCAACATCAGGCATGGGGGCGGCAACTCTAGCCCAAGAGATATCGCTCCCCTCCGCCTCTGCCGTGGCGGCAACTTTGGCATTTTCCCCGGAGCGTGGCACGGGATGGCGCTTGTAGAAGACCGTCGTATCCACCATGTCGGCCACAAGTGTGGCATAGCCGGCAACGCTGTTCAGCACAGCTGCCGGCCGGACCTCGTTGTCGTCTTCATAAGTAGACGACATGCCCTCGGTGACGACGTCGATCTCCGCCTCGGGGTAGTAGGCCATGAATAAGCCAAGTTCAGTCTTTGCACCACCCCGCGCCGCCGACTTCAACGAGCACTTGTGTAGCTTTTTTGCTTGATCCAGCATGTTGGGCACGTCGCTGAAGTCGGTGGGCTCCTTGCTGTCCGAGGAGATGAAAAACTTGGCGGCAAACTGCTTGGACGCAGCCAATGTCTCGGTGATCAGCTCACCCAGACGCGCAAGGTGATCTTGGAGGGGGCTAACAACCTTGTCATTGCCTAAGCCGGTAGCAACTACATCGAAAAAAGTTGTTACAATTAGCAAAAATTTACAAAGGCTTTGTGATGACAATATGAAGATTGAGGAAAGCTTACCAAGGACCGAGTCATGGAAGGCCAACAACTCAAGTACATGAGTTGAAAGCGCGTCCTCCGCGGTTTTGGCGCGAGAAGTCTTCTTGGATATCTCTTCAGCAGCCGCCTTCTCCGCCTCCTCCAATTTCTTGCGCAGGCTATCCAGCTCACCAGTTAGCTGGCTAGTATCATGCGCAAACTTAAGTTGCTGGGCCTCCATGGCCTTCTGGTGCTCCTCCTTCATCGCCAAGTTGGCGGCCACCAAATCCGAGGCTTCATTCATAATAGCTTGCATGTCAGTAGACGCCTTCAAAATATCTTGGGCGTGGTCTAGCAATTCTACAATATGAATAGATCGGCTAAATCAGTGGCGGCAGCAAACATAACATGGAAAAAGGAAAAAACTCAGTGTTTTTACCTTCATCTTTTTGGCGGGCCGTCTCCAACTTGGCAATCGGCGCGTCCTTGTGATCGTTGTCTTTCTTCAAGACACGATACCGCCTGTTGATCTCCGCCTTGGAAGAGATGAGCTCGGCGTTGGCGGCGAGGACGCCCTACGAAAATAGCCAGTGGTATGTCAAAACCACTCAGTCGGCAATAATTTCATCACATTGCCACCTAAGTGCTCGGTGGGAATGACTGTGTATATGCTAGCATTTTCAAAATAACAAGTTACCGCAATATCGCCATCCCAGATCGGCGAAGGTCGTGGAGGCAAAATCCGCGAAGGACATAGTCGCCTCCTTGGCATCCTTCAGAGACGCCCAGGGGTCCCTGACCTTCCCGCCTTTGGAAGCCGGGGCTGCCCTTTGCAGCCGGATGCACACGGTGGGTGTGTTGTTGGGAGACCCCAATAGAAAGGTATAAAGTAGTGCAGCAGCAAGTTTTTCCTCAGTTATGAAACCAAGGTTATGGAACCAGTAGGAAATGAGAATTCCCCCGAGGTATCAACGGCGCTAGAAAAGTCTTGGTGCAAGTTGACGTGGAGCCTGCACACCACAATAAAGATACTTTGCCCCAACTTAACAGTAAGGTATTCAATCTCATCGGCTTGTTGTAAGAAAGGATTATACGTATGTGTGGGAGAAAGATGTTTGTTTGCAGAAAGTAACAGGTTTGCAGTTGTGGTTTTATCAGATTAAAGAGAAGGACTGGGGTCCACAGTTCACTAGTGGTGTCTCTCCATAAATAATAATAACATTCATGCGAATAAACAAATTATAGATGGGCAATTGATAGAATAATGATGAGCAAACCAATGCATATACTAACATTATGATGTCTACTGTGAGATTCGTTCGGGCATTAGAACAATATACATAGACCGTTCTAACCGTATCTATGACTAATAATCCACCTTCCGGTTAGCATCCGCACCCCTTTCAGTATTAAGTTGCATGCAATAGATTATCGCCTTAAGCTATATGTGTAAAGTAAGTAAGTAACATCATCCTTAGACAAAGTACTATTGTTTTATCCCTCGTAGCAACAATACATCTACAACCTTAGAGCTTTCATTCACTACCCCAGATTAAATAGAGACATGAACCTACTATCGAGCATAAATACCCCCTCTTGGAGTTACAAGCATCTACTTGGCCAAAGCATACACAAGTAACGGAGAGCATGCAAGATCATTAAATAGCACACACATGCTATATTATGAAGCAATAACTTTAGTACTCAATATTCATCGGATCGCAGCAAACACAACATGAGGAATTACATAACGGTGATCTTGATCATGATAGGCAGCTCAAAAGATCTAAACATGATAGCACAAGAGGAGAAGACAACCATCTAGCTACAGCTATGGACCCGTAGTCCAAGGGTAGACTACTCACGCATCAGTCCGGAGGCGGTCATGGCGACATAGAGGCCTCCGGGGACGATTCCCCCTCCCGGCAGGGTGCCGGGGAGAAGTTCTGATCTCTCCCGAATTGGTGTTGACGACGGCGGCGGCTCGGTACCCGTGGAGGAAATAATGAACACTGTATGATTTTTAGGTTTTTAGGGGGTACTTGTAGGCGAAAGGGCGAAGGCTGTGGAGGCCGAGGGCCCACCACCTAGTGCTCACGCGGCCCCACTCCTGGCTGCGCCACCATGTGGTGGCGGCGCCTCGGTGCCCCACTGTGTGTCGTCTTTGGTCTTCTGGAACGTTCCTGATGCAAAAATAATTCCAGGATGAAAATGGTCCAATTCCGAGAATATTTTCTTAAGTACTTTTCTGAAACCAATATCAGCAGAAAACAGGGAGCTGGCACTGTGGCATCTTGTTAATATCTTATTCCCAGAAAATGCATAAAACTATATAAAATTCATATAAAACATCTAAGAACATGGTATAATATAGCATGGAACATAAGAAATTATAAATACATTGGAGACGTATCAACATCCCCAAGCTTAGTTCTACTCGTCCCGAGTAGGCAAGAACGATAAAAGAAGAATAATTTGTGAAGTGACATGCTTCAACACAATCTTTATCACCTAATAATGTAAGGCATGTAAACAGAGATCAAATGAATAAGGGTTGTAGTTTATATTGATATGAAACGAGTAATAAATAAACAAGTAGGTAAAGCAAGCAAAGCATTCAATGATATAGTACTAGATAGAAATCAACTATGCAAACTAGGTATTAGAGATGATTTAAGCTTCAAGCACAACAATATAATCATCTAATGCTTCCAACAAACATGACAACTTTGTGAAAGGATCAAGTCAAGCAATATCAATATGCACGTAAAAGATCAACTCCTTTTTTGTACAAAAGAAACAAGCAAACGTTCAATGTTGGTTCCTGGCACCATGATGTTTTGGCTAAGAGAATGTTAACGGAGGTTTGGAACGCCAATGGAAGAAAGGCTCACAAAGCTGCAAGTGATCATTAGACAAGAGGAAGTCTTACAAACGAAGCTATGCAAGGAGTAGTGATTGCCACACAACGGATGCACATGGAGCTATAAGTATATGAAAGATCTCCAATGGAACTAGTGGGGGTGCATCCAACTTGCTTGCTAACGAAGACCTAGAGCACTTTTGAGGAGGCTCATCATTGGAATATACAAGCCAAGTTCTATAGTGTAAAGTTCCCCACATAGTTATGCAATTAAGACATGAAAACTCTCTCATATCGAGTAAAGGTGTTAAACATAAGCACAAATGATCAGCACAAACGATATGGTGCTATAAAATGAGCACAAGTGATGACTTTAAATGATATGGTGCTATAACATAAGCACAAGTGTGTGATAAAGAATAGTAACGATGCCCCATTTTTTTTTCATTTTTTTTTCGGTTTCTCTTTTCGATGGCCTCCATGGCTCTATTCCCTTTTCGGGGCAAGCATCCTAATACGATATATGATATATGACAATACACTAATGATGATATGACAACATACTGATGATACAAGTAACTAATATACATAAGACATAATATGTATATGACAATGGTGCCTCTGCCAGTGTAGCAGGTTATGCAATGATCTAGCGTAACATGGGTAAAAACACACATCAGCTTTATAGAAACACGCATGTAATTATATAAGTAATGAATAAAAAACAAGTCATGTAATTTAAGATGGATGATGCATGGCAATATATCTCGGAACAGTTATGCAAATGTTGTACTAGGTGGTGTATGTTTTGAGCAAGCTATTTGGCTTATGTGTAGGAGAACAAGATGAAGATCTCCCACGAGTTTGGATGTACCCGCGAAAAATGCACCAACTCTCAACGTGAGAAATGCTGAAATATTGCCCAAATATTGAGTGGGCCTTTGGCCCATTTAGCAATTCTAGAAAAATCCCTTAATCCCATGTTGTTGTCATGGCAAGTGGTGGGACTTTAGTCCCATACTGCCAGTTGAGTGAGATGTGCATCACCTTATATACTGAGCCATTCTACTACTAGTATGAGTTGGTATGAGGTACGATGAGAATGGCTGTGTACCACACGCGCGCTCCTCCTCCTCTGCCGCCCGCCTCGCCACGCCTCGCCTCGTCACGACACGACGCGCCGTGGGTTGTGGGAATCTCGCCGAGCCGATGTGTTATTTTTGTCACGTAGGAATAAAATGTCAACGACACGAAACGTTTTGTGTTAATGAGATTGATTGTTAGCTGAAACGGTATCTATGTTTTCAGTCTTAATGACAATTCATTACAGGCGTTTCAGCTGGACGTTTGCCTCCTGCGTCTGTGCCTACGTTGGCGAGAGGTCGCTCCTCTCCGTCTAGACGCAATACAAATAATAGATAGAATAACTCATATGTCCACAACCACCACCGTTGTTTCCTCAATCTGTTCCTGCCATCGTTGATCCCATCCCGTCCGCCGCGTACACGGTTGACGGGAGAGCAGGCCTCCAAAACCCTGCCTCTCTGTTTCCTACACGGGAGAGGGGCGATTAGGTTTTTTGGGAGCGTCTCCTATGCGACTGCTCGCCAATCTTCATCCACTAGGTCCGTTACTTCGCCTACTTCCTCTACGTCTGCTGCGACGCCTTCGTCGCCATCATAAGCCCCGACGCCGAGATCGAGAAGGCTGCTGCAGAGAAGAGGATCGCGGACGAAGCTGCTACCGCTTCGGCCAATTGGCCAACCGCCTGGTATAATATGTTCATACCTCTCCTAGTTATTTACTTGTTTACTGTACTAGCGATTTGCGTAGATGTATCTACTGTATGTCTAGTACACGATTACACTGCTAAGTTTCAGTATGTCATTAGCACCATATGCGTCATGATTTTAGTTAATATTTGGATTAATATAATCAGAAAATTGCTTATATTCTCAACAATCCAAAAACCTAATCTGTGTAGGCAATTTTTTATCTATGGTTTTGCTACTGCACTGAAACCAGCCCCGTTTACGAGGACGTATTTTAAGCGTTGGCAGACCAAAACCACTTTATGGCTCACTACGATGAACGTGTTCTGGGTCGCCAGTGTCACTCCCACTGAAACGATTACTCCTGAACAGGAGAAGGCGTTTAGGGAGGCCACCGTCGTCTTTGTTGGAGCCGTTCTGAGCGTGATCAGAGATAAGGTGGTTGACGCATATTTACATGTGCGGGTTGCCAAGAACTTGTGGGAGGCGCTCGAATCTAAATTCGGCGCAATCGATGCTGGAAGCGAGATGTATACCATCGAGCAATTCCATGATTACAAGATGGTTGAAAATCGTCATGTATTGGAGCAGGTTCATGAGATACAATGCATCGCAAAAGAACTTGAGCTTCTCAAGTGTGATCTACCGGGCAAATTTGTCACGAGATGCATAACCGCTGAGCTGCCTAATTCATGGAGGAGCTTTGCCACTACTCTGAAACATCAGAGGCGTGAATTCTCTGTTGAGGATGTCATTGGCCATCTAAGTGTTGAGCAGAATTCGAGGGCAAAGGACTTGCATGGAAAAGGCGAAGGTACTTCTGCTGCCAATATGGAACAGAAGAACTTCAACTCCCACAAGCACAAAGGGAAAACTGTTGTCAAACAGAATACAGACTTCAAGAAGAAGGGTAACAAACCCTTCAAGAAGTATAAGAAGAAAGGTGCAAGCTACACCTGTGGTTCAGAGGAATATTGGGCTCCTAAGTGTCCCAAGAAGTTCAAAAAACCAGGACAAGACTTCAAGTCTGTCAACATGATTGTGAGCAACAATGAGAATGACGCATCCGGGTACGAAAATTTGTTTACTATATTTTCAGTTAGTCAGTCTACTGAATGGTGGATTGACACAGGTGCAAATACTCATGTGTGTGCTGACATTTCAATGTTCTCTTCTTATCAGCCCACAGGGAACGGATCCGTATTGATGGGGAATGGAGCGAGTGCTTCTGTTCTTGGTGTTGGCACGGTCGATCTGAAGTTTACTTCGGGAAGGATCGTGCAGCTCAAGAACGTGCAACATGTCCCCGCTATCAAGAAGAATCTCGTTAGTGGCTCCCTTCTATGTAGACAAGGGTTTAAGCTGGTTTTCGAGTCTAATAAAGTAGTTGTTATGAAATATGGACTGTTTGTTGGAAAAGGTTATGAATGCAGAGGCATGTTCCGCTTTTCTCTTGCAGATTTTTTAATAAAGTCATGAACAATATTCATTCAGATGTTAATGAAACAGAAGTTTGGCATTCACGTCTTTGTCACATTGGTTTCGGTTGTATGACGCGGCTAGCAAAACTTAGTTTAATCCCTTCTTTCACTTTAGGCAAAGGTTCTAAATGTCTTTCGTGTGTTCAAGCAAAGCAACCTCGCAAGCCTCATAAAGTTGCGGAAGAAAGACACACCGTTAGAACTTATACATTCTGATCTTTATGAGCTGAATGGTGTTTTGACTATAGGTGGAAAGAGATACTTCATGACACTGATAGATGATTCCACTAGATTTTGCTATGTATATTTGTTAAGTACTAAAGATGAGGCTCTACACTACTTTAAAATCTATAAGGCAGAAGTTGAGAACCAACTTGAAAAGAAAATTAAACACATCCGGTCAGATCATGGTGGAGAGTACTTCTCTAATGAGTTCGACTCTTTCTGTATGGAACATGGCATTATTCATGAGAGGACGCCTCCCCATTCTCCCCAGTCAAATGGGGTTGCCGAACGGAAAAACCGTTGTAGCGTACATGCACTTAAAATATGGCAAGGTACATGTGTATAGTGCAAATCACTGGATCGATTCGTTTGCACACAGTTTACGATGTAATATCACAACAAAGTATCAATTTTATTACATCGATGATCCAGACTTAGAAAATATTATTTACAACTTGCTGAGCATAAAGCTAGCACGGAAAGAGTAAACAGCGGAAATAAATAGCAGTGAGTCTCCATCATCTTCATGTTGCCACAGGCGAAAACAGTTGGTTGTAGACTCGAAACCTTTAAACGAAACATCTCTCGTCATCTGAACAATCTGCAATAAGAAAAATATTGCAACAACGTGGATCAGATTCCAATAACAATGGAGTCTAGCAAGTGACACTATGGTGGACACTTAATGGAATAACTCTAATAACCTATATGCATATTTGGCTGGTGGAGTTCAAGGCTATTTTGCATAAAGCCAATTTTTCCTAACTCTTTGAAAAACACTTTTCGTCTATTCTAGACATCCGTTGCATGAAATCCACTGCGTCATTCTTCCCTTGTTCACCCATCAAGTTTTAAATTTTGAAATTGGAATGGTGGGATCCTTCGTTGACGTCCTTGATCAGCTGCTCAAATTATCCGTACCGGGGACACGACTAAGTACTTAGTTTTACACTCTACAGAGGTTGCGCACGTTCACCATTGTACCCATTCAACCCAAACTATCCTTTACACTCGGAAGTGATAAGGAAAAGGAGAAGAATGGGACGAGATCTTTCAGAAACATTTTCCCTCCCACTCTGGCTTGACCCGTTCCACCTAACACCCCCTACATCTGCTTGTCAAGCCGAGGCGAGTCCACGCAAAATTAGTTAATCAAGCCAGAACCATATGGCAATGGTTGCACTGAATGCAATCTTCACTCGGAGTTCTTCAGATCCCTCTGTTCCTGGGTGGCAATCCACAAGTGCACTCTCAGGTGAAACCCGCCATGCTCACGGCGCTAAGTATAGTAGAAACTACCTTAGACGAAGACAACCACAAGCACAACCCTGAGTAGCCACTCAACATAAGCCATTCAATACCAATCCACCCAGGTGTTTCATTTTATCTCAGTAGAGATTAACTTTTCCATAAAACAACCTTTGCATAGCACCTCAACAAACTACTAAGTCATTACATAGGTACCTAGACACAATGGAGTAGGGGAAATCTAAACATGTCTGCATAGCAATACTATCCTACACATGCTTATATAAATATACACTAAGTCATGCATATAGAAAATAGTAGGAGGTTTATGAATGTTCCACTTGCCTTTGGATGATGTCTTTGCTCACAAACTCTTTTCAACGTAACTCGGTGCTCTCCGTTCAATCTAAACAATATAGACAAACCACAATACCACAATCAATAGAAAACACAACATCACAACGCATACAACACATACATAATGAACAAACAAGTTTCATAAACTTATAAGGAAAATATGTCATGCATGATGTGCAAAATATTTCTAAGGACTAGAGATGCATGTCATGCCATGAAAATCTTCTAAGTTAATGCAAGGCAAATATGTTGGTGAAAAATGATTAAGTACCAAGGTCATAAGTTGGACAAAATACTATGCTATAAATCATCTTGAATAAGCACTCAAATGGCTTAGTTATAATGTGCATAAATACTTGAAGAAAATACTAAGTCTATTCTTCAAGATGATCAACAATTATTAACAACTCTTTGTAGACTGGATATTCACTATAGTGAGAGAGACAGACACCCGGCCAGCCACTTATGTTGTGGAACAGGTTTCATGTACGTGGACATGTAAGGTAAGTCTCCAGGCCGCTTCATCTCACTATGCCGCTAGGTTCCAACATACTTCAAAGGTGGTAATTCACGATCAAAAGTTGTTTATGTCTAAAGTGAAATACAAGATTAGAAAAGAGGGAAAAGATAGAAAGAAGGATGTAGTTGGTCTTCCAGGAATCTTCTCCTTGCTTCCTTTTCTCCTTGATGTGATAACTTCATTCCAAATTGTAGAGTTGGTGGTCTTGAATATTGAAGTTGTTGACAGCATCCAGGTTGGTTTTGAATATAACTTAGTCACCATGAGGTCTAAGAGAAGGAGGGAGAAAAGATAGAAAGGAAGCAAGACTTAGAAAATATAGTTGGCTGGTCTTCATGAACTTCTTCTTGATTTTCTTCTAAGGCTTCTACTCCTTCAAGATGCTTCTGAAGTCTTGTTTTCTTGGCTAAGTCCTTCATTGTCCTTCAAGCTCCATGTTGAAAACCCTAAGTATGACTAAGTAAAACTTTTCAAAACACTATCGAAAATAAACCTAAACAATATACTTAGCAAAATAAGGGAGAAGTTTTTCTATGAGAAGTATAACAATATAATAAAATATGTTATGCATGCCATGCACTTTTTAATCATAAGAAAAATCATACTAATTTTTGTGATATTTATAAAGTATGCATGGTGCTATAAATGCAATTTTAATTAATTTCTATTATAGGAAAATATAATAAAAGGGGTAAATACAAGATTAAAATTTTCTATGATAAATTTTTTATAATAAAATTTTATACACGGTACTAATAGACAAAGGGGATTTAGATAAATTTATAGCAATTGGATTTAATCAAAAATAATGTTTCTATCAAAAGTTATGTCAAAATTACTCAAACTATTCAAATTAAACATATAATTGTTAAATCATCAAAATAATGCTCAAGAAAATATTTTATAACAGAGGCATCATATAACACATATTCTAAGTTTTCTAAAACAATTTTTTTCCAATTTTTGAAATTATAGATTTAAAGTTATGACAAATATACTCAAATCATCCATTTGAAATTTGAATAATTTAAACTAAGTCAAATTTGAATTCTAACAGTACTAAAATATTCTAAATGTCAAGTGCTTCCCAAATATATAAAAATATTTGAATTTGGATAAACAGAGAAAAATTAATGATAAATATAATATTCAGGGGTTTTCTGCAAAACTGCGAAAATGAACTAAATAGTTAAAAAAAATGATGTGGATGCTGACTGGGCAATGACGTGGCTGCTGACTTGGCGCTGAGCTGGATAAGTGAAACGATCTGGACCCCTGGATATGGATCTGATGGCATAGATCTGCCCGTACCGGTTCGAGTAAAACAGAAGACAGCAGCCGTTGGATCAAGATCTAACGACCAAAGGCGGGCGGCGCTAGGTCACCGGAGATGCACCCGCGGCGGCGACGTGGTGTTCCGCTCGTTCTACGGTTCCCCGGGATAAACGGGACTAACCTCAGCGTGCAGGAGGTCGCAGCGGAGATGGTGGCGAGGTGGCGGTGGTCGTGGAGTCTTCGTTCGTCTCTTATTGCTTGCCGGAGTCGTGGGTGGCGCGGCTAGCTTCTGTCGATGACAGAGACGGCGTTCTGGTGCACAGAAAAATTCCCGGCCAAGTCAGAGAGGGTCGCACGAATGAACCAAGGAGATAGGAAAAGGAATGAGGGCTCGGGTTGGCTTACCTCGCCGGGAGACGGAGGAAGACGCCGGCGGCAATGGCGGACGGTGGCGGTTCGATCCGAGCAGCCTAGGGATGATGAAGTAAGGGTTTTGGATGCGGAAGGGGGCGACGGAGTTGTGTTTTATATGGGGGCGTCAAAGGAAACCATTCCCGCAAGAAATGGAGGGGATTTGACGCTAATTGATGCGAGCTTCCTAGACGAAAATCAAGGACGAAGGTTGAAGAAGGTAACCCCCTGACAGGTGGGTCCCGTCTGTGAGGTTTTTCTCTTTTTCTTTTCTGATTTTCTATTTCCTTTATAACTTTTGATTTAAGTGCCCAAATTGAGTCAAATTAAATTCTAAAAATTTATAAAAACAATATCTTTGTGTTAAACCAGTTGTGAGTATGTTTTGAACATTTTTCAAAAATAATAATTTGAAATATTCATAAAATACAAATTTGCCAAATTTAGGTCAACTTTGAAAATAGGGATTTAATAAATTCATTTGGGGTTAAATAAAATTTATGAAATTGCCACAATCATACATGTTTGATATTAAGTTATCTTACACTCATTTTCAATAACCATTCATCTTTATTTTGGAATAATAGTAAAATAACAACATATGAATATTTTAAAAGAAATGGGAAATATAATGGATTCATTTTTAATTCAAAATATTTTGTGCACAATTATGCTTTATATTATGATAAATCATTTGAAAACTCCATAAAATATCTTTGATAAATATTCTAGATTTATTTCATTTCTTATATTGAATATATATTCATGAAAATTCCTTTTATGTTTTGCAAATTGATGAAAATAATGGTATTGAAATGCCCAATTGGATAATTCATTAAGTATAAAATCTATGAAGTTTTACATTTATAAACTATAGACTTGAAATTTCCAAAAAATTATGTTTTGAACTCAGGTAAAAGAATGAAAACCATTTGGCAAATAGACCATGTTTTAAATAGTTTAAAAGAACACTTGTAAATATTATTTTAATTTACATGAAAATGGTTTGAAGGTTGGTAAATCATTTGTCAAATTATATATTGAGGTTGAAGAAATACAATGGATAATATCTTGTTTAACTTGAAACAACTTTTGAAAATAATGATTATTTGAGATATTTGAAATATTAAACTATTTCAAGATGCTTGAAGTCTTTTATAGTTGGTTTTCTTATGCATTTTAATATTTTATTTTAATCAAAACAAAAGTTTAAACTTTTAGTGATTTTTAAACATTCTACAATATTGGGATGTTACAACCGTACTCTAACTGATTGGGTTAACGCCATGTCAGATACATCGGGATTATCCAAGGCATGGTGGGGGGAGGCGCTATTGACGTCATGTCAATGTCCTGAATAAGGTTCCAACAAAAGATAATGAACTCACTCCCTATGAACAATGGGAGAAGAGAAGGACAACACTCTCATACTTACGTACTTGGGGCTGTTTGACGATAGTCAATGTGTCGATCCCCAAAAAGCGTAAGCTTGGACCCAAGACCGTGGACTGTGTTAATTTGGGCTATGCTAAGAATAGTGTTGGCTATAGATTTTTGGTAGTAAAATCTGAAGTACTTGACGTGAAGGTCGGTACAGTTATAGAGTCTAAAGATGCTACTTTATTTGAGGATGTTTTCCCTATAAAAGATATGCAAAGCACTTCTAGACAGGAATCTGAGGAAACTCATGAGCCTGTCATTCCTATGGAATATTATGAACAAACCCATGATGAAAATCCTGAGAAGGATGATGAGGAAACCCTTGGTAGGGGCAAGCGACAGAGGACTGCAAAGTTCTTTGGCGATGTTTTCCTTGTGTACCTTGTGGATGATACTCCCACTTCTATTTCATAAGCTTATGCATCTTCGGATGCTGGCTATCCCATCATGGCTAGCGGGACGTGGGAATTACTGAACGTCCTTATGGTTGTAAACCATTGGGATGTAAGTGGGTGTTCAAAAAGAATCTTAGGCCTGATGGTACGATTGAAAAGTACAAGGCTAGACTTGTGGCCAAGGGCTATGCCTAGAAAGAATAGGAAGATTTCTTCGATACTTACTCACATGTGGCTAGAATGACCACCATACGAGTTTTACTCTCGTTGGCGGCCTCGCATGGTCTTCTCGCCATCAAATGGATGTTAAGACGGCTTTCCTAAATGGAGAGCTAGACGAGGAAATCTGTATGCAACAGCTAGATGGCTTTGTATTAGATGGTCAGGAAGGAAAGGTATGTAAGTTACTGAAATCTTTATATGGTCTGAAACAAGCGCCTAAGCAATGGCATGAGAAATTTAATACAACTTTAACCTCCATTGGTTTTGTTGTTAATGAAGCTGACAAAAGTGTATACTATCGCCATGGTGGAGGCGAAGGAGTTATACTGTGCTTGTATGTTCATGATATACTGATTTTGGGACCAACCTCAAAATCATTGAGGAGGTCAAGTCTTTTCTATCTCAAAACTTTGAGATGAAGGACCTTGGTGTGGCTGATGTTATTCTGTACATCAAGCTACTGAGAGATAATGAGGGTGGGATTACACTTTTGCAATCCCATTACGTTGAGAAGATTTTGAGTCGATTTGGATATTCAGACTGCAAAACTTCTCCAACGCCTTATGATCCTAGTGTGCATATTCAAAATTTAATGGCACAACTAAGGATCAACTAAGGTACTCTCAAGTAATTGGTTCTCTCATGTACCTAGCTAGTGCAACAAGGCCTGACATCATGTTTGTTGTGTGCAAACTTAGCCGGTTTGTTTCCAATCCGGGTGATGTGCAATGGCATGATGTCGAAAGAATTATGCGCTATCTGAAAGATACTGAGAACTACGGACTTCACTATTCCAGAAGCCCGTCAGTACTTGAAGGGTATTGTGATGCGAATTGGATCTCTGATGCTGATGAGATGAAAGCCACAACAGGGTATGTGTTTACCCTTGGAGATGGTGTTGTTTCCTGGAAGTCTTGCAAGCAAACGATCCTGACGAGATCGATAATGGAAGAATAATTAACAGCATTAGACACATCTGGTGTCGAAGCAGGATGGCTTCGAGATCTTTAGATGGACTTGCTGACGAGGGTGTAACTCGACAAATCCCTGGCTTGTCCACCCCGGGTTGATTGAGGGGGAGAGAGAGAAGCGTTGGTGATCACGACGGCTGACAAGCGGGGAGATTTACCCAGGTTCAGGCTCCCGGAGGATAACACCCTACTTCCTGCTTGTCTGATATTGAAGGCGAGTAGCGATTACAATGGCGAGATTGCGATCTTGCTAGGGTTTGTGGTGGCGGCTATGAGCGTGTCCTCGAGACGAGCAACCCTCCTGGCCTTTATAGGTAGACCAGGTCTCGGGTGAACGATGTCGTATGGCAATTACAGATATGGTAGGTTATGCGACCTAACCGACTAGGACTAGGTCACACGATACCCCTAGTGGGCCTTCTGTGGGACTTCGTAAGCTTGGCGCGGCCCAGGTATCCTCACTGTGGGATAGTCGAAGAGTAGCCCCACGTCAGTAGCCCCCGAGTGCTTGGTCGAATCGTAGAGTCGAGCAAAGGACTCCTTTCTTCTGGGCGCGCCGCCAGATTTCTTGTTCTTGAGTCTGATCTTGCTTTCTTTAGTCGAAGAGGACACTCCCGATGGGAGTAATCTCTGCAGTCGAATTACTTTGTCTTGGCCTTGTGCAAAACTTGCTTTTATTCGGCCTGTCGGCTTACTGTGTAGATTGGTTCAACTGTGTGAGCTTACTTCCTTTCATTTTCCACCCGAATGATTGATTCGGATTCTCGGATCAGCACCCTGACCTACTTGTTTGTTTTCAGCCGTGAAGTTTACTACTCGAATTTTTTGTTCGAGTTGTCTTGCTGCTCCGCTTCTTCTCAAGAGCCATTGTCTTGCTGACGTCAGTGTTGACGCTTCGTAGCACGCCTCTGCGCCCGATGGGACGTGACGTAGCGGGGCCCACTATCAGTGTTGACTGTGGTCAGCAGTTGTCACGTCTCTCCGAACTGGGCGCGAAAATTTCGCGGCACGATGATGACGCCTTGATTCCCGTGCGTAGTGGCGGAATGGGCGGCGACGGTTAGTCTCTCCGCACGACACGTGGACGGCTTGATATATCTGCTTGAAACAGTTCCTTTGCAGACAACTGAGATGAATTTCTGCAAGGCATAAGTACTGCGCCGCAGCGCGAGGGCGTCATCTTCTCCAATCGTCCGCGCCTCCATTCCTTTGCCCTCTGCCATTCTTGTCTCCATCCAAGCTCTGTGCCAATTGTCCTCCCACCTTCTGCGATCCCTCGACGCCATGGGAAAGTCGAAGATCGCCGCTAGCGCCTCCGCCGCCGAAGCCGGGGTGATAAAGAAGCCCGACGGCGATTGGCAGAGGTCCACGGTGAAGAAGACAGACTTCGAGCTCCTGCGCGCGTAGGGTCTCCTGCCCCCGACTGACGAGGCCACGGTACATGCTCCTAGCAAGGAGGTGTACCCCGCGCCTCACGAAGGGGAACGCGTGTACTTCGTGGATTTTCCTTCCACGGGGCTTCGGGTTCCCTCTCCACAATTTCGTTCGTGGTCTTTTGTACGCCTATGGGGTTCAAATCCACGATCTGACCCCCAATGGCGTCTTAAGCATCGCGAGCTTCATCGTGCTTTGCGAGTGCTTCCTGGGGATCGCACCCCACTGGGCTCTCTAGAAGCCGCTCTTCCTCGTTCGCAAGAACGTTGGAAAGAGCGGGTTAACGTACCCCGTGGGCGGCTTCGGCATCCAGGTACACGGCGACACCGCGTTCTTCCAGATGAAGAAGTCGGACTCCGTCCAGGGGTGGCGAAAGAGGTGGTTCTACCTCCTGTGCGACCAGGAGGGTCTGGCCCTTCGACGTCGAGCGCGGCTTGCGGAAGACTCGAGCTTGGGCGCACCCGCTCGCCGAGGAGGAGAAGGAGTCCGTGAAGCCTCTGCTGAGCCTGCTGCGCAACCTTCTCAAGACCCTGGGGCGCGAGTCGGGTGGCGTCTACTTGATGGCCACCTTCTTCCGGCTGCGCGTCCAGCCGCTACGCACTCGCCCCCACCCGATGTGGGCAGTCGAGGGTGTCAGCGACCAACCGCTTGACGATGAAGAAGTGGAGACCAAGGTGAGGGGCATCACCAGCCTTCGAGCCGCGGACCCCTGCAACGTCAAGTGCCCGGTCGCTGCGTATGGAGGAGCGAACCCTATTCCTGAGGTGAGTTTTTGCATTGTTCTCTTCGTTGCTGGTTTTCTTGATCTTCTTTTTCTTGATTCGACTCTGCTTTGTTTTCTTCAGGGTGCTCTCTTTTTGTCAGCCTTCCTCCTCTCCTTGAGAACGGACCTCACGAGGAGTCGAAGTTTGTGGAGGAGGAGGATGACGATGAAGACATCCCGTCCGCTATCTCTCCTAACGATGAGGTGGAGGATGACGATGACGAGGAGGAACCCGCCCGTAAGAGGCAGAAGCGGCGAAGTTGTGGCGACTTTGCGACTGCTTTGTCACCCGCAAAGGATGCCGATGCTGGTACGCCGAAAACACACTTTTCTGGGTTCATCTTGATCTGATATGCGTCGAGCGCCGCGAAGACCTTGCGCAGGTCGGCGACTAGGGTGTCCTCCTTTCGGGTCGTGACGACGATGTCATCGACGTAGACTTGGACAATCTACCCGATGAGTCCTTTGAGGCATGCTTGCATCGTGCGCTGATACGTGGCGCCAGCGTTCTTCAACCGAAGTGCATTGTCTGGTAGCAAAAGACACCGTCGGGTGTGATGAACGCCATTTTTTCTTCGTCTTCAACTTTCAGTCTGATCTGCTGGTAACCTGAGTAGGCGTCCAGAAAGGACAGGCGTTCGCAGCCTGCTGTCGAGTCGATGATCTGATCTATCCGCGGGAGCGGGAAATGGTCCTTGGGGCAGCATTTGTTGACGGCGGTGAAGTCAACGCACATACGTAGCTTCTTTGTCTTCTTCTTCTCTACTAGGACAGGGTTGGCGACCCAGTCTGAGTCCTTGATTTCTCGGATGAACTTGGCGTGCAGCAGTCGGTCGATTTCTGCAGTGATCGCGTCCCGTTTGGGTCCGTAAAAACGTCTCATGGCCTGTTTGACGGGTCTGGCGTCCTTGCGAACTTTTAAGGAGTGCTCGACGAGATTCCTGGGTATTCCTGGCATGTCAGAGGGTTGCCATGCGAAGATTTTCCAGTTCTCACGTAGAAACTCGACGAGCACGCCTTCCTATGCGGGGGTCAAGCTTGAGGACACTTTGACCGTCTTGGTGCTGTCACTCGGATGGACCTGATGAGTTGTGGTGTCGTCAGTCGTGTTGAAGGCGGCGTCCTTGTCTGGTTTCTTTCGGGGTGGGAAGATGGTCTTGTCGTTGTCGGCTGATATGGCCTTGAAGTGCTCTTCGACCCCGAAGAACTCAGAAATCCTGCTGAACTCGCGGTCGCAACTGTTAGAGCGGTCGAAGTAGTCGTGTACAGTGATTACTCCTTTGGGTCCAGGCAATTTGATCATCAGGTAGGCGTAATGAGGCACTGCCATGAACCTGGCGAAACTTGGGCGCCCAAGAATAGCATGATACTGTGACTTCCAGTCGACAACCTCGAAGTCGGTCGACTCTTTCCTGAAGTGCTCGGGTGTCCCGAGTATGACGTCGAGTGTGATCGTTCCCATGGGTGTGATTGCTTGCCCTGGTACTATGTCGTTGAATGTGGTCTCGGACTCTGGCAGCTTATCTGTCGACTTGTTCATCCTTCTCAGGGTGTCGGCGAATATGATGTTGATACCGCTTCCTCCATCCATGAAAAACTTCTTCAGGTTGTAATCTCCGATCAGGGCTTCAACAACTAGGGCGGCATGCCCTGGTCGAGGTACATCTTTCGGGTGGTCTGCCCTGGAGAACGTGATTGGCGTTTCCGACCCTTTTAGGTAGTTCGGCACTGCGGGTGGGCAAGTAGTAGCCTGTAGCACTTGGCGGGTTATGAGCTTATGTGCCCTGTTTGAAGGGCGTCCTTTTTGTATCATATTGAGCTGTCCCCGCGCGGCTGGGTACGCGTCGTCTGCCATTGGTTGGGCTTCCTGTAGCTGCTGCTGGGGAAAGGTGCCCATTGCCTGTGTCGGGTTGTTGTTCACGGGTGCCGCCTGAATGGCGACCTGTGGGGGCGGCTGCGACGCTGGCGCAGGGGTGATGATATTTTGCATCGCCTGGTAAATCTTGCGTGCTTTGCGGCAATCTTTCAATAGGTGGTTGGCGCCCCACTTGCCCGTTTCCGGGTTGCGGAACGAGTGATGCTTGCAAGGTTGCATCAGCTCCTCTGCTGGGGTTAGCGCGTGCTTCCACTCGCGTTTCTGGCCTCCGTCATTGCGACTAATGATGCCGCTGCTGCGGTTGTATTGTCCTGGGTCGGACTGTCGTCCCTGGTCGCGGGTTTGACTGTATTGGCGTCCTTCATCATAGTGGCGACTGCTATCGCGTGCGTCATCATGGGGGGTTTGATATCCCGCCGCTACTAGCTCGATCAAGTCGAGGTTGGTGAAACGTTGTTTATTCTTCTGGCGTCCATCGCACCAGTTACTTGTTCCGGCTTCGTTCTTTGGAGAGGTGTCGCGCACGTAGTCCTCTCCCTCGGCCCACTGGTTGGCTATCTTCATGAGCTCGATCGTGGTCTTCGGCTGGAGCCTACCGAACTCTTCGCGGAGGTCGCGGCGAGCGACGCCATGCATGAACACGTCCATCACCCGGTCTTCTGAGACGGGTTCCATGGTGTTGCGGAGGAGTGTCCACCATTGGATGTATGACCGGAGCGACTCATCTCTTCCTTGCTTACAGGCTTGCAACTCGATATAGGTCGTCAGCCTTGCAAATGTTCCAGAGAAACTTTTGATAAGGTATCTTGGAATTCTTCCCAGGTCTTGAAAGAGTCCTTGGGCTGGCTGGTGAGCCATCCGCGTGCCGAATCCGTGAGCATGAGCTGGATATACTGCATCCCTGTGGTCGATTTCCCACCTTGACAGGTACAGGCGATGAGGTAGTCTTCGAGCCAGAGGCGCGGGTCTTGCTTTCCGTCGTACCTGGGTGTTCCTGCTGCTAGCTTGAAGCCCTTCGGCATGCGGGTGTCGCGAATGTTGAAGCTGAAGCATGCGGCGCCGCACGGCTCGAAGTTGCGGTCGCCCTGCTCATCTGAGTTCGTCGTGTCGGTCGAACGCTGGCTGCGGTTGCGTTCTACCGTCCTTGGCGTGATGACGTTGCGAAGGTCTTCGCCTGGTTGTGGCTGTCGCAGTGGCTGTGTTGTAGGGACGCCCGGTGCTGCCGGATCGCGAGCTTGGCGTTCTTGTTCTTCGCGTGCCCGGTTGCTTGGCACCCTGTTTGCCAGTGCTTCCTCAATTGCCTTCATGGACTGGATCTGTTGCTTGTGGAGAAGGGCTCGTGCGTCTCCCTCCGGTGGCTGTGTGAGCCGAAAGTATGTTTCGACTGCCATGATGCATGCATCCACCGTTTTTGGGACGGGTATCCCGTTTTCGTCCTTGGTGACGAAGGATGAGTCAAGGTTGCGGGTGATCCTGGCTCAATCGGCTTCCGTCATGAGGGGAACGCGGGCTCTTCGTCGCCGTCCTCCTTGGCTGACCTCGGTGGAAGAGGTGAACGAGTAGGCGGCCCTCCTGGCGCTAGATGCGTCCACATCCCTCTTGCGCAGGATGAGTTCGGCTTTTACGGCGTGTAGTCGTTCGCCTTCCTTGTGTAGCAAGTACTGGACTGCCAGTTGATCCTCCCGAGGTGCGTCGGGTGGTGGAAACGTGCCGTCATCAACGTGCTTCATGGCCATGATCGCCATGTCGCGCGTGATTGCGAGTCGAGTCATCTGGTCGGGCATGACCACCTCCAGTGGGTATGCGGGTTCGTCGTTGCCTTCTGGAGGTGCTGTGCCGGCCATGAAGACTTGCTGGGGGTAAACCTCGGTAGGGGTGTTTACGCTGCCGATGCTGCTTCCGTCATCCGAATCTTGCTATGGATCAAAAATTGCTGCCACGTGGCGGGCGGCGCAGCTGTTGTTGCGTCTTCTCGCGATCTTTGCAGGAGTCGTGGAAGGAGATTTCGCAGTCGCTGGAACGAGTGCGATTGGCTTGGGGTAGACTTGATGGGTCCACGAAGATGCGTGCGTCGTGACCGTCGGCAGAGCGTCATTGGTCACACGCGTGGGTCCGATCGATGCAGTTGTGGTCGAGGTAGATCTTGGTTTTGTCGGCCGTGCGATCGAGGTGGTTGAAGTAGACTCGATCTGCATGGTTGCTGTCGAAGTAGTCGATGTAGTCGAAGTAGATGCGATCCTTGCAGTTGTTGCAGATGCGACTTCCGTGACAGACCATGGTCGGTACGGCGCGGGGGTGGCCGATGCGGGTGTTACCGCCGTGCATGGTGCGGTCACCGCGGACCTGAATATTCCACGACTGTCGACGAAACAGTATATGGAGCCAAAGGTGATGCGTATACCTTCGTACAGATCGGCGCACACCGACCGGCGGGCCGGCGGGTGGAAGGCGTAATCGAAGGAGCCGAAGCGGATGGGCTCCCGGGTGGTGCAGACGTCGATCTTCCTTGCGGATGGAGCCGGTGCGACCATGATTCCAACGCTTGTTCTTTCCCACAGACGGCGCCAATTGACGAGGGTGTAACTCGACAAATCCCTGGGTTGTCCACCCCGGGTTGATTGAGGGGGAGAGAGAGAAGCGTTGGTGATCACGACGGCTGACAAGCGGGGAGATTTAACCAGGTTCAGGCTCCCGGAGGATAACACCCTACTTCATGCTTATCTATATTGATGGCGAGTAGCGATTACAATGGCGAGATTGCGATCTCGCTACGGTTTGTGGTGGCGGCTATGAGCGTGTCCTCGAGACGAGCAACCCTCCTGGCCTTTATAGGTAGGCCAGGTCTCGGGTGAACGATGCCGTATGGCAATTATAGATATGGCAGGTTATGCGACCTAACCGACTAGGACTAGGTCACACGATACCCCTAGTGGGCCTTCTGTGGGCCTTCGTAAGCTTGGCGCGGCCCAGGTATCCTCACCGTGGGATAGTCGAAGAGTAGCCCCACGTCACTTGCGAGATGTTGAAAAGCCAGTTCCGACTATCCTAATGAACTGTGATAAACAAACAGTGATTGTTAAGGTTAAGAGTTCAAAGGAAAACATGCAGTCCAACAAACACATAAGAATGAGATTAAAATTTGTCAGACATTTAAGAAACTCCGGAGTTATAGCGTTGGATTATATCCAGTCGGCTAAGAATGTAGCAGATCCCTTTACTAAAGGGCTATCACGTGTTGTGATAGAAAATGCATCGAGGGAGATGGGTATGAAACCCACAAGAGTTGCCATGGTAGTAAGAAAACCTATGTGATCGGAGATCCCGTGAAGTAGGACCTGGGAAAACAAGCTATTGGTTAACTGAAGAGAGTAAAACCTTTACTAACCCACTCCGTTGGAGATGCAGTACTCTTGGTAACTGCATGGCAGGTTGACGTATGTCTTAATGTGTTCCAAAGCTTTGCATAAGGAAGACACTATCCTACAGAGCGATCTTTGGAGGAAGACACCTATATGAACCTGAATGATGGTCACAGTCTATGAGATTAGGGTGATCTCTAGTAAGTTCATGAATAGGTCAGGAGTGACTAAAATGCTTCATCTGAGGGGTCAGCCTTCGGCAGCCTAGTACTGATAAGATAGTTAGTGAAACTACTTTATGCCAAACTGTCAATTCAAGGCCTGGTCCATTGTCAGTTGTGAAGGAGTGTAGCCGATTGCTCTAGGTAGAGTTCAACCATAACAGGTCTCTACTAAAAATACTGGTATGTCAAAGCAGTGTTTGGAACGGATGACAAAGATCATGGACTTTGGGATCTGGTGAGGGATTGCTGAAATATTGCCAAATATTGAGTGGGCCTTTGGCCCATTTAGCAATTCTAGAAAAATCACTAAAGCCCATGTTGTTGTCATGGCAAGTGATGGGACTTTAGTCCCATACTGCTAGTTGAGTGAGATGTGCATCATCTTATATACTGAGTCATTCTACTACTAGTATGAGTTGGTATGAGGTACGATGAGAATGGCTGTGTACCACACGCGTGCTCCTCCTCCTCTGCCGCACGCCTCGCCACGCCTCGCCTTGTCACGACACGACACGATGCGGCGCGGGTTGTGGGAATCTCGCGGAGCCGATGTGTTCTTTTTGTCACGCGGGAATAAAATGTCAACGACATGAAACATTTTTTGTTAATGATATCGATTGTTAGCTGAAACGTTATGTATGTTTTCAGTCTTAATGACAATTAATTACGGGCGTTTTGGCTGGACGTTTTCCTCTTGCGTCTGTGCCTATGTTAGCGAGAGCTCGCTCCTCTCCGTCTAGACGCAATACAAAGAATAGACAGAAGAACTCATATGTCCACAACCACCACCGTCGTTCCTCCAATCTGTTGCTGCCATCGTTGATCCCATCCCGTCCGCCGTGTACACTGTCGATGGGAGAGCAGGCCTCCGAAACCCCGCCTCTCTATTTCCTGTACGGGAGAGGGGCGATTAGGTTTTTGGGGGAGCGTCTCCTACGCGACTGCTCGCCAATCTTCATCCACTACGTCCGCTACTTCGCCTACTTCCTCTACGTTTGCCGCGATGCCTTTGTCGCCATCATGAGCACCGACACGAGATCGAGAAGGCTGATGTAGAGAAGAGGATCGCCAACGAAGCTGCTACCGCTTCGGCCAATTGGCCAACCGCCGGGTATAATATGTTTATACCTCTCCTAGTTATTTACTTGTTTACTGTACTAGCGATTTGCGTAGATGTATCTACTGTATGTCTAGTACACGATTACACTGCTAAGTTTCAGTATGTCATTAGCACCATATGCGTCATGATTTTAGTTGATATCTGGATTAATATAATCGGAAAATTGCTTATATTCTCAACAAGAAAAGGGCAAAGCAAAGTACCGAAGAGTCTAGCAATATGGTGGTGGAAGTGCCATGAAAACCGTAGTTTTTAGAACTCACAAGTAAAAAGATTCCGAATAAAAATACGATCATACAAGGCATAATGAAAATTATTCCTAGAGGGATCGTGGTGAATGACAAAGTCACCATTGTCTTCCCCGACCGTAGCGCATAACATAAAGTCATTACGGTTGCTTTAGGCAAATAAAAGTCATATACCATTATGTAATCAACTGGAAATTTAAGTGTGGCACAGCAAGTTTTTCTAGACCAACCATTAATCATTCCACTTTACTAGACCATCATATTTACCATTAAGAAAATTAATATCTCAAAACAACATCAATGATTCAAGTGACACAATTTAATGATCTACAAGATTATGTATCATTTAGTTATACCATCTACCACATTTAGCATTTTTTATTCTCAACCAAACACCAATCAACTTATTTAAAAGATAAACTCTCCAAGTAACTAAGAATGATATAATAAAGGTAACAGCTCTAGCAAGAGATGCATCAAAAACAAGAGCTAGGAAGCAAACAATAACATGAGAAGAGTACTCAGCAAATATAAGTGAAGAATATGAGTATTCATAAGAAAAAGCGGAGCGTGTCTCTCTCCCACACAAAGGAATGCTAGGATCCATTTTATTCAGAGAATGAAAATAACAAAAACAAAAACAAATAGACGCTTCAAGCAAGCACATGAGATGTGGCGTTATTAAAATATAGTTTCACTAGAAAGGACTTGATAGTTTGTTGATGAAGAAGGGGATGCCTTGGGCATCCCCAAGCTTTGACGCTTGAGTCTTCTTTAAATATATTTGGGGTGAACCACCAGGGCATCCCCAAGATTTGGTTTTACTATCCTCTCGATCACATCATATCATCCTTCTCTCTTTATCCTTGAAAACTTACTCCACACCAAACTTAGAGTACACTTCATTAGAGGGTTAGTGCACAAAAATTTATGATATTCTTTAGGAACAAAATTGCTACCAGTGCTACTGGACATTATCTACAGCCACTGATACTTAATAGGATAAAAAGATCCGATCAAAATAGCAAAAGAGGCACTGCAAAATAAAATGGCAGAATCTGTCAAAAACAGAACAGTCCGTAAAAACGACTTTTTTCGAGGCACTTAACTTGCTCAGATCAGAAAACTCAAAACTAATGAGAGTTGCATATATATCTGAGGATCACGCACAAAAAAGGGCATATTTTGCTGATGTTTCGGTGAAGAGTTATGAATTTAACGGTGGACAGCAGCAAACTGTTTATGCGCAGGAATCCAAATTTAGCATCAACTTTCAACTAGAGGTTTAACTTGACACAACAATGCAATAAAATAAAGATACAAAGGAATTTCTACAGAGGTAGGACAAGTCCTTGACACAAACTGAAAATAAATGATAATGGGTTGCCTCCCAAAAGCGCTCTCTTTAATGCCTTTTAGCTTGGCTTGAGAGTTTTAATGATGCTCTCATGAAGATAGAAAATGAAGCAAAAGGAGCAACAAGAAGAAAACTCAAAACACATTTGAGTCTAACCCACTTCCTATGCATATGAATCTTGTACTCAAATACATTCACAAAGAACAAAGTGACAAGCATAGGAAGATAAAACAAGCGCAGCTTCAAAACTTTTAGCATATGAAGAGGTGTTTTAGGACCATGGAAAATTCTACAACCATATTCTGCTCTCTCATAATAATTTTCAGTAGTGGAATTAAATTCAACCATATAACCACAAGAATCATTCAACTTAGATAATATAGACACATAAAGAGGATCATGAAATTTATTTTGGAATTCATTAGCATGTTTTCCTCTTTCAAAATAGTTATTAAGATCAATATCAAGTTTAAGATCATGGTTACAACAAAGATTTGGAACTAGAGACAATTGCAAACCACATAAGTATTTCTCAACATAAGCAAATTTCTCCTCCATGGTGTAATTAGGAGAATTCAAGAACAAAGTAGGACTCTCATGAGTAAGAGCACCATCACAAGCAGCAATTATATCATTTTTATCCTCACATGAATAAGTAATAACTTCTAAACATAGAGGATTATTGATAAGCATAGGACCATCATCTAAAGAATTATCATATATAACATTGGGGAGCACATTTTTACTTCCTGTTATTTCACTTATTGAGTCAAGGAACATGTCTTTTTCAAATTTATCAAAAATAGATATTGCAATAGATTCATGACATTCAGCAATATAACACACTTCCTCCTTAGGCAAGTATGGAGGGCAATCAAATAATGTAAGAGTTAAAGAGTTAATATCTTTAGAAGGTAGATCCTTCTTTTGTTCTTCACTCTCCTCCTCTTTTTCATCCAATGAGCTTTCAGGTTTAGCAATTTCTTTTTCTACAGGTCCCTGCAAGACAAAATTTTCTTCTATTTGAGGATATATTTGCTCAATAAATTCAGCAATATAAGGATTATCATTACAATATTCAAGACTGAAACCAAGTATAGCATAATTCTCAATTTTACATGGGGCATCATGATTTTGAATATAACCAGCAATTTCATAGGCACCCTTAAAAACAACAAATTCTTCAATTTGTTCAAGATTACCAAATTTATAGTTTCCTTTAGCATTAGCAGCCAAGGTTTCATTATGATTAGAATCACATTAGAAAGGTAGGTGTTTATGCTTTCTACAACAAAAAGATTCATTAAAGTAGTAGGATTCATCATATGTAGAACACAGGTTCTCAGCAAAATAATTTAATCTACTTATTTGTTCCCATAAATATTTCCCTTTTTTAGACAAGCGGTATTCCTCTTTTGTATTAAATTTAGAATCCATTGATAGCAAGTAAAGAACTAGACATAATATGCAAACCGAAATAAAAATATTAGTACCGAAATAGTAAATAACTAAACCGAAATAAATAAAGTAATACAAGTAACTATTTTTTTGTATTTTTTATATTAAGCAAACAAGACAGTAATAAAATAAACTAAGCAAGACAATAACAAAATAAAAAGATTGGAAGTGTGAAAACTCACCTCGAAGAAGAATGCTCAAATCCCCAACAACGGCGCCAGAAAAATGCTTGATGCACATGGTGGGTGTGTTGTTGGGAGACCCCGAGAGGAAGGTATGAAATAGTGCAGCAGCAAGTTTCACTCAGTTATGAAACCAAGGTTATCGAACCAGTAAGAAATGAGAATTCCCCCGAGGTCTCAATGGCGCCAAAAAAGTGCTTGGTGCTAAGTTGACGTGGAGCCTGCACACAACAATCAAGATACTTTGCCCCAACTTAATAGTGAGGTTGTCAATCTCACCGGCTTGCTGTAACAAAGATTTAAACATATGTGTGGAAAAAATATGTTTGTTTGCAGAAAGTAACAGGTTTGCAGTTTGTGGTTTATCAGATTAAAGAGAAGGATCGGGGTACACAGTTCACTAGTGGTGTCTCTCCATAGATAATAATAATATTCATGCAGGTAAACAAATTACAGTTGGGCAATTGATAGAATAATGATGTGCAAACCAATGCATATACTAACGTTATGATGTCTAGTGTGAGATTCATTCGGGCATTACAACAATATACATAGACCGTTCCAACCGCATCTATGACTAATAATCCACCTTCCGGTTAGCATCTGCACCCCTTTCAGTATTAAGTTGCATGCAACAGCTTATCGCCTTAAGCACTGTGTGTAAAGTCAGTAAGTAACATCATCCTTAGACAAAGTACTATTGTTTTATCCCTAGTAGCAACAGTACATCTACGATCTTAGAGCTTTCTGTCACTATCCTAGATTAAATAGAGACATGAACCTACTATCGAGCATAAATACCCCATCTTTGAGTTACAAGCATGCAAGATCATTAAATATCACACACATGATATATTATGAAGCAATAACTTTAGTACTCAATATTCATCGTATCTCAGCAAACACAACATGAGGAATTACATAACGGTGATCTTGATCATGATAGGCAGCTCACAAGATCTAAACATGATAGCACAAGAGGAAAAGACAACCATCTAGCTACTGCTATGCACCCGTAGTCCAAGGGTAGACTACTCACGCATCAGTCCGGAGGCGGTCATTGTCGGGGGGCTGCCCCCCGGGTAGGGAAGATCCCGGTGCTGATCAGCACTCTGGCAACAGGGATTAACCTTTGGGGACGAGCAAGTGTCGTCCTCTGGTGCGCCGAAGGGGCAACTTGGCCTTTCGAGAGTGGTTGGGCCCAAAGTGTCTCCTGGAGAGCGCAAGGGTCATCTTTGGAAGCTATAAATAGCCCCCCGGACCTTCTGGGCAGCATAAGCACCAGCGGATGGTTCCTCTAAGAACTAGCTTCTCGAAGATGTATTTGGTAACAGCCTAAGACATCTTCGGGAGGCTAGGCCTAGAGATACTCATCCTAAGTTGTAATCCGGAGCAGGGGTGGAACTCGGGCTCAACCGGAAGGGCTCTTGGGCTTCTCGGAATGTCGGAGTCCTCCGGTAAGATCCCGGATAGAGGAGAATCCGGAGGATCCGGGTGGGCTCCCCGGTAGATACTAACCGACTTACCTATCTCGGTCCTGGCAAGTTATCTTTGGTGTGCAGGAAGGACATGTCGAACTGAACAAGGAGGAGACCGACATGGGGGCATGTCGGTCGGAAGTCAGAGGTCTGGTGCAGGCTTTCCGCCTGACACGGGAGGAATTCCCATTCCTCCTGACACGGAAGCATGGTCACCTCCCGTCTGGCATAAGAAAACCAACAATAAAAGACTTCAAACATATTGAAAGAGTTTAATAATTCAAATATCTAAGTTTAACATTAATTTCAAAATTTATTTCAAGTTAAACAATTTATTATTCCATTGTATTTCTTAAATACCTCAATATCTAATTTGACAAATGTCTTACAAAATTTCAAACCATTTCCTTGTAATAAAAGGTTTCTTTATAAGTATTTGATTTCAACCACTTAGCCATAGCTAATCATAAATTAAAATAAAATTACAACTATTTAAAACATGGTATAATTGCCAAATGGTTTCCACTCTTTCACCTGAGTTGAAAACATAGTTTTATTAATTATAAGCCTATAGTTTATAACTTTAAAACTTCATAAATTAAAATTAATGAATTATCCAAATAAACATTTCATTTGCTTAAATGAATTTCATTTATTTTCAAAGCATGAAATGATTAATATATTCTAAATAAGAAATGAATTAAAACTAAAATCTTTTCCAAAGTTGTTATGAAGTTTCAATTGAATTATCTTAATATAAAATATAATGGTGCACAAATTAATTTGAATTAAAATGAATACATTATTTTCCTTTTTAATTTCATATAGTATGTGTTATGTTATTTAGTATTATACTAAAGCCTAAAATGAATTTAGTATTTGAAAATGAGTTTAAATAACTTAAATTCAAACATATTTGGTCCATTTAAGTATTTCGAGTGCCGAGTTGATTAAGCTTGAAATCAAGTATTGAAGTTGCAATACCAGAGGAAATTAATTGAGTGTCATTTTTAATGATTAATTAATGGTGTTTATTGCTTGATCCGAATTCTCCTATGATTTTGGTAAATAGGAGTATTTTCCCGACAAATCATAAAGTCTGAAATTAATTTGATAAGAGATCAAATGGATTTTTTCAGAGGAAAGAATGGTGAATGTTATATTCACAAGATTCGATCAAAGGACAATATTTTTGAATTATGGTTTCAACACAAAAGACTTGTGGAAATTTGTTTCACAAAATTATATTGTCATATATGGTGATATGTGGGGAATTATAATCATGCTCTATTTTAAATAAAGTGTGGTCTGTCAGAATCAGTCTTAGAATCTCCTAATATGTTCGAAACATTATAGTCGATGTCCACTTTAGAAAATAGATGTTTTTCTCAACAAGAATTCATGAGATCGACAGTAGTGTCGACATGTATATGATTACGCGATAATTCGGAATATACATGAATAGTTCTTTGTAGGATACTCGCATTGAATGGGAGTGTATTCCAAAACCAAGTAGAAACAAAGCTCAGTTTTTTATCTATGTAATTCCGAGGAAAAGATGATTTTTCGAATTATGGTTTATGGATTGGAATTAGAAGCTTGAAATAAGGTGTCAGACCTATGTTGGAAGGTGTTCCAAAGAGTATATGTCTGCTAATGAAAATTTGGTGATTAAGAGTGAGGGAGACTACAAAATTGTTTTCTGCTTGCAATCCTCTTTATAAAGATCATAAAATTTTCATGAAAAAAGGCTTCTAAATAAGGTGTTTTTATATTTAATATTGCTGTCAGGTCACAGCACAGTATTAAATATTTCAGATCTTGTTGAGAGATCAAGGTGCACTTTATGAATACAAAGATAGTTGAGGAAATATCAGAATATGAACAAAGGTTTTTTAAGCCTGGAAATCCAAGTTACATTTGAAAGGATTAAGAGAGTAATTGTTGCTGCAATTCTTATTAGAGGAATAAGATTGTTTAATCGTCATATAAAGTGTTATATGAGAAATGTGACTATAAGAAAGACGCGGTAGCATGTCTTGTCAAGAAATGTGTCTTGGACAAGATCAAATTTGTTGACTACATTTATGTAGACATTCTTGAAGTCTGAGTGATTTGTATTAATGTAATAGTGTAGTTTGTATTAAACTCGAATTGATAATAGATCAATGATTTTGGTATGACCAAAATGTCGATTTAAGTGGGAGTCAATGTTAGTTTACTCAGGTGGAATATGTAAAGAACATATTTTTGAGTGGGAGCTTAGGAACTCAAATATGTGGATAACGTGTTTTTGAGTGGGAGCTCGTGTTCTCAAATATGTGGAAACATGTTTTGAGTGGGAGTCGAATTCATCTTGTGTAATTAACACATTGTGAAATTGTACCAATAGAATAGGATGAAGTTGTGAAACTATTTGAAAGTTAGTGTCTATTTTGAAATAGAACGGGAATTTTAAATAGTTAGTCGTGTTGTTTTGGATTATATCTGAGGAGTCAGAATAGAATCAAAAGGATGGTCCTTTGAAATCCAATTGATCATTAAGAGTAATGATGCATGAAAGTAATGGTTGTATGACATGTGAGTCTATTATGTAATATTAGACATCATACAGAGACCATATTATCTGCTCGATGAAATATAACCGATGTTCTTGGAAGAGGAGCAGTTATAAAAGTAAATTTAGAATTTACTGGAAGTAGAGGTGTGTTAGTTGTTGGATTGACATTAGAATGTCAAGTTTTCTACATTGGTGTGAAAGAATGTAGATATCGCGAGTTTGTAATTGTTACAAGGGGCTCTCTATGGCTGAGTGTGTTTTTCAGGGCAGTTATCTGGTTAGTATAATCAGAGTAAGCGCTGGGAAACAGAAGTCTCACTTAGTTACGGTATTTGCATATATGTTGTTGAACAACATGGTGACATCAAGCAAGTTGATGTCAGTGAATCGCAAGAGCATGTACAATCATGGATTGTGCAGTAACACTCTTCCACAAGCAAGCATTATCAAATGATTCTTATTTGATAAGGGATTCTGATAAAGTAAAATGCAGCTAGTTTATTTGTACTCTAGTGCAAGTGGGAGACTGAAGGAGATATGACCTAGAGGCAAATAAATAAGTAGTATTTATTGCATTATCTCATAAGTTTATAATAGGTTTGTGTATTATGCAATAACTGTATTAATCGGAATTATTGATACACGTGTGATACATAGACAACCAGGTCCCTAGCAAGCCTCTACATGAGCTAGTCCATTGGGCAACAGTTGATCGAGATTCCCGATCAAGGACAATGACGTCGATTGAAAATGGGGTCATCTTGTTAGTTGAATAAGGTGATGGACATACGCAAAGTATTGAATTAAGATCGTATTATGATGTTTGTCATTTGCAATAGATAAGAATATGATAGCTTATTCCTTAGACCGTGAGACCGTACTTATTGATGCTTCGTAGGGGTGTTTTGAGAGCATCAAACGTTGTGTCTTATATAGCATGACAATAACGGTGTCCATCTTGGGTATTCCGAAAGAGCATCGAGACGTAAGGATCAAGAGCGGGATTTGTTCATTCTTGTAATGGAAAGATACTCTGGGCCCACTCGGTGATATTGCATCTATATAGCTGCGCAGCTTATGACTAGGTCATGGAGATGTAATATCGCAGACGAGTTAATAACCTTCGTCGGTAACGAGATACAACAAAGACATCGGTCTGTCTACGATCATATCTCGGACAAGGTAGTATCGCAGAGACAAAGGGAATGAATATCATATTTATGGTTCAACGACAATATTCGTAGAATGCACAGGGGTCGTCATATACTTTCAGGTATCCCTGACGGTCATTGGTGAGCGGAGTGTCTCGACCATGTCTGGAGTGTTCTCGAACCGTAGCGTAACAAACTTAAGGTCTTAGCGACACTAGGAGATAAGTTCTGGAATAATATAGGTGTTTGTTGGAGAGAGAGAAATGATCCGGAAAGAGTTCCGGTGGTCCAGAAGGAGTTCCGGGTAGGTCTGGAATGGTTCCAGGAATGTACGAAAGTTGTTCGGGTGGTTCCGAAATTGTTTCGGAGTCACGGGATGTTGAATTATATATAAATATATTAATTATGAATTAATGGGATTTTTATATTAATTTAATATTAATTAAATAAAGGAAAAAGGGGGGCTCCCACCTACATGGGCCCTTAGAGGGCCCAAGAGGGGGAGCCGCACCAAGCAAAGGGGGCTTGAGCCCCCCTAGTCCGAGTTGGACTAGGAGAGGGCAAGGCCCATGGGGGGTTCGGCCGAACCCCCCCTCCCCTCTCCTCCTTTAGTCCCACATGGGGGAGCCAGGGGGTTTGCACACCCCCTTCCCCCTTTATATACCAAGACATATTAATTGGATTAATTCATTGGAAAATACAATTAATTGTATTGCAGGTCGGCCGAGCTGTTTCTCCGCCCGTTTTGCCCCCTCTCTCCACCTAAGCTATACCGCCGGGCACCGTTGCCCTACGGGATTCCAGATAAGATCTACCCCTGCGATTTCAGCTGGATCTGAATGACCGGGGGTTGTCGCTAAGCTCCGTATGTTTGTGAGTGCTCGGAGGTAACTCCTTTTTTAGGAGCCTGGGCGACGTCGGCTCGCCCCTGCAGCCGCCGCGCCGCCTCCCCTTGCCACCGGCGCACTCCCCTGGTGCCGGCGCCCCGCCTTCTTCCGCCCGACGCACGTCGACGCAGATCATCATCGACACCCCGGCGTCGTCATCTTCGTCATCGCGGCAAGTTCTCCGCGACCTCGAGGTCGGCTACGTACGACTTCATCGTCAACGCTTGTGCGGGAGCGTTATCCCCGCTATCGGTCTACATGGAGGTAATGTAACCCGTTCCGCCACCGTTATCACATGTACTAGATAGATAGATCCTGCCTAGTTAGGGTTTCGTTCGCTAGAAAAATTATTGTTTTCTGCACCGTAACCCCTTCATATGCTACGTGGGTTCCTTGATAACTTTGTGGTAGTGTTCATTGATGACATCCTCATTTATTCCAAGACACAAGAAGAGCATGAGCGCCATTTGAGACTTGTGCTTGAAACCTTGAGAAAGAACAAATTTTATGCCAAGTTAAAGAAATGTGAGTTTTGGCTTTCGGAAGTGGCTTTTCTAGGTTATGTCATCAATCAACATGGCATCTTGGTTGATCCTAGTAAGGTTTCTACCATCATAGATTGGCCAAGACCATCCAATGTGAAGGAAGTGAGAAGTTTCTTGGGCTTGGCAGGTTACTATAGGAGGTTTGTGAAGGACTTTTCTATTATAGCCAAGCCAATGACTAAACTAAACCAAAAGGATGTGAAAGATTTCAATGGAATGATAAATGTGAGCGTAGCATCTCTATTCTCAAGAATAGTTTGGTGACTGCGGAAGCGCTTCACTATCTACTCTGATGCTTCCCTAGTTGGACTCGGTTGTGTTTTCATGCAAGATGGGAAGGTGATTGATGAGGACATCCATACTGTTGTTCCCTCTCCAATACATGATGATGACATGAGAGTTGCTGCAAAGAAGAAGTCCAATGATGAGGTTCGAATTGGACCAATGACAAGAGCTCGAACCAAGTTACTTCAGCAACATGTGAACTCGCTCTTAGTTGAATATGATGTTTGTGTTAATGAGAATTTTATACTGTCTAAGTCTATGCATTTATGTATGATCAGGTTTATTAATAACACAAGCGGTGGAGGAGGAGACGAGCTACCACAAGGAGAAGGGCAATCACTGATTTCCAATATCAGCAAGTGCGCGAGGGAGGACAGGGAGGCCGGCGCACAAAGACAATGAAGGAGATCACACGTTTGCACGTTAGAGGGATCAAGTGGCGCACTATGACATAACATATGAAGATATTAGTATAAGGTGCAATGTATGAGGCCTGCGTGCCCTGTTTAGGCCGAACCCACCATGGGTCGGTTTGTATCAGTCCGAGTCGAACCAGGTTTGAGTTCAGGTCCGAGTTAAGTCCTACTTTCGGCCAACCCCTTTAAATAGCCAAGGGCTGCGCCCTAGAGGGTCAGACCACGTTTAGATAAACCCTAGTTTTGGTTGAACAGCGAAAGCTTTCTTCTAAAATAATACATCTCCAATTCGTATCGATCTGGAGAGTTGAACTGCAATTGAAGTGTAATCTGTTTCTTCCATTGGGAATTAGTAGATTGCAATTATACCGTTTTGTGGTCGACGGCTACGTGCGCAAGTGTGTGAAGTCGTGAATATCCGAAGGGTAGAGAGCTGTTGCATTGGCTGCAGGGATCTAGCGAGCAGAGTTCATTGGTGACACCAAGTTATCCACCATCGACATGCTCAACGAGAAGATCGGACAACCCCATATCAGTGATTGCATATGCCTCTAGGCAGTTGAAAAAGCACGAGCAAAACTATCCTACTCATGATTTAGAGCTTGCGGCTATGGTATTTGCACTCAAGCTTTGGAGGCATTATCTTTATGGTGAATCTTGTGATATTTTCACCGACCATAAAAGTCTGAAATACCTCTTCACGCAAAAGGAGTTGAACTTGAGGCAAACACGGTGGCTGGAATTGATAAAGGACTATGACCTTACCATCCAGTACAACCCAGGCAGAGCGAATGTTGTTGCGGATGGGCTTTTGCCTCGCAGTCCTTTAGGTTAAAAAAAAAATGTTGTTGCGGATGCTCTTAGCCGCAAGTCTGTACCTCCCACTGTTGATTGTCATGTTGCTGATTTTGAGCGGATGGGCATTCGTTGGTGTAGCACATGAGGAGACGTAGTTCATCCTTCAGTCAGCAATTCCAGATAGAGTGAGAGAGGCACAACAAAGTGATCGTCTGCTACAGCAAGTGCGTGAGCGCATTCTAGAGGGTAGGACAGGAGAATTTACTATAGACGGGACCGGAGCTGTTCGGTTTCATAGTCGTCTTTGTGTGCCACAAAAGTCTCAAGTGAAGTAGGACAATTTGAGGGAGGCACACCGCACCCCCTACACTGTTCATCCTGGAGAGACAAAGATGTACCAAGATCTGAAAAAGACTTATTGGTGGAAAAGAATGAAAGTTGATGTGGCTAAGTATGTGTCCACCTGTGGGGTTTGTCAACGAGTAAAGGCTGAACGTAAGAGGCCAACCGGATTGTTGCAATCCTTGGAGGTTCCAGAATGGCCATGGGATGACATTGCCATGGATTTTCTCGTTGGCCTACCTCGCACACGGAGAGGGAAGGATGCAATTTGGGTGGTCGTGGATCGGCTTAGCAAAGTGGCTCATTTTATTCCTATCCGTACTACTGACTCTGCAAGTGACCTGGCACCAATATATGTGCGTGAGATAGCAAGGTTGCATGGGGTTTTGTAAAACCATTACTTCTGATAGGGATGCTAAATTTGTATCAAAGTTCTGGCAGAGCTTGTAGAGTGCCTTGGGTACGGAGTTGATACTTAGTACAACATTTCATCCCCAAACAGATGGACAATCAGCGTGTACAATCCAAACTCTAGAGGACATGTTGAGGTGGTGTGTACTATCTTGGCAAGGAAGTTGGGAGGATCACTTGCCACTTGTAGAATTTGCTTATAATAATAGCTACCAGGCTAGTATACGGATGGCACCATATGAGGCTTTATATGGAAGGAAGTGCAGATCACCACTATGTTGGAGCGCTGTGGGCGAGAAGGCAGTGCTTGGACCAGATTGGGTTCAACAAGCAACCGATAGGGTAGCTGAGATTAGGCAAAATATGTTGGCAGCACAAAGCATGCAAAAGAGTTATGCTGATTCTAAGAGGTTGCATATTGAGTTTCAAGTTGGTGATGAGGTAATCTTGAGGGTGTCACCCACGAAAGGCGTTGTAAGATTTGATATCAAAGGGAAGCTAAGTTCGCGATATATTGGACCTTTCATGATAGTGGCATGAGTGGGAAAGTTAGCCTACAGACTTGAGTTGCCTGAATCAATGAAAGGTGTGCACAATGTGTTTCATGTATCGATGTTGCGCAAGCATTTTCGTGATCCAGAACAACAAATAACCATGGAGCCAATTACCATTGAACAAGACCTAACCTTTGAGGTCCACCCTGTGAAGATATTGGACAAGTCTGAGAAAGTTATGAGGAATAGAACACTAGCGTATGTAAAAGTTCTTTGGTCGCAACAAACTGAGCCTGAGGCAACTTGGGAGCTTGAGTCTCGCATGCGTGAGAAGTATCCTGAACTGTTCATGGCTGGTATGTGATGCATGATTATATTTTTTATACTTGCTATATTAGTTCTACGAGTAGTAGAGCGAGAAAGAATTCGGGGACGAATTCTGTTTAAGGGGGTAAGAATGTGATACCCGAGATAATTTGTGATGCTAGCTTGTTGTTGTTATTCAACTTTCCAAAAGAATAAATCTCCAGGAGTAGTTTTGAATTATTATTATAGAGTGGGAAAGGAAAAGAAAATAAAGAAAAATAGTGGTTGTAGCGTTTGACCTCTTGACCTCCTGTTTAAGAGCCTGTAGCAGCCACCATTGCAATACTTGTTGTTTTTGTTAGAACTAGCCAAGTTTCCTTTGGTACTTAAACTTGTGCGGGTGTGAAACCATGGGTTGGGCTCAGGGCCCAGTCGGACTCGACGTCCGTGCCCAGTGGCGCGACGACCCTTAGCATCCTAGGTCAGGGCGGCGCTCTACCTAACGCAGCCCAAACGCCCTGCCTCTCCAATCGCCATGGATGGTTGTGAGGTTGCTAGGCTGCGCAGTTGATTCTTTTGCATCTTCCCCGATCTGTTTAGAACCCGTTGTGGATAGCTGCTGTGAGGACGCTCGTCGTCACCATCGTCTTCCTCGCTACGTGTTGTGCTATTGGTTTCTATTAGTGAATTCCTCTTGTTCAGATGTGTGCAAAAAGCTGAGAGGGTTAGGGGAATTGGAGTTAATCTCCAATTTCGGTATCTTGTTTTGGGGCTCACGTTTTTGGGAGTGTTTGTGTAGCTAAATTTTGATACCTCTTATGAAATCAATCCTTTGTCGATTCTGCTGGTAGAATTGTTCCCTGTAGCCTTTGGTTTGTACGATTACAGGGAAGATGTGAAAAGCTGTTGGGTAAGGAGAGGAATATATTTGTCCTTGCTAGCTCATTACCTGGAACCAATCGTATGTGCTGTATCAATTATCTAGTCTTATTGTGCTGCCTCGATCAGGTAGTTAGCTATCGTTCTAGCCAATGCTTTAAAGCAGTGAACTTGCACTGTAAGTTCTTGGTTGTTCTGTCCGTAATTTCGAATTGAAATCTGAATGAAGGTTGTAGATCTCGTTTCAGGCTTTCCTAGCATTTTCATTTGTGCAATTTGGTCGCACGGTTTAGTTGCAGCGATCTGTTCAGTTTGTTGTCCAGGACTGAAAAGTTTCTGCATGCAGTGAATTTCATTGCAACTTTAGACATCTTTAACTTTCGAATTAAATTGTGGGCTAAACATGAATATTGTGGAGAATGATTTTCTTATGTTAGAACACCTTTTGTTTGCAACTTTTGGTGTACAAAATTTATTCTTATAGCCATATCTAGAGGTCTGTCCTGTTTTGGCTGAAAGTCTAGTAATTCTGAAGTATGGTTCTTGCGTATAGGAGCGACCTAATATTTTGAATATATGCTTTTCCAAGTGTTGTTGTGTACTGAGTGTGAAATATGTTTGATTATCAGGTGTTGGTACTTCCAGATCGGACCCCTACAACTCACAATTTATACCACGCGGTTGAGGCAAGTGCATGATGGGATAATACTTTACATGATTCCCTCACTCCACTTTTATTTTCTAGCACTTGTTCTTTATTCTGTGGCTAGATAAAAGTATTGTGTGAAGACAAAGTGGACAGAGAGAAAAGTATATTTGATCGTGCATTTTTGCATATCATCATAAAGACAATGCATAGTGTTGTGACCTACTGAGGTAGGCACATTGAGGTCCCCACACTGTGGGCAGACTCCACGAGTTGGAGTGAGTGGATGCCGACGGGCGCCCACTCAAGCGATACCGGTATACGCAAAGGAAGTGAAAGCAAAGAGCATGTAGGCATGTAGGTTCAAGTCTGCGCTATAACATGAGTTTAAGAATAATCGTTGGTGTTGTGTCTTATGCAAAGCTTATTATTTCTTTATGTACTTGCTGAGTATTTTTATACTCACCCTTGTTGCTTTAATGTTTTTAGGTAAAACTTGAAAACGCCATGCATGGGAAGATTTGGGAGTAGTACCTTCACAGTTCACTCATTCATCACCTTATGTTGGAACCATGCTGTTGAACATTAGGACTTATACTTGTGCTAAACGACTTTCAAGTCTTGGTAGATTTAAGAAATTGAGATGTTGGGGAGTTAATTATGGCTGAACATTGTGTCAATCCTATTCTTATGATTATCTCTTTGTGCTTCTATTTGATGATTGTCTATCATGGGTGTCTCCAAAACAAAGGAGGCTCTGTCTAAATTTCCTAAAAAGACTTTATTATTTTAAATAGATATGTATGTGGTAGCATCCTAAGTGTTTATTAACTTGGGGTGTTACAACTATATAAAATGCATAAAAAACATGTAATAACATGATATAACATAGCATGGAACACAAGAAATTATGGATATGTTAGAGACGTATCAACATCCCAAGTTTAGTTCTACTCGTCCCGAGTAGGCAAGGACGATAAAAGAAGAATAATTTCTAAAGTGACATGTTTAAACACAATATTGATCATGTAATTCATTGTAAGGCATGTAAACTGAAATCAAATGAATAAGGGTTGTAATTTATATTGATATCAAATGAGAAATGAACAAACAAGTAGGTGAAGCAAGCAAAACTTTCAATGATATAGTACTAGATAGCAATCAACTGTGCAAACTAGATATTAAAGATGATTTAAGTTTCAAGCATAACAATATAATCATCTAATGCTTCCAACAAACATGACAACTTTATGAAAGGATCAAGTCAAGTAATAGCAATATGCACGTAGAAGATCAATATATTATTTGTTCAAAAGAAACAAGCAAGCGTTCAACGTTGGTTCCTGGCACCAGGATGTTATGGCTGAAGGCCAACGGAAGAAAAGCTCACAAAGCTATGGCTGAGCATTAGACAAGAGAAAGTCATACAATCGAAGCTATGCAAGGAGTAGTGATTGCCATACAACGGATGCACAATGAGCTATAAGTACATGAAAGCTCTCCAATGGAACTAGTGGGGGTGCATCCAATTTGCTTGCTCACGAAGACCTAGAGCACTTTTGAGGAGGCTCGTCATTGGAATATACAAGCCAAGTTCTATAGTGTAAAGTTCCCCACATAGTTACGCAACTAAGACATGAAAACTCTCTCATATGAAGTAAATGTGCTAAACATGAGCACAAATGATGATCACAAATGATATGGTGCTATAACATGAGCACAAGTGATGACTATAAATCATATGGTGCTGTAACATAAGCACAAGTGTGTGATAAAGAATAGTAATGCTGCCCCCTTTTTATTTATTTATTTCATTCTTTTTTTCTTTCTTTTTTTCTCTTTTTTTCTTTTTCTGTTTCTCTTTTCTATGGCCTCCATGTCTCTTTTCACTTTTAGGGGCAAGCATCCTAATATGATACATGATGTATGATAATACACTAATGATGATAAAACTACATACTGATGATTCAAGTAACTAAAATGAACATGCCATAAGAATACATATGACAACGGTGCCTCTGCCAGTGTAGCAGGTTATGCAGTGCTCTAGCGTAACATGGGTAAAACCACACATTAGCTTTATAGAAACACACAAAGCAATAAATAAGTAATGAATGACAACAAGTCATGAAATGTAAGATGGATGTTGCATGGCAATATATCTCGGAACAACTATGAAAATATTGTAGTAGGTAGGTATGGTGGCTGTTTTGAGGAGGATGTTTGGCTTATGTGTAGAAGAATAAGATGAAGATCTCCCACGAGTTTGGATGTACCCGTGAAAAATGCACCAACTGTCAAATGTGAGAAAGGGCAAAGCAAAGTACCGAAGAGGCTAGCAATATGGTGATGAAAGTGCCATGAAAACCCCAGTTTTAGAACTCACAAGTAAAAAGATTCCAAATAAAAATATGATCATGCAAGGCATAATGAAAATTACTCCTAGGGGTGCTGTGGCAAATGAACACGTCATTGTTGGAGACCCGACCGTAGCGCATAACATAAAGCCATTACGGTTGCCTTAGGAAAAAACAAGTCATATACCATTATGCAATCAACTGGAAATTTAAGTGTGGCACAGTTTTCAAGTTTCTCTAGACCAACCATTTAATCATTCCGCTTTACTAGACCATGATGTTTACCATTAAGAAAATTAATATCTCAAAACAACATCAATGATTCAAGTGACACAATTTAATGATCTACAAGATTAATGTATCATTTTAATTAAACCATCTACCACATTTAGCATTTTCTGTTCTAAACCAAACAACTTATTTAAAAGATAAACTCTCCAAGTAATTAAACAATGAGATATGAGAGCATAACATAACAAAGCTAACAGCTCTACAAGAGATGCATGAAAACAAGAGTTAGAGAGCAAACGATAACAAAAGACGAATAATCAATGAATATAAGTGAAGAATACGAGTATTCATATGAAAAAGCGGAGCATGTCTCTCTCCCACACAAAAGAATGCTAGGATCCATATTTATTCAGAGAATGAAAATAACAAAAACAAAAATAAAAACAAACAGACACTTCAAGATAAGAACATAAGATGTGACGAAATTAAAATATAATTTCACTAGAAAGGACCTGATAGTTTGTCGATGAAGAAGGGGGTGCCTTGGGCATCCCCAAGTTTTGACGCTTGAGTATTCTTGATCTATATTGGGGTGAACCACCGAGGCATCCCCAAGCTTTGGCTTTACTATCCTCTTGATCACATTGTATCATCCTCTTCTATTGAACTTGAAAACTTCCTCCACACCAAACTTAGAGTAACTTCATTAGAGGGTTAGTGCGCAAAAAATTATGATATTCTGTAGGAACACAATTGCTACCATTTCTACTGAACATTAGCTACAACTACTGATACTTAAAATGATAAAAAGATCAAATCAAAATAGCAAAAGAGACATTGCAAAAGAAAATGGCAGAATCTGTCAAAAACAGAACAGTCCGTAAAGACGAATTTGTTCGAGGCACTTAACTTGCTCAGATCAGAAAACTCAAAACTAATAAAAGTTGCATATACATATGAGGATTATGCACAAAAAAGGGCAGATTTTCTGACTTTCCAGTGAATTGATATGAATTTAACGGTGGACAACAGAAATCTATTTCAGCACAAGAATTGAATTTTAACATCAACTTTTAACTAGAGGCTTAACTTGACACAACATTGCAATAAAAATAAGTTACAAAGGAATTGCTACAGAGGTAGGACAAGTACTTGACACAAAGCAAAAGTCAAGTATTATCAAGAGATGAAACTCAAGTATTAAAATGACAGAAAATAAAAGGTGGGTTGTCTCCCATAAGCGCTTTTGTTTAACGCCTTTGAGCTAGGCACAAAGTAAAACTCAAGTATTATCAAGAGATGAAACATCAACACCATAATTTGAACGGACAATAGAATCAAAAGGTAGATTCATTCTTTTCCCAGGGAAGTGTTCCATACCTTTCTTGAGTGTGAATTGGTATTTGATGGTACCTTCTTTCATATCAATAATTGCACCCACAGTTCTCTGAAAGGGTCTTCCCAACACAATTGGACAAGATGGATTGCATTCAATGTCCAAGACAATAAAATAAAGGGGGACCAGGTTATTATCAACCATAATAGCAATATCATTGATCCTCCCCAAAGGTTTCTTCAAAGCATTATCAGCAAGAAAAACATCCAAATAACAATGTTCCAATGGTGGCAAGTCAAACATATCATAAGATTTTTAGGCATAACAGAAATACTTGCACCAAGGCCACACAAAGCATTGCAATAAATTTGTCTACTTTCATCCTAATGATGGGCTCCCAACCATCTTCTAACTTCCTAGGGATAGAAGATTCAAGTTTTAATTTATCTTCCCTAGCTTTAATGAGATCATTTGTAATATGAGCAGTAAAAGCCAAATTAAGAGAGCTAGCATTAGGGCTTGTGGCCAATTCTTGTAAGAACTTAATAACTTAAGTGATATTACAATTATTGAAATCAAAATTATTATCATCAAAGCAAACCGAACCACATTCTCTCACATTCTTAAAAATTTCAGCACTTTTGTCAACACTAGTTTCAGCAGTTTCAGTCAATTTTCTATTTTTGGGTGAAGTAGAGGAGAAATTTCCAACACCAACTATGTTACTATGGATAGTAGGAGGCTTTCTAACATGTGAAACACCATTATTTTCCGAGGTAGTATTAGTAAAAACTTTAACAATATTAGCCTATTTCTCATCTAGAACGTAATCGAGCCATTAATCTAACATTTTCATCAATTTGAACTTGGATGACATTGAGTTAGCAAAGAGATTATTATCTTTAGTTTCAGTGGGCATGATTTTAGATTTTAAAAGATCAACATCAAGGACAAGACTATCAACTTTAGACGCAAGAATATCAATTTTCCCAAGCTTTTCCTCAACAGTTTTATTAAACAAAGTTTGTGTAGTGATAAAAACTTTGAGCATGGTTTCAAGTTCAGAGGTGGTAGTCCTATTGTTTATAAGAATTACCATAATATTACCATAAGAGTTGCCATTATTAGAGGATAGGGCTTATGGTTGTTATTACCATAGTTGTTCCTATAGGCATTGTTATTAAAATTGTTGCTTTTATTAAAGTTTACATCAACATGCTCTTCTTGTGCAACTAAAGAAGCTAAAGGAACATTATTAGGATCAATATGAGATTTACCACTAGCAAGCATAGACATAATCGTATCAATCTTTTCACTCAAAGAGGAGGTTTCTTCAACAGAATTTACCTTCTTACCTTGAGGTGTCCTCTCCGTATGCCATTCAAAATAATTCACCATCATATCATCCAATAGTTTTGTTGCATCCCCCAAAGTGATGGACATAAAGGTACCTCCAGCAGCTGAATCCAATAAGTTTCTTGAAGAAAATTTCAGTCCTGCATAAAAGGTTTTGATGATCATTCAAGCAGTCAATCCATGGGTTGGGCAATTCCTTATCATAGATTTCATTCTTTTCCAAGCTTGAGCAACATGTTCATTATCAAGTTGTTTAAAATTCATGATGCTACTTCTTAGAGAAATAATCTTAGCAGGAGGATAGTATTTTCCAATGAAAGCATCTTTGCATTTAATACATGAATCAATACTATTCCTAGGCAATGAAAGCAACCATTCTTTAGCTCTTCCTCTCAAAGACAAAGGAAATAATTTCAGTTTTATAATATAACCATCTATATCTTTATATTTATTTCATTTCACATAATTCAACAAAGTTATTTAGATGGGCAGCAACATCATCAAAACTAACACCAGAGAATTGGTCTCTCATAACAAGGTTTAATAAAGAAGGTTTAATTTCAAAAAACTCAGCTTTAGATGTAGGTGGAGCAATAGGTGTGAATATAAAATCATTATGGTTGGTGCTTGTAAAGTCACACAACTTAGTGTTTTCAGCGGAACTCATTTTAGCAATTCACTAGACAAACCAAAATAACAATAATAGAGAAATAATTAACAAACTGAAATAAGAAAAGCAACAAAACTGAAAATAAAATACTAAAACCGAAATATAAAAAGTAATGCAAGTAAGTAATTTTTTTTGTATTTTTGATATTAACAAACAAAACAATAATAAAAATAAACTATGCAAGACAATAACAAAATAAAAAGATTGGAAGTGCGAAAACTCTCCTTGTGAAGAATCTTCAAATCCCCGGCAACGGCGCCAGAAAAATTCTTGATGCACACGGTGTGTGTGTTGTTGGGAGATCCCAAGAGGAAGGTGTGAAGTAGTGCAGCAGCAAGTTTCCCTCAGTATGAAACCAAGGTTATCGAACCAGTAGGAGATGAAGGATTCCCTTAAGGTGTCAAGGCGCCAGAAAAGTGCTTCCTGGTGGTTGACGTGGAGCCTGCACACAAACAATCAAGATACTTTGCCCCAACTAAACAATGAGGTTGTCAATCTCACTGGCTTTCTCTAACAAAGGATTAAACGTATCTGTGGAGGAAAGATTGATGTTTGCAGAAAGTAACAGATTTGCAGTTGTGGTTTTATCAGATTAATGAGAAGGACCGGGGTCCACAATTCACTAGTAGTGTCTCTCCATAAATAATAATAACATTCATCCATGCGTGGTAAACAAATTACAGCTAGACAATTGACAGAATAATGATGAGCAACCCAATGCATATACTAATGATATGGTGTCTAGTGTGAGATTCATTCTGGCATTACAAAAATATACATAGACCGTTCCAACCACATCTATGACTAATAATCTACCTTCCGGTTAGCGTCCGCACCCCTTTCAGTATTAAGTTGCATGCAACAGATTATCGACTTAAGCACTGTGTGTACAGTAAGTAAGTAACATCATCCTTAGACAAGGTACTACTGTTTTATCCCTAGTAGCAACAACATATCTACAACCTTAGAGCTTTCTGTCACTGCCCCAGATTAAATAGAGACATGAACCTACTATCGAGCATATATACCCCCTCTTGGAGTTACAAGCATCTATTTGGCCAGAGCATACACAAGTATCGGAGAGCATGTAAGATCATTAAATAGCACACACATGATATATTATGAAGCAATAACTTTAGTACTCAATATTCATCGGATCCCAGCAAACACAACATGGAGAATTACATAAAGATGATCTTGATCATGATAGGCAGCTCACAAGATCTAAACATGATAGCACAAGAGGAGAAGACAACCATCTAGCTACTGCTATGGACCCATAGTCCAAGAAAGGCTACTCACGCATCAGTCCGGAGGCGGTCATGGCGACGTAGAAGCCTCCGGGGACAATTCCCCCTCCCGGCAGGGTGCCGGGGAGCAGTTCTGATCTCTCCCGAAGTGGTGACGGCGACGGTGGCGGCTCGGGACCCGTGGAGGAAAAAGTGATTAACCATTTTGCGTTTGTAGGTCAGGAGCATATTTATGGGCGAAATACCTAGGTCGGTGGGCGCCCGAGGGCGCCATACTCCCTCCCGGCGCGACTGGGATCTGTGCCGCGCCAGCAGGCGATGTGGGCCCCTCGGGGCCCGTCTTTGTCTCGTCTTTGGTTCTTCTGGTCGCAAATATTCCAAAAATAAATACTGGTTGGCTCGTTTCCAATTTGGCGGATATTTCCTTAAGAGCTTTTCTGAAACCAAAAACAGCAGAAAACATGGAACTGGCACTGTGGCATCTTGTTAATAGGTTAGTCATAGAAAATGCATAAAACTATATAAAATGCATATAAAACATGTAATACCATGATATAACATAGCATGGAACACAAGAAATTATGGATACGTTGGAGACGTATCAGATCTGGTGGGTTGCTGAAATATTGGGCCTTTTAGCCCATTATCAATTCCTGAAAATGCCTAAGACCCATGTTGTCATGGCATGTGGTGGGAGTTTAGTCCCATACTGCTAGTTGGATGAGATGTGCACCAGCTTATATACTGAGACATTTTACTACTAGTATGAGTTGGCGTGAGGTATGAGGAGAATGACTGTGTACCACACCCGCGCTCCTCCTCGCCGAGCCCGGCTCGCCACGCCTCGCCTCGTCACGACACGTCACGACACGCCGCCGATTGCGGGAATCTCGCCGAGCCGATGTTTTTTGTCACTCAGGAATAAAATGTGAACGGTCATGAAACGTTTTTCCTTAATGGAAAATGAATACGAAGTTGAAACGTCTGTCTTAAGTGATATTAAGTACAACCGTTTCCAGAATTTATTTGCCTTAACAAAGTTAATTGTATGCGTTTCTGTTGGACCTCTCGCCTCCTGCGCTGCACGTATAAAGGAGAGGTGATGCTCACGGTGTTCAAGTTTCGTGTTGTTGGGAAACCCCAAGAGGAAGGCGTGATGAGTGTAGCAGCAAGATTTTCCCTCAGTTATGAAACCAAGGTTATCAAACCAGTGCGAAATGAGAATTCTCTCGAGGTGTCAACGGTGCCAGAAATTCCTTGGTGTTGCTAACTTTATGTGGAGCCTGCACACAACACAATCAAGATACTTTGCCCCAACTTAACGGTGAGGGTGTCAATCTCACCGGCTTGCTGTAACAAATGATTAAAAGTATGTGTGAAAGAAAGATTTTTGTTTGTAGAGAACGAAACTAACAGGTTTGAAGTAGGTGGTTTATCATATTAAAGAGAAGGACCGGGGTACACAGTTCACTAGTGGTGTCTCTCCATAAATAATAGTAAAATTCATGTGGGTAAACAAATTAGAGCTGGGCAATTGATAGAATAATGAAGTGCATAACAATGCATCAACTAATGTCATGATGTCTAGTGTGAGATTCATTTGGGCACCATATACATAGACCGTTCCAACCGCATCTATGAATAGTCCACCTTCCGGTTAGCGTCCGCACCCCTTTCAGTATTAAGTTGCAAGCAACATATTATCGCCTTAAGCACTGTGTGTAAAGTAAGTAAGTAACATCATATTTAGACAAAGTAATACTGTTTTATCCCTAGTAGCAACAGTACATCTACAACCTTAGAGCTTTCTATCACTTCCCCAGATTAAATAGAGACATGAACCTACTATCGAGCATAAATACCCCCTCTTGGAGTCACAAGCATCTACTTGGCCAGAGCGTCTACTAGCAACGGAGAGCATGCAAGATCATAAATAGCACACACATGATATATTATGAATAAAATGACTTTAGTACTCAATATTCTTCAGATCCCAGGAAACACAACATGAAGTATTACATAACGATGATCTTGATCATGATAGGCAGCTCATAAGATCTAAACATGATAGCACAAGAGGAGATGACAACCATCTAGCTTCTGCTATGGACCCGTAGTCCAAGGGTGAAGTACTCACGCATCAGTCCGGAGGCGGGCATGGTGACGTAGAGCCCTCCGGTGTCGATTCCCCCTCCCGGCAGGGTGCCGGGGAAGCTTCTGATCTCCCACGGAGTGGTGTTGACGAAGGCGGCGGCTCGGGTATCTGTGGAGGAATAATTTTCTTCATCTGTATCTTAGGTTTTCGGGGGGTATCTATAGGCGAAAGGGCGAAGGCGGTGAATGCCCGAGGGCCCCACACCACGTGTTCGCGCGGCATGGGGATCTGCCGTGCCTGGACTAGGTGTGGGCCCCTCGGCCATCTTCTTGGACTCCTCTTCGGTGCTCTGGAAGGTTCCCAGGAAAATAGGGGCTTTGGAAAAGAAATCATCCGATTCCGAGAGTATTTCCTTAAGTACTTTTCTAAAACCAAAAAGAAAACATGGAACTGACACTGTGGCATCTTGTTAATAAGTTAGTCCTAGAAAATGCATAAAACTATATAAATGCATACAAAACATGTAATAACTGTAACACCCCAAATTTTGGAAGCAACAAAAACTTAATTAATAAATACCCAAATCTCTGAGAGAACAAAAACTTTTTGAAATGTCTTGTTAATGGATGTGCTTTCCCTTGTATGCTCCGTTTGTCGAGTTGTGTTTTGGTGTTTGTGTTGATGACTTCTAAATAACAACCTACTAAAACTCAAATTATAGTATGACTTCTGAAATCCAGGATTATGGCAAGTAAAACAATGCTAATATCTTCTCCTATCCTATTCTTAACAAACTATATTCATCATGAGGTATTGATTTTAACAATTACCCAAAGACAGTTTAATTGAGAAAATAAAAGTATTTCCAAAAACTACATGTTTGCAAAACTATATAGGACCATATAATAAGTCTAAAATTATATTGGATGTTAATATGTTGCAAGCATTACCAACTCTCTTTTTCCAAAACACCAATTTAATTAGCCCCTGGAAATCAATGCTCAGCTTGTTGGAGTAATTCTATTTATACCAAGATCCATGTCTGGATCATTATGATCACCACCTCACCTTATTCTGATTTAATTATATTCCTACCAAAAATACCCTGTTTTGATTCTGTTGATCACCATTTGTAAAAATATTTTTGATTTATATTAAAAGTATGGTTAGTGATCCGATTGTGTGGGTGTTTATCTATTTGTATGTGGGGCTGGCCTTTATGTTATGTGCTTAAATTGTTCCCCATGAGTTTGTTATTTCATGTGGTGTTTTATGAGTTCACATTTAATGTTATGGTTTAAATGGAGGATATAAGTACTTGAATTGTTTGTCTTGCATGAGTGGAATGTGTTACCTATTGTAAGATTGTTTGGTGTTGATATTTCCTATATTTCTATTTTAGAATGGTAGGAAATATATCTTCACTCATGATAATTTTTAGCATTTCTAGAGCATGACTACTAGAGTTTATTTTCTTAAATTTGGAAATGCAACTCACCTAACCTCACCCATATCATCTCTACTATCTATCCATAACCTTTTTAAAAATAATCAAACATGTTTGATCATTAGTACATGTTTGTTTTAAGTGCTACATTATAAGGTGACCACATCTTGTTTATAACTTAGCAATTTGTCATTTTTGTAGCAAGTGTTGTTGAACCCATTTGACCTCATATTCAAAGCCAAAACCTTCACCTAGGCCCCTTCTAATCAAATCATCTTGTATCTTAATTTACTTGTCAGGTGATTGACTAATCCATCCATATTTAGTGGCCTACTCCAATCAGCCAAAAATGACCTATATCTAAAACTCTCACCCCTCTCACCCCATCCTCTAGTTTTGGTGTGCATTGGATCCCCACACCCCTGGTGTACCCATAGCACGACCAGCTCTAAACCCTAGCCCTGCCTTTCTTCTTTTCTTTCTCTTTCTGGCATTTCATCGAACAGCTGGCTGGCAGGAGGCAACATCTCCTTTACTCACCTCCCCCCATCAGCTCCAAGACACCCGCTAGCCTCCAAGCCGTGCTCCTGTGCAAGCAGACGCTCCTCCACCGTCTCCCCGAGCCAATCGGTGCCCAGCAATGCCCTCTCTCTCTCCCTGCCCATGCCGAGAGCACCAAACCGGCCACCCATCTCGGATAAGATCACCAAGAGCCCCTCTGCTCCTCTCTCCTTGCCATTCTGCTTCCCCTACCTCTCCTCTCTCACGCCTAGCAATGCCGCTCAAGCTCTCGTCCTCCCCTGCTCGAGATTGTCGAAGAACCTCGGCCCGGACCCGAGCCCTTTCGAGCAAGAATGACGCGGCCTCCGTCCTTCTCTGCCCTCCCTTTCTACTCCGCCTCACCCCCCTCACCATGGTCTACCTCTGAGACACCTCCCTTTTGTTGCAGGAGCACCAGGGGCGCCGTGGCGAGCTCGTGGTCGTCGTGGACGCCGTCGGGCCCGCATCTCGGTCCAGGACGCGTCCCTGCAAAACGAGCCACCCCGGGCATCCCCTTGACCTCCCGCACCCACCTCCACAACTCTTCATCGCCTGGAAACAAGCCCTAGGTGAGCTGCGCATCCTCTCCTCCTCTCAGCTAGGTTTCCTCTCGCCCCGGCGTCGCAAGGAAGGAGACGACCAGGAGGCGTCGATTTCTAGATCGACGGCCTCAGTTCAAATCAACCGGTTCTATTTCTGTCCGCTCAGATCCGATCGAACGGCCGTCTAGCCCTTCAGTTCCCGCGTAGCGCCGTGGGCTGGCCCAGCACTGTGCTGCCTGGATCTGCTCAGATCTGGCCCGAGTGCGGCCCGTTGTTTTTTTTCCCAGCCTTTAATAATTTTCATTTCCCTATTATATGTGCATGCTTCGATTAATTCATTTCTGGTAGATCTCTGCACGATAAATTTTTTAAATAAATTTTGTTGGACTGCTATGTATTTTCTCCACCATGTGGCACTGGCCTTTCTCAAAAATATGTTTGTATGTGTGTTCTATGTTTAATCTTCTAAAAAGTATATTTTTCAGTATTTAATTAATAACTTGAGTTTAATAAATCCAAATATTGCAAACTTTAGTTCTCTGGAAATCCTAGGAGAATACCTACCCAGATCTATAAGCCTTGGATGTAGGAGATGTTTATAACTAAAGTTCTATCATGTTTAAATTTGACACCAGTACCACTTTGGGGATTTTTAATTCATTATTAAAAATACTTATTTTGAGAAAATCCAATTGTATGTGGTAGATATGAGTAGTAGCTATCATATCCTAGCTTGGTATAATTTTACATCTTATATTTTGCTCTTGGTAGATTATTTTCTTAAACAGTAGGTTATTACACTTTAATATGGATATTCTTATTTTTTGTTATTTGCATGTATCTAGTTTTACTTGTTTGTGCTTTATATGTTTGAACAAATATTTTAGGAGTATTTTTGTGGAGTAGCTTTGTGTTTTCTTTAACATGCAACACTGGATTGATATAAAAATAATTTATACATTATTAGGTACACTATTATTGCATGTTTGTTTGTGTTTTCTTTACATGTTTGTTTCACTAAAACTGAAATATATGAAGCTAGGAGTGTCCAAATTGAGTGAATCCAATTTCTAAAGAAAGATTAAGGAAATACCTATCCATAGAAATTAACCATTCATACAGGAGATTCCTAAAACTAAAGCAATCTTTTTGGTTTTGAGACCAGTAGCATTTGTATGATTTTTAACTCATGTTCTGTAATAACTTTTGATGCAAATCCAATTTCCCTAGCTTCCTATAGCTACTAGGTGTACTGTGGTAGAAGAACTTATTTTTCTGAACAATATTACTGGAGTTATAACTTATCTCCCAAAGCAGCAACATTGGGCTAATAGGAGTCTTAGATGTTAATCATCTGTTCTTAACAAATGTGAATTGTATAAACATTACTAATCATCTTTTGAAGATAAGAACCTTAACTCAGTAATGACTTGATTAAACCACTTTGATAATGTGTGGTGCATTGTTTACTTACGTTTAGCATTATTCACGGTGTACCCTAATAATAACATCAATTGTGTTTATATGCTTTGCTTGTGGGTATGTTTGTGTGTTATGTTTTATCTCTTTAAAGCATCATCTTATTTATCCAATAAATGTGATAAGTTAATTCCTTGTTTTACCTGAATTGTTATGTGTTGATGTGCTTAGTATCTCATAAGTCCAGAAACTTAGGTTATCCTTTAATAACCTTAATGAATTTCCTAAAAGTATTGTTAGCCCTTTTACTTTTGATTTACACATAGTTCATCTTGTTTCATAGGAGTTGCACTAATTTCATTTGTGTGTCATGCATGTGAATGATTGTTGTATGGTTTGTTCTCTTCAAGATTTGCTGTCAACACTTGTTTACTGTGTGATTGTTTGGTTTAATTGTTGAAGTGGTATTACTTGCAGTGTCTTATTAAATAGGCTTAATGCACCTCTATAGCTCTTAGTCATAAATTAGTTTAGACAGTGATGTTACTATTGTTTGTCGCTTAGTTACTTAATAGTAGGTGTTTCTTGAGCCAGTAACATGGTTGCGTGTGAGGGTTCTCAATGCTCGTGTTAATATTAATACTTGCTGGTGTGATTAAGATACTTTTGTTTGGAGTATTTCCTAAACAATTGATATACTTTTGTCTGAAGTATTTCCTAATCTACTAAGATACTTTTGTCTGAAGTATTTCGTGAAACTAATATAACAACTCATATTAAATGATATAATAACCCCAAGTAATGTGTTGTTATAGTGTTCTGTAGAACTGCCTTTTTAATACTCAGAGTTGTGGTGTATATTCCCTTAGGAGTATCTATTGTTTGTCTTAGCTCTATGGACCTTGTTGTTTATTGTTGTTTAGCTAAAGGAATTGTTTGATTTGGACTGTTAGCTAAGTGTCTTGTGCGATGCTTGCTGTTTGTTATGTCCTTGTGGCATTGTCTTGTATTCTGAGTGTTGTTCCTCTTTCTGTTTACGACGTTAGATACGATCGGGAAGGAACTGGAAGTGAGGAGTGAACCTGAGGAGCATCAAGACCAAGACCAAGGACATATTGCTGAACCAGGCAAGCCAACTCACCACTATAATGAATCCTACTATTTTATCAAGCATTGTTTTGTTTTCAAAATAAAATGATGCATGTTTCACTTCTTGTAACATCCCAAATTTCTCAAAAAAATTAAAACTTTGCATTCATGCATCATGCATCATATAAGCATGGCATTGAAATCACATAAAGAGTAAATTGAATTTTAATTATAAGTTTAAATAAAGTTGTTTTCAATAAAGAGGTCTAATTGAGCTCCTTATAAAAATCTGTATTTTATTATTTTATTTATTTAGCAAAATGATATCAAAAAGTTATAAATTAAATTAGTTTTCAAAACATATTCTTATGAATTTTTCTGAAATGTTTTGATAAGTTTTAAAAATCAAATTGTTTGGAAAAGGGTTTAAACAAAAAAAAATGTGTTTGGGCTAGCTGGGCCGAGCCCCTCTGCTATCTGCCGCGCGCGCACGAAGGAACGGCCCAGCAAACCAACCGCGCAGCCCACCTCCCTCCCTCTCTCACTGCCAGGCGGGGCCCACTCGTCATATTCATCCCCAAGCCGTGAAGAACACGAACTCCACCGAAACATAGTTTGTTACGGATCAAAATCCATTGGAAAATCGCGACTAAATCGCTCCCCTCCTTCCCCATATAAACCCCCTCTCCGCCGCCGTTCCCCGCGCCCAAAAACCCTAACCAATACTCGCCGAAATCGCGGGAACGAGAGCTTCCACCTCCGACATTGCCGCCGCCGCGTTTCGCTCCGTTCCGGTGAGTACGGCACCCGAGCACCACCTCCACACCCCCTCTGCGACTCCCCGTCTCTGTACGCACCTAACGGACTTGCTCCGGCCTCCCTTTTTGCACCAGGGCGACGTATCCGTCGACGACCCGACGCTGCCGTCCGCCGCTCATCTCCGACGAGCACGCAAGGGGAGGAGAAGACCACCTCGACCGCACCTACCTCGCCATCGAGTTCGCCACGACGATCCGTTTCAAGTGGTGAGTAAAACCCCCTCCGATCGTACGTCTGTTAGCCGTAGCCGCGACTCCGGCGATGGCGCCACCGCGGGCAGAAGATCGCCGGCGAACCGCGCCGCCCGACCGTCCCCTTCTTATCCAGGCCGTCGGATCTAGATCCAACAGATCTAGATCGGATTGATCTGGAGCGCTCGTTTTAACGTAAATCGGACGGTTCACGTTCGCGATCCGCGCGAACCGGTATCGGCCAATCGGAGCGCGCCGCGTGGCCTATTCATTTTTCTATTTCGGCTGAAAAATGGTTTTAAAAACAGAAAACAATATAAACTTACAAAATTCATAACTTTTGATCTGTTCATCCAAATTTGATGAATTTTATATCCACGTGAAGCTCTGCTCGTGTAGTTTAGTATGGTTTCATTAGTTTATCCTTTTAGTGTATATTAAATTGCGGAAGTTAATTGTTTAGCTTTCGGATATTAAATCTATAACTTAAATTAATAAAATTTCCTTCCAAATAAATCCAAATGTTTTAGAGATTTATTAATGCCCTATGTCTAGAGAGTGCAACATGAGTTTTATTTGAAACTTCTCATAATAGAATTGAAGAAATTGGTTTTAGAACTTAAAACTACTATTATGCTCAATATTTTAAATGATTAAATAAAATATTAAAATATTGATCTTTGCAATTCATGCATTAATAACAGAGGAATTAAAATGGTAATTATTTTTGTCTTGTCAAGATCATTGCATAGCAAGCATGCATACATATTTTGTCTTGATATTTTTAGTGTTGTGTTGTTTGTTTATTTAGTTTTATTGTTTGTCTTTAGATTGTGAAGAGGAGGAAGACCCTTGTGATTGTTATTCTTGTTGTGCGTGTTCCTCTTGCTACGAAGGCAAGTGACATTCATAATCTATCCCATGTTTTCTATATGCATTATTAGTAGATTTTGAGTAGTATGCACGATAGGGAAATTTTGAACTATCTTATAATGCTAAGTAGTTTACACTTTGAAAATATCCTAGTAGTGTGTAGCCATCCCTCTCCATGCAGCCACCAAAAGTTTTATTAGATGCTTAGCTATGCTATAAAAGTGTTTACTTATCATGTTATAGAAATATTGCTAAGTGTTAAAACTTTGAATGCACACCTGGGTGGAATTGGTTGCTTGGTTTATGTTGAGTGGCTTTTGGGACCATGCTTGTGGTTGTCTTTGCCTAGGATGAATCTCTATTCTACTTAGGGCCATAAGCATGGTGGTTGTCACCCAGAAGTGCACTTGTGGACGGCCACCCAGAAACAAAGAGATTTCTAAGTCCCTCCAAGTTTAGAAGCTTCCCGTGCAGCCTTTTGACAATGGGCTCTGTCTAGAACTACTAAGTTATGAGAGTGCAACCTGTCAGCTTGACAAGCAGATGTAGAGTTGGTAGGTGGAACGGGTCTTGCTAGTATGGTTGCATTCTTCTTCTAAAAGTTCTTGTCTCAATTCTCTCCTTTCCTTAATGCACTCCGCGTGTATAGGATGTCTGGGTTAATTGAGTCTTAAGGTGAAAGTGCACAACCTCTGCAGAGTCGACAAAATGAGTACTCAGCCGTGTCCCCGGTGACGGACTACTTCGAGCAACTGGACAAGGATGGACGGAAGAATCTCAACATGGTTTTCATAAAGTAAAATTTGACTAAGGAAAGAATTATTGGTGCACTTGGGCTTCATCCCTTGGTGCCAAGTCTTTGAGAAACAAAAATGTTTTACAAAAGATAGGAGAAAACTGGCTTTCAGCAAAATAGCCTACACACTCCACCAAGCCAAATATGCATATAGAATTAGACTTGTCATATTTATCCACCATAGTCACTTGCCAATACTTCAATGTATTGACCTCCTACGGGGGCTGCATATTCAAATGTGCAGGTAATTCTGATGAGGAGTAAGTTTGGACTCGATTCTACACCCAACATGTCTGCTTGTGGCGTATGCTAGAAGAGGAGGCTCATTGCTTTTATTTTCGTTGTGAACTCTGAATATTTTAGCTAGTCTTCATGACTATGCACTTTGTAATAAAGCTATACTTGGCTATTTTTGGATCTCGTGTAGTATTTTGATACTTATGCAATGATACTATATATTTTGTACTGTGGTGCTGGCAGTGATCCAGGGACTAGCACATAACACAGGTGTTCCATCTTTATTTAAAAGATGGGGCGCTACAAAATGGTATCAGAGCAAAAGTGTTGCCTGTAGGTTCGAGCCCTTAGGATTGGTTAAGCCTCTTTTTGATCATAATATTACCATCTTTGAAGTATGTTGGATCCTAGCGGCATAGTGGGATGAAGCGGCCCGGGACTAACCTTACATGTCCGCGTACATGAGACCTGTTCCACAATTATAAGTGGTTGGCCGGGTGTCTGTCTCTATCACTATATCACTATAGTGAATGTCCGACTTACAAAGAGTTGATAATAGTGTTGATCACCTGTTAGAAAAGAACTTCTTTTTCTCTAAGTACTTAAGTACACCACAATTCGTATATCTTACCTTTGTCTTGTTTTAATAAACTCTATCTTTATCACTTAAGGATGTCGTTCTTCATGTATCAAACCGCGGAGGACTTCAAGGACATGCGCTTTGGAAGATATCCTCTAGAGTTGGTAGAACTGTTGGCACTTCCAACACCCATCATCAAGGCAAGCCAGCTGAAGCATTTCAACAAAGAAGACTTATGGGGAATTCGCCTTTACCAACAAGGGCGCCAGACTGAACCCAAGACCGAAGACATCCAGTACAAGTCGATTAGTGACTCCTTGGAGAAAGGGCTGAATCTCGTCACACAGGAGCTAATAGGACGTCTTTGCTTGCAATTCCAGGAGGAGTTAAAAGACCACTACTTTTCTCACCTTGGCCAACGTGACGAACATGGGATTCCTTACCTTGTTAGCGAGGAGGACAAAAACAAACCAGAACCTTTGTACCCATATCTCCAAGACTTAGAACTTCACCTCTGGCAACTCGAAGAGGATAGGCGCAACGAGCTGTTCAAGAATGATGAAATAATGGCACAAGTCAAGGAGACCCAAAAGAAGATCGAAGCCCAAGAAGAGGTGGCCAACGCTCAAGAGGAGAAGTTCCGAGCTCAAGAGAAGAAGTTCCAAAATCAAGAAAAGAGAATTAGAGACAAGAACAAGGAGATCAAGACCTTGAAGGATGAAATTCTGAGCAACGACGTCGAGTTCGAAGCTGATCGAGATTTGATCGAGACTCTACGCCGTGAGAAGAGAATGCTGCAAGAGAAGATTGAAGTCCTGGAGAAGGAAGCAATCGAGACTCAGAACCGGGAGACGACAAAGTTACAGGAGAAGAACGAGGCCTTGGAGAAGGAGGTGAATGACTACAAGGATATCCTTACGAAGGAAGGCATCACCATCGAGGAAGTCGAAGAAGATGAAGGAGACGTCATGGACGAAGTTTAGACTTAGTAGTTGGACCACCATATTCTCCCTCGTTTAGTTCGTCGTTCATTTTAAAATATTGATCTCCAACTTGTGGTGTGACAATGATAGAATGTTTGGTTTGCAGACTTTGTTGTTTTATTAAATCAACTTAGATTATTTGTTTCGTTTTGCTAAGTAGACTTTTTCTTTTCAAGTTGTCTTATGAGTGTTGATTGTGTTGACTTGGTTGCTTTGTGCATGGGTAGGATTTTTCTTCTCTTAGTTCTGTCTATCTTTCACTCATTTATGCTGAAAAACCCTACAGATGCCTCCTCGTCGTGATACCAACAACGACGATGTCATGCAACAACTGATGGCCGCTCAAGCTCAGTTGATGAATATGATGACTCAATTCATTGCAGCAACCAACAACAACAACAACAACCACAACAACAACAACACGCCACCTCTACCACCACCCCCAGTGGACAAACTTGCTAGATTCCTAAGGCTTAGGCCTAATAAGTTCTCATCTGCTACTGAACCAAAAGTGGCGGATGATTGGCTCCGTTCAGTCAACAAGGACTTAGTAACTTGTGAATGTTCTGAGGCAGAAAAAGTGAGGTTCACTGCACACCTGTTGGAAGGACCCGCAGCATTGTGGTGGGAGAATTATCAAGTGACTCATCCTTTGGATGGCATGACTTGGGATGCGTTCAAGGAAGGTTTCCGGAATGCTCACATCTCCTCAGGTATAATGAACCTGAAGAAAGAGGAATTTCGCAGCTTGAGGCAAGGAGGTAGAACCCTAAAGGAGTATATGGATGACTTCTGTATGCTATCAAGGTATGCGCCAGAAGACATTGACACTGATGCAAAGAGGAAGGAAAAGTTCCTCAATGGACTTAAGGGAGAACTGGAGATACCTTTGTCTGTGGCATATACTCCAAACTATTAAGCTCTGCTGGATCAAGCTATCACCCTGGACAATAACATAAGAAAGGAAGAGAATAGGAAGAGGAAGTTCAGTGCAAGTAAGGTTCATTCTGAAGGGACATATAAGAAACAACACACCTCTGAAGTCAGTAGCCATAAACCCTGGAATCACTCCAATACTGGTAGTGGCCAAAAACATCATGGTCATAACCACAATGGAGGAAACAAAGGAAGCAATGGAGGATACAAAGGAAATAATGGAGGATACAATGGAAATAATGGTGGATCCAGGGGAAACCATCATCATGGCCATAATCATGGGAATGGTAATCACCGTCCTAACTATGAAGGGAAGAAAGACTTGTCTAATGTGACCTGCTTCAAGTGCAAGAAGACAGGACATTATGCAACTGAATGCCCAGAGAGGAAAGCTGATGAAAATTCTAAGCCCAATCCTTTCCAGAAGGGACAAGTGAACCACATCAATGTGGAAGAAGTTCATGATGAACCTGATGCTGTGATTGGTACGTTATTGCTCAACTCCTTTCCAGCATTAGTTTTATTTGATACTGGAGCATCTCATTCATTCATATCAAGAGCTTTTGTTAACAAACATGGGTTAGCTGAGGAAAGTCTAGGAAAACCTATTAGGGTAAGTTCACCTGGAGGAGAGATGATAGTAAATTCAGGGTGTAGGCAGTTAGACTTGCAAATCGGAAAACACGCCTTCCCAACAGACTTAGTCATCCTAGAAACCCAAGGATTGGATGTTATCATCGGAATGGATTGGATGACTCGTTTTGAAGGAATCATAGATTGTGCAAATAGAGCAATCACCCTCACCACCCCAGAGAAAAGGAAGATTAAGTTCAGATCAACTTTCAAACTTAAGAAGGTTAGGCTAAATTCTCTTAAGGGGGTTAGCCTTGGTGATGTGCTTATCGTCAAGGAATACCCAGATGTTTTTCCGGAGGAACTACCGGGAATGCCACCCGATAGAGATGTAGAGTTTCTCATCGAACTGAAGCCGGGAACAGGGCCAATAGCTAAAAGACCTTATCCTATGGCCGTCGATGAATTGAAAGAGCTCAAGAAGCAACTAGAGGAGCATATCCAGAAAGGATTTATTCGTCCAAGTTCATCGCCATGGGGAGCACCAGTCTTATTTGTTAAAAAGAAGGATCAAACCCAGAGGCTAGTCACGGATTATAGAGATATAAACGAGCAAACTATCAAAAACAAGTACCCGTTACCCAAGATAAATGAACTATTTGATCAACTGGAAGGTGCTTGTGTTTTCTCAAAGATCGATCTTCGATCGGGGTACCTCCAAATGAAGGTTAGAGAAATGGATATACCCAAAACTGCATTTGTTACGAGATATGGCTCTTATGAGTACACAGTAATGCCTTTTGGATTAACCAATGCACCAGCCTATTTCATGAACATGATGAATAAAGTGTTCATGGATTTTCTGGATAAGTTTGTGGTAGTGTTCATAGATGATATTCTAATCTACTCCAAGAGTCACAAAGAACATGAAGAGCACTTGCGTCTGGTATTGCAGAGACTACGTGAACATAAATTGTATGCCAAGTACAGCAAGTGTGAGTTTTGGTTAGAACAAGTCGGATTTTTGGGCCATGTGGTGTCCAAGGAAGGTATAGCGGTGGATCCTGAAAAAGTTTCAGCTGTAACTAATTGGGAACCGCCAAAGAATGTTGGTGAATTACGAAGTTTTCTGGGCCTAGCAGGATACTACCGACGATTCATTGAAAACTTCTCCAAGATTGCCAAGGCCTTGACAGAATTATTAAAGAAGGAGAAGAAATTTGAGTGGACGGAGGCATGCGAAGCCAGTTTTCAGGAATTGAAGAAACGTCTGGTTTCAGCCCCAGTTCTATGCTTACCTGATTTGGAGAAGGAATTCCAATTATACTGTGATGCTTCACGCCAAGGCTTGGGGAGTGTGTTGATGCAGGAAGGCAGAGTGGGATCTTATGCCTCTAGACAACTCAAGAAACATGAAGCAAATTATCCAACTCATGATCTCGAGTTAGCATCAGTAGTGCATGCCCTGAAAACTTGGAGACCCTACCTGATGGGAAAAAGATGTGAGGTATTCACGGACCACAAAAGTTTGAAGTACATATTTACACAGAAGGAATTGAATATGAGACAAAGAAGATGGTTGGAACTTATTAAAGATTATGATCTAAGTCTTCAATACCATCCGGGAAAAGCTAATGTGGTAGCAGATGCTCTGAGTCGTAAAGTGTATGTGAATGGCCTTACGGCAGGAGAATTACCCGAGGATTTATGCAAGGCATTCAAGGACCTCAGATTGGAAGTAGTACCTGAAGGGTTTGTAACCTCATTAGTTGTACAGCCCACTTTGATGGACAAGATACGTGAAGCTCAGAAAGGAGACAAGGAAATAGAAGAGATCAAAGTCAATTTAAGAGCTGGAAAAGCTAAAGGATTTCATGAGGATGAGCAGGGGATTTTGTGGTTTGAAAAACGTGTATGTGTGGCAAATGACCCTGATATTAGGAAGTTAATTCTGCAAGAAGCTCATGAAACACCTTATTCAATTCATCCGGGAAATACCAAGATGTATATGGATGTGAAAGAGAGATTTTGGTGGAATAATCTGAAGAGAGAAATAGCAGAATACATCGCTAAGTGTGATGTATGTAGTCGAGTAAAGGCAGAACATCAGAAACCAGCAGGACTCTTACAACCTTTGAAAGTACCGGATTGGAAGTGGGATTCCATTGGGATGGACTTCATCACCGGATTACCAAGGACCAGATCGGGTTATGATTCTATTTGGGTTATAGTTTGTCGCCTAACCAAAATAGCTCACTTCATACCCGTGAAGACCACTTATACTAGTGCAAAGCTAGCCGATATTTACATGAAGAGAATTGTGTGCCTTCACGGCGTTCCTAAGAGTATCGTGTCTGATAGGGGGACCCAGTTCACTTCTCATTTTTGGAAGCAGTTGCACGAATCTTTGGGAACAAGATTGGAATTCAGTACGGCTTTCCACCCGCAAACAGATGGTCAGACTGAAAGAGTGAATCAGATTTTAGAATATATGTTAAGAGCTTGTGCGCTCGACTATGGATCTAGTTGGGATGATAATTTGCCATACGCTGAGTTCTCCTACAACAACAGTTACCAAGCCAGCATTGAGATGGCTCCGTTTGAAGCCTTATATGGAAAGAAATGCACAACCCCACTGTTGTGGACTGGTGTAGGAGAACGGAGTTTCTTTGGGCCTGATATAATACAGGATGCTGAAGAGAAAGTCGGGCTGATTAAGGACAGATTGAAAATAGCACAGTCACGCCAGAAAAGCTATGCAGATTCCAAGCGTAGAGAAGTCACCTATGAAGTGGGTGATAGAACCTATTTAAGAGTGTCACCACTTCGGGGTGTGAAAAGGTTTGGAATCAAAGGAAAGTTAGCACCTCGATTCATTGGACCATTCAAAATTCTTTCGCGCAAAGGTGAAGTGGCATATGAGTTAGAACTGCCCGAAGTGCTGTCTGCTGTTCATAATGTGTTCCATGTCAGTCAGTTGAAGAATGTCATCCCGAGATGATGGGGGTTCCTTTAAAGGATACGGTACCCCTCGAGGAGGTACAATTGGAAAGTGACCTGACATACGAGGAGAAGCCCATCAAGATATTGCAGACAGCAGAAAGAGTCACCCGTACCAAAATCATCAAGTTTCCCAAGGTCCAGTGGAATCATCACACCGAGGACGAAGCCACCTGGGAACGAGAGGATGACCTCCGAGAAGACCACCCACACCTATTTGCTGACCTTTCCGAAGCTCGAGGGCGAGCTTCTTCTTAAGGGGGTTAGTCTGTAACATGCCAAATTTCTCAAAAAATTTAAAACTTTGCATTCATGCATCATGCATCATATAAGCATGGCATTGAAATCACATAAAGAGTAAATTGAATTTTAATTATAAGTTTAAATAAAGTTGTTTTCAATAAAGAGGTCTAATTGAGCTCCTTATAAAAATCTGTATTTATTATTTTATTTATTTAGCAAAATGATATCAAAAAGTTATAAATTAAATTAGCTTTTCAAAACATATTTTCATGAATTTTTCTGAAATGTTTTGATAAGTTTTAAAAATCAAATTGTTTGGAAAAGGGTTTAAACAAAAAAAAATGTGTTTGGGCTAGCTGGGCCGAGCCCCTCTGCTATCTGCCGCGCGCGCACGAAGGAACGGCCCAGCAAACCAACCGCGCAGCCCACCTCCCTCCCTCTCTCACTGCCAGACGGGGCCCACTCGTCATATTCATCCCCAAGCCGTGAAGAACACGAACTCCACCGAAACCTAGTTTGTTACGGATCAAAATCCGTTGGAAAATCGTGATTAAATCGCTCCCCTCCTTCCCCATATAAACCCCCTCTCCGCCGCCGTTCCCCGCGCCCAAAAAACCCTAACCAATACTCGCCGAAATCGCGGGAATGAGAGCTTCCACCTCCGACATTGCCGCCGCCGCGTTTTGCTCCGTTCCGGTGAGTACGGCACCCGAGCACCACCTCCACACATCCTCCGCGACTCCCCGTCTCTGTACGCACCTAACGGACTTGCTCCGGCCTCCCTTTTTGCACCAGGGCGACGTATCCGTCGACGACCCGACGCCGTCGTCCGACGCTCATCTCCGACGAGCACGCAAGGGGAGGAGAAGACCACCTCGACCGCACCTACCTCGCCATCGAGTTCGCCACGATGATCCGTTTCAAGTGGTGAGTAAAACCCCCTCTGATCGTACGTCTGTTAGCCGTAGCCGCGACTCCGGCGATGGCGCCACCGCGGGCAGAAGATCGCCGACAAACCGCGCCGCCCGACCGTCCCCTTCTTATCCAGGCCGTCGGATCTAGATCCAACGGATCTAGATCGGATTGATCTGGAGCGCTCGTTTTAAAGTAAATCGGACGGTTCGCGTTCGCTATCCGCGCGAACCGGTATCGCCCAATCGGAGCGCGCCGCGTGGCCTATTCATTTTTCTATTTCGGCTGAAAAATGGTTTTAAAAACAGAAAACAATATAAACTTACAAAATTCATAACTTTTGATCTGTTCATCCAAATTTGATTAATTTTATATCCACGTGAAGCTCTGCTCGTGTAGTTTAGTATGGTTTCATTAGTTTATCCTTTTAGTGTATATTAAATTGCGGAAGTTAATTGTTTAGCTTTCGGATATTAAATCTATAACTTAAATTAATAAAATTTCCTTCCAAATAAATCCAAATGTTTTAGAGATTTATTAATGCACTCTGTCTAGAGAGTGCAACATCAGTTTTATTTGAAACTTCTCATAATAGAATTGAAGAAATTGGTTTTAGAACTTAAAACTACTATTATGCTCAATATTTTAAATGATTAAATAAAATATTAAAATATTGATCTTTGCAATTCATGCATTAATAACAGAGGAATTAAAATGGTAATTATTTTTGTCTTGTCAAGATCATTGCATAGCAAGCATGCATACATATTTTGTCTTGATATTTTTAGTGTTGTGTTGTTTGTTTATTTAGTTTTATTGTTTGTCTTTAGATTGTGAAGAGGAGGAAGACCCTTGTGATTGTTATTCTTGCTGTGCGTGTTCCTCTTGCTACCAAGGCAAGTGACATTCATAATCTACCCCATGTTTTCTATATGCATTATTAGAAGATTTTGAGTAGTATGCACGATAGGGAAATTTTGAACTATCTTATAATGCTAAGTAGTTTACACTTTGAAAATATCCTAGTAGTGTGTAGCCATCCCTCTCCATGCAGCCACCAAAAGTTTTATTAGATGCTTAGCTATGCTATAAAAGTGTTTACTTATCATGTTATAGAAATATTGCTAAGTGTTAAAACTTTGAATGCACACCTGGGTGGAATTGGTTGCTTGGTTTATGTTGAGTGGCTTTTGGGACCATGCTTGTGGTTGTCTTTGCCTAGGATGAATCTCTATTCTACTTAGGGCCATGAGCATGGTGGTTGTCACCCAGAAGTGCACTTGTGGACGGCCACCCAGGAACAAAGAGATTTCTAAGTCCCTCCAAGTTTAGAAGCTTCCCGTGCAGCCTTTTGACAATGGGCTCTGTCTAGAACTTCTAAGTTGTGAGAGTGCAACCTGTCAGCTTGACAAGCAGATGTAGAGTTGGTAGGTGGAACGGGTCTTGCTAGTATGGTTGCATTCTTCTTCTAAAAGTTATCTGCTAGAATAATGTAGGTATTACAAACAGAGTTTTACCTGATGAGCCTTGTTGCTGAAGGCTCCATAAAAAAAATTAAGATTTCTAGTAGACTACTTTCATCTACTTATCTCAAAACTATAGGATGGGGACCTATTTGATAAAACTATTTTACGGAGGAAAACCCGAGTTGCTGGGAGCAATCGGAGAGCAAGTGTTTTATGAAAACCCGAGTTGCTGGGAGCAATCGGAGATGTTTGCGAAAACCCGAGCTGCTGGGAGTAGTCGGAGGATTGGAGTTGTTTTGAGAAAAACAAAGTACTGCCCTAGCAGCCGCTCGAACAATTAACCCGTGCAACCACACTACCTGACATGGGTAGGGCTTAGCCGGAAGCTTGTCTGTCTTAGTGTTGGGGCTCTCATACTTTCTATGGGGGCTGGGCCCTCGAAGTCGGGTTGTCGTCCGGAAGAGACAATACACTGTTGAGGACGAACAGCCGGACGATTACGGTGGGTCTCCTGACGTGGCGGTGTGGCGTCCCGAGGAAAGACCAAGAGGTCTAGTGGAGCACACGGTGCCGAGGAGAACAAACCTACCGGGAGGCCCCGATACTAGGGTGGTCATAGTGGAAAGCTTTGATCGTGTTATCCGGACCCCCGCATGCTATCGTATGACGGGCCGTGGCAGACACGGCGGAATGACCGATAGGTGTGGGTAAAGTGTGCAACCTCTGCAGAGTGTAAATCTATTCGAATAGCCGCGTCCGCGGTCATGGACGGTTGGAAAGGCCACTGATCTAGGCGTATGGTCAATTTGGTTTTAAAAGAGAAAACTCGGAGGTACGGAATTTGGGTGAGGATGACTGGTCTCGGGGAGACAATCAGTCTGATCTCAAGGAAGGAAAAAAGGGTTACCCCTATCCTGGTGCTTTTAAAGGTTTTACAAAAGAAAGTTTTGAACTTGGATATGTCCTTGCTATATCTAAGAGAAGAGAATTCTATCTCTATTTTTCTTCAACAAAGATATAGAGATGTCGTATTCTCTATGTCCTCTAAAATCATGGTATTCAAAAACTAAGCCCTACAGTCGTATATAGCAGCTATCCCAGTTTTAGAAAAATGTTTTCTTGCATTATCATGAAAACTTAAGCCTTAGAGGTGGTCTTGCGAGTACGTAAATGTACTCATATGGTTGTGTCCCTGGATATTCAAACGTCCAGGTTGATATGAAGAGATGTACGACAAGAAGGAGGAGTACGCCGACGACTACGCCAACTGAGTGTCCCGCTCAACTGCTTTGTTGGAATGCGTCAAGACGTGATGAGCGCCCACGCTAGTCGAAATCTTCCGCTGTACCTTAGTTCATTTTCGTCATTTGCGATGATGTTTGCAGACTTGGTCATGTGACCACTATTTATGTAAGTCTTGCTCTATTCGAGTTGTATGATGTTTGCAGACTTGGTCATGTGACCACTATTTATGTAAGTCTTGCTCTATTCGAGTTGTATGATGTAACTTTGTATACCATGTTGGTTATGTGATCGCGATGCACTGATCATTGGGATCGTGATCTGTTTACATAACGTGGGCATCTCTGGCTGGTAGTCAGAGGGGTCCTCACAATAACTTGCAATTATATAGCATGGACATAAGAAATTATAGATACGTTGGAGACGTATCAACATCCCCAATCTTAGTTTTACTCGTCCCGAGTAGGCAAGAACGATTAAAAGAATAATTTTTGAAGTGACATGCTTTCACACATTCTTGATCACGTAATAATGTAAGGCATGTAAACTGAGATCAAATGAATAAGGGTTGTAGTTTATAATGATATCAAGTGAGTAATAATAAACAAGTAGGCAAAGCAAAGCAAAGCTTTCAATGATATAGTACTAGATAGCAATCAACCGTGCAAAGTAGATATTAGCGATGATTTAAGCTTCGAAAAAAACAATATAATCATCTAATGCTTCCAACAAACATGACAACTTTCTGAAAGGATCAAGTCAAGCAATAACTATACGCAGGTACAAGATCAACTCCTTATTTTTTCACGAGAAACAAGCAAGCGTTCAAAGATTGTTCCTGGCACCAGGATGTTTTGTCTAAGAGAGTGTTAACGGGGGTTTGGAAGGCCAATGGAAGAAAGTCTCACAAAGCTGCAAGTGATCATTAGACAAGAGGAAGTCTTACAATCGAAACTATGCAAGGAGTAGTGATTGGCACACAACGGATGCACATAGAGCTATAAGTGTATGAAAGCTCTCCAATGAAACTAGTGGGGGTGCATCCAACCTGCTTGCTCACGAAAACCTAGAGCACTTTTGAGGAGGCTCATCATTGGAATATACAAGCCAAGTTCTATAGTGTAAAGTTCCCCACATAGTTATGCAAGTAAGACATGTAAACTTTTTCATATAGAGTAAAGGTGCTAAACATGAGCACAAATGATGATCATAACTGATATTTGTAACATCCTAGGATTTTTCAAATTATAAAAAATCAGATTCATGCATTCATTAATCATTTTCTTGCATTGTTTACATTTGAAATTACAATGGTTGAAATATTATTTCCACTTTAAAACCTATTTGAGAAAATATTAAAAACAAAATAGCGATTATGTTATTTATCTTATTTTTACATTAATGATTTGATTGTATTTATTAGAAATAATTATTTTTATATGTTTACAATTGTGCGGTACCAAATTTTATTTAGCCACAAATAAATTCATTACAGACCTATTTTCAAATTTGACAAAAGTGTCAAATTTGCAGTAAATTAAATATTCAAAATTATTCTTTTTGAAAAGCGTTCAAACATGTCCACAAATGTTTTAAATAAATATATGATTTTTAGAAAAATTTAGAAATTAATTTCACTTAATTTGGAGTTCTAAAACAAAAGATATGAAAGAAATAAGAAATAAGAAAAGAAAAGGAAAAAAAATTGGGCCAGCCGGCCGGCCCAAGCCCAGGCCGAACGGAGTCGAACACAACTCCGGTTCAATCCTATCTAAATATGAAAATTCGTTTTTCTAACCACTTTTCATTCAAACACGTTTATCTCGATAATTATAACTAGAAATCCAGATCCGCTTGATCCTATGCGTCGATAATTTTAAGGCCTATCTATTGCACTGTCCCATTGCCTATATAAACCCATGTAGCCTCCGACATCTCTTTTCCTCTTTTCGTTCCACCGAAACCCTAATCAACGAAATTATATTTCGTTCGTTTGACGAACAAAACTATCTCCAATCGTGACAGATTCTGAACCATTGTTGTACATCTCGTCGATACCTTTCCATCCCAAGAATCCTCAACTCTTTTTATCAAGCGTGGAGGAAGAATTTCGAATCGTCATCCATCAGATCTGAAGTCGTATTTCTCAGATCTCTTCGCGCTCCTTGGACCAAATCGAAATCCCTCCGGTGAGAAGGTAGATGTAGTCTATATCTACAACTTTCCCGTTGACATCTTTTTTTTCATGTACGTGATTTTCTGTATAACACAAATCGTGTTTGATGTTATTCGAGGAACCAAACCATCTCAAAACTTTGGGATGACAAGACGAAAGTTGTCCCCCTGATCAAGTCCTTTCATTTGCCCGAAGATTCGTCTTATTTGGTTCAGCGAGCTGAGAGATATTCGTATTTGAATTTTCGGACCAGGAAGGTATAATGCGATTTGTGATTAATTTATTCATCCACTCATGATATAATTATGTTAGTTAGATAGATCGCTTAATTCTGTACAACTTTCGAATAGATAGTATTACCATACGAGCAACTTTATTTTTGGTCAAATTCGTAGTCAACCGCCCAGAAGCAGCTCCGTCAGCAGCACAGTCAGCGGAGGCAGCCAATCAGAAGACGCCACGTCACCTTAGTTTCTTTTAAATTCCAGAAAATTTGTCTAACTTTGAAAACCGTAACTCCAAATTCAGCAAACTTTATATCCATGAAATCAGAACAATATGTAGAATTTATTAAAATTAGAAGTTTCCACTTTTAGTTCGTGCATAAACTTGTTATTCTTAAATTACTAAAAAGTGGCTTTAAAAGTATTTTGAACATAACTTCAAATTAAAAATTGATAATTGATCAAACTTTTTTGCTATAAGTTTGAATGACTAAGTGTTGGCAGTAGGAATTTTCTACTAATTTTTGTAGAATAATTTTCTATTGTTTTGTAATTAAAATTGATTAAATACTTTTAAGTGTTATTATTATGATTAAAATTGATCAAAAAATTATTTAAAAATGATTTTTCATCATATATTCGAATTATAAAGTACTTAGTCATATTATGAGAACTTTGGTAACAAAAATTACTTACAATTGTTTTTCCTTTTCAAGCAAAGTAATTTTCTTCCTTAAAAAATATTTGATAAATAATTGAGAACATTTTTCCTTAGAAAATTTTAACATCTTAAAAATGCTAAATCTTTTCCTTAGAAAATTTTAGCATCTAGAAAACTTAGTTGTTTTATTTTGATAAGTTTTGTCCTTAGAAATAAATTGCATTGCATGCATAACATATTGTATTGTATAGTTATACTCCTCATAGGAAAACTTCTTCCTTTTTTTTCTCTAAAGTTAGAATTATTTTGAACATAGTGTTTTGGTAAAGTGCTATGCACTTAGACACTTGAGATTTTCAACATGAAGACTAGAAGGCCAATGAAGACTTAGCCAAGAAAATAAAACTCCGAAGGCATCTCCAAGAAGCAAAAACACTTAGAAGAAAATCAAGAGGAACTCTAAGAAGACCAACCCCCTATTTTCTCTAAATCTTTCTCTCTTCTTTTCTCTTTCTCTTAGACTTCGTGGTGGCTAAGTTATATCCAAGACAACTCTGAAGAATCATCAAGTCCGAAAACCAAAGTCTACAAAAGTTCAATGAAGACATCACACCAAGGAGAAAGTTACGAGGAAGGCTGGAAGAGAAATTACATATTTTCTTTGTCTTTTTCTGCCTTCCTATTCTTCTTCCACTTTGGACATAAACCAAGTCCTTAGTGATTATGACCAAGTCCTTAGAGTGCTAATTGAAGATGAAGAAAAATACAAAGGAGCTGAAGAATTCAAGATCAAACTTGTCGAAGACTTGGAGCAGCCTTACAACTTAATCAAGTTGATTTATAGCAAGTTATTTTTATGACCTTGGTCCTTAGTAATTTCTGACTAACACACTTTCCTTGCATTAACTTAGAATAATTTCATGGCATGACATGCATCTTTAGTCCTTAAGAATATTTTGCATATCATGCATGTCATATTTTTCTAAGTGTTCTTGTATGTTTATTTGTGGCTTGTTTGACTTGTTAGAAATTCCGGAGAGAAACGAAAGCTTTTACAACTGATATTCTTGCTCTCCCTGTTGCCAAGGCAAGTGGCACACCCTCATAAATTTCCTAAGTATTTTTCTATGCATTACTTAGTGTATTTCTTATATGCATGTGTTGGATAGTATTGCTATGCTAAAACTACTATATCCCTTACACCAGTTGTGTCTAGAATCCCATTGATAACTTGGTAGAAATATTGATGCTATGCAAAAGTTGTTTTATGAGAAGTTAATTTCTACTAAGTTGAGAATGAAACTCCTGGGTGGAATTGGTTGTATGGTTTTTGTTAAGTGTTGTCTCTTAGGGGTGACCTCTAAGTGATGGACACTTGAGGACGACCACCCAGGGAACAAAAGGATTTGAAGAACTCCAAGTGAAGATTGCTTCCAGTGCAGCCATTAGACTATGGGCTCTGGCTAGATGGATTAAGTTGCATGGACTCATCCCGACTTGGCTGGTGGTGGTAATTGGTTAGTTGGGAGCTCGTCAAGTCAGTATGGGATGGTGAAAGTGCTTCTGAAAAGTGTTGTCCCAACTCTCTCCTTTTCCTTAGCCCAAATTGAGTGCTTGAGGATAGTTTGGGTTTGTTGAGTCTAATGGTGAAAGTGCACAACCTCTGCAGAG